>CM067554.1:7645000-10145000 GCA_034509755.1 Anisodus tanguticus | reverse complement strand
AAGGCATTGTTGGGGTAAGTAAATAAAATTTTAAACTTCTGTTGTGCCTTTGATTATATATTTTTGAACCCAATAAATTCCTACAATAAATTACCAAGAAGATCAGGGAAAAGAGGTGCAAAACGCAAACTCAAAGGAAATTTTCATTCATTCCGAGGAAGGACATCTGCAGTAAGTTTATATGCAGTCTTTGCAGTCTCAGGAAATCATAAATACAAAGCTTCACTTAAAACAATTGTAAGTTTGCAACACATATACAAAAGTGAGACAATTATGTAAAACTTCTATAAACATACCTACAAAAGCCTTAAAACAAAGCATTAATCTACATGTCATCCAACCCAAGTTCAAACCCTTCTTCATTTTCCCATATATCCAAAAAAATCCCAGCAGTACAACCCAAGCATACCAACATATTACTCCCAATCGCATTCTCAAAGATACTGATCTTCTGAATATCAATATTTTTCAAGAAATGGAATATCGATGATCAGATTTGCTATGAAACCCATTAAAACAACCAACGGAAATCATTAGAATAGTAAATGAAGCCTTTTATTAACTTAAACAATGACTGTTTGGCCACTGAGCACATCCTGAAGCTGGAGAGACCCATCCTTCATTAGATTAACACTTAAGCTTTTGAATCTTTCTCTTGAGTATTGCCGAGATGCCTTTCTCCAATCAGTCCCTGTCTTCATCATTGCTACAAACTCCTCGTAACTGATTTGCCCGTCCTGAGAAAATACAATAATGATATAAAACTGGTATAACACATCAGAGCCAAAACAGTGGAAGGGGAAATACGAGCGGACAAATTTGTAAGTGCAGCATTTACTTTTCAAGCTACATTTCCAAAAACAAGTCATCTCTTTTTCTTTTTTGGGTGAATTTTCTGTTTTATATCTTTCAGCATTTCACAAGATCCAACAAGCTTCTTTAACAATGATTAATGTTAAGAAGCATTCTAGCTCGTTTCTCCAAATATATTGAAAGAGAAACGAAAAGAGGCAGGATCACTACGGAGAGAAGAAGATGAGTCTAACCTTGTCGAATCAACTTCGCGCATGATCTCATTCAGTACATCAGTGTCGCATGCTCCTGATTCATCTGCTAAAGCCTCTCGTAGCTCATCAAGCTCAATATAACCACTTCCATCCTTGTCAAAGAACATGAATGCTCTACGAAAATGCTCATCATTTTCCATTCTCTGTAAGTGGATTATAACTGCTACAAACTCCCCATAGTCCAGGACTCCATTTCCATCAACATCAGCCTAATCAAATATTAGGTTCAGCAGCCGTCAGGCAAGATTATTTAATTAATCTACGGAAAGAATTAGTGTATCTGCAATAG
Source organism: Anisodus tanguticus (assembly GCA_034509755.1). Taxonomy (NCBI): domain Eukaryota; kingdom Viridiplantae; phylum Streptophyta; class Magnoliopsida; order Solanales; family Solanaceae; genus Anisodus; species Anisodus tanguticus. The sequence goes on along the minus strand of CM067554.1, from coordinate 10,143,644 downwards.
AATTTGTTCAAAGCTCTATTTCCCAAATGGAAAAAAGCCTCAGAAGTTGCATATAACAGCTGCATCAGATTTACAGCAGAATACTCGGGAATCTTTGATGGCCAAAAAATATGATACAAATGTCAATCAGGTTGTATTGGGACTTGAGAGAATGCAGAAACAGAGATAGTAAAGACCTATGAGATAAATTATTTGACAGATCTGACATAACGACGACACATAGGCTTGCTTGCAAATATCTTGCCTAAGGGAAAACCAAGGATTTTGTAAAACTTTTGGATATTTTAATCCAAAGTTATGCTTATATTGAACAAATTACTAACCAAACAAATCTCTAACCGGACTAAAAGGCTTCCTCCACAAACTTCAGACCAAATTTAAGAATAACAACAACTAAACCTTACTCCGAACTAACAGGTATCATCTATATAGATCCTTTGTTTCGATTCTCTTGGTTAGTCTTTACCTTCATCCATCCAATAAGATGCAATAGCATCCCTATCTCACACCATATCGGAGTGTCGATGTGGTAACAATAACTTCTTCAGACACACCATCTATGGTGTTGGAACCTATGCTTATACTTCCTCAGTTATGTAATGGAATCTCTTGCCTATTTAATGCCCGTGCAATATGTGCATGCTTACATATAATGAAAAGAGAAGGAGATAAAGTTAATCCCTGAAATAAATGCAACATGTAGAGTCTTCAGAGCCAAATTTTGTGCAAAATAACCATCTGACAGATGGGAAAAAGTTACATGATGCTTCCACCAACCAAAAACGCTAATCTCTGAGCTATGGTAAAGTAAGTGATGTAGGACTAAAAGACACATGGAACTATCTGTTGGGATACAATTGTTGCAGGGAATGGGAATACAATTGTTGCAGGGAACGGGAAGTAAGTAACTATTACAATAGTAAGAAATGATAAACTAAATATTACAATAAACTGGAAATCAAGAATTCAACAAACTGCTTGTGTGATTTGCTGAGTCGAGTGATGACACTCTGTCTTTAACACAAGATTGCCCCGTATATCTCCTTTTACGGTGTTGGGCAATAGTCTCCCAAGATACAACAACAACTTAACAAATGGGCAAAGGAAACTCAAGTGTTACTCTTGAAGAACTTTGAGTATAGTAACTTTGCTAGAGAGGAAGAAGATGAATTCAGAAAATCTAGAGTATTTTCTAAGTGTTGAGTGTAGTGTTCTTCAATTGAGCCAAAGGCCTCAATTTATAGTGTAAGGAGAAGTCTCCTCAACTAGCCAACTAATGGCCTTCAATAGCCATGTAATGACACTTAATAGAGAGGTTACATTCAGCCAAATAATGGTTGAATTCATGTACCAAGTAATGGAGAATCAATGCTCCAAAACCAGCCCAAAGGTCAGAACTTTCCAATTTCCCGTCGCAGCATTCTGCCTCCGAAGCGCCGCGGCTCTAGTGACTGGCCAACCAATTAGCGCCGCGGCGCTGCCTGGGAGGCGTCGCGGCTCCGCGGCGAAATCCGACTCGTTTCATCTTACACTTCGTACACTTCTTCCTTCGTTTACCAAGGTGGAATACTTTGTTATTTGGCCAATAACCATCTAGAATTCTATGTCTCAAACGTATTACATACGTACCAATATCTCTTTCAAATGAAATTTACGATGCTTGGCACTACGTGTGCACGTGTGTGGAAACGACGTTTCCGACGTGCGGGGCCCCAATTGTTTGAGTCATAAATTAATGAAATATACTTAATTCCACATTAGTAATTTCCAACAATCCCCTCTTGAAAGAGATTTTGGCGCACACACATGGTGTCTTTTCCAGCAATCTTTCAGCGGACCGATGTTGCATCTGGATAGGTAGCATACGCTTTGAACCTTCCATAGTTGAATACCATCGGACTTACTTATTGCGCGGTGAACGTGATGTCTTGAACCGTCAGTGTTTAGTGTAAGCCAAGTCAACGGTACCAACACAACAACTTCCCTTACTCAGTTCTTCGTAATGTTTTGTCCGTTGTGGCCGTGGACACTTCTTGGATTCTTAAGTGCGTTCATTTGAGGCGGCCTGTCCTCGCACTTAAATAGGTGGTCTCCTACAAGGTATCTTGTTATACCCCATTTTACAAGTGTTAGGAACCATTAAAAGTTTCCCAAACCTAACCTCAACCGGTGAGGACCATTAATGGTTTTGGAAACTTAACCTTCACTCACACTGCAGATAGCACTTATTGTCTATCGCGTGAACAACTTTGGATTTGGTGTTTCTTCAAAGAAATCACTATCCGAAGTGCTCATGCTTTCACCGAAGCGATCAACTGAACCTTTACAGCTTAGTTTTTCCATTGAACCTAATTCCTGGGATCTCCAGTCAGTAAGGTTGGGTTACCACCGTATTGGTCCTTATACTTTGGGTTTTAAGCTCATTCCCCTAGACATGCAGAACATCTGATCCTTGGGTAAGCCCTTTGTCAGTGGGTCTGCTATGTTATCCTTTGATTTTATGTAATCAATGGATATTATACCTGTGGTGATCAGTTGTCTAACGGTCTTATGTCTTCGTCAAATATGACGAGACTTGCCGTTGTACATAGAATTTCGTGCCCTACCTAAAGCCGACTGGCTGTCGCAGTGGATCATAACAGAAAGTACGGGTTTGTTCCAGCAAGGAACATCCTCTAAGAAGTCGTGAAGCCACTCAGCTTCTTCTCCTGCTTTGTCTAAAGCGATAAACTCCGATTCCATCGTGGATCGGGCGATGCAAGTTTGCTTAGAGGATTTCCAAGACACAGCCCCACCACCAATTGTAAATACATACCCACTGGTGGACTTGATGTTCTCTATGTCAGATATCCAGTTTGCATCACTGTACCCCTCTAGTACAGTTGGATATCTCGAATAATGCACCCCGTAAGTTAGCGTGTATTTCAGGTATTGTAGTACACGATTCAACGTCTTTCAGTGATCATTACCCAGATTATGGGTAAACCTAGCCAACTTGTTGATTGCATAAGCAATATCAGGTCGGGTGCAGTTTGTTATGTACATCAAACATTCAATCACATGTGCATATTGCTCCTGCCATATGGGTGCACCACGATTTTTATCAAGCTTTTGATTTCTATTCATTGGTGACTTTATAGGCGAACTGTCAAACATCTTGAACTTTCTCAAAACATCATCGATGTAGTGAGACTGAGATAAGACCAGTCCGTCAGACGTCTTAGAGATTTTTATCCCTAAGATGACATCTGCGATACACATATCCTTCATGTCGAAGCATTGTTTCAACATGTTCTTAGTCTCTAGAATTATGCTAGGACCGCCCCGTGATCAACATGTCGTCTACATACAGACATATCATAACGAACGAGTCAGAGTTACCTTTCACGTAGACACATTTGTCACTCATTAATGGCGAAATCTTTCGATAGTAGAGTACTATCAATTTTTTCATGTCATTGCTTCGGGGCTTGTTTTAGCCCGTACGGAGATTTGACAAGCCGACAGACTTTCTTCTCTTGCCCTGGAACCACATACCCCTCGGATTGTTCCATATAGATTTCTTCTTCCAAATCGCCATTTAGGAAGGCTGTCTTGACATATATTTGATGTATCTCAAGGTCACACAACGCTGCGATCGCAATGAACACTCGTATGGACGTCATCCTAGACACCGGGGAGTACGTGTTAAAGTAGTCAAGGCCTTTCTTTTGCCGATAACCTTTGACTACTACCAACCTGGCCTTGTACTTATCTATAGACCCATCTGTTTTATACTTCGGTTTGAGTATCCACTTACAACCCAACGGTTTATTTCCCGGAGGAAGATCAACCAACTCCCAAGTATGGTTATGCAGAATGGAGCCTATTTCACTCTCAATAGCTTCTTTCCAGAGCGGTGTCTCTGGAGTTAACAATGCTTCAGCAATTGTCCTTGGTTCATCATCAACCATATAAGCTACAAAGTCAGGACGGAAGGATTTATCCTTCCTGGCCCTTTTACTTCGCCTTAGTTCCATCTCTGGAGTCTCCAAGTTCTAAGAATCTGGAACACTAGATTCCGGATATTCAGTCACTTCGAGATCCACTAGATCTGAACCATCTAGATCCGGGCTGTCAACGACTCTCGGTTCCTGAGAGCTTTGTTCATAACTTCGTTTGTGAGAGGTTGTGTCTTTTTCCTTTCTCGGAAAGGTATCTTCAAAGAATTGTGCATTCCTTGATTCCATGATTGTACCCCCCGTGGATATCTGGAATATCTGACTTATCCACTAAGAAGCGATAAGCACTACTGTTATTTGCATATCCGATGAATATGCAATCTACAGTCTTAGGCCCAATCTTGACCTGCTTTGGCTTGGATACTTCGACCTTTGTCAGACAACCCCACACCTTTAAATATTTATAGGAGGGTTTCTTTCCTTTCCATGATTCATATGGAGTTTTGTCCTTATCCTTATGTGGGACTCTGTTAAGAATCGTATTAGCGGTAAGGACAGCTTCTCCCCACATGTTTTGGGGAAGACCGGAATTGATGAGCAATGCATTCATCATTTCCTTCAATGTGCGGTTCTTACGTTCCGCCACACCGTTCGATTGAGGTGAGTATGGAACCGTCGTTTGATGAACAATGCCTGATTGGGCACAATATTTCTCAAATGGCGCTACATATTCTCCCCCTCTATCGCTACGAATGGATTTAATCTGTATGCTTAGTTGGTTCTCAACTTCTGCTTTGTAACGTCGGAACGCTTCAAAGGCTTCATCCTTACTTTTCAACAAGTAAAGGTAACAATACCTTGTGCTATCATCAATGAATGTTACAAAGTACTTTTTTCCCCTAGTTTGTGCAAACTTCAAATCACATATATATGTGTGAATAAGTTCTAGAGGAGCGGTATTCCTTTCGACGGATCGAAAAGGAAGCTTTGTGAGTTTTGCCTCTACTTGCCGTCTTCCTGGAACTTGCGCTTTTTGCTTGGGTTCCCTTTGGCCTCAGCCAGATTTGCCTTTGCCACAGCGAGTTGTTTACCCCTAGGCAAGGCCTTCTTATTATCTTCCTGAATTTGGAGTTTGATAATAAGTTCTTCAAAGGTCATCTCCTTTGTCTTAAGTTTTAAGTAACTAACTCATAAACTCATTCCACGAAGGAGGTAACTTTTCAATCAGTGATGCAACCAAAAACTGCTCATTTGGCTTCATACCTTCCAAATTCAGGTGATGTAGAACCATTTGGAATTCCTGGACTTGGGACATCACTGTCTTACTATCCACCATTTGAAATTTCGAAATTTCCCAACGATGAATTTATTAGTACCTACATCTTGTGCGTTGTACTTCTTTTGCAGTTTTTCCCACAACTCTTTGCCGGTGCCAACGGTGCAATACACCGTGTAGAGAGGGTCTGACAAGCAGTTCAATATGTAATTCTTACATATGAAATCACTATGACTTCATGCATCAAGAACCATTTTTATGCCATTAATGACATGGATACCTAGGCCCCCTTCAGCCGTTTCAGAAGGCAAAGGGTTCATTTCATCTCCAGCTTGTGGAGGATCTTCTGTTAGGAACCGTGCCATTCCCATAATAGTCAGATAGAATAGCATCTTTTGTTGCCATCTCTTGAAGTTTGAGCCCATGAACTTTTCAGGGCGTTCATGGTGAAATCCAGCGGGTGGAGGAACGGCAACGTTCCTTGAGCGGCAGTAAAGGCGTTGGATGAGCCTTGAGCAACCGGAAAGGCATTAGGTGTGCCTTGAGCAGTGGGGAAGGCAGAGGGATTGCCTTGAGTAGCAGCAGCAGCAGAATCAGAAGCAGTTTGATCTCTTCCAGTCATCTTTTTAGGTACTTACAACAAAATCTTGTCTTAAAAATTGTTGGGATACAATTGTTGCAGGGAACGGGAAATAAGTAACTATTACAATAGTAAGAAAGGATAAACTAAATATTACAATAAACTGGAAATCAAGAACTTAACAAACTGCTTGTGTGATTTGCCGAGTCGAGTGATGGCACTCTGTCTTTAATACAAGATTGCCCCGTATATCTCCTTTTACGGTGTTGGGCACTAGTCTTCCAAGATACAACAGCAACTTAACAAATGAGCAAAGGAAACTCAAGTGTTACTCTTGAAGAACTTTGAGTATAGTAACTTTGCTAGAGAGGAAGAAGATGAATTCAAAAAATCTGGAGTATTTTCTAAGTGTTGAGTGTAGTGTTCTTCAATTGAGTCAAAGGCCTAAATTTATAGTGTAAGGAGAAGTCCCCTCAACTAGCCAACTAATGGCCTTCAATAGCCATGTAATGGCACTTGATTGAGGGGTTACATTCAGCCAAATAATGGCTGAATTCATGTGTCAAGTAATGGAGAACCAATGCTCCAAAACCAGCCCAAAGATCAGATCTTTTCAACTTCCCGTCGCATCATTCTGCCTCCGAAGCGTCGCGGCTCTGTGAACTAGCGTCGCGGCTCCAGTGACTGGCCAACCAATTAGCGCCACGGCGCTGCCTGGGAGGCGCTGCGGCTCCTACGGTGTGGCGCAGCGGCCCTCCACGGCTCCGCGGCGAAATCCGACTCGTTTCATCTTACACTTCGTACACTTCTTCCTTCGTTTACCAAGGTGGAATACTCTGTTATTTGGCCAATAACCATCCAGAATTATATGTCTCAAACGTATTACATACGTACCAATATCACTTTCACTAATGTAATTTGCGATACTTGGCACTACGTGTGCACGTGTGTGGAAACGACGTTTCCGACGTGTGGGGCCCCAATTGTTTGAGTCATAAATTAATGGGATATACTTAATTCCACATTAGTAAATTTCCAACACTATCAATTTCCCCTCTCCTTCAAAGCTCTGGTATTTGAAACAATCAGAAGAAACAAAGCAAGAGAGGAGGAATAACTGAGATCACAAGAGTACATCACTTGGAAGAGTAACTTCTGGCAAACTCACAGTTTAAACGAAGAGGGGCAGTGAGAGGGAGTTCCGCGGAACAGCTGATTATTTGCCCTCATTCTGAATGCACAGCGAAAAGACACCAGATGACATTACAGAACTTGGGCAGTTGCCATGAAATACATCAGAATATATTCATTTAGATAGGACATCAGAATATGGAGACAAGGCAAGGAAAAGGAGAAGTGATGGAGAAGATGTTAGTTAGATAACACAAACATGCTTTACCTGCTTCAATGTAATGAGCTAAACTCTAGCAGTAAATTTGTACTAAGTAGTTAAGGACTCTGGTACCAAGTCTACTATCAGAATTTTAGAATCAGATAAAACCCAGCATAGCAGAGAGATCAAACATACACACATATAATGTATACATCTATTACACAAAAACTGGGAGGATGACCATAGAGGCTGGTGAGTGAGATGGTTAAACGTGAAGAAACTCAGAAGGAACTACAAGTTTCAGCAGCACATACTAGGAAGCATACAGGAAACTGAGCAGTAGAAGCAAAATATGTTCTCATTTTGGCATATAAAACTTGTAAATCTCATAAAACCTACCAGAAGAAAGAACAAAAAACTGTTTCAGCGTGTTTAAGTGGACAGGAATGTTTACCACATCCATCAGCAACTTCATCTCTGCTTCTGCCAACTGGGAACCGACTTTTCTAAGTCCAGCCTTTAGTTCATCATATGTTATCTTCCCATCACCATCAGAGTCCATCAATGCAAACATCTCTCTGATTACTTCAATCTCTTCAAGTTTCAAGTGTTCGGCAATGACCTATGCATTTTGACAGGTGCAAAAATAATTCAAACTAAAGCACATCCTCATATGTAAAACCAAATTTCAGATTTGTTAGTGCTTAAACAAATTAGAGGCTTACCCGCAATGCTTTCTTTTTGAATCTGTTCATGATGGAAAATTGCTTCAGTCTTGTCCTAACAATATCTCCGAGTGGAACATTTGAAGCCTTTTTTGCATTTTGTATCCAGGGGTGATCTGAAATAAAGTAGAAATATTTAAAGACATAAAACTGGTGACGTGGAAAAGGTTAGTAGTTTGAACAGTTTTACATTATAAATCTGTCTTTGTTAGTGACTTTCTCAAAGTAAAATAAGATCTTTGTCAGTGAGAATCAGCATATGATTTACATTCAATTCACCCAATTATAAAGTAGTTCCTCTCTTCATTATTAGTCCTATTACTAATTACAAAGGCATAGAAAACTCTGGATATCCGGCACTCAGATATCTGAGTTTTCGTGCATGGTCCCAATTTTTTTAGAGATACCTGAGTCATCAAGCATGGGCATAGAGGTACATATATCTAATTAATTCAAGGGGGGGAAGGATTTTATAACTACCACAAAACTGGGACATATTCAGCAAAAGACACCTCACTCAATCCTACAGCGGAAACTCAAGGAGAGGAGCGGAGCCACTCGACTATAAGGAGAGGAGAAAAGTGTGTGAGTGAAATAAACAGCGGGATATTTAATTGATTAACATAAACAGCAAGGATTTCATAAGTGAGACACATAAATAGTTATAATACAAAGACATGAAACTATTCCTACCAAAACAAATTTGATTCATAGAAATATCATATAGCTCAATCACGCCACAGAACCCAGCATACTCAAGGAGATAAGAGAATACAAACAAATGCAATGCCAATCCAGAAAAAATAACAAACATTTTTTCCACAAATCAGTATCCTGAACGATGGATTGTTGAAATTAAAGCCAGGATTCCTTGAGGAAAGCCTCACTTTTCCAGTGTAGTGGCAGTAAATGCTAAAGAGTATCTAGAATGATGCCCAAATCAAAAGCCGCATTTTTCTTCCTTCTCCTCTAACCTTAAGTAATACTGTGGATCTTCAACCCTCAACTTGACAAACAACGGTGATCTATCCAAAATCATCTCTTTGCTCAACATATAGGTTTCCATGTACCAGGGAAGCCATTTACGTGGAATTCCACAAACTCTGAGTTTAGAAACACTTACCAAGAACCTGTTGGGCTGTCAACCGCTTCTTGGGGTCAGGTTCCAGCATCTGTCTGACAAGACTTTTTGCCTTTTCAGAGACTTGAGGCCATGGTTCCCTCTTAAAATCAATCACTCCCCTCAAAATTGCAAGAGCCACCCCTTGTTCAGTTTCTGCAAAAGATAATCAGAATAAGAAAATGAGTTAATCGGATTAAGGAAATGAACCACAAGTAATTGAAACATCAGAACTCCACAGAAAACTAGAAAAAAGAATATATACCAGCCCAAAATGGAGGAACCCCACATAACAAAATATAAAGGATGACACCAGCGCTCCAAATATCAACCTCTGGTCCATAATTCCGCTTCAACACCTCTGGTGCCATGTAGTATGGACTTCCCACAATCTCAGAGAATCTTTCCCCTGATTAATTACAAAAATTACTAAGAATCAAACACTTCTTTGTGTATGAAAAAGACAGAAAAAAGAATGGATTTTTATGAGACAGATGAAAAGTGATCACAGATACAATTCCCAAGAACCAAGATTACAGTAATTTGAGGGTTGATTTCTCATCTGGTCACTCAGTATAACAAGTCATTTCCTTCAACAAAAGAAGGCGACTTCATTAGATAATAACTATTAGTTGAGTGACCATACGAGAAATCAACACAATAATTTGACGAAAAAAGGGTGCCTTTTTCATTAGCAAAGCTCAACCATACTAAGAAATTGGAAGAAGTTAGAACTCATACCAGGCTTGAAAAATACGGATAAGCCAAAATCAATGGCCTTAAGAGCGGAATGTTCTTTCTTATTAGCAAACAGAAAATTCTCAGGTTTCAAATCTCTATGCATAACACCATTAGCATGACACATCCTTACAACTTCAGCTACAGTTCTAGCAACCCCAGCAGCAGCTCTTTCACTATAATGCCCTCTAGCTACAATTCTATCAAATAACTCTCCACCTTCACATAACTCCATAACAAGATGTACTGCTTCATTGTCTTCATAAGTAGCTCTTAACTTAACAATATTTGGGTGATCAGGAAGACTTGACATAATAGCAACTTCTCTTCTCACATCTTCGATATCCACAGCAGTTCGTAGCTTCTTCTTGGAAATTGATTTGCATGCGAGTGCTTCTCGGGTTTCCCGGTCGGTGCAAAGGTAAGTAACTCCGAATTCGCCCCGACCCAGTTCGCGTCCTAAGATGTATTTATCGGATATTCGGGTTTTAGGGATGAAGTCTTTGAGTACTCGGATCGGGGCGGGTGACCCGGAGTACGGGTTGGGTCTACGTTCACCACGGGGCTTTCTTGGTTTTGTTTGAGGATCGGTTTTGGAAACTTCTTCCGGTCTTATGCAAGCGTTACAGTTGCCCATGGTGGTGGGGTTAAATGGGTTTGGGTAGCTCCGCCGTTAAAAGTGGTGGCCGGAGGTGGTTGTTGTTGAGGTGGTGGTGGAGAAAGAGGACATGGCACGGCAAAGACTAATGTTATTTTCGTGAGAGAGAAAAAGAAAACGCGGGGTCAGTTGGGGAGTAGTAGTTTTTGAATAAAGTCCATTTATTGCCAACTATTGTTATACTCTCAGTATTTTAAAATTGACCATCTTTTTCTATGAATTACTTTAAATTTAAAAAGGAGAAAATATTGGAGAAATGTCATGTATTCTTTAAAAATAATCTATTCCAGTATTGGTAACAAAGAAGATGGAAGATAGTCAGTCAGAATTGGACGCACATATATTAGGTGATGGATGTGTCTTTGTTCTTCTTTTTCTTTTCTTTTCTTTTTCAATTTATACACTTCAAATAAAGTTAGTAAAAGATGAAAAAAATACTTTCTCAGTTCCATTTTAATTGTAACTTTAAACTTTTAACACCCAGTAAGAAAATTAATAAATACAAGATGTATTTACTAAGTTAGATGTTTTGTGAGAATTGAGTCTTATTTAAAAGAGCCACTGACATAGCCAGAATTTTAACTACGGGGATTCAAAAATATAACAGAGTAAAAAAACGAAGATGCTAAAGGAATTCAACATCTATAATATACATAAAAAATAATTAACCTTATACAACATAATTTTTCACCGAAAGATGTTCATGTGAACCTTCTAGTGGCTCTGCTCTTGAAAAGAACTATTTTTTTAAAATTAAAAATATAATTGAAACCAATTGTCAACTTTAATTATGAATTCTTAAAATAATAATTATAACTGAAGCAATATTTATAATGGGACGGAGGAGTATCAATTAGAAGCTTAAGAGGACACTGAATTCGGATTTCAGATTTGTAACATTTTGATTTCAATTGTGGTATTTTTCATTACTAGGTATAAATTCCAGGGGTATATTTATTGGCCAACTTCTTTATGGAAAAAAAAGTCGTGCTGATAAATTTGGATAGAAACTTAGACGAAATTCTTTAATAGAAAAGTAAGTTGGAAGGTATTTGCCCAACTGAAGAATGAAATAAATGAACTTTACTTGCTCAATTACAGAGTTGGTCAACCAAATTCCCTTCTGGTACTTGGTCATAATTTTGTATTTATGTTCTCACTATAAACCAAAGCTTTCTAGAAGTTGATATCTACTAGATAAACCAAACTTGGAAATTAAAATTTCAACAAGAATTTATTCATTTAAGGTTATTTTTTACCTCACTCCATTACGTGTATGAAGGGGAAATTAATGCATTTTCGTTATTTGGAGGCTACTGGAGGAAGGTGAAATTTGTACTGTTTTTTTTCTTTAGAGGACAAGCAAAGTGAAAATTAATATGATGGACTAGAACTAATAGACCCACCCAGTCAATTACATAATTTTCCCCCCTTTTTTTTTTTTTTTTTTTGTTGAGTTTACCAAGTCTACTTTGTCTCCCTCTCTCTCCCCATCCACACCTACCACTGACTTTCATGATTGGTTCAAGGACCATTAATATTTTCTACAAGATTAGACCAACTTGAAAATATAATAAACTCTTGGTCTCAAAAAAGAATACTAAAATTCAGAATATAAAAAAGTCAAGCAAAATTAACTTGATTTATTTCTAAATAGAAATCTACGGACATATTTCAAAAAAACATATAAAGAAGATATTCTTGACTCGTAAAATAACAATAATAATGTCATTATAAATGAAATACAGAGACAAGAAAATTAGGGGGAGAGATTCAAAACATACGAAGTTGACAGTTCAATAAACTAGTATCTAGTAATTACTAATTAGTAGCTGCCACCTTTTCAAATTAATTTAATTCCTACATTTGCATGGACCTAAGTCATGATTTCGGTGTACTAGGTCATAGGTGGATTGGGTGGTTTTAAGAATTAAAAATGAAATTAAAGGGTTGAGATTAATTTGTGATACCTGAAGATGAAGTTGTTGAGCAATTCATTGTTTGATGGCTCACATAAAGTCCTATAACACTGCCACAAGATATATTACATTATTTTGGAATTTGGGCACACTACCAGACTAAACTTGTTGGATTGGGAGAAAAACATGATTAGATTAAGCTAAATTTGTAAATATCATGATTGGTTTTTTTCCAACTCCAACCTTTACTCCTAAATCAAACTAATTTCTGAATTTATTCCCCTCTTTTCTTGGCAGAAGGTAAGTGTAGTTTTGGACTTTTTTGTATATGACTCACTGACCATGGGCAAAACGTTTCTTGATGCATGCTTTATCATGTGCATTGAAAAGCTATATGAGTGTATCTACTAGGGGTGGCCAGTGGGTCGGGTTCGGAACGATCGGGTTGGGTTTGGCGGGGTCGGTTGGGTCGGGTCGGGTCATGCGGGATCGGGATACGCGGAATTTGTTAAAGTCCCGTCCCGATCCCGTCGGAATCGGGATCCGGGCCTTTTTTTTTTGCACTTAATTTAAAAATAACATATATATATAAAAAAAACTCAATAATTAAACAAGATAGTGTAATAAAAATATTCCAAGGCTGTTTTTGTGCCTCTTATATTATTTATCAGACATATTATTTTTTTTGTAATACAAATACAATTGTCAAAATTGCAACTTTGTGATATTGTTCAAAAGTTGCAAATTACATAGTAAAATTGCAATTTAAAAAATTACATTTTGAAAAAAACATGTTCTAGTTTCTTGATAATTTCCTGTGGTTCTTCGGTTAGAATTGATATATGTTGGTCAAATTGCTCCACGTCGCTTCCACCACCTTCGGATAAGATTTCGTTGTAGTTTTTGTCTTCTTCTTCGTTGATCTCCGGTTGACCGCACCTTCTCCTCTCCGCTCGTATCCAATCTCTGAATAATACTACAATATCCAAGTTGTCTCCGGCTAATAAGTGTATGTGCTCTCCTATTTGATATTTGCCGACAAAAAAAGCGCTTTCAGACACCGTTGATGACGCTTGAATGTTCAAAACATTTTGGGCCATCATTGAAAGTGTCGGAAAGGTCTTCTCATTCTCCTCCAGTATTTCAGCAAGTTTTCGTGTCCTTCTTCATTGAGAACTGTTTGGTACGGTACAGAACTCTGCAAAAAAAAAATATCAAACTCGCTAATTTGGTTAGTAGCGGTACGGCCGCACATTCTATTTCTGAGGCTTTCAATACTAGCCGCAGAAACAACATGTCTTTTGTGAGGTTGTGTTGAAGAAGAAGAAGAAGAAGATGGTATGGAAGCCGGTAGGTTGCTAGCACTTTCTTGTTGGTAAAACCTATATTTTTTTTTTGCATTCGTCTTCTACGCTAGACAACACTTCTTCTTTAGTTTGTTCGATAGGTGGTGGATGATTTGAATTTTTGGGACTTGGAGGTGGTAGTACTGCTATACAATCGTAAATAGTTTCAATAAGTGATTTAGTACCGTCTATTTTAATAGTCGGATTTAATACAACACCAATAATATAAATAGTGAGAATAGCAATAAAATATTTTTTTATTTTGATAAATATTTTTTAATAGTTGCCTTATAAGCTGGTTTATCCATATATTCATTAAGCAGTAAAAATATTAGAGATATATAAAACAACATAGTTGAAATAGTAGGATAATATATACCGGAAAATTCTTTTGTTGTTTGAAAAAATTTCTCTAAAAATAAAATAAGTTCGGAATTTTTTCCCCAATCGCTATCTACAACCATATCAGCTGGACTTTGATGAGAGTTAAAAAATAAAGTTATAGGTTTTCTATAGTCATAAACAATTCGTATAAAGAATTCCACCTAGTGGGTACTTCTTCTTGAATTTTTCTATAAGGTAGTTGGCAATCGTGACAAGTTTTTTTATATTCTTTTCTTCGTTGTATTCTATTATTTTTTAAAATAAAGTTTATAGCAAATTGTATTTTACTAAGAATGTCTTCAAAAAGTGATAGACCATCCTTTACAATTAAGTTATATATATGGCACACGCATTTTTTATGAAAATGATCTGGAAAAGATGGAGTTAAACTATTTTTTAAAATTGTAATAGCGTAATTGTTAGAAGAAGCGTTATCTAATGTAATAGTCATAATTTTATCGGTTATTCCATAATAATCGCACACTTGATAAATATTTTCTGCAATAAAATTACCAGTGTGTCTATCATCTATATATCTATACTCTATGATACGTTTTTGCATAGACCATTTATAATCTATCCAATGACAAGTTACCGTTAAATAATCATGGCCGTTAGTACTACGGCCTATATCAGAAGTGATAGCCACTTTGCCATTAAAATGATATAATGAATAATGTAAATATTGTTGATATTTATGTGCAAATTTAAATATATTTCTCTTAACAATTGATCTAGGAAAACCGTTAAAAGCAGGATTATACAAATCTCTAATGTAATGAATAAAACCGGGAGATGAAGAAAATGAAAAAGGCAAACCCTCCACAACAAACTAATTTTGCTATTGCTTCTCTATCTCTATGTTTATCGTATTTAGGGCCTACAATTCTCCCCGTCATTTGGTTAATTTGATCATGTACTTGGTCCGGGACAGTATGTGAACCTTGTTCTAATGGAGCGGGCGTTTGCACACTCTATTTTGAAGCCTCATATTGGGCATACCTAGCTGGATGAGCCCTTGCTGCGTGTCTCATTAAACCCCCGTCCCACGGTGACCTTTTCCAGTTTTAAATTTTAAAACATCTTTATAAATTTTACATCTAGCTACTTGATTCTCTATGTCCCTACCAAAAAATATACATGCATCTGATTTAAATATTCGTTTTGTTGGACCTCGTCTCATACTAGGGGAAATATGAGGCATTTCAGTTGAAGGTGCACTAGTGGGTGTGTTGTCATCTACATTAGTGGGTGTATCATCTAGATCATCGTCTAAATTAAAGTCTTCTTGAGTTCTAGAAAATAGTTCCTCGTCTAAATCTAATGGTATTGTAGGAAAATGTTCAGTATTAACAAAATCATCATGTGTAGGAATAGGATTCTGTCTAGAAATAGGATGACTAGAAGAAGTACCATTGCCCTTGTTGCCCCTACTAGAAGAAGCATGACCCCTACCCGTAAGCATGCGTTTAAATCTTTTCATTATAAATTTATAATTATACTAATAAATAATTAAAGTAAATAAAATTAAGTGCGCTAAATAAAATAAACATAAAATAATAATTTAATGAATGAATGAATATACCAAACGCTGACGTAACGTTGACATGTAATCGAGAGGTTGAAAATTGAAACTTTCCTCGATGAAAGATCCTCAAGCTAGTTGCCAACTTCACTCCAGACCTGTCCAAAGCTCGATCAGGCCGGGTCAGGGCCGGGTCGGGTGGCTTTTTTTCTGCTTGCCCGACCTTGACCCTATTTTTTTTTAAAAATTCTGACCCTGGCCCTACGGGTCACGGGTCGGCCCTGACTCGTCGGAAGGGGGACAGAATTTGGCGGGTCGGGTCGGGTCGATGATTTTCTTTTAGATTGAATTTTCAAAATTGAAATTGACATTCACAACTACACTATCATGAAATTTCGACGTTTGAAATCTATTGTGTATCGTGAAATGTTACTAAAGAAAAAGGAAAATTAGAAATCGATTTAGGGAAAAATACAAATTGATTGGGAAAATTGACGTTTTTCTAAAAATTGATCGGCCCCGTCTCGAAAAAATAGGCAAAATAAAAAAAATCAGGTAAAACTGACATCCGAGCGCAGAGTTATGACCATTTAAAGTTTCACCAATTTACAACTACTTTCTCTCCCTACACTATGCTTCCGTGATATTAACAGAACGACTAATAATCAACTATCGTTTTTATCTTATTTTATGTCGAGCTCAATGTAGATTAGAGCAGTACATATATTATAAAACACATGCATTATATCACTTAAATATTAACAGCAAAAATATATATAAGTACAAAATAAATATTAATGAAGGAAAAATAATATAAATTATATTAAAAAAATATGGGTCGGGGTCGGGTCGGGGTCGGGCCTGGTCGGACAGCTAAAATATTCCCTGGCCCGACCCTACATAAGATTGGGTCCCTGCTTTTTCGGTTCGGGTGGCTCGCGGGTCAACTATAAGCCGACCCTGGCCCTGGATTTTTCGGGTCGGATCGGGTCGGGACGGGCGGGTCCCCGACCCGTTGGACAGGTCTACTTCACTCCCAAATGAATAAATAAAATTGAATATTTAGTAGACAGTGTAAACTTGTAGAGAGATAGATTGAGAGATTGTAGGAAAATTTGTAAGAAATATGAAGAGAAAATGAGATATTTATAGTTGAAAATTGGGTTAAAGTATAAATAAAATAAATTATAGATTAAAAATAAATATTAAGGGGTTGGGTAGGGGGGTTGGGGAGGGGGGAGGCCAAAAATGGTTGTTGCACAAAGGCCAAAAATGGTCGTTGCACAACGGTCAAAATGTAAAATGGTCGTTGGTGCAACGACTATTTGTGCAAAAGGTGGGGTTTCGGGCGGGAACGGGACGGGACCGGGATTGGGGTCGGGCATGGAGGGATTGGGTCGGGACATGATTTTTCATCAAATGTACAGTAGCATCATATGGTGTTCTCACAGGTACAACATCAAACAAATCAAAATTTCTAAGTATTTTCTCTATGTAGTGAGACTGATTTAGAGACATGCCAGATGGAGTTCTTTTAACTTTAACTCTCAAAATAACATCAGCCTTACCTATATCTTTTATATCAAATTTTAAATTTAGAAAACTTTTCGTTTGGTTCACAACCTGCAGATCAGTGCCAAATATCAACATGTCATCAACATACAAATAAATAATGATATATCCATCACCATCATGTTTTGAGTATACACAAGAGTCACAATCATTAACAGCAAATCCAAATTCCTTCATAGTTTTATCAAATTTTTCATTCCATTGTTTTGGAGCTTGTTTAAGTCCATACAATGACTTAACTAATTTGCAAACCTTGTGCTCTTGACCAGGAATGTGAAATCCTTCAGGTTGTTCCTGTTAAATATAGAGTATAGTTTAGCATGCCACAATGAAGGAGCAAGGGCTGCAAAAGTTGATGGCAAGGCTTGACTCGAGAAATCGGAACTTGGTGTGATAGGATAAAGATCTTCCCTACTATCACACCTCATGAGAGGACTCCTCGTCTTGAAACCCTTCACAGAAAACCCAAACGGATCAAATTCAACAGAAACGAAATTATCAGTGGTGAATTTATGGACAAACACCAAGTTTTTAATCAATTTAGGGCATGAAGGGTATTTTTCAAGACAAATGGTGGATGTGGGGGGGGGAGATAAAATTTTATGACCATAACCACGAATCGGAATAGAATTACCATTATCAACAATTATGCCACGAGGGTTGCTCAAATTGGAATAAGACGAGAGAGTACCTGAATCGGATGTCATATGGGTAGTGGCGCCGATGTCCATGTACCAATTCAGGTCCGGTGGAGTTAAACCAAGTGTGTGCATCGCGGCTTCAATGTCGGTATGGGTAGGGCCTGCTGCATGGTGGGCCTGCAGAGGTCGAGGCCCAAGCACACCGGCTTGCTGCCCCGGCCCATCACTGCGTCGAAAATAACTGGGTTGTTGCGAGTTGGCCTGAAATTCTGCCCAGCCCATTGCCCGTGAGATGCATTTCTACCCATTGCCGTGAGATGCATTCTACCCAGCCCACTGCCCGTGAGATGCATTCTACCCAGCCCACTGCCCGTGAGATGCATTCTACCCAGCCCACTGCCCGTGAGATGGAGGCCCAATAGAATAAGGGTTGTTGGGCCACTGCCCACTGGCCCGGGCCCACTGGCCCAGGCCCACGGCCAGAGGCCCAAGGCTGGGACCCACTGTTGTTATGGCGCGTCCCACTGCCGCTGTTACCACCGCATTTGCCCCACGATTTTTGTCATTATTTTTCAGACTATGTTTGTCGCCCCCTTGAGACCGGTTTAGGGACGAATTGTCACCAAAATTATGAGAATTAGTGGAGGACTTCATCATGACCACGGGACTAGCACTAGTAGCCGAGCCAAGTCGACTTCTTCCAAAGTAAGCATGGAGCGGGATTGATAGAATTTCGGGAGAGGATTACTTTGACGAATGAGAGTACCAACGCCACTATAGGCCTCGGAGAGGCCATCAACCATCTGTAGAACAAGACGATCATCGTTAACAGGCGCACCAACGTTGCGGAGTTGGTCCGCCAATTCTTTCAACCTTTTGCAATACGCTGAAACGTTTGGGAAATTTTCCATATGGACGTGGGAAAATTCCTGCTCAAGTGTAACAGCTTTGGAATTTCGATTATCTTGTAATATGTCATGCAGCCTATCCCAAGCAGCCATCGCCGTAGCGTCCGACTCAATAATCATCTACAACAGGTCGGTAGAAATAGTGGAGTAAATCCACTGAAGGACGGTGGTTTCAAGAGTCGTCCACAACTTAGGATTATCCTTGCATTTAGGCACCTCCGTATCTTTAGGAGCTCGGGGATTATGTGATGGATGACTTGATGCGAATGTGCATGAATTTTGAACAGTTCGTCACATGTAGCATATTGGACGTTTTCTATTTCAAAAATAAGAGGGATGTGATTCTTGATGTTAGAAACTGTAAGGGCATGGTGAAACATGTTCTTAGCCATAATAGCAACGAACGACGTGAGAAAGGGATTTGGAAGAAAATTTTGGGAATAAAAAATAATTTCCGAGCACGGAAACCGATGAAGGGAGCTTGGAATCCGGACTGTTTGGACGGAAAAAATTGAGAGAGAATATGAACCTAGACTTCTTATACCATAAAAGAAATAATCCCTTGATTATTTTAAGAGTATATATGCAATTTACATATTTCCATAATAGAAAAATCATATTTCTATTCTACTCCTAAAACCTTATTCTAATTGGAGACTAACTATACAATTATGGTAAGTGTACAATGCTAATTAATAAAAAATATTTACACTATATTTTGAGGATAAAACCGTGATATATAGTTATTTAAGGTAAGTGTATATCACGGTATGTACTATACATATACTCTATATTTAACAGTTCCATATATATTTCCTCATCTAGATCCCCATTAAAGAATGCAGTTTTCACATCCATTTGATGCACAATTAATCCACGTATAGAAGCAAGTGCAATCAAGGTTCTAATAGTAGATATTTTAATAACAGGAGAATACTTATCAAATAAATCAATTCCCTTCCTTTGGGTGTTACCCATCACTATCATTCTAGCCTTAAACCTATCAATAGAACCATCAGGTTTCAACTTCTTTTTAAATATCCACTTGCTTTTCAAAGGTCTACACCTTCTAGGAAGATCTGTTAATTCCCAAGTGTGATTACTTAGTATTGATTGTAGTTCACTATCAATGACCTCTTTCCAAAAAATAGCATCAATAGATTTCATAGCATCATCAAAAGTTCTGAGATATTCTTCCAAAATAAATATAGAAACAGATTTTTCATCCAACACATATTCCTCATCTGGATTAAAATCAATTTCTTTTCTTGCCCTTTTACTCCTTATAGGTTCGACGCATGAATCAACTGAGGGAGTAAGAGTATCACTAGCAAGTAATGCAATATCATTCACATTTGAATTAACATCCACATGACATTCATTTTTCATAGGAAATATATGCTCAAAAAATTCAGCGTCTCTAGATTCAATAATATTTCCACATGCATATGATCCATTCGTATTCGTAGTAAGAAAACGATATGCAACACTATGATATGCATAACCAATAAAAATGGAATCAACAGTTTTTGATCCAATATTATCACGTTTAAAACTAGGTACACCAACTTTAGCAAGACATCCCCACACTTTCAAAAACTTCAGATTAGGCACACGTCTTTTCCAAATTTCATATGGAATTTTATCAAACTTCTTATGAGGTACTATGTTTAACACATGACATGCTGACAGTATAGCCTCCCCCCCCCCCCCCCCCCCACATACTATTTGGAAGTCCTGAACTAATCAACATAGCATTCCTCATATTTTTCAGAGTTCTATTTTTCCTTTTAGCTATTCGTTTTGCTCAGGGGTGTAAGGGGCAATCAATTTATGTATTATTCCATTTTCCTCACATAGTTTCTTAAGGGTAGTATGATCATACTCACCACCCCGATCACTTCTAAGTCTTTTAATCTTTGGATTAAGTTGGTTTTCGACCTTAGCTTTGTAAATTCTGAATATGTCCTCAGCTTCATCTTTAGACCTAAGGAGATACACCACAGTGTAACGGGAACAATCATCAACAAAGGTTATGTAATATCTTTTTTCCGCCTCTACTAGCATGATGCCTGAAATCTCCTAAATCACTATGTACCAATCCAAGCAAGTCAAATTGTCTTTCAACAGACGAGAAAGGTTTCTTGGCATACTTTGCCTCAACACACACTTCACGTTTAGTGAATTCAAAATTGGACAAATTAGGAATTAAGTTTAGGTTTTTAAGCCTTTTAATAGATGCAACATTCACATGTCCAGGTCTAGCATGCCACAGGCCAAGAGACTTAGTGATGTAAGCAGAAGAGGTACTAGCAGATTTATTCATGTTTTCGGAAACAACATCAAGAACAAATAACCCTCCATTACAGAAACCTTTTCCCACAAATTCCCCATTTCTAGTCAACGCAAGTCGATTAGAATCAAATGTCAATTTCAATCCAGCCTTCATAAGCAAACAACCAGAAATAAGGTTCCTACGCATTTCAGCCACATGCAAAACATTAGTAAGAGTAAGAAATTTTCCAGAAGTAAGTTTTTAAAAAAATCTTCCCTTTTTCGAGCACGCTGGCAGATGCCGAATTGCCCATAAACACGTTCTCTCCTTCAACTTTCTCATAAGTTTGAAAGAAATTGCGGTTGGAGAAGATGTGTCTAGTAACACCTATGTCCACGATCCATTCAGCAGCGTTCCCGACCAAATTTGCCTGGGAAACCACAACAACAATGTTATCTACTTCCACTATGTTGGCCTCCTTCTTTTTCTTGTTGTAACAGTCATTTGCCATGATTGAATTATACAAAATCGCCTTTTAGATTGTTGGAATAAGTAAGTATAATCAATCATAGAACAAATGGAAGATCTTATAGGATTGTTGTGCCATGGACAGACCACTGTCCTAAAAGATGATTTCGCCTAGCCTCGGTGCAAGCTGTCTCCGGCGGCCGTCCTCCAGGATTAACCCAACGCCAATCAAAGTGTGCACTCATAAAGATCGTATGGAGTAACCAAAATCCTTTTATTCAAAACAAAAAAAAACAATTTTTCTCTCCCTCAATCAGTTTGCTAAAGCCTCATTTTATAGATGAAAGCAAGGTGTGAACACCTTAATTCAATCCTTGAAATTCGAACCAATCAGTTTTGAAAACCCAAAAGTCGGTTTTGAAAACTCAAAAGTGTTTCATAAATACCAAAGTTTGTTTGTATAGAAACTGAGCACAATCAGTTTTGAAAACTGAGAAATATTTCGTAAATACCAAAACGAAACAAATAGTGGAAAACTTTCTTAAACAAATAAAATTTTGTTTCTCCACAAACTTTTAAAACTTTGAAGCTAGTTTTCAGTATAATATATTGACGGGTATGATCATAAAGGATCATGTTCATTTATTCAAGAACACACTTTCTTAAAAAAACCTCTATGATATCACTTATATACATATGTTGAGATGATATCATGGAGGACTATTTCAATCCTTCAATAAGACACTTCTCAGTCATTCATTATACCATCATAATATATATTATATACTGAGATGATATCATGGAACTGTGCACACTGACGTGTGGGGACCTGCTAATGTCCCCCACTCGGAGGATCACATTACTACGTGATCTTCATTGATGATTCCACTAGGAAGCTATGGGTCTATTTTATGAAAAATCAATCCGACGTATTCACTGTCTTCAAAAGGTAGAAAGCCATGGTCGAGAATGAGACAAACTTCAAGTTGAGGTGCCTGAGGTCTGACAACGGTGGAGAATACATTGATGGTGACTTCAAAGTTGAGGAGCCTGAGGTCTGAGATGATATCATGGAACTGATTCAGTCCTTCTCTTAGTCCTGCATGATGCCATCATAATATATAAATATACTGTGATGATATCATGAAGGAAGGATTTTGGGTGAAGGAGTACTCGGATAAATATTTTCGATCGGTTGGAATAGAAGCAAAATTAGTGTAGAAGGGAGCATGGGGCAATTAAATATTTACATTTTAGGGTGTTGTTTTTTCGATGACCTTTGATCACTCTAGTTGATCTCTTCTTTTTCTTTCAATTGATATCCATAATTCCATATGGTCTAAAAAATTCAACCGCTCGTAGCCAATTAAAAAGATCGAATGTTGCTCTTGAATATATGTACACAACATACTTCATTAACAAGTAGTAACATATTTGATATGCGAATATTAATCTGACCCTAATTGGCATGTATACGCCAGTCGGGTAAAAATTCGCAAAAAACAATGTCCCAAACTAATTTGTAAGATTGTGTAAAACTGCAAATAGAATGACAATTGGGACAACTGCGATATTATTCATTTTGGGCCAAGCACACACTGATTTCTCGAAAGGTAAGCATCATTATTTAGAGTATTCTTATACATTATATGTAGGTTCCTTTTTTTGTCCAGCTAACAATGTAAGACTTTGTTCGCACACCCATCAATCTCCCCATTGAACTAAGCTCTACATGACTCATCATCATTCACGACTAATTTGGAGATTAACTATGCCACTCAGATCAACCGAGTAGTTAAGGCCACCAAAGTCCATTGACTTTTAGTTTGTTTGTGTCTGCGTCCATAGACAGGCAAAGCACTAAGTCGGGCCCTACGATTTCACTCTTTCATTTCTATACTCGTCTCGTTAAACCATTATGACTGATACCAATCAATTATTGTGAAATATTCTAAAAATACTCTTAACATATTATAATATATTTGGTTTAGGCCAAATCTATACGATTTTTCTCATAAACCACACATCATTAAAAGTATCGTTACATCTTATATGTTAGTTATTTTTCTTTTAATCCAACAATGAAAGTGCAAGAAGGGAGGGGGAAGTGAGGTGAATTGTAAATTTTTCTTTCTTAGTCGAATGACTGAGTAGGGTTGTCAACTATTATAAGCAATAACTAAGAGCGCAGGTAATACTTAAGTAAATGTTGAAACGTTAAGGATATCAACTATTTTTATACTAGTTGGAATCCAATATAGATCTTAGTCCAGTTGTCTTGGATTGCAAGGGTGTTCTTTGTAAGTTCTTGTAGCTTGTTTTCCGGTACAATGGTGATAAAGTGTAACTTCTACGTCGACACTCAAACTCTTGTAATCTTTTGATACAATGTCTCACCAACTATTATTTTTTTCTACTCTTTTTATAGTACACAATTAATCACTAGGAAATACAATGCTTATACAAAGAACTTGAGAAGTTGAGACGAAAGTGTAAAAAATTGACATTGGGTCTAACTCAACCCCAAAAGCTAGCTTATGAGGGGAGGATTGCCCAAGTCCATATAAGGAGTCCAAATTTCCACCCCACAACCGATGTGGGAGAATCAATACCCCCATGCACGCCCATGACTGGACATCTGGAGCATGGACAATATATGATGGGGGCCCAATATCGGGTAAACAATGAATTTGGATGAGTTTGACTCTGATAACATGTAAAAAATGGATCTTGGACTTTTAACTTATTTTTGTACCTTTTCAGCTTAAAAAGAAATGCTTAAAAACACTTTTTATCTCACCCAAACAACTCAAAAAGTAGAAAAGAGATTAAAAAATAAAAAGTACTTGAAATAAGCCAATCCAAACACAATAATTGGTCTTAGTTGGAAAAAAAATTAAAACAAAGAATCCATCTCGGAGGAATTTTCTCAGCTTATAATTCGAACATTGACTTTAAATTCAGTAAGATTCTTAATGATAATAAAGGGATATTTTACTATAATATTAGATTAATTAAAATGTGTAGAAAGTAGGTGTGGCTGGATAAACAATGTGGTCAAGTGGGAGAGTCTAATAACCTATTTGATCAAGTTTTTTAAATCAGCTTATTTTAAAAAATACTTTTAAAAAATACTTTTGACAAAAAATAGTTTGTGTTTGATCAATTAATTTAAAAAACATTTTTGAACAATAATTAGTGTTTGGCCAATTTTTTAATTTTTTTTCTCAAAAATACTTTTCGAAAAAGTGCTTTTGGGGAAAAATTATTTTTTTAGCTTATGAAAAACTAATTATGATACTCCATAGAAGCACTTATTTTCTCCCAAAAGCTTGGTCAAACACCTCATCTTTTTAGAATTAGCACTTATTAAAAAAAAAAACTTTTAGAGAAATATAAACTTGGCCAAACAGGCTATAAGAGAGTCAAGAAAGCAGTTTGTTTCGTCCAAACTAAAAAATAAAAATAGCAATCCCTAAATGTATTACACATTTTTAATAGCCAAGAGGCATCTCTAATTTGTCCAGCTTACCTTTTTTACTTCTGGCTTATCAAGCCGAACTAGATATAGTACAACAACAACAACTCACTGTAATGTTACAAAGTGGGTTTTGAGAAGGGTAAAATGTACGCAGATCTTATCACTATCTTTGAGATGCTATTTCCGATAGAAATAGCATGTACGCAGACCTTAGGCTCAAAAGGGAAAAAAAAATATTTTAGCAGTCATTCTGTAGCCATTTTTTTCTGTATAACATTATTTGTGATTTTTCGAATCCAAAATAGTTGAGATTGATTATATGAATTATTATTTATTACACTTATTTGGATAATTCTTGTATCGATACTTAATAATTTGTTATTTTCTAAAACATTTTTTACGTTTTCTATTGACACACAAGTCTCTAAAACGGATCAAATTTGTATTTTTCCTGTAATTTATACATACCAAAGACTATGATCCAGCAAGTTGTAACTAACACTAGCAAAGGAACACAATACACTAGATTGGACGTTCAATACAACACGATTATATACCTAATATTATTACACCTCAAGCTCAAATTAATGTATTTGACCATGATAATTTAAACTATCAAATTACTTATAAAGTAATTACATGTAAATTTCTATAATAATCATTAATTGATTACCTAATAAAATGTTAACTAAGTTTTTATACTAAATTAAATTACACCGATAATATAAAAAATCGTGCAATGTCATCTGTGAATCTAACTTAAATCCTTAGCATGATATTTCATTTAACAACCCTTGTTGCAATTACACCATAAAGGCAAGTACGTAAGTAATTCATGCAATTGTGGGGATGGTTGGAAGCACATTTGTTATCAGATCATGAGTGCGGTATTCAATTAAGAGCAGAAACAATGATGGAAAGCAAAGAGCTTTTTCACGGAGTAACTTTATAACCTGGCATATAGGCATTACAAGTAATTGTAGGCCAAACCAAACAGGAAAACATTAATTCAAAGGTAGCAAAAGACCATGTTGGGAACATTATTATGTTGTTTGGTGCATAGTGTGATGTTCGAAGGAACAAAGGCATAAAGTGTGAAGCTTCCACAGCTCATCTCCTCCACGCCAACTGAAAAGAGGATGAACATAACTTTTTCTCAGCCTTTTCTCAAATCTATTCCTTCTTTTATGGAGTTTTAACATTCTTATCTTCTTCTTTTTTATCTTTTTAATTAGTCTCACGAGTTGATTTAATAGATAGTCACTAAGTTTTAATAAATTCCACTCTGAGAGATTTTCACTGAGTATGTTGTTGTTGTCACTAAATTTTAAATTTATCTCAATAAAGTTTTTTATAACTAAACTCTTTTTGTAATAAATAAGTCATTCGAGTTGCCTAAGTATCACATAAACTTGTTAGGAGAAATAAAAGAAAACATTTTACATGAAACTTAGGCAAAGTTCAATGACTTTTTAGTCAAAAATAATAATTTAATGACTTGTTGGACTAAAATTTAAATGATCTTTTGTCACAACAAATATATAGCTTAGTGATTTTCTGTGATATTTGAAAATAATTTGAGTGATTTTTATGTTATAATACCAAACAAGTGTATTAAACCCACACCATTAGCATAGGGATCTCGAGTATCATACTTTTTGTAGTTTTGTTTAAACTCACACCATTAGTATAAGAATCTCATATATCATACTTTTGTTAGATATAAAGTAAAAACAATAACACAATATATCATCTCGAATTAATTGATGGGATTAAGGTCAAGGCTTACCTCAAAGCTTAAAGAATGGTTTATTGACAATGGGTTTGTTTCATTCAATAGTCCGTCGTAGTGAAAGGTAAAAGTTTATGCGTACCTAATATTTACATTAATTCAATAACTACATTTCAAATGATCATTAAATATTATGAAGTGATTCAAAAACTGGCCATCGGAGCTATCTTTTACGTACTATTTATTATCATTTAATTGCACGTTTGGGCTTCAAATAGGCCGGTCTTTAATTTTTTCCCTTCAAATGGGCTGGTCTTTAATTTTTTGGCCTTCATAATCAAACGTAAGCCTAGCAGGGTATAAGTTCTTTAAGAGCGCGGGGACTAAGTTGTCGGATATTATAATGCAAAAATATAAACTTATGCCCCGCGTAAAAGTTGATGATTATGAGGGGCAAAAATTAAAGACCCAACACAAAATAGGAGGGAAATGCAAATGACCCAAATATCCGAACACCAAAGTGTAGGAACCCATGAAAATGGCCCATGCCTCTTAAATGATCAAATTCAGCCCAAATTTACAATTGCTATGATTTGTGGCTAACGGCCCATTTAAAGCTTCATCGCAGAAATTAAAGCAGCCCATCAAGTTTTGAGGATTTCAGGTGGTATATCGTCTTTAATTCTTTATCAATGATTTTTTTAAAAAAAATTCTCCTATTCTTTGGGTTGAAGATGTCATAGAATGCATTTATTTTTTACCCTTTTTTGCTTGTGGGGATAAAGAAAACAAAAGGCAAAATATTTTTTATATGCGACAGCTTTTTTCTTTTGGACTCAATTTAGCACTTGACCACTTGTTACTCGTTTTGTTTATTTTAGTTGCTAATTGAGGACAAAATGAAATAATATTTGACATGGTATTGTTTACTTGTTAGTACTTCTAAAATATGTGATTAGTAATTATAAACTGTGAATTATGTAATTTTATTTAACTAGACAGATAAATTGATTAAGTGTCTGTAATAGCACATACATTCTTGGCAAGCTAATAACGTTATCCCTATGTTTCAAAATGTTTGGCTTGATTCGTTTTCATTCTTATGGTTTTGTCCGTTGTGGCCGTGGACACATTTGGATTCTTAAGTGCGTTCTGTCATCGCACTTAAATAGGTGATCTCCTACAAGGTATCCTGCTATACCCCACTTCACAAGTGTTAGGAATCATTAAAAGTTTTCCCAACCTTAATCTCAACCGTTTGAGGATCGTTAAAACTAATGTTTGGTGTGAATTCAGACATAGAATTTTTAATTTTTCGAAATAAAATTTATATATTTAGAAATTACATAAAAAATACTATAAGTCACAATAGTAACCAATTCAAAATATTTACACGGCATTTGAGAAAAATATGATAAAAAATTATATTTTAAGTGTTCAAATAATAACTAAAACAAACGTTTTGAAACAGAAGAAGTAATAAAAGAGAGCATTTAGTTATTGGATTTTTTTTAGAACTCTTCAGGGGGACCATTGGAGGGGTGCATAAGTTTCTAAAATTTGGTATTAGTCATAACTGAGGTTTGATCTTAATCAATTTTGAGGGTAGTGTCTAGAGGATTAGCTAATGGACGTGACCTTTAAATGTTGATTGAACTAATTATTTGTGTTTTTGTTGGGGGAGACATAAATGCAAACACACACCGCACTATTTTATCAATAATAATCTCATTTTTCTACTCCTTCGATTCAATAAAAGACCACGTATCAATTTCCTTATTTCATCATCATACTATTATTACTACAACAACTACCATCCTTTAGTCTCAAATATAAGTTTTTGACAAGTCAAGAACCTAGCTATTCTCAACTAGTAAATTTCACCTATATAATTTTTTTCTTTCATTGTGTCCTTTCTTTAGCCAAGTGTGCATTGATTCTACTGATTAATTTGTAGGTCTTACGAGATAATTTTCTTCCATGTGATTTTAGATCTACCCTATCTCGTTTTAACACTTCACTCACCATAGTTTCACACTTATGGACCGGAATACCTATAAGCCGATATAATATATGACCAGACCATTTTGAGCGAACTTCTCTTATTTTACCCTAAATCCATACTACTTACACCTTCTAGTGAATGCGATTATTTTTAATTTTATATTTAACCTACATACATCTAATTTAATATAATTTTAAATTATTGAACGGCTAAAGAGACAAGGTAAAGGTTGCTTGGTTATTTTGACCCCACCAAACAAAACATAAGAAAGATTCAAGAAAAAATAGAAAACAAAGAGGGCGAAATCAGAAGTTATGGGTCGAAAATAAACGAGAAAAAGAAAGAGATGTTATTGTTAATACTCTAATAATTTACCGCGTTCGACCTTAGAGAAACAATGACTTTCTTGAAGGCCAAGACATGTTTTTATATATGGGTCCAGTTATTATGTAACAAAATCAGTAAGTCACTGCACCGGAGATTAGACGTTTTCCTTATTAAAACGTTTGAAAACCAATTACTAGCTAGTATTACTTAAACAGAATTTCAAACTAAGCAATCTCTAAATGGTTAATTCCACAATCCTTATAATTATAGATCTTGAATTGCACACTAAATTAAAATTTAAAAGTATAGTAATGGTATAAAGGAAAAAGTTGTTAGTATTCTCTCGTAGAAAAAAATATTATCGTCAATTCGCAATACTAAAAAAAACAAATACTATTTTTTGCAAATATTAAAATTATTAAAGCATATTTCTTATAATCTCAAATGTTTTATTTTAAATTTGAAGTTGAAATAGTTGATCAAATAATTTTTGAATATTATTTTAAAATGAGTTAGAGGGGGGTTAAAGTCTAGTTACCAAATCATAACCTAGTTAAATGCGAGTAATACCCACAAAAGTCAAATAAACTTAAATATAGGAAATTAATCCGAGTAATTAGAAAAAATTCGTAGAACACATTGAGAGTTGAGAGTGATATTTTAAAACGTGAAGACAAGAACACGTGGATGAAGTGAATATCAGGGAAATGCCCAAAAATATCAAAAAAGTAATGTAAAGTAAGCTGTATAAAAATACGTGGAAAACAAGAAACAAGAAAAAAGGAAAATAATAGAGTAGTCCTTAACAGTCATTGTAAACCCAAATAGCTTGGAAACTCAATAAGCTGACACCAAAAAGAGCCGCCCTCTTCTTTAACACTTTCCTCTGTATTCTTTTCATTCTTTTGGGGCCGCGTCTACCAATTCCAAGGTACCCTCTCTCTTTCCTTTGACTCTCTACTCTTCGTGGTAAGCTATGCTCAATCATGGTTTTCTTGAGTTGCTGTTGATTGTTGATCTTTTCTTGGTTGTTATGGTGAGTGTTTGCTTTGCTGTGTTCTTTTTTCTGTTTGTGGGTCATGCTATTTAATCTTGTTTTTCTTTTTTCTTGAATTACTGTTGAGACAATGGTATTTCGATTTGTATTGATGATTTAGAATGTGGGGGGTTGTTTTCTTTTTGCTGAATTTAATAAAGATTGGGGCTTTTTGTTGTTCTTTGTTTTCAAAATTTCATCTTGGTGAAAAGGGGTATTTACCTTGAACTTAGTTTAATGCAAACATGTAGTCCTCATAATCATATCTTACATTTTTTACTTCTCAGCTTTCTTTTTATTTCTTCATGTTTTTCTCCTCTTTTTTGGGGTGTGGAGAAGTGTATTGCGTTTTAACTTCTAGCAGAATGTAGAGCACTCTTTTTTGCTAATCTGTGTTATTAAACATCTAGGACTTTCAAACACTAGACTCTAGGTGATTATATTAAATGGACGTGAATCAGTATATGTTTGCGCATTTGAGTCTTTGTCATTGACATAATAACATGTAATAACATCTAACAGTTAGTTTTCTGCTTCGCATTTCTGAAAACGCTTTTAATTGATGTATCTATTAAACAGTTGTAGAAGCTTTTTAAATTTGTGTTAGATTAATGTTCTTGTCTTTTCTGTAAAAAAAAAAAGATGTGCTTGAGGTAGTTAACATGCTACAAGCCTATGACAGTAAAGCTTACACTTTATTTGCGCTTCAAGCCCAAAGGACCACATAGCTTTTTTGCGCTTTTGATAACACTCATACTGATATTGTCTAGCCATGTGTATGAGTCAACGATAGCTGATGTGGACATGCTTATTCAAGATATTATGACGACATAGTCCATTAAGCTAAATAAAAGAGTACATAGATTGCACATATGATATTGTGGTTTATGATGTGCTATTAACTAAAGTAGGCAACCAAGAAAGTGTATCATAGTCATAGGATTTAAATGATTTTTCTAGGAAAGTCGTCAATTTATGAATTTCTTGTAGAAACATAAGTTAATGTGCAGGAGTATTTGAATGCTACTTTTACCTTGTACTCTTACTTTGCTATGCCATGACGCACACTTGACTGGCTAAGCAAATAAATTGGAGTTCCCTAATTCATTTATGGCTTGCTCTGCTACCATGATGATCCTGAGCATCTATTGGCATTTCTTTATATTTCAATCATGTTTAAGGTCTAATTTTCCCCCCTTTTACTTTACTTGCAGACTATGCTTCGGGCAAAGCAGCTAGGCACACTCTCCCAGTCAGCTAGGTCATTTTTTCTAGGTGGATCACGATGTAGTGCAGCAGATGGAAGTTCCTGCACTTGTGCAGAAGATGAAACTTGTATTTCAAAAAGGCCGCAGACTAGAAATGAGGTTCGACATCCACAAATATCATCTAACTTGGTGTCAAAAACCTCTGTAGGAGTTGGTACCTTATTATCTGGAGATGCTGTAAAGGCTGTGAACTCGAAAAAAAATGAAACTTTAGGCTCTCCAGTTTCTAGGCCACAGGCCGTACCTGCATCTTCCTTGTCCGGCCGGGTAGACTCTGTTAGTTATGGTAACATTGATGCTGAGATTACTGTACAGGCCTCACCTCCCATCTCAGACCAGTTTGTCCGGGCAGGTATTGCAGCAGTCAGTTTTTTATCTGATGTTGTTAATTATAAGATTCCTATGTTAGATGGGAGCGGAGTGCTTAGCTCATCCAACAACTGTATGGTGGAACATACAAAGCCTGTATCCAATGTGAGACCATCAAATGTAAGGACCTCCAGAAATGACAAACTTCAAGGAAATGCTTCTACTGATACACCTGTAACATCGAATCTTGCAAATAATTCGAATTGCACAAAAAGCAGAGGTGATAAATATAATTCAGTTAGAGGCAGAATTCCTGTTTCGAACAACGGTATTGTGGAAGTGGAGACCCTTGGAGTTGTCACAGATTCTCATGACCGGAGGAGGACAATGCCTCCAAAGTCGAGAACGTATCCGAATCGTAACATGACAAATGTGCGTGCCTCTGAAGGAAAGCTTAAGCATGAAAGTCCTGAAGGTTTCAGCAGGCCACTACGTGAAAGAAAGTTGCAAAATGCAGGAGTTGTTCCAATGGTCAGGCAGTTCTCTAATTGTGGCCATGTTGTTGGAACAGTCTCTCACATTTTACAACAGTTTAATTGGAGTCCTGAGACGGAAAAGGCTCTTCGTGAACTCAACTGCTTATTGGATCCATACCAAGCTAACCAAGTACTCAAGCAGATCCAAGATCATGCAGTCGCTCTTGGCTTTTTCTACTGGTTGAAGCAGCAACCAAGATTTAAGCATGACGGACACACCTATACCACCATGGTTGGCATCTTGGGACGTGCTAGGCAGTTTGGGGCAATTAACAAGTTGCTTGAGCAGATGGTTAAAGATGGGTGCCAACCAAATGTAGTGACGTATAACCGTCTCATTCATAGTTATGGCAGAGCAAACTACTTGCGTGAAGCATTACATGTCTTTAATCAAATGCAGGAAGCTAGAGTTGAACCTGACCGGGTAACCTATTGTACTCTAATTGACATCCATGCAAAAGCTGGTTATCTTGATATTGCCATGGACTTGTATGAAAGGATGCAAGACGCTGGGATCTCTCCAGACACCTTCACTTACAGTGTGATCATTAATTGCCTTGGAAAAGCAGGCCACTTAGCTGCTGCGCACAAACTGTTCTGTGAGATGGTTAATCAAGGCTGTGTACCAAACTTGGTTACCTACAACATTATGATTGCATTGCATGCAAAAGCAAGGAACTATTCTAGTGCATTGCAGTTATATCGCGACATGCAAAATGCTGGATTTGAGCCAGACAAGGTGACATACAGCATTGTAATGGAGGTGCTTGGCCATTGTGGCTATCTGGATGAAGCAGAGGCAGTTTTTACAGAGATGAAAAGGAAGAATTGGGTACCTGATGAACCTGTCTATGGTCTTCTAGTGGACTTGTGGGGAAAGGCTGGGAATGTAGAAAAGGCTTGGAACTGGTATCATGCGATGATTAATGCAGGTTTGCACCCCAATGTGCCTACGTGCAATTCTCTGCTCAGTGCTTTCCTTAGAGTTCACCGGTTGCCTGATGCGTACAACTTGCTTCAAAGCATGGTTGAATTGGGTCTAAACCCTTCTCTGCAAACTTATACGTTGCTCCTCAGTTGCTGCACAGAAGCTCAAACATCATTTGACATGTCGTTTTGTTGTGAGCTGATGGCAGTCACACGTCACCCAGCACACACATTCCTTCTTACAATGCCAGCAGCAGGACCCGATGGGCAGAATGTGAGGGATCATGTAGGCAGCTTTTTGGATCTGATGCATAGTGAGGACAGAGAGAGTAAAAGGGGTCTTGTTGATTCAGTTGTTGATTTTCTGCACAAAACAGGACTCAAGGAGGAAGCTGGATCTGTCTGGGAGATGGCAGCGCACAAGAATGTCTACCCTGATGCAGTTAGAGAGAAAAGCTCCTCTTATTGGCTTATAAACCTCCATATAATGTCTGATGGAACTGCTATCATTGCACTTTCAAGAACACTTGCCTGGTTCCGCCGACAGATGCTTCTCTCGGGAATTCGTCCAAGCCGCATTGATATTGTGACAGGATGGGGCCGTAGGAGTCGTGTGACAGGATCCTCTATGGTGAGGCAGGCAGTACAAGAGTTACTTAACATGTTCGGCTTCCCATTTCTTTCTCAGAATGGGAATTCAGGGTGCTTTGTGGGCTGTGGGGAGCCTCTCACTAGATGGTTGGTCCAGCCTTATGTCGAGAGGATGCATTTGCTATAGTGTAGGAATCAGGAATTCCTAGCATAAGTCACAGTTTTGTCATGGAAGAGGAGAACTGACTTCCTCTGGAATTAGAATGTACTTAATTATGTGCAGCTCATATGGATTTTCAGTTAGTTTTCCTAATTATGTTTTTCTAACTCATCTCATATTCCGGACCTATTTTGTTTGAATCTGACCGGGAATTAGGAGTAATATCGTGTTCGGTGCTAAGCAGGGCCATTTTTCCAATTCTCTTTCATAGTTCACATTATTGGCTATTGGACGTGGGGTACTTGATCGACCAAAAGAAGGAACTAGCCCGTGTTTTCTGTATTACCATTGACAGGTGCTCCACTTCAGCTTTGATTTTTTTTTTTTGTTCAATTGAATCCTGTTGTTTTGCTTTACTTGTCCCAACTCCCAGATTGGGTGATCTTTTACGAGATTTCTGTTGGTATTGTATTATGTTAAGGCAATTATTTGATGCAGTTCCTGTCATCTGAAGCCTATAGATGCAGAGCTCACTACTAGGTAATTGTGACTAACATTGCTTGTCTTAGTACTACGTTTATTGTCCATAGATTATATACTTGTATTCTGATTGAAGCTTAGTTACAGGGTAGTCTTTACTTCTCACTGAGAATGAAAAGCAACTTTTCTCATCGGCAAATTCAGAATCTATAGTGACTTCAGAATAATTATTATTTTGATTTTATGTATACGTCTTAAATTAACTGTGGTGGTGCCTTTTCAATGAGTTGAAAACTTGAAAGTAAGGCGATTATGGCCGTTGGCCAACGGCCATTTTAGCCCCCCCCTCCCCCCCCCCAACCCCCCTACCCCTTAATATTTATTTTTAACCCATAAGTTATTATATTTACACTTTAACCCAATTTTTCAACTATAAATAACTCATTTTCTCTTCATCTTTCTCACAAATCTTCCTACAATCTCTCTAATTTCTCAATATATCTCTCTACATTGTTTGCTAAATATTCAATTTTATTAATTCATTTGGGAATTGGGAGTGAAGTTGGCAACTAGCTTGAGGATCTTCCATCGAGCAAAGTTTCAATTTTCAACCTCTCGATTACACGTCGACGTTACGTCGGCGTTTGGTACATTCGTTCCTTCATTAAATTATTATTGTCTGTTTATTTTATTTAGCGCACTTAATTTTATTGTCTTTAATTATTTATTATCATAATTAAAATGGAAGGATTAAAAGGTATGTTTAAGGGTAAGGGTAAGGGTGCTTCTTCTAGTAGAGGCAACCGGGGCAAGGGTACTTCTTCTAGTCATCTTATTCCTACACGGGATGATTTTGTTGATACTCAACATTTTCCTACAATACCATTAGATTTAGATGAGGAGTTATTTTCGGAACTCAAGAAGTCTTTAATTTAGACGATGATCTAGACGATACACCCACTAATATTGATGACAACACGCCCACTAGTGCACCTTCAACCGAAATACCTCCTATTCCCCCTAGTATGAGACGAGGTCCAAGCAAAACGACCATTAAAATCATATGCATGGACATTTTTTGATAGGGACGTAGAGAATCAAGTAGCCATATGTAAAATTTGTAAAAATGTTTTAAAATTTAAAAGCGGAAAAGGTCACGGTGGGACGGGGGTTTAATTAGACACGTAGTAAGTGCTCATCCAAAGCCTAGGTATGCCCAATACCGGGCTTCAAAACCGGGTGCGCAAACGGCCGCTCCATCGGGACAAGGTTCACATACCGACATCGTCCCGGATCAAGTACAGTGGTCAAATTAACCCTATGACGGGGGAATTGTAGGCTCTAAATACAACAAACATAGAGATAGGGAAGCAATATCAAAATTAGTTTCTTTGTGGAGGGTTTGCCTTTTTCATTTCCTTCATCTCCTAGGTTTTATTCATTACATTAGAGATATATATAATCCTCGCTTTTAACGGTTTTCCTAGGTCAACTCGTTAAGAGAGATGTATTTAAATTTGCGCATGAATATCAACAATATTTACGTTTTTCATTATATCATTTTAATGGCAAAGTATCTATCACGTACGATATAGGTCGTAGTACTAACGGCCATGATTATTTAACTCGTAACTTGTCATTGGATAGATTATAAATGGTCTATGCAAAAACGTATTTTAGCGTATAGATATATAGATGATAGGCACACTTTGGTACTTTTATTTAGAAAATATTTATCAAGTGTGCGATTATTACGGAATTACCGATAAAATTATGACTATTACATTAGATAACGCTTCTAATAACAATTACGCAATTACAATGTTAAAAAATAGTTTAGCTCCATCTTTTCCGGACCATTTTCATATAAAATGCGCGTGCCATATATATAACTTAATTGTAAAGGATGGTCTATCACTTTTTGAAGACATTCTTAGTAAAATACAATTTGCTATAAACTTTATTTTTAAAAGTAATAAAGTACAACGTAGAAAAGAATATAAAAAAATTTGTCATGATTGTGGACTACCTTTTAGAAAAATTCCACAAGAAGTATCCACTAGGTGGAATTCTTTATACGAGCAACTACTTGTTGCTTATGACTATAAATTACCTATAACTTTATTTTTTAACTCTCATAATAAAAAGCCAAATTTGATATGATTTTAGATAGTGATTGGGAAAAAATTTCCGAACTTATTGTATTTTTAGAGAAATTTTTTCAAGCAACAAAAGAATTTTCGGTATATATTATCCTACTATTTCAACTATGTTATTTTATATAACTCTAATATTTTTATTACTTAGTGAATATATGGAAAAACAAACTTATAAGGCGACTATTAAAAAAATGTTTGTCAAAATAAAAAAATATTTTATTCCTATTCCTTCTATTTATATTATTGGTTCGTATTAAATCCTACTATTAAAATAGACGGTACTAAATCACTAATTGAAACTATTTACGATTGTATAGAAGTACTACCACCTCCAAGTCCCAAAAATCTAAATCACCCACCACCTATTGAACAAACTAAAGAAGAAGTGTTGAATAGCGTAGAACACCACCGCAAAAATATATATAGATTTTATCAACAAGAAAATGCTAGTAACGTACGGCTACCATACCATCTTCTTCATCTTCAACACAACCTCACAAAAGACATCTTGTTTCGCGGCTAGTATTGAAAGCCTCGAAATAGAATGTGCGGCCGTACCTCTACTAACCAAATTAGCGAGTTGGATATTTTTGTTTTGCGGGGTTCGTACCGTATCAAGAAGTTATCAATGAAGATGGACAAGAAGACTTGCTTTGAAATACGGGGGGGAATGAGAAGACCTTTCCGACACTTTCATTGATGGCTCGAGATGTTTTGAACATTCAAGCGTCATCAAGCTCGCGTCGGAAAGCGCTTTTCTGCAGCAGATATCAAATAGGAGACCCGAGACACTCATTGGCGGAGACGACTTGGAAATTGCGTATTATTCGAGAGATTGGATACGAGCGGAGCGGAAAGGTGCGGTCAACCGGAGATCAACGAAGAAGATGATGAAAACTACAACGAAATCTTAACCGAAGGTAGTGGAAGCGACGTGGATCAATTTGACCAACAAATTCCAATTCCAACCGAAGAACCACATGAAATCATCAAGCAATTAGAACAGGTTTTTTTGAGAATGTAATTTTTTTAATTGTAATTTTATTATGTAATTTGCAACTTTTGGACAACACCACAAAGTTGCAATTTAGATTTTAGACAATTGTATTTGTATTACAAAAAAATCATATGTCTATTAAATAATATATGTTATTTTAAAAAAAAAAAAGAAAGAAAAACCCGACCCCGCCCCTCCCCGACCCGACCCCGACCCGAGCCCGCCCGCCCCCGATCCGACGGGATCGGGATCGGGACGGACCGGAGCAGTCCCGCCCGACCCGACCCCCGCTAGGCCCGCTAGTCCCGATCCCAACCCCCGGATCGTCCAGCCCCGACCCCGACCCCGCCAGACCCGGCCCGCCAGACCCGAGCCCGGCCCACTGGCCACCCATACTTGAAAGTACTAGGATGAGAGCAAGAAAAGTGAAATTGAGGAGGGTAGGTAAAACAACCAAATCATGTTTGATGAATGTTTATGTGAGTTGTGGACAAAGCATAATTCCTGGAATATTCTGCATGTCTGTATGACTTCGTTGTCAGATGAATTTTGGTGTTTATTTTTTATAATTGGACAGAAGGTCGTCCAAAGTCAAAAAAAAAAAAAAGGAAAAGTAAATTTCCTCTTTTTATGTCCTTGCTGTAAGATGCAAACATATATTTAATCAATTTTCTTTTAATTACAGAGATTTCTAGATTACTGATTTATGTCTTAATCGAAGGTGCTAGTGATGCTCGCACTAACCTACAAGTTTATTTTTCTAACTTTTGTGGTTGTGTGAAGTATCAAATATATAATTGATTGTAACGCGATTAAGTGACAAGAGGATTACAGGGGAAGAAAACCAGGAAAATAATGAGAGGCAAAGACCATATTTTTTTTTTAGTTTTCCACCCGGTGTCCGGTACTTATATTGGAGTCCGACTATATTCGGATTCGCGTCGGATAGGAACCATTTCTGGGGAAGCCGCTCCCTATGAAAGATTTTTTCATATTCAGGATTCGAAGTTCTCTTTTCTTGCCTTTAGGGTCAACCTTTTACTTGATGAATTTTATTTTGTTTAATTAGAAGTTGAATGACATATTTTGCTCGACAAAATGAGCTTTGCAAAGAAGTTAGTTTTGTATTGCAGTGTTAAGTTTCCTTGCATTACACATTTCCTCTCTATGTATATTCTCTTATCCGTGTAACCACGTGGAAGAAAATATATTTATTCTCATAGATTGTCATGCAAGAAGAAAGTCGTCATATTTCTCAAATTACAAAGTCTTATATTTAGGGGGCTCCAATACACTTTACTGAAAAAGTTAAAAGGAATAAGCTTATATTGACTAAAAATAAAGAGGCGTGTCTAAAATACATATCATGCACAACACTTTTGTCGAAGGCAGACAGATTGTTATGTAAAGGATGTAGTATCCTTGAGCATATTATGCTGTTGTTCTGCCTTGTGCCTTCCCTCTCGAACTCAATTATGGCTTGAGCTTTGAGGTACTCAACTTGCTTTGGCTTTTCCCCTTTCTTTTACTTAGTTGTTGTCTATAATTATCTATCTACGAAGAATTAATCTAAACAAACATTCATCCAACCGCTTAAATTAACAATATAGCAAATATATGATATCTGCATAATTCATGTATAGTATGTATAATTTATGTATACCGTCTAAGAAAAGTCAACTGTGAATCCAACCCGCTCTTTATACAAAAAATTCTTATAGTATTTTTTTTACTGGTCTACTCTTTAACCCCCAATTCCCATAGTTCTACTTCATTCTATGAAGTGCTAATTCCTATAAGTTGTTAAAGATAAGTTTCATCGGAAAGGGTTAAAAATACGAGAGGAACCAGAAAAGAGAAGATGAAGAAAAAAATGGAAAACAAAGAAAGATACAATAAATCCATAAGAAAGTAAAAACAAAATGAGTTTTTAATAGAAAAAATTAATAGT
Source organism: Anisodus tanguticus (assembly GCA_034509755.1). NCBI lineage: Eukaryota > Viridiplantae > Streptophyta > Magnoliopsida > Solanales > Solanaceae > Anisodus > Anisodus tanguticus. The sequence continues at coordinate 10,104,276 of CM067554.1, read as the reverse complement.
GTGTCATTTATAACTCGTACAACCTTTTGTAAATCAATCATAATTAAATAATATATTCTCTTATTTAAATTTATAATATAATTAATATTTACTTGTACCAAAAAAAATTACTTGTTTGGTTTAGTACAAACATTGAACATCCATAAATACTTTTCCAACTAAGGTCTTATTTATTCACTTAATAAAGGTTTGAATCTGAATATTTCAGACTTTAGCCATTTAGTGCATTTATTTATATTAAGATTTAAGCACTTATTTGGTCTGAATATATCTTAATCATTATAATTTTGAACAAAGTTTAATAACGATATTTTGCATGCACAATTTTCACCACCACGATATCCACAATCACCAACTATCACCATTAACCACTTCTACCATCACTAGCAACCACCACCGCCAACAAGCATTCTCAGTCGCTTTCACACCTACCATCTCTATCATATAATTATATTCATTACCATCACCATCACCATCGTCGCCACCTCCGACCGCTATCAACCACTATCATTATTGCGGTCAATTCCTACTACCAACCACCTCCACAATCACAACTAGTATGGCTGACAACTATCACTAAACACATCGCCAATCATTACACTTTCTTCAACCACAATATCTTTCTTTTGTCCCTTCCAGGCGATCGGAAAATAAAGAAATGGTTAATATATTCAAAATAATTACGTATTTACAAAATACCGTCTCAATTTACCACCACTACCAACTATCGCTATCGCGCCAATCACTACAACATCAATCACTTCCACCTACATGACTAGCCATTAACATTTACCATCACCTCCACCACCATTATAAATCATCCCACTATCAATAATGAACATAAACATGTCCCCTAGGGCGTAACTGGATGACAAAGGAGGGGAACTTAAAATCCAGTTGGAGGCTTGTAGCGTGAATTCGAACTCTAGTGAGAGCAATTTATTCTCTTCTGGGGTAGGACCGTGATATCAATTGCTCTATTCTCAAACTCTGGTCATTCAGGCACATACCACGATTTACTGATAGTAGTACTGAAGGACCGAGACTACTATCTGCAGGAATAATCTGGCGTAAACCGGAAAGTTGGATATCAAAAAGAAAAATAATGAACAAACATTTTTTATTATTATTAATAATGATTTTTATTTTTTTAAATTTAATTATTTAAATTATGTATTTATTATGTTTAAAAATAAATAGTTTATATATTTAAATGTTGAAAAATAAATAATCTTAATCATTCAATATTCAAATAGAACCTAATGTGTTAATCAGATTCATAGCCTTAATGTTAATGAAAATTAATGTAATCTAAGTAAGTAGCACCAAATAATCATAAAATCTCCATTTTCTCCTCATGCCAACAAAGGCTGAAGAGTTGCTGAGGAGTCATAGATCCTTTTGTTTGTTAGGCGTCTACTGATATAGAGCAACAGAGACACTCTCTGTACCTATACATTCAAAAACACCTTCATCGCCGATAGTTAATCGTCATTCCGATTCCGACGTAGCTCTCACATTCTAGTAAGTCTCCCTTGTCGCTTTCTCTTTGTATTGCTACACATATGTCTGTTCAATTGGAGATAGAATTTCTGTATATATAGATATACCTATAACCTAATTATACTTGTTTAGGCGCATGAGATATATGTATGCATACAATTGAATTGCTATAGATAGAACACATTGATGGTTCACAAGAAGCGAACCGTCCCTCCTCGTCCCAAACACTCGGCTGCGCCGCCGCCGACGGTGCCGCAATTCCGCTGCTTGAGTCGGACCAAAACCTAGTTTCAGTGTGTCCAAAACTGTCGACCAAAAAAGACACTTTTTCGTCGTCGCATGCTTCAGTAAAGCTTGAATGTGAGCGTGCCCTAACATCCCTTCGTCGGGGGAACCATACGAAAGCCCTAAGATTGATCAAGGAACTGTCCATCAAGCATGACAACTTGCCTCACGCAGCCCTAATTCATCGTGTCCAAGGGACTGTTTGTGTTAAAGTGGCCTCCATGATTGATGATCCCAATGCTAAACATAGATATTTGAAGAATGCCATTGAGAGTGCTAGGAAAGCAGTATCACTGTCTCCAAATTCGATTGAGTTTGCACATTTCTATGCTAATTTGTTGTATGAGGCCGCAAGTGAGGGAACGGAATATGAGGAAGTTGTACAGGAGTGTGAAAGGGGATTAGCAATTGAGAACCCTATAGATCCTGCAAAACAGAGCTTACAGGAGGAAAGTCAAATGAAGGATGAGACACCTCATGCTCGGATTGACCATGTTCGGAATGAGCTCCGGAGTTTAATTCAAAGTCGAACTTTGCATCCCTTTCTACTTGGGTGAAACATATAGGCAATGGTGAGGAAACATTCAGGTTGATCCCGATTAGGAGGGTGCAGGAGGACCCAATGGAGCTGAGTTGGTTCAAGCACGAAGGCCAAATGAGATTAAAAAGGCGACTAAGACGCCTGAAGAGAGGAGGAAGGAAATTGAGGTCCGAGTGGCTGCTGCGAGGCTGTTGCAACAGAAATCTGAAACTGTCCAGACGCACAACGATGGAGATAAAGCTCTGGATCTGACAGCAGGATCAGAGCAGAGAATTGGTGAGAGGAGGAAGAGCGGAAATGCACGGAAAAATCCGTCTTCCACAGAAAGAAGGGACGGGGTGCAGTCATATTGGAACACCTTGACTTTGGATAGGAAGAAAGAGTTACTTAGAATCACAATTTCAGATCTTAAGGCTTATTTAAGTGCGTCAAAAGACGTATTGGCTATTGAAGTACTATCTGAGGCTCTATCATTAGCTAAGACCAATAAAGATTGGACGTTTTGGACGTGTTGTCGCTGCGGTGAAAAATTTACTGACTCTGCATCACACAACTATCATGTTGTGTATGAGCACGTTGGAACCTTGAGGCCTAAATTGCAGTCTGTATTGCCTCAGAATGTGGAGAACGAGTGGGCCCAGATGCTTGTGAACTGTTCTTGGGAACCCTTAGATGTTACTGCAGCCGGAAAGATGCTTGATAAACAATCAATATCTCAAGGGCAGGATTTTCTTGATGAAACGCACCCAAGAGATAACACAGAAGAGTCTAGGTATGGCTTTTCTGAGGTTTTCTGCAATGAAGACGAATGGGATTCGTCACCTAGAAAGAAGAAATCCGGGGACATACCAAACGGTAATATGGTTGAGAGCAGAGTATATGATAAGATCTCAGACATTGAGTTGATGGATGGTGATGGGAATTATGGTACTAAGAGTTGTTTCCTTCCTGAGAAGTGGCCACTATCTGATGATCCCGACCGAGCAAAGCTTCTTGAAAGAATTTCTGCTGTATTCCGGGCACTTATTGAAAATAAATATCTTGCTTCAAGTCACCTCAACAAGGTTATTCATTTTGCAGTGGAAGAGCTTCAGGGTCTTGCATTTGGTTCTCAACTTCTTAACTACAATGTCGATCAGACTCCCTTATGTATATGCTTTCTAGGTGCCCAGGAATTAAAAAAAGTGCTAAAGTTTCTGCAAGAGCTTTCTCATTCTTGTGGCTTAGGTAGGTATTCCGAGAAAATTAGTGTTCGAGATGGAGCAAGCAATGCTAGTCAAGGATTTGACGACCTGGAAAAATTAGTTTTCAGTGAAGATGGTTCATGTTTATTCTTTGATGAGCGTTTCCTGCCATGCAACCTTACTCGTAGCTCATGGCCAGATATAGTCTCTGTTGACAGAGCTTCATATATTTTGTCTAATAATCAGTACCAGAATGGAGCTGAACTTGATCCAGAGTCATTGTTGTCCTGGATATACACCAGTCCATCAAGTGTAGAGCAATTGTCATCCTGGACACGTGCAAGAGAAGAGAAAGCACGACAAGTACAGAAATTCTTCGTTTTCTTGAGAAGGAGTTTTATGACCTGCAAGGTTTATGTGAGAGAAAATATGAACATTTAAGTTACGAGGAAGCCCTACAGGCAGTAGAAGATATTTGTTTAGAAGAGGGTAAGAGAAGAGATCATGCAGCTGAATTGGTACGACAAAGTTATAATTCTGTCTTGCGGAAGAGGCGAGAAGAGCTCATAGAAAGTGACAATGATGTCACAGTTATCGGCTATAGGTTTGAGTTGGATGCAATATCAAATGTTCTGAAAGAAGCAGAGTCTCTCAATGTCAATCGGTTTGGTTTTGAGGAAACTTATAGTGGTGGAACATCTCAACTATGTGACATCGAATCTGGTGAAGAGGATGACTGGAGACTGAAGGGCTACCTTCATCGAGTGGACTCTTGTGTTGAAGTTGCACTACAGAGACAGAAGGAACATGTCTCCATTGAGGTTGGTGCATCGGCTATGGTTTTATGCAGATTGTTATTTGTTTATTTTTCCATTTTTCGCTTTAATTTTTTCTTCTCTATCAATTTCCTGAATTCAGCTGAGTAAAATAGATGCTCGAATCATGCGAGTGGTTGCTGGGATGCAGCAGCTGAAACTAAAGCTTGAGCATGCATCTGCCCAGGATTATCGGAGGATTGTAATGACTCTGTTGAAATCATATATGCAGGTGCGTACTTAGCATCTACTTTTGTGATAGTTCAATTATTGCTATCTTTTACTGCAATTTCTATCTTCCTTCATCCTTCCATTTACCTGTGTTTTACTATTCTTTTATGATGATGATTTTCTTCTCTTAGGCACATTTGGAGGATCGGGCTGAGAAGGATGCTACCGAGAAATCTGATGCTGCAAGGGAAGCTTTACTGGCTGAACTTGCTTGTGATTCCAAGAATAGTTCTGGTGGAGGCAATGGTTATTCTAAGCACACACAAGAAAAAGTTAAAGATAAGAAAAAAAACAGAGAGTATCGGAAAACCAAGGATCCAAAGGTAGTCTTTTTTTTCCTGATGCAATTGTTAGTGTGTACGAGTTGGGAGGTAATCAGTTTACTCTTACTTGCAGCCTTTTAGTGGAAACGAACTGCATTTTGTTCGCCATCAACCTATGGAAGATGTGTACGCCTTTTCCCCAATAAATACTTTTTCCATAAACTTGAATCTCCATGTTAAGTAGAAATCATGATGACCTCTAATATCAACAAATACCTGTGGTGTTGCAGGTCATTTGCAGTTACTCGTAATGGAGAGGATCAAGATGATGAAACTGTTGGAAATGGTGATTCCTTGAATGAACAGGAGGAGGCATATAGACGTAGGATTGAACTTGAAGCTGAGGAAAGAAAGCTTGAAGAAACTTTGGAATATCAAAGACGAATGGAGAATGAGGCTAAACTGAAGCATCTGGCGGAGCAAACTAAGAGAACTGCAAAAACATGTCCAGGGAGTATAGATGCAGTTATGAAGTCTGATACTTGCTCGAAGTACAGTGATAATGATCAAGTAATCGATGAGCAATTGAAGAGTAGTAAGAAGGTCAATACTCTTATGCTTGGATTCTCCTATTTCTGTCAGAGTTCTCCCATTCTGTTATATGTTCTGTAAAAGGAGTGTCGCTGAATGTTAATGGTGTTACTCTTGAATGATGTGCTTCTCTAAGTTTTAGTCCGAATTAATCGTCGATTGTAACATATCTCATGCAAATTTTGGAATGCTTGATGCAGAAGAATGAATTTCCTGACTGTTTAGAAAGTCTTTCAAATATTAGTGCTGAAGGAATGCCACAAAGATCTGGTATGGCCTTTGTTTCAATGTCAGGAAGAATTTTTGCTAGCTAAATAAACCCCTTGGCAATACAGTGCCACAGTTACGATGTCACCTGATTATATAATCTATCATTGCTCTTATTCAGGACTGTCAAATGAAGTAACTTCAGAGGACAGTACTCTGGTATCTGCTCGACGCTCTGGAAGGAAAGGCAGACTCCAGAAAGATTCTAAGCTTATCGATGGAAAGTTTCAGTCTGCTTCTGATGAAAAGGAAAATACTGAGGTTGTTGAACCAGGAGGCCTGCATTCTTCACATGGTGAGTTGCAATTGTTTGCTAAACTATTGTAGTGCCTTGATTTGCTGGCCCTGAAGAAATTCCAGCTTTTTGTAATTTGTTGTTCTTTTTATCCTTATTTTATCATGTATACTGTAGTTGTTTGCGAACTTTCCATGTGAAAATTTGGTTCAATTGCTATCATGGGCAGAAGCTGGTGGGTTATTGGCAAGTTATAAATCCACGTCTAGTAGTAGTGTCTTCTATATGAGGCAACCAGATCCAAGCCTTGAGAAAGGATGAACCAAATGATAAAAGTTGTTACACACATTATGTTTCAGGAGCATGCTTGTCTCAGTTTAGTTGGAGTTGATTGGCTAGTTATAACAGTTATATGGATGTCTAAAACTTATACTTGCTATTTGATCTGAAGAGCTCTACGCTTAATGTTGCTTTCCATTTGGTAACCGCATATTCGTATTTTGCATCTTTGGCTTAGATCATGTGTATTCACATCTTTGAGACAAACAAATTACCACTAAGTTAGTCCTCGATAAACCTTGTCATCTCTTTCCATTTTGTCAGAGGTGTAGAAGAGCAATTCATTTTTCTTTCACTGATATGGCAGTGAAGTTTTGGTATTGCTTAACTATATCTTCAAGCTGGCATTTTTTTATATCTAAACAGTGGGACTTGTTGACATGGTGTCTTTTGGAATTCAAGGAGCTCGGTTAAGTTTCGGCACCATTGAAACATTTTGCAGTTGTGGATTTTCTATAATCCGATGCACTCAATTGGCAAAAGGAAATTGTGGAGTTACAAGTCAATTTGGGGCCAATTATAGATTAGATCCTAATCCCCTTTTACTTTCCCACCCTTACCCAAGAAATGAAAATCCAAGCTGGTGGGCAACGATTACTGCTTTTCCTTTTCCTTGTAGCTTTGTATTTTATGTTACCTTGTGGGTTCCGTGTGTAATTAGTCAACTGTGATGCATTCTCTGAGTTGATCTACTTTTGATTTCAATACTAGGAGACAATGGTCCAGCAGAGAGTGGTACAAAGACATTGAGAGAGCTACACGTGGAGGATGATGATGAAGAAAGGTTCCAAGCTGACCTTAAGAAGGCTGTTTGGCAAAGCCTTGGTATGCACATTTATCTTTCTTTGCCAGGCACTGACTCTCCTAAAGTGGTTTGATGCTTATTAGTTTGGGCTGTTCTGTATATTGTTTACCACTGCTGTAAAAGTAATCAGAACAAATGCCTGATGTGCCTGCTCTTTTATCTTATCTACTGTCAATGTAAAATCTTCTAAAAATTTTACTTCTGAAAATGTAATGATTTTCAATGGAGAAAATGACATGCTATAGGCGGAGATTTGTATGTTTATGTTTCCTTCAGTTGGCTTGAAAACTTAAACAACCTCAATACGTGTCCTCTCTTGCTAGCCGAGATTTCATTTGAACTTATTGAAGCTGTCGTTTGCTTTGGAGGCAGGACAAGTATAGAGAAGCAATTTCATTGTTCCTCCGCTTGTTAAAGTATTCTGCCCTCATTTCTCATTCTTTTCTTTACCTTTTTAATAATGCTAGACGCGATCCATGCACATGAGAAGTTACCCTTGCTGCCTAGTTCAAGGAACGGACAAAATGTGTTTCCTAAGGCTGGAACTTTGGGCAATGCAAATAGTATTGGAGATTTAAATGTAATGGATGTATATGGCACTGGGCTAAATAATGAGGTTGGAGAATATAATTGCTTTCTAAATGTCATCATACAGGTTTGTGTTTACAAGGGGTTATCCTTTTTTTTTTCCATCATAGGAGTGAGTTTACTTGTATTGTGCTTCTTACTGTATTTTCATAAGGAGCATGCTCTGTGATATTTCTTCTTGTATTTCTTTAGTCGTTGTGGCATCTAAGAAGTTTTCGAGCTGAATTCCTGAGAACATCATCCAAACATGTTCACGTTGGTGATCCATGTGTGGTATGTGCTTTGTACGACATATTTACTGCTTTGAGCACTGCTTCAACTGAAACATGCTGTAAGACGGTTGCTCCTACTTCTTTGAGAATTGCCCTCAGCAACCTGTATCCTGATAGTAATTTTTTCCAGGAGGTAAATCCGAAACTGTATCAACCGCCCCCATATTTTTGTAGGAATCCACCTGTTTAAATTAACTGGCTGAAATTTCAATTAACATGGTTTGATCTACAGGGTCAGATGAATGATGCATCTGAAGTGCTGGGTGTAATATTTGATTGTCTTCATCAGTCGTTTACATCAGCTTCAGGTGCTTCTGATACTGAATCTGCAGATAGTAGCTGCATGGGCAGGTGGGATTGTTCAAATGGTGCTTGTATTGTACATTCTCTTTTCGGGATGGATATTTTTGAACAAATGAACTGCTACAATTGCGGATTGGAGTCCAGACATCTGAAGTATACATCTTTCTTTCACAATATTAATGCCAGTGCCGTCCGTACAATGAAGGCATGTTCTTCAAAGAGATTCTGTGATGACACTTTAATCTCTGTTCTGCATAGTAATCTTATGAGGTCCATCTAGAAAGTATTTGGACAATTAGCAATTTACTTTCTCCTGTTTAAGTTTCCGTCCTTTCCATTCAGGTTATGTGTCCAGAAAGCTCCTTTGATGAGCTTCTCAATCTTGTTGAGATGAACCATCAGTTGGCTTGTGATTCTGAGGTTGGTGGATGTGGGAAGCTTAACTACATCCATCATATCCTCTCTACTCCACCGAACGTGTTTACAACAGGTACCAATGATCTTCTGATTTTCCTTTCTTTTTTCTGCCGTGGGTGATCTATATCTCATGAAAATCATCACGTGGTCCCTCAGCTTCCCTTTATATGTCTTTCCCTGCAGTTTTAGGTTGGCAAAATACATGTGAGAGTGTAGGTGACATAAAAGCAACATTATCAGCTCTATCTACTGAGGTGGACATTGGTGTACTTTATCGTGGTCTAGATCCTAAAAACAAACATTCCTTAATTTCAGTGGTAAACCTCTTTTGACTCTTTTTCATTGTTTTCTGAAAGAAAAAACTCTTTGATTTTACATGCTGAGAGTATCCAGAGCCAATTCATCGCATCAGTAGTATTTTTGTTATTCTTGGTCACATCATTTTATTACACAATTTTTTGTGATATTCTTGGTCCATGACAAGTTGTTTTTGTATTCTCTGCTAACATTTACCATGTAAGAGGCATTAAAATTTCAACTTTTAAATAAGCAATTAAGAAGCTGAAAAAAGTGTCAGTTAGCTGGTGGTCGATGTGCCAACCGCATTTCGGATAATCATCTCTTGTTCCTGTTTGAAAATTCTTGCATGTTTATTTATTATATTGCATTCTCAACCAATTCTTTTTACCCATAAACAAATGGCCCTCTATGAATTATGTGGATACTAATTCATCTTCTGTTCATTTTTCATAAAAGTATTTCTGTCATCGTATCAGCACTTTAGGCCGGTCTTGATTGATTTTGGTTTAAACGATGACGTTCCCATTAAAACAAAGTTTTTTAATTTCCATTTTGCAATTTCAATAATATTACCTTTGCTGTTTCCACTTCAGAGCTGGATTGATATTGCAAAACTTCACTAATCTAGTTGTACTTGCCATCAACTTTTGCATATTTTTCTTTTGTGGCCTGTGTTATTTATTATAATATGCTTAAGATTTGTGATTACTCACCCCCTCCCCAGAAAAAAAAGCAAAAGGATGTCCACTATCTTGTCTTGATGTTGTTTTTCAGCACTAAAAGATCTTCCGCAGTCAATGGAATGGGTGAAAACCGGGAGACCAGAGTTATCTCTAATAGAGACAAAAATGTGTTAGTTTCTTCTAAAATGCGTAACCCTTGGTGGATAAGTGTCCTGGTACCTGAGCTCGTAGGAGGTAACAGATACTTGGTGAAATAGTCAAGGTGTGCGCAAGGTGGCAGGGGCATCACCATTAGAAAAAACAACCATAACAACTATGCTTCAGTCCAAGATAGATGGGATCAGCTATATGAATTCTCACTATGCATTTCGCGCTATTGGAACTGGTCGCATTCTAATATTCAATAGTTTATGTTCTCTATCACTAGAAGTTACTTATATTTTCTACTAGCATACAAATATCTAACAAGATTAAAGATGATAAAAAAGACTATTGACCAAACAGTGGACCTAATTTAAGCTTACCGACATGACACAACAGGTCAACCAAGTTAACTTTTGATATTGTTGCTAGTGGGAAACCATCTTAAGTTTGATACTAGCATTGATGGTTTAAATCATCTTCTTTTTTTATGATGGTGGTGTTTGGGCTAGCTTGTTTTCCCCTCGACTATTTCATCGGGTACCTACCACCTTCCGCCAACGCAGGTGCCAGTTAACTCTGCCTACCAAGGGTTAGGTAGATGGGAAGAATCACCTAGTGCTTTTGTCCTTGTTAGGTTTTGAGCCCTGTTCTCCGAGGTTCGCACCCACTTCACTGACCACTAAAACCACACCCTTGGGTTGGGTGTTGGTGAAGGTTTAAGTATGATCTTGGATTTGTCAAAGAAGTGCCTTAGTTTATTGCTTGATATTTGTTCAGGTTTGCTATTATGGGCAGCATTATCACTGTTTTGCCTACAGTCGGGATCATGGATGGTGGGTCATGTATGATGACAAAACTGTGAAGGTAAAAGTTTCTTCTTTCCTTCTTTCCATCTTCCCATTTGTCTTGTTAATATTTTAAGTTATTGTAAATTACGGATATTTGATATTCAGGTAATTGGTGGCTGGGATGATGTTCTTGTTATGTGTGAAAGAGGGCATTTGCAACCACAGGTCCTTTTCTTTGAAGCTGTAAAGTAGTTTGACTTAGAAAAGATGGCAACTCTTTTTTTATATCTGAAACTTCAAATGAAGTTCAGCTTATAAAACATGCTTGCCTTATACTGCACCGCGGATGTGACCAGCATGTTTTTCCATTCATGCGGCAAACACATTGATCTGACCTGCACGTCCTGTTACTGAACAAAAAAGTCGCAAATTCATACTCTGGAAAATATAGATATTTACAAATCCAAGCTATAGTATACAAACAAGTTTTGTCGTGATGAAGAGAGAACAGGAGACTCCGGTGTGTGCGGACAAATTTGATAGATATGTCTCATGATCGGTGCACGTCATACCATAGAAAAGCAAGTGTAGATTCTGATGCCCTTGGTACCTGGATACTGTGTTGGCAGAAACAAGTTTTGCATCTGATAAATTTTTTTGATCCTTACAATTAGGTGGCATGGTTGAGTATAGTGGAATATTTGCTACCAGTTGGCTGACCAGGAGTATTTTGATTTTGGCTTCCCAATGGCAGCAAAGTACCTTGTACATGATATTGCTTTCTGTACATTGGCAATGCAAGGAAATTTGCATCTTTTATCCATTTTCAGTGCAAGGATGTTGTGTATAATGGTGTCATTTTTTTAGTGGTGCTCGCCCCCACCCCGAAACCCCCCTTGGGGGAAGTAAATCTTGAGTGTTCTAGAATTGATGGGAATTTTTGTATGAGAGATGACGACGACAATGAAATGAAAGAAAAATTGCTTGATTTGTCAAGGAGAATCATCTAGCTGAATGCTCTTTCCATCCCCCCCCCCCCCCCCCCTCTTGTTACCTTAGTCCTTTTTTTCGATTTCACTGGAGTGCTGAAGTCAGTTTCCAATTCTTCTGCACTTACCTCCCAACTGTTTACTGCATCTTATGTATTAAAACTAAATTCTTGCAGGATGATAGATATTTCCTTCTCCATCCTCTGAGCGGCGTCCAGTCATTACCCCCTTTTGCAATGCAACTGGAACTATTTCCTCACAATTCAGACTTGTTTCAACTATAGGTGGCCAGTGGGCCAGGCTCGGGTCTGGCGGGCCGGGTCTGTCGGGGTCGGGGCGGGACGATCCGGGGGGTCGGGATCGGGACTAGCGGGCCTAGCGGGGTCGGGTCTGGGCGGGACCTGCTCCAGTCCCGTCCCGATCCCGATCCCGTCGGTATCGGGGCGGGGCGGGCTCGGGTCGGGCTCGGGGCGGGGTCGGGGCGGGGTCGGGTTTTCCTTTTTTTTTTTTTTTAAATAACATATGTATAAAAAAAAACTCAATAAATAAAACAAGATAGTGTAATAAAAACATCCCAAGGCTGTTTTTGTGCCTCTTATATTATTTAATAGACATATGATTTTTTTGTAATACAAATACAATTGTCTAAAATCTAAATTGCAACTTTATGGTGTTGTCCAAAAGTTGCAAATTACATAATAAAATTGCAATTAAAAAAATTACATTTTCAAAAAAATCTGTTCTAATTGCTTGATGATTTCATGTGGTTCTTCGGTTGGAATAGGTATTTGTTGGTCAAATTGATCCACGTCGCTTCCACTACCTTCGGTTAAGATTTCGTTGTAGTTTTCATCATCTTCTTCGTTGATCTCCGGTTGACCGCACCTTCTCCGCTCCGCCCGTATCCAATCTCTCGAATAATACCGCAATTTTCAAGTCGTCTCCGGCCAATGAGTGTCCGTGGTCTCCTATTTGATATCCGCTCGCGTAAAAAGCGCTTTCCGACGCATTGATGACGCTTGAATGTTCAAAACATCTCGAGCCATCAATGAAAGTGTCGGAAAGGTCTTCTCATTCCCCTCCAAATATTCTTTTCAAAGCAAGTCTTCTTGTCCATCTTCATTGATAACTTCTTGATACGGTACGTAACCCCGCAAAACAAAAATATCCAACTCGCTAATTTGGTTAGTAGAGGTATGGCCGCACATTCTATTTCGAGGCTTTCAATACTAGCCGCGTAAACAAGATGTCTTTTGTGAGGTTGTGTTGAAGATGAAGAAGATGGTATGGTAGCCGGTACGTTACTAGCATTTTCTTGTTGATAAAATCTATATATATTTTTGCAAAGTGGTGTTCTACGCTATTCAACACTTCTTCTTTAGTTTGTTCAATAGGTGGTGGGTGATTTAGATTTTTGGGACTTGGAGGTGGTAGTACTTCTATACAATCGTAAATAGTTTCAATTAGTGATTTAGTACCGTCTATTTTAATAGTAGGATTTAATACGTAACCAATAATATAAATAGAAGGAATAGGAATAAAATATTTTTTTATTTTGACAAACATTTTTTTAATAGCCGCCTTATAAGTCGGTTTTTCCATATATTCACTAAGTAATAAAAATATTAGAGTTATATAAAATAACATAGTTGAAATAGTAGGATAATATATACCGGAAAATTCTTTTGTTGCTTGAAAAATTTCTCTAAAAATACAATAAGTTCGGAAATTTTTTCCCAATCACTATCTAAAATCATATCACCGGCTTTTTATTATGAGAGTTAAAAAATAAAGTTATAGGTAATTTATAGTCATAAGCAACAAGGAGTTGCTCGTATAAAGAATTCCACATAGTGGATACTTCTTGTGGAATTCTTCTAAAAGGTAGTCCACAATCATGACAAATTTTTTTATATTCTTTTCTACGTTGTACTTTATTACTTTTAAAAATAAAGTTTATAGCAAATTGTATTTTACTAAGAATGTCTTCAAAAAGTGATAGACCATCCTTTACAATTAAGTTATATATATGGCACGCGCATTTTATATGAAAATGGTCCGGAAAAGATGGAGCTAAACTATTTTTTAACATTGTAATTGCGTAATTGTTATTAGAAGCGTTATCTAATGTAATAGTCATAATTTTATCGGTAATTCCGTAATAATCGCACACTTGATAAATATTTTCGCAATAAAAGTACCAAAGGTGCCTATCATCTATATATCTATACGCTAAAATACGTTTTTGCATAGACCATTTATAATCTATCCAATGACAAGTTACGCGTTAAATAATCATGGCCGTTAGTACTACGACCTATATCGACGTGATAGATACTTTGCCATTAAAATGATATAATGAAAAACGTAAATATTGTTGATATTCATGCGCAAATTTAAATACATCTCTCTTAACAGTTGACCTAGGAAAACCGTTAAAAGCAGGATTATATATATCTCTAATGTAATGAATAAAACCGGGAGATGAAGGAAATGAAAAAGGCAAACCCTCCACAAAGAACTAATTTTGATATTGCTTCCCTATCTCTATGTTTGTTGTATTTAGAGCCTACAATTCCCCCCGTCATAGGGTTAATTTGACCCCGTACTTGGTCCGGGACAAGATCGTATGTGAACCTTGTCCCGATGGAGCGGCCGTTTGCGCACCCGGTTTTGAAGCCCGGTATTGGGCATACCTAGCCGGATGAGCACTTACTACGTGTCTAATTAAACCCCCGTCCCACCGTGACCTTTTCCAGCTTTTTTAAATTTTAAAACATTTTTACAAATTTTACATATGGCTACTTGATTCTCTACGTCCCTATCAAAAAATGTCCATGCATCCGATTTTAATGGTCGTTTTGCCGGACCTCGTCTCATACTAGGGGGAATAGGAGGTATTTCAGTTGAAGGTGCACTAGTGGGCGTGTTGTCATCAATATTAGTGGGTGTATCGTCTAGATCATCGTCTAAATTAAAGTCTTCTTGAGTTCCGTAAAATAACTCCTCGTCTAAATCTAATGGTATTGTAGGAAAATGTTGAGTATCAACAAAATCATCCCGTGTAGGAATAAGATGACTAGAAGAAGTACCCTTGCCCCGGTTGCCTCTACTAGAAGAAGCACCCTTACCCTTACCCTTAAACATACCTCTAATTCCTTCCATTTTAATTATATGCTAACAAATAATTAAAGTAAATAAAATTAAGTGCGCTAAATAAAATAAACAGACAATAATAATTTAATGAAGGAACGAATGTACCAAACGCCGACGTAACGTCGACGTGTAATCGAGAGGTTGAAAATTGAAACTTTGCTCGATGGAAGATCCTCAAGCTAGTTGCCAACTTCACTCCCAATTCCCAAATGAATTAATAAAATTGAATATTTAGCAAACAATGTAGAGAGATATATTGAGAAATTAGAGAGATTGTAGGAAGATTTGTGAGAAAGATGAAGAGAAAATGAGTTATTTATAGTTGAAAAATTGGGTTAAAGTGTAAATATAAGAACTTATGGGTTAAAAATAAATATTAAGGGGTAGGGGGGTTGGGGGAGGGGGGGGGGGCCTAAAATGGCCGTTGGCCAACGGCCATAATCTAAAATGGCCGTTGGTGCAACGGTTATTTTTGCAAAGGGGGTGTAATTGTCGGGGCCTGGGTCGGGGTCGGGACGGGCTCGGGGCGGGCTCGGGTCCGGCGGGCCTCGGGGCGGGCTCGGGTCCGGCGGGACGAGACATCGTCCCGTCCCGAGTTCAAGTCCCGCCCCCGTTAAATTTTTTTTTTTTTTTTAGAGCGGGGTCGGGTCGGGACCGGGGCGGGGTCGGGACGGGGTCGGGCCGGGGTCGGGTCGTCCTGGCCCACTGGCCAGCCTTAGTTTCAACTGCCTCCGCCTCCACCTTATATTGGAATTAATTTTTTTTACGTTAAATATTTTCCTTTTTCTGAACTACCTAACAGTACTATAATACTCTCCATGTTGCCTTTTCCTAATATTTAGAATAACTCATATATTAGGACTTCACATATTTCAAATTAAGAATAGTTCAATAAGAAAAAAACATTATTTGATTTCAAAGTTGTAAATGTTATGAATACAACTTAAACATAATAACATAGGTTAGCATTATTCCATTTTCCAGTTCTCAAATTTGCCTTTAAGGTTTTTTTTTATTAATTGAGGATTATTTTATATGTATTTGAACTATGTGATGACACTTCTTTCATTGACATTAGGGACTTATATTGAACAACAAAATATCTTTTTGTTTAAAAAGAAAAAGAAGTGACAGAAAACACTACTTCCTAAAAAAAAAAAAAAAACTATCCACTTTAATTTATAAGAAAGGGATTACAATGTTTCTTTTCTTCTGTCATGCTTAAGTGCAGCATAAAATCAAACAAAGGAGATTGACTTTGTGGATGAGGATATGCCCAACAACATGTCCAGGAGATCATGACCATCTCCACTATTTTTTTATTTTTACAACAAACAGCCTAACCATCTCATTCTTGATTAGGTGATACAAACAAGGAGAACGGTTATTTGATGTTATCGTGATTTTTTTCTTTAAGCTACATGTTTAAAATACTATTAACTAACTTAAACTCGATTATCTACAAAAAAATGTCGATTCTCTTGATCAAGAATACGACATAGGATCAAAATGAATAAAACTACATATGAGTATAATTGTTTCGAATTATAAAATTCATGCATTGATTGATATTACTATACAAACTCCAGTGTGGGATATTTTCGTTAATCATATGCCATGCATATTTTCTGTCAAATTGTGATTTTTGTTGGTTCATCTCTGGCTTTTTCTGTTTTTCTGTTTTCATTTTTTCACAAGGCTCATTGTGGCTCTTAAAAGAAAGCTCAAACAATTTAACTAGTCAAATTACATTTGTTTTAAAATCGGTCGAACGGTTGCTTTCATCATAAAAGGATCAGTTTTTTTAAATATTAAGTTTATGTCTCAATTTATTCCATTTAGCAAATGGAAAATACTAATAATCGAAAGAAAGTGATTATCTTTTTGTAGCGTGTCTTTTTTCTTTCTTGTCCTTTAAAGTGTGCACAAACTTTTTATGATTAATGTCAAAGCCAAAAGTATTTTTAGGCATAGAATCTTATGTCCAAAATGTAAACTCTTAGTCAATTTAGCCTAGAAATTAGTAATTTTGTATTTTCTCCTTTAGTTTTTTTCGCGATGATGAAAGCTAGAAAAAATAAGATCAAAAAAGTTAATGAGAGTAGAGCTTCAACCACAAGTGTGCCGCATAATGAGGAGAAAAAGTCCTATTTTTGCTGAGGGAAAAACTTAGTAGGGTATGCTCTAAGTAAAAAAACAAAACAAAAACCAATTTCAACATTTCCGTTTTTCTCTCTCCCTTCAATCTCTTACTTTTTTACTAAGTCTTACATCAGCCTCGAGCAAAATCCGCTATTAAACAGACATGTTCTAGACTCCAAATCCTCTGCCATTTGGCTTCTTTTTGTCTTCCCTTATACTTGTTCACATTAACACTCCCTTTCATTCCCATCTGTCCATCTTTCCTCAGTTCTTGAAAATCTCACATTTCATGCCATTCTTGAAACTTTATCCAAGTGTTTGATGCTTTGCAGAACAAAACATGACTCTCAAGGGTGGCACCAGCCAAGCGTGCGCTGTGTGCAAGTACCAGAGGAAGCGGTGCATTTCCGACTGCCCCTTGGCACCCTATTTCCCTGCTGATCAACCCAAAATGTTCCAGAATGCGCATAGACTCTTCGGGGTCAGCAACATTCTTAAAATACTAAAGAACCTTGATCCATTCCGAAAAAAAGTTGCCATGAAATCCATTATTTACCAAGCAAATGCCCGCGATAAGCATCCTGTCTATGGATGTGTGACGGAAATACAAAACCTGTTATTTAATATTCAACTCTACGAGGAGGAACTTCAAGTTGTCCATGCACAACTAGCATTCTACAGACAGCAACAACAACAAGAGATCTCATCCATGACGCTCAGCGATTCTGTTTCCCAGATACAATTGGGGATGCCCCCTCCGGTTGTTGCTGCCTCTCTTCCACCTTTTCAACCCGCTAATGGAAATGGATTAACATTGTTCCATCAAGATGCACCTTCCCAACAATATAATGCTGCTGTCAATGCCGCATTGCCTGTCCAATCTTATTCCTCCTACTCAAATAACAGTTATGGTTCTTACAACAACACTACCTTTGTGGACCCTAAAGAAAATAATGCAGTCAATTCGTTATGGATTCAGCAATCATATGGTAATAGTGTTTGCAATAACAACACAATGATCATGCAATCTCAGTTACCAGCTTCACAAACAATTGTTGTCCCACAAGAAGTCACTCAAGACTATGATGAGATACATCCATTTTTTGACACTATTGATGATAGACAATCTTATATCGATTCTAAAGAAGCATATGACTCGAGGTACACTCATTGTTTATAAATTATTTGCTTTATGATATGACCAGTAAATGTTAACATTAGTTGAACTCTCCAATCAGTTATTATTATTGTTTTTGTGATTCTGAATTGAAAATCTTGTCACATGCAGTTCAGAATCATCACTGAAAGACACAAGAGAGTCTGTGGAGCATGTTGCTGAGAATGAATTGAAGAGTGCAGCCGCATGTTTCACTCTTACCAGCATCAACTGACAGAATACAGAGAAATGTAAGAAGAATGATAGCAGAGTGGCTTTTTCTTTTGCCATTCAAAATTTTGGTCCATTCAGATATATGTCATTTAGAATGTACTGCGAGTTTAGAATACATTCCACCTGTCCTGCTATATTTGGGTTTAGAAAGTAGGACACCAGTTTTTTTTGGTACATTACAAACAACTGGAAAAAACTTCATAAGTGGCATGACTTAAATCTACCAGGCAAAGAAACTTCATGTCCTTGATCGCATCTTCAAGACTAGTAAATCTTCTTCATGTTTGTGCCCTTCGTTTGCCAGAAAGTCGACACATTGACTTACCTCCCTCCAAATATATTTAATGGTGGCCTTGTTAGCTTCCAAAAAATATTTTCAATCTTCAATAATAGCCCCACGGGTCTCTCGGAAACAGCCGCTCTACCTACCAAGGTAGAGGTAAGGTCTGTGTACACTCTACCCTCCCCAGACCCCACATTGTGGGATTTCACTGGATATGTTGTTGTTGTTAATAATAGCCCCACGGGATGATACTTGTATGTGCTTCTCATTGATAAGTTGGACGGCCAGTAGGCTGTTTGTTTCCGCTTGTAATTCTTTGTATCCATTTCTTTTACTAAATTCTTTTTTTATGCAACGAGACTTGATATAGGATTCACCTTACCTGAATATCCCGGCATCTTCCCTTGATCATTTCTAAAATTCTCTCTAAGAAGCACCATCTCCTGTTTGCTTCTTGACACTAGATTGTTGCCTTCATATAAGATGATTTGCTTCTTTTGATATAGTCTGTCACAATCCTCCCATATGTACACCTCATTATGTATCTTACAACCTAAATACAAACAGAGTTGCGTAGTGAAAAATCGCTACTTCTTGTTCAGAATTTAATGTTAACCTTTTTCTTTTTTCGATCATATTATCTCTTCTAGTTATCTGTTTAACACTACCCTAGAAATTTAGGCTAAGGATGTAGAGGGAATAAATCCTTTTGTCATTGTTAAGATATATTTAGGATAATTAAATCAATTATCATAATTAGCATATCATTAGGATAGCTTAGAATTGATTATGATTGATATGATGTGATATGTGGAGATAATTATGGAGATAAACCATAATTATCCTAACAGTCATGAACTCACTTTTTCTAAAAGATTATCAAGGGCTACCTATCTGAGATTTTAAAGAAGTTACTCTAAGGTCTACATCAGTCTGAGTTTTGACTGTCCTGTTGCAATACAACACCGATGCTAGTGATCAATCTACGAAGATTTGTTATTTTCTCTGATGAACATTTTACTTGAGGATCCCTAAATGTTAAATCTGATAGAATAGGATGTATATTCGGTTATAATTGTGTATATTTTGTAGATGGTATGTGTATATTTAGTCATTACTAACCTTAATTGTAGCCTAGGATTATGATGGGTATATTTACTACCACTGGGAACATGGACTCCTTATATGGATTTGGACAATCCTCACCGTACAAGCTAGCTTTTGGGGTTGAGTTAGGCCCAAGATCCATTCTTTACATGGTATCAGAGTCAGACACATTCTAATTCTTTGTTCACCGATGTTGGTCCCCCAAATTATATTATACACGCTCCAGTTAACAAGGCCTGGGCGTGCGGGGGAGTGTTAAGAGTACCACATCGGATATGGAATGAGAACATTGACTCTTTATATGGACTTGGACAATCCTCATCCTACAAGCTAGCTTTTGGGGTTGAGTTAGGCCCAAGATTCATTCTCTTAAATGATAGAATAGGATAGTATATCAGTCATAATTATGTATATTTTGTATATGGTAGGTGTATATTTAGTCATTACTTACCTTAATTGTAGCCTAGGATTATGCTTATATTATGAGTATATTTACTACCACTTTGGAATGAAATAATCAAGGAAGAATATTTCTCACATGGTATCAGATTCTAGGGAAAGTTCCTAAAACCCTAAATTGTAACCCTTGACCGTCACCCCCCCCTTCCTTGTGCGCCGCCGGCCACTTCCTTCCTCTTCCGATAGCCATGACTGACTCGAAATCAAATCTTCATCCAACCCTAATTGTCTCCAACATCAAATCTCATATCTCCATCACCCTTGAGATGGATCAAGGTTTTGTTGGACCAACTCAAGAACGTCGGAACGCCGGTAACTAACAATCGGCAAGCATGAATAGGAGATAGAGCATACTTACAGTGTATATAAACTTAACAAGGGCAAGCATCTACCAGAAAGCTTATATAATGAAGATACATAGAAGTTTTAATTGGGCAAGGAAAAATTGAAGACATTTGTAATATAGAACACAAGTTCTTGCATGC
The DNA here is from genome assembly GCA_034509755.1 of Anisodus tanguticus. Lineage (NCBI taxonomy): Eukaryota > Viridiplantae > Streptophyta > Magnoliopsida > Solanales > Solanaceae > Anisodus > Anisodus tanguticus. The sequence goes on along the minus strand of CM067554.1, from coordinate 10,083,711 downwards.
CCTAGAAGGACTGAAACAGATATAACAGATAGTACTACTATTACATACTGTAGGCTGTAGTACTTGCTCATCTATGATTGAAACGTCGAGCAAAAGTTCTCTTGAAGAATGAGCAAGATAAAAGATTTGATTTCTTTTGCAACAATAAGACGGGGTGTATGTGATCTTTAGTGTTCCAATGACAATAGTTTACGAGAAAGGCAGAAACTAAATGGAAGCAGTGTTATATTTGACTCAACCATCTATTCATGAAGAAATTGAAAAATGTAAAATGAATCATGTCACATATATATATTGTGGGAAAATGAACAAGAAATAAAGATATTTCTAGTATTTTGTTTTCCACGGACTTGATAAAAATTGTCCGTGTCAGAAGTTAGCACCATAATCTTGGAGTAAACACAGAATTTAACATAGTCCTCACTGATAATTACTTTAATATGAATCAGAATCCCAGAATCTTTTGATTCTAACACAGGATGAATTGTTGGAATACATGGTACATGCACAAGTTGGTGAAAGAAAACAAAGTGTTCTCTACATTGTAAGCTCCTGTGTTCTCTAGTGTGGGCTCCTGTGTTCTCGACATTGTGGAACATAGATTCAGTTGTTCATACTCCTCGTGGATTTTGATCATACAAGTCTTGTGTTGTACGAACCACAACAGGAGCACTTGTGATAGAGCCAGTGGAAGGAAGCTGTTCCTCTCTTCTCACAATCATTGCATAGTATAGCCTGTCATGACCATTTTAGTGTCAATAAATTGGTCTAACCCAACCAGAGCATATTCATTCATAAGAATCAATAAATAGAAGAGCGAACCTGAGTCTGGCCAGCATACTCCTCAGGAATTTTCGGTTCAGACAGCAATGCATCTAACATCTCAAAGTACACCTGAAATTAAGCACCAAGTAAGATACACGTTCGGTACAATTTAGGATTGTCACAGTCTTAGGAAAAAGGGTATAAGACACTTTTACGCTAAATAGTTTTCTGACCTGCATGTCCCCAAGTGACTTGCTACATATTGGGCATGTGTAATGAGTACAAGTGTATTCCTAAAAGGAGTAGTAAGAAAAAAGAGAGAAGAATTAGCAAAACAGCAAGCAAGTTCACTTTAATTTTAGTTAATAAAGAAAACAAAGTATGAGCTTAATACCTGAAAACATACGGAGTGCATCAGATGGCCACAAGGAAGTGCTTTGACAGGATTTGTGGAGGTGAAGATATACTCGTCGCAGATTGGACAGTTCTCCTCCAGACACTTCTCTCTGCATACGTGAACAGAAAGAGACTTTGACATGCAAGCATTGCAATTCATGCAATGGAAATAATCAACCCCTAATCCTTTTCCCAACCGGCACAGATTGCAGAAAGGGCAGTGGTAGATTTGCCTGTTCAAATTATGTTGTGTCAGCACAAGAAATTGTAGTAAAGCATATATAACTTTAAGAGGACAGATGCATACGGCAAGTCGATCATGTAAACGTGTACAATAAATACATGACAATCCCTACCCATAATTAGAATATATCCCATATATTGTGAATATATTTAGTGATAGATAATTATGGTAAACTAGGATTTCTCTTGTATTGTGACTAGGATTCCTCTTGTATTAGGGTTGTATATTGTACACTATATAAATTGATATTAATGAGAAAGACTCTCAAGAGAGATTAATATCATCTTACATGGTATCAAGAGCCAAAACCCTAACCTAGAAAAATTTCTCTTCTTACCGCCGCCCCCACTCTCTCTCAGCTGACGGCACCAATATTTTTCTCTTCCCAATTTCCACCATTCTAGTGGAGAATTTGGCTACTCTCACCTCTTCCAATGCTTCCGCTTCTAACTCAGTTGTCATCTAACCACCCACTACCCTCTCCTCACCGTCTTTCCATCCTGCTCTCGCCATTACCAACATCAAAAATTTTATCCCTATAATTCTTGATCAAGAAGATGGCCAATATTAGTCATGGGTGGAACTATTTCGTATCCATGCATGTGTATATCATGTGCTTGATCATATAGACGACTCTTTTCCTCGTCCTCCCGATATGGACGACATTACATGGCGTCACCTCGATATCGTGGTCAAATAGTGGATATATGACACTATATCCAATGATTTACTATACACAATCATGAAAACGGGTGCCTTTGCCCGTGATCTATGGACACGTTTGGAAGAAATTTTTTAAGACAACAAGAACACTCGTGCAGTGTACTTGGAAGAACAGTTCAAAAACACCCGTCTTGAAATTTTTTCTAATATGTCAGAATATTGCAAGCAGTTGAAACTGGTGGCAGACCAACTGTCCAACGTTGGTATGCCTGTGTCCGAAACAAATATGGTGTTACAATTAGTTGCGGGCCTCCCTAAGGGTGAATATGACACCCTAGCCACGATGATACAACATGCCGACCTTCTACTAAGTTTCAACAAAGCACGCTCGCAATTGTTATTGGAGGAAACTTGACGTGCGAAGCAGGACGAGCATAACCAGAAGGCATTAGCAGTTGAAACGCCCGCACAACATCAGGTCGCCGTCGGCCAGCAGCCTCGGCCGGAAAACATCCAACCGCGGCAAAACCGCGGCGGCAGGGGTCACGGCAGCGGGCGAGGTGGCAAGGGCCGCGAGAAAGGACGAGGCCAACATCCACAACAGTTCAGCAACACCGCGTCATGGGCCGGTCCAGTCTCTGGTTACCCAAATCAGAAGTGGGCCACGGTTTCAGGGTATCATCCAGCCCAGTACCTTTTCAGCAACAAGGGTTACTAGGCCAGGCTCCAGGTTCGCGACCGCCACTGTTCCAGCAACAACAGGTCTAGGTCGTGCATGCCCAGTTCCCACAACAACCCTCAAATCAAATCCCTACTGATTTGGGTCATGCATTCAGCAGTATAAGTTTGCAGCAGTCCGACGAAAATTGGTATATGGACTCCGGAGCCTCATCTCACCTCACCCGGTCCGCAGGTAATCTTTCCCAATTGTTTCGTTTAAAGTCTCTACAATTTATTACAGTTGGCAATGGTCATCACATTTCAATTCAAGGCTATGGTCACACCCACACTCCGCCACCTCACCCACCCTTCTCTCTAAATAGCGTCCTACATGCCCCACACATTATTAAAAATTTAATATCCATTAGGAAATTTACTCGTAATAATTCTGTGTTTGTTGATTTTGATCCCTTTGGTTTTACTGTGAAGGATCTACGTACGGGGACACCTCTTATGAGATGAAATAGCACAGGGGACCTCTATCCATTCACATCCTCGTCCGTTGCCGGTTATCGCCCACACACTACCCTAGCTGCTTTGTCTTCGTCAATTTGGCACAATAGGCTTGGACACCCAGGAGCTCTTGTTTTTAATTTTCTTAGAAGTAATAATTTTATTCAATGTAATGGGAAACTTGCCCAAACCTGCGTTTCCTGTCAATTAGGCAAACATGTTCGTCTTCCGTTTAATTCCTCAGTTAGCATTACGTTTGCTCCTTTTGATATTGTTCATGCTGATTTGTGGACTTCCCTCATTACTAGCTCCTAGGTCATAAATATTATCTCGTGTTATTGGATGACTACTCTACTTTCTTTGGATCTACCCATTAAAATTTAAGTCTGAAGTCTTTGCCAAATTTCTTGAATTTTGCACATTTATCAAAACGCAATTCGAACGAGCCATTAAATCTTTCCAATGTGATAATGGTCGTGAATTTAACAACTCCGTGTTTCAAAAATTCTGCAACAATAATGGCATGGTCTTCCGATTTTCGTGTCCTCACACGTCCCATCAAAAAGGCAAAGTCGAGTGTATCATCCGTATAATAAATAACATAGTCCACACTTTTCTATTTCATGCCTCCCCCCTCCATCCTTTTGGGTTTATGCGGTCAAAATGGTAAAATACGTCCTTAATATTTTACCCACTAGTACCCTCCATAATATGACTCCAACCGAAATCTTACACCGTCGGGTTCCCTCCTATGATCACCTATAGATATTCGGTTGCCTATGTTTCCCTAATCTCTCTTCCACAGCCTCTCACAAATTAGCTCTCCGCACCACTCCGTGTGTCTTCTTAGGTTTCCTTTCAAACCATAAGGGCTATATGTGCTATGACTTATACACTCGTCAAATTCACGTCGCGTCACGTCACGTCACTTTTGACGAGACGCAATTCCCCTTTTCAAACATCCAAAAATTTCGAAAACCGGATTACGAATTTTTAGACGAATCAACTCTCTCTCCCGTCACCCTTCGGGAACTGTGCCCGACTGACACCACTGCACCTCCACAGCCACCCTTTGCCACCGTACAACGTTTGCCGTCTGCATCTCTGCCACCGGTGTCCTCCCTGTCACCGCCTCTTGCTACCTATAGCACTACTTTGCCCCCAGGTTCCACCGACTCACAGGTCACCGTCCCATCCATTGTGCCATCCCTACAGTCTCACCACCGTGCCGACCCCAGTCCGTTCCTCAACCACCACCCAGCAAACCTAGTTACCGGACCTACTACACCACCGACATCGTACCCTACCCTACAGACCTCTTCCATTTCCGGCATACCGAGAATCCCCATAAATCTCTACCACAGTTCATCAGCAACCAACGACCGAACCCAATCGACTCCAATCCCAAACACTATCACTGTTCCGCCCTACTCGACAGCCACCCTTGACCAAAACCCAGTCCCGATAACACCAACTGCACCACACCCGATTCTGACATCACCCAGTCTAACCAACCAGTCAACCAACACTCTTACCCAGCCAGCGCCCACACACCGGATGGAAACTCGTGCCCAACACGGATTTTCAAACCCAAAGTCCAATTTAACCTATTCACCCAAATAATTTCACCTATTCCAAAAAGCCCTCAATTAGTCAAACTGGACTCAAATTGGAATGCGGCCATGTGTGAGGAGTTTAATGCTTTAACGAAACAACATACTTGGGACTTGGTTTCTCAACCGGAGAGGGTGAATGTGATCCATTGCATATGGCTTTTGTCACAAGTTCAGGGATAGTGGTGATTTAGGAAGATACAAGGCAAGACTCGTGGCAAATGGTACTAACCAGCAGGAGGGCATTGATTGCGGTGATACATTCAGTCCGGTTGTTAAACCGGCTACCATTCGCACAGTTCTAAGCATTGCTATGGGAAATCATTGACCGATTCATCATCTAGATGTGAAGAATGCATTTCTTCATGGGGATTTAAGAGAAATTGTATACATGCACCAGCCGCCTGGTTTTGTCCACCCAACAACCCCACATTATGTGTGTCGTCTCCGTAAGTCACTCCATGGCTTATAACAGGCCCCCAGAGCATGGTATGATCATTTTGCACAGTTCATTATGTGTCTTGGGTTTACATGCAGTAGATGTGATAACTCTCTTTTTTACTTTACATCGAGGTTGTGATACTGCTTATTTACTGTTATACGTGGATGCCATTGTTCTTACTGTCTCTACTACTGTGTTGAAAGGCGAGATTATTGCACTGCTCAAGTCTGAATTTGCCATGACTGATTTGGGGAAGTTGAGCTATTTTTGGGGATCTCAGTCACTAGATCCGCAGATTGTATGTTTCTTTGCCAACGTAAGTATGCAGAAGAGATCGTGCACAGGGCTAAGATGGACAATTGCAAAATCATGTCCACTCCAGTTGATTCTAAATCCAAACTTAGTGCCATGGTTGGTAATCCAGTGACTGATCCTACTATGTATCGGAGTCTTGCAGGTGCACTTCAGTATCTCACCTTCACCAGGGCTGACATTGCCTATGATGTCCAACAGATATGCTTGTTTATGCCTGCCCCCAGGGAACCTCATTTTACTTCCCTCAAACATATCATTCGATATGTTAAGGGCACACTGGATTATGGACTACATTTATAACCCTTCGCACCGAACACGCTATTATCCTACACAGATGCAGATTGGGCAGGCTGTCCAGACACCCGCCGCTCTACATCCAGCTACTGTGTGTTTTTGGGTGATAATATCATCTTTTGGTCTGTCAAGCGGCAAGCCACATTATCCTGTTCGAGTGCAGAAGCTGAGTATAGAGGAATTGCTAATGTTGTTGCTGAGATCTGTTGGCTCCAAAACCTTCTCTTGGAGCTTCAGTGTCCTTTAAGTAAAGCGTCTCTGGTCTATTGTGATAACATATCCGCCATATACCTATCTCACAATCCGGTTCAGCATCAACGAACCAAACATATTGAGATGGACATCCACTTTGTTCGCGAGAAGGTTGCTCACAGACATATTAAGGTATTGCACGTGCCTTCCTCATATCAATATGCGGATATTTTCACGAAGGGCCTCCCGAGACAGTTGTTCCTTGATTTCAGATTCAGTCTTAGCGTTAGGCCTCCTCCCGCTCCGACTGAGGGGGTGTGTAAACGTGTACAATAAATACACTACAATCCCTACCCATAATTAGAATATATCTCATTTATTGTGAATATATTTAGTGATAGATAATTATGGTAAACTAGAATTCCTCTTGTATTGTGACTAGGATTCCTCTTGTATTAGGGTTGTATATTATACACTATATATATTGATATTAATGAGAAAGACTCCCCAAAGGAGATTAATATCATCTTACAGATCAAGAACACTTAGTTGGCTTTTATCCTCAATTACACAGAGAGAGCTCCTAAAATGTGAACCTGGTACCGGTGTTGCTTATTTGGATAAATGGCTACATAGAAATATATCGCCCTTAAATGGACTTCTGAATCGCTTTTGTTAAAAGGTAGCCAGCCAAAAAGAGATAAACTCTGATTCTCTCATGTATCCCATGTCGTATGAAAATAGGATGGTTGAAATGGAGGAACGCTATGTGAGTATTTCGCTATAGGAGGATACTCATCAAAGTGCAAGATGAATTATTTGTTCTTCATATTACACTTTCTGAGGTGTCAATAGAGCCTTTTGGCAATTTGGGGAAGCAGGGAACAAAGATAAACCACAAAAACCATATTTATCTCCTATTAAGTAGTTTCAACTTTTAACCCACAATGAATTGGTGGCAAAGTGTATGAACAACTCAAAATTGGTTAGCTATTTATATCTATAAACAGGCATGTAATGTTGATTTTGACCTTTAAATAATTCTGCATACCATAAATCTAATAGCTAAACCCAATTAGAAACCCATTAATTACTCATTTATGCATTTTTAAGGCAACATAATGTGACCTGATTTTCTCACTTTTCATCATCAAACAGTTTGCAAACTTGGCAATAGTATCTACCCATGGAGAAGCCGTCGCAGGAGGGAGTTGAGCAACTATGACCAATAGGTTGTATTTTCAAGCACTTTCATCTGTGTGATAGTTTTTCTGCAAGTGTGTCATAATTACCAGAGTTGGGATATCTTAGAAGCAGAAAAAGATAATTCAGAATTTATAGTCATGGAAACTCAGTTCAAGGCACTCATCTGTCCAGACTATGATCAGTAGTTTCATCATGACACCGTATGCATGTAAAAAGCTTCTTGCAGCATGGAGCAAGAAGCTTGTTGTTCCTCTTGTAATGGTTACAACCAAAAATGGATTCCTGTTCATCACGATAAGAGGGACACTGACCAGGAAATTTCTCCATATCGTTTGCAGCCGCAACCTCAGGATTAGATAGCTTTTGAGTCACAATCCATTGACTGGCAGAAAGCAATTAGCTCTAGTCAGATCCCATAGAATTGATAAAGACTTGATAATAACAGGTATCATTGTTTTTGCATTTAAATGTCCATTCACTAAAGGCTCGTTTGATTGGCTGGTAGGAGGGATTGATCATTGTACAAAGTTAGCATTAGTTTAAACATTGTTTGGTTGGCTGCTAGGAGGAATTAATCATTGTATAAGATCCAGCATTGTTTTATACATTGTTTGGTTACAATTTATGTGAGAATCTATGTAGTATATTTTATGTGAACTAGAATATGGAATAAGAATATGCGTATTAACGATACATGGATAAAACAAACTAATCTTTGCATTACAATCCCAAAATTACTTATCTGTTTGTTATACAATATCTGCATAACTAATCTCACATAATTTGTATTTGACACAAACTACAGTAAACCCATTTTAAGTTGAACACATTCAGGAATTTCAGGAAAATATATTGCAGGATCTCAATATTGCACAGGAAAATGAGACTATCTTTTCTAGATTTATCCATTGTATACGTTCATAAAACCTTCCGATGTACCTGGTTTCTAGGTGAAGAAAAATAAGTTCGGACGTTTAAAAGGTGAAATGGCAAGGATTTTTGCTATAGTAGAAAAAAAACACAAAGCGAAAACTAGACAATCTAGAAATCAGCTGTTGGATTGTTTCAGTGTTTTGCAAAAATCCAGTTATAACTTTGATCTGAAGATTTTCTAGGGATTATGCAAAAATAAATCATGTTAATGCAGTTTATCTGAGACAAGAATTAATATCCCTGGCTGCTTTTTAGGGAACAAAACAAAGGACAGAAGTTGAAATGTACTTGCCTCATCAGCAAGCTCTGCATGAGGTGTGATTTCTTTTCAGAATCCAAAGATGAGTCACAGGATATTCTCCTAATTACAGCAACCAGTTCCTCTTGAGCCATTCGATGGTGCTCCTGTTTCCTTGATTTCTCACGTAGTTCTACACCCTGGCAAGCAACAGTCATCTGTCTCAGTGCATTTCTTCATGTCAACCACAGCAGAAATTTGTGCCGTATCTTCAGATAGATCAACATTTTGCTTTCTCTTGGTATTGTGTTTTTTTTTATCTGCAGTAAAAGATCCATGCTGATCAAAATCACGATTAACAAACTCTGCTGATGAAAACTGATCCTTTCTCATTCCAGATTCCTTGTTTAACACCATTTCTTGACAAATATGTAGAGACAGCTTCTAGAGGATCACTAGTCGATAAAGGAGAAATCTTTGGTTCTTTTTCTACATTTACACTCTCTTCTCTCTTTATAGGTTACCACCATTCTCCCAGCCACTGAAAAAACTTTGTATGTCTAGTAACTTTGCGCCATAAAAACATAAGGTCGTGCTGTTCATCTGGTGTTAGAGATGCCATCAACCACGGAATAATTTCTTGTAGAAACTCTGCTTTTGTTCGTCCAAGCATGTTTCCGACAATCTTTTCTTGATCCTCAACAGAAAAATGTTCTCTGAATAGTGGCCAGAGTTCAATTTCTTCATGTTTGATGTGGTCAGTTAATGTTCTTTGCATAGATTTGCATGCATTATGAAGCTTTAAGCAAAGCCTTTTGTACCTGAGCTTCTTACCATCAACTACCTCATCACCTTGCAAACTGGTGAGCTTACTTAAGAAAACAGATATCTTGTTGAAATGCTCTACCTCCAAATTATGGTCAAGGGTGTAGGAATGGCTAACATTTTGGAGTGTTACCCTTGATTCCAAAGCAGGAAAGGCAACTTCATCCTCTGAACTACTATGAAGCCTCAATAGGAAGTGTAGAAGATGGAAGCGTCTGTGGAATTCAGCAAGAATTCCATCATCTTCAGCTAACTTAATTGACAGGAAGACAACATACTCTATATCGTTTCTCAGGGATTTGTGAAAGAAATGGACAAAATCTATTGGTATAAACTCCCGATTTGGAAAGTTTAAATTATTTCTTGATCTGGAAGAAGTTCCAGGAAAGAAAGATACGTTTTCTGTGAGTCTGAGAAAAATATATGTGTATTGATCCCATAAGAATAAGATGTATCAATCTTCTCAATGATCCCAACGGAAGAAGGATGATAAGATACAGTATTGTTTGATGTCATGGATGAAGCTGTTTGCAATAACAGATTATTAGATTTATCAAATGATTGCATGTCCAATTGTGAGGAAGAACTTCCAGAATTATTAAATGACTTCTCCATCAAGGAGCTTCTGCTACTGAACATTTCTTCCAAATCTTTTCTGAACTTTTCAAGAGAAATCTTGCCAGAATAGCCTGTCCGAACCCATTCATACAAGAGAGAAGCAAAGAACCTGTTAACGATAGGATATTCCAGAATTACGTTATTTAGGATCAGCTTGGACTCATCCTCAGATAAATGAGCTGAGAACCAGATAATCATGCACTTTAGCAACCCAAGTGGCAACATCTGCAGGCTTCTGTAAATAACCAAAGCTGCGATTCATGGCTGCAGTTCTCTCTAATGACCAAATAAACCTATGAAAAGACCAGGGAACAAAGAAGAAGTCAATACAATATCTAATCAACTACTACATAATACTTTGGAAAACAGCAATATTGTGGAAATGTTAAGTAGATGTTGAAGCTTTTTACACGTCCTTAATAAACATTGAGTTGAGTTGTCCATAAAATTTTGAAAATATACCTCAGTTTCTAGAAAAAGAAGCTTTTTGCTTATCCTCCCAACAAATGATTCTACTTCCTGGCAAAGCATTTCTACAAGAACATTTAACTGTATCCCACCTTGCAGCTTGCAGTATAATAATCTCTGTCGTTCTTTAATTTGACTTCCTTCACTAAATTGTTCATGAAAAGTTGATGTGTCATTCTTGGTGAGTTCATCTACCAAGGGGTAGAGATTTGATCTAGTGCAATGCTGCAAATAGTGTAACTGTTAGAAAATAATGCAATATGAAGTTGGCTACACCTATCAAATTCAAATTGATAAACCAGCATGTACATAAACCAGTCACCTAAAATTGTGACCATTAGTAATGTGGACATTCTATCTTACAAAAGATCGTCATTTAGAGTGGCGGAACTTGCCCAAAATATTAAGGGGGCGGTAACTACTAAAAAAATATTATAATTGAAAATTATAAGAACAAAATATAATTTTATCAAAGATTCAAAATAACATCAACACAACAAAAATATAATATATAAAAGGAAAGACGTACCTAGAATTAAAGTGATGCCCTTCGTTCTTTTAAAGATTTGAAATCATTAATAATTGAATCAGAGCTAAAGCTTTTAGCTATCTCTTTTTCAATATAAACCATCATATTGTCATCAAGAAATTCATCCTCCATCTTATTACTCAACCTTGTCTTGATTATCTTCATTGCTGAAAATGATCTTTCTGTAGTAGCCGTAGAAACTTGAAGAGTTAAGATAAGGTGGATTATCAGGTCAATCAAGTAATATGTATTCGCCTTCCCTATTTTTTTCAAAGCTTCACACAATTCAGACATAGTTGACAAGTTATTCAATTCTGGATGACTAACAGCCTCAAGAATAAAGTGTTGAAGTTGAAATCTCAAATTTGTTTTCTCTTGCTCACTAAAATCCATTGGATAGAATTTTTCTACAAGAGCACATATATCATCCAACGAGCACATATATGATTAAGCAAAACACAACTCTTCCCATCATTGACCCTTTTCCATGCTTTAAATCATTTTCTAGTAAAGACATCAGCTCTAGGATGGCCACTTGGCTTTTTATTGAACAAGTAACAAAGCAAACAATAAGCAACATCATTAGTCGGTGAGTACTCTAGCCATGAAGGGAAAATTTTGAACCAAGATGCTTGAAATCGCCTTGGATGCTTATCTCTATTGAGGGGATATTTTTCAACTTGACATTGATAGGGACCCCAATTGAAATAAGCTGGGGACGCTCTCCTGGGTCACGTTCTAAACAATTGACATCAAATTCATCCATGATGACTTTTTGAATCTTGCAAGGTTGCTCATCCAGTTGAACCGTTTGATCATCGGAATGGTGCTTTTCAAGTGTCGATGTTTAAGCTATACAATTTTCATCTTTGTTGGAAGCTTTCCTCTTGAAAAATGCATCAATTTTCTTAAGTTGGACCATCGTACCACTCCTAAAAAATACATAAATCAATTATCAAAGTTAACATCTAAATCTGAAAACAAAACTAAGTCAGAGAAATTCGACTTTTAAAGCCTTAATCTGTTAATTTCACTCCCATAAGCCCAAAATAGCCTCGTATATGATGAAACAAACATAAAGTTCCCCCAATCTCACGAACTCAGCCACACAGAAAAAGAAAATTTTAGACTAGGAGAAACCTTGGAAAAATAAAAGAATAGTTAGGATTTTGCAAAAGACAAATTCCAGATCGTAATTTCAAAATCTAGGGGTTCTATGCTCGAAAATGAGACTTGTAAGGATTCTTGAATTAGTAGAAAATATAGAACTCCAAAACCTCATAAGTTCTTCTTGAAATCGATGTGGGACAACTACAAGTGAATTTCATCGATTTTTTATTTCTTTTTGAAAATATTTGATTCTCAACCAATGGGATACGTTGCTTTTCGTCCTCAATACATTCAATAGTATAAAAATTAAAAGCCATTAAGAACTCACAGAATAGCAAAGTGGAGAGAAAGAGAGAAATTACTACTGTTGGGGATTTCACACCGCTGTGAGTCTTTAAGATGGATGTGTGGGCATACAAGGAGGGATATAATTAGAAATGATGATATCCGGAACAAAGTGGGAGTGGCCTCGGTGGAGGATAAGATGTGGGAAGCGAGGTTGAGATGGTTCGGACACGTGCAAAGGAGAGACACTAATGCCCCAGTGCGGAGGTGTGAGATGTTGGCTATGGACATGTACATGATGGGTAGAGGTAGGCCAAAGCAATATTGAGGAGAGGTGATTAGATGGGATATGACGCAGGTGCAACTCACTGAGGACATGACCTTAGATATGGGGTTATGGAGGACACGAATTAGAGTAGAAGGGTAGTAGGTAGTCCAGTATAGTCCTACCTACGCTTACAAACTGGTAGTTATAGTGTTATTACTGTTGGAAATTTGCCTTTGGCGGGAGTTGCGACCGACCAACTTTAACGGCTTAAACACTAGTGTAACGTATGTTGGAGAATCCGGTTCTTCACACATGCATGATCTACTAAGTACGTAGATAACCGTAGGGCCAAGAATCGTCAAATTTCATTGAGAAATGAAAGAGATATTGGTTCACGAAGTAAGGTGTTTGAAGCATGGAAAGTGTGGTATTGTGTGTAATTCTCCCTCATCGGTAGAGGAAGAAAGAAGTGTTGTGTATATAAGATTCGAAATTGGTTTGGGATTTGGGACCCCAAGGGGTATCCCATGTGTTTAAAGGAGGGAGGACCTAGATGTGCTTCGGTTCGAGGAAAGACCACACGCGCGCCGCCGCCGCCCGCCCGTCCGGTCCGGTTCCGGTTCTGAGTTCCGGGTTCCGGGTTCTCGGGTCACGGGTCACGGATCACGGGTCGTGGGTCGTGGGTCGTGGGTCGTGGGTTGTGGGCTGTGGGCTGTGGGCCAGAAGTATAGTTTGATCCCAGAAGTTTCCAGATGTACAGTTCGGACCAGAATTCTTTCAGATGTACGTTTGGTCCCCGAAGTTTCAAGATGTGCAGTTTGGTCCCTCAAGTTTCCGAATCTGGACGGTCAAAGCGATTGCCAAGCACTCAATTCACCATTTATTTTGGCTGAATTACTCCTCCTATAATGGCCAAATCCGTTGGTCTTTCACCATTTATGTTGGTGGTTTTACTACCTCCATAATGGCCATTATTTGGCTATTATGGAGGCAGTTTTTCAGCCCATTCCTCACCTATATAAACACCCCCTTACACCATTGTTGAGCACACTTGATATGCACGAAAATACACAACCAGAAAAAATCTTCTTCCTACAACTTCCAAGCATCATTTCGTTATTCAATATTCTTCACGGTAGCTCTTGAGTTTCCTTTGCTCAAGGGTTCCATTGCTGTTTTATCTTGGGAGACAAATTGTCCAGGACGTATAAAGGATACATACGGGGCAATATTGTCTTAAGGACAGAGTGCCACACTCGACTCAGCAAAAACAGTTTCTATCTTTCCGTCTTCTACAAAACTGGAATTTTCAGTTTTTCTTGTGTAACAATTGTAATTTTCAGATTTCATGTTGAATTATTGAATCTCTGTTTTATCCTTTTGAATACTTGTAATATTTATATACTTCCCGTACTGCTTTATAAAGTACCATAGAGCAAAATCTCCCAACAACTTAAGACAATATTTGTATAGTATTACTATTAGTGTTCGAAAGATGTCGGTCAAAAGTTGTGTGACCAAATCTGGATATGGAAATGGTTTTCTGGAAGAAGAGAGTGATGATGATGAACGTGTTCATGGGGTCACCGCTACCATGACTGGTGGAAACAAGCGCTCTCGAGAGCCTGAGGATGTCAACTGGGACAAGAGGAGAAGACTGAAGATGTTATTCTATCTTGTAGCAGAAGGCCTATATCTGTCCCAGACAAAGGATCCGAATAATGGTGAGAAGGAAATGGATACTCAGTCTGATGAAGTGACTGAAGTGAGCCAGAATTCGAAATTGGGATAAGTAGTTTTTCTTACATGTCAAGAATAAAGATTAAATTATGTCTGATTAAAAATGGATTAAAGTAAGGAGGAATATGAAAATAATTTATATTCCTTATGCTTTAACAAATCAGAAGTTTAATCTCATCTTCTTTTCCGTTTAAAGATTGGATTTTGTAAATGACTTAAGAAGATCCGTTCTTTTAAGTGTAATTACTAAAGTGTGTAAAGTATGTTCGCACATACGAGGGAGTAAGATCCACCGATCGTGCGAAAAGCGTTACCACTCTTAAGTAAGCGCCAAGAATTATCTGGGCACCAATCTTAACGAAAGGAGTCTAAAAGCTAAAGACGTTGAACTGTCATACTATTTGGCAAGAAGATCCTTCATAGGATGATATTGGACACTCAGTCACATAAAGCCTCCGGGCGACTGGAGTGGGCCAAAATTCCTTTGATAGGATGATATTGGACACTCAGTCACATAAAGCCTCCGGGCGACTGGAGTGGGCCAAAATTCCTTTGATAGGATGATATTGGACACTCAGTCATACAAAGCCTCCCAAGGGCGGGAGGTGGGCCAAAATTCCTTTGATATGATGATATTGGACACTCGGTCATATAAAGCCTCCAAGACCGGAGTGGTGCCGTAATTCATTTCATAGGAAAAGTAATGGACACCTAGTAAGGTGGACACCCGAGTTTCCAGGTCCTAAATGATCTGAAGGCCTAAATAAAGGCAGTAAAGAAATTGGACACTCAGTCTGCCAAAGCAACTAGAGTGGACCCGAGTATCGAGATCACATATGATCCGGTTACGCCCTAACCACGGGCAAAAGGTTGTTCATGTGAAGCAACGCCACCTCTAAAATCAAAAGGGTTTGGAGAGGTTGTCCTCAATAGGACTTCAAGGAATGAGATCACTCTAAAAGAGGTGATACATGTTCCTAACTTGGTTAAAGGACGTTGTTGGTCAAATCTGATTTGAGACTAGTCCAACAGGTCCGTAATAACTAACAGTGGTACAATATGTCTATAGCCAAATGAATGATATATTGTAATCCGTGCATCTATGACATCATAGATTAAGACATGTTAAATAGCAAGTCATTCAAAAGCTAATGATGTTGAGATTGTTGCCTACTGTCGACATAAACCCTCAAAATGAATGTGAGGTAGACGAAGAGGCAAAATCACCTTTCCAAATTCCGTCAAGGGAATAGCGAAAGAAGCACCGCTCCTCTAGAACTTAGTCACACCTACTTGGGTGATTTGAAGTTTATACAAAATAGAGGGGGGAGACAAGTACGTTGTGATCTTCATTGATGATGGTACAACGTATGGAATCCTTTGTTTATTGAAAAGCAAAGATGAAGTTGTTGAAGCCTACAAAGCAGAAGTTGAAAATCAACTAAGCCTACGGATTGAGAAATTCGTAGTGATAGAGGGGGAGAATGTGAAGCATCGTTCATTAAACGACTGTTCATTTCCCACTTCAGTCCAACAGTGTTAGCCAAGCGCAAAGTCGTACGCCCAAATTATGTGGGGTAGCTTGGTAAAAGATGGACTACCGAAACAGGTCAAGTTCGACCTAAGACTGTAGATTGCATATCCACTGGATCTGCAAATAACAGTAGTGTTGATCGCCTCTTGGCGTCAAAGAATGTTGAATTCATTGAAGATAACTTTCCTTGAAATAGGAAAAAGGAGTAATTGCTCAAGGTTAACAAGAACCCGCGAGGGCTCGATCCCGAACTAGACGTTCCGTATCTTCGGGACTCGAAAGTTCTTGGCTATCGGAACTTAATAATCCGTCTCCGCAGAACTCGGGGATTCTAGATGTTGAACCAAGATGGAGCAAAGAGGGGACAAAGACTTGTTCCAGTCCTTCTAGCTTGTATGGTTGAGAACTAACCATGAACAATTAACAAATAATTGTTATCTCCAAAAACACTGCTTTGGAAAGAAGCTAAAGGGAGAAATAGATTCCATATATAGAACCATACTCGTGTAATGGTTAATCTTCTTAGGAAAAGAACCTTTGGGTTGTAAAATGTGTTCCCCTGTGAGTAGCTTAACATCCAGGACCATTGTAGTCTTGCGTGGCATGGATGTTGAACTAGCCTTCCCAACCGGAGAGTTGGAAGAAGAGAATCGAGTTAGTTTTCGAACTGTTGGGCTTCTTCCGAACTTTCGGTTTGGTCCACGAAATGTTTACATTTTAGTCCGAAAGTTTCGAGATAAAACGAAACAATGAATCGACCACGAAACATTGGCTCTCGAAGTTAGAAAGCCAACAGTTGGAAAACCAACGGTTCGAGAGTGAAAATCATATTGAAACAAAGTCTCGATATGAAAGATATGTGTATCACAGATGACTTCTTAGGAATTGGATTTCTAAGACATCTAACGGACTCGGTCAATAGTTGACAGTCTCGTTGAAGCCACCAATGGATATGAATCGAGAGGCGATTGGAATCATGGTGCACCCATAGACAAGGAGCGATATGCACGGGTCACGTGTAGTTCAATGTATTGTACACACTACAACCAACACTGGTATCGTCCTACAAACGATCGAGTTGAACTAAGGTTCACCGATGATCTTAATACATGATCAATAGAAGGCGTTAAGTCGGATATGACGATATCCGAATTATTCGCTTATCTACGGATTATTGTATTACGGATGTCCGGCGGTTCGGGAGAACACGGTGATGCAAAGCGGACATCGGATCCGAAGAACACCAAAGCCACAAGTAAATGTGTATGGTGGTTCTTGGAAAATCCTCTAAGCAAACTTGCATCGGTCGATTCATGATGGAATCGGAGTTTATCACTTTATACAAAGCATGAAAGAAGTTGAGTAACTTCACGGCTCCTTAGAGGACGTCCATTATTGGGAGAAACCCGTACCTTCAGCAGTTATACACTGTGGCTAGCCGGTCGGCTTCAGGAAGGACACGGATGACAGCGTCTGGACATATCTGTCAAGATCTGTCGGAGACATAAGACCGTAT
This sequence comes from Anisodus tanguticus, assembly GCA_034509755.1. Lineage (NCBI taxonomy): Eukaryota > Viridiplantae > Streptophyta > Magnoliopsida > Solanales > Solanaceae > Anisodus > Anisodus tanguticus. Next base: position 10,066,344 of record CM067554.1, on the reverse strand, counting down.
GGCGAGTTGATCATCACGGGTGTCACTTTCTTGTTTACAAACTAAGGGACTACCCAGAGATCAAGCGTTCTGCCTGTCTAGGGGAATGGGCTTAAAACCCAAAATATACGGACCAATACAGTGGAAACCCAACCTTACGAATTGGAGATCCTAGTAATTTGGTTCAATGGGAAAACTAAGTTGTAAAGGTTCAGTTGATCGCTTCGGTGGAAGCATGAGCACTTCGGATAGTGATTTCGAAAAGAAACACCAAATCCAAAGCCGTTCCGCGATAGACGTTAAGTGCTATCTGCGGTATGGGTAAAGGTTAAGTTTTCAAAACTCGTAATGATCCTCAACGAGTTGAGGTTAGGTCTTTGGGAAACTTTTAATGGTTCCTAACACTTGTGAAGTGGGGTATAGCAGGATACCTTGTAGGAGACCACCTATTTAAGTGCGAGGACGGGCCGCCTCAAATTGAACGCACTTAAGAATCCAAGACGTTGTCCATGGCCAAAACGGACAAAACATTACGAAGAAGAGAGTAAGGGAATTTGTTGTGTTGGTACCGTTGTCTTGGCTTACACTAAACACCGACGGTTCAAGACATCACGTTCACCGCGCAAGTAAGTAAGTCCGATGGTATTCAACTATGGAAGGTTCAAAGCGAGGCTACCTCTCCTTATGCAACATCGGTCCGCCGAAATATTTGGAAATGAAAAGACACCATGTGAGTGCGCCAAAATCTCTTTCAAGAGGGGATTGTTGGAAATTTGCCTTTGGCGGGAGTTGCGACCGACCAACTTTAACGGCTTAAACACTAGTGTAACGTATGTTGGAGAATCCGGTTCTTCACACATGCATGATCTACTAAGTACGTAGATAACCGTAGGGCCAAGAATCGTCAAATTTCATTGAGAAATGAAAGAGATATTGGTTCACGAAGTAAGGTGTTTGAAGCATGGAAAGTGTGGTATTGTGTGTAATTCTCTCCTCATCGGTAGAGGAAGAAAGAAGTGTTGTGTATATAAGATTCGAAATTGGTTTGGGGTTTGGGACCCCAAGGGGTATCCCATGTGTTTAAAGGAGGGAGGACCTAGATGTGCTTCGGTTCGAGGAAAGACCACACGCGCGCCGCCGCCGCCCGCCCGTCCGTCAGTCGGTCCGGTTCCGGTTCCGAGTTCCGGTTCCGGTTCTCGGGTCACGGTCACGGGTCACGGGTCGTGGGCCGTGGGTCTTCGATATTATCTTTTTGGGCCAAAAACTTTGCCGGAAGTACGCGTTTGATCCCGAAGTTTCCGGATGTACGGTTCGGACCGAATTCTTTCGGATGTACAGTTTGGTCCCCGAAGTTTCAAGATGTGCAATTTGGTCCCTCAAGTTTCCAGAAACGGGCCAAAGCAAAGCGGTTGCCAAGCACTCAATTCGGCCATTTATTTTGGTGAATTACTCCTCCTATAATGGCCAAATCCGTTGGTCTTTCACCATTTATGTTGGTGGTTTTACTACCTCCATAATGACCATTATTTGGCTATTATGGAGGCAGTTTTTCAGCCCATTCCTCACCTATATAAACACCCTCTTACACCATTGTTCAAAGCACACTTGATATGCACGAAAATACACAACCGAAAAAATCTTCTTCCTACAACTTCCAAGCATCATTTCGTTATTCAATATTCTTCACGGTAGTTGTTGAGTTTCCTTTGCTCAAGGGTTCCATTCTTTGTTTTATCTTGGGAGACAAATTGTCCAGACGTATAAAGGATACATACGGGGCAATATTGTCTTAAGGAATGAGTGCCACACTCGACTCAAAGCAAAAACAGCTTTCTATCTTTCCGTCTTCTACAAAACTGGAATTTTCAGTTTTTCTTGTGTAACAATTGTAATTTCCAGATTTCATGTTGAATTATTGAATCTCTGTTTTATCCTTTTGAATACTTGTAATAGTTATATACTTCCCGTACTGCTTTATAAAGTACCATAGAGCAAAATCTCCCAACAATTACTATAGGCCCTCTTAGCCTATCATACTAGTAGGCACAATATTTCTTTTTAGTCCCCTATCATTTGATTCATACTAATGTGTATATTTTGTTTGTCTTATTTACCTGCATTAGATATTGACTCTTTTTCATAATTCGCTCATAACTTAATCGCTTTGTTTATCTTACTTTGCTTGTGTTTGTGCTTGTGCTTGTGCCGAGGGTTTCTCGAAAACAACCGCTCTACCTACCAAGGTAGAGGTAAGGTCGCGTACACTCTACCATCCCCAGACATCACATTGTGTGATTTCACTTGGTATATTGTTGTTGTTATCCTTTTACGAATTTATGGTCCTCGGCTTTGTTTTTCGTACTTTCGAAAGGATTAAATAAACTACTTAAAGTCGTTCGTAAGCTACCATCTGTTGAATCAGCGAGAAGGAGAAACTTCATTTCTTTGAGCACAGTATCGCAGATTATCACCCTAATCATCTGTAGCAACCGTTACCGATTTAAAAAAAAATTACTATCGTTTATTTAAATACTTGAAATTTGGACATGAATACATCATAATTGATTAAAGACTAATATTGTTGGGAATTCCTCATTTCACTTACTATCACCCCCTTATATTTTTAAACTTAGATACTCACTAAAATTAACAATACTTGACAGGCACCACCAACTTAGTTAGCTATAAGAAATCGTTCACTATTAATGGTGCGTCTGGTAAAATGTAAAATGTTTTAAGCCATTCATGCGGACAATGTTTCAAATTTTAATTTGTAATATTATTAACTAGATTATGTTTAAATTACATCCGGACCTACACAAAAAATAACGATGTAATCAAAGACAATAAATGGGAAAAACTATATAGTCAACTTAATTTTGTATTTCTCCCTCTTCACTTTGCACTACTTTTAAATGTTAAATGTTTATCTATATCTTTAATTATGAGAATTAAGTAGCCGTTTTGACGTGTTTCAAAGCATCCAAAAAGGAATGATTTGAGATTCCAAATCATGATTTCAAAGTTTTTAAATGTAATAATTGGCTCATAACTTTATATTTTGTAAATATAGATCCATAAGTTGGTAGATATATTCACCAAATCACCAACTATTTATATCTAATATTAAAAGATTTACAAGTTGGTAGTATATTTATAACAAATTTACTCTTACCAACCATGTGAGAGAATTATATTAAAGAGTAGTTACACTACAATCCCATGTTTAATTTTCCATTTTATTGAAATAAAGTTTGATTAATTGATGTTGTATTTTTTAGAAAGACCTTCTAGTAGTGTATTAATTTTGTTAAAACTACGATTTGCTAATTTGGTGAGATTGTATAAGAATTGAAAAGTTTTAATGTTTTTTCATAATTTGTGAAATTTTTATGTATATAAGAAAAATACAACTTAAGAAAATTCAAATTACATGTCGAAACAAAACTTCAGTTTTAAACCATCATAATCTCATAATTTTAAATCGTGTCGAAACGTCTCCTAAGAAGTTGATATAATAATGTGATTACATTCAATCCACTTAAATACTCATGTGATTACCATTTTTCTACACGAATGAATAAGGTAGCGTATAGATCAGCTGCTAACTTGTTTTTCGTATACTATAATATAGTCCTTTTTCACAATTATTAAGATAAGTTTTTTTTTATATAAGTGACACAAGTTCATTCCTAAAAAGATACTGTGAAATACACCCTTATTAACTCAACACCGTTAATAAAAATGAATAAATATTTAAGTTACCTTAGTAAAAAAAAACAGACTATACAACTAACTTAAAAATTTATTCAAAAATTCTGAAAAACACGAATACTCGTGGCAATATAAAGTCCATACTCCACAATCCTGGGACCCTTACCTAATATAACCAATTGCACCAAAAAAAAAGTATTTGAAAAACAAAAGGATGCGTCATATTATAATTCTCTAAATTATCTGACAGCTATTACTCTACTCCAAAGACACGGAACATTTGCTATGGAGAGCAACAAATGGCTAGCAGCGGTTGCTAGCATATGGATCCAGTGCAGCAGCGGTGCATCATACGCCTTCGGTATCTACTCCCCTGTGCTCAAGTCCACCCAAGCTTACGATCAATCCACACTCGACACTGTCTCTGTTTTCAAAGATATCGGCGCCAACGCCGGAATTCTCTCCGGCCTCCTTTATACCGCCGTCGCCGCTACTCCCACCTCCGTCAGAGGCCGTTTCTCGTTTCTTCACGGCGGTCCATGGATTGTCCATCTGGCTGGGGCTATCCAGTGCTTTGCTGGTTACTTCTTCATGTGGCTTGCCGTCACCGGAATCATAGACCGGCCGCCGGTGGCTGTTATGTCTCTGTTCATGTTCATCGCTGCTCATGCTCAGACTTTTCTCAATACGGCTAATGTTGTTGCAGCCGTTCAAAATTTCCCGGACCACAGTGGTACTATTGTGGGTATCATGAAGGTATGTTGCGAATTACGATCATAATCAACTACTCAGATGAGTGATTTTCTACTTCTGTTATTTTTTAATACTAATTTCCATTATTGTGCTCCAATTATTTACTCTCAATTTATGTAATACACTTCCCTTTTTAGTCTCTTTAATAACAGATGATACATTTTTATACTTAGAAATAATTTAACTTGAAACTTCTCATTTTTAACGCTAATGAAATATCCGTCACACAAATATGTATGACTTATTTTGGACCCAAGTTTTAAAAAGTGAAATAATTTGTCACACAAATATTGACTTGTTTTAGATAACAAGTTTCAAAAGTCTTCAGTAGATGTGAAAGACATCTATTGTTCAAAACGAATTCTTTTTACTGCTATTTATTTTCGAGCTAATAGTGTCCTCCTCAAATAAAACATTATTGAGATAGGCAAAAGATATGTGAAAATTGCATAATTCTGGAAATAAAAAAAGAAGTCCAATATGTGTTTTTTTTTCAAGTTTTTCTATTCCATAAAACATTCACAATAATAAAAAAGAAAAGGTTCTCTATTGACCGGTATTTATTTCACATTTCACATTCTTTTTTATTCAAAAAATCTATACCTATAGAATTTTATGAAAGAAATAATCCCTTGATTATTTTTATTAATTGAAAGACAATATATACAATTTACATATTTCCATAATAGGAAAATCCTATTCATATTCTACTCACCTTATTATATTTGGAGACTAACTATACAATTATGGTAAGTGTACAAGACTGATTAAGGTACAAGACTAATATACACATTGTATACAAAATCAGCCCAAACCGTGGGCCTGCTACAGTAATCCGAGAGCACTGTTCATCCGATTTACACATGTATATTGTGTATACCTGATGTATATTTAACACACCCCATCAGTCATAGCGGGCGGTCTTCGAACGCTGAGACTGTCCCTAAAATTTTCAAAAAGGACCGAGGGAAGACCCTTTGTAAAAATGTCTGCAATCTGATATCGAGAAGGGACATGGCAGACGCGTACTTGTTCACGAGCTACCTTTTTGCGAACAAAATGAATGTCCATCTCGATATGTTTGGTGCGCCGGTGATGAACCGGATTACCAGAAAGATAGATGGCACTAACATTATCACAGTAATCTAGGGTAGCTTTCTGAATAGGACAATGAAGCTCTAAAAGAAGATTGCGCAACCAACATGATTCAGAGACCACATTGGCTACCCCTCGATACTCGGCCTCTGCACTAGAGCGGGACAATGTCGATTGACGCTTTGCAAGACCATGAGACCAAGTTATTATCAAGAAACATACAATAGCAGACGTAGACCGTCTAGTGTCCGGACAGCCACCCCAATCAGCATCTGTATACGAGACAAGAGTAGATGTCGATGACAGATATAAATGTAAGTCATAGTCAAGTGTCCCCTAGATGTACCGAATAATGCGTTTGAGTGCATTCATGTGCTCAATCCTGGGATCATGCATAAATAAACACACATGATGTACGGGATACGTAATATCTGATCTCGTGAAAGTAAGATACTGAAGGGCTCCTGCAAGACTGTGATAGCGGGTCGGATCCTCATAAGGTGAGCCAGCCACAACTCCCAACTTGGGTTTAGTATCAACTGGAGTGGAAGTGGACTTACAGGATGACATCCCAGCCCTCTCAATGATCTCAGTTGCATACTTCCTCTGTGATAAGAACAACCCACCTGCATGACGAGTGACAGTAATCCCCAAAAAGTAACTCAAGGGCCCCAAGTCTTTCATAGCAAACTCAGAACTGAGCATTGTCATGATAGACTGGCGTAATGCATCAGAAGAGGCAGTCAAGATAATATCATCCACATATAATAGTATATAAGCCAATGAAGAACCACGACGATATATGGACAATGAATTATCAGACCTGCTGTGAGAGAACCCATTAGTCGAAACATAGTCTGCAAACCTCTTATACCAAGCCCGTGGAGACTGCTTAAGCCCATACAAGGACTTCTTTAATAAACAGACATGGTGAGGATATTTGGGATCCCTAAACCCTAAAGGCTGATGCATATATACCGTCTTTTTGAGATCATCATGTAAGAAATAATTCTTTACATCAAACTGATGAATGGGCCATGCTTTCGAAAGAGTCAAGCTGAGCACAGTTCGAATGGTAGCCAGCTTGACCACCGGACTAAATATCTCACCACAATCTACACCAACCTGCTGGGTCTTACCATCACCTATAAAACGAGCTTTATGTCTCGCAAAAGAACCGTCAGAATTGTCCTTATGAGCAAAAATTCACATAGACCGAATAATATTAACATCAGATGGACGGGGCACCAACTCCCACGTCTTGTTATCAATAAGAGCATTATATTCATCGGTTATAGCAATTTTTCAATTCGGGTCATTTAAGGAAGACACATGATTATGGGGTAAGAGTGATTTAAGAACATTAGAATTTAAATTAAAATGTCTTTTTGGTTTAGAAATACCCCGTTGACTACGAGTGACTGGTCTTTGACTCGAAAAAGAATTGGGCGGATTTTGGAAAATATCGGGACCAGGGACGGAGTGGCCAGTAGGCAGTGCACCTGCTGGCCCAACACGGTAACTGGAAACTGGACAGACGCAGTGATTGGACCAGTCTCGGTATTGGGTTGGGCAACATGCCCAATAACTGAAACTGGATTTGAAATCGGCCCAGTGTGTTCAGTGGGTACTGATAATGTAGTGGGTCCAGCGGGCAGTGGGTCCGCACGTAGATTTGGGGTGCGGGACATGTCCGATAAATGGTGAATAATATACGGGGATATATCATCATCCAAAAAATTATACGAACTAGGCACGGAATTACTAACCTTAGCAAACAGAAATTGGGATTCATCAAAAATTACATGGCAACTAATGATGATTTTATTAGAAGATAAATCAAAACATTTATAACCACGGTGATTTGACGGAAAACTCAAAAACACACAAGGAGTAGACCGGGCCTGAAGTTTGTTAATGGTGGTAGACGGAAAGAGTGGATAACACAAGCACCTAAAGACCTTCAGATGGGAATACGAAGGAGTCTTATTATATAAAATTTGAAGGGGGGACGAATATGTCAAACCTTTGAAAGGAAGAATGTTAAGAAGATATGTAGTCATTTGTAGAGCATGATTCCAAAAAGACGGGGGTAGGGAAGCATAAATCAATAATGTTTGGACAATGTTATTAATGGTACGAATTTTGCGTTCGGCTTTCTCATTTTGTGAAGACGTACGAGGGCAAGAAAAATGAAAATGGATCCCATTATTAGCACAAAATTCCCGAAACACCCCATTGTCATATTCTTTGCTATTATCACATTGAATATTTTTTATTTTCCGTTCGAATTGGGTTCTAATGAATGCTCTAAATTTTAAGATGGAAAAGACTTGAGATTTTTTCGCTATCGGAAAACCCTATAAAAACTTAGAATAATCCTCCAGAAAAGAATATAATACCGATGACCCAACGAACGTAGAACATGGTATGTCCATAAATCGCTATGAATTATATCAAATGACATTAACGTATGAGAATTGGAGTCTACAAACGGCAATCTAACAATTTTTCCTAAAGAACAAGATTGACAATAAAGAGTACTACGCGTACCCTTACAAGAAATAAATTTATTTTTAGCTAAGGAAGACAAAATAGATTACCCCGGATGACCTAGACGAGCATGCCACAAGGAAGGAGCAAGGGCGGCAAGGCTTGACTCGAAAGACTGAAACTTGGTGTGATCGGATAAAGATCTCTCCTACTATCACACCTCATGAGAGGAGTCCCGTCTTGAAATCCTTCACAGAAAACCCAAACTGATCAAATTCAACTGAAACATGATTATCAGTTGTGAATTTACGGATAGACACTAAATTTTTAATCAAATTAGGGGCATAAAGGGTATTTTTCAGAATAAGAGGTGGATGGGGTGGACACAAAGTTTTATGACCATAACCACGAATCGGAATTGAATTACCATTACCAACAATTATACCACGAGGGTTGCTCAAATTGGAATAAGACAAGAGAGTACCTTGTTCGGACGTCATGTGGGTAGTCGCATCGGTGTCCATGTACCAATTCGGGTCCGGTGACGTTAAACCAAGTGTGTGCATAGCGGCTTCAATGTCGATCGGAGTGGGGCCCACGTCGTGATGGGCCTGCGGAGGCCGGGGCTCAAGAACACTTATCTGCTGCCTCGGCTCGTGACTGCTGCTGGAACCACTGGCCCAATGTGCATTGGGCCGTCTAGGTCGCGGGAAGCCCATCGCGGCCGATGGCCGGAAACCGTGAAGGATTTGGGCGTAGGGCCCGCACACCTTGTTCCAAGCCCATGGCCAAGAGGCCCAAGGCTGAGACCAGTGGGTCGGTGGCCCACTGTAACTGGGATGGGGTCCACAACCACTGTTTTGGCCGCCGCTACCACTGCCGGAACCGCCACGTTTTCCCCAGCGATTTTTCCCATTATTTTTTCAGCTATTTTTGTTGCCCCCGTGAGATCGGTTTTGGTTCGAATTGTCACCAAAATTTTGAGGATTAGTGGATGATGTCATCATGACCACGAGACTAACACTAGTAGCCGCCTTTTTAGCCAAGCCGGCTCTTCCAAGGTAAGCATGGAGCGGGCCTGATAGAACTTCGGAAGATGATTACTTTGACAAAGGAGAGTTCCAACGCCACTATAGGCCTTGGATAGGCCAGCAACTATCTGCAGAACAAGACCATCTTCACTAACTGGCACACCAACGGTGCGGAGTTGGTCCGCCAATTCTTTCAACCTTTTGCAATAAGCTGAAACGTTTGGGGAATTTTCCATGTTGACGTGGAAAAATTCTTGTTCAATGGTAACAACTCTAGAATTTCGATTATCCTGGAATATGTCACGCAGTCTATCCCACTCAGCCATCGCCGTAGTGTCTGACTCAATAATCGTCTGCAATAGGTCCGTAGAGATAGTAGAATAAATCCACGGAAGGACGGTGGCATCAAGTGTTGTCCATAATTTAGGATCATCCTCGCATTTAGGCACCTCCGTATCTTCAGGAGCCGCGGGGATTATATGATGGATTACTTCATGGGAACGAGCGTGAATTTTGAACAACTCGGCCCACGTCGCGTATTGGACGTTTTCTATTTCAATAATTAGAGTGATATGATTCTTGATGTTAGAAACAACAAGGGCAGGGTGAAACGTGTTCTTTGACGTAGACATAACGAAAGAACAATAAGTGATAGAGGGATTTGGAAGAGAGACTTTGAGAGCGGAAATAGGTGTAGAAACCGAGGAGGGAAGCTCGGTTTATGCTTGGCCGAAGAACAATAATTTTAGGGAGAGAAATTGTTGTTTGACCTAGACTTCTGATACAATGAAAGAAATAATCCCTTGATTATTTTCATTAATTGAAAGACAATATATACAATTTACATATTTCCATAATAGGAAAATCTTATTCCTATTCTACTCCTAAAAAATCTTATTCTATTTGGAGACTAACTATACAATTATGGTAAGTGTACAAGACTAATTAAGGTACAAGACATATATACACATTGTATACAAAATCAGCCCAAACAGTGGGCCTGCTACAGTAATCCGAAAGCACTCTTCATCCGATATACACATGTATATTGTGTATATCGGATGTATATTTAACATTTTATAATCGGTTCAAAAGTCTTCGGTTCTTTTTTAAACTCCGTGTTTAGTTAAACTATATCATATAAATTGGGACCGAGGGAGTAGTAATTGTTATCCTTCTAGCGGGTTTTAATTCTTTTACTCATTTTCAACGCTATTAGACTAATGATTACTGCTAGCGTGCTTGTAAATAGATCTTCTCCTGTAGAATTAATTTATCCTTTTTGGGGATTGATAAGCCGTGAAGCATTCAGTTGTTGGAGTTGCTTCACCTTTGGGGATTGATTAGAATAAAGTTTAATTTTTTTTTTGTGACATATGATGTGAAGTCTTAAAATACTGATGTATTAAAGCTTCAATAATTGTGGAGTTGGTAGTGGGACATTTCATATTTATTAAAGCTGATAATTGATAAAGAAGTTCTAGTTGGAAATATTTATTGATTTGTGGGTTAAGATATTAGCTATAACTATGTAGCTATAGCACCAGAGCAATTGCTAGAGCACTGCAAAAGATGTGTAACATATACTATTCTTTGAATCCTTTAAGGGTGTGCCAGCAGTTGGCTTAGTCTAGTAGGCCTAACTAAGAATAATATGTCTATTTGCCAAGAATAATATTCTTCTTCGGAATAACTCATGACACTTAAAATATTCTACTTTTAATGCAAGTTCAGTAGCTTTTCACCATTAGATCTTCTGAGCTTAACAAGGATCCTTCAGAGTTCGAAGGAACATTATATGCCACCAGAAAACGAACAAGGAGATGCATACTTTTGAAAACTATAGAAAAATAATGGATAAAGATAAACCGATATTTGCCTTTCTGCAACTATCAGTTTCACGGCTCTTTATTATTGATTTACGTACTCATTTGCATTTATCCTTCTACTTGTTGATTATCGCTTAGACCTGAAAAGAGAAGCTAGTGTTTTCAATTATTGACCAATTATGAGCAAAGCACAATCTATTATGTCCGTGAAGTTTTACACTATTTTGTTGTTGTGATTAATCAATTACTGTGCAGACTCAAGTAAATATATATATATATATATATATATTATATTTGGTTTACACAAAATGAAAACTCTCATTTCATTACCGCTCATGCATCTGGTTGTTTGCTAAGCCCTTCCCTCTACGGTGAAACTTATTTTGGAAGTACTCATATTTTCTTTTTTATTTTTGTTAATCTGATTTACACAAAATGAAAACTCTCATGTTACTACCGCTCATGCATCTGGTTGTCTGCTAAACCCTTCCCTCTACGGTGGAACTTATTTTGGAAGTACTCAGAATTACTCATATTTTCTTTTATTTTTGTTAATCTGATTTACACAAAATGAAAACAACTCTCATGTTATTACCATTCATGCATCTGGTTGCCTGCTAAGCCCTTCCCTTTATGGTGAAACCTATTTTGGAAGTACTCACGTTGAATTGGAAGACTAGAAAGAATTTGGGGCTTAGCTTTTGAAATTTCGTGAACTGTTCAATTATAAAACTTGGATATCTTAAGAGGTAAAGACCAAAGAGCAGTGAGCATTATGATATGCTTAGTATCTTATAATGCATTTAAAGTCTTCCTCATTCCCCATGTAACAATGTTTTTTTCAAGTCTACTCTTTCCAAAGGTTGGTCCCAATTTTTCTCCTATTGAGTAATTGATGCATTGTCTGCTCAATTAAGCGATCGTTTGATGCATTCTCTCTTGGCCAGGGTTTTCTTGGCTTGAGTGGAGCAATTCTAATACAAGTGTATCAGACCATATTCAATAACAACCCAAGCTCATTGATATTGATGGTTGCATTACTGCCCACTATTGTCACACTGATGCTCATGTTTTTGGTGACAGTCCATGAGACACCTTCAAGAAATGATGAGAAACATTTGAATGGCTTCTTATTAATTTCTTTAGTTATTGCTGCATATCTTCTGTTCTTACAGATTTTGGAGAACGTTGTTGTCTTCCCACAATGGGCAAAGATCATTACATTTTTGGTTCTCCTTGCTCTACTCTGTTCTCCTATTAGTGTCGTAGTCGAGGCCCAAAGGGCTGATCTAGAGAGGCAGAATCCATCAATCACATCTTCTACTTCTCTATTGATAGATGAACCTGAATTGGAGAGTCCTAATAAATTGGCTGTTGGGAATCTTACGGATTATGATGAAGTGCCTACAGAAACAGTCCAGCATAAGGCTAGCTCTATCTTGCAGCCTGATGAACAAAAGAACTTGTGGCAAGCCATGTGCACCATAGACTTTTGGTTTCTGTTTGTCGCTATGATATGTGGTATGGGATCAGGACTGGCCACGATAAATAACATTAGCCAGATTGGGGAATCACTTGGTTACACAACATTGGCAAGAAGTACATTAGTTTCATTCTGGAGTATATGGAATTTTCTCGGCCGTCTTGGAGCTGGATATGTATCGGATATATTTCTGCTGAGGAGAGGGTGGCCAAGGCCATTATTCATGGTATTTACTCTAGCAGCTATGACTGGTGGCCATGTGATTATCGCTTCAGGTTTTCCCGGAAATTTGTATGTGGGTTCACTGCTAGTAGGTATTTGCTATGGCTCGCAGTGGTCATTGATGCCTACAATAACTAAAGAGATATTTGGTGTGGTCCATATGGGTACAATTTTCAACACAATCTCCATAGCTAGTCCAGTGGGCTCTTATGTTCTTTCTGTCAGAATAATCGGCTATATATATGACAAAGAGGCATCAGGAGAAGGAAATTCGTGCTTTGGTACTCACTGCTTCATGTTATCTTATTTCATATTAGCATCAGTAAGTCTTTTTGGAGTTCTAGTTGCCTTGGCATTATTTTATAGGACGAGAAGGTTCTATTCCCGTGTTCTGTTGTGCTGATCACAAGGCTCCAAGACTCTGAAAGCGTCTTTTTCTTCTGGTTTGCTGGTATGAATTTTGGCCAAGGCTTCTGCATCTGTGTCAATCCTTGCAGAGGACACTGGCTATTTGTATCTGCATCTTAAAAGTTTTTGCCTGTATTGGGAGTGGGGTGGGAAACTGGAAATAGTGGGATGGAGCAAACTGTAGATATTGTGCATAATTGTGAGTTCTTTGTGGTTCATGTTTTTGTTTGTTGCCTTTTAATGCTCTCTTAAAGCAATTGAAAAGGCCCAAAAAAAAAAGATTATACATCTACTTGGCATTTTTAAGAGCGACAACTGAGAGAAGCAAAAAGTATTCACAAACTCATGTACTTATTCGAGTTCTTATACTAGTAACTACTAACTAGTAATCTCGTAACAAGGACTTCTAGTTTTGGATAGTGTTGAGAATTAAATTATGATTCAATTACAAGAGGTTGTTTCAGATAAATTCCTTTCACCTTACCTCCACTATTAGAATATTGGAGTTCGAGTTATCTATCATAATGGAACAAATAAATGAAGTACATTGTTAGTCGTTTGAGAATGGCGTGAGATAGAATAGCAGTAGTTGAGTTGTAGACATATGAATTTTCTAAAAGCAAGAGGTTCTTAAGAGTGTTATTCATGTTTTCACTTTTGGGCCTGTAGGAAGGATAAGGGACAATTAATTTCGGAATTAAATTTGAGATGAGTTTATCTCACGTTTGATTAGCATAAAATTGTGTTATTTTTATTTCTGTAGAAGAGCGGAATAACTAATCCCGAAACAATAAATTCTGGGATAATTTGTTCCCAACCAAACAATCCCTTAGTGGTTCAGTTGGGTTTCTAGTTCAAATCTCTTCAAAAGTATACTACCCCGTAAAAAAGAGTGTTCATTTAGCCTTTATTTTTTTGTTCGAAAAAAATATTCACTTACTAAATTAAGAAAAAATTAATCTTATTTTTCTAAATTTTTCTTATTAATTGTTAAATGATCAAATTACAGTACTATTTAATTAGGAATATTTCAGTTAAATTAATTATTTTTACTTAAAATTTAATACTTTCTTAGGAGGTGTAAAATAATTAGGAGAATATTTTTTTTTATCCGAAGGGAGTACTTTTTATCTTTCTTGTAACATAGGTGATTTCTCGCTATAGGTGTCGATCGATGTGCAAATCTTATTTACCTGAAAGACCAAGAAAAAGAGGTTTTAAAATTTAGACAAAGAAACACATTAACGTGTTATAGAATGTATCAATTACTCCTATCGCAATTATTAATTCTGCCATGACATAACGTAGCAACAGATGGCAGACATAAATGTAAACACTCAACATGGAGACGAAATAAGAAAATCCTCGAAGATGACTCATCACCCAAAAATAAAAGCGTAAAAAATCAGTAAATTTTCAAAGCCAAGATGAACACAAAATGGGTATCAGCGGTTCACTCTACACCTTCGCCATATATTCATCTATTCTCAAATCCAGCAAAGGATACGACCAATCCTCCGTCGACGTTATCTCAGTCTTCAAAGACATCGTCGCCAATGTCGGCATCATTTCCGGCTTACTCTACTCATCAGTCACCGGACGCCGCCACCGTTGTGGTGGGCCATGGGTGGTGCTGCTTGCCGGAACTATTCAATGCTTTGCCGGGTATTTTCTTATGTGGTTGACCGTTGTAGGGGTTCTTCCTAAACCTCCTTTATTGGTTATGTGCCTTTACATTCTTTTAGCTGCTCTTGCTATGACTTTCTTCAATACAGCCAATGTTGTTACTGCTGTCCACAATTTCCCTAATTATAGAGGGGTACCGTTGTTGGCATTATGAAGGTTCGTTTCTCAATCCCTCTAATTTTAGGGTTAGAAAAGTAATTTCCAAGTCTAATTGTGCTACTCTTCTTTAATTATTGACAAATTATAAAATCTGACTTTTATTTAAGTTGCAAGCTTTGTCATGGATTTCAATTTCATGTACTCTTATCAATTAAACGATGCAATTAATATAATGTGGTAGACTGATAACCCAATGTGAGTAAGATAGGATATCTGCAATACAACTTCCTATCCAGATAGGATGAAATGAGATTAGATGGATTGTGGTGACTTAATGCAGAAAATATTGAATGGACATTCTATCTTTTAGTAGAATGGTTTGATAGATGAAGATGTAACATAAAGTTGAAATAAACCGACTTAAATTGGAGGAGTACAATGGGATTGTTACGCAATAGGAAGATGCTAACGAAATGAAAGGTATGTTTTTTTTTGAAAGACCATAAATGTTGACATATTCACAAGATAAAAATCGTAGAAATGCGGGTGTTAAATTAGAAATGATCATATTCAATGAAGAGTGCAAATAGCACAGATGCATTGGATAAAACTAGAAATGATAACATGCTACAAAGAGTGCAAGTAGCACATGCAGATGATAAAGTGAGAAAGGTCGCCTGGGATTATTTGGTCATTTCTTAAGTATACCTTCATATGTATTGTTTGTAGATGCTATGAGTTTAAAAGAAAATGTATTGTTTGTGATGCTATGATGATTAGAGGTGTCAAGATTTAATTCTGCTACTCTATAGTTGGTGCAAGCTCTCCCGGTAAATTCCCCTGAGCCCTTTTTGAATTTTGTTAGCTCCCTACGGAAAGTCACCAAATGCTCATCATTCCTCAGGAACCTTGAATTGGCTATCACCATCCCAAAAGCTCTAGCAAACTCCAAAAGCGAGATGTCTCCCCCGTTCCTATCCCCGAGGTCAAAACCTTCATGCACGTCGTCAGGAAGTGCCCCGATATGTCCATTGAAATTCTCTCCTACCGATCTACAGCCCGTTTCTAAATTAATTAGAGTTAAGAATCAAATAACACACCTCAAGTATCATTTTTTTAATTTCCTACCTGATCTATCAGGTGTGAGAGTATCTTATCTAAACTATCACCAACTAGTTAACAAAACTCAATTATCAATTATCATTTATTCATTTTTCCTACCTGATAGTTGAGTATCAAATAGCTATTTCAACTACAGTTTTGAATTAAAATATCAAATCCTAACTAGACATGAATTAGAATATTAAATCCTAACCAATTTTAATTTCCTACCATTTTAAACTATTATTTCCAACAGTTCTCATTATGATTCTCTCTATTTGTAATTCGCTCTTTAACTCTAATTTCTCTTGGTGCTATTGAGAGCCTAGTTTCTCTCTATTCGCTTATAAGCTCACTTTCAGTTTATGGTGCTATTGAGAGCCTAGTTTCTCTCTATTCGCTTATAAGCTCACTTTCAATTTGTTAAACTTACTCTTCCGCTCTTTATCCCAAGAGTATTATATGTAATCTATAAAAATATTATGGTATGGTAGTGAGTGAGTTTGGGGGGTGGGGGATGGTTGGGGGTTGGGGCCCATTTGAAAGTGTGGGAGGAGATATTGAGCTCAGAAGGCCAATTATAGAACTTGTTTTCTCTACTCTCATTAGGAAAGTTTTTTTTTTATTTCTAAAGAGCTTATTTTCTTAAACACTGTATATTTTTTCAAAATATTTTAACCAAATAAAATCCTTCAAATACACCCTAAAATCACTTCAGCCTTTTCATTCAAGGTATACACATGTATTCTCTTAGCAATATATTTTACTATTTTAAATCTGGTTGCCAATATTTAAAATTTAACATAAAAATATATTGTGGATTTTTTAAAAGAAAAACGCAAAATTTCAAGAGTCACCGTGGAAATTCAATAAAACTATAGTAATTACACAAGTAGAATACTAGAGAGCATATACCACATCAATTGTTCAAGAGTTGAATTGGTTCAGACAATTTTTCAAAATTTTTGAAACCCCTGTAGTTACATTTTGATCGTTTAGATATTGGTAGATTTCGATTTTATTCTTGTGATATTTACAAGACTTGAATTTAACATACTAGTACTAGTATAGAGGGGGGGGGGGAATATAGGATTGCATATTATCTGTAGTGCCAAAATGGGTATTATGTTGAAGGTCCTCCAGGAGATGCCCTCGCAAAGCCTTGAATGCATCTGTTTTCCCTTTAGTGATTTGGTTCTTGGCAATGCAACTATTCAACACATCCCTTGTAAATTCATCTGGATTCTTCCCTTCATCAATCAAGTTGATAACCTCCATTGACACTTGAATATTATTGCATTTTTCTCCCAATTTGGCCATATTATCAAATCTCAACCACAATATTATTTATGCCTTGAAGAAGGGGATCAAGTTGAGAGTAAGAAGAGACGGTGAGATTAAGCTGGTGGAGAATTCCTAGGGTTTTGTCCATTGAATTTATGACTTCATTCAGATTTTGATTTGACTATGTGCGATGAGTCCATAGCTTGCCACGACAAGAGAATTGCGAATTCGAGAGGGTGCAGTAATACAGATGACACTGCGAATTACTAAGTTGTAACTTAAATAAACAAAAGAGGTTGTGTGACCAGTTGTTCCAGCCAGGTAAGTCTTTTATAGATTTGGAGGAAAGCCTATTTTGTGGGGAAATAGGAGTCTCAACTTTTCCTAAATTGTCTAGGTTTAGGCAAGTTTCAAAATAAAGGAAGATATGGTAACTATAGAAGCCTTATTTGTGTTGAAATAGGAATCTCAAGTTTTCCTAAATTGTCCAGGTTTCGGAAACTTTAATATGGTAACTATATATAGAAGCTTGATTTGTGTAGAAATAGGAATCTCAAGATTCCTATATTGTCCAGGTTTTGGAAAGTTTGGAAGTAAAGAAAAGTTGGTAACTTGATATGCAAGTAAAGCAATTTTGTCGAGGTTTTGGAAAGTTTTTTATAATTTCAAATTGAATCCATTATCAGTAATTTAACTGGTGTCTATCTTACAAAATAACCTTTAAAATCGAAATCAGGAGTCTCGGATTGATTTTTGTTTAAATATCGCTTTTTGTTTTATAGTGGAGTACTACTTTCTTGTTAATTCAAATGCTTCCTAGTACCAATAATGTGCCCTGGTTAAGTGCCTGCTTAGTTGCTTGAGCTTACTCCCTCCATTCCATAATAAGTAGTGTTTTAGATTTTTTTATTTTATTTCAAAATAAGTGGTGATTTAGAATTTCAAGAATAAATTGATTTTATACTTACAAAATTACCCTTATTTTACATAATCAAGAATTATTAAGTAGCTTTTCTTTTCTAGTCATTAATTAGGGTAAGTTAGTAAAAATACTCATAATTTTCTAGGAGTGAAACAATTTCATTAGAGGTGTGCATAAGCTAAAAACACCAGTAGAACGGAGGCAGTACTTAACTATGTAATTCTTTGTCTGTTCCTAGCAGACAAGAGCCGATACTAGTTTTTGTGTTTTTCTCTATTCTTGTGTTTTGAGTATTCCAATTTGCAGTTTTCTAGTCATAAGTTGTACAAACAAAAGTAAAACCTGTTGGTAATCAGCCTTAGATGAGAATTGGGATACGGTTGCTAGATAAAATATACTGAAGTAAAGGTCTTGGCTCCCCGTTCACCAAAAAATCAAGTGTCATTAAAATAAAGGAAAATATGGTAACTATAGAAGCCTTATTTGTGTGGAAATAGGAATCTCCAGATTCCTATATTGTCCAGGTTTTGGAAACTTTAATGTGGTAACTATATATAGAAGCTTGATTTGTGTAGAAATGTCCAGGTTTTGGGAAGTTTGGAAGTAAAGAAAAATTGGTAACTTGATATACAAGTAAAGCAATTTTGTCGAGGTTTTGGAAAGTTTTTTCTCCATAAACTTATATCTCCATAAAATCATGCACATTATATTATAAACCGTGGACGATCATGGAGAAATTTCAACTTGGATTAGGTCATGAATGACATACCATTCATTGTTGTAGAAGAGAAAAAGGAAGGAATATATATATTACTTGCATATATATAATTATTGAAGCATGTTGGAGTCCCCCAACAGGAGCCAAAATTATTGACCAGATGGAAATTAAAGATTAAACTATTTCAAGGAAGCACGCTAGCTGAACCACTCTCGATAAATAACAAATTCCAGAGTTCACTGTTACATATTTTTCAGTACAAGTAATGACGTGCGTTATATTAAATGTACGTTGAATACAAGGTTTCTGAAAATTTGAAAAAAAAATTATTGTAACGTGTAAAAGTATATAAATCTATCTTGAGAAGTTTTTTTCATTAATACAAATATATATAATGTGTACAATGTGAAATTCTAATACAATTTCGATCATATTTCTACTATAATTATACATCACTAATAATTAAATGAGATATGATAAATATTTAGATAATATTCACTAATATAACGGATAACAAGCTTTATTAGCCACCCTCTTCATGGATTATTCGTCCTTTTTTCTTGGGTAGGAAACCCAAAAAAAAGGACAAATAAGTGATGAGAACTAAAGTCAACTTTCTTTAATGGACAAAGAAAATTTACCTTGGGAATTTCTAAGATATTTTGGGAATTTCGAATCATATGAGATATTTTAATCTAACTAAATGAGATTTTCTTTGGAGCTCTCACTTCTCTATAATTTGAAATATATGAAAGAGAAAATGTGAAAGAAAAACTTGTCTAACTAAGGGAGAGGAGTTCTCTTTTATCGGAGTTTTACATGACATTTTTGTAATTAAAAAGGAACCTAACTATTCATCCGAGTGGAGAATGACGTCATCCATGACATCATTGACTTTGGCATTTTCTTGAATTGTTGTTGATCTCTTTTGATTTTACTGTTTTCTTTTTTAAAGTATCTTTTTCTGGCATTTTCTTTTGTCATAATTTTGTCTGAACTTTGCTCCATGTATTTTGTCTTCTTTTGGCAATCTTTTTCAGAATCCACTGTTGCCAAAAATCGGAATGTCTTCAATATCAATTTCTGGTTCTTCTTCTTCTGATGAAGAGCCTTGTTTTGATGAAGACGATGCAAACTTCAGAATTATGGCTTGTATTTCTTCTGAATTTTTGGCCGCTGCAAGCATTGAGGCCATCTGGAATTTCTGTGAAAGGAACTGGGTGTGCTCCGGTGTTTGTAGTTGTGCCTGTGGTGTTTGTAGTGGCACCTGTACCTGAATGGACTTCTGGGTATCTAGCCATTCCTGGACTTTGTGTGGTTCGAGACTTGCTGGTATTTTAAAGTTGTCCCACCACCTGATTTTGAACCTTCTTTGGATCGTTGGAATTTTATTTTCAAAATAATCTACAAATCATGTGAATACCCATGGTAAATGGAATTTGGTGTGAAAAATGTGCAATGACACAAATTTTTTTTTCTTCCTATGAGGGTTTATAAAGGGATATGAAGAGGCTACAAGATTTAGTGATTTGGAGTTTTTGTATTTCAAGGGTGGATCCAAATTGTTCCCACCATGAATTTCACCATGTTGGAAATTGGATGAAATACACGAGGTATCAACATGAAAGAGCCAAGTATGACGTCAATCAGTATTTTGAACCAAAAAAAAATGAACCAAGTTTGTTGGTAATTTCAGTAATTAAATGGGATATTAAAAAAATGGGGTATTTTAATTGAAAATTTCAGAAATTGTTTTTCTGGGGATTTGTGATATCACAAGTTGGGATTTTGAAAATTGAATTTCAAGAAATGGTTTTTGAAAATAGATTTTTTCGATAAATATTTTTGAGAAAGGGTTTTGAAAATTCTTTCTCTAATTTTATAAAATTTTGAGTGTGTTTATCTTTTGGATGATCTCCTGTTTACGAATCTCGCCTTTGTAGTTTTGGGGATTTATCAAGGAGTGAGAGGTGTTTAGTAATTCTTTCTTGGAGAGTTTTCTAGGTTTTTTCTCTGTTTTGAAGGAATTCACGGGTTAAGAAATCTGGAATAGAATTTGTTTCGCCTTTACTATATTCAATATCGAAATAAAAAATGCTAAGAATCGCTTACCATCGTGCAAAAATCGATTTTGATGCAAGATTTTGAACATCTTTTTGTAAAATCTCTCTAGCACTTTTGCAATCAATTATGAGTAAAAAAAATTGATTTATTAAATCACTTTGAAATTTTTGTATGCATAAGACGATGCTCAAAAATTCATTTTTAATGGTAGAATAGTTTTTTTGGGTATCACTCCTTCCATAACTTAAGTCAGAGGCGTCTGTTTCTACGATCTTAGATAGCTGAGGGTATGCTAAATGAAGACACGACATTTCTAGCACTTTCTTTTTAATATTCTGGACACAAGCAGTATGGTTACTAGTACATGGAGCAGGGTTTTTCTTTAGTCTATCATGGAGTAGTTTTGCTATCTTATTAATCTCTGGACAGAAATCTAAAAAATCTAAAACATAGTTTAGGCTTCATAGGAATCTCTGTAATTGGGTTTTATCAATGATTTTTCAGGAAATTTATTAGCGAATTCTAAGGATCTTTCTATAGGGGTGATTTTCCCCTGGGATATATAATGTCCTAGAAATCTTATTTTTGTCTGAAAAAGACTCATTTTTTATTTGGAAACTAACAAACCATTTTCTTTGTAACATAGAAGAAAGTTTTGAGGTGTTTGAAATGTTCTTCCACGGAATTTGAGAAGATTAAGACATCATCAATATAAACAATGCGGAATTTGGAATAATCATTGAAGATGTCATTCATTATTCGCTGGAATTCAGAAGGGGCATTTTTGAGACTAAAGGGCATTACATTCCACTCGTATTGTCCAAAGGGGACCGTAAATGTGATTTTGTAACGATCTTTTGCAGAAATTTGAATTTACCAAAAATCGGACTTCATATCAAATTTTGAAAATATCAGGGCAGAATGTAACTTCTGTAATAAATCTTTTTTGTTTGGAATTATCTAATCCATTTTAGGGCTGTATTTAAAGGTTTGTAATTAATTACTAATCTAGGAGTTCCTCTTTCTATTTCAGATTTTTTGTTTACATAGAACGCAACACAATTCCAAGAGGATCTAGATTTGGAAATTAGTTTTTTATTTTCAAGATCTTGAATTTTTTTTCTGCAGTGTTGTCCAAGATCACTATTCATTTGGATTTTTCTGACTTTTGTTGGGATTTGTTTTTCGTCAAAATCCTTTTCGTTAGGAAGATCTACGATATGTTGCTTTCTACTCCATAAAGCATTTGGAATCTCAGAACATATTTCGGTTTCAAATGAATTTTGGAGTTTAGAAATTTTTTCTTTAACACCAGGTAATTCTAATTGTGTTTTTAATCTTTCAAAAGAAAAGTTTTTTTTAGTTCTTGTAGATGGTATGATTTTCCTTGTATTTTTGCATTTATATTATCTTCGTGTATTGAACAAGCTCTCATTAGGTTGAGACTTCTTGTTTTCGATTTTGTTATGAAACAAAATTTTAATTTCTTTTTATTGAATTTAAAAGATACGAAATCACTATCTACCTTATATGGGGTGATAAGATTCATGAACGGTATTTCTAAGATGACAGAACTGTGTATGTCATTTGTTAAAACAAATGATGTTTCTATATAAACTCCGTCATTTTCTATTGACGCACTGGTTTTGGAATCAATTTTGATTTTAGTGTTGTTAGCAGCTGCTAATTTCTCACGAGTTTTTTCTCTAAATTTTTCTGGTACTATACCTGTTTTTATCATATTTAAATCTGCTCATGTGTCAAAAAGTGCAATTGTTTGAATTCTAAAGTCGTCTGAGAATTGAAGGGTTATTTTTATGAGGTATCTTTTTGACGTAATTTGTCGTAAGATACTTAGAAAGTCTTCTGGGATTCTTTCGTATTATGAGAATCGGAGTTTTATGGTATAGTTTTTGAAAGGATTGCTTTTATTAATAAATAATCTCGTTTTTGTTTTTCTTTCAATTCTTTTATATATGTTTTTACTTGTGTAATCTCTTTTTGTAGTTCTTGAACTGGTATTTCTATGCTTGGTTTTTTCTTTTTTTCTTGATCATTAGTTAATACACATATGTGTATTCTTTTATGAGCATCAGGATTTCGGATGAACTAGTCGTGACTAACTCATCTATTTGAAGGGGTTTATTAACATCTGAAGATAGAGAAAAATAGTAAGACTCTGCTTTGGTGGCTGAATCAGAGGAATTTATTAGAGGGTTGGAGATTTTTTGGATCACTTCTTCATCCAATCTTGGTTTTTGTAATTTTTTATTTATTTTACAGTATCTCGAAGTGTGACCCTTTTTGCTGCATTTGTAGTATGTTATATACTTGTATTTGGAATCATTCCTTTTGGGATTTGTATTATTTTGAAATTGTTCTAGTGTATCACTGTTATCGGAATCATATGTTAAAGTTGTTAATTTATTGTATGATTGTGGGGTATCTGGAACAATGTGTTCTGTAGTAGAACTTTTGGATGTCCCAATTTTGCTCAATTGATCTTGTATAGCCTGAATAAATTCAGCTTTGTTTTGTCGGATATTATTGACACTATCTTTGGACACCTGAAAGGGTTTAAAGATTGGACTTTGGCTTTTCAATTTCATGTCCTTAGTCGTTCCTGGGGAATCTATAGTGACTAAAGGGTGATTTTTGATGTGTTTTCCCACTCTATCCAGTTGTTTTCCAATGGTATTTAGATTAATATTGGTGAAATTGTTCTGTGCGATGATATTCTTCGTATTTGTTTTTTCATCATCTGTTGGATTTTTAAGAGGAATTGTGTCTACATGACTGCCATGAATGTTTAGCTTAATACCTTGTAGATGAGGGTGATTGGACTAGACTTTTCTAGAATCGGCTAGGATTTTTCACTCCGGTGTTTTGTTCCTAGTCGTAACGGAATTTACCGTTTTAGAAAAAGGACATTCTATGGAATTTTCGGAGGAATAAATTTCAAACCAGTCAAAGAATAGGATGTTTATCATATGTTCATTTACAAAATCATATAATTTTTTCTGTATTTGTGTCCTAGTATTTAAAAATGTTTTGAAAAACCAAATTCTTTTTTTCTAGGTTGTATTTTTCATAAAAATAATTTTGTAGGAATTTCTTATCAATTTGGAATTCTTTTTCTAAAACTCCAATTTCGTTAACTATGTTCTCTGTTATCGAAGAAAATGTCGGACTAGTAGGTTTTTGGTCCTCTATCTTTTCTCTAACAGTAAAATTTTCATAAAAGGGTCTAGGTATTTCATTGGTGTAGTCTACATTTCTTAGATTGGGTAAATCTGACGTAGAATGTCTAGGTTTTGTTTTGTAAGGAGTGTTTATTACCGAAGGAATCTGTGAGACTCTTTATAAGTCTAGGGTTTCTACAGAACTAGTATCACCATATCTACTACTCGTAGATCTTCTATGGAACGATAGACTAACTCTACCATCCTGGTATTGGGTTATTTCTCTAAGATGGGTATTTGGTTGGGAAGTCTCTACAGGTTCAGGTTTAACTACACCTTCCAGAATCCATTCTTCTGGTAGGGTAATATCCTTCCACTTAATAGGCCTTGGTATTGCGGTGTTAGATCTGGAAAGATCTGTTTGTAAAAGAAGGGCTTCACCTTTTTTACTATGGTATCTAACTTTTGTGGCAAAAGCAGATGTCATAGCTTTGTAATGAATTCTAAAAAGTATTGCTACATGAATTGATCCTTCAAGCATTTGGTAATTGTGTGTCTTTATTTGTAAGGCAAGATATTTTTGGATATTTTTATCATTGAGGGATACTGAAAAATTTGGGTAACAATCAAATGATATTGGTCCTGTGCAGAGAGTAGACTCAACAGAACTCAATAAGAAATCTTCAAAATTTGTGAATCTGGCATCTCGTAAGATAGCAAGAATTGAGGTGTTTAATCCTTCCTTATTCAAGGATTTTATCCCTACTTGGACTAATCCAATATGAATGTATTTGTAATTTATTTCCCAATGTTTTTTCAAGGAATTTTAAGAAAGCAATTGGATTGTTTCAAAGGGTTGAGATAATTTGATATCTCTTTTATATGTTTTGATAGTGAAATCAGTTTTGAAAAATTGGTATTTGGAATTTTTGTAAATCTGATCTAGATTTACTCTCGGTATTTCCCAATTATCAATCAATTTTTCAAAATCTTGTATAACGATTTCTTCCGAAGATATTATCTTCTTTGAATCCATGGAAGAAGTTGAACCAAAATCACAAGAAGTAGATCTGTTGATAAACGGATCCATGTATATAAAACCCTATTTTTGAAACTCGGATTCTTCCTACAATCTCAGGCGTTTCACGGAGTCTGACAGCCTACACCTTGAGGACTTAGTACCCCGACCCAACATCTCTGTGTCACTGCCTATGTCTCCTTCACAATTGTCACCACCACCGGCAATCGGCACAGCTTCTCTGTCATAACACCAACAACCACCCCTACCACCAATCGGTACCATCCGTCACTATCGATTGTGTTGCCGCCTCCAGAAAACCTTATAGTCGACAACCATGTAAACCACCCCTCCACTGACACCCTACCAGTCACTGTACCTCCGACCTGTACAATTCCATGTGCCCGGACAGCCACTGCCACACCGACATACCACCAGAACAGTACTCACCCGTCACCTTCACCATACTCGACTTCGTCTTACCCACACCACACCGATCTACCCACATCGTCGACCCCACCCGACCCACTGTCCTATCCACCTAACCCGACGACAGATTCTGACACCACTCACCCACCTCCTTGTCCCGTCGTCCGCACCCGTCACCATTTCGTCGCCAACCACCAAACCCGAGACCCAAATCCAGCAACCCAAAATAATTTCCACCCACCCACTGCCCCCTCACACCCAATGGAAACACGTGCCTAAAATGGGATTTTCAAACCCAAAGTCCAGTTTAACATATCCACACAAATCATTTCCCCAATTCCCAAAAATCCAAAATTAGTCAAATTAGACCCTAATTGGAATGCGTCCATGTGTAAGAAATTTAATGCTTTAACGAAACAGCACACGTGGGACTTGGTTCCTCTGCCGGAGGGGATGAATGTGATATGTTGTATGTGGCTTTTTCATCACAAATACATAGACAGTGGTGACCTAGAGAGATATAAGGCAAGACTTGTGCCTAACGGCACTAATCAGCAAGAGGGTATTGATTGTGGTGAGACATTCAGTCCGGTTGTTAAATTGGCCACTATTCGCACAGTTCTGAGTATTGCTATGGGTAAGCAATGGCCGATTCATCAGCTTGATGTGAAAATGCATTTTTATATGGGGATTTGAAGGAAATTGTTTACATGCACCAACTACTTGATTTTGTCCATCTTGCAGCTCCTCAGCACGTGTGTCGTCTCCGTAAGTCACTGTATGGTTTGAAACAGACCCCCAGAGCGTGATATGATCGCTTTGCACAATACATTATGCGGATTGGGTTTATATGCAGCAAGTGTGTTAATTCCTATTTATTTTTCATCATAGTAGTAGCACTACTTATTTGTTATTATATGTGGATGATTGTATGCTTACTACCTCCTTTGAGTTGTTAAAGAATGAGATCATTGCATTGCTTAAAACCGAATTTGCAATGACTGATTTGGGAAAGTTGAGTTATTTTTTGGGGATATCAGTGACAAGATCTGCAGATTCTATGTTTTTGTTCAGCGCAAGTATGCAGAGGAGATAGTTTACAGGGTTAAATGGCAAATTGCAAAATAATGTCCACTCCGATTGATTCCAAATCAAAGCTTAGTGTCGTTGATGGTAATCCAGTGTCTGATCCTACTCTTTATAGGGGTCTTGCATGTGCACTACAATATCTTACGTTCACCAGATCTGATATTGTGTATGTTGTTCAGCAGGTATGATTGTTTATACATGCCCTCAGGGAGCCTCACTTTACTGCCCTTAAGCGTATCATTCGATATGTTAATGGTACATTTGATTATGGATTACACTTATACCCCTCAGCACCAACTAGATTTTTATCATATACGGATGTTGATTGGGCAGGCTGTCCGGATACGCAACGCTCTACCTCCGGCTATTGTGTGTTCTTAGGGGATAACCTCATTTCCTAGTCTGTCAAGAGGCAAGCCACCTTATCCCGCTCAAGTGCAGAAGCAGAGTATAGAGGCGTCGTGAATGTTGTTGCTGAGATCTATTGGCTTTGAAACCTTCTTTTGGAGCTTCAGTGTAACATCTCGTACTTTCGAGTCACGGTTTGAATCGCTAAGTGTATGCAAAATCGCTAGGCGTGTGTAAATAGACCCGAGCGTTGAAAAAATTTATGTTATATTTACGAATGCTAATAAAAAGAGATTAGAATATAAAAAGGATTAAACCCCGAAATAATTTTGGATGTAGCAAGTATGACGACGGGAAGCGAAAATAAATTTGGTGCGTGGACAAAGAGGTTAGGGACTAGTGGCATATTAGAAAATTATGACATTGAGTATATGAAGGTCTTATGAGTTATTAGGATTTAAATGAATTGGGATCACATAATTAATTATGTGTGTGATTGATAAATTATATGGAGGCATGTCACTTAATTAATTTAAGTGGAAGACATAGTGTGTGGAGTATTGCACGTGTAACATTATGGTAATTAGTCCTAATGACTAAGCTAAGGAATCAAGAGGTGCAGAACGTGAAATTGGCTAATGGAAGACAAAATTATGAGCCTTCATTTAATGCACTAAGGCATCATATAAGGGGAATCCATACTTTGGCTTTGGGATGTTCACCAAAAAATTTTAACATTCATTTATGAGCATTTCGATTTGTTGTTAAGACCAAAAGAACTCCAGCAAACCCCTTTTAAACATTTCATTTTTAAGTATTGCATTGTGAATAGAGCAAAGGAGTCCTGCAATGTTATTTCGAGCAACAATTCAGCAAATTCAATACAATATTAGGTGAAGTCGAGCTATGTTAAGGTAAATTATTTCTTTCTTTTGACATGTTTCACGTAACGAAATATAACCGTGATATTGCTCCATAACTTATTCTACTCTTAGTAGTTAAGAATATTCATGTTATTGATTCCTATGCTAAAAGCATGTCTAAAATTGTTTCTACGTCCTTATTGAGGCATACGGAAAATGTGTTGATATTCTCAATGTTAGCCGAAGGTATAAAGGTATTATGTCACCCGTTGAGATTGGAATATTGTGTTATCATTCATGCATTTTCATTTGCATTGCATTCATATATTATCCTGGACCACTTGTGTTATGCATACTACTATATGGTAAATATTATATATATATATATGTAGGGATATGGGAAAAGGAAAAGGCGTTATATACGCACACCACCTGCAGCTGGTACAAACTATCATAAAAGAGCCCGAAGAGGCCAATATGATGTGATGATGTGATGCCCTTGTGTGGCGATATAACATGATGCCCACAGAGGCGGTTATGGGAGGATTCATGTGTGGACATTAGTATACCGCATTTGCATTATGCATACATTCATTAATCATTACATGGTATGGTGCCCACAGGTGGTGTTATGGTAAGGAGGATGCCCGATGAGGCCGATGTATAAGTATACTGCATTGTGCATAACATTTAGGCATATGTGTTAGGACCCTCAGAGGCATTTACTGTTGGTCAGTTGTTTCTGTTTCAGTTGTTGTTATATCCCTGTTATACTATTGTTCATGCTTGACATACTCATTACATCAGTCGTACTGACGTCTCTTTTGTCGGGGGACGTTGTGTTTCATGTCCGCAGGTTCAGTTAAATAAGGTGACGGTTCACGCTAGTAGGTTGCTGGTTCAGCTGATATTGGAGCACTCTATTTGTTTCAGAGTTGCAGTCTGGTCGTGGTACAGTATTTTTGCATACGCATATGGGTATGGCGGGGTCATGTCCCGTCCTTGTGATGGCATGTATTCTTTAGAGGCTTGTAGACAAGTGTCCTGTGGTTAGTTGTCATGTGTGGCATTGTCGGTCTTGGTATGGATATGTATATATGAAAATTGGATTTCTGGATAAGATTTTTTATAATATTTTTTTGGCTTAGTCCGTATTTAATTATGATTAAGGTTGGATGTACGAATGGCTGTACCCGGCGGGTGAGATCCGGATGCCCGTCGCGACCCTCCGGTTTGGGTCGTGACATTCAGTGTCCATTGCGTAAGGCGTCTTTGGTCTACTGTGATAACATAGCCGCCATATATTTATCTCATAATCCGGTTCAGCATTAGCGAACCAAGCACATTAAGATGGATATTCACTTTGTTCATGAGAAGGTTGCTCTCGGTCACGTTAAGGTATTGCATGTGCCTTCTTCATATCAGTATGCGGATATTTTCACGAAAGACCTTCCTCGACAGTTGTTCCTCGACTTCAGATCTAGTCTTAGCGTCCGACCTCCTCCCGCTCCGACTGAGGTGTGTATTAGAGTGTGTATAATATAATTTAGTCATATTTAGTCTTATGTAATTATGGTAAATATAGGATCCCTGTTGTATAAGGATTCCACATTGTACACCCTATATATATTTTGTATTAATGAGAAAAGCTCCCAAGGGAGATTAATACAATCTTACATCCACGCTCCAGTTAACGAGGTCTGGACATGTTGGGCCCCCAAATTATATTGTTCACGTTCCAGTTAACGAGGTCTGTACATGTGGGGAGTGTTAAGAGTACCACATCGAAAATAGAATGAGAACATGAACTCCTTATATGGACTTAGACAATCCTCACTATACCATCTAGCTTTTGGGGTTGAGTTAGGCGCAAGATTCATTCTTTACAATTTGTTTGAACATTTGTTTCTTAAAATATATGTTATTTAAAATGACGATACTGTAAAGACGTATTACTACTCCTGTATTCTAGGATCTTATTTGCCTTTTCCATTTTCCAAGAGTCAAATACAGTGATATTTACTAAAATTGAATTTGTTTTATAAGACACTTGAAATAAGCAAGATAACTGGTTAGGTAATTCGGCACGGTTTCTAAATATAAATCTTATCTTCAATATGTGAATATATGTCGATTTAAGATGAAATTAGTTTCACCCTTAATTTTGACGTTGATCTAATGTATTGAAACGAAGATCATTTGATCAGAGCGTAGGGAGGAATCCAATCAACCACCAAGTGGTACAGCACTGCAGTAACAAAACAAGTATCCTTATATCTGTAGATTATCATCGACTTAATTTATTCCCTCCATTTTGTTCTATTTTTCCTTTTTCAATTTCTTTTTATTTTTGCACGAGCTATTCAAAGAAAACTTGCTGTAAGATTTTCTATTGCCTTAAATACGATTTGATTTTGACTTTTTCGTTTTCGTGAGACTCATTCGGTTCTATCTGATTGTTATATTTGTCAAAAAATAATGGTTTCAAATACGATAAAGATTTAGTTGCACATTTGTCAAAAAATAATTATTTCAAATACGATAAATATTTAGTTGCACTTTATATTTGCATGCCCCAATCAAACAATTTAACCACCATAATTAAAAATATATATTACTTAATCATGATTAAGTGTCAAATGTGTATATGCCGTAGATATATCTTGTATTTATTGATATGTTGTGAACACTAGGTCCATGTAAGTTCTTGCCAATAAATACTTGTCGTTTTAGAAAATTAAGAAAAAAATAAAAATTTCTAGTTTACCTTAACATTAGTACTGTATTAGATCGAAATTAATGTGGTGAGAGTTCAAAAATTAATAACACTAAATTAGTCAAATAACTGTTAATGTTCTTTTAAAGGATGTATAAATGGTTAATATGACAAGTAAATAGGATTTGAAGAAAAGGCAACATGTAACATTCACTACTTTTATAGCAGAGTAAACAATTAGTAAAAACATCTTTGTGCTTCTTTTCCAATTTCAGTTCTCACATAAATTCAAGGATCCACCACTTTACATTGGTCGAGCACACATGCAGATTTCATAGTCAGAGTACACATTTGGACAAATTGCTTATTAGCAAAAAGTTTATGTCTATAACTTGCCTGATGCCTTTATCTAGAAGTATAAAGCTGTACATTTCTTTTTTATTTCTTTATGTATTTGTTAAACAACGCAATATACATGTGATATACACTGAATATACATCAGTGTATATCACATATATATCACTAGGCAAAACAGCAAACAGAAAGCAAGGGCCTCGGTGGGCCACATCGGCGATGGGGTTTGGAAGGCCATTGCACTCGGAGCAGTAAGCCCATCACGGGAGCAGTGCCCTATGATCACGGAAAAGCGGTGTATATTAGGAGTATATATTTATGTAATATTGTAGTATAATGATTACCATAATTAGAGTTATACACCTACCATAATTGTATAGTTAGAGTTATGGTAGAATAAGGTTTTAGGAATAGATTAGGAATAGGATTCTCCTATTTTGTAACTTGTATATATATCTATTCAATCAATGAAAATAATCAAGGGGATTATTTCTTTCATGGTATCAAGAGACTAGGTCTAAACAAAAGTTTTCTTCTCTCAAACTTTTTGTATCCTTGGCCGAGAACCCCCCCCCCCCTTCCCTCGGGTTTTTCTCTCCAAATATCTCGTCTTCCGCTCTCAAAAACCTCTCTTAAATTTATCCTCCTTCTTTGTTCTTTCAAATATGTCTAAGAACAATTTTCACCCCGCCCTCACAGTTTCCAATATCAAGCTCGGTGTCCCTATTGTTCTTGAGATGGAAAACGTTCAATATGTAACGTGGGCGGAGTTGTTTAAAATTCACGCTATCTCGTATCAAGTTCTTCATCACATAATTCCTCCCGCTAGACCCCTTCCCGCGGAGGATCCCGAGGTGTGGATTACACTTGATGCTACCGTTCTTCGGTGGATATACGCCACTATTTCGGTGGACCTTCTACGAGACGATTATGGAGCCCGATACCACGGCTATGGCTGCAT
Source organism: Anisodus tanguticus (assembly GCA_034509755.1). Taxonomy (NCBI): domain Eukaryota; kingdom Viridiplantae; phylum Streptophyta; class Magnoliopsida; order Solanales; family Solanaceae; genus Anisodus; species Anisodus tanguticus. The sequence continues at coordinate 10,034,503 of CM067554.1, read as the reverse complement.
GGAATAGATTGCGTGACATATTCCAAGACAACCAAAGCATTCCCGTATCGTCACACTCGAGCAGAATTCTCTCTCGTTCGAATGGACGTATTTCCGAACGTTTCGCATATTGCAAGAAACTAAAGGAATTGGCGGACCAACTCCGTAACGTTGGCGCACCAAAGAACAAATAATCGTCTAGTTCTACGGTTGGTTGCCGGTCTTTCGGAGGCCTATAATGGTGTTGGCACTCTCCTTCGCCAAAGCAACCCTCTTCCCGACTTCCATCAAGCCCGCTCCATGCTCACGTTGGAAGAAGCCGGTTTGGCTAAAAAGGCGGCCACCGGAGCAAGTCCGCTTGTCATGATGGCATCCTCTCCTAATCCTTCAGGTTTTGTTAATAATTCGGGCCAAAACCATAATCATGGTGGCGGCAAGAATAATCGCAAGAATAATAACAAAAATCGCGGGGCAAACGCGGTGGTAATGGTGGAGGTTCCGTAGTCAAAAACGTCGGTGGGTCCCATCCGGTGAACGGTGGCCCACCGCCCCCATGGGCCCAAAGAAGTGGGGCCCATGGCGATGGAGCAATGGCGGTGGACCGTGGGCCGCAGCCCATACCGGCGGCAGAAATTCCCCCGGCCGGTGGCCGGCAACAGCCCGTGCCCAATGCCCAGCAGATGGCGCCCACCGCTGGCCGAATGGCCCGGCAGCGGCGGTGGTAGCGATTACGGACCTGTGCCCGGCTCGGCAAGGAGTTCTTGGACCCCGACCTCCGCAAGCCCATCATGCAACAGCCCTACTCGACCGATATCGAGGCCGCGATGCACACGTTGGGATTGACTCAACCGGACCAAAATTGGTACATGGACACCGGGCCACTACTCACATGACTTCCGACTCGGTACTCTCTCATCTTATTCCAATTTGAGCACCCCTGGGGATAATTATTGGTAATGGCGCTCTATTCCAATTCTAGGGTATGGTCGAAAACGTTGTCTCCCCCCAATCCACCACTCCTCTTGAAAAATACTTTACATGCTCCTAAATTGATTAAAAATTTAGTGTCCGTCCGAAAGTTCACGAATGACAATTCTGTTTTCGTTGAATTTGATCCTTTCGGTTTCTCTCGTGAAGGATTTCAAGACGGGGAGTCGTCTCATGAGGTGTGATAGTAGGGGGATCTATATCCTATCATGCCCGGTTTTCGTCCATCGAGTCCGGCCCTTGCCATCGCCTTTTGCGTACCATCTCTCCTTCCATGTGGCATGCTCGTCCGGGTCATCCGGATCTTCTATTTTATCGTATTAGATAAAAATAGCTTTATTTCTTGTAAGGGTACGAGTCGTACTCCAATTTGTCGGCCTTGTTCATTAGGAAAAAGTGTTAAGTTGCCATTTGTAGACTCCAATTCTCATACTTCTATGCCATTTGACATTGTTCATAGCGACTTATGGACATCTCCTGTTCTTAGTTCAATGGGTCATCGATATTATGTTCTCTTTTTAGACGATTATTCTAGATTTTTGTGGACGTTTCCAATTGCGAATAAATCACAAGTGTTTTCCGTCTTCATAAAATTTAGAGCATTCATTCGTACTCAATTCGAAAGAGAAATAAAAAATATTCAATGTGATAATGGGAAAGAGTATGACAATAGGGAGTTTCGAGAATTTTGTGCTACTCATGGGATAAATTTTCGGTTTTCATGTCCTCATACATCTTCACAAAATGGGAAAGCCGAACGCAAAATTCGTTCCATAAATAACATTGTCCGAACTCTCCTAATCCATGCCTCCATACCTCCGTATTTTTGGCATCATGCTCTACAAATGGCCACGTACCTTCTGAACATAATTCCGTCTAAAGGTCTGACATATTCTTCCCCTCTCAAAATCTTATATAATAAGAACCCTTCTTATTCTCACCTTCGGATTTTTGGGTGCTTGTGTTATCCACTATTCCCATCCACAACAATTAACAAACTCCGTGCTCGGTCTACCCCGTGTGTGTTTTTGGGTTATCCGTCAAATCATCGTGGTTATAAGTGTTTTGATTTATCCTCCAAGAAAATCATAATCAATCGCCATGTCATTTTTGATGAAACTCAATTCCCGTTTACAAAAGTTCATACTCCCGAACCTAAGTTGTATAATTTTTTGGATGACCAAATATCCCCGTATATTATTCGGAATTTTTCGGACAACTCCCGTGCCCAAAATCCCCCGGCGGGCCCACCGCCCGCCGGTCCCACGCATATCGCCCCTCATTGTTCCGAAGAATCGGGTCGGTTCCTGAAATTGGGCCAGTTCACCCCAATTTCGGAATCGGTCCGTAAACCGAGGAGCCCGCTTTTTACCGATTTGGGCCAGCAGGCCCATCGCTCGCTCGCCGGTCCGTCCCGAACCTGAAAATTCCCAAAATTCACTCCATTCTTCCTCGAGTCATAGACCGGTCACTCGTAGTCGGCGGGGTATTTTTACACCTAAAAGACATTTTAACTTACATTCGGATGTCTCTAAATCCCCCTTGCCCCACAATCCGTTGTCCGCATTAAATGACCCTAATTGGAAAATTGCTATGACCGATGAATATAATGCTCTTATTGATAATAAGACGTGGGAGTTGGTGCCCCGTCCATATGGTACTAATATTATCGTGTCTATGTGGATTTTTGCTCACAAGGAGAATTCGGATGGGTCCTTTGCTCGGCATAAGGCGCGACTTGTTGGTGATGGTAAGACTCAAAGCAGTTGGTATTGATTGTGGTGAGACGTTTAGTCCGGTGGTCAAACCGGCTACCATTCGTACCGTACTTAGCTTGGCTCTTTCAAAGACTTGGCCGATTCATCGTTGGATGTCAAGAATGCGTTTTCTACATGGAGATCTCAAGGAAACAATCTATATGCATCAGCCGTTGGGTTTCGAGAGATCCCAACCGCCCTCATCATGTCTCGTTTGTTGAAGAAGTCCTTATATGGGCTTAAGCGTCTCCACGTGCCTCGGTATACACGATTTGCGGATTTTGTTTCGACTATTGGGTTCACACACAGCAGGTCCGATAATTCTTTGTTCATCTACCGCCGTGGTTCATCATTGGCCTATATTCGTTATATGTGGATGATATCATCTTGACCGCCTCCTCCGATGCTTTGCGTCGCCCATCATGGCCATGCTCGTTCCGAATTTGCTATGAAGGACTTAGGGCCGTTGAGTTATTTTTTGGGGATTGCCGTCAAACGTCATTCGGGTGGCTTGTTTCTGTCTCAACGGAAGCATGTCGCCGAGATCATAGAGAGGGTCGGGATGTCATCCCGTAAGTCCACTTCCACACCGGTTGATGCAAACCCAAAGCCGAGTGCCGCAAAACAGTGCACCATACGAGGACCCGACCCGTATCGCAGCCTTGCGCAGGGCCCTCCAAGATCTTACCTTTACGGCACCAGATATTACATATGCGGTTCAAACAGTGTGTTTATTCATGCATGATCCCGAGTTGAGCATATGAATGCAATCAAACGCATCATTCGGTATATTCGGGGGACACTAGACTATGGGTTGCACTTGTACCCGTCATCTACATCCACACTTGTCTCTTACACGGATGTCGATTGGGGTGGGTGTCCGGACACCGACGGTCGACTGCCACCGTATGTTCCTTGGCAACAACTTGGTCTCCCGGTCGCCCAAACGTCGTGCAACTTTATCACGCTCAAGTGCCGAGGCGAATATCGAGGGTAGCGAATGTGGTCTCCGAATCATGTTGGCTACGTAATTTGCTTTTGGAGCTTCATTGTCCCATTCGTAAGGCAACCTTGGTATATTGCGATAACATTAGTGCCATCTACCCGTCGGGTAACCCGCTCAACACCGCACCAAGCATATCGAAATGGACATTCACTTTGTCCGTGAAAAGGTTGCAAAAGGTCAAGTTCGCGTATGCCATGTCCCGTCTCGTTATCAAATTGCGTACATCTTTACAAAGGGTCTACCACGGTTCTCTTTGAAGATTTTAGGAACAGCCTCGGCGTTCGAAAACCGCCCGCTATGATCGGGGGTGTGTTAAACAACGCAATATACATGTGATATACACCGAATATACATCGTTGTATATCACATATATATCACTAGGCAAAACAGCAAACAAAGCAAAGAAGGGCCTCGCAGTGGGCCACGGGCAAATGGGTCCGGGAAGGCCATTGCACCGGAGCAGAAGCCCATCACGGGAGCAGCCCTATGATCACGGAAAAGCAAAGTGTATATTAGGAGTATATATTTATGTAATATTGTAGTATAATGATTACCATAATTAGAGTTATACACCTACCATAATTGTATAGTTAGAGTTATGGTAGAATAAGGTTTTAGGAATAGATTAGGAATAGGATTCTCCTATTTTGTAACTTGTATATATATCTATTCAATCAATGAAAATAATCAAGGGGATTATTTCTTTCAGTATTAAATCACCATCTTTGCAGGTTTTGCTGCTGTCTTTTCTGGGATTTCTATAATATTTCCCAAGTGGACCTATTCATATACAATGACCGTTGTTCTAGGGATCTGTATTGATTAATTACAAGATTTTTACTATATTTAGTAGGTAAATACTTGTTCGCATCAAAACAAAGATTTTACTCCCCGTCCCAAAAAAATTGACATAGTTTGACTTGACATAAAATTTAAGAAATAAAGAAAGATTTTTAAAATGTGTGATTCAAAACAAATCTTAGATATTTATGTGGCCGTAATAATCTCATAAAGTTAAATTATTTCTAAATATAGAAAAATCAATTTTTTGAGAACAAACTAATAAGAAAAATATGTCAATTTTTTTTTGACAGAGAGAGTAATTAGTGTTTGCATCAACTTAGTCTTAGCAGTTAAAAGTTAATGTAAAAATGCATATCATAGTATGGTTAAGTGATACATGTGTGGACGGAAGATACATGTTATTCATTTATTAGTTTGAGATAAATGACTATATGGCAAGGATGAAGCTAGAAGGTTACTTACAAGTTCAGTCAAACTTAATAATTTTAATCTAATCCTGTACTTAATTAAGTAATTATTATTAAATATATACAAAAATTAAATTCATAATTCAATTTCTAATAATACTATCTTAAAAGTTAAAAGTCATAATGTTCAAATTCTGACTTGGCCTTTACTATGCGGCTAATTCTTTAAGCATATTTCGAACATATGGTTTGCAATCAATGTGGACACAGAAGACATGAACCCAAACCAACCAAGATCCATCCAGCCTGGGTTTTATCAATTAAATTTACTTATTTCTTTCAGCTCAACCACCCAATATGTATTTATGCCAAGATTTCACCATCTTAAAAGTCAACTCCTTAGACTGCCCAATTGGGGCCTCAATTCTCCATAGACAAAAGAAAATGTCAAAAGCCCCTTGCGAAAGAGAATAGGACATGCTGAAACCAAATCAAAGAAAATATGTTCTGTAGGTGTTTTTTATTAATTAAAAAGTTGAACCAATAAACCAATAATTGAAGGAGTTGGCAGTAGGCACTAAGTGTTAAAATTTAAAGCAAGGAACAAGGATATAGTCTATGAGATAATAGTACTATATATTGTAAGACTTACTCAATCATTACTCTTCCACAAATGTGATTAATATACAATTGTACATGCTAGAAATGAGTAGATGATAGGGAGAAGATTATGCTTAATTATCTTCCTAAGGATAATGCTAATCTTCTTAAATGATAATGATAAGATGCTAATCTACCTAATGATAATGATAAGATAATGCTAGTAAATGTTTTTACCTCCTACCATATATACAAGATACTATTTAATTACAATAATAATAAATATTAATAACAACATTAATAATTATTATTTTATCACTCCCCCACAGTCGAAGCGGGAGGCAAACGGATGCTGAGGTTGTTCCGAAAATCTTCAAATAACACCAGCGGAAGACTTTAGTGAAGATTTGATGGCGCAACGGGACATGTAGCACCCGCACTTGACCGCGTGACACTCTTTCAAGGACAAAGTGGATATCCATCTCAATATGTTTTGTGCGTTAATGATTGATTGGATTGTCGGACAGGTAGATAGCACTAATATTATCACAATATACCAAAGTGGCTTTCGGAATCGGGCAGTGTAGCTCAAGAAGAAGATTTCGAAGCCAACATGATTCAGACACAACATTGGCAACACCTCAGTATTCTGCTTCGGCACTAGATCTTGATAATGTGGCTTGTCTTTTTGAGGACCAAGAAACCAAGTTATCACCAAGAAATATACCATAACTTGAGGTGGAACGTCTGGTGTCTGGGCAGCCTCCCCAGTCTGCATCTGTGTAGGAGACAAGTGCGGACGTGGATGATGGATATAAGTGCACGCCTATTCAAGAGTACCCTGTATATATCACACAATGCGTTTTAGAGCATGCATATGATCATCCATCGGATTATGCATGAAAAGGCACACTTGTTGTACAACATCAGAGATATCCGGTCTGGTGAAGGTTAGATACTGCAGGGCTCCTGCCAGGCTGCGGTAGAGTGTCGGGTCGACAAAAGGCTTGCTGGAAGATGCACTCAATTTGGACTTAGTGTCCACCGGAGTTGCGGGGGTTTACATGAGGACATACCAGCTCGTTCCACAATCTCTGATGCATACTTCTTTTGGGAGAGAAATAAACAACATGCATGTCGTGTCACTGCTATGCCAAAAAAATAGTGTAGTGGGGCCAGGTCCTTCATTGCAAATTCAGAGCCAAGCTGTGATATGATGGACTTTCGAAGAGCATCTGATGAGGTAGTTAATATAATATCATCCACATATAAGAGAAGATAAGAAATATTATTGCCCTGACGATAAATAAACAGAGAGTGATCGGAACGGTTGTTAGAAAAACCAATATGTGAAACATACTCCGCAAAACGCTTATACCATGCCGTGGGAACTTGCTTTAGTCCATATAATGATTTTTTGAGAAGGCACACATGATTGGGGTATTTGGAGTACCTGTACCCCAAAGGTTGGTACATGTATACCGTTTCATTTAGATGTCCATGGAGGAAGACATTTTTGACACCCAATTGATGAAGTGGCCAACCCTTTGAGAGAGCCAAACTAAGTATTGTTCGGATAGTCGCTGGTTTGAACATCGGACTGAACGTCTCACCGCAGTCCACGCCAACACGTTGTGTTTTTCCATCACCTACAAGACGGGCTTTGTGCCGTTCAAAAGAACCATCATAGTTTTCTTTGTGACTAAATATCCACATAGACCGAATTATATTAGCATGAGGTGGACGAGGTACCAATTCTCACGTCCTATTTTTAATAAGAGCATTAAATTCATCGTCCATAGCCATTTTCCAATTCGGGTCATGAAGAACAATCACAGGATTACGTGGTAGTGGTGATTTTGAGAGTCGAATGTGTAGGCTATATTTGGTGTTGGGTTTGACAATACCATGTTGGCTTCGGGTCATAGGCCGGTTGACTGAGTTTTGGGCCAAGGGGATAACACTGTTTGGCATGCGGAAGGCTGTTGGGCCTTGGCCCAAGTCATTGCCACGATGCGGGACTGGCATTGGGCTGGGATATAATAGTGGGCATGGCACCAAGGGTATCCAGATTTGGAGCACTGGGCCTTAGGAATTGAGGCCCAGTCCTGTTGAACTATATTTTCAAGCGGCCGGGCCACTGTTTTAGGGTCCAGTTGGCCCAAATCAGTCGGGTCACCTAAAATAGTGGGCTCAGTAGAGTTAAAAAATGGGTTAAGTACGGGGGTCGGCTATCATCAAGAAAATCATATGTGTGGGGTCCATACTTGCGTATTTTTGTAAATGGAAAATTTGTTTCATAAAAAATTACATGACGACTTATAATTATTTTATTTGAAGATAAGTCGTAATATTTGTAACCTCGATGATGAGATAGATATCCTAAGAACACACACAGAGTCGACCGGGGTTGAAGTTTGGTGATGGTAGTTGATGAAAAAGAGGATAGCATAAGCACCCGAATACTCGTAAATGGGAGTAAGAAGGGTCCTGTAGGTATAGAATTTTTAGTGGAGCTCGGTAGGACAAGTTCTTTTGAGGGAGTATGTTTAACAAGTATGTGGCTATTTGTAGTGCATGGTGCCAAAATGAAGAGGGAAGTGTGGCATGGGCAAGGGATGTCCGAACATTATTGCTGATGGTTCATATTTTGCATTCCGCCTTCCCATTCTGGGAGGATATGTGGGGACATGAAAGACGGAAGTTTAAACCATGAGAATTGCAAAAATCCCAAAAATGCCTATTATTAAACTCTCTGTCATTATCATATTGAATATTTTTTATTTTCCGTTCAAATTGATTTTTGGTGAAAACTCTAAACTTTAGAAAAGTGGGAAAAACTTGTGATTTTTTAGACAAGGAAAATGTCCACAAAAAATTATAGTAATCATCTAACAGAAGCAAGTAATATCTATGGCCCGAAGAGCTCAAAACGGGGGAAGTCCAAATATCACAGTGGATAATATCAAATGGCATAAGAGTGCATGAGTTAGAGGAAACAAATGGCAATTTAACTTGTTTACCAAGTGGGCATGAATGACATTTATTTAACGTTTGGGATTGAGTACATGAAATAAACTTATTTTGCTTAAGGGAGGCTAAAATTGGTGCCCCCTGATGACCTAACCGTTCATGCCATAAAGAAGAGGATACTCATGCAAAAGAAAATGGTAACTTGGACTGTTAGATAGGTGACGTATTGGATATAGCTCGCCTTGGCTATCACATCTCATGAGGAAGCTCCCCGTCTGAAAATCCTTCACAAAAAATCCAAAAGGGTAAAAAACAACAGACACCTAATTGTCAATAGTAAACTTTCTAACAGATACCATGTTTTTGATTAATTATGGAGCATGAAGGACATTTTTTAAGGCTAGTAGTGGGTTTGGTGGTGACAATTTAGCGGAACCATAACCTTGAATTGGAATAGAATGTCCATTTCCGACAATTATACCATTATTTTTGCTCAAATTAAAATAGGACGAGAGATTACATTGGGAGGACGTCATGTGAGACGTCGCTCCGGCGTCCATGTACAAATTAGCATTGGGTGGATTAAGTCCAAGAGTGTGCATGGCGGACTCAATATCCGTCGGGTAGGCCACTGCCGAATGGGCCTTCTGCCACTGGGTCGGCAGTGGCCCGGAATTCACTGCCCCATTGCTACTTCTCTGCGCGGTGTGTGATGGCCCAAAAGAATGGGCATACTGTCCGGTGGACTGGCCAGTGTGCCTGGGGGCTGGCCTGACCCAGTTTCCTGTGGGGATGAGGCACTGTGGCAAGGCCCAAGGCCACTGCCATGCCCACTGGGGTGGATCGCGGGGCTGCCAGTTTTGGGCTCCCGTGTTACTGTTCCGTGAGTTACCGCCGCCACTGCCACAGGAATTTCCTCCGCCACCGGAATTTCGGTGGCCTCCACTTTTATTATTGCCGCAATTTTCACCTTTATTTTTACCACCATTCCCTGATTTTGTTGTGAAGGTTCAAAGTAGGTAGTATCGTCATTCGTGGGGGGTAGCAATCATGGCGAAATTGGTAACAATGGCATCCTTTTTGGCGAAACCCACCTCTTCAAGTATAAGCATCGAACGTGCTTGGTAAAAAAAATGGTAAAGGATTGCTTTGTCGGATGAGTGTCCCCACACCGCTATAGGCGTCGGTAAGACCGGCAACCATTTGTAAGACTAAGCGATTGTTGGTAACCGGTGAACCAACATTTTTAAGTTGATCCGACAAGACTTTTAGGCGTTGACAATATGCCGATGCAGTTGGAAAATCCGCCACATCAATGGTGGAGAATTCTTGTTCTAATGTGACGGCGCGGGAATTTTTGTTGTCTTGAAAAATGTCCCGCAACCGATTCCAAGCCTCCATTGTTGTAGAATCGGGTTCTGTTATTGTGTGTAACAAATCAGAAGAGACTGTTGCATAAATCCATGAGAGAACTCTGGCATCAAGAGTTTCCCATAGTTCTTTGTCATCATCGGTCTTTAACTCCTTCCCTTTGCCATTCTCCGGCAGGATTATGTGATGAATAACCCGGTGGGAACGGCAACAAATCTTAAAAAGTTCTGCCCAAGTTGCATAGTGAACATTTTCCATCTCAAGAGTGATGGAAACATGTGTTTTGATGTTTGAAACGGTAAGAGCTGGATGAAAATTATTTTTGGAGTCAGACATTGTTGAATGGAGGACAAAAAAAGTATGATGAACAATAATGGAGATGAAAAAAAATGAACAAGAAAGTACAAAATTCGGCTAAGGGGTGGGTGGTTGGCCGAAATTGGGAGGTATCTTTTCCTAATCTCTTGATACCATGTAAGAATACTTAGAGTAATCATTACTATTCCACAAATGTGGTTAATATACAAATGTACATGCTAGAATTTAGTAGATGATAGGGAGAAGATTATGCCTAATTATCTTTCTAAGGATAATGCTAATGATAAGATGCAAATCTACCTAATGATAATGATAAGATAATGCTAGTAAATGTTTTACCTCCTACCATATATACAAGATACTATTTAATTACAATAATAATAATTATTAATAACAACATTAATAATTATTAATCTATCTATTATATTTATCTCTATTTAATCAATCTGGTTCCACTTAAGAAATGGGAATGTATCTTATCTTGAAAAGAACCTGATATGTAGCTGCAGCCTGCAAGAAGCTCTTTTTTTTCCTGCTGTAGACTTAGTATTTTTAGCTAGTTTTCATGGGGAGCAGTCATTTCTTGATTCTTCTTCTTTTGAACTTTCTGCTGCTTCTTTGTCCTTCTGTTTCACTTCCTTTGTGTACTGATTCAAGTAAGGTTTTGGTATTGTTCATGACTTGACTTCCCATTTGTTGTTATCTATTCTTGTTCTGATTTCAATTTTCTTGATGCTTCACAGGGGCTCCTCTACCTCAAAAGACTCCACTGACATTCTGTCCTTACAATGGAACTTCATGCTGCAGTTTTGGTGATGATAAACAATTCAAGACTCAATTTGATGCTATGAACATTTCTGATTCTGGTTGTGCTTCTCTTGTAAAGTCCATCCTCTGCGCGGTAAGAAACTGATCTGTGTAATTCTATATTATCTTGCTAAGTGTGAACATGTAACCACTTGTTTTGAGTAATCATCACCAATTGAACAAGCTTACGGTAACTAATGGCCTTAGAATTCATGTACGTATAGTTAGTTTTCAGTCGTTTAAATCTCTTCATGAGCACGGAACAATGTAGTTGCAGCTACTGCGCTATGCGAGACTTCTTTAAATTAGGACTCTTTCTGAATACAGCTAAATTTAAAGAACTTTAGTTGTATTAATACAGATATTAGCTCATGCTGCTTTTACAAGCTTCTTAGGGCCTAAAATAACATACCTTAGTTGCAATATATAGTTAGGAAGGAACATATTCATTTCCTGTTTTCCTAGACTTGCAACATGAATATATATATGTGTGTGTTCTAGGATACCTATCTAGTATTATGGATCTAAATTGTATATCTTTAATTTGTTAGATGCTAATTATTGCAATGCGCTGTCTTACATAAACCAGAAATCCATCATATTTAAAGACACTTGGTTTTCTGAGGTCAAAAGACAAAATTTGCCCAGAATCATCTGTATCGAGATGTCTCTCTGAGATCCTTGTACTGATTTATTTGAAAGCTATCAACTTTCATTCTTTTAGAGTTGTACCTCGTATAACTGGTTAAAAGATTAGTATTAAGAATGCTACTGAATGATACATAGTCTAAATTATAAATTATATTTCCAAATGTAGATATCTATCCTATTGAATATGATGCATGAATTTCTGTATTTTCACTTTTCTGCAGAAATGTGATCAATTTTCAGCAGATCTCTTTAGTACTAGTTCTGCTCCTAGACAACTTCCTATACTGTGCAACTCCACAACTTCAGCAACTTCTACACAATCTAGCCCAGCTACGAATGACTTTTGCTCTAAAGTATGGAGTACATGTCAAAATGTGTCCATCATGAATTCTCCCTTTGCTGCTTCCTTGAAAGGTCAAGCTCCAACACCTGTGAAGTCCAATTCCACCAAGTTGACGGATCTCTGGCAATCACAAGATGATTTCTGTAATGCATTTGGTGGAGCTTCTGGTGATGGATCAGTATGCTTTGCTGGAGAACCTGTTACCTTAAATACCACTCAACCTCCGAGCCCTCCAGGCGGTTTATGCCTTGAGAAAATAGGAAATGGTAGTTACCTCGATATGGCTGCTCATCCTGATGGCTCTAATCGTGCCTTTTTCTCAAATCAGCAAGGAAAAATATGGTTGGCTACCATTCCAGAAGTTGACTCTGGAAAGGTGTTAGAGCTTGATGTGACCAGTCCTTTTCTGGATCTAACGGATGAAGTTCATTTTGACACTCAATTTGGTATGATGGGGATTGCATTTCATCCTAAGTTCTCGCAAAATGGACGTTTCTTTGCTTCGTTCAATTGCGATAAGCAAACATGGGCCGGATGTGCAGGAAGATGCTCTTGTAACTCGGATGTCGATTGTGATCCATCAAAACTACCTAGTGATAGTGGTACCCGTCCGTGCCAATTTCAAGCAGTTATAGCAGAATTTACAGCTAATGGGACAGCATCCCAACCATCAGAGGTAATTTTCAGTCTAAAGGAGTAATTCTTTTCCATTATTATCTGACTCTGAATGATCATGATTTATTTGATCTTTTCCAGGAAAAATCTGCCAGCCCGAAAGAAGTTAGACGAATATTCACCATGGGCCTTCCTTTTACATCTCATCATGGAGGCCAGATTCTTTTTGGACCTAGAGATGGATATTTGTATTTCATGATGGGTGATGGTGGGGGTACTGGAGATGCTTACAATTTTGCCCAAAATAAGAAGTCGCTGCTTGGAAAGATTATGAGACTTGATGTTGATAGCACACCAAGTAAGTTGTCTTCAAGTTCTTGAAAATACTCCACATCCGTTTGTAGTATTTCTTATATTCATTTGCATATGCTAACTTTGATGGTCTTGCCACTACTCTAAGTCATCATAATGCATGTTGTAGAAAGATTCAAAACGACCATCTAAATCTTTGTAGTCACAATAAGAAAATAACACTCTTTTGTCTTAGTCATCTATGCCAAGCACAAAAAGAAAAGCTCATTGCCATCAAATGAATCATTCCTGATATTTCATCTTTGGCAAAATTTTAGCTGCTTATTTTTCAACTGCAAGTTTCCTTCTTGTTTCATGTCTGTCAGGCTTTTTGTTCTGCTCTTTTTGAAGCTACCATGCATGTCTTGCAAAAATCTTCGTCTATTGATCCCTTTGTAATGTCAAATTGTTTGAGAGTGACACGTTTTAGGGATGGAAGTGAACCACTTATTGTTCTGCTGAGTTGCCCCTTATTTTGTGTGTGGTTGTTTTAGGTGCTGCAGAGATAACCAAGCTTGGTTTATGGGGAAACTACACTATTCCAAAGGATAATCCTTATATTGAAGATAAAGAGCTGGAGCCAGAAATATGGGCACTAGGAATGCGGAATCCTTGGCACTGCAGTTTTGATTCTGCAAGGCCATCTTACTTCATGTGTGCAGATGTAGGCCAGGTAATGTTCAAGAATTTTACTGTCCAAGTAGTTCTCATAGGACATGTATGTTTAACAGGTAAACTCTATGCTCTTGGAATCTTATTCGGTCCACTTTCAAGCTCCATACAAAATTTATACCAAGAATCCATACACCATCAGTTCATTTAGTTGTTCGGGCTTTGACACATTGAATTTTATCCCATAGGATCACTATGAAGAGGTGGATATAATCACCAAGGGAGGAAACTATGGTTGGCGTATGTACGAGGGCAACAGATTATTCACTCCTCCAAAATCACCTGCAGAAAATACATCTATGAGCTCAATAAACCCAATTTTCCCAGTCATGGGTTATAATCACTCTGATATAAATAAGAAAGAAGGTTCAGCTTCAATCACTGGTGGATACTTCTATAGGTCCACGACCGATCCTTGCATATCCGGAAGGTATGTCTACTAACTAACTCAATTCTTTTCGTTCTATTTCTATTTTCTAAGTGTTGGATTATTCAACATTATGGTACTGACAAATGAATTGTTGCAGGTACCTGTATGCAGATTTATATGGAAATAATATGTGGGCAGGCACTGAGAGCCCTGAGGATAGTGGAACATTTAACACGACCAAAATTTCATTCACTTGTGCTGGGAATTCCCCAATAAATTGTGCCTTAGTTCCAGGAAGTTCAGTTCCAGCTCTGGGATACATTTTCTCATACGGTGAGGACAACAATAAGGATGTATATCTCCTAGCAAGTAGTGGCGTATACAGGGTTGTTCGTCCTAGTCGATGCAAATACACTTGTTCAAAGGAAAATGCTACTGACATTGCTACTCCTGCTCCTGGTACTTCCCCCCTTCAGCAGCGGTCATGTTGACAGGTTCATACAAGAATTTAGTACTACTCCTATTGTCCTTTTGGTTGATGGTCATCAGTTGATAACTTGATACTGGGATGCTGCTTAAGCTACTTTATGTATAGAGGAACTCAATAGGCTGTTTAATTAGTTAAGTATTATAAAATTGCTATTTTTGCTTTCTTTTGGTTCGCTGCATGAGTATTTTTTCTGGATTTTTTGTTGATTGGATATAATGCACAATGGTGGTCAATAACTTGTGAATATCTCTAAGACGTGGAGATGTGGGGGCCAGCCGCTAAAAGATCACATGCATGTTCCACCGAGGGACGGAACAACATACTCATACCTATTTCGTCATCTCATAATAGTTGGGACCTATGATTATCCTGTAGATGAAGTACTGATGCATCGAAGGATCCCAGATGAAGGTTTGGATCCATGGAGGTGTCGTATATATATTAACAATGCTTAAATTATTCATTAACATGTAATATTAATTATGTACTTCTTTATCGAAAAATTATACTAACTAACTAATCATTTATCGGAAAATTATATTAACTATCTAAATTTTCGAATTAGATAGTTAATATGTTGTTCAATCCTAAACTAAGGACTAATTATTTCTAATTAATAATTTTAATTAATCATTATACTAACCACAGTTAACGAACTAATATAATATTAATGATATTTTTAATCCTAAACTAATGATGTTCAATCCTAAACTAAGGATTGACTATTTCTAATTAATAATTTTTAATTAATCATTATACTAACTACAGTTAACGAACTAATATAATATTAATGATATTTTTAATTCTAAACTAATGATGTTCAATCCTAGACTAAGGAACTATTTCTAATTAATAATTTTTAATTAATTATTATACTAACTACAATTTGCGAACTAATATAATATTAATGATATTTTTAATCCTAAACTAACAATGTTCAATCCTAAACTAATGATGTTCAATCCTAAACTAAGATTAACTATTTCTAATTAATATTTTTTAATTAATCATTGCACTAACTATAATTAACTAACTAATATAATATTAATGATATTTTTAATCCCAAACTAACGATGTTCAATCCTAAACTAACGATGTTCAATCCTAAACTAAGGATTAACTATTTTTAATTAATAATTGGTAATTAATTAGATAACTAATTAGCACATTAATAATTAACATGGATTAAATAATTTTATAAATAAATAAATTAACAATTACATAATTAACAAATATAAATATTATTAGGAGATTAGTATATTATGTCTGATCAAATAATTAACAACTAATTAACAATTAGGAGATTATTAACTAATTAACAACTAAACAACTAATTAACAATTAACAGTTACGAAACAATAAACAAATTAACGAAAATTTAAAAAATTATTAAATAAAGGGCTGCAAAACCGTGATCACGGCAGCCCCTATTGCGCACAATTTTTTTTGCGAAAAACGATAATTTTTTAAATTCGAGATTATTAAACATTAATCATGCTTAGGATAATAATATATTTAACAATATAATTCGAAAGTTTATAATAAAATACCAAGATTGAAGGTTGTTTTATGAGTTTGGAATCGACTTCTACGTCGCTTTATTCTGAAATCCGAGCTTCGGTTCTTTTTCCTTGACTTGAATACACCGAAAATCTTAACTTTCGGGTAAAATAAAAACAAAAATGATCTTTTTGGTATTCGGACCTCGGATTTGTTTGGCTATGGTCGTTTTGGGTTTTTAAATTGAAGTGGAGGGGACCATCGGGGAGGAAACCGATGAGGCATTTCAAATACCCCTTTTGTGCATGAAATTCCTACGCAAAAGGACTTAACACCGATGTTACGGTTAAGTCCTTTTGTGCAGTAATTTCCTGCTCAAAAGGTATATATGTCACATTTTTTGGGGGTTTATTTTGATTCAAGTCCCCACTTTGTGGATTATTTAAGTTCCGGACTCACAATACATTGTATGTTTGCGGTTCAATTTAGTCCAACTTTTTTTACTAGTAATAAATTGAATCAATTAATCGGTTTTCTAATAATTTAAACCATATCAAATTAAACATATTACAAATTATCATTTACCACTTTTATTAGTTTTTGAGATAATGGTCAAAACACACATCAAATATCACATTTTTTTTTGAGTTTCCTACCTAAACTATCACCAATTAGTTTGCAAAACACACCTCAACTATCAGTTGTTCATTTTTCCTACCTAAACTATCACCAACTAGTTTGTAAAACACACCTCAACTATCAATTGTTCACTTTTAATGAGGTGTGTTTTGTAAACTAGTTGGTGATAGTTTAGGTAGAAAAAGTGAACAACTGATAGTTGAGGTGTATTTTGCAAATTATTTGGTGATAGTTTAAATATGAAACTCACACCTGAATACCTGATAGTTCATTAAAAAAACTCAAAAAAGTAATACTTGAGGTGTGTTTTAAACCCCTAGTTTTTTTATTGTTCAAAGTTCAACCATTATGAATAATATTGTTGAGTGTTGCAACGACCAATTCGAATTTAAATTCAAACAATTCTGCTGCTCCAATAATAACTTCCTAGCTCCCCTTTGCCATGGTCCAATTATTTTATACATTTTCTTTGAATTTGTTCTATTTTCGCAGAGTTACGTGCATTTTTCCAATGGATTTGTGTTAATTTTCGTGTGATTATCTGTTGGAAATTTGCCTTTGGCGGTGAGATGCGTTCACCCATCTTTGATGAATTAAACATTAGTGTTCCGCATGTTGGAGGCTTTGTCTCTTCACACATGCATAATCTACTAAGTGAGTAGATGACCGTAGGGCCAAGAATCGTCAAATTTCGTTGAGAAATGAAAGAGATATTGGTCCACAAAGTAAGGTGTTTGAGGCATGAAAATATGTTGTGGGACAAATCTACCACATCGGTGGAAAAGGAAGAATTGCTCTCTTTATAAGTCTCTAAAGTGGTAAAGGGTTTGGGACCCCAAGGGGTATCCCATGTGTTTAAAGGAGGGAGGACCTAGATGTGCTTGGGTTCAAGGCTAAGCCCACACGCGCGCCGCCGCCCGTCACGGGCTGTGGGTTGTGGGGACTTTCTGATATTATCTTTTTGGACCCCAAATTGCTTAATATTTACAGTTTGGTCCCTAGAGTTTCTGAAAAGTTGATTTTGGAAAAGACGGAAGGCAGAAACTTTCTGCCTACCGTTTGGACTGTTTTTTGGATCATTAACCAGCCATTACTTGGCTGTTAACTACTCCATAAACAGCCCTCCTTCATGACCATAAATCAGCCTCACTAATGGCATTTAACATGCCATTATCAGCCTCCCTAATAGCCATTAACAACCCTCCTAATGACTATTTACAACCATGTTTATGGCAGTTGAAGAGTCCCTCCTCCATGCTATATATTGATGCCTCTTTGGCTCAATAAGGTGACAAGAGAATAACACAAAAACACACGAAAATACCCAACACAATGACACAAAACAGTCAAAAACAGTGACGAAATACAGTGTGATATACACGAGATATACACAACAGAGACACACCATATACACAGAGACAAAACATAAGAGTAAACAGAAACTCTTTCTTCCTTTTCCATATCTTCAGCAAGTCGATTCATATTTGTTTTCTTCGTCAGGCTCAACCTATTGGCTTTGTAGCATTGAGATTAAAGTGTTGTTTATCTTGGGAGACTATTGCCCGCTAACGTAAAAGCATATATACGGGGCAATCTTGTCTTAAGGACGGAGGGCAATCACTCAACTCAACACACAACGTTGTAACCATCCAGATTTAGTTGTTTCTTGATTTCAGGTTATCAAGATTCAAGACACAACAAGCTTGCGGCAGTTTTGAAGATTGACCATTTATTTATCCTTTCGAACACTTGTAATAGTTATTTACTTCCCGTACTGCTTTATAAAATACAATAGAGTACCAACATTATCTTGTTTAGGAAATTTCTATATAATTATTTTTTCTGTTTATTTAATTCAGATTTGGTGTAGTAAATCGTTTCCTATTGTTCTCAATGGTTGAAACTGTAGAAACATTTGATAAACTTTCACGACACTACCTATTGAATGACTAAATTGTGTGATTTGAACTATTTTTCTCTAATATTCATTCGACACAACTAGATGAGGTTTGAGTATAAAAGTCGTATGTTCGATCAATCATTTAACTCAACGAAAGAAATTTAGCTTCAAAAACTTTGATAGATATAACTGGATTGTTATTAAAATTAGACAACTCATACTTGTAAGTTGTAACAATTTATATGTACAGACCACCCATACGTGGATCATGTATAATAATATTGTTGAGCTACTTACTCATATTTACTAAGTAACATATTTTAATTATATGTTAAAATATTATTTAGTAGTACCTATTATCTTTTTTTCCTTCTGAAAAATATTAATAATTATATCAAGAATAAAAAGGAATAGCTATTACGTACGCAGATCATTCAAGCAGGACAAATTAGTTTAGTTTGTTTCAATTATTTTATATTTAGGGGCGTTCTTTTATTTTGTTTGATTGCCTTTGGGTAACAATACAAGAGAAGAAACAAAGTATGGTTAGATTTGAAAATTATAAGATACATGCCTCGGATAGTATAAGACACGACATGATATAATCATTATGACCTATGCACCATAAAAGTCAACTTTTATGTCTCACATTGAATGAACAACACCAAAATAGATCCCAAATTCACAGTTTTTGCTTGCAAGAATTATTGGATCATTCAAGAATGTTTTAAATGATTTCCTCATTTCTGACAATGTATCGCATTAAAACGATCTTTTTGATTAGCCGTGCTTATTGCATGCAACTGGGCGAGTCGAATCGGATATGAATAAATTGTAAACGAGTTAATTATAACTTGTTGGCTTCAACATGCTTCAAACTTTTCATAGACTTACGACTCAAGGCATCAACTACAACACTCACCTTGCCGGAATGTTTTAGAATATCAACATCATAATCTTTTAATAGCTCAAGCTATCTCCTTTTCCTCAGATTCTACTCCTTATGTCGGAATATGTACTGTAAGCTCTTGTGGTCTGTAAATAAGTCAACATGAACCCCATATAAGTAGTGACGCCATATCTTCAAGGCAAAAACAAAAGCTGCTAACTCAAGGTCGTGAGCTGGATAGTTTAGCTTGTGCTTCCTCAGTTGTCTCGAAGCATATAACCTTACTGTGCTGCATCAGAACACAACCTAGACCAACTCTTGAGGCATCACAATAAACAACATACCCATCGATACCTTTTGAAAATGCCAAAACAAGTGCGGATGTCAGCATATTCTTCAACTATTGGAAACTTCGTTCACACGCATCTGACCACTGAAACCTGGCCGCCTTATGAGTAAGCTTTGTTAGAGGTGTGGAGATAGAAGAAAATCCCTCCACAAACCTCTGGTAATAACCTACCAAACTCAAAAAACTACGTACCTCCGTAGGGGTCGTAGGCCTCAGCCAATTCTTTACAGCCTCAATCTTCTGATTGTCTACTTTAATACCTTCTAAAGAAACTACATGACCTAGAAAAGCAACCAAGTTCAACCAAAACTCACATTTGGAGGAGAACTTAGCGTACAACTTACAATCCTGGAGCGTCTATAACATAGCTCATAGATGATTCACATGATCTGCCTCGGTCTCTGAGCATACAAAATATATCATCAATGAATATGATCACAAAAATGTCCAAAAACAGCTTGAAGACCCGATTCATTAAGTCCATAAAGGCCGCTGGTACATTAGTAAGGCCGAAGGACATCACAAGGAACTCGTAATGGACATATCTAGTTTGAAAAGCTGTCTTGGGTATGTCATTCTCCTTTGCCCTCAACTGGTGATATCCAGATCTTAAATCGTTCTTTGAGAAGTACTTGGCACCCTGCAACTGATCGACTAGGTAGTCGATCCTCAGAAATGGTTACTTGTTTTTAATAGTAACTTTAATCAATTGTAAGTAATCAATGCACATCTTCAGAGAACCGTCCTTCTTGCGAACGAACAATATTGGCGGCGCCCCAGGACGAAGTACTAGGTCTGATGAAGTCCTTTCCAATAAATCTCACAACTGCTCCTTCAATTCCCTTAGCTCCACATGAGCCATTTGTAAGGAGGGATATATATCAGTTATGTATCTGGAAACACATCAATAGTAAACTCGCTATTTCTCTCTGGAGGAATACCCGAAAGGTCATCCAGAAACACATCGGGAAACTCATTTACAATGGAAACAGACTGAAGAGTCGGATGTTCTGCATCTGCATCTCTGACCTTTACCCTCTTGATTTTTAATGGTTGAGAAATAATATTTCCTTCACTTTTTGAATAGGACTCATAATCTTCTTAATCAATTTTTTCGGGTGATCTTTGGGAATTTGATAAAATTGCTGGTTTTCTTCTTTTTTTTTTAAAGTAAATTCTACATTTTTGTATTATCATCATAGAAGCTTAGCCCAATTACATTGGCTATAGTTGCTGAATAATGAATGATATTTGTTATTTAAATTCAAATGTTTTAATGTATACATTTTAATATTCAAGTTCAGAATCATATGTTTTAATCTTAATAAAAACAAGTAGGACATAGGTTATTTTTTGCATGTATATGAACTGGTTTTATATTATTTTAATGTCAAAATTTGTTTTAAAACAATTAACACGCATTTTATGATTCTAATTCATTTGTGGATCGTAATGCTTTTGTCATTTGACATGGTGCACGTACTTTTTTCAAAAAGAGTTCGATCAAAATAAATTGTTTCGAGTTTAGTTTATTGTCCTTTAGCTGAGGTTATTCTGATAAATTGTTGGAATTTGAACTCTCACCAACAAAGTGAAAGTTCATGTAGCCAACCAACCGAGCTATTTTTTTCTTCTTAGATGCTTCTCTTTAAATAAGAAATTAATTTATAAGATTATAATCGTAAATGTTTTCCTTCCAACAAGGATAGCTATAAGATGTTTCTCTTTAAATAAGAAATTAATTTATAAGATTATAATCGTAAATGTTTTCCTTCCAACAATGACAGCTAGTTATGATTTTTTGTAAATTTGGGTAACAAATTTTTTATCTCATCGGTTGATTTTTGGATAAAAGGGATTTCCTTTTTCGTTCAAAAGGCGAGGGGGTGTTATTTTCTTCCACTAAAAGTCTATGGTATTTGACTCCAAGTGTGCGGTAATTTTGACTTGTCTATACCAACATATAGGGATGGCAACAGATCGGATCTGGACCGGATCCTACTAGATCCAGATCCATTTTCACACATGAATTCAGATCCGGATCCAAATCCAGCTGGTCCATAAAAATCATATCCAAATCCGGATCCATCGGATCCGCCGGGTCCACGGATCGGATCTGGATCCACATGTAAAAAAATTTGCCTTGCTAAAAATGTAACCTTGCTAAGATTTTTTTTTGAACTGACAAACGATTTTTACTTAGCTAATTTTGAAATGTTCATATGAGATATTTTGTTCGTTGTCTCGTTTTGATTGTGAGATATTAATTGAAAATGTTGGACAATGACAATAGTTGTGGAAAATGCTGACTAGTATTTCCACAATGCAGAACTTGCTTGGAATCTTCACAAATGAAGTGAATATAATTTTAACTACTTGTCTATGGAGATGTTAGTCATTCACTAATATAACATTGATTTTATTATCGAAGGTTACCTCTTTATTTTTTGGTTTTTGAGTTAACGCGGGGATAAATTAAACTTGTTTTGAGAATTAAACTTGCAAGGATGTGCTTAACAATTTTAAGAAAATACTTATAAAATTACATTCTAGATTATGAATATATTTAATAAAAAATGGATCCACGGGTCAGATCTGCATCGGATACGAATTTCAAATACAAGATCCAGATCCAGATCCGATCCGTCAGAAACGGATCCGGGTCCGATCCGGATCAGTCGGGTCCAAATTTTGAAGATCCATATCCTATAAAACGGATCTGGATCCACCGGGTCCAGGATCCATTGCCATCTCTACCTACATAACATGCAAATAAATAAGTGCAAACTAAATAAGTCACAAGTAACTCAAAATAATCTAACGTGGACTAATTCACTAACATATGGAGTAGTACACAACAACTTTCGGTTTTGGAATCTAATCCAATCCAAAAAGTTACTATAATTCAAAAAGTGTAAGATTGATCAAAACTATATAAAAAGATAAATGATTCAGACTCAAATCCCAAGATAAACATATCTATTATTCTTGCTACGCATATGGTGAGGTGCAACAAGCATTGCGTTTTTAATACAGATTCCATGTATACATTTTATTCGATTTAAATTGTACATTTTATTTTTCTTATTTCCAACTTTAATATAATCATTTTTATTAAATACATTTATCTTCTCATCATGTCTGTATAGATCATTTAACATTAACCAAAAGAATAAGATTATCACTATATTTTCTTAGTAATGTTTAAGCTTGGGATGGCTAACATCCTTTGTGCAACAAGGTGGGAAATACAAAGTTAGAGAAACAACCCAAGTGGTTTATGTTACTTGAACACAACTCAACCCTAAATTACTAGTACATGTTCGAACATGAATTGATTAAGATTTTAAAAAATAATAATTGAAAAAGGTATTTCAAATTAGAAATAAAATTTCAATATAAAAACAAAATTTTGTGAATAAAAACTCGCATCTAACTTCTATAATAATCAAATGAATCTCCATGTGGTCAGGAATTTTTATTTCCCCCCTCCCCCTTCTTTTCCCCTCTCGTTTGTAACATTATAGGGAACAATCCTACTTCCTTTTGGAGGCCTTCATGAAAATAAAATTTCCCCAACTCTTGTCCCTTTACCACACTTCATAGTTGACCACATTTTTTCCGTCAAAGAGATATCAACGTACTTACACGGCGTCGTTTTCCTCTGAATATATACTTCACTCGTGAAAACCCTTGCCCTGAATCAAAGATCGGGTTCAGAAAAGAGCCGGACCAGAATTATGGGATATACTAAGCCTTTATCTTTCATTTCTGACAAATCACACAACACACAAATTCCAAAAGTTCCCAAGTTTACCAATTCCAGTCCCCAAATTCACAATTCCCCATCGCTCTTTCCCTTTTACCCCCAAAATAATTTTCTCCGATAATCCCTAAATTCTCTTCCCCCAACAACACACAGAAGAACTAAAACACACCAAAGCTCAAATCTTTTCGCTTATTATCACCAGTCATTATTACAAATTTACTACCCATGTTCCATTTTCTTGGATGATGCTTTCCCTTTACAGTAACAGTGGCAGCAACTTATATATTGCTGTTGTTGTTGTTGATAATATTTCAAACTTGCCCAAACCCTTACACTTGTTGTGTAAATTGCTATTTTTCTTCAATGCAACCCCACGATCTCCACCTGTAAACCCTCCATAGACAATCCCTTCTCCGATCCCCTCACTTATAATCATGTCCGACCCACAACCCTCTTCCTCTTCTTCTCCGATCCAACACGAAAACAAAGCTTCCCATACCAGTATTAATAGTAATAATGCTAATAACACTAGTAGTAGTAATATAGTTAGTAGGAGAGAGAGGCCGGCGAGGGAGTGTACGAAAAGGGCGGCGGCGAGGTTACAGGCGGCAGCCGCGGCGGAGGCGGAGGCTGCGGCTAAGGTGAGGAAGAAAAAGGGTGTAGGTAGGAAAAAAAGGTTAGCGGCTAGGTTATTGAGGGAGGAGGAGGATGAAGAGAAGTTTCAAGAAGGTTATGATGATGACGAGGAGGTAGAGGAAGGTGAATATGGTGGGTCCCCTTCGTCGCGCCAACAATGTGGCAAGATTGTTACACAGCTTGTGGGAGAGCCCGAACCATCGCAGTTGCCTCGGTGGAATTTACGGTCTATGTGGCAGTTAGCTTCCATATTGAATTTCTTGAATGTAATGTCTTCAAGCTGAAGAAAGTTTGTAACTTTATGTTATATGTGTGTTTTTAACGGGATAAGTGGTTGCTTACTTTTTATTGTTTTTGTGGGGTTTTAGGTTTTTAGGCCTTTGTTGAATATTAGAGTGGAGTTTTCAGCTGAGGAATTTGAAACAGCATTGATTACTCCAAATGATACACTTAGTGATTTACACATGCCATTGCTAAAGGTTGGTGAATTTGTCTTACTTCAATTGCTTCTGGTGCAATTTGAGCTTTTACGTACTTAGTATGGTGCTACCTTCACACTTAACTGTAGTTCTTCTTGGTGATGTGGTGACTCCTTTTACAAAACTGTACTTATTTTTGTATTTTTGAACCTTTAAACTTAATCTGGAAAGTTGACTTGCATTATCTGCTGCTTGAAATCAGAAAAGAGTTTATGCCTCATCTTTAAAACTAGCATTCTCTGCTCTACTGTGGCATTTTCTTCATTGGGAGTGAAGATTCCTGCAAAGTTTGCACCTTTTAACCTTTGATGCTGTTAAAAGGGCTGTGGAACTACTTGGAGGCTATGTTGCTTGGACTCTTCATTTTGATGGGTGCATCTCGGATCCTCCAAAAGTAGTACAATTATAGAGGACCTGGCACGGGTGCGGCAACATTTTTGGAGAGTCCGAGCAACATAGCTTGGAGGATTATTTGAATAGAGAAATGCTGATTTGAGTTATATGTTGTGCAAAGTCCTCAAATCTGTATGAAATGTTTCTCAAGAAACACATAGAATTAACTTTAAAGTGACCTTTTACATGCATAACAATGCAGCTATACATTGGGAAATATGCAATTTGGTCTGAATTTATTTAAGTGCCTAGCAGCAGGTAGAGAATCATTGTTTTCAATCTGTTGCTGGTGAAGGAGTTGTGTGTCTTTTGTGGAGATAATCCTTAGACATATGTCTTTGCTCTTTGGTCCAACAAACATGCATTCAACTGGGAGGGGGTCGGGATAAGTAGTATTCTTTGGTCCAACAAACATGCATTCAACTAATGTAAGGATTTTCTGTTTTCTTATTTCTTTTTCTTTTCCCCATCTCTGTAGGCAATCCCACCAGTTACGCGAATGGCACTTGGACACAATACATGGATTACTGTTTTGTGCAGGAAATTAAGAGATTGGTGGCATTGGGTAACTTACCATTTAATCAAATCGAGTGAGCTTTAGTTATGCATATACTTAAATAGCTAACTGATAACTTTCTGCAGGTTGCAGAGGGGGAACTACCTATAGTTGCCGCACAAGGGTGAGTAACATAGATTTTTTTCTTCTTGAAGTGCATTTAGTTTGTGTATCTACTTATAAAAAAGTTTCTGTATATTAACAAGTACCTTTGAATTTACAGGGCTGAAATTGAAGCTTATAGTGCACTAGACCCTGCAGTTCGCGTGGTGATTTTGAAAGCATTATGTGATATTCGTGCTGAGGTATTTCAAATCTAATCTTATTTCACCATTTTTCCTGCCATCTGTTATGTTAGTTCCAAGCTAACTTGCAATGATTCTTGAAGGCTAATGATTTCTTAAGCCATCTTTGTCATATTCTCATTGGTTCAGTTTGACTTGGAAAAATTTGAGGTAGGTAGTCAATCATATGTATTATACTCAGAAAAGATGCTAGAGTTATACTAGAGTTTTCCTTAGACTTGGTATTAGGGAACTTATCCATAAAAAAGAAAAAAAAGAAAATATCTATCTGAGTTATCAGATCTAAGTTAGGCTTAACATTGTTCATTGACTTAGACACTCAGACTAAATGAATGTGCAATCTTTCTCATTGCAAGTTACCAAAAAAAGTAAGTTTATCATAGGCAAAGATTAATTTTGGTTGGCTGATAAGTGAAATTGGACTGCCTTTGTTGTTTAAGCACGTAGTTGTTTTAGAAGTTGTCTCACACATTGGAAACATCTCATAAGATGAAGGGTGTAGCAGTTTTGGAAATCCATCCTTATCCTGGTTCTAGTGGTGAAGTATTCTCCATTTACTAGATGTGTCTGAATTTTGTTATGTCTCTTCTAGAATTAGGTTTAGTTCATTATATGGGGCCGTGTTTGCACCCCAAAAAAAGGAAATAGAGAAAAGAGGGAAAAATCTAAACAGGATTTTCTTGCATCGTACATACGTCTGTAGTAATAGCTAAGTGGATTTACATAGCATTTAAACTCAAAAGAAGAGAAGGAAGAGAAGAAGACACTTCAAATTGTAAAAAGGGATAAGCAGAGTGATTGTTAATTTATCTATAACCTATGTTTCATAATGTGGTCTAAGTGGTCTTTTAAGAGATTCAAATGTCTGGTTTTGAAATTTTCTAAATGCACCACATCATTGCACCCAATGATAGATATAGTTTTACCACATGTAATTTTCTTTCATCCTTAAGGGTAAGAGAAGTATAAAAACATTTTCTTCTCAAAAATCAAGGATTAGATGGAATGTGGTTATGGTTAGACAGAGCTCTTTCTAATTTATTATAAATAAAGATGTGAGGCAGAGTATTCCTTCAAACCCTTCTTGAGGTTCTAGCACTCTGATGATATACAGACTTGCATAGCTTACTCTTTTGATGAACCTTTGGTACCATAATTCCAACCGATGTCTTCTTTTATGTCACTCTTTTTGCTACCATCCGATGATGCCATTGAACCTACTGTTTATAACAAAAGATTATCAATTATTGAATAGGAAAAACTGGGTGGAAAATTAAAGAAAAAAAACAGAGAAAAGAAACCAGAGGACTGACCAACAGAGGAAAAGTTGTGCAGAAAACCTGAGGAAAGAAAAAAAAAGAGTAACTGAAGCTGCGTAATGTTACAGTGTAAAGAATGCGTAATTAAAGAAGAACTGCGTAAATTTTATTTAAAAAAGAGTAACTGATAAGAATAAAGAAGAACTGAAGAAAAAAAGAAGAAAAAAACAGAGTAATGTAACAGAAGAAGGAACTGAAGAAGAAGAAGAAGAAGAAAGGAGTAGTGCGTACCTGAAGAAGATGATGAACTGAAGAAGAAGCGTAAGAACTGAAGACCAGATGCGTCTGATGAAGAAAGAACTGAAGACGCGATGTAAAAGTTCTAGCTTTAGTTTGTTTTAAATTTTATATTTTTTCTTCTGTTTCTTTTAAAACAAAAAGGCAATGCCTTTTGTCACCGTCGCCTCATCGCCTTTAACCTCGCCTCTCACCATCCAGTCGCCTTTTCAATTTGCCATCACCAGAACCCTAAACGGCGATGAGCAGTCGCCTCGCCGCGCCTCTCGCCATAGGCGATGAGGCGCTCGCATTTCAAAACACTGTTCCGGTTTGTCCTAGCCTGGGTGGACAGAGTTACTGTTACTTGGTGCTTGTTGTTGGGAGGTGGCATGTATCCCGTGGAATTAGTTGAGGTGCGCACATGATGGCCCCGACACCACGGTTATTAAAAAAAGGGTAAGAGAAGTATAAACATTTTCCCCAAAAATTAAGGATTTGATGGAATGTGGTGAGACACAGTTCTTTTTAATTTATTATTATAAATAAAGATGTGGTGAGGCAGATTAGTCCTTCAAACCCTTCTTGAGCGTCTAGCACTCTGATGATATACATACTTACATAGCTTACTCTTGATTTAACATATACCGCTTTATGAAATTGTTAATTTTGAATGTGTCATTTGAGTTCCCGATATGGTTGTTTATTGTGCAGCAAGAAGATATTCGTAACTACATTGACGAAAACTTGAAACAAGGTGTTCGCCTATCACTTTTCCGAAAAGAACGTATTGGCGGTGATTCTCATGGAATTTCTTACTGGTACGATAACTTGATCCACAATACTTCCATTTTTCTTAGATATTGCACATAATAGCGACAATGTTATTATAAGCTCGCTTAAAGCGCTCTTAACCCCTGAAGCTCAGTAACGTCCAGGCTGCGCGCTTTCACCTCGCTTAATCTGCACTTTACTGTAGGCGTCAAGGTGCTAAGACATATGCACCTTCACCTATGAGTTTTGTCTTTAAGGGCACAACGTTTTACATAGCTTATTATTAGTTTTTCTATTCTTTGTCCAAATAATACATATTTGTGTTTATAGTTGCATTTTCTTGCATCACATTTCTTATCTTGTATTTTTTCTTCATTGGCGCTTTTCTTCGTTAAAGCCCACACTTCAATTAGCGCTTTGTGCTTAAAGATCCAATAGACTATGGCGCTTTTTTGCGCTTCTCGCTTTTGATTACTTTGAATAGCGATTTTTATGAGTTCTCACAGCAGCATTCTCTCGCGGTCAATTTTCATTGCTAAAGTCTGTTTATTTTTTACTTCACTTACAGGTATGAGGATGATCCCATCATTGGGCATCGACTGTACCGAGACATTAGAAAGATCGAAGTCAAGAAAGGAAAGGGAAAGAGTGTACCACCTATAGCTAACTCATGTTACCAGTGGGAAACTGTTGCAACTAATTTGGAAGAATTCCTGGATGTCTCTGTAAGTTCTTATCATGGTCAATTGCTTATATTCTATCCATATCGGAAATTCATTGATTTTTCAATAATTGAACATCATTTTGGAGATGTGGTTGGTATTATTTTCCTTTATTAACTGGGTGATGGCTAGTCTACTTAAATATGGGTCACAAGGCTTTTCTTTTATGGTAATTGCAGTCTGAATGGTTAACTGTCCAATTTCACATTGTGGGGCAGTTTTAGCTAACACTAGGAAGGAAAATGCTACTTGAGGCAAGAAGAAATTTGTAAACAAGATGATATACAGATTCCGGATGACCTCTCGCTTGATTTTGTCTGAAAGCAACTAATTGCCTAATTGTCTTTGTGCTAGTTTTAGACACAAACTTGCAAAACAATGAAAACTCTTACCTTTTATTTATCTATCAATTTTTTGGATATTGAAAGGAGAGCCTTGGCGTAACTGGTAAAGTTGCTGCCATGTGACGGTCGAGCTGTTGAAACAACCTCTTGCAGAAATGTAGGGTAAGACTACGTATAATAGACACGTGTGGTCTGGCCCTTCTCGGACCCCGCTCATAGCGGGAGCTTAGTGCACCGGGATGCCTTTTAATTTTTGAATATTTCTTGTGATGTGGCTAATTTATGCCGTTGCATGCACAAGACTCATAGATGCTTCTGATGCCAAAGAAGTTTGTCTGAGGAAGTAACTTTTCAGTTCTAATCTTATTTAAGTTATTCATTTTTTTGTGGGGTGGGTGGGATGTGTCCACAAAAGCTGCAACAACAACATTCCTAGTGTTATTCCACAAGTGGGGTCTGGAGGGTAGTGTGTACGCATAACTTACCCCTACCTTGTGCAGGCAGAGATGTTTTCTTTAGACCTTCGGCTCAAGGAAAGCATAGAGACAACAATTATGTAAACATAAGCAGTAACAACAAGATAGTAAGAAAATCGAAGCAGAGGAGAAAACAGGTAGTAATAGAAACTAAGGATAAGAAATGCGAAAATAATACAATAATAAAAAACGAAAATACTACTAATACTACTGGTAAGGAAGCAAAACACGTAACTATCTACTATTAGCATTCTACCCTAATCCTCGACCTCCACACCTTCCTATCAAAGGTCATGTCCTCGGTAAGCTGAAGACTTGTCATCACTTCTCCCCAATACTTCTTCGGTCTATCTCTACCTCTCCTCAAACCCTCCATCGCCGGCCTCTCACACCTCTTCACCGGAGCGTCTGTGCATCTCGTCTTGACATGCACGAACCATCTCAACCTCGCTTCCTGCATCTTGTCCGCCACGGAGGCCACTCCCACCTTGTCCCGAATATCTTCATTTCTTGCCATCTCTCTCTTGGTAAGCACGCACATCCATCTCAACATCCTCATTTCGGCAACTTTCATCTTTTGGCCATGAGAGTTCACCTTGAGAGCTGCATAACATAGCATATTTTCTTGTTGAGCTTTCTCCATCCCAGTTGAAAAGAAATGATTGTGGTATTGTTTGAAACATTAGTAAGTGCAGCTAAGCTATTAGCATTTATTGTGTAGATTAATGAGAAAAACAAAAACTGTGGATCCTAGTTAACTATATAAAAAATAAGACCTTTTGTTTTGAATGGACTTGTCCCGGGGGGTGCGGAAAGCCAAGCATTGAGATAGTACTGCACATTACATAGCAGATTTCATGTACAAATTTCCTCCCTGTAACGAGCTAATGAAATTGAGAGCTCTTGAACTATCAAAGTCAGAACATATATAACATCAGAAGAAATTTATGAACAGTTCATCAATTAGTTACCAAATGAACAGTGCAAATAGAGATGATCGCTGTCTTCAATTCCTTCTGCACATATCTGCTTTACATCTGCATCTTTCTACCAATTATGTTGGAGTCAAGCAGATTTCATGCACCATCACCCAACAAGAAAAGGCCACCTTCTATGATCTGTAATCTCCAAAATCATTTCCAAGCCCATTATGAAACTTATGTGTAGCAATTGATAAGATCTGGTAGAATGACTTCACAGTACCTTGACTGCTTTGTGCAGTTCGTAACAGAGAAGCTTCTGCGGGGAAAAGATTGAGCTGCCCCAACCCCCCCTCTTTCTCTCCCGGTCAAATCAATTTCTTCTAAAAACAAGTTGCCCACCCTCGTTTTAGAAGAATTGAGGTGCTTCATTAATTAACATTTTTTTCTGAAGAATTCGCCGCTCGCACTGAGAAAACATTATGAGACCACAGACTGCCTGCTCATTCTCTATTCTGCATTGAGCTATGTTGCCTCTGTATCTGCTGCAAAATTGAATTTGGAACTAGAAAGGAGACATCAAATGGTGGTTCAGACTTAAGAGGGATGTTTCCCTTTTAATGGATATCCATCAACTGGTTTACAACCTACAGAAAAGAGAAATATGAGTTTCGAACCTATTGTGCAGGAATCTTTTGAGAAATGCATTCTGGATAAGCCTACAAACTGTTGAACCTTGTTGAATAATGAAAAGTAACAATAGGCTGTGGTCTTATATATGATTGCATCAATCATATACAAGGGTTTGCACTTTTAAACCCTTGTCATTAACTTTGTGCTTTTGAGTCCTCAAGGTTACATGTTTCCTGCTGGGTAAACCAATTGTTATACCCTCCTAGCCAGAAGATGAGAAATGAAGGCACGTATCTTTACTATTTTTAGCCTGATGGTGCAGATAATATGCAACCTTAATTTTTACTATTTAGAACCAGAAATTCTTTGTCGTACTTTGACTTCTGGTCTACTGTAAGTGTCACCAAACTTGTAAACTTTTCTTACTCCAAAGTAACAATTGGACTTAATCAAAACCATATGCATTCGTTTATGTTATCATGCCGCATTTTATCAGCTATTTGGTGTCGGGTGGTGATAATGGACTATTACTGAAAGGTTGGTGAGGGGCTGGCTTATGATACTCGAATGCTACTTTAAGATATCAATCTGAATCTTATTGTGTAATTAGATTGTGTTTTAGCAGCATAGCGAAGAGTGAGTGAGATATGATTTGTTGGTCGAGTGGAATAGGCAGTGTCAGTAATGCTGTTTTTTTTGTTGTTTATGGTTCGTGAAGGAAAGATGGGGATGAGGGAGAACATGGATTATATGCTGATAATGGGCCCTATTTCCTCAGCAATGCATTTGAGGGATTTTCCTGCAAGCAAAAGTATACTCCCTCCGTCCCAATTTAAGTGTCTTACTTTCCTTTGTGGTCTGTCCCAAAAAGAGTCTCTTTCTATATTTAGTAAGTTTCGACAAATTTAAGACCACAAGATTTAAAGGCCCACACACATCTTTAATTTAAGACCACTAGATTCAAAAGTCTTCCTTTATTTCTTAAACTCCGTGCCTAGTCAAAACTAAGACACTTAAATTGGGACGGAGGGAGTACTTTTTTTATTTTTGAGTTTGTAAAAATTGGCAGACCAATCATGGGTTTTCATGACAGTTTTGTGTGATTTATCTGTAAGTCAAAAAAGTAAAATTTAGTACTCTTTTGGAAATTAGAATGTAAATCCAATTTCACCAAAGAGTAATCACTAGTCTTTCTTTTTAATTTCTCATCCTTTGCCTTCCTGATCTCTTGTGTGGATTGATTTCTGTTTTGTCATTTGTGCTTTTTAAATTTAATGAAGGGGAGTCTTGGAGTAACTGGTAAAGTTGTTGTCATGTGACCACGAGGTCATGGGTTCAAGCCGTGGAAACAACCTCTTGCAGAAATGCAAGGTAAGGCTGCGTACAACAGACCCTTGTGGTCCGGTCCTTCCCGGACCCCGCGCATAGCGGGAGCTTAGTGCACTGGGCTGCCTTTTTTTTGTTGCTTTTTAAATTTAATGAACTTAAATTGACAAGACTTGAAACCTCAGCTTAAATTTGAAGTGAATTAATAAAGTGTGTAGGTGTATGCGTGTATATTGTGCAACCCCCCCTCCAATTGTGTTAAATCTGATAAGATGCCTTGATAGGTGAATCTGGAAGTTGTTTTATAGTTGGCATGACATGTCTGTGTTTTCATTGCTGAATTGGTTTGATTTGAATCAGTAAGCTTTTCAGTTGAACCTTGCAATTTCCATCTGTAAATTTTCCCCTCCCTACTAAAATGAAGCAATTTGAAAAGTTGTACCCACCCTCTAATTTGAGGACATCAATCCCAGCTTAATACCATCACTTTCCCCTTTGACACTATTTGATGACCCAACTCTTTTGCTTCATTTACCCTATTTCCATCTCTTTTTGTTTCCAACAACACTATTGCCTCATTGTGAAGTACCTTCTCCGTGACTACAGGAGAAGCTATTCTCGAGTAAAAATAGAACAGAGGCTTCTGTTGGAAAGAAGTTGAAAAATGACATGCTTCCTGAGGTTGAAAGAGTCCACAAGGTAATCTACGATTCATTGTCCCGAGCTCTGAGCTGTTCTGTTTTCCAATGCCTTCATATTATGGGATTGTCGGTACCGAGATTGTGTTTTGTGCAGAGGAAAGAGAAATTGCTGAAGAAACAACATAGACAGGCATTGATACTTGACAACATGCTAAATATGGATGGTCTTGCTGGTGGACGCGCCTTGCGGGATAGGAAGCCTGTGACCTACACATTTGGTAAGTGCTTTATACTTGGTCCTGCTTATGTGTTAAGTATTTGGTGTCTAATTGGACATTGATGTTGCACAGATGATTACGATCGGTCAATCAACGAGGCTATCAAGATAACCAAGTAAGGATGATTTTCTATTGGCTAGTCTCTCTCCCTGTCTGTTGTCCATTTTTAATATGCTGACATGTTTGTTCTTTCATGTCTCACTTCAGGAATGGTCAACCACCCACAGAATCACCTACTTTGAGGAGGGAAGGTGCTATAAACCATGAAACTTCTACAAATGGTAGATTGGGTAGTCCTAGTCCTCCACAGTTATCTCAACATGCGTCTTTCAGAGTCCGTTCTCCTAAATCACCTGAATACGATGAATATGACGAAGACCATCAAGATGAACAATTAGATCGAAGGTATTTGCTCCATGTGTTTTGAGATCTCTTTGGCTCTTTCCTTCAATGACTAACTGGTACTATTCTTACATGTAGCAACCGTAGGAGGCAGAGACCCCAACGTTATTCTGCGTCAGAGTTTGTTGAAGCATTATCTGAAAATGAGGCAGATTTTGACAGTGATGATGATATAATGGGTGAAGCGGTTTATGATGAAGAATATTTAAGGAAACGAAAACAGCGGAAGGTGTCAAGTAGCTCGGAAGGAGATGATGAGTACCATTGGGATGAAGAAAATCCTGAAGATGAGGAAGAGGAGGATGAAGATGAAGATTCCCCAAGTGCTAGTGAGGATAGCGATGAGCCTCGAAGTCGGAGATTTAAGAAACTGCCAGGCCGCACAAGAAGTGAAACCAAGATAAGGTCAGTGGGCAACCTTCAGTCAGGTTTAAGACGAAGTAACAGGGCAACCAGAAACCGCATAAACTATAGCCATTTAGAGATGTCTGAGTCAGAGACCGAGTCAATGAAACCTGAGAAATCAAATGAATCCGAAGAGCACTACGATGATGCAAGTGATAATGCAGAATTCTCAATGGGAAGTGAAGACACAGAGGAAAACAATGATAATGATAATGAGGAGGTTAAAGTTGAGCAACCGGTTGATGTGCCAGTATCTGAGATTGAAACAGCAGATCAAAATGATGTACCAAAGAGAACAAGCAGTCCAGATCAAGATCAAGATCAAGATGATGTTGGAAGTGGAGGGAAAAGACGCTTTCTTGATCTCAATGAGCTTGCCCCAGGTTCTGGATTCGACGATGGTCCTAATTCAGTGATGAAAGATGAAGGTGCAGATGACTTCTGATGTCTCACCCCTGAGATCCTGTTGCTTGTAGTTTGGTGTTGCAAGCTGATTATATGATAGTTAATTCTGAGGCCGATAGTTAATTCTGAGTCCACTCCACGATGGAAGAAAAGGAGTTCCTCCTGGAAAATTTTGGCAACTGTGATGCAGTTTATCCAAAGGGGGAGCTAATCAGAACTGAGAAAATGATGTAGATTTGAGTAGTCAATTTTTCAGCATTTCTACATTCACCTATGGAAATGGTGGGGAAATTCGGTGAGAGTTTTCTTTCTTGTTCGCTGTACAATAACATTATAACTAATACTGTAACAGAAAAATCACTTTTAGATGCTTAGAATCATTAATTTAGCTAGATGCTTGGTGTCAATTTTCGTCCTTTCGTATGTTGTGCCTGTTGTGATAATATGACTGGATTCCAGGAAGTTCGTGATGGTAATGTTTGCCCATTTTGGGTTTGTGCTATACAAGTAGGTTGAAAACCTTTTACAATTCCCACACGGGAACATCCCACCAGTAATGTCAAATACAGTTGCGACTAAAACCTTACATTATGGCAAGTCTTCTTTTTCTCTGCAATGTGTTTTTAGTTTCAGGCGATTGTTTGCCTATCTTTTGAACCTTTTCATCTGAGTTCTTCTGTTTGTTTGAGATGAGAGCGCCTTCAGAAGGCATTTCTTTGCATCTTCTTTCCAAGATTTTGGGCATCAGGGTCTGGACAATATGAGTAAGCTATATTTATCCTAGTTGGAATTGCCCAAAATGCTGAGCGTTGCCAAAAAAAAACTGTCCATCGTTTGTTGACTTGAACACCAAAATCTGATTCAGAGTCAAGGATGTACCATCGTGGGATCATAAAAGATGTTTTCTAGCTGGTCTATCACAAAGTTCTTTATCACAAAGGATAATTGCCACTTTTTTTCCTTGTTCGCTTGTGATGATAGACCAGCTAAAAATATAGGACTAGTGAAACATAAGTACTCAAGAACATAAAATTGCAACATCATTCAAGCCAGAGCAGCAATTGCGTGGACTTAACTTGTTAAACATCCTAATTTATAAGCAAAACAAAATTAAAGTTTAGGGAGTGTGTTACTAATTACAAAAGTCCTACCATTTACAGAGTACCCTTGTACATCTAAAACTAATATCTACATAACTAGTACTAATCCTACACACGCCCTTATTATGGGTTCCAAGTTCAAGCCCAAGTGCCTCTAAGAAGGGGACGAATCGAAGCAGTTTCACCAAATCCGAACAAGACGGATCATGTTCAGCTTCTTCTTCTCCTTCAGTTTCCATCTTCAATTCCAACCCCAACTCCTCTTCTATATCATCAGAAGCAGATATCAGCAAAAACTCACACCCTTCATAGTTCAAAAAATCCGGTGGGTCCGCCGGATGGAACCTCAACTGCCCATATTCACCTTGTAAATGTGCCGGAAACGTCGCCTTCCTCTTGTTCTGAAACGTTGACCCATCGGGTTGACCCGGATTCTTTGATCTGAATAAAAAATGAACCTTCTCTTTTTATGTTTAACTCCTCCTGGGGTTCATTTTTCTCATGCTCACCTGGAAATTCAAGCTTATAAAATCAAATGGGTATGCATTATTTTCTTTGGATTATGCCTTAATATTCGATATATTCCTTCTCCTACAGCTCTAGCTGGTGCAACTACACGGTGTCCTCTAGTTGGTCGGTAAAAGAAGAATATTTCACCTCTTTCCTGTAACCATTAATTGTAGGAAATTAATAATTTGTAAAACTAAATAAATGTGAAGGGAGACAAGTATGTACACCTCAACTTCAACGTTGGATTCATTTTTGGTCTCCCATGGCAGAAATTTTGTCTTGGGAAGGACTGAGTGATGACTTGATAGAAGTGAAAGTCGACGGAACTTTAAATATGTAATGGAGAGGGAAACGGTTAAGGCCACGTACGCTCATGCTAATGCTACGTGTTGCTCATTTAGCCCATCCTACTATCCACGTTTCAACTACTCGTCTTAATAACATTGATAAAAAATTATCTACATCGGATATTTACACAAAATAAATAAATATATGTCATGTGTATGAATTTATCTAACTATAACTTAATCATAATTAATTATTTACTCTATTAGATTACTTAATGATAGTAAATTATATTAGTTTGAGGTAAACACTCAATGTGATGTGAGCAAGAATATAACTTAACCGCAGCATGCCACCAGCTAAGGTGTGAGAAACATATTACTGTACATACTTTTAAACTAGTTTCATAGAAATATAGAAAAGCTTCTATACAGAGAAGAAAGGTAGTAGCAAACTATATTTTTTCGACCAAAATAAAGTATTCAAGATACAAATCGGAAAGGATATGAACTCATAAAATCTTAGATTTAACTTATGCAGTAAAACATTAGATGATCTTTTCGTGTTTAATTAATCTTAGTAGATAGAGTTAATTAATACTTATATTAATAAAGGGAAAATGACGTTTTAATTATTGTGTTATAGCTATATTTTAAT
The DNA here is from genome assembly GCA_034509755.1 of Anisodus tanguticus. Classification (NCBI taxonomy): domain Eukaryota; kingdom Viridiplantae; phylum Streptophyta; class Magnoliopsida; order Solanales; family Solanaceae; genus Anisodus; species Anisodus tanguticus. The sequence goes on along the minus strand of CM067554.1, from coordinate 9,997,174 downwards.
TTTAATTTTAATTTTTGTATAATTCGACTAAGTATTTTTAACTTTAAACTAGCATAGACGTTCCTCAAATTAATGAAAGTTAAAAACTTAATGAAATCATTATTTTAAAACAAATAAAAAAGAGAAATACAAATAAAGATGAGGTCCGGGTCTAGGATTCAAGGGTCTTGGCTCAATGATGATCTTCTTCTTTAGAATATCAAGGAAAAAGTGGCAGATCCTTTGGCAACTTCCATCGGCATCTTCTTGATAGATGAAATTTTTGAACTTTTTATTTTATCGTGATATATTTTTTTTTGGGTCAAATTATATCTTCTTGAGAGTTATGATCTGGCCACACAGATGTACTCATCCCTCTTCTATAATGCTAAATCTAAATCAATTTTATTGAAAAGTATACTAATCAAATACAAAATTATAGAAAGTTAAAGAAGAAAATTAGTATTGTTCATTCAAATATGGACAAGAAATACAAGAATAAAGCAAATTGATGAACCAAGTTATCGTCCAATTTGCGACTAATCTTCATAAAGGGAAGGAACTAACTGTTTATGAGCCAAATACAGAGCTAATTAAAAGCTTAATTGGGTCAATCAAGCATGTCACTTTTAATTGTAATCAGACAAAATCTTCTTGGAAAGCCTTAACTTTAAGAGAGGGTATAGATGCGGGTCCAATTTGGTAGAGCAAGAATACCAAAGTCTAAAAGAATGGAGATGAAGAAATGCCATAAAACAAAGGTAAATGAGGAGAAGAATGAGTTGACGGTGGACGAATCTTTGGATGCTTGTCAGTAGCTAGTCTTCATAACTGATAAATTTATATTTTTTATTTTTTTATTCTCAAAATTAATAAATAATGATTTGTTAAGTTTTTAATTCCCGTTAGTTTGAGGGACTAAAATTACATGTATATGCTAATTGAAGGTTAAATTATACTTAGTCGAATTACATAAGAATGAAAACTACAATATAACTATAACAAAGGGACTAAAATCATCATTTTCCACTAATGAAAGATAGTAGAGCCTACAAGTACCTACACACAAAATATATAAATTGATTCGAACATCATTAATAACCGGAAAGATAAACAGTAGAAATGCTACAAAATTGGAAAAGAAAAGAAGTATCAATCGTTAGTGTGATTTGTTTTTTCTCCTTTAGATAATTCCATTAGTGCCAATAAGGCAATAGCCATGCATGTTCTTAGAAAAGTTTGTTTGGTTTCTTGCTTTGGAAAAAAATCAACCCGACATAAAACTCTTATGTTATTAATGCGATGTTTCATGTTTGGCTATGGACTACGGTATTTCCTACATATGGTTTGCTCAGCACACGATTGAACTGTAAAAGAAATATCAAAATTTCTCTGTCATCTTATATTTCAATTTCAGTAAATTACTTGTATTAATAGAATTAAACGTGACATATATGTTTAATTAATTATGTAATTCAATAGTCCTCACACATTCATAACAAGCTTTTCGTGCCATCTTGATTTCTCCTAACGTGCTTGTAAAGCTCATTTTCAAATTCATTCATCTTGGAGAAAACTACCATAAGATGGAAAATTGATAAAAGTAAAATTTGATGCCAAATTAAAGTAACAAAATAAACTAGTTTAGCCTCACAAAGAGGATGGCTGCCCCTGATGTGAAAGTTCTTAGTGAACTTAAAGTTCCAATTTGATCTTCAAGGTGAAAAGCTTGGAGTTCCAAAGATGGTTGATCATTCAATGATAATATGCTTAAAATGACATGGAATATGGAGCGGGATTGAAGATTAGACTTGAAGTTTTGAGAAGAAGTCATTTATTTTCCGGCCTTCTTGTTGGTCTTGGCCGAGACCATGTTTTTCCTTTAGCTTATCTTTAATTCCTAGCTTAGCTTTTACTTCTTATTAGGACCTCATTAATAAGTCATGTAATAGGAAGGAATGACTAGGCCATGTAATAAGGGGACTAGGCCAAAAAGCCTTCCAAGAAAGTGACTAGGCCGAGGGTAAGAGGACAAGATGGCAAGGACAAGAATCATCTAGAAGATGAGACTTCCAAGAGGAGAATTCATGAACCAACTAGTTCATGTATTTGAGACATCAAGATCGGCCTAGGGGAGATGAAGAGTTGGCCCAAAACAACTCACCAAGGCACATATGCAAGGAATGGAAGCTTCCAAACATATTCCAAGAAGATGAGATTTTTGAGGAGCCAAGTTCATGCATTCTTCTACATGGGAACCACAAAGGGGTGTGAAAGCGATTGAGTTCATCCTTGTCCCCAAGTAAACCCGAAACCTTTTCCATTGATGGAGTTGAAGCCGAAAACTTTCTTGTTCCCCAAGCAAACCGAGACCCTTCCCACTTGTCCATACTTGGCCGGGAAGTTCATCTAATTTGTGTCCTTTTGTTATCCTTCTAGAATAGTCCATGTACTACTATAAATAGGACCCTTAGATGTTGTAAAAAGCAGAGAGTTGATTATAAAAACTTAAGTTTACTCAAACACACTAGAGTATTCAACCCGAAGTTGTCTACCTTAGTTGGTCCTTGTATATTTTCTTATCTACCTTAAGGTTCCCGGCCACCCTCACTTGGTTAGTACTTGAGCTTGTACTTAGCAACCTCAGTCTAGTCCTTTTCCAATTGGTCCAACTATACTTGGTGTCGGCTCGGGCATTAAAATCCCCGTGTCATTATCCTTGTCCATATCGACCGTCCTTAACTTGGATTGTACCCGAGATTGCACTTCGCAACTCGTGTTCATTCCTTGACTGAACCACCATCTTTCTTTCACCACCATATCCCAAAATACTTCCCTAACATACACTGCAAAGGTCACCAACCGAAACCCCACAAATACAACCGTCCCAACCGGACAACACCAAACTGTCCGCATAACACACCTTACCGATAACCTCACTGTTTCAGTTCTGTTCCGTCGCCTTGCCACCACCAAACCACCAACATCAACACAACACTCAACACACCCAGAACATCCCCATAAAACGAAGGATACACAGATAGAGTACAAAATAGACTTCTTTTTATTATATTTATAATTTATATTAAATTAAAGAAAATTCTTATTATTAAAAGTCCGACTCTACCCTAAACTATCCGAAAGAGCCCCACAACACCACACTGCCCAACAAAAACACCCCACCCAAGAACCCACTTTGAGTCCCAATTTCAAGTCGACCCGTTTACAACCAAGCTCCGATCCACTTACCTACTTACACCCCTCCTTACTTACATCGCTGTCAGTCAATTTTATACACTGCTCCAACGTACAAATATTTTTATTGGTGCAACTGTCATTCTCCTTTTGAAATGGAATGAATAGCCAATAGCCATTGAACGCAATGTCTATTTTTTGTCGCTCAAATAGTCCTTTTCATGTTTCAAAATCAACCATGGTCACCACATAACAAGCATCAACTACCCCACATTCCCACAACAACCGCCCGTGTCTTTGGCATAATAATTTGATGGCCAATAACATCCTTTTGTACATTGAAAGGTCAACCATACACCTCAAAGACAAACCAAAAGTCTTGGAAAATGAATCTTCTAGCTAAGAGGAGAAAAAGGGTAGGAACTTGAGCAAAAATTCAAGAAACTTGCATTGAATCTCAAATCTCTGATTCTATGCTATGTAGGATAGATATAAAAGTATGGTTTTGTTCTCTCTGCACATGTATGTCCCTACTTCTATACATCCACAGATAAGCTTGAAAATGTATAAAAGAATTGGAAGAAAAAACTCAAAAAGAGAGAAGGTAGAGATGACAATTAAAAGAATTTTCAAGGGCCCCTTAGCAGCCCAGATATCATATCTAAAACCGAGTTGTCCAGAAAGTTCACAGATCATGGTTTCTAAACTGCAAAACTTGTTAGCCTCTTTCCTTGCGCAATTCTCAGTTACCCTTCTCTTTTTATCTAGTTGTCATCTCATGCTGCAGCATTCGGGTCGCCCTAACTGTTGCAGTTTGTTCCACAAGCAGATCATCTGCCTAGGTGATTGATAATGAGCTGAATAATAATCATTTACACATCCAGATTGGGAGAACTTCAAGCTGTGTACATATTGCACAGGTCTTGAGCTATTGAATTTCTCAACCCACATTCCCATGCTCACGTCCTCCATCTTGAACAACTGCAAGTCAGGGACCTTTATTAGATATTTCCATTCAACCGACATGACGGAAGGGAAGTGGGAATTTGTGCCTACCTTTAAGTTATGTCTATCAAACTCTGAGACAATGAAGTTAGCAATGTCTGATGAAACTATGTAGCCAGGTCCATTTGCATATGCCGGATAATCTTCTTCGGGCCATTCCTGATGAAACAGAAAGAAAGGGAGACAAAATGAGATACTCAGATTTCATAGGATTCAAGAAGGCCACAGAAATTTAACCTAAGACCATTGTTGAGATGAATTTGGATGGATATGGCCAAAACCGGACAACATTCAGAAACTACTCCATGAAGACAACTAATCTGGTTTAATGTATTTGTTGTGAAACTAGCGAAGCCTTCATCCAAATACCCTCCATTTTTCCTATTAAGAACACTCACCTAACCCAAGCATTTTGATTATTCACACTATCATGTGGCAACTGTGTACTTCTCATTTAAAAATGAAGCATAAGAAACTATGCACTTCTATATGACAGAATTAGGAGTCGAGGTAAAGATTTTGAGGAAGAAACACACAAGAAGATCAAACTATTACCTCATATGTCACTGCCCATTTACCACTACGCAGGGGTTTATGGTGGTAATTGATATTTCCAATATATAAGCTCCTATTTTCAGGCACTTTATTTACTTCCTTGATAACTGCCTCTACTCTCACAAAGGTGTCATCGTCGCACTTCATGATATTTTTGGCAGATACTACACGGACCTGCAAAAACAACCAAACATATAAATGAGATTAACTTTTGGGGACAGAACTAACGCAATATTTTTAAGGGAAATCCAGAAACGTACCCCATATTCACAAATGGCAACTGCTTTCAGAACCACAAGATCATAGTGATCCATATAAGGAACAATGACAATGTCACCAAAAAATTCTGCTTCTTTCTTTAGCTCCACATTTACCTCCTTTCTTGCGTGCTGTCAAAATCCATTTCAAGATCAAGTCAATATTTTAACAGCAACAATGCCAATGCTAATAGCAAAAGATATTTGCAATAGGGTCCATATGCTACCACTATGTCAACCTACCAATGCAACAAAGAATCGAGCCACGACATTTGAAGATCTGATTAGCTGATGCTGCATCCAAGATCTCCTTATAGCCATTCGCTCAGCAAAATGATTGCCAGCAGAAAGAATACCAATGAACATATCTACAGGCTGATCAAGGAGAGGCGGTGCCTTCCATCTGTTTGACATATCAAGATGTCTCTGAGGTGCAAAATTAGGATGTGAAGCTGGCAAGGAGGCAGCAAACACTGAATCAACATCAATGTCACCGTTCAAGTACAAACCAGTAGCATCCTCAAGGGCAAATCCCTAACAGCACATAAGGAGAACCTTAAGAATAGTCCAATTCAATAATCTAGTATGAACTCGAAAGTAATACTAGTATGTCACTCACAGGTCGATATGGAAATGAGGTCACATGCCTCCCATCAACATTTATGTGATAACCCTCAAAGCCAGCACTAAGTGTTAGCACAAATAACTTATCCTCTGAAAATGGGAATGGCCAATCAATAGACATCTTCTTTGTTCGCCCTGTAATAAGCCGGTTTAACCACCATGATGACTTTGATTGCTCAGAATGATTGTCGTCATTATCTCGAAACCAGTTCTCACATTTAACCTGTCTATCAACTGCAAAAGACTCATATATGTTACCTATACATTAAAGCTACTTCACAATACAACAGATAGTATAACTCACAATACATTCTCAGATAATCTTTTTCCTTCAATACTTCAAAATCAATAATCAAGCTTTTAACAAATGCATTACCATAAGCTCCTATCCCACCCCAAAGTACAGATTTTAAACTTAAATTAGTACATCAATGAACAATATTTAAGAGTTACATCAATAAATCAAATTTGTTGACTCACCAGTCTCCTCAGAATCCTTGGACCTCCAGCCGTCACACCTTTGAGCCGTTCCCCACTGCATCCTATAACAAGTATTTTGTTCAATCACGGGCTTTCCACTCCAATCGCCCCTCAATCGCGGATTAAAATGGAGAACCTTTGGTGGTTCCTCTCCATCAACCGTTTTCAGCCCCAGTAACTCCATCATAAACAGTGAAACCATCAAGAATTGACCACCTTTCAGCAAAGATATCTTCGGGTCATGCTCCGGATGAGCCTTCCTAGGCTTCCCAACAACCGTAATATGTGACCCTAAAGTAAGCCCGCAAGGCAACACCATCATTCTCCCTTTTTCCAGAAATTCTAACCCGGAAATCGAAATCGAATGTGGGCATTCTTCTTTCTTGTTATTATTATCATTATCTATAGGAACAATTTCTTGTTTCTGCAATTCAAGTTCTTCCCAAAACTTTTTCCCTACATCAAATGCCTCCTTTGATGACTTCAAAATCCCAGAAAACCCATCAGTGCTATTCACATTCACTGAATTCCCATCAAAGAGTAAATTCGACAATAAACTGTGGACTTCTCGGATTTTTCTCTCGGGTCTGGGTTGACCCGAAACCCTAAAAGGAACATCAAGAGGGCGATTTGGGGCATTTTTTTCTACATAATCTTCACTCTCAAGAACAGAAGTTTTGGAATTTAAATGACGGTTAGCAAAACCCTCTTGAGAAACTAAACTAAACCCAGTTTTGAATACAAAAGGAACTTCTAAACCCACCATTATTACATAAACAAGACCTATAAAAATCAAAACTTGAACCGATCTTTGTCGACTTAAAGACATGACCATATCAAATTTTGCTATCTTCATGTCTAACAATTCAACCCACAAAATAAAATTATAAAAAAAAAAAGAAGATGCAAAGCCCTCTTTCAATGGCTAATGATCATAAATAAATAGAAAATTGAAATGGTTTCTTCTAAGAAGAAGAGAATTAATATAATTCAAGAAAATATGATTACAAACGCGTTTTAGTAAGAGGGATTAATAAACTTAAGATCATACCATAATGTAATTAAGTAAGCAGATAAATAGGGCAGCTCAATTGGTTATAAGGAATATTTGGAAAAGTAAGCAGATAAATAGAGATTAGAGAGAGATTTAAAGACGAAGAGAGGCTATTGGGGTTGGTGACCTTCATGGAACAAAAGTAATTTATATATACATTATAGTATACTACCTTTTCAATTCAAATTAGAAAAGCTTCTGGTTTGAAAGGGACCAGAAAGAATGTTTTTATCAGGGAGTAATACGTTTAATTAATTCTCTGAAAAGGAAAAAAGAGAGGGGGAGAAGTAAAAATATATTGGAAATTGTTTTCTAGTTAATTTCATATAAAGCCCCTAAAATACTTATGTATTTATCATTGGGTCCTCTACCTTTCTGAATGCACAAAATAACTTCGAATAATTTTTGCACAAACCTTCCTTTTACAAATTCCATCCAAACCTCTAATAAACGATTGGAGATAGTTTGCTGATTAAGTTCACTTAAAGTCCATCAAGATCTTGCGTATTTCTCTCCACACAGCTTTTCAAAATTCTTATAATTTGCGGATTTACGATATTTTAATTGTATTTCAGGTTTTGAAATTTTATATCCACATGCTTAATTTGATTATCAAATGTTATCAAGATCTAGCAAAATTTCCTAGGATTACAATTAGTCTATGTCTGTTTGAATTTCACTTAATAAGATAATAAGTATCTTGATAGATTTGGTAGACAAAGTCAACTTGCCAATAAGAATATTTTTTGGACATATAATTTGAAAGTATATGTATGTCCTAGAGACAATCTATATTAGGACAAATGTACTTTATATACGTTTGTATTATTATTAATGGAGATTAATCTTTTGGCATTTGCAATTATTGAATTATTAGTTGATTGTTTGTAATATTCTATAATATGCATCCCTAGAGGTTACATTGTTATTAATAGTGTGAGATATTAATATTATAACGTAACTCTTAAAATAGCATCGACTAATGATAATTGAAAATAGGATATCGATGATATGTGATAAGTCGACATGTGGTCTACATCACATCCTTATATGTTCATATATATCAAAATAATATATGAACATAAAAAATAACTCCATGTGTCCATCACGAGTAGTCATTACTCATAGCAGGTGAGACATACTATATCCTCTAAGGATGTGATGCAGATCACATGTCGACTTGTCACATATCATCGATATCCCATTCTCGATGATCATTAGTCGAAACTATTTTAAGAGTTCCGTTATAATATTAATATCTCACATTATTAATAACAACGTAACCTCTAGGGATGCATATTATAGAATATTACAAACAATCAATTAATAATTCAATAATTGCAAATGTCAAAATATTAATCTCCGTTAATAATAATACGAACGTGTATAAAATACATTTGTCCTAATATAGATTGTCTCTAAGATATACATATACTTTCAATATTAAATTAGGATTTTCTTTTTTAATTTTTGTTGTTGAGAGTTGTCATTTGGCATAAGCTTCTGTTAATTTTGACCTGTTTGGGAGGCTCTAATAATTGTATGATTGCATTGTTTTTAAGAATTCAAATATTGATTAGAGAGTCTGGACCGGGTCGCTCTTCTGGCCGCGGCTGTCGACAACTCGGCTTTATTTTCTTGGCTATGTCCAGTTGTGTAAGAGGGACCGTCCCAGTTATATTAAGTTCCTGAGTTGGACTATTTCTTTCTCCTATATTTATTGTATTTGACAGGCATTGGAATCTTCCTAAGTATAGGACAATCGTTTATAGAGTTGATTATTTATATGGTCATTCAATTCTTAGAAATAATGTCAGAATTTTTATATTTATTTTATAATAGAAACGTCACTCAATCACATTAAAATTAGCACAACAAAGTCTTTTTTTTAATAGAAAAGTCAGTTTAGTATTCTTTTGACGTGACACACCTTTGGTCTCCACTCGTTTTGTTTTCCACAATCTCCCTATCACACGGATTTTTTTATCAAACTGTTCCTCCCATTGAGTTTTAATACGAAGAAACATTAGTCTTTTGCACAAATAAATGGAATAAATAAAATAAAATGATTATGTATACAATTAAAATATCTCTTAATAGAAAGTAGGAATATAGATGTTTCTGTATATTATTATTATTTTTTCAAGTTTTGATATCAATTTCCGTGGCGGATCTTTTCATCATCTAATAACCCTAAATAGGGTAGGAACATAGATGGTAGTATGGTTCAAGTTATTAACAAAGCCTATCAAATAACAAAGATGTAGTATGGAAGCGATTATTGTTAATTTAAACTTTATTTTTTTAAATAAAAATCTATAATCTTCAACCAATATTAACATCATAATTACAGAAACTAACACTTATCAAGATTATAATTAAAAATACATAGTCTAAAAATCATACCTCTTAGCAGAATTTCAGATCACCGGAATGCTCACCCATCCTGGCACTTGACTCCCCGTTTCTTCACTGAATTCGACGAGATAAATGGTCTAGGTGCTAAGAGACTCAACAGACTCTTTCTAAAATTCTTTTTAAGATGCACATTTATAGACTAATATGGTTCTAAGTATAAACTTTCAAAGCTTTTTTTTTCTGATATTATGATATTGTTCTTGGTATTGATTATAGACTACGAGGGGGTTTAGCTAGACATTGAAGTTTTTTCAAAGAAAGATTTTTATTGCAGATTTCGAATATCTCAAATTGTTACAATGAGGCTCTTTATATAGATAACCTCGGTAGATTACATGACAAAAATTTAATGCCGCTTTTTACAAAAGTCATAAAGTAAATAGTAATTGATTAAATTATTTCTACAGTAGTATGACGGCGATACTATTACGGAAATACAGTAACTTTGACATAATTGCATGAAAGTTGCCTTGCTTAGTTACATTGCAGTTTCTTTTTTCTTGAATCTTTATTGCATTTTGTCTTGTTGCATCCTTTATTGCATTTTGTCTTCTTGTATCCTTTATCAAAAGTTGTAGCATCCATCTTCACGTGTTTTGGTTCTTGTATTTGATCATCTTTGATTGTCTTCATCCCGCCTTGAAGATTCTTGGATAATAGTATGATAATATAATAGTAGTATATTTTAGTAATATAGGCCTCTATGTAGTTTGACTACATTGGGCTATTATTAGAGTGTTATAGGCTCGCCGTAGTTATCACTAAGGTGGCGGTGGGCGGGACGACCCGACCCGCCCGACCCCCGTCCCGACCCCGCCCGGTCCCGACCCGACCCCGCAAAAAAAAAAAAAAAAAAAAAAATTAACGGGGGCGGGACGATGTCTCGTCCGCCGGACCGAGCCCGCCCCCGAGCCCGCCGGGACCCGAGCCCGTCCCGACCCCGACCCCGACCCCCGACCCTTAAACCCCCTTTGCAAAAATAACCGTTGCACCAACGGCCATTTTAGATTATGGTTTGACAACGGCCATTTTAGGCCCCCTCCCCCAACCCCCCTACCCCTTAATATTTATTTTTAACCCATAAGTTATTATATTTACACTTTAACCCAATTTTTCAACTATAAATAACTCATTTTCTCTTCATCTTTCTCACAAATCTTCCTACAATCTCTCTAATTTCTCAATATCTCTCTCTACATTGTTTGCTAAATATTCAATTTTATTAATTCATTTGGGAATTGGGAGTGAAGTTGGCAACTAGCTTGAGGATCTTCCATCGAGCAAAGTTTCAATTTTCAACCTCTCGATTACACGTCGACGTTACGTCGGCGTTTGGTACATTCGTTCCTTCATTAAATTATTATTGTCTGTTTATTTTATTTAGCGCACTTAATTTTATTGTCTTTAATTATTTATTATCATAATTAAAATGGAAGGATTAAAAGGTATGTTTAAGGGTAAGGGTAAGGGTGCTTCTTCTAGTAGAGGCAACCAGGGCAAGGGTACTTCTTCTAGTCATCTTATTCCTACACGGGATGATTTTGTTGATACTCAACATTTTCCTACAATACCATTAGATTTAGACGAGGAGTTATTTTACGGAACTCAAGAAGACTTTAATTTAGACGATGATCTAGACGATACACCCACTAATATTGATGACAACACGCCCACTAGTGCACCTTCAACCGAAATACCTCCTATTCCCCCTAGTATGAGACGAGGTCCAAAGCAAAACGACCATTAAAATCGAGATGCATGGACATTTTTTGATAGGGACGTAGAGAATCAAGTAGCCATATGTAAAATTTGTAAAAATGTTTTAAAATTTAAAAGCGGAAAAGGTCACGGTGGGACGGGGGGTTTAATTAGACACGTAGTAAGTGCTCATCCAGCTAGGTATGCCCAATACCAGGCTTCAAAACCGGGTGCGCAAACGGCCGCTCCATCGGGACAAGGTTCACATACCGATATCGTCCTGGGACCAAGTATGTGGTCAAATTAACCCTATGACGGGGGGAATTGTAGGCTCTAAATACAACAAACATAGAGATAGGGAAGCAATATCAAAATTAGTTCTTTGTGGAGGGTTTGCCTTTTTCATTTCCTTCATCTCCGGTTTTATTCATTACATTAGAGATATATATAATCCTGCTTTTAACGGTTTTCCTAGGTCAACCGTTAAGAGAGATGTATTTAAATTTGCGCATGAATATCAACAATATTTACGGTTTTCATTATATCATTTTAATGGCAAAGTATCTATCACGTCGATATAGGTCGTAGTACTAACGGCCATGATTATTTAAACGTAACTTGTCATTGGATAGATTATAAATGGTCTATGCAAAAACGTATTTTAGCGTATAGATATATAGATGATAGGCACACCGGTACTTTTATTGCAGAAAATATTTATCAAGTGTGCGATTATTACGGAATTACCGATAAAATTATGACTATTACATTAGATAACGCTTCTAATAACAATTACGCAATTACAATGTTAAAAAATAGTTTAGCTCCATCTTTTCCGGACCATTTTCATATAAAATGCGCGTGCCATATATATAACTTAATTGTAAAGGATGGTCTATCACTTTTTGAAGACATTCTTAGTAAAATACAATTTGCTATAAACTTTATTTTTAAAAGTAATAAAGTACAACGTAGAAAAGAATATAAAAAAATTTGTCATGATTGTGGACTACCTTTTAGAAGAATTCCACAAGAAGTATCCACTAGGTGGAATTCTTTATACGAGCAACTCCTTGTTGCTTATGACTATAAATTACCTATAACTTTATTTTTTAACTCTCATAATAAAAAGCCATTTGATATGATTTTAGATAGTGATTGGGAAAAAATTTCCGAACTTATTGTATTTTTAGAGAAATTTTTTCAAGCAACAAAAGAATTTTCCGGTATATATTATCCTACTATTTCAACTATGTTATTTTATAAAACTCTAATATTTTTATTACTTAGTGAATATATGGAAAAACCAGATTATAAGGCGACTATTAAAAAAATGTTTGTCAAAATAAAAAAATATTTTATTCCTATTCCTTCTATTTATATTATTGGTTCTCGTATTAAATCCTACTATTAAAATAGACGGTACTAAATCACTAATTGAAACTATTTACGATTGTATAGAAGTACTACCACCTCCAAGTCCCAAAAATCTAAATCACCCACCACCTATTGAACAAACTAAAGAAGAAGTGTTGAATAGCGTAGAACACCACCGCAAAAATATATATAGATTTTATCAACAAGAAAATGCTAGTAACGTACGGCTACCATACCATCTTCTTCATCTTCAACACAACCTCACAAAAGACATGCTTTGTTTTCGCGCTAGTATTGAAAGCCTCGAAATAGAATGTGCGGCCGTACCTCTACTAACCAAATTAGCGAGTTGGATATTTTTGTTTTGCGGTGGTTCGTACCGTATCAAGAAGTTATCAATGAAGATGGACAAGAAGACTTGTGAAATCTTCGGAGGGGAATGAGAAGACCTTTCCGACACTTTCATTGATGGCTCGAGATGTTTTGAACATTCAAGCGTCATCAACTCGCGTCGGAAAGCGCTTTTTCAGGCAGTGAGATATCAAATAGGAGACCACGAGACACTCATTGGCCGGAGATGACTTGGAAATTGCGTATTATTCAGAGATTGGATACGAGCGGAGCGGAGAAGGTGCGGTCAACCGGAGATCAACGAAGAAGATGATGAAAACTACAACGAAATCTTAACCGAAGGTAGTGGAAGTGACGTGGATCAATTTGACCAACAAATACCTATTCCAACCGAAGAACCACATGAAATCATCAAGCAATTAGAACAGATTTTTTTGAAAATGTAATTTTTTTAATTGCAATTTTATTATGTAATTTGCAACTTTTGGACAACACCATAAAGTTGCAATTTAGATTTTAGACAATTGTATTTGTATTACAAAAAAATCATATGTCTATTAAATAATATAAGAGGCACAAAAACAAATGACCTTGGGATGTTTTTATTACACTATCTTGTTTTATTTATTGAGTTTTTTTTATACATATGTTATTTAAAAAAAAAAAAAAAAGGAAAACCCGACCCCGCCCCGCCCCGACCCGAGCCCGCCCCGACCCGATACCGACGGGATCGGGGTCGGGACTGGAGCAGGTCCCGCCCAGACCCGACCCCGCTAGGCCCGCTAGGCCCGCTAGTCCCGATCCGGACCCCGGATCGTCCCGCCCCGACCCCGACCCCCGCCGTACCCGCCCGCCAGACCCGAGCCCGGCCCACTGGCCACCCATAGTTATCACTACATTGGATCTTGTTTTATCATGCAAAAGGATTAGATGATCCTTCCTTTTTAATAGTATGGGTAGTATTGGTAATATTTTATTAGTGATTAAAGGCCTTTTCTCTGACCTGTTAAAAGTTTATATTGCTCCGTAGTCGCTTTGGCATGTCTATGTTTCATGATCATGATTCGATCGTGCATGTTAGTAAGTTCCATAGTGTCTTGGGATAGTACATCATTATTATAGTACATGGTAATAATTTCTTCAACTTCTCCACATTTGGTTGTTCCAATTATGCTGGCCTTCCTAGCCTTCAACATATCTTCTATCTTTGATTTCAAAGTTAACAATCCAATAGCTCTTTTGGCAATTAGCCATTCTTGAAATTTTTTCAATGTACATGGTATCTTCATTTTGAGATCTTCATCATCACCACTGATATTACTATTTTTTCCAGTTTTAAATAGTTGACATATTACAATGGATTTTCCGGTCAGATCCGTTAAGGCATCAAATAGTTGTATTCCATATATACCTTTTCCAAAAGATTTCATCATTGCTTGAGCAAATTCTATTATAACACTATGTAGTTTAGAAATATTATAAAAAGTATCATCTACTATAATTTTGTCAATAAAACCATAAGTAAATAATTTTGATACTATATTAGGGTTAGCATTTTCACTACATAAAAATCTCGGATATTTGCTAAGTTTTGCACTGCGTAAAATATGTGGGTTAGACTTGTAATCATAAAATTTATTTATTTTTCATAAGTTGCAATATATTCAGGTGCATGTTTTAATTTATCACTTATTGTCACAGTTGTTGATTCTTGGAAAGATGAGGTTGTTATGGAAGGTGGTATAGTGGATGACATGGTTGCAAGCTTGGATGTAAAAGTTTTTGGGAGTGTAAGAATGTTTGGTTTTTCTGTAGTAGATTGATAGGATTTTAAGGCTTGTAGTTTTTCAAAGTCTCGGATAGCTTCCGTAATCTGATTTACCAGATGTGTATTTTCTTGTAATTTGGTTGTAATGATTTCATGGTTTTGTTTGATGATTTCATGGTTTTGTTTGATGATTTCTACAACCTTAGTAATATATTCTTCAAAATTGTTACTAGTGATTGACATCATTGTACCTGCTAAGAAAATCAGCTAAAATATTCTTAGTTCCAGAGATATTTTTAACAATAAAATTATAAAAATAAAAGAATGATTGCCATTTTCTTCTTTTATTTAATTATGATAAATGATCTATTTTATTAGTAATAAAAGCTCTTACTTGGGTGTTATCAGTTCTAACAACGAATTCACTGGTAATAGGTGATAGTGAAATCTTTTTATTTCAAATTTTACAACTAATAGTTCTTTTTCATTAATATGATAATTTTTCTCGTTTGGCTTCCATGTTCCACCTCCATATCCACAAATTAGTGATTTTTCTTTATCTATATCATTTTTATCATAAGCTATGAGGATTGCTCCACATCCCACATCACTAGCATCAGTAAAAAGTTCTAGTTGATCTTGTTCCGTTGATATTCTACGTTTTGGTAAGGACTTTTTTGAAAAGTAAAAGTCCACATAGTAGCCTAACCTTTTTAGTAAGAAAACATAGTGAACAAAAAAGAGGAAAGACTAGAATGATAATTGATTATAGAGAATTAAATAAAAAGATAATATTTGATGGATATTTTTTACCATACAAAAGGAACCTTATTAATAGATTAGGAAATAAAAAATGATTTAGTAAATTTGATTGCAAAAGTGGATTCTGGCAAATAAAATTAACAAATGAATCAAAACCTTTAACAACCTTTAGTGTCCCTGAATGGAATGTACTACCATTTGGATTAAAAAATACACCATAAATATTTCAAAGAAGAATGGATCAAGTTTTCACAAAATTAACAAAAAATTGTATAGTATATGTTGATGACATATTAATATATAGTGATAGTCTAGAAGATCATAAAACATCTAGAAGAATTTATAAGAACTGTGAAAAACACGGAATATTATTATCTGAGAAGAAATCTAAAATTTTCAAAAATCATATAGAATATTTAGGATATATTATATATAAAGAAGGATTACAATTGCAAGAACATGTTTTAACAAAAATAACAAATTTTAAAGATAAATTAAAAACTAAAAAAGAGGTACAACAATTTCTAGGAATAGTAAATTATGTTTCAGACCATATAAAATATTTACCACTTTTAAGAAAATCATTGCAAGAATTAACTAGAAAAAATATAACATTTGAATGGAAAGAAGAACATACTAAAGCTATAAACAAAATCAAAGAAAAAGTAAAGTCCTTACCAAAACATAGAATACCAACGGAACAAGATCAACTAGAACTTTTTACTGACGCTAGTGATGTGGAGCAGTCCTCATAGCTTATGATAAAAATGATATAAATAAAGAAAAAACACTAATTTGTAGATATGGAGGTGGAACATGGAAGTCAAACGAGAAAGATTATCATATTAATGAAAAAAAACTATTAGCTGTAAAATTTGGAATAAAAAGATTTAACTATCACCTATTACCAGTGAATTCGTTGTTAGAACTGATAACACCCAAGTAAGAGTTTTTATTACTAATAAAATAGATCATTTACCAGAATTAAATAAAAGAAGAAAATGACAATCATTCTTTTGTTGTTATGATTTTATTGTTAAAAAATATCTCTGGAACTAAGAATATTTTAGCTGATTTTCTTAGCAGGTACAACGATGTCAATCACCATTAACAATTTTGAAGAATATATTACTAAGGTTGTAGAAGTCATCAAACAAAACCATTACAACCAAATTACAATAAAATACACATCTGGTAAACCAGCTTATGGAAGCTTTCCAAGACTTTCAAAAACTACAAGCCTTAAAATCCTATCAATCTACTACAGAAAAACCAAACATTCCTACGCTCCCAAAAAACGTTTACATCAAAGCTTGCAACCATGAAATCCATTATACCACCTTCCATAACAGCCCTCATCCTCCCAAGAATCAACAATTGTGACAATGAGTGATAAATTAAAACATGCACCTGAATATATTGCAACTTATGAACAAATAAATAAATTTTATGATTAAAAGTCTAACCCACATATTTTACGCAGTGCAAAACTTAGCAAATATCCGAGATTTTTATGTAGTGAAAATGCTAACCCTGATATAGTATCAAAATTATTTACTTATGGTTTTATTGACAAAATTATAGTAGATGATACTTTTTATAATATTTCTAAACTACATAGTGTTATAATAGAATCTGCTCAAGCAATGATGAAATCTTTTGGAAAATGTATATATGGATTACAACTATTTGATGCCTCAACGGATCTGACCGAAAAACCCATTGTAATATGTCAACTATTTAAAACTGGAAAAAAATAGTAATATCAGTGGTGATGATGAAGATATTTCAAGAATGACCAAGTGCCAAAAGAACTATTGGACTGTTAACTTTGAAATCAAAGATAGAAGATATGTTGAAGGCTACGAAGGCCAGCATAATTGGAACAACCAAAGGTGGAGAAGTTGAAGAAATTATTACCATGTACTATAATAATGATGTACTATCCCAAGACACTCTGGAACTTACTAACATGCACGATCGGATCATGAACATGAAACATAGACATGCTAAAGCGACTATGGAGCAATATAAACTTTTAACAGGTTAGAGAAAAAAGCCTTTAATCAGTAATAAAAATGTTACCAATACTACCCATACTATTAAAAAAGAAGGATTATCTAATCCTTTTGCATGATAAAACAAGGCCCAATGTAGTGATAACTACAGCAAGCCACAATGTAATATTTTGATACGGCCCAATGTAGTCTAACTATAATAAGCCCATATATTACTCATATGACAATTCATATTACTATCAAGGAATCATCCAGATGCAACAAAGAAGAAGACATCCACAAAATTATTTGTGAAAAAATAGCAATGGTCCCAATAATTATAAAAGATGTCGGACCCATGAAGATGACAAAGTTCAAAAAATCACAACAAGCCAAAAGTAATTCTCTTCAAAGATGAACGTAATTTGCTACAAAGGATGAAAGGGACAAGACAACTTCACAAGAAGACAAGAAGCAATAAAGGTGTTCAAAGAAAGAAGACTACTGCAATACAATGAGACAAGACAAATTACTATAGACTTTTTGAAAAATATGTCAAGTAATAGTATAGCCGCCACACTACTGCAGAAATAATGCAATCAGTTACTATTTACTTTACGACTTTTGTAAAATGCAGCTTTAAAATTTTGTCATGTAGTCTACCAAGGTTATCTATATAAAGAGCCTCATTGTAACAATTTGAGATATTCGAAATATGCAATAAAAATATTTCTTTGAAAAAACTTCAATGTCTAGCTAAACCCCATCTTATTCTATAATCAATACCAAGAACAATATCATAATATCAGAGAAAAAACACTTTGAAAGTTTATACTTAGAATCATATTAGTCTATAAACCTGCATCTTAAAAAGAATTTTAGAAAGAGTCTGTTGAGTCTCCTAGCACCTAAGCCATTTATCCCGTCGAATTCAGTGAAGAAAAAGGGAGTGAAGTGTCAGGGTGGGTGAGCATTCAGGTGATCTGAAATTCTGCTAAGAGGTATGATTTTTAGACTATGTGTTTTTAATTATAATCTTGGTAAGTGTTAGTCTCTGCAATTATGATGTTAATATTGGTTGAAGATTATAGACTTTTATTTTAAAAAATGAATTTTAAGTTAATAATATTCATGCTACATCTTTGTTATTTGATAGGCTTTGTTAATAACTTGAATCATATTAACATCTATGTTCCTACCATCTTTAGGGTTATTAGATGATGAAAAGATCCGCCACAAAAATTGGTTATTATGCTAAGAGGTATGATTTTTAGACTATGTGTTTTTAATTATAATCTTGATAAGTGTTAGTCTCTGCAATTATGATGTTAATATTAGTTGAAGATTATAGACTTTTATTTTAAAAAATAAATTTTAAGTTAATAATAATCGCTTCCATGCTACATCTTTGTTATTTGATAGGCTTTGTTAATAACTTGAACCATACTACCATTTATGTCCTCCTTTTTTTTTCTTTTAACACTCAAAAGTGAAGCTAGAGGCTCCACCCCATCCTAAAGTTCTAAAATTACTTAACCCTGCATGTAATCAATTAGCAGTATTCAAAAATTCCTTCTAATTAAACACTAAACTCCTAAAGTTCTAAAATTACTTAGCCCTGCATGTAATCAATTAGCAGTATTCAGAAATTCCTGCTAATTAAACACTAAACATCAATTGAAGTTATTATTTCATTTTTGCTCCTATGAGAAATTCCACCCTTCATCGAAAAATTATACTATAGTATATATAAATTAAAATTTAATTACTTCTTATACATATACATTAAATTTTGAACATTCCTATTGAAATTTCTAGTTTCGCCACGGGAGATATGCCGACTCTCCTCTCTAATGTTGCTCCTAAGTCTACGTAATAGTGGATATCAAACTAATTCCTATGTGTAGAGTAGCTCTTTATCATGCCAAAGCTGTGGATTCTTAAACAGAGATCAAATCAGTTAGTTGAGTACAGTAGTATTTGTTTATAATAGTTCTCAAACTTGTGATCTCTATGAAACTAATATTACTTTCTCGTGATCATGAAGTACCGTTTCTTTTGTAGAATATAGTTCATTTGCAAAATAATAATTCTATGCTTAACCAAATTAATTCACCCAATTCAAACCTGCTTCAAACGCTCTTTGGAACTTAAAATATATTTACCTTCTTTAATAGCTCATCTAAAAACTGTTTGACAGAAAATACTTTCCATCAAGCTAAATAGTTAAATGGAAAGTGATCTCATGCTTTTCTTGCCTTCTTTTAGGGCTGCATCCATAAATCCATAAGAAGGTTCAAAAGTTGGGATTAATGTTATTCTTATCTCTACTTCAACATTGAGTTCTTTCATTTGTTGTTACCTTCATCTGTCCCCTTTGTTTTTCAGTGTAGAACATAAAGTTTATAGAGAAAATTAGATGGGAAGGCCTCCTTGTTGCAGTGATAAGGTGAATAATAGAAGATGTAATTGGAATGATGAGGATGCAAACACATCTACATTTGTCTCAAAGCATGGAATTGGCAATTGGGCAACCATGTCCAAGAAATCAGGTACACACAATAACTATTACTCCTTTTTTTATAGCACAAAAGTTCCCGAAAGTCAATGGTACACAGTTAGAAACTCGATGGACAATTCTTTTTCCTGTTTTAGTTTCTTATTAATAAATGAAATCCATAATTAAGTTCATATGTATTAGATTGTCCATAATTGGTTGAGGGAATGGGTTGTTGTCTTCTTATATGGTCTTGTACGATCCCTCACATCATGATCTAGCATTGGGGATTGAGTTATGTTCAATATCCATTTTTAACGTTTTATTAAAGTCAGACCTGTCAATGCTCTTGTACTTTCCGATGTTGGGTCGGATGTTATGTTATCCACTCTTTAGTTGTCTTGATCTCGACGTGCAAAACATGTTATATTGTCCTATATTGATTGAGGAAATATGACGTTGTCTTTTCATTTCGTCTTGAGGCAATTGCCACCTGATGAATTAACTTTGAGTTAGGTTTAAAGTTCATTTTCTTACAATTTGCGAGCTATTAAATTTCAAGATTTGTGTAAATGGGTGCAATTTTTAACAGGAATTGGAAGATGTGGGAGGAATCAGAAGCAGAGGTGGAACAATCGACTGAAGCCTGATCTTAAGCAGGACTTCACTCCCCAAGAAGAAGAACTGATTATTAAGCTTCATGCTACTATAGGAAGCAGGTATGTGCCAATCCTATTTGATCAAATTATTGGACTTGCTATTCACTGTACCAAACTTAATTAATCTCTAACAAGTAATATCAAACAAGTTAAGCCATAGTTCTTGTGTACGCTCCAAATACTTGGAACCTGTTCAACTTAGCTGATTAAAAGTAGTCGATAAGCATCAAGGGTTAAAAAGCACATTTTAAGTGCTGAAACTGATTTATAAACGAGCAGTTAAGTATCTTATAGAACTGCTTGTAGAATTCTGCCTTTTGTAAATTTGCAATTTTTTAGACAAATATTGCCTTTTGTCCTGCTATCACCCAATTTTTTTTCAAATTAACCTGTAGTTTGACACTTCAAATATTGCAGGTGGTCCATAATAGCACAACAACTAGCTGGGAGAACAGATAATGATGTGAAGAACTTGTGGAACACTAAGCTGAAAAAGAAGCTCTCTGCAATGGGGATTGATCCAGTAACTCACAAGCCCTTCTCACAAATTCTCACTGACTATGGAAACATCGGTGGCTTCCCGAAAGCCAGAACTCGATTCGTGTCTCTTAACAGAGAGCTAAAAGGTGCATTTATGTCTAGACCAGAACAACTTCAACAATCTTTGCAAAAATTTCAAAACTTCAACCGCCATTGTGTGACAACAATTAAGCTACCAAAATCCGAAACTTCAGAAGAATGTTTCTTTAGCAACAATCAGGCTCCTGTTGATCTGCTTTCCGAGTTTGAAGCTATAAAATTTGTAACAGAGTCCTCAAATTACAATTCCCCAAAGGCAATTTTCTTGCAAAGCAATTCAATAATTGACTGCTCTTCTTCACCATTGTCATCGTCGTCATCATCAGCTGGATCTCATTCTTTAACCGAAAATCAAGTCAACTGGTCTGACTATCTTCTTGATGGTGCATTTCTTCCACCAAATATCAAAGATCAAGAAGAAAAATTAACCATAGAAGAAGGGCTAGTGTGTTCGGGAGCTCAAGATGGATCAAACAACGTGTCATCGATGGAGGATTCTGATGCCTTGTTGTCTACAAAGGGTACATCATCGTCATCATTTGTCGAAAGCATGCTTGAATGTGAAAATGAAATGTTCTTGAACTTTCCTGGCCTATCTGAGGATCCGTTTTATTAGTGACGGTGCACTAATTGATGAACAAGAATTAGACTTTAGCAGCAGTTCATTACTTTGTTTTATGTCCTAATAGCCAAGTTAATGCAATTTCTTCCTCAGATCATCCAAAACGAAAAAGATGTAAAAATAATATGATGAATAGTGTTATATTTACTTTCTATCAATTTGGGAGTTTGGAAGCTTTTGCAGTAATATAGTCGAATGATGCTAGCCCAATAATGGGAACAAGAAATCCATCAAGTTGCTCAACTTAAACAATAAACTGAACTGGTCTAAATTTTGTGTCATGCTAATTACATATATTAATGGAAATCAATATAGTAAGATATATTGATTCAATAAGAAGAGAGACGAGTACACTAGTAAAATGAGAAGAAAAAGAATGTCTTGTAGGCCTTAACATATGACCCAAACAAATACTTAACAGTATATGTTAGTTTTAGCTTCATTCTTTAGTTTCACTTCCCTTATGCGGTTCTGCACTTTTCCCTCAAACTATTCAGGGAAGCAAGGTAAGAATCTTGGTATGCACTAGACAAGCATATGACACCAATCAAAACGTATTCTTTCAAAATTAGCTATACTTCCCTCTCAACTTGTTTGTAGTCCGGTGAAATTGTTAGATGAGTTCTTTTCTTTCAAATTCAATCTAAAAAATAACATAAACAACATCATTTTCTGTTACTGCTATATAGATAAATGACATTTTAATATACACATTAAATTTCTATGAGAATACTTAATTTGTGTAATTATCCTGTAATGATATAAATATCAACTATGTAGATTTGTTTATTTCGTAACAAGATACTAAGGTGATAGACACTGTTGGTGTTGGCATCAAAATTTCCAACTAATAAATTGTATCATCTTTTTTCAATTTTAATTTTGTTCTCAAAATTTTCTCGAAATTGTATGTTAGGAATCCAGTCTAATTCAACTAATTTGACCGACAAAATTCCCGACGTTCGCCGTCGATGGCTTGTACCTACGTCCAAATTCTCCCTCAAGTACTTCCGAAAACTCCGCCGCCGTTCCGGAGCTTCTAGGTATTGATATTTCTCTGCTATTTATTTATTTATTTCCTTGATCAGTGGCTTTATCATTTTGACAAAATCATTTTGCTTAGGGCATTCATTCTCTATCATTACATGTTACTAGTTGGTTATCTTGTCAATACTATAAAGTTAAGATGCTTCAATTACTTGGATCTAGTAAAATGATATCCAATTTTGTGTCTGAACTGCTCCTACAATATTAACAGTTAGGGCTGGAAAAAGAATTGAGTATGGCAAATTCACCATTATCTTCATATGCTTAAACTACAGTCGTGACTCGTGATAAATTTGGGTTTCAGAATGTTAAGGAGGATTCATTAACATCAATATTTTTTCTATCTTTCGAAGCCTTGGTGGACCATCCCGTACTTGTGTTGGTGCGAAGTAGTATGTACCCGCTACAATAATTGAGGTGCACGTAAATTGGCCCAGACATTATCATCATGAAAAGAAACACCAATCTTTTTCCGCTGCGTTCTATTTTTGAACTTTTTTATCACTTCCATTGCTAGACGAACACGAAGACATGCCAACAGAGAGAAAAGAACGGGAGGATAAGGTGCATTGCTATTTTTAGATACCCAACAGGAAGTTAAGGTAAATTGGGCTTCCTTTTGATGAACTAAAACCAGGAGGAAAAGGGTTTTTGAATTTCTTTTCTTATTTAAATCAGTTCTAAAAGAAAAGGTGATATCAGTTCCTATTGGAAAAGCAGAGAGATGTTATTAGGGGTTCATTATCATTTAGCAACTTCGTCGGGTAATACATTAGTGATTTGCACATATATTTCTTACAGGAGTGTGTAGCATTGTCTCCTAATTTTCGTCTTTGCAAATTCTGAGTTGTCCCATTTTTGCCTGCTTTATGTCAATACTTCCATTGATACTTCTTTGTTGTTTTGACTTCCATAACTGATACTTTTCTCAACCATCTATAATAGTATTTTTGGTAACTTAGGACTTGTTATCTCTATTTTGTAGGGGTGGCCAGTGGGCCGGGATCCGGCGGGACGGGTGATTGGGTCGGATTCGGGACTGTGGCAGGATCGGCGGGCCGGGACTCGCAGGACAGGCCGCCATCCCATCCCTCATCCCGCCAAAAAGGGGGACCGGTATTGACGGGGCGGGGTCGGGTCGAGACCATTTTTTAGACATAATATATACACACACTTCAATAATTGAACAAGATAATGTAATAAAAATATCCAGTGTTGTTTTTGTGCCTATATTATTTAATAAAAATATGATTTTTTTGTAATACAATTTCAAAATTGAAAAAAAAAAACATATTTATAAACACCTTTCTAATTTCTTCACAATGTCTTGTGGTTCTTCGGTTGAAATTGTAATTTGTTGGTCAAATTGGTCGACGTCACTTCCACCTCCGTCAGATAAGATTTTGTTGTAGTTTTCGTCAATCTCCCGTTGACCGCACCTTCTACGCTCCACTCGTATCTAATCTCTGAATAAAAATGCAATCTATAACCTGTCTCCCGCTAATGAGTGTTTGTGCTCTCCTTATATCACTTTATTAACACTGTTGTATATCTATCATCTAGATTAGTGGGTGTGTTATCTAAATTATCTTCTAAATTAAAGTCTGGTTCAGTTGTAGAATATATCTCATTATCTGATGGTATATCATTAAAAAATCTAGTTTCATCTATAGTGTAATCAATCAAATCATCATGTCTAGGAATATGATGACTAGAAGAAGTAGCCCTGCCCTTGTTACCCATACTAGAAGAAGCACACTTACCCTTAAACATAGAGATGGCAATGGATCCTAGACCTGGTCCGAATCCGGTGGATCCAGATCCTTTTTATAGGATATGGATCTTCAAAATTTGGACCCAACGGATCCGGATCGGACCCGGATCCATTTCTGACGGATCAGATCTGGATCTGAATCTTGTATTTGAGATCGTATCCGGTCCAGATCCGACCTGTGAATCCGTTTTGAGGGATGCAGTGAATGGTAAGTTTGATTCTTAACATTTTTCCATGGCAGGTAATATATTATGATCTGCTTTCATGTTCAGTTATCAGTTACACTATGTTTCAAATCTTAATGTTCTCTATAAGAGGCAAAATAGTGTGGTAATAGTATCTAATAAACAACCTATTCTATCAACTAAAAGTGATTGCGACATTTGTTTCCAATCTCAAAGCCTATTCTATCAGCATTGCACATAAAATTCATTACTTTGGTTGTGAGTAGACTCTAAATTTGGCCTCTTTATCTACAGAAAGTTGCATAAATTTTAGTACATTTAAGATTCTAATGCTTAAATTTTAGCATATTGTGAATGCTCAAAGTTTTGACAAAGAATTGAGTTTAAAAGTGGTTTATTATTGATTTTGATACTCACGGAAGGTGAGAGTTGTTTAACTATTTGTCTCATCCTTAAAGCTTTCTAAATCCATTGCTTTAAATTTCTGAATTAGCTATGATTTTTAGGGATGACGAAGACTGCTTACAACTCTATATACTGAGGAAAGGGACACTTCGAATGATAAGATAGTGATAAGTTTTTCTTTGATATTCTGCTTTTTCCTCAGCAATAGTGTGAGTATGTTTGTCTCTTCACTTCCTGATTGTCTTAACCTTAAAAAATATAATTATGAATAGAACCATATTTTAGGATATACCAAAAAAAATAAAATTAAAAGCCCTATAAGCTTGCAAATTATTTTTACAGTTTCAGTTTTTAATTTCTTGATTTGTTTTTCAATAAGTGTCTTATGGTTTTTACACAAACATTCCAAACTTGGAATGAAAGGAGATCTCATCTAGCTGATTGGAATGAAAGCGTGATGGTGCAAATGATGTTGGGATGATCCAAGAAGCGGACATGGGAGTTGGCATTATTCAAGGAAGACCCAAATTCGGGCTTCATTTTGTCAAAAATGTTTCAACGTGTGGGAATATTATTCAAGGCAAATTTTTTTACATGTGGATTCAGATCCGATCCGTGGACCCGGTGGATCCGATGGATCTGGATTTGGATATGATTTTTATGGACCCGATGGATATGAATCTGGATCTAATAGGATCCGGTCCAGATCCGATCCGTTGTCATCCCTACTTAAACATACCTCTTAATTCTTCCATTTTAATTATGCAAATAAATAATTAAAGATAATGAAATTAAGTGCGATAATTAAAATAAAGTAACAATAATAATTTAATGAAGGAACGAATGTACCTAACATCGACGTACCGTCAACTTGTAATCGAGCTAGTTGCAAACTTCAGTCCCAATTTTTGAACTTTGATACAATTATACAAATAAACAAATAAACTAAAATATTTAGTAGGCAATGTAATTGTAGACTTGTAGAGGGATGAATTGAGGTGAGAGATTAGAGAGATTGTAAGAAGATTAGAGAGAGATTCGGGGTCGGGGTGGGGCGGGTCTGGGGCGGTACGGACCTGGGCGGGATGAGCCCAGTCCCATCCCGGTTTCGAGTCCCAACACCATTTTTTTTAGGGGATCGGGATGGGACCGGGGCGGGGGCGGGTCAGGACAGGGCCGACCTGGCCCACTGGCCAGCATTACTATTTTGTATGATGACTCACAATAGTTGAAGTTCTTTATGGCTTAATCACTTTATGAGAATGAAAATAAAGAAGGCAGAAAATGTTTCAGTATTGCCCGAAGGGAGAAAACAATGGGGAGAGCTTGGAGGGACTTAATGGAAACAAGACACTCTTTCTCTCCAGATAACAAGAGTTTTTTATAGAATTTATTATTGAATAATAGGGATAAATAACAGATGCACACCCACACTATAGCCTCTTAATTATTCAATCTAGAAACGTGTTTATAGAATCTCAAAATATGTGGTTTCATCGAGATATGCTGAAAAGTAGTGAACCCAGAATGAACTTCTAGGGAGAACATGATATTGCTATGCTTGAGTGGTAGCTAAATTTGAGATTGTTAAGCCGAGTAAAAACCAGATAGAGTTTTAAACCCATCATGTCTGCTACACACTGAATTGGACCTATACATAAATGCTGGTGATGTTGTACGTGTATGAACAATAGTTTGGTGTTTTGACGTGGAAAATGAATAATTTTCAGCTGTAAGTTGTTGCGGCAATGGTTTAGTAATTTCTGTGACCTTCTCTAACACTAGTTTGTGATTCGCCGATGCTTGTCAAAACAAAAATAAAAAAAAGTTGGTTTCTATTTTACTTGATCTCTAGTTGGGAATGATGGATGTTGATGATCTTTTGAAATTTTGATGCATCTAAAAACAGACCATGGAACAAAATTAGTAATATATCACCCTTCAACAACGTACTAAAGACTTGTGTGAAATTCTGCACTCCTTTTTCTGTTATGTTTATAACCGTGGTATCCGGGTCAGCTTGTGCACCTCGACTAATTTCACAGTGTATTTGCTATTGCTTATTTTTTGTGGTGAGTAATAGCAATGAAGGGCTTGCAACGAAGACAGAAGGGAAGCTGCAATAAGCATCGAACCTTTACTTGCGGTAGGGCCAGTGAAATTGGCGGCCCTTAAATCAAAGGCAATTTTTTTTTTGATATCAAGCTTCCAGGACTATTCCTGGAGATAGTAGTCCCGGTCCCTCAGCACTACTATCAGTAAATTGCGGGATGCGCTCGAATGAACATGATTTAGAATTCGTGAATTGTTGTGAATTGTGATCAAGGTAAGGCATACTCTCTGTGACAAGCTGCTCCAAAGGAATATAGTGCTTTTTAACTAGTTTTCTTCCTCTCTGACAATTCATGATAAAATTGTCCTGGACCAGTTTTGTTTCTGTGTTCTATTTATACTGATTATCGTACATATTTCATTATATTTAAGCCTTCAACCTGTTGGGACCACTTAACTCCTTTTACCCTTAAATTTATTACTGAGATGCAGTTTTGAATGATAGGACTAGATATGCTCCTTTGCAATGATAATCTTGTGAATGATCATAGTACTTATGTATGTAGTTGTATCTTAGTTAATAATCAATGTAGTTACTGAAAACATGCTGTAGTCTCCTAATGTTATAGGTTTAAGATCCATAGTATGTATATAGAGTAAATGGTAGGGAAAGGGAAAGGTGACGACAAACGAAAAAGAATAGCTAAAAATAAATAAACAAAGAAAGTTTTTGCCAGTAGAATTATTAAGTTGCATGGTAGAATTACATTTAATCTTATTTCTAAGAGGATACAATGCAGAAATGGTTGTGCCACACTACTATTAGTCTATAAAGTTGATTGCATGTTTTTGCTTACTTTAATTAATGTGCTTAGGTAATTTCATAACACAAGAGTATTGATAAAATAATAATTTTACTTTACATTGTTGAATTTCTCCATTAGTTTCCACGTACTGCCTATTGTTCATTTGTCGCTTGTCTTTACATGTCAAGGTGCCAATACAATCAGTTATTATTACTTTTCTGGAGCCAAGTTTTCTCAACATTGTGATATGCATCCTTTGTATCCTTCAAATGGTAATTCTTTCTTCCTAATTTCTATTCAATTGCAAGGTAATGGTAAAGGGGCAACGCAACGTTTTAGCGTCGCTCCAACACGTGGAGAAGCTAGAATGTTGTACTTTCATATTTTAATTTCAGATAGCGTTGGTAGTTGTGTCCATCAGGGTTCTTCTGAGTTGCTTTGATTAAAGACTTGTATACTATATCTAGAGGAGTATTCAGAAATGAATAATATCAAGCTTTATTCTAAGTCCATTTTGTTTTGTTGTTAATTCTTTATTTTTAACTTTTAACCATGTAGGTGTTGAATGAATTATATCAAGCTTTATTCTAATTCCATTTTTTCGAGTTATTAATTCTTTAACTACTACTGCTTGGGTGATAGTTTTAACCATGTAGGTGCGAAAGCAAATTTATCCCTAATTCAGATCTTAACTGCTAATCTCAAAGTATGCATTGAATGCATGAAAGAACCCTCAGCTTGTGATGTCACTGGTTTGTGGTCCTTGCTCAAACTTGTTGCTTTGACTTTTCTTGAATTTAATGGAAAACTGCAACGAGGTGGACCTGATACCACATGTTCTTAAGGCATGGGAATTGAAGTTGTTCCTGGTTGTCTCTTATGCTTAGACTATCTATCCAGTAGTGTTTGACTGAGTTTGTTTAGGAAAATATTTTCTTCATTCAAACGAATGTTAGGCGTCATGGGTTTTAATCTTACTATACTTTGTGGGATACAAAACTAGTAAGTAATTCCCAACAAACAATGTACACTGGTGCAATATATGGCGATCCATGCTGCCGTCGTTTTATTAGAAGATTTGCTGGCTCCTATCTCTTTCATTCCATGCTTACTTTGTATTTTTGTTTCTACATTCTGCTTGGAAACATAAGACTGAAGTAGGAATAAGAAACGTTAGATGAAAATTAATGATTTTTCTTTCACGTATTTTGGGTCTATTATTCAAGAAAATGGAGAGATTGTTGAGAATGTCACACATTGTATTGGTGCATCGCGATGAAATGGAGGCTCGCGTATGGAGTCTTGTGTGACAAGAACGTGCCACCAAAATTTAAAGACAAGTTCTATAGAGTGGTGGTTAAACTGACTATGTTATATGGGGCGCAGGGTTGGCCAGTCAAGAACTATCACGTTCAGAAGATGAAAGTTGCGGAAATTAGGATGTTGTGGTGGATGTGCGGGCATACCAGGAGGGATAGAATTAGAAATAAAGATATCCGGGACAAGGTGGGAGTGGCCTCGGTGGAGGATGAGATGCGGAAAGCGAGGCTGAGATGGTTCGGTCATGTGCAGAGGAGATGCCCGGATGCCCCAATACGGAGGTGTGAGAGATTGTCGATCATCCTAATTACAATAGGAATATAATTCTACCTAAAATAGGATATATACAATAATATTTGGTAAATATTCTATCAGATGGTTTCGGGAGAGTTAGAGGTAGACCGAAGAAGTAATGGGGAGATGTGATCAAACAAGACATGACGCAGGTCCAGCTTACCGAGAACATGACCTTAGATATGAGCTGTGGAGGACACAGATTAGGGTAGAAGACTACTAGTAGTCGTAGTATTATTCGTGTAGTTTCTTGTCTCTCTATTTCTACTTGATATCTGTTGTTTCTTGTACTTTGATTATCGTATTCACTATATTACTGTTTTACCCTACTTTTTATAGTATTTTTGTCATGACCTTTTATACCGCTTTGGATTGCATGTGCATCCTTTTTTGTGTTTGCGTTGTATTTCGTTTTCTTTCTTTTATTTTTTTTCTTTCCTTTCGAGTCGAGAGTCTTTCGAAAACAATCTTTCTGCCCAATAAAGGTAGAGAAAAGGTCTGCGTACAACATTTTCCAGACCCCACTTGTGAAATTATAATTATTGTTGTTGTAGTTTGATTTCTGGAAATATAAGAGTTTAGGAGGAGTTAGTCTAAGGCTCTAAGCTTACCATATTTGGAATTGGGGAAGAATTTAATTGCTATAAATTCAATAAATAATTTTTTTTTGAGAACGACAGGATTCAAAATTTATTGAAGAAAGTCAAAAACTGCCCCATTGATTGGAATGTAGTTATGTACGTCACATTCACAATCTAGCGGTAACAAGCAAAGAAAAACAATGCTACAAGATTCAAAATTTACCAACTATGATGGATGTGTTAGGCTGTGTTGACCACAACACACACACACACGTTTGTTGCTGCTTTCATTGAATGAGGCAACGAAAACATGATTTTGATGGATCATTAAATATGACACACCCATCGTAAATGCTGATACTTGATAAATTAGATCCCCTACTTAAATGACCTTCTCTCTGTCTCTCTCTCATCCCAGTTTTGTGAATTTGAGAAGGCTGGTTACTTTTTTGCGACAACTTTACCACAATGGTGAGAATATTATATGTTTAAATTTTATACAACTTTTTTGCACCATCAAAATTCAATTGACATGGAACAATAGATAATTATTTATAACAAATCTGATATAATAATTGAGAGTATTAGTCTGCTATAATTAGTTAACCTGTACTGATTTTTAAAAAATATTTACCATATATTACTCAAATTTTAATTATATTCCTACTTATGATTGGGTGAGCACTGAACGAAATAAAAAGTTACACATACCCATTTTAATTATATTCCTACATGTGATATTTGAAAAAATGTAACATTCGAAGTTAAGCTGAAAAAGTATATTTGAAAATTGATATTGTATTTGTGCATTGTATTTAACTTAGAAAAAAGGTTGAAATTGTGTGTGGAAAAGACCTTTTACTCGGGAAACTGGTCGAAATTGGCTTTTTTTTTTAATTTGAAACTCATCTTCACATTTTAATTCAAAATCTCAGTCCAATATGGAGTATAATTTAATGCTATTTTGAAGGAAAAAAACATGATGCTCCAAAAGTAAGATTTGAACTTTGAATGAATAAAATACTCCCTCCCAAAAAAGATAGATATATTTTTATATTTAGAAATAATTTAATTTTATGAAATGATTTACAACATAAATATCTAAAACTTATTTTGAACTATACATTTCAAAAGTCTTTATTTATTTTTTAAACTCGTGTCAAGTCAAATTAGATCAATCTTTTTAAATGAATTTTTTTTTAAATTTCATGTTAAATCAAATAATTTAATTTTGCCACAAGAAATAGATGAACCAACAGCGCGGTCAATGTTGCCTCATTTTTGTCCGCAAGCGGCGCACTTTAGGGGAAAACCAGATCTATAGCTGAAGTATCACAGGTCCCAATCCAGTGAACTAGTTGAACAGTTGAACCCAACCCCTTCATTTTTCTACACATTCCCCAACACCTCACTAATAAATTACACTATTTCTCTTCCTTTTTTTCTCATTTCTCTTTCATTTCTAGCTATCCCCAAAATTAGACCTTAGCTGCAGCTGCTGCTGCAGACCCTCCAAGACTTGAGAGTTTCAATGGATCCCACCCTCAAAAAGCAACCTAAACCTACCCCTTTCTCCGCCACCATCTCCATCACCCACTCCAAACCCCACCACCCACTAGATCCCACCCAGCTCCCCTCCCCCACTGTCCAAAACATCTCTACTCACTTCTCCAAGCTCTATGCTAATCACAAAATCCTCAAATCTGGCCATGGTAGACACCTTCCTGTTGACACTCATTTACAGGCCAAAACTCTAGCTGCTTCCACTGCTTTTGATTCCTCATGCTCAGCTTTGACCAAGTCAAAGAGCCAACATGGGGGCAGGAGATATGTGACAGAGGGACAGATGGATATTGATAAAGCTATTGTCTTGCACGAAAAAGGTGAAATCAAGAAAATATTTAACAAGGAGAAGGAACTAAATAAAGAGGTGGATGTTAAAAGGGCATTAGCTTTGTTTGCTAAGAGCCAAGATAGTGACCAGTTGAAGGGGTTTCAACAAGGGGGTGATAAGATAATCAAAAGGCCATCTCTTTCTAGGAGGAAATCATTTTGCTGCTCACAGGTTGAGTTGGCTGATTTCTTCTCTTGCAGTGGTGTGAAAGTTGTGTCTGTGGATATGCCACCCTTTATGCAGATTCATGCTGTGGATTTTGCAAGAAAGGCTCATGATAGCTTGGAAAAGTTCTCCTCTAAATCCCTTGGATTTTCCCTCAAAAAGGTAAACACTTTAATGATTGTGCATTCTTGGTGATCACAAGATTTAGCTTTGATTATTTTGTAAAATGTGTGTTCTTGTTTTCCCCTCAAAAAGGCTCAAACTTGGGAAAAGTTTAGTCAATACGAGATTTGAGCTTATGGTGAGTTAATTTTGTTTTTTGTTAAAATGTGTTTTCTTGATTTTCAGGAGTTTGATGGGGCATATGGACCAGCATGGCACTGTATAGTAGGGACCAGTTTTGGTTCTTTTGTCACACATTCAGTAGGTGGCTTCATATATTTCTCCATGGATCACAAGCTATATGTACTCCTGTTCAAGACTACTGTGCAAAAAGCAGAATCAAGTTGAAATCTTGAGGTGAATTTCGTTTTAGCATAGGTGGAATTTTTGAAAAAAAACTTGCTCTCCTATCTTTTGTAGTTCTGTACATTAGCTTTGTTAAAAAGCAATGGTAGTTCTGTATACCCTCAAAATCAGCACTCTATCCCTTTGACTGTGCCCTCAAAAACCCTCCAAATAGGTAGTGTATTAATTATTGGAATACTGAGAAACAAATTGTACACTGTTGCTAGAGAGAGTAGATACAGTATTTAATGGTGGTGTCCATTGAGTGATTGATGCTACTAGTAAATGGACCATCAACGGTTCACATGCCATATATCTCTTTGTACTTGTGGAAGTAAAGAGGACAAGAGTTCAATGGATTTTTGCCTATTTCCTCTCTAGTTTTACCAATTATACTACTGTAGAAAGAACTGGGATGTACCAGCTTATTTTATGATTTGGAAGATACTGATGATCGAATGACTTTAATTTTGATATCTTGTTAATGCTGAAAAAGAGTTACTGACAAGTTTGCACTTACCAATGAGTGTGTTGATAGCCTTTGCGTGTTCAAACTCCCAATTGATTCTTGCAGTACTTTGATACATAAATTCATCAAACCAAAGAGAAAGAAATGAAATTTTTTTGATAATCCAGGTCTCGGGGTGGCCTTAGTACCCCCATAAATGAATATGCGGTACTAGGCTCTGGAGGTGATGGGACCGGTCTTCAAAGACCCCACCACCAGGTAAATCGCGGGATATGCACACATGGTCGGTGTACGCTTGCGTCCAACGGATCAATGCTACAAGGTTGACCCCCCCACAAGCCCCATCCCTAAAGCTTGGCGGAGACCGAACCCACACTGCAACATGCCCGCGCGGCTTTTAGCGCCCAGGGCTTTACCACATGTATGTGCCCGGAGGACGATATCCTTAGGGGGGAATCGAACTTGCGACCCTAAGGCCGCAAACTTGACTCCCTGCCAGCAAGCTGACCCCTTTGGATAATGAATTTTCTGTTCTTAATTATAAGGGTAGTGGAGATTTGCTACTGTGTTCCCTGTTACATTTGTATGATAAAATACAAGGGGTTCTGATAGCTTTTGCATTTTCCTTCATTGTATTTCTATTGGGTAACCCATTTCTTCTAGGGTAATTTTTAAAAATATATAACTCAACTCAATATTTTTCATCAGTGTTTGCAAAGGCGTTTTTGGGGCAAGCTCCGGGGCGGGGCGTACCAAAAATGCTCCCGGGGGCAAATGAAAGGCGTAGATCCATAGGGCGTACGCCTTAGAATTTGGGGCGTAAGCCTCGGGCGCAAAAGTGTAAGCCCCAGGCATAAAGGCGTATGCCACGGGCGTTAATAAGATGAATGACTTCTGTAGTCGAACGCTCCGGCATGAATCCAAACTGGTTCTCAGAAATAGACACGTCTCTTCTCACCCGGACCTACATATGATTTTCATCGACCTCGAGAAGGCATACGACAATCTCTAGGTAGGTTCTATGGAGATGTTTGGAGGTTAGAGGTGTACATGTGGCGTACACTAGAGTGATAATGATATGTATGATGGAGTCAAGACCAAGGTACAGACAGTAGGAGGAGACTCGGAGCACTTTTCAGTGATGATGGGGTTGCACCAGGGATCAACTCTAAGTCCATTCCTATTTGCTTTGGTGATGGATGGACTAACACGACAAATTCAAGAGGAGGGGCTATGGTGTATGTTATTCGCAGATGACATAGTCCTGATTGATGAGACTGACAGAGGAGTGAACGCTAAGCTGGAGGTTTGGAGCCAGACTCTGGAGTCTAAAGGGTTCAGGCTGAGTAGGACCAAAACATAATACTTGGCGTGCAAGTTCAGTAACGGGAGCGACCTTGAGACAAGCGTGGAGGTGAGGCTTGGTACTCAGGTCATTCCAAAGAAAGAAAGTTTTAAGTATTTCAGGTCCATTATCCAAGGGAATGGAGCAATGGATGATGATGTCACATCGTATTGGTGCAGGGTGGATGAAATGGAGGCTTGCTTTTGGTGTCTTGTGCGATAAAAAGGTGCCACCAAAACTTAAAGACAAGTTTTATAGGGTGGTGGTTAGAAAGACTATGTTGTATGGGGCGGTGTGTTTGTTAGTCAAGACTTCGCACATCAAAAGATGAAAGTTGTGGAGATGATGATGCTGAGATGGATGTGTGGGCATACAAGGAGGGATATGATTAAAGATGATTATATCCGGGACAGAGTGGGAGTGATCTCGGTGGAGGATAAGATACGAGAAGCGACGTTGAGATGGTTCGGGCATGTGTAGAGGAGAGACAAATGCCCCAGTGCGGAGGTGTGAGAGGTTGACTATGGACGGGTTAAGGGGGGGTGGAGGTAGGCCGAAGATGTATTGGGAGAGGTGATTAGACGGGATATGGCGCAGGTGCAACTTACTGAGGACATGACCTTAGATAAGGGATTGTGGAGGACACATATTAGGGTAGAAGAGTAGTAGGTAGTTGAACGTAGTCCTACTTACGCTTACATATTGGTAGTTGTAGTGGTATTATTGTAGACCTATTTAGCCTATCGTACTAGTAGGCGCAATACCGCTTTATAGTCCCCTTTTTGTTTGATTCCTGCTGGTGTGTGTTCTTTCGTGTACCTTATTTATCTTATCTACCTTAGTTAGTTATTGTTTCTTTTTTTTTCAGAATGTTTTATCATGGTTTATCCGCTTTTGTTACCATCATTGTCATACTGCTTTAAATTTCTTGTCGGGTCTGATCGTTTCTCTTTGCTTTGCTTGTGTTTATGCTGTGTCTTGAGCCGAGGGTCTTTCGGAAACATCCGCTCTACCTACCAAGGTAGAGGTAAGGTCTGAATACACTCTACCATTCCCAGACCCACTTTGTGAGATTTCATTGGGTATGTTGTTGTTGAAAGTATTTTTGCTATAGATTATGATTTTTTTATTGGTGTAATGATATTTATACTTTATGTTATCATGCTTTCATTTTGTAGTATTTTTTCTAAAATATATAAATAAATAAAGCAACTCTCATAGAAAATAACACTGTCATAAATAGTTTTTTTAGATAATTATGCTTGAAATTAATATGATAGAGATTCCATAGCATTATGTTTCTAAAGCAATTTTATCAATTTTTAATCATTGCTCTTATACTTTTTGCCCTTCTCCTTCTTTGAATATATAAACTAAATTAGTGCAAATATTAGTTGAGGGCGGGAAGGACCAGTAGATCTGGAGATTGATGATGAAGTGATTGACGATTACATGTTAAAGAATATCTAGACTATTATCATTTTTTGTGTTGTTACCTTTCTCAAATAATCATTATAATAATTTTTTTAGATTATTGGTGACTTATTTAAATTTATTTGCAGAATTTTAATGAAAATTTTACTTTTTCTTATTTTTAGTAATATAATTATAAAATTGAGCATACATGAGACATACGTCCCACAGATCCGTGGGGTCCCGTGTCTCGGAGTTTACGCCTCGCCCCATGCTAACGCCTCCTCTTCCTAGTCGAATATTTTCTCAGAGGAGGATCTAGGATTTCTAGAGCATAGGTGCACTGCTAATGAAAATAAAGGAGAAAAAAAGAATGTATTGAGTAAGAGTTGATCCACGTTCCTTCAGATAATTAACTTAACATTCAATCCTGTTGGAGTATAGGTGCCGGTAGACATTATTGGATCAATTCTAAAAAAATATGTACATAAAATATCTAGTTTATCGAAGAGATCATGAGTTCATGTCACCACAATTTCTTGTGTAACTTCGCCCCTGTTCTCATGTGCAACATTGACAAATGAAAGAGTCTTTGATTATTTTTTTGGTCAAGCAATAGGAACATTTACACTAGAAACACTATTAGACACAAACTTACACTTTCGTGAGAGTTTGGAGAGGTAGAAAACCGATCTGATGTCATTAGAATGGTAAATGAGATTTTACACGATGCACATATAATCTTTTAGTTCAAAATTTGAGAAGATCACAAACATGGACTTGATTGAAATGGATATATTTGAACAAACTAGTACCAACTTTTTGCAAATAAATCAATTTCCTATGATGCAATCAAATGGTACGAGAGGCTCCAACACTACAGTATTTAATAAACAAAGAATACCGATTGTAATGAAGTATGACGTAATGTAACAACAACAATATATCCAGTGTAATTTCACATGTAGAGTCTGAGAAGGGGTGTACGCAAATCTTACTCCTACCTTGTGGAGGTAAGAGAAGTTGTTCCGAAAGACCCTCGACTCAAATAACGCATATCAAAACAGTATAATTTAATGTAAATTATTTAATATGATGACAAAATGATTCATTTTTTCTAATCAAGAATACATCAAGGGGAATAAAAGACAACAAATACTAGCATCTTTGATCTTTTAAAGATTTTTGGAGAAATATATGATAATTAAAGTATGAATTTGACATTGTTTGATTGCGTCGCTTTGGCCGAGTGGTTAAGGCGTGTGCCTGCTAAGTACATGGGGTTTCCCCGCGAGAGTTCGAATCTCTCAGGCGACGTTGATCCGTTTTTTGTTTCTCGAACCAAACACCAGAAAACAACTTAATCATAGAAATATTTTCCAGCACACAAATCACACAATTAACGATGAAAAAAGAGCTAAAAATGAAATGAGAAAGGGACCTGACAAACTTAAAAAAGAGACAATATAAATAGTATATAAGTCATTTTTTTTAAAAAACTTGGCAAATGATAGGCAAAGAAAAAAAATTGACTTAGAAATGATAATAAAGTAATATAAAAATAAATAGAGGAAGAGAATAAAAAGGATCTCATGCACTGAATTTTGATTCTTTTTACTTAAATTTTTAAATTAAAAATTCTGAGAATGAGTACTGAAACAAAGCACAAGGATATTTGTGGTAGTATGAATTGGATCTCTTCATCCTTAATAATAGGTCTTGGGTTCAAGTTTTTGAATATGAAATAAAAAATTTGGGAGCACTTTTTTTTTTATGAGTCCTATGCCGACGTGAATCCGAATTAATCAGGAACCCAATACAATTACTGAATACCAAATAGGAACAAGAAAACGAGTACTAAAATGAGCATAACATCGAGAATGTCGAACCAAAACAACTAAATTTCTAGTTTGGCTAATTTCTTCGGTAAAACACAATCATTGTGAGGACGTAATTTTGTTGCATTTGTTGCTGATTTAATCACTTCTTCGTCGTTAATCCATGCACCTTGGACCTTGCTTTGCACCGAGGGAAGGTCATCATCTAGATAAGAAAATAATTAAGGATTTGAACTTTTCTTTAATGGTGGCTTTAAGAAAATAGCACGTAATTGAAATGCGTGTCCATTTCGGCTTGAGAAACTTGAATTGTATAGTGACTTGAAAAAAATGTAACTTTATTATGCACTAATAATTGCACCTCATTTTCAGCAAGAGTAGTTCGATTTTGAAATTTACAAAATTTAATGAATATTGAGCAAATTTAAGAAATAATAATAATTTAGTTGTGACTACAGTAGTGAAAACTTTAATTTCTACTGAATGTTTCTCATTTTGTTCGATACCATATTAAAGCCTACTAAATTTGGATCGCGCATGGCATGACGTATTTTTGGGGGAACGTAACTCATTCATATATACCGCATTAAATTCATGTGATATAGGTACTTATGATCCTTTTTTAGCACATTACTTTGATTCTTACAACAAAAATATCACTGTTAATCAATCATATATGAAAAGGGTAAACAGTAATAAGATGAACATAGGACGAATTAGGCCATCCATATATACGACCAATTAAACTTCGACATTTCTCAAAAATCAAAAGGCAATTGGAAAAGATAAACAAATCAATTCCCATCAATCAAAGTATTGTTCCACGTTGTCTTTCACGACTTAATAATGTTCCATATTCCATTATGATGTAACAGTGGTTAAAAAAAATAGCGAACGAAAAAGAACATTATAATTAACCAATTAAAAAGATTGATAATTTAAAATATATGTTTTGGCATGTTTGTCACATTCCAATTGGACGGAAGGGGAGTTGTGGACCATATGGTGATGACACGAAGATGTAAATAAAGTCATAAATAAGCTGTAAAAAGGCACTATACCAAATTCTAGGGTTTAGATCACATGTCAAATACCCAAAGGGAGAAAGTAGTACAAAGGCATTTGGGAAGGAGTTAGTCACTCTCATGCATGGCCCAAACAGTATACCGTGATTGAAATAGATGATCTCTTCACTTTTAATCAAATATAGCGTTTAGAAGTCTTTTGACCGAAAGATATAGCTCCTCAGCGCATACATAAACAAATCATACGATTTGATATGTACTAGACACAAAAAGAACTAGAGAAAGACACCATAGCTAGCTAATAGAACCAAAGACAAGGCATGGACTGATAAGAAAGTGAAAAATGATCTTCGAGTTCGAACTATAAAAGCTCTTGGTAAGAAACATTTTCTCCTTTAATAGATCCTCTACGATGTGAATTTAAATTAATCGGACCAATGCATATCGAATATCAACAACAACAACAATAATATATCAGTGTTTTCCACAAATTGAGTCTGGAAGGATAGGATGTACGCATAGCTTATTTCTATCTTTGTGAGGTAGAGAGGTTGTTTCCGGTAGACCCTCGGCTCAAAAGAAAAGTAATTGACGTACGCTGGATTGAAAGAAAAGAGACAGCAAAGTAGCAAGTTATGAAATATAAATGTGGCAATAGATAATAATACACATCAACAAATATGAAATTATACGATAATAATTATATAAAAATCACTTTCATGAAGTGTTGCCATCAAACGTGTTACATCTTACAACTTTGAAAACTACCAAGAGTCATATTGTTCAGAGAAGGAACTATCAAAGTCACATGCAAGTATACTATATTAGGTATGGTTCAAAGTAAACTTTCGAGTGGCTTGTTTTTTGCTTCACTTGGAACTATGTATGTAAGCAAGAAAAAATTGGCACGAGAGAAACAGAATTCTACTAACATACTTAAAAGGGAGGTTAGGCCTATGTGTTGAGTCATGAAAGCTTCATTCAACTGTAATTGCTATGACAAATTATGGTTTTGTATTAATCATCAGTGGACCCAATAATTATCCTTCTGTCTATACCAAATTATGATTACTTTAATTTTGACGCATATTTATCATTAGTTCTCCAACCTTTTTTTTGTTGACGAAGGAACCCGCAGCCGGTATTCTCTCGAGTGCGCAAATTAGTTCTCCAACCTAGCTATTAAGACTTGTGCTTTTGTTAATTAACACATGCACTTCGGTCACACTAAATTCTCTTTATTTAATCCACTAGTGCAACTGAAAGTGCGTAGGTGGCTCCATTGAAGGGGAATTAATTAGTTGATAATTAAGCACAACTTATGAACACATTCTTAACTAATTTAGGCTAATCATAAGTATATAGACAACTATATAAATCGATGGACTTACCAATTTTGATGGTTATAAGGGGCGATGTTACCGCATCTAGCCTGTTATCAAAAAGACCAAAAGCTACGACTACGAAATAAACTGGATCGGTTTCAACATAAATGTTACCGATTTTTCAAGTTCATTAATGTAAAAAATAATAGACTAATTCTTTTTCTTTTATTTATAGTTTAATTTCTTGTTGATAATTTATAAGTAAAGGTAATACGTGTCATCTGTCAAGAAAATATTCTCGTGGAATCGTACAAAACACATGCTTTAAGTCTTTAACAAATGAAACATACATCTTCACGTTTT
This sequence comes from Anisodus tanguticus, assembly GCA_034509755.1. Taxonomy (NCBI): domain Eukaryota; kingdom Viridiplantae; phylum Streptophyta; class Magnoliopsida; order Solanales; family Solanaceae; genus Anisodus; species Anisodus tanguticus. The sequence goes on along the minus strand of CM067554.1, from coordinate 9,956,489 downwards.
CTTACTCATTTTACGTTCATCAAGTTTTCTAGACCTTATAAAGGTGCTTTGCAAATTCAGACGAGGTATATGCAAGTACTAGTGGGGTTAATTTTTGCTAAAGGCAAAGGAAATGAAGAAAATTGTAAACTAGAAACTGTAATACGGAAGGTGTTGTCGTCAATCATTAATACATATTGGAAAAAAATATTTTATTTATAAACTCATAAATTTCTGAATTCTCATATAAAAATATGTTTTTCTATTTTGAGTTAAAGTAAATTTCTTAGTATTATAAATAAAAATATTGCTAGTTATTTATTTGATTATAAATTCTAAATAGACATAAATTAAAATGTCAAATCCATATCAAATTTGGTTTTCTATAATTTTAAATTATTTTTCCAACATTCTTCCGTAATTTAAAATTGTATATCTAATTTTTTATGCATTTGTCATCATCTTCCAATTATTGAAGCACTTTTTTTCAATCCATCAATTGTTAAAACACTTTCTCTTCCGCCTTCACAATTGTTGAAACACTTTCTCTTCAACATTCCAATTTGTTGATGCACTTTCTCATTAACCTTCAATTGAAGCATTTTTTCTTCAACATTCCATCGTTGGAACACTTTCTCTCTAACATTCCAATTTGTTGTTGCACTTTCTCACAAACATTCAATTGTTGAAGCACTTTCTCTTCAACTTTCCATCGTTGGAGCATTTTCTCTCCTACATTCCAATGTGTTGATGCACTTTCTCACCAACCTTCAATTGTCGAAGCACTTTCTCGCCAACCTTCATAATCGTTGAAGCACTTTCTCTCCAACATTCCATTTATTTTTTTCTTCTCTTTAACTTTTAAAGATCTTCTTAATTTACTTGCACATCTTTAAATCTGATTTTTGGTCGGTTTCTCAACATGATCATTTTTAATGCATATATCATTGGACCGAAGTTTGCCACCATTATCTTTGGCTAGACACACATTGACTAGTGCCGCCCGCCGATAGCGAAAGCTCTTTGATTCTCTATCAGGATCGTAGAAGCCCTGATACCAATTTGAAGGAAAAATATTTTATTTATAAACTCATAAATTTCTAAATTCTCTCTTGTTATGAAAATAACTAGCAACATCTCTATTTATAATAGTAAGTAACCTACTTTAACTCAAAACAAAAAAAAAAAATTCTATATTAATTTGACTGTAAATTCTAATTAGACATAAATTAAAATATCAAATCCTAATCAATTTTGACTTTTTTACAACTTTAAATTATTTTTCCAACAATAGAGAGAAGCTGCGATTGAAAGCACTTTATTAGGATGAGGGAAGGTAAGAAATGTGCGGAATTGTTTTTACCAGATTCGATATTTATACTAATCTAATAAATATAGAATATATATATTTTTGACATAAACTTATATCACCCTATTCTTGTTAATTAATTTATAGTTTACCTAAGCTAAATGGCGAAAGCCTGGGAGGCCTCTGTACTTATCCATTTTTATCATGCCGATGTTCGTATTTATAAATTTTCCAATTAAACCTCTCTACCCTTAAAAATGGGCATTTTAAATCCCTCACGTTGTGGGTAGCTCACACACCCTTACACATGGGACACATCAGATCCACCCAGATAAATTAATTCAATATTATCATTTATATTTATAAAAATTAGCTTTATGAAAATAATAAATTAATTTTATTTTCTTAAAAAATCTCAAATCTTTATCTTCTCTCTCCACCCTCCCATCTCCCTCTTCCACCCACCATCACCATCATCCACCACCAAAATCATGTTACAATCATCTTACTTCACTGCGTCAAAGCTAAACATTTTGCCAGAGCCATTGAATGCAATTTTAACAGAGTTTGGAGGTGAATGTAGTGAAGCCGTGGTTGTTGTTTTCTTCGATGAGAGTGGCTCCTTCCCGAAGCTCGGTGTTAAGCGCCGTAACAGTGACAAGAAAAGAAAACAAAAATGGGAAGAGGTGGAAAAAGGGAACGATGTGGGAGCTTGGTTCATCGGCGTTAATGGCGTTGGTGTTGTTAGAGTCGTTGATGGTTGCGGAGCAGTGGGGGCGTGGCTGGTTGCGTTGTGGTTCGTCGCCAGCCATCCGATGATAACTCCGGCGGCGGCGGCGAACAGCAGAAAGAGAGAGAGAGAGAGACGAGAGGGAGCAGTGAGGTTGGGGTGGTTCGTGGTAGCGGGAGTTCACCGAAGCTCTGGCATGGATAGGTTGGCAGTGACGAAGGAAAGCCAAGAGGGTTGGTTGGGTTGTTTGATTCGTGGCGGTTCGCTCCGGCGTGGAGCTGGCCGGAGAAGAGGAGAGTTTCAAGGGGGGAAATGAGGATGGGGTTGTGAATGCGTGGTGTGGCTACGTGGTTCGCCGGAGGTGGGCGTGGTGGCGGTGGTCGGTGCTTAAGATAAGGAGACCTCTTTTTTAGGTCTTTGAAATGAGGACAAAAGAAAACTAAAATTCTGAAAATATTTATGTTTTAATAAAAAATATTACATTCACGCTCTTAATGTATCTCACGCATTTTATCCAACTCAGCACAATTAATGTCGCATATGCTTGGTCAACGGTCAGAAAGATTTAAGATGCTCAATTTGTAAAGAGTAGAGGAGTTTAATTGACAATCCAGTAAGTACGAACACCAGCATGACAAAAATAGATAAGTACATGGATCTCCCAAGCTATTCCGCCAAGTTATATTATTAACTATACTCAATTAATATGACTTGATGATATAAATATTGAATGTGAGTAAATTATTCGGAATAAGGTGTTGAATGGTAAATATACTTTGTCCACTAAAAAGAGAATGCAATTGAGGAAAGTTAAGCCACAAATGACTTTTCATCTCTTTTTATTATATTTTTTCATATAAAATCTCATGATATAAATAGTAGCGGAACCAGAATTTTCATCAAGGGTGTTCATACTTTAGGACAGGGGGGGTGTGAGAAAAGAAAGAAAACCAGCACATGAATAATTATACAATGTTAATTTGAAGGTGCAAGACTGACCTCAATATCCAAATCTAAAGAAGAATTTGTGGATGAAGTGGTGAGAGATTTACTGAGTGAAGTTGATCCAACAGCAACAGAGTAGAAGCCCACCCCTTCTCGAAAGTAAGAGTTGAATAGAAGCTCTGACTGGACATTTCCTAAAGGACCTGCTTGCATGAGCAGATCATTATAGAATTTCGCACCCCATAGCATAGCAGTGTCATCTGTAAAAACATCCATAAAGTTAGTTGTATCATTTTCAATTTCTCAGTTGATCCTGTAGTATATCTAGGTACCAAAATATTAAGTGCAAGTAACAACCAACAGTAATGAAAATTGTAGAGTAAATATAAAATGGAGAAGCAGATCCTTTTTAGGATATCCCACAAATTGTCACATTCAAAAACTAGTAGATGCTTTCATTCCAAAATTATCTTCCAATTTTAGGTGCCTCCGAACAGCTCATAGAAAACTTCTTTCTTACATAAGGAGATAGTAGAATACACATGACATCTTCAACTTTTCTTACCATATGTGAAATAAGCTATACAGTACAACTACGAAGTAAAATTAACATAAAGGAGTCAACAACAGAAGATTATATTAATAGAAACTTAACAGATTACAATTGCACTCGACGAGTCTTCATCCCTTGAAATATTTTTATAATACATTCATTAGAAACATCCTTAAATACTTTTTTTCCTACATAAGGTACTATGCAACCATCTAAGAATTCATCATCCATTCGATTCCGCAAATCATTCTTGATAAACTTCATCGCCGAAAAAGCTCTTTCAACTATTGTAGTGGCAACTGTTGGAAATTTGCCTTTGGCGGGAGTTGCGACCGACCAACTTTAACGGCTTAAACACTAGTGTAACGTATGTTGGAGAATCCGGTTCTTCACACATGCATGATCTACTAAGTACGTAGATAACCGTAGGGCCAAGAATCGTCAAATTTCATTGAGAAATGAAAGAGATATTGGTTCACGAAGTAAGGTGTTTGAAGCATGGAAAATGTGGTATTGTGTGTAATTCTCCCTCATCGGTAGAGGAAGAAAGAATTGTTGTGTATATAAGATTCGAAATTGGTTTGGGGTTTGGGACCCCAAGGGGTATCCCATGTGTTTAAAGGAGGGAGGACCTAGATGTGCTTCGGTTCGAGGAAAGACCACACGCGCGTCGCCGCCGCCCGTCCGGTCCGGTTCCGAGTTCCGGGTTCCGGGGTTCTTGGGTCGTCGGGTGTGGGCTGTGGGCCTTCAAAATTTCGACGGTAAAAAATAGAAATGCCAAGCACTCAATTCAGCCATTTATTTTGGCTGAATTACTCCTCCTATAATGGCCATCCATTGGTCTTTCTCCCATTTATGTTGGTGACTTTACTACCTCCATAATGGCCATTATTTGGCTATTATGGAGGCGTTTTCAGCAAGTAAATGCAGTCCATCCCTCTCCTATATAAACACCCCCTTACACCATTGTTGAGAATAAGAGTTAACAAGAAGAGAGAGCAAAAAAAGGCACGAAAATACACAACCAAAATAGTTTTCTTCCTACAACTTCCAAGCATCATTTCGTTACTCAATATTCTTCACGGTAGCTCTTGAGTTTCCTTTGCTCAAGGGTTCCATTGCTTGTTTTATCTTGGGAGACAAATTGTCCAGACGTATAAAGGATACATACGGGGCAATATTGTCTTAAGGAGAAGTGCTACACTCGATTCAAGGCAAAAACAATTTACATTTTTCCGTTTTCTACAAAACCTGGAATTTCAGCTTTTACTTGTGTAACGATTGTAATTTCAGATTCCATGTTGAATTATTGAATCTTTGTTTATCCTTTCGAATACTTGTAATAGTAATATAATTCCCGTCATCGCATTATAAAGTACCATAGAGCAAAAACTCCCAACAACTTAAGACAATATCTCGTATTGTATTACTATTAGTGTTCGAAAGATGTCGGTCAAAAGTTGTGTGACCAAATCTGGATATGAAAATGGTTTTCCGAGTAGAAGAGAGTGATGATGATGAACGTGTTCATGGTGTCACCGCTACCAAGATGGTGGGAACAAGCGCTCACGAGAGCCTCGAGGATGTCAACGGGACAAGAGGAGAAGAGTGAAGATGTTATTCTATCTTGTAGCGAAGGCCTATATCTCGTCCCGGACAAAGGATCCGAATAATGGTGAGAAGGAAATGGACACTCATCCGATGAAATGACCGAAGTGAGCCGTAATCCGAAATTGGAATAAGTATTTTTCTTACTTGTCAAGAATAAGGATTAAATGATAAGTATTTTTCTTACTTGTCAAGAATAAAGATTAAATGATGTCTGATTAAAAAAATAGATTAAAGTAAGGAGGAATATGAAAATAATTTATATTCCTTACGCTTTAACAAATCAGAAGTTTAATCTCATCTTCTTTCCCGTTTAAAGATTGGATTTGGTAAACGACTTAAAAAGATCCGTTCTTTTAAGTGTAATAATTAAAAGTGTGTAAAGTATGTCGCACATACAATGGAGAAAGATCCACTAATCGTGCGAAAACTCTTACCACTCTTAAGTAAGCGCCAAGAATTATCGGGCACCAATCATAACGGAAGAAGACTAAAAGCTAAAGACGTTGAGCCCGTCATACTATTTGGCGAAGATCCTTCATAGGATGATATTGGACACTCGGTCATAAAAAGCCTCCGGCGACCGGAGTGGGCCAAAATTCCTTTGATATGATGATATTGGACACTCGGTCATATAAAGCCTCCGGCGATCGGAGTGGTGCCGTAATTCATTTCATAGGAAAAGTAATGGACACCTAGTAAGGTGGGCCGAGTTTCCGTGTCCTAAATGATCCGAAGGCCTAAATAAAGGCAAGAAAGAAATTGGACACTCGGTCGACAAAGCAACTAGAGTGGACCCGAGTATCGAGATCACATATGATCCGGTTACGCCCTAACCACGGGCAAAAGGTTGTTCATGTGAAGCAACGCCACCTCTAAAATCAAAGGGGCTGGAGAGGTTGTCCTCAATAAGACTTCAGGAAATGGGATCACTCTAAGATGAGGTGACACATGTCCCAAACTTGGTTAGGGGACGCTGTTGGTCAAGCTGGTTTGAGACTAGTCCAACAGTGTCCGTAATAACTAAGAATGGGTAATCGTATGTCCGTAGCCAAATGAATGATATATTTGTAATCCGTGCATCTATGACATCATAGATTAAGACACGTTAAATAGCAAGTCATTCAAAAGCTAACGATGTTGAGATTGTTGCCTTCTGTCGACATAAACCCTCAAAATAAATGTGAGGTAGATGAAGAGGCAAAATCACCTTTCCAAATTCCGTCAAGGGAATAGCGAAAGAAGCACCGCTCCTCTAGAACTTAGTCACACCTACTTGGGTGATTTGAAGTTTATACAAAATAGAGGGGGGAGATAAGTACGTTGTGATCTTCATTGATGATGGTACAACGTATGGAATCCTTTGTTTATTGAAAAGCAAAGATGAAGTTGTTGAAGCCTACAAAACAGAAGTTGAAAGTCAACTAAGCCACGGATTGAGAAATTCGTAGTGATAGAAGGGGAGAATGTGAAGCATCGTTTATTAAACGACTGCTCATTACTCACCTCAGTCTAACGGTGTTAGCCAAGCGCAAACCCGTACGCCCAAATTATGTGGGGCAAGGCGATCCTTACCGCTAATGTGATTCTCAACAGAACTCCGCATAAGGATAATGATAACCCTCCGTGTGAGACATGGAAATGATCTCACATACAAATGTTGTGATGTGAGGTGGTTTCGTACCTAAAGCTGTAGATTGCATATCCACTAGATCTGCAAATAACAGTAGTGCTGATCGCCTCTTGGTGTAAAAGAATGCTGAATTCCTTGAAGATAACTTTCCTTGAAATAGGAAAAATGAGTAATTGCTCAAGGTTAACAAGAACCCGCGAGGGCATTTCGATCGTCCGAACTAGACGTTCCGTATCTTCAGACTCGAAAGTTGCCGGCTATCCGGAACTTAATATTCCAGACCGCTGAGAACTCGGGGATTCTAGATGTTGAACCGAGACGGAGCAAAGAAGGGGACAAAGACTTGTTCCAATCCTTCTAGCTTGTATGGTTAATAATGAACCATGGACAATTAACAAATAATTGTCATCTCCAAAAGCGTTTTCTTTTTGGAAAGAAGCTAAAGAGAGAAATATATTCCATCATATAGAACCATACTTGCGTAATGGTTGATCTTCCTCCGGGAAAAGAACCTTTGGGTTGTAAAATGTGCTCCCTTGTGAGTAGCTTAACATCTAGGGCCATTGCAAATCTGCGTGGCATGGATGTTGAAATGTACCTTCCCAACCGGAGAGTTGGAAGAAGAGGATCGAATTGGTTTGCCGAATTGTTGGGCTTCTTCCCGAACTTTCATTTTGGTCCCCGAAATGTTAACATTTTGGTCCCGAAAGTCTCGGATAAAAAGAAATAATGAATCCGATCACGAAACATTGGCTCGAAGTTAGAAAGCCAAGCAGTTGGAAAACCAACGGTCGAGAGTGAAAATCATATAGAAACAAAGTCTCGATATGAAAGATATGGGTATCAGATGACATCTTAGGAATTGGATTTCTAAGACATCTAACGGATCGGTCGATAGTTGATGAGTCTCGTTGAAGCCACCAATGGATATGAATCATAGAACTCGATTGGAATCATGGTGCACCTATAGACAAGGAGCGATATGCACGGGTCACTTGTAGTTCAATGTATTGTACACACTACAACCGACCGGTATCGTCCTACAAAATGCATCGTTGAACTAAGGTTCACCGATGATTTCAATACATGATTAATAGGAAGGCGTTAAGTCGGATATGACGATATCTCGAATTATTCGCTTATCTACGGATTATAGTATTCGGATGTCCAATGTTACGAGAGAACACGGTGATGCAACCGGACATCGATCCGAAGAACACCAAAGCCATAAGTAAATGTGTATGGTGGTTCTTGGAAAATCCTCTAAGCAAACTTGCATCGGCCGATTCATGATGGAATCGGAGTTTATCGCTTTATACAAAGCATGAAAGAAGTTGAGTAACTTCACGACTCCTTAGAGGACGTCCCTTATTGGGAGAAACCCGTGCCTTCAGCAGTTATACACCGTGGCTAGCCGGTCGGCCTCGGAAGGACACGGATGACGGCGTCGGGCATATCTGTCGGGATATGTCGGAGACATAAGCACCGTATGGCGTTGATCATCACGGGTGTCACTTCCTTATTTACTAACTAAGGGACTACCCGGAGATCAAGTGTTCTCTTTTGTCTAGGGAATGGGCTTAAAACCCAAAATATACGGACCAATACGGTGGAAACCCAACCTTACGAACCGGAGATCCCGTAATTTGGTTCAATGGGAAAACTAAGTTGTAAAGGTTCGGTTGATCGCTTTAGTGGAAGCATGAGCACTTCGGATAGTGATTTCGAAAAGAAACACCAAATCCAAAGCCGTTCCCGCGATAGACGTTAAGTGCTATCTGCAGTATGGGTAAAGGTTAAGTTTTCAAAACTCGTAATGATCCTCAACGGTTGAGGTTAGGTCTTTGGGAAACTTTTAATGGTTCCTAACACTTGTGAAGTGGGGTATAGCAGATACCTTGTAGGAGACCACCTATTTAAGTGCGAGGACGGCCGCCTCAAATTGAACGCACTTAAGAATCCAAGACGTTGTCCATGGCCAAAACGGACAAAACATTATGAAGAAGAGAGTAAGGGAATTTGTTGTGTTGGTACCGTTGTCTTGGCTTACACTAAACACCGACGGTTCAAGACATCACGTTTACGCGCGCAAAGCAAGTAAGTCCGATGGTATTCAACTATGGAAGGTTCAAAGCCGAGGCTACCTCTCCTTATGCAACATCGGTCCGCCGAAATATTCTTTCGGGAAATGAAAAGACACCATGTGAGTGCGCCAAAATCTCTTTCAAGAGGGGATTGTTGGAAATTTGCCTTTGGCGGGAGTTGCGACCGACCAACTTTAACGGCTTAAACACTAGTGTAACGTATGTTGGAGAATCCGGTTCTTCACACATGCATGATCTACTAAGTACGTAGATAACCGTAGGGCCAAGAATCGTTAAATTTCATTGAGAAATGAAAGAGATATTGGTTCACGAAGTAAGGTGTTTGAAGCATGGAAAGTGGTGGTGTGTGTAATTCTCCCTCTCTCGGTAGAGGAAGAAAGAATTGTTGTGTATATAAGATTCGAAATTGGTTTGGGGTTTGGGACTCCAAGGGGTATCCCATGTGTTTAAAGGAGGGATGACCTAGATGTGCTTCGGTTCGAGGAAAGACCACACGCGCGCCGCCGCCGCCCGCCCGTCCGGTCCAATTCCGAGTTCCGAGTTCCGGGTCATGGGTCGTGGGCTGTGGGCTGTGGGTCTTCTGATATTATCTTTTTGGGCCAGAAAACTTTGCCAGAAGTACAGTTTGATCCTAGAAGTTTCAGATGTACTGTTTGGACCAGAATTCTTTTAGATGTACAGTTTGGTCCCTGAAGTTTCAAGAACATCAGTTTGGTCCCTGAAGTTTCCAGAACATCAGAATTTCGACGGTCAAAAACAGAAATGCCAAGCACTCAATTCAGCCATTTATTTTGGCTGAATTACTCTTCCTATAATGGCCAAATCCGTTGGTCTTTCTCCCATTTATGTTGGTGACTTTACTACCTCCATAATGGCCATTATTTGGCTATTATGGAGGCGTTTTTTCAGAAAAACAGTCCATCCCTCTCATATATAAACACCCCCTTACACCATTGTTGAGAATAAGAGTTAACAAGTAAGAGATGCAAAGAAAAAAGGCACGAAAAATACACAACCAAAATAGTTTTCTTCCTACAACTTCCAAGCATCATTTCGTTACTCAATATTCTTCACGGTAGCTCTTGAGTTTCCTTTGCTCAAGGGTTCCATTCTTGTTTTATCTTGGGAGACAAATTGTCCAGACGTATAAAGGATACATACGGGGCAATATTGTCTTAAGGAGAGTGCTACACTCGACTCAAAAAAACAATTTACATTTTTCCGTTTTCTCTACAAAACTGGAATTTCCAGTTTTTACTTGTGTAACGATTGTAATTTCAGATTCCATGTTGAATTATTGAATCTTTGTTTATCCTTTCGAATACTTGTAATAGTAATATAATTCCCGTACCGCATTATAAAGTACCATAAAGCAAAAACTCCCAACAGCAACTGGTAGAAGCAAAGCAAACTTCACTAAAAGAAATACAAGAGAATAGTTTAAATGCTTCTTTGTCTCAACTAACTTTTTTGAAAGTTTCCCAAGTACACGTAAATTGGAGAACCTTTTATCAATATCACGAACATCAATAATGTAATTAGAAGTTGATTCTCAAGGGCCCTCACGCTAAATCCATCAAAGTCATCAGGATATAATCAACCATTCTCACTGTCTTTTTTATGTCAAAACTAGAAAATGAATCAATTGAATTCAAGCAAGCTACTCCATTAAGCAAATCACTTGTTGCCTCATTGAAACAGTCATTAAGTTCTTGTAGCTGCCAATCAATAATTTTATAAAACAAATTCACACGATAATGATGCAAAGTAGTATAATCAACTACTTTACGTCTTGATCTTTCAGAGTTAACATATGGATCATCATAATTGGTTAATGGAATTTTATGCTTGACACAAAACATTTCTACCTTTACTTTAAGTAAATCTCATCCAGAATGTTTTTTCCAAGAGAGGATCCCATTCATTATCTCTTAAAGCTTGCAACCTTCTCTTGCAAACCTTAACAAGAATCATGGCATTTGCAATATCCTGCTCCTTTTTCTGTAATGACACATTAAAATCATTTGTGATTTCTAAAACATCGGTCAACAAATGCAACAAGAAAACAGTCTCAAACGTTTGACAACTTCTGAGAAATCTCGATGCGCTAGCTCTTTCATCAGGAGTACTTGCATTTACAACAAGAGTATCAAGTACATCAACAATAGAGGCAAAGTTACGGATAAAGTTTCCAAACAACTTGTAGTGAGATCCCCAACAAGTATCGCCGGCTTTAATAATACCAAGTTCTTGATTCAGGCCTCTACCAGTTTCTAGCTCACCTATATCTAATGCCTCTCAAAGTTTTTCTTTTTGAGATTCTCGAAATTCATCCACACGTTTAAAAGAAGCTCCCAACACATTCAAAACATTTGAAACCAACAGTACAAGTTCTCCCACTTGAACACACTTTTTAGAAACCGCAACAATAGTTAGTTGAAGTTGATGAGCAAAACAATTAACAAAATGAACCGATCTACTTTCTTGTTTGATCAACGTTTTAAGACCTCCTAGCTCACCTTGCATATTGCTTGCCCCATCATAACATTGCCCCGTACATAAGATAAAGTTAAAGAATGGTGAGCAAGTACATCCACAATTGCTTTCTTCAGAGATAAAGAACTAGTATCTTTCACATGAACAAGTCCAATAAATGCCTCCATCACAAATCCCCTTTTATCAACATATCGTAAACAAATAGCCATTTGCTCTTTGCGTGACACGTCTCTAGATTCATCAATTAATAGAGCAAAGTAGTCACCATTTACGTCCTCTATTATAGCCTTAATTCTTTCAATCTTACATGCACTCAAAATATCTTTCTGGATATCATGAGAAGTCATTTTATTAACTTTTGAAGCTTTTTCTAACGCATAAGGTTTAATTTCATCACATCTATCCGCGTACCGTGAAAGAACTTCAAGAAAATTATCCTTGTTCAATGACGATTCACTCTCATCATGACCGCAAAGTGTCAAACCTTGATTCAGGAGAAGCCTTACTACATCAATTGAAGCATTTAACCGAACCCAATATTCATGCTTACCTTTATCATACAACTTGTTAAATGCAGCCTGAATGAATTATTGTTCTCGCATTAGATCTTCACACTTTCTTTTTGATTGATTATGAACGCTCTTGGTGGACCAATATGTGTTAGCAAGCTATCCTTTTCATATCAATTTTTAAACCCCTTAGTCGAAAATACATCACCACCGCCTTGATGAATGTCGTCTCCTTTAAACAAATAACAAGGCAAACAATAAGTTGCATCTGCACTTATACTATATTTCCATCAATCAAGAAATTCATTAAACCATATAGAAACAAAACGACGTGGTGTTCCAGAAATGACAGTTTGAGGGAACTCATGACCCTGGGCTTGGCAAGGACGTTTTTGAATGTATGCTCTCCTTATCTCATCACGAATGTTTGGATGATAATCCAGAATTGGAATTCTTTCAGCCGGGTCAGCCTTTAGATCATTTACATCAAATTCTTGTCTCTGAGAAGAGTGAGATGGTATTTCTATTTGGTTGACATTTTCATTTAGGCGTAGTTGATTTTGACTTTGAGACGCCAAACTTGTTTTTGGTACTTGATGAAAATATTTATATTTCTCCATTCAAACTGAAATAACAGTCAAGCACATTGCACTTATTAGAAATCAGTCATTCAAGTTACTCACTGAATAAGTAAAGAAATAAATAAAAAAAACACACACAATTTGCTGCGATACATCTAACACTTCTACAGGAGAAGTCTAAATAAGATTCTTTGTATTTTTTAGAACTAATTTGCTCCTAAATGAATCTTTAGCCAACAGAACAATGAATTCTCATGAAAATTATGTACATCAGCAATGTGCCAATGCATTTGGTTCTGTGAAGCTCCACATAAAGGTAGATTTTTTTTTTTTTTTTTGAGAAAAAAATGAATTAGCTGCTTAAGCCATTCAAAATAGAAGTCGATGTCGAAATCAATAACAGATAAATTGAAAGAACGCAAAAAGAATATGATGAATTCAACTCTAAAATGTAAAATTAAAACCTGATTTTACTAATAAAGTTATGATCTTTTTTTCAAGTTTATTAGACACGTGACCTAAGTTTTAATAATTTGTTTACTTTCTCCTTTGTACTAACAAATTATTGGTGAATCTAGCCTTGATGCAATTAGTTTGCATAAGAAAGATAATTAGAATTCAGAAAAACTGCCGGAAGTCCATATAGCGTGGTTTAAGTGTACACAAAATGTTTTACAATGGGGAAATTGTTTTTTGTGTTTTTCATCCGGTATTCGATATTCGTATTGGAGCCCGATTAAATATAAATTAGTGTCGAAAAATGCTCATTGAAATAAAGTAATCCTAACAAAAACGGCTCACTACTTAGTGGGCTCAAACCCAAAACTTCTAATTAGATGAATTAAGGATCATTTGGTTCATGATATATAAGGTGTGATATATTAAGATTTAGTTTGAAATTAAACTTATACTTATTTGGTTGTAGGTATAAAGTATAAATTTAATCTCAAACTTAATTTAATATATTCACCTTATCCATCAAATTGGGTAGGCACCTTAATTTATAAAAGTTGAACACATAAACACAAATGTTGACGTGATATTAACGTGACATATAAATTTTAAAAGTGTGGATGACTAAGCACTCGACTATCAATCACAAGAGCACGTGGCTGCCCCCGTGATATACATGGGTTTGTATACGATGTATAGCACAGTTTCACAAGGTAAATTACCATATGTGAAACCGTGGTATACCGTATACAAACCCGTATATATCACGGTTTTTGGTAAGTTTAATTAGTGTAAATATTATATTAAATTAGTATTGTACACTTACCATAATTATAGGATTCTTGTACAACTAGAATAGGGTTTTGGGAGTATAATATGAAATATAATTTTTCCTATTATGGAAAATTGTAAATTGTATATATACTCTTTCATTAATCAAAATAATCAAGGGATTATTTCTTTCATGGTATCAGATGTCTAGGTCTCAAATTCTCTCCAAACATTTTCGTCCACTTTTTGCATCGAGTTTCGAGCCTCTCTTCTCGATTTTCGTGCCCGGTGGTAGCTCATCTCTTCCAAATTTTTTCTTCTCAATCCCTACATCACGTCTTGCGTTGCGATTATGGCTAAGAACACGTTTCACCCTGCCCTTACTATTTCTAACATCAAGAATCACATCCATATCATTCTTGAGATAAAAAACGTCCAATACGCGACGTGGGCCGAACTGTTCAAAGTTCACGCACGATCGCATCAAGTCCTCCATCACATTATCCCCGTGGCTCCTGCGGATACGGAGGTGCCCAAGTCCGAGGATGATCCTATGTTATGGACAACCCTTGATGCTACCGTTCTTCAGTGGATTTAATCTACTATTTCTACCAACTTGTTGCAAATGATTATCGAACCCGATGTTACGGCGATGGATGCTTGCAATAGAGTATGTGATATATTCCAAGATAATCAAAATTCTCGTGTTGTTACCCTTGAGTAGGAATTCTCCCACGTCAATATGAAAGACTTTCCCAACGTCTCAGCATACTGCAAAAAGTTGAAAGAATTAGCGGACCAACTCCGTAACGTTGGTGCGCCCGCTACCAACGATCGTCTTGTCCTTCAGATGGTTGCAGGCCTATCTGGGGCCTATAGTGTCGTCGGTACGCTTCTTCGTTAGAGCAGTCCTCTTCGCAGTTTTATCAGGCATGTTCCATGCTCACGCTCGAAGAAGCAAACTTGGCTAAGAAAGCGGCCACTGGGGCCCCTTCTGTCATCATGGTGACCGAGTCCACCTTTTCTCCATCTGTCTCTAACAATTCCGGCCAAAACCGCAACAACGGTGGCGGCAAAAAGGGTTAGAATCACAAAAATAATGATAAAAACCGTGGCGGCAATCGAGGTAGCAATAACGGGGGTGGCAATGGGCCTCGGGGCAGTGGGTCGCAAGCCAACTGGCCACAACCCTGGGGGCCATGGCCGTGGAACTGGGCCCAACAATCCCTATTTTCTGTCGTATGGTGCCAACCCGAACTGGGCCCAGTTTCCGCCATCAAGCATGACCCAGTTATTCAGGCCCACAGTGGAACCCGAGAGGAACTTCTAGGTCGGGGCAGCAAGACGGCGTGCTTGGGCCTCAGGCCCACCAGGCCCACCATGCAGTGGGGCCCACCTCTACCGATATTGAAGCGCGATGCACACTCTTGGATTAAATCTCCCGAACCCGAATTGGTACATGGACACCGGCGCCACTACCCACATGACGTCCGATCAAGGTACCAATTTTGAGCAAAAATCGTGGCATTATTGTTGGTAATGGAAATTCAATTCTAGTTCGTGGTTTCGGTTATAAAACTTTATCCCCCCCCCCCCCCCATCCACCTCTTGTCTTGACAAATGCCTTTCATGCCCCTCACTTAATTAAAAATTTGGTGTATGTCCGTAAATTCACCACTAATAATTGAGTTTCTGTTAATTTTTATCTTTTGGGTTTTTTGTGAAGGATTTCAAGACGGGGATTCCTCTCATGAGATGTGATAGTAGGGGAGATCTTTATCCTATCACGCCCACATCCGATCTCTCGAGTCAAGCCTTGCCATCTACTTTTGCAACTCTCGCTCCTTCCTTATGGCATGCACGTTTGGGTCACCCTGGGTCGTCTATTGTTTCTTTCTTATATAAAAGCAATTTTATTTCTTGTAAAGGTACGCATAGTACTCCAATTTGTCAATCTTGTCCAGTAGGAAAACTTGTTAGATTGTCGTTTGTAGACTCTACTTCTCATACGTTAATGTCATTTGATATTATTCATAGCAAATTATGGACATCTCCCGTTTTAAGTTATGTGGGCCATCGTTATTATGTTCTATTTTTGGATGATTATTCTATTTTTTATGGACTTTTCCGTTAGCGAAAAAATCTCAAGTTTTTTTCACCTTATTAAAATTTAGAGCATTCATACGTACCCAATTCGAACGAGACATAAAGAACATTCAATGTGACAATGACAAGGAATATGATAATGGGATGTTTCGGGAATTTTGTGCAAATAATGGTATTTTTTTTCTTGTCCTCATACGTCTTCACAAAATGGGAAAGCCGAAAGAAAAATTCGTACCATTAATAATATTGTCCGAACTCTAATGGTCAATGCTTCCGTACCCCTTCCTTTTGGCATCATGCTTAACATACTTCCTACCAAAGGTTTAACATATTCCTCTCTTCTTCAAATCTTATATAATAAGACTCATTCGTATTTATATCTTAGAGTCTTTGGGTGCTTATGTTATATGCTCTTTCCGTCAACTACAATTAACAAACTTCAAGCTTGTTCTATTCCTTGTGTATTTTTGGGTTATCCCTCTAATCATCGTGGTTACAAGTGTTTTGATTTGTCGTCTAATAAAATTATCATTAGTCGCCATGTTATTTTCGATGAAACCCACTTTCCGTTTGCAAATGTAAATAGTCTCGGGGCTAGTTCATATAATTGTTTAGATGACGATGTCTCCCCATATATTATCCACCATTTATCTGACTTGTTCCACACCCATAATCCGTCAGCGGGCTCACTGCCCAATGGTCCCAGCAGTACCATCGCAGTCTACAGTTATTGGGCCAGTAACTGGGCCATCTATCCAGCCTAGTTTTGCCCCAGTTTCTGTTTCCGATGTCGGTCCCAGTTTCAGTATTGGGCCAGCAGGCCCACTCCTGCTGGCTAGTCCGTCATGTGTCCCGATATTTTCCAACATCCACCCAATTCTCCCCCGAGTCACCGACCGATCACTCATAGTCAACAAGGTATTTTTAAACCTAAAAGACATTTTAATTTAAATTCTAATGTTCTTAAATCTCCTCTACCCCATAACCAAATATCCACATTAAATGACCCGAATTGGAAATTGGCTATGACCGACGAATATAATGTTCTTATTGCAAATAAGATGTGGGAGTTGGTACCCCGTCCTTCTGGTATATATTAATATTATTCGGTCTATGTGGATTTTTACTCATAAGAATAATTCTGACGATTCTTTTGCAAAGCATAAGGCTCGTCTTATATGTGATGGTAAGACTCAGCAGGTTGGCGTGGATTGTGGTGAGACGTTTAGTCCGGTGGTCAAACCGGCTACCATTCTCACTGCTCTCAGCATGGCTCTTTCAAAATCTTGGCCCATCCATCAGTTATATGTGAAGAATGTTTTCTTACATGGTGATCTTAAGGAGACCATTTACATGCATCAGCCCTTGGGTTTTTGAGACCCCAAATATCCTCATCATGTCTGTTTATTGAAGAAGTCCTTGTATGGGCTTAAGCAGGCCCCACGGGCTTGGTATAAGCGATTTGTAGACCATGTTTTATATATTGGGTTTTCACATAGCATGTCTGATAATTCATTGTTCATATATCGTCGTGGTCCTTCCCTGACTTATATATTATTATATGTTGATGATATTATCTTGACTGACTCTTCTGATGCTTTGCGAAAGTTTATCATGACAATGCTCAGTTTTGAGTTTGCTATGAAAGACTTGGGGTCCTTGAGTTATTTTTTGGTGATTGTTGTCTCTCGTCATGAAGGTGGGTTGTTCTTATCACAACGAAAGTATGCTGCTGAGATCATTGAGCGGGCTGGTATGTCTTCTTCCACTCCGTTTGATACTAAGCCCAAGATGGGTGATGCGGCTGGCTCACCGTACGAGGATCCGACTCACTATCACAGTCTTGCACGGACTCTTCAGTATCTTACTTTTACGAGACCAGATATTACGTATGTCGTACAACAAGTGTGCTTGTTTATGAATGATCCCAGAGTTGAGCACATGAATACGCTCAAACGCATTATTCGATACATCCAGGGACACTTGACTATGACTTACATTTATATCCTTCATCGACATCTACACTTGTCTCGTATACTGATGTTATTGGGGTGGCTGTCCAGATACCAGATGTTCCACGTCCGGCTATTGTATGTTTCTTGGTAATAACTTGGTCTTATGGTCTGCGAAGTGTCAGTCTACACTGTTTTGCTCTAGTGCAGAGGCCGAGTATCGAGGGGTAGCCAATGTGGTCTCTGAATCCTGTTGGTTACGTAATCTTCTTTTAGAGCTTCATTGTCCTATTCAGAAAGCTACCTTGGTTTATTGTGATAATATTAGTGACATTTACTTGTCTGATAATCTGGTTCAACACCAGCGCACTAAACATATCGAGATGGATATTCACTTTATTCGCGAAAAGGTAGCTCGTGGACAAGTAAGCGTCTGTCATGTCTCTTTCAGGTATCAAATTGCAGACATCTTTACCAAATGTCTTCCGTCGGTGCTCTTTGAAGATTTTAGGGACAATCTCATCGTACGAAGAACGCCCGCTATGACTGCAGGGGTGTGTTAGTTATACCCATGATATACATGGATTTGTATACTAGTATATCACGGTTTCACAAGGTAAATTACCATATGTGAAACCATGGTATATACTATATACAAACTCATGTATATCACAATTTTTGGTAAGTTTAATTAATATAAATATTTATTAAATTAGTATTGTACACTTATTATAATTATAAGATTCTTATATAACTAGAATAGGATTTTGAAAGTAAAATAAGAATAAAATTTTTCTATTATAATTTTATATATATATGTTTCATTAATGTAATGAAAATAATGGATTATTTGTTTCAAAAAGAAGGAAGAAACCAGCGAGTTGTTCATTTCTCATCCCGACAAAGCCTTTCGAGAATACCTCTCTCCATTTCTTTTAGCTTGCTTAATTTATCAAGAAGACTACTAAATTGCGCCGGGTGGTCTGCGCACCCCAATCTTCATCAACAGTAGTCTCTGTCTCTCTAGCTTTCACTTTCACTCCCTCAAAGTCTTTACACTCTATAATAATAACCCTCAAACATTTTCAAAATAAACAACACTCACTTTATACTTCTTCTCCCACCATAACTACCTACGTTTTTTCATTTCCCTCATGTAGTGTTAAATAAAATTCACATTAACACTAATCCTTAATCACGAATGTGTATATAGTTGTGAATTGTTGAAATGGATCCGCCTATAATTAATGAGTCCTCATTCTCGGCGGCCAACCCATCTTCTTACAGCTTGGCTGAGATTTGGCCGTTTTCCACGGCGGCGAATGGTGGAGGAGGAGGTTTGGGTCTTAGAATGAGCAGCTTTACCGGTTTATTAGAAGCCGCTGCTAACTCAATTAATGAATCTACTGTGACGGAGCAGAGTGGAAGAAGTGGCGGCGGTGGCGGTTCTGATGATGGTGGTAATGTTGGTGTCAGGAAGAGGGATATGAATTCGGAGGATGAGTCTTCTAAGCTTGTCTCTACTAGTGATGCTAATGATTTGGTAATTATAATTATAGTACTTAAACTTTTTTAATTCCTATTTTTGATGTGGATAGATAACTGTTGATTTGACATTGGGAGGTTGTTGAATTATTATTTTGCTGCGTAAATGTGTTAAATTTGTAATTAAATTAAGTCACTTTTAAATGTCAATTTCGTAATTTGCTCTTTTAATTCTATGCTTGTTATGTCTAAAAGCATTTCTTTCCTAATTGGTGATGAATTATACATTCTTAAGCCATTTGGTTTGTCGAACCGAACATATACTAACCAAATCCTTGAAGTGTAAGTTGATGATGGGGTTGATTTCTCATATGGGTCACTCAACTAATAGTTATTATCTTAGAAAGTCACGTTTATTCTTGATTTCAATTTTCTTCAACAAAGAAGGTGACTTTTGAGATAATAACTATTAGTTAAGTGTCCATATGAGAAATCAACTCGTTGATGATGTATGTGCTAATTGGCTATTTGCTTGGTGAACTATTTTCATTCGGATCAATGTTATATTTCATAACTCAACTTCCGATTTTCAGTTGACGAATTGTCTTCTGTTTCACGTGTTAGGTTTCGTAAGTTTTTCAAATATTTTATTAATTGAGAATCAGCTCCTGGATTCATATTGATACAATTTTCAGATTTAATGAAGCTACTTATTTATTTTCATGTTAATTCAAATTATGTTTGCAGCAAGATGGTTCAGTGGCTAAACGCCTGAAAGCATCCCAATCTAAAGAAGAAAATGGTGCTTCAAAGGTAGAAGCAGAATCCAGTTCCCAGACGGCTAACAAGGGTACCGAACAAAGTAGTAAACTCGAGCCACCTAAGGATTACATCCACGTAAGGGCAAGAAGGGGTCAAGCTACTGATAGCCACAGTCTAGCAGAGAGGGTAATGCCTTCTCTGAACTTCCCTAACTTTAATGGTTCAATGATTTCTTGACATTGGCTGAGCAAAATCTTAATCTATCAGGCAAGGAGAGAAAAGATCAGTGAGAGGATGAAAATTCTGCAAGATTTGGTTCCTGGATGTAATAAGGTCAGTAATCTTTTTGAAGTTATCCTATTATCTACCTTGAGCTTATCAGAGTATATAATAGAATTAGTGGTGGATATTTTATGAGGGGTGATATTCTTAGATTGAATGCATTTTCAATTTTCATGTACAGTTTGCATTTTTTGCAAGATTTAGTTTGTAACTTTCTTACAGGTTATTGGAAAAGCCCTTGTTCTTGACGAAATAATAAATTATATCCAGTCACTACAGCGCCAAGTTGAGGTAGTTCCTCATCTTCCCTGTATTAAAGTTGTTCTTCATAAACAACTCATGTCACAACCTCATCCTATTTTCCTTGATTGAACTTTCCAGTTCTTGTCCATGAAGCTTGAAGCGGTCAATTCAAGGATGAACCACCCTATAGAAACCTTCCCTTCAAAAGATGTAAGTTATTTGGTGTTCTTTATGATATCTTTTCCTTATCTACAAAATCTGGTAGTGGAATCAGGCTTATGTTGATTTATAACACTGTATGTTTCTATCTGTTAAGCCTTTCAAATTTCGCGAGTCAATTATTGATTGAAGGATAAAAATTTGCTACAGGTTGTTTTATCTGGTATTTTATTTAATTTAGATAATGTAGATTTGTTAGGGGAGATTCAGATGATAAATTCCAGAACCAAAACTTTTGATAATGGTAGATATGTTTCACTGCCCACTTTGTATATCAGATTTGCTCATGGCTGCAGTTGAAAATCCTTTTCACCCAAAGACTCTGGACCTAGAAGTAAGTTAAGAAGTTTCAATCACCATGGTTATGAGAAATTATGTGGTAGTAAAATAAAGTCATTGAATTAGTTGATTCTGATATCTTCCTCAAGCATCCGAAGAATGCTCAACCTCTATGCAACCACATTTCTTTCGAGAAATGTGATGTTTTCTCTCTGGTCCATGTAGGAGCATGTGCCGAAACAAGGAAAGCTCGTGCTCTCTTTTGATTTGAACCTTTTTTATGTACTGATTTGCCATTAAACTGACTCTGATTCAGTTATCTTGAGTACTGTCAACAGGAAGTCACCTGCATTAGTGTCCCCGGCATTGCTACGTCCCAAATTGCATTTTTATGGAAGCTTGTACTTTAGATTAAGGTTCACCTGGTACAGAATCCCACTTCTTTGTCGATCGGATAACAGCTGAGACATTTCTTTAGTTAAGTAAACAAGGAATGGCGTTTGAGGGGACATTCCGAGAAAAGAACTCGTGACCTCTCACACCCAAAGCGAGAATCATACCACTAGACCAAAGGCCCTGTGATAACATCTGCGACTTTTCTGTGGATTAAGTGCGGTATATGTTATTATTTTAATATCCGATACATGTGCCATCGGCCCAGATGATATTAACTCTTCATATAGCACCGCTTCTTTCTGGACTCTTGATACCTTCTCCTTATCTTTTAAGATTGTTTTACTCTAGGCATTAATTTCGAGAAGACCAGTATAGAACAGCAAGGAATAAATTTATATGGTTAATTTAGTTTTAGTAGTAATCTAGCTTTAAAGTATAAACTGGAACCATCTCTGATATGCTTTAAGGAACTTTTTATATTCACAACCTACCAGATAGACTATTCTTTAGAAGCACAAAAAGGGCCTGTAGTGACCACTTTTTCTTTTCTTTCCTTATCTTTTTGGGGTGGGGAAATTGGTTTGGAAGTTTATCACCATTAACAGTCCTGCTGCTACCCACTGCTGTCTTCACAGTGATGATGTTTACGGATAAGTATTGAAAGTGAAGTTTAAGCTTTTTGCAGCATTGCTAGATCTGCACTTTACCGTGTGAAATAAAATGATGTGATATTTAGGACAGATGTAGACCTTTTCCAATAAGCTTGCATGCTATCTGGCTCCACAATAAAGTCTATGATGTACTTACTACTCCTTTCCAATTTATATGATGTAGTTTGATTGGGCATAAAGTTTAAGAATAAAGGAAGACTTTTAAATCTTGTGGTCTAAAATAAGTCAAAGATATTTGTGTGGTTAAGATCATCTCGTTAAGCGTAAAAAGTAAAGTTAAAGTTAAATTATTGCCAAATAAGGAAATGTGTCGTTCTTTTTGGGACTGACTAAAAAGGAAAGTGTTTTGGGACTGACTAAAAAGGAAAGTGTGTCATATGAATTGGGACAGTGGAAGTACTTCTTTTGCCCCACTTATCCAACTTTCACTTTCCCAAGTTCTCTATTCCTCTCAATGTATTGTTTTCTTATGTATGATTTGACCTAGTTGATTATTTAGAAATGTGTGCATATGGACTACATGATTTTGCCCCTCAACCATGATCTGATGTACTCGTGTGACCTTATGCGAGCCACCTTGAACTACATAACAAAATCAAGTTCGCTTGACCAACTGAACTGCTACTTAATGTTTTCATTCATGCATCAACACTAGCTCTATTGATCTTTGTTGTATTTTCAATGTCAAGTTAAATCTCTCAAATATTCATATTCATATTCATTGCAACACAATCTAGTGCTCGATTCTTTTCACGTCTCTGTACGTTTAATTTGGGTGGATAGCTTCTCACCACTTTATTAATTTCTGGGGTCCTCTACTTCTCTTTCAGCTAGCACCGTCAGCATTTGATGCCACTGGAATGATTTTTGGCACACAAGCACCGAGAGAATATGCTCAAGGGGCACAATCCGAGTGGCTCCATATGCAGGTTGGCAGCAGCTTTGACAGAGCAACATGACAGATACCCTAATGAATTGGAACATAAGTTATTCATGAACATTACCTTTCGAATTCATCATGATGTCTTTTAGGGAACCTTGGGATTGGATCCTGCAACTGTCCAGCAGCTGTGTTCCACTATAGAAGAAGCATTCTTAAATGTGTAATCATAATCACCAGCATTTCCAGTAGAACTATCTGTTTTATCTTTGTATGATAACTCAAGTGTAATTGTACTATGTTGTATTGGTATAAAAAATAGACTACGCAGACTTTCTCACTGTACTAGACTACACATCCGTTGCCATTTCAAACGCTCTGAACATGCACTAAGCTAGAGTATATTCTTGCTCAAAGAACAAAATACATAAGACAGCAAAATAAATAAAGTATTGGGGAAAAACATATGAAAAATGGACTGAAATTGATTATTTCAATTTCCACATTAACCTGGAAGCTGGTAAGTGGTTATATTTGTAAAGATTGCACAATAAAACACAGAAGGAAAAACAGGAAGTTTGGAGTCAGCAGAACACGATTCTTCTACTTTTTAGCTGTGGGCCTGGAGTAGCCAAACTAAACTACTAGCCAGTTAAAAGACCTAAAATTGGGCGGGTCTACAAAGCATTTCACTTCACTAGGAAGGTTTGAATCAGTTTAGGAATTAATAATGGGTGACAGGTATAAGTCTATTCTGATGATTCTGATAATGTTTTCTTTTGTTTTTTTAAAAAAACGTTTTTTAATCTTTGTTCTTAGGTAATGTACAAGTGTTTAGGCATTTGTATTCTTGCATAATTGCTTTGTCTCCTACCTCTAGCACACTCATTCAATGTCATCATCTAGATCAAGGAAGGCCCCAATCCTAAGAAGAAGGTTCCCATCACAAGAAAGGCATCAGTAATGGACCATAAAACCCGTCCAACAATTAATCGTTGCAAGGTTTGTGGCAGAGTCAAATTGCTAAATTTCCTTTTGTTGCTATTGTGGCTGAATGATTATGGCATGCGATGAGTTTAAATAGAGAAACATGGTCAGTAAGGATCCATATAGTCGATTCTAACTTATTTGGATTGAGACGTGTTGTTGCTTTGTTGCTGTTGCATTAAGGAGAACGTCGGTGGAGACAGGAGAGAACAACTCTACAGGTTGATCAAATTTAGTGGAATTGAGAACATGCTTTCCACCTTAAATTTGAAATTAGAATGGCTATATATATGTTACAATTATGTAATCCTTGCAGCATAGGCATGTTAATTAGCACTAAAACAGTTGTTTTGATTTCTAAATCTTCCCTCGGATTTGTGACGGTAAGGATCTCTAAGAAGAGATGGTTTTTCTTTTACTTTCTTAAATCTTAGTAATTAACAAGAGTAAAATCTGCCTCCACCTTATGGATTCGTACTTTCATTAACTTAAATACAAAAGTTTTTTCACACTAGTATTTTTAACGTAATCTAATTCGTAAAACATAGAGAAATTAGTCTTGGTACCTGATTCAGGACGTAAAATAATCAACTCTTCTCACCTATACAAAAAATTATTGCTATGAGAGAGATTAAAACCTAAATGGGGTTATTGTTTTATTTTTATTTGAGCATTGCTAAGAGAGAGAGATTAAAACGTAAATGGGTACTCGTTTTTTTTAGTCTGAGCGCAAAATGACAGCTGTGGGATTTGAACCCACGCCCTTTCGGACCAGAGCCTAAATCTGGCGCCTTAGACCACTCGGCCAAACTGTCACATATGAAGTTGAAATCTATTAATTTTAATAATTTGTAGATTAATCTATGTTGTTTGTATATGGCAAATGACACATTGTATATATCAAAGATGTGAAGAAAAATAACATGACTCTTATTTGTATGGTTACTGCAAAGAACAGAATCATTTGAGTACCCGAATCTACACGTCCGAATAAAGAAGTAAGAATTCTTGTTGCTCTTCTGCATTATTGATGATAACACAATACATACCTGGAGATCTATGTACCAGATGAACATCTGAACAAATACACAACTAAATCTGAGAGGAAAAGTTTATGGTTTAGGCCTTTTCTTTTTCCATTCTGTTTTTCAGCTGTTATAATTTTAAGCACCAAATTTGGCCTTGATGCCATCAATAACACTAGCTTCAACTTGGAAGGTCTTAGTCAACACATCAACAGGAATTGGAGGCTTGGAAGCAAATAGTGAAGTTGGAAGTACCACAGAACCTGGCAAATGACTGTTAAAAGCCGTGATTGTCATTGCCTTCACCTTCCCAACATTCATTTGGAAGTGCACGAGTCCTCGCGGGACCACAAACATCTGCCCTGCAGTCAAAACTTTGGAATACAACTGGTTGCCCGTTGTCACGAATCCAACAAAGAGTTTCCCTTTAATGACTACCCCGGACTCAGTTGCACGAGGGTGTGAATGGGGCGGATTGAGTCCTCCTGGGGCATAGTCAACTCGATTCATCGAGAGACCTAACATGTTCAACCCCGGGAAAGAAAGAACGTTTCCTGGTGTCACGCTGAATCCGAATACATTGTCCGTGTTTCCCTCTTTGCTTAGGCCATCAAAGAAGAAGTCATCCGAAGTAACTTGGGAGGCAGGCTTGCAAGGGAAACCGTTAAGAGATATTGACGCATTTTTCAGAATTCCAACACAAAAATCTTGCAGCGGATCAGGGTCAGCACAGTGAGAAGGAAACGGTAGGACTAATAGAATAACCAACACGAATGTCAGACGAGTAAGAAACCCCGGCTGAGACTTCATGGCAGCCATTGGTTTAGTGTTGTAGAATGAAATTGAGATTCAAAATATAGTGTGGCGATGTACTAATGGCACAGGAATTCAAGGGTTATTTATTTGTCAAGCCAGAAAGCAACCTGCTAAAATCAAATCATATACTATACATAAAGAAAGGAAATTTGGTTGAGGTTAGTTGGCCCTTTGAAGGTAAGTGCAATGTCTCAAAATTCTGAAATAGTCAATCAAATTGTTAATAAATTTAACTTGGGGATTACGACCTCTGTGAATTATTGTATCATTTGTCAAAGTTTGTGAATCATTCAACTCCTTTCTGGTCAGGTGGCTCATCACCCTATCCCTTCCTATGACACGACAAGTCAATAGAGACTTATGTCAAGACACTTATGGTGGGGCTTCATATTTGTTACCGTCCAAAGTGTTTGCCGTTTTATCGACTGATGAAATCGGATGACAAATTGATTCCTTAACTAAGCGATTTGGGCCGCAAGCAGAACTCTAACTTCCAACAATGGGTTCCCCAATTACTCCAGAAAACATTAGGATGGTGAGTGAGTAAACTAGGTGGTAAGAAGCATAAATATCTGCTATAGTGCAATAAAAATGGTAAAGGTAGAATGAAGATAAATAAGAATCGGTTTTTTGATTGATTGTGTTGTCTATATACAAAAAATGATCCTATTTATAGTACAAAAAAGAAAAAGACAAAAAAATTGTACAATGTGATTCCCCCCCCCACCTCCATGTCAGCCATCAAGTAATCCACTAAGTTCAATGGCTGACTATGGAGGAGGTGGTGCCGATTTTCTCGCCCTCTACTCCTCTTGCTCGGATAATGCCCCTTTCTTTTAGCTGTTGTTGGCCGGAATCGCTTCTAGGGTCCGGAAACCCTTTTGACTTGGTCGTTAAGGCGTCTATATCTGAGTGGGTCCTAATAGTACATCTAACTAAGAACTCGGCTAAGATGCCTTAGTAGTCGATGGCGTTCTTATAGTCGAGGGCTAGGAGTAATTTCGGCTCTGGAATAGTTCGGTTGTCACTGAATTCGGCTAAACACTTAAATTACTTTTGAGTGTTAACAATTGCCCCCTACATTAACTCGAGTGTGACCGTTGAGTTGATATATCCAAAAGTGGCCATCGTTTCAGTCTGACAGTCGCGCATGTCACTTCAATCGTCTCGTCTCCAGTGCATGCAATGATGATTACTTCTGAATTAGGTTTCCCCTTTAACCGAGGTGTCTTTATTACCACGAATCGGTTCCAATATTTTCCAACCGTGCATTCGAAGAGGTAGCCCTAATTTCCGCCGCGCATCGAGATCTACTTAGGAAGAGACATTTTTTCAAGAATTTTTCACTTGATCTTACAGTCATCTCCGATTTCTTCCCTTCTGCATAAAAACCGTACTCTCGACCCTTTTCTTACTCGGATGCCATGGCTTCTTCTTTCTCTTCTAAGAAGATATATGGGACCACTAGCCGATAAATACCTAACTGATGCCTTGGTCCTTGTTGATGAATAGTTGGTTCTGGCTCCATATGGTAGGCCGGAACAAGGCGACGTTCTTTTATCTCAACATCTTAGCCGGTGACCGATGACCTTCCCATCACCTACGACTAATTCACTGCCGACCGCTGTCCGGCTAACCTACGTACCTGGCCGACCAAGGTCGCCAACTATTCTGCTTGGGTGGATCGGTCCAGGTCGGCCAAAGGAAGCGAGTGGAGGCGTATGGGTCTTTACAATGCCATTGTACTATCGGGGCATGATATCTCCAGCAATATCAGCCTCATATATGCATTTCTTGGTTATTGGTCGACTACCGCCAATGCTTTTGTTTATCCCTAGGGGATGATGACTCTCACCCTTCTTGATGTAACGGCGATACTAGGCCTTTCGATATTGGGAGCTGAAGCGCCTACCCTGAGTGAAATCAAAGTTCCCGACTTGGGGATTGTTGTTCTGAAAAAATCTTCCAACTATGGTTCTTTTATGACCGCTAACCGCCGAAGTTCACCTCTTCCGATCGGTGATGCCGAGCATCGTGCTTTTCTGCTTTATTAGTTTAGCTGTTACTTCGTCGTACGGTATCTTGTGCAATTGTCAAGGAGCTGGAGACTTATGTGGCTTTGGCGGTTTCAGGGGAAGATATCAATTGGGCATCCCTCTTCCTGGCTTACTTGTACATAGCTTTGGGCGATGCTCAAGCTAGGTTAAAGGACTCTCGAAATCTGGATACTTTGGCCGGTCCTCTGTGGTTCCTTTAGTTGTGGATCACTTTGTATTTCCCAGAGTTCATCCCTGACGATTTTGATGGCAGCCGTTCTCCATTAGATCCGCCGGTGTTAGCCGACACTCTTCGGGGAACACCTCTTGTGCCCCAGGATGTTTTCACTACAGTCTCCACCCTGCATGGTCTGTCTCGAGACCATTACGCAGATTGGCAACCGATCCTTGAAAAATGGGCCACTCCCGTTTGGGTTCATCAAATAGTCGATGATAACTTTTCATTTACTCAGCGGAAGGTCATGAATCGAGTGTGGGGGCTTATCGTTACG
Organism: Anisodus tanguticus; assembly: GCA_034509755.1. NCBI lineage: Eukaryota > Viridiplantae > Streptophyta > Magnoliopsida > Solanales > Solanaceae > Anisodus > Anisodus tanguticus. Next base: position 9,928,166 of record CM067554.1, on the reverse strand, counting down.
GCTAAGGACCTTTTGGAAGGCTTGAAGCACAACTTTAGGCATAACAAGTTGACCACGGAGCCCCATCGACCCAACTTTGTGGCACAACAATTTGTCTTGACTCAACACATACCATGGCCTCACCGTAGTGTTGCTCATTCGACCCATCGTTGCTCTCTAAATGCCAAGTAGACAGATGAGGTAGTCGCCCACAATCTTGATAAGCTTGCCCTTTTCATCTGGCAGTCGTTCTCCCCAAGGGCCAACACCACTGTTGCTTTTGTTGAGTGGTAGAAGGTAGCCAAAGAAAAATTATTTCAATCCTCTCTAGAAGTCTACTGCGATCGGCTGATCCAGGCAAAACAGAGTGATCGGCTGGTCCAGCCGAAGAAGAAAAACCCAGCAGACGCTAAGCCAAGGACAAAAGAGGTCCCTTCAAAGGTGGTTTCCATCAATTCGGCTAGACCTACTGCCTCTTGGTCTTCCGTCAGGCTGCGACAGCTGAAGTGAAAATGTGAATTATTTTTCTACATATATGTTGGCCAAAATTTCTTATACATTTTTAGGCTAACACTTTTTTTTGTATCTTTCAATAACTTCATCCCCCTCAGGGTTTGTTGATTTGGAGACCACTCCTACCACGGGATCTCCGTCGCCTAGGCAATCCATTTTAAAGCAACCTAGGCTAGGTGAAGGGGTGTTATTTGTGAGCGTAGGGGAGAAAGATCTCGAGGAGCCGAAGACCCTGTTTCTGAAGAGGATGATGATGAGGTATATCCCTTATCTGCCTCGACTACCTTTGTATCGGCTATCTTTCATTACTCATGTTTCTTGGTTGTCTTTCAGAAGCCACTATTAATAAGGTACAATAGGCGGTGGGAAGTACATGATGTCTCTCTCCATGCCGGAGGGACGTCCTCTTTGGCTCGTACTTCTAAACAACTGCAGGATTCTCCATCGGCTAACCTCAATATCAGAGTTTGTCCTATTGAGGCAGCCGAAGAGGTTGACGCAATCGTAGAGGTATATCCTTTTCCTTCCAGTCTTGTTATCAATTGTCTTTAGACTCTTGCCTCTCTTCTGAAACTGTTCTTTTCTGTACATGAGACGGCTAGGGAAGATCCTACGGCTGAAGCCAGCCCAATTGATGATTCAGAGGTGTCAGCCGAGGTCATACATGAGGATGTACTTTTGTAGTATTTTGGCTCAACCGATATCATACCTTCACCCTCTTTGCCGGTTGGTGTTCATGAATAGTGAGTTGAGGAGTTTCTAGCCAAGGACATCCCCACCATCAAGAAGGAACTCCATGCATTGAGGTACTCTTTGTTCCGGTTTGTCGAAGGAGGTGATGGACTCTCCAGCTCTGGTGGCCGCCTATAATGACATAGCCTTGGCTTTGAATAACCTATTCTCTTCAATAAGGTGGCTCTGCAACGCTTGGGATCTCTTTGGCAACAAAAAAATCGTGTTCAGGCTACTTTTGCCCAGGTAAATGAGGAGAGGCAGCGAAGTGTTGATCGAAAGCACGATTTCAGGGGCGGTGGTCCCAATTGCAAGCAGAATTAAAAAAGATCCAGGAATAGATAAGGACTATATCCCCTAAAATAAGTGCCCTGGACTCAACTATTAAAACCCACGATTTCTCCCGCTCTTCTTTATTTCGGCAAGACCGTCATCTGGATAACGAGATATGGGAGCTTGGTACTCAACAAGTTGTTTGGGAATTGAATCTTAATATGGGTAATGAACGACTGGCCCAACTGGAAAATGAGTGTCCAGAATAGAGAGGCAAACTTGCTTGTGTAAAGTCGTCATTACCTGCTAATCTTTCTGAAGTGGTGTCCGAATCACATCATTATTCGGCTACGACTACTTCTTTGCCAGTTGATCATGTCGTCCAAGTGCCAGGTGACCTTCCTACATCCTTGCAAGATGCATCAGCCCGATCGGAACAACAATCAGAAGATACTCCGGCAGCCGATACGCATGTTCTTACCAAAATCCAATCAATTAGTGTGGCTGAGATCGCACATGGGGTAGGAGTGGGAATCCCCAAAGAGCTAGGGTTAGTTGAGGTAGTGGCCGTTTGTGTGGCTGGTGATAAGGAACAAACTGCAACAATTCGAGAAGACCAAGCAATCGTTGATTCGGCTGATCTTGAGACTTCAATAGCTGATAATGTAGTGCAGCCTTCGATTGGTTCAAGGCCGAACAATTCGGCTACTTAGTTGTATCGACCCCAAGTCGAAGGGTCTATTATTGTGACCAGGCAGTCAGTTTGTGGCTGTCGTATTCCTGTACATTCCCCAAATTGAAGGGAAATTAGTCTCTTTTGCGATCAGGCAGCCGGTCTGTGGTTGTTGATTACTTATGCATGCCCCAAAATCGATGGGTAATATTTCTTCAAAATATCTACTATTTACATTTCTTTTCCATGCATGTTTATCGCTTGATCCGTATTGCCGGTAACCTATGGGTTCACTATGAAGGGTCATTTCCTAGTTTGGCGATCATTTGTCGATTTTACGATTTTTCATTTTAGTCGGTGGGATGATTCTCCAAACTAAGTCTCCTTTGGCAAACCTCTTTAGGCCCTATATATTTGTCGTATGCTTTGGCCATTTTACGTTTACCGGCTTTGACTCTTTCTATGATTGCCAGTCGATTCTGACCCAACTCCATTAACATGGCCTACTGATATTCTTTCAAACTTAGAAAATTTGGGTTGACCATCCGTTATGATATTAACTTCTGAAGGCAACACTGCATCTTGGCCATAAATTTGGCCGATAGGATGTCGTCCCCGTAGCTGTAGATTTGGAGTTTCTGATTGCCTATTTCATTTAAGATATGTCTTTGTAAAATGAGTTTATTCAAACTTTGCAATCAACATGCACAACACGGGGTATAAAATAACACTTGGGTTTTGTACAAGCGTAGAACAAAGACAAACAAAGCTAGGCGTAAAATTCCTATCGCAGCTCAAATGTTGTTGGCCGCCCGATCTGATTTTTTGTCGTGTTCCTTATCTGCGATGCCTCGTTTATCCTTGCCTCAGAACCTAGGGCGGTCAGCCGATGACACAAGTCGCGTATGAGTTGGGTTTCCTCAATTATTTAAATCATCCAAGGTAAGTCGTGGTTCGGCCAATTATTTTATTTCAAACCCTCGCTAGGTAAGATTAAAGGATTCCCAAGATCATTTTTCACACTGCACCGTGACGGCTATGGGAGCCACATAGGGTGAATAGAAGACAACCTCCAAGTTTTTACCCCTGCTTGAAATGGGTTATCGTCGGCTGGGACGATTTCTATCTTGTCTCCTTCTTAGAAAATGAGCTTTTGATGCATGGTGGAAGGCATCAGCTGGTGTGAATCCAGTCTCTGCCCAACAGGATGGTGTAAGACGGCTTGCCATCTATTACAAAGAAGGCAGATCTGACCATCTTGGGACCCACAGTGATTTCTGCTACTAAGATCCCCAAAGCTTCAGAGGCTTCTCTCATAAAGCTAGTCATCTTCATGTTAGTTGGGATGAGATCCTCCCTAGTTTTGTTGAGGCTTTTCAAAGTAAGCAGCGGCATCACATTCAGCACATCCCCATTTTCGACAAACACTCGGCCAAAAGTTTTGTCGTTAATGTAAGCCTTAACATAGAGGGGCTTGAGGTGTTTAACCATCTCATCCATAGGTGCACCAAATACGATGCTCAAAGAGTCCCTAATCGTTGTATTAGATAATATTGCCCGTTCGGTGTCTTCCACGCATACATCGCCTTATAAGTTATCCAGGTTAGGGCGGCTGGCCCAAAACTCGTATGGAATCAGACTAACCATTCTAATAGCTGCCCAGATCTCATCGACCGAATCTTGCTTAAATAAATCAAGGATGAAATCTCCCACCTCGTCAAATTCGATTGATGAGAAGTCAATACCTTCTATCTCCTTGAGACATATAGGAGCCGACTGGAGTTTCAATGCTTGGATTCTTTGCACGGGTTGTGGAACTGTCTCAGCTAGATATTCTTTCAAGACTGTAGTCTCCTACTAAAGTCCTTTTGTCAGGCCGTCACCCGATTGTATGCTCAGCTCTGGTTGGTCCAAAGATTCTCCTTCATGCGGCTCTGTCTCTGAAGAGGTTGAGCCGAATGCCCTGCTCAATAGCCTCAGCTACGGCAGACTCAGGAATTTCCTGCTTATCGACTGCCTCAGCGCTGGATATCATGTGCAACGTTAGCTTCATCTTGCGCAAGGCTTTGGCCCGCTGCATCCTTCTTTTCTGCGTCCTGGATATAATACCTAGATGTGCTTCTTTCTTTCCAGAAGCCTGATTATCAAACCACTTCCCCTATTCTGTGTTGGCGGCTGATTTAATCATTCCCCGGGGTCTCGTCTGGTCCTCATTTCTCGTCGTGATACGTAAGAATGAAACACCATCATTTACGTTAAACTCGACCACCATCTGTTTGGTTTTAGGGAGTGGTTCTTCATCTATTCGAGGCATGATCGGGTGCCGGTTGGTTGGCATCCGTACTTGCCCCCCAGGCCTATGCTTGGCGCCGATAGGACCCTTCTGAACTTCATGGTTTGTTATTGAAGTTCTCATTCAACGTCCATCGAGTATTTAGGGCGGCTATGCAAACTGCTCCTAGTTGGCTGCCTGTCATCGCGAATGTCATGTAGGCTACCTAACTGGTTGAACACAAAGGTCATTGTGGCCTTCTCCCTTTCGGTAGGTTTCTTTGGGACCCACACCCTTTTCATCGACTGTCTCCCTTTGGTATCCCTTGACTCATCGGGCTTAGCAAAAGATACCATATATATTGGTACCGCGGGAGAAGGGTCGGTATTAATGGACATTTCAGCCATACTCTTGTCGGCTAGCTTGAACCTCCCCCTTTTTATGCCCTTTTGGGTCACATTTCTGAAGACAACAAAATTAGAAGTAGAGTGGTTGTATGAATTATGCCACTTGCAGTACTTCTTATCTTTGAGTTTCTCGGCAAGCGGAATCCTATGACCATCAAGCAGCTAAATCTTCTTATCTTTGAGCAGATGATCAAAGATCTGATCTGCCTTTGTGATGCCAAATGAGTAACCGACCCTGTCATCGGATGAACTCGTCTCCTTGCTTTTTACGGCTTACAAGGCTGGGCAGGAGTAAACCTTACCCCTGACGATCTCGGCTACCATTGTATCTATCGTGTAATCGACTGACTCTGAGTCAGACTCATCTGCCTCAATAATGGATACAAAATGGGAGCCTCGATTTCAGTTGGCTCTTCTCTTCTCCTTCTCTTGGATAAACTGCTCTATTTGGCTAGCCTTCTCGGCTAACTGGCTTAAGTCAGAGCAAGATTGTCTCACTAATTTCTCATTTAGCTGTGGATGTATATTGTTGATTATCATGTGGGCGCGTTCTGATTCAGGGAAGTGTGACCTTCATTCTGAATCTCTCGATAAAGTCGGTAGCCGACTCATCAATCTGTTGCTTGAGATTCATCAAATTCGTCCCAGTGACTTGAAGTTAGGGTCAATAAAATCTATCATGGAAACAACGCTCCATGTCACCCCAACTCTGCACGGAGTCGGGGGCCAAAAATAAGTACCAGGCAAATGTCGTTTCGGTTAGAAAAATGGGGAATAACTGCAGTTTGTGATACTCGTTCTGTCCAACTTTGCCATATTGGGCGGTAAATCTGCCGTTATGCTCAATGGTAGATTTGTCGTCATCACCCAAGAAGGTGGCGAAATCAGGCGTTTTGAAGCCTCTTGGCAGTGGTGCTACCCGTTCCACCCAATCGGGGTAGGGCTTCCTCTAAACATGCTTGTCCAAGGGTTTCAGTTGGATGCCAAAGTACCTCATCATGGTAATTGCAATGGTTTCAGGGTTCATCAGTTGTGGCGTCCACTGCCGATTACCGGAACCGGCTGGTAGGCGTTCTGAACTGGAGGCCTCCATTCTGGCACCTTGTTGAACAGGGTTTTGAAAGTTGTAGACATTTTGCTGGCCATTACCAATAGGTGGGGTATATCCCCATTGCTGCTGTTTGACATAGCCACCAAAGCCTGCAACCTGAGCTCCTGCAACAGCTGACGGAGCTTGAGGATAAGGTGGAATAGTATTCCATGTCTGCTCTTCTCGGACATCAGCCGTTCTTAGAAAGTTTGCGCTTCCTAGATGGTATGGATTGGGTACCGACTGTGACTGCTGGAATAGTGTCCCGCTGTAGACAGCGTCACCAGATAGCCTAACAGGGTCATAGCTAGGGGCCATCGGCTGCCAGTTCGGTTGGCCAACATTGGTCGCTTGTACCGTAGGGCCATTGGCATAAGCGTACAACGTAACGGGCGGCAAACCAAGGTGTCCGAACGTCTGAACTGGTCTCCAAGCCATATTGATCTATCCATACTGCAGATTCGCTTGGTCGAGTGGCACAGCTTGCCCCAGTGTTTGGTGGCAACCATACAGTAGACTGGTTACCAAGTAACTGGGCTTGTGCTCCTAGATGTGCTATCGGCCGTACCTGAGCAGGTACTGACTGATACACATTCGGCTGAGGAACAACACCTAAAGTGACAGTTGCATGTTGCACATCGCCATTCGTCAGAGGAATGGCAGAACTAGTCGAACCTTCTCCTGGATGCAGTCGATTAACTTCCAGTTCTTTCGCCTGCTGAACCTCATCATGCACCATTGACTTGACAATGTCAGCCAATTGTTTGGAAACCTGGTACATAATGTCATGGATGCCCAAGTCAATCTGATGTCTAATGAATGACGTGGTCATAATAGTTGGACCTTCAGATTGACTAGGTTCACCCACAACTTGGGTTGATGGAGGAAGTGGAGGGGTATCAACCGATGTAGGCATACCTGAAGAAGATGGTGGATCGTTGTTCCTTCTGGGAGGATTCTGTTTAGGATGTGGACTGGACTCTTGGTTCATTTTCTTACCAGACCTTAGGCGCATACGCCAAGTATGATCCTGACCTGGAGAATCAAACTTCACTATGAGATCACCTATGGTCCCGCTGGGTGTGCCAAATTTGTTACCGTCCGAAGTGTTTGCCGTTTTATCAGCTGACGAAATCGGATGACAAATTGATTCCTTAACTAAGCGATTTGGGCCGGAAGCGGAACTCTAACTTCCAGCAATTGGTTCCCCAACTACTCCAGAAAACGTTAGGATGGTGAGTGAGTAAACTAGGTGGTAAGAAGCATAAATACAGCTAGAGTGCAATAAAAGCGGTAAAGGTAGAATGAAGATAAATAAGAATCAGTTTTTTGATTGATTGTGTTGTCTATATACAAAGAATGATCCTATTTATAGTACAAAAAGGAAAAATATAAAAAAAAAACTATACAACGTGATCCCCCCCCCCCCCATCTCAGCCATCAAGTAATCCACTAAGTTCAATGGCCGACAATGGGGGAGGTGGTGCCGATTTTCTCGTCCTCTACTCCTCTTGCTCGGATAATGCCCCCTTTCTTTTAGCTGTTGTTGGACGTTACTGCTTCTAGGGGTCCAGAAACCCTTTTGACTTGATCGTTGAGGTGTCTGCATCTGAGTGGGTCCCAGTCGTACCTCTAACTAACAACTCGACTAAGATGACTTAGTAGCCGATGAAGTTCTTGTAGTCGAGGGGTAGAAGTAAATCCGGCTCTTGAATAGTTCGGCTATCACTGAATTCGGCTAAACACTTAAATTACTTTTGAGTGTTAACAATATCGAAAAAGGGTCATGAAGAAAAAAGGGAAAACCCGGCAATTTAGCAAGAAGAAATACTGAAATTAGTCGAGCGTGTACCTATGCTAGTGGGAGAAGCATGTACCCCTGAAATTAGTCGAATTGCGTGACACCACTGTTATCAAAAGAAACTTTGAAGAACATCATTTGCCCTTCCATCTCAAACATTCAGCTGAAAATTCCCGGTCTTCGTGGAATCAGAACCACATATTCTGCAGTGAGTTTGACAAGTCCATAATGCCATCAGTCACTTTCTTCATATGTGATGTGAGTTAAAAAAAAAATATTCTTTTAATAGAGCTACCTAATAGTGATGTTAGTTCCCAGATATATTTATGCCATTTCTTGTTTACTTGAATACTTTAAAAGGACGCTCTAATTTCTGGAATAGAAAGGAAAGTTGATTTCTTGGATCTATAACAACAGACCTTCATGCTCAACAGAACATCATTGATTAGGTCATTTTTCACCTAAAGGAAGTTTTAACACACGAGGACTTGTTCCATAGTTCCATTATGTAGAAAAACATGCAAATATTCAAAGATCAAATTTAGAAAAGATCACCTCAACTGAACCATCCCTTTTCTTTTCGTTTTATACTATTAGTAGAACAAATGAAAATGATCAAATTGGAGGAACTGGAGTAGTTAAAGGCTTGACATGTTCAACTAAAATTCAAACACTGGAACAAGTCGTTTATTAGCCTGATACTGATTATGATTCTAAATCCTAATCAATTTTATTGGGATGATTACGTCCATGTTAGTTGGAGTATTACTTTTCCATGACGTGATTAGACTAACCCATGTTACATGTGAATCGATTGTCAACAGTGCCTTGGAAGGTCTAATTAATTTCATTGACTATACCACAATGATATTGTAAAATTTTGAAGAGTAACAATCCCATTTGGTAGATGACACAGGACATTAAACAAGTGAAAATGATGCATGGATTTAGTCAAATATTTGGATGTTCGTATTCAAATATGAGATGTAAGGATACTTATATCCTACCATTTTTCTATTTGGAACTTGATAAACTTACGTTTTTCAACTCTAGTGTTGAATAGCATTCAAGTCCATTCAGGGTTTTTTACGTTGTATAAACAATACCACTAATAAGAATACCCTTTTTTTATAAGGTAAAAGTAAAAAATATATTTTTTTACCTTTAAATTTGATTCGAAAACTCACTTCAGCAATTAAATTTAATATTTCCTAAATAACTTTTAAGTGAATTAAATACCAGCTTAATGAATGACAGGACAAATGAAGAAATTCTCAGCACTGAAAAACAAAAAATTAAAGAAAATATATAAGTGGGCCCCACTTTATCTTCTTTGTTCCATCTCTTCCTCTTCTACGCACACACTACTCACCCCCATCCCCCGCCGGCTTCTAGATCTGGCCTTCTTCTCCCCACCACCATGCCACCACTTTCTTTCTATTTTTTCTCTCCATCACCGCCGCCACCTTCTTTCTCTTTTTTTATCCGCCACCACCACCGCCTCCTTTCTCTTTCTTCTCTCAACCACTGCCACCACCTTCTCTCCACCGTCGGCAAAGGGATTTATATATTATTAAATCGTATGATGTCAATAATATGAAGTAGAACACTCAATGGACAAGATGACCCCATTTTGCGATCCAATCCCATTGAAACTCGGAAATACGGTAGTGGAAAACCAAGAAAAAAATTGATGTGGGAGATGCAAATTGGCCAATGGGTGGGACTGGTTGGCACAACACGGATGTGTTCCGCCGGAGAGCTCGCTGGAGATAATGGGTAAAACAACAAACATAGAAAAAGAAATGACTTGGGGGAAGAAAAAAAATGGAAAGTGAATTTATTCACCGTGTTATCGACGTGTCGCTAATGTGACGCTTATATGGCGTGTGTATATTGCCTCCCAATCATGAAACTAGTAAATTTTCCATGAAAATTAGGGGAGAAAAGATGTATTTCCTCTGCTATTAACAATACCCCTCATTTTCTTGATATTTCACAGTATTGAGTGTGATTAGACCTGTTCAAAGGTCGGGTCGGATGGTTTTTTTTTTGCTGACCCGACCTTGATCTAATATTTTTTTAAAAATTCCGATCCTAGCCCTGACCATTCGGGGACCCTACAGGTCACGAGTCGGCCCTGACCCGTCGAATTTTTTTGGCAGGCCAGGGTCGGGTCGCGTCGAGGATTTTTTTTTTTAAAATGAATTTCCAAAACAGAAATTGGCATTCACCCCTACATTACCGCGAAATTAATGTATTGTATATCGTGAGATCTTGACTAAAGAAAAAGAAAATTATAAATCGATTTGGGAACAAACACAAATTGATTGGGAAAACGGACGTTTTTCTAAAAATTGGCTGCTCCATTTGACCGGCCCTGTCTCGAAACAATACGCAAAATAAAAAAAATCAGGTAAAACGGACATTCGAGCGCAGAGTTATGACCATTTAAAGTTTCACAAATTTACAACTACTTTCTCTCCCTACATTATGCTTCCATGATATTAACAGAACGACTAATAATATAAATATATAATTAATAATCAGCTACCGTTTTTATCTTATTTTATGTCGAGCTCAATGTAGATTAGAGCAATGCATATATATATAAAAACATGCATTATATCACTTATTAATGACAAAAATATATATAAGTACAAAATAAATATTAATGAAGGAAAAATAATATAAATTATATTAAAAAAATATGCGGGTCGGGGTCGGGGCCGGGTCAGACGGGTAAAATTTTCTGACCCTGGCCCGACCCTGATCGGGTCCCCGCTTTTTCGAGTCGAGTGGCTCGCGGGTCAGCTATAAGCTAACCCTGGCCCTGATTTTTTCAGGTCGGGTCGGGGGCGGGTCCCCGACCCGGTGGACAGGTCTAAGTATGATCTGAGTAATAATAACCACGTCCAACTATAAATAGTCTAATATGACATGCTCTTCAAATGTTTCCCATTTTAAAAGGGGGGAAAAAGGATTCTAGGAAGAAACTGATATGTCTTACTTACAAATTTGTCCACTAAACTGTGAGTAGAATACAATAAATTTAAGAACTCTGGTCCATGATGGAAAAACCTCATACACCTTGTGTACACACAAATCAATAAATGCAAAACACCTGCGTTTGCATATAAACTTTTATATATAAAAAGCCTATGGTTAGGCCAGAAATATTCCCACAAATTAATGGTTTGATGTAAACGTAGGTGAATGTAAAATATTTTCCTTCCGGGACCCAATTCCGAGATATAGGGTATAATGGTAATTCGTATATGTCACCACAAATCAATTGACACAAATGCTACCAAACTTACAAAGACACATTCTTTCATCAAAGTAACCTCTTCCTCCAGATGCTTTTTCTCAAGAGAACAAACCTTTATCTTTGCTCATGACTCCAGATGCAATAGTGTTAAATACTTGGATCACAATTCACTTAGGACTGATTCCATCCCAACCTCTCTCCGATGCGGCTGTGTCGATGGGTACGATCCTGAGGCTTGTGTATTTAAAAAAGCATTTTCTCAATGACATATCTCCAGCGCAGCTGAACTAATAGGAATCACACCGGAAGGTGATACAAGTGCATCCACAAGAATATCATTTGGAGTTAGTGGTATTGTACCCTCATCCACTATTTGCACCGAGTAAGAAAGTGCAACTGCAGTCCACAAGTGAAAAGTCACTAAACAAAACAAAGTATGTTTGTGGGTGCGAACTAAGTAGAAGCTATGGTGAATTGGCAAGTAATCCTGGAAAGAGGCAGACACAGACATACTTTTGAGAGGTTGCTTCCAATTCCGCTCCTCTGCAAGCTCTTGATATCTTGATAAAAAGGTGTCATAGTAACTATTTTTATCAAACCATGAAAAACAAAGGATCATTAATAAGAGGACAAAAATGTAAAACTGCATTGAAGACTGAACAGGGAAACCATGTAACTGCTCCTCTTATTTTGTTTTTCCTTTTTTCTGTAACAGGTCACGCTTCTTCTTCCTTTCTTGTACTTTTTCTCTATTTTATCTTAATCAAAGATGTTGCTTCTGCAGAAGAAGAACAAAGAGACAAAGGGATAAAACCTACCCTCCACCACGGCCCAACCGTCTACCAGCTTTGTCAAATGCAAGTCCTTCATGAGAGAAAGAGAGAGTAAATACATAATTTCCAAAAGCAATATGCTAACCAATTATTTCAAGCTTTGAATCATTTAGAGTTTCACAAGTTAATGACAAACAATAGAGTACGTACCAGGTAAAATTAACAAATCAACAGGCTCATTTGCGAACAAGACTGCAACAACAAAAAGTTTTTCAATTACTAGCATTAAGTCCATAATACTGACACTTCTTTCAACAGCAATAGTATAATACAAGGGCACACCAGGAAAAGGTATCAGTTTCAGAGACGCCAAAAGTTCTTGTAAACATGAACCTGAAGATATATTACACTCTTTTTCATCTTGTACAAATGAACCTAAAAACCTGCTATCCTCTTTTCCATTTGTATCAGGCATAGTATAATCTTTGACGCTTCCTCAATCAAGGCAGCAAAAAATCCTTATGCCTTTACCTTTATTATCCTGTTCACGTGTAGCCTGTGGTAGACAAGTACTCTACTTGCACTGAGGCACACCCAAAGTATATATCTAGACCATCACATTAAATACGCTTTTCTATAAAAGAAAAAACTGTCAGATAACCATGAGTTTTTTGGTGAGTGAAAAGTTTGTGGATAGAGCATATATTAGCTCTAGAAAACTAGTTTGGCTTCCCGAGGAAGCCTCTAACAACTACTATGTAACTGTAACAATAGATATGAGAACAAACAGACAAAGTTTCATTTTTAACAAGAAACAGACAACTAAATCTTACATCAGGCATCCTATGCTCCAGCTAGTTTACTCAAGATATGCATATGAACTTCAGGGAAGTTATTAAAACATAAACCTAACATAGTAACTACAAGAGAGTTTTCTGCAACGACACAAAATTTCCACATTAAAATACAACTTTGAGACAGAGTGAAATTGTTCCTCAATTTTAACTAATTGAAAGTTAAAATAAAACGAGTTGATTATGTGCGTCTACCTATTGTTGCTGCAGTCAGTAAAGTTACTGCAGTGTGAAGAAAAAGCTATTACTGATACAGAGGAAAAGTAAATGTACCATCTTCACGTTCATTTCCATCAGCATCTAATGGAGCTGGTTCCAGAATGTCCATTGAACTTGCAATCAAATCCTCAGTGCTTGAGATGTTAAGCATTCGCATATTTCTGTTCCTATCCTCCACTCTTGGAACAAAAAGCTTCTTTCGCATCTGCAAATCCTAATCTTATTTGATAATGGGAAATGAGAACAAGAGCTAAAGTCTACAACAAGTGAAACACTTAACAATGAATAGACCAACAGCAAAAAAAAAAAAAAATAGAACAAAATTATAACAATGTTGTCACCTAGTGCTTAATAAAGCAAAATAGCCTTTCGAAATAATGGTAGAAAGAAGCACAAAGCAACTGTCTTTCGATCACCTTAATAGGTTCGAAAGCTGCCTAGTCTTTAAATAGTTAGTTCTTCATTAGTACTTAAAACGTGTATACTGCTATTGTATCGAATATTTATAGCATAGCGCATGTATCAATTAATCAATCAACCATAACTAAATCCCAAACCAGTCCGTGTCACATAGAAATTCTGGAAGCCATGAGCCTCAAAATTGTTATAACAAAAGATAGGGACAGAAAACTAAAACTACTTATCCCCCCCCCCCCCCCCCCCCCCGCACACACACACAAAAAAAAAAACAAATGACAATTCTGATGCTTACACAGTTATTCCAACTCTAAAGAATGAAACATTTTGCTATACATTTTGATGTGTAGAAGAAACACACCTCTGGATGGCTTGTGAGAATATGAGACAGTATTCGGGTTGTATCTACTTCTCGCAAAACACTAGAGCTTACGTAAGAGCACAATCCCTTGCAAGCCTTAAACCATGGAGCCTCCAATACAATCCTTTGTATTGCTTCATCTAATAAGTCTCATAGAAATCAAAGTATGAATGCACGTTTAAAGGGAAGGAAAATACTTTGCCATTTTCATGTGGCACAATTTGGATTTCGAGAGTTCATTTTTTTTTTTTTTTGAAGTTTTAAAAATAAAGTACTACTCTAAGTCACAATAATTAACAACCAAAATATTCAAAGACATAAAAGAATTATGGTCAAAGAAAAATTGCTTTGACTCTCAAAATTCAAAAGTGTCACATAAATTGGTACGGATGGCGTAATCTATTGTGAAAACATAGTGCTGTGTATAGAAAAAAAAAAAAATGCTGCTACCTTCTTGGGATCTAAGGGTGGGATCCATGGATTTGAGATCTCTTCTAATAACCGAACGGAGGGCTTTTTTCTGCTTGAATATTGTGTCCAAATGGGCAGCGTCGGAACTGAAGCCTTTCTCGCCGGCGGTGCTCATGGTGGCAATGGCGGAACACGGTGAGGGTTGACGGCGGAGGACGGCGGAGTGGGTGGTGGACAGTGCCACTGCAGTAGCTGACTTGGCTACTGCCCAAGGAATGGTCATCTAATCGCCTGTTGTGCGTGCGCACACATATGATTTATGTGTGCTTTCTCACACCGTCACACGTTTCGAAATGTCCGCAGGTTTCTATACATGGATAACGCTTGAATTAGGGAAATAGCCATACTAATTATTTACTGCAATTTAATAAAAATAAATTATCCTATGAAATTTAATATTTTAAAATAACGAGAAGTTATTGGTTATGTTTTCCAAAGCGATATTTCGAATTAGCGGAGTACTAATTAAGTGAGATATTTAAAAAGAAAAAAAATAGAATATGGCTACTGATTAGTATAGACAAATACTCTTATAATTATAATTAAGGTATTGAATATACTTCTTATGAGGCGTGCATAATATGAATAATGAACCTAAGAATATATTTTGATATTTGGCTATGTTGATTGACAATCTTGGAAGGTAAGAACTAATGAGATAATCTTATACATCGTTTGCAAATTAGCTTAGGATTAATTGGCTACATGTTATGTGTCATACATTTTTTTTTTATAATTGTGATGTTGGCGCCAACTTATGCTCACCTTATTCTACGGGTTACATGCAATTTTACCTCATAAAAATGGATTCTTGTTAAAGTAGGATAAAAGTACAATGTAGTAACTTATATTTCGTACTAATAGGCAATTACATATGGAATGATCTAATCAAATTTCATCATATTGATTGCAAGAATCAACTTCGAATAGTTCATATAAGCCAGCGGAAATATGTACTTTTATTCAGATTAACCTCTAATTTCCTTTAGAACAGCATTCTTTGTAGTAGTATTCAAGTACACTTCCATTCCATGTACACAATAAAAATGAAGAAAGAAAAAAGAAAATAATCCCAAAAAACAAGCATCCGCAGTCTACCACCTAGGATCCGGCACTAAAAATAAATTCACAATCCCACAATTGATACATACACCAAATCATGTTAGTTTTTTTCTATCGTGCATGCTTTGATGAGAGCACGGTTGATGATGACCATTAATTTAGTTAATTGATCGGAAGAGTTTATGTGGTATGTTTGTTCTATTCAATAAATGGCCAAATAGCCTCAGATGTATACGGAACCTAATAAGCTAAAGTAGAAGACAACATGTAATTGTACAACTATCCTAATGATAGCATAGCTAAAGTAGTAGAAAAAGAGAATATTACATAGTAATGATAGCGTAGCTAAAGTAGGGGACAATAATAATGTTACAACTCATTAAGGCCACTGATATGACCCGCCAAGCACTTTCCTATTTATTAGTTTAACAAGAAAGAGTGACAATTTGGTACATATAGCTGAAATCCATAACACCACTCAATTTTTGGAAACATTTGCATTAGGGAAACAATGAAACTTCTTTCTTCACAGATACTAAAGAAAAATCAAGAGCTAGGTCATGATCTGGGGTTTACTTTAGCCACCAAGATCATGATTTATCTCATTTCATTCCTTGCCTTTTGATCACTCAATTTTTAAAATTTCCAAAAGCACATTCTTTGTCTTGATTTTTGTAGGGGTGTTTTTATTAGACAAAAGTTTAAGGTAAAAAAGAATGGCTTCGCGATCTTTTAAACGCCTGGTTGAACTAAAGATGGGAAGGGTTGGGTTTTTCTTCGTATACGCTGTTCTTGAATGGGTGATGATCCTTATCCTTTTCATTGATGGCTTTCTTGCACTTTTCACCAATGAATTCGCCAAGTTCTTCGAATTGAAAGTCCCCTGCTTGCTCTGCACGAGGATCGATCACATTTTCATTAAGAGAAACTCCAGTTTCTATTACAACGATTCCATTTGTGAAGTCCACAAGGACATCTCCTCCCTCGCGTATTGTCATGTCCACAAGAAGCTTTCTGATATTCGGAACGTGTGAAGGCTGCCTTCTATCTTTTGCAACAGAGAAAGATGCTGATTGTGATAAGTACAAGTCGTTAGTTGGGATTTTGCATAAAGACATTGATTGCTTTGTGGTGTGGATAATGATCAAAGAAAGTCCATAAAATCAGTGAAAAATGAAGAAGAGGTTATCAAAACTGGAAGCGTTGTCGTCCTGAATTGCTCTTGTTGTGGGGAGCCTTTGAAATTGAGGACTATATATTCGCGGAACTCATCTATAAATGGAAATCATTGTTCTCAAGCTCCTGCCCCATCTCCTCGATCTCCCATAACATGGAAAAATGAGGAATGGGGCAACCTGGAATTGCCTCATATTCAGTACACAAAGCTCAAGTTTATCTCAGATAATGACTCAGACCTTCCAGATGATGAGGGTCACCAGAATGCAGGTACCTATTTGTCTTGACTATTTCATTGGCTTCGTGTTTTCTTCACTATCAGTATTGCGAAAGAACAAAGAAAGAAAGAAAGAAAAGAGCTCGTTTCATCTTAACTTCTGCAACTTTTACAATTAGAGTTTTAACTTCTATCAACTGTCACTGTATGAAAAGAAGATTAAAATACCTCCTGATGTTGAATCTCATGCGTTTGAATCAAATGTGATTCAAGACAAAGGTACATATGAGTTTTTACTTCCCTATTTATCAGCCTTTCTTTTTTCTTTTCATTCTTGTTGAAAGTCAGACTACAAATACTAAATGTTCTATAATAAAAAAGGGCAGCCCGGTGCACTAAGCTCCCGCTATGCGCGGGGTCCGGAGAAGGGCTGGACACAAGGGTCTATTGTACGCAGTCTTACCTTGCATTTCTGCAAGAGGCTGTTTCCATGGCTTGAACTCATGACCTCTTGGTCACATGGCAACAACTTTACCAGTTACTCCAAGGCTCCCCTTCAAACTAAATGTTCTATAATGTTGTTAGGAAATGACAATAACGTTACTCTTACAAGTGAAGTGTCTAATTAGAGAGAGATTGAGAGCTGTTGAAGCAGAAAGTGGCTTCTTAAAACACGCCGCCATGACATTACAGAGGGGTGGAGAAGGAACCAAACTCTTGACGGAGATAGCTCAACATCTGCGGGAGCTTAGACACTCTGATACAGCAACAGGGGCTGCAAATGCATGACTTTTGTCCAAAAAGGTGATTCTTCCCTAGTGACTTCTCTTCTTAGTTGATATCCATAGGTTCTAGAATTTCTTTAAAGCAGAGATATGAGAAGAATTAGAAAGTTACTTGGTTATGTGGTGTAAATTTTCTATAGATGAGTGTTCGAGAGCTACAGAATCATTCATATGGTCCTTTCAGCTAAAATTCAACTCCAACTATAAATTTGTTGCTCGTGTTTTCAGAGATCAATTATTTTGCTTTGTATGTTTCATGTCAATTGTCAGTTCCCTCATCACTGGAAGCTTAATGCTCCTAGCAGGCTGCATTACCGTGCTACCAAAATTTTGCATAGGTTAATTGACTTTGATTTAATAATTCAATGAGCTAGATAGCTTTATATTCTGAATTTGTGAACCTAAGTGTACCCGTTCATTATTTCCATTTTGTGTTGCATTGAACTGCTAATTGCAGCAGGAGGTAACATCTAAGTAAGAAATAACTTAGCATAATACTGCTTTTTGCAGGTGAATTGACTTGGAACCAGAGAACTTTGAGATAATCCAGCAAAAGGCATTATGGACTCACAGGACTCCAATGAGAAACGAAGAAACAGTTTTGCTAAATGTAAATGCATATAGATGGTTATATATTTGTAAGATACCTAAGTGATTAATACCGTTTTTTGCAGAGAAATTTGTGAACCTAAGTGTACCCGTTCATTATTTCGGATGTGATTACTTGATCTGCAGGCAGTGATTAATACTGCTTTTTGCAGGTGAATTGGCTTGGAACCAGAGAACTTTGAGATAATCCAGCAAAAGGCATTATGGACTCACAGGACTCCAATGAGAAACGAAGAAATAGTTTTGCTAAATGTAAATGCATAGAGATGGTTATATATTTGTAAGATACCCACCTCCCTGAACCATCTATTTCAGACTTGTTGTTTCATAAGATGCTACAACAGGAATTTCACTGACAGCAGTTGTACACTCATGCTTGTTTAGCAGATAATATAACTTTAAGACTGTAATTAAACAAACACAGTGGAAGGTGTGAGTGAGCATAAAATGGTTCCTAATCCTCTCATGCATTACTTATCTTTCTTTTCCACTCGTAGACCTTTATTTGGTTCCTAAAGCCTCAATTTACTAGAATCTCGATTCGTTTTCTTCTTTGTTTTCATTTTCATTTCCTCTCTTTTATATGAGGGGATGAAATACTTCTTCAAAACATTAGATTCATGTTAACGCCTTGATAAGAGCTGCTATTGCTACAGTTCCAATCTTGGCTTCTGAGCCAAAATCAAACTTTAGACAAGCTTCTTCAACTCCCCAGAGCTTTCATCAGAGAATGCCAGTCAAGTACAGTTATTGTAAGAAATACATCATAAATGGTATACCAACCAATGCTAGGATGACCAGAAATTCCAAAATAACAAGATAACTCCAACAGATTAAATTGTACATACACAGAAGAAAGTTTGCTGCCCAACAAAGACACAACGGTCACCCTAAACCATAAACTCAATGACCTTTTACAAATCAAGTAGCAACCTATAAGGCCAATAGTCCATAAGTTTCTAAAATCTAAGTAAGAAATAACTTAGCATAACCAACCTTCTGAATGACTTCTACTAAGCTGTACAAGATAGAGTGAAGTTATCCAGATAGGCAAGCCCCAGTTATTGCCTAAGCTGAAGGCAATACATTGGCAGACATGTAAGGTGAGATGCAGCCTTGTACCTAAGCATTAGACAAAGTATTTAGAAAATTTACCAGAGAATCGTAATTCTCATTCTTTTGCCATGCACAAGTTGAAAGAGTTACAATTGAAATGCAAGTCAAAAAATTTTGAGACGTAGAAATGAAAAAAAAAAATTCTCAGTAACACAATTCCCCAGAAGTTGTCCTCTTCATTTTTTTTAAAATCATAAGCCCCAAGCGAAAATAGCAGATCATGTATGTGTATTGTAGGTTCATTAGCAGATATACTTACCATGAAAACTATACACAACCATTTTAGTAATTTCCGAAAACAAAGTTTCTTCTTTTTTTCCTTTT
Source organism: Anisodus tanguticus (assembly GCA_034509755.1). Taxonomy (NCBI): domain Eukaryota; kingdom Viridiplantae; phylum Streptophyta; class Magnoliopsida; order Solanales; family Solanaceae; genus Anisodus; species Anisodus tanguticus. The sequence goes on along the minus strand of CM067554.1, from coordinate 9,908,771 downwards.
CCTTCTTCTCCTTTTCTTTTTTTTGGTTTCTGGTAAGTTCCTGAAAACAAAGTTTCAACCTAGGCCACATAGGGATTTGCAGGTATCTCACATGGTGTGAGCCCTTCATCCTTCATCACATGAAGGATTGAATCCCATGATGCAATTCCCCCTCCCCCTCTCCCTAAAGCAATAAAATGTTAAGAGGAAAAATAATAGGCCATGATCGTCATTTCTTAATTGGAAAAAGATATGGATAGAATCATTCAAAAGAACACTAGCTTTTTTTGCAATTGGATATAAACAAGCTATCTTTCAACCTTCTCAAATAAAGGGGCTACTTATAATATACTGCAGACGAAAGGATGCAGGATGTGAAACTTCATAATTTTCCAGTAAATCATGCCAGAGAATAAAACAGCATGCATTGTCTCATTTTCATGTTTCTATTATTTCCTTAATACCTTTCGATTTAAAATGTGTCTTTTACACCTTATATTCTTGAGTTCTAATTCCTCTTACACAACATAAGTCATACAATTAAACAAGTAATGTAGGCAAAGCAAAGAAAAGGAGTAAATCAAGGAACACGGGGGAATAGATTGACAATTACCTGCAACAAACAAGTCGGAATTTCGATAAAGCCCTGCAATAGAAGATCCACCTTCTGCAGAGTGCTTTTTGGAACAGGGGAAATTACATAAGAGTACATGCTTGAAAGTGTCAATTGCACGCACTATTCCTGAATCATTTTAAAGCACGGAGAGAAAGGAAAGAATGAGAGGAAAGTGAAATCCAATAACAACATCAAGTTTAAGCTTATTAGAAACATAAGACATTGCCATTCACAGTAAACAGACATGTCTAGATCTAGTTGACTAGTTCTATGGTTGGCATTGCAAAATTCCTCTAGCTAATGAAGGCAGCAGAGCTAGTAGTATGAAATAAGGGTGTCCAGTGGGCCGGGAAAAAAATCGGGATGTCCACCGTCGGTATAGGGGATCGAACTCGAGACGGGACTTAAAAGTACAAGAGAAGAACATGATAATAAGCTTAATTATAACAAGCTGATGACTAGAATTAAAAGTAATCAAAGATGCTCATCAAATGGCATGTTGAAATGGGTTGAGTCAACAAATGGATCAGGATGCACTCAGCTCAAAGTTTGTGTTTGTCTAGTAAAGCTGGGTTGAGTCACAAAAAACAATATATAGTATAGTTCCATTTTATTTGTATATCTGTAAAATAACGTATACAAAAAAAAAATTAGAAATATTTAGGAACTTGTTGAAACAAATTGGGTGGGTCATTAGCAAATTCTATTGTAAATTGAGGCGGCTTTACACTGAGAAGACAAATTGGCTTGCTACTCAAATCCAAACACCTAATTTTGTCACTTTTAGCGAATAAAGATCACCCGGCCGAGTTGAGCACCATTGGTAATTACTTTTGTTGGTCTTCATTTTCGCAACAATAGAATTGGTATCACTCCATGAGGAAAAAACTTTTCAGTGATAAAGAAAAACAACAAACTTCTAATTATGAGTAGGTTACAAGTTAGAACTTCGAAAACTCTTCAGCTTATCTGATGAATTTTACCAGTCTACACCTACCAAAGTATTTTTTCCATGGCTGTAGGTAACATTATTTCTCCTCCCGCACGTATCACGAATTTTCTGATGCATCACTCATCTTAGAGACCATTTCGTTAACTTACCAAACTCATACCAAGCTTCTCAGAAGCAAAAATGTTTATTTTTCCAAAGAAGTGTTTATTTTAGAGAATTAACGTGAAGCTATTAGGAGAAAAAAGTGTTTTTAAGTAATAACATAAGATGTTTTTAAGCACCTGAAAAACATACTAGTTTTTCTTCAAAAATACTTTTGAAACCCTAGTCAAACAAAAATTGCTACTCTAATACTAGCGAAATATTTTAATTAGAACACTTTTCACAAAAAATATTTATCAAAATAAATTGATTTTAGAAGTTTGTAGAAACCTATCAATCAGCGTTCCCATAAAACTGCCACTAAGGGAAATTCATGGAATTTTTTTAGACAAATGTATTTATGACCGGTAAACGAGAAAGAATGACTTTGCAAATTGCAAGGGTAATATATGGAAACAACCAAATAAATGGTGTTCCATCAACGTTGCTAGTCCCGTTTAAGTTTCAATCAAGAAAATTCAATCGAATATCATAATTGAAAATCCACCACATGAACAAGCTATCGTGACCCACTGAGGATTTCGGATAACACATCACATGAGCAGACATTAATGGTCCTACCACTCGCTTATTGTCACTGCAATGAATGAGGAACAATCACCATCCACATTCATCAAACATAAACATAATTGATGGATTCTGATTTTTAATGGAAAAAACATTGCTACTATTCAACAGTAACCCACTTGATATTTTTCACATTATGGAATCACTCAGATTAGATACTGGATAGATCGTGCCCCCCGGGCACAGGCAAGTTAGTAAGTGACAAGGTGATTGGGGTACAACCATTCCGACGTCGCGGGTTTGAATTCGTGTGGTGAGAGTCTTTGCTGAAATATTGCAAGGGTTATTCTTTGGGTTCGTGTCCGTTGGTCCTCTCCCTTGCAGGGCTGCCACTCGCGCATATCCCTCGATTTACATCCCATCTCCCTTGCAGGGCTGACACTCGCGCATATCCCTCGATTTACATCCCACCTGGCCAAGGGGCCTCTATTACAGGTGGGGGGTTTCGCCTTCGGGAATTCCCCTTCACAAAGATACTGGATAGATCGTAGTGGAGACCACTATATTCAGCCCATTGATTAATACTCCCACCGGATAAAAAAGAGTATTCACTTAGTTATTTACACACAATTTTAAAAAATATTAATTCCTGTACAAAAAGAGATAGTTTGACTAAACTAACTCTAATTAAATAGATATTGAAATTTAATCACATAGTATTTAATAGGGGTAAATTTGAAAAAATAAAATTAATTCTTTCTTGATGTGATAGTAAACACTTTTTTATTCAAGAAAAAAAAGTTAAGTAGACACTCATTTTGATCCGAAGAAAATATTAACAACAAGCACAAGCACGACCGGCTTCAGGGTGAAGCCCGGCTTTAGGCCCCCCAAATATGGAGTCCACATTTTTTTTACCAATAATAGGCAAACAATTTAATATTTTGAAAAAATAGATATTCTATAAATAGAAAAATAGATTCTCTTTAATATAAATAAGAAAGATGATTTTTAGATGTGGGTGTTCATGATTTGATTAAAGACCGATCCAAATTGAAAATCGACCAAAATTGATCAATATTCTTTTGGGCTTGGTTTTATATTTTTGATAATACACTATATTTGATTTGGTTTAATTTTATTAAAAATAAATCAAAGAAAATCAAATCAAACTGACAAATTATATACACAAAAGAACACAAATTAAAATTAATTATGGAAGAAAATAATTATGAGATTTTTGTCTAGACTTTTATTTTTATATTTCTTATCAACTTCATTCACCTAATTAAAACTTATAAATCTCAAAACATTTTCTCCGTAACCTAAGAAAATTATAGAAGGATTATAAGTTGACGGAGAATAAAAATTTATTTTCCTATTAAAGGCCTCTCATTAATGTTCGCTTTATAACACAAATACTGTTGAGCCGCCCATGAGCACATGGTCCGATGTTACTCAGTGTTAACCCCCCCCCCCCCCCCCCCCCCCCCCCCCCCCCCACTACAAGCAACTAAACAAAAACAAATAAAGAAGACACTAACACAGAAAAGATCTGCCGGTGCACTAAACTTCCACTAAACTTAAACTTCCGCTATGCACGGGATCCGGACAAAAGCCGGACCACCGAGTCTGTTTTACATAATATGAGTAAAGGCATAAAACAGGTACAGTAGGGCATGTACAAAACAAAAGGACCATACATCTTAGTCCACTAAGTACCTCATCTCTCCTTATAATATACTCCATTATAAAACTCCCTTTGCCTTTTTCTATGTTCTTCATTTTTCTAGCTTTTAGTTATTAATTTAATAGAGATTCTTGTATGTCATGCCACACTGATAATGCTCTCTCCATTACTAAAATTTGACATCACTTGAAATCCTGAGTGCCTAGAAGATGATGAGTGGCTCTGATCTAGTGACAAGGACAATGTCAACGACAGTGAAGATGCCTCCATTGCTGAGCTCTGATTCAAGTTAAACTCAGCTATTCTTGATGAATTAGACAGTGGAGCAACAACAGGTACCGGCCGGAGGAATATAGATGAACCGTTATAACTTTGATCTCCTTGCCTAAGGATTGGACTTTCTATTAGCTTTCCAAAATTTACTGGCAAGGATGTCACCTGAAATGCATTGATTTTGGAAGTTTCTACAGGAGGCAATGATGTTGGTTCCATAGCTGGTGGAACAGGGTGTTCTTGCTGATATTCCCTGTCTTCTGTTGGCAATACAGACACCTGTTTGTCATAGAAGTAAAGTTTAAGAACTGAACTCTAAATCACCAAAGACACCTTTGATTTTCAGGAGGAAAAAAAAGTGTGCACTAAGCTCCCGCGCATCACATGGCTCGTGGAAAGGACCGGACCGTAAAGCTCTATTGTACGCAATCTTACCGTGTATTTCTACAAGATGTTGTTTTCACGACTCGAACCTGTGACCGAGAGGTCACATGGTAGACCCGCTATGCGCGGGTCCGGGCCGCAAGGGTTGTACCAGGCCGATTTTCACAACTCGAAACCCGTGATCTCTCGGTCATGGTGAACTTTACCAATTATGCCTTCACACGTTTGATTTTCATCAAATAATTAATAGGCAAGCAATTTAATTTGTGATTGAGTGAAATACCGAGTCAGTGGTGATATCAAAGAGGCTAGAACGGCGGCGGCGGCGATTGAGGTTTGTTCGCCGGAGGAAGTATTTCTGAGCATGACTTGCAACCTGTGTCGGTGTGCGTGTCTTAACGAAATTTCTAGAGATTCCTCTCCAGTCTCCTTTTCCCACTTTCTGCAAACCCAAAAGGAATAGCTTGTGCTCTTCCTCTGTCCATGGAACACCTAAGATTTAATCCAAAATACATCAAAATTAATCAAAAATCAATATTAGTAGTTGAAATCAAGAGAGTACTAGGAGCAGGTTCACCACAATAATTTCAAAGAGTAATATAGAAAGAAAACAATCTCGAACAACAGAAAACATCAAAAAATTACATTATTTTTCTATGAGGCAAAGAAATGGGAGTTGCTGGATTACATCAAAGAAGATATACACAGATTAAGTTTCAAAAGGAGATGATCTATTAACCCGTTGACTTATAAGACAATTCATAAGCAAAAAAATTGAAAGAAATAACGGTATCACATACTCCCTCCGTCCCAATTTAGGTGGGACCATCTGACCGAGCACTACTTTAAGAAATAAAGAGATTGTCTACTTTGTTGACTTCTTTTGTTGAATTTTTCTTAATAATAAATATATATTCAAAATTAAGTGAGACTTAAATGTAACATATTTTGTGAGACAAACAAAAAAGAATGTGGTAACACATAAGTTGAGAAGAAAAAGAGAAAACAAATGAATATTCAACAATCATGCAAAGAACAAAAACAGAACAAGATAATCAGGAGATCTTAGTAGTTATTGGTTCACTATTTAAACTTCCACCTTTTCACTTTGTTGGTGAGGAGGGTTTGATTTCACACCTTATATATTCCTCCCCCATTTCCCCTTCCCCTTCCCCTTCCCCTTCCCCTACCCTCTGTGTAGTAAAAATTTGAAGAAGAAAAAAGAACTACATAATCAGAGATCTGACCTCGCTTACGCTCACAGCCGGTGCCGGAGTTATGAGGAACAGCTTCGTCGGCGGAGGCGTAGCCGTTATCGGTCATTTTAGAGTTATTTCCGCTGTTGCTATTATTGTTTTTATTGTCGTTAGAAGTAGGCAGCTCGTACTGAGAGAGATTGTTCAAACTCACGCTCTTTCTCATGGGATCCACCTTCACCCTCACGCCAAACAGCATGATCTCTCCTCCTCCGCCGCCTCCAGTCAAGGCGGCCGGTGCCGGCGAAGACTCAACGGCGCACGTGAAAGAGTTGTGGCCGTTGGTTCCAGACTGCGAACAGCAGCTCGACATCCTAACGAATTATTCCAATTTTGAGAAGACGGAGAAGACTATGCATATACAGGTAATGTATGTATATATATATATATAGATAAAACGCACTGGGTGGGGGGGGGGGGGGAGGTGAGGTTTAGAGAGGCGTGTGGAGAATGAAAGATAAGAAAATATATAGAGTGTGGGAGACAGGTGTGATAGGTAATTAAGGGAAGTCCATGTGGCTAAGTGTAACTTTATGATTTGAGAGAACAACGTGGCCTCCATATGACGGATGGTATATCCGATTCGCAGCTTAATCTCCAAGATAAATCCAGGTTGTTTTTAATTTTAGAATAATAGCATTTTCACCCCTTAACTATTCATAAATCTTAATTTTGGTTCCTAAGCGCTAACCTTCAATTAATTAACAACAATGGTAATTCTACAAGTGGAGTTCGTGCAGGTAGTGTATATGCAGTCACCTTGCGAACATAAAGACACTGTTTTCGATAGATCCTATACAAATCATCAATTAATTAAATATTAAAAAATCTATTTTGGTTAATTTTATGTGAAAATATTTTATATTTCTATTATTTTTTAAATTATATCACCTTCAAATATGATAAGTAACAGTAAAAGCTTAACATAACATATGCGTAAATTAACAATGTAATATCTAATAATTTGATAAAGTTGTGAAGATTCACAAACAAGGGAATCAAGACATACGTTGATATGCTTAATCAAAAATATCAAGCACCAAAATAAGAATTTTAGTTAATTGAAAATAGATATGTTTAATAAAAAATATCAAGCACCAGAATAAGAATTTGTTGATATCTGAGGGATGAAGGAAACAATTTTCCCTATATTTTTTAACAGAAATAGTAGCACTATTACTAGTAATCTGTGTGAAACTAGACAAAGTGTCTATCTAATTACAGCATGTTAAGTTTTTTTATTCCCTATTTCTTAATCTGTTTGGCACTATCACTTTTTGCAGAACCAATTTTTTCCTTTTAGTATTATATTATTCTTAAATATTTTTAAATAAGATAATATAGGAGTACTATTTTTGTGATTTTCAAATATATAAAGTTTATTTTAATATAGTTGAAAAAATAAGTATTTTAAGATCATGTCGATGATTAAATGCATTGATCATCATATTCGAAACATCATACATCCTAGGCTCCTAGCTGGGACGACGAATGTGTATTTTTCTAAATTTTGGATATTTCAGAAATTAGAAGCTTGGACTCTTCCTCATTATTGGATATGTAAAGCAATACGGAAAGTAAATAAATATTACAAGTGTTCGAAAGGATAAACAAATAGGTAATTCAGAACTGCCGCAAGTTTGTTGAGTCTTGAATCTTGACAACCTGAAATCAAGAAATACTAAATCTGAATTGTTACAACTGTGGCTGAGTCGAAGATATGCAACACTAAATCTGGATTGTTACAACTTGTTGAAGAACGGAAAAGGAAGGAAGAGTTATGGCTGATTAAATGTGCAACATAAAGGAGTTGTTAGGGAGGAGTTAAGGTGCAGATTAATGGAGTTTTAACGCTCCAAAAATCAATTCCAACGACATGTAGAAACTTTTTGTCTTCCGTCGTTCTCAATTTCAGCTTTCTAGAAACTTCAGGGACCAAACTGTAAATATTAAGCAATTTAGGGTCTAAAGAGATAATATCAGAAGAAGCCCAAGTCCCATGATCCGAGCTCGGATTGGCGGCGACGCGCGTGTGGACTTAGCCTTGAACTCAAACACATCTAGGTCCTCTCTCCTTCAAACACATGAGTTACCCTTGGGGTCCCAAACCCTTAGTCAATTTTGAGACTTATAAAGAGAACAATTCTTCTTTTTTCCACCGATGTGGTAGATTTGTCAACACCATATTTCCATACCTCAAACACCTTACTTCGTAGATCAATATCTCTTTCATTTCTCAATGAAATTTGACGATTATTGGCCCTACGGTCATCTACTCACTTAGTAGATTATGCACGTGTGAAGAGACAAAACCTCCAACATACGAAACCCTAGTGTTTAAGTCATTAAATACGGGTGGACGCACCTCCGCACCAAAAATAAATTTCCAACACTCATTGTTGCGATGTTGATGCAATTTCCTTGTCAATACCACCAGGAAAGAAACGGAAATTTGTTTGACTTGTGGCCTAAGTTATGTTTTCCAATTTCTCATATCCATAATATTTAATGCTAAGTCATTTACTATCAAATATTTACGCAGATGCAAATAACCATTAAATGAAGAAAAAAAGTTGTTTTCGTCCCGGTGTTGTTGCCTTATTTTGGAATTAGTCCTAATATTTGCTTAAACATATTTAACGTTGTTATTATATCTCAATCATTGACGTAACTTAACCGAGCAAAGATACAGTTTGATTGTCATATGTTGATGACTCTTGGTTGAAACTTGAAACCTTATTATTCTTGGATGGGTTTGTGCTTTTCTAAAATCTATATAACTCTGGAAAAAAAATTGTGAGTCAATTACTAAAACTTAAAGTCAAGTGGCACTGATGAAAGTTTCACATGCAATAAGAGTGAATTCATTTTTTCCACAAGTAAATTTTGTTTTTTGCCTCCTTTTTTTTCTTTTTGGCAATGATTTATGACTAGTCATGGATGGTTCTGTTTTAAAAATGTCAAAGATGCAATTAAACAGGTCCACCTACCAAAGAATAACATTATCATTTTGGATTTAGAAAAGTTCGTCCTACTTAAGATAATAGACAGTGTACTAAGCGTAGATCAATTATTCAATATTAACATGATTAAGTTTCTTGCACAACTATCAAAGTTGTACGGTGAGCTTATAACTATCAAAATTATGGGCGCAAGTGGATGGGAAAAACAATAAAGGACCACGTGAAAAAGAAATGCTTAGCCGATTGATTAACTGACAAGCTTGTCTACTAATCATATATTTAATTAAGTACGATATTAGCAAGATGCCTTAGTTTTGTAAATAACAGATCTCGAAAGCTTTAGTACAACACAGCTATGGATGGGTATGTCCTTTCACAATTATTTGAATGAAAAACTATTTGTTCAAGATAATATACTTGATTAATCTGAAGTGCCTATAATCTTTCTTAACAACCAAATTTTATTCCTACCTAATTTACATGTTACCCCATTTGAGATTTAATCCACTCATTAATCATCTAGTTCTTTTTATTTTTATTCATTGGTATCATTTTACCATGATCACTTTTATTTAACCATGATATATCAAATATTTTAACATTTTATCCCAAGATAGTCCTCCTTTAAACGTTCAATATGAGAGTCAAGCCATTGACAAATATTAGCTAGTTTCTTGCGTTTGAGCAATCTTTAATTTTTGCAATAGTTTTTAGAAATTCATTTCCTTTTCAATAGTATGTTATTGCATGAACAAGAAAATGCATCGTACAGGTGATCATCACTCCTTCCTTTGCACTTAAATTAGTCCAAGTAAGGACATCATTTTTAAACCCATGATACTATGATTCAAAATATTACTTCGCTAATCGCTAATTACTCCCTCGATTCTATTTAATATGATAATATTTGGCATGCCCCTATTTTTACAATGTCGATTTGATTTATATATACATAATTAGTTTGTGGACGAAAATATTAAAGTAATAACTGAAAAGTAAAGTATAAAAAATTTACAAAATGTATTTGATTTTACAAATGAATTTATAAAATAATATTACTAAATGAATAGGTCCTAACATTTTTGAAATTGTTATCAGATGAAAATTACTATTTACGAACATGGTGTATGTCAGAATGTCATAACAAATTCAGTGGACTTATTCGGATCTTGGACATCAATTTTGACATGTGTAAAAATAGAAGATCTTTTTCATATCAAATAAATGGACACCTTTAAATCACGAGGGAGCTGTGAAGGATAGATGCAGATCACCACAAAATGATGAAAGGCTAATAAGTACAGGCCCTACCAAGTACCAACACGATAAGAGCTAATCCACTAATTACCCTTTATTATGCGTTTTGAGAGTGACAGATAATTTGTGAAACAAAAGAAGAGCAAATTAAATTTGTGAAACCCAAATAGAGCAAATTAAATTTACACCTATTTTACCTGAACGCATATTATGTATATGCACCTATTCGTTTGGACATGCTATTCTAGATGCAGATCACCACAAAATGATGAAAGGCTTGAACAACACGATAAGAGTTAATGATTTACCCTTTATTATCTCAGATAATGTGAAACAAAAGAAGAGATCCCAAATTAAATCATCCAAAAAGACATAATTTGAGATTTCAAATCATGATTTTAAATTTTTTAAATGTAAAAATTGACTCATAAGTTTATATATTGTAAAATAGATCCATAAGTTGGTAGATATATTTATCAATCATGTTTACCAATCATTTATATGAAATATTAAAATATTTACAAGTTGTAGTATATTTATAACATATTTACTCTTACCAACTATGTGGGATGATTATATTAAAGAGTAGTTACACTACAACTCATGCTCAATTTTTCATTTTATTGAACTAAAGTTTGATCAATTGATGTTGTATTTTTTTAGAAAGGTAATCTAGTAGCGTATTAATTTTGTTATAAATTATGACTTGCTCATTTTGTAAGACTGTATAAGAATTGAGAAAGTTTTGATGATTTTCACAACTTGTGGGGTTTTTATGTCTATAAAAAATATACAATTTAAAAAATTTAAATTGCATATCCAAACAAAACTCAACTTCAAATCATTATGATTTCATCTAATGATTTCAAATTATGTCCAAATGACTCAAAAGAAATACTCCATATTACTAAGGGCATGTTATTGTGCTTATGCTTTTTCTTGAGCCGATGGTCTTTTCACAAACAACATCTCTACTTACCAAGGTAGATGTAAGGTTTGCGTACATTCTACCCTCCCCATACCCCATGTTGTGGATTTCACTGGGTATGTTGTTGTTGTTGTACTAAGGGCATGTTAGTGTAAGAATATTATCTTCATCATCTTATTCCTCCACAACAATGTGGTTAATATACAAAGATACAACATAAAGATTAGGAGAAGATCATGCCTAAACATCTCCTTAAAAATTGTGATAAGATTACATATGATTGCTAATCTACCTATTCAATGTTTTACATGCTACCATATATACAAGATATTAATTAATTACAATGATAATAATTATTAATACCAATATCACTAATTATTATTCTATCACTCCCTCGCAGTTGAAGCGAGAGGCAGACGGATGCCGAGACTGTCCCGAAAATCTTCAAATAATATCAGCGAAAGACCTTTGGTAAATATATCTGCAATTTGATGGCGCGAGGGGACATGCAACACCCGCACTTGATTGCGTGACACCTTTTCACGGACAAAGTGGATATCCAGCTCAATATGTTTTATGCGTTGGTGATTGACTGGATTGCCGGACATGTAGATAGCACTAATGTTATCACAATACACCAAAGTGGCTTTCGGAATCGAGCAATAAAGCTCAAGGAGAAGATTGCGAAGCAAACATGATTCAGACACAACATTAGCAACACCCTTGTATTCTACTTCGGCACTTGATCTGGATAATGTGGCTTGCCTTTTTTAGGACCAAGAGACCAAGTTATCACCAAGAAAAATACCATAACCGGAGGTGGAACGTCTCGTGTCTGGGCAGCCTCTCCAGTCTGCATATATGTAGGAGACTAGTGTGGATGTTGACGATGGATACAAGTGTAGACCGTATGCGAGAGTACCCTGTATATAGTGCACAATGTGTTTAGGGCATGCATGTGCTCATCCATCGGATTATGCATAAATAGGCACACTTGTTGCACAACATATGAAATATCTAGTCTGGTGAAAGTTAGATACTGCAGTGCTCCTGCCAGGCTGCGGTAGAGTGTTGGGTCGGCAACAGGCTTGCCTGAAGATGCACTCAATTTTGATTTAGTGTCCACCGGAGTTGCGGATGGTTTACATGAGGACATGTCAGCTCGTTCCACAATCTCTGTTGCATACTTCTTTTGGGAGAGAAACAAATCACCTACATGTCGTGTCACTGCTATGCGCAAAAAATAATGTAATGGACCTAGGTCCTTCATTGCAAATTCGAAGCCAAGCTGTGACATGATGTTCTTTCGAAGAGCATCTGATGAGATAGTTAGTATAATATCATCCACATATATGAGAAGATAAGCAAAATTATTACCATGACGATAAATAAACATAGAGTGATCGGAAAGCTATTTGAAAAACCAATCTTTGAAACAAAATCTGCAAACCGTTTGTACCATGCCCTGGGAGCTTGCTTCAGACCATATAATGACTTTTTGAGCAGGCAAACATGGTTAGGGTATTTATCCATATACCCCAACAATTGATATATGTATACCGTATCATTTAGTTCGACGTAGAGGAAAGCATTTTGACATCTAATTGATGAAGTTTCCAACCTTTTGAAATAGCCAAGCTAAATACTGTCCAGATAGTTGTCGGCTAGACCACTGGACTGAATGTCTTACCGCAATCTACGCTAACACGTTGTGTTTTTCCATCACCTACAAGACGAGCTTTATGCCGCTCAAAAGAACCATCAGAATTTTCTTTGTGACTAAAAATCCACATAGATTGAATTATATTAGCATGAGGTGGACGAGGTTCCAAATCTCACGTCCTATTTTTAATAAAAGCATTGAATTCATCGTCCATGGCTAATTTCCAATTCGGGTCATGAAGAGCAGTCACAGAATTACGGGGTAAATAGTGATTTTGAGATTTGGGTATGTAGGTTATATTTGGTGTTGGGCTTGTGAATGTCGCGTTGGCTTCGGGTAACGGGTCGGTGAGCAGAACTATCGGGCTGGTTGGGGGTTAAAAGGCCTCGGCCCAAGCCATTGTCCAGTTGTGGTACCGAAATAGTGGGCTGGCCCACTGATATTGGAACACTGACAGGAGTTGGTTTGGGCCTTGGAATTGGAGGCCCAGTATGCTGGATCGAATGATCTTGTGGCTGGGACACTGTTTCGGGGCCCGGTTGGCCAAAATTTTCGTCGGTACCTGAAACAATAGGCTTTGAAGGAAAAAAAACGGGTTAAGTACGGGGGTCAACTATCATCTAGAAAATCATATGTGTGGGGTCCAGACTTGTGTATTTTGGCAAATGGGAAACTCGTTTCATAAAAAATTAAGTGACGATTTATAATTATTTTATTTGAAGTTAAGTCGAAATATTTTTAACCGTGATGATTTGACGGATAGCCCAAGAAAACACACGGAGTGGACCGGGGTTAAAGTTTGGTGATTGTAGTTGATGAAAATAGAGGATAACATAAACACCCGAAGACCCGTAAATGTGAGTAAGACGGATCTCGTAGGTAAAAGATTTTTAGTGGAGCTTGGTAAGACAAGTTATTTTGAGGGAGAATGTTTAATTAGTATGTGGCCATTTGTAGTACATGGTGCCAAAACGAGGGTGGTAGAGTGGCATGAACAAGGGATGTTCGAACAATATTGTTGATGGTTCGTATTTTGCGTTCCGCCTTTCCATTATGGGAGGATGTGTGTGGACATGAAAGACGGAAATTTAAACCATTAGTATTGCAAAAATCCCAAAATTGTCTATTATCAAACTCCCTACCATTATCACACTGAATATTCTTGATTTCCCGTTCAAATTGGTTTTTGATGAAAGCTCTAAATTTTAGAAAAGTGAAAAACATTTGTGATTTTTGTGATAAGGGATATGTCCAAAAAAAATTAGAGTAATCATCTAACAGAAGCAAATAATATTTATGGCCCGAAGAGCTCAAAACAGGGGAAGTCCAGATGTCACAGTGGATAATATCAAATGGCAAATTTCTACTCAGCTTGAAAAGAAAAGAAGCATCAAGCCTAATGTGCATGAAATAGAGGAAACAAATGACAATTTAACTTGTTTACCAAGCGGGCAAGAATGGCATTTATTTGACTGTTGAGTACATGAAATAAATTTATTTTGCTTTAGGGAGGCTAAATAGGTGCCCTGGATGACCCAACCTTTCATGCCAAAATGAAGAGGTTAATCTTGCAAAAGAAAATGGTAACTTGGACTGTTGGGTAGGTGATGTTATTGGATAGAGCTCGCCTTGGCTATCACATCTCATGATAAGCTTCCCCGTCTGAAAATCCTTCACGGAAAATCCAAAAGGGTCAAAAACAATAAATACCCAATTGTCAGTAGTAAATTTTCTAACAGATACCAAGTTTTTAATTAATTTCGGAGCATGAAGGATATTTTTTAAGAATAGTGGTGAGTTTGGTGGTGACAATTTAGTAGAACCATAACCCCGAATTGGAATATCATGACCATTTATGACAATTATACCATTTTCTTTTCTCAAATAAAAATAGGATGAGAGATTACCTTGGGAGGACGTCATATGGGATGTCGCTCCGGAGTCCATATACCAATTTGCATCGGGTGGATTAAGTCCGATAGTGTGCATGGCGGACTCGATGTCAGTTGGGCTAGTTATAGTGGAATGGGCTTCCTGTCACTGATTTGTAATTGGCCCAACTGTGGGTCTGTTACTGCTGATGCATGTTGGTTGCCTAGGCCCAAAACTGCCAGGCCCAATATTATTTGGGCTGGCAGTAACCAATCCAGTGGGTCGAAATTGAGGCCTGACCCAATTGCCTGTTGGGTAGGGACACGGTGGCACAACCCACGACCACCGCTGCCAGGCCTACTGGGCTGGTCCGCCGCGGGGCTGCCACTGCTGTTGGCCGCCGGTGGTGGTTCTACCTGAGTTGCCGCCGCTGCCACCAGAATTCCGATGGCCTCCATTTTTATTATTTTCTCGATTTCCACCCCGATTTTTATTACCATTCTTTCCTTTTTTGTCCCCGATTTTATTGTGTGGGTTCAAAATGGATAATACTTTCATTCGAGGGAGTAGCCATCATGTCGGAATTAGAGACGGTGGCAGCCTTCTTGGCAAATCCTACCTCTTCAAATATAAGCATCGAATGTGCTTGATAAAACAAAGGAGGAGGATTGCTTTGTCGGATGAGTGTCCCCACACCGCTATAGGCGTCGGTAAGGCCGACAACCATTTGTAAAACCAAGCGATTGTTGGTAACCGGCGAACCAACATTTTTAAGTTGATCCGATAAGACTTTAAGGCGTTGACAATATGCCGACGCATTTGGGAAATCCGTCATATCAATGGTGGAGAATTCTTGTTCTAAAGTAAAGGCACGGGAGTTTTTATTGTCTTGAAAAATGTCCCGCAACCGATTCCAAGCCTCCATGGCTGTAGAATCATGTTCTATTATTGTGTGTAACAAATCCGAAGATATGGTGGCATAAACTCAAGAGAGAACCCTAGCATCAAGGGTTCTCCCAGAGTTCTTTGTCATCAACGGTCATTAACTCCTTGCCTTTCCCATTTTCCGGCGGTATTATATGATGAATAACTCGGTGGAAACGACAACAAATCTTAAAAAGTTCCGCCCAAGTTGCATAGTAAACATTTTCCATTTCAAGAGTAATGAAAACATGTGTTTTAATATTTGAAACGGTAAGGGCTGGATGAAAATTAGTCTTGGAGTCAGACATGGTTGATGAACTTTGAAAAAAAAAATATGATGGACAACAATGGAGGTGAAATAAAAAATGAACAAGAAAGAAGAAAGGAAAAATCGGCAGGGTGGGGTGATGTTTGGCCGATTGGAGGGACTAATTTAGAGTAGGATTGATAATACAATGATAATAATTATTAATACCAATGTCACTAATTATTCTTCTATCAGTTAGTTAAAAAGTTAATTTTTATATTCATGATAAATGAGTTAAAATAAATGTTAAAATAAGAGAGATACGCGTAATATCGTAAATAAGAAGGGATGTAAGTGTGATGAAGTAAAACTTAAGGGTGTGTGAAATTATCCCAAAAAATGTGCTACATAAATTGGGACAAAAAAATAATTGACAAATGAAACATTCTTTTCAATAGTAATAGTTTAAGCATACTTTTTTTTTTCATTTCATTGAAGAATGTATTTGTCAATTGATCTATAAAATATTTCAACATATAATACTTTTTGTACGATGTTAACTATTTAATTTTACTTGTTAATATGTTCAATATAACATCGAGAATCAATTACAATAAAAAAAACGACAAAGAAAATCAATTGAATTTAAGCTTGATAAACCAGAACAAAGGCCAAGCAGTTATGACGAAGAGAATATCAGTGTTAATTACAGAGAGTGCCGTCGAACTAATAATTCGTTTACGGAAAAATTAAATTACTATTACTTTAGTTTTTATTCAAATCGTACCTGGTAAGATGTTTAAGCCCAATATGCCAATTCTATCTACTTCGTCACGTTTCTGTTGATTAAGGGGGTCAAACTTGACATATGAAAACTTTATCTACTCACACAAGTGATAGATTAGTTCAAGTTAACCCATTAAAAACTTTCGCGAGAGATAGGTCATAGGATCATATAGGAAAAAGAAAAACACAAAAAAGATGGTTAAGGATATACATTGAATCATGCTTTCATGACTAAATTGTATAGCTAGAAATTTGCAAGAACCAAAAAAATAGTGTTCCTTAGTTGGGGATAAATTTCACGGATAGTCACATAATTATTTTTTTCTTTATTAAAGTCATTTAATTATGTTTTTTAACATAAAGTCATATAACTATCATTTTTTTAATTAAAGTCACATAACTATGTTTTCTAACACAAAAATCACTAATTTAAGTCTACTAACAAAAAGATCACACCTACCTAAAAATTCAACTCCTGGGATAATATTTTTATTATTATTTTAACCGTGATCGAATGTAGACTTTAGAAAAAGAAACTTAAAGAGAAGGTCTAAATGACAAAAATTGCAAAGTTAAATGTATATATTAATTAAGTTTGCAAGATGCTTTCATTGCTTGTTTAGAAATTAGAGCAAGACTTGAACGAATCATTTGACCCTCAGCTTTTCCTTAATTGCCTCCTTTTTTTACTAGTTTAAATAAGATAATATTTATCTTTCCCCTCATTTATATCATAATTTTCTTTTTGGATCGAATATCATTCGTATTTTCAACTTTAAACTCGTTGGAGCTTAAAATTAAATTAGAATAAGGTTCAGATTGAATAGCTGGGCCATTAATAAATAATGGCTCCACAACTTTAACAACTTCGAAACCCAATTCTCGATTAAAATACTAAGATATTGTTATCTTATCTTATCTCTTCCTTATCTTTTTCATCTCTAGCTTAAGAAACATGATAATTGCTTCATAAGCTTTGTTTGTATTCCTTCTGGATTTGACAACGACAATTTCCAAGACAAATTGTTGGAAATTTGCCTTTGGCGGGGAGATGCGTCCACTCATCTTTGATGAATTAAATACTAGTGTTCCGCATGTTGGAGACCTTGTCTCTTCGCACATGCATGATCTACGAAGTGAGTAGATGACCGTAGGGCCAAGAATCGTCAAATTTCGTTGAGAAATGAAAGGATATTGGTCCACGAAGTAAGGTGTTTGAGGCATGGAAATGTGGTGTGGACAAATCTACCACATCGGTGGGAATAAGAAGAATTGACAAAGTCTCTGGGACCACATCATGTGTTTGGGAAATGGCTAAGCCCACGGGTCTCGGGAACGGGTCTCGGGTTGCTCTCATATAAGGGTTTCAAATTGTGTTTAAAGGAGGGAAGACCTAGGTTTGGGTTCATGGCTAAGCACACACGCGCGCCCGTCCGGTCCGGTCTCGGGCTCGGGCTGTGGGGACTTTCTGATATTATTTTTTGGACAAGAGAACTCTGCCAAATGTACAGTTTGATCCCTGATGTTTTATATGTACAGTTTGGTCCCTGAAGTTTCAATATTTACAGTTTGATCCCCAGAGTTTCTGGAAAGTTGATTCTGCCTACCGTTGGACAATTTCTGGAGCATTAACCAGCCATTATTTGGCTGATTAACTCCTCCTTTATCACTCTCCTTCATGTCCTTTTTCAGCCTCTCTTGATGGTCATTAACAGCCTTAATTTTGCCACCTAAATGACCATTAACAGCCCTCACTAATGGCTATTAACAGCCTTATTTGTGGCTGTTGGACAGCCTCTTCCTTGCTATATATTGAGGCCTCTTTTGGCTCAATACAGCGGCTGGAAAATAGAGAAAAACAGTTTGCAATATAGCACAGAAAACACACGAAAATAGCAGCAAATTTCAGTCACAAAAGAGCACAAAACAGTGGCCAAAAGCGCTCAAAAAAAGTGGCGAAAATCGGTGCAATTCGTGATCGAAAAACAAGTGACCAAACCCTCACATATACACAAGATATACACTACGAGAGACACACTATATACACAAAGACAAAAGAGAAGAGTAAAGAGAAACTCTTCCTTCCTATTCCATATCTTCAGCAAGTCGAGTCATATTTGTTTTCTTCGCCAGGCTCAACCTATTGGCTTTGTAGCGTTGAGATTAAAGTGTTGTTTTATCTTGGGAGACTATTGCCCGCTAACGTAAAAGCATATATACGGGGCAATCTTGTCTTAAGGACAGAGGGCTATCACTCGACTCAACACACAACGTTGTAACCATCCGATTTAGTTGTTTCTTGATTTCCGGTTATCAAGATTCAAGACACAACAAGCTTGCGGCCAGTTTTGAAGATTGGCCTATTTGTTCAACAAGATTCAATTTCTGAAGATTGAATATTTGTTCATCCTTTCGAATACTTGTAATAGTTATTTACTTCCCGTACTGCTTTATAAAGTACAATAGAGTACCAACACAAATATCATCCCACTTCTCATAGAATGTGAATAATCATTGTAAAGTTAATAACTTGTTGGCAGAAATTAAAATAATAACGATTTCAAAAGTCAGTTGTTCTCAACACACACACACCAAATACTGGTTTATTACTCAAAAAATATATCTTAAGAAATTACTTTGATTTCTGAGTACTGCTTAAAGATAGGGCAGACTTAGCTAAAAGATAATAACAGAGTGTAATGCAAGATTTTTTTTTTATAGAGGTGACATCTATTACTTGAGAATAGGTTTTATGCTACTTATTATTGTTATTAGTATTTATAAATATCTAAATTTTTGTTCTTATTTTTTACTTGGTATGATAGAAGATATAAATTGAATCTAATAGGAAAAATATGATTAGCGATATATAATTCGTATAGCGCATTTTTATTATTGTAATCTACTGAAGAAATTGTGTCAAAGTGCACGAATCACATTCTACTATAACTTTATGATACACACTCTTTTACTATAATAAGCGGCATTACTGCGATTATTTTGAGATAATGAGACATTATTTCCCTGTCTAATAGTGTGATCCCATAACTATAACCGTTAGTCCCACATCGAATATGGAATGCAAACATGAACTCTTTATATGGACTTGGACAATCCTCACCCTACAAGCTAGCTTTTGGGGTTGAGTTAGACCCAAGATCTATTATTTACATGGTATCAGAGCCAGACACATTGGCGTAGCAACTGTGCGAAAGCCGTTCTTTGTCCACCGATGTTGGGCCCCCAAATTATATTATCCACGCTCCAGTTAATAAGGTCTGAGCGTGCGGGGGAGTGTTAAGAGTCCCACATCGGATATGGAAAGGGAACATGAACTCCTTATATGGACTTGGACAATCATCACACTACAAACAATCTTTTAGGGTCGAGTTATGATCAAAATTCATTATTTACCATAACCATCACTATCATATTGCACAACTTTTTGTTCAACTAAGATGAACGGATCAAACAAACAAATTGAAGAATTTTATCTTCTTTCAGTAATATATTTTTTTGTTAAAACTAAAGTATTTTCGCGTGAAGGGGACCTAAGAAAGCATAAGCCGTCGGTTTAAGCATATTCACGTAAAGTTGGGAGGCAGCTGTGGTGATTATTCTACTTTTTCTTTTTCCTTTTCTTTTGTCAATTATAAGCCGCCCGTACATGGAAATAATTAACGAGCAATTAAAAGTGGAATAATCAGACAATAGAATGTGGGGTAAGAGTAAGTGGTGGGGTCAATTTAGTCACTTTCTGACTTTAATAAATCAACTATTGGAAATACCTATCCATATAAAATGGCTTTCTCATGTTGCGGGGTTTTTATTTTCTTTTTCAATCAATCACTTTCGTCTTTTATTATGACACGTTATTTCAATTCATCCCGTCCCACATCACGTCGGAACGTGATCGGGTTGGGGCGGATCGGATTGGGCCGGAGGCGAGTCAGGACTCAAATTTTTTTGTCACTTAATTTTTAAAAATAATATATAGTTATATACAAATACTTCAATAATAGATAATATAATAAAAATATCTCAAGACTGTTTTTGTGCCTCTTATATTATTTAATAGAAATATGACATAGTAATACAATTTCAAAATTACAACTTTGTGGTGTTGTTCAAAAGTTGCAAATGACATAGTAAAATACAAAAATTGCTATTAAAAAAATTACATATTCAACCATACTCTTTCGAATTTCCTCACAATGTCTTGATGATCTTCTGTTGGAATTGGAATTTATTTGTCAAATTCTTCAACATCACTTCCTGCTCCCTCGGACAAGATTTCATTGTAGTTGTAGTCTTCTTCTTTGTTGGTCTCCGGTTGGCCGCACCTCCTACGCTCCGCACGAATCCAGTCTCTGAATAGAACTGCAATCTCCAATGTGTCTCCCGCCAATGAATGTCTGTGCTCTCCAATTTGAAATCTTCCCTCGAAAAATGCGCTTTCAGACGTTGTTGATGACACTTGAATGTTTAACACATCTTGAGCCATCTTTGTTAGCATCGGAAATGTCTTCTTATTCTGCCTCCAGTATTTCAGCAAGTCTCTTGTCCTTCATCATTGACAATTAATTCGTACGGTACAACACCCTGCAAAACATAAACATCAAACTCGCTAACTTGTGAAGAAGTTGAACCACTACACATTTTATTTCTAAGGCCTTAAATACTAGCAGCAGAAACCACATGTTTTTATAAGGTTGCAGCGAAGTAGTAGAAGATGGTACAAAAGCCGGTTAATTATTTGCACTTTGTTGTTGGTAATACGTATATATTTTTTCATTCGGTGTGTATGCTAGACGTAACTACTTCTTTAGTTGGTGTGTCATTTGGTTCTTCAGTTAGGTCTGTTGGAAGTACTTCTACACAATCATAAATCGTTTCTACAAGTGTTTTACAACTGTCTACTTTAATAGTTGAATTTAATACAACACCAACAATATAAATAGTGAGGATACGAAAAAAATATTTTTTTACTTTTTAAAACATTTTTTCAATAGTTGTCTTATAAGTTGGTTTTTGCATATATTCATTAAGTAACAAAAATATTAGAGCTATATAAAATAACATATTTGAAATAGTAGGATAATAAATACCGAAAAATTATTTAGTAGCTTGATAAAATGTCTCTAAAAACCATTAAGTTCTAAAACTTTATCCCAATCACTATCTACAAGCATATCCCTTGAATTTTTATTATGAACGTTAAATAATAAAGTAATAGGTTGTCTATAATCGTAAGCAACAAGTAGTTGCGCATACAGAGAATTTCACCTAGTCGAAACTTCTTCTGAAATTTTTCTATATGATAATCCACAATCATGACATATTTTTTTTATACTTTTTGCGTCTTTGTATTTTTTTCCTTTAAAAATAAAGTTTATAGCAAATTGTATTTTATCAAGAATGCTTTCAAAAAGTTTTAGGCCATCTTTTACAACTAAGTTATAAATATGACACACACGTCTTATATGAAAATTATCAGAAAAAGATGAGTTAATCTAAGTTTTAAAAGTTTTATAGCATAATCATTAGAATAATCATTATCTAATTCTAATGTAATAGTCATAATTTTATCATTTATTCCATAGTATTCACAAATTTCATTAATATTATCTGCAATAAAACTATCAGTGTGCATATCATCTATGTATCTATATGCTACAATACGTTTTTGCATATACCAATTTTGATCTATCCAATGACATGTCACCGTTAAATAACCATTACCGTTAGTACTACGGTCTATGTCAGAAGTGATAGTCACTTTGCCATTAAAATTATACAGTGCATAACGTAAATACTGTTGATATTCACTTGCAAATTTAAAAACATCCCTTCTAACAGTTGATCTAAGAAAACCATTAAAAGCCGGATTATATGTTTTCCGAATATAATGAATAAAACCAGGAGAGGAAGGAAATGAAAAGGGCAAACCCTCCACCGCTATTAATTTTGCCATATTTTTCCTATCTTTGTTTTTATCATATTTAGGACCAAAAATTTACTCTGTTGTCGGGTTAATTTGACCATGTACTAGGTCGGGGACACTATGGGAACTTTGTCCCGACTCAAGTGGAATTGGCACACCCGATTTATTAGTTTGGTATTGATTCCACCTAGTTGTGTGCTATCCTTGTATAAGTCTCAATAATCCTCCCGTCCCACCTTGACCTTTTCCGGTTTTAAATCTATAAACATTTTTATAAATTTTACATCTAGCTAGTTGATTCTTTTCGTCCCTATCAAAAAAATGTCATACATGTGATTTTAACTTTCGTTTTGCCGGGCCTCGATTCATACTAGGGGGAATAAGAGGCATTCCAATTGCAGTTTCAGGCTGAGACTCAGTCTGAGCCTGAGGTTGACGTGCAACACTAGTGGGTGTGTCATCTATATTATCGTATAAATTAAATTCTGATTCATCTACTCCATCATCTATTGGTATATCATTAAAAAAATATTTTCATCAATATTACTGAAATCAATCAAATCATCGGGATTAGGAATAGGATTACTACAAAAAGTACCCTTACCCTTATTACCCCAACTAGAAGAAGCCTTACCCTTACCTTACCCTTACCCTTACCCGTAATGATACGTTTCAATCCTTCCATTTTAATTATACAAATAAATAATTAAATAAATAATATTAAGTGCGATAATTAAAATTAAATAACAATAATAATTTAAAGAAAGAACGAAGGTACCAAACACCGACGTAACGTCGACGTGTAATCGAGGTTGAAAATTGAAACCTTGTTTGATGGATGATCCTCAAGCTAGTTGCCAACTTCACTCTCAAATTTTTAACTTTGATATAATATAGTAGGAAGATTTGTAGAATTGTAGAGAGATAAATTGAGAGATGGTAGGAAGATTTATGAGTAAAATGAAGAGGAAAATGAGTTATTTATAGTTGAAAAATAGGGTTAAAGTGTAAATATATTAACTTAGGGGTTAAAAATAAATATTAAGGGTGTAGGGGGGAAATGGCCGTTATAGCCGTTGTACAACGGTCAAAATCAAAATTTGACCGTTGTTGCAACGACTATTTTTGCAAAGTGGGTGGGGGGGGGGATGGGTCGGGATCGATACGGGACGGGCAGGGCTCGGGATGGGGTGGGTCGGGTCGGGATCGGGACGGGACGAACGCAAGCCCCGTCCCCTAGTTCGAGCCCCAACCCCGATAATTTTTTTTTACTTTGGGGGATCGGGACGGGACGGGGTAGCGGGCCGTGCCGGGTTGGGAGAGGGCCGACTCGGCCCACCGGACACCCTTTATAATCTAAGCCTCTTAAGTCGGTCGGATCGGGTCAGGCCATTTTAGCGTGGGTCACATCAGGCCGGTTCGAGCCGTGTTAAGGGTCGGGTTGGGGTCGGGCTTGGGGAGAGAAAAGAGTTTCGTTCCAGTCCATACTCGGATAGGGGTACATAACGAGCTTATCGAGTCGGGTCGGTTTTAGTTAGTAGGCTAGATCGGATTTTTTTTTTTAATAAAAAATTCTAATACTAAAATAAATATTTACATTTACTAATAATAATAAAATTAACATTTACATCTAATGATAAAATTGCTAACCTAAAAAAATAGTGGTTGCCAAATTCAAATAACTAGCCGTTGTAAATTTAAAAAATTAGTCGTTGCCAATTTTATTTGAACCCCTAAATTTATGAATAAACTACAATTTGACTCTATTTTCAAACTATAAATACCCCTCCATTCTTCTTCACTTTCACACAATTCTTTCACAATTCTCTCTTTATCTAAATTTTATGTTTAACTATTGTACATTTCTACTTTCAACTTCCATGGATAATCTTCCACCTCCACCTTCTCCTCGAGTTCAAAGATCAACTTTAAGTGCGGTATGGATGCATTTTGAGTGAGTAGACGAGAAACATGTTAAATATCAATATTGTGACGACATATATCTCCATAAGTCCGGAGCGTCGAGTATTGGGGGGAGGAGAGGGGTACCGGTGTGTTGCGTATGCACTTGGTGAAAAGGCATGAAGTTGAACTTTGAAGTTTATCTCTTCTTTAAATTTTTCAATCGATGTTTGTCGTTTAATTTGTATGTTTTGAACTTTTGTTTTGCAATATTTTGCCGTTCAAGTTTGTGTTTTGAATTTGCAATGTTATCAATTTAAGTTTTATGTTTTAAGTTTTATTTTAATTTTTTTTATGTAGTTGTTGATATGTCTATTTGACTGGACACGAAGTTTAAGAAAGAAGAAGAACTTTAAATTGGTGGTGTTAAATGAGTCACATTTATTTTGAGTGGTTATAAATCATTGCATAAAAGTAAATGATTTCCAAATTAAATATTTAACTTTAAGAATGAAAAAGGATGAAGGGATATTTATAGTTTGAAGATAGGGTCAAAATATAATATATTAAAGTTAGAAATTAAAAATATATATATTTATAATGGTCATTTATGATTTCTAATTATTTTAGGTAACAAATAAGGATGCAATTCTGGTTGAGAGCATGCTTTACATGCGAGAGGTCCAACCCTTTAATAAAACCCACTAGCCCAGCCCCTACCCCTAAGTCGGGTCCGGGGCCGTACCAAAATTTACCGGCCCCGGCCCGACCCACTTGATAGGCTTAATATAATTTACAAACCCGACCTGGCCCACTTAACCGACTTAATATAATCTACTTTCCTTACTAGGACATTACATAGGTTTCATTTTCTTTTTTAAAAATGTGAGTACTACTTGACTCAAAATATGGATTTTCTGGGTGTGTTTTGGTATAATTTCTTATTTTTTTAATGTTTGAGTGATCATAATATATTGTATTAAAATTAGTTTATTTAAACATCAGAAAAATAATTTTCTGATAGAATATGAAAATAAATCCATAAATAGCATTTCCTGTTGATTGTCTTCCCCTGCTCCAGTCACCATGCACATCCCAAACCCTGCCCCCTCACCCACCCCACCCACCCCACCCCACTGCACCTTCCCCAACTCTATCCCACACCCACCCAATAACTCCCGCTCCACCACCCTCTCCGTCATCCCACCAACTCCATGATACCTTTATAGCGTTTGTCTAAATTATATTTAAATTAAATGTGTTTGAAATCTTTTGTTTACTGGTTAGGATATAAATAAAATAATCACTTATTTTTGAGAAAAAAATACATGTAATGCTGTAGAATGTAAGCTTGCACCACAAATATGACTAAGACTAAAAATAAGGTGTATAATTTTGCTTAAACGAAATAAAAAATAGGCTAATCATTTATAATGTCATATTGGATGGGAGAAAGCAATCGTCCTTCCCTGTAATGCTCTCTTTTGATAATGAATAAAATTTGGCCTCCTAGCTGTGCCAGATGCTATGTGTTTTTTATATTATAAAAAAAGAACGAAAAATAAAATTAAAGGATTCTCTCGTATTGATTCTGCAAACAACTTCATAAATATTCTTCACAAATTAGATGTAGCTCCGATCGAGCACATCGTATATTCCTAAAGTTAATGCCTCCAGCAATCAATAGATTGTCATATTATAATTCATCTTTCTTTTCCAGACAAATTTAATCTGAAATTAAAGATTTATTAAACTTATCAGTCTAAATTTGATTTGGATTATAGATTTATTACAGCAAGAACTACACATTCAAACTAGTAGTGATCATTTATATATGAATGATGACTTTATATTTTTATCTTGAAAAACCTGTTTATTCCAATATCCAATAAATTAAGTTCTTTAAAGTAGAATTTACTAATTTTTCTATATTGATATGTAAACTTTTAAGAAGATTAAAAAGATTCTTAGCAAATATTGGACTTTATGTGAGTGTATCCACATATTAAGTTTTAATCTCAACTAGTTTGTGTCGCTCATATAATTTTTTTATTCACTCTATTCTTGCTAAGTCTTACACAAACGTAGGTCTTTCGATATAACTTTTTTCACTATGAGTTTAGGTCTAACTCGTCACTGTTAAATTTCATAAATCCATAAGTTAATTTTAGTTTTAACGGAAAATAGCTGCGTTAACTCATTTGCATAGATCATTCGAATTGAAGTTCTTGTTTTCATCCTCGAAAACATAAAACACGTTCCGATTAAACAATAATTTGATCTTTTGGGTCATAAAGTTAGTTTATCCCACAATATTAGGCTCTCTAGTGAGGCAAACGAGAATCAAGATTAGTAAAGAATACGAGGTTTGATTTCCTCTTTCCTAGGTCTGATTAAGTAAATCTTTAACTATAACCAAGTTGTCAATTATAGTAATTATAAATTCATTGATCCGCTCATTATTTTTTTTGTCTTCCTTAAACAGACACTACTTCTAGCGTATAATCCTAAATACTGATACACATTAAACTACGAATCACTTTAATTCATCTTTATAGTCCGTACTTAATTTGGACTACCGGGGATCTAAATGTTATGGTAATTTTCTTGTACGAAATGGGCTGAGAGAATACTGCCTTTAACAAAAAAAATCTACTAACATTAGTCGAGGTTAGTTATCCGGTACCTGTTGATGGTGGAGGTAACATGTATTCATGAAATTAGTTGAGGTGCACTCAAGCTGACCCGCACACCACGATTATAAAAAAAAATATACTTAACAATAGGAATTTAGGGGACAGTCCCGATAGGTTGGTCAAGGGGTGGTAGTTGGGATGTGGAAAGACAGTGAATTTAAAAATGTCATTTATGAAACTTATTTTCTTTACTTCACTAACAAAGTTACTTTCTTAATTTTAAGAAATTATTTTACTAGATAAATTTTTTCTTGATCAATCAACAAAATATTGCCTTCATGTTGAACACAGTCGAAGTCTTTTGACTTTTTTTTTTCTTTTAGTCATTGAGTAATTCTATCTCTTAAATTTTTTCAAATAACATAAAAATGGCAACCTGGTGCATTAAACTTCCGCTATATGTGAGGTTTGAAAAAGGGCTGGACTACAATGATCTATTATGTGCAGTCTTGCCTTGCATTTTTGCAAGAGACTGTTTTCACGTCTATAACATGTGACCTTCTGGTCACACGACATCAACTTTATCAGTTATGTCAATAGTAAAGAAATAAAAGTAGGAGTTAGCAATTAAGGAGGCAACGGCGCGTGATTTGCCGGATTACTTTCGTGTAATTTTGTCAAATGGGATTATCCTAAGCTAGTACTTATTAATTTAAATTAAGACAAGGTTTTCATGTGAATTGTGTGGTCAAAGTAACTCTTTTGTCGCTTTGCTTTTGGGAGTTGATATTATCATTGATACTACTCCTTTTCTTCTCCGTCTTTGACCTAATTTCCTCATTTGTAATATATTCTATAATGCATTACTTAGGCTAGTGATATATACAACATAGTTCCCACTAACTTTTCAAAACGAGATGGATTGATTTCTATAATATTGGGCTGTTTTTAAAAGAATTAACTTTTTTCATGTTTTTTTTTGTTGACGAAGAAATCCGCAGCCGCTACTCTCTCGAGTGCGCACAGGGTAAACCCCGGACCGACGCAATAGCCTGCGAACCACGTCAGCCGATTAACCACACTTGGCAAGCCATGTGTGACAGGCTCAACCAAGAAGGTTTATGCAGGAGATCGAACTCGTGACCTTGCGGTCCCGCGCTCTACTGCTACACCAACTTGGCTACCCTTGCGGGTAACTTTTTCCATGTTGAAAGTAGTAAGGGTTCGTATGAGTTATCAGATCAAAAGTACAGTCAAATTCTTTATAACGGTGTCATTTATTTCGATATTTTTTGCTGCTACAACAAATTACTGTTATAAAAAACATATAATATAACATAACATAAAAGATCAATTCCACAAAAAATATAAATATTATAGTAAAATGTAGTTATATAAGATGTTATTATTGAAATGTCTAATTGTAGCTGATAAATATTAAATGCTAAAAAGCATTTTAAGTGCTAAAATTATTTTTATAAGTAAATAATCACATATTTAAATAGACGAATCGAAGTTAGTAGAACTAACCTATATACTCCATATTTTAAAGCCATCTCAACGTATAGAAAGACGAGGCCATGATGATCTCCAAATTTTTTTGGACTTCAAACTGAGAATTCAATTTTATAGTATTATCCAGTCATACGCATCTTCTTTTTTTACTTTTATGAGATCCTGCGTCTTCTTTCCTTGACACGTATAATTGCACATCTTATTTACACAATATTCTAATCCAAAAAACGAAAAAGTTATTGTGTATACTGCGTTCATAGAGTATAGTTTTTGTAAATTGATTAATCTCGCAATTATTCATTATGCTTGCTAATGACAAACGCTATTATTTGATCAACCTTTAGATGTCTAACTCGCAGATGCCAAACAAATTAAATTTTACGGTACCATGTTTAGAGGATCATTCTACATGTACTTGTTAACCTTCCAATATATTCAAACAATTTTCCTGAAAATATTGCAATTTACTATAGAAATAAATTAAATTGCAACGACACCCCCTCCTATTTTAATTTTTATATAAACCCCAAGGTGCAAGATTGCTCAATGCAATATAGGCCTGTTCAACGGTCGGTTTGGATGGGGTGTAGCATATTTCGGATTATAATTTCGGATTTCGCAACATGTAATTCGAATCCGATCCAAATACGTTCGGATTGGATCAAATTTTTTAAGTTCAGTTTCGGATAAACCGGTTTGGATAATTCGAATTTTTGATTCGGCTTATAAGTTAAATTGCTTCTTCTTCTCCTTCTTCTTACAAAATGAACAATCAAATAAAATATTTATATCAAATTGCCTTAATATATATAGTTACTTGTTACTAGCACAATCATATAAATAAAGTACTCATACAAACAATAAAATCATTACTAAGGATGCAACAGAAGCAATACTTGTCTATGAATGAACAAGTCTAATTTAGTAAAATCATCTCATACATAGAATATATACTGACATAAAAATAAAAGGGAAATCTAAAAAGTAGTCATCTTTAAAATTAACAAATTCAAACATATTGAACTTAATAATTTTTTAAATCTAGGGGTTGATATGTAATGAGAAGGGTATATTTGACTTAAGTAATGAACTAATATATTAATGGATAGTGGGCTAGCCTTGACATAAGGTATAAGAAATTCGGTTTTCGGATATCCAAAAATTCGAAGTTCCAAATCCAAAATTCGATCCAAAATTCAAAAAATTTAAAAATTAAATCCGAAACTAAATTCACGATCCGAAATTCTTAAAATATAAATTCAAAATATTCGAATTTCGATTTAGACTTGGAGTTTATCCAAACTATGCACACCCTAATGCAATATATATGAAAATTCTAGCTGCCTTTGATGACCACTAAAATTTTGTAGGACCGGTGTTATAAACACATGTTAAATTTATTATCTTGTTTATCCTCTTCTTCCGTGTTCATGTTCTCCCAATCAAATCGTTACAAGATACTCCCTCCAGTTCATTTTAATACTGACGATTGGAGGATATGAGTATGACAAGTATATTTTGATAAATTAATTTTCAACAAATATTTTGAAACATAAGAAAGTGTCATTTTCCCCCAAATTAGTGTTTGTCTAGTGGAAATTCCAATGCTTTCCCAACCTCTTTAAATTAGTAGAAGAAAGGGATGCACTCCATAAGGTATCTTTCCTAATGTACACTTCTGAGCACCATATTTGTTTCTTTAAAATCGGAACATTTAGGTTGAGTGTCACAATTACTAAACGTGCGTAATTTTTTATCAATCTTAAACCACACAAATTATGCAAAACATCTTAAATGGAAAGACATAACATAAGCATAAATGTGGATCCATAATTTTAGTTAATGGATGTGTTATGTTGGATTATCTTAGATCAAGTACATGGATGTATTCTTGTTAATGGATAGCGGTAAGACTTGAACTTAAATTTCCAGGACAATAAATCTATGGGTAGCACTAACAATCAACCGACCAAATAAAAATAACAGCGAACTAAAACGTGAAATCGAGTAGCTAGAATGTAGAATGAATCTAAGTTTAATCAACATTCATACGTTGAGTACTCAAAGTGATAACTTCAGTATAAAAAAAAAATCTTTACTTTCGAGCAAATTAAAGACGTAGTAAATAAATCTGGGCTTTAACTAATTAAGTTCAACGAATAAAACCGAAGTTGCTTAATTAGTCCATTTTAGACGGCTTAATTTTGTTGAAAAGTACAATTTCTAAAAGTGAATGAATAACCAAAAAGCACCACCTCTCCTATATCCCATGCGTGTTATATGTGAAAAGCTAAGGCTGAAAGCCTGTTAAAAGTACTATACATACTAAATCCTAAACCGTTTAATATCTGAATGAGATTCTTATTGGAGACTTTATAATAATAAAAAAAAAGTGCTCCTCTTTTTAACATCTTACATTCGTAAATGAAATGGTCATATTAATCTAACGTGATGATAGAGCTAATTAACGCCATGTGCTTCAATCTTACCACAGTCCATCCAGAAAAGTTTATATGTCACGTTTATTATTGTAGTTGCAAATCATAATTTTAATTAAGGTGAGTTAATATATAAATAAATAAATACACAAAATAGTTAAGTAAATGAAACTTAACATATAGTGTGTGTGAAAGATTAAAGTTGACTCTACTTAAGGTGATAGACTAGTAGTGTTCCAAAGCTTAGATCAATAATTCAATGTGATTTGGTTCCATCACAACCACCCATATTTGTACAGTCAGCTTATAATAATCATAATCATACTTATGAGTACTAGTGGACGGGAAAGAAGATGAAGGATCGTAAATGAAAATGCTTAGCCATTTAATTAGCTAAAACACAGGGGCTGAAGTTTATTGCCTATAAATTTAATTGAACTTAGTATTTTATACGAAACATGTATATAAAGAGAGAAATTACTAAAATTTTAATAAATATTATAACTGAACTATTTCAAATTACAATAGGTTAAGTGATAACAAATATAAAAGTTAAACTCATTAAATAAATTCTGAATTCTCTAATTTTAGTGGCACACTTGTCCAACTAAACATGTCTATTTAGGTCACTATCTTATATATGATAATGAGACAAAGCTTTACAACAAGTTATGGTATGGACATGTCCCCTCTCAATTTCAATTATTTGATTCAAGATAAGATAATGTTACTTATTTTCTACCTACCAATTCTATCTAAAAGTACTTTCAATCTTTATGAAACCACCTTTTATCCCGTACCAAATACATGTTAGCTCAATTGGCATTTTGGCTTATTAATCATTAGTTGATATTTTATTATTTTCATTTTGGCGTGTTCCTTTATTCATTAAGTTCAATAAAATGGAACAAAGGGACTTTTTGAGTTATAGGCCTCCAAGTTGACATGTATAAAGTAGAAGTTTAATTTATGCTTAACTAGTTAATGAACATCATTACATCAATATGGGGCAGTAAATTAAAGATGCAGATCACTGAATGATGAGATCGTTTGTAGTAATTGCAAGGCCCTACCGAGACAGTAATAACTAATATTTCTGTGTTTTTATTTATCTTATTTTTCTTTTTAATCTATTTAAAAAAGAATGTCATTTATATATATATATATATATATACTAGTTTTTCGGCACGTGCGTTGCACGTGTATGTCTAATCATGTAGTAATTGTTTTTGTTAAATAATATTAATATTATATATTAAAATAAAAAGTTTGAATTAAATAATTACATGTGATGGAAGAAAGTATAAAATTCTCTTGGGCATTTTGCTATGGAAATCAAATAGTTTTTCACTTTATTTGAAAAATTTGAAGTTGGAGTTGAAGATGGAGTTAGGTTTGATTATAGTTTTTGCAAAGAATATTTAATTATTTGAATGTACTAAAAGTGAAATACGATTTTAGGTGTTTTTCAATTTCAAAGTTGTATGTGAAATTTTGATGGCCAAACATTGATTTCAAATAAAATGGAGAATAATCCAAAAAAAAGTTCTCATGGACAAATGGGTTAGTGTGGATTGTCATATGGCTATGTCAAGATGATTAGATTTTGTTTGAACTTACAAAGACAAAAAATTAAGCTTAATTAGATACAGACAATTTTATTTGACACAAACATTTTTTGGGCCAATTTTAGAAGTTTGTTATTTTTCGAATTGTTGGTCTGATCAGCACATTAAATAGTTGATATTATAAAATAGTCAACATAAATAACCACCAGTAAAACTCTAACAATAAAGTACGTAAGGGAAAAAATGCGAAGAAAGATTAGAATTATTTTGATGGGTATTTATAAACTCAAACGATATACTTATTAGTTTGGGATAAGGTACTATTACCCCGAATTATATTCGAAGTTGCTACGACAGACCTTATCTTTGCGGGTGTCCTATTACCCTCATAAACTCTTTTTTTCTGTATTTCTTTTGCACCTTATGTGTTGACGTGGAGGAGGGCGTGAGAACACCTCCTTCAAGCGCGTGACAACTTAAAAAAAGGGTTCTAACCTATACGAAATGACCACGTGTCAGTTCCAAAGCTGATTTTCAAGAGCCCTTCATCCCAAATTTTATCACTCATTTTCAAGAGCTCAAAATCTAATTTTTGATCTCAAAATTCAACAAAACCTCAGCTAAATCCGCACCAATAATTTCAACTACAACTTCACAATAACATTATCACCAAACCCCATTAATCAATTTGATCAAAAATCAAGAATTTCGACAAACCCATTTTTTTGTACTTCAAGGTTCACAATGGTGGATTCGAAATTCTTTCTTTATTTTCGAATCTCATCAACAACTAAGGATTTAGAATGAGTTTAGCACTTGAATCTTAACTTTAAAACTTCAACAACCTTCAAATATGCTAACATCTCTAATTCTATTTCAAGTTCATACAAAAACAATAACAATAACAATTATCTTTTTCATTTTTCTAAATATAAAATAATATTTCCATTACATTTCGGAATTAAAAAGAAAACAAAAAGGAAGTAAATGAAATAGATTTTTTTTTAAAATAAAAAATTGTGAAATTACACGTGGCAACGCGTGTATTTCACTGTCTGCCAAATGTTTGATTCTCTATGTCACGTCAGCCCTTAGGGTGACATGACATTTACCCCCGCAAAAAAAAAAAGTGTCATAGCAACTCTGAATATAGTTCAGAAAGTAATAATGTCTTACTTAAATTTCAAGACACCAACTTCACAACAAAGCTGCTTCAGCCCGCCTCAAAAATCAGTAGCGACATGTGCCCAATGCAACCAACCAAATCCCAGTGAGCACAAAAAAAAGGTTTGTTTACCGTTTTTGCAAGCAATCGGAAGTTTAATCAAAAGATACAACTTTTCGTTTTAGGAGTGGTACATTTTCAATTTGAGTAGGTGTCTTTTGGAAAACATGACTTATCAAATTGCCCCTAAAAAATGGATCTTGGACCTAACTCAACCCCAAAAACTAGTTTGTAGATGAGGATTGTCCAAGTACATATAAAGAGTCTATCTTCCCATTCCATATCCGATGTGGGACTCTTAACACTACCAATAATCTATACATTTTAGTCTATTTAAAGGTAGTTATTACAATAATATTTATCTATATATTCAAAATTAGTTTTAAGAAATTGATTTGAAAAGTGTCTTTTTTTTACTTAAATAGTTGTACGGTTTCAAAGTTTAACCAATTTATTTTTGGAATATATAGATACAGATGTAATAATAATTTATAATACTTATTTGAAAAGTGTAGTTTACTTATAGTTGTATCTATTCATCATTTAACTGATTTAAGAAAAAATAGTAGTTAAAGTTATTTATTTATGTAATCCAATTTAAAAGAATATTTAGGTAATTTAATTTTTTACTTAAAGGCTTCCCACTTTTAATATAACATAAATATAAATAGATAGATTAGAGTAGAGTAGAAAAGAAGTTGAACATGGGGATGTGCATTATATTAATTTGATAACTGTTTTTTTTTATTTGATTATTTATTCATTTATATGTTGATATCGTTTACCAATTTCTTTAACATAAAACACTGACCTTAAATCTTCTGTCCGATGAAGTAGAGTAGAGAAGACATGGCTTTGATCCATGCTGAAGCATGAAAATTGAAATGTTGTCAACATGCTTGATCCATAAACCACTCTTATTACACTTGAATTCCACGTAATTGCTAGGCTTAATGGTAAGATTGTATTAATCTCCCTTGGGGAGCCTTTCTCATTAATATAACTATATAGGTGTACAATATTGAATCTCTCTACAACAAAGATCTCAATCCTACCATAATTATACAATACAAAATATGGGAAATATGTACCCTAATTATGACTATACACGTGTGCTAATACACCCCCTCAGTCGTAACGGGAGGAGGCCGGACGCTAAGACTGAATCTGAAGTCAAGAAAGAGATGTTTATGAAGGCCCTTTGTAAATATGTCCGCATACTGATATGAAGATGGCACATGCAACACCCTGATATGACCAAGAGCAATCTTCTCATGAACAAAGTGGATGTTCATCTCAATATGTTTGGTTCTCTGATGCTGAACCGGATTATGAGACAGGTATACAACGGATATATTATCACAATAAACCAAAGAAGCCTTACGGAATGGACACTGAAGCTCCAAAAGAAAGTTTCTAAGCCAACAGATCTCAGCAACGACATTAGCAACGCCTCTGTATTCTGCTTCTGCACTCGAACGGGATAGTGTGGGTTGCCTCTTGGCAGACCAAGAAATAAGATTATCCCCTAAGAACACACAATAGCTTGAGGTGGACTGCCTCGTGTCCGGACAACCTGGCCAATCAACATCCGTATAGGCTAACAACCCGGACGGGGATGATGGGTATATAGATGCAAACCATAGTCAAGTGTGCCCTTAACATATCGAATGATATGTTGAGAGCAGTAAAGTGAGGCTCTCTGGGGGCATGCATAAATAAGCATACCCGCTGAACAACATAAGCAATATCTGGCCTGGTGAAAGTGAGGTACTGTAGTGCACCTGCGAGACTCCTGTAGAGAGTGGGATCTGACACCGGATCACCATCCAAAGCACTGAGCTTTGATTTAGAGTCAACTGGAGTAGCCGTGATCTTGCAATTTGTCATTTAAGCCATTTACACAATCTCATCTGCATAATTGCGCTGATAAAGAAACATATTATCTGCAGACCGAGTCACTGAAATACCTAAAAAGTAGCTCAACCTCCCCAAGTAAGTCATAGCAAATTCTATTTTGAGCCATGCAATAATCTCATTTTTAACAACTCATATGAGGCAGTGAGCACAATATCATCCACATACACTAATAAATAAGCAGTGCTACTACCTAGATGAAAAATAAATAGAGAATTATCACACTTGCTGCATACAAATCTAATTTGCAAAATATACCGTGCAAAGCTATCATACCATGCTCGAGGGGCCTGTTTCAAGCCATACAATGACTTACGAAGACGACATGCATACTAAGGGGCGGCTGGATGGACAAAACCAGGAGGTTGATGCATATAAATCGTTTCTTTTAAATCCCCATGTAGAAACGTATTTTTCACATCAAGCTGATGAGTAGGCCAGTGCTTACCCATAGCCATACTCAAAACCGTGCGAATGGTGGTCGGTTTAACAACCGGATTGAATGTCTGTCCACAATCGATGTCCACCTGCTGATTAGTGCCATTAGCCACAAATCGTGCCTTGTACTCTCTAAATCACCAATGTCTCTGTATTTGTGATGAAAAATTTACATGCACCGGATCACATTCACCTCCCCCCCCCCGGTCGAGGGACCAAATCCCAAGTGTGTTATTTCGTTAAAACATTAAATCCTCACACATTGACGCATTCCAATTGGGGTCTAGTTTGGCTAATATTGGGTTTTTGGGAATGGGTGACACTGTTTGGGTGGACAAATTTAAGTGGACTTTGAGTTTGAAAATACCGTGTTGGGCACAGGTTGTCATACGATGGGTTGAGGTAGGGGTGTTTTCTTGATGGCTTATGGAGGGTAGGGTCATTGGGATTTGGGGGTTGGTGTTGCAGGGTGCAATATCAGTGTCGGGTTTATTGGTGACTGACTCAGGTCCTAACAGTGTTTGGGTCATCGGGGTTGTATGGGTTAGGTCGACTGGTGTTGGTGAGGAGCAGTTGGGTACGAGGTCGGTGTCGGGGATGGAATCGGATTACTGTTGCGACTAGGTACGAGGTCAGAGGTCAGAGGTGTTGATTGGGTTGACGATATATGGTGGAAAGGGCACATGCGATGGTGGTACCATCGGGGCTGGGTTAGTGGACGGCAGCATGGGCATTGGGACTGGAGCGGTGGTGGGAGGGGGTAGCATGAAAACTATAGCAGTGGTGGTGGTACCGGAACAGTAGCAGTGGGCAGTTGTAGTGGCGTTACAGTGGTAGCATCGGTAGATCGAGCAAACTCGTAGAGTATGACTGGAGACGTGTCGGATTCATCTAGAAAGGTATAATCAGAGTTATGAAATTTTTGAATATTCTCGAATGGAAATGTTGTCTCATCGAAAGTGACGTGACGTGAGATATGAATCTGACGAGTAGATAAGTCATAGAACAGGTAGCCCTATGATTGGATGAGAAACCTACGAAGACACACTTAGTAGTTTGGGGTGCCAATTTGTGAGGAGCGGTAGCTGCAATATTGCAATATTAGGATAGCAAAGACAACCGAAAATGCGAAGGTGGTCATAAGAGGGGATCCGACGGTATAAGATTTCGGTAGGGGTCATGTTATGAAGGGTGCTAATAGGTAAAATGTTTAGAATATATTCTACCATTTTGACTGCATAGACCCAAAATGATGGAGGAAGAGAGGCATGAAGCATGAGAGTATGAACCATATTATTAATGGTGCGGATGATTCGTTCTGCTTTACCATTTTGAAGCGATATGTGGGGACACGAGAAACGGAAGACCATGCCATTATTACGACAGAATTGGTGAAACATGAAATTGTTGAATTCACGACCATTGTCACACTGAAATGATTTTATGCATTTTTCAAACTGTGTTATGATAAAAGTACGAAACTCAAGAAATTTGGCAAACACTTTTGATTTAAATTTGAGTGGGTAGACCCAAATATAATGAGAAAAATCATCTAACAACACAAGATAATATTTATGACCGAGTGAACTAGGAACAGGAGACATCCACAAATCAGCATGAATAATATCAAAAGGAGAAAACGTAATACTTGATGATGATTTAAATGGAAGACGAATATGTTTGCCTAAAGAGCAAGAAACACAGTGTTGGGCAAGTTTCCCATTATTACATTTAATAAAATTATTTACTCTAAGAAAATTAAGGCGGAGCTCCCGAATGATCAAGCCTATTATGCCAAGTTGACGGAGAGATGGCGACAAGAGAAACGGGAGAGCATGATCTGGCAACGGAGGTGGATGAGAATTGATAGAGATCCCCCGTGCTATTGCATCTCGTAAGAGGTGTCCCCGTACGAAGATCCTTCACAGTAAAACCAAATAGGTCAAAGTCAATAGAGACAGAATTATTACGAGTAAATTGGCTGACAGAAATTAGGTTTTTAATAATGTTTGGGGTAT
This sequence comes from Anisodus tanguticus, assembly GCA_034509755.1. Taxonomy (NCBI): domain Eukaryota; kingdom Viridiplantae; phylum Streptophyta; class Magnoliopsida; order Solanales; family Solanaceae; genus Anisodus; species Anisodus tanguticus. The sequence continues at coordinate 9,870,711 of CM067554.1, read as the reverse complement.
ACAAGACATTGTTAAGGGAAAAAGGTGGATGGGGCGGTTGAGTGTAAGTGGTACCATATCCCTGAATTGGAATGTGGTGGCCATTTTTTACAGTTATATGTTGAGGATGCTTTAAACGAAATAGTTTGGGAAGGTTACATGCAGAGCGGGTGAGGTGAGTAGTGGCCCCCGTATTCATGTACCAATTTTCATCGGGCTGTTGTAGGTTGAGACAGTTAAAAGCCTGGCCCAATTCAGATGGGGCCAGACTCCTGGGGGCTGCTGCGGGTAGAGGGCCTGAGAGACGTGGGCCTGAAGAGGCTGAAAGTGAGCCTGTCGCTGAGTTGGGCCTGGGCCTATGAGACCCGGCTAGGGGCCATGATACCGGGTCGCGTTGAATGCTGGGTATGTGGCCTAGTTCTGGGCCTGGAATGTGCTTGCTGGATTCTGGAATTGTGGCGACATATTGGGTTGTTGCGGGTGTGGGCCTGGCTGCTGTCCCCTGCCTCCCTTGCCGTGGCCCTTACCGCCACGACCACTGTTGCGGCCTCTGCCGCCTCTGCCGCCGCATTTCTGCCGCTACCGACTGTTTTCCGACAGTGGCGGTTAGCCGACGGTAGTGTTGGTTGGTGTAGATGTGTCAACCGCCAAGGCTTTTTGGTTGTGCTCGTCTTGCTTCGCACGACGTGTTTCTTCCATTTGCAATTGCGAACGAGCCTTGTTAAAACTGGGTAGAGGGTCAGCCTGTTGTATTATTGTGGCAAGAGTGTTTTTAAAACACAACATGTTGGCATGGATTGGCCATGGATAAAGCTCTCCCTACTATTGCATCTCATTAGAGGTATCCCCGTTTTGAAATCCTTCACAGAAAACCCAAAGGGATCAAAATTAACATAAACCCAATTATCAGTGGTGAATTTTCAGACAAATACCAAATTTTTAATTAAGTTAGGGGCATGAAGAGTATTTTTCAAAACTAGAGGTGGATGTGGGGGAGACAAAGTTGTATGTCCATAACCGCGAATTGAAATTGAGTTGTCATTACCGACAATTATACCACAATTTTTGTTCAAATTTCAGCAAAAATCATGGTATAATTTGAACAAAAATTGTGGTATAATTGTTGGTAATGGCTGAATTAAAAAATCAAAAACAAAGTTGGATAAAGGAGGTGTCGGCCGAGAAAACACGTTGAAAGGCATGTTCATATCTGTTATTTGTGTACCATTTGAAAATTTGAATAGTTGTAAAAGTTGGTTTGGTATTGTTCGTAAGTTATTTTTCTTTTAGTTAATTTTATGAGTAGGATAGTTAATCAAAGAAGAAGTGCTAGACATGAAACATCAATAATAAAAAAAAAGATATAGATTTTTCAACGTTGCATTTAAAAGGGGTTATGCATCTAATGGTTGTGACTTGTGACCCTTCATGAAGGGGTATTTAGATTATTGCCGTTAGTTATTTTAAAATATTTTATTAATAGATGATTTAAGTTAATTAAAAGGATATTTTAGTAATTTACTTTTTAACTTAAGGGCTTCCCACTTTTAATATAATATAGATATATATATAATAATTTTCTACAACATCCTACATGGCATATTTAAGACATGATTAAAATGACATTTTGGTACATTATATACATGTTTAAGTAAGATCACAAGATTACAAAATATTCATAATTTTTTAAAATTCCGTGTTGAATCAAATCAAAACACATAAATTAGAACTCACAGAGTAAGATGATCTCCTACATATATATCTTTTGCATTTTTGTAGTGATGATTTATCAACAAAAGAAAAGAATATTTAACAAATGTGTCTTCTTTGTGATGATTTTAAAAACTTAACTCGGGAATATTGAATTGATTAAAGTTGCATTAATCTAACTTTTGATTTAAATTAGATTAAGAACCAAGTGGATTGTCTATACATATAATTAAAGAAATTGACATAAATAGTTGTTCATCCAAAAATATCATTGGCAGATGTATAATATAAACAAAATATATGTGTATATTAAGTATATTGACTTGCTGATGTCAATTGGCCGAGTGACCAAATGTGTGACTTCCCCAATAATTAATGGTCGTACAACTTCTACACCTAATTCCAGATTAAACTACTTGGTATAAGATTTTGTTATCCCATTAATATCTTTTTAGTCCATACTCCAAAGCTACAGGAAGATCTCTTTCTAATTTTTGTTTTTGTCATTGATCTGGTTTTGACAACGATAATTTCCAAATAAAAATATTTTCTCACTGTCATTTGATTGTGAAGTTTCACTTTATGAGAGTAATAATATCTAGCAGGAAATTTTTGCGGCTGATTATAATACATGTTCAATTCTATATTTTTACCTATATTTTCCTGGACCACCCTAATTTCTTTTAAAAAACAAAAATTGATACTTCATTACTTTAAGATTTAATAGGAAATCTAAAATATGTTTTTTATTTAACGTGCAGAGATCGTCGAACTGATTTATTGATTTTGTTTTTCACAGACATAAATGTAATTTAATAAAAAGAACAGGTAGATCTTTGAAGAGCTCTAAAGGTCACAAAGTTAGATCATCAAATAGAATATATAGGCTCTATAATCAAGCAAACAAGAATCAAGAATACTAGGTTTAAACTATCATTAACGAGGTAAATTTTTTAATTATAATCAAGTTGTCATATTTTTTCTATCATAATCAAGTTTATAATTTATCTACTCGATCCGCTCATGATGCTTTTGTCTACATGAAACAAACATTATCTTCAGCATATAATCTTAAAAAAGGATACGCACTACAATTATGGACAACATCAATAATTAATTAATTAATTAGTATCCATTATTTCAACTTAAATTCCGTACTTTGGACTTTTTGGATCTCGATGTTAATAAGTACTCTACTACTACTTACTAGAATATTTTACTTGTCAAGAACATTGGACTAAGATAATAATACCTTATTCCTTTTGTGAAATTAAATAAAGTGGAGAGAAAAAAAATCATTCCATGGAGGACCAAATAATTCAAAATGAAAGATTGTGAAACAGCATTTTATAAATACTTTAAACAGATTATAAAGAAACTTTCAAACAAAATAAATGAGAAAAGTATATGCAATATAAAATTCTAGTATTGATTGTGTCTTTCAAAATTTTGCTTATTGTATTTTCCAAGAGGTAATATTAGCAACTTTGTTCTTTTAAGCTATCTCTTCTCTCTCTTATAATTTTCTCAAAAGAACATAAAAAAGTAGAAGTAAGGAGGCAACAGTGCGTGAAATATTATTGATTATTGTAGTGTATTTTAGTCAATGGGACTATTCTCTAAACCCAACGATAACTTTAGCTCTTCAAAGGCTCATTGTGTAATGTATATAGTATTAATTTTAAGACAAGGTTTTCATGAATACTATGTGGCAAGAGAAACTTTTTTTCTTTCCATTCGGTGTTCAGTATATGTGTAGGTGTCCACGCAACAAGAAGAAAGACGTTTGTCAACAACATTTTTTGTTGTCATATGTTGGATGTTGTTGCCAAAAGTACTTTTCCCAATAACAAAAGTTGTTGCATGCCGTTGCAATAACCTCCGATGCAAAAAGTTTTCGCAATAATAAATTGTTGTTTTTTTGTTGTCATTTACGCTTTTTAACAATAATATATTAAATTTTTGTTGTCATTTATATTTTTTAGCAACAATATATTTATTGTTGCTAAAGTTTTGTTGTCAATTCTATATTTTCTTGTAGTGACAATTAAATTCGATTTGCGACAGAAAATTTCATATTAGAGGACTCCCTAACAAAGGTTACTCCTTAACTAAGCGGCAAAAGTAACTGATCTTTTCTCAACTTCGTCCTTTGCAAAGACTTTGTTGTTAAGTCTGATAGTTCTTCTATTCTTTTTGTCTAATCATTTTATATGATACATTTGATTGGACATAAATAATAAGACGTTGATTTACTTTCTAATACTACTGACATTGATTAAAAAAACTACTAGTAGTTGATAGAGTAGCATCTCATACTTTTGAATAACTTAATGATTTTAAATCGTTAAAAGTATGAAAAACTGCATAGGAGTGAATGTCTCAATAGGTTTCAGGATGCTTCAAAGTTGAAAAAAAATATATCACACTCCAACACAAATTCACGAAAAATATAATTTTTCTCTTCTTTACCTTAAGTTCTCCTTTTAAATGTATGATGCATTTAGGCGTGTGATTTTAGAATCCCACTAACTTTTCATTTTTTAAAATGGATATATAGAATCGGATTTGTAAAATTCTGGGTTGTTTTCGACGATCGGGGGAAAAGAAGTTTTCTTCATGTTGAAGAAAACCTAAGCAATCTCAAAGTATAGAAAAAAGAGGAACTCTTTTACGAGAATTTAGAACTCCCACTAACTTTTCATTTTTAAAAAGGGCTAATTGCACTAAATACTTTTGTTCTATCACTCAGTTGTGAATAGATCTCTATATTTTAAAATCGAACTCTTATATTCATATATTATGAAAATCCTGCACTTACACCACGTATGATATATAGAATCCAACTCATGAGAATTTTTCATTTTAGTAATGTCTTTTCTCTTTTACGAGGTTTTATGTCTTCTCGTTTAAGTACGGATAATTTCACACGATACACAGGTATTTTTAGAAGAAATAGTCATTTGTAGTGTATAATTTATAAAGCCCATACAAGGGTGATATTTACTCACATCCAATATTTATACCGAATCAAATAATTAAATTATAATAGTTATAAAATTAAAATGAGAATACATATTATTTAACCCTAGATAACTAGTGGTAAAAGATATTTATGTTTCATTTATTGGTTTGACGTAAAACACTGAATGCCGGTAATCTACTATTATTGTTTCTGAGTTGGTAAGATCAACAATCAACTAGGAGTGGTACATTAAAGAGATTACAGAAACATTCAATATTCCAAAATCTTAAAAATTGTATATTCTAATTAAGGCAATTCTTTCTTACTAAGATCACAAATCCTTCAGCAATGAATATGAATGTTATACCATACCCGTTACCTCTCTTTCTTGGTCTTTGTTAGATTATAGTAATTTAGTGTTAAATTTGGGCGGGGTGGCTTAAACTTTCAAACTTTTGAGTTTTGACAATACAAATGTGTGCATTTTGTGTTAAATTTGGAAAAAATGCCAAAATAAAGTATTGGGTGAATTCTTTCCACTAAATAGAAAAGATTGGCCCGGTTTTAGGTAGTTGTTAAATAAATTAAAGTTGCAAATGTGGAAGGACATGATCTTTGGGTGCATATTCTATCATCTATCAAATATAAGTGTTCTTTTGAGACAATCACTATTTGAAAACAAGCAAAAGATATGAAAGAGTTGTCTGTTGAGATCTGTTTTTTTATGATTCACACCCTAACCTCTTTATTTTCTTTCAAAACAATGAAATCACTCTCTTTTTCAACTTTTAACAAGGGCAAAATTGGAATGTAAATAGTAGGAAAAGAAATAGCACAAATTTAAAAAGAGCTCAGTAAAAATAATGTTGGTCTCCTTCTGGTTGGGGAAGGATTATCTTTCCACGGAAATTAGTCGTTCAGAGAGAATTAGTGGAAGATTCAAGAAAAACAGATGACTAAAGAATCATTTATAAATCACAAATAACACAAGATGCTAGGAAAAAACTGAAATCGGTTTGATGAAAAACTTTTCCAACACATTAAAAGAGCTGATTATCAGATTGATGAGCAAATAATGCTGGTCAGCAAAAGATGAGCCTCTAATGCACTTTCCAACCCATTCAACTCTTTTAGGGCTGCTCATCAAACTGATTTCGATTTTCTCCAAAAAGAAATGCCGGTCTCCAAAAAACTGATTTAAGTATATGTACAGAGAATAAATTGAAGAAATATGTTCCTTGTGATGCCTTCATTGTATAAGTAGACTAACCCTACACAAAATACCCACCACGCCGCCGACCCCCTACACTTGCAGTCAACAACATTAAAATTTTCATTCATGTGACTCTTGAGATGGAAAATGGTCAATACTCCTCGTGGGTGGAACTCTTCAAAATCCATTGTCGTGTCTACGAAGTTATCGACCACATCATCCATCCTAAATCGAAGTCCATAGACCCACCCTCGACTTCGAATTCTGATGATGCACTTTGGTCTCGTTTGGATGTCGTTGTCCTCCAGTGGATATACGACACGATCTCTAATGATCTGTTACACACAATCATTGAGACCGATGCCACTGCCCGCCAAACATGGGAACGTTTGGAAAGTATTTTTCATGATAACAAAACTCAACGTGCGTTATACCTTGAAAATCAGTTCAAGGACGTTCATCCGGACGATTTTCCAAACGTATCTGCATATTGTCAAGAACTCAAGATGTTTGCCGACCAACTCTCCAACGTTGGCGTACCAGTCACTAATCAGCGATTGGTCATGCAACTTATTGCAGGCTTGAACAAATCCTATGACGGCGTTGCTACCATCCTTCAGCAATGCACATTGTTACCATCGTTTTATGAGGCCCGTTCAAAGCTAATTCTTGAGAAAACCCGAAAAATCAAACGCAACACCACTCAGGCCAACATCGCAGATGCTGCCCTCACCACCACCATCGGGCCCTCCGCCAACGGCAGAGCGTTTCCCGTATCTGAATAAAATACTTAACCCCTGCTATGCAACTTCCAAATATCTTATCAAAATTGAATTATCTTCTCTCTTTATGATTTTGCTAAGGCTTATTAAACTCTCTACAAGTGGCAATAATTAATGAAGCTTCGTTTTGTTATATTGTCTTGTTTGAAGTTCATTCATTCCCAACAGGTTATATGTCCAAAAGAAAAAAATATAGGAAGAGATAGGAAGGTCAAACAATTTAATTTTGAGCTACCTTTGAAAAGAAGAATGCTAATGACTATATTGATATTGCGCCACTAACTTTTTATTGATCGTGTTAATTCAACAAAATTAACATACACAAATGCCATATCTACTGTTAGCAGCATGAATTAGATCCAGACTATAAATTCCCAGAAGATTCATTTTGATTTTAGCATTGAAACAGTACACTCTCAATATACATGTGTACAAAAAGCCAGATGTGTAAGCTAATGCCTTACCATCTCTTTCATTCCCCATTCCAGTTCCCTAAGCCGGGTGCCAAATTTAACAACATGAACTTTTAGAATTCACTCTGCAGCTTCATAAGGGCATTGCACCTGTTTGACATTTTTCTGCAGCTGAGACCAAAGGAGGTGATGCCAAAGCACTTCTACAAGATAGATCAAAATTAGAGCATGAGCCACATAAATTTCTGTTCTTTCATTTAGTAGGTCAAAAGCCAATGCAAGCTCAACATGCTTGTCAAGCAGATTACGTTAAATATCTCATTTATCTGCTCAAACACTGCTCGCCATGAGTTCTGAATCTGATCTTGTGCTTCTCTCGGTGTCAGCATTCACACTTTCTGATCTTTTTGCATCACTCGTTGATGTCTGTTTTCCCAAAAGAGAAATGGGAGTGTTACTTAGAGGAATTAGACTGTCACATTTTGAAGCTTCTGAGGATGGTTCGGCACTAGAAAAAGTGCGTTTGAGCTGTGTCTTTTGACAGACTATCCGCCCCTTATTCCACCCAGGGAAACAAAATGATGATGAAACAGTATCCTTTAGAAAAGAATATGCAGCCTTAGCAACAGGCAAATCCCTAGTTATTGAACTCTTCTCCATCTGACCTCGTCTGATTCACAGAAAGCAATCATGTAAATTTAATTGAAAGAAACAGAAAAAATATAAAAAAGACAACTAAATACATTAAAAATGAAAATGGAAGAGAATAAATAAGATTCTCTTAACTCATTGGGAAGGATCTCATAATTTAATCACCCATGATTGTTTATGTCACTAGCATGACCACTTAATGAAATCTAAGTGGAAGTGGTAAATGGACAGTTAATTACTATTAAGTATTTCCTATGCTAAGTAGACACCAATGTTAGGTGAGAAACAAGTTAGACACGAAGATTAATAGTACCAGTTTCAAAACAAAAAAACAAGTTAGACACGAAGATACAGACACTTCGAAATTACGGCTACGTGAGATGTTAGGAGATTTTTATTTTTACTCCCTCCATTCCAAGAAGAATGAATGAGTCGGCATACGAGGGGGTCAAAATATCTACTTTTCGATGTGAGCTTGGTCATTGACTCCTTAATTTTTTGAGAATATTTTTATGTTTTCATGTTGAAAGACATATGATATGATGGGTTGGTTTAGTTGATCCTAAACAAATGATGATGAAGTTACTTTAATTAAATAAAATATAATTTACATAATAAGAAACTACATACAAGTACCAATTATAAACCTTTTAAAATGTTAAAAATGTCATATATAGTTTATATAAATCATCAAACACAGCGATAATTTTTTTATTGACCGAGAAATCCGACGGGCCAACCCTTAGGACAAAGGGTAGCCCTTGAAATTCGGAAACAATGGCCCGTCCTTCTTCACTTAAATATCAGGCTTCGTTCACATGGCACAGGACTAGAACATGTGAGCTAAGTCGCAAATCCCTCAACCTTTGCCACTTGAACTAAGCCCTGGGCAACACACAATAATTATGAAGAGAGAAGCCTTGCAATATTTCAATCAATATCATCCTAAAGAACCTTTTTCCTTTTGATAAGTAAATTATAAGAAAAATATACTTTCCAAGATATATTATGGCCCTCAAATTATTAGCTGGGGCAATTGACACATTTAGTATCCTTTTGTATGACGAATTTCAAGGACACAGTCCAAAAATGAAAAAGAAGGGACACCAAAGTCACCAACTGAAGTGTGGTAGTGCCAGATACCACAATGAATAGCTCAGTTCTAATCTTTCAAGCTTTTAAACAATTTATAACTTTCAATTCTGATCTTGATCCAAGTGGTAGCTGATACAGAAGTATGCCAGCATAGATCAAATCAGTTGGAAAATTATGGAGGAAAACCCCTAATTCAGCTTCTACAACCTTATAGAAGAAAGTATATCAATGCATGTGTTACTATATATATATATATATATATATATATATATATATATATATAGAATATTATATATATATATATATATATATATATATATATATATATATACACACACACACACACACACACACACACAATTAAATAAATAAATTTATAGACATGCATTTTGAACTTCAAAAGCAGCATTTACACTTCAGTTTCATAATTTTACAAGGGTCGAATAACTACTTCAGTCGAGTACGAACATGAATTGTGATGATCGTCTTTTTTCCTTAAGTTAGGCAAGGAAATGATGCTAACAGATTGCCTATTAGCAACCTATCCTCGTTCCAAAACATAATTTTCAACTTAATCCAGTACCTATATGAAAATGGTCAACTTATGGTATTCCTTCATTAGTCGGGTTTTTTTGTTATATTCTCCTCATCCTCAATTTCCCCCTAGTTCCTAATTTCTTAAGTCTTCTTTAAATGCCATTTAGATGCTGTAGCATTTTCTCAAGAGCAAGTTACGTTAGTGCAAGATACAATTGATTTGGTATTCTAGTGTAAAAGTATACAAGAATACAACAAATAAGAAGACAAAAAGTGTGATTGGCCACATGATATAGGCAACTCAATTGATATTTCAAGGAAATCTTGCACAAATCCTAAACTACTAACTGGGTCAAATTTCCTTCCCCTATCTGTGGTCAAACTAAAATTACATAAATGGACAGTGAAGATATTTCTCAAATTATCAATATGACGATTGACGTTTCTAAATGTTGGAACATATGAAAACAGATTTAACAATAATGGACTTGTTTCGCGATAAGCAAGTGTTCACACTGCTAGATGATGTTTATTGCTATTCTTTCCCTTTAACTTTAAGGAGCAAAAAGTTAGCAAGACCCGTAAAGGATGTATTATCCATGCCCAAAAAGCAGGTTCCAGCATTTACGTTGCTTGATCAATCTACACTCACGCCCTCCAACCCCACAGAAAGTAAATAGGAAGATGGCATCACATAAGGAGATGATCACTAGACAAAAAGCAATGAGGTAAAAGCACTTACACGACTACAACAGAAGCCAGTTGAGGAAGCTCCTCGCCTTTATGAAACAACTCTTCCATATTGTTGAGCCAAACTGATATTGCAGTGCATGCACCACCAGGCCACATCCTAAAACAATAGACTGTAATTAGAGAAACACCAGATAACTACTGTAATATATTCCTGCCAGGAAACGGCTATGCTAGCACTATTTGATAATTAGGGAGTTGGGGTAGGCTAAAGGGGAGGGGAAGTCAATTTAAACGCAGTCCCACCATAACCCTAAGAAGAACGAGTACCTATGAACATCCACAGACCACACAAGTTTGTTTCTTCGAAACAGTTCAGGGAATAGCCCCCCTTTTGTTGCTTCATTCAGCACTCTTGCAGCCCTTTCTTTCTGGCCTAGCCACCAAAGTGCTTCTATAAGAGTGTTGTAGAACCTCATGCTCAAACCACATCCTTCTGACTTGAGTTTGTCAAAGACATACTCAACCATCTGCCAATTATTTTCATCATCGAGATCTCCGTGAATCATTTGTCCAATAACTTGGTGCATATCAGAAGTCTTGTTTGTCATCACGTCGTTCAATAATTCACGAGCCATATCCCACCTAATTGGAGAATTTTAAGACACGAGACATATAAGAACTTTGGAAGAAAAAGGAAAGAAAGATTTTCTTTGTTACACAAGTCATGCACAAGTTCACAGGAAATCATGCACCAACTTTAAGAGCATCAACTACCAAATTAGACTACGACCAGCTCAATTTCATGGCATAATCTATGGTAGTAGCTTTTGGACATAGGCTAAGCTCCACTTACACCAGGAAGTTTCTGCAAATAATAAGCAACACAAGGAATACAAAATGCACAAGTCCTGAAGCAGTATGGAAAAGAAAAAAAATAAGGTAGAAGCAGAAACTACATGAAATTTATGGAAAAGAAGTTAAGAATCCATAATAAGGTGATAGACTAGTTCCGTCAGGGCACACAACTAGTCAATCAATTTAACTCCATTGTGCATTTCTAGAGTATGCAAATTGCAGAAATTAAGTATTTCCACTTAATACCTTTAGAAGTAGTCTTACAATAAGCTATATCCCAACAAGTTGAAAGACAACATAAAAATGGGTTCCAATTATCTAAAGAGCCATTTCTGAGGCACCAATGTTTAGTTTAATAGAACCATATCAAGTTTTAAAATGTGAAGAATCAGCTGATAGGAAATTAAAGTCTAACCTCTCACTTTTTGCATAAATTGCCAGCATCATACAGCAGCAAATTATGCTAGGCTGAATGCCAAGTGATTTAATTTCCTGAAATTGCTCCTCACTTTCGTCAACTAGGCCTGCAAAGCAGTAAACACTCAAAACTGCCTCAAGCGTCCGCTCATCTGGATCACATCTTGCCTTTTCCATCTCAACGTAAGATTTTATAGCTTCTTCGAACTGACCTCCCTGTCTATACCCTTCAATCATACCGTTGAAAGAATCTCTGTTCCTGGGAACTCCAACCTCGCCTATTCTAAACCATATTGCTTCAGATTCTTTATAAAGTCCCCCTTTAGCAAATGCATGGATCAGAGAATTGAAAGTCTCCACCATTGGCCTGCTTCCTACCTCATTCATTGTATTAAAGGCGACAACTGCCTCCTCATACAAAGCAGCCTGTCCATAAGCTTCAATTACGCCATTATATACTTTAGAGCTAGGCACCAAACCTTGTTCATTCATATGCAGCAGAATCCTCTTTGCATCTTCGTGAAGCCCTCCCTTTCCACAGGCATATATCAACCCTTCATAAGTCTCCATATTTGGTTCTACCTTCTCTTCAACCATATCATGGAACAATGTTACCACCTCCTTAAAATAACCACCTTCACCAAAGACCTGGATGAGAATATTGTATGTATCCGCATCCGGCTCTGTATTACTCGTTTTCATCTCAAGGAAAAGCTCCCTAACCTGATCATATCTCCCGTTTTTCCCATACAAATTCAACAGAATACTATAAGTCTCTGCATTAGCCACACATCCAGCTGCCTGCATTTGCCTAAACACATCCATAGCCTCTTTCATAGACCCCAAACGTGCATAAGCCTCCAATAACACATTATAGGAGGTAACCTCAGGCGACGTACCCCCAGCCTCCATTTCCATGAGCAATTCAGACACCATCTCCAACTTCCCCAATTTCCCAAAAGTCTCCACCAAATAACTATAAGTAGTTACATCAGGCAATACCCCGGCCTCGTTCATCGTCCTAAAAACCATCTCCGCCTCATCTTCCAACCCTCTACTTGAACAAGCACTTAACAAAGTATTATAAGTAACTAAATCAGGTTGAATCCCCTCGTGTCGCATTTCAGCAAATAGACCTAATAACCCCTCCCATTCATACCCACCTCGAGCACACGAGTTAATAACCGTGTTATACGTCAATATACTAGGTACTATCTTTTCTTGCTTCATTTTCTCAAGTAATTGAAGTGAAGTTTCGTATTGCCCATTACGGCCATAAGCATTAATAATTGAAGTATAAGAGAATACCGTTCGTGCAACACTATGAGTTGGCATTTCACCGAACACCTCATAGGCTTTATCAAGAAGTCCTTCACGACCTAATATTCCAATCATAAGAGTATATATATGTTCATTAGGCTTACACCATATTTGTCTCTGCATATACTTAAACAGTCGCAATGAACGTTGCCAATCACCACGCGCCGCAAATTCCTTGAACACTAAGGAGAAGTCACTGAGAGAAAGCTTGTTTTTGAAAGTATCTAAGCAACGTGCAATGCTACCACGTGGCGGGAGGCTTGAGAGTTTGTTGATTAAGGTTTCCACGTCATAGCTGTATTTGCCTTTCTCGACTGTTACGGTTGGGTTGCCTAAGATGAGGTCTTTTGGTTTAGCTCTAACGGCGACTGTTAGAAGAAGACGGCGGTGGATAACGGAGAGCTTGTAAAGGTTTGGGATTTTGGACGGAAATAGGAAACAATGGGAAGGTGGGGCTGGGGTGACGACTGGGAAGAAAGAATTGTATGAGAGGGACATTTTCGTCAATTTAACATGTGTTGACGTGTAAAAGCTACCGGAGAAATGGTAGAGAAGGAGCTAAAGGTTATAGTTATACAAGGAGGGAGGAGAAGGAACTGTGGATGGATAATAAGGAAACTATACTCTAAATTTATTCCCTATTTTTGTTTTCTTCATCCCATTTTTTCTGTTATATATCTAAAACCGTCTCTCTTTATGTCAATTTTTTTTTTTTTTTTTTTTTTGTTAACCCAGGTCTCGAAGCGACTTGTGTCTTCCTATCGCTACGCTAGCACCTACACAAGTACTGTTACTAGACTCCTGGGGATGATGGGATCCGTCCTTATAAGGAAACTATACTCTAAATTTATTCCCTATTTTTGTTTTCTCCATCCCATTTTTTCTGTTATATATCTAAAACCGTCTCTCTTTATGTCAATTTTTTTTTTTTGTTAACCCAGGTCTCGAGGCGACTTGTGTCTTCCTATCGCTACGCTAACACCCTACACAAGTACTGTTACTAGACTCCTGGGGATGATGGAATCCGTCCTTTAGCACCCCACCATCAGGTAAATCGCGGGATGTGCACCCCATGGTCAGTGTCTATTTGCGTCCAACGGATCAATGCTACAAGATTGACCCCCTCTTTCAGCTTGACGGGGATCGAACCCACACTGCAACATGCCCGCGGCTTTTAGCGCCCAGGCTTTATATGCCCCGAAAGACTATATCCATTGAGGGGATTCGAACCTGCGACCGTAGGATAGAGGCAAGAACCTTTTACCAGCATGCTGGAGCTCTTTGAATTTCTTTATGTCATTTGATATTATAGCAAATGGTTCTCAAACAACCTCAACATAATAAAATTATATTTCTTTATACAAAATATAATAATTTCTTCAAATATTTATCTAACATCAGCATAATTCTACTGTATTAGAACGGAAATGAGTAATTCAGTTAAATCTCACATTGATTAAATTCTTAAGCACTTTTCTTCTAATGACTAAAGTCTTTTCCATAACTTCGTGGTAATTTCCACGATATATATCAAAGTAAATGAAATGCCCCTCCACCATAGTACTCGATCTTCTCCTCGTAATTATTATTTTTTTGGTTGTGTTTGAAAAAAATGGAAACTGTAATTCAACTTTGATTGACAACATGGGAGTGCCCCGATAAGAATATAATTAGATAATATTTTTAAAAAAAAAAAAATTGTCTAACTGAGACTCAGGCTACAATTGTTCTTCGTTATACCTGATGATTCATTCTAATACTGCACAACATATTGATACTAGGAGTTTGAAGTCTAAAACGATTGTCATCTCTACTAAATGCGGATTAGTCGTTACCCTTTCCTGCATTCGCTGTCATTGTAACTGGGCTATAGAGTTACAACACAGTGCTGAGCAGCTTCACCAAAATCAGCTCGCAGCAGGCATATTCATGGAGCTACATGGTCAAGGAGTGTGCCAAGGCCCTGACACCCTAGAGCGATAGCCATCTTAAGCACAAAAATCGAGGTTCGGGAAGCACAGTAGGCGGTAGGCTCAAGGAGATGGGAGTCCAGTTGTGATGAAATTGACCAGCCCACAAGTCAGGTAAATAACTCAGGGAATGACCACATTATGAACTTGGCAAAAGTGTCAGACTCCAAGAACTCTATATGAGCAGCCCTTCCGATTATCGTATTCAAGTTCCTTCCTTGCAATGTAGTATCAAAGTTGACATCGCACCTCATCAACACTCGATGCTCGGATGACTGAGCACGTATTTGGTCCAAGCAATCATTCAGCATCTCCAGAAATACTTTTCCCTTTTTTGAGTTGTCACCTGAAGATGCTTGGCACATCTCGATTCTTGCAGAATGATATGGAACATAACCATCCTGAAAAGACAGAATCAGCCATCATGCCGTGAGATTGGAAAAAGAAAAAAGGACCTGGACGATAAGAAAGATAATACTCTGAAAGAACTGCATGTCACATTCAAGACAGTTCTTTCGAGCAATGCAGTGATAACACCAGTTCTACTGACCAAACACAACACACCTTAGAATCACCAAATTGCTTCATTTACGATGTTTTCCTCACTTTGTTTTTTTCGAGCAAAGTATACTTAATGGTGGGACGGATGACAACTACACGTTAAAATATTCACTTTTCAGGATGAATGAGAAGATACGAGTCTCAGTAAAAAGAGAATGCATAGTGGTAGCCTAATTAAAACAAGGTGTACAGTTGAAACTAGCAACACGTAAAACATGCTCCAAATAAAGGTACACATAAGAAGCTCAGAGAGATGGTAACAAGATTGGTGTTTAAAACTGCAACTAGCAAAGAGGTTAGCAGTAACGAGTTAACAACATACAGCATAGAAATGTGTTCCTCTTTCTTTTTCAGTTTATAGCTTTAAGCAGACTGGAAGACATTAACACTAATTACCAGCATGCAGAAGTTCCTTCCCATAGAACTAAGGGTTCTCATTACCAATGAAGGTTGTAAGAAAATAATCCAAGGAACTATCTTTAAATACATCACATAAGGGAGGTTTCATGATACCACATTTTATGGTAAATACAGCGCATAAGATGACCTCACCAAAACTAATACAAGAAATATATTATAATGCCAAGCATTCATACTGAGGTTAGTTCACACAAATTATCTTTAGGAAAGTTACAAACTATTATAGGAATTGGAGCAGTGGATCTTTCGAGTACATACGCACCCGGATGTTTAAAAGTTTTATGTCATTCCAGGCATCTTTTGTATTCCAATCAATTGATTTTGTGATTTGCGTTTAAAGGTGCAGGTTTCCCTATGTTATAGAAAGAATGAATGTGCTTCATGATATTTCAGAAAAAAATTATCTGCACAAAATCTGCCAAAGAGCACCATACTCTTGGTTCAAGCAATTAATTTCAGTGATATCAGGAGATAGTACTCAGCATCCAAGCTTGTTAAACTTAGTCTAGACTCTAGAATGCCATATGAATATAAGGGCCATGGATCATGTGAGCTTTCTATCTTAGTAACCAATGGCTAAGATTTTTCACAGAAAATTATGTTTCAATTAGAAATTCCCAGTGCAATTCGAACATTATGTATGTTGCTTAAAAGACTTGACAAGTGACTTTTACCGATCATAGCCGAACGAAATTCAACTTCTCTTCCCTTTTTAAAAAAAAATCTTTCTTTTGAGCCTGAAACCATTGTTCAATATTACCTGACTAAAAAGTTTCTTAGCACAATTCCCTTCCTTTTGCAGACACCTAATATATATACATATTTTAATAACCGAGAAATCCTCGAGGGTAGTGGTGCACGGTTCAAAACTTGGTAAAAAATGGCTCCGCCCCTCTAACCTTCTTCATTTAAATACCAAGCTTTTTGTCTGCATCCGGGTTCAAACCTGTGATGTGCACCTAATCCACACATCACGTGTTGCGCTCTTACAACTAGACCAAACCCTTAGGGGCTGCAGACACCTACTACAATGCAAATTTTTGATACCTTATAATTCTTTGATAAAGGACATCAATTCTCACACCGAGAGATCATTTCTCAAACCAAATTGTCTCATGATAATAAACTCAATTTCAGTTCTATTATATTCTAGCCGATGCATGTAAAATACTCAAGAGCAAAAAACTCCAACGAATTTGTATTCTATAATCAGAAGGAACCATCGCAAGAAAGTAAAAAACAGAAGCCAGCAAAAGAATATTATTAATACCTGAGGTGAAGATAACAAAATAATATTCCTGAAATTCTCCAAGGTTTTTTGCTGGAAAAGACACACAATTAGGAGTGTTAGTAATTTTGCTAATAATCACAGCTACTGTTGCCTTTCTTTCAGATTTATAAGATCAAATTAGGCCTACTGAATATTTGAAATTTCTTTTCGAGCTACTCCCTTGTCCCAATTTATGTGGCACCCTTTCCTTTTTAATCTGTCCCAAAAAGAATGTCAGTCACCTTTCTATAATTAGAAATAACTTAACTTTAAAATTCCCCTTTTAACCTTAGTGAAATGATTTATAGCCACGCAAATGTCCAGGGTTTGTTTTACACCACAAATTTCAAAAGTCTTCCTTTATTTCTTAAACTTTGTGCCAAGTCAAACGATGCCACATAAATTGGGACGGAGTGAGCACCAAAAGTAAAAGACCGATGACAAAAATAATTTTGGGATGGAGGCATAGTTAATTGATTGAATTAGAAAGAAACCACAAGCATGTCATAAAAATAAATGAAAGTAGATATTCCATCTGAAATTCATGACTAAGAGTCTAAGAGTGATCAATCTTCTTCCCACCCTTAACTAGCCATGAAATCCAACAAAAGAAAAAGGAATGAATTGGTGAAGCACTGAATTTGACCACTCACCAATACCCTCACCCAAAAATTAGAACTACTATATCATATAGTACCTTGCAAAGTTTGTACAAGAATGTGTTCCGGAGATCAGGATCATCTGTAAATGTAAGCTGATGTATGCATGGTGTGCCCTTGAGCTTCTTCAAGAGCCACAACCCAGAATTGAACAAAGAATTTGAACTGTACAGGTAACCTAGATGTGGACCAGATAAAGAAACATACGTGTGAAGGAATCTGAGATATGGTTCCATGATGCTCTCTGCAAAAGAAGCACAAAATCTAAGAAATGTTGAAAGTTAGTTGAAGAAGACCATCGAATTAGAGTACAAACCTGTTAAAGCTGTTCTTAATATGATGTTCCCAATGGAATGTCCAACAAAGCTTAGCTTAATACTCTTCAAATTTCCAGATCTCGAGGCTTTGTCCATCTTCTTTTTTATGAAAGAAGTTACTTCTTGTGCCAGCCTTAAACCCATTTCTCTAAAGTCTCCTGCAGTCTTTTCTTCATTAACTTCTGACATAAGAAACTCTATCTTGGGATCTATTAAAAGCCACTGGTTCCGAACAAGGCGCAAGTCTAAATGATGTCCCTGCAATAAATGCTCTCCCTTTTTAAGATGCTTTTTCAAAACTTAAATGATTTATTTCAACTACTGTCATGTTTCTTAATTAAAAACGCAATTAAGAAACTATACTTTAATCAAATTGTAACATAAGAGTTGAATGAAAAAAACAATGTTGAAAATACAAGTATGCCAGGCTTTCAGAGCAGGAACTAGAGGTGCTTTCTGACAGAGAACAAGAAAGACAACTATATGGACATATGCAGAAAACAAACAACAAGATTATTAATCTATTTTATACTTAGGATGATCAACTTGCCTGGAATCCATGGACAAAAACCACAATCTTCAAAACACGACCATTTTGACTAGGGTTTCCGGCATGAATCTTTTTTGTGCCTTTAGAATGTGTCTCAACTAGCAAGCTATTAGCTTCTTTTGGCTCCCGGTGGATGAAGTATGAATTTCCACTTGTTGACCGCAAAGGTGCATTAACAACACGCTCTACAATTACAATTGGGATGCGCGATGGATCTCCAAATATATGCATGTCTTGGATAGATCGACTGTTGATCTGCAATGAATCAATGATAATTCATCAGTCCATCACAGTGAAGATAACTAAACCAACCATAATATGTTAGATTGTACTAACCCTCATTTGTGCAATACTTCTCCTATGAAGCTCAGCTCGCATAGCTGCAGTCTGTGCAGGCTGCACAGAGCAAAATGACAGTTCAAGTTAAATACTACACTAAAACATTGAATGATTCTCATCTTAAACAACTCAGACTTCATCGTACTGTAGATATAATGTTCACAAAGAGAAAAAGGAAAAGAGACGACAAAGATTATAGAAAATCTGAAGTGTAGATATGCTTACATCCTCCGTTCGCATAACAGATGCTCTCCGACGGGAACCATGGTAAGAAGAGCTATCAATGTCACTACTTATGTATTGGTGAGGCATCTCAACTTTAGAATGAACCATCCATATTGACCATTCAGCTCTTCGATCAGTAGCCCATTGCTCACGCAGAAAATCCATAATTGATGTCTTATGAGTCCTAAAGGGAAATCAAGAACCAGTTTAAGATCTCAAGAAACAGCAGTACAGCACTAACCATAAATGACGAACCCTAGATACAAAAGATATTTATGCATGATCTTGTCCACAGATAGACTAATTAAGGTGCATGATGCATTGACTGGTACCTAAGGCATAAATTGAGGTAGTCGTCTTACTTTTTCAGTTTACTAAATACGTTTTACTTATCCAAATGATGCATTTATCTTCTTCTTTTGTTTTTGATAAGGTCCAAATGATGCATTTATCTGCAAACACTGAGGGGTAAAATAACATAACCTCACTGCTAACTGAGTACAAGTACTGTAAATGTAAATGGAAACAAACCTGTGAAGCCTCATAAACATACTCCATAAGTAATAGACTTGGTTGCCAAGGGAATGATACAATTGGAGTAAGTCATCCTTACATTGGGACTGGAGAACCCCATCTTCTAGTTTCTGCTTAAGAACATAAAGAGTAGGAATTAATAAGGTATAGAAGGGCAGTCCTCTCTCAATCCCAACTCCCAAGTTAATATCTAACTTATTATGTAGGAATATACAAAAAAAGATAGGCACTTTTGTGAAAGGGGAAGTTATAAATACGAACATACAACTGAATTCATAGCAACGCACAGTCAAAGTGGGATATTAAATCTTTTTTTTAGATAGCAAAGTTGGATATTAAATTTAGGATGCACCAAGATCCATATTAATGTAGTGAAAATCAGAAAAAGTTTCTGCAGTATGAGGATAAGACCTTGGTGCCATTCGGTATCTTGCTTGGCACTTCTCTTGAAGTCTTATCATTCATCAAGTATGTGTCTGCACTTAAAGGAAATTGGGATCCTTGTTTATCATCGAACTTGGAAGTAAAATCAGTAAAATCAATACACTGATTTATAGCCTTGCTAATTTTTTGTAGCTCCTCGAGAAGTATGTCACGTGCACTTGAAAGGGCTTTAATAAGCATTTCCTGTTGCAAGATATGATAAGAAAATGCTGGACAACCACATAATAAGTATGACAAGGAAAATGAATCTTAGATGTCACACATGCTCGGAAAAAAAATACTCCCTCCATTTCAATTTATGTCGCAAGGTTTGAATAGGCACAGAGTTCAAGAAAGAAGGAAAGACTTTTGAAACCTGTGGTTATAAACATGCTACAACATTTTTTACCAGATAAAGAAACATGTCACAACATATGTGTGGTTATGAGACTTTTTAAACTTGCGATCTTAAACATTCCATAATATTTGTGTGACTACAAAAGCTCCTCATTAAGAGTAAGATGGGAAGTACAAGTTTAATTGTTTCAAAATTTAGAAAGTTGTCATTCTTTTTTAGAAAGGACTAAAAAGAAAATGTTGTCACATAAATGGGAACGGAGAGAGTATGTGATTCTATCACAAAATTTTCCTCTCTGTTTTAGGAAAACAAGCAAATCAAATCATTTTATCTTTTAAAACTAATTGTTCTTCATAACCAAAGAAATCCCCGAGGACCAGTGGCCACGGTTCGAAACTCAGTGGGTAATGGGTCCACTCAAAGAATCTTAGTATTGTTATGAGTTCTTTCGTTGATGTGCGGCTGAAAGAATCTTACTTGACGTCATTTAACTTTTATTCCTCCAAATTTGATAAGATGCTAGACTTAATTCATAAGTGAAAATCCCTCTTGACTAATTCCTTTTCCTACAGAGTTCTACTGCATCACCATGTTCCTATATTTCTTTTTTTCTTTTTCTTTTTTTTGTAACGGTGGTGTCCGGGCTAGCTTGTGTGCACCACGACTATTCCACCAGGTACCTTCTACCTTCACCAGCACAGATACTAGGTAACTCTTTCCACCAAGGCTTAAATGGATGGAAATAAATCACCTAAATTTTTTTTTGGCATCGTTGAGATTTGAACCTGAGAACTCATGGTTCTAATCCCACTTCATTGACCACTAGGACACACCCTTGGGTGCCCTATATTTCTGTTTTATCTTGAAATTATACTCATGGCCGGATGTGCCATCACTAAGGTTGTGTTTACTTACTGATTTCATTGAAAAGCAACGAGCACAAACAGCAGAATATTAAAGGAACCCATGAATATGTTCCATTCGGTTACCATGATTTCTTAATACAATTCAAATGTAAAGCAGAATAACTGAAGAGTAAGCAGGAGACTGTCATACGCTTGAAGAAGCTAATTATTTTGATCATTGATGCTTAAAAATGATCCATGGTCACAAAATCAAGGAAGCATATCAAAAGAGGATCCTCCTTTACATTTTCGCCGGTACACTGGTATATCGGCCTTACTTTAAAAGTTATACCTAATAAATAGTGAAAGCCAGGTGTAGGAGTGTGAACTCAGAAATCTAAAGTTAGGAAGAGCGCATACTTGTTTTGCCTGATCATAATCTTCGTTATCGTTATCTTCATCCACACGAGACTCGCTGAAAAGGTCCAGTAGTAAATTTAGTTACTACCATCTTAAAATAATAAAATGTGGCACTCTAATTAAACAGCAACCACATGAAACAGATACAACTCTGGTATGATCTCATTATATACTCAATTTAACAGTAACAGATTGGGATCTTTGACAAACCTTGGTACCTTCTGTGAGGAGGTGTAAACACCACCTTTCAAAAGGCTGATATGCACACTCACATCGACCAGTACTGCATGAAAAACATCAAAATGTACAGGACAATAAGAGTGCAACCCTAGAAGGGCTTTGGATGGAAGTCGAAATTGATGGACAGCAGCAGGAGAAGCATCCATGGAAGCCTGCAGACTAGTCCTGCAGAGAAAGTTATACAGTTACTGATCAGGAGTGCGAAGTATATTTGCACCTTATTTATATCAGAAAATACTAGAAATAATAATTGTTTGTGAATCATTTTCTTGATGCAACTGCAGAACAACACAGTTCAAAAAATCAACTAACCCGTTCTCCAATATAGGTGCATAGAAAAGCTCAAATTTCAGAATGACACCAGATGTCGATGGGCCCTGCTAATTTTGAAGTATATATTAGTAGATGAGATTAAAAAAAGGAAAGATATAAAGGTTCTCCAGATAACCCATATACTTCAATTGAACCAACCCACCTTGTTGCTTCACTGTTATCACAAGAACAAATCCCACATTGATACACCTTTGATGGGTGAATGTGGAGGAGAAGGTGAGGGGAGAAATTACATATTGGGGCTAAGATCAAGAGAGATCACCTCATGTTTGCTCCGAGATAAGTTGAAGGAGACCATCATGGAGAGAAGAATATCCTGCCTTGCATATTTGATCCGGAAAGGCTGTGTGGAGAAACTATGATCTGTATCATCAATTCTCCATACTCCATATACATCTTCGGAACCCAAATCAGGAGCTGCAACCCAAACAAAGGTATCACTCACCAGACACAAGTTCTCCCATTAGTGCAAAAGCTATATCATATTATCAATGGTATGATTTCTATGTGTGTGATCTGCAAACATGTATTTCCCTTGCTTTCCTCTCTTTAACCCAAGATTTAACTATAAATGAGGACAAACTGTCCTCAATTATATTAAAAATTCCCTATCCATTCAAAACACAGCCTAGTTTATTACCCATCAAAAAGAAGGGGGAGAAGGAAAGAAAAGGATAACATAACCTTAGTTTATTCTAACTCATCTTCCTCCCTTCTCAAATTAGGATCTCTCATCTGATTGTTTCCCTTCTCCTTAAGAGAGTTGAAGACAAGATTATGACCATTAAGTGTTTACTTCACAAATTTCTAGTGAAAACAGCAAGAGGAAACTGATAAAAAAGATTAGACTAACCACTAAACGAACTTTCTTAATGGTACAGCAAGTTAATTTTGCATGCCTTTGGCACCTTAGGCACACACGCTTAAAAAGGATAAACCATTTTTTCTGCAGTTAAAAAAGATAGATAAATCATAACCATGACGGTCATCAATTTTGTGAACTACTGAAAGGGGAGCAGGGAGTTCTGATTTCTCCAAAATGGAAATGGGCTTGTGTATATTATCTTGGTGGATTGCAATATTCAGTTTTTGTGAATTGCAATATAGCATATTCAATTATGACAGACTAGTGGACTAGACAATCTATGACCTCTATAAACAACAACGACACAACATATACCCAGTGTAGTCCCACAAGAATCTATGACCTCTATCTTCCTTTTAATTAGTTTTCGCATATCATATCCTCTGAAATAACGTGTAATGACCAAAACTGATTTTTATGCTTGTAAAATTAGTCCTCAGCAATGAAGCAAAAAAATTACAATCAAATACACATAACATCAGAAAGTTATCATAGCGCATAAAACTACCACATCAGTTTCTCATCTTGCATAGCAAGATTCATAGTAATTGGACTTTAAGCATTTCAGGATATTGATTCCTCCAGTTTTTCCTCAAAGATGATATTTTTCTCACTTTTATATCCTTGAAATTGACTGCAATATTTGAACGTATCCTGCTTTAGTAGCCTGCTGTATGCTTTGGCCATTTCGTTATATTCTAGAAACTTACCTTCATACTGGATGACTCTGGATGGAGTTCCTAATAAACCATTATCACCATCTTCCCATCTCATTGTAATCTTAATTTGGTACCATCTACATATTTGGCAAACATTGTAAGGCTACAATAGTCAAATTACCAAAGGAGTAAGATAAAGAACTATGGAACATGACATCCACGTACCCTTGCTGGAACAGGTCAAGATTGTGAAACCGGTGAATGTAGATGGAAATCTCATGCACAGCCTCCAACATTGGTTGTTTAGGCTTTCTGTGCTCAGACTTTGACTCGTAATAGGACTTGAGTAGTTGCAATTGTTGCTGCTGTGACAGTGGTGAAAGAGGCACAGGCCGCACATCAGCACTGTACAGCCTCTTAGGGGTCCCTGGTGTTCCTTTATTTAGACCAGCTATCATCCATCGAAGGTGCCGTAATATAACAGACATCTATTGAGGTCTCTAAAAATTTGCATCCCTCCAATTCCCTTCACCCAAGTATTAGCCCACTATATTTCCTCTCAAAAACAAGATTATAACAAATCAAGATCTCAAAAACAACTTGTAAATTCACTTGCAGAAAACCAAATCCTGCTCCAGCTGTCTAGGAACAAAGACCTTCGCAGGGGATCCCTGTGTATAGAAATATTATTCGTTAAGAACTCCTTCATTAAACCTGAAAACCTACTGGCAGAAAGTTTTGATAAGCAAACAGCAGGCTCTAATAAGAACGATTAGCAGCAAGTTTATACCATCCGATGTCAGAGAATAAAGAGTTTGACATGTTAAAAACCTCACTAAACTATTTCCTTCAGAAAAGTATTATAGGTTAGAGATCAAGCAAAGACATTTATTATGAGGCACATAGCGAAGTTAAAAAGCTATCCACATTTACAATCCCGAGACAATAAAAGCAAGTTCAAATGTACAACCACCATACATCAAATGTTTACTGGTAGATGTAATGCTGAAGAATATACATCATTGGCAAATATATCATGCACTCAAAAAAATGCACTTCCATAACAACCTAATGCAGAATACAAAATTTCTGAAAACCCCACTAAAACCCCTTGAACCTCGTCCTGTTCTGATGCAAAGTCTCTATCTTTGTACAAGAAACAAGAATGAGATTAAATTTAGAAAGTAAGACAGTAAGTTACCTAAAATCACTTTGATCAATCACCCAAAAGAAAGAACACCAAGATTCAACAACATAAGCAAAATCCAAAATGTCCCATTCAACTCACACAAAACCCACAACTTTACACATTCTATTAGCATAATCGAAAATGCCCCAAAAAATATCAATCTTTTCGACACATAAATTCGAATTAACTTAACAATGCGTATGATAAAACCAAAAAACAATAAAACCCTACCTATACAGTGATCCAATTAAGGTTTTGATAAGCGAGGAAGAAACACCTAAAATGTAGTTTCCTATTTCCTCTTTTTTTTCAGCAACCAAACGGGGATTTAGTAAGTCAACGGTGTTTGAGCTGTAAAAAGGCTTTAAACTTTGTGAAATAATTAGTGACGGTAGAGCGCGGCGGAACACGGCGGCGGAGGTGACTGTCGGAGTTATAAAGCGTGGAACAAAGGAACAACAGATGTGAACGAGGAAATCAATACCTGATGGGGGACACGTACCTCGTTTTTCCGAGAATTGAACCTGAAAAACAGCTAATTCCCAATGACACCTGTAAGTGTTGTTTAATGACATTTTTACCCCTGTTAAATGACGTTAATTGAAGGGTTTTTGGTTCCTAAATGAGTAATTTTGGGACTTTTCAATAATGCGTTTTGATCGAAAGTTAAATCTCATAGCAGCGCAAAATCTGAACCCTCGAAGAGATTTTGCAACTTTTTTTTTAAGTCAAACAAAACAGGACGAAGCATTAAAGATTCACCATTATTAAACCACTTCATTAAAAACAGTAACTTTTGTTTCTTCTCTTTTGTCGTCGAGAATAATTTGCTCAACATTTATTCAAGACAAGATATCTGTATAATGATGATATTGCAATGAATATGAATTTTGAATATATAAGAGTTGTGGTGAAGCGATAACTATTAATGTGGCCCGAATTTGATTGGAAACAAAAAAAATTTACTTTGCAAAATTTATTGATGTAGTCATATCTAACTGTATGAATAATATTGTAACAAGAAATTTTACGGCATATAATACAATGTAATGTGCTCATTTAGGCACATGTATGGTTTACAGAAAGCGAAATTAAAAGAATATATTCATATATCCTAGTGGCGGGCTTAAATTAAGGTTATTTGGTGCTTGAGCACCCTTTTTTTAACTCACATATATGCTCTATTTAAAAAATGAAAATTAATACTAATATACATGTCGTCTCAAACATTTTGAGGGTCTTGTTCTAATTCGTAAAAGTGGGCCCTTAATATAAGTAAATATATGATTTCAATAATTAGATCGGGCTAAGACCTGCGAAGACATGCGAATTATGGGTCTTTACGTAAATTCTGACTAATACTACTTAATAAAAAATGAAAAAAAGAGGCCCCTAAAAATTTTCATTTTTCGAAGGCCCTGTATAGTAGCACGGCTCGCACGGGCCCAAAGACGGCCCTGCTAATATATAAAGATATTGATTGAGTATCAGATTTTAAAAAGTGCATTTAGATTGAATTGAATTAAACACAAATTATGGATCTGCCATTATAGTTAGCGCAACTTGTTTGAATTGGGAGATAATCCTAATTATCGTATTCAAATTAACATGTTACAAGCCTCGCACATTTAAAGAGTCACTAGACTGAATAAGAAAACAAGACACTTGAGTTGTCATTACTTTAGTGAAACAATTATACTCCAGTGTTTATAATGAGAATTGAGAGATAATCCTAATTATCGTATTCAAATTAACATGTTCAAGCATCGCACATTTAAAGAGTCACTATACTGAATAAGAAAATAAGACACTTGAGTTGTCATTACTTTAGTGAAACAATTATACTCCGGTGTTTATAATGAGAATTGAGAGATAATTCTAATTATCGTATTCAAATTAACATGTTCAAGTCTCGCACATTTAAAGAGTCACTAAGACACTTGAGTTGTCATTACTTTAGTGAAACAATTATACTCCGGTGTTTATAATGAGAATTGGGAATAAGAAAATAAGACACTTGAGTTGTCATTATTTTAGTGAAACAATTTGTTTATAATGAACTTTTCAATAGGAGTAAAATTATAATGCACGAGAAAATTACAAATTTTCCATCATTGACAAATTAGAAAACAATCAAACATAGTCCGAATCTTATTGGTTCGTGACTTTGTCATTGATAAAATATGGAGACTTTTGAAATATAGTTAATGAAGATACAGAATTGCATAAAACTCGAGTAAGTTGATTGCTAAAATGAGCATCGATAAAGCTTTACATGTACACTCTTTCGAGTTTTTTTCCTTCATTTTTTTTTTTTTTTTTTTTTTTTTTTGATAATCCAGGTCTCGGGGTGGCCTTAGTACCCCCATATCGCTAGTACCTGCACAAGTGCGGTACTAGGCTCTGGAGGTGATGGGACCGGTCCTTCAAAGACCCCACCACCAGGTAAATCGCGGGATATGCACACATGGTCGGTGTCCGCTTGCGTCCAACGGATCAATGCTACAAGGTTGACCCCCCCACAAGCCCCATCCCTAAAGCTTGGCGGAGACCGAACCCACACTGCAACATGCCCGCGCGGCTTTTAGCGCCCAGGCTTTACCACATGTATGTGCCCCGGAGGACGATATCCTTAGGGGGGAATCGAACTTGCGACCCTAAGGCCGCAAACTTGACTCCCTGCCAGCAAGCTGACCCCTTTGGATTAAAACTTTGAGGGTAAACTTTTATACTAGCCATCCCCACCGCATCACTGCGGCTCCACACACAAGAAACCCCACCTCCGGCCTGGCCCTACGGATTAGTATACACCGCTTGGCCCTACGCGTATGGAGGGATTTTTTATGAGGCTTGGCTCTAGTCTCGCTGGTCATGGGAATCGAACTCGA
This sequence comes from Anisodus tanguticus, assembly GCA_034509755.1. Classification (NCBI taxonomy): domain Eukaryota; kingdom Viridiplantae; phylum Streptophyta; class Magnoliopsida; order Solanales; family Solanaceae; genus Anisodus; species Anisodus tanguticus. The sequence continues at coordinate 9,843,016 of CM067554.1, read as the reverse complement.
GACCCAAGGCAGCAATACCCTTAGTGTAATGACCACTTGGCCAAACTATTATTGCAAAATATAATTGTGTTATATTTTGCCTAAATATAACACAATTATTGCACTTATTAATAATTGATTTTTAAAGAAGTCACCCTATTAAATACTGTTATAGTTATTCTCTTTTCGCAATACAGTAACAACGAATTTTCAATCAAGATGAGCTTGAACATATAACAAAACCATTTAGTATTTCGGGCTTAATCTGCACGAGATACGAGTGATTAAATATTATTTTTAGAAAAACATTTTCAACATATTTCAACCATGATCATTTGTGTGTGTTTTCCCATATATTTTGTAGCAAAAAGACAGTCATGGTAAGTGGGCCAGTGGAAGAAAATGTTAGGAGTAACATTTTTGTGAAATATAAAGGTGGAACAAGGGCGAGAAAGGTAAATAAAGACTTAATTGATGAATTTTTGTGTTTGTGGTCTATGGTGCAATAATTGTGTTATATTTTGCGGTATATATATCAATTTTATTTAGAACTTACTTATATCCATTAATAGTGTAATAAAAAGTCTACATTATTATCGGAATTTACCATGTTATATATAGAAAGTGATGTTTCATATTGTTCAAATATAAAAGGTGAATTTTCATACTGTTCTAAGTCTCATTTTATGTTAGAGAGCGTTTTACTCCCAATATGAGATTTCAGGCTGATATCTCTCTCCTTTCCTTTGTACTTGCTAATCAATAAAACCTAATATGGTTTTGATTAAAAGAAAAGGTGTTCATATAACTAATTTTACTTACTATAAATAATTATATATAATTAGATGATATGATGGCATACAAAAATATGTTGTTAATATATAAAAATTACTCTTAAATAAAACTTATTATAGTAGTACTGTCAACATTTTATTAATTTTTGCAAGCGCCATCATTATATTGGGAAAGCAAAACTCTCTATGAGCCCCCTGTTTTGAATTAATTGTGTTTCTTCTAAAAAATTTTTTTTAGTACATTGGAATAAAAAATAAACTAACTAAATAAAAATTCTACAATCATTCATAAGCAACAGCAACACGACTTAAGTCTGCTAGGAGAAGAAACTTCATGTCCTTAAAATATGACTTCAAAGTATCAAAGCTTCTTTGTGGTTGTGTCCTTCATTTGCAATAAAACCCCGCACACTGGTTTGCCTCCATCCAAACATGTCTAATTGTGGCTTTAATAACCTTCAACAAATATCTACAATCTTCAATGATAAGTCTAAGCAGATGATATTGTATGTGATAATCTTGATAACTATTAAGCAATTAGTTTCCACTACTACTTTGTCATAATTGCCACTCCTATTACTTAATCGTGTTTATATATTTTGCTTCAATTATCATTTGATTGACCTAAATTTCAAGCTATACCCTCGTTTCACCAAGGACTCTTGACTTCTTTTGGGGTTTTGCGACAAAATATGGAGAGAAGGTTCAACAAGCTAATATTTCCTCCGTTCTTTTTTATTCGTTTTTTTATACTAAAGATTATATTTACTTATTCATGTTAACAAATTAAAAGAGATTTTTTTAATATTATATTTTTTATTAAATAACTACATAAAGCATAATAGTCAATTTTTAAAATTTTAAAGCATAACTAATATGAGTAATTTGATAACATAATTTTTTAATAAATATTATTTTAAGAAGAGTGTCACGTCAATATGTGCTTGACGGCCCCATGAGACGAAGCAGGTCAATCACTTTTATTCATGTCATGTTATTAATGCTCGAACAAGCCAATTAATTGTCAACAAATAATAATATGTTGCATTATCAATTTCTTAAAGTACAAAGGTCAGCTAATTGTTGAAAAGGACCTACTACTACTACAACAACAACAACAACAACATACCCAGTGAAGTCTCACAGTATAGGCTATGGGGAGGGTAGATTGTACGCAGACCTTATCTCTACCTTGGTAGGTAGAGCGACTGTTTCCGAAAGACCCTCAGCTCAAGACAAAGCATAAGCACAAGCAAAGTAAGAGAAACGGTCAGATCGGGACAAAAAATTTAAAGCAATATGAAAATGCTGGTATCAAATGCGAATAAGTCATGCTAGCAGAAAAAGAAGTCGTAATTAATGCATGTACATAAGATAAATAAAGTACACATAGCAGTAGAAATCAAACGCTACTATAAAGGAATATTGCACATGCTAGTATAATAGGTTAAGCGGGCCTACACTAATAACACTACAACTACCAATTTGTAAGCGTAAGTAGGGCTAAGCTCGACCACCTACTACCCTTCTACCCTAATTCGTGTCTTCCACAACCCCCTATCTAAGGTCATGTCATCAATAAGTTGCACATGTGTCATATCCCGTCTAATCACCTCTCCCAATACTTCTTCGACCTACATCTACTCTCATGAACTCGTTCATAGCCAACCTCTCACACCTCCTCATTGAGTCATTTGTGTCCCTCCTTTGTTGAAAAGGACGTATTCACTCAATTTGGAAACAAGTCACAGTCTTGCATAGTCATTCGTAGCTAACATTCATGAGTGAAAACAAAAATCAGTGTATGATTGAAGTTGTTTGACATTATAGCGAAAATTTATTTAAGATGTTAGACATCGGTTATGGAAAAAAGTTATTACATACAAACAAACTCTAATTAAAACTATTAGCGAATATTCTCTGTATATTTTGTAATTATGATAGATGTATATTTAAGGTAACTTAGGATTCTAATTGTATTAGGAATCAACCTTTGTAAGGTAAGTTAGGATTCGTACCATATTAGGAATCAACCTTTGTACAGCTATATATATTGTGAATAATGAAAGGAATCCCCAAGGGAAATTATTCTATCTTTCATGGTATCAAGAGCCTAAAACCTAAATCCTCATTCCCGGCCGAAATCGATTTTTTTTTTCGATTTCACAGAAAAAAAAAAATAATTACGGTTTCTTCCTCCATATTTCGGCCAAACCGGAAAATTCCCTTCCTCGACAAAGCGGCAACCATGTCTTCCCTCACAAATTTCGTTTCATCCACCGGCACACTTGAAAACCCCTCTCAACGTTCGGTATCTTCTTTTCATCGGCATTCGCCGTTAACAACATCAAGAATTTTATCCCTATAATTCTTGACCAAGAAGACTATCAATATTCCATGTGGATGGAACTATTCTACATTCATGCATGTGCATACAACGTGCTCGATCACATTGACGAATCTGTTCCTCGTCCCACCGATGTTACGGACTCAATCGGCGTCGTCTTGACGCCATCGTCAAACAATGGATCTACGGCACCATCTCCAAAGATCTACGTTATGCACTATCATGAAAACAGTGCTACGGCACGTGAACTTTGGGTCCGCTAGAAGAAATCTTTCGGAGACAATAAAAATACTCGAAATTTGTGTATTTGGAAGAGCAATTCAACAATACCCGCTTCGAGAATTTTAACAACATGTCCGAATATTGTAAGCAATCGAAACTCATAACCGATCAACTATCCAACGTCGGGACTTCTGTTTCAGAAACCAAGATGGTGCTTCAACTTGTTGCGGGTTTACCGAAAGGTGAATATGACACACTCGCAACAATGATTCAACAAGCCAACCCTCTCCCAAGTTTCAACAAGGCACGTTCACAACTATTGTTGGAAGAAACTAGACGTGCTAAACAAGAGGAACATAATCAACGGCGTTAGCCGTTGACGGGATGGCAACACACTGCGGCCGGCGGCAACCGGCCATCACAAAGCATGTCCAGCGAAGCAGCGAAGAAGCACCACTGGTTGCGGTCCACCAATTGACGGCGAAGAAGCAGCAGCACCGGCAGCACAAGCACCGGCACCGCACAAGCAGCTGCGGACGGCGCAAAGGCCTAAAGACCAGCACCGGCAAAGACTAAAGCACGGCAAGAAGATTACAAGATTCTGCGGCAAAGAAGCGCAAAGAATAACAAGCTGCAAGAAGAGCCCGGCGGCTGTCCCCCCGACCGGATTTGGGCCAGGCCTACACCACCGTGAACCTTCAACGCCCGACGACAATTGGTACATGGACACCGAGCCACATCTCACCTCGCCGGTCGTCGGGTAACCTATCTCAACTATGTCGGTTAAAGTGTCCTCAATTTATTCGTCGTCGGCAATGGTCATCGCATTCCAATTGAAGGTTACGGTAACACACACACCAAACATACACACCCGCCTTTCTCCCTAAACCACGTCCTATACACACCTAACATCATTAAAAACTTAATCTCTGTTAGAAAATTCACTAGCATAATTACGTATCTGTCGAATTTGACCCTTTTGGTTTTTACGTGAAAGAACTCAATACGGGGAAAATTCTTACACGCCACAATAGTGTGGGAGACCTCTACCCATTCACTCAATCTTCCGCATTTGTCGGCCGCAAGCACCTCTATCCCTTGCGGCAATCTCTCCCTCCACTTGGCACAACAGACTCGGACACCCGGAGACCCGTTTTACTTTTCTTAGGACTTCTAAGCGTATTAAATGTAATAATGGAAAAATTGCCCAACTTGTTTTTCTTGTCCACTAGGCAAACATACTCGTCTTCCATTTATGTCATCAAACAGTGTTACTTTTTCTCCCTTTGATATTGTTCATGTCGATTTGTGGACATCTCCGATTGTTAGCTCTTTGGGTCATAAATTCTATCTAGTATTCTTGGATGATTTTTCACATTTTGTCCGGATTTACCCATGAAATTCAAATCGAAGTTTTTACAAAATTCCTCGAGTTTCACAACTTCATTAAAACACAATTTGAAAAATCTATCAAATCATTCCAATGTGATAATGGACGTGAATTTAATAACTCGACATTTCACAATTTCTGCATTCTAAACAAGGTATGGTTTTTGTTTTTCTTGTCCCTATACTTCTTCCCAAAACGGAAAAGGTGAAAGAATTATACGTACCATCAATAACATGGTTCGCACACTACATTTCATTCATGCCCGCCTACCACCGCCTTTTTGGGTCTATCTTTGTCAAAATGGTAGAATCCCTTCTTAATATTTTACCAACTAGCACACTCCAAAACAAGACCCCTACCGAAATCTTATACCGTAGGCTACCATCATATGATCACCTACGTATTTTTGGATGCTTATGCTACCCCAACATGGCCTCCATTGCACCTCACAAACTTGCACCTCGCACTCGCCATGTGTCTTCCTTGGTCTATCTCCTAATCATCGGGGCTACTTGTGCTATGACATTGCTACTTGCAAAATCATCGTCTCCCGTCACGTCACCTTTGATGAGACAACCTTTCCTTTTTCAAATCTCCGGAAATTTCAGACCACCGATTACATCTTTCTCGATGAACCAAGTATGTCCCCGATCATCCAAAATCTATATCAACAAGCACCCACCTGTTCCGACAAGTCTCGCCACTTGTCCGGCACCACCCCAACACTCCCTCGCTCACCCCTACAACCCCGGTCGAGTCACCGAAACCGGTCCGGGCTGACTGCACCGCCGCCCACCGGTCCGAGAACCGTGGACCGGCAACCTCCCGGCCCCGATCCACCTCCACCGCCGTCTCATCGTATGGAGACTCGTGCACAACACGGGATCTTCAAACCCAAGGTTCACTTCAATCTCTCCACACAAACCTTATCACCCATTCCACAAAATCCAAAACTAGCAAAACCGGACCCAAATTGGAATGCGGCCATGTGCGAGGAATTTAACGCTTTAACCAAGCGAACACTTGGGATTTGGTACCTAGACACGAAGGTGTGAATATTATCCGGTGTATGTGGCTATTTCGGCACAAGTTCGAGAGACGGTGGTGACTTAGATAGGTATAAGGCAAGACTAGTCGCCAATGGCACTAATCGAGCGGGGAGGGTATTGATTGTGGTGAGACATTCGATCGGTTGTTAAAGCAAGCCACTATTCGGATTGTTCTCGGTATTGCTATGGGCATGCATTGGCCAATTCATCGGCTTGATGTCAAGAATGCATTCCTTCATGGGGATTTGAAAGAGGCGTGTACATGCGTCGACCCTCCGGCTTTGTTCATCCGCAGCGACTCCGCCGATTTGTGTGTCGTCTCGAAAGTCATTGTATGGACCGAAACAGCACCCCGCGCTTGGTATGATCGTTTTGCCAGGTATCTTTTGCAGATTGGTTTTGTATGTAGCAGTGTGATAACTCTCTCTTCACTTTTCACCGAGGTAGCAACTTTGCATATTTGCTATTATATGTCGATGACATTGTTCTTCTCGCCTCATCGACGGTTTGAAGAATGAAATCATTGCTCTACTCAAAGCGAATTTGCTATGACCGACTTGGGCAAGCTAAGTTATTTTTGGGTATATCGGTAACAGTCTGCGGCCACTATGTTCTTATGTCGGCGTAAGTATGCGAGAAGAGATAGTGTACGGGGCCAAGATGGCAAATTGTAAAATTATGCCAACTCCGATGGACTCCAAATCCAAGCTTAGTGCCAATGACGGTGCGCCGATTTCGATCCCACTCTATATCGGAGTCTAGCAGGTGCTCTTGAAGAACTTACATTCACTAGGCACGATATTACATATGCCGTTCGACGGTGTGTCCGTTCATGCACGACCCCGAGAGTCCCATTTTGCCGCCCTCAAACGTATTATCGGATACGTTAAGGGCACACTAGACTTTGGATTACACTTATACCCCTCTCGCCCCAACCAAGTTACTTGCCTACACGGATGCGGTTGGGCGGGATGCCCGGACACGTCGCTCCACCTCGAGTGCTTGTGTATTTCTTGGGGATAATCTTATCTCATGGTCCGCCAAGAGGCGGAGCCACACTATCCCGTTCGAGTCTTTGAAGCGAGAATATCGCGGTGTTGCTAATGTAGTTCTTTGAGATCCGTTGGCTCCAGAAATCTTCTTTTAGAGCTCCAGTGTCCACTCCGCAAGGCGTCTATAGTCTATTGTGACAACATATCCGCCATCTATATGTCTCATAATCCGGTCCAACATCGGCGGACTAAGCATATTGAGATGGATATCCACTTTGTGCGAGAGAAGGTTGCCGTGGTCGGGTCAAAATTTTACACGTGCCTTCCTCTTATCGGTATGCGAACATCTTCACAAAGGGACTACCGCGACGCTCTTCACCGACTTCCGATCCGGCCTTAGCGTTCGGCCTCCTCCCGCTCCGTCTGAGGGGGAGTATTAGCGAATATTCTCCGAATATTCTCTGTATATTTTGTAATTATGATAGATATATATTTAAGGTAACTTAGGATTCTAATTGTATTAGGAATCAACCTTTGTAAGGTAAGTTAGGATTCGTACCATATTAGGAATCAACCTTTGTACAACTATATATATTGTGAATAATGAAAGGAATCCCCAAGGGAAATTATTCTATCTTTCAAAAACATCTAAAAATAGTACACATCTTGTTGTGTGATTTTGAATTTAGGACCGCTTCTTGAGGTACCAACGTTTTGTAAAGTAGTATTATTCACAACTTAAAATGCAACACAAATTCACCTTTTTCTCTTCTAGTTCGAATTTCAGGACAAAACTTGAAATTTGAGACCTCCAAATCAACATGATTTCTTAAAGTTTCAAGTTTCTACCTGTGAAATTTTAAGACAGTTCTGAAATCTTACAATTTTTTATAATAGACCTAATTTAACATTCTGATCACTTTTCAAGAAAATTTTCTAACTCACTAACGAATTTCAATGACCTACTGAAATTACAAGCATTTTTTCACCAAAAATCTCTTCGTCTCCTTATACGTTCTTCAGGATTTTTTATTTTGAGTTTTGAACTACTGAAAAAAAAAGAAGAGAAAACGACAACTTAATTGTATGTCTTTTCAAATTATGATTATTTTTAATTACTTTACAAATGGCTCTAAAGGTGGTTACCTGATATCATTGTTCCCATTTTATTTCTAGGTCTGCTATAAAATCGAATTCTTGCAAATATTAGGAAGTGTTACGACGAAGAAAAGAAAAGGGAATGAAAGTGGGCCGCTTGAGCTCTATTTTCCCTCCAAAGTTCAACCCCGTGTCGAAGTCAAACATGCCACGTCAGCAAAAACCATCGGTCATCTGCGCACATTTGCAATTCATACAAACCCCAAAAAACAAACCGGCCCCTAGGCGCCTCACTACTCGTCAATATAAACGGTGGCATTTTCATAGTTCAATTCATTTCTCAAGGGCATAACCGTACTTTCACACAACCACACAACAGAACTTTCAGTTCATAACAGACAGCTCTACTGAACAAAAAAAAAAAAAAAAAAAACCACCTTCCCCTCTTTCTCTTTTACTTCGGTCCGAAAAACCTTAAAAACACAGAAAACAACTCCGTCGATGCTTTTAGGAACAACCGCAATGAACACCGACGAGGTAAACTCCGCCGCCTCATTCTTACAATCCGGTCGGATTCTCACGGCGGCGCAACCGCCTCAACCAATACTTACAACTTTCCAACTACCTAACCGTTTTTAAATTTTTAATTTTTATTTGAGAACTTTTTTGAATAATGGGGATCGATACTGATCGTCTTTTAAGTTTTGTTTTCTAGTTGTAAATGTGATTTTAGTTTCGTTGTGATTCTTTTTAGGTATGTGTTTGTTTTTTTTTTCTTTCTGAATTTTGATTTTGTTGGGTTGCAGAGACTGACGGCTTTGAAGAGGGCGTATGCGGATATAATCTTGAATACAGCGAAGGAGGCGGCGGCGAGGATTATGTCGTCGGAACAGAAAGCTGTTCGGTATAAGCACGAGCTCAAAGTTGCAAAAGAGGAGGCGGTTGGTATGCTGCTGCGTCTCAAACAGATGATGGATTCTAAGGTGAAATTTTGCGCTTTTTGAAGTATTGAGTTCGCTTGACTGTTATTCTCCTCCATGTATGTTCATTTGGGTTTGTTGGGTTGGTTGATTAAACTTGATTGTTCAAGTAAAATCGGTTCTTGTTGTTAAAAGGGGTGTCTTTCAAATCTTGTCTAGCGGGGATCTAAATGTTTTTGTTGTTCTCTGTCTTTATTCATTAATATCTAGATAATTTGTTCAATGAGTTGATTGATGTTGTGCTTAACACAGATGAGCCTTTCTGATGCGCTGGGCGGTCTATCAAGAGATCATTCTGGTTTTAGTAATGCGTAAAGAATTTTGAGTACCACAAATGTGATTGTGTTTCTTGCAACTGATTTTCAGGCTCCCTTGATGGAGACAGGAAATTTCAGAAAGTTATTTGATGTGACCCAGTAATACAATTAGGTTTGTGTGTCTTGTACTTGATGTTTCTTTTTGTGATGCTAACAATACTATTTGTTGTCCACTCTTACGATTTCAATCTTGCTTTTAAGGCGATTCAGACCAGAGAAAATGATGTGTCTTGTTCATGAAGGCCATGTTGTTTCATTGTGGTTGAAATATTTGCTTATACTCTGCTTCCTAACTAAGTTAGGTATAGTATATTAGAAATTCCGGGACAGAGTGGGAATTGCCTCGGTGGAAGATAAGATGCGGGAAATGAGTTTGAGATGGTTCGGGCATGTGCAGAGGAGAGACACAAATGACCCAGTGCGGAGGTGTGAGAGGTTTGCTATGGACGGATTCATGAGGGTAGAGGTAGGTCGAAGAAGTATTGGGGAGAGGTGATTAGACGGGATATGACGCATATGCAACTTATCGAGGACATGACCTTGGATAGGAGGACGCGGAGGACACGGATTATGGTAAAAGGGTAGTAGGTAGTTGAACATAGTCCTACTTACGCTTACATACTGGTAGTTGTAGTGTTATTGTTGTAGGCATGCTTAGCCTATCATACTAGTAAGCGCAGTATTACTTTATAGTCCCCTGTCGTTTGGTTTCTGCTGCTATGTGTTCTTTAGTGTACATTGTTTACCTTATTTACCTGCGTTAGTTACAACTTCTTTTTTTCAGAATGCTCTATCATGACTTATTCACTTTTGTTACCATCATTTTCATACTGCTTTAAATTTCTTGTCCGGGTTTGATCGTTTCTCTTTCTTTGCTTGTGCTTGTGCTTATGCTTTGTCTTGAGCCGAGGGTCTTTCGGAAACAACCGCTCTACCTACCAAGATAGAGGTAAGGTCTGTGTACACTCTACCCTCCCCGAACCCCACGTTGTGGGATTTCACTTGGTATGTTGTTGTTGTACTCTTTTTCCTTGAGTATGTGTCTTGTTCATATAATCGAGTTTGTGCTAATACCATACATCACTTTATATGTCATTTACCAAAACAGATGGATTTTTAACTTATTCAATTAACAAAAACCTGTTAGTTTCAAAAGGATTGTAGTTTTAACAAAAAGTCCTCTTGCAATATATCTGGTCATTCTCATCTTTCTCTTTGAAACTTATATATGTTTGCGAATGCTGAAAATGTTTAGGTAATCGAAGGGTAAACCTTTAGACTTCAAAAGTTCAAGAGACCTACTTCATTTGAGATACTATACATTTTGAAGTTTCACTGACATTTGTGTCAAAAGACAAGTATCCATTTGATCAGGGAGTATTACTGGGTAGGACCTCTCCTCACTTGTTCAGTGTACGTTCACACATCTGCCTTTCCTCCCTCTCATTCCTTTTCTTGTTATCTGGCCTGGCCTTGGGTCTTAGGATGCAAACATAAGCTTTACATTTCTTGTCTGAGAGTGAAATAAACTGCTCGAGGTAATGATACTTCAGCATTCTATCTTCTCAAATCTCTAACAATTGTCATGTCACATATCAGGTCTTGTAATAATCTTTAATGCTTTTTTCCCCAGATTATGTGGTAGTGCTCTTCTTGCTTTTCGTTATTCCTCTCTCTCTCTCTCTCTCTCTCTCCTGTATAAGCTTCCTTCTTTATCTCTATGGAATTGGTTTTGGTAGAAGTAGGGAAGGAGGTGATATTGTAGGCTCCAACTAATGGTTAGAAACTTTATTCGGGTAACTTGTCTATTTTGTTTTATAAATTAGAATCAACGAAATGTAGAAAGATACTGCACCTTTGTTTTGTCAATCAAATTCTTAACTTGTCCGCTAATGGATCTAATCATTTCTATCTTTCTCAATTTTGATCACGCCTCCTGGTCTTGCGTGATCATGACATACTCAGTTGAGAGTTGAGATGTCAATGACTTTCGGAATGTTATTTCTCCCCCCCCCCCCCCCCCCCCCCCCCCCCCTTTTCTATTTGAGCTACAGCATTTTAATTTTTTTAAAATGATTTCTCCTCCTGTGATTCCATGATTTTCAAGTTTTGTTTTCTCTTTCATTTTGAGTCATGTGTCTCCAGGGCAGGAAATTCTTCTTCCTCTTTCATGACAAAGGGAAAATAGGTTTATCATTTAAGTAAAAAGGTCAGAGCAATGGTCTTATTTTGCCTTTTGTATCCTTGAAGCGTTTTGTACATGTATTTTCCCATAATTCGAAAGAACGCGAGCCAGATATTTTCCTAGATCAATAGGTACTTTCTTTCGAGAAAATAAGAGAGGGTGATCAATGATCATGAAGTGTCACAAGCAAAGGCATCACTGGAAGTTTCAATTTATGTTCTTGATGGTGGGGATAGAAACAAATACCTCTACGTTGAATTTAGAGGTTAAGTCTATCTGATTCATGAAAGTATTCAAAGGCTACGGCTTTGTTTCACATCCAAGGGTGTGGTTTAGTGGTCAATGAAGTGGGAGAGAACCATGAGTTTTAAGTTCAAATCCCAGCAGAGGCAAAAAACACTAAGTGAGTCTTTCCATTTCCACCCGCCCAAACCTTGGTGGGAGAGTTACTTGGTACCTGTGCAAGTGGAGGTAGCAAGCTATGTTGCTCGGACTCTTCAAAATGTCGCGTGGTGCGTGTCGGATCCTCCAAAAGTAGTGCATTTTTGGAGGATCCGACACGGGTATGGCATCATATTTGGAGAGTCTGAGCAACACAGGTAGCAGGTACCCGGTGGAATTGTCGAGGTCTGCACAAGCTGGCCCGAAGACCACCTTAAGAAAAGGCTACAGCTTGGTTCCCAGCTGGTATAGCTTGTCTGCCTACTTGTTTATGTGTATTTTTTCTCCTCATGGGTAGTTTTATGCTTTCCAAAGGAATGCTATGTGTGATGGGTGCTAGAAACTACAATACCGACAAACTGAACTTGGAAGAGGATTTCCAAACCTCTCATTTAACAATGTTCACATATTTATCAGTTGGTTATGAAATATGTGCAAGTTGATGAAACTTTGGGTCAAGTTTTACATGTTAGTAAATAGAGTTACACCTGTCCTATTCACATGCTATCTCTATTAAGCATAAATGTCATAATAACCTCAATTTGTAGATGTGTGAACTGTTTGCCTTTGAGGAGAACAATGCTATTTGTGTCCAGTTTACTTATGTTAATTGGCATTGTTTTCACCTGTTCTTTATGTATCTAATAAGATTCCAATGGGAAATTTAGCAGGCTTTACTGATTTAATTTTAGTTGAACAAGTCAAAAATAAAGTGTCAGTAGTTAACAAGGGAGGCTCTGGATCCCGGACCTTTAAATTTATCTGAGCTTCATCAATCAATTTTTTCCCCATCATATTTGGGGGTGGGTTATGAATTGTTATCTCTCAGAGAGGAGAGAGAGATTGAGGAGAATCCTCTTCCTTGATATAAAGTTCTGGTTATTCGTAAGAATATAATACGGTGGGTAATTGACTTATCAAAAGAATAATAATAACAAAGAAAGACGATAAATTGGTGATTGTGAACTTTGAGCTATATTGGGTTGTAAAAGTTGCATAACAGGCTCAAATATGGGCCAGATTTATTCACCTGTACACCCTTTTTCCTTTCAAGGGTTGAGTTACCAGACCGTTGGCTGTCAGCTGTTGCTTACAAAGAGTTTGGGGATTCTTCCTATTATGCAGCTTCTTTGTATTTAAGATGATGGCATGCAGGTAATTAGTTTCTTATGGGTGAAACAGTTTAACATTGGGACAAATTATGGTTTATGTGTGGTACCTGCCACGTAAGCCCAGAGGGAATAGATCCGTTGCTGGATGTGGTGAAATATGAGGTTGGTGGACCTAGGATAAAAAGGTTCTGCTGACTAAATGCTTGAGAACTTGTTTGACCCTAATGTTTTTGGCTTTATATTGGGTTAATTTTATCTAATTTCATAAACCTGGGAAATTTCCTTTTGTTTTGAAAGTATTGCGATATTTGTAGGATATGTTTTGGCTCAAAACTTTTGGAACCTCTTACCTCTTTTGCAAGAGTTCGTCTTGAACGAAGTGTGGTCTTTCTTTTCAGTTCCTTTTGTTTACCCAGTAATTTTGTATATCAGCATTGTCGTTCGGTTATAAGCTAAGCTTCTCTGATATCCATTGAGAGGCATCAGTACTTAGGAGTAGAGGTGGTGTGCTTCCTCCTCGTGTGTGCATGGTCGTACGCTTTTGGCTGTTTGGTTTGCTTTTAGATAAAGAATAGTCGTAGTCACTTAAAATTATTGGGATAGAAACTAGTGTCAATCTACTGGATTAGTTTCTCAAGGTGTTAATCTTGTTACTAGTGCTATCTATACAATTCTCTTTGTTTTCTTGTTTGATATGATCATTGTGATATGCACCTCAAAACACCTTTGTGACATGATCTTTCTTTCTTCAAGAAATTTTTGCTAAACTGGTAGCTTGGGCAGCATAATCACTGTTCATGTCAATGGATTTATACATCACATTTTATATGTATGTTTGCATGGGACACGGTCTTGGGAAACTTCGACTTGGCACTAGATAAACTTGTTTGCCTGGTAATTTGATTCCATTCTGCTACTTGGGTTCCAAACCTTCACTGAGCTCTAGAGTCGATAAATGCATTTTAAAGAAATGATTAAAATGAATTTGGAACTTTCTGGAGTGAAGAGACATTTAGGCCTTCAAATGTGAAAGCTTTGGAGGATATGTGTTGATCAGTGATGTAGACCTTTTTGTTTGTCTACGAAGTTCAAGTCAAGTTTAAAAGCCTTCTAAGGTAATTAACTACATAACAAGCAGCAAACTTTTATCTGTCTTGTTGTTTGGTTTCCAAAAATTGCCTTGTCAATCTGAAATAAGGTGTTTGGGTTAAATCATTGAGGCAGTAAAGTTTCTATGATCAAGTATGATGGTTTGAGTAATCATCAGAAAGCTGTTCAACATCATCAACATGTTTGGCATATATAAGTGTGACACAAAACTGAAAACCACCTTTCTCATTGCAATAAGGGAATATGAGATTGTTTGGAGTAGTAGAAAACTCCTTTGTACAAGTTAGAGGAACATTTTGTTTTTCGTGCATTTTTGGAGATAGCACCAGTGACTGGATACTCTTTCTAGGGAAAACTATTGAAAGATTCTCTATTTTTTATCACATCAAATAATATATAACCTGCCAGCTTAGTTCCATCTAATTTTAAGAACTACTTAAATTCTTACTTAAAACCTTCCTAATAACTTACTTTTCCCCTTTTTCCCATGAGTAAGCATGTTCCTTACTGGTGCTTCACTTATTCAAAACTTTTTCCTTATTCTTTTGATTTTTCCTTTGCAACAGATTAGTGAAGCAGAATTGACGTCCTTGAGTCAAAAGAGAAAGATTGAAGAACTTGAAGCTCAACTTCAGGAAGCGGAAGATATTGTGAATGATCTCAGAGTGGAGCTGAGGGAAGTTCAGGCTGAACTTGAGAGGGTGACCAGCTGCAAAGAGAAAGGAGTACAGAACTTAGAGGAAGTTGACACTGCTACTCCTGGAGAACTACCAGAGGAGAAAAGAGTCGTGTTGCCTCCAGAATCACAGGAGGAGTCTGTGACAGTTTCTAACACAGAAGTTATGAATATGAAGCAGCAGAATCAGGGCTATCAGTCATGTAGCAAAATGGTTCAAATTGGAAAACCTAACGTTGCAGGTCCAGATTTACCGTCTATAATTCTGAGAAGTAAAGTGCCTGAGCTATACAGAAACGGGTGTACACAGAGAATCCGTGCTTGTGAGGGAAACCTTTTAGATGGAGAGTTATCTGTTTCTAAAGGAGTTGAAAAGATTAAAAATGAAAATGGTGATGGAGTAGATGAAGGTGAAGGGATCTGTTCGGCACCTATTAATAAGGTTGATGACATGGTTAATCCACAGGAAAATATTCAACAAGTAGATGACTTGCTTAGCAGCTGGCACCTGCTAAAATCTTTTCACCGAAAAAGAAGAGCTATGAGAATTAGGAAAGCCGATTATCCTTCACCTAGAAGCAGTCCTGATCATTTCGTTAATATTGATAAAACGTCAAACACTGGTAGCTTGACTGCTCACTCCAGCCATGTGGGCCATGGTTTGCCAATAGAAAAAGCTGAACCAGACACGGAGCCAGGATTAGCTGAAATGTACATAGATGAACCGCTGATTGCAAGATCTTCTCGCCGAAAAAGAAGAAGAGTTGTGAGAAATTGGAAAGCCGATTATCTTTCTACAAGAAGCATTCCTGATGATTTCCTTAATGTTGTTAACACGTCAAACACTGGTGGCTTGGCAGCTCACTCCAGTCCTACTAGAGATTGTGCTCCTGGTCAAGATCCTTCTCAGATAGGCCACAGCTTGTTGATAGAAAAAGCTGAACCAGACATGAAGCTGGGATTCACTGAAATGGACGGAAATGAACCGCAGTCTGCTGAAACTTCTGGTGTTCTAAATGCAACAGTCGGAGATGAGTTAGTGATGGCAAAGATAGACCCTCCCAGACACGAAAGTAGATCTTTGGAGAGCTTAGAGGTTCCTGTTGACAAAACTGATTTTGAAAATGTTAGCAGTCAGTCATTGAACTCCTCATTGTCAAAGATAGCTGATGTAAATGGTGAAGTTCCTAGCCAAACTCTGAATGAAAGAGTCATCAAATACACCTTTCAAAGAAAGAGGAAGAGAGAACAGTTGAGTGTATCAGAAGAGAATGCTCCAATTGAGAAGAGCTCTTCAAAGGAATTAAATGGAGAAAAACTAAATGGTCATGTAGAGCCAAAAATGTCAAATTCAGTGACAGAATCATCACGAGACAGTCGCCGTATGGCACAGGTTGCGCGACAGGTTGGTTATTCTACTATTTATCCTCGTAGATATATCTGCTGCATGTCGACGTTTGTACATGCATAGAATTTTACATTTATTCTCACATATAAAGTAATATGTGGAATGTGATAGCATATTTACTGCATCCTACTATTGCAATTTACTTTCATCCATCCAAAAGAAACAAAGAAAAAGGTGACAACGTTTGATGTACTTATAACAACAACAACAAACCCAACCCAGTGTGATCCCACAAGTGGGGTCTGGGGAGGGTAGGATGTACGCAGACCTTCCCCCTACCTTTGTGAGGTAGGGAGGCTGTTTCCTATGACTTTTGATGTACTTTTAACTGCTTCAAATATTTATGACAGAAAAGAGAAAACTTAAATGTTTGTGTGGTTTGGTGTTAGATGTGGAGTGTTCCTTTTAATGGATTTTTCACATGGGAATTATATTGACACTTCTATAAAGACTTCAAAAAAAAATCAGTCCCTAGGAGTCGGAAATACTATGCAAAGGAGGCCTAGCTCAAGTGACAATGGAATAAAAAATTCACATGCTCATCTACTGTCATTGTTGTGGGTTTTCCACAGTAGAGTTCGTAATTTGTTCTATTAGCTTTTCGGTTTGTATGAATAAGTTTCCATTCATGTATACTTGCTGTTTCTCTATTGGAAGATAAAGAGCTCACGACATCTTTAAATATTTTAGCAGCTGATGTAATATAGGTGTCACATTTGGCATTATTGCTGAGGGTCTATCGGAAACAACCTCTCTACCCCACAAAGGTAGGGGTAAGGTCTGTGTACATCCTACCCTTCCCAGATCCCACTTGTGGGACTACACGGTTATGATGTTGTTTATTTGGCAGTATTGTTCTAGTACCTAGCAAATCACCAACATCATTGATGTGTAGCTTTTTGCTCTCTTTTAGAAGATTTTATTTCTGAAAACTCTTGCATAACGAACGGTGAGGTTTGAACCCCATGATCACTTGGTTTTGCTCATCTTCTCTTTTTGTTTTTGGCAGCTAATTTCTTTGTCTGAGAAGAAGTGGTGGAAGTGAATAAGTGTTCACGCCAACACGAGTAGTGGCAGCAGAAATTCATGATGTTCTTTTCACCTTTAGAGATCATTTCAAGAAGGATGTGACGGATGAGGACTGAGAGTTATTGAATTGGCGATGTTTTTTTTTTGTTTCAATGCTGTCGTACTATATGATATATATATATATAAACTTGGCATTGTTCACTGTTAATGTTTAATTATTTTCAATAAGAATATCAATTGTCCGATTTAAATATCTGTTGATTCCTGCATCTAGTATTTTTCTAGATGACAATTCTGGTGGGTTTTTCGCGTCCATTGCTCATTTAAACGACTGCTGATTTCTGTTGCTACAGGTGATTGAATTCCTTGAAGGGGGATTGAATTGCTTGGAATTTGGGGAAAATGCCGTCACCCGAAACTCCATTTATCAGCATTTATACATGTTACAAGATACAAGTGACTCCATTTACCCCTTGTAAAACAAAGAATGAAAGGCGAATAAGGATAAACATATTGTAATTAGAACTAAGCCCTGAAAAAGAACAGAATACCTATTTATGAAATTCGCCGTTGGATATAAGTACTGGCTGGGAGGGATAATATCAAACACTTGACGACTCTCCGACTCATCCATTGTACATGATTGGTTAATAATGATTCTCAATAGCATCCGTAAGATCTCGAGGATTACTGCACATTTTTGTAGGTACCAAACGAGAATAACTTTTTGAAAACCTTATTTAACTGAAGCTTATACACGTCAGTAAGTAAAGCATATTGTTTATCCACTTTAAAAATAATCTATGGTAATTAAATATGAACATCTTGATCCCACCAAGCATTTTTTTAACCTTAAATTGACATTTTGGCAAAAATGACTAGACTTGTTGAACCGTTTGAGCTGTCCGGTTGGATTAAATATAATAAAATAAAAGGTCGTTCAATTGGGGGGTTTTGCCAGCTGAATTTGTCTCCACAGTGTGTCAGTCTTTATGATAGGGATGGGGGTGGGTGAACAAAAAGCAGGGGATTGTGTATTCACTTTTCATGCTCATCTATCCCTGTCTCTCATTTCTTTGTATCATTACTTTCATATACCTTAAAATCTCTTTTACTCGTTATCAAAAGATAAGTCCTTTCTTTAAGGAACATCACTTTTTTTTATTTTTTATATCCAACTTCCCGTCTTATGTTAGACTATTCCTAGAGATAGTAGCAACACTACTACCAGTAAATCGCGTGATGTGCCTGAGTGACCAGTGTTTGAGAATAGAGTAACTGATATTCGAATTCACGTTGCAGTCTACAGCTGGATTTTAAGTTCCTCTCCTTTACCATCCACCTATGTTCGGGGACTAACATCACCTTTTATTATTCTGATACCGATTATGTTTACTTTTTTTATTCTGTTTTTTTTTCTTTTTTTGTTTTGTTGAGAAATTAGCGTCACATTGGTGGTTATTTTTCGGCTGTAAGCAGGCTTTGCGTGTATCTACTATTGTATTCTGGCGACTCTCAAATAGGATTGCGATTCTAGCTTCCTCTTTTGTGATTATATGATTGGATTATATATTATCACTCGTTTATTTGTTTAATTCTAACCCTAAAGAAACTAACGAGTCACACACTAAGCATACCAATTATATGAAATGGTCCATCGAATTTTTATCCAACCTATGAATTAAGAATTAGAAAGGTTCCCCTTGATTGATTAGAAAAATAATGAATTGGTCTTTTTTTTATTCAATGTTGAATAGAAGGGAAAGACTAGTAAAATTATTCCTCGTAAACATGAACATGAAACCGAGAAATGCTTGCCTTGTTATCATTGAACTAACTGGGTGTAAACTGGAAGAGTTTCTCATGCCAGACTACCAATTATTGGACCACGAAAACAGTAGCTCGTACTTCCTGCTTCAATAGTATGTTGAGTTTGGGTGCAACTGCAATGTGTGTTTCAAGCATGAACTACTCACTGGACTCCCTTTAGCCTAAATATGTCTTAGTTCTATCCCAGAAATGTTCTGTTCTGGTATAGTTGGATAGTTGCTTGTTCTGTTCTGGTATAGTTGGATAGTTGCTTGTTCTGTTCTTTTCTTGTCTACTACTGCTAACTTCTGACAGGTTACCCAAAAATTTGTGTAATAATTGAACGGTGAATAGAAGTTCTAGAAGAATCGTTGATATCTGGTGTCATTTCCTTTCATTTATAGTATAAGTCCAAATACGTTCCTCGGAAGGTGAATCTGTGTTACCATCCATCATTGGTGTTTTTTATTACAACCGTGCTGTCCGTCCCAAATCTCATGAAAGTTGAAGTATAATCCTTCCATTATATGGCTCTTTGCTTTTTTGTTGCATTCTTCTTGTGAAGTCTTATGATATTTGCCTTTCGTATTCAGTGTTGACGTTAAATCTCTTTTTCTTGGTATATGCTAATGTTCACTGTTTCCATTGTTACAAGTCGTTTATTGAACTTTTAGCTCTACTAGTCAGCTATCTGATATGTAAGCGTTTTCTTCCTGTAGAGGATTGAGAAGGAAGGATCTAAAGTCCTGCAGACGGTTTTATAAGTCCTACGCTTTTACATAGGTCTTGAATCTTTTTAAATTGAAGCAATAACTTCAACACTCACTAATATGATTTACATTTTCTGTTGCTGCCCACATAATTGTGGACTTGTAATTCGAGGTACCTATGAGTTGGAATGATGTTTGAAATTCATATGCGTGAATTGAAATTAGAGTATAAAATAGGATTGAACTGATTATTCACTTGTGCTTTTTCCGGAAACTAAGGAAAGGAAGAGAAAAGAAGGAAACTTATAAATTTTCCCTTCTATTGATTGGGTTGAGTCGAAAATGTGGGAAGAAAATAAAGGAGGGAATCATGTTAAGAGGACCCACAATTTTAAATTCTTGAAAGAAACGTCAAATGCTATTCCTTTCTTTTCTTGTTTTCTACCCAAATCAAAAGAATAAAATTTACTCTTCATTAATTTTGTGCTTCTACTCTCCATTTCCTCTTTCATTTTTTCTCCCTTTATTCCATTCCCTGGTTTGCTGTCATCTTTTTATTTCTATTTACAGTTTTATTGAACCCTCCAGAGCTATTTATAAAGCCTTATTGCCACCAAGTCTTCAATAACTATATGAAGTTATCAACTGCCTAATGATTTCTCAAATAGGATGGA
This sequence comes from Anisodus tanguticus, assembly GCA_034509755.1. NCBI lineage: Eukaryota > Viridiplantae > Streptophyta > Magnoliopsida > Solanales > Solanaceae > Anisodus > Anisodus tanguticus. Next base: position 9,822,694 of record CM067554.1, on the reverse strand, counting down.
CATGTAGTATAAAACGAACAATATTGCAAAATAATTGACCAGTATACAACTACAAGTAGAATTACTTTATATATGTAAAAAAACAAAAAGGATATACAAGCACAATTTTAGCCATTTAATTGGCCGCCTGATGAATTGAATTATGACTGCTCTCTCGCCAATAAAGACTAATTATAATTCGTACTGATGAAGCCATCTAGTTGGTTAAACTTTCAATAGTGGTTGATTTAGTGGGAGAGAATTGTTACACAATCGTACTAATTTAGGTATAGACAGTGGCGACAATCATTTACACGTTGTGATATCATTTCAAACAGTATAATCACAATTCATAAAAAAGAATAGAGACTAATCCTTAGCAAAAAATGAAATAAAACGATATCCTTCTATACAAGGCCAACCTTCATACCAGACCCGCCATATCATGGGGTCTGGCTTTCCTTTTTCTCAGTATCTGTTCTCACACGAAAAATAATGGGAAGTGGATTAAAGGACAATACAGTTGATTGTTACAAAAGTAATGACGAAGAGAAACTGACTATGCACCCAAATCCCAATTACACTTTTATCCATATATATGTCACCATTGCATCCAAAGCACAAATTCCATGTTCTCTAGTCTCTACTATACATGCAGGAAATTAATACAAAAAATGAGATATTTAAAAAGTACCTGACATAAACTATCATACACCATTTCGCGAACTTTTTGAAACTCCACCAACTGAAGGTTCAGAAATTCCCTGGGGATCACCATGAATTTCGGCTAATGGGTTCACAATAAACCCACGACTACTGTGTAGCTGATATCTCCTATGCTCCAACTTAAATCTTTCACCATTTCCATGCTCACGAGCTACATTGCTTATTACACCTGATGAGGTCCCACCAGAAGCAGAGAAGTTTGAAGTTGCACTGCGACCTTCTGTTCTCTTCCAAAGTTTTGAAGTCAAGAATTCTGCACCTGGTAGCTTGCAACACATGGCTGCAGAGTCGGTATTTGACATCCTTCCGGTTGACATAACCAAGTCAAATGAGATCTCATCTAATGCCAGCTCCAGACCATGAACTCGTGTCTCCAGAGAATGCATGCCACTTTGTGAGCTCCCCATAAATTTCTAAATTAACAAAGAGAAGAAAAGGTTTGAGAAAAATACTCAAAGTAGTATCTATGGTCTAATTAGGAGAGCTAAGATTTATGAAATAATGATCAAGAACATTTCTATAAGCTCAAAGTATTCGTTAAAAAGTCCTACGCATACTCTGAGCTGAAATTGATAATTAGGCTGGAAGATCTTACCAAAGAACAAGAGAGCTGCATATAGCAGCATTTTGATCCAAAGGAACTAATATATGTTTTTCAAGATCCGAAGGAACTAATATAAGACCGGAGAAAGTTAAAAGTTTGGGCACTTTGCAGGATTCAATCACTGAGGTAAAAGCATGTGTTCTCGCCCCGAAATCTTACTCCTGCCGTTGTATCGGCTGATGAAATCGGGAGACAAATTGATTCCTTAACTCAAGCGATTTGGGCTGGAAACGAAACTCTAATTTCCAACAATGGGTTCCCCAACTACTCCAGAAAGCGTTAGGACAATGTTTTTAGACTAAGAGGTAAGAAAGCATGAATACAGTCGAGTAAAGTAAAAGTAAAGGATAAAGTAAAGATAGATAAAAAGTTCGATTTGATTTGATGTGTTGTGTGTTTGTACAAACAATGAGTATTTATAGTACAACAAGAAGAAAAAACTGTACAGTCGTCTCCCCATGTCAGCCATCAAGTACCCACTAAGTTCAACGGCCCGACCATGGGGAGGTGGTGCCGAGTTTCTCGCCCTCTACTCCTCTTGCTCGGATAATGGCCCTTGCTTTCAGCTGTTGTTGGCCGTTACCGCTTATGGGGGTCTAGAAACCCTTTTGACTTGGTCATTGAGGCGTCTGCATCCGAGTGGGTCCAGTCGTGCCTCTAACTGATAACTTCGGCTATGATAACTTCGGCTAAGCTGCCTTAAGTAGCCGATGAAGTTCTTGTAGTCGAGGTTAAGAGTAAATTCGGCTCCTAAGTAGTTCGGTTGTCACTGACTTCGGCTAATCACTTAAATTATTTTTTTAGTATTAACAATTACCCCCCTACATTAACTCGAGTGTCTGTTGAGTTGATGTATCCGAAAGTAGCCGTCGTTTCAGTTTGACAGCCGCGCATGTCACTTCAAACGCCTTGTCTCCAGTGCACGCAATGATGATTTCTTCTGAGTTGGGTTTTCCTTCAACCGAGGCGTCTTTGTGACCACAAATCGGTTCCAATGTTTTCTAATTGTGTATTCGAAGGGTTATCCCCAATTTCTGCCACGCATTGAAATCTAATTAAGGAGAAGCCTCATTTCCGAGAACTTTTTCACTTGCTCTTGAAATCATTTCTGATCCCTTCTGGAAAAAGAGAAACCCTAATCTCGATCCTTTTCTCAATTCGGACACTATGGCTTCTTCTTCCTCTTCTCAGAAGGTATATGGGACCACTTTAGCCGATAAGGATCTAACCGATGCCCTGGTCCTTGTTGGTGAGCAGTTAGTTCTGGCTCCGTTTGGTAGGCCGGAACAAGGCGACGTTCTTTTATCTCAACACCTAAGTCCAGTGACCTACGACCTTCCTCTCACCTGTGACTGGTTCACCGCTGATCGATGTCCGACTAATCTACGCACCTGGCCAACCGTGGTTGCCAACTACTCTGCTTGGGTGGATCGGGTTAAGTCGGCCAAGGGAACCGAGTGGAAACGCATGGGTCTTTACGACGCCATTGCCCTATCGGGGTATGATATCTCCTGCAATATCGGCCTTGTATACACATTCCTTGGTTATTGGTCGACCACTACCAATGCCTTTGTTTTTCCCTGGGGGATGGTGACTCCTACCCTACTTGATGTAACGACGATATTAGGTCTTCCGATATTAGGAGCCGAAGCGCCTACTATGAGTGAAATCAAAATTCCCGACTTGGGAATCATTATTTCAAAATATTCCTCCCGTCATGGTACTTTCATGGCCGCTAACCGCCGAAGTTAGCCTCTTCAGGTTGATGATGTTGAGTATTATGCTTTTCTGCTTTATTGGTTTAGCCGTTACTTCGTCTGTGCCGGTTCTTGAGCAATTGTCAAGGAACGGGAGATTTACATGGCGTTGGCTGTTTCCGGGGAAGATATTAGTTGGGCATCTCTCTTCCTAGCCTATTTGTACATGGCTTTGGGCGATGCTCAAGTTCGGCTAAGAGATTCTCGAACTCTGGATACTTTGGCTGGTCCCTTGTGTTTCTTCAGTTGTGGATCGCTTGTATTTTCCAGAGTTCATCACTGAAGATTTTTTACGACAACTGCTCTCCGATAGGTCTGACAGTGTTAGCCGACACTCTTCGGGAGACCCCCCTTATGCCCCAGGATGTTTTTACTGCGGTCTCCACTCTACATGGTCTGTCCTGAGACCATTACGCAGATTGGCAACCGGTCTTTGAAAGATGGGTCATTCCTGATTGGGTTGATAAAATAGCTAATGGCGACCTTACGTTTTCCCAACGGAAGGTCACGAGTCGAGTGTGGGGACGTATCCTTACGGCTAGGGATCTTTTAGGGGGCTTAAAGTCTAACTCTAGGCATAACAAGCTGACCACGAAGCCCTATCGGCCCAATTTTGTGGCGCGACAATTCTGCTTGACTCAACATCTGCCGTGGCCTCATCGTAGCGTGGTACATTCGACTTGTCGTTGCTCTCTAAATACCAGGCAAACGGAGGAGGTAATCGCTCACAATCTGGTTAAGCTTGACTTGTTCGCGTGGCGGCCGTTTTCCCTAAGGGCCGATACCACTAGTGATTTTTTTGACGGGTGGAGGATAGCCAAAGAGAAATTCTTCCAATCCCCTTTGGAGGTCTACTACGATCGGCTGATCCAGGAAAAGTAAACTGATAGGCCGGCCCAGCCGAAGAAGAGGAACCCCGCAGATGTTCAGCCAAGGACAAAAGAACCACTTCAAAGGTGGTTGCGCTCAGTTCGGCTGGGCTCTACTGCCTCTCGGTCTTCCGTCAGGACGCGGCAACCGAAGAGAAAAGGTGAATTGTCTTCATAAATGTTGGCCAAAGTTTCTTAGATATTTCAGGCTAACATTTTTCATTAACTTCATTCTCTTCAGGGTTTGTTGATTTGGAGGGATCCCCGTTGACTAGGCGATCCGTTTCGAAGCAACCCAGGCTAGGTGGGGGTGTTGTTATTCGTGAACGTCGGGAAGTAAAACCTCATGGGGCCGAGGTCCCTGTTTCTGAAGAGGAAGATGATGAGGTATGTCCTCTAACTACCCTGACTACCTCTGTCTCGGCTACCTATCGTTACTTGTGTTTGTTTGTTTTGTCTTTCAGGAGCCGCTGATGTTAAGGCGCGTTAGGCGAGGGAGAGTTCATGATGCCTCTCTTCGTGCTGAAAGGACGTCCTCTTCGACTCATATTTTCGAATACTCGCCTGATTCTCTGTCGACTAGCCCCGATACCAAAGTTCCTCCTTTTGAGGCGGCCAAAGAGGCGACCGTAGAGGTATACCCTTTCATAGTCTTGTTATCAACTGTCTCCAGATTCTTGCATCTCTTTCTGAAAACTGTTCTTTCCTGTGCAGGGTAGGTACGACTAGGGAAGATCCCTCGGCTGAAACTGACTCGATAGATGACCAAGGTGCGTCGGTCGAAGTCATACCTGAGAGGTACTGTTGCAGTATTTACGCTTAGCCGACACCATACTTGCACCCTCTTCTCCTATTGGTGTTCATGAAGAGAGTTAAAAAGAGTTTTTAGCCGAGGGTCTCCCCACCAGTAAGGAGGAACTTCATTCCTTGAAGGCATCTTTGTTTCGATTGTCGAGAGAGGCGGTGGACTCTCCAGCTCTGGCAGCCGTCTATAATGAGGTAGCTTTGGCCTTGAGTGACCTGTTTGTTTCGCATAAGGCGGCCAAAGATAGCCGTGATGAAGCGGTCGCGGCTATTCAACGCTTAGAATCTCTTCGGCAACAGAAGAACCATACTCAGGCTACCTTCGCCCAGGTAACTGAGGAAAGGCAGCGGAGTGTCGACCGAAGGTGGGACCTGCAGGGGCGGCAGTCCCAATTACAGGCCGAGTTAGAGAGGATCTAGGTGGAACTAACGACAATAACCCCTGCAATAAATCCCCTGGACTCCACTATTAAAACACACGACTCCTCTCGCTCCTCTTTGTTTCGGCAAGGCTGCAATCTGGATCATGAGATAAGGAAACTTGGCAGCCAACAAGCTGTTTGGGAGTCGGATCTGAGGACGGGTAATGAACAGTTGGCCCAGTTAGAGGTTGAGTGTGCTGAATGGAAGTCCAAACTTGCTTATGTAAAGCCGTCATTACCTGCCGATCTTTATGCAGTGGTGCCTAAGGCGCCTCGTTCTTCTGCTGCAAAAACTGCTTTACCAGCTGATCCTATTGCCGAGTCCGATCCCCTTAGGGATTCGCCACCCGAAGCGGTAGCCGCTTCTGTTGTTCAAGAGGCATCAGTCGACACTCAAGTTTTTACTGAGGCCCCATCGACTGTAGTGGCTGAGCCTTCACTGGGTGCGGACGATGGGAGAGTTAGGGAGGTTGCGGTTACTCCAGATGTCCAAGCAACCGTGGATTCGGCTAATCTTGAAACTTCTGTTAACCTTTATCTCGGGGACTGCCAAGTGATTCGGCACCCTAAATTTGTCGACCCTAAATCAAAGGGTCTGTTATTTGTGACCAAGCGGCCGGTCTGTGGCCGTCGTTTGTTCTTACGTTCCCCAAATCGAAGGGAATTTGGCCTTTTATGTGACCGGGCAGCCGATTTGCGGCTGTCGATAACTTATGCATGCCCCATAATAAGTGGGTAGTAAAAATGTCTACCGTTTATATTTTTGTTCTTATGCATAGTCATCGCTTAATCTGTCTTATCGGCAACCCGTGGGTTCGCTTATGAAGAGTCCTTTCTTAGTTTAGCGACCATTTGTCGGTTTTGTAATCTTTCATCCTAATCAACAAAACGGTTTTTCCAAACTAAGTCTCCTTTGGCAAACCTCTTAGGCTCAACATGTTTGTTGTTTTTAGCCATTTTACGTTTACCGATTTTGACTTCTGCTGTGGTTGTCAGTCGATTTACACCCAACAACGTTAGAATGACCCGCCAAACTTAGGAAATCTGGTTTGGCCATTCGTAATGATAGTGTCTTCTGAGGACAACCCTGCCTCTTGGCCATAGAGTTAACTGATAGGGTGTCGTCCTTGTAATTGAGGATTCAAAGCTTCTGATTGTCCATTTCACTTAAGACTTGTCTTTGTAAAACGAATTTATTCAAACTTTGCACAAAACATACATAATACGGAGTATTCAAATAACATTCGAGTTTTGTACAAGTGTAGAATCAAAAACAAACAAAGCTAGGCAAAAACTCCTATCGGCAGCTCAAATATTGTTGACCGTCAGATCTGATCTTCTGTCGTGGTTCCCCTTCTGTGATGCTTCGGCTATCCTTGCCTCAGAACTTAGGACGGTCAGCCGATGCCACAGGTCACGTATGAATTGGGTTTCCTCAATCGTTTAGAGCCTCCATGGTAAGTCGTGGTTCGGCTAATTGCTTAACTCCAAACCTTCGTGAGGTAAGGTTACAAGATTCCCAAGCTCCTTCATACCGCTCCGTGACGTCTATAGGAGCCACGTAGGGTGAGTAGAGGATAGCCTCTACGTTTTGAACCCCTGCTCGGAACGGGTTATCATCCGTTGGGACGATTTCAATCTTGTCTCCTTCCCAAAAAATGAGCTTCTGATGCATGGAAGAAGGAAGGCATCGACTGGTGTGAATCCAGTCCCTGCCCAACAGAATAGTGTAGGACGGCTTGCCATCTATTACGAAGAAGGCAGACCTGACCGTTTTGGGACCCACAGTGATTTCTGCTACTAGAATCCCCATTGCTTCAGAGGCCTCTCCATAAAGCTAGTCATTTTCATGTTAGTTGGGATGAGATCCTCCTTTGTCTTGTTGAGATCCTTCAAGGTAAGCAGCGGCATCACATTCAGCATAGCCTCATTGTCGACGAACACTCGGCTAATGGCTTTGCCGTTGATATAAGCCTTCACATAGAGGGGCTTGAGGTGTTTAACCATATCTTCTGTGGGTGCACCAAATGCGGTGCTTAAAGTGTCCCTAGCCGGGGTGTCTGCTATTGTTGCCCATTCTGCGTCTTCTACGCAAACATCACCTTCTAGGCTATCCGGCGCGGAGCGGCTGGCCCAGAACTCACATGGGATTAGGCTGACCATTTCAATATTTGCCCACATCTCATCAACCAGGTCTTGGCTAAATAGATCAAGGATGGAGTCTCCTACCTCGTTGAATTCGGTTGAGGAGAAATCAATACCTTCCATATCTTGGAGACAGATAGAGATCGGCTGGGGATCCTCTGACTGAGTTCTCTGCACGATCTGCGGGATCGCCTCAATTAGGAGTCCATCCGAGGCCACGTTCTCTTGCTGGAGTTCTTCTCCCAAATCTTGTTGACCCGACGCCTCTTCTTTAGACGGTATATCCCCTGAAGCATATGAGCCAAAAGCCCGCTCGATAGCTTCTGCTACAGCAGACTCAGAAATCTCCTAATTTTCGGCTACCTTGGTGTTGGAAATTAGATGCAATGTCTGTTGCATCTTTCGCAAGGCCTTGGCACATTGCATCATTCTTTTCTGGGTTCTAGATGCGACTCTCGGTGGTGCCTCTTTATTTGGAGCATGATTGATAGACCACTTCCCTTCTTCTGTATTGGCGGCTGGTTTAATCATTCTCTGGGGTCTCGTCTAATCCTCGTTTCTTGCTATGATACGTAAGGACGAAACACCCTCGTTCACGTTAAACTCGACCACCCGTTGTTTGGTCTTAGGGAGCGATTCTTCATCTATTCGAGGCATGCTCGGCTGTCGATTGGTTAGCATACGTACTTGCCCCCTGGCATGTGCCTGGCGTCGATAGGGATCCTTCTGAACCTCATGGTTTCCTCGTATACTTAGGGCGGCCACGAAAACTGTTTCTAACTGGCTGTCTGTCATCACGACCGTCATGCAAGCTGCCTAGTCGGTTGAACACTGAGGTCCTTGTGGCCTTTTCCCCTTCAGCAGGTTTCTTAGGGACCCACACCCTTTTCATCGACAGTTTCCCCCTGGTGTCCTCGAATTCATCGGGTTTAGCAAACGACACCATATATATTGGTAGCGCGGGAAAGGGGTCGGTATCAATAGACATTTCAAGCATGCCCTTGTCGGCTAGCTTGAACCTCCCCTCCCTGATGCCGTTTTGGATCACCTTCCTAAAGACCACGTAGTTAGAAGTAGAGTGACTATATGAATTATGCCACTTGCAGTACTTCTTATCTTTGAGTTCCTCGGCAGGCGGGATCTGTGGCCATCAAGCTGTCTTTGAGCAGATGATCAAAGATCTAGTCTGCCTTTGTGATATCAAACAAGTAACCGATCATGTCACCGGCTGAACTTGTTTCCTTGCCTTTGACGGCTTTCAAGGCTGGGCAAGAGTAGACTTTACCCCTGACAATCTCGGTCACCATTGCGTCTGTCGTGTAGTTGGCTGACTCTGAGTTGGACTCATTTACTTCAATGATGGATATCAAGTGGGAGCCTCGATTTCGGCTGACTCTCCTCTGCTCTTTTCTTGGACATACTGTTCTATTTGGCTAGCCTTTTCGGCTAACTGGCTCAGGTCAGAGCAAGATTGTCCTACCAGCTTCTCCTTCAACTGAGGGTGCATGTTGTTGATTATCATGTGGGCACACTCAGACTCGGGGAAATGTACGGTACATTTCTCAACCTTCTTTCTGAACCTCTCGATAAAATCGGCAGTCGATTCACCGACCTGCTGCTTGAGATTCGTTAGATCAGTTATGGTAACCTGAGGTTGGGGCCAGTAGAACCTGTCATGGAAGCGACCCTCCATATCGGCCCAGATTTGCACGGAATCAGGAGCCAACGAGGAGTACCATGCGAAGGTTGTTCCCGTTAGAAAGATAGGAAATGCTGCAACTTATGGTACTCATTCTGGCCAGCTTCGCCGCATTGGGCAGTAAATCTACCGATGTGCTCGATAGTGGATTTGCCATCATCGCCGGAAAAGACGGCAAATTCTGGTGTTTTGAAGCTCCTTGGCAAAGGTGTTATCCGATCTACTAAATCGGGGTAGGGCTTCTTATAGACATGCTTGTCCAAGGTTTTAGTTGGATGCCGAAGTATCTCCGCATGGTATTAGCAATAATCTCCGAGTTCATCAGTTGCGTTGTCCCCTGTCGATTCTCAATTGGATTCGGCGGGTAAGCGTTCTGCACTGGTGACCTCCACTCTGTGCCTTGTTGGACAAAGTTTTGAAGGTTGTAGGTGGTCTGATGTCCATTACCAATAGGTGGGGTGATGCCCCATTGTTGTTGTTGGAAATGGCCATCAAAGCCCGCAACCTGAGCTCCTGGAACGACTAACGGAGCCTGAGGATAAGATGGAAGTGTTCCATGGCTGCTCTTCCTCGGGCGTCGACCGTTCTTAGAAAGTTTACGCCTCCTAGAAGGTATGGATTGGGTACCGCAATGTCAGCGGGAATGGTAACCCACTGTAAACAGCGTCACCAGATAGACGAGCTAAGTCATAGCCAGGGGCCATCGGCGGCTGATTCGACTGTCCAACATTGTTCGTCGTCATCGTAGGCCGTCCGTGGAAACGTATGGCGTAACGGGCGGCAATCCAAAGTGAGCCTGAACTGGTTGCCGGGCAATGTTGATCTGCCCATACTGCAGACTCGCTTGGTTAGGCGACACACTTTGCCCCCAAATTCGGCAGCGACCATGTAGTGTGCTGGTTGCGAGGCGATTGGGTTTGTGTTCATAGGTGTGCTATCGGCTGCACCTGAATAGGCACTGGATGATGCACATGCGGCTGAGGAACAACACTGGGAGTCACGATCTCATGCTGAACAGCACCGCTCGTCAGAGGGATGACAGAACTAGCCGAACATTCTCTTGGGTGCATTCGGTTGGTTTCCATCTCCCTCGCTTGTTGAACCTCATTATGTACCATCAGCTTCACAATGTCAGCCAATTGTTTAGAAACTTAGTACATAATGTCGTGGATGCCCAAGTCAATTTGTTGTCTAATGAAAGACGTGGTCATTATGGTTGGACCTTCAAATTGACCAAAGTCTTCCACCACTTGGGTTGATGGAGAAAGTGGATGGGTATCAACTGATGTAGGCATACCCGAAGAGGATGTCGGTTCGTTGTTCCTTCTGGAAGGATGGTCATTATGGTTGGACCTTCAAATTGACCAGAGTCTTCCACCACTTGGGTTGATGGAGGAAGTGGAGGGGTATCAACTGATGTAGGCATACCCGAAGAGGATGTCGGTTCGTTGTTCCTTCTGGAAGGATTTTGTTTAAAATGTGGAATGGACTCGAGGTTCATTTTCTTACCGGACCTTAGGCGCATACGCCAAGAATGATCCTGACCTGGAGAATCAAACTTCACTATTAATTCACCTATGGTCTCACTGGGCGTGCCAAATTTGTTCTCGCCCCGAAATCTTACTCCTGCCATTGTATCAGCTGATAAAATCGGAAGACAAATTGATTTCTTAACTCAAGCGATTTAGATTGAAAACGAAACTCTAATTTCCTGCAATGGGCTTCTCAACTACTCTAGAAAGCGTTAGGAATGTGTTTTTAGACTAAGAGGTAAGAAAGCATGAATACAAACGAGTAAAGTAAAGAAAAAGTAAAGGATAAAGTAAAGATAGATAAAAGATTCGATTTGATTTGATGTGTTGTGTGTTTGTACAAAGAATGAGTATTTATAGTACAAAAAGAAGAAAACATTGTATAGTCGTTCCCCCATGTCAGCCATCAAGTACCCACTAAGTTCAACGGCCGACCATGGGGAGGTGGTGTCGAGTTTCTCGCTATCTACTCCTCTTGCTCGGATAATGGCCCTTGCTTTCGGCTGTTGTTGGCTGTTAACGCTTATGGGGTCTAGAAACCCTTTTGACTTGGTCATTGAGGCGTCTGCATCCGAGTGGGTCCCAGTCGTGCCTCTAACTGATAACTTCGACTAAGCTGCCTTAGTAGCCGATGAAGTTCTTGTAGTCGAGGGTTATGAGTAAATTCGGCTCCTGAGTAGTTCGGCTGTCACTGACTTCGGTTAAACACTTAAATTATTTTTTGAGTGTTAACAATATGTCACTGCGTAAGACTTAGGTACTATACAAGGACTCATTTCCTTTTACGTTTCATGTTTTCCGTATATCTTTGGGAAGCAAGGAAAAGAACTCTGGCATTAAACATAAAATAAGTGCAGGCAAGTTAATGTATATTAGTGATATTCAGTTGTGTTTCTTTTTTTCCGACTGATACTTGCATTTACACACCACATCCCTTAAACCGAAATCATAGAAGTGGAATATCATCAAATATTAGAAAATTACCTGGAGAAGCTCTAGCAAATTGGACTGCTGAGTTTCAATTTGAACAAGTTGTTTCCGGATCAGAGAGAGATCTTCACAATCTTTGGGGTTCCTACAGAGATCTCCAGTTTCATTACTCACAACTACAGTAGATTCTGATATCTCATCTTGATATGGAACCACACGAGGTCCAGCCTTGCCCACAGCATTCCTGGTTTCATTAGTGATCTTACTGAAGAGAGTACGTTTCACTCCAAGTCTTGTATGTGTTTCCAACTCCTCGTCTTTGCCCAACTGTATCCCATCTTTGTTTTGGTGATTATCCTTAGAAGCTTCAACTTTCCATGGTTTTTTGCGATCAAGTTTGCGAAAGATTGCTGGACCTGATTTCTTTTCAATACTCTCCAGAGGGTGACCTTTTTGGGCTGCAGGAGCAGTGGAATTATCTGCTACAGATGACTTGTTAGCCGGCCTTTTTACACTAGGAGGACTGGAACGCACAGCCCTGGAAGTCTTCAAGACAGGCGGGTAACGTCCATCACTTGCATTTTCTATTTCAGGGACAGCACATGAGAAACATACTAATTCATTCAATTTCACAACAATGAGCATGGGAAAAGATACAAAGTTTGGGTAATTTAAGAAGCATTTAAACTACCTCATGAAAAAAACAAAAACGACGCAACTAAACTAAACTAAGATAAAACAACATCAGCATACTATAAATAGAAAGCAGTAGTAAAAGATGTCATGATGAATGAACAAAGGGAAGAACAAAGAAATACGGAACAAAGTACTAACAGCCAACCACTTGCACATATAATCCGTCATTTAGTGCAATAGAAACCAAATAGAGAACTCAAGGGTTATAACATATCTTTCCCAAAACAAAAACTCAGGAAAAGGTAAATTAAAAACATATATAATAATTATGGGAAAAAGTTACTACGTAATAATATTCTTGATTGACGGATGCTTAAAAAACCAACAAGTTGATCAAAAGGACACAAAATAAGGAACTAGGAGGTGAACACAGTACATCAACTACAGGTTTAACCTGGGGGGAAATGACACTGAACTCGACAAGGAGCACCAAAAGTTAATTAGTCAGAAATTTACCCTAAACCTAAATACATTAGAGTAAAGATAGGGTGAAAAGCTGGTAAAAATAAAATACCTTTTGAAGAGGGATTTGACTGGGCAGGAGGCGAACCATCATCAGAAAAATCAGGGATTCCCTTCCATGCCTCCAACATTTGATTCATTGTTTCCCTCACTGCTTTTACCTGTACAATTTAATCAATCATCTTTAATTATCAGGCAAAATTGCATACATATGGTACCAAAACAAGCAATGCTAAGTCAATTTTAAACAAGTAAATCAAACTGAATCCGTATCAGCAAAGAATGAAAAGAGGAAATGAAATTGAGTGCAATTGACAAACCTTATCGAATCGTTTGGCCTCGAAAGTCTTCAAGCACGGTGCTTTAAATTCGGATAGAGCGTCTCTCTCGACTACGGCGAGTCTCATCAAAGCCTCTGCGCTGGCTTTCCTAGACGCCCAATCATCACTACTCACGAATTCCACCAAATACGGCACCAAATTCCTCACAATCTGTTGACTAGAAGCTACTCCAACTGCGATCACACTGCCAATCAATGTAAGCAATGCTGCCTTCCCTTTAAAGCTCTCACTCTTAAGCAACTTCTCAAATCTCGGTAACGACTTTCTCAAGCAGGCAATATCCGGATCTGGTGACGCCTCAATAGCTGCCGCCAAGCACAAGGCGGCGCCGATCTGCGAATTCATCTCTTGTTCCGTGAAAAGCGCTTCCAGAAACGGCTTCATAATGGAGGAAAACGGAGGTTTAGTCAAATGTGATGAAATCGAAGCACACGCGGATACACAGGCGGCGCGTACGGCGGAGTCAGGATCACGAAGGCGGCGGACGACGGCGGTGAGAAGCTTGGAAAGGTGAGGAGAGAGAGAGTCGCCGTGCTGTTCGGAAAGAAGAGAGATCAGTTTTAGGCATTGTTTACGTACTGGTGACTTATCCGAGGAATCGGTGGCGGCAATGGAGGAAACGAAAGGAGGAATTGTTTCAGGCGAAAGTGTTTTCGCAATTGACTCGAGTTCAGAAGCCGCCGCCGAATGTGTATCCCGGTCGGAAAGCTTGTGGAGGCATGTGAGTACCCGGTGCTTCATATCACGCGTTTGGTTCTGCTTACTGTGGACCGACATTTTCACCGACAATTGATAAGTGAAGTGCAAATATGTGTGATAAAATCTAACGGAGTTACTGTAAACGTGGTGATGCTGGAGGTATTTCCGGCAGCATCGCAGCGGCCGGCGGTGGCGGGTATCTTTTGTCTTGATATGATTATGGATTTGCTTTCTTTCTCTTTTCGCTTTTATAGAGAGAAAGGAACTGTAGCATGGAAGTTACACTTACACTTAAGAGAAGCCGTTAATTAAATTTGACTGCGTGTTAACAGTTAACCCAACAAACGACACCGTGTAGCTAGCCGAGTATCGTACGGCGTAGTTAAAGGGGATGAGATATTAGGAGAAAGCTAATAAAAACAACGTTAACTTGGGAGGGGGGGGGGGGGGGGGGGAGAGAATTGTGCCATTTCGCGATTTCCCCTCCTTTTATATGTTTGATAATTATTATCGTCGTGTATTGTATACTTGATTAGACGAAATGGTAAAACAAATAAAATATTACTCAGAAGAAAAGGCCCCCATGGAGGGGTGGAAAAGCACGGTTGTAGCAGGAAGGAGAAGTATGAAAGCAATCAATTTTTTCCTCCTTTGTTGGAGAGGAGTATACGGATGTTTTTTTCTCATCTAGTCGGAGAATTTGAATATTACTATATTCTTCCATTTCTCGGAAAGATGATCTATTAGTTTGTTTCATCTCAATTTATTTGGAAGGTTGATTAATTTGGAGAATAAATAATTCTTTTTTTAACTATGTTTTTTTTTAATAAATTATAAATTATTAATTATGCAGATTTATATTATTATTTATGTAATTTTTAAATATGTAAATTTTATTATAAAATATTTAAAGTATATTTAAAATTAAATCAAAAAATAAATTATTTAACTCCCAAAAGTGATCAACCTTCAAATAAATAGGTACGGGCGAGAATAATTTGTTTGATGCTGGACATTCTTAGTGGAGGTTTCTGTTTCACTAGTGATAAAAATATTCAATTGCACAAAACTGTGACAAAAAACCGGCAAACAAGTCAAAACGATAAAATCAAGTGCAAGCATGTGCATTTTGAGTTGCGTGAAAATCTTTTGGCACAAGTTTTGTCTACCTACCTTCAAAAACCAAAAATAAATAAAACTGTGAATATTTTTTCTTACCTTGTGCTTATATTAAACCCAATCTTTATTATGGTTAAGTAATTAGTAATTGAGATGAAAATCACATCACTCAATCATAGTTAGGACTTAGGTGGTAAAAGAGTATGTAAAAAACACATGTTATTATTGATTTGATATATATAGCGAGTTACGATAAATATTTTTCGATTATTGTCACGATAGTTCAGTATTTAAAAGGTCACCAATTGAGTAGTGGTTATGTAGTGTTTTAGTTGAATTTTTATTTTCTTTGTTAATAGTTTAGTAGTTAAAAGGTAACGAATTGATCAATAGTGATTGTTTTGTGTCTAGTGTTTTAGTTGATTTTTTTTTTTTTTTTGTTAATTATAGAAAAAAATTAACTCATGTTCCTCTGTAGCTTCATTTTCTTCAACGAAAGAATCTTAGCTTGATTTAAAATCTAGTTCATGACAGGCTGTTTAAATTTTTAAATGTTAGTCACATGTAGCATAATGTTTCTAATACTCTATATGTTACAGATTAATCTCCTATTATTACTTTGGGTCACAATTGTGTCCACCCTCGTATAAGAGAAACTTTTCATGACAATTTTTAGGAGTACTTTATAATTGTAAATTCAACTTTTTCACTAATTAAACTAACACCGTATATATCTTTTGCAACTTTAAGTTTTTAATATAAATTTCAATTCCTACTTGAATATTCATACTCAAACAAATAAATTCCTAGGATATTTGACCGGATACAAATTACTTTTTTCTTTCAACTTTTTTTTTTTTTTTACTTTTATTCCCGATTTGGATGATTTATAGTGTTTTTACACTTCGCTTTCAGCGTGATTCGAACCCAGAACCTACCAATCGTGGAACCCCTTATTTGGTTGCGTGCTTCAAAAGAGATATAATCCGTCGATAAGTTACCCGAAAGAAGTTAAGAATAGGTCAAGATCTCTATAACTAGTAGTACTAGTGTTCTTAATAATTGCACCGACGTACCTATATGTTTAATGCAATAACATTGCAAATTAAATGCCCTAATCTTACTCTACTCGACCTATTCTCATTATGGTCGTTAATAACTAGGTGAAATTGCAAGTGATAAGGATTAAGGGCACATACCCTGTATATACAGTCAGCAATAGCATTGCTCTAGGAAAGATAAAGTTCTAAGATATGCAAAATATGATGTGGTCCCAGGCAAAAAGTTTACTCCCTCCTTCTCATAATAAGTATCTTTTTAGCAAAAAAAACTTATCCCAAATAATTAGTTTTAAGAATTCAATACAAAAGTTCGTAATTGATTCCAATTGTATTCTTATATTATAAAGAACTACTTGTTTTTAATAGTGCAAAATTCCCAAGAAATTATAGTATTTATTGATTTTTAACGGACTTGAAATGAGCTAAAGTAACACTTCTATAGGGATGGTGAAAGTATTAAGGTTGACAAAATTGTTTTAACTTTATGTGCATTATATAAATTAAATAAAATCTACACCCATCAAGCTAAGGTCATGACAAACAATAATAGGTAGTCTACAATATATCTCATTTAAGAGTCCTCTCTTTCTGGTCCTATCGAACCAGACACGGAATATCTGGGGATTCATCACTGGCTAGGGCTTTCGAATCAAAGTAGGGGAGGCCTACCAAGAGTAAGGAACCCCCGGCACCGGCAGCTTAGGCACTTCTGACGCGCGGACGGGGTTTGCGACGAGAATGGAAGAAAGGTAATGAAACCTGCGATGGCTACTGAATTCCGCACTCACGAAGGACTGCCAGTGATATATTGGAGGAAGGTGGAGCGTAGAAAATCTACTAAATAACTTGCTCAAACCTGCTAGAGTACTACATTAATAATATAAAAGCATTTACACATTTAGTGTATATAAGCGGAATTGAAAAAAGAAAAATAGTTACTCGGAAGAGAATTTAGCTAGGTAAAGAATAGATCTTGGGTCTAACTGAATTCCAAAAGCTAGCTTGTAGGGTAGGATTGTCCAAGTCCATATAAGGAGTCCATGTTTCCATTCTATTTCTGATATGAGACTCTTAACACTCCCCCGCATGCCCAGACATCGTTAATTGGAGCGTAGACAATATAATTTGGGGGTCCAACATCGACGAACAAAGAATTGGAATGAGTCTGACTCTGATATCATAAATGAATATGTTCCTTGTCTTTCATTGATTATTGTGTACAATATATATAGTGTTACATAATTATTTATATAACTAGAAACTAGGTAACTAATCTTCTTAATTATAATCAAAATATAATTTTATGTAATATAAAAGATATACAATAATACAAATATATTCTTGTAATGTTCTATCAAGTTAATTAGAAGTAAAGTAATGATGTGAGCATGTCAATAAGAGTATCATACAAGTAACAGTGCCTCATATCATTACCTCTTCATGATTATGCCTTGTTAGCTAATCAGTGGACAAACGTTCCAATATCTTCTCTTATTTTCTGTGTTTTCTTGATTTGATTGAATCTCACTGTTAATTTTGGTTCAAACGTCATTAAAATCCGGTCTTTTTCTTTAATTCAGTTTTTAATCAAACAGCATGAGAAGTAGGGAAACCAAACCACCTACTCAATAGGAAAGGCTAAGCAACCCCCAATTGTGTTAGTATATTTAGTGTATATCATGGTTTTATACATATTTTAGATAATATATATTCCGTGTATATATACCATATATAGCCCACGGTTTTAGGTAGAATTGTACATTAATTAGTATTGTATACGTACCATAATTATAGGAGTTTTGTACTACTAGAATATGATTTTGGGATTTGAGTAGGATAGGTTTTCTATTATGAAAATATGTAAATTGTATATATACTATTTGATTAATGAAAATAATCAAGGGATTATTTCTTTTATGGTATCAGAAGTCTAGGTTGAAAATTTCCTCTTCAATTTTTTCGGCCACATCACGAATTCCAAGAGTTCATCCTCGGTTTCCGTTGGGTTTTTCCGATCCCTAATTCCTTCCTCTAAATCCCTCAATCCCCTATTGTTCTTTCGTTATGTCTACTTCCAAGAACACGTTTCACCCTGCCCTTGTTGTTTCTAACATCAAGAATCATATCCCTCTTATTCTTGAAATAGAAAACGTCCAATATGCGACGTGGACCGAACTGTTCAAAATTCACGCACGTTCACATCAAGTCATCCATCACATAATCTCCGCAACTCCTGAGGTTACGGAAGTGCCTAAACGCGAGGATGATCCTAAGTTGTGGGCGACTCTTGATGCCACCGTCCTTTAGTGGATTTACTCCACTATCTACCGACCTGTTGCAGACAATTATTGACCCGGACGCTACGGCGATGGCTGCTTAGGATAGGTTGTGTGACATATTCCAAGATAATCGAAATTCTAGAGTCGTTACTCTTGAGCAGAAATTCTCTCACGTCAACATGGAAGATTTCTCTAACGTTTCGGCTTATTGCAAAAGGTTGAAGGAATTGGCGGACAAACTCCGCAATGTTGGCGCGCCAGTTTCGAATGATCGTTTGGTCTTACAAATGGTTGCAGGCCTATTTGAGGCCTATAGTGGTGTTGGCACGCTTCTTCGTCAGAGCAGTCCTCTTCCGTAATTTTATAAGGCTCGTTCTATGCTTACGCTCGAAGAGGCAAGCTTGGCCAAAAAGGCGGCTACCGACACTAGTCCCGTAGTCATGATGACGTCCTACACTAATTCTCCGGGGTTTGTTGATAATTCGGGCCAAAATCGTGCTCACGGTGGCGGTAAGAATACTCGAAAAAATAATGGCAAAGACCGCAGTGGCAAACGCGATGGTTCCGGCAGTGGTGGCGGAGGCCAAAATATCGGTGGTGGGCCCCGTCCAGTCAGCAGTGGGCCACCGTCCCATTGGTCCCCGCCCTGGGCCCCTTGGCAGTGGGCCTAGGCAGTGGGTAGTGGCTAAACAACCCCTACGGTCCAGCCCCTCCAGTACCGTCGAACTGGGCTGCCTAGTTTCAGGCCCAGCAGTGGATTTCGCTTCAGTTATGGGCCGGGCAGCAAGCCGATGTGCTTGGGCCCCGGCCTCCTCAGGCCCATCATGCAGCAAAACCCACCCCAACCGGCATTGAGGCTGCAATGCACATTCTTGGATGCACATTCTTGGATTAAATCCGCCAGACGGAAATTGGTACATGAACACCGGTGCAACCTTCTCACATGACGTCATATCAATGTACTCTCTCATCTTATTCAAATTTGAGCATCAGTCGTGGCATAATTGTTGGTAATGGTAATTCAATTTCGATTTGTGGTTATGGTCATAAAACTTTGTCTCCCCCCCCCCCTCATCCACCCCTTATCTTGAAAAATATTCTTCATGCCTCTAAATTGATTAAAAATTTGATGTATGTCCGTAAATTTACCACTGATAACTCTGTTTCTATTGAATTTGATCCGTTTAGATTTTCTGTGAAGGATTTCAAGACGGGGAGTCCTCTCATGATGTGTGATAGTAGGGAGATCTTTATCCTATCACGCCATGTTCTGGACTCTTGAGTCAAGTCTTGCCATCAGCTTTTGCAGCCCTTGCTCTTTCCTTATGGCATGCTCGTCTTGGTCATCCGGGGTCGTCTATTTTATCTTTCTTACATAAAAATGATTTTATTTCGTGTAAGGGTACGCATAGTACTTCGAATTGTCAATCTTGTTCTTTAGGAAAAATTATTAGGTTGCCATTTGTCGACTCTAATTTTCATACTTTAAAGCCATTCGATATTATTCCAACAATTTATGGACATCTCATGTTCTCAGTTCTTTGGATCATCGTTATTATGTTATGTTTTTTGATGATTATTCTAATTTTTATGGACTTTTCCGATAGCGAAAAAATCTCAAGTTTTTTTCCACCTTCTTAAAATTTAGAGCATTCATTAGAACCCAATTCGAACGAGAAATAAAAAATATTCAATGTGATAATGGAAAAGAATATGATAATGGGGTGTTTCGGGAGTTTTGTGCTAATAATGGGATCAATTTTTGTTTTTCTTGTCCTCATACGTCTTCACAAAATGGGAAAATCGAAAGTAAAATTCATACCATTAATAACATTGTCCGAACTTTATTGATTCATGCTTCGTATCTCCTTCGTTTTGGCATCATTCTCTACAAATGACTACATGTCTTCTTAACATTCTTCCTATCAAAGGTTTGGCATATTCGTCCCCTCTTCACATTTTATTTAATAAGACCCCTTCGTATTCACATCTTAGGGTCTTTGGGTGCTTATGTTATCCGTTGTTTCCATCCACCACAATTAACAAACTTCAGACTCGTTCTACTCCTTATGTGTTTTTGGGATTTTCGTCTAATCATCGTGGTTACAAATGTTTTGATTTATCGTCTAATAAAATCATCATTAGTCGCCATGTTTTTTTATGAGTACCAATTTCCGTTTGCTAAAGTAAGTAGTTCTAGTTCGTATAATTTTTTGGACGACGGTGTCTCCTCATATATTATCCACTATTTATCGGAACTGTCTCGTACCTAAAATTCACCAGCGGTCCCACTACCCACTAGACCTCCCGTTACGACGTCGTCTACTATTCTAGGTCCAGAAACTAGGCCATCTTTCCTGCCCAGTTCCTGATTCTGTATCCGGGTCCAGGACTGGCCCAATCCTTGTTTCCAGTTTATGTTCCAGTTTCCGAGTTGGGCTAGCAGGCCCACTGCCTGTTGGCCAGTCCGTCACATCTCCCGATATTTCCCAAAATCCACCCAATTCTCCCCCGAGTCATCGACCGGTCACTCATAGTCAACGGGGTATTTTTAAACCAAAAAGGCATTTTAATTTAAATTCTAATATTCTTAAATCGCCTCTACCCCGTAACCCTGTGTTTGCTTTAAATGACCCGAATTGAAAAATTATTATGACCGACGAATATAATGCTCTTATTGATAATAAGACGTGGGAGTTAGTGCCCCGTCCATCTAGTGTTAATATTATTAGGTCTATGTGGATTTTTGCTCATAACGACAACTCTGCCATTTCTTTTGCGTGGCATAAGGCTCGTCTTATAAGTGATGGTAAGACTCAGCAGGTTGGTGTGGATTGTGGTGAGACGTTTAGCCCGGTGGTCAAGCCAGCTACCATTCGCACTGTGCTCAGCTTGGCGATTTCGAAAGCATGGCCCATTCATCGTTAAGATGTGAAGAATGGTTTCTTACATGGTGATCTCAAGGAGACAGTTTATATGCATCAGCCCTTGGGGTTTAGGGATCCCAAATACCCTCATCATATCTGTTTATTGAAGAAGTCCTTGTATGGGCTTAAGTAGTCTTCACGGGCTTGGTATAAGAGATTTTGCATACTATGTTTCGACTATTGGGTTCTCTCACATCAGGTATGATAATTCATTGTTCATATATCGTCGTGATTCTTCCTTGGCTTATATACTATTATATGATGGATGATATTATCTTGATTGCCTCTTCTGATGCATTACGCCGTCTATCATGACAATGCTCAGTTCTAAGTTTGCAATGAAAGACTTGGGGCGCTTGAGTTACTTTTTGGGGATTGTTGTCACTCGTCATGCATGTGGGTTGTTCTTATCCGAAAGGAAGTATGCAACTAAGATCATTGAGCGGGCTGGGATGTCATCATGTAAGTCTTTCCACTCCGGTTGATACTAAACCAAAGTTGGGTGTTGTAGTTGGCTCACCTTATGAGGATCCGACCCGCTATCGCAGTCTTGTAGGGGCCTTTCAGTATCTTACGTTCACGAGACCATACATTACGTATGCCGTACAACATGTGTGTTTGTTTATGCATGATCCCATGGTTGAGCACATGAATGCGCTCAAACATATTATTTGGTATATTCAGGGGACACTTGACTTTGACTTACATTTATATCCCTCCTCGACGTCGACACTTGTCTCGTATATATATGCTGATTGGGGTGGTTGTCCGGACACCAGACGGTCTACGTCTGGCTATTGTATGTTTCTTGGAAATAACTTGGTCTCTTGGTCTGCGAAGCGTCAGTCGACTTTGTCCCGCTCTAGTGCAGAGGTCGAGTATCGAGGGGTAGCCAATGTGGTTTCTGAATCATGTTGGTTACGTAATCTTCTTTTAGAGCTTCATTGTCATATTCAGAAAGCTACCTTGGTTTATTGTGATAATGTTAGTGACATCTACCTTTCTGGTAAGCTTGTTCAACATCAGCGCATTAAACACATCGAGATGGACATTCACTTTGTTCGTGAAAAGGTAGCTCGTGGACAAGTATGCGTCTGCCATGTCCCTTCCATGTATCAAATTGCAGACATCTTTACCAAAAGTCTTCCGTCAGTACTCTTTGAAGATTTTAGGGACAGTCTCAGCGTACACCGCTCGCTATGACTGCGGGGGTGTGATAAATATCAAAGATTTACACTTAATGTATATCACGGTTTTGTACATATTTTAGGTAATATATATTCCGTGTATATATACCATATATAGCCCACAGTTTTTGGTAGAATTGTACATTAATTAGTATTGTATACTTACCATAATTATAAGAGTCTTGTACTACTAGAATAGAGTTTTGGAATTTGAGTAGGAATAAGTTTTCTATTATGAAAATATGTAAATTGTATATATACTATTTTATTAATGAAAATAATCAAGGGATTATTTCTTTCAATCCTTTCACCATATGTATATATTTTTTGGTTTCCCCTGATGTCCGATATTTATATTGGAGTCTAACTTAACTCGGATTTGCATCGAGAAATGTCACATTGAGAGGTAAAAAAAAGCCTCTTCTAACAAAGACAACTCCATACACAATAAAATTCGAACCAAAAACCTTTGATTAAGGATGATTTAACCATATATTTTATTCTCAAGTCTCAGTTCTTATTCTAACCTAAAAACGACAGATCCTTGTCAAGCAAATCTACAGGTTTAAGTAATTAATTAGTCAAAAAAATTAGGGTAAATTATAAAATAGTGGGACTTAATTTTTCTGAAGAAAATCGAGGCAGGAGTTCTATGTATTTTTCGAAGAAGAATTGTCCAACACAATTTTAGGATGAACATTTACTAAGTTGATAAATATCCTCATTAAAACTAAAATGTTTAGTAACATGCTAATTATTGGCGAGAGTAGGAAAACAAAATCTTCAAAGCTGCTAATAATACATGATTGTTAGGAATCTGGGATTGTTTATTAGGCCCAAAAACTATATACCATATGGGCCAAGGACAAGTAAAAGAAACTTAAAAAGTTGTTTAATTTCTAAATTATAAGTAGTACTAGCACCTTTTTTGTAAGTAATTTGTGTTTTTTTGGTGAACCAAACTCAATCTTCAGTTCACCTACCAAAACTCTCTTAACACTGATTTATTAATCATCAATTTCAAGTTAGCATCTCTTTATCTCTGAAAGAAAAGAAGATAAGACCACCTTTTCAAGGAAAGAGTGCTCAGAAATTTAAGGAACTGGCAATGATTAAGTAGGAAAAAGAGGAAATAATTAAACTAATTAAAAAGGACTCTAATACTCCTCTGTATAAAAAAGAGTGTATATTTAGCTTTTTTTTTTATTAAAAAGAATATTCATTTATCGAATCAAAGAAAGAAAATTAATTTTATTTTTTTAGATTTATCTTTATTAAGTATTAGATAACTCAAATCTCATTAACTATTTAATTATGGACATTTTAGTCAATTACCTATTTTGACTTGAAATTAATATTTTGTCAAGAAATATGTATATGACTAAGGAGTTTTTACTTTTTAGTTTTTACTAACACCGATGGCATTTAAAAATTCATTCCAGTAGCATTTGGAAAATAATTACTCGTACTTGCAATACCACTTGTCGGCTGATACAGAACAAGCAAGCTAATTAGAGTTTCAAGTCAACAAAGAAGCCGTAGAAAAGAAAGGAATTCTTGTACGGAGTAATCTTAAAAGATTCTTTATCCCTTTATCTGTAATCCAAAGAAATTGGAAAACCCAAAGTTTTCGAATAACCCCACAGTACTACTTTACTCAATATCATTTCACGTATATAAGAAAATAAATATGTCAATAAGCCAAGTTGAATTAACAGTTACGATACTTTATATATATAAAAAATAATTTTAATATGTATATATATATTGTAATTTTTTGATAAGGGAATTCAAATAAGAGCAAATTCAGAAATGAAGTTTACATAACAACTTCAAGTTAATATAGAATAATAACTTGGTTCACAATCAAATATTTAACAAATATTTTAAAACATATATACACGGTATGAGCAAAAAGTTAGTGAGTTCTCAAAAACCTGTAACTAATTATGCTCCTAGCTTCCCCCTTATTATTTTCATATGGACCCCTTAATTAACGTTTTTAAATGTGACAAACTAATCTAATTTGATTTTAACTCTCACAAAGACCTACCTTCTACTTTATAGCTCATTGATTATAGGAGTAAATCGAATGAAGGTTTAAATTTGTGTTCCATACATTAGTTCTTTTTAGTTTCAATTGGTGTCTTGGTATTTATATTGGGGTTGATTAAATTCAGATAGCGCGTTTTAAGACTCATTTTCAACAAAAAAAATTATTCTCAGAAATTGAAATTCGAGATATCTTATTAAAGATGGAGTCATTCCAAACCATCCCGTTATAACTCATATTGGTGCTTTCATTAGTTAAACATCCAAAATATGATGGTTTTGTGAACTTTTAATGTATCGGGTCGTGCCTGAATCATAGTAATAAGCACAGAGAAGTCCCTGGGGCATAGCTGGATGACAAAGGAAGGGAAACTTAAAATTCAGATGGAGGCCTGCAACGTGAGTTCAAATCTTGGTGGGAACAATTTGCTCTCTTCTGTGGTAGGACCTTGTAGGTGATATCAGTTGCTCTGTTCTCAAATCCTGATCATTCAGACATATTCCGTGATTTACTGATAATAATGATGAGGAATCGGGACTACTATCTCCAGAAATAGTCTGGCGTAAGCCGAAAGCTGAATATTAAAAAAAAAAAACTGAGAAGCGTGACATTTTTCTTTAAAGAGACGGACAAAAGGCTACAATTACGCTTACAGATTGCCGATTCAAATGCAATCCTTGTCTACTTTTTCATGCTAAGGTTTCTTTTTGACATTTTACCTCACTAGTTCCGAAAGGTCAACTACTTTCGACCAAACGGAAACGTTTTCTCAAAAATGGTTCTTGGTGAGGGAGTTTTATTGAGTTAGCTTCTATAAACTAACTGGTCGTTTGGCATAGGTAAAGATCTTTTATCTTGGGTGTCACCACAATGGAAGTTGATAATTTTTTTTTTTTACATATAAGGTATATTAATATTATTAATGGTATGAGACCTTCTAAAAAATCGTGTGGATTTAGCTCAAATTAAACACATATATCACACCATATTAAAAGTATTTTTGAACCGACTTATCACAACAATTAATATCAAAGTCAAATATATAATCTACAAGAAAAGTATATATGGAAATGATGAAATGATAGTGTGGGACCTAATTTATAATACTTTAATTGCCCATCTACGTGTAACTTGAGACGCATACACCTATTAAGGAAGCTGTGTGCTTCGGTAGCCATATAACTACTCAAATGATTTGGGTGACATACAATGGTTCTCCATTTTAGCCCATAAATTTTGGTGAGGGCATGTGGCACTAGTTCAAGTGAAATTGTTGAGTTTGCAAACAAAGTTCTACTTTGGAAGTTGATAAGAAAAAGACGTTATATATGACATGTAGTACTGATACTTTTAATAGTGTGAGATCTTTTAAGAAAGATCATATGAACCTGATCTAAATGAAATCGAACAAACTTCATAGTATCTTAAAATTGGTTTAACCCAACATTTTGCCACTACCATATCATATTAAAGATTACAACAAATAATATTCGTAATAAGAGTAATTAGTTACTTAAAAATAGACTAACAACAAATTACAATAGGGAGTTAAATTACATTGGTCAGTGTAAGTAAGTTAAATTCACCTTAGTTATTTCTTGGTTTGAGAAGTAAATCAGATTCAGATATATATAGTACGCAGTATATCTACTAGCTAGATGAAATGGTTATTCCACTTCATGCATGGACTGAAAATTATTCCGGTGGGTTGACTGTCCGGGAATCATTTTATTCAGTATTGTCGACAGGGAAATGCACTTCTATTTTTATTGGCTCAGATCATTATGTGGTCAACTTAGGGTTGGTACTGGCACATGGCTAATATATCCATCTCACCAGTAAATTGTTTTATCATGTGCTGCTACAATCCAACTGATCAGCTTGACACTTTTAATTCGTCTATCAGTTATCTTCCCTGCCCCGTCTCCCAAAAGAAAAATCCACGCAAAGTAAAAGTTTGAAAAGAAAAATAGTGTAAGTTATGTGTACTAGGTTTACATAATTAGGTTACTTTGATAAGTGATAAATAATCTGTTATAACATATTAACTCACGTGAATAGTAAAATTAATATGTTTTAGTGCATTTATCCATCTTCTTGGTGGTTGACACGTTTCCAGTTTACTTGTCTACTTTTGATTTGTTCTTTAAAAACTCATTTGTTTGGAGCTAGATTGTTTTACTAATTGCCCATATTAATTATGTTTTGAAATCTGAATTTAAGGACCTGTTTGGCCATAGATATTTTTTACTTTTTTTTCAATTTTTTTTTCACTTTTTTTTTTAAAATTGGTGTTTGACCATGAAAATTCCAAATACAACTTGAAGTTATATTTGAAATTTGAAAAACACCCCAAACCTTGTTTTCACAGTTTTTACTTTTTATTTTTGGTTATTACTTTTATCTTTCACTTTTCAAAATTTACCCTATATTTTTTATTTTTATAAATTTGATCCCGTGATAAATTCGACTTATGAGTTTCATGATCGCAGGGATATAAAAGAGGTTGTATGCATCAATGAACAAACTCAATTTGTAAATTATGATCTTGCATGGTCTGAAAAATAGCATTGCAAAGAAAAATAGGACCTTAATTTTCCCTCTAATAATACATCCCATTAGCCACATGTTAAATGAATATGCAAAGTAAATTGATTTGCTCAATGATTTGTCTTTATTAGGATATCGAAAGCTATTATGTCTATTAATTGTTTTGGGTGATTTTACTAGTTTTTAAAATTTGGGAGTATAAATTATATTTTATATTTTTTTAAAAATGTATTCCAACAATCAAATATCATTTGCAAAAACTACGACCAAACACCACTTCAACTTCAAAAATTCCAAAAAAAATGAAATTATTTTTTATTTCTGTGGCCAAACGCCTACTCACTTCTAGTACTCTATGTAATTACTTAATAATAAGTATATAAAAAGAAAATAATACATCTCTTTTGATTTGTTAAAATGCACAATTTTTTTCAAAATAATGAACAAGTTAAAAGAAAAACGATTTTTTATTCTATCTTTTAGCAAAACAATAAATATAGTTTCAGTAGCTAGAAGTGGAAAACGTGAGCTGCTTCAGAGATGTCCATACTGCCCCTTAATTTAGTGTGCATGTACCAAGACGCTAATGAATACACATAACATGGGAGAGGGAGAAATCTGTGGAATATAGTAAAATGGTCCATATAAAGACGACCATTTGTATGGGACTTACAAATGCATATCCACTTTCCCCACAAACCGACATTCTTTCAACTATTTGCTGTCATATATGTGAAAATGCATTATTGCAGGAAAAATCAGAACACTATACAAATTGGGGGATTTCATGTCTGAAGTTAGGTTTTTCTTTCAAGAGTATAGATATTCCATCCGTTCCATATTAGTTATCCACATAAATATTCGTTCTAAAATATTTGTTTATTTATAAATTTAAGATAGAATTAATTAAGTTTATTCTATTTTATTCTTAACATTAATTATTTTTTAAAGTAATCATTATTAATTTTATGAGGTGGAGGGAGTATCGATTAGGCAAAAATTAACATTTATTAAGAACACGTGTGCATCTGCTAGCCTCTTGTTTGTTCTCCTTATCCTCTAACCAAATAATATTAGTACAGCTAATTTTCAGATCAACTGTATATGCCAGAAGGCAAAAACGAGTGAACCTCATTACTATGAGCAGCTTTGGATAATTCAGTCGATTATTAATATTAATCTAGATTTTTTGTCGGCAATATGTTGTTCATATGTTAATTTTGTGTATATTTCATTAGAAGTTCATATTAGCACGTGTGTATAATGTAAAATATACCATATTTAATGTTTTGTAATTATGGTAGAATTAAGATCCCTATTGTATAACGATTCCATATTGTACATCTATATATATTTGTATTAATGAGAAAGACTCCCCAAAGAAGATTAATACAATCTTACATGGTATCAGAATCAAATCCTAAAACACTTAATTTTCTTTCTTGCCAGCCAACCCCCACCCCCACCCCCCACGGGCAGCAGCCGCCAGCAGCCTCCCCTTTTTTTTTTCCTGGCATCTCTTCTCTCTTTCTGTAGCCACCATGTCTCCTCCAAAGCTTCTGCATCCTCCATTACTAGCTCTCTTTGTCATAAATATTATCTTGTCTTATTAGATGACTACTCTCAATTTATTTGGATTTATCCACTAAAGTTCAAATCATAGGTTTTTGCAAAATTTCTTGAGTTCCGTATTTATGTCAAACACAATTTGAAAAAGCCATCAAATCTTTTCAATGTGATAATGGTCGTGAATTTAATAATTCCACGTTTCACAAATTTTGCAAAAATAATGACATGATTTTTTGATTTTCGTGTCGCCACACCTCTCCTCAGAATGGAAAAGCTGAACGGATCATCCGCACTGTAAATAACATGGTCTGTACCTTCCTTTTTCATGCATCTCTTTCTCCTTCCTTTGGGTTTGTGCGGTCAAAATGGTAGAATACGTCAATATTTTAACCACTAGCACCCTTCACAATATAACCCCAACCGAAATTTTATACCGTCGGATCCCCTACGGATTTTCGGTTGCCTTTGCTATCCAAACCTTGCCTCCACCGCCCCTCACAAATTAACACCCCGAACCACTCTATGTGTCTTCATAGGGTTTCCGCCTAATCATATGGGCTATCTGTGCTATGACCTGTGCACCCGTCAAATTCACATCTCACGTCACATTACGTTTGACGAAACCATATTCCCTTTTTCGAACATCCAAAAATACCGAAAAACAAACTACACCTCTCTTGACTAGTCAGACATGTCCCCCGTCATCCTCAGTCAGTTGCGTCAGCCAACCACCGCCAGTCCGCCACTGCCACCCACCGCTGTCACCTCCAACATAGTCATTACACCATCGTCGTCGTCTCTGCCACAATCTCAATCGTCGCCGCCCGCCGCCACCTCTGGCAGCCGGCGCTCCGACACAGACCACACCACCAGTCATCGGAACCCCCATCGCCCAACCATTGTGTCTCCGCCATCGGACCTCACCATAGCCGACCCTCCGGTCCAACACCCTTCCCCCGACTTATCTCCAGTCATTGCCTCATTGGCATCCCAAACCCATCAACAACACAGTTTGACCCAAACCCACCACCGTCGCCATATCCAAAAAAACCATCCAATCCTTGACCCAACCCGAAGCCCCGACAGACACCCCCACACCACCACAACCACCACAACCACTATCATACCCAGAAAATACACAACCGACACCCCACCCCGTCGTCAACACCAGTTCCTGCTCCCCACCCATTCCGTCGATCAGATCCATAAACCAACAACTCTTACAAAATACCGAACATACCCTGTCCCCACCCACCATATGGAAACCCGTGCTCAACATGGAATTTTCAAACCCAAAGTCTAATTTAACTTGTCCACCCAAACCGTTTCACCAATTCCTAAAAACCCAAAATTGGTCATACTAGACCCGAATTGGAATGCGGCCATATGTGAGGAATTTAATGCTTTAACGAAATAACACACTTGAGATTTGGTTCCTATCCCGGAAGGGGTGAATGTGATCCGATGCATGTGTATTTTTCGTCACAAATACAGAGACAATGGTGAGGTTGAGAGGTATAAGGTGAGACTTGTGGTTAATGACACTAATCAGCATAAGGGCATTGACTATGGTGAGACATTCAGTCCGGTTGTCAAACCGGCTACTATTCGCACAGTTCTGAGTATTGTCATGGGTAAGCATTAGCCGATTCATCAACTTGATGTAAAAAATGCTTTTTTACACGGGGTTTGAAAGAAACTGTTTACATGCATCATCCGCCTGGTTTTGTCCATCCAGCATCCCCTCAGTATGTATGTCGTCTTCGTAAGTCACTCTATGTTTTGAAACAGACCCCTCGAGCGTGGTATGATCACTTTGCACAGTACATTATGCAAATTGGGTTCGTCTGCAACAAGTGTGATAACTCTCTATTTACTTTTCATCGAGCTAATAGCATTGCGTATTTATTGTTATATGTGGATGACATTGTGCTTACTGCCTCCTCTGATGTGTTGAAACATAAGATTATTGCACTACTTAAAACTGAATTTGCTATGACTGACTTGGGGAAGTTGAGCTATTTTTTGGGGATTTCAGTGACTCGTTCTGTGGATACTATGTTTTTATGTCAGCGCAAGTATGTAGAGGAGATAGTGTACATGGCTAAAATAGCAAACTGGAAGATCATGTCCACTCCGATTGACTCTAAATGAAAACTTAGTATCATTGATGGTAACCTAGTGTTTGATCCCACTCTTTACAGGAGTCTTGCAGGTGGACTTCAGTATCTTACTTTCACCAAGCCTGACGTTGCTTATGTTGTTCATCAGGTATGCTTATTTATGCATGCCCTAGGGAGCCTCATTTTACTGCTCTTAAACGTATCATTCGATATGTTAATGGCACACTTGACTATGAATTACATCTATACCCCTCAGCACCGATCAAGTTGTTAGTATATGAATGAAGCAAACCGTCGGTTGAGGCCTCACCGAGCTTTGTCTATGTCTTCATCCCGGACACTTCATGATAGATTCCATTTTCCTCCTAAAACAACTTCTTTTCTGTCAGTCACCTTGCAGCAGCATATACGGATGTTGATTGGGCAGGCTGTCCAAACACGCGCCGCTCGACCTCCGGCTACTGTGTGTTTTTAGGGGATAATCTCGTTTCTTGGTCTGCCAAGAGGCAAGCCACATTATCCCGTTCAAGTGCAGAAGTAGAGTATAGAGGAGTTGCAAACGTTGTTGCTGAGATTTGTTGGCTCCGAAACCTTCTTTTGGGGCTTCAGTGTCCCTTACGTAAGGCGTCTGTGGTTTACTGTGATAATATATCCGCCATATATTTATCTCATAATCCGGTTCAGCATCAGTGAACCAAACATATTGAGATGAATATACACTTTTTCGTGAGAAGGTTGCTCTCGGTCATGTTAAGATGTTGCACGTGCCTTCCACATATCAGTATGCAGATATATTCACAAAAGCCTTCCTAGACAGCTCTTCCTTGACTTCAGTTCCAGTCTTAGCGTTCGACCTCCTTCCGCTCAGACTGAGGGGGTGTATTAGCACGTGTGTATAATGTAAAATATACCATATTTAGTGTTATGTAATTATGATAAAATTAGGATCCCTATTGTATAAGGAAACCACATTATACACCTATATATATTTGTATAAATGAGAAAGGCTCCCAAAAGAGATTAATACAATTTTACGGTTCAATTCATTACAAATTTTTCTTCTTCTTTTGCTTTTATTGCGTTTTACCTTTTAAAGATGTAATTAAATATCTTCTCTATCTAATACTTGAGCTGTTCATATGAGAAGACAGTATTCGAGACTTATTATAAGAAGTCAACACAAATTGTTGCAATGTTTTCACTATTTCAAATTGAAACCCATGGCATATATATTATGCAAACACACACTCCTCAACATCAAGTATATTACCAATTTCAACTTGTATAATTAATTTCATCTAATTTATATCAAATTAATTAATAGTAGATAACATGTGCCTACTCTGTTGTAGGCCACTTGTTCTTGTCCTATAGTTATCATTATAAATAAGAATCATAATGCAAACAGTAGTGATTAATATTATTAATTTAGTATAATAAACGTAAGTGGATCGTCACGTATCTAAATTCTCTTCTTATCTGACCATCATTTATATTTCTCAAAAATCAAAATTCTCTTCAAAAGGTTGTGATCTAGTAATCAATGAAATGAGTTAGAAAATCATTAGTTTTGCATCAAATTTTAGAGGTAAAAACACTATATAATTTTATTCATCTGGTCAAGTTTTGATGGACAAAATTATCCGACACATATGTTGATGAGAGCTAGCAGATACCCATAAAATTACTCGGGATGTACGACAACCGATGGAAACACTACAATAATTATCAAAAAGGAAAGATTTAAAGACAAGAAATAAGCTATGGTCACTGAAGAAGGAAGTAAAGATATTCATACAACTTATGAGCCCAGTTGACCCACAGTTTTTATATTGATGTTTCCCACTTTTTACATGACTCCCAAATGAAGTAATGATTAGCTTCTTTTTCTTTTCCAGGAAGCTCTCTCTTTTTAATGTGATTATACTTAAACAATTAGAAAACGCCTTTCACATTCATGTTTAACATTCATAAGCTTCAACAAGACTTAATTTCCTCTAATCACAAAGCCATAGACCTAATTTCTTCCTTCTTTCATTTAAGACCATTATATTTAGATAGGGTGACTTAGAATATAAGAAAAAATAGCGGGAAATCATTCAACCTCTTTGTTTCTTTAGTATTTATTACTAGGAACAACTAGGGTGGACCAGAATTTTGAGACAAGGCTCGTGCTCAGATACAGAATGGGAACAAAGCTTGTTTGTTTCTAATCTCATTGATATTCTTTTTTTTTTTTCCTTTCTATTTCCTGATGATTGCCACAATTCATGTTACTCATAATATTAGTTGTGACACTGAGTTACGTATAAACAATAATTTATCATAAAGTTTCAGCATAATTCCACATGCAAGCAAGTGACAATCATTGGTGCTTTTTGGCTTCATCCTTTTCTTTTTTTTTCTTTTGGATTTCCTAATAGATTTTTGGCTATTTTTTTACTAATAAGTGCCACGATCTTGTTGTTGCTCTTGTTTCTTCAACTAATAACAAGTTCTAATTCTTATTTGATAGCCATATGGATTATGTTAATTAACAAGAATATTATAGAGACTTCCCATTATTTGGCTATTATATTGCAAATACCGGTTAGGAAATAATACCGTGTTGGCTAGTAAATAATCACATATTGAGGTAGAAAAAATCATCAACATACTCAGTGTAATCTCACCAAGTGGGGTTCGGAGAGAGTAAAGTGTATGCAGATCTTCCCTTACCTTGAGGGTAAGAGAGGCTATTTTCGATAGACCATCGGCTCAAGAAAAAATATTTTGCAATTTGGAAAAGAAAATAACGAAAATGAAGTCATGTCAAAGTACTACAAAAAGCCTGACATAACATATTAAGGTAGAAAAAGAAAAGAAAAAGAGTTGCGAAAATTAAACAAGTCTGAAATAAATGATGATAATCTAACTATACATATTCCGATCTCTACTTGGATTGCTACTAGAGGAAATTTTAATGTGTCACAGTTTTGTGACACATCCACCTCAACGTTTTAGTACTTCGGTAGTTCACAATTGTTAAATCCACTAATTAAGTACATTAACTATAAATGAATTAAGAATTGAAATGACTATACAAAATAATGTAGAAGCCAATGCTGGTAATATCTCCCTGTCAATGCACAGTTGAACAATGTTAAATATACATATCACACGGTATACACGTGTATATCTTATGTATACACGTGCATATCTTATATATATGGTCTCGGATTTGTGTATATTGGGCAGTCTCGGCCATGTATATTTTAGCCAATGTTTGTTGTAATATTTTAGTGTAAATATTACATTAATTAGTATTGTACACTTACCATAATTATAGGGGTCTTGTACTACTAGAATAGAGTTTTGGGATTAGAATAGAAATAAATTTTCTATTATGGAAAATTATAAATTGTATATATACTCTTTCATTAATGAGAATAATCAAGGGATTATTTCTTTCATGGTATCAGAGCCAGACCCATTCCAATTCTTTGTTCACCGATGTTGGGTCCCCAAATTATATTATCCACGCTCCAGTTAACAAGGTCTGAACGTGCGGGAGAGTGTTAAAAGTCCCACATCGAGTATGGAATGGGAACATGGACTCCTTATATGGACTTGGACAATACTCACCCTATAAGCTAGCTTTTGGAGTTGAGTAAAGAATGGATTTTGGCCTAACTCAACTCCAAAAGCTAGATTATAGGGTGAGGATTGTCTAAGTCCATATAAAGAGTCCATGTTCCCATTCCATTTCCGATGTGGGACTCTTAACACTCCCCGCACACCCAGACCTCGTTAACTAGAGCGTGAACAATATAATTTGGGGGCCAACATCGGTGAACAAAGAATTTGAATGAGCCTGACTCTGATACCATGTAAAGAATGGATCTTGGGCCTAACTCAACTCCAAAAAATAGCTTATAGGGTGAGGATTGTCCAAGTCCATATAAGGAGTTCATGTTCCCATTCCATTTCCGATGTGGGACTGAAGCAATCAAGATAATTTATTATTCATATATCATCGTGGTTCTTTCCTGGCTTACATACTATTATATGTGGATGATATTATCTTGACTGCCTTTTTTGATACATTACGCCAGTCTATCATGACAATGGTCAATTCTGAGTTTGCTATGAAAGACTTGGAGCCCTTGAGTTACTCTTTGGGGATTGTTGTCACTCGTCATACATGTGGGTTATTCTTATCGCAACGTAGGTATGCAGCTGAGATCATTGAGCGAGATGGTATGTCCTCATGCAAGTCCACTTCCACTCCGGTTGATACTAAACCCAAGCTAGGGGCTGCGGCTGGCTCACCTTACGAGGATCCGACCCGCTATCGCAGTCTTGCAGGGGCTCTTCAGTATCTTACATTCACGAGACCAGACATTACGTATGTCGTACAACATGTGTGTTTGTTTATGCATGATCCCAGGGTTGAGCACATGAATGCGCTAAAACGTAATATTCGGTATACCCCGTGGGACACTTAACTTTGGGATACATTTATATCCATCATTAGCGTCTACACTTGTCTCGTATACAGATGCTGATTGGGGTGGCTGTCCGGATACTAGACGTTCCACGTCCGGCTATTGTATGTTTCTTGGTAATAACTTGGTCTCATGGTCTCCGAAGCGTCAGTCTACATTGTCACGCTCTAGTGCAGAGGCTGAGTATCGAGGGGTGGCCAATGTGGTCTCTGAATCATTTTGGTTACGTAATATTCTTTTAGAGCTTCATTGTCCAATTCAGAAAGCTACTTTAGTTTATTGTGATAATGTGAGTGTCATCTACCTTTCTGGTAATCCTGTTCAACACCAGCGCACCAAACACATTGAGATGGATATTCACTTTGTTCATGAAAAGGTAGCTCGTGGACAAGTACGCGTCTGCCATGTCCCTTCCAGATATCAAATTGCAGACATCTTTACAAAGGGTCTTCCTCGGTCCTTTTTGAAGATTTTAGGGACAATCTCAGCGTACGAAGACCGCCCGCTATGACTGCGGGTGTGTGTTAAATATACATAAGATATACACGTGTATATCTTATATATATGGTCTCGGATTTGTGCATATTGGGCAGTCTCGACCATGTATATTTTAGGTAATGTTTGTTGTAATATTTTAGGGTAAATATTACATTAATTAATATTGTACACTTACCATAATTATAGGGTCTTGTACTACTAGAATAGGGTTTTGGGATTAGAATAGAAATATGTTTTCTATTATGGAAAATTGTAAATTGTATATATATACTCTTTCATTAATGAGAATAATCAAGAGATTATTTCTTTCAAACAAGAACTTCACAAATTAGGAAAATATTAAGGAAAAAAAAACCTCTCATACAAATATTTTGGTTCGCCCATTGAGTTAGCTAGCTATCACGAGTTATGGACGTATGTTAAGTGCACATACATAATTTGGACAAAAAAAAAACATTTTCTCTAC
Organism: Anisodus tanguticus; assembly: GCA_034509755.1. Lineage (NCBI taxonomy): Eukaryota > Viridiplantae > Streptophyta > Magnoliopsida > Solanales > Solanaceae > Anisodus > Anisodus tanguticus. Next base: position 9,786,710 of record CM067554.1, on the reverse strand, counting down.
AACTCCAATAAATATATATTCATATGTTAAATCGTGTAATGAACCTTGCCTCCGAAAGAAAAATAAAAAGGTATCAGATATGATTGGGTGATCTCACTAACAACTACTACCACTCTCACAACCCAAGCACATGGCACATATTGTCTGCTTTGGCCAACAGACCTCATGGATTAGTCTCTCGGGCTATACTGTCATCGAGCGCAAAAGCGTGCATACCATATAAATTTTGTGTTTTGACTTACAAAGTTCTTCAGTTTCCTCTTCCATTCCGATGTAGAATTCGTCTAACGTGTTATGTGTTATGCATGTGCACCTCTTCTTCTGAAGTTTAACAGCTTAGCAGTTTGTCAGTCCTTCTCTATTATAGTTTTACCCCTCATTGGCCCGCCCTCCTTCATGGCATCACATCTTCTTTCTTTTCCTACCTCAAAAAGATCAAACAAGAATTAATGTTGAGTAATGTAAGCTAAGAAAATTTAGCATGTCTGATCATATTGTCTCGTAACAAAATTTGAAAGTAAAGCATCATCTAAATTGATAATGTGCTTACAAAGCAAAGAAAGTTCATTGATGAATTTTGGAAGGACTTGTATCTGTTTGGTTCCTGTGTTATTTGTAAATTTGTGATAGTGATCGGAAATTGACCACATTGACTGGCACCAAAATTTGCTGGGACTAAAAGGGACATAAGGTTTGCTTGAAACTTCACTATCAGAACAAATGGACAAAACATTAAAAAATCAAGAAGAAAATAAATGGAAAAGATGCAAATGGGATTCAGTAACTAGATTTGCTGTCGGGGTTGAAAAGAGCAGCCTACCTTAATTTGTTTGAACATTTTCCCCCTTCATTCAATTCTAATTCTGGATTCATGTATCTGGTCCAAGACGATTCATATCTCTTATTTCATTTTATGTGATCTTCGACTGATGCTACTAAAAATATGAGAATTTCCGAGGGACTTCCGGTCGGAAAATCCGTCAGAATTTTGTTTGTCGGTAACGTTTTTGGCGAACTTCCGATGTATTTCGACCGATTTTGTTGGAAACAATCATTGAAAATTCCCGTTTAGTGTGAACATGAAAGTTAAAAAACGGAAGAAAGACTTTTGAAAATTGTGATTTTTAAACATGTTATGTTATTTGTGTGACTATAAAATCATGTTATTACTGGTAAAATAGAATATTAAAGTTAAACTAAATTTTAAAATATATAGTCACATGTTGATGGAGTACTTAATAGGAGTAGCATTTATTATAGCCTTTATCCTTTGCCAATTTGTGAAACTGTGTTCAAAATGCAAGATTTCAGTTTGGTTACATTACTATATTTTGTTTTACAAAGAAAAGTGAAACAAGAAATTAAGGGAAGATGAGTATATTATTTAAAGTAGAATACGAGAGCCTAAATATGATATGTTGACATTTTAGGCCCTATTAGGAGTATATTTGTATGTCTTGTGCTAATTTACTTCGAGTACAAACATGGTTTTTAGAAGTCTCTGATTTAGATCACGATCATACTTTATAGTTCACCTTTGAAATTGAGTAGATTAAAACAAACTAAGTAGATATACAAACTACTCCAGAGTATGACTTAATCTTTTTGAGCCAATTCGCACGATTGCCCCTATTTTAGGGCAGTATTTAATTTCCCCCCTCAAATTGCTAGTCTTTAATTTTTGTTCTTTGCCTAAAAAAACAATCGAAAATACATTTGGGGTTGTGGGTTCGAATTTCAGCAGAGTCAAAAAGAAAAAACCGCAAAGCAAGATTTCATCAGAAAATATGCCTACTCGGCCAAAGTTGTATAAAAATTATGCCTTTAAGGGGCAATAATTTCTATGTAATTATGCCTCCGAAAATACCTCTGAGGTTGTGGGTTCGAATCCCAGCAGTCAAAAAGAACGAAAAAAACGCAAGGCAAGATTTCATAAAAATTATGCCTATTCGGCCAAAGTTGTATAGAGATAATGCCTTAAGGGTCATAGTTTCTATGTAACTATGCCTGAAGGTAAAATTTCATTGAAGATTTAAGATTATGCCTTGTCCAACTAGTTACATAGAAACTATGCCTCAATGGGCATAATATTTATATAACTTTGGCCGAATAAACATAATTTCTTGCAATTTTTTTCCTTTTTTTTCTTCTGCTACAGTTCAAACTTAGAATCTTTGATTTAGTAGACCCGCGAATAAAGAGTACTTTGACCCATAAATTTTTATTAAAGGAGAAGTAGGGACAAAAACTAAAGACCAACGAATTAAGGGGGTAAAATTAAAGACCGGCCCGTATGAACGATAATTCGTGCTATTTTTTTTTTTAATCTTTTTGATGTTTATTGGATCAATATAGGTTGAGTGATGGGTTATAATCCAGCCCAATTAAAGTTTGGGAAGAAAACGCAAGTTTTTGCGCTGAGTGTTCTACAAAAGGAGTGGTCTTTAATTTTTTTATCCTTCGTTTTTTAAATATTTAATTTCGACCCTTACCTTCATTTAATGAAATTCTTGTGACGCAAATACTCTTCCATCCATCCTAAATAGCGTAGCTTTCTTCTTCAAACATCCTCCTTTTATTCTATCAATGGTGGAAGAACCCTCTTCTCTTCATAGCCTCCAAGAACAATAATATGGCGCCAATAATTTTGTTAGTTCATAGGTCACTACAGTACAACTCTATTACTACTCCATAAGTTCTTTTTAGCTCATCATTTTTTGGTACAATTTATACCTTTTAAAAGAAAAATTTAAGAAAAATGTGAGGTTTAGCAGAGAATCTACCTGTTTATAAGATGTGAGTTCTGGACTACATAAGAGATTTCCGTGGTTGCGGTATTTTCTACCCGCATATGTTATGAGAAGTGCAGAGTGCAGACCATGTCGGATTGGGCTTAAAATATTTTTTGTGATTGCTGAATGTTTAGTCATTGCTTTCTGCTTTGAAAAGAATAAACTTAATTTAGACATTGCCAAAGATTTAGATAGTGATTTATTTTAATGTGTTCAAAAAAAAAAACAAGATTTAGTCAATGAAACTTGGGAAATTAGTTACACAACTTATGCCGGATAACTTAAATTCTACATAACTATGCCGGATAAGTCATAGTTTCTATTTAACTTTGCATGAAACTATGCCTTCTCCGGCATATGTTCGTAGAAATAAAGTTATGCCGGTTAAGACATAGTTTCTATGTAACTTTGCCCGAATAGTCATAGTTTCTATATAACATTTGCCTTGCGAAATTAGTTACTACACAACTTATGTCGGATAACTTAATTTCTACATAACTATACCGGATACACCATAGTTTCTATGTAACTTTGCCTGAAACTATGCTTCTCCGGCATATGTTCTGTAGAAACGAAGTTATACCGGATAAGACATATTTTCTATGTAACTTTGTCCGAATAGGCATAGTTCTATATAACCTTTGTCTTGCGAAATTGTTTCATTTTTTTACTCTATAGAATTATGTCAGGTAAGACATAGTTTTTATATAACTTTGCCCGAATAGGCATAGTTTTTATAAAATCTTTGCCTTATCTGGCATAAATTTTCACCATGGGATGTGTAAAGCGTAAACTACGGCTCATTGACCCTGTTCTGTTAGTTCTCTATTACTACTTCTTAGTGTCACTGACAATCCATCTATCCCATAATCTTGTGTCCAAGTTGACTTTTCATTCAAATAAGTATCAAGTCAAAGATGTTTTTTAACATTATTGCATAGTTAAATATTCTTTTTTTAATAGTTAATTATTCTGGATCCTAGACATGATTGTGTCCTTCATTATTGTATTATTTGTCCGCTTTTGTCATCTTAGATGTTTTTAAATTTGATCCTACAGTCAACCTTGATCGAAGCCACTTACCTTAGAATGTCTGATATGGACAGAGAGTTTGGATGGAGAGATTAGTGGTTGGGTTGTTTTTTAGTATATGTCGTATCGCTGCAGTCTTGCTTACATTTTATTGCTTGGTGATAGAGGAATTCAAGTTGGAACTTTAATTCAACTATGGAGAAGTTTAAAATTATAAGGTATTCCCTTAATTGCATTTAAATCATGAATATTGAAGAAGATGAAGTGAAGAACCCTAAACTATGTGGGAGGGATAGTTTCGTCCTAATATTATTGATTTAAAGTACTGAAGGGCAAATATTAAAATATTATGAGGGGAAAAAATTAAAGACCAGCCCAAAATAAGGAAATTTGTGCCAATGACCCAATAAAACGCAAGTAGACAAAAGTATAAAAATATTTATATATTATTAACAGGTAAATGCAGTAAATAATATGTAGCAGTTTAATTACGAGTTCTACAGTAAAGCAACTTCCTATGTATAAGGAAACCTCCACATGTTCCTACTTTTTTGCTAATATCTTCCAAACAGTTACATCTAATTTTAATACTATAACTTCTTCATCCTTGTTAAATGCATATAAACCGTATATAAAAAGCATATAAAAAGCATATATATATATATATATAAAAGAGAAATATGATCTTATTTGTATTGTATAAATGTATGATCAGTAATCTTTTAAGCATATACACGGTTGTTTTTAAAAAAATTGTCACACCTTAGCTTCAGGGGAGCGTACCACCTTGAACATCTGTCAGGGCCGACAAGGCTTTAGAATGACAATCACTAGAGGAACAAGTGACAGCAGAACCAACATGCATACATATATCATAAGGCCGGCAAGGCCATAACAATAGTACTATCAGACTGACAAGAAGGCCGACCAGACCATACAAAATGACAATGCATAACCCACTAGTCTACAAGCCTTTAAGAGTCATAAAACAACAATCAGGCCGGGAGAGGGACCCGACATACCCATAATATGTACATAAATGCATACCCAAACTCATATAGCAACTCCGAAAGAAAAGGAGTGCTCCAACTCAAGCTGAGTAGTGATCCTACTGAGGAGGCTCGTCAAATCGTCCATCTGCACCTGCAGGCATGAACACAATGTCCCCCGACAAAGGACATCAATACGAAAGAAGATGTACTGAATATGTAAGGCAGGTAAACATGTATAAGAATGTAAAGTAAGAGTAAGGTGCATAAGTCAAACTGAAACTCAGAAGAAGGTCTCAGAGGGCACACAACTGATATAACCATGAGTATATACATGTAAGTAAAAATCGGGTCACTCTATAGGGCCATATCATATAGTATCATATCAATCCCTCCGTGGGGTGTGCTCATAATAAACTGCCCGACCATATAGGACGCGGTGGTATCTGCCCAACTGATCAATGGTGTGCACATGTAGTTGTCTGTCCGATCGACTATAGCGTGGCGCGGTATGGTAAAATAGATACACATATATAAGTGCAATGCAAGATAGACTACAGGGATCTGAATAGAGCCGGAGTGGCCTATGGTCGTTATCCTCCGACTATCGTTATTGTCGCTATGTTCATCAGCACATCTTTCATTATGATTCAATAAAACAAGATATATACGAGTTGATAAACTTTCTCATTAGAATGAAGAACATAGGTACTTCTAGCTTTTAAGAGTAGAGTACTTTAGGACGGATATTCGTTTACGTTCGTTCGCATACGGATCATGCCATAAGAAGAAAGAGTTAAGAAGTACATATCTTATTCACGAAGCTACGTCGTTCCACAAGTTCTTGCATCTTCTAAGGACTGTTATCTATATCACACAAAGGATTGGTGTCAATATCAAATTCATATCCTATAGGAAAGTTCATTTAGGCTTTTTATCGAACAACTTATGTACGTAACTTCATAGGGTCATTTATAGTTCAATTTCAACATATGCTAGCACAACAACCTTCATCATCACCCCTCCCATCACCACAATGCTATCCATGTCTTCACAACTCCATTTAATATCTTAAAACATGTAAAAACAGCTCACACAACATAGACTAGCTTCAAGACTTATAATTACCAACTTCTTCAAAAATTCTCCAACAAATCTTAATTCAATACTTGTATGATCTTAAAAATAAGCCAAGTGAGATGTAGCTTACCTTAATTACACCAAAATCACTCTGTTTCTTGGCTTACTTCAACACCAAAATAGCTCTGAAGTCGTCACGACGAGGAAGGAAGAAGGTTAGCGATGTTTAAGGGATTTTTCACGTCAAACTTGGTGGTTTATCTTGGGATTTAGTTACAAATTGATGGAGAACCTTTCAGAGAGTTTTGGGATGATCTATGGTCTGGTTTGGGAGTGAAAATGAGGACCCAAGGTCGAATAAGGTGATATATAGGCTATAGCACTTAAAATCTTTCCCACCGCTCAGAAAAATGGTTCACTTTTACGGTCACTACAATTTTGTACGTTCTGTAATTTTCTCAATTTTTTTCAGATTGACAAACCGTCAATTGCATTGGAAAGTAGATTCTATGAACTTGAATTTAGATAGGTTATGTACTCGATAATTCTTTATATACTAGAAGATATATCCCGACAAGTTGGTCCAAAAATTAGGTCCGAAATTATGCCCGTCTTTCCCCGAATTTTGTCGAACTTAATTTTATTTGATCCATTTGACCCCGTAATCTAACGAAACATACGTGACACTTATTTAAACTTGTTTCCATCCAAAAATGGTATGTTAGCCTCACCGGGCTTTACGTTGCTTTACTTACGAAGCATAGTAGCTCGAAAATGCGAGATGTAACCAAAACATACAAAATGTCGAGAATACACATGGGTATAATTCTTTTGATTATAAATAAATATCATATAAGTATTATTTTGAAATTAAATTTATATAAAAAATAAACTTATACAAAAATTTATATAATGGATATGTGAATTCTTCTCTAACTGCTTTATATCTTATATACATTATTTTAATATGAACAGTAACAAAATATTGTTGTCGGCAGTTGGCAGGAAATTCCAATTCATGGTATTGGTCAAGTAAAACTTCCTTCCCTCACCCACCGTTATATTTGAAAAACATCTTACATGCACAAAATCTGATTAAAAACTTGATATATGTACGACATTTTACAACTGACAACAATGTTTCTGTGAATTTTGATCCTTTTGGATTTTCTGTGAAGGATTTTCATACGGGGATGCCACTAATGAGATGTAATAGCACGGGGGACTTGTATCCCATCATTACCACTTCCAACAACCACGTGACCAAACCAACGACCTTTGCAGCTATTTCCCCTACAGTATGGCATAATCGGTTGGGACACCCTGGAGCACCGATGTTCAACACTCTTAGAAAGAACAATTTTTTGTTGTAACAAACTTTTGGACTCTTTTGTTTGCCAAACTTGTGTGTTTGGGAAGCATGTTAAACTTCTTTTTTCATTAACTACTTCAAATACGCTTATACCTTTTGATCTTGTGCATTGTGATTTGTGGACATCACCGGTTTTGAGTTCTGCATGTCATAAATATTATATGCTTCTTCTAGATGATTATTCGAATTTTCTGTGGACATTTCCCTTTAGGACAGAAATCACAAGTCTTCAGCATTTTAAAACAATTTAGTATTTTTATCAAAACTCAATTTGGCAAATCCATTAAATGTTTTCAATGTGACAATGAGAGAGAATTCATAAATACCAATTTAATATTTTTTGTCACCAAAATGGGATGCCTTTGCGTATTTCATGTCCACATACATCACCTCAAAATGGGAAAACCGAAAGAAAAATTCGAACAATTAACAATATCATTAGGTCTCTTCTTGTGCATTAGTCCACAACACCGATTTTTTGGAATCATGCACTTCAAATGTCCACACATCTTTTAAAAATTCTCCCTAGCAAAATACTCTCCAACATATCACCTACACAAATGTTGTACCATCGTCTCCTATTTTTTTACACATTTGAGGGTGTTTGTGTTATCCCTTGTTTCCGTCCACAACCATTCACAAACTTCAGGCCCGTTCAACTCCTTGTGTATTTTTGAGATACCCACAAAATCATAGGGGATATAAATGTTATGATATGACAAACAGAAAAATCATTATCTCTCGTCACGTAGTTTTTGATGAGTCTACATTCTCGTTTGCTAATTCTTATATGGCATCCTCACCTTCATATGATTTTTGGGACACCGGAATGCATCCAATTTTACAACATTACCCCGATACCCAAAACCAGATGGGATCGGCCCAAAATAATCCTCCCACCTTATCGGCCCAACCACAAAATGGGATGGGCCAGCCCGCGGTGTGGAGGTCACTGCCTTTTTACTATCGGCCTTGGCCCAGTCCACTTCTCGTGGCTGGCCCGTGTCCCCAACCCGGCTTCCAGACCCAATGCTTCAGGCCCACAATCCCATCTTCTCTCGGCCAAATAACCCGACAGAAAATCCAAATAACCAACAGTCGGCCTTGGCCCAAAATTCGGCCACCCTTCGGCTCACTACCATACCCGAGAGCTATAATCCCTATTATTCGGTTTTAGCCCACCCACAGACCATTGAAACCCATGCCATGCATGGGATTTTTTGGCCCAAACGTCATTTTAACCTGACATCTTCGGTCTAACCATCACCTCTTCCCAAAAATCCCAAAGCAGTCATATCAAACCCGAATTGGAAAGCTGCCATGTTAGACGAAATTACTGCTCTTATTAAAAATAAGACGTGGGAATTGGTGTCCCATCCACCTAATGTTAACATAATCAGTTCTATGTGGGTTTTCTGTCATAAAAAGAATTTTGATGGCTCTTTTGCGAGATACAAAACTCGTCTTGTTGGTGATGGCAGGTCTTAGCAGGTTGGCGTGGATTGTGGTGAAACATTCAGTCCGGTGGTTAAGCCAACAACTATCAGGATTGTTCTTAGCCTGTCACTTTCAAAATCCTGATCCATTCATCAGTTGAATGTCAAAAGTGCATTCTTACATGGCCACTTATAGGAGACGGTGTACATGCACCAGCCGTTGGGTTTCCGAAATTCTACTCGTCCGGATTATGTTTGCCTATTGAAAAAATCTTTATATGGCTTGAAACAGGCTCCCCGGGCATGGTATAACAGGTTTGCAGGGTTTGTATCAAAACTGAATTTCTGACACAGCAAGTCAGATCAGTCCTTGTTCATTTATAGGAAGGGTAGTGACATAGCATATATCATTCTATATGTAGATGACATTATTCTCACAACATCATCTACGTCACTTCGCCAGTCTTAGTGATGCATATAATACGCATTCAACATACTATTCATCATGCAAATGAGGCATTTGGTAACAATAAAAGGGACTCTATTCAGATAAACTTTTGCATTTTTCCTCTTTTAGTTTTACAATGTTACAGCTTATATACTGAAAATACTCTCCAAGTACATTTTCGAGCCAAACTTAGGTTGAAAACAAAAAGTAATATATTTTATTAATTTCTTAGGATCCTTGCCATCCGATCGCTTGACTTGTTTGTTTTTGTGGTGCGTGTGTTGCTAAATTTTAAAATGTGATTATTTATTATATACTAGTATCTCAATGTTCAAATTCAAAAGGAGCAGGAGCTTCCACAATTCATAAGACTTAGGATACCAAACTTAAATAAGCCCAATCCAATGAACTTGACAATAAAGTTGATAATCAGTGAAGCCCAAGTAAACGAAAATAGACTATAGATATAACTGGACCTAAAGATATATTTGGGAACTTTTACGTTGTATATGTAGATATACATAAGTATACATATTTTATACATAACTAGTGTATATTTGGCTTGCGGTTGTAATTACTTTTAGCGAGCGGCCAAGTGTATAACTTTTCCTGACACGCTGGTATATAATTTATAGTATTAAAACAATTTTGTTTATGCCAGAGGAGATAATATAACTGCACATCTGTAGTAGAATTACTAAAAGAATCAAAGTGTATGTCCTTAACAAGGTTTTATAAGTAGCGCTTTTCTAGCTTGACAACTCTGAACAAGGTCAAAGTTCATTTCTCTTTTTTAAAACAGATTGATTAATGGCATTTGGAGCGAAATGAACCAGAAATCAAGTAAAATTTGAAGGATCATCGAGTTTTGAGGCGATTATTTGTCTTTTTTCTTCTTTTTAATATTTCTCAAGTTTTCCGGCGCCCTATATTGATGGATGGCTAACAAGTTTTTGTATACATCATCATATTTGATAATTAGTATCGCGTGTGTATGTAGTCTTTTGTCTTTTATCTGTTTTTAATTTTTTGGTGGGATAACTATAAGATATTACCGTAGCAAACGTTAGTCAAAATATGTAGATGGCCAAACGCTGCCTATATTACATTACCTATTAACACCAGCATTAGGAAACCATAAACAACAATCAACGTTGGTTAGTTCAACTCCCTTTTCCCCAAATCCAAACTAAACATTTCTACACTTCATCTCCACTCCTTGTATAATTTTCTGCTTGATCAATTCTCAACTCCAAGAGAAAAAAAAAATGACTTCCCCATGTACAACTTACCATCCAAGTCCTGGTAGCCCTGAAGATGACTCAATGATGCTTTTCTCAACTTCAACTTCATGTTCACCAGCCAAAGAATCCACCAGAACTCACTCTAATTCTTCTTCCTTCAATTCTTCATCACCTCCACCACCACCACAACCATCTCCAAATAATAAAACTTATGAACTAAGAATTCGAAATCTATCATATACTATTTCCCCGAATGGCTCGATCTTTTCTTCCTTAATGAAGAAGAGTACTATGCCAAAAACCAGCATACTCAAATCAGTCTCTTTTGTGGCTGGATGTTCAGAGATTCTAGCCATTGTTGGACCAAGTGGCACGGGCAAGTCAACGTTGCTACGTGTGATATCAGGCAGGGTAAGCGACAAAAGTTTGATCCAAAGAGTATTTATCTAAACGATCATGCAATTACTAGCCCTGCACAATTGAGAAACATATGTGGTTACGTAGCTCAAGAGGACAATTTACTTCCTCTTCTAACTGTGAAGGAAACTTTAATGTTTAGTGCTAAGTTTAGGCTAAGAGGGATGAGTCCAAAGGAGAGAGAAGAAAGAGTCGAAAGCTTGATGCAAGAACTTGGGCTTGATCATGTAGCTGATAACTTTGTTGGAGATGAAGAGAACAGAGGAATTTCAGGTGGTGAAAGAAAAAGAGTGTCAATTGGAGTTGACATGATACATGATCCACCTCTATTACTCTTAGATGAGCCAACTTCAGGACTAGACAGCAGTTCAGCACTTCAAGTAATTGAATTGCTCTCATCCATGGCAAAAACAAAACAAAGAACCATAATTTTATCTATACATCAGCCTAGTTATAGAATTCTCCAATACATTTCTAATCTCTTGATCCTTTCTCATGGATCGGTCGTTCACTATGGCTCTCTTGAATCGCTCGAGGAAAATATAAGCGGGATGGGGTATGAAATACCTATTCAGCTTAACCCTCTTGAATTCGCCATGGAAATTATATCCGTGTTGGAAAACCAGGAACCACATTCAAAATATCAGTCATGTTCTTATTTAAGATGGAAAGAAGCCATAATTCAAGATGGCGCGAATAAACAAGTAATCGATCAAGCAAAAGCTGGTGACGTTTCGAATGCACGTTGCTCAAGTTTATTTGAAATAGCAGTGTTATGTTCAAGATTTTGGAAAATTATTTACAGGACAAAGCAGCTGTTCTTGGCGAGAACGATGCAAGCCCTTGTTGGAGGATTTGGACTTGGGAGTGTGTATATAAAGATGAGGAATGATGAAGGTGCAGTTGCAGAAAGATTAGGCCTTTTTGCATTTAGCCTTAGTTTTCTTCTTTCATCCACAGTTGAAGCACTTCCAATTTATCTTCAAGAAAGGCGCGTGATCATGAAAGAAGCCTCTAGAGGAGCTTATAAAATCTCCTCTTACATGATCGCGAACACCATAGTCTTTCTCCCGTTTCTCTTTGCAGTAGCCATTCTTTTTGCTGTCCCAGTTTACTGGATCGTAGGGCTGAATCCTTCGATTACAGCTTTCGTATTCTTCACTTTCGTGGTTTGGGTGATCGTGTTGATGGCGAGCTCTTTGGTTCTGTTTCTGAGTGCAGTTTCCCCTGATTTTATTTCAGGGAATTCACTGATTTGCACTGTTCTTGGGGCTTTCTTTTTATTCTCTGGCTACTTCATTCCAAAAGAATGCATACCAAAATATTGGCTTTTCATGTACTTTGTTTCATTATATAGGTACCCTTTGGATGCTCTCCTCACAAATGAATATTGGAGCTTGAGAAACAAATGTTTCTCTTGGAATGATGAAAATCATTCAGAATGTTTGCTTACTGGAAATGATGTATTGAAGAACAGGGGACTTGACAAGGATACTAGGTGGATGAATATTGGAATTATGCTTGCTTTCTTTGTGTTTTATAGGGTGATTTGTTGGATTATTCTTGCAAGAAAAGTGTCAAAGACAACAATTTGAAAGATAATAACAAACTGAAGATCAGAAAAAGCACATAGTTGAAGATTGAAGACGAGTATCTCATGTTTATACACACAATAGATCTATGTTGCTCGGACTATTCAAAAATGTCACCAAGTGCGTGGCTAATGCTTTTTGAAGAATTCGACACGAATGAGATAACATTTTTTAAGAGTCCGAGCAACATAGCAATAGATTAGCTTATTGGAGTGAACTCTTTTCATGTGTGATCCTTTTGTAGTTCACTTCTGTTAATCTAGTTATCATGTAATATTAGCCTAAAATCCATATGAAGTTCATACTCCTTTTGTTTTTGTTATATACTCCTTTTGTTCCAATATATATGACTATTTTATCATTTTGAGACGTTTCAAAATGTTTGATACCATATCACATGCAATAGAACAGATGAAGTATGATATCATTCTTTTTAGATCATAAATTTCCTCCTTGGTTCTTACATGACCGACAACCACGACAAGTAGCTCCAAATGGATTGGACAGCATCAGTGAGACATCTTACTAAATCGAGTGCAGTTCAAAGCAGCCCAATCCATACATGATTTGCCAAGAGATATACAAGCAGAATCTAACTTGGGCCCAGCCTACCTATTTCTCACCAATATTGATGAGGCCATGCCCATGATATAGGAAATGTTCAAGAAGCTTTTGTGCATCAAACTTCTAAATTTGGGCAAACTAAGTTGTATAAAAGTAGGGATAACTTGGGTTGGTGATCCAACATACACCAGTGCTAAGACTTAAAAGTATAAAAGAGCTTAGACGATGAACATACATTATTAATTATGTTGTCAATATCAACAATGAAATGGATCATGATGCAAAACGGAGCAATTACATATGTGCTTCCATGTTATATCAAGTTATCTCTAATTTCCACTAGAAAGACCATCCTAAGTCGCCTCATATTGAAATTGAAAACTAAAGCTCTGAATGATGTTAGGATTTGAGTCTCAAATCCTACCTAATCAGAAAATAGTAAATAAGCGAAGAACAAATAACACACATAGATTTATAGTGGTTCACCCTCAATGCGAGAGCTACGTCCACTTTGCCGCTGCAGATTTTACTATAATCAAATAGGGAGTTTGAGTTTACAATTCTCTCTTGCTCGACTTCAAAGAAAGAAAAAAGGCGTCCTAGTCTATATTTAGCGAAAACTAGAGCGAACATAATCAGCGTTCCACACTCTGTGTAGGATCTTCATAGTGTCGGCGATGAATTAGGCTCCACAAATCAACAAATTATAACCATCAAAACTCAGATAGCAAAAAAAATTATGGTCCAGAACCAACAAACAAAACATTGTGGCTCCGCCTCTGAAACAGAGTAATCCAAGTGCAGACTGTTTACAACATTATAGTTAGCAAATTCGAAATATAAAAGGCTGATACCTCTATGCTCCATTTGGCTGGATGAAAGGATTGGATATCTCATCTCAGTCATCTGTACCATCTTCTGGAGCCACAAGCATTACTGCACTACCCTTGCACACTATTAAGCCAATAAGCCGTGTCTGACCGGTACTCTTCAGGGGATCATTGGAGTCTCTAAGATGCTCTATGGCTTCATCCAATACAACATTTAGCAGCTGATCATAGCCTTTAAGTGTTCCTACCACTTGTCTTCCACCAGTAAGCTTGACTTGCACAGCCTTGTTAACAAATTTTGTCAAATCTAAAACTGATTCTTTTCTGCCAGACATTCTTCTGTAGACCTTAGACATAAAAAAGCAGTTAAAAGAACCCATTCAGACAAACAGTTAGTAAAAACAAAATTACCTATATATGAAGCATCAGATGCAAAGTCCTTATTACGTATGGCCGCCGTTCACCGGGGCTTCGGTCGCCGGCTCCCCTGTCATCAAGTCACCAACTTCCTTGACCTTCCGGCACTGAGCAGGCATCAGCTCAGAAAAGAAATCCAGAAAGTCCTCGGTAGGATTGGCAGCATACCCCTCAAGGCACGATTCCAAGACAGAATCTCTTGAAAGAGAAAAAAAACATTCATATTTTCTCTCCCTGATCTGCAAATCCAGGTTTTCAAAGAGAGTAATCTGTAATATTCGCCCTGAGAGCTCAACAACAACACACCCAGTGTAATCCCAACAAGTGGGGTCTGGGGTGAAGTGTACCTTGGCAAGTAGAGAGACTATTTCCAATAGACTCTCGGTTCAAGTAAAGCAAAAACAATATCAGGATAGCAAGAAAACTAAAGCAGAACATACATCAATAGTAATAGAAAACTAAGAATAAGAAATATGTGAATATCAAAATAAAAAATACAAGAAAATGACGAAAATAATACTGATCCAATAAGAAGGAAAATAATACTAGTCTTACTACTAGTGTCATGTCCTCGTTAAGCTGAAGACTTGTCAATCAACTCTATCCATTACTTATTCGGTCTACCTCTACCTTTGTATATTCATGCAGGTCCTTAATATTTAAATTTGTTTTTGAGTCCCTTCATATTGCTCTAAGAATAGAGCTAGTACAGTCAAGTAGGTATATTCTCTCTTTGTTCGAACAGTTGAAGGTTGTCTTATTCTTCTTTCATTAAAAACACAAACTTTAATACAAGAACAATGAATATTTAAAAAACCTTTGTCCATTACCTAACGGCTAACGCTAGGAAATACCTCCTCCGTTCCACAATAAGTATTGTTTTTAGCTTATACACACCCCTTAAGAAATTGTTCACTTATAAAAAATTATGAGTGTTTTTACTAACTTACCTCTAACTAATGACTAGAAAAAGAAAAACTACTTAATGATTCTTGATTAAATAAATAAAGGTAATTTTGAAAGAATGAGGTCATTTACTCTTGAAATCATAAAGTAACACTTATTTTGAAACAAAATAAAAAGCCTAAAATATCACTTATTATGGAACGGAGGTAGTAGTACATAAAATATTTTTGAAAATCCTGCTGGGATTCAAGTGCCCTAATTGAGTTTTGTGGCAATTGGTAATGAAAGGACCAAGAAGATCACTTGGGATCCCCAAGACAAGAGTCGAGACACAAAGATCATATTCATAAGCGACATTGCCGCTTTATTCATTGTACTAAAACAAACATTAAGAAACGAATTAAAATTAAACAAAGTTTTTTGGTGATGAAAGTAATGATGTTGGTATGTTCACAACAGTCTTTTGCACGTAATAATATATAGAACACAAAAGTACATATTAATTATAAACGCACACAAAAATAAGTTTTCCCTAATCTTTTATTATGTGACCCAGGAAATCGTCGAACTCAAGCTAGTGTGAACAAACAATTTTCCAAGAACTTTTCTTTCCAGTTGGAGAGACCCAAATATGTACGTATAACTATTGTATTTGCCCGCTGCGCGGCCATAAAAATCGAAATATGATTCGAACATCTTTCCGTATAACATATGTTCTGTGTGCGCTATTCATTCTTCCTTCTCATTTCTAATCCCCCAATTTTATAAAAAGAGTTATTTTAAAAATAAGAATCAGAAGTAAAGCCTTGGTGTACAACCTCTATTCAGTCATCAAATAAAATCAGTTGCAAACATTATATTACAAGGTTTAAGGTAACACGATAGACTAATATCCATGTCTTTGTTGATCTCATTTTATTTATTGGCAAAGTTATAAATATATCCCTTAACTTTGTGATTTAGAGCAGATATATCTCTCGTTAAAAAAGTGGTGAATATATACCCCTACCTTTACAAAATAGTACAAATATACCCTTTTCGTTGACGATATTTTTTTTAAAATCATTTAGCTTATTTTTAAAATTTAAAAAAAGTGTCTCGGCGTTTTAAAAAAAGTCTACCCATTTTTTTTAGTAGACATATTTTTCTAAAGACATGGTAATTTTTTTCTGGTAGATCGGGTCTGAAAAATAAGTCTCCATATTTTAAAACGAACTAGACACGACCCACCAGGAAAAAACATTACCATGTGGCTTTAGAAAAATATGTCTACTAAAAAAAATGGGTAGACTTTTATTTACGCCCCCGTGTCATTTTTTAATTAAAAAATAAGCTAAATTATTATTATTTTTTTTAAATCTGTCAGCAAAAATGATATATTTGCACCATTTTGTAACGGCATGAGTATATATTCACCACTTTTTAAACGGAGTATATATCTGCTCTAAATCGTCAAATTGAGGAATATATTTAAGGCAAAAAAGATGGACAAAACATTACTGTAGACCACATTCGATGTCTTAGCTTCTCATCATTTTCTTTCTTTTTGGTTTTTCTTCTGTTTCTGAATGAGGTCGGTAGGTTTGGCGATGAGACAGAGCGGTGAACAATTTTGTGCAAACATGCTTTCAAAAAATGCAGATGCATTATTTGTCTTTCAGCTTCTTTACGTGCCATCCCTGTATCTTATAATCAACGTGCATTAGACTGAAATACACTTTCAGAAGTACTATTTGTCTTTCAGCTTCTTTACGTGCCTTCCCTGTATATTATAAATATAATCAACGAGGATTAGACTGTGAAATACACTTTCAGAAGTACTACTTGCGTGATAAAGGATTGTCAAGCTAACTACTCTTCCCATTTCCGATCAAGGTAACATAGTATAGAGGGGCACTCTTAATACCAAGGATAAGCAAAGAAACATTATAACATAATAGCATAATGCTCTAGATATTACATCAGAACTAAACCATACATAAGCATGTACGTAGCTACTCGAAGAAACATCCAAAACAACGTAAAGCCTAGGTTTCCTTTTCTTCTTGATAAAAAGTTAAGTTCAAGGTTACAGGGGTCTTCGCAGCTCCAACACAACAAATATTAGCTTAAGTCATAATCAATACAAACAGAATCCCTTTGAAATAACCACTTCAACTTATAAGATATTATGTTCAGTGTAAGCTATCACTACTTCAATTACTTGTTCCAGGGATTCAATGAATTCCCAGAACATAGATAAATTGCTAAATCTAGAGAGAAGCTCACAACACCAGTGCACAAACCTCTCCTTTCTCTGACGCTCTTTATTCCACTCCCTTTTTTTTTGCAGGAGTGGAGGATGGTTAATTAGCAAATTCCACCTATTTCCAACTGTGACTACCCCAATGTGTCAATATCACAACCATTTTGATATGAGATATGAAAATTATTTCATTAATGAATGAGTATATATATAATTTACAATTTCCATACTATGGAAAATCCTAGTCCTATTCTATTCCCAAAATCCTATTCTATTTGTACAAGAATTCTATAATTATGGTAAGTGTACAATGTTAATTATATACAAAAACCTATTACCAAAAACCACAATATACACGGTGTGTATACCGTGTATATTATGGTATATTTCACACCCCCGCAGTCATAGCGGGCGGTCTTCGTACGCTGAGACTGTCCCTAAAATCTTCAAATAGGACCGAGGGAAGACCTTTAGTAAAGATGTCTGCAATTTGATACCTGGAAGGGACATGTAGGACGCGTACTTGTCCACCAGCTACCTTTTCGCGAACAAAATGGATATCCATCACAATATGTTTAGTGTGCTGGTGTTGAACCGGATTCCCAGAAAGATATACGGCACTAATATTATCACAATATACCAAGGTAGCTTTTTGAATCGGAAAGTGAAGCTCCAAGAGAAGATTACGTAACCAACATGATTCAGAAACCACATTGGCTACCCCTCGATATTCGGCCTCGGCACTGGAGCGTGATAAGGTAGTCTGTCGTTTGGCAGACCATGAGACCAAATTATCGCCAAGAAACATACAGTATCCATACATAGAGCGTCTGGTGTCCGGACAGTCACCCCAATCAGCTTCGGTATACGAGACAAGTGTAGAGGTTGATGATGGATATAGATGTAAACCATATTCAAGTGTTCCTTGGATGTATCGGGTAATACGTTTGAGCGCATGCATATGCTCCACCCTAGGATCATGCATAAGCAAACACACCTGTTGTACAACATACGTAATATCCGGTCTTGTGAAAGTAAGATACTGAAGAGCTTCAACAAGACTGCGATAATGAGTGGAATCCTCGTAAGGTGAGCTAGCCGCAACACCTAGCTTGGACTTGGTATCAACCGGAGTGAAAGTAGACTTACACGAGGACATACCCGTTCGCTCAATTATCTCAGCGGCATACTTCTGTTGGGATAAGAACAACCCTACGATACGACGAGTGACAGCAATCCCCAAGAAGTAACTCAAGGGCTCCAAGTCTTTCATAGCAAATTCAGAACCGAGTAGTGTCATGATAGACTTGCATAAATCATCAGAAGAAGCTGTCAAGATAATATCATCCACATATAATAGAATATATGCCAAGAAAGTACCACAACGATAGATAAACAGAGAATTATCAGACCGGCTGTGAGAAAACCCAATTGTAGATACATAGTCTGCAAATAGCTTATACCATGTCCGTGGGGCCTACTTAAGCCCATATAAGGACTTCTTCAATAAACAGACATAATTAGGATATGTGGGGTCTCGAAAACCCAAGGGTTGATGCATGTAAATTGTCTCCTTAAGATCATGTAAAAAGGTATTTTTCACATCTAGCTGATGAATGAGCCATGCATTTGAAAGAGCCAAACTGAGAACAGTGCGAATGGTAGCCGGTTTGACCACCAAACTAAATGTCTCACCACAATCCACGCCAACTTGTTGAATTTTACCATCACCTACAAAACGAGCCTTATGTCTCACAAAAGAGCCATCAAAATTATCTTTATGAGTAAAAATTTACATAGACCAAATAATATTAACACCAGAATCACAGGGGACCAACTCCCACGTCTTATTTTCAATAAGAGCATTATATTCGTCGTTCATAGCCAATTTCCAATCGGGTCATTTAAGGCAGACACTGTGTTACGTGGTAGAGGAGATTTAGAGACATTAGAATTGAGATTAAAATGTTGTTTTGGTTTAAAAATACCCATTTGACCACGAGTAATGGGCCCTTGACTCGGGGAGGAAGCGGTTGGATTTTGAGCAGTGGGTGGGCTGGTGATGGACCGACCAGCAGACAGTGGGCCTGCTGGCCCAATGGCGGAAACAAGGGTTGGATCGGAAACTGGGGCAGTGGGCTGGACCACTGGAACAGTACCGAGATCGGTACTGGACCATGTGTCTGGCCCATTGGCAGGTACGACAGAGCAGTAGGGCCAGCGGGCCCGCTGGAGGATTTTGGGTGCGGGACACGTCCGATAAATGGTGGATAATATATGGAGAGACCTCGTCATCTAAAAAATTATACGAACTAGGCCCAGGACTACTCACTCTAGAAAATGGAAATTGGGTTTCATCAAACATAACATGGCGACTAATTATGACATTATTAGACGATAAATCAAAACACTTGTAACCACGATGATTAGACGGATAACCCAAAAATACACACGAGGTAGAACGGGCTTGAAGTTTGTTAATAGTAGTTGACGGAAATAATGGATAGCATACACCCAAAGACCCTAAGATGTGAATACGAAGGATTCTTATTATAGAGGATTTTAAGAGGATATGAATATGTCAATCATTTGGTAGGAAGTATGTTAAGGAAATAAGTAGTCATTTGTAGAGCATGCTGCTAAAAGTAAGGGGGTACGGAAGCATGGACCAATAAAGTTCAGACAATATTATTAATGGTACGAATTTTTCGTTCGGCTTTCCCATTTTGTGAGGACGTATGAGGACAAGAGAAACGAAAAATTATGTCATTAGCATCAAAAAATTCCCAAAACAACCCATTATCATATTCTTTGCCATTATCACGTTGAATATTTTTAATTTTCCGTTTGAATTGGGTACAGATGAATGCCCGAAATTTCAAAAATGTGGAAAACACTTGAGATTTTTTCGCTAACGGAAAAGTCCATAAAAATTAGAATAATCATTAAAAAATAGAACATAATAACAATGGCCCAAAGAACTGAGAACGGGAGATGTTCATAAATCGCTGTGAATAATGTCAAAAGACATCAAAGTACGAGAAGTAGAGACTCCAAACGGTAATCTACCATATTTTCCTAATGGACAGGAATGACAAATTGGAGTACTATGCTTGCCCTCACAAGAAATAAAATTATTTTTATGTAAGGAAGACATTATTGACGACCCTGGATGACCTAGACGTGCATGCCACAAGGAATGAGTAAGAGCAGCAAATGTGGATAGCAAGGCGTGGCTCGTGGAAGTGGCGGTGATTGGATAAAGCTCACTCACGCTATTGCATCTCATAAGAGGTATCCCCGTCTTGAAATCCTTCACAGAAAACCCAAAATGATCAAAATTAACAGACACCTCATTATCAATGGTAAATTTGCGGACGGACACTAAATTTTTAATTAAGTGTGGGGCATGAAGGATGTTTTTCAAGGAAACATGCGGATGTGGGAAGATAGATTGGTATGACCATAACCACGAATTAGAATTGACTTACCATCACCAACAATAATACCACGATCTTTGCTCAAATTGAAATAAGACGAGAGAGTACTTGGGTCGGATGTTATATGAGCAGTGACTCCGGTGTCCATGTATCAATTGATGTCTGGGGGATTCAATCCAAGTGTGTGCATTGCGGCTTCAATGTCCGTTGGAGTTGGGCCTGCAGTATGGTGGGCCTGTGGAGGCCGAGGCCCAAGTACACCTGCTTGCTACTCCTGCCCAGAACTTCTTCTTGGGAACCCCTATTGGACCAAAAAACTGGGCATGTTAGTGTTGGGAAATTGGGCCCAGTTCCCCGGGTAGGCAGTTGGCGGGTAGTAAGGGTTGTTGGGCCTAGGGCCACTGGCCTAGTTCCACTACCATGAACCCCAAGGCTATGGCCAGTAGGCTTGCGGCCCATTTTCCCGAGGCCCATTGCCACCGGTCCGATTGCCACCCCCGCTATTGCCACCCCCATTATTGCCATCTCAGTTTCCACCATGGTTGTTACCATTATTTTTGCGATTCTTCTTGGCTCCACCGTGAGTACGGTTTTGGCCCGAATTGTCAACAAAACCTTGAGAATTATCGGATGAAGTCATCATCACCACGGGACTTGCGCCGGTGGCCGCCTTTTTTGGCCAAGCCGACTTCTTCTAACGTGAGCATCGAATGGGCTTGATAAAAAGGTGGAAGTGGATTACTTTAACGGAGGAGAGTCCCAACGCCATTATAGGCCTCAGATAAGCCTGCAACCATTTATAGAATAAGACGATTATTGGTAACAGGCGCTCCAACGTTACGGAGTTGGTCCGCCAATTCCTTGAGTAGTTTACAATAAGCTGAAACATTCGGGAAATCGTCCATACGGACTTGGGAAAAGTCCTGCTCAAGGGTGACAACGCGGGAATGTTGGTTATCCTGGAATATATCACGCAATCTATTCCAGGTAGCCATAGCTGTAGTGTCTGGTTCAATGATCGTCTGTAAAAGGTATGTAGAAATAGTAGAGTAAATCTACTGAAGGACGGTAGCATCAAGAGTGATCCATAACTGAGGATCTTCCGCAGGAGGAGGGATATCGGGAGGAATTATGTGATGGATGACTTGATGTGAGACTGCATGAATTTTAAACAACTCTGCCCACGTTGCATATTGGACGTTTTCCATCTCAAGAACAATAGGGATGTTGTTCTTGATGTTAGAAACAGTAAGGGCGGGATGAAACATGTTCTTTGACATCAACATAACGAAAGACCAAAGGGACTGGGAAGAAAATTTGGAAAGAGATGAGGTAAAATTGGCACAAAATCCGAGAAGGGCACGAATTCCGAGGCAGTCTCAGCCGAGAAGGGATGGTTGGAAACTGAGAAATTTTTTTGGAGCGGAGCAGAAGTAATTTAGTCCTAGACTTCTGATACCATGAAAGAAATAATCTCTTGATTATTTTCATTAATGAATGAGTATATATACAATTTACAATTTTCATAATATGGAAAATCCTATTCCTATTCTACTACCAAAACCCTATTATATTTGTACAAGAATTCTATAATTATGATAAGTGTACAATGTTAATTATATACAAAAATTTATTATCAAAAACCACAATATACATGGTCTCCCAATTGTCTTGGATTTCCGTGATATACCGATATACACAATATAGTATATCGTGTATATTATGGTATGTTTTCAAGATAGACCAATGATAGCCTTTAACTTTCCAGTAAACCAATAGAATGCCACGTGAATAATTTTTCAAACGGTGGCAAAATGATGGACTCTTGAAGCATTGATCATCATGGACATGGCCTCACTGATGAATTCTTCTGTGCCATAATTCTTCTCATTTTTCAACCAATAGAAGCAACAATTCTCTCTTTTCATGTCAAAGCCCTAAAACCAGTACGAAGTTGATTTGGATATTGATTAGTCTTCGGTTTCTGTGACTTGTGACCCTGTTTGCCCAAACATTGTATTTTTCACACATCTCGATATTTCTAGCTGACTCCATTGAACTGAAGGACCAAAAAGAAGAATGAAGCAAATAGATGCAAAGGCTCGTAAACAGTAAATATAGGCTACGGTTATAGACAACCATGCCTTTCACTCAATTCATTCTGGTATTTGTATATACAAAATAAAATGAATATGAAAATGTTTTTCGAACTGTTGGTCGAAGTGCATTTAAAATGTTGTTATCCATTGTCCATAATAATCTGGGTGTTGGCTGCTCTTATATTTTCTTGTTTTATGCTGCCATTTTTGTCTGGCTCCAGCAATGCACGTTGATCCAAAACAGAGACATATTGAATAGAGTTGTACTCCTTTGATTCAACAGGGAAAAAACTAAGGACAAAAGTAGCTTCATATGTTACAACCACAAATTAACAAATATTAACACCAATATAATAAGGTAATACCACGCTGTTCAAACATGTTATATTCATTTCACTGTTAGTCATAACTGATCTGCAACTTTATATAACAGAAAATCAGGATTTCCAGTTGTTAAGAGTCCCACATCGAGCTCATGAATAGGTCAATGCTTACCCATAACAATACTCAGAACTGTGCGAATGTGTTAACACTAAAAAATAACTTAAGTGTTTAGCCGAATTCAGTGACTGCCGAACTATTCGCCGAATTTACTCCTAGCCCTCGACTACAAGAACTTTATCGGCTACTAAGGCATCTTAACCGAGTTGTTAGTTAGAGGTACGACTGGGACCCACTCAGATGCAGATGCCTCAACGACCAAGTCAAAAGGGTTTCCGAACCCCTATAAGCGGTAACGGCCAACAACAACTAAAAGAATGGGCCATTATCCGAGCAAGAGGAGTAGAGTGCGAGAAAATTGGCACCACCTCCCCCATAGTCGACCATTAAACTTAGTGGGTTAATTGATGGCTGACATGGGGGGAGGGGGGACACGTTTGTACAATTGTTTTTCCTTTTTGTACTATAATAGGATTATTCTTTGTACATAAAACACACCCAATCAATCAAACAACTCAAATTTTATCTATCTTACTACATTTTATCCTTTACTTTACTGTACTCATCTGCATTCATGTTTCTTACCTCTTAGTTTACTCACAACACCGTCCTAACGCTTTCTGGAGTACCCATTGCTGGAAATTAGAGTTTCGTTTCCAGCCCAAATCGCTTAAGTTAAGGAATCAATTTGTCTCCCAATCTCATCAGCCGATAAAACGGCAGAGAGCAGAATTCGGGGCGAGAACAAATTTGGTACGCCCAGTGGGACCATATGTGAATTAATAGCAAAGTTTGATTCTTCAGGTCAGGATCATTCTTGGCGTATGCGCCTAAGGTCCGGTAAGAAAATGAACCCCGAGTCCAGTCCACATCCTAAATAAAATCCTCCAAGAAGGAACAACGAACCAACATCCTTCTCGGGTATGCCTACATCGGTTGATACCCCTCCACTTCCTCCATCAATCCAAGCTGTGGAAGAACCTAGCCAATCTGAAGGTCCAACCATAATGATCACGTCTTTTATTAGACAACAGATCGACTTGGGCATCCACGATATTATGTACCAAGTTTCTAAATAGTTGGCTGACATTGTGAAGCTGATGGTACATAATGAGGTTCAACAAGCGAAGGAGATGGAAACCAACCGAATGCACCCAGGAGAATGTTTGGCTAGTTCTGTCATCCCTCTGACGAGCGGTGTTGTTCAGTATGAGACAATGACTCCCGTTCATCAGCCGCATGTGCATCAACTAGTGCCTACTCAGGTGCAGCTGGTAGCGTACCTAGGAACACAAGCCCAATCGTCTGGCAACCAACACACGAGTTTGCGGTATGGGTAGATCAATATGTGCCACTTGACCAAATGAGTCTGCAGTATGGGCAGATCAACATGGCTCGGAGACCATTTCAGGCTCTAGGACACTTTGGATTACTGCCCATTATGCCATACGTTTCTACGAACGGCCCTACGATGCAGATGAACAATGTTGCCAACCGAATTGGCAGCCGATGGCCCCTGGTTATGACTTAGCTCGGCTATCCGGTGACACTACTTATAGTGGAATATCATTCCAGCAGTCATTGTCAGTACCCAATCCATACCTTCCAGGAAGCGTAAATTTTCTAAGAACGACCGACGTCCAAGGAGAGCAGCCATGGAATATTGTTCCACCTTCCTCAGGCTTCGCTAGCCGTTCCAGGAGCTCAGGTTGCAAGTTTTGGTGGTCATACCCACAACAACAATGGGGCATTACCCCACCTATTGGTAATGGCCAGCAAACCACCTACAACCTTCAAAACCCTGTCCAACAAAGTGCAGAATGGAGGCCGGTAGTGCAGAACACCTACAAGCTGAATCCAGTTGTGAATTGGCAGGGGACGTCACAACTGATAAACCCAGAAATTATTGCTAATACCATGCAGAGGTACTTCGGCATCCAACTGAAACCTTTGGACATGTTTGTTTATTAGAAGCATTACCCTGATTGGGTAGATTGGATACCACATTTGTCGAGGGGCTTCAAAATACTAAAGTTTGCCATCTTCTCTGGCGACGATGATAAATCCACTATCGAGCATATCGGTAGATTTACAGCCCAATGCGGCAAGGCTGGCCAGAATGAGTATCACAAGTTGCAGCTATTATCTCTCTTTCTCTAACCGGAACAACCTTCGCATGGTACTCTTCTTTGGCCCCTGATTCCGTACAGAGCTGGGATGACATGGAGGGTTACTTCCATGATAAGTTCTATTGCCCCCAACCTCAAGTTACCGTGACTGATCTAACGAATCTCAAGTAGCATGTCGATGAATCGACTACTGATTTTATCGAGAGATTCAGAATGAAGATTGGGAAATGCATTGTACACTCCCCCGAGTCTGAGTGTGCCCACATTATATTAATCAGAAATATGCACCCTCGGTTAAAAGAGAAGTTGGTGAGACA
This sequence comes from Anisodus tanguticus, assembly GCA_034509755.1. Lineage (NCBI taxonomy): Eukaryota > Viridiplantae > Streptophyta > Magnoliopsida > Solanales > Solanaceae > Anisodus > Anisodus tanguticus. The sequence continues at coordinate 9,760,920 of CM067554.1, read as the reverse complement.
ATCCTGCTCTGACCTAAGCCAGTTAGCCGAAAAGGCTGGCCAAATAGAGCAGTACGTCCAGGAAAATGAGCGGAGAAGATCCAGCCGAAATTGAGGCTCCCACTTGGTATCCATCATTGAAGCGGATGAGTCCGACTCAGAGTCAGCCGATTGCGTGGCAGACGCAATGGTGGCCGAGATTGTTAGGGGTAAGGTTTACTCTTGCCCAGCCTTGAAAGCCGTAAAAGGCAATGAGATGAATTCATATGATGACAGGGTCGGTTACTTGTTTGACATCACGAAGGCATATCAGATCTTTGATCATCTGCTCAAAGATAAGCAAATTCGGCTGCTTGATGGTCATAGGATTTCGCCTGCCGAGGAGCTCAAAGATAAGAAGTACTGCAAATGGCATAACTCATACAATCACTCTACTTCTAATTGTGTGATCTTCATGAAGGCGATCCAAAAGGGCATCAAAGATGGGAGGTTCAAGCTAGCCGACAAGAGTATGGCTGAAATGTCCATTGATACTGACCCCTTTCCCGCGGTACCAATATCTATGATATCTTTTGCTAAGTCCGATGAGTTAGGGGACACCAAAGGAAACAACTGATGAAAAGGGTGAGGGTCCCAAAGAAACCTACCGAAGGGAAGAAAGCCACCAGGACCTCTGTGTTCAACCGGTTAGGCAACCTACATGACATTCGTGATGACAGGCAGCCAGCTAGGAGCAGCTTTCATGAACACCCTAAATACTCGAGGGACGTTGAACGAGAACTTCATGAACAAACCATGAGGTTCAGAAGGGTCTCTATCGACGTCGGGCATAGGCCTGTTGGGCAAGTACAGATGCCAACCAACCGACAATCGAGCATAGGCCTGTTGGGCAAGTACAGATGCCAACCAACCGACAACTGAGCATGCCTCAAATAGATGAAGAACAACTCCCTAAAACCAAACATAGAGTGGTCGAGTTTAACGTAAATGAGGGTGTTTCATCCTTGCGTATCACGACGAGAAATGAGGACCAGATAAGACCTCAGAAAATGATTAAACCGGCCGCCAACATAGAAGAGGGGAAATGGTCTGTCAATCAGGCTCTCGGAAATAAAAAGGCACCACCGAGAGTCGCATCCAGGACTCAAAAAAAAAGGATGCAACATATCAAGGCCTTGCGTAAGATGCAACAGACATTGCATCTAATTTCCAACACCAAGGCAGCCGAAAATCAGGAGATTCTTGAGTCTGCCGTAGCCGAGGCAATCAAGCTGGCATTTGGCTCAGTTACTTCAGAGGCAATGTTGTCTGAAGGAGAGATGTCGGGTCAACCAAAGCTGAATGAATAACCTACTGACAACCCGACGGATGAACCCCAACAAGAGAACGTAGCCCCGGATAGACCTCTAACCGAGGCATTCTCGCAGATCGTGTAGAGGATTCAGCTAGAGGATCCCCAGCCGATCCCCATTTATCTCTAGGAAATGGAAGATATGAGCTTCTGGTCAGCCGAATTGGATAAAGGAGGGGACTCCATCCTCGATATATTTAGCCATGACCTGGTTGATGAGATGTGGGCAGATATTAAAATGGTCAGCCTAATTTCATGTGAGTTCTGGGCCAGCCGCTCCGTGCTGGATAGCCTAGAAGGTGATATTTGCGTAGAAGACGCATAATTGGCAACAATAGCTGCACGGCTAGGGACACTTTGAGCACTGCATTTGGTGCACCCACAGAAGATATGGTTAAACACCTCAAACTCCTCTATGTGAAGGCGTACATAAACGGCAAAACCATTAGCCGAGTGTTCGTCGACAATAGGGTTGTGCTGAATGTGATGCCACTATTTACTTTGAAAAGCCTCAACAAAACTAGAGAAGATCTCATCCCAACTAACATGAAAATGGCTAGCTTTATGTGGGAGGCGTCTGAAGCTTTGGGGATTTTAGTGGCGGAAATCACTGTGGGTCCCAAGACGATCAGATCTACATTCTTTGTGATAGATGAGAAGCCGTCCTACACCATTCTGCTGGGCAGGGACTGGATTCACACCAGCCAATGTCTTCCTTATACCATGCATCAAAAGCTCATCTTTTGGGAAGGAGACAAGATAGAAATCATCCCAGCGGATGATAACCCATTCCGACCAGGGGTTCAGAACGTAGAGGCTATCCTCTATTCACCCTATGTGGATCCCATAGCCATCACATAGTAGTATGAAAAATGATCTTGGGAATCCTGTAATCTCACCTCACAAGGGTTTGAAATAAAATAATTAGCCGAACCACAACTTACATTGGAGTATTTAAATGGTTGAGGAGACCCAAATCATACATGACATGTGGCATCGACTGGCCGCCCTAAGTTCTGAGGCAAGGATAGCCGAGGCATCACAGATGAGGAACCACGATATTGAACCAAAGCTTGCAGCCGATGAAGTTGAGATGCCGATGGAACTTGAATCGCCCATAAGAAGGACTATGCTCAGTTTTGAGTCTCAGTATCCTTTGGAAGATATCAACTTGGGAACTGAAGAAATCCCTCGGTTAACACACATTAGTGGTTTGCTGAAGGAAGAAGACAAATAATGCATAACAGCCCTTCTACTGTAGTATAAAGACTGTTTTGCATGGGATTATCATGAGATGTCGGGGCTGGCAGGCACTTTGGTAGAGCATAGATTGCCAATCAATGAGGGTTTCAAACCCCAAAAATAGCCGCCCAGAAGGTATCACCCTCAACTGATGCCTCAAATCAAAGCCAAGATCGAATGACTGCTGAAAGCCGGGTTTATCAGAACGGCTAAGTATGTGGAATGGTTGGCAAACGTCGTACCAGTCAAGAAGAAGAATGGCAAGGTTCGGGTATGTATTGATTATAGGAACCTAAATCTAGCCACTCCTAAAGATGAGTACGTCATGCATATAGCCGACATGCTAGTCGACTCAGCGGCTGCTAATGGTGTATTAACCTTCATGGATGGATACTCTAGCTATAATCAGATATCGGTAGCCGAGGATGACATTCACAAAACCACATTCAGATGTTCAAGAGTGTTGGGCATTTACGAGTAGGTAGTTATGTCGTTTGGTCTGAAGAACGTTGGTGCCACTTATCAAAGGGCAATGAACACCATATTCCATGACTTGATCGACAAGACTATGGAGGTCTACATCGATGATGTAGTAGTGAAGTCTAAGGACTTCAAGGATCATTTAGCCGATCTTGAACAAGCATTAAAAAGAATGATGATTCATAATCTCAAAATGAATCCAACCAAGATTCACATAGCTTGATTTGAAAATGACCCACATACATCAGTATGGACTAACTCAAGTACCTCTTTTGCTCGCACCCCTTTCCCAGAAAGTGGCTTGTTGGTCATCTTTCCTCTTAAGCAAGATTCACAGTTACCATAGGACTCCAAGTCAAATGGTTCCAAGTAGTCTAACTTTCTTAATCTTGCTATCTTTGATTCATTTATGTGACCAAGTCTACAGTGCCATAAGTAGGTGGGGTTTCTTGGATTACTTATCTTAGCTCATTTGTTTTGCACATTGAAAATTTCACGACTACAGTTTAGAACATACAAACCATCCAAAAGCGGAGCATTTCCATAAACAAAACCATTAAAAGATAGTACATAACTGCCATTGACAATAAATGAGGAAAACCCCTAAATGTCTAACATTGGGATAGAAATAATATTCTTCGTCAATGAGGGAACAAAATAAAAATTATTTAGTTCTAAACAAAAGCCTGAAGGTAAATCTAGTCTATAAGTTCTCACGCGTTCAACATCCACTCGTGCTCCATTTCCAACGCGCAGGTCTACCTCCCATGGTCCAACCTTTCTACTGTCAATCAGACCCTGCACATTATTACAAATGTGTGAGCCACATGCGATATCCAATACCCAGCAGTGAGAATTATTTATAGACATATTTATCTCAATGACAAACATACATTGTCCAGTAGAGCCAGGAGCACCTAGTGCTTTGCCTCATCTTGGAGTTGTGCAATCCTTCTTCCAGTGCCCTTTCTTCTTGCAGTTGAGGCACACATCCGAAGCTACCTTTGCCTTCTTCTGAACACCTTCTTTAGGTTTCATAAATGTAGGTGCAGCAATTGTCTTACCCTTCTTCTTCTGCATGTTCTTACCCTTGGGTTTGAACTTACTAGAAGAGCCCACCATGAGCACGGCTTTACCTTTAGAGGTAGATAATTCAAAGGTCTTCAACATGTTGTGAAGCTCTGGAAGACTTGCCTTGATCCCATTCATATTGAAGTTCACAATGAAATTCTCAAATGAACCAGGGAGTGAATTCAAGATCAGGTTGACAGAGACATTTATAGGAAGTTTCATTCCAATCGAAGCCAACATTTCTATCAGCCCAATCATCTTCAGAACATGTGCTGACACTTGACCCCATCGTTCAGCTTACACTTGAAAAGGTCCCTCAATAGTTCATACTCCATTGTCTGAGACTGTGAGTCATAGAGACTCTTCAAATGTTCTAGTATTTCGTTGGGGCCTATGTTTTCATGTTGCCTCTGTAACTCCAAGGTCATGGAGGACAACATTACACATTGTGCCGAGGTAGCATCATCTAGATGTTTCTGATAAGCCACCTTGTCAAACAGGACATACTCAGCAGAATCTTCAGCAGAGACTGTGGGGAACATTGTGTCTAACACATACTCAATTCTTTCTAGTCTTAACACCAATCATAGATTTCTTAACCAGTTAGGGTAATTTGATTCAGTCAACTTGTTTGTTTCGACCAACATTTTCAGTGATAGATTCGACATTCTATATATAGTCTAAAGAAATAGATAGACTTAAAATTAAACTCTAATATAATTTATATTGAACACTTTCGTTAACTAATTAACATGACCTTTAGTTTAATTAGCTTTCACTATTTTAACATACTCTTCGACCCCATGGAAGAATACATACTTATATCAAATATGGTCATAATGGGTCATGATCCAGGTTCATGCTATCTTCGCATTTGTTGTGGGGTGATAACTTCAACAGCACAACCTGGTAGGTCTCTAAACCAATTACAAACAATTTGTAACTCATGTTTGACCGAATGTTCTAAACAATCGATCTGCGTTCCTCAGCTTGTCCTACACTGTGGCGCCAAGACAGCCTAGCAAGTCAACCCCGTTATGCGACTGCAATTATGTATCTAAGTGAGTTTTGCAAATGCTCATGAAGGTTTATCACCCACTTCTACATTTAACATGTATCTATGAAAGAGTCTGAGTCCTCGTAGACTTAGAGCAAATGCTGTGGCATAAATACTCATTTCGCCGAAAAGGATTTTGTACTACAATCAATTATAACGGACGACCCGTTCATTTTAAATGAGACTTGTATTAAAATTTTAGGGAACATTTTAATTCAGAGTTTTTACCAAGATCAACTTTAGTATACTATATCAAATATAACATCTTAATGCAAAGTCTATTAAGCACTTATTGGGCACCACCTGCCTAAGCATGATATTAAGCGGTTTAACAAATATTGGGTGCCGCCTACCCAGACAATTATTTGCGGACACTATTCTAGCAATCTAAATGACAATCATTTAGCACATAAACAATATACTTATCAAATATACTGTATAATAATAATCATGGGTTAAACATTCTGATTTTTTTTTTACCGATGGGGCCGCGACGCTAATCATTAGAGCCGCGGCGCCAGTGAGGCAGAAGATGAAATTCTGCTTCTGCAATGCATTAGCGCCGCAGCGCTGGCAAGACAGAAACCTTTCAGCTTCCATTAGGGCCGCGACGCTCCACTATGGAGCCGTGACGCCTAATGTTAAACAAATCCAGAATTTCAAAATGAAGCATTAGGGCCGCGACGCTTCCACCATGGAGCCGCAGCGCCGCCTTGAAACCCTAGCACGCGCCACGGCGCCTTGCCATAGGGCCGCGGCGCCGACGTCCTGACGAAACGTTTCTGTGTTGATTTTCTAAAATCATTCGAGCCCTAAATCCAATTTAGGGATCAAATCACAAATCATTTATTCTCACCCACCATTATAATGCACTGATCGACCATCATCCATTCATACTCGTTCTTCACCATGCACCATGTTTGCAATGAACCAGTTATCTGCACTTGGCTTAGTCCGAGTTAGAACGGAATGACTTCCTCTATTTAGCGTAGGTGATAATTTAGGGTGATATCAAAAGGTTAACATTCGGTCAAGATATGTATGATTTCAAGAAGCCTTGTTTTAATCCAATTTTATGTTTAACTCATATTATTATGTTATTTAATTGTTATATAACCATTGAACCAGCTTGGGCTTTGATACCACTATAAGGTTTTGTTGGGTTCAAAACACATAAGTAGGGCACATCGGAAGTTTAAATTTTTTTTGTTCTTACTTACCCCAACAATTTTTCTGGTATTGTTATATGACAATAAAAAAAACTTGTAACATAAAACATGAACTTTTACATGTTAATAAATCTGGAGTCTTTACTTAGGGATTACACGCACAGTCCCTTCGACTGCAAGCACTATGCTATGGTGTATTCCTCTGTCAAGAAAGCCAGAAATCTTGACAGAGGTTTGAGAGAGTTTCATCATAGACTCTAAGTCTAGAATTAGTTTATATAATTGATGTGTTTTAATTAACAATGGGAGTGTTGTATTTATAGTTAAAATTAGGTCACAAATCAGTTTAGGGTTCGGCTTTAAGCCTGACCCAAAAAATGAGGTGCAGTGAGCCAGTCTGACTGGGCCCACTGTCGGGTCGGCGCAGCCTAGCAGGCGCTGCGGCGCCTTACGTAAAATTTCATTTTCCATTTTCATTTAATATATATATTCAGCACATTAAATTTAAAATCTAATTTTGATTTAATTAAATAATTTTCATCTAATAGAAATTATTCCATAGTTATTATTAATTTAAATATCTCGATCCAAAATCGAATATTTAATACTTTCTCAATACATCCTTAGATCGAAGAGACAATCGACATAGTGTAACCCTATAGGCCTTCATATATAGACACTAATCCAATTAAGGTCCATACGGAACTCCTAGACTGCATCGTACGACGAACTCAATATATGAAGTACGTTTACATGAATCCAGCAAACATAACCTTTATGTGAGATGATAAATTCCTTTCATTCGCGACACACTCGATCACGCTTAGGGTTTGCCATGTGTCTATCCAAATGGCTTGATCACTTTATCTCATCTATATTAGTCGACAACTAGATCATATTCTAAATATATCTCTTGCATTGGCCAATGACTTGGTCGACCTAATATCACTGAGAAGTTGAGTGCTCTCTCGAATATCCAATCGAGGAATTAATCATATTCTTAGCTCAACTACCACCTTAATTTACATCATAATGCACCCAACACAAGCCGTATCTTATCATATAAGGAGTTTAAGCTTAGGACAGGGTCAAAGTACATTACTCTGTAAACAAGGTGCGTATTGACCTCAAGTCAGATGACCTTCATCTCCCACACACTGATAACACTTTAGACATGTATAACAAATAGTTTATCAGCAGGGTATACCAATACTTTTCAAAAGTATTCATGTGTCCATCACTAGTAACCATTACTAGTAGCAGGTGAGATATACTACATTCTCTAAGAATGTGACGCAGACCATATGTCGAATTATAACATATCATCGATATCTCATTCTCGATGATCATTAGTCGAGGCTATTTTAGAGTTACACTCTATCATCAATATCTCACTCTATTAATGACAACGTAAGCTCAAATGATGCATATTAATGAATAATTACAAACAATCAAATAATAATTCAATAATTGCAAATGTCATAAATATTAATCTTATTAATAATACGAATATGTTTAAGTACATTTAGCCCTAATAATAATGATTGTATATAGGACCTACATCCTTTTCGAGTTAGCTATTGCAATCGTGATGAGTTATTTGAGCCTCACGGTTGTGGAAGTCAACTACCCCAATCAACTGCTTGTTTTATCGATTTAGAGTTGAAAAATTACTATATTCAAATCCTCGTGTCACTGCTATCCTTAATCGTTACCAAATTATATTTTTTTCACTTTTTAGTATCCTTTTAAATAACTTGCCAAAATTTAATATTTCATTGTATCAATAACTATTTACCATTTACCAATTACCAAGAGGAGTAAATTTTAAGTTTTGATGCTTGGGACCCAAGTTATTTTACCCTAGCAAAAGATCTCCAAGTAATCTCACCCACAAATCTTGAAAATTACAAAAACTACATTGTGGGTAATTGCTTGCCATATGGTAACACTAAGCCCTACTTCATTTATCTACCCCTAATTTCCTATTAAATTTTCGCTTCATATTCATGGTGCACGCGGAAATTCGAGTTAATTCAAGGGCAATTGCGGAACAAAGACTTTTATATATAGCTATGAAAGGCTAACCATATGGTTTCTCAGTCGAAAAAAGAAGATCCGAACGAAGCACCGTTCTCTTTCACTCACCACCATTGGTTTTCTCTCTATAAATTCTTGAGATATTCATCTCATCAATTTTAGGGTTTTTTTATCCGTCAATTACTGATTTGACTCAGCAACAACAATGGTTTTCGATTCAATCCCCAATTGTTCGATCCCTATTGCTTCCTCTAACCCCAAAGATTTCGCCAAGAAAAAAAGGGTAATTAATTTCCATTTAAGTTTCATCTGCGTTTCTATTAGTTTGATTGAGTTCTATTTCTGTGATTGTTGTATGAATTCAGGCGAACCGGTCGGCGAAGTTGAAGCAGTGCAAGCTTGATGCTCGACGGGAGCAGTGGCTTTCACAAGGTTGCATAAATCTCTCTCTCTCTCTCTCTCTCTCTCTTTTTCAATGATTTTGCATGTATTTGTAATCTGCCTTTTGGTGAGAAAAATTCCCTTTAAATTTTTTTTTTTTTTTTTTTAAAATTTCAAGATTGATACGTCTCTGAGATTATTTGATTATTTATTTGAATTTATATATATTTCTTAAATCTTGGTTCTGAGCCGGGGGCTATCAGAAACAACCTCTCTACGGGTAAGGTCTGCGTACACGCATACACTCTATCCTCCCAGGCCCACCTTGTGTGATTACTCTAGGTATGTTGTTGTTGTATATTTCTTAAATCTTGGCTATTGGGGTTTTGTATAGTGAAGAACAAATGCTTGAAGGAGGAACCAAACACTGGAGGAAAAAAGAATGTTGCGAATGAGAGGGGAGGATTGATTGAGAAGTTGCAGATAAAGCCAAGAGGTGAAGAGGTCAATGAAGGAACCTTAAACCACTACAGTGATTTTGATTCACCTACAAGCCACACAAGTAGTGTTTTGGGAGGAAATGATTCTGGGACTAATTTCACAGGGAGCAGTAGAAGCAGTAGTAGTAACAGCAGTAGCAATGGTGAATGTTGTTCAGGGAGTATGAGTGAGGAAGATGACGACGGCGTGGATGATTGGGAGGCTGTTGCTGATGCTCTGGCTGCCACTGATGAAAAACAGGAGCAGCAAAATCCCAGCTTGGATTCACATTTTGAGAGGGATGAGAATGTGGAACATAAGAGTCCTAGGCAAGAGGTCTCTGACAGAGGATCAGCACCTAGACCTCCTCTCAGTTGCCGGGCATGGAGGCTCGATGATACATTCCGTCCACCTAGTCTGCCAAATTTGTCAAAGCAGTATAGTTTTCCAATGAATTCCGAGCGGCATTGTAGGGGAGGAGGCTCTGTATGGGGATGTAAAAGTTTATCTACGCCCACACCGTGTCCTATATGCTGTGAAGATTTGGATTTTACAGACACAAGTTTTCTCCCTTGTTCGTGCGGATTCAGGCTTTGCCTTTTTTGTCATAAGAGGATTCTCGAGGAGGATGGGCGTTGCCCAGGGTGCAGGAAGCAGTATAAGCAGGACGCAGTTGAGCGAGAGGCAACCATTGATGGAGGCTGCCTGACGATTCGATTGGCTCGTTCTTGTAGCATGATATCAAGGTCCTAGGAAGATTCTGTTTCCATGAATCTGTATGTTGGGTCCTTTTCTGTCTCTGCATGACATGTGAGTGTTCTAGTTCTTAGCAGGCTGTGAGTCAAGATTATCCATAGCTATAGATGTTGATATAGGAACGTGATTTTGAAAGAACAGGGAAATGTTTTGGTTTCTTTATGTTTCTTGCATTATAGTTGTGGTGCTTGTGCTGATGTAGAACACTCATTATGTGAATAAATAAGGTGGTATTGAACTTAAAGTCATCGAGCTTGTAGTTTTATCACCCTCCTATCTGATTATTATTAATATGAATAAATAATGAAAAAGCAATTTGAAATTACCACGGTTCTTAAGAAATGCTTAAACTTTTGGCAAATAAAGAATGAGAAAGCATTGTGCTACTAGTATTCCAAACCTTCCCTGTGCTCTAGAGTCAATGAATACCTTTTAATAAGTGCTTAAACATTTGAGAATTACAAATATATAATTGTTTACCATCAACTCAAATAACAAAAGTGGAATAGTGGATGAATCAATTTACCATTACAGAAAGGATATCAGGCATTCTTTGCAAAAATCCAATGTGTCGCATTTATAGTTAATCAAGAAAAACATAATAACTAAAATGGGAGAAATATTAAAAGAGGTTATAGGATTCTTTGCATGGTAAATTTGTCATGGAAATTATCTACTAAAAAGCCAATCTTGAACTAAGGATTGTTGGGAGAGAGGTTTTAAGTTTTTTGTTCTTTTCCTTTTGTTTTTGCTCTCTTTATTTCGAAACTTGCTTTCTCTAAAGCAGTTGAAGCCCTTAGTTTCAGACTTTTAACTGTATACCTCTCTTCTTTTATTCCCTTATCGAATAATTATAGTACTTCCTGAAATATTGTTAAAAGTTTTAATTATATCCCACCAGTGGACGGCATTTTAATTGAGAGGAAATTTGATTGTTTTTTTCTATCTTAAAAGAGTATCGGAGATGCATTGTATAGGAGTAAGGACAATGTTGTTGGGCTTGACAGAAATATTGCATACTCATCCTTATATGTGTCTGAGCAACATAGTTAATTTTTTGTACGATGGTGCAATCCTGGATGGATGTGGAACTTTCTGGAGTCAAAGAGGGATAATTCGGCCTTCAGATGTGTAAAAGCTTTGGAGAGTTTGTGTTGATCAGGGTTGTAGACGTTTCTCTCCCCAGTGTTTACTTGTACATCCTTGGTTCATATACAGTGTACTGCTGACTTAGACTGTCTGTATCTGTAGATTGCTGCTTATTTTTTATTTGTCTATGAACTTTGAATCAAGTTTTGAAGCCCTGTAATATAACTAACCACATAACAAGCAGCGTGTCTTAACTCTCTTATTATATGGCGTCCAAAAATTGCCTCGTCTAATCTGAAATATAAGGTGTATCAGTTAAAGCATTGGGACAGAAAGTTTGTATGATGCCAGTATGAAGCTATTAGTAATCATCAGAATGGTGTTCAACATCATCTAATGAGATGTTTGAAATGCTTTGGCATCTATAGATGTGCCAAATAACTAAAACCACCTTTTCCACTGCTATAAAGGAACAGGAGAACGTTTGAAGTAGCAGAAAACCCACAGTACAAATTAGAGGAATGTTGATTGTATTTCGGAGATGTATCTTATTAGAGATTCTTTTCACCCCTCCTATCCAGGAAATATGAATAAATAATGAGAAACAAACTGGAAGTTGCTAAGGTTTTTTATTTGCAGTTTCCAGTCTTGGCTATCTAATGAACATGAATAAATGTACATATCTGTTGGTTCTCAAATGAGGCTCTTGAACAGGTCTGTTGCCTTCACCCTTCTCTTCACTTAATTTAGAGTGACATCCAAATTTATCCTTGGCATATTTTGGGGCTTTTAGTTCAGTAACTATGGGTTGATAAATTTTTGCCTGAATTGTGTTAGTTTAGGTTCTCTTGGGAAATCCTAGACTTCTTTTGGCTTTGGGGAGAAATCTTGTAAGTTGAGGTTCATTAAGTGATGTGGTTATTCATTCATCATTTTATATGCGTTCAGTTCTAATGTTGCTAACCTCTTCGTCTTCCTCATGTGGTGTGCATTGACTGTCTGACGGTTCTAATAATATTGCACATTCAATTTATTTCTACAAGGGTAGTGGGCTTCCGGATATTATGTCTCTTCTCCATGTGCTTCTAAACTTAGCCATCAGAAGTCAACTAGAAGGGTTCTAGTGATTATTTCAGTGAATGCTGTTTTCGCCATAAGATCATGTAAGGATTGGGTTTTCTTTTGCTAGATGAGACCTTCTGATGATGTATTTTTGGTCAAATTTGGCTTTCTTAGTTATGTCAGATTGATGGAACGAAGAACTAAGTAGTAAAGTCAATCTTGTCAAGTCAGCTTTTGTTTATTTCATTTTAAGATTGATTTGCCATCTTCATCGAAAAAAACAAAGATCATTTAACAGGTCAGACTATGGCTAAAATTCAACTTAGTTTCTTTGGATAGACATAGGGCGAAAAGATACGCTACTTTAAACATCTTTCCAAGGACTGCGAAATGCTTAATGCGGCTGGATTTCATTGAACTTTCTTGATCTGCACCAATCTGTATTTTCTGAGCCTCAATCTAATTTATCTGACTTCGTGCTCATTGGTAGCTTGTAAGGAATATTATGATTGCGTTGCTATTGTGTCCATTGGCAGCATGTCTCTAAGCTGGTGGAACATTCTAAGGTAGTTGGAAGTATGAGTTATATCTAAAGTTGCATCAAATATTCTGTCTGTAAACAGGAGGATCTTCTTTCTGGTATTAACAGTTTATTCTACTCCTAGAAGGATGTCTAACCTCCCTTGCCACTTTCCCTTTATCCATGTCCTCATTTAGGACTATTTTTTACAAGTTATTTTTCCTCATTCATGAGAGGAAAATGGAGATGTAACAACTTCTACCTATTTAGCTCAGATATGTTTTTTTTTCTTGCAAGGAGAGCGACAGGAATCTTATCAATAATGATTTCATCAATCAATCAACTGTGTCTAAATACCAAAATAATTGGGTCGGTTATATGAATTATTTATATCCATTCCTCTGTCGGGCTTATTTCATTTCATACTAAAAAAGCTTGTCTCTAAAGGCGAACTAGAGGTTCTCTAATCTTACACTTATCCTTAAACATACAGCTTATGACAAGTCTCCTCAAGCATCAGATTTAACATAAGTTTGACAACATACACAAGTCTTGTCTCAACTAGTTGATTTTGCTTATATGTGGCATTTGCTTTCTTTGTGTCTGCTGTTAGTTAAGTTCGCGTAGTTATAACTTATAAGAGATTGGATATACCTTGAGACTTCTCTGAGAAATTTTAGTCTACCTCGTTTCCTTTTATTACATTCATTTCTGATGCATGTGGGAGGTTTACAGGGTCTCACTCAAACCATGTTAGACTATCTTTTCTCATTTTACCCTCTGCCATTTGTTGGACGTGATCATTCATCTTAACATTCACATTTTTACCTATAGTCGTTTGCTGGATGTGTTTACTCCCTCAGATGGTCTCACACGTGTTCAGCTTGTCATTCACTTTGTACTGTATCTTCTTATTGCTTAGCACCTTCTTAACACTCCATTTTAGCCCTTCTATTTTTATTCAATGTGTTATATCTTTATTTATCATTCCATTCTATGCAAGATTGGGTCTAGATATCTGAATGTTGTATATCATAGTTCTAAAGATTATTTAAGTTATAACGGATCCAAGCAATTGCCAAACCCGAAAGAATAAACTGCCAGTTGATTTCTTAATTAGCCTTTGGACTTGCTATTAGAAGCTTCTTGTGTTTTTCATTCTCCATAAATCATTTTCTCTCTATCTATGTAAAACTTAACTTTTATCTTCTTCTTTTTTGTGTGTGATATTGGTTTGGGATAAGCTTGAATGGGACATGGTTAGTGAGGATTCATATATCCGAATCCAACTTGCTTGGGATTGAGGCATAGTAGTTGTTGTTTGAAGAACTTTCTGACAGAAATAAGTCATTCTTGTTTACCCTTTGGACATGCTATCAGAAGCTTTTTATATTTTTTCGTTTAAGAAAAAGATCACACTATATATAATTTTTTCTGTGTCATTCTTGGTTTGGTAGTACTTGTAGTGTGGAGAATCATTCTGAACATCGTAGAAGTTATTGTGATTAAAAAGGTCATCCTTGGATCTGTCCTAAAGGATTACTGCGTTTCTTTTTTAAATCTGTACTCTTTTCCTCTATGTCCGTTGTCACATTTCTGGTTGCGTTGTAAGTGTGTTAAGTCCTCACCGTGTGGATATTCCTTGAGAACTGTCTATTTAATTGCTGTGTAAATCTGCCATTGCAGACTTGTGAAGCTATACTTGTCAATAATGATAAATATTTATGTCTTGCGAATTTAGGATTGCTACTTCCGTCCTTCTGCCCGGAATAAATGTCATCCGTACCTACAGTTTTCAGCTGGATTAAAGATTTAACTCATTTAAGAGAGTGTAGTACATAGTATTCAAGGTCTAACAGTAGAAATAAGATTCATTTTCTTTGATCTTTTTTTTATGTTAATAGAGAAGTGAATGTGATGTTACAACAACAACATACCCAGTGAAGTCCCATAACGTGGGGACTGGGGAGGGTAGAGTGTATGCAAACCTTACCTCTACCTTGGTAAGTATAAAAGTTGTTCCCTAAATACCCTTGGCTCAAGACAAAGCATAGACACAAGCAAAGCAAGAGAAACGGTCGGACGCGGACAAGAAATTTAAAGCAGTATGAAAATGAGAGTAACAAAAGCGAATAAGTCATGATAAAGTATTCTGAAAAAAAGAAGCAGTAACTAACACATGTAAATAAGATAAACAAAATACACAAACGAACATACATCAGCAGAAATCAAAGGACATGGGACTAAAATAATACTGCGCCACAGTATGATAGGCTAAGCAGGGGTACCATAATAACATTACACTACCAGTATGTATGTAAGCGTAAGTAGGATTATGCTCAACTACCTACTACCCTTCTACCCTAATTTGTGTCCTCCACAATCCTCTATCTAAGGTCATGTCCTCAGTAAGTTGCATCTGCGTCATATCCCGTCTAATCACCTCTCATTAGTACTTCTTCGTCCTACCTCTACCCCTCCTGAACCCGTCCATAGCCAACCTCTCACACCTCCGCACTGGTCATTTGTGTCTCTCCTCTGCACATGCATGAACCATCTCAACCTCGTTTCCGCATTTTATCCTCCACCGAGGCCACTCACTCTGTCCGGATATCATTATTTATAATCTTATCCCTTCTTGTATGCCAACACATTCATCTTAACATCCTCATTTCCGCGATTTTCATCTTTTGGATGTGCGAAGTCTTGACTGGTCAACACTCCGCCCATACAACATAGTCGGTCTAACCATCACCCTATAGAACTTGCCTTTAAGTTTTGGTGGCACATTTTTATCGCACAAGACTCCAGATGCGAGCCTCCATTTCATCCCCTGCACCAATACGATGTGTGACCTCGTCATCAATCTCTCAATTCCCTTGGATAATAGATCCGAGATACTTGAAGCTTCCTTTCTTTGGAATGACATGAGTACCAAGCCTCATCTCCATGCCTGTCTCAAGATCGCTCTCGTTACCGAACTTGCACTCCAAGTATTTTTTCTTGTCTCCAGAGTCTGTCTCCAAACCTCCAGCTTAGCGTTCACTCCACTGCGAGTCTCATCAATCGGGACTATGTCATCAGCGAATAACATACACCATGGCACCTCCCCTTGAATTTGTCGTGTCAATCCATCCATCACCAAGGCAAATAAGAATGGGCTAAGAGTTGATCCCCATTGACTTTTCAGAAAAAGATACTGCATGGTTTCCACTCTTGGTCGATTTGTCAATTTGAATCTATTTTCTTTATGCTACCGAAGGACGGAAAGGGGGTGAAAGATCTTTCACTTCACCATAGCAGGAACCTCGCTGACCTTCTGGGGCAGTTACTCTAATCTTCGTCTTTCGATCTCTCTTCGCAACACATTTGTTGGGCTAAGACTTTCTCTCGACATCTTTCTTTTATTATTGTCATTGGTGCCTCTCCCCAGATAGGTTGCACCGACTCTCTTTAGTATACTTTCTTCCGGCAAGGGCACTTGGTTTTATGAGACGAGTTAAAGGCACTGGCGCTATCTGTCTTTCTACGCGACAAGGGATGCCCCGGAGATGATTCCCAAGAAATTGGCCGAGCAAAAAAGCAAGGCAAGGGATAAAGGAGAAGTACCCAGCCCGGCAAAGAAGGGTCTCCCATTAACAGGCTCGTTGGCTCCGCGTCCACCGAAAGTCGGTAACCTTCGTCACCGTCAGCATTTGGTACTCTCTCGATACCTCCCCCCTTACTCTCTCTCTATAAAAAAGCGGGTGGGTATTCAAATAAAGGGGAGCACCTTGCTATCATGAAAACGCCAGCGTACCAATAGCCCTCTGTCCTACACATCTATCCAGAAGCAAGTGTAGTTCACCGGTTCCACCGACTTTTAGCTCGACAGTCCACCGGGTGGGTTTGGGCTTCTAGGGGGCATCTAGGATCGAGGACTCTAGGTGAACAACCACTGGTGGCATTCGTAGAATAGTCTTTTCAATAAGTGTTGTTGCAGTTGTAGAACCATTGGCCATTGATTCTTCCTCGCAAACCTTTCATCCCCAGACGACAGCAAGAGTAACAATACAGTTTATAATGCTACAACAACAGTCATAGTAAGCAAAATCATACGAAAAGAAAAAGGCCGAGAAGAGATGTTGCCATGAAAGAGGGATGTGCAGCCCCATCATCACCGGAAAGTACTCCGAGTCTCTTCCTACTGTCCGTACCCTGGTCTTGGCTCCATCATACATATCCTTGATCGTCCTAGTGTACGCCACAGGTATCCCTCTAACTTCCAAACATCTCTATAGAACATTCCTAGAGACTTTGTCGTATGCCTTCTCGAGGTCGATGAAAATCATATGTAAGTCTCTCTTCCTCTCCCTATACTGCTCCACCAATCTCCTAATAAGATGAATGACTTTTGTAGTCGAACGTCCCGGCATGAATCCAAACTGATTCTCGGAAATAGACATGCATCTTCTCACCCTCATCTCCACAACCCTTTCCCAAACTTTTATAGTGTGGCTTATTAGTTTGATACCTCTATAGTTGTTGTAACTCTAGATGTCATATTTATTCTTGTACAAAGGAATCATTGTACTCCACCTCCATTCTTCGGGCATTCTTGCCGTCTTAAAAATGACATTAAACAACTCAGTCAGTCACTCCAGACCTGCTCTGCCTGCGTTATTCCAAAATTCAACTGGGATCTCATCAGGCCCGGTCGCTCGTCTCCTGCGCATCCTGTGAACAACATCCTTAACCTCCTCCCATCTTAATACTCCTACAATATCCAAAATTCCGGTACCTTTCGGGTTGCTCCAGATCTCCCAGCACACTGTCTCTATCTCATTCTTCATTCAAGAGTTTATGGAAGTAAAATTGTCACCTCCGTCTAATACGCGCGTCCTCCGTCAGTAGTTTGCCGTCCTTGATGGTTAGTACAAGAAAAAAAGTTAACAAGGAAAAAGAGAGGACTATTTTGGAAGAAAGCAATAACGATCTATTTGTAGTGGATGGACTAAAAGCATTCTTTCTGCCATTTCAGGAGACCCAAAAGTCAGCTGGACTATTTGTCCCCCACCCCTGACCCCCAAAAATTTGTTAACTAGATTGTTTTTTGTGGTTTACTTAATGGCCTGTAAGTCCTTGATAACGGGCAGGTGAGTTTATTTTAGTTGCCTCTTCCCATCACATGCTCTGATGTTTTTCACTTGTATCTTTCTCTCCACTTCAGAGAAGAAAAATCTCCTTGGTCCAACAGTACAGAGAAAGGTCTTCTATTGAGTTGTGAAGTGTCCAATGACTGCAAGTATTTGCAGACTCATTATGGGAGTCAAAAAATTTGTTCTTGTGCAGCACTGACCACTGTATATTTTTAACTCCTGTTTGAACTTAATCAACCGGCGGAAATTAAGAGACATTTTGTCAATTTAGTGTTTCTCGTTGAGCTCAGAAGCTGGAAGCAGCAGTCATTAGTTGAATAGCCCCTACCTTTGCGTGTCAAGGTCTGATGAATTTGATCACTTTGTATTCCTGATTTTACTCCGAGTGTGAAGTTGATTCTGTTATCATATTATCGACTGTATTCCTGATTTCTCTGTGAGTATGAGGTTAATAATGTTCATAATATTGCTGATGTTATTCGTGAAACAGTATACTCTGAGGGGTTGTTTCGTTCACATGTTATTCAAATTTTGTGATACGGGACTGTTATGAAGAGATTGCAGTACCAAATCAAGAATTAACGTATCATGGTATTGCTAATACATGTATTAATATTCCATATTCTTATCTCATCTAAAATAATATATAAGTTATCCATAAACATGTATTAATCCTAATGACAATGTGATCTCCAAGCAGGTAGAAAATGTCTGAACCTTGATGGTTGAGAGCCGACTCTAGTCCTTTAAGCTGTAGCACAAGTTATGTTGCTTTTCATTTACTGTCTACTAACAGTATGTTGCTGGGTTCTTATGCTAGTTTATCTTCAGTCTCTAAAGCAGCTATAGCAGTATTTGAGTTTAATGATCCATGGAATGGGAGATCATTGTCGCAACAGTTAGATGTCACTCCTGTTGCTTTTCTGTGGTTTTTGACTGCTTTTGGTTTGTTCAGGGATATGCAAATCTCTGGCAGAGGTGTGAGCTTGAAAGGACTGTTCTATATAATATACTTATTATTCTGATATTTTTTATTTTCATGCTGCAATTGTTACATATGCAGCAGAAACCTTTTACATACGTCTCTGTATGTTTTTATGGTGAATGTTTTCAATATTTGACCAATACCTCTGTTGGCCTTATGTTTTTTTTGGCTGATTTCATAATTTTGTTTTCCTGTTACTGAATCTCAAGTCTCTACATACAGAGTGTTGGCAAAGCACCATAATTTGTACTCCTATTAAAATTCCTAATTTCCCGGGGAACTTGTAGTTGTATTTGTGGAAAGTTGGAAATTATACCAGAAACGTGAGCTTGCAAAACCCATTACTAGCGTCTTTACCATCAAGATGTTAATCTCGTTAGACCTTAACAATTCATAATCATTTCTAGTCGTCATTCTCATGATATTTTAACCATGTATAATCATTTCGGAATGTTTAGAGGTCTCATCAGAGGTAAGTAAAGAATCCCAACAAAATATCGTAAACAAAAAGTGACGTAAATTGAAATGGATGAAAGGAAGTCTGTTTTCCCTTCTTTAAGACGACATTTATTTTGAATTCATTTGAGTTTTGATGAAGTCTGAAATTCTATTCTTCAGTGTCCCTGAAGCTCTAGAGCCATTCCTCAAGGTGAGAAGAATCACTTTAGAGAACATTGCTATTTACCTGATCCTAATGCTTGAAGTAAGAAAGTTTATTCTCTTTCTGGGAAGGAGGGGGATGGACTAGTATATTCATGCGATGTTTCAAATATGAAAAATGTAAATTAGTACTTTTGACAATCTACTCTATTTAAAGTTTAAACTGAAGTCATAAGAGTAATGAAATGAAGTTTCATTACAACTCATTCTCAGATTCACCACTTACTATTTCTGGTGTGAAGTATGTTCTCAAGTTATGGAACCTCACAGGAGTTCTCGGTGTTGGTGATCGGGGTGGTGATGACTGTGCTTGAGGCATTCTTCTTCTGTACTTTCTTTGAGATATCAACACACTTTATCAACCATGTCCAGAAAGTCTCTCACAATGGCAAACATCTGAAGTGGCTGTGTGCCTCTGTCCTTCGAAGATCCTGCTTGGTAATACTCTGTCGTTCTCTTAACAAGTTCCATGACTCTTGTTTGTTCTTCTCTGATCACCTTGAGTTCGTCTTCACATTCCTCTAGAAACCCTTTAGTCTCTTTTACAAATCGATCTCTTTCAGCATTTCCACAACACATTACGAGCTGGTTAACATCATTTACTCGTGTTGTAAGAGTGGAACATGTATTGATGAAACTGTCGTAGTCTATGGTAGCTGCTTTTTTACATTAGAGAATTTGGAACTTAATCCTTGCAATACTGGTAAACCTAGCATTAGGTGCTCTGTATCTTTCTCTACTTTTTCATCCTTGCTACTTTTATTGATAAGGCGACGTTTACCGTCAGAACGGATGACTTGTTCAACTACAAAATGAAGCAAAGTAGTTTTACCATCGTTGCTTTTTACATATGATAATTTTTGGAAGGCACTAAGGTTGAATCCCTGAGCATTTCCTCTAGCCGTTCCTGCATTCATCGGATTGACAGCCTTAAGAATCGCTTCCAGAAGTCTTAAGAGCATTCTACTTGTTCTCAATTCCTTACAACTTAGCTCAATTGTTTGCGGATTCTCCTTGAGGTTAAGAATTTCTGGATCATAGCTTGATCTGAAAAGGATCGCATTGAAATGCTTAAAAGCAGAAGGAATAGCTTTCAGCATTTGGTAGAGAAAAGACTCGGCGTAAGCAAGTTTTCTTGGGTTACCATCAAATTGGAGGATTTTTAATGTTTCTTCTTCAGTTGGGCAAATCTTAGTTTTTCAGGAGTATCAACACTGAGTTCTTGACCCTCCAACAGGGCGTCAAGGATTTCTTTACCAGAGATGATAGAGACTTGAGCACAATTGCTGTGTTCTGTGACTTCCTAGGATCGAGAATAAATATCTGAGCTGGTCGAGCCAGCTTAGAAGTGCCTGAGCTTGTGCTCACGCTATTTCCTTCAGGGGCATTCTTGGAAGTGACGTCGTATCCAAAGAGAACTTCCATAAGGTCATCTTCAAATCTGAAATGTGCATATAAATGCAATTTATTAGTTGGACTTTAAATGGGCATTAACTACACTAAAGGAACACGATTTACATGCCAAGGTGCACTTACCGGAAAGATCCATTGTTGATTTCATCCCAGACCATTGAATAATCAGCATTACCAATGATTTTATCCCAGTGCAGTGGCCTCAATTTGACTTGAATTTCACCATTATCTTTTGATTTCTCTTTTGTTGGAGCTTCTGCTTTGTCTTGGCTGCTACCTTTCCCTCTTGGTGCAGTAGGTGGTTTTATCGATGAACTCAAACAGCCCCCATTTGGTGGGGGTGGTGAAGAAGGTTTTATCTTTCCTGCATTAGGTGGTGTTGGTGCTTTGGTAATCCTTTTCATTGGAAGGGTAGGCGGAGGTGGTGGAGGTATTGGTGGCTGAGGTGGTGGAGATATTGGTCGCTGAGGCAGATTTTTACTCGAGGCCACTGTTAGTTGAGACGGTGTTTCTGGTGGAGTGATTTCCTTCTGTGGAAACTGCAATCAGGTTGATGGAAATTGAGGTTATGTCTCTTGTGAGTTAATTGTTTGTTGTGATGCAGTAACTATCTCTTTCTTCTCATAACTACCTACATTGCTACAATTGTGCAGTAATGGAATTCTTGAATATGATTGCTTGAAACTGGTTGTTCTCGTCCACTATTCATCCTCTTCTCTTCCTCCTCATCATCCATATGATTCACCCAAATCTTAAGTCGGCTTAGCACGCTAGGAGTGAGCTTAAGGTAGAAGGCAAAGTGTGAAAAGAAGTCGGTGATAGGTTCTTTGTCGATGGCTTGGCTGTTTTCTTGCTGCTGCGTCCTCAATACAATTCTGGCAATCCTCTCTTCTTTTGCGTGCGGCGCGTGATGTTTTGATCCTTTTTTGCTCTATCGCTTTTATTGAGGGCCTTCCGGACCCCATTGTTGACTCTCAAATCAATGCATCACAGACTGACGAGTCTAAAGACAAGTTAGAAGAGCTAATAGAATTTGGCTTACTTCTATCCTTAGTTTCATTCTTTTTAAAGATACCAATGACCAAAATGGAATTAATTGTTCTATTACGGAAGTTGGAATCCACATGCTGGGTTAATCACTAAGGTCTTATACAATTTTATGTTGGATGATTTCGATCGGGGATTTAAACAACTTTTGATTACTGTATGGTATGGTATTGTCAGATCCGAACATAGGGCTACTTTATTTGTTTGCCATATCTTCGCTAGGTGTTTATGGAATTATATAGCAGTTGGTCTAGTAATTAGGGCCCGGACGTTCGGTCGCCTATGATACTAGGACCAATAGGAGTTTTTGCACATTTTCGTTAATCCATGAACATGATCTATACATCTCGATCGGAAAAGAATCAAGAGAAAAAAAAAAAAATCGAAATTGATCGATAGATTTTTCGAAACAAACGAAAAGGAAACGAAAGATGAAACATAAATCATAGATTAGAAAAACAACTTCCTGGTTGTCTACCTTCAAATCTTCTCAAATATATAACATCTAGCCCATTTTCATCAACAATGACCCCTTTTAAAGCTCCCCTTTGCTGGAATTCTTGTTGAGGCACTGAACCAAAAAGTTCTCGACGAAAACTTGAATTCAACTTGTTTTTCTTCCATCGACGAGTTAGATAGTATCTGTAGAAGAAATAAAAGAGTATGCTAGAAACTATCAAAGTAGTTAGAACTGCAGCTATAACAGCCTTCAACACTACCTCATTCATCTCAACCAAAAAGTGAGTAAATTGTTTCACTGATCAGTGAAAAGAACTACTTGGGATAAATCAAACTGCTGTTGCAGAGTTTGACAGAGGAAAAAAAATAGAAAAGAACTGTTGGAATGAATTCTTGGCTGAACCATTCTCTGATCAAAGTGAAGAAAAGACTTCCTTTTTGTTTGTATTTTACAATGTTATATTCATTTTGTTCTGGACAGTGGCTGCTGACAGTTTCAAAGTAGGTTGTTGCTGTTAAGTTGGTTGTCTTAAAATCATCCCAGTCTTTTAGTAGAAATGCCCACCATTTTTCTATGTTTAAAATCCTGCTGTTGTCTAGACGTTTGCGTGTAAAATGGACGGGTCAAATGTGCTAAGCTAATAAATAGGCGCGTAATTGAAACGCCCAAAGGTTACTTGGACTGAAATAGGTTGGATCAAAATAGGCTAAACAATAACTCAATCGGTTCAACTCTTACCAAATTTTATTTTCTTTGCTTGTTTCGTATTCTATGTTTAATTACCCAATAAAACTTTTTTCTTTTATTATGATTTTATATAACATATCAAACAAAAATAAAGTCTTTTTAAAAGTATTTTGGTAGAGTTTCTCATAGATCAATTTGGGCTATATATATATCAACACATGGATTAAATTGAGCGGATCAAAATGGGTTGAGTTAATAAATAAGTGATTCATTAACCCACCCAAATTTATGTGGATTGAACGGGTCATATTTTTTGCCACCTCTATCTGGACGTAGTCTAAACATCAATAAAGCCTGGGGTCTAGTGTAACAGCGTAAGCTTGGGCAATTTTGAAATTTTGTGTGTTGTAGTCATACGGTTGGAATAAGAAAGAGTCCTATACTCTTTTATTGTAAAGAAGGACATCTGTGTCAATATGGTATTTCTAGAGCTACAAAATGTTGAGACAAATAATAGATGATATGATGATAATATGTCTTTGCAAATTTTTATAGGAAAATGTGGTTTTCTTCATTGTTTTATCCAATTAGTTAGTTGTCATCATTGTACAATTACGACATCAAACGGATTTCAAATTGAGAACTATTGTTAGAGATTTAGCATTACTTAACTTTTCATACTAGTAATCAATTATTAATAGGTCTGGTCGTCAAAATTTTTTGTCAAGACATATTAATTAAATCATGTTATATTTAGACACCTAACATAGGGCCCGATTATAATATTACTTTGTAATTTTCACACCAAAAGAGCCTGTGAAGAGCCTATAAAACAGATTTTTTATTTTTAAATTCTTATTGTTTCCTTCTTCTTTTTTTCTTCCTTATTGTTTTTCTTTTTCTTTCCCACTTAATATTGTACCATTAATAAACTTCCATCTTATTCATCAGACAAAATGAAACAGCCACCATTATATGAGAACACGTGACATATTTTATAAAAGCAAAATCAAAAAATAAATTTTAAGTTTTAAAAAAATAAATTTCAGCCAAAAAAAAAAAAAAAATGTCACCCGCTCCGGCGACCCCCCATTAGCCTCTCGAAAGATAGGAAAATTTTCAGTAGCTTGAACTTTAAAAAGTGGGTGAAACAGAGCATTAGTTGTAAGTTTTCACTAAAAATTGTCACCAAAAAGCTACAGGCTTTATTCTATTCCTTCCAATGATAAGAAAAAAAATTGAAGAGTTCGTGATACCATCGGAAACTGGACCACCAACTTTATCTCTGCTGTCCACGTCAGCAGCCGCACCACCAGTATTACTGTCATTATCCTTCTCAACGGTCACGGATAAGAAGAGCTTGGCCGATTGAATTTCGTTAACGGTTCGGCCATCGGCGCGTCCACCACATCCGGCGAATTTTGCTTCTGAATAAAGAAGAAGAGTGTAGAAAGGGGGAAGGAGGATGTGGGGTTTAGAAAATAGGTATTTTTTTTTGCTGAAAATATATTTTTATAATTTATTCTTTAGTTATTGTGCACTCAAATGTCAAATGTTCTTTTTAATTAATCATGTCACGGCACTTGCGAGTGTATTACATACATTTTTCAATTTTAGCTGATTGTAAAAAAAAGTGTCAAATTGAAATAATTTCAATATAAACTAAATGCTCAATAGGTATAAGTCTTAGTTGAAGTGTCTAAGTGAAAAAAGATGCCGACCTCAAGAGGCTCCCGATGGATTCGGCCTTATTAATATTATAGTTTCTTGTCATGCGATTTATGTTATTATGTGTGGTTCTTTATATTTTGATTATCGTATTTTTTTGTGATAGTTATGGCTCTTTTTTGTATTTTTTATATTGTTTTGATTTGATTGTTCTTGTGTTGAGGATCTATCATAAATAACTCATTTCTCAAAGTAGGGTAAAGTCTACGTATACTTTATTTTTTCCAAATCTCACTTATTTTATTAGGTACGTTGTTGTTGTAGTTAGAGATTTCATCGAAGAGTCCAATTTAGTGGTAATTTGCCAGCAGGCAGTGACAACAAAATTTTTAACCTTTTTATATGTAAATAGTAAAGTATATCTTTTGGAATTTCTGGGCAATTTAAGTTTTTCCCATTTCTTGTAAACAAACAATGATTTCTAACTACTTTTTGTAGGTGTTTCTTTAATTTGAAGATAGAACACTAGTCAATTTCAAATTCTGGACCACTCCCCAAAATGACCTAAATATTCTACCAGCAAGTATTCTTCCAGCATTGCAGACGAAAGAGGAAAATTACATTACTGTTCACCAAATAGCCAATTTTGTATTTATTAATAAAAAATTGAATGTATTTTTCGAAATATTTCAAATCAGCTTCAAAGATACAAAGTTATATCAGGCTAAATGTCTAACGATGATATGTTTGTAACAATAGAAGATGAATCTCCCATTTTGTTTCGGGTTAAAAAGAAAATATGTGAATACTCAGAGGTACTTCTTGTTTAATTAGTGATAATTGTACTGTATTATCAAGCAACGTAAGAATTTAACACACTCCACATTGTTTTAATTTTTTTTAATGTTATTGCGGGCTGTGACCTCAATATAACACCTAAACTATAATTTAGACCAGTAGGTGTGCAGCTCGTTGTTCAGCGGAACACCGTTCCTAATATTCTGGTTATTAATTATTTTCTTCTTCTTTTATTGCCCTAGTTCATTAAATGTTACTACCTCAAGGACCGGCAGTTTTTACATTTTTTTTGTCCATTGCAAATTTAATAATAGAGAGTAAAAGTCCCCCGGAGCTGAATGACAAAGAAGGTGAACTTAAAATCCAGCTGGAGGCCTGCAGCGTGGGTTCGAATCCTGATGAGAGCACTTTGCTCTCTTCTGGAATAGGACCTTGTAGGTGATATCAATTGTTCTGTTCTCAAACCCTGGTCATTCAGGCACCTCCCGCGATTTACTGATAGTAGTGTTGAGGACCGGTACTACTATCTCTAGGAATAGTTGGTAGTAGTGTTGAGGAACCGGTACTACTATCTCCAAGAATAGTCTGGTATAAGCCAAGAAGTTGGATATAAAAAAAAATCGAGAGTAAAATTTTGTTTCCTTTTTAGGGACTGAATAGCAACTCAAATACTTCCTCCGTAGCTAGAACCACTTTCATATAGATGAATTAAATGCTTAACCATATTATTGTACTTAGCTTAATAGAGAACTGAATAAAACTAATTTTCTCTCAATATTGTCGCCCCCCCTTCCCCCTCTTCTATCTTGCGCCGCCGGCCTCCCTTCTCCGTCCGACAACCATGTCTGACTCGAAATCCAATTTTCACTCAGCCATTGCTGTCTACAACATCAAATCTCATATCTTCATCACTCTTGAGATGGAAAACATTCATTATGTGACATGAGCGAAACTCTTTAAAATCCATTGTTGCTCACACCGGGATTATCCATCATATAATTCCGTCGGAAAACAACAAGGAGAAGGTGTCGCACAGACCGATGATGAGAAAGAATTATGGTTGACCCTTGATGCAACGGTCCTTCAGTGGATCTACGCCACAATTTCGAGTGATTTACTACATATTATTCTTGAGCCTGATTCCACGGCTATGGAAGATTGGGAACGTTTACGTGACATATTCCAAGACAATAAGAATTCCAGGGCCATCACACTTGAACGGGAATTTTCCACCACTGATATGACAAATTTTCCCAATGCGTCTACATACTATCAACGACTCAAGGATCTGTCAGACCAACTCAAGAACGTCGGAGCGCCGGTAACTAACAATCGACTCGTGTTACAAATGGTTGTCGGCCTTACTGACGCATATAGTGGAGTAGGTACGCTCATCCGTCAAAGCAATACTCTTTCGTCATTCTACTAAGCCCCGTTCTATGCTCATCCTCGAAGAAGCGGGTTTTGCCAAGAAGACAACCACAATGTCAAATTCCGCCTTGGATTTCACTCCGTTCGATGAGAATTCATCATAATTTGAAAATTTGCCGCCAAATCGTGGTCAGAAGGGCCGAAACGGCGATAACGGGAGCAAAAATCGCGGTGGTAAAAAGGTGATGGCAACCACCGCGATGGAGGTGGTGGCAGTGGCGATCAGCCCAGTGGGGCAGTGGGTCGGTATCGTGGGTCTGGCAGTGGCCTTGGGTCGTGCCTCTTTGCCCATTCCCCGCGAGAAATTGGGCCAGCCTAGTAGTAGGCACGGCGGACCGGCCGGCAGAGGCCCGCAAGCAATTCGGTGCGGGAATCCTTGGGCCACTGCCAAGCCAGTGCAACAGACCCACTCGGCAGTGGCGACCCCGACAGATATCGAGGCCGCGATGACACTCTTGGACTTACTCCGCCCGACGCAAATTGGTACATGGACACCGGTGCAACGTCTCATATGACGTCCTCACAAGGTAATCTCTCGTCCCGTTTTAATTTGAGCAATAATCGTGGTATAATTATCGAAAATGGTCATTCAATTCCAATTCGTGGTTAGGGTACTACAAACTTGTCTCCCCCGAACCCACCGTATTTTGAAAAATGACCTTCACTTACCTCAATTAATTAAAAACTTGATTTCGTTAGAAATTTACCATTGATAATTGGGTTTCTGTTGAATTTGATCCTTTTGGGTTTTCCGTGAAGGTTTTCAGACGGAGATGCGTCTAATGAGATGTGATAGTCGGGCGCGCTTTATCCAATCACCACAACGAAATATCAAGCCAAATTACCATCCACTTTTATAGCTTTAGCTCCTTCTTTATGGCATGAACGATTGAGTTATTCGGGAGCACATGTTTTTGCTTCTCTTAAATAAAATAATATTATTGAGTGTACTAGACTCTTGTTCTCTTGAAAACGTAATTCTTATCATGTTTGTCATGTGATACTCTTGTTATCTTGAAAAACATGTTGTTGTGATTACTCTAATTTTTGTTGCTTGTCTAAGTCTTGTACTATTATGCCTTTTGATAATATTCATAGTGACAATGGTAGAAAATTTGATAATGGGCCTTTTTGTTTCGTTTCTCGTGTCCACATACATCATCTCAAAATAAAAAAACAGAAAGAAAAATTCGAACCATTAACAATATTGTTAGAATCTTACTTGTCCATGCATCTCTACCACCATCATTTTGGCATCATGCGTTACAAATGACAACATATTTTTTTAACATACTTCCGAGCAAACAAATAGTCTACCAATCCCCACTCAAAATTTTATACCTAAGGGACCCATCATATTCTCATTTACGAGTTTTCGGGTGCTTATGCTATCATCTCCTTCCTTCTACTACCATCAATAAACTTTAACCCCGGTCAACTCCGTGTTTTTTTTGGGATATCCGTCAAATCATCGTGGTTACAAATATTTCAACTTATCCTCTAATAAAATCATCATAAGTCATCACATAATTCTTTATGAAATAAATTTCCCTTTTGCCAAATTACTTTGTTCCGGGAACCTATGAATTTCTTGACGATAGCATACCCCCGTATTTGATTCATAAATTAGCCTCCCAAATAGGTCCAACGTGTCGGTGTCTCGGCCCAATTTCCAAGCCCCGCGGTTGCTGCCCAACCGAGCCCTCGCGCGGCGCCCCACTGCCGAGAGGCCCAGCGGCGGACAGTCCGCTGGGTCTCGGACCACCATTCGGCTCAGGTAGCCCACCATCCCATGGCCCACTACGTGACAGTCCGATCCCAACCCACCGTCGGGTAGTTCGTTACTCTCTCGTCCCAACCCAACGACGTCATGTCACTCGTAGTCAACACGGGATTTTTAAGCCAAACAAAAAATACGGTCTTCACACCCATGTTGCCAAGTCACCGTTGCCCCGTAATTCTGTGTCTGCCTTTAATGACCCAAATTGGAAAATGGCTATGGATGATGAATTTAATACTCTTATTAATAATAAAACGTGAGATTTGGTGCCCCGTCTCCCTGATGTTAATGTGATTCGGTCTATGTAGATTTTTAGTCATAAAGAAAAATCTGATGGTACATTTGAGAGGCACAAACCCGTCTTGTAGGTGATGGAAAGACTCAACAAGTTGGTGTGGATTGCGGTAAGACTTTCAGTCCGGTGGTCAAACAGAGCAATTATCAGGACGGTCCTCAGTATGTCTCTTTCGAAGGCATGACCACTTCATCAGCTTGATGTCAAAAATGTCTTCTTGCACGGAGACCTCAATGAAACAGTGTACATATATCAGCCCATGGGGTATAGAGACCCTAATTATCCTAATTATGTGTGTTTACTGAAGAAATCATTATATGGGCTCAAACAAGCTCCTAGGGCGTGGTACAAGAGGTTTGCAGATTACGTTTCACATATTGGGTTTTCTAACTGCATGTCTGATCATTCTCTATTCATCTACCGTCAGGGTAATGTTATTTCTTACATTATTTTGTATGTGGATGATATTATCTTAACTGCTTCATTTGATGCCATTCGCAAGTATATCATGTCACTGCTTGGCTTTGAGTTTGCAATGAAAGATCTAGGGCACTGAGTTACTTCTTGGAGATAGTTGTGACACGTCATGTAGGTGGTTTATTTTTATCACAAAATAAGTATGCAACATAAATTGTTGAACGAGTTGACATGTCATCGTGTAGGTCGTCTGCCACTCCGGTTGACACTAAACCGAAGTTGAGTGCTTCTTCCAGCAAGCCATATTCCGATCCATCACATTACCGCATCCTTGAAGGGCCCTGTAATATCTCACATTCACGAGACCCGACATCTCTTATGATGTGTAACAGGTTTGTATATTCATACATAACCCAATGGAGGATCACATGCATGCTCTCAAACGCATTGTGAGTTATATTTAGGGTACTCTCGATCATGGTTTGCATTTATATCCGTCTTTGTCAACCACTCTTATTTCATGCACATATGCCGATTGGGGTGGTTGTCCGGATACCAGATGCTCAACGTCTGGTTATTGTGTATTTCTTGGTGATAATTTGATCTCTTGGTCCTCAAAACGGCAAGTAACCTTGTCCAGATCCAATGCCGAAGTAGAATACCAAGGAGTTGTCAATGTGGTGTCTGAATCTTGTTGGCTACAGAACTTTCTTTTAGAGTTCCATTGTCCGGTTCCGAAGGCGACATTGGTTTATTGTGACAATGTTAGTGCAATTTATCTCTCAGGAAATCCGGTTCACCACCAACGCACTGAATATATTGAGTTGGATATTCACTTTATTCGTGAAAAGGTTGCTCGTGGACAAGTACGTGTCTTACATGTCCCGTCACGTTATCAGATTGCCGACATTTTTAGAAAAGGTCTTCAGCTGGTTTCATTTGAAGACTTTTGGGACAGTTTCAGCATACGCCGACCTCCCGCTTCGACTACGGAGGTGTAATAGAATATTTCCACAATAATTAATTGTACATCTCCTATATTAGGTATAATTATATTTCTCTTGTAATTAGGATTGATTAGTTACCTAGTTTGTAGCAAAATAAATATTTATGTAATACTATATATATTGTAAACTATTAATGAATAAAATCAATAAAAATATTTACTACAGATAACGCAGTACTTCCTCTACAATATAAACATGAAAAAAATATTAATTAATTACATACATGTTTAAGAGAGCTCTTTCATTTCAGAAAATATGTCAAATACTTTTGGAATAGAGCAACAAAGAAAGGCTAAAGGAGTATAAGCAATTGACGTTGGCCGAGCACATATGTTCTTGGAACTCGATTGATAAAAATTAATTATAGTGTTAAACTTGACCCAACATCAGTCTTTAGTTATTCATAATCAACAAAATATGTTCTTGAGATTTAATCGTATCATTTATGAGAAAAAAACTTTAAAGGTAGCATAGTTAGTTATTTAGAATAGTACTCCCCATGTCTCAAATTATTTATGATCTTTTTATTTTACACCCTCTTAAAAAATATTAATTAGAAGGGGTATTACTACTTTTATTCTTATTTATTTCTAAATTATAATTTTTCTCTATTAAATATTTACTCTATTTATGTGTCATTCTCATTAATGATAAAATTTTATTAAGGATAAACTGGAAAAGAAATAATTAATTGTGTCATGAACTTAAAATGATAAATAATTTGAGATAAGTATTTTTAATAATAACGTCAAGTAATTTGAGACGGAGGGAGTATATGTTAAGATCCAACTGCATATAAGATATAATCTTTTCCCCCAAATCTTTTTAGTTTTTACCCGCTTCTATGATTGTCAAAT
This sequence comes from Anisodus tanguticus, assembly GCA_034509755.1. Taxonomy (NCBI): domain Eukaryota; kingdom Viridiplantae; phylum Streptophyta; class Magnoliopsida; order Solanales; family Solanaceae; genus Anisodus; species Anisodus tanguticus. Next base: position 9,729,600 of record CM067554.1, on the reverse strand, counting down.
TACTTGACCCTTCTCAAAATACTTTTCTTTGTTTTTTCTCTTATTTAGAGTACTATATTTGTCGCTTGTAAAACCTCCACCTCACACAGTCACCTAGGGCTGGCCAGTGGGCCGGGACGACCCGACCCCGTCCCGACCCCGTCCCGACCCCGGCCCGGTCCCGACCCGACCCCGCTCTAAAAAAAAAAAAAAAATTAACGGGGCGGGACTCGAACTCGGGACGGGACGATGTCTCGTCCCGCCGACCCGAGCCCGCCCTGTGCCCGCCGACCCGAGACCGCCCCGAGCCCGTCCCGACCCCGACCCCGACCTTACCTTTGCAAAAATAGCCGTTGCACCAACGGCCATTTTAGATTATGGCCGTTGGCCACAACGGCCATTTTAGGCCCCCCCCCCTCCCCCAACCCCCTACCCCTTAATATTTATTTTTAACCCATAAGTTATTATATTTACACTTTAACCCAATTTTTCAACTATAAATAACTCATTTTCTCTTCATCTTTCTCACAAATCTTCCTACAATCTCTCTAATTTCTCAATATATCTCTCTACATTGTTTGCTAAATATTCAATTTTATTAATTCATTTGGGAATTGGGAGTGAAGTTGGCAACTAGCTTGAGGATCTTCCATCGAGCAAAGTTTCAATTTTCAACCTCTCGATTACACGTCGACGTTACGTCGGCGTTTGGTACATTCGTTCCTTCATTAAATTATTATTGTCTCGTTTATTTTATTTAGCGCACTTAATTTTATTGTCTTTAATTATTTATTATCATAATTAAAATGTAAGGATTAAAAGGTATGTTTAAGGGTAAGGGTGCTTCTTCTAGTAGAGGCAACCGGGGCAAGGGTACTTCTTCTAGTCATCTTATTCCTACACGGGATGATTTTGTTGATACTCAACATTTTCCTACAATACCATTAGATTTAGACGAGGAGTTATTTTCGGAACTCAAGAAGACTTTAATTTAGACGATGATCTAGACGATACACCCACTAATATTGATGACAACACGCCCACTAGTGCACCTTCAACCGAAATACCTCCTATTCCCCCTAGTATGAGACGAGGTCCAAAGCAAAACGACCATTAAAATCGATGCATGGACATTTTTTGATAGGGACGTAGAGAATCAAGTAGCCATATGTAAAATTTGTAAAAATGTTTTAAAATTTAAAACTGGAAAAGGTCACGGTGGGACGGGGGTTTAATTAGACACGTAGTAAGTGCTCATCCGGCTAGGTATGCCCAATACCAGGCTTCAAAACCGGGTGCGCAAACGGCCGCTCCATCGGGACAAGGTTCACATACCGATATCGTCCGGGACCAAGTACATGTGGTCAAATTAACCCTATGACGGGGGGAATTGTAGGCTCTAAATACAACAAACATAGAGATAGGGAAGCAATATCAAAATTAGTTTCTTGTGGAGGGTTTGCCTTTTTCATTTCCTTCATCTCCGGTTTTATTCATTACATTAGAGATATATATAATCCCGCTTTTAACGATTTTCCTAGGTCAACCGTTAAGAGAGATGTATTTAAATTTGCGCATGAATATCAACAATATTTACGTTTTTCATTATATCATTTTAATGGCAAAGTATCTATCACGTCCGATATAGGTCGTAGTACTAACGGCCATGATTATTTAACGTAACTTGTCATTGGATAGATTATAAATGGTCTATGCAAAAACGTATTTTAGCGTATAGATATATAGATGATAGGCACACTGGTACTTTTATTGCAGAAAATATTTATCAAGTGTGCGATTATTACGGAATTACCGATAAAATTATGACTATTACATTAGATAACGCTTCTAATAACAATTACGCAATTACAATGTTAAAAAATAGTTTAGCTCCATCTTTTCCAGACCATTTTCATATAAAATGCGCGTGCCACATATATAACTTAATTGTAAAGGATGGTCTATCACTTTTTGAAGACATTCTTAGTAAAATACAATTTGCTATAAACTTTATTTTTAAAAGTAATAAAGTACAACGTAGAAAAGAATATAAAAAAATTTGTCATGATTGTGGACTACCTTTTAGAAGAATTCCACAAGAAGTATCCACTAGGTGGAATTCTTTATACGAGCAACTCCTTGTTGCTTATGACTATAAATTACCTATAACTTTATTTTTTAACTCTCATAATAAAAAGCCGGTGATATGATTTTAGATAGTGATTGGGAAAAAATTTCCGAACTTATTGTATTTTTAGAGAAATTTTTTCAAGCAACAAAAGAATTTTCCGGTATATATTATCCTACTATTTCAACTATGTTATTTTATATAACTCTAATATTTTTATTACTTAGTGAATATATGGAAAAACCGGCTTATAAGGCAAACTATTAAAAAAATGTTTGTCAAAATAAAAAAATATTTTATTCCTATTCCTTCTATTTATATTATTGGTTCGTATTAAATCCTACTATTAAAATAGACGGTACTAAATCACTAATTGAAACTATTTACGATTGTATAGAAGTACTACCACCTCCAAGTCCCAAAAATCTAAATCACCCACCACCTATTGAACAAACTAAAGAAGAAGTGTTGAATAGCGTAGAACACCACCGCAAAAATATATATAGATTTTATCAACAAGAAAATGCTAGTAACGTACGGCTACCATACCATCTTCTTCATCTTCAACACAACCTCACAAAAGACATCGTTTTTCGCGGCTAGTATTGAAAGCCTCGAAATAGAATGTGCGGCCGTACCTCTACTAACCAAATTAGCGAGTTGGATATTTTTGTTTTGCAGGTTCTGTACCGTATCAAGAAGTTATCAATGAAGATGGACAAGAAGACTTGTGAAATACTTGGAGGGGAATGAGAAGACCTTTCCGACACTTTCAATGATGGCTCGAGATGTTTTGAACATTCAAGCGTCGTCAAGCGCGTCGGAAAGCGCTTTTTCGCGAGCGCAGATATCAAATAGGAGACCACGAGTACACTCATTGGCCGGAGACGGCTTGGAAATTGCGGTATTATTCGAGATTGGATACGAGCGGAGCGGAGAAGGTGCGGTCAACCGGAGATCAACGAAGAAGATGATGAAAACTACAACGAAATCTTAACCGAAGGTAGTGGAAGCGACGTGGATCAATTTGACCAACAAATACCTATTCCAACCGAAGAACCACATGAAATCATCAAGCAATTAGAACAGATTTTTTTGAAAATGTAATTTTTTTAATTGCAATTTTATTATGTAATTTGCAACTTTTGGACAACACCATAAAGTTGCAATTTAGATTTTAGACAATTGTATTTGTATTACAAAAAAATCATATGTCTATTAAATAATATAAGAGGCACAAAAACGACCTTGGGATGTTTTTATTACACTATCTTGTTTTATTTATTGAGTTTTTTTTTATACATATGTTATTTAAAAAAAAAAAAAAAAAAAAAGGAAAACCCGAGCTCGCCCGCCCCGACCCGAGCCCGACCCGAGCCCGCCCGCGCCCCGATACCGACGGGATCGGGATCGGGACGGGACCGGAGCAGTCCCGCCCGTGACCCGACCCCGCTAGGCCCGCTAGGCCCGATCCCGACCCCCGGATCGTCCCGCCCCGACCCCGCCAGACCCGGCCCGCCAGACCCGAGCCCGGCCCACTGGCCACCCTTGAGTCACCTGAAGCTTCTATCCTCGACCTTTTGCAGTTTTGTTTTGTCTACTAATGATTGACAGTGAGCTCGAATGGCAAATATTGAAGATAATAACTAAATAAATAAAAACATACTCCCTAACAGTTGTAACTTTCGATACCACTAGACTATAACGTAACCAAACCCCACAAACTAACACAACGAAGTTGAAAACAATTATTCCAATGTACTCGCATGTCCAAATTTATACGAGGGTTGCCCTCAAACGCACTAGTATTTAATTTTTATCTCTCCTGTTTTTTTTTTTTTTTATGAAAATACTACTTCATAAGACATAGTTTCTAATATGTTTTTCTTCGGAAACATAATTTTTACCTCGCATGGCATAAATTATGTAAGAATTAAGTCATGCGGCATAGTTTTATAGTAATTTTTTAAAATTATGTTAGTGTTGGAAATTATCGGGACAGGTTTGGAGTGGCTGACGGAGTTGTTTAACGTCATTTTTAAGACGGCGAGAATGCCCGAAGAATGGAGGTGGGGTACAATGATTCCTTTGTACAAGAACAAATGTGATATGCAGAGTTGCAACAACTATAGGGGTATCAAGCTGCTAAGCCACACTATGAAGGTTTGGGAAAGAGTCGTGGAGATGAGGGTGAGAAGAGGCGTGTCTATCTCCAAGAACCATATTGGATTCATGACGGGGCGTTCGACTACATAAGTCATTCATCTTATTAGGAGGTTGGTGGAGCAGTATAGGGAGAGGAAGAGAGACTTACATAAGGTTTTCATCGACCTCGAGAAGTCATACGACAAAGTCCCTAGGGAGGTTCTATGGAGATGTTTGGAGGTTAGAAGTGTACATGTAGCGTACATTAGGGAAATCAAAGATATGTATGATGGAGCCAAGACCAGGGTACAAACAGTAGGAGGAGAATCGGAGCACTTTCCAGTGATGATGGGGCTGCACCAGGGATCAGCTCTTAGCCCATTCCTATTTGCCATGTGATGGATGGACAGACGCGATAAATCCAAGGGGAGGTGCCATGGTGTATGTTATTCGCAGACGACATAGTCCTGATTGATGAGATTTGCAGCGGAGTGAACGCTAAGCTGGAGGTTTGGAGACATACTCTGGAGTCTAAAGGGTTCAGGCTGAGTAGGACCAAGACAGAATACTTGGAGTGCAAGTTCAGTAACGGGAGAGACCTTGAGACAAGCGTGGATGTGAGGCTTGGTACTCAGGTCATTCCAAATAAGGAAGTTTCAAGTACCTCGGGTCTATTATCCAAGGGAATTGAGAGATTGATGACGATGTCACACGTCGTATTGAGGCAGGGTGGATGAAATGGAGGCTCGCATATGGAGTCTTGTGCGATAAAAAGGTGCCATCAAAACTTAAAGGCAAGTTCTATAGGGTGGTGGTTAGACCGACTATGTTGTATGGGCGGAGTGGTTGGCCGATCAAGATTTCGCACACCCAAAAGATGAAAGTTGTGGAGATGAGGATGCTAAGATGGATGTGTAGGCATACAATGAGGGATAAAATTAGAAATGATGATATCCGGGACAGAGTGGGAGTGGCCTCGATAGAGGATGAGATGCGAAAAGGGAGGTTGAGATGGTTCGGGCACGTACAGAGGAGAGACACAAATGCCCATTGCGGAGGTGTGAGAGGTTGGCTATGGACGGGTACATGAGGCGTAGAGGTAGGCCGAAGAAATATTGGGGATAGATGATAAGACGGGATATGACGCGTGTGCAACTCACTAAGGACATGATCTTAGGTTGGGGGTTATGGAGGACTCGGATTAGGGTAAAAGGATAGTAGGTAGTCTAGCGTAGTCTAACAAACTGGTAGTTGTAGTGTTATTATTGTAGGCCCGCTTAGTCTATCATACTAGTAGGCACATTATTGCTTTATAGTCCATTGTCATCTGATTTATGCTGCTATGGGTATTTTGTTTGTCTTATTTACCTGCATTAGTTATTGCTTCTTTTTCAGAAGTCGATATCATGGATTAATCGCTTTGTTTGTCTTACTTTGCTTGTGCTTTGTCTTGAGCCGAGGGTCTCTCGGAAACAACCGCTCTATCTACCAAGGTAGAGATAAGATCTGCGTACACTTTACCCTCCCCAAACCCCACGTTATGAGATTTCATTGGGTATGTTGTTGTTGGAAATTATGTCTTATTCGACATAGTTTGTGTAATGATACATATGTTGAAATTAAACGTCAACTATACCTACCGAAATATGAAATTATGTTTTTTTCATATTTTATTTAGTGTTGACAGTTATGTCTTATCCGATATAATATGTGGGTTGTGTATGACACATATGTCTAAGATATAACACTAATTATGCCGAAAGAAATTTTAGTTATGCCGCGTCAAAAATAATAAAAGACAAATTAAAGAACTCACATTTTAAGGGCAAAATTAAAGACCACCCAAAAGAGGGGCATTTGTGGGATGACCCGAATTCAATTGAACTTATTGTGTGAAAAACTCCACCAGCACACTAGACTTTTTACTTGTGGTGAAAGTTGAAATAGGCCCAAGCCCAAATGTAATCAAACAAACAAATGCTCGAAAACACAGGTACACAACTTGAAAACAAGAAGATTTGGTTGTTAAGAAGGCAATGTCAAAGCGTTAAAATGTCAATATCCCTGGTTGTTACAAAAGAAACAAAAATAACAAGAAATCATTTGGATTTCCCATCTATTTCTGCAGAGCTCATTTCTCTTTTCACAAGGGGTCCAAAATGGAGACTAAACATGTACAACTGTGAGAGGGTATACACACAAAAGAAAGTTCACATGGTGTCAAAAGAAGATGCTAGCGAAGGAATGGTAACAACAACAACTAGCTCAATTAGACAGCAAAAAATATTGTATCCATCCTATCTCTATCCTGTGTTATCCAATCTTGGTTTGCTTTGATTGAGGTGGTTGAGATTCTGATGATACTGAAGATTCTGGTGATGATTCAATGTCATGGGCTGTACCTAAAGAAGTTGGCATCGGTTGTGTCGTTGAGTCGTCTTGAAATTTTCGCTTTCTTGAACATACTTCATTGATCTTCTTCTCTGTTTCCTTGTCGTCATCCCCCTCGCCTCTCAGTATGAAGTCTCTGAGACGTTTAACATCTGACAGCTTAACAGGCTTCAGAAGAAATTCTTCGGCCCCTTCCTCCAAACATCTAATAACAAACAATGTACTCAGATAGATGCAACTGAATCAACAATTTGGGAACCACAAGTACTAGAAAAGGAATGGCGCTATCTTGAAATTCACTAACCATGAGATAAATACTGATATGATAAAGTTTACTTTGGCTAAAAGAACACTACATTTTTCCTTTTTTTTTTAACCTTTTCAAGGTAGATAAAACATGCTCAACAGCCAAAAATGTAGGAATACTAAAGCAGATTATATCGAATAAGGCATAACTGTTAACACTCAATAAAATATGAAAAAACATAATTTCATATTTCGGTAGGTATAGTTAGCGTTTAATTTCAACATATATATCATTACACAAACTATGCCGAATAAGACATAATTTCCAACAACAACATACCCAGTAAAATTCCACAACATGAGATTTGGGGAGGATAGAGTGTGTGCAGATCTTATCTCTACATTGGTAGGTAGAGCGGCTGTTTTCAAGAGACCCTCGGCTCAAGACAAAGCACAAGCACAAGCAAAGTAAGACAAACAAAGTGACTAAGCCATGATAGCGACTTCTGAAAAAGAAGCAATAACTAATGCAGGTAAATAAGACAAATAAAATACACATAGCAGCATAAATCAGATGACAATGGACTATAAAGCAATATTGTGCCTACTAGTATGATAGACTAAGCGAACCTACAATAATAACACTACAACTACCAGTTTGTAAGCGTATGTAAGACTACGCTGGACTACCTACTACCCTTCTCCCCTAATTCGAGTCCTCCATAACCCTCTACCTAAGATCATGTCATTAGTGAGTTGCACACGCCATATCCCGTCTTATTATTTATCCTCAATACTTCTTCGGCCTACCTCTACCCCTCATGTACCCGTCCATAGCCAACCTCTCACACCTCCGCAATGGGGCATTTGTGTCTCTCCTCTGCACGTGCCCGAACCATCTCAACCTCCCTTTTTACATCTTATCCTCTATCGAGGCCACTCCCACTCTGTCCCGGATATCATCATTTCTAATTATATCCCTCATTGTATGCCCACACATCCATCTTAGCATCCTCATCTCCGCAACTTTCATCTTTTGGATGTGCGAAGTCTTGATCGGCCAACACTCCGCCCCATACAACATAGTCGGTCTAACCACCACCCTATAGAACTTGCCTTTAAGTTTTAATGGCACCTTTTTATCGCACAAGACTCTAGATGCGAGCCTCCATTTCATCCATCCTGCCCCAATACGATGTGTGACATCGTCATCAATCTCTCAATTCCCTTGGATAATAGACCCGAGGTACTTAAAGCTTCCTTATTTGGTATGACATGAGTACCAAGCCTCACATCCACGCTTGTCTCAAGGTCTCTCCCGTTACTGAACTTGCACTCCAAGTATTCTGTCTTGGTCTTACTCAGCCTGAACCCTTTAGACTCCAGAGTATGTCTCCAAACCTCCAGCTTAGCGTTCACTCCGCTGCAAATCTCATCAATCAGGACTATGTCGTCTGCGAATAACATACACCATGGCACCTCCCCTTGGATTTATCGCGTCTGTCCATCCATCAACATGGCAAATAGGAATGGGCTAAGAGTTGATCCCTGGTGCAGCCCCATTATTACTGGAAAGTGCTTCGAGTCTCCTCCTACTGTCTGTACCCTGGTCTTGGCTCCATCATACATATCCTTGATTGCCCTAATGTACGCCATGTACACCTCTAACCTCCAAACATCTCCATAGAACCTCCCTAGGGACTTTGTCGTATGACTTCTCGAGGTCGATGAAAACCATATGTAAGTAAGTCTCTCTTCCTCTCCCTATACTGTTCCACCAACCTCCTAATAAGATGAATGACTTATGTAGTCGAACGCCCCGTCATGAATCCAAACTGGTTCTCGGAGATAGACACGCCTCTTCTCACCCTCATCTCCACGACTCTTTCCCAAACCTTCATAATGTGGCTTAGCAGCTTGATACCTCTATAGTTGTTGCAACTCTGGATATTACATTTGTTCTTGTACAAAGGAATCATTGTACTCCACCTTCATTCTTCGGGCATTCTCGCCGTCTTAAAAATGACGTTAAACAACTCCGTCAGCCATTCCAAACCTGCCCTGATAATTTCCAACACTCAACATAATTTCCAATACTAAAGCAGCATATGGTTCCTTCTGAAATAAGATGATTCTTTGAACAGTTCGATGTTAGTTAACCAGGAACTGTTTCCAAATCCCAATTCAATGGTAATCCTCAGTTCTAGAGGGTTGCCTACATCAACTACAACAATTCCAAATTTTCCAAGAGGGACTTTACATAGGCACTGAGTGTAATATCTTACATGTATATATAATCTGATGTAGCTAAGCAACAATTGATAAATGAATCAAACTCAGTGGCACATAAAGAACACATTTGATTTGATCAAAAACTATCATTAATAACCAAAACCATTGATGGTCAAAATAGGATATACCTATCAATGCGAGGTAAAATCTTCTCGGACGACATAATAACAACAGGGATCTTGCTCAATGCCGATGATTCCTGTTCAACAAGAATGAATGCGTCATTCACCATTAATGATGTCAAGAAGCAACAAAATATAGGCCAAAAGAGACATGATATGAAACAAAACAAAACAATCACATCCTCAACAAACCTTAATTTTTTTGAGAAGTTCATATCCAGTCATCCCAGGCATAGAATAGTCTGTCAGTATCAGATTTACCTTCAAACCCTGAACCAAGAAAATTTCAATTTTCTTTACAACATAGTATACAACAACAACATACCCAGTGTAATGTCACAAAGTGGGATTTGGAGAGGGTAGAGTGGAAGTCGTCCTTTACAATATAACATGAATAAAGTAAACCTCAATTAATAGAAAGTAGTTTTCAAGATGAGAATCTCTTAATCACTAACTAGAAGTTTTCGAAAATGTAAACATATTGCTCTTCCAAAGTCTCATTCAAAAAATTAAAACAGAAATAGAATAAAGCAAACTTACATCGATCCCCATAGAACTCTTTTCTCCATCCAACCCCAAATATTGCAAAGCCCTTCTTCCACTCTCCACTGCCGTAACTGCAAATGCAAAATACCCCATTACAAGACATTTCAACAAACAGCTAGTAAACATCTAGAAAGGAAAGAAAATTGAACTGACAATCAAAAAAAAAAAACCTTTGCAACAAGAAATATTCAACAATCGCTCAATAACCTTCCGATCGACATGGCTATCATCCACAGCAAGAACATGCAACTCCTGAGCACATGCCATTTTTTCCACTTTTATTATCTTCTTGAGCACCAATACAAAAATGGGTATCCGTATCTCTGTTACAAATCAAAATGTGCTAGCTAGGCACCACCAAGAAAATAGAAAGCCAACAAAAGTGAATAGGAGTATATATAAGAGGAATAAAGGATGGTTCTATTTGGTGGGTCGGGTAATGTGGGAGATAGTACTAGTAGATACTACAGTAAAGGAAGAAATATACTTTAAGGGAAGCTAAAAGACTGAAGAAGAGATACTGAAAGATCTTAGGAAATCTACATCGCATTTTCCCACTTGTCCCCCTATCTATCTGACGCTATTATTAAATTCCATTGTGTTCCTCACTGTTTTTCCTGAGAGTTGGAGTTATACTTTTGGTCTAAGGTAACAGACAAAACATACTGTTTAATGTTTACTGTAACGTATCTCATTATACAAATTCCTGGTACCCAATGTTAGCAGTGTCCTGCTTGTTAGTGGGGCCAGGTGCCATCAACACTGTGTGTGGTCACTAACTTTGACCCATATGTGGTCACTTCCTTTGACCGTATTATCTTTTTTCGTTTTCTTTTTAATTGAGCCAGGTGAAAAATAAGTAGGAGAGTAGTTTTTTGACTTTTTCTAGAACTAGAATTGAATCTCCGGGCATAGCTGAATGACAAATGAGAGAAATTTAAAATTCAGTTAGAGGCTTTCAACATGTGTTTGAATTCTGATGGGAGAAATTTATTCTTTTTTTGGGAGGATCTTGTAGGTAATATCAGTTGCTCTGTTCTCAAACTCGTCATTCATGCACATTTCACGATTTACTGATTGTATTGCTGAGGGATCATGAATACTATCTTCATGAATAGTATGTCGTAAGCGGAGAACATGGATATAAAAAAAAAATTTGAACCCCACATAAAAAACATTATTTTCTTACTTTATCATTTCACATTTCAGCTTGTGGCAGCAATATATTTGTTCCATCTTATAAAGGCAAATCAAGATGTTCTATGAAGAAATATTGAAATATGAATTTTATCGAGATCATCCATCTCATATTCATTAATTGAGTAACTTTTTGAAAAAATAATATACATCTAAATCATACAAATAAAGAGACTTATTCATTGATTAGAAAAATAAAAAACGTGAATGAAAATTGGATTGACGATAAAATATATCATCGCGAACTATGATTCTATTGATGATGAGGAATGAGAATTCCCACAGAAGGTTACAATTTAATTTCTCGTATTTCAAATTTGAAACAAGTTGAAACTCAAAAATTAAGTAAAAAGAATGTAGGACTAACTAACACACTCTTTCTTCCGCTATGTAATATATATATATAACTTTATTATTTCAAATATTTTAATACATAGTAATGCCAATAATGGTATAATGTTGCTAAAAGTATGGTAAACATCTTCAATTTAATCCTTTGATGGCCTATCGGTCTTGGTAAAAATATTTTGCTGTAAATGTAAAAGAAAGTTAACCATCCGCCATCAGCTTAAATGTACTTTTTTTTTCTTGTTTAGAATTGAAGAAAATAGAAACCATTGAACTTCTCCTTTCGATTGTTAACAATTCATTGAGCAAACACTAATGAGCAATTATGCACTTTAATCTTGATCTTAATTACTATGCCAACTGGAAGAACAGTTGGATAGGTCAAAGCGTGTGTAATGCATGAAACGGCTAGCTAGTAGGTCGATTAGGGGGGAATGTATCTAAAACCTAACGCTTGCTATAAAATACATGAAATATGTTAATTATTGATAAATTGTGGTTTTCATATAAAAAAGCATATGTTTTGTAATTTGATATAAACATCAACAACTCTCACGTTCAGAAGATAAAAGTAACGGAGATGAGGATATTGCGATGGATGTGTGACATACTAGGAAAGATAAGATTAGAAACGACGATATCCGGGACAAAGTGGGGTGACCTCGGTGGAGGACAAGATGCGGGAAGTGAGGCTGAGGTTGTTTGGGCGTGTGAAGATGAGAGACATGGATGCCCCGGTGAGGAGTTGTGAGAGGATCGCTATGGACAGTTTCAGAAGAGGTACAAATAGGCCGAAGAAGTATTGGGGAGAGGTGATTAGACAAGACATGGCGAAGTCCCAGCTTACCGAGGGCATGACCTTGATAACAAGTTATGGAGGGCACGGATTATAGTAGGAGATGTTAAATGATCGATCAATCGTACATGCAAAGCAGATCTAGAATGATCCGTTATGCTTCAGAGATAAGCAGTGAGCTCGAGAGAGAAAAATGATGCAGAAATTAAATGTTTATTGAAAATGATATGAATCATCTACAAGATGATAACTAAATCATATATATATATACACATCTATCATATCTAACCATGGTCAACCTATACTAACCGACACTAGGCTTAATCATTAACTCGGCTTAGTTAGCCAACTAGTGTGGTGCAAAATTTCTTCTGACAAACATAACAAAAATAACAGAATTTGTTGACCGTACACAACTCATTTCCATCTCATCTTCTGCATAGTCGAGTCTCAATGTTCATTGCTCAATACACCCCTTCAAGCTAGGTAGTATGAAGATGTTCTTCATCCCTAGCTTGGATAACAAGTAGTTATGTTGCAGTCGACCAATTTTCATAGAATTATTTCTTCCATTCAAGTTATAAAAAGTTAAATTGAACCACTTCATCATGCTCTCACATAAATCATAATCATTACCACCAGCAACAACAACAATAATATACCCAGTGTATAATTATCACCAGACTGTAAAAACAATAATGTAATTTCTATGGATTGATAGTAAAAAAAAAAAAATTCAATTAAGTCACTTGAAAAAATAATTACATGTAATTACTCTATTTAATAGTAGTATTGATAAATAGTTTATAATAAGGCTGGCCAGTGGGCCGGGACGACCCGACCCCGTCCCGACCCCGCCCCGGTCCCGCCCCGACCCCGCTCTAAAAAAAAAAAAAAAAAAAAAATTAACGGGGGCGGGACTCGAACTCGGGACGGACGATGTCTCGTCCCGCCGACCCGAGCCTCGCCCGGCCCGCCGCCGGACGAGCCCGCCCCGAGCCCGTCCCGACCCCGACCCCGACCCTTAAACCCCCTTTGCAAAAATGGTCGTTGCACCAACGGCCATTTTAGATTATGGCCGTTGGCCAACGGCCATTTTAGGCCCCCCCTCCCCCAACCCCCCCCTACCCCTTAATATTTATTTTTAACCCATAAGTTATTATATTTACACTTTAACCCAATTTTTCAACTATAAATAACTCATTTTCTCTTCATCTTTCTCACAAATCTTCCTACAATCTCTCTAATTTCTCAATATATCTCTCTACATTGTTTGCTAAATATTCAATTTTATTAATTCATTTGGGAATTGGGAGTGAAGTTGGCAACTAGCTTGAGGATCTTCCATCGAGCAAAGTTTCAATTTTCAACCTCTCGATTACACGTCGACGTTACGTCGGCGTTTGGTACATTCGTTCCTTCATTAAATTATTATTGTCTGTTTATTTTATTTAGCGCACTTAATTTTATTGTCTTTAATTATTTATTATCATAATTAAAATGTAAGGATTAAAAGGTATGTTTAAGGGTAAGGGTGCTTCTTCTAGTAGAGGCAACCAGGGCAATGGTACTTCTTCTAGTCATCTTATTCCTACACAGGATGATTTTGTTGATACTCAACATTTTCCTACAATACCATTAGATTTAGACGAGGAGTTATTTTCTCGGAACTCAAGAAGACTTTAATTTAGACGATGATCTAGACGATACACCCACTAATATTGATGACAACACGCCCACTAGTGCACCTTCAACTGAAATACCTCCTATTCCCCCTAGTATGAGACGAGGTCCAGCAAAACGACCATTAAAATCAGATGCATGGACATTTTTTGATAGGGACGTAGAGAATCAAGTAGCCATATGTAAAATTTGTAAAAATGTTTTAAAATTTAAAACTCGGAAAAGGTCACGGTGGGACGGGGGGTTTAATTAGACACGTAGTAAGTGCTCATCCAAACTAGGTATGCCCAATACCAGGCTTCAAAACCGGGTGCGCAAACGGCCGCTCCATCGGGACAAGGTTCACATACCGATACCGTCCGGACCAAGTATGTGGTCAAATTAACCCTATGACGGGGGGAATTGTAGGCTCTAAATACAACAAACATAGAGATAGGGAAGCAATATCAAAATTAGTTGTTGTGGAGGGTTTGCCTTTTTCATTTCCTTCATCTCCCGTTTTATTCATTACATTAGAGATATATATAATCCCGCTTTTAACGGTTTTCCTAGGTCAACTGTTAAGAGAGATGTATTTAAATTTGCGCATGAATATCAACAATATTTACGTTTTTCATTATATCATTTTAATGGCAAAGTATCTATCACGTCCGATATAGGTCGTAGTACTAACGGCCATGATTATTTAACTCGTAACTTGTCATTGGATAGATTATAAATGGTCTATGCAAAAACGTATTTTAGCGTATAGATATATAGATGATAGGCACACTAATGGTACTTTTATTGCAGAAAATATTTATCAAGTGTGCGATTATTACGGAATTACCGATAAAATTATGACTATTACATTAGATAACGCTTCTAATAACAATTACGCAATTACAATGTTAAAAAATAGTTTAGCTCCATCTTTTCCGGACCATTTTCATATAAAATGCGCGTGCCATATATATAACTTAATTGTAAAGGATGGTCTATCACTTTTTGAAGACATTCTTAGTAAAATACAATTTGCTATAAACTTTATTTTTAAAAGTAATAAAGTACAACGTAGAAAAGAATATAAAAAAATTTGTCATGATTGTGGACTACCTTTTAGAAAAATTCCACTGGGAAGTATCCACTAGGTGGAATTCTTTATACGAGCAACTACTTGTTGCTTATGACTATAAATTACCTATAACTTTATTTTTTAACTCTCATAATAAAAAGCCGGTGATATGATTTTAGATAGTGATTGGGAAAAAATTTCCGAACTTATTGTATTTTTAGAGAAATTTTTTCAAGCAACAAAAGAATTTTCCGGTATATATTATCCTACTATTTCAACTATGTTATTTTATATAACTCTAATATTTTTATTACTTAGTGAATATATGGAAAAACCAAACTTATAAGGCAAACTATTAAAAAAATGTTTGTCAAAATAAAAAAATATTTTATTCCTATTCCTTCTATTTATATTATTGGTTCGTATTAAATCCTACTATTAAAATAGACGGTACTAAATCACTAATTGAAACTATTTACGATTGTATAGAAGTACTACCACCTCCAAGTCCCAAAAATCTAAATCACCCACCACCTATTGAACAAACTAAAGAAGAAGTGTTGAATAGCGTAGAACACCACCGCAAAAATATATATAGATTTTATCAACAAGAAAATGCTAGTAACGTACGGCTACCATACCATCTTCTTCATCTTCAACACAACCTCACAAAGACATCGCTTGTTTCTGCGGCTAGTATTGAAAGCCTCGAAATAGAATGTGCGGCCGTACCTCTACTAACCAAATTAGTGAGTTGGATATTTTTGTTTTGCGGGGTTCGTACCGTATCAAGAAGTTATCAATGAAGATGGACAAGAAGACTTGTGAAATACGGAGGGGAATGAGAAGACCTTTCCGACACTTTCATTGATGGCTCGAGATGTTTTGAACATTCAAGCGCCATCAATCTGCGTCGAAAGCGCTTTTTCTCAGCAGCGAGATATCAAATAGGAGACCACGAGACACTCATTGGCGGGAGACGGCTTGGAAATTGCGGTATTATTCGAGAGATTGGATACGAGCGGAGCGGAGAAGGTGCGGTCAACCGGAGATCAACGAAGAAGATGATGAAAACTACAACGAAATCTTAACCGAAGGTAGTGGAAGCGACGTGGATCAATTTGACCAACAAATACCTATTCCAACCGAAGAACCACATGAAATCATCAAGCAATTAGAACAGATTTTTTTGAAAATGTAATTTTTTTAATTGCAATTTTATTATGTAATTTGCAACTTTTGGACAACACCATAAAGTTGCAATTTAGATTTTAGACAATTGTATTTGTATTACAAAAAAATCATATGTCTATTAAATAATATAAGAGGCACAAAAAAAAACTTTGGGATGTTTTTATTACACTATCTTGTTTTGTTTATTGAGTTTTTTTTATACATATGTTATTTAAAAAAAAAAAAAAAAAAAGGAACACCCGACCCCGCCCCGCCCCGACCCGAGCCCGACCCGAGCCCGCCCCGCCCGATACCGACGGGATCGGGACGGACTCGGAGCAGTCCCGCCCGCACCCGACCCCGCTAGGCCCGCTAGTCCCGATCCCGACCCCCAGATCGTCCCGCCCCGACCACGACCCCGCCAGACCCGGCCCGCCAGACCCGAGCCCGGCCCACTGGCCACCCATAGTTTATAAACGATGACAATGATAATAAAGAAATTATACTGACATTTGATTATAACTTACTCCTAAAACCTAAATCCAAATGGGGAAAAGATCCGCTCGAATGACATCTTATCACTTGTTTCAAGAAAAGAAGATTTCTCACATAACTTCAATATTTTTTCAAACAGGTTTTCTAAAAAAAAAAAAGTTTATCAACTGAATTCTATCTCTAAATGCCTTCTTAATTTCTTCTTTTGGCCCCACTTGATCCTACCGTTAAGATTTTCATGGCTTTAACGTAATTTTGTTGCAGCCTTCTTGATTAAGGATTCAGCTTGGACCATCTTTGTCGTAAGAAAATGACAATTCTTGTCTTTTATCCATATGGAATTATCGTTTCAATAGAAGGAAGTTTCGCAGAACCCTAGTATTTTTTGTTTCTTTTTTGGCTCTCCATTTATTCTTCGACTTACGTGTAAGTTAATCAATAATTTTTGTTATTTGATTTTTGCTATTATTTGTTGTTTCTTATAATTTGACTATCGTATTACTTTGTGGTGTTACTGCTCCTTTGTAGTTGTTACTGCTCTATTATAATTTTATAGTGTGTAGCCATGGTTTATTCGTTTCCATTATTTTGTTTTTATGCTACTTTAAAATACTTGTCATATGCTGAGATCTATCGAAAACAATCTCTCTACCTCCCAAATCCCAAGATATGGGTATGATCTGCGTACACTCTACCCTCCCCACCCTAGACCCCAATTTGTGGAATCTCAATGTGTATGTTGTTGGTCTCGCATATAAATTTTCCAGTCTACTACTTTCTAAGGGTCTCCAACGAGATGGGTTCGGGGCGGGACCCGACGGGACTCGGGGAAAGGTCTGAACCGTCCCTCATTTGGTCGAAAAAGGGGACCGGTCTTAGCGGGGCGGGGTCGAATCGGGATTTTCGATTTTTTTTTGACACTTAATTTTAAAAAATAATATATATAAACACTTCAATAATTGAACAAGATAGTGTAATAAAAATATTTCAAGGCTGCTTTTGTGCCTCTTATATTATTTAATAGAAATATGATTTTTTTGTAGTACAATTTCAAAATTGCAACTTTGTGGTATTGAAAGTTGCAAATAACATAGTAAAATTGCAATTAAAAACTTTACATATTTATAAACACCTTTTCTAGTTTCTTCACAATATCTTGTGGTTCTTCGGTTGAAATTGAAATTTGTTGGTCAAATTGGTCTACGTTGCTTCTAGTTCCGTCGGACAAGATTTCGTTGTAGTATAAATCATCTTCTTCGTTGATCTTTGGTTGATCGCACCTTCTACGCTCCGCTCATATCCAATCTCTAAATAAAACTGCAATCTCCAAGCTGTCTCCCGCTAATGAGTGTATGTGCTCTCCTATTTGAAATCTTCCGACAGAGAAAGCGCTTTCAGACACTGTTGATGATGCTTGAATGTTCAACACATCTCGGGTCATCTTTGCTAGTGTGGTAAATGGCTTCTCATTTTCCATCCTGTATTTAAGCAAGTCTTCACGTCCTTCTTCATTGAGAACTGCTTGGTACGATACAACCCCATGTAAAACAAAAATATCAAACTCACTAACTTGATTAGCAGTGGAACCACTAAACATTCTATTTCTAAGGCTTTCAATACTAGCCGCAAAAACAACATGTCTTTTATAAGGTTTTACTGAAGAAGAACAAGAAGAAGGTTGTACTGAAGAAGAAGAAGGAGAAGAAGGAGAAGAAGGAGAAGAAGGAGGAGAAGGAGGAGGAGGAGGAGGAGGAGGAGGAGGAGGAGGAGGAGGAGGAGGAGGAGGAGGAGGAGGAGGAGGAGGAGGAGGAGGAGGAGGAGGAGGAGGAGGAGGAGGAGGAGGAGGAGGAGGAGGAGGAGGAGGAGGAGGAGGAGGAGGAGGAGAGGAGGAGGAGGAGGAGGAGGAGGAGGAGGAGGAGGAGGAGGAGGAGGAGGAGGAGGAGGAGGAGGAGGAGGAGGAGGAGAAAGAGAAGGAGAAGGAGAAGGAGAAGGAAGGAGGAGGAAGGAGAAGGAGAAGGAGGAGGAGGAGAAGGAGAAGGAGAAGAAGAAGAAGGAGAAGGAGCAGAAGAAGAAGGAGAAGGAGCAGAAGAAGGAGGAGAAGGAGCAGAAGAAGGAGGAGAAGAAGCAGAAGGAGGAGGAGGAGGAGGAGGAGGAGGAGGAGGAGGAGGAGAAGAAGAAGCAGGAGGAGAAGGAGGAGGAGAAGGAGGAGAAGAAGAAGGAGGAGGAGGAGAAGAAGAAGGGGGAGGAGAAGAAGAAGGAGGAGGAGGAGGTTGTACTGAATAAGAAGAAGAAGAAGAAGAAGAAGGTTGTACTGAAGAAGAAGAAGATACTGAGGAGGAGGAGCAGGAGCAGGAGGAGCAGAATGGGGAGGAAGAGCAGAAGGAGGAGCAGAAGAAGGAGGAGGAGGAGCAGAAGAAGGAGGAGGAGGAGGAGGAGAAGAAGAAGAATTTATAGAAGAAGATATAGTAGTAGTAGTAGTAGTAGAAGAAGAAGTAGTAAGTAGAAGAAGAAGAAGAAGAAGATATAGAAGAAGAAGAGGAAGAATAAGAGGACGAATAAGAGGAAGAGGTGGTGGAAGAGGCGGAGGAGGAGGTGGAAGAAGAAGAAGTAGAAGTAGAAGTAGAAGTAGAGGAGGAGGAGGTGAGAGGAGGAGGAGGTGGAGGAGGAGGAGGAGGAGGAAGAGGATGAGGAGGAGGAGGAAGGAAGAAGAAGAAGGAAGAAGAAGAAGAAGAAGATATAGAAGATGAAGAGGAAGATATAGAAGAAGAAGATGATATAGATGATATAGAAGATGATATAGATGATATAGAAGAAGAAGAAGAAGATGATATAGATGAAGAAGAAGAAGAAGAAGAAGATGATATAGAAGAAGAAGAAGAATCTTCTTTAGTTGGTTCCTTAGGTAGTTGTTAATTTGGATTTTTTAGAGTTGGAGGTGGAAGTATTGTTATATAATCATAAATAGTTTCAATTCGTGTTTTACAACCGTCTATTTTAGATTTAATACAACACCAATAATATAAATAATGAGAATAGTAAAAACATATTTTTTAAATTTGATAAATATTTTTAATAGGTGTCTTATAAGATGGTTTTCCATATATTCATTAAGCAACAAAAATATTAGAGCTATATAAAATAACATAGTTGAAATAGTAAGATAATATACACCAGAAAACTTTTTAGTTGCTTGAACAATTTCTCTAAAAATCCAATAAGTTCTGAATTTTTTTCTCAATCACTATCTATAAGCATATAAGTTGGATTTCGATTATGGGCGTTAAAAAATAAAGTTATAGGTCTTCTGTAATATTAAGCAACAAGTAGTTGTTCATATAGAGAATTCCACGTAGTCGCTACTTCTTCGTGAATTTTTCTAAAAGGTAATCCACAATCGTGACAAATTTTTTTATATTCTTTTTTTCTTTGTATTCTATTACTTCTAAAAATAAAGTTTATAGCAAATTGTACTTTATTAAGAATGTTTTCAAAAAGTGATAGACCATCCTTTATAACTAAGTTATAAATATGATACGCGCATTTTATATGAAAATGATTAGGAAAAGATAGAGTTAATAGATCTTTTAAAAGTCTTACATCATAATTATTAGAAGAAACATTATCTAACGTAACCGTCATTATTTTATCAGTTATACCATAATAATCGTAAACTTGATGAATATTTTCTGCAATAAAATTTTCAGTGTGTCTATCATCAATATATCTATATGCTAAAATACGTTTTTTGCATAGACCAATTATAATCTATTCAATGACATGTTACAGTTAAATAATCATTGTTGATAGTACTACGACCTATATCAGAAGTGATAGATATTTTGCCAGGAAAATGATATAATAAATAACGTAAATATTATTGATATTCATGTGCAAATTTAAAAACTTCTGTTGATCTAGGAAAACCGTTAAAAACATTATTATACATATCTCTTGT
Source organism: Anisodus tanguticus (assembly GCA_034509755.1). Classification (NCBI taxonomy): domain Eukaryota; kingdom Viridiplantae; phylum Streptophyta; class Magnoliopsida; order Solanales; family Solanaceae; genus Anisodus; species Anisodus tanguticus. The sequence continues at coordinate 9,709,050 of CM067554.1, read as the reverse complement.
GTAATGAATAAAACCAGGAGAGGAAGGAAATGAAAAAGGCAAACCCTCCACCACAACTAATTTTGATATTGCTTCCATATCTCTATGTTTATCGTATTTAGGACCAACAATTCCCTCCATCGTCGAGTTAATTTAATCTTGTACTTGGTCCGAGACACTATGTGAACCTTGTCCCGACTGAGAGCGCATTGGCACACCCGACTTTGTAGCTTCGTATTCATCCCACCTAGCTTTGTGAAAGCCTTGTACATATCTCAATAAACCTCCCGTTCCACCCTGTCCTTTTCCCATTTTAAATTTATAAAGATTTTTACAAAATTTACATCAAACTACTTGATTCTCTTTGTCCTTATCAAAAAAATCTCATGCAACTGATTTTAATTTTCATTGTGTGGGACCTCGTCTCATACTAGGGGGAATATGAGGCGTTCAAGTTTCAGTTTGAGGTGCATTAGTAGGTGTATCATCTAGATTAGTGGGTGTGTCATCTAGATTATCTTCTAAATTAAAGTTTGGTCAGTTGCAGAATATATCTCATCATCTAATGGTATATCATTAAAAAAACAGTTTCATCTATATGAGTGTAATCAATCAAATCATCATGTCTAGGAATAGGATGACTAGAAGAAGTATTTATGTCCTTGTTACCCCTATTAGAAGAAGCACTCTTACCCTTAATCATACATCTTAATCCTTCCATTTTAATTATGCGAATAAATAATTAAAGATAATATAATTAAGTGTGATAATTAAAATAAAGTAACAATAATAATTTAAAGAAGGAACGAAGGTACCAAACGCCGACGTAACGTCGACTTGTAATCGAGGTTGAAAATTGAAATTTTGCTCGATGGATGATCCTCTAGCTAATTGTCAACTTCAGTCCTAATTTTTGAACTATGATACAATTATACAAATGAGCAAATAAAATAAAATATTTAATAGGCAATGTAATTGTAGATTTGTAGAGAAATAGATTGAGAGATTAGAATTAGAGAGATTGCTATTCTAGCAACTTAAATATTATTTTGAAAATTAATATGGCATACAGCGATAGAATTTAATAATGAATTTAATGATTATTTTACAAACACAAGCCCACCAAATCCGAGGGAAGATACTCAGATTTTGTCAAAGCTCCTATTCAGGCCTACTACTAAAATATACTTTAGTAATTGTATTAATATATACTTTAATAATTGTATTGTGGGGAATTAATAACCATTCAAGTTTTAACCATCTAGCTACCACTTGGTGTTAGTTGTCCTCAAAATGAATACTCTCTCCGTCCCAATTTATTTGAAGATTCATCAGTTATTTGAGAGTTAAACAATTTTTATTTTATTGCGATTTTCTCTAATCTTTTCATATATTGTGAATTATTAATTATGCAAATTTATAATATTTTTATTTTGTTTTCAAATATATAAATTTTATTATAAAATACTCGAAGAATCTATATTTAATATTAAATCAAAGAAAAAGTTATTTGATCGTCAAATTGGTCAACTTTCAAACAAATTGAGACGAATAGGGTAATTAGGAAATTGAGGCATTTTTTGCCAAAGGAAAGATGACAAAGAGAGAAGCGAATCACGGTTCTTTTTTTATTTTTGTTTTTTTTTTTGGCGGGGATGAGAGGGGGCGGGGGCACAGGAAGCTAAAATTTTAAATTTGCTTTTGAACGTAAAATTTTAGGAAGCTAACTAAACAATTTAAAAATGACGAAGTCTTTATTTGCAAAATATAAATTTATGGGTCAAATTTATATTTTAAAAAGTTGAAATCACAACTTAAAATTTAAATTTATCTATAAAAAACATTAATTTCAATTCAAACTTTAAGTTTGAGCCCCAAATCTTATGGTCAAATGCCTACGAAGTCTAAAATCTAGTGCACCGTTCAATAAGTGATGGATATTTAGATTTGTTAATTTTGGAAACAAATACTAGTAACACTTCATCGTTGAAATACTAGTGAAATAAATAATCTCTTGATTATTCTCAATAATAAAAAGTATTTATAATTTACAATTTTCATAATAGGAAAATTTTATTCCTATTCTACTCTCAAAATCTTATTCTACTTGTATAATAATTATACAATTATGGTAAATGTACAATTTTAATTTAATACAAAACTTATGTTACCTAATATACACCGAACCGTTATATACAAGTTATGTATATCACCGACTGCTACTATTTATCAACTAGTTTAATACTCCGTAGAATTCACATTTCACTAAGTACTCATGGAATCTGTTCACCCCGTTAATTTAAACCTTGTTCTTATTCGTGTTCACCGTGATTTATGCACCAAATATTGTCTTTAATTTTCTATAACAAGCAAAAAAGGAAAGTGCTATTCACAGATGGTTGACTAATAGTCAATGTCTTTACAGTGGGTTGAATTTGTAAAATACTTTTTTGATGGTAAGTTTAAATAGTGATAAAGAGGCGGCGTCAAAAAGAGTGAAGGCGCCTCCAGTATTGGACCAAGTCTAATCACATCTCTACTTGCAGCTAAAAATAACAAATCTATTTAACAGTCACCTCTATCTCCTCTTTTCCCAAGAAATCTCCCAGTTGGAGTAATATATTAGTAGTATCCGATACGTTGCAAGAAAAAGATCAAATTTCAATTAATATCGTATCGTAATCTCTATTTCGTTTAAATTTATAACATTAATTAGTACTTATTAATTTGTTTCAGAATAAATGGCAAACGATTTACGATTTTAAAAAGGGAATATGGTCAAATTTGCTCTCCAACTATGTTTTATAGTTTAACATTGTCCTCCGTCAAACTTTGAAATCAAAATTAACCTTTCCGTTAGCATACTTATTAAATTTGCTCTCAGCTGGATGGAAATCTAACTTGGATTCCACGTCGGATCTGTAGGGTTTTGTTGGTTTCGTAAAAAAGTAGTAAGCACATCGAAAGTTTAAAATTTCCTACCCAACAACAATACTTGAATGACTTATGCGATAACCATGTTGTATGTCAAAACATGATAAAAGAAAACTTACAGATTTTCGTACGCGAGATTCAACACTAAGGTATACACACGATTTGTTTCCTCAATTGCAAGATCTAACTCTATTGTATTTCCTATTCAAGAAAGCTAGAAAATCTTGCATTAGAACTTGAGAAGTTATTTTCTGTCTTCCTATTATTATGGGGTATGCGTTGTATATATAGGAGTTCATGACAAAACCTAATTAGATATAAACAAAAAAACCTGAGCCGATGTTAATGTTCAATGAAACAGCCCAGCTGGTCCACTTCACACGCCCAAAGTGGATGTCCAAGCTCCCATTTTGGGCCAGTAATTTCTCGCCCAATTGATTTCCTGTATTTGTCTGAGTACCCATGTAATATATCCAACACATTTAATTAAATTTGAAATCCAATTCGACTTAATTAAATAATTTCTATCAAATAGAAATATTTCATAATTATTATAAATTAAATAACTCGATTCTCAATCGAATATTAATATTTTCTCAATACACTATTAGATCGAAGAAACAATCGCATATAGTGTGACCCTATAGGCCTTCACATATCGACATTAATCTAATTAAGGTTCATACGAAACTCCTACACTGCGTCGTATGACGAACTCAATATGTGAAGTACGTTTACATGAATCCATCAAACTTAAACTTTATGCGAAACTATAAATTCCTTTCATTCGCGACACACTGGATTAAGCTTAGGATTTACCAAATGTCTATCCAAATGGCTTAATCACTTTTTCTCACATTTATTAGTTGACAACTAGACCATATTCTAAATATGTCTCTTGCACTAGCCATTGACTTTAGTCAACCTAATAACATTGAAAAGTTGAGTGCTCTCTCTAATTTTCAATCGAGGAATGAATCCTATTCCTGGCACAACTACCACCTTGATTTACATCCTGGATGCACCTAACACAAGTCGTATCTTATCCAGAAGGATTTTAAGCTTAAAACTTGGTCAAAGTACATCATTCTGTAAACAAGGTGCGTATTGACCTCAAGTCAAATGACATTTATATTCCACACGCCGATAACACTATAGACATGTATAACAAATAGTTTATCGGCAGGGTATACCGATACTTCTCTAAAGTATCCATGTGTCCATCACGAGTAACCTTACTCGTAGCTGTAAGACATATTACATTCTCCAAGAATGTGATGCAGACCACATGTCGACTTATAACATATCATCGATATCCCATTCTTGATGATCATTAGTCGATGTTATTTTGAGAGCTACGTTCTATCATTAATATCTCACTCTATTAATGACAATGTAAGCTCAAGGGATGCATAAATATGAATAAATACAAACAATCAAACAATCATTTAATAATTGCAAATGCCATAAATATTAATCTCATTAATAATACGAATGTGTTCAGGTATATTTTTGTCCCTAATGTAAATTGTCTCTAGGACATACATACTTTCAGGATCCACATAGACGCCACGTAGGCTCATCCAATTGTTTAACCCGTAACCCGTAACCTGTACCCGTTACCCCACCGTATTTATTCTTTCAAACTGTTACCCTCACTATTGCTTATTCTCCAGTGTATCTTTGCCATCTCCGGCGAACTCCGACGAGTTTCCATGTCGGAACTCCAGAGAATTCTACCATTGTACATCCAATTCACCACCAACGTCTCCACTTCATCTCTCTCTCATCCCTCTCCATTTTCTTCCAGTTGCCACCGTCAGATTTTACCACCGAACGGCTGGTAAAGACGACCATTAACCACAACTGCTCCATCTCCACACTAACACGAAACCACCAACCAAACGCCCTTCTCTCTTTCCCTTTTTTTCGTCGTTGTCGGAACAAACCACCTCCACCAACAACAACCAAATGGCCCCTCCTCTTTGTCGTTCGCCACCACTCCTCTGCCACATTCTCCGGTGAAAAATGTTGCATCATGAATAATAGTGTCTCTCTGAAGAAAAATCTCTTTCACCACTCTCTTTTGAACCCTTCCCCAAAAGGGTCATTCTCAATTCACCACCGCCGTCACCGCCATTGCCGCCCATGAGGACGGTCCTTCCTTTTCACCAATCACTTCAACATCCCATGCTTTTTCACCCTTGTCCAAAAGAGTTTCTGAGAAATCACATTTTTCTACCAATACCAACGTCCCTGCCACTGCTGCTAATAACACGGCGGCCACCGCTCCAAATTTCAAGATTCACAAAAATGCAACCCAATAATAACAAAATTCTTCGCCAAACTCTTTCAGAACCACCAGTCTTTAATTCTTTTTCCGACTTTTGTCGTTACATGAATTCTCAGTCACCGAAAAACGACAAGAACAATGCAATCTCTATAAAATTACCTCTTCGTAGATCAATTTCTGATCCATCTGCTGATATTATTCTCCCTCCGGCATCGGCACCGGTAGTTGCAACTCCGGCATTGGCTTCAGAAATTATAAATAGAAAGGTGAAATGAATGCAGTTAGTGTAGTGTTCAGTTTTAGTACTAGTGAAATTCCTATTCACTTTTATGGTTGCATTGAATTTGCAACCATAAATTGATCTACGAAGAAAACAATGTGATGGAGTCCAAGTCACACTTGGGTGGAGTAACAGATAAACAATTGGGTGAGCCTACGTGGCGTCTATGTGGATCTGACGTGGAGTCCAAGTCAGATTTCCATCAATCTGAGGGCAAATTTAATAAGTATGCTAACGGGAGGGTAATTTTGATTGAAAAGTTTGACAGAGGGCAATGTTCAACTATAAAACATAGTTGGAGTGCAAATTTGACCCTTTTCCCTTTTAAAAATAATCTAGTATCAAAATTTTATCATTATTATGATTAATTATGATGTCAATGCCAGTTTGCACGCACCTCACCTAATTTTACGGGATACCTATTACCTTTCACCAACATATGTGTCATGTAATTCTATAACTAGTGGCTTCTTTTCTACAACTAGTGTTCGAACAAATTAGAAGAAATCACTTAATTTTTTATCTTCACTAAAATTTTAATGCGAGACTTTTTGATTCTCAACTCACTTCACTTATCACTAAGCTACAACCTTAGGTGCTATAATTTAATATCGAATTTATCATTATACCCTTGTGGAGAAGCTTTTGCGGCCACATATATTTTTAATTTATAACCACACTAATATTGAAGCATATTTAAGTTCACGAGTTTTCAGAGTTATTTTTTCTTTCTTAAACTCTGTCCCGAGTAATAAGTCACGTAATTTGGAACAAAGTGATTACTCTCTTTACTAGCTTTATGCGACAAGTTTACTATTTGGAAAGTCAAAATGATTTTTCCCCCATAATTTTTTGATATATTTTAAGAACTATGAATTGTTAGTTAATATAATTTATAATACTTTTCATATAGTTTCGGAATATGTAAATTGTAAATAATATGTAATTTTAAGAGTTCGAATTCACATAAATTGTTTTAGAGATTTTGGTGTTCATACCCTGGATCTTCGCACATAAGGCGGAGGAGATACTATTAGTAATAAATTCAAATATTAGTTATCTAATTATTTCAAAACAAAATTAATATATTTTTGGGAATACAAAACTTTAGAGTTAAACATTTAAAGTAGGGAAAATGGTTATATTTGCCCTCCAACTATGTATTAAGGATCACATTTGCCTCCGTTAAAGTTTGGGGTCAAATATACCCTTCACATTAGTAAAGTTGTCAAATATACGCTCAGTTGGACGAAAATCCCATGTGTATGCCACTTTGGATCCACGTGGACGCCACGTCAGATCCACGTGGACGCCACGTCAGATCCACGTGGAGGACAATAAACACATGGCAGGTGGGACCCACATCGCCACCCACTTCTACTCCCTTTGTTTAGCGTCTTCCGCTGCTTCGGCGAACCGGAGCAGCCAACCACCGCCATCGTCGACGAGCCGCCGCCCTTCACCTCACTACCCAAACCACTGTTACCACACCACCCCAGATGCCGCTATCGACACCGTCCCGTCGACTAACAATCCACCACCGTCATTCCAATCCGACTCGATTCCCCCAACCCACATGTAACCGGTGTCACTTCATTCCCACCAGCCAATTACCCACCAGTCACCGACACCCTTTCCCCATCCGTCACCAAAACCCAACCAACCACCTACCCACTGGTCAATGTCACCATATAACCACCCAACTGTCGAACCCTTAAGTCCGTCGACCCACTCCACCCAATCGATCTAGGTCGACCCCCAACCTTTAACCCAACTGTCGAACCCCTAACCCCGTCGACCTAGATCGATTGGGTGGAGTGGGTCGACAGAGGTTAGGGGTTCGATAGTTGGGTGGTTATATGGTGACGTGACTGGTGGGTAGGTATCTGTCGGGTTTGGTTGGGTTTTTGTGACGGATGAGGGAAAGGGTGTCGGTGACTGGTGGGTAATTGGCTGGTGGGAACGACGTGACGCCGGTGACATGTGGTTTGGGGGAATCAGGTCGGATTGGAATGCCGGTGGTGGAGGGTTGGTCGACGGGACGGTGTCGATAAGCGGCATCTGGTGTGGTGTGGTAACAGTGGTTTGGGTAGTGGGGTGAAGAGCGGCGGCTCGTCGACGATGGCGGTGGTTGGCTACTCCGGTTCACCGGAGCTGGAGCTCCTCGCCGGAGCAGCGGGAGACGCTGAACAAAGGGAGTAGAAATGGGTGGCGATGTGGGTCCCACCTGCCATATATTTATTGTCCTCCACGTGGATCCGACGTGGCGTCCACGTGGATGCAATGTGGCATCCACATGGGATTTTCGTCCATCTGAGGGTATATTTGATAACTTTGGTAACGTGAAGGATATATTTGACTTCAAACTTTAACCGAGGACAAATGTAATCCTTAATACATAATTGGAAGGTAAATATGACCCTTTTCCCTTGAAAGTAATACTCATATGCATCAATAAAACATTAAAAAGTTACTCGTATTGAAGTTTGTTAAAACTGAAAAGTAACAATATCTTATGAGTAAAGAAAATGATATAAGAATAAAAAAAGAACAAAAGGAACTCCACGCAGCAGGGAAAGATACGAGTGGACAGCCAATCTAAATCTTTTTGATCTTCCGTCAAATCTCTTAAGTAAACAGAAAAGAAAAGCGACCTTTTTCCAATTAAGTAAACTTTGGATTCTATTTTGTTCAGATTGCAAAAGATTCGCCTGAAAATCGCGGAATCCCAAGTAAATCACTTTGCTAAAACTGCACGTTCCGTACTCATAAAGTAAAGGCCTTTTACTTCTCTTTGCCAGTAAATATATATAGTAGAGTCAATAAAATCTACAGCTAATTAAGAAGGAACAGTACTTCCTACGATTTTACTAGCTTCTGTTGTCAACACATTTTTAATTGATACAAATATGCTACGTACAGGTTTGTGGGTTGGAACAATAAATAGTTGAACAAATGTTCTTTCACTGTCTTAAAAGTTTAATTATCTGAAAAATGAATCCTTCATTATGGTAATGGTATGATCTATTTATGAATGTTAACCAAATTTCGAATTCAATGAACCGTTGAACTTATTTGTTGTCACAAACATTACTTTGATTAATATGACGAGTTTAAAGAACTTGACAATATATTATATATCTAAAAATCATTTATCTTTGATTGAGGAGCGACTAACCTTTTGCCAAGATCGGCGCCCGCCCGTCCTTTATTTATTTAGATGTTGAGATAAGACAATCCTCAGGAAATTAATTTTTTTCTATAAATACATGTGTGCAAAGGGAGATTTAAAAAGAGTATTGATATGGTGATAGTTAATGGTTGTGTTTGGTACTTCACGTCTTTGACTCTCCAATTTAGTTAGTTGGGAAGCCAATTGTTGATGAAGTTATAACAATTAGAGAGGCATGGAGAAATATTCATATCATATTTGATGTAAAGGAGTTGGTAATGGTAGTACACGAACTGAAGTTAACACCATGAACTGTGTAAAATGTATGTTTAGATATCAAATGGACACTATATATTTTTCATTTTTCTTTTATTCGAAGGAACAATTTAATTAATTTTCCAAGACTTTAATATATAGAGTTCAGTCATTGAGGAATACTCAGGCTTAGAGGGTGGTCTTTCTCACGTAAAAGCGATCAGAGTTCAAACACGTCGCATTTTACATGAAAGGATCAAAAGCCCATGTATTGTAAGCAGGGGCGGACCTACATGGTAGGGAGGGGGGCACGTGCCCCCGTTAACTTCGGAAAAGACTTTGTATATATGTGTGTATCTATCTTGAAGATACAATATATTTTAAAAGGATTCTTCAAACATATCTGCTGAAGTGGGTCAGTTGGTCAGCATGCCCCTTAGATCCTTGTTAGTAATCGCTGACTGATTTTGAACAGGGAACCTAACGCGTATAATTTGAGACCAAATCACCAGGCCATCAGCGGGCTCTAATCATTTATGACATTTTATTTATATTTATTTTACATTAGTTCTATGGGTGTTTAATAAAATCTTCAAATGATGTGGTGTCGCATGACATTGTGATTAGAGACGGACCCAGGAATTGAAGTCGATGCTTTGACTAACGTGCATCTTTCTTTTGGTGGTGCCCCCGTCTTCTTAAAATCATGGGTCCGCCTCTGATTGTAAGTGATCAAACCAACCCGGAGCGAGCCTCCCATAGAGTCTGGTGAAGTTAGTGAGCCGTATGATGGCAACTGTCTCCTTATGATGAACAATTTCTCATGTGACTTGCACAGGAAACTCAGCACTCTTAGCTAATAGGAGTAAATAAGAAGTTCATCGGTTTGCTGGGGAAAAAAGAGGAGCCAACTCCTTTTATCTTTGTTCATTTAGAGTAATTGTAGTATTTGTGGCTAATAGTATGTCGGTTCTTATAATCAAATCTGTCTAAATCAATTTTTTCCAATAACTTTGCACAACAAACTTTATATAAATTGCCATTTTGTATAAGAAGAAATTTTCTTCATTGTTTATAAAAGTTTATTTCATTTGGATTAAGGCGTGAAACAATTTTTGAACAATAAAAAGAAACTAAACGCATTGACCTAATTTAGATGATACTATGAATATGAAACTCAACAAAAATTTTTCAATGTGGTTTTTACACTACACAGCAATCCAACAATAAAAAAATAATCCTAATCTTTTTTTTTTTTTTACACATTTTAGCTAGTATGAAATGTGATTAATTAATGTATAATCACTCTATAATTAGTATATAATTAGTATGTATATTCTTAACAAACAGCTTCTTTTCTCATGGATTTAGTCATTAAACTGAGGAAATGAAAGTATATTTAATAAGGAATTCACCATGATAATTCAATACAAGCTTAAGTACCGTACGTGGAAAAGCCAAAACAACATGCAGAAAAGCTTAAGATTACAGTACTAAATACTAATGGAAGAATCAAAGAAGGCGGAATAAGTAACAGTCAACATAAAGCTTTCAAATTAAATCGATCAACCGGCAAAAATCTGCATTTAAGCGCCTTCCAATTGATAAACTGCTCGATCTAAACTAATTCTGGATTGCATGTGCAATCCAGATCATGCTCGACACTGTGGTTGATGCATCGAAGAAGAGATAAAGAGTTTTGTGGAAGCTTTTCTCAATTATCATTTTCAAACTGAATGAACCTATACTTATAGTGATAGCAATCTGAAAAAAGATAGAAAATACATAGTAACAACTAACTACCTCTAACAACTTTCCTAACAAACTTCTAACAAACTTTACATAATATGTGAGTGTAGAGTGTGTTGAGTGTGGTGTGCTGTTGTTGCTTGCTTTGTGTTGCTGCTACTAGCCTTATATATCTCAACACCCCCCTCAAGCTAGGTACTGAGAACAAGTTTTTTAGACCTAGCTTGGATAACAGATAAGCATGATGTCCCTGAGTTAACCCTTTGGTCAGCACATCTGCAGGCTGATCAGAGGTAGGAATATACAAGGTAGAAACCAATCCTTGTTGCACATTTTCCCTGATGAAATGACAATCAATATCAATGTGTTTTGTACGTTCATGGAACACTGGATTAACAGCAATTTGGATAGCAGATTTGCTATCACAATATAAAGAAACATGTAACTTCAATTGTATATCCAGTTCAACAAATAAACCAGAAATCCACACCACCTCTGTTGTAAGCTAGGCTCCTATATTCAGCTTCTGCTGAACTTTTAGATATTGTTGATTGCTTTTTAGACTTCCAGGAGATAAGAGATGAACCAAAAACCATAAGGTATCATGTAACAAATTTCCTGGTGTTGAGGCAGGATGCCTAATCAGCATCACAGTATGCAGACATATAATTAGAATCTCCTGCAGGCATAAAGATGCCTAAGCCTGGTGCTTGTTTGATATATCTGACCACCCTGTTAGCTGCTACCATGTGTGAGAGCTTGGGTGCTTGCATGAATTGACTCAAACACTGGACATCAAAAGCTATGTCTGGTCTGGTGTTGGTCAAATACAGAAGCCTCTCAATCAACCTTTGGTAGCTAGCATGATCATCTACTAAGGGATCACTAATCACACTCCCAATTCCACTAGCAACTAAATCATCATTTACATGCTTATCATACACAACAGAAGTCAGCTAAACATTTAACTACATTGGTGATCCAACTGGTTTGGCTCCTATCAATCCCATATCAGTAATCAACTTCAGTGCATACTTCCTCTGATGCATTACAATGCCACTTTTATTCCTGGCAAACTCAAAATCCAAAAAGTATCTCAACTCTCCCAGATCCTTGATTTTAAAGTGTTGTTGCAATATAGTATTGGTTTCTTTAGTGAGAGTCTCATCATTCTCAGTAAGGAGTAAATCATCCACATAGATAAGAACTACAACTATTCTGTCCTTATTCCTTTTTGTAAGAAGAGAGTAATCCAAGTGACTTTGTACAAAACCAGATGATATTAAAGTAGTGGTCAATTTAATGTTCTACTGTCTTGAGGCTTGCTTAAGCCAATATAATAACTTTAGCAGCCTACACACCTTCCCTTGCTTATGTGCAAATCCTATAGGCAGGCTCATATAGACCTCTTCATTAAGATCTCCTTGCAGAAATGCATTGAACACATCCATCAGATGTACAATCCATCCCTTTGCAGCAGAAACTGAAATCACTGATCTCACCAGTTGCTTTGTACTTAATCTTGTATACCCATTTACAACCTATTGCCTTCTTATGACTTGGTAATTCCACTATCTCCCAGATATTGTTGTCTTCCAAAGCCTGAATCTCAGGCTTCATGGCTTCTATCCATCTTTTGCCTTTTGCTGCCTCAAAATATGACCGTGGCTCATATTCTTCTGCAATTTTGGTTATGAAACTCTGATAAGACACTGACAGCCCAGCATAACTTATTACATCTGATAATTGATACAAACATGTATGCACACTCTTTGAGTCTGTTGTAGGCTGTATGAAGTCCTTCATCCATGTAGGAGATTTTATGTTCCTAACAGACTTTCTCACCTCCAAATGTGCTTGACTAACATAAGTATCTTGTGGAGATAGCATGGCCTCAGACTGATGAAGATTTACATAATTAGTTATTGCTTCATTATTCCCATTATGAACTAACTCCCTTGCCTCTACCATGACTTCATCAGTAGTTGACACTCTTGTTCCATTTGACTCAGTGGGAGCTTCAGCTACAACCTGTTCTTCAGCTACATTGTCACTTATCACATTAGTAACACTTCCTTCAGGAGTTAAAGAATAGTTTATGCTCATGTCTGAAACATGTGACTCAACATCACACTGCATGTTTTGTCCAAAAGGAAAAATATCATCATAAAATGATACATCTCTACTAACAAAAATAGTCTAGTTAGTCAGATTCAACAATTTATAACCCTTTTGCCTAGAGGCATACCCAAGCAGTACTGATTTTATGGCTTTTGCTTCAAACTTGTCCCTTTTGACTAAGTTAGTGGCATAACCTTCAAACTGATTTTATACTATAATAATTCAGAAACAGAAAATAACCTACGCGACTCACAAATTTGAAGAAAAACATATCAGAAATTGAGAAGTGACTAGCTCAGATCTCCATAGTGAATCCCTCGATTTTCTGCCGTAATGTTGTTGGAAAATCCCTCGATTCACTCTGCATGTGCTATGACACCATGATAAACTGCTCGATCTAAGCTAATTCTGGATTGCATGTGCAATCCAGATCATGCTCGACACCGTGGTTGATGCATCGAAGAAGAGACAAAGAGTTTTGTGGAAGCTTTTCTCAATTATATTTTTCTAACTCTTACAATATGAGGAATGAATCTATACTTACAGTGGTAGCAATCTGAAAAAGGTAGAAAGAAAATAACAACTAACTAACAACTTTCCTAACAAACTTCACAACTAACTTTCCTAACAAACTTTACATAATATGTGAGTGTAGAGTGTGTTGAGTGTGCTGTTGCTGCTTGCTTTGTGTTGCTGATGCTGCTGGTTATGTATCTCAACACGAATCTCAAAAGAAACAAATGTATCAACACAAGTATAGTGCACTTGATCGTTTGGTGAGGTCCTCGTTATCCCAGCTTCCCAGAGTAATGTACCTTGGCTTTTCAAGCTCTTTCCCCAGAACGACGTTGCACAACTTCTTTAAACCAGCATTCATCAGGTCTCTCATGTCATACCTATCAGCCTCCAACTCCTTTAAATCAACCGCATTGACCCCAATAATCTCGTAATCCCTCTCCAATTTCTCAAGGTCACCCTTGATTCCAACCACAACAAATGTGTAATTGATATTTTCCATAAAATAACTTGTTAAAGCAGTAGGTATGTAATCGCAGTAAAGGAGTTGAAAGTTGAGGCAGCTGCGGCCAACGCAAAGCTGCAGAGTTGCAACTGGATTTTGATTGCGGCTGAAACTTGGTCGCCACTCGATATCAAGGCCAATGATCAAGGCGACGTGCATGGAGGTACTCGATTTCTTCGATCCATTCACAAACATAACCTGGGCTATCAGTGACTGTTGTTTCGACTTGTGAGATGATATTAATCTCTCTTGGGGAGTCTTTCATTAATATCAAGGTATATATAGAGTACAATATGCATCCCTTATACAATAGGAATCATAAGCCTATATAAAAGACGAATCCTAGTCTTATCATAATTATATTTACACAATATATGGAAATATTTTAATTATGGGTAGGGAATATATTGTTTCCTATATTTACACGTTTACACACCCCCTCAGTCGGAGCGGGAGGAGGCCAGACGCTGAGACCGGATCTCGAAGTCAAGAAATAGCGTCCGGGAAGTCCTTTGGTAAATATGTCGCATACTGATAGGATGATGGAACATGTAACACTCTGACATGGCCTAACGCAACTTTCTCACGAACGAAGTGTAGGTCTATCTCAATATGCTTGGTTCGCTGATGTTGAACCGGATTATGAGAAAGATAGATGATAAAGATGTTATCATAATACACAATAGATGCCTGACGCAAAGGACACTGAAGTTCTAACAGTAAGTTTCTGAGCCAACAAATCTCAGCTACTACATTTTCAACGCCTCTATACTCAGCCTCGGCACTGGAGCGAGATCGGGTAGCATGTCGCTTGGCAGACCAAGAAATCAGATTATCCCCTAAGAAAACACAAAAGCCGGAGGTGGAGCGTTGCGTGTTCGGACACCCTGCCCAATCTGCATCCGTATATGAAAGTAACATGTCTGGTTCAGAGGGGTATAGGTGCAAACCATAATCAAGAGTGCACTTAATGTATCGAATGATACGCTTAAGAGCAGTGAAATGAGACTCCCTGGGACATGCATGAATAAGCACACCGCCGAACAACATAAGCTATGTCCGGCATGGTGAATGTGAGATGCGAAGTGCACCCGCAAGGCTCCTATACGAGTAGGATCGTAGACCGGAGCACCATCCATAGCACCGAGCTTAGATTTGGAATCAACCGGAGTAGGCACCTCTTTGCGTTCGCCATCTTAGCCCCGTACACAATCTCTTCGCATACTTACGCCGACACAAGAACATATGATTGGCGAGACTTGGTCACTGATATCCCCAAAAAGTAACTCAGCTTCCCCAAATCAGTCATTGCAAATTCGGACTTGAGCAAGACAATAATCTCATTTTTCAATCCGTCGGAGGAGGCAGTAAGAACAATATCATCCACGTAAAGTAATAAGTAAGCAGTGCTACTACCTCGATGAAAAATGAAAAGTGATGTATCACTCTTGCTGCATACAAACCCAATCTGCAAGATATACCTGGCAAAACGATCATACCACGCACGGTGGGCACCTTCGAGCCATATAGTGACTTACGGAGACGTCACACATAGTGAGGAACCGCCGGATGGGTGAACCCCGGTGGGCGATGCATGTAGACTGTCTCTCTCAGATCCCCATGTAAGAATGCATTCTTCACATCAAGCTGATGGATCGGCCAGTGTTTGCCCATGGCAATGCTCAAAATTGTGCGGATGGTTGCCGGTTTGACAACCGGGTTGAAGGTCTCACCACAATCAATGCCCTCCTGCTGATTTGTGCCATTAGCCACAAAACGTGTCTTATACCTCTCAAGATCCCTATTGTCTCTAAACTTGTGATGAAATAGCCACATACAACGAATGACATTCACCCCCTCAGGTCTAGGTACTAGATCCCACGTGTGCTATTTAGTTAAAGCATTGAATTTCTCATACATAGCCGCATTCCAATTAGGGTCTTGTTTGGCCAATTTTGGGTTCTTTGGAAGTGGAGAGATGGTTTGGACAGACAAGTTGAAATGGACTTTGGGTTTGAAGATTCCATGCTTTGAACGAGTTTCCATTGGATGGGTAGGGACAATGGGTGGCGGAGTGGTGTTTGAGACGGGGGGTAAAGTCGGATAAGGAGAAGGTGGGGGCGAAGCCGTCGGAGGAGTCGCGGCTCCTGGATCGAGAGTTGCGGCGCTAGAAGGTTGACAAGCTTCTCTGAAGTTTGGGCGCCGCGCGCCTCAGCACAGGGCTGCGGCGCTGTCGACGGTGTTTCAAAAGATTGCTCTCTCGGAAATCGGGGCGCCGCGCGCTCCCTCGAGGCCGCGTCTCTGACGACGGATCAGAGGATGTGAGTTGTTCGATTATGAGAGGAGAGATGGCAGACTCGTCAAGAAATGAGTAGTCCTATTTTTGGAATGTTGGAAGATTCGAAAACGGGATTGTGGTCTCGTCGAATGTGACGTGACGAGATATGTGGATCTGACGAGTCGACAAGTCACAGCATAGATAGCCCCTATGGTTCAGCGGGAATCCTAAAAAGACACATGGAGTGGACCTAGGAGCGAGCTTTGTTAAAACTCGATAGCGGATCTGCCTGTTGAATTATGGTGGCCAAAGTATCATATTCGCCCTTAGTAAGGCCAGAAATCATTTGTAGCACCATTTTATCGTCAGTGACAGGCGTGCCGATGTTGGAGAGTTGATCCGCTAGAAGATTAAGCTGCTTGCAGTACTCAGAGACATTGGAGAAGTGTTCAAGACGTGTTTTGTTGAACTGTTCTTCCAAATACATGGCACGAGTGTGCTTGTTGTCCTGGAAAATTTTCTCCAAACGATTCCACAAGTCAAGGGCTGTGGAGTCAGATTTCATGATAGTAAGGAGCAAATCCTGAGAGATACTACCATATATCCATTGTTTGACGCCGGCGTCGAGACGATGCCAAATAGAATCATCGACCTCCGTAGGGCGCGGAATAGTGTCATTAATATGGTCAAGCACGTTATAGAGACATGCATGATTGCGAAAAAGTTCAACAATAGTGTGACTCATGGCTGTTAATGGAGTTGAATCAAAACTGTGTAATATAAATAGCCAGTGGAACTTGAAGTTAAAAGCGCACCTAGCAAGTTTCACTCTAAGAGACGTTGTAACTTCAAAACTCTGTAGGGATAAACGTACGTTTTCAAAATAGCAGTTAGTGTGTTCGAATGCGTCTTGTGCTACAGGGTGCATCTTCCTCTATATTAGTCGCAGATGAGTAGTTTTCGTTCCCTTGAATATGGAGGTACACATCCTCTTCTCGGTGTGGAACGATATACGAGAAATAGATGCTCAGCCTGCAATGTCCGATAACGGCGCTGAAGTAGTGAATCTATCGGCACCATAGCAAGGATGGCTGCTTCCAAGCTCACCTCCTGGTTTTCATCGCTCGATCACTTCCTTTTTTGAACCCCACCCCATGGAGCGGTGCTGAGTGGTGTCCTCTCCTCCCTCAATTATTAAAAAACTTCAACCGAAAATGTAACCCCCATCATATTCATGTCCCATTAAAACAGGAATGCTAATAAATCATCCCTAAAAATAAGCAAATAGAGTGGAAAGAGTATAACTTCCCAGGGATTATGATGATTATTCACTCCTCTTCCCACGTTGGTAAGATTTAATTAATGTTTCTCTAATCCAAAAAAAATCCCTTGACGACATTGATTCATTCAAATATGATTGGATATTTATGTGTACATTGATTAATTCGTATAACAAATACAACTACGTGCATGCGGTGTTCCTTTGGCAGGACGTGCATTAGTAATACCAATGGCTTCGTAATTAGTATGCAAATACCCAAGTCATTAGTACGTACTCGTGGGCTATAACTTAACCTGTCTACTGGAACTTGGACTTGTACAACCCAATTTTTTGCCTTGGGCCTAGATCCGACTGGTTACTGGTTAGCATAAGGCTTTTGACTGTAACTGATCCAATATTATTTTCAATGAGAAGCTGGATTTAGCTAGTAACATAAACATAATCTTGGTTCGTTTAATGATAAATGCATCATTGCGATTTGTGTAGCTGAAACAAATTTGCAACTATAGTAAAATTTAAAATCTCAAATGGGTAGAGAAAGGCAATTTTGAATATGTATGGAGGCTTAATTGACTTTTGGCTTTTCATAATTCTTTTTCCTCTTTTTTTTTTCTTCTAGAATTGTCCTTGTCGAGTGTTGACACGTGGCTTTCAACGATTGGTAGTAGGCCAATGATAATGTCAGAAACATCATCCAATCAACATCAACTTGTCCAATTCCGAAAACAAGATAAACTAGTTTACTGCTCTCCATTATTTGTACAGTACTACTACTTATCATCTGTGATTCTGTAATCAAAGAGCTTCTTCATGGCTACTAATCGCTGGCTCAGGCCCGAGGTATCTTTTATCTCTACATGTTTTGGTTAATTTTTGGAAATTTCTAAGCTTGATGTATGCAAAATGTGATCGATCGAGTAGGTATATCCACTGTTTGCGGCCGTTGGAGTTGCAATTGGAATCTGTGGACTTCAGTTGGTTCGTAATATGCGTATCAACCCTGAAGTCAGGTTCGATCTATTCCTCGAATACATGCTTATTTATTGTTAGTATTATTTCTTCAGTATGATTTTGTACATCCTACAGTAGTTTTAGCTGGAAACACGAGCATATTGTTTTTTCTTTTGGTCAATTCCTTTTAAATACTTTGGTCAGTGGTGGAGTAGTAGGCACTTCTAGGCCTCTTCCCCGCAACTACAGACCACATCAATTGCATTATAGTCGTTTCTTTTTTTCTTTTTCTTTTTTGATATTCAGTTTTCTGAATGACCAGAGTTTGAGAACAGAGTAACTGATATCACCCACAAGGTTCTATTCCAAAAAAGAGATCAAAGTGCTCCCACCAAGATTCGAATCCACGCTGCAGACTTCCAGCTGGATTTTAAGTTGCCCTCTTTTGTCATTCAGCTATGGCCGGAGGACATATTATAGTAGTTTCTTGAGCTGAGAACTAAGTGTAGTTCTTTGAATCAAACATTGAATGAGTCTATCTTTTTTAGATATCTTTCTATTCATATATATTACTAATCAAAAATAGATTTATAGTTCCTTTTTTTCTGTCCCTACTTGTTGCCCTTTGGATACCTTGGATTCTCTTCTACCCCTGCCTGCTACAGCTGACCACTTGGCTACATTCACGGTCAATACGAGCTTGCTTAGTAAATCTTCCATGGCTGTTTGCTACAGCAGACTACTTGGCTACATTCACGGTCAATACGAGCTTGCTTAGTAAATCTTCCATGGCTGTTTGCTACAGCTGACTACTTGGCTACATTCACGGTCAATACAATTTACCTCATGGGAGCTTGCTTAGTAAATTTTCCATGGCTGTTCAACCAAAGTTTGGACAATAATGTTAGGATTTTGTGCAAATATTTGTTATTCATAATCATCTCGGCATCCACTTTTTGCTATTAAGTTTGTTACTCTAAGATAGACGATCTGTTAAATTATACAAAGGCTATGAAGGAACAAGTTCCCCTCCCCCCCATTTTACAACAGTCCCAAAGAAAAAAGATATAACCCCTTCATCTTTATTTATGACATTTCTTCATTTTGAAATACTACCTCTAACACGCAAGAGATCTTTAGAGGATCACCTATTTCAGAGAATTTTAATATACTAGTAGTAATAACAGAGTACTTGTGCCAACAATGTCTTGAATATTTGCAGCAACATTTATATCTACTGTAGTATTTATTTTACACTGGACAAGAACTTACAATTTTTTCTTGTTCAACAAAACATGGGACAGGGTAAACAAGGAGAAAAGAGCTGCTGGCATTCTGGAGAACTTTGAAGAGGGAGAAAAATATGCTGAACATGCCGTTAGAAAGTTTGCTCGTAGTAGGCCACCAGAGATTTTCCCTAACCTCAATAGGTTCTTCAGTGACCCTCAAAAGAATTAAAACACCTGTAACTGGGTTAGAATAAAGTTATCGAACTTCACCCTTACCATGGCGATTCACTGATTTGTAATGGGATGTGATCGTGACTCTGATCTGTTGTGCTGGATGTATTGCAGTATTGGTGTGTGTGTAAAATATGGTAGTGACTTGTCTGTGGCAGTTCGTATTGAGACTTTATGTCATATGTTCAAATGGTTTATCTGAATGAAACTCAAGGTCCTACTCTAAACAAACACTAACATGCAGTTTGTCATACACGCATCACTTTGATTAGTTGAAGGAGAAGATACTAACAATTTTATAAAATGCAGCCACAGTGCAAGTCCTTGAACTAATCTGGAAAACAGAACCATATATAATGACTAAAATAAATTACTATATCTGCGTTCGTTTGACCATAAACCTTTTCCCTGGCATTCCAAATAAGGGAAATATCTCACATCACAGACGTTTCTTTGATCATGGAATCAACAAGGTAACCAGATTACATCTATCGATGATGTCAACTGTCTTGAACAACTTTTGTGCTGCTTAGATTCTCAACATTTTGGCTGTTCCACTTGAACTTTCCAAGCTTCTAAGTTGTTTGTTCAGTTGGTGCCTCAGAATTCATACACAAGTTTATGAAGGAAAAAGAAACTTATCATGGTGGAAGATGCTCAACATGAAAAAGAAACTTATCATGGTGGAAGATGCTCAACATCCATCTCATATCTTATTCCTCTAAGTAGACTCTTTGCTGTTTCCTTCTCCTGCATTAATGACCAAAGTGAGGAAGCTGCTCAAAGAGTTGTTTTCAAGAATGATTAAGCGAACATAATTTAACTTATCATTGAGAAATTGACTCTTTAAGTACTTAATAACTGGAGTTTAAAACTTACTGGGCCAGAATAATCAAGAAGGCGGGTGCAATAAACCTCTGCATCTTCAAATCTCTTTTGAGCTTTATAATATCTGGCAAGAAACATTAAAGCTTCAACTAGGTTAGGACCTTCCCGTTCTTCAGCTTCCATAATCTCCAAATCTTTCTTGTAGTAAAACGCTGCCTCATCGGAACGACCAAGTTCAGCATGCAGTTTCGCTAGCTGGTGAAGTGCAATTGCTTCTCTGTCATTACAATTTGCAGCCCTTCTGTAACATTTGATTGCCTCCTCAAGCATATGAAGCTGTTCTGTTTCAAAACACTGGGCCATTGCAATCCATAATCGAGAATCACTTGGCTGCAAGAACACTGACTTTTTAAAATAATGAAGGGCATAAAATGGCATCCCCATCATCTCATATGCTTGTCCTAACCCATACCAGGCTCGATAATCACATGGATTTATGTCCACTGCCCGCCTATAGGCATCAACTGCTGCTGGGGTGTTTTTCATCTCTACATACTCGTGACCCATAAGTGTCCAAGCTGATAAATAATTTTTATTCAATTTAAGAGCCCTCCGGAAATACATTACAGATTTCTCATGTTGCCCCTTCAAACTGTAATAGTTCCCAATAATGCAACAAGACTCTGGCCTGTATTTATCTGTCAAAAATACCCTATGTGCAAGATAACTTAAGGCTGAAAAACATTCCTTTGCATATAGCACATTGGAATACATATCCATGTCTTCGATCCTGTAAGGGTCATTTCTTAGAAGTTCTTCAAATATAACTTCTACTTGTTCAAATTCTCTAAGACTGTACTGAGCTTTAGCAATCTGGGCCTGGATATAATTGCTAAAACTGAAAGTCCCTTGCAAATTTTCATATTTCACCAATGACTCACTGTGCATACGAAGCTCTTGGTAAGCATAGGCTAGAAAGAAGTCTTTCATCCAGTGGTTATTAAGGTTTAAACTGTTCAATGTCTCAGATGTGGTGCACAACGACTGCAGCTCAGACCAAGCACTCCAGTTCCATGGGTAGCTATTTACCGACTCAACTAGAACTGTCCTAGCAAGATTGTCACTGCCTTTCTGCTTAAGAACAAGACCATACAAGTAAAGGGTAAAAGAATCAATGCTTCCATTTTTTCGAAGTGTAGACAACTCCCGCTCAATAGAAACCAGTTCGTGGTTCACAATATCGTTCTTGCCTAAGGGTCCCTCGAGTTCTATCATCTCTTCTTCTTTTCGCTTTTCACCAGCCTTAAGAAGCAATAAAGAAGCAGATGTAAGTATCTATCACCAG
Organism: Anisodus tanguticus; assembly: GCA_034509755.1. NCBI lineage: Eukaryota > Viridiplantae > Streptophyta > Magnoliopsida > Solanales > Solanaceae > Anisodus > Anisodus tanguticus. The sequence goes on along the minus strand of CM067554.1, from coordinate 9,687,102 downwards.
GCTTATTAGGTACAATGTAATACTAGCAAATGATTTTTTTTGATAAGGTAATATTGCTTGAAATAAAGCTAGTTGACTTTTGAGTCCTATGACACGGTTTGATCAGTTGGAAATTCATTCAGATGTTAGTTGATTTATACTTTACATAAGTTTTATTCCTGATGGTACACTTTATGAGAAGGTCAACCATTTCCTTATTAAGAAAAGAGAGGTCAACATTCAGCAAAGGAACAAAAGGTAGATACTAAAATGTCATGGAAGGAGTGACATACTAACGGACCAGAAAAAATAAACTCAATCTACCTACACTATCCTGATAAGTATTCTCTTCTTTTGGTTGATGATTCATTTCTACACATGCTTGCAAGTTGAAAAACCCACTATTTAGCAACATGAGAATCTCAATGGAGAGTGGGGCAGCCCGGTGCACTAAGCTCCCGCTATGCGCAGGGTCCGAGGAAGGGCCGGACCACAAGGGTCTATTGTACGCAGCCTTACCTCACATTTCTGCAAGAGGTTGTCTCCACGGCTTGAACCCATGACCTCCTGGTCAATGGAGAGTGATCTTGTCAAAAAAAAAAAGGGGAGTGATATGGTTCATGCTAAAATAGTTTAAAATTATAAGTCTAACTAAGCAATAGGGAAAAATATCAACAATTCCCAAGATAGGACTGAACTGAAGTTAAGCTAAGGACCCACACACAAAAAAAAGAGGGGGGGAGTGGGGGGAAGAAGAAGAGGAAAGCTCCAGCTCCTCAATTCATCCTCGAACGTAAGCCAAAGGAATAAGAGGAGACAAGGAAAAAATCATATGTAAACTCCAGCTAAACATACAGCAATATAACACCTCTAAGCTTAACAGTCACTTCTTCAAGAGACATCATTGAAAAGGATGAGGGTTACCAGTAGTTTGACGGCCAGCCTTAGAATAATCTAATGATTAATAATCCTCTAAATACAGAATTCATTGGGACATTCCGACCTGGAAACATGCTACATCAGCACCTGAGTTTAGTGTTGAATAAGCCAGGGACATCGTGAATGAAGTGTAAGAGCGTATAAGAGTTCCCACACCATGAGCGCACGTGGTTAAATTAGTCCCCCGCATCAACACATGGAAGTGATGCATATAAAAGAGTTCCCGTATCTTATTTGACGAATGGGCAAAGAAACTACCCTGGGAGACTCGAATAGGTAGTTGTAGTGCAAAGGTGTTCACAAGAAAGTATATAATTATTCAACATTACCATTTTCAAGAAAAAAAGTATATATTTATTAAGTACCTAAAAGAGACAGAGAGCTAATAATGTTGTGTATACAAGAGACTAAGTGGATAGGGAAAAAGCTGTAGGGATCAGTAAGAAAAAGTTACAAATTAATGTATTGTGGGTTATATAAAGAATAGGATTGTCTAGAAGATTACAGTAGAACCATGATTTAAGGATAAAGTTGTAGAAGTAAAGAGAAATGGTGATTGGATTACCTTGCTAAGATGGGTATACAGAAAGGGGAGAATCAATGACATTAGTGTCTATACTTCGTAAATACAATAAGATGAAGAAACCAAAACCAAATTTTGGAAAGATATGAACACCATGATCCAAGGGATCCCAAGTGACCAATACATCTTTATAGGAAAGATCTTAAGAACACGTATCTGCACTTTTTTCTTTGATATTTGGATCTTCATTGCCATTTGCTTAAGGGAAGCTTAAACACTTCACTAGCTATCTAGCAACCAACTGCCATAGTGTGTGGCCTAGCGGTCAATAAAGTGGGAGGAGAACTATGAGGTCTCAGGTTCAATTCGGTATAAAGCGCTAGGTAATTTCTTCCCATCCCTATAAGCCTTGGTGGGTAGATTTATCCAGTACTTGTACTAGTGGGAGGTAGAAGCCTAGAAGTTCCCTTTGCTAATAATTCATCTAGAAGTCAGTATATTTGGTCCTACTCCATATTTTCTACTAATTCAGATTCACAAAATGCTAAAGGTCATTGCTTTTAGTCTAATAAAACCGATACACCCCCAACGGCATTAATTGACATGCTTCAATAGAACATTAACTGCAAATCAAACACCAGGTTAACACTTTCACTCATAAACGATAAGCACGAACGAGGAGGAAACGAAAATCAAGTACAAAAAGCAACAATGATAAAAAAAGATGATAAGGACAAACCAAGAAAAGGGCATAACAGCGCAAAAACACAGGTTTCTTGCCAGTCTGATCACGAAGCACATGGGTTGCTCGCCGGTACTCCCGACAATCGAAGTAGGACTTAGCGAGGAGGTAAAAATCGCTGTCAATAGCTTCATTATCATCCTCCAAGACAGGCGGCGTAGCCACGTGGGATACGCCAGCAGCAGGGGTGGAAGTAAAAGCTGCTTCCGTGGCTGTACGGAACCGGCGACGAATACTGGAGCTGCCACGCTGGAATCTTGTATGAGATGGGGTGTACTTTGCTGGGTCTTGTTCAATTCCCACTAACTGCTCTGCTGCCCTGTACCAAATGGAATTATCCCAATTAAGGTATCCAGAAAATTCAAAAAAAAAAAAAAAGAAACTTTTTTAGGGTTTTTTTTTTGGAGGAGGATATGTACCATTTAGAGGCGGAGTAGATACAGCGGTCGCTGAGCTGACGGACGGCGGCGCGGAGTTCGTTTCTGCAGTTTTCTTTAATACCCATTTGATGGATCTGTGAAGTAGTGAAGCTTATACATACAAACTATGAATTGACGGCGACGGTGGGAAGGACTCGATTAGAGTGCAAATTGGAGGAATTAGGTCGCCGGAGAGGAGGATGACCGCGCGGGGTTATATGCTTTTTCAAATTTTACTACTCCTGTAGTAGATACTGCTGCGCGGATGGAATTTGATTTTGTAATTTCATTCATGATTTGCTTGTATCAAAGTTAATAAAATAACCGTTTGGATGGATGGTTGTTACATATTCTTTTTGATTGACAGAATGATGGTATAGATTCTATGTTTACGTAATCACATAATTTCATACATTAATCATTTGAAGTATAAATCTATAAGTTGGTTTAGAACTATCATGAAAAATAGGTTAATTGATAATATAGAATTAGTAGATAATAAAAATAAGAAAATAAGATAGGATAACGACACAATAACATCAAATTGATAGTTATCTAAAATATAACTTTTCATTTCATTGTTACGTAACGATAAATTTAACGATACAATACATTAAAATACAATACAATGGATAATAACCATCCAAAACTGTGAAAAAAATAAAATAAATGAAGTATATCGGTAAATCATAGAAAATAGTGTTAAATTCGTTATTGGAGCTGCAAATAAGTTACCACTTTAATTCATGGCCTTATGTAATATCCATATAGCACCACTTTTTTTTCCAGAAAAAAAAGTTAAGATCCTATTTTACAATCTTCGATATTTAAGATGTGTCACATAGTAAGAGATATATTAGTAGGCGTTTGCATTGAACTTGAAATTATAATTTAAAATTATTGATTTGGATAGAGATTCATTTGAAGTTGTAATTTTATTTAGACACGTAATTTAAATTTCAAAAGTTATACTTTTTCTTTAAAATATTAAAATTATACTATTTGAAAAAACTATTAAAACTTTCTCAAATATGGGTTAAGCAGGTGTGGGCGTGTGACCATTTGGAGAATGAGCTTGTTTTTTTTTTTTTGTTGAAGAGGGAGCGATGATTTTATGGAAGAAATACGTTTTTAATAAATATGGATTGGTAAAGTAGGGAGTAAACTAGGCCTGGGTTATTTCTTTTGTATGAATTTTATTTTTTATTTTTACAAAATTAAAATTATGTATCAAGTTTCAAATTTTAGAAAATTAAAATCACGGATTTGAAGTTGGAAATTATACATTTGAGGTTATCAGAATTTCAAGTTGAAGTTAAAGTTTTATTCAAACTTGAATAAACAAGCACAAACTTGAAATTAAAACTTGATATCATGATTCAAAATTGCATGTCCAAACGATATTTAAATTGATATAAAATATGTTTCTTCAGGAAAAAGGGTCAAATATACATCTACTTTCATTTATTGATCAGCTTTATCATCCATTATACTATCCGATTATTTTCACCCCGTCGTTAATAAACTTAACAAATATACCCTAACTTGATGGTTTCCCTCATCCCCGCTGAAATTTCCTAATTTTCACCCATTTCGAACAAAAAAAAGTTATGTGGCATGACTAACTATCAGTAACTAATTATATTTTGTAACTATAGTTTGTTTTAATTACATTTCATAGCTAAATATTATATTTCAGCTACACATGATAGCTATACCAAAACACATTAGGGTTATGGCTAGTATTTCTTCCTCACTCCTCTCTTCTCCATCACCTCTCTCTCTATCTGTTTCTCTTTCCGACCAAATTCCTTCCTACATCACTGGAGTATCTTAGATTTTCACCACCGGAATATCTCAAATCTTCGCTGCCGCCTTTCTAAATCTGGTCGTCATCGCCTCGCCTCCCTCCAAATATGGCTGGTGTCGGATTTCAATGTAGTTTTCCGGCGTGCTTGCTCAGATATGAGCTTCACCGGAGTTCAATGTCGTTTTCCGGCATGCCAACTCAGATTTGAGCTTATTTTTTTTATATTTCAAATATGAGTGTATTTTATTTTCTTGTATCTCAAATTGAGGCGTATTTTATTTCTTGTATTCAGTTTTTTAGTGTATTTGAAAATTTTTAGTGTAAAATCTAGTGTTTTGAGTGTATTTTATTTATTGTATTAAGTATTTGGGTGTATTCGTTAATTTTTAGTGTAAAATTCAGTATTTGGGGGTGTATTTCATTTATTGTATTCAATATTTGAGTGTATTCGTTAATTTTTAGTGTAATTCTTTATGTATTTTTTTGCTTGTATTTTGAAGGAGATTTTTATATACAAATAAATTGAATACAGTGTAAAAGTAGCTACAAATGAATAAAAATGAATTGAATACATCTGACTTGAATACAGTAAAATCTGAATTGAGTACAACGAAAAAATCTGACTTGAATACAATGAAAATTGGAATACAACCGAATTTTGAATACACTTTACTGTAGCTACGAAATGTAATTATCAAAAGTATAATTATGACTTAAAAAAACCCAAAAGTGTAGTCATTTATGTAAATTTCACTTTGAATAAATCCCCATTTCAACCCGACCTGCTACCCACAAACCAAAATCTAAAGGAGGTTTATGTACACCCCTAGCAATGACAATATCATTTGGATTTCTCTGGACTCATATGATGTTAATAAAAGTTGTGATGTAAAATATTTTGTATAATAAATAGGAAAAGATAGTAAAACATAAAATAGTTTCCAACAAGTCATATATTTGAAATAAAAGAGAGAGGATAAAAAAGAAATAAAAACACAACTACAATTACATGGTGTCCTTCCGGAAAAAAAAACACTGAATTAAAATCGAGGTGTTAACTCTAGCCTAAGCACTATAGCAACACATGAAGTGAAGAATTGGTTAACACTTGTTCATAAGAAGAGTGAAATGTTGAATCTGCATCGAACCCTCAAAGCACCGCTAAATCCCATTTCCGTCTCCCTCCGCCACTTGGCCACTCTTCCGCCACCGGACCCCATCATAATCTCCACTATCATATTTCAAACCAACCCAGAATCATTATCAGATACCCTTTACACCATCACTCAATGGACACCAGACCTCGTCCACGCTGTACTAAAACGTTTATGGAACCACGGCCCGAAAGCCCTCCATTTTTTCAACCTCCTCGATAACCACCCTTCATATACTCACTCATCCACAGCCTTTGACCACGCTATTGACATCGCTGCTCGTATGCGCGATTACAAAACCCTCTGGAAACTCGTGGCCCGAATGCAATCTCGCGGTCTCGGCCCGAACCCGAAAACATTCGCTATCATCACTGAAAGGTATGTCTCAGCTGGGAAACCTGATAAAGCTGTGAATGTTTTCCTGTCTATGCATAAACATGGTTGCCCTCAGGATTTAAATTCTTTCAATGCATTTATCGATGTTCTTTGTAAATCGAAACGGGCTGAGATGGCTCATAAGTTGTTTAAGATGTTTAGGAGCAGGTTTAGAGCTGATACTATTAGTTATAACACACTTGCTAATGGGTTTTGTTTAATTAAGAGGACACCCAAAGCACAAGAAATTTTGAAAGAAATGGTGGAGAGAGGTTTGGAGCCAACTATAACGACGTATAACATAATGCTTAATGGGTTCTTTAAAGCAGGACAGATTAAAGAAGCTTGGGAATTCTTTTTGCAGATGAAGAAGAGGAAATGTGATATCGATGTTGTGACTTATACTACTATAGTTCATGGGTTTGGTGTTGCAGGTGAGGTTGAGAAGGCTCGAAAGGTGTTTAATGAGATGGTGGGGGCTGGTATACTTCCGTCTGTTGCTACTTATAATGCTCTGATACAAGTTTTGTGTAAGAAAGATAGTGTGGATAATGCTATTTTAGTGTTCAATGAGATGTTGAGGAAAGGTTATTTGCCGAATGCCACAACTTATAATGCCATTATTAGGGGATTGTGTCATGTTGGGAAAATGGACAGTGCTATGGAGTATATAGATAAGATGAAAGAGGATGGGTGTGAACCAAATATTCAGACTTATAATGTTGTCATCCGATACTATTGTGATGAAGGGGAAATTGAGAAGGGTCTGAGGGTGTTTGAAAGGATGAGTACCGGGGATTGTTTACCTAATTTGGATACATACAATATCTTGATTAGTGCAATGTTTGTGAGGAAAAAATCAGATGATTTATTAGTTGCTGGGAAATTATTGACAGAAATGGTTGACAGAGGATTTCTTCCTCGAAAATTTACCTTCAACCGGGTCCTAAATGGTCTTTTGCTAACTGGTAATCAAGATTTTGCAAAGGAGATTTTGAGGTTGGTAAGCAAATCTGGCCGCCTCCCCTGCCATTTTAAATTGTGAGCCCAACAGCATATGTATGATACCCAAACTACATGCCCTTTTGAAGCTTAGTGAAACGGTAAAGCTCTAAATCTGAGATGGGTGTGTCACTTGCCGCAAAAATTCAAACTTGGAGCGTGGTAAGACGTGGATAAGTATGATGAAAGTGAAGAGTGTGAGATGAAAATAACTTAAAATGCATGCCATTATCTTTATGCAGCAGCTAATGATCATAGAGACTTGGCATTTGAAAGGACTTGTGTTGTTTAGCAGGATGCTCTGACTTTGGTCCATGACTTGAAGGAGGTGGAGTTGCAAATAAAGTGTATCATGCAAATGGAGCCATGGAGATGCACAATTTCATTGAGCGATCTCAAAGTGTTTCATTTTTGCTTCTACCGGGTAATTATGTACTTCTTATTGATATGTATGGAACACCGAAAGGACAGAGACATCCAGTCAAAACCAAATCCGCGTATACAGCTTCTTTTTCCCCTCCTTTATTCCCGTTGAAGGCAAAATGAAGGTTAGAAAATAAATAGAGTTATACATTTACTAAATTACCCAAAGTCCAATAACCTCAGCAACTCTGCAGCCAGAGGCGGATCCAACATTTGAACTATATGGGTTCAAGTTCGGACTTCTACCAAAATTCATTTGATTTACGAGGTTCGATAATCTTATTGAACCTTTGCAGTTTTAAGTTTAAGGGTATGAGTTCATAATTGCTAAGTTGATGAATGACTTTGATGATGTTGTTTTTACCCCGAAAGAGGAGGGGAGGATACTGTTCAATAAGCAATTTATCTGTCTCAAGTTTCATATGTGCTCTCTTCAACTACTTGATCCCAAAGAAACTACTTGCTGAACACGCTGAGACTTTGAATTCCTCGCTTTTTGGGATTTATTTTCTGTGATTGCAGTCTTTGATTGGAACAACAATGAGCTATAACTCTACACAAAGATAGAAATTCTTGTGTTCATCTTCTCGTGATCATTAGCACTTGCGTCGATTCAAGTTAATAGCTGTATAATAGTCAAAATTGTTGCTGATACAATCTAAAATTCCATTTTGGTTTCATCTATTTGGAATGACTATTTCTTTCTAATTTTCTTTAAGGTGTTGAATAAGCTTACCTTGGTTGTTGGTCTGTATTGCCTTGGGAGAGCTGCCTTTTATTTTCAGTCTGTCTTTAAGTGCTCAGTTTATGCATCATTGGATTATTGTGCTTGGATCGGAGATCGGGAGTTTCGTTTTCCTGTTATAACTACTTTCAACAACAAATTCTTATTTATGCTGTAGGATATATAGCGACTCATTAGACTGTTTGAATTGCCAATCTTTGGCGTTTTTGTGAAACACAGAGAGCACTTTAAACACCTGTTTATTATGCAAGGACATTGTCATAATCTATGCTGTAGGATAGATCAGATCTATTTTTTCATCCAACCTCAACTAAGGCATCAGGCTTCGGTATCATTATAAAAGACTAGAAATACTATAGGATTACATACTCGAAACCAGCAGGTGCTCCTAATATAATAGCTCACTGCATTTCACAACAATCCCACCAAACATGATATAAGAGAATTCATGCATATTGTTAGATGTTTAACTCAATTAATTTCTGTTCTATTTGTAGTACTTTTAATCTGATACCTCTGAAACTTATGTTGCAATTTTCTGTTAGCTGAGTATTTCTACCCAACCTTTTCTGTAGAATGTAAGTTTCCAGTGATGAGATAGTAGCAACATTTCCCAAGTAGACAATAGGCTGATGTGGTTCCCTCTTTTTTTTCATAATGAATTCTTGTGTACTTTACAGCAAACACAAGCTAGAAATCTTTTATTTTCTGATTCCAAAATTCACTTTCAATGGCACCAAAAGCAGAGAAAAAGCCAGCAGCAACAGAGGAGAAAGAAGCTGAAAAGGCACCAGCAGAGAAGAAGCCAAAAAGGCAGGGAAGAAGTTACCAAAGGAAGCAGGTGCAGCTGGTGCTGACAAGAAGAAGAAGAGAGTAAAGAAGAGTGTTGAAACTTACATTGATGAACAGTTTCATCAATGATATATTTGAGAAGCTTGCTCAGGAGTCTTCAAGATTGGCTAGAAGCCTACTATTACTTCTAGGGAAATTCAGACTGCCGTTAGGCTTGTGTTGCCTGGTGTGTTTGGCTACACATGCTGTTTCTGAAGGTAGTCAGGCTGTTGCTAAGTTTACTAGTTCTTAGATAGGTGTTGGGGTTGTTGGTATTTTTGGGAATGTAAAGGTGGTGCTTTTGTTGGGTTGAAAAAAACTTAGATTTGTAGCTGGTTCTTGAGTGATGAAAGAATGGATATGAATATGAAAGAATTATGTGTTTATGAAGAAAAAAGTAGCTTCCTTCTATCTAATGTAATTATATTTATCTCTTCTTTTGCCCGCGATGGTAGGGATTTGTCTTCTGGATCTAGCTAGCCGTACGAGGCTTGCCTAGTGCCGGTTATCTCTCCTGTGTGGTTTGCGGGCTATTACGCAGGAGCTGGGTTTACTCTTCGCGCACCCAAACGGTAGCGGCTGCGGGTTCCTTGTCATCAATTTTTTTTTAATCTTCTTTTGTAAGATGAACATGTGTAAAACTACATGCTGGGACTATGGTTCATCTAATGTCCAAGCTGTTGGAAACAAATTTGTTTTTTGGGTTACTAGATTAGAATTTAACGACCTTCGATAACTGACATTTTTGTTCTTTTTGTAAGTAAAAACATACTAGTAGTATTTGTTAGGATTATTTTTGAAAGTGAGTATCTGGTGAGTCTACCTTCGCACTCCTCCGTTACTCTTTAGAAGGCACTACCCACCTTTCCCCCTGAATGATCAGTGCGGCGGTTAATCATCCTTATACGATAAAGTGGTCTTTCAGGATTGGTTGTGACCTTTAATTGTGTATGTATCTTTCCTTTTCTTTTTCAGTTAAGAAATTGTTTATTTAGAATTTTCCCACTGGAAAAATATTAGCTCAAGTAAACTATGAGTTCAAACGAGAAAAAAGGAAGCAAGCTAATATTCGTTTTCTTCAGTTAAAAAATATTGAATTAGAAAAAGAAAAAAGGTATAAATATACCAATCAACTTTGCGATATGGAATAGATATATCACTTGTTAAAAAAGTGGTGCATCTAAAACCCATGATGTTACACAAATGGTGCAAATAACCCTTTTACCGACGTAATATTTTTTTAAAATCATTTAGCTTTTTTTTTAATTAAAAAAATCTCATGTGGCTTTTAAAAAAAGTCTACCCATTTTTTTTAGTAGACTTAATTTTTAAAAGGCACGTGGTAATTTTTTTTCTGGTGAGTTGTGTCTGGTTTGTCTGAAAAATGGGTAGGCTTATTTTTTCTAAAGCCACAGAGATATTTTTTTAAATGAACCAGACCCGACTCACCAGAAAAAAATTTCCACGTGGTTTAAAAGAATAAGTCTACTAAAAAAATAGGTACACTTATTTTTTTAAAGCCTCATGATATTTTTAATAAAAAAGTAAGTCAAATAATTTATTCTAAAAAATATGTTAGCGAAAAGGGTGTATTTGTACCATTTGTGTAATGACAGAGGTATATTTGCACCATTTATGTAATGACATATTATATATGCACCACTTTTTAACGAGGTGTATATCTGTTTCATATCACAAAAGTTGAGGGGTATATTTACACCTTTGCCCTTAGAAAAATAACTTGCAAATGAAAGACAACAAATTTTGCATTTTCTGGTGTTAAAATAATTTAATTTGAAATTTTCCTAATTATAAGAGTTGGTTAAAAGTAAATAAGTTCTGATACGCAAAAAAGGAAAGTAAATACCTATCAGGAAAAAAAGAGGTAAAGTAAATAATTGTAGGCCTTTGGACATGCGATTGCATCTCATGAGATAAAATTAGTGTGTGGATATGCAATTTGAGATGAAATCCCAAATCATTCAAAAAGGCATGGTTTGAAATTCCAAATCATGATTTCAAAATTTTTAAATGTAAAAATTTGCTCATAAGTTTATATTTGGTAAAAATAGATCCATAAGTTGGTAGATATATTTATCAATCATGTTCACCAACCATTTATATCAAATATTAAAAGATCTACAAGTTGGTAGTATATTTATAACAAATTTACTATTACCAACTATGCGAGAGAATTATATTAAAGATTAGTTACACTACAACTCATGTTCAGTTTTTCATTTTATTGAACTAAAGTTTGATCAATTGATGTTGTATTTTCTAAAAAGACCTTCTAGTAGAGTATTAATTTTGTTATGAACTATGACGTGCTCCATTTGCTAAGATTGTATAAGAATTAGAAAAGTTTTGATAGTTTTTATAACTTTTGAAAGTTTTATGTCTATAAAAAAATATAACTTAAGAAATCAAATTGCATGTCCAAACAAAACTTCAACTATAAATTATCATGATTTCATCTCATTATTTCAAGTTATGTCCAAACGACTCTTTAGAACAGGGGCGGACCCATGTGTTGATTGTTGATGCTCGAGCACTCATTAACCGTGACAGACTCTATATAGATATATAAAAAATATTAAAATTTTGCTATAAAACAATAAATAACATCCAAGAATCAATAAAAAAATTTACTGCTATGATTAAAAGGTGACACGAGAGTCAAATTTGAGACCACTCAAAGTAATATTTTATTTTATTAATTTAAAGGTGAGCACCACCCTATTGAACCACTGCCATAGAGCACTGCCAAAAGCAAGAACACCCCTGTTTTTCCTAATTACCCAGCTTTGTAACAAACAATTTCCATACTTTCCTTTTGTTTCCTAAAATTCTATTGTTTCCAAAAAATTAACACTCCGCGTGAGTTGTATTATGGAAACCTCACATCTATATAAAGAAGCTCAACAAACATTAGTTTCCACAATTCTTGTACATGTTCTTTCGTAGTTGATTAATTCTTTCTCTTCTCTGTGACGAATTAATTAATTGTTCTTCATAGTGCATTACTACTCCTTTTCTTTCCTCACAGTGAGTCAATTTCTAACTCATTGTGATTAGAGAGCACTAGCTGATCATCGATTATTGTAGGATTTTCTCTTGTGATTCTTGCCTCGTTCTTGTTTTAATTTTTCACTGCGCAATAAAAAATCAAAGACCATGTCACGGCTTTCCGAGAGTGTTCGGTTTCACCCTACTGATGCAGAGTTGATAAACTATCTCAAAATGTTCTTGAAGGGTCATTCTTTCCCGAGTCAATGCCCTATTTGGCTTGCGGAAATCTATGGAGATCAAACTCCATCCGCCATTTTTGGAGAAGAGAAAGTTGGCTACTTTATTTCACCCTTGAAGAAGCGCAAGAAATCAGATGAAAGGCATTGCTGGTAAACCTATCGACAATCGAAAGGGTACACGGAGTAGATGGTAATATCAATGAATTCTGGGAAGCGATGAATAGAATATTGGGAGACATTAGCATTGATATTCCTGATGATTTGTGGCTTGATGATCAGTCGATACTTGAATGAGAATATTTAATCTTTAATTCTTCTCTGTAAACATAAAAGTCAGGAGTAATTCTTTGGTGTGATGGTTGTTGTGGGTGCAGAAACGCTTTGCTATATTTTTGGTGTATGTTTCAGCTGATCATAGCTCGCTTAAATGAAAATATACAAGTACTTATAATAAGTTGCAAGCTCGTAATGATATTATTTAATACAGTAAATATATACTGCGAGTGAAAGGAAATAAATGGTCCATGTAGTTTAACCCAAAGAAATAAATGTCAATGTTATTATTATCATAATGTTTCTTCGTTCCACTTGAGCTTTCACCTCTCGAGGTGGTGGGGGGTTTTGGGGAAGACCTCTGCCATGTTAATTTAATAAACAAAATAAAAAAGGAGGGATACAAAAAATCAAAACATCCCGAAAACAAGCAATGTACAATATCACCAAAAGAGAAGAGAGATGCCAAGGACATGCTCCCTTCTAGATCCAATCTATACATATATTCAATCAACTAACAAGCATATTAGCTCTGTCACTCATATCTTAGTCTTATACTTGGCAGCTGCCATTTGTCTAACTGAAAGGGCACCTTTAACCTCTTTCGGCAACATGTGAGAAAATACTAATAATAGGTGCTTTGCTCCTGGAATGAGGCTTGTTTAGCCAATTTTTTTTTTTGCGAATGAGCAAGTAGGGGGCAACTAAAGAGGTAGCGAGGCTGACAGCAATTTCAGGAATAGGTTGACTTTCTTTCATTTTTTGTTATAGAAAGTGAAACTTATTTCATTTAGTACGAGACCGCTTCACACCTCGCGGTGCTTACACCTCTCGCTAACAGAAGCTCGTGCAAAGAATATTTTGTGAGAAAAGTTCCCCTTCTTGAAATCTTGTATTATGATCAATGTTAGAGAAGGAGAAGGAAAAGGATATCGAATGATGATTCACCATTGAGAACATTAACCCTAAAAAGACAAATATTGTGGTGTTCTAACAGCCGCAGATCAAACAAGAACTTGATTAGCGAAATCCGCTGATAAAAAAAAAGAGAACTTTTTGAATTCTGACGTTAGTGAATAGCTTCCCTGAAACAGTACTGTGAAACCTGAAAGATATCTTGATTTAAAATCTGAATAGTGCTCTCAGTAATACTCTTGAACTTCAAATTGTTCAATAAGCAATTTAATTCTGTCTCAAGTTTAATATGTGATCTCTTCGACGGCTTGATCCCAAAGAAAGCAGTTGCTGAACATGCTGACACTTTGAATTCTTCGCTTTTTCGGACTCCTCTGTGATTTCTGTCTTTGATTGAAACAACAATGAACTATAACTTAACTAACTTGCCTTGATTCAAATCTGCATTACTGTATAATAGTCAGAGCTGTTGCTGCTACAATTTAAAATTATTTATGGTTTCATCTATTTGGAATGACCATTTTTTTTCTAATTTTCTTTAAGGTGTTGAATAGCTAGTCCTGAGTCCCCTATCTTACCTATGGATGTTGGCCTGTATTGCCTTGGGGGAGCTTCCTTTTATTTTCAGTCTGTCTTGAGACTTGAGAGTACTCAGTTTCAGTGAATTGCTGTGCTTGGATCGGAGATGGAGAGCACTTTCAACAACAAATTTATCTATAGGATATAGTGACTCATTAGAATGTTTGAATTGCCAATCTTGGCGTTTTTTTTGTGAAATATAGAGAACACTTAAAACACCTGATGATTATGCAAGGGCGTACGTTGTGATAATCTATATATGTTGTAGGATATATAGTGACTCATTAGAATGTTTGAATTGCCCATCTTGACGTTTTTTTTGTGAAATATAGAGAGCACTTAAAACACCTGATGATAATGCGAGGGCGTACGTTGTGATAATCTATATATGTGGTAGGATATACCAGATCTATTTTTTCATCCAACCTCAACTAAAGATTCAGGATTCGGTGTCATTATAAAAGACTAGAAACACTACAGGATTACATACTCGAGACCAGCAGGTGCTCCTAATATAATAGCGCCTCCCACTGCATTTATACAGCCCCTACAAACATGATATAAGAGAATTCACTCATATTAATTGATGTTTAACTCAATTCTATTTGGAGTAGTTCTCTTACCATCATGGGCATTTTTTTGTGCGGTTGGGCTGAATTTGAAGTTTTATTTTCTTTATTTGTTCTTGTATAAGTTTTTAGTACATAATAAAACTAATTTATTTCTTTATTATGGCTATATAACTTATCAAATTCAAAAAAATGTCTTTTTTAAAACATATTTTTTTACAAGATTTCTGATGGGTTGATTTTGGGTCAATGTTAAAGAGAGCTTAAAGCAGATATGAAAAACTATCCCAAATTGCATCTCGTGGATGATATGGTTGGAAAGGAACAGCCCATGCTTTGAGGGGAAGAAGCTGCGAATACCTAAGAGTTAAAAACAAATGTATCAAGAACTTGTATTTTGGTGGTTATAGTAGTTCTATACTTCTATTGATAGGATGGATAAGTGTTTAGATTTTTCGCATTTATTATGGGAAAATATGTAGTATGTTTGGAGCAGAGGTAAAGTTTAGGTCTTGTAATTTTCACTGTACCATCTTTGTACCATTTTAATAAATATCTTTACTTACAAGAAAAAAGCCTTGGAACTTATTTTGCAATTTTCTTTTAGGTGATGAGGTGTTTCTACACAACCTTTCTGTAGAATGTAAATTTTCAATGATGAGATAGTTGCAAATTGCAACGTTTCTTAAGTAGACAATAGGCTTATGCGGTTTCCTCTTTATCTTTTTACTTTATAAGTGAATCAAGCGTACTCTTTAACATATTTAACGAGTCGCGGAAACAGAGGATACGTCTTGTTCCTCTGGGAAGACTTAGGCAAATACCTAGGAGAGATATCTGCTAATCTTACCACAAGTGCATAGTTCTGCGCTTCCTTGAGAAGGTAGCCTTTCTATCATTTAGTAGATAACTCCTTCCTCCATTCCGCTTAAGGTGGCGCGCCTTAGTCCCATAAGCTTATACCTATACCTGCTTTCCCTTGAAAACTTTATAGCTTCCTTTTATCAAAATGTTACGTATTATTTTTATCTTCTTTTATAGGATGAGCATACGTGGGGCACTATGGTTCATGTAATGTACATACTTGTTAGAAGTATTTAGTTATTGAAAGGGAGTAAATATCTAGTGCATCAACTTTGTGTATTAACTTTTACAAATATGTAATAATTTACTAAACTTATATAGATTTGTCAAATTTTAAAAGAAAAATGTGACTTGTGTATTGAAATATATATTTCCTTTTTTCATCTTTTAAGGAACTGTGAATTTAAATTTTCCCACTGGAAAAATGTTAAAACCAAGTCAAAAGTTCAAATGAGAAGAAAGGACATCAAATTAATTTTCATTTTCTTATGTTAAAAAATGTTAAATTAGAAAATTAACTTGCAAATGGAGGACAAAACAAATTTTGCAATTTCTTCTGAAAAAACTAAATTGAAATTTTCCT
The DNA here is from genome assembly GCA_034509755.1 of Anisodus tanguticus. Classification (NCBI taxonomy): domain Eukaryota; kingdom Viridiplantae; phylum Streptophyta; class Magnoliopsida; order Solanales; family Solanaceae; genus Anisodus; species Anisodus tanguticus. The sequence goes on along the minus strand of CM067554.1, from coordinate 9,671,126 downwards.
ATTTAATAGAACAAAGTCGGTTAAAGCAAATAAGTTCTGATATGCGAAAAAGGGAATTAAATAGCTTAGAGCCCAGGTGTAGCCTTCTCGCCAAAAGCAAAAATAATTATTTTTCCTAGAGTTAATGGTCAAATCTGAATTATCGGTTTTTCGCGAGTTTCGCATTACAACTATCAGTTGTTCCATTCTATCTGAACTATCACCATCTATATATACTTGATTTGTATATATTAAAAGTGAAAAAACCTTTAGCTAAAAGTTAAATTATTAAAATATCTTTTTAATTAACTAAATATCCTATATAATTAGAAAAACATAATAGGCACAAACTCCATCAACGGTTACACCCATTCAATTTACAAATATATTTTCTTTTTAATTTCTATTAACTTATTTTAGCACGACATATCCGTAATTAATCTATTCTTACTACGCACAACTATCTCTTGCTTGACATTTCTGATATTACTTCAAAAGAAGCATATATGTCAGTCTTCACAATGTGAAGATAAGGAGATGTTGGAGAAGAATAATAATTTTTGAAAAATCTAGAATAATGACATGTGACAATCGGAATAATTTAGAAGAAAAAATTATGAAATGTTCCAATATTGAATCACGATAGTGAAAAAGATCCTTAGACAAACATACATATAACCCTCCAATGGTAAATCTAAATAGTTGGAAAAGCCATCCAAAGTGTTTGGCCCAGTGGCCAATACATTAGGGTATTGCTGTCTGAGGTTCCGTGTTCGAGTCCTCTGATCAGCGAGAGTGGGCGTGTTCCCCCAAAAAATCCCTCCATACGCGTAGGGCCAAGCGGTGTATACTAATCCGTAGGGCCAGGCCGGAGGTGGGATTTTCTGGGTTATGGGGCCGTAATGCGGTGGGACCAGTCACTTTAAAAAGTTTACCCTACCACAGTTTTAGTCCTCCGGGGCATAGTCCAGTGGCAAAGCCTGGGCGCTATAAGGCGCTCTGGCATGGGACAGCGTGTGTTCGATTCCCCGCAAGCACGAAGAAACTCTGCATGTTGGGGAATTTGACCTTGTCTCATTGATCAGTTGTACGCTCCCAGAAAAATTGGCCACCGGAGCACATCCCGCGATTTACCTGGTAATAGTGTTGAAGGACTGGTGTTATTACCTCCAGGACGTCTGGGTAATACCAGTGAAGTAGTCAGGCGCAAGCCTGGAAACCTGGATTATCAAAAAAAAAAAAAATAGTTGGAAAAGCCAAAGAAAGTGCTTCATTCTCTTGGGACTTTCAATTAGTAGATATAATACAGCAAATAAAATACTCATGGGATCAAGTGGATGCACTCATGACAATTTAATGTGTTCATCATACATTATTGGTCAGCCATGTGCACTAAACTCCCGTTATGCGTGGGGTGTGGGAAAAAGCCGGACCACAAGGATCTATTGTGCGTAGTCTTATCTTACATTTCTGCAAGAGGTTGCTTCCACTGTTTGAATCTGTGATTTTTGGTCACATGACATCAATTTTATTAGTTACTCCAAGACTCTCATTCGTTCATGATACATTACTGAAAGGTTTTATTGCGTTTCTATGAATAGTTTTTTCCTTTTCGTTTTAAATTTTATTTTGACATTTTCTACTACTTTGCATTCTTCTATCTCTTTGGGCTGACTAAGTGCATAAAAACGTCGAGACAATTAGACCACTCAAAGGTAAATGTCTGAAACAATTATTTTGCCAGCAAACATGCAACCATAAATTCAGTGAAGATAAGAGTTATTTCCCATAGAATTTTAATTTTGAAGTTCTAATATATAAAGTTTTGGCATTATGAGATTTCTGAAACACTCCATTAATTTAGGAAATATTGTTTGTTGTATAAGAAAATATTGGGTAGACTTACTTTATTACATGTCCATAAAATTAAGGGAAAAAGATTAAATTTGTACCTCTACTATGCGAAAGGGATCACATTTACCCTCTGTTATACTATCAGTTCAAAAATATCTCTGTCGTTAATTAAATGGTTCAAATATACCCCTCTTCCGTTAGGACTGTCCAAGATGGACACCCACGCTTACGTGACGCTGATATTTTAATGAGGTGGATGTCATATAGCATGCCACCTCAGCGCCCAACCCATTTTACCCCCTCCCCTTCCCATGTTCTTCCACCATTAACACCTGATCCACCTTCACCATCGTTGCTACTATTGAACCACCATAACCAGCAATATCACATGTCCGTTTCAAGGTTCTCATCAATCATCACATGTCTTGTTTGAAACTTGCCTTTTTCCTAAAATATTAGATTAACTTAAAATTTGCAATCAAGTTTCATATTCTCTGCCTATAATTAAGAATGTGATAAGCATGTTTCAGGAGCTTAAATCTTTGCTAACTCAACTGATAAGAGGAAATTTTGGTTCTTAATTTTTTGTTTTTTCCTACTAATTTAGAAAAAGGAATTTTATACTATAAAGGGAGAAAAACTGACATTAGCAAACAATTACGTCAAACCCATTAACTATCCCTGCAATAGAGAAAAAAATTAGAGAAACGATTGGGGGTTTGGGGAGGGGACGGAAATTAAAACAAAAGCAATTTCGATTGTGAAAAAAAAAATACTTTTGTTTCTCTGGTTGGTGTAGCAGCGCTGGTGAATGTGGAGGAGGTGTTAGTGGTGCAATAGCAAGGGAAGGGGTAATATGGATTGGGCGCTGAGGTAACATCCACCTCATTAAAATATCAAATATCAGTGTCACGTAGAAGTGAGTGTCCATCTTGGACAACCCTAATGGACAGGGATATATTTGAACCATTTAGTTAATGGCAAGAGTATTTTTGAACCGATAGTATAACGAAGGGTAAATGTGATCCTTTTCGCATAGTAGAAGGGCAAATTTGACCTATTAAGTTAAAAAAATCACATGTTTCCAATTAATCTTTGATTGTTCATCATTATAAGTGTAAACGAAATAGTTATGTCTCACCATCTTCTGGTATGGTAGAACACACCGCACATATAGCTTTCCACAAAAACGGGGGAAAGTAATGCATCGTCCGCATAATGCCTATCATATTATAGCTACAATTATAGTTTAGCCCAAAATAAAAAAGGAATAGAAGAGGATGTAGGCATTGATGTCTATCTCAGAACTATGTTAAAGCAATAAATTTTTTGCAATACATGGTTACACAAACTGACTTCTGTTAGTCATTATTGGAACATCGAGATTAAAAGATGGTCCACCAACATTTGTTTCTGAAGAAGTTGAGAATTTGCCTTTCTTGGACCAAAGCCAAATCTTTGAAACAGAGAAACTCTCTCCTTTAGTCCTAGCACTGATCTTCTTTCCTTCTGTAGTATCCCCAAGACTTGTGTCCTGATCACACTTAGCTTTGAGAATCTTCACATTAGGCAAAGCTATCTGCAAGTCAGTATCACCAACCACATATTGAAATGAACCCATTGAGAAACATCTCCTTGCATCCAAATTGTAACTGTTGATTTCCCCTTGACTTTTGTCTTCATGATTTTCATTTCCTTCATTTAGGCTTTTGAACTTACCTAATCTAACTGAGAAAACTCTCATTTCTCCTACATTTTCTTGCTTTTGGCTGTTTGCATTTCCATCTTCCAAATGGAAACTCCACTGTTCTCTTGATTCAATAGAGCTAAACAAAGGATTTCCCACAGATATCCCAGAAGTAATGATACCTCTACATAGAGGGCAAGTTGAGTTTGATAAGAGCCATGTGTCTATACAATGAATGTGAAAAGCATGGCTACAAAAAGGGAGCAGTCTGAGCTTGTCATGTTCTGAAAATTCACATAAACAAATAGCACAATCAAATGGCTCCTTCAAGTCCACAATATCCTTATAGGAAAACACAGGCAGAGTATGAATAATAGATTGGTCTAAACCAGAATCATGCTGGCTAAATAGTTGTTGAAGCTGTCTTTGGAGAGCTTGGGAACCAGACGATTCTTGGAATCTATTGGATTGAGAAAGTGATGAAAAAGAAGGCATCTTTAAATAATATCTAATCAGAAGATGAAGAAGACCAAAGATAAAGAATACAATAGCAAAAATTACTATTGCCAACAGGAGAATTGGACTGATTCTGCTCATAGATAACAATTTGGTGACAAAATTTGCTATTCTTCACAATCCTGACTTCTAATGCTAGTAAGTGAAAAATGGAGTGCATAGGCTTGAAGGTGGACAAAGAGCTTAAAAGGGTGTCAAAAGAACATCATTATACTACTACTGGCATATCATTTTCAGAAAGCTGCAAGGTAAAAACCAAATCTTTTCTAAGCACCTTCCAAGAAACTTGCTTTATTTGAACATTTGAAGAATATAAAATGAAGACTACCCTTAAACTGATAGCTTATGAAGGACTTGAGGTAAAGAGATTATGAAATAGACAAGAGATGTCTAGAATTACCCAAAAATAGAGGCAACATAAAAAGATTGACAGAAGGAATAAAAATCAAGAAGTTGCAGATGACCTACCAGTATATGGATTGATTTATGTATGTTGGATTTGATAGGTGATTTTGGGGCAGAAGAAGATGTGGCCATACAAATATCACCAAAACAAGTGATTTGCTCCCTATTGATAAGTTACTTGTCAACACTGTGCTTTAGATGTGGACAAAACAGAACCAGAAAAAAGAAGAAGCAAAAGACAATGCCTGATGACAATGCTTCCCAGATTATGAAGGCAATTTATGACATAAAGTATTACTACTAACTTTTTTCAAATATTGTCACATGTGTCTTTGTCACTGCGTCCTTTTGTTTTGTATTTGTGGATGTAATTATCTTATTCCATGGACGACATTGCCCCTTGTGGATTAATTGTAACAGTGTATAACAGTTCATTTATGTCACCTTCTTTGTTTTTTTAGGAACTAATTAATGTTTCTACTGCTTTCATTTTATATTTGAAGGTGCATTCATCACGCAGCATTGCAACAAAAAAAAAGCTTTCTAAATTTACAAACGGGTCAGTCAAATGGTACTAAATCATTGCAATTAATGATTAAGAAATCTCCCATTCACATTGCTTTGTCCAACTTCTAGTCTGACAACTAGAGTACATGGCATAATTAATTTGGCCCACCATTTTCACACAACTTTGCTTGTCCGTATAGGTGTCCAATTAATTATTTTAGTGATGCACATTTTTTTCTTCTGATTGCCTCCTTGTCAAGCCAGTTTTCTAATTATCCTGGTAGGTCTACTTACCATATTATTAAACTTTGGCCTTAATTAAGCATTTTTGCATCCCTTCTCTCAATGATGGACCCGTGATGGAGGGATCAAAAGAAGAAAATAGGGACACAAAAATTCAGTTGGTAAATGGTAAGAATTCATTCATGTTAGACTTAATTTCTCCATTTCTTTTCTACCCAATAGATCACTATTATCTTCTTTTGACCATGTTGTATCTGAAATTTTAATTGCCCCGACTAATTTGAATTGAGTGCCACATCACTATAATTAATGATGGTAAAATTAACTCATGAAAATATGATCGGTCCAACTCGTCCAAGTTTGACAATTAAAAAAGCAGTTGATTTATTAACTCAATACATTTTGATCAGTCTAAATTCATCTCAATTCGTTCATTTGAAACCCCTTGTACTAATCATCCTCACATGAATTGACTCTTGAGAACTCTACATGATGACACAGAAACGCATGGGATGGACACTAAATTATAAATTGAGGTGTCAATTTACGGGTGGTTCCCGCACTCTTTGCCATATTTGTTAAGCAACAGAATCATTGAAGATGGTGATTTTAACGAACCAATTGGGTCAAGTGGTACTTAATCTATGTGATGTCTATTTGAGCCCGACCGACAAAGTTTTTGTCTGCTACTTCATTTCGTTTTACTTGCCCAAATAAAAAATCTGGTGATGTTTCTTGGTCAAGATTGATGATATTTCAATAACCATTTTAAGGTCTAGTTAGGTAAAAAGTAAGTCTTGCTGGAAATTTTCAAAGGTCATCATTAGGTTATCTAGAATTAGAAGAAGCAGCAGTTCACAAAATACTGACTTATTTGCTGAGTTGTGGAAATATGCTCTCAATCTAGCTAGATTACATGTACAGTGATTCACATTTCACACATACATCTAATGTGTACCTCTACAGGACACCTGTTAAACATTATGTAAATAACTAGTGTTAAAATATATTTTGGCGTTTAATTTTGGAAGTGATGTGCTATAGAAAGCTACAAATCTTTCAAGTTTCGAATAGATGGACTCTGTGAATTGAACTTCTTCAATAACTTTAATAAAATCTTAATTGAGAATACATTCTACAGCAAAAGATGAGAGTTTTCAAAGCAAAGGATCTCCAAATTAAACTCATTGACCTTATCATTTATCAGCTCAATCGAATCGTCCTGAATAAACACAAGAAAGCAAAAGAATTTTTGTTCTTGACAATTTACCAGAGTGATTTGTGAAGCTCTGTAGCCAAATCATATGATGGAATTTCTCCAAACAATGGAAACATAAATAGGAAATATTGTATCCTGGCCTTTGGGGTGGAGCATGTGTGTGAATATTTAGACCTCACTGCTGACTATGGACATGGATTTCTCTTCATCTTCCTTAATAGAGCTGATGATGAAAGCAACTTCCTTCATGTTAGGCCTTGCATCTGGTGCTGCATTTATGCATTTGAGAGCTACTTGCAACAGATTAATCATTCTTTCTTCATTTGCACCATCTGTAATAAGGGCCTTGTCAAAAACTTCACCAGTCCATTCCTCTCTAACCACTGAATTTACCCACCTAGCCAAATCATATCCATTAGCCTGAACAGGCTTCCCTGTGAGCAATTCAAGAAGAATCACTCCAAAACTATAAATATCCATCTTGAAAGCTTTACGTGCACAAATTGCAACAGAATCATCATCTCTGATGCTATGATCATTTTGAGCAATAAATGACTGGTCTTGATTGTTGGGCATTAGACCATACTCGCTTATACAGGCTTCCATGTCATCGTTCAGCAGAATATTGGCGGATTTCAAGTTTCCATGAGGAATATCGTCATTCTGAAGGCATTCATGCATGAATGCTAAGGCCTCTGCCACAGTGGCTGCAATTCCTAATCTACTTGCCCAGTCGAAAAGTTGGTTGCCCTGAGATGCTGAAATGAACAGTTATACAGTAACTCTACCTTTCCATATTCATTTCTATGTACGATATACAAATCTGTTACTACTTGATTATTTCAAATAGAAGAAAAAAACTGAAATGCTGACAATATTGTTTGAACTAGTGTTCGGAAGTTAGATTCCAATGATTAGTTTCTTTCCTACTTCATCAACCAACAAAGTACTTGAGATTTTGACTTAGCTGGATCCTGAATCTGGAAAGTGATCTATATTTCTATTTAGGGAAAAGATCCAAATTTACAAGTCTACTGTTGGTTTTTACAAAGGATTTGCAGGAAACGGAAATTACAAGTAACTGCTTATGTAGGAATTGAAATTACAATTCAACAAGAAAGCTGAAAATTACAATATAACAACAAAATTGAAATTACACTTTTGTTGAACAAGAAAACGGGAAAGTTGTTTATGCTGAGTCGAGTGTGGCACTCTGTCCTTAAGACAATATTGCCCCGTATGTATCCTTTATACGTCCTGGACAATTCGTCTCCCAAGATAAAACAGCAATGGAACTATTGAGCAAAGGAAACTCAAAAGCTACCGTGAAGAATATTGAGCAATGAAATGATGCTTGGAAGATTAGGAAGAAACTGATTTTTGCTTTGTGTATTTTCGTGTATGTTAAGTACTCCTCAACAATGGTATAAGGGGTGTTTATATAGGTGAGGGAGGGCTGTTTAATCGCCCCCATAACAGCCATTATTGGCCAAATAATGGCCATTATGGAGGTAGTTAATCCACCAAAATAAATGGTGAAAAATGCCAACGGATTGGCCATTATAGGAGGTGTAATTCAGCCAAAATAAATGGCTGAATTGAGTCCGGACGTTTCGTTCTCGGACCGTCGAAATTTCGATTTTTCGAAAAACTTCGGGGACCAAAGCGTACATCTTGAAACTTCGAGAGACCAAACCGTACATCCGAAAGAATTCGGTCCAAAGCGCACATCCGAAACTTCGGGATCAAAGCGTACTTCCGGCAAAGTTTTTCGGCCCAAAAAGATAATATCGAAGGCCCGACCATTGACGCGGCCCACGACCCCCGCGGCCCCGAACCCCGAACCCCGAACCCCGAACCCGGAACCGGACCGGACGGGCGGGCGGCGGCGGCGCGCGTGGTCTTTACTTGAACCGAAGCACATCTAGGTCCTCCCTCCTTTAAACACATGGGATACCCCTTGGGGTCCCAAACCCCAAACCAATTTCAAGTATTATATACACAACAATTCTTTCTTCCTCTACCGATGAGGGAGAATTGATCACACACCACACTTTTCCATGCTTCAAACACCTTACTTCGTGAACCAATATCTCTTTCATTTCTCAATGAAATTTGACGATTCTTGGCCCTACGGTTATCTACGTACTTAGTACATCATGCGTGTGTGAAGAACCGGATTCTCCAACATACGTAACACTAGTGTTTAAGCCGTTAAAGTTGGTCGGTCGCAACTCCCGCCAAAGGCTAATTTCCAACAATCCCCTCTTGAAAGAGATTTTGGCGCACTCACATGGTGTCTTTTCATTTCCAAGCAATATTTCGGCGGACCGATGTTGCATAAGGAGAGGTAGCCTCGGCTTTGAACCTTCCATAGTTGAATACCATCGGACTTACTTCTTCGCGCGGTGAACGTGATGTCTTGAACCGTCGGTGTTTAGTGTAAGCCAAGACAATGATACCAACACAACAAATTTCCTTACTCTCTTCTTCGTAATGTTTTGTCCGTTTTGGCCATGGACAACGTCTTGGATTCTTAAGTGCGTTCATTTTGAGGCGGCTTTGTCCTCGCACTTAAATAGGTGGTCTCCTACAAGGTATCCTGCTATCCCCCACTTCACAAGTGTTAGGAACCATTAAAAGTTTCCCAAGAACCTAGCCTCAACTCGTTGAGGATCATTACGAGTTTTGAAAACTTAACCTTTACCCATACTGCGAGATAGCACTTAATGTCTATCGCGGGAACGGCTTTGGATTTGGTGTTTCTTTTCGAAATCACTATCCGAATTGCTCATGCTTCTACCGAAGCGATCAACCGAACCTTTACTGACTTAGTTTTCCCATTGAACCAAATTACCGGGATCTCCCGGTTCGTAAGGTTGGGTTACCACCGTATTGGTCCTTATATTTTGGGTTTTAAGCCCATTCCCCAGACAGGCAATCCATCCGATCCTTGAGCGAGGCCCTTTGTCAATGGGTCTCGCTATATTATCCTTTGACTTGATGTAATCAATGGATATTATACCCGTGGTGATCGGTTGCCTAACGGTCTTATGCCTCCGTCGAATATGACGAGACTTGCCGTTGTACATAACATTTCGTGCCCTTCCTAGAGCCGACCGATCGTCGCGGTGGATCATTACCGAAGGTACGGGTTTGTTCCAACACGGAACATCCTCTAAGAAGTCATGAAGCCACTCAGCCTTCTTCTCCCGCTTTGTCTAAAGCGATAAACTCCGATTCCATCGTGGATCGGGCGATGCAAGTTTGCTTAGAGGATTTCCAAGATACGCCCCCACCACCAATTGTAAATATATACCCACATTTGGTGGACTTGGTGTTCTCTATATCGATATCCGGTTTGCATCACTTTGTACCCCTCTAGTACAAATTTTGGATATCTCGAATAGTGTAACCCGAAGTTTAACGTGTATTTCGAGGTATTGTAATACCCGATTCAACGCCTTCCGGTGATTATCACTTGGATTACGGTGAACCTAGCCAACTTATTGATTGCGTAAGCAATATCGGGTCGGGTGCGGTTTGTTATATACATCAAACTACCGATTACTGTGCATATCGCTCCCGGTATACGGGTGCACCAAGATTTTTATCAAGCTTATGATTTATATCCATTGGTGACGCTATCGGAGAAGCTGTCTAACATCTTGAACTTTCTCAAAACATCCTCGATGTAGTGAGACCGAGATAAGACCGATCCGTCGACGTCTTAGAGATTTTAATCCCTAGGATGACATCTGCGATACCCATATCTTTCATGTCGAAGCATTGTTTCAACATGTTCTTAGTCTCTAGGATTATCCTAGGATCGCTTCTGTGATCAACATGTCGTCTACATACGGGCATATCATAACAAATGAGTCGAGTTACCTTTCGTGTAAACACATTTATCACACTCATTAATGGCGAACCCCTTCGATAGTAGAGTACTATCAAATTTTTCGTGCCATTGTTTCGGGGCTTGTTTCGGCCCCATACAGAGATTTGATAAGTCGACGGACTTTCTTCTCTTGCCCTTGAACCACGTACCCCTCGGGTTGGTCCATATAAATTTCTTCTTCCAAATCACCGTTTAGGAAGGCTGTCTTAACATCCATCTGGTGTATCTCAAGGTCACGCAAAGCTGCGATCGCAATAAATACCCGTATGGATGTCATCCGGATACCGGAGAGTATGTGTCAAAGTAGTCAAAGCCTTCGTCCGTCGATAGCCCTTGACTACCAACCTGGCCTTGTACTTGTCTATAGACCCATCCGCCTTGTATTTCCGTTTGAGTATCCATTTACAACCCAACGGTTTATTTCCCAGAGGAAGATCAACCAACTCCCAAGTATGGTTATGCAGAATGGAGCTTATTTCACTCTCAATAGCTTCTTTCCGGAGCGGTGCTTCCGGAGTTGACAACGCCCGAGCAATTGTCCTTGGTTCATCATTAACCATGTAAGCTACAAAGTCGGGACCGAAGGATTTATCCTTCCGGCCCTTTTACTTCGCCTTAGATCCATCTCTCGGAGTCTCCAAGTTCGAGAATCGGAACACTAGATTCCGGATGTTCACCACCTCGAGATTCGCTAGATTCGAACCATTTAGATCCGGCGGTCAAGGACTCCGGTTCTTGAGAGCTTTGTGCATAACTTCGCTTGCGAGAGGTTATGTCTTTCTCCTTTCTAGGAAAGGTACTTTCAAAGAATAGAGCATTCCTTGATTCCATTATTGTACCCTGGTGGATATCCGGAATATCGACTTATGCACTAAGAAGCGATAAGCACTATCGTTATTTGCATATCCGATGAATATGCAATCTACAGTCTTTGGTCCAATCTTGACCTGCTTTGGCTTAGGTACTTCAACCTTTGCCAGACAACCCCACACCTTAAAATACTTGTAGGTGGGTTTCTTTCCTTTCCATGATTCATATGGAGTTTTGTCCTTACCTTTATGTGGGACTCGTTCGAGAATCGTATTAGCGGTAAGGACGGCTTCTCCCCACATGTTTTGGGGAAGTCCGGAATTGATAAGCAAGGCATTCATCATTTCCTTTAATGTGCGGTTCTTACGTTCCGCCACACCGTTTGATTGAGGTGAGTATGGAGCCGTCGTTTGATGAATAATGCCTTCTTGGGCACAATATTCCTCAAAAGGCGCTACATATTCTCCCCTCTATCGCTACGAATGGATTTGATCCGTAGGCTAAGTTGATTCTCAACTTCACGCTTTGTAACGTCGAAACGCTTCAAAGGCTTCATCCTTACTTTTCAACAAGTAAAGGTAACAATACCTTGTGCTATCATCTATAAATGTCACAAAGTACTTGTTCCCCCTCTAGTTTGTACAAACTTCAAATCACATATATCCGTGTGAATAAGTTCTAGAGGAGCGGTATTCCTTTCGACGGATCGAAAAGGAAGCTTAGTAAGTTTTGCCTCTACGCACACCTCACACTTATGTTGAGGGTTTATGTCGATAGAAGGCAACAACTCCATCTTTACCACCTTTGAATAGACTTGTAGTTTACGTGTCCTAATCTATGATGCCATAAATTAGAAGACTCAAGCAAATAAGAAGAAGACTCAACTTTATTTCCTTGACGCAATACGGACATGGCATTCACTTTGAAGAGGCCTTCACAGACGAAGCCCCTCCCCACAAATGTGCCATTTTTAGTGAGTACAAATTTATTTGATTCAAACACTAGCCTAAAACCAAAGCATTAACCAATAAAGGTCCGAAACTAGATTTCTTCTAATATCCGGGACGTGCATCACTTCCTTCGAGTGAGTTCCTTGCCGGAAGTCATCTTCGGGACCACCTTTCCAACCCCTAGCACGTCCGATGAAGCGTTGTTGCCCATGAACGCCTTCTTGTCGGAGACAGGAGTGTACGTGGAGAAGGCATCTTTGTTGGAACAGATGTGTCTTGTTGCACTGTGTCCACCCACCTTGCATCGGATTCTCCACCAAGTTGGCTTCTAGCACCACCTGCGAGAGAATTCCTCGATCATGTCATCCAGGAGCGTGTCCTTGACGACGTTTGCTTGAGCCTTGCCTTTTGACTTGGCTTTCGTTGTTGCTCGGTCTTGAGCTTGCGGCATTCCTTGATCCCGTGACCGGGTTTCCCACGGTGATGACAATTACCTCGAACATCTCTCGCCGGGGGCTTTGCCGTCTTTCCGGAACTTCCGCTTCTTGCTTGAGTTCCCTTTGGCCTCTCGCCATTTGCCTTTGCCTCAAAGCATGTTGTCTACCCTTTGGCAAGGTCTTCTTATTATCTTCCGGATTTGCATTTTGATAACAAGCTCTTCAAAGGTCATCTCCTTTGTCTTGAGTTTCAAGTAACTCATAAACTCATTCCATGAAGGAGGTAACTTTTCAATCGATCGATGCAACCAAAAAGCGCTCATTTGGTTTCGGTCCTTCCAAATCCAGGTGATGTAAAATCATTTGGAATTCCTGGACTTGGGACATCATCGTCTTGTCCACCATTTGGAATTTTAGAAATTTCCCAACGATGAACTTCTTAGTACCCGCATCTTGTGCGTTGTACTTCTTTTGCGCTTTTTCCCACGCTCTTTGGCGGTGCCAACGGTGCAATAGACCGTGTAGAGAGGGTCTGCTAAGCGATTCGATATATAGTTCTTGCACATGAAATCGCTATGATTCCATGCGTCACGAACCATCTTCATGCCATTAATGACATGGATACCAAGGCCCCCTTCACCCGTTTCATTGGGCGAAGAGTCCATTTCATCTCCGAACTTGTGGAGGATCTTCCGTAAGGAACCGGGCCATGCCCATAATGTTAAGTAAAACAAAGCATCTTTTGCGCCATCTTTTGAATTCTCGATCCCATGAATTTTTCGGGGCGATCATGGTGGTGTGATGAAGAGGGTGGAGCTCCAACGATCGGGAAGGCAAAGCGGTGTTCAGCACGCCTTGAACGAGAAGCAGCGAAGCAGCAGCAGTGAGGCCGGCGGAGTTCGCCTTGGGCGAGTAGCGGCGTGGCGGGGAAGGCGACAACATTGCCTCGAGAGGCAAACAGCAGAGAGCAAGCAACATCGGTCATATTTCCAGCCATGTTATAGCAGTTACCGTAAGCAAAATATTGTCTTAAGTTGTTGGTTTTTACAAAGGATTTGCAGGAAACGGAAATTACAAGTAACTGCTTATGTAGGAATTGAAATTACAATTCAACAAGAAAGCTGAAAATTACAATATAACAACAAAATTGAAATTACACTTTTGTTGAACAAGAAAACGGGAAAGTTGTTTATGCTGAGTCGAGTGTGGCACTCTGTCCTTAAGACAATATTGCCCCGTATGTATCCTTTATACGTCCTGGACAATTCGTCTCCCAAGATAAAACAGCAATGGAACTATTGAGCAAAGGAAACTCAAAAGCTACCGTGAAGAATATTGAGCAATGAAATGATGCTTGGAAGATTAGGAAGAAACTGATTTTTGCTTTGTGTATTTTCGTGTATGTTAAGTACTCCTCAACAATGGTATAGGGGGTGTTTATATAGGTGAGGGAGGGCTGTTTAACTGCCCCCATAACAGCCATTATTGGCCAAATAATGGCCATTATGGAGGTAGTTAATCCACCAAAATAAATGGTGAAAAATGCCAACGGATTGGCCATTATAGGAGGTGTAATTCAGCCAAAATAAATGGTGAATTGAGTGCTTTGGACGTTTCGTTTACCGGACCGTCGAAATTCGATTTTCTGAAAAACTTCAGGGACCAAACTGTACATCTGAAAGAATTCTGGTCCAAAAAGATAATATCAGAAGGCCCCCGAACCCCCGAACCCGGACCGGACGGGCGGGCGGCGGCGGCGCGCGTGTGGTCTTTACTTGAACCGAAGCACATCTAGGTCCTCCCTCCTTTAAACACATGGGATACCCCTTGGGGTCCCAAACCCCAAACCAATTTCAAGTATTATATACACAACAATTCTTTCTTCCTCTACCGATGAGGGAGAATTGATCACACACCACACTTTTCCATGCTTCAAACACCTTACTTCGTGAACCAATATCTCTTTCATTTCTCAATGAAATTTGACGATTCTTGGCCCTACGGTTATCTACGTACTTAGTACATCATGCATGTGTGAAGAACCGGATTCTCCAACATACGTAACACTAGTGTTTAAGCCGTTAAAGTTGGTCGGTCGCAACTCCCGCCAAAGGCTAATTTCCAACATCTACTATACGAAATATTTTAATTTTATTTTCCATTTACTTTGGGGTAATTAATAGCCTTGCAGTTAGCAACGAGTCTTACATTTGCCCTTGATTTTAGTAGAGCTCTAGTGTGGGTTTGGTAGATTCCACGTATCAAAATACTTGTAAAAATATCTAAATTTAGATCTTTATTTCTGAGTATGACTTAAATTATCCTATATTATACTACTTCAACTTGAAACTCCATTATGTTAAGCGTAAATACGAAATGATTTATTAATGATAAAGGTATGCTTAGTCCTAAAGTATAGCATATGGTAAAATTTAGATATTTCATATAGTAGAAGGGTGTTGTTGATCCTTTTTGCCTATATTAAACCTATTACTTTACTGTGATCAATTCTTGACTGGTCTTGTAGAGTGGCCTATTACTATTCTATATATGGCTTGGAATCCAAGTTAGAATTGATTTATTAGAAAGGAAGATAAGTTTAACACAAATAATAAACTTACAATCGAGAAGCTTGAATAAACTGCCATTCTGCTGGTACTTGTAAACTGTTAACTTCTCTTGCTTGGAACTGTAGAAGGCAACAACGGGCAACACATGAGGATTCTTCATTCTGTGTATTCTCTGCATCCTCATCTTGAAATCATCTTTTGATATGTTCCAACCCCTGATCCTCTTTACTACCAATATTACTCCATCAACTTTGACCTTGTAAACACTTCCATGTTTTCCTTTCCCAATCAATTCAGCTGGAGCTCGAAGCAAATCCTCGAATCTCAATTTATTAGCCAGAGGACTTGAAAGGATTTCAAAAGAGGCTGAGACCATTGAGTTTTCAGGAGATGTTATTGAATATTCTGACCTGTTTCCAGGAGTCTTTGATTCACCAGCAGAGCTAATAGTCTTGTTCTGATCTTTTGGAGCACTCTTGCTCTTTTTCTTCCTGATGCACTTAAAAAGCTTCCATACAAGTAGAAGTGTGATAATCAGCCCAAGAATAGCAGAGCCAAGATAGATAAAGAATGAGATTTTTTTCTTCTTAGCAACTTGAGGAGGATGAGGTGATTCTGGCGGACATGTGCTTGACAATGGCCCTCCACATAATCCAGGATTACCGAGAAAACTGCTGGAACTAAAATGGCCCTTGAAATCAGGAACTGGACCAGTTAAATTATTGTAAGAGACATTGAATTCTACAAGATTGGAAAAGTCAAATTCTGGTATCTGTCCAGTTAGTTGGTTTCTTTCAGCCAAAAAAGTTAGCAACCCTGAGATTCTTGACATGTCCGGTATCTTCCCCGAGAAGGCATTGTCTGATACAACAAGCCTTTTCAAATTGTTCAACCGCGAAAGAGAGCTTGGAAAATTGCTTGAGAATTTGTTCCCGCGCAAATACAAGTGTGTGAGACGCCTGCAGTTTGATATTTCTTGTGGTAAAGTTCCAATAATCTCATTTTCGTTCAAGCTTAGAACAGCAAGAGAAGAAGCCTGACAGACATAAGCAGCATCAAGAATTCCATTGAGATTCTTCTGATCAAGAACGATATTTTTCACGTGTTGCATACCTGAATCACAAGTTATCCCTTCCCATTTGTTGGTACACGGATCAGACGATAAATTCCATCCAAAGTTTACATCTTTTGAGATGTTCCCAAGTGAAATTTTGTTCATAAACTTGACCAATGCTTGCCTCACTTGCAGAGTCTCTGAACCTGCAAATACTAGCAACATTTGAAAGATTATACTCAAGATTATCCATCTTGTAACCGGAATCATTGCTGGTGGAAGGAAGTGAAGAAGGTGAAATCGCTTTTAACGTCTGCTTCTTCACCGTGTAAATTCTTAAAGTGACTGGTAATTGGCTATATGCAACAAGCAGATTGCTAACAAAGTATGATTTATGAATAAGGTATAGCCAAAGCTAAAACGGCCAGTTGGCTCATTATGCAAAGACATGGTCAATGTAGTGCAGACTCAATAATAACAAAAAAAAACAGACGATCCAACAAAAATGGCAACAGAAGGAGAAAACGTGCTTAAAATATTGAAGGCCGGCAAAAACTGTCAAAGATTTGCATGGTTCCTCCTCCTAAGTTAGCTTCTGATTGGATGTATTGCTAGAGAGATATTAAGAATGTTCCAAATGGTCCTTTTTCATACATCACTCTAAGATATACATCTATTTACATTACTCAATGTGCATTGGATTGGTAAATGGGCTAGAAAGGGACCTTGCGCATAGTTGGCTTTATAGGCAAAATCCATAAATACTCTTGAGTTAATGACGATCTTTATTTCTCTGAACATTGGAGACGTTTCAGATCTCATTCATTATTTAGTTTAGTGCAAGTGTCCGGAAGTGTTGTGGAATCTTGGGGAGCGACCGGACTAAACTATTTGCATCAGAGTCGGTCCGAAATCTTGGATACGTTTCAGATCTCATTCATTATTTAGTGCAAGTGTCCGGAAGTGTTGTGTAACCTTGGGGAGCAACCGGACTAAACTATTTGCATCGGAGTCGGTCCGAAATCGCTTTCAAGACAGACAGTTGTGATTCGATAAGTTGTTCTTATTGTTTTATTTGTTCTTAATCAATATTGTTCCGTATTTTTACGGACAATTACATCATCTAAATCTTTCATACGTTGTCTAACTCAACCCTAGAAGCTAGCTTGTAGGGTGAGTATTGTCCAAGTCCATATAAGAGAATTGATGTTCTCATTCCATATCCGATGGAATCGTCAAACGGTTAAAAACTTCATGTTGATTTAGACTCTCGTACGGGAGGGGTGAAATAGGTGATTGTAAATTTTCGAACTCACTCAAATTTTAACTACGGTTTTCTAGCCATCTGAAACTGCTACGATGAACCAGGTTCAGTGAGTGTTTCTACCAATTGACGCCTAACTTACTGTATAAAGAGCGTGAGAAGTAGAACATTTTTACGTCCACACGGCTAAAAAGGTGGAAAAAATACGCCCCCAAACCCCGGTGTGATTTGAACTCAACTCACCCAAAAGAAGTTACTCCTAAGCCTTTCACCTCAACAATCACTCGATTGTTGCTAATCGTTTAAACAAACGAGAATATTTAACTAGAAATACACTGAACACGGACACCAATCCATAATTTGGGCTAATTGAGAATCCCAAATTCTAAAACAGGATATATATCGGTATAAAGAAACAAAGAAGTTCTGAATCATCATATTCAAACTTCCATTCACAAAGAAGTTTAGGATCATAATATTCAAACATCCATTTGACCGGGGGCGAATTTATGTACTAAATTGAGAGTACGTTAAATCCACGGTCTCTCCGTAAAATTAGGTAATTTATGTAAATATTTTTTTAAATGAAATAACCTTTAATTTGTATATGAAGAAGAAGAAGAAGAAAAACAAGTTGATCTTCATCAGAGCTAGTTTTGAATTTCGATTGAACGTGCATGTTCTAAGGCTACAAATTTTTGGAAATAGAATGATCATAATGAGATTCTTACAATGAAAATACTCCAACTAATCCTCGAAAGCAAAATAGGCTATAATATAAGATGTTCAGTTCAGTAATACTTAGCCCCTAATGAAGTTTTACATGTGCCTATTCTGAAACCCCAAAAAGATTTTAAAAAAATCATTAAGAAACATCAAGTGGAGAAAAATTTTAAAGTTATAGGAGTACATTGACTTCATGATTTTGTAATGAAGAGAAAAAGAGCTTCCAAGACTTGAATTTGCTGCCTTAAATGCATGATGTATTTAGCAGTTTGGAGGAACAACTGAGAAGGCAATTGGCTGGCGCCTGGTACTAGCCTCTGAAGCTTCACCAATTTGTCTTGTTGATGTTGTAGATCAATATCATTCAAAACATAGTCCATTCTTGATCTCCTTTTCTCCCTTCTCCTTGTGTTGTTTGTTGTTTTCATGATTACACTTTCTACACCCAGCCTCTTTTTGGAACCTGTCATTATATTTTGACCAATTGCTTTTGGATCATGCAAACACAAAGAAACAGCTATAGTGCATAAATAGACACAAAAAGTACTATTGTGCAGCAGAGCTGGCACAATATGTGTCAATTTATGGTGCTTGTAATAAACTCCTGCATGTGATGGCTTTGGTGTGACACTAAGGTCGAACGACTCATATGCCTGGCCAACTTTAACAGCAACATCAATGTCGACATCGTTTCATGTGTAATGTAAATACTCCCTCCGTTCTATAATAAATAATATTTTTAACTTATATACATCATTTAAAAAATTGCTCATTTCTAAAAAATTATAAATATTTTTATTAATTTATCTTTAATTAATACCTAAAAAATAAAAAGTACTTAATGATTCTTGATTATATAAATAAAGGTAATTTTAAAAGAATAAGATCAAATTTCTTGAAATCTTAAAACATCATCTAGTTTAAAATAAAATGAAAAAACATCACTTATTATAGAACGGATGGAGTAAATCTTTTATATCATTAAGTTAATTATAGTAACATGAAATTCTTCTTAACGATATAACAATTTGAAAATTAAAATAATTAGTCATATACCCATCGATCACCGGTTATATCACTAATAATATTATAAATTTTATATTATCAGTATATATATCTTAAATCTTATTCAATATGGCAATGTCTACTCATGTTAATACATACTATGGCCAGCTAAGGCTATCATCCATCTCTATCTTCAAGTGAAAGAAGTGGATAATGAATACTCCACATCTAGGATTTCTCAAATAGGAAAATGTGTGATGTCATGTGAGAAACAGATAATGTGTGGAAGCAAAGATGTGGTTCTTAAAGATCAAGTTTTGGCTGGCGACCAAGTGGCATTGTGCGCTAAGGGATTTTGCTGGCGGTGACGCGGCACATGCCTTGACAGCTCTCTCAACCTGAGCAACTCATGGCGACCACCACATTTTGATTTATTCTATGGGTAGCCA
Organism: Anisodus tanguticus; assembly: GCA_034509755.1. Classification (NCBI taxonomy): domain Eukaryota; kingdom Viridiplantae; phylum Streptophyta; class Magnoliopsida; order Solanales; family Solanaceae; genus Anisodus; species Anisodus tanguticus. The sequence continues at coordinate 9,651,550 of CM067554.1, read as the reverse complement.
GTGGGCCGGGTTCGGAACAGTCGGGTCAGGTCAGGACAGGCGTGATTCACGTCCGTCCCATCCCGCCGGAATCGGGGCGGTTTTTTTTTTTTTTACACTTAATTTAAAAAATAACATAGATATAAAAAAATTCAATAATTAAACAAGATAGTGTAATAAAAATATTCAAAGATTGTTTTTGTGTCTCTTATATTATTTAATAGACATATGATTTTTTTTCTAATACAAATACAACTGTCAAAATTGCAACTTTGTGGTGTTGTTCAAAAGTTGCAAATTACATTTTGAAAAAAACATGTTCTAGTTTCTTGATAATTTCCTGTCGTTCTTCGGTTAGAATTGGTATTTATTGGTCAAATTGCTCCACGTCGCTTCCACCACATTCGGATAAGATTTCGTTGTAGTTTTCATCTTCTTCTTCATTGATCTTTGGTTGACCGCACCTTCTCCGTTCCGCTCGTATCCAATCTCTAAATAATACTACAATCTCCAAGTTGTCTCCGGCTAATGAGTGTTTGTGCTCTCCTATTTGATATCTGCCGGCAGAAAAAGCGCTTTCAGACACCGTTGATGACGCTTGAATGTTCAAAACATCTCGGGCCATCATTGAAAGTGTCGGAAAGGTCTTCTCATTCCCCCTCTGGTATTTCAGCAAGTCTTCACGTCCTTCTTCATTGAGAACTGTTTGGTATGGTACAGAACCCTACAAAACAAAAATATCAAACTCGCTACTTTGGTTAGTAGCGTTGTTACGGCCGCACATTCTATTTATGAGGCTTTCAATACTAGCCGCAGAAACGGCATGTCTTTTGTGAGGTTGTGTTGAAGAAGAAGAAGATGGTATGGAAGCCGGTAGGTTGCTAGCACTTTCTTGTTGGTAAAACCCTATATATTTTTTTGCATTCGTCTTCTACGCTAGACAACACTTCTTCTTTAGTTTGTTCAATAGGTGGTGGGTGATTTGGATTTTGACACTTGGAGGTGGTAGTACTGCTATACAATCGTATATAGTTTCAATAAGTGATTTAGTACCGTCTATTTTAATAGTCGGATTTAATACATCACCAATAATATAAATAGTGGGAATATGAATAAAATATTTTTTTATTTTGATAAATATTTTTTTAATAGCTGACTTATAAGCTGGTTTATCCATATATTCATTAAGCAGTAAAAATATTAGAGCTATATAAAACAACATAGTTGAAATAGTAGGATAATATATACCGAAAAATTATTTTGTTGCTTGATTTTTTTTTTCTAGAAATACAATAAGTTCGGAAATTTTTTCCCAATCGCTATGTACAACCATATCAATTGGATTTTGATTATGAGAGTTAAAAAATAAAGTTATAGGTTTTCTATAGTCACAAGCAACAAATAGTTGCTCGTATAAAGAATTTCACCTAGTGGTACTTCTTCTGGAATTTTTCTATAAGGTAGTTGGCAATCGTGACAAGTTTTTTTATATTCTTTTTTTCGTTGTATTCTATTATTTTTAAAAATAAAGTTTAAAGCAAATTGTATTTTACTACGAATATCTTCAAAAAGTGATAAACCATCATTTACAACTAAGTTATATATATGGCACGCACATTTTATATGAAAATGATCTAGAAAAGATGGAGTAAAATTATTTTTTTAAATTGTAATAGCGTAATTGTTAGAAGAAGCGTTATCTAATGTAATAGTCATAATTTTATCAGTTATTCCATAATAATCGCACACTTGATAAATATTTTCTGCAACAAAAGTACCAGTGTGCCTATCATCTATATATCTATACGCTAAGATATGTTTTTGCATAGATCATTTATAATCTATCCACTGACAGGTTATCGTTAAATAATCATGGTTGTTAGTACTACGGCCTATATCAGAAGTGATAACCACTTTGCCATTAAAATGATATAATGAATAACGTAAATATTGTTGATATTCATGTGCAAATTTAAATACATCTCTCTTAATAGTTGATCTAGGAAAACCGTTAAAAGCAGGATTATACATATCTCTAATGTAATGAATAAAATCGGGAGATGAAGGAAATGAAAAAGGCAAACCATCCACAACAACTAATTTTGCTATTGCTTCCCTATCTCTATGTTTATTGTAATTAGGGCCTACAATTCCCCCTGTCGTGGGGTTGATTTGACCATGTACTTGATCCGGGACAGTATGTGAACCTTGTCCCGATGGAGCGGGCGTTTGCGCACCCAATTTTGAAGCCTCGTATTGGACATACCTAACTGGATGAACCCTTGCTACGTGTCTCATTAAACCCCCCGTCCCATCGTGACATTTTTCAGTTTTAAATTTTAAAACATCTTTACAATTTTTACATCTAGCTACTTGATTCTCTACGTCCCTATCAAAAAATGTCCATGCATCTGATTTTAATGGTCGTTTTGTTGGACATCGTCTCATACTAGGGGGAATAAAAGGCATTTCAGTTGAAGGTGCACTAGTGGGTGAGTTGTTATCTACATTAGTGAGTGTATCATCTAAATCATCGTCTAAATTAAAGTCTTCTTGAGTTCCAGAAAATAGCTCCTCGTCTAAATCTAATGGTCTTGTGGGAAAATGTTCAGTATCAACAAAATCATCATGTGTATGAATAGGATTCTGTCTAGAAATAGGATGACTAGAACCCTTGCCCTTGTTGCCCCTACTAGAAGAAGCATGTCCCCTACTCGTAAGCATACGTTTAAATCCTTCCATTATAAATTTATAATTATACTAATAAATAATTAAAGTAAATGAAATGAAGTGCGCTAAATAAAATAAACAGACAATAATAATTTAATGAAGGAACGAATGTACCAAATGTAACGTCGACGTGTAATCGAGAGGTTGAAAATTGAAACTTTGCTCGATGGAAGATCCTCAAGCTAGTTGTCAACTTCACTCCCAAATGAATAAATAAAATTCAATATTTAGTAGACAATGTTGACTTGTTGAGAGATAGATTGAGAGATTTAGAGAGATTGTGGGAAGATTTATGAGAAAGATGAAGAGAAAATGAGGTATTTATAGGTGAGAAATTGAGTTAAAGTGTAACTATAATAACTTATGAGTTAAAAATAAATATTAAGGGGTAGGGGGGTTGGGGGAGGGGGAAGGCCAAAAATGGTCGTTGCACAACAGCCAAAATGTAAAATGGTCGTTGATGCAACGGTTATTTGTGCAAAGGGAGATTTCGGGCGGGATCGAGGGCGTGATCGGGACCGGGTCGGGCCTGGCGGATTGGAGCGGCCCGAGAGTCGGGACGAAACCATGTCCTGTCCCGGTTCGAGTCCCGATACCGCTATTTTTTTTATAAAAAAAAAGTCATGATCGTGACGGGACCGGGATAGTGTCGGGGCGGGATCGGGCAGACCCAGTCCACTGGCCAGCCATAATTTATTCTCATCATCCATAAACTACAACTGAAATTAATAAATACTAAGCAAGTTTTCACTTTGACAACTTAAGTTTCTAAATAGCGGTTTACACAACATTTGAAGTAAAAGTTGGGAAACAAAGTTATTTGAAGTTAAAGTTGGAAAAAAAAAGTGTTGTGGAAGCTGAAATTGTGTTGGAATAGTTGTAGTTTGTTTAGAAAAAAAATATTTGTGAAAATTGAGAATTCCTTAGTAGAAGTGGAAGATTTTGGAAATAAGATGAAGTTCTCTCATTTGGACTCGGAAAGAAAAAGCGAAAATGTAATGGGAAATGAGAATTTCTTAATTTCTACAAGAATTTTATTATCTATTTATATTGAGGCAAATATTTGCACTTCCATTTCCCTTCACTTTTTGACGTATGATCTTAGAACGAACAGGCCGAAACTGGTATGGATCCACCGAGCCCAATAAGAGGCAACAAAACACGTTCAGCAACAAATGAACACGTCAATTGGGTTGGACTTGGAAACTGGTCCTATGAAATTATGCGGCCGGAATGATCAAGTTTTTGATGGGATGGGTTAATGTTGAATTTCATGTTGTCACATTTGACCCAACATATCTCGTGAATTATTGATTTGAATGTATAAGAATATTGGGACAAATGTTGCACAATATTCGGACCAATATTTTCAGAACTGATTTTGTCTTACTTCACGTAATGATTACTATGTGGTAAATATGACTTGGTAAGGTAAAAGGGAGTTGTTAAACACGTGTGAAGAACGAGTCAAGGCTGCTGCTTTTCGTGAGGAACAAGTCAAAGTTGTTAGGGATTTTTGCTCCTTGATCATCTCCAACAAATCCTACCAGCTGCCCACCTTTCCCTCAACCTCCACAACCGATCGATGAGATTTTCAATGAAGACTCTCTACTATAAATAGAGATGCTACTACAGTGAATCGAGATCCAGAATCATAAAGCAAAAGTACCAAGAGAGCTCTCGGGATTTCATCTCAGAAATCTGGATCACAAGTGTTGAGTGAGTGTGTTGACAACATTCTGTCCAACATTACAATTGTTGTTTAGATTCTAGATTAGTTTTGTATTGAGCGATTGTAATGAGAGGTTGTCTATGTCTAAGTAGTTAGATTTTTCAAGCATAAGTCATATGCGACTTCAACTTTTAATTCCTTTCCGTTTTATATTGTAAATCTATAAATAAAGGAATTTGTATTGTTGTATATAATATATATATACAATACAATTGGTCATTGACCATCGTAAGTTATATAGTATATATAACTTATGAAAATTTAAACATTTGTGTTCTTTAAATTCCGATGCATTTACTCTTTAAAGTTATTATTTTTCTAAGTGTTGTTACTGGTGTCAGACGACATAATTGCCGACATTCGGAAACAGAATTGACATTCGATTTATTCCATCTCTTGTTTTTAGTTTCCGTAGCATTTGACACCCTTCAAGTGGTATCAGAGCCGACACTTAACACAATAAGTGTTTGGTCCTGTTGTCATAAGCTATGGATCCGGCAAATTCAACTATTGGTAGGCTTCCTATTTTAGATGGATCAAATTATGTCTATTGGAAGATTCGCCTACGTTCTCATATCAAATCAATTGATATTATGAAACAGAGATCTATAACCAATGGATATGTTGTTCCAATGTTGCCACCGGATGAGGAAGGTGACATTCTTATTAAATCTGAATCATAATGAACTACAGAAGAAACCAATAATGCTAGCTTTAACGAAAAAGTCTTAAATGCAATTTTTGGATGGGTTGATATGTATGTGTTCAAACTCATTCAAAATTGTCTCACTGCTAAGGATGCATGAGATACTTTACAATATTCATTGTGAAGGTAGCTCAAGTGTTCATCGAACAAAGCTACACATGCTCATGAGTAACTATGAACGTTTAAGGATGGAAGAAGCGGATGATGTTAAATCTTATTTTGAAAATTTGATTGACATATCAAATGAATGTCAAGTGATTGGTGAACCATTAACCAACACTCAACTTGTTGAAAAGGCTCTTTATTTTCTTCATGAAAACTTCAATTGAAAGATTTATGCTATTGAAGAAGCTCACAATCTTGCCACAATGTACCTTCATACCTTGATGAACATTCTCAAAACTTATGAGATGAACATTGAGAATCAAAAGGAATTGTATAAAAGCAAGAATGTGACACTTTAAGTTCAATCCTAGGAGAGTCAAATCGAAGAAGAGGATGAGAACTTGAAGAAATTGGTGATGGTGCAAATGTTGCCTTACTCACTCAAAAATACAATTCGATGGTGAAGAAGTTCAACAATGAGAGAAATCAATCTAAATCTAAAGAGCACCAAAACCAAGTCTTCAATCAAAAGCCCACTAGATTCCTTCCAAATGTACAAAAAAGGAAATCAACTAAGAAGAACCAACTCAGATCGTACCAAATTTGATCCCAAACAACTTGAGTCTGTGCAGTGTCATGCATGCTCGGGTTGGGGTCACTATGCTAACGAATGTTCAAACACTCTTAAGAAAATTTGGTAAGAACCTATGGGTTTCTCTTAGTGATGATGAAGGAGAAGATGAAAGAGATCGTGAAATTGAAACACAAGCAATGCTGGCAACTGTTTTTGAACAGTCTCTATCAGATAATGAAGGTGTCGTATACAATGTTGTCTCAGATGTCATGACATTTGCTCCAACATCTGCAACGACATGAACATCCTCAGCGACATCCGAAAGGTATGAATTCTTTAACTATTCTGATGTTAATTGCTATAGTGGTTCTATTTCTGTTAGTAAGGCTGATTGTATGGATCAAGTGGAATGCAAGGATGATATGATTAATGAATTACAAAGTATTTGTAAAGCCTTAATCATAGAATCCAAACAACTTGACAAAAAAGGTAAAATCTTTAACTCATGAGAATTTAGTATTAAAATGCACGATAACCTGACTTGAGGTTGCACTTACCAAAAATGATATTGAATTTGGTAAGATTCGTGCAAAATTGGATTTAGCCGAAGCAACCTTCCGTAAGCTCAACACGGAGACTTCAAAATTGAATGAGATACTCCACTTTAGTAAACCTTCACATGCAAGAATTGGGTACGAAAACTCTCTTAAAATCATATGTTCTAATCTTTTTGATAAAAATGAGAAAATATACTTTGTAAAAGAAAAAGGGATGAATAATAGGTTCTCATATATGTCAAAGAATATGAAGTTTGTGTGTCATCACTATAACTCCCATGGACACTTAAAACCATCAAACTTCAAGATTTAATGAGCAAAATGTTGCCTAAAATGTTGTCCAACATTTCGGATAACAATCGAAGCAACATTTCTGAACCAAAAGGTAAAAAAATGTTTTAAGAGAGTTTGGATTCGTAAAAAGGATATAACATGTAATGTTGCTATAACTGCATTAAGAACTAACATTTCAGGTTCTTGGTACTTTGATAGTGGATGTTCTCGCCACATGACAGGTACAAAAGACTTTCTAAAGAACTATGAGTCATTTAATGGAGGAAACATGACTTATGGAGGTGGCAGTAAAAGCAAAATAATTGGAAAAGGGATCTTGGATGTTCCTGGATTTCTAGCCTTAAGAAATGTCTTACACGTTGAAGGCTTACTGGCTAATTGAATTAGTATAAGTCAATTGTGTGATAATGATCTTGATGTAAAATTTAATAAAAATGCCTGTAAAGTTACGAATGCAGCAAATATATGTGTCAAGACAGGTACAATAACATGTGACAATTGTTATCTTGTTGTAAGACAAGAAACATGCAATAATGCTAAGGTCGATGACACAACACTATGGCATCAAAAGTTGGGGCATGTCAACTACTGCAATTTAGAAAAAATGGTCTCATATGAAGCGGTTAGAGGCATACCTAAACTTAGTCATAAAGGTAAAATTGTCTGTGAAGATTGTTTGAAAGGTAAGAAAACCCGTGTCTCTCATAATGTTGTCCAACACGACGGACAATATTCAGGTACGTCTCACTGTTTTCAATTGCTACATATGGATTTAATGGGTCCAATTGAAGTAGACAGTCTAGGAGGGATGAGATAATCCTTTGTGATAGTAGATGATTTTTCTAGATATTCTTGGATATATTTTTTGAAGAAAAAAATCACAAACATTTGACATGTTTAAAATCTTGCACTCTAGAATTAGAAATTTATTTCATTCTCCTATTTTTGAATTAGATCCGACCATGGAAAAGAATTTGAAAATAATTCATTCATAATTTTTTTGTGAGAAAAAGGGAATTTTCCATGGCTTTTCTGCCCCAAAAACTCCTCAACAGAATGGGGTTGCAGAACGGAGGAAGAGGACATTGCAAGAAATGGCTAGAGTGATGCTTAGTTCTAAACATTTGTCAAAACGTTTATGGGCAGAAGCCTTGAATACTGCTAATCACATTGCTAATAGAGTCTATTTGAGGTCAGGAACAAAGATGACACCCTATGAGATTATAAATGAAAAGAAATCAAACTTGTGTTACTTTCATGTTTTGGGTGTATTTGTTATATTTTAAATGACATGGATCATTTGGCAAAATTTGACTCTAAGAGTGATAACAAAATTTTTGTTGGCTATTCACAAAATAGTCATGCTTATCGAGTATACAGTCTAAGATCCAGAAATGTACAAGAGTTTGTAAATGTTATCTTTGATGATCTTTCTGATATTTCAGAAAAAACTATTGAAAATAGCATTATAGATAAAGTCCACAGATTGTAGAAGAATCGGATGTTGCCACATCTGAAGCAACATTCAAAACAGCAATAGAGACCACAAAGACCACATATGAGGAGTCAAGTGATGAATTGTTAGACCAAGTTCGTAGGACCTTCATCAAGCATTAGGAAGAATCATCCAACGGGCCAAGTGACAGGGGGAGTTTTTGAAGGAATTAGAACAAGAGGCAAAAAACCACTCAACTATAGAGAAATGGTAAGGTATGTGTGTATGTCAACCATATATCAAGAGGTTAGTCTTTCTTATTTTATATCTACATTAGAACCAAATAATGTTGTAGAAACACTTAAATATATAATTTTTGGATACAAGCAATGCAAGAAGAGCTTGAACAATTTTCTCGAAATGAAGTCTGGACTTAGTTCCACGTTCAAATAATACAAATGTAATTGAACTAAGTGGATTTTTTAAAATAAATCAGACGAATTAGAAACGGTTGTTAGAAACAAAGTACGTCTAGTTGCACAAGGTTATACTCAGGTTGAAAGAATTGATTTTGATGAAACCTTCGCACTTGTAGCTAGATTCGAGTCGATTACACTTTTACTTGCTATTGCTTGTTGTCAGAAAATTACTTTACACGAAATGGATGTAAAATGTGCCTTCTTAAATGGTTATCTAGACAAGGAGATATATGTTGAACAACCAAAAGGATTTGAAGATCCTTACCATCTACACTATGTGTACAAGCTCAAAAAAGCTTTGTATGAGTTGAAACAAGCCCCTCGTGCATGGTATGGTCGTTTAACTAACTTTCTTCTTAAATTTGGTTTTAACCATGGCGAAGCTGATCGTACTTTGTTTATTAAATGACACGGTGTAGATATTATAATTGCTCAAATCTACTTGGATGACATTGTCTTTGGATCGACTTCACAGTCGTACCTAAATTCATTTGTTAAAGCTATGTCATCGACATTTGAAATGAGCATGATTGGAGAATTAATTTTTTTAGGCTTGCAGATAAAGCAAAGTGAAGATGGAATTTTCATCTCACAGAGTAAATATGTCAAGAATCTAGTTAGTAGATTTGATTTGGAGAACGCTAAACAGATGAAAGCGCCAATGGGTTCATCGCATAAGGTATGTAAGGATAATGTTGGTGAAAATGTCGACCCAACATTATATCGATCTATGATAGGTAGCCTTCTTTATCTTACTGCTAGTCGCTCATATATTATGTTTAGTGTTTGTGTTTGTGCACGTTTTCAAGTCTGTCCCAAAATATCCTACTTAAATGTCGTGAAACGTATTATTTGATATGTTGTTGGCACATGTGAGTTGAGAATCTGGTATTCCAAAGACTCTAATCCTAACTTAATAGGATTTAGTGACTCGGATTGGGCTAGAGATGTGGATGATAGAAAAAGTACAAGTGAAGGATGTTTTTATCTTGACAATAATCTTGTTTCATGGTATAGTCGTAAACAAAACTGTGTCTCACTTTCAACTGTTGAATCTGAGTATGCAGAAGCTGGAAGTTGTTGCTCTCGATTAATATGGCTACGACACATGTTAGACGACTATAGATTTACTAGCAACATTTTAATTTTGTACTGTGATAATTTGAGTGCTATAAATATTTTCGAAAATTCAGTTCAGCACTCACGTACAAAACATATTGATATTAGACATCACTTTTTAAGAGATTTAGTTGAAAAACAGCTAGTTCAAATTGAACATGTTGACACTCTTCATCAACTAGCTGATATTTTTACAAAAGCTTTGGACCATGACAGATATTCTAGTTTAAAGAAATCTCTTGGTCTCTGTAATCTCTAAAAAAATGCATTTTTGGTGAATGTCGGCTGAAATGTTGTCTAACATTTCGGGTGACATTTACCTATATTATATCACTAACTGATTATTGTTGTTGTATGGTGCATAACTTTTGGTCACACAAGCACGATCCTTCAATAAGAATATGTTATCAAAGTGATACCGTTCTCTGTGAATATGTTATCATAAAAATGGAGTATCAAAATAAGGCAAAGCCTTTACAAATATTCAATTGTGAAAAATGGGCAAAACCCTTGAAAAGATACCATTCCTGATATTGTTGCTGTATCGAGTGCTTCAAAAAGATTTTGAGAATACGAAATAGGTATTCTTATTTTTTACACGAAAAATTCTTTTGTATGTGTTATATGATTAGATCAAGGACACGATGGAAAAATGTTACATTGGTCCAGTGGTCAAACTCATAAAATACGTATAAAATGTGTCTTGATTTGTTGCCAAAACGAAAAGTTCTTGTGGGATCAAAATACTTGAGTCGTCCAAAATGTTGTCAACATTGTTGTTGACATTTTCAGAATGTGATATGTGTTGGGATGTTGTTCTTATCTGATCATTGAAATATCAAATCATACTCCTTATTATATGTCTTGTTTATAGGAATTTCAAAATTTAAAATGATAAGATTAAATTATATTCCTACCGTGATGTTTTTTTTTATCCCAATATTTTAGGTGTAAGTTATTGTGTAAAATTGAAACACCTAAAACTAAGATATTTTTGTTACTAGGAAAATTTGCCAAGTATATAAATAGTCCTCTCATTTTTTTTATTTTTTTTTACAAAAACAACAAGGGGGGGGGGGGGGGGTAAATCTCTCGTACAAGAGACAATCTCATTATCAGGCTCGGATACGAGACTTCTAATTAAGGATGAATAAGTACTTACTACTCTACCACAATTTTTAGTCGTAGATACACTATGGGTTAATTGTATACACTCCTCTTATTTGTAAAATAACATGTAAATCGATACTTGTTTGCAAAAATCACAGAAAATCATTATCCGGTGACACCACAAAAAAAAAGGAACAAAAGAAAATAGTTTGCGATTGTCAATCTCTTCATTTTCCCTAACAATGTGATCTCTATTTCTTCCTTCTGAGTTTCTTTCAAAAAAATTGTCAATTATAATTATTTGAAATATTTGCTTATCTCCATTTAGACCGACCAATTATTTGATTAACAAAATTAAGCAATGTGATAAAGTTTAAATTTAAATGTGTTGTCTTATGGTTTAACCCATTCCATGGGAATATTGTTGATCTAGAAGCATAATGAGGATCGTTATTTACGAGTCTAATTTACTGAATGTGGCCAAACTTGGCTTCAAATTTCGGCTGCCGAAAGTGTCTTATTGCACAAAGTGTGTAGCTAACATCACTTTTCTCACTTTTAGGCTTTTAACACTTCTTTTATATTTGGCCATCATCAATGAAGCAAACTTTTTATCATTTTGCTTAATCTTTACTTATGGCACCTCCCACCAACTTAAAAGCGCTCAATAATTTTCCTTTGCCAAGACATCACCTTTTTCTTAACCAAATAGAGGACCAAACAATAATAACTAGTGCAATTAGTTGGAGGGATTAGAAAAATTAACCCTCAAATCACTAGGAATAACCATTCTAGAACAACAATAATTCTTTGATAGCTTTGTTCCTTATCCTCTCCTAAAAAGAGATTTCATTTGTTTCAACGATTGGTTGATTGTATAATAATTGATTGTAGCATAATTAATACAATATTTGATTAATAACACCTCTATTAGGTTATGCGAGAATTTATATATTATTTTTTAAGAATATAATATATGAAATAAGAATATGTACTAGTGTGAGATTGCCGGGATAAAATATATAAAAATAAAAATGTTATCAAAATAAATTATTGCATAACAGTTAACCCTACATTATTATTTATCGCCTAACAATCTCTTCATTATTATTAATTGCATTAATAAAGTCGATGAACCAAATGACCCCTTAATAAGAGCACCTATAGCATAACACAAGAATTAGTTCAAAACCAGCCACCACATTTAAGACCGTAGTGTAGCTCACTCATATCGTCCAAACACAAACTTACAATAAACATAATAAACGATTTTTGATAAGCAAAACATTCTTACTTATTTTCAATTTAATCTTTCTTTGATTGTTTGGATACAAAATGGATCATATATAAGTTGGTGACAAAAATATCTCAAGACTTTATGGTGAAAGTGGTCCTAAATAGATGAGCCATTTTTTATGAAAAAAATATCTAGAGCTTAATTTGAAACTGTAAATATGTACTCCTCTTTCTCAAAATATGTGACATCATTTCCTTTTTTATCTGTCCCAAAAAGAATGTCATCTTTCTATATTTAGATACAATTTTTATGAGATGATTTACAATCATATATTTACATAAGACTTATTTTGGATCACACATTTAAAAAGTCTTATTTGCTATCTTAAACTTTGTGACAAGTCAAATGGTACCACATAAATTAAGACGGAAATAGTAATAATTGTTGGAAGTTTACAAGGATTGCAGGAAACGGAAATTACAAACAACTGCTAATGTAAGAATTGAAATTACAATTCAACTATAAAACTGGAAATTACAAAGATGAAAATGAAAAACTATTTTTCTGTTTTTCTTTTTTTGCTGAGTCGAGTGTGGCACTCTGTCCTTAAGACAATATTGCCCCGTATGTATCCTTTATACGTCCTGGACAATTTGTCTCCCAAGATAAAACAGCAATGGAACACTTGAGCAAAGGAAACTCAAATGCTACCTTGAAGAATATTGAGCAAGAAATGATGCAAGGAAGGTGTAGGAAGAAACTGATTTGCTTGTGTATTTTCGTGTATATAGCTAGTATATTTTCTGTGTTTCTCAACAATGGTGAAGGGGTGTTTATATAGGTGAGGGAGGGCTGTTTAGCTGCCTCCATAACAGCCATTATTGGCCAAATAATGGCCATTATAGAGGTAGTAAAGCCACCAAAATAAATGGTGAAAAGACCAACGGAATTGGCCATTATTGGAGGAGTAATTCGGCCAAAATAAATGGCCGAATTGAGTGCTTTGGCGTTTGTTTTGACCGTCGAATTTTTGATTTTCGAAAATCTTCGGGGACCAAAGCGTACATCTTGAAACTTCGGGGACTAAAGCGTACATCTTGAAACTTCGGGACCAAAGCGTACATCCGAAAGAATTCGGTCCAAACTCGTACATCCGAAACTTCGGGATCAAAGCGCACTTCGGCAAAGTTCTGCGGCCCAAAAAGATAATATCAGAAGGCCCACAGCCCACAGCCCACAGCCCACAGCCCGCGACCCGAGAACCCGAGAACCCGAGAACCCGGAACCCGGAACCGGACCGGACGGGCGGGCGGCGGCGGCGCGCGTGTGGTCTTTCCTTGAACCGAAGCACATCTAGGTCCTCCCTCCTTTAAACACATGGGATACCCCTTGGGGTCCCAAACCCCAAACCAATTTCGAGTATTATATACACAACAATTCTTTCTTCCTCTACCGATGTGGGAGAATTGATCACACACCACACTTTTCCATGCTTCAAACACCTTACTTCGTGAACCAATATCTCTTTCATTTCTTAATGAAATTTGACGATTCTTGGCCCTACGGTTATCTACGTACTTAGTAGATCATGCATGTGTGAAGAACCGAATTCTCCAACATACGTAACACTAGTGTTTAAGCCGTTAAAGTTGGTCGGTGGCAACTCCCGCCAAAGGCAAATTTCCAACAACCCCTCTTGAAAGAGATTTTGGCGCACTCACATGGTGCCTTTTCCATTTCCAAGCAATATTTCGGCGGACCGATGTTGCATAAGGAGAGGTAGCTTCGGCTTTGAACCTTCCATACCGAATACCATCGGACTTACTTACTTCGCGCGGTGAACGTGATGTCTTGAACCGTCGGTGTTTAGTGTAAGCCAAGTCAACGGTACCAACACAACAAATTCCCTTACTCTCTTCTTCGTAATGTTTTGTCCGTTTTGGCCATGGACAACGTCTTGGATTCTTAAGTGCGTTCATTTTGAGGCGGCCGTCCTCGCACTTAAATAGGTGGTCTCCTACAAGGTATCTGCTATACCCCACTTCACAAGTGTTAGGAACCATTAAAAGTTTCCCAAACCTAACCTGTTGTTGAGGAGCATTACGAGTTTTAAAAACTTAACCTTTACCCACACTGCGAGATAGCACTTAAAGTCTATCGCGGGAACGGCTTTGGATTTGGTGTTTCTTTTCGAAATCACTATCCGAAGTGCTCATACTTCCACCGAAGCGATCAACCGAACCTTTACAACTTAGTTTTCCCATTGAACCAAATTGCGGGATCTCCGGTTAGTAAGGTTGGGTTACCGTTGTATCGTCCTTATATTTTGGGTTTTAAGCCCATTCCCAGACGAGCAAGTCATCGATCTTTGGGTAAGCCCTTTGTCAATGGGTCTGCTATATTATCCTTTGATTTAATGTAATCAATGGATATTATACCCGTGGTGATCGGTTGCCTAACGGTCTTATGCCTCCGTCGAATATGACGAGACTTGCCGTTGTACATAGCATTCCGTGCCCTTCCTAGAGCCGACCGACCATCGCGGTGGATCATTACCGAAGGTACGGGTTTGTTCCAACACGGAACATCCTCTAAGAAGTCATGAAGCCACTCGGCTTCTTCTCCGCTTTGTCTAAAGCGATAAACTCCGATTCCATTGTGGATCGGGCGATGCAAGTTTGCTTAGAGGATTTCCAAGACACGGCCCCACCACCAATTGTAAATACATACCCATTTGGTGGACTTGGTGTTCTCTATATCGGATATCCGTTTGCATCTTTGTACCCCTCTAGTACGGTGGATATCTCGAATAGTGTAACCGTAATTTAACGTGTATTTCAAGTATTGTAATACCCGATTCAACGCCTTCCGGTGATTATCACTTAGATTACGGGTGAACCTAGCCAACTTATTGATTTGCGTAAGCAATATCGGTCGGGTGCGGTTTGTTATATACATCAAACTACCGATCACTGTGCATATCGCTCCTGGTATACGGGTGCACCAAGATTTTTATCAAGCTTTTGATTTGAATCCATTGGTGACTTTATCGGTGAACTGTCTAACATCTCGAACTTTCTCAAAACATCCTCGATGTAGTGAGACCGAGATAAGACTAGCCGTCGGACGTCTTAGAGATTTTAATCCCTAAGATGACATCTGCGATACCCATATCCTTCATGTCGAAGCATTGTTTCAACATGTTCTTAGTCTCTAGGATGACCCTAGGGATCGCTTCACGTGATTAACATGTCGTCTACATACGGGCATATCATAACAAACGAGTCGAGTTACCTTTCATGTAGACACATTTATCACACTCATTAATGGCGAAACCCTTCGATAGTAGAGTACTATCAAATTTTTCGTGCCATTGCTTCGGGGCTTGTTTCGGCCCGTACAGAGATTTGACAAGTCGACGGACTTTCTTCTCTTGTCCTTGAACCACGTACCCCTCGGGTTGGTCCATATATATTTCTTCTTCCAAATCACCATTTAGGAAGGCTGTCTTGACGTCCATTTGGTGTATTTCAAGGTCACGCAAAGCTGCGATCGCAATGAATACCCGTATGGATGTCATCCGGGATACCGGGGAGTAGGTATCAAAGTAGTCAAAGCCTTCGTTTGCCGATAGCCCTTGACTACCAACCTGGCTTTGTACTTGTCTATAGACCCATCTCGCTTTGTATTTCCGTTTGAGTATCCACTTACACCCCAACGGTTTATTTCCGGAGGAAGATCAACCAACTCCCACGTATGGTTATGCGAATTGAGCCTATTTCACTTTCAATAGCTTCTTTCCGGAGCGGTGCTTCGGAGTTGACAACGCCGAGCAATTGTCCTAGGTTCATCATTAACCATATAAGCTACAAAGTCGGGACCAAAGGATTTATCCTTCCCGGCCCTTTTACTTCGCCTTAGATCCATATCCGGAGTCTCCAAGTTCGAGAATGCGGAACACTAGATTCCGGATGTTCGACCACCTCGAGATTCGCTAGATCGAACCATTTAGATCCGGGCGGTCAAGGACTCCCGGTTCTTGAGAGCTTTGTGCATAACTTCGCTTGCGAGAGGTTATGTCTTTCTCCTTTCTAGGAAAGGTACTTTCAAAGAATAGAGCATTCCTTGATTCCATTATTGTACCCTGGTGGATATACGGAATATCGACTTATGCACTAAGAAGCGATAAGCACTATCGTTATTTGCATATCCGATGAATATGCAATCTACGATCTTAGGCCCAATCTTGACTGCTTTGGCTTGGGTACTTCAACCTTTGCCGACAACCCCACACCTTAAAATATTTGTAGGTGGGTTTCTTTCCCTTCCATGATTCATATGGAGTTTTATCCTTACTCTTATGTGGGACTCGTTAAGAATCGTATTAGCGATGAGGACGAACTTCTCCCCACATGTTTTGGGGAAGACCGGAATTGATAAGCAAGGCATTCATCATTTCCTTTAATGTGCGGTTCTTTCGTTCCGCTACACCGTTTGATTGAGGTGAGTATGGAGCCGTCGTTTGATGAATAATGCCTCTTGAGCACAATATTCCTCAAATGGCGCTACATATTCTCCCCCTCTATCGCTACGAATGGATTTAATCCGTAGGCTAAGTTGATTCTCAACTTCGCTTTGTAACGTCGAAACGCTTCAAAGGCTTCATCCTTACTTTTCAACAAGTAAAGGTAACAATACCTTGTGCTATCATCTATAAATGTCACAAAGTACTTGTTCCCCCTCTAGTTTGTACAAACTTCAAATCACATATATACGTGTGAATAAGTTCTAGAGGAGCGGTATTCCTTTCGACGGATCGAAAAGGAAGCTTAGTAAGTTTTGCCTCTACGCACACCTCACACTTATGTTGAGGGTTTACGTCGATAGAAGGCAACAACTCCATCTTTACCGACCTTTGAATAGACTTGTAGTTTACGTGTCCTAATCTATGATGCCATAAATTAGAAGACTCAAGCAAATAAGAAGAAGACTCAACTTTATTTCCTTGACGCAATACGGACATGGCATTCACTTTGAAGAGGCCTTCACGGACGAAGCCTCTTCCTACAAATGTGCCATTTTTAGTGAGTACAAATTTATTTGATTCAAATACTAGCCTAAAACCAAGCATTAACCAATAAGGTTCCAGAAATTAAATTTCGTCTAATATACGGGACGTGCATCACTTCCTTCGAGTAAGTTCCTTGCCGGAAGTCATCTTCGGGACCACCTTTCCAACCCCCATCACGTCGGAAGAAGCGTTGTTGCCCATGAACGGCTTCTTGTCGGCGGCGGGTGTGTACGTGGAGAAGGCATCTTTGTTGGAACAGATGTGCCTTGTAGCACCCTGTGTCCAACCACCTTTGCATCGGGTTCTCAACCAAGTTGGCTTCTAGCACCACCGCTGCGGCGAATTCCTCGATCATGTCATCCGGGAGCGTGTCCTTGACGACGTTTGCTTGAGCCTTGCCTTTAGACTTGGCTTTCTGCTGTTGCTCGGTCTTGAGCTTGCGGCATTCCTTGATCCTATGACCGGGTTTACCACGGTGATGACAATTACCTCGAACATCTCTCTGCTGCGGGGGCTTTGCCGTCTTTCCGGAACTTTCGCTTCTTGCTTGAGTTCCCTTTGGCCTCAGCCAGATTCGCCTTCGCCTCAGCAGGTTGTCTACCCTTTGGCAAGGTCTTCTTATTATCTTCCTGGATTTGCAGTTTGATAACAAGCTCTTCAAAGGTCATCTCCTTTGTCTTGAGTTTCAAGTAACTCATAAACTCATTCCATGAAGGAGGTAACTTCTCAATCGGCGATGCAACCAAAAAGCTGCTCGTTTGGTTTCGGTCCTTCCAAATCCGGAGTGATGTAGAATCATCTGAAATTCCTGGACTTGGGACATCACTGTCTTGCTGTCCACCATTTGGAATTTTAGAAATTTCCCAACGATGAACTTCTTAGTACCCGCATCTTGTGCGTTGTACTTCTTTTGCAGTTTTTCCCACAGCTCTTTGGCGGTGCCAACGGTGCAATAGACCGTGTGAGAGGGTCGCGCGCGGTTTAGTATATAGTTCTTGCACATGAAATCGCTATGATTCCATGCATCACGAACCATCTTCATGCCGTTAACGACATGGATACCAAGGCCCCCTTCACCCGTTTCGACGGGCGAAGAGTCCATTTCATCTCCCGGCTTGTGGAGGATCTTCCGTAAGGAATCGGGCCATGCCCATAAGCTTGTTAGATAAAACGGCATCTTTTGTCGCCATCTTTTGAATTCGATCCCATGAATTTTTCGGGGCGATCATGGTGGTGTGAAGAAGAGGGTGGAGCTCCGATGGCCGGGAAGGCGGCGGTGTTCTTGCCTTGGCGGTGGCGAGCGCGGCGAGCAAAGGCGGCGGTGTTATCTTGCCTTGAGCGATGAGCGCATTGGCGCAACATTGCCTCGAGAGGCAAAGCGGCGATGGCGAATATCGGACATATTTCCGGCCATGTTATAGCGGTTTCGATAAGCCAATATTGTCTTAAGTTGTTGGAAGTTTACAAGGATTGCGGGAAACGGAAATTACAAACAACTCGCTAATGTAAGAATTGAAATTACAATTCAACTATAAACTGGAAATTACAAAGATGAAAATGAAAAACTATTTTTCTGTTTTTCTTTGAGTCGAGTGTGGCACTCTGTCCTTAAGACAATATTGCCCCGTATGTATCCTTTATACGTCCCTGGACAATTTGTCTCCCAAGATAAAAGACAATGGAACACTTGAGCAAAGGAAACTCAAATGCTACCTTGAAGAATATTGAGCAAGAAATGATGCAAGGAAGGTGTAGGAAGAAACCGATTTGCTTGTGTATTTTCGTGTATATAGCTAGTATATTTTCTGTGTTTCTCAACAATGGTGAAGGGGTGTTTATATAGGTGAGGGAGGGCTGTTTGTTTGCCTCCATAACACCATTATTGGCCAAATAATGGCCATTATGGAGGTAGTAAAGCCACCAAAATAAATGGTGAAAAGACCAACGGAATTGGCCATTATTGGAGGAGTAATTCGACCAAAATAAATGGGCCGAATTGAGTGCTTTGGCGTTTTGTTTTGACCGTCGAATTTTTGATTTTCTCGAAAATCTTCGGGGACCAAAGCGTACATCTTGAAACTTCGGGGACTAAAGCGTACATCTTGAAACACGGGACCAAAGCGTACATCCGAAAGAATTACGGTCCAAGCGTACATCCGAAACTTCGGGATCAAAGCGCACTTCGGCAAAGTTCTCTGGCCCAAAAAGATAATATCAGGCGGCCCGCGGCCCGAGAACCCGGAACCGGACGGGCGGGCGGCGGCGGCGCGCGTGTGGTCTTTCCTTGAACCGAAGCACATCTAGGTCCTCCCTCCTTTAAACACATGGGATACCCCTTGGGGTCCCAAACCCCAAACCAATTTCGAGTATTATATACACAACAATTCTTTCTTCCTCTACCGATGTGGGAGAATTGATCACACACCACACTTTTCCATGCTTCAAACACCTTACTTCGTGAACCAATATCTCTTTCATTTCTTAATGAAATTTGACGATTCTTGGCCCTACGGTTATCTACGTACTTAGTAGATCATGCATGTGTGAAGAACCGAATTCTCCAACATACGTAACACTAGTGTTTAAGCCGTTAAAGTTGGTCGGTGGCAACTCCCGCCAAAGGCAAATTTCCAACAATAATTTTAGTGGTCCCAGATAAGACATAGAAGGAGAGTACTTATTCACTAGAAACCTGTGACACTTCACCGCAATATACATGTGCTTTGTTTTTGTGTAAATATGTACTAGCATTTCATGTGTTTTTAACCTACGGATTTTTCATTCACATGTTCTTTGTTTCTTACTCTCTTATATTTCATCAGTCTCTCTCTCTTTTTTCATCATTTTCTCCTTTTTTGGGTCATGAATTGTTCCTTCAAACACAAGAATATAGTGGGATTGTCTTTTTCTAATTTCCACATTTGCCCATAGTAGGGGGTAAAAATTGAGAATATACTTGAGTTTGTCGGTAAGAATTATATAGGGTAGTTAGAATAGTGCTGATAAATGTTTGGGGGGGGGGGGGGGGGGAAGTGGATAAGAATATAGGCAGGTGTGGGGTCGAACAGTCTCAACGTCCTCGTTGAGAGTCGCTCTGCGAGACGTCTAGTAGTCTCTGACTTGGTCTTCAAATCGTAAGTTTCGGGGAATGGACAAAAGAATATGATAATTCTCTTATTTTTATGTGCTAAAATAAACATTTTTGTAATTTGCCTAGATGGCTACAAATTCAGGGTAATGAAAAAGCTATAGGAGTCTTAAGTCTTAACTACCATAACGCAATAAAAGAAAGTCGAACGATGCACTTTAAATTACCCATTATATTGAACTCAAAAGCATTGTTCTTTTTTAACTTTGGTAGTTGCTTGGAAGCTACCACCATCTTATGAAATATTAAAATTCTTTCTTGGATTCAAAATGCGTAAACCAGTAGTCCGATATCATTATCCATCTTAATTAATTTTATATGATAACTTATTATACCTCTATCCAATAAAATTATTTATTGTTTTTGCCTCCAAAAGAATTTAAACACAGAGCCTCGTGATTCCCAATCTCTTCCATGACCACTAATTTTTAGAATACACTACAAACTATCCGACAAATCGATAAAGCTATGCATACAGGTAAATGATACGATTTAACTAATATATCCTAATAGTGTAATTTTACTAGTTTCAATTTTTAACATATCATTTGTCGTTTTCTCAGGTTACCAACACATACTTGCTATGAAAGTTATGGTAATTGACTTTTATGTAGCATGATTTGTAGAAATATTACTTATAGTGTCAGTATATTAAATTAAACTCGTAAATAGTATACACTAATTTCGATAAAAGTCTGGGCGTTTTTTTTGCATTATATAAAAATTAAACTCGTAAGTAATATACTCCTATGCTAGTTTTGATAAATGTTAGGCATTTTAGATTCATTGTGTGTCTGTACGGAGGTAAACATTTTTCAGAAAATGTATTCAATTTTTTCATTGATCAATTTTTTTTTTAAAAAAAATCTCTTAGAAAAACATGTTCCTCAAAAATGGAGAAAATGACTTCCTTAATAGAAATAGGAAAAACAAGTTACATAAGTGACATTTCAAATTCATTGTCGTTTCCTCCCCACTCACCCAACGCCCCAACCCCACCCTTGGACCATCCACCCCCAAACCCTTGCTCCCCACTTCATTCCACCACATATTGTTTTGTTAGATTACATTCAAATATCCTTGGGATAATATTTTTTTGCTGAATTATCAAATACTAGAACATAAATAAGAAATTCACTTGTTTTCCAAGAAAATATTTTCTATAAAAGTATTGTCCAAGGAGAACATTTTCCTTCCTACCAAACGCACCCTTAGTAAACCGTTTGAATTTTTATTTGGCTTTTGAGAGAATCAGTTTTGGATTTATTCTTTGAAAATAAATGGTGCTAATAGTAATTTAATGTCGAAGTATAAAAATAATAGTAATAGGATAATTATTTTAATAGTATATCAGGGTGACGGGACACATTGTTTGTTCAACAAAAAACAAAGACCCACATCTCATCTGTCACAGGACCCAATTTTTTTTAACTAATCCACTCTGAGTAGGAGTCTCTCCTCTAATTATGGGAAAACTATTAATTGCAAACTACTATCTCACATCATCTCTCAAACAAGAAAATTAATAAATGTAACAACTAGAGATGGCAATGGATCCTGGACCCGGTCCGGATCCGGTGTATCCAGATCCGTTTTATAGGATATGGATCTTCAAAATTTGGACCCGACGGATCCGGATCGGACCCGGATCCGTTTCGACGGATCGGATCGGATCGGATCTTGTATTTGAGATCCGTATCCGGTCCAGATCCGACCCGTGGATCCATTTTTTATTAAATATATTCATAACCTAGAATGTAATTTTATAAGTATTTTCTTAAAATTGCTAAGCACATCCTTGCAAGTTTAATTCTCAAAACAAGTTTAATTTATTCCCGCGTTAACTCAAAAATAAAAAAATAAAGAGGTAACTTCGATAATAAAATCAATGTTATATTAGTGAATGACTAACATCTCCATAGACAAGTAGTTAAAATTATATTCACTTCATTTATGAAGATTCCAAGCACATACAAGTTTGCGTTGTGGAAATACTAGTCAAGCATTTTCCACAACTATTGTCATTGTCCAACATTTTTAATTAATAGCTCACAATCAAAATGAGACAACGAACAAAATATCTCATATGAACATTTCAAAATTGAAAAACAGTAAACTGTTACTTAAGTAAAAATCGTTTGTCAGTTCAAAAAAAAATTCTTAGCAAGGTTACATTTTTAGCAAGGTAAATTTTTTTACATGTGGATCCAGATCCGATCC
This sequence comes from Anisodus tanguticus, assembly GCA_034509755.1. NCBI lineage: Eukaryota > Viridiplantae > Streptophyta > Magnoliopsida > Solanales > Solanaceae > Anisodus > Anisodus tanguticus. Next base: position 9,629,054 of record CM067554.1, on the reverse strand, counting down.
GTGGATCCGGCCGATCCAATGGATCCGGATTTGGATATGATTGTTATGGATCCGCTGGATCTGGATCCGGATCTGAATTCAGGTATGAAAAACGGATCTGGATCTGGATCTAGTAGAATCCGGTCCAGATCCTATCCGTTGCCATCCCTAGTAACAACGTACCACTAAGACCCACAAATTCAACAAATACATACACAACCATCTCCAGAATTTTGATATGCAACTTTAGTAGTAACAATAATACCAAAAATCAAAGATTCAGTCTTTATATTTTCCAAGAAAGATTGAATAAAAAGTTGACAGCTTTGCTATAGAGTACAGAGATCATGTGATTTTTGCTCACTGTGTTCTCATATCTCTCCTTTTCACTAACCATATTAACAAACCTGTACAAATTTTCACCCACTAATATTACTACTAGTACTAGTTCTTTTTCTTGGGTATTTTTTTGTTTCATTTGGGGTTTGCAGCTTTTCTTGAGGTTTATTCAATGGTCTCAAGTGCTTCAAGATTCATCAAGTGTGTTACTGTTGGTGATGGCGCTGTTGGAAAGACTTGTATGCTTATTTGCTATACCAGTAACAAGTTCCCCACTGTTAAGTTTTGTGTATTTTTATTTAATTTGCTTTCTCTTTTCACCAAAAGATCCGTGTGGGTTTCTTGGTATTTGTCCTCATTGCTTGTTTGATGCCTAGATAAACAGGATGTTGGTTTTTTATATTCGGGTTTTGCAGCTTTTTCCTTCTTTTTTCTGTTCTTGTGTTTCTTCTGATTTTTTTTACTTTAGACTATGCTCTCCTTTTGCCTGTTCTGTCCATCAGTTTATTTTTTGTTGCTTTATCTAACCTATAATATTGAATGGCCTTCTTGCATTTTGTTTTCTTTGTATGCTCCATTCTTGTTCCACCTAGGTCATAAAATTGTGTGTGGGTGGGTGGGGGGAGAAAAATCTCCTAAGAAAAAAAGAAATGGTGACCTAATGAACCAGAAAGAACAGAATGTTATGGCTAACTTGTGTAATTCAGGAGTATTTGTTAAGTTTCTTTCCTGAGCTTGAACTTCAGTTTTCTGAGTCTTTGTATTATTGTTCAAACTAAGGAAAAAGAAATGGTGACCTAATGAACCAGAAAGAACAGAATGTTATGGTTAACTTGTGTGATTCAGGAACTTTTGTTGAGTTTCTTTCCTGAGCTTGAACTTCAGTTTACTGAGTATTTGTATATTTATTCAAACCAGGACTATGTTCCAACAGTGTTTGACAACTTCAGTGCCAATGTGATTGTTGAAGGGACCACAGTAAATTTAGGTCTCTGGGATACTGCAGGTAAAAATTAGATGATTTCTTATTTCCTATCCTCAAAATCAAGGAGTAACATCCTCCAATAATCATTTTTTTATTCGTTTAAGGAGGCAACGGAAACTGATTTCTCTGTCCTCTGATAATTTTTTATAGGACAAGAAGATTACAACAGATTAAGGCCACTGAGCTACCGAGGAGCAGATGTTTTTGTCCTAGCGTTCTCCTTGGTTAGTCGTGCGAGCTATGAGAACATACTTAAAAAGGTGCATTCTGTTGAAAATTGTGAACTTTGTGAGTTTATGTCAAATGTCTTTATGATTGCTGAAAGTCCTTTTTTTGGTCAGTGGATTCCTGAACTTCAGCATTATGCACCTGGAATTCCGGTGGTATTAGCTGGCACCAAACTTGGTAAGTAGTTAACATGTTTCATGTATTAACAATTATAACAAATGCTGATTCTTGAATGTAACTGCTTCGGGGTTTAATGTCATTTTGTTCTATGATGTGCTTGCTAAAATGCTAATATGTCTACTTATAAAAAAATGTTAATGTGTTGACTGTAGTTTTCAGAATTTATAGTCGCTAATACTGTATTCAATTGCATAAATAACTTAAGGGGACTGGATGATGGAGGTAAAAAAAACGTGAATACAGTACTTTTTATTAGCATTGCGGTCACCATAACTAGGTGAGGTCTGGAAATGAAATGGAGGAATATTGTTATAGAAGCCGTGCTCTGTGCATCTAAGTGGTCTCTATAACGCGGTACTACCAAAAAGATGCAGCTTCATAACTTTTCTGCCTCAAGTGTTCTCAGGTACAACAGTAAAGTGGCAGCACCTAATTAATAATTTTGACCTTTTCCCATTTGTATGATAAACCTTCTTCAAGTTGCATAAGCTACATATTTTCGCAAGATTGTACTTGCTACTCCAGATGGGGCACCATATGCTTCGGTATATTCAATTTCAAATCCAAAATCAAAAGCCTACGACAAGGATAGAGTATGTTTTAGTACATTAGGGAATCAGAAGAAACAAATGGCTGCCCAAGCTTCTCAGAATTAAAGAATGTGCCTAGCTACCTAAAAATGTATCTAGTGGAGGTCTCTAGGGCTGTGGTCTAGTGGTAAGAGCGTAGTGTGTGGTGGGTTTAGATGCACGTCGCTGGTTTGAACCCTAAGTAGTTAAGTGGAGAAGGGTAGATGGGCAGTCCTATTATCCACCAAGTTGTACTAATTTCAAAATAGTATATAAAAGCAAAGAAAAAGGAGCAGCAGATTTAAATATCACACAGGAGAGGAAATTTATGAAGGATAGCCTTGACGCAGTAGTAAGAGTTGTCATCGTGTGGACATACACATTTTAACTATTCTCTCCGGTCCTATTTATCTGTTGTTTAAAATTAACATACCCATTAAAGAAAACTATCTAATAGCATTAACCAAAATGGATATTTGGCTAAATTACCCCTTTTACATATATTCATTAGTTGAATAATTAGTGATAATATAATTTCTTGGAGTTGAAAGGATAGGAGGTCGCGAGTTTAATCCGTGGAATCAGCCTCTTGCAAAAATGAAAGATAAAGTTGTCAACAATAAACCCCAATGTGGTCCGTCCCTTCCCTAAACCCCGCTCATAAAGAAACCTTATTATGATGGGCTGCCCCACAGGAGAAGGAATTCTATATGCCAAAGAAAGGCTGCGGAGTCATTTTTTCACTATATTCTAGTAGTGACAAGCTGATAATCTTAGTGCAATGGAGAATAGTTTAGATACCAAATGTATCTCACGCCCAAGAATTTGTGGTGGTGAAATTCTAAATACATGCTTGGCTGGTAGGTTTAGCAGATTGCAGTTCCTATGATAATCTCTAACATTTCCTCTATTTTTTATCTTAGTTGGCTGACTTTGTATTGCTTCCTTTACACTTATTCAAGGTGGAATCTCATGCTACGAAGAAAGAACATTGAACATTTTGTCTAAAAATCATGGATTTGTTAAGTTTTTTTCATGTTTGATGGAATGGATTGTTGTTTCCTTGTATGATTTTGGGCAATCCTAATCTGATGAACTAACTTTTGAGGGTAAAGTTAGGCCCAGTTTCAATTTTGCTTACATGGTATTAGAGTCAAATCAATCCTTTTGGTTACCCAATGTTGTGCTCCCATGTTATGTTGTCCACTCTCAAAATGTCCAACCCTAAGCGTGCAAGAGAGGGGTTGGGGGGGCGTATTAAGTGTCTCATATTAGTTGATGTGGTATGGTGGTTGTCTCCTTATATGATCTTGCATAATTCTCGCCACATGAGCTGGCTTTTGGAGTTGAGTTAGAACCAATTTTCATTTCACAGAATCAATTCGACGGAAAAGAGCCCAATTAAGAAAAAGCTTACTATCCTTGAGTACCTGAAAGGGAATTTTAGGACTTGGTTGGAAAAGGCATTCTCTGTAAATAGTCAATTCTCATTTTATTATTATGCCAGCAAAGGGAAGGTGAGATAGAGTAAGAACGAGGTTCTCATTCAAAGCCATTCCACAAATCAAAAGCTGGATGAAAAGCAGTCTACTGTCGGAACTGGCTAGGGGGTACATATATGTCAGTCCTAACCATATTTATAGCTAACGGAAGCATTATCTTTCTATCCAGGATGATATTATGGAGGTTGGAGGCGAAGAGAACTTAGTTCTGAAGTATTTTTAGTGGTTAAGTCCCTGTAACATGTGAGCTCGTGTCCCCTTGGTGGAGCAGAATTTGAGACTACATAGTAGAATGGATTTAATTTCTTATGTAGCTATTGTTGTTTGTTTATATTGAGCATCTTTATGGAACCAATAACCACGGCAGAGCAGTTTGCTGTCAGTAATGGTATAGTCATTAGATGACTTTGTTATTGTCATGAGTGTCTTATTTGCTGTCTACTTGTGAAATTGGCAAGCTCTGCTCATGATGTGCAATGTAACTTGATTCTTAGTTATGCATTATCTTTTTTCGTCTGGGTGATGCTACAGATCTTCGTGAAGATAAGCACTTCTTGGCTGATCATCCTGGATTAGTTCCAGTCACCACCACACAGGTCTGGCTCCAAATATGTCAGTTGTATCTTGCTCCTTTGCATAGTTTTAAATAAATGGAGGACATACTGATCTCTACATGTTCAGGGAGAGGAGCTGCGGAAACAAATTGGTGCTGCCTATTATATCGAATGTAGCTCTAAGACACAACAGGTGGGTCAAAGTACTATCTTTTCCTAAGAAAGTAATGCCACTGTACTACACATATAGATTGCTTCATTTTCAAATACCCAAGAAGGGGAGGATCTTTTTAGTTCTTTGGGTGTGCTAGCCTTGTGTTATTTGTGTTTGCCTCTTCATGGGTGTCAATTTTGTATCAAATATAGCCCTCAATGCCTATTAGGCAACTACCTATTTTAACATCGGATGCAGATCGATGATCTCTATCTTGTTCGTCCTCACATCCAACAGGAATATAGGGTACATAACCTGAAGGATAGTATTTTCTTCTAGCTTTAGTACTTAAAGTCCCTCAACTTTTAACTGTCAGAGCAGATATTTTCTAGATGTTGTATCAGATCTATCCCTTTATTGGGATAGTTGGAAACATTTCCTTTTGAACTATTGCAACAATCTTGTCAACCTCTTTAAGTATGTGATTGACTATTGTAAGTAGATGTACAATATATATTACAGAAGATACTTGTCATACCTCTACTTTTTTGCATCATTTTTAATCAACTGACTGGAAATGTTAGGATATGCTTTCCCTATCAAAAGTTCTTTTGGCCCACCCCCACTAACATTGGCCACTTTCAGCCTAGTTTACATGGGTAGGCAGACAATTTCATTTGAGGTTGCAAAAAGTAAGTTTTTCTAATCTCTGGTCTGCTGTGAACTTTTGGTGTTTAAAACAGATGTAGAGCATTGTGCACTAAAGGGTGTGGCCTAGTGGTCAATGAAGTGTGTTGAGAACCATGAGGTCTCAAGTTCTAATCCAAGCAGAGGCAAAAATACTAGGTGAATGTTCCTATCTGGCCAACCCTTAATGGACAGAGTTACCCAAAAACTGTGATGGTGGGAGGTAGCAAGTACACCGTAGAATTAGTCGAGGACGCGCAAGCTGGCCCAGACACCACTGTTACTTTTACCTAAACAAAAAAGATTAGTGGTAGTGCAGACACTGCAGTAATTAGTGGCAATCTAAACAACCATTTACTTTTGCAAGAAACATTTTGCTACCCCTATTTATCAACTAATACAGAATAACTTCATTCAGCTACTGTTTTTTATTTCCTGGTGGTCTCTGGTTTATTCAGTTGAGTCAATCGTTCAAATATTATCCAGGCTTGTGTTATACATCCTTCAATTGAATATCAACCTGATATTCAATTCAAGTGGGGAAAAAGAATGATTAGGATAGATAATGAATCTTTAACTTGCAAAGCATTGCTCATACATTTTCTGACTTCCTCTTTCCTTTTTCCTTGCTCTGCTGGCTTTGCATGTGCGTGGGGGTTGCTGTTTGAGAATGTCTTGATATAGTAAGGCAACTTCATTCATGAAGCTATTCATTGAAAAGACAGGGCATATTGGCCACCCGTAGTTTGAAAATAAGTTCAAGACCTTTAAGTTTCCCATTCAAATTTATACCATAGGACCAATTTAAGTATTGGACGTTCCAGATATTGTTGATCTCTGTCCCTAACTAGTCGCCTAAGTATCCTAGCTTCCACCTGATCCGTACTCCTGTAGTTTGTTCCTCCCACATTTTCTTTACTGAAGATGCAAAGGCACTTTTGTTTTTACCCCATGCAAAGATAGGGTAATGTCTGCATACACCCCACCCTCCCCAGACCCCACTTGTGGGATCACACTGGGTATGTTGTTGTTGTTGCAAAGGCAATTCTGTTTGTTGCCTGATGGTTGGCTACTTTTGTTTTCAATACTAGACTATGTGTAACTGACCATCTTACTTTGCTTTCTTGAACTAAAGAATGTGAAAGCTGTATTTGATGCTGCAATCAACGTTGTCATCAAGCCACCACAGAAGCAAAAGGAGAAGAAAAAACAACGTCGAGGATGTCTCATGTTAGTAAACTCTCTTAACCTTCTCTGTTATAATAAGTTCTTTAGCTTTGGTACTACATAGAAAGGTGCTAAATGCCATTTGTTGCATTGATGATGCACATTTTGTTGAGTTGTGGAGTATGAAGACCCTACGCAGAGTGTGGAACGCTGATCGACCTAGTTTTCGTTATATATAGATTAGGGCGCCGTTTTCTTTCTTGGTAGAGCAAGAGAGAATTGTAAACTCAAACTCCCTATTTGATTATAGTAAAATATGCAGCGGTAAAGTGGACGTAGCTCTCACATTGAGGGTGAACCACTATAAATTTGTGTGTTATTTGTTCTTCGCTTATTTACTGTTTTCTGATTAGGTAAGATTTGGGACCCAAATCCTAACACATTTCTCCATTAACATCTTAAGTTGGCTTACGGAAACAATAGCTGTGTTACTTTGTTCAAACCTCTATGCTATACCAAAGTGTCTCCGGTAACTAAATAGTTCCTTTTCTAACCTAAAACAAAAGGATAATTGCTCGTGTGTGGCAACTTTTAGTTCGACTAGCAAATCAAAATATTTTCATGATGGGGAAATGTCCTTAGGACATGTAAGTCTATTGATACTATTGTATATCTAGGTGTACCCTGACTTTAAACCATATAGAATGTATGAAGACCAAATGTGAGACTCTTCATTTGTTTTATATATCCATATCATGCAAGAATATATATTTATCATCCTTTTGACATTGAACAGCTATTGTCATGGAATGGTTCCTGTTGGGAGATTTTGCTATATGGTACTTTATAATGCAGTACGGGAAGTATATAACTATTACAAGTATTCGAAAGGATAAATAAAGATTCAATAATTCAACTAGAAATCTGAAAATTACAATAGTTACACAAGAAAAACTGGAAATTCCAGTTTTGTAGAAGACGGAAAAATGGAAATTGTTTTTGCTGAGTCGAGTGTAGCACTCTGTCCTTAAGACAATATTGCCCCGTATGTATCCTTTATACGTCCTGGACAATTTGTCTCCCAAGATAAAACAGCAATGGAACCCTTGAGCAAAGGAAACTCAAGAGCTACCGTGAAGAATATTGAGTAACGAAATGATGCTTGGAAGTTGTAGGAAGAAGAATTTTCTGCTTGAGAAAGCTTCTGTATTTTCGTGCATATGTGTTGTATGAACGTTTTTGTTAGCTCTCAACAATGGTGTAAGGGGGTGTTTAAATAGGTGAGGGAGGGGGCTGATTACTGCCCTCCATAACAGCCAAATAATGGCCATTATGGAGGTAGTAAAGCCACCAACATTAATGGGAGAAAGACCAACGGATTTGGCCATTATAGGAGGAGTAATTCAGCCAAAATAAATGGCTGAATTGAGTGCTTGGCATTTCTGTTTTTGACCGTCACTTCTGGGATCAAATTGTACTTCTGGCCCAAAAAGATAATATCCCGTGACCCGGAACCGGACCGGACGGGCGGGCGGCGGCGGCGCGCGTGTGGTCTTTCCTCGAATCGAAGCACATTTAGGTCCTCCCTCCTTTAAACACATGGGATACCCCTTGGGGTCCCAAACCCCAAACCAATTTCGAATCTTATATACACAACAATTCTTTCTTCCTCTACCGATGAGGGAGAATTGAACCCAATACCACACTTTCCATGCTTCAAACACCTTACTTCGTGAACCAATATCTTTTTCATTTCTCAATGAAATTTGACGATTCTTGGCCCTACGGTTATCTACGTACTTAGTAGATCATGCATGTGTGAAGAACCGGATTCTCCAACATACGTTACACTAGTGTTTAAGCCGTTAAAGTTGGTCGGTCGCAACTCCCGCCAAAGGCAAATTTCCAACAGTTCCTGTACTCAGTAATATATGTCCTTGTGACATTAACTTCTTGTTGTCATATAATATGAAGTGAACCTTATATTTGATATTATGGGGACAAGGTTTTCTATTCTACAGATAGTTGTGATTTTGTAATTTCTTTACACTTTAGTGTTTCTCGTGCTTTTTCACATGTGGAAATTTTTTCTGCGCCTCATTTTGATTCAATGTTAGAAATTCAGCAGATAAGTTCAACAAATGGTGATTTGCTAACTATGTAATAGGTGCCTAAACGCTGTAGCAAAGTGATTTGTACGGATGCATAGAGAATTCATGTAAACTAGTTCATGTGAAGCCTAATTTTCCGGGTAAGGGGGTTGCGTGGATAGAAATAATATTCAGGTGATGCAGCGCCGCTCCTTTGTTACAAATTGCTCAATTCAGCTTTATCATTACAGCTATTTCTGTTGAAGTGTCCGCACTAGCAACAATCTTCGGTTTCTATTCTGATTGTGTTAGCTATATAGGCCAACCGACAAAAGCTTTATATTGCGTTAGCTTAGAAAGTATGGATCCAGTCTTCTCTTCAGACCAAGGCTTATTCTAATTCTAAGAAAAAAAGATCTAAATTTTTCACTTCTGGTGAGCTAACAGACACGAGGATTAACGAGAAAACCAGACCCCATCTAAAGTTTCTGGGTATCCAATCTGGTCCCTCTTTTGACAGGATTCTTTGACTGAAGGGATGTCTGTTTGACTATGAGTAATCATAAGTTTGTGACAAACTTCCAGAGTTGAGGAAGTTCTGGCCTGGTTTTGAGGGATAATTGCCAGTATTGGCTACTTGGCTCTACTAAATGGTGAGATACCTGGCTGGTTACAACAAAATACAAAAGAAGGAACGTTCTGCTTTCCATTTGTGGTTTCAATTTGTGATGCTTATAACGCCTAAATGTAATTGGGAACTCATGTGTTACATTGACTTTTCAATTTTGCCTTAGTTTTGCTTTTGCCTGTGCTTTTGGGACTCTCTTTAATTTGTTGCAGCATTTTCCACTATGTCTGTAATACTAACTTCTCTCACCTGCTATTGCAGGAATGTGATGTGCGGAAGGAAGCTCGTTTGTTTGAAGTGACAACTCAATGTATATACTTCCAATCAATGCGGCATCTAACATGATTATATCAATGGCTTGAATGCACTGCTTACTGAACTTACATTTCTATGAGAACTTTTGTGACGAGCTTAATGTATTTGTTTTATCCCCAATCCAACTTGTTACTGGACCGACTCGATTTGTCTCTGTAAAAAGTTATATACTAGCTTTCTATGGCAAGTAGATGTGATCAATTCTGCTGTATCTTAGGAAATGTTGTTTAAATTATTCCACAGACGGCCTGCTAAGTAGACTGGAGGGGGGGTTTTCTTGCATATTGCAATAGAAGAAATACTGTGGTTGTACAAAATTAACCACGTTGACTTTACTGTTGAGCTATATCTTTGGTGGTGTTGGTTTCATGCCAAGTCCGTGAGCAAAAAATGAGCTTTGTGAGACTGATACCCATGGTCATCAACCACTTAGCCCGATACCTTAAGAGGAGAGCACTAAAGGGATAATAATATTGGTAACATACTTGCAGTCGTAGGTCACATTCTAAATTTTGGCACCTTGTGAAAAAAACTTGTTCTTGAAACAATGCAAATGAAAATAACTCTCCTGCATGTATCATCAAGTTGCACCAAACGAAACTGCAATCTGTGCATTGTAGATTTTTTCAGCCATTCACTTAATAATTCACAAAGAACCAATTATAAAAGGACCGACCATCACAAGAAGCTAATACAACTGAACAGCCATCGACAAAGTGTAATAAGATCGTCCATAACCTATGCCCAAAGCTCCACCCATTTAATTTCAAATCAGGGGAAAATTGTCTTCCCCTAGCTCTCATAAACTGTTGGTTCAGAATAATAGCTGGAAAGTAAACAAGCACAGCTCACCACCACCAACGAAAATATCATCTTTAACAAGAGTTCTATCATCTGAGAATGAGACTACAGCTAAAGTTAGAATGATTCCATTTATGGTACAATGGCAGCCACAACAACTAAAACATGCCTGATGAAAGCATTAGTACCAAAATTTGGTGCCAACCCCTGTATACATATGTAATGGGCAAAAAGAGGATACATAAATGCCAAGAACACGGGGATCAAAGAAAGATGATTAACAGCAAAGCACAAAGAAGAAAGCTTTCCATTTGATTCAGTCTGGAATCCGGACCTCCAATGTAAGTAATTTGGACGACGAGGATAACATTGATTATCCCCAGTCCCTGGGCATCAAAGATTTCAAGCTTTCCAACAGTTAAATATCTACAGAGGGAAAACTCATCTGCATCCACCCAGAGAATATAGCTGACCAAAGTGTTTGCAAACCATGGAAATCCCTACTACAATGATACGCTGAAGAGGTGGTGGTCGGAGACTCTGAACACATCAATTTTGCTCACTTACCACCCACCGCCGCAGGATCATACCAGAAGCTGAGAATCTGAGGAGTTACCCAAAGTCCATTGTCCAGTAGCTGTGTTAAAAGGACCAAAAAAACAGGGTGTTAAAATGCAGCCACACCAAAATACAGAATAAACATCTACAAACTCGGAAACTAACTGAAATGTTGACCCAAAAAAAAAAAGGAATGAAGGGCAGCCAGTTCTAAGGACAGGAAATAGCTCTGAGATACTGGGGAAAAAGTTTGGTTTACAAAGGAGTTGCAATTTTTTTTCTCAAAGCATTTTATTTTCGTTGGAAGAGAGGAATTTAATGACCTACCGGAAATAAATTTTCATGCGGAAGAGGAAAACAACAGTAACATATCCGGATAATAAGGACAGAAGACCCAAACATTTCCAACTTGTAAGATATCTTTGTTCTTTCATAATAAATTAAACGAGAAAAAAAGGAAAGATGCTCCAGCAGAAAAACTTTGAAATAATTCTGCGCTAAGGTGGGGGGGGGGGGGGGGGGGGTTAGATAGATATTTCCTTCTCATTGATTGTGTATCGTTCTACACAGCTCAAACATATAAAGAATTACGCAATGCATCCTAGCGCTTCCCTACATAGAAATTGCACTAAATGCTTAAAAATGCCAAAGGCACAGGTCACTCTAAACCGTAAAAGCTTAGACTGCTGATTTAAACATAAAACACGCCTTACCTTTCAAAATCACCAGCTTGCAGCTTTTCCTGATCTTAGTGCCATGACTGCTTGAACCTGAAGCTCTCACTGTCCCATCCTCCCTCGGGTTCCTTCCTCTTCAGAACACCCCCAGGTACAGCATACATCCTGCCATGCTCCTCTGCTAATGCGTGTGAACCAGCAAGAGAGAGTTGCCTTGACGTCAAAGAAACAGACTCTTCTCTCCCTTCCATGTCCACCACCCCAGGGCCTACATTAAGATCCAGACCCTGCCTGCCCCATTTTCTATTGTGGTCCATAGTGCCGTTGCTGTTACTGTCAGGAAGGCCAACCACATACGGTCTCGGATATTGAGACGACACAGCACCAACAGGACCCAGCAACTGTGAATTTACAGATGGCGTATAAATCCTTCCACCAGAGGAAGAATCAACGAGAGAAGTTGATCCAACTGAGAATGATGCAGAAGGAAGAGCGAAACTCGTTCCGAAAGGAAATACTGGATACTGGAAAGGGGAGGATGGGAAGGGCATGACAGGCGATGATGACAATACTGAACTCTGGTAAACATCTGGGATGAAAGGAGAACTAGCAGGAGGAGGACCCAAGATTCGTTGTGCACCAGTTGTGACTATTGGGTAAGGCGGCTGCTCCACACGATCCGGTAAAATCGATGGAAGTGTCACAGTTGAATAAGTACTCCCAGGAGTAAACCAAGAAGAAAGGTTTCCCATTTCTGGATTGTTCAGTCTGATGTTAGAAGAAGCAGGCAGTTGGGAACGCATGCTTCCCTGATGATTATCGTGGAATACAGACTGTTCTGCGCTGGAATCATCAACACCGGGCCCATTATTTAAATCAAAGTCCCTCCTCACATCCCCAGTATGCAAGCCAATCCGTGATGCTTTGGAAGGAAAAACTGCACCATCCAATCTACAACTGCTACTCACAGAGCACTGCCCTGCATCACCAGGTTCATCAAGTCTATTTAAATCAAGATCGAGTCCTCCAGAACAACGAACAGCAGGAGAATCTATCACTTCATTCTTCAATGAAGCACGATTAGTCATATGATCCAACGGAGAGATCAACTCTAGAGCAGAATCTTGAGCATTTATGTCGTCAAAGGTTCTTTCATCGGGTACATTCAGGTCGATATCTAATTGAGGGCGACTATGCTTGCTGGTAGAAGTTTCAGAATGAGAGATGGTTGTGGAACTTAATGGCATATCAAGGGATTTTCTGGGCTCAGCTGGGCGAAATGCACTTGTGGCAGCAGAGCCTTTCCATCCGAACTCCCCTTTGACCCTCAATAGCTCCTCCGGTGGAACAAACGGACCTTTGGCGGCGGCAGCTACAGTAATGGAGGCAGGCACACTACAGGAAACTGAGGATACAGCAAAAGGCAAAGGGTTCATAATATGGACATTTGATAAACATCCAGCAGCTGTAAAGTTGATTGGCTCCCCGTATTTCCCCTCGTCAGAAATAAAACCTTCATTTAAGTCAAACTTCACCTTTGAAACCGACTCTGGAGCAGCAGCAGAGACAGAAGAAGTCTCTACATTTGCAGATCCACATTCCTTTGTTTTATCTTCAACAGCAGAGAAGTTTAATTCTCTAGATTCCCCAAGTTTCCGCACTTCTGCATTTGAAAATTCAGGTCTCTCCTTCTGATTGGGTAACACACCAGAGTTCTGCACAGGGACAACATCTTTCCTTTCGACAATAGCTTCACCCTTCTGATTTCTTGTAGTAAAGTCGGTTTCAACACCGGCTTTCCCCTCAACTGAAGCTTCACCAGTTCCTTGATCAGATTTTGTCTTTTCAGACAGATCAACAAGATTCATACTTGCTTCATCAGACCGTCCACCTCTCACTGCGGTGGGATCTACACTTGAACTAGTCAGTAGGCGCTCTTCCTTGTCACTTCCCTCCATCTTTACCACAACAGAAGATGGTTTCGTCTCGGTACTAGCAATGTTAAACACCCTGTTCACGCCATTTTTGTCCTCACTTTCAAATTTAGAAGTGCAGATTTCAACTGTCGGTTTCTGGTCTTCGAAGCTTGCAATTGCATTAGTGACCTTGTCTCCTAATACTGAAGTACCATCCCCACCTAATTTAGCATCTAGAGCACCTTCAAATTTGACCTCACAGGACACCACCTTTTCCTCCTGGAATTGTTTGCTTAATTCACCATCAATTCCTCCTGGAATTGTTTCCACCTCACCTGACTTCTCAGTTTTCTCTAAATTTTCTCCAGCCGTCTGTGAATCAATGCAGGGAGAGTTAAACTGTTTATTGCACCCACCTGTCATTGTCTCTTGAGAAGGTGAAAAGGAGGCCTTTCTATCTCCAGCTAACTCCATTGCAGCACCCTTGGACGGATGCAGTTTATCCTCAGACCATGAAGCACTAGCACTGGTGAGTTTCTCTCTATTACTATCATCATCATTTCTACGGTCACCAGTAGAGATATCAGCAGAAGGTGACTTTGACTTAACGTCATCCCCTGTGCAAGCCTCTTCAGCAGCAGGGGTATTTCTTTGCGGAGAAACAGAAGGTGAAACCATGTCAGACTTGGACATTTCTTCAGCAGCCACACTGGCAAGGAGATTCATTCCAATAGCATCACCCAGTAACATAGGCACGTTGGATTCAGAATATTTTACACAGCTCTCAATCAAAGCATTCATGGAGCTAAAAGAAGCTTCGTGCAGCTTTCCAGACTTTGGTTCAGTCCCTGATGTACAAGCAGCTCTAACTTCTGCTGATTTCCTGCCGTCATCAACAATCTTGCTTCGCTCTTCCTCTGGAACAGCAGCTGGTGATCCATCGCCATCATCAGAACCAGTTAGTATATCTTTGAAATCATTACTCTGCCATGATTCAGCATTGGCATCAAAATTTGATCGATATGCATCAGTCTTTTCCTTTGATGTTCGGTCAAAGTGATCATTCTTTTCAGAAAGCGCAGGAGAAGAAGCTCGGCTGCTCATGTTGGTAGGGTCCTCATAGGATCCTCCACTGGCACTCTGTGCAGGACTGCGGCCCCTGTTAGATATCTTAACTATCAATTTGTGACTACTCCCCTCAAGAACTGGGACATCAACAGTTTTCTCACCACTCAATGCGGACTGCGGCAACTTTTCTGAGGTAGGATTCCTATGTGAACTTCTGCTTGCAGGACTCTCCTTTTGGCTTCCAGATACTGATGATCCAGGATATCCATTAATTGACTTCCGGTGACGAGAAACACCAGTAGAGATCTTGATGCTGTTCATTGACACGGCAGTTGAACTCCTCCCGTCCTCCTTCCCTGAGTGCGACTGACTGTGGTTGTGAGACTGGCTAGAACTGCTGCTCTTGTCTTCCCTAGCTAAAGGAACATCACAAGACCCACCGACCGAAACTCTGAGCTGACCCTCTTTTCCAGATGCAGGTGATGATGCTGGTTTTGTTGAGCCCGGGGACAAGGATGCAGGCTTTATAGTAGTCTCCCCTTGTGAAGTCTTTATCGAGGCCATCTTAGATGCAGAAAGCTGTGCAACTGCACCCTTTGTCACATCATTTGAACCACCAGGATTTTTGCTAATACTATGAGAAGCCTCAGGCAACCTGGATTTAGAAGGCCATGTGACAGCCTGATTTGAACCAGACTTGGCATCAATGATGTTCATTTCAGCTTCTACCCGTTTCTTCCATGTGTCAACTAAACTTCGTGCCTTCCTCTGTATTTCCGTGTTCTTATGCTGCCGCAAGTGATTAACAGACCTGCCAATATGGCACATCTGCAGTGCTTGAAGGTTCACGGGAAGCTTATCAAGAGCACGAAGCAAAACAAAGAGAAATTCTTCAACCGATTTGTCACCATCTTTTGTGTTACTACATTCACCAATCCGCCCCTTATGAACATCTTGAAGCCACTCGTCTAACACAGGTAGACCCCTTAACTGTACAAACCTTGTAAGACAGTCAAAATTTTCAGTTGCAGCTACAACACTTGCAAGAATTGAACGACTGATCAAATCCATTTTCCTCTCATTTCTATCTGGCTGCATGAGGTGAACTAGCTTCTCAACCCCTTCAGAGTTTACAAGCCCTCCTTTCTCCGTAATTTTAGAAATTTCAGATTTTAATACGCTTTCAGATTTGATTTGACCAGAATCTATATCATCTGTTTTGATTGATCGTTCACGTTTAATTGATTCAGAGCCCTGATCTCCCCGCTCCCTCTTCTTTCCCTTGACATGTGGAGGAAAAGAAGTTACACTGCTTTGTACATTATCTGCACCTGGTTTCAATTGTGATGTTGACATGGACCCATTCATTGGTTTTGAAGAACGACTACCCGGTTGTACTGTTGCATGCATCTCTACTCGCGTCTTGTTTAATAGTTGACCTACTTCTTCTTGTAGCTCCTGCAGAAGAGAAATACTGATGTATGAGTAAAACGTGAGCAAGACAATCAAGTACATTAATGCATGAGAAGTGCGCAGTTTCTCCTTTCTCCTAGCATCTTTAGACACACACCCGACCCAAAAGAAGAGCCCCAAAATCCTTCTGTCTCTTATGAAAACAGATCAAATAATAAAAAAAAAGAATCTCTTTTTTTGTTCAATCTTCAACTGCCTCTTTTTTTTTTGCTTGAGATAATAATCTTCAACAGGTTAGCATAGGGAATACAGAACTACCAAGCAATAATAACCTACTTTGATGTAATCTTGGTCAGTTAACCACCATAAACACTTGTTTGAAATATCATAAACACGCCGGCAGATAAATGAGGATATCCCTGTTGGAAGTTCAGCACCTTTAGAAAGGAATGCAACTTTACACGGATGCAGTAGTGATGCAGCAGGAATCTCATCCCTATGAAAGGAATAAAAGATTTCGTTGGGTGCGGCTTCCGGAAGGATGCCCTTGCCAAGCTTAAGCTCAGCAGGTCGATAAATCCAATTAACACCTAACTGCAGGTTATTATCTTCACTCAACTTTAGCCTTCGGATTATTCCAATGAAAGGAGGGGAATCATGAGGTGGTTTGAACAAAGCACAATCACCCACACTAACTTTGCGACCATCCTGCAAAGAAAGGATAAATTTTCAACTTTACAGGGTAAAGATGTTCGCAATAGAGAAAGACATAGATAGTGAGAGCTCCCAGTAAATGGGGGGGGGGGGGGGGGTGCTACAGAGGAGCGAGGAAAGCTATCATCCACATTTTCCCCATGTTGTACAAAAACTTGCAGGTACGTAGTTTTCCACATAGGTTATATTGGCAATTTTATTTCCAAAAACTTCATTAAGTACAACCGATAGTATCAACAATCCGTGCAAAATATGGTAAATCTCATCTCTATGAAAGCAGTAGTGGTGTAGTTTTCCACATAGGTTATATTGGAAATTTCATTTCCAAAAATAGTGACTTACATTTACTGCTTGCCTCATCTAAACATCAAAAAAGAATCTATAAAAGTGGGCTCAAGGACATACAATCATGTAGCTAACCTAAGATAAAAGATTGTCCCCTACTTGGTAAAGCAGCCACTTGCATTGCTTCCCAAGGATTTATTTCTAGCAACAATAAATTTCTCAAAACACATAAAATACATTCTCTGACACCGTAACTTTGCTTGCTTTAGATTTTTATCTGGTGAGCTCCTCCTCAATAGCTTTATTTCCTTATCTAAACAAAGGAAATGGCAGACTACTAATTGCTAAACTCCACTTGGATACAATCTACTTTGTCACCGCATTCATCACAGTTGCAGAATTGATGTGAGAGAGTACATTGGACATCTTTTGCCATTACAACAATTTTTTCATCGACAAGAATATCAATTAACTTGTTGACTTCATGTTGGACCCAATGTCTTCAGATGCATTGAAAAAAATCTTTGGAACAGCTATTTGCTAGAAAAGAAAACAAGTAATTCTGAAACTCTCCTGTGCCCCCGAAGGCAAAACTTGAGACCAGCAACAATAACTTTACCTTGCTGTAAATGTCAAAATTTAAACAAATGCAGGAGATAGAACATTATCATTCAATATGACAAAGCAAGAAACAAATAAAGTCCCACACGATCATGTCCAGTTTCCCCCCACACAGTACAACATTATGCATCTATACAAAACCAGAACAAGCTACTCATGAATTTTGAATGCAAATAACTGACTGTAGTCTATATCCAACCATGCAACACCACAACAAGCTTCGCTGGGTAGAGTGATAAGATCTTAAAACAACTTCCAGCCCAGGATACAGGGATGCCCATTTCCCAGATAACTCGAGATGGAAAAATATACAAGAAAAACCCGGGCATAGGACACATCCTTGATCAGTACTACTGGAGATCAACCTGCAACCTGAACCGGGCTTCTACAATACCACAGATAAAAGTAACAAAAAGCAAAGTACAAAAAAATAGAAGAAATTGAAGAAATTTTCTTTGCGAGAAGGAAAAAACACTGCAGGTCTAATCAAGGGAATAAATGGAAATGAAAAAGGCAATACGAGAAATTAAGGAAAAATCGGAAAAACCCACCAAGGCAATACCTTGCAGAACGAATCAGCGGTAACAGTAGAAACAACAGAAGAATCACCGGCGGCTACAGTCGTCGTGATCGTAACCGGCATGTGCTGACCACCAATCGAGCGTCGACAAAGTTCACTTTCCCTTTGTCCCTTCCCATGCATAATACAAATCGACTGGCATCTTCCCCAATTAATTCAGCACCTCTTCTAACCAATCCAACCTCAAACATCAATTATCTAATCCCCAGTCAATTCTGAACAATATCCACCAAACCCTAGCAAAATCCCCAATTTTTTCCAAGCCCCTGGCAACCCTAGAAATCCCAAATTCTCAAGACGCAAAGCCCTCAATCGCCCTTAAATCGTCACAAACCCTAACTTCCTTAACTCAATTCCAAGGGCAGCGCGTCAATTCTCCGATCTGCAACCCATCAAATTAAAGCTCAAAAATTCTAGATCCAATTAATTCAATTCACACACACAAATATACACACACATAAATAGAACCACATAGACATATCGAGAGAGATAGAAAGAGAACAAACCTTCGTAAATTTTACGACCTAGACGACGAGTGAGAGAAAATGTGTTTTAGAGAGAGAAAAAACTGTGGCTGAAGAAAAAGAGATTATAACGTATAAATATTTTATTTAGTGTAAATAAATAGAGCGATGTGTGTGTTTTTCTACGTTCGTGTATGTGAGAGAGAAAGCAATAAATTACAACAAAATTGAAAGAAAAAAAATCAGAAAGAGAAAATGATGTCTCAGGCGGCAAAGGTAAAGTTGTACTTTTTTTTTTTTTTTTTTTATAATCAGGGTTTCTGCGTGCATACCGACTACTTCATTTGGTATTACCTGGGACGTCCGGAGGTAATAAGCACCGGTCCTTCAACACTATTACCAGGTAAATCGCGGGATGTGCTCCGTGTAGCGCTTTTTACGGGAGCGTACAACCGATCAATGAGACAAGGTCAAATTCCCCAACATGCAGAGTTTCTTCGTGCTTGCGGGGAATCGAACCCACGCTGTCCCATGCCAGAGTGCCTTATAGCGCCCAGGCTTTGCCACTGGACTATGCCCCGGAGGACAGGTAAAGTTGTACTTTTACTTTGTGGGGTGGTAGAGAGAGAAAGAATGACAGCTTCAACAACTTTATCCCTTATATATATATATATATATTTTTAAAAAATATCGTGCTGAGGTTATTTTATTTTTAGTTAGAGGTTTTAAATTTAAATGCAATTCGATTATAAAAAGAGGAGTGAAAGTCGCTTGACAGCAAAAAATTGAGCGAAAAGCCACTCGACTTTAAGTAGTAGAAAAAATTTATTGATTAGAAGCTTTTGAACCCTATGTGAACACAAATTTCAGTATACTCAAGACTTTGATCCGCGTATGAAAAAAAAAAAAAAACGTTGGAGAAAAAGCGGGCAAAGGGGGCAGGGCATTGGTAACATCACCCACGTAGGAGTTTAAAAAAAAGTGATGTGGAATGCGACTGTGACTAATACTAAACTAAGGTTTTAGGGTCGGATTGACTGATCTAATAAGGATGTTAGCGTAAATCATTGGACTGTTTTTCCTATAAATCATTTTTCCCTGTGTGTCTTTTTCTGTGGGAATTTTTATTGGTATTGGATTCATCACATACCCAATTGTTTGTGCTGTTTTCGTACGCATGTGGTTGGGTGATTCACTGGGCCTATTAAGAGTTTTATTGTTTGATTGAGGGGTTGATTTGGAGTTTTAAAGAAATTGGAGGGTCCTTTTGTTTTAAAGTGATGTGCAAGTAAAGGGTAAAAGGGCATATGGACATTAAGGTTGTCTTCTGATGTACCAACACTTCATGAAGTATGTTTTCTGAGCCATTCCTTCCCACTCTGCTGCCCAAAATTGGGTGCAGAAAATTTTGCCAAAAAAATTATGCTGTTACATTCAATGAAGTTGCACTTTGTTGTTATTATGGAATTATATTAATAATGTAAACATATATATATAACCTAAGTTGCGATAGTATATATATGTAAAGTTATGATGTTACTTGTTACTCCATCCGGATAAAAAAAAGTGTTCATTTAGCATTTTTTTAAAGAGTTTCACTTATCAAATTAAGAAAAAATTAAACTTATTTTTTCAGATTTGTCTTTATTAAGTGTTAGGTTGCAAAATCTCAATACCTATTTAATTAGGAACATTTTAGTCAAATTATCTATTTTTGTCTAAAAATTAATATTTTCTTAATTGATGTGTAAATAGCTAACTGGACACTCTTTTTGATCCGGATAATACTACTTTTAAGTAATCTAATTACTTTTAAGTAATCTAATTATGTTGTTAGCTTTTAATTTCCGAGTGCATATTTCATCTTATGCGGTACTCTTAGTTCATTAATATGGAACTTAATGGCAATGGGAAATGTGGCTTATCAGATGCAATTAGCTATGCTTCTACTCCATATACGTTTTGATTAGTCGTATCATCAAAAGTTAAATTTTCATGTGTTTCTCTTGTGACAATATTTTTTACGCTACCAAAATATATGAAACTTAAACTCTATAAATATAGTAACACTTCTCAATTTCATTAACCTTTACCTTTTCCCCTTTTGTTATGTCTTCTTGTGCCTTCATTCTATAGCCTATTATTTTTACCGCTAAAAATGATATTTAGGATAACAATTAAATTTGTTTAAAATGGGTTAAATACAAGTAAATCGTGTCACCAAATTCTTTTTCTGGTAGTTAAACCGAGAAATATATGAAAGATGCAAAAAAATAAATAGACAATGGTTAATAGAATAATAAGAAGCTTGTGATATTCCAAGAGCTCAATAATGGAGTTAGAGTTACAAGTGCAAAGAATGAAATGCACATTCCTTCTCCTATAAGGTATATTTAACCTTTCAAACCCTAGACTTTTCCATATGTAGTACGAATGAAATGACTGTTGGAAATTTACCTTTGGTGGGAGTTGCGTCCAACCATCTTTAATGACTTAAACACTAGGGTTCCGCATGTTGGAGATTTTGATTCTTCACACGTGCATAATCTACTAAGTAAGTAGATGACCGTAGGGCCAAGGATCGTCAAATTTCATTGAGAAATGAAAGAGATATTGGTCTACAAGGTGAAGTGTTTGCGTTCAGCTTTCTCATTTTGTGAAGACGTATGAGGACAAGAAAAATAAAAATTGATCTCATTATTAGCACAAAACTCCCGAAACACCCCATTATCATATTCTTTGCCATTATCACATTGAATAATTTTGATTTCCAAGTCGAATTGGGTTCTAATGAATGCTCTAAATTTTAAGAAAGTAGAAAAAATTGAGATTTTTTTGCTATCGGAAAAGTCCATAAAAAATAGAATAATCATCCAAAAATAGAACACAATAACGATGACCCAAAGAACTGAGAACGGGAGATGTCCATAAATCACTATAAATAATATCAAATGGCATGAAAGTATGAGAATTAGAGTCTACAAATGGCAAGCTAACAATTTTCCCTAAAGAACAAGATTGACAATTCGGAGTACTACGCGTACCCTTACAAGAAATAAAATTATTTTTATCTAAGAAAGACAAAATAGACGACCCCGGATGACCTAGATGAGCATGCCACGAGGAAGGAGCAAAGGCTGCAAAAATTGATGGCAAGGCTTGACTCAAGAGACCGGAACACGGTGTGATAGGATAAAGATCTCCCCTACTATCACACTTCATGAGAGGACTCCCCGTCTTGAAATCCTTCACAAAAAACCCAAACGGGTCAAATTCAACAGAAACAAAATTATCAGTGGTCAATTTACGGACATACATCAAATTTTTAATCAATTTAGGGGAGTGAAAAGTATTTGACAACATCAAACCATAACCACAAATTCGAATTGAATTACCATCACCAACAATTATGCCACGATTGTTGCTCAAATTTGAATAAGATGAGAGAGTATAATGATCGGATGTCATGTGGGTAGTGGTTTCGGTGTCCATGTACTAATTCGGGTTTGACGGATTCAATCCAAGTGTGTGCATTGCGGCTTCAATGTCGATTTGTATGGGGCCCGCTGCATGATGGGCCTGCGGAGGTTGGAGCCCAAGAACACTTGCATAATGCCCCGATCCAATGCCATTTCGGGAATCACAGGCCCAGTTGGTATTGGGTCGATAGGGCTGTTGTGAAGCCCACTGGCCAGTGGCTGGAACGGTGGATGAATATGGGTTGTTGGGCCACTGCCTACGGCCAAGGGGCCTAAGGCTGGGACCAGTGGGTCGGTGGTCCATTGTAGCCGGCTGGGGCCCACCGTCATTGTTTCGGCCACCGTTACCATTGTCAAAACTGTCGTGTTTGCCCCCGCGATTTTTGTCATTATTTTTCTGACTATTTTTATGCCCCCTTAAGACCGGTTTAGGAACGAATTGTCGCCAAATTTCTGAGAATTAGTGGAGGATGTCATCATGACCACGAAACTAGCACTAGTAGAAGCCTTTTTTGACAAGCCGGCTTCTTCCAAAGTCAGCATGAAGCGGGCTTGGTAGAACTTCGGGAGAGGATTACTTTGACGAAGGAGAGTACCAATGCCACTATAGGCCTCGGAGAGGCCAGCAACCATCTGGAGAACAAGACGATCATCGCTAACAGACGCACCAACGTTGCAGAGTTGGTACGCCAATTCTTTCAACCTTTTGCAATATGTTGAAACATTCAGGAAATTTTTCATATGGACGTGGGAAAATTCCTGCTCAAGGGTAACAACTCTGAAATTTCGATTATATTGGAATATGTCACGCAGCCTATCCCAAGCAGCCATCGCCGTATCGTTCAGCTCAATAATCGTCTGCAACATGTCGGTAGAGATAGTGGAGTAAATCCACTGAAGGACGGTGGCATCAAGAGTCGTCCACAACTTAGGATCATCCTCGCATTTAGGCACCTCCGTATCCTCAGGAGCCGCGGGGATTATGTGATGGATGACTTGATGTGAACGTGCGTGAATTTTGAACAGTTCGGCCCACGTCGCATATTGGACGTTTTCTATTTCAAGAATAGGAGTGATGTGATTCTTGATGTTAGAAACTGTAAAGGTAGGGTGAAACGTGTTCTTAGCCATAATAGCAACGAACGATGTGAGAAAGGGATTTGGAAGAAAATTTTAGGAAGAAGAAAGAATTTTCGGGCACGAAAAACCGAGAACGAGAACTCGGAACCGAACTGTTTGGACGGAAAAGTAGGGAGGAAAATAAGAGACCTAGATTTTTGATACCGTAAAAGAAATAATCCCTTGATTATTTCCATTAATGAAAGAGAATATATACAATTTCTTTAATAGGAAAATCTTATTCCTATTCCTATTCCTATTCTAATCCCAAAACCCTATTTTAGTAGTACAAGAATCCTACAACTATGGTAAGTGTACAATACTAATTAATATAATTATTTTACACTAATTAAATGTGTCCAAAAACCGTGATATACACTTTTTATGATAAATGTATATCACAGGTATATACACCTTATTTATTAGAAACCATCGGTCCTAGTTTTTTTTTGGTAACTTTTTTTTCTTTTGGCTTATATTTATATAGTATTTAAATAATTTGTCATTTTTTAATATATATTAAATATCGATATTTATTTGTTAGTTTGATGGTTTTTATACATTAACTTAAAGTTGTTGTCCGTCTTAAAATTTCGAACCCCCAAAATTCAAATTTAGGCTCCGCCTTTGCGTAAAAGCATATCAAAGCCAAAGAATGTCACTTCTGCCAAGTGATGTATTTTTAAATCATTTTATGAACTGTTTTGAATTCTTCTACTTCCCATCAAAATTCAAGAAATACTTCTCTGTAAAATTTCTCTAATATCTGTAGATATATTGGCCACCTTTTTATGCTAGAAATAACAATTATTGTCGCTTGGTTGTGACCATCTATGATTGAAATGAATGGCTGTCATGCTTGTATATGCACCTTATCTTTGTAATATTTTATTTTTCTTCTTCTTCTTCCTTTTTTTTTACAATCAAATTTTGTATTCTCCATTTTTGTTTACTTTCTAGCAATTTGAGGCAAAAAAGAACCAAAGAGTCCTTGCAAATATTATATTTATTCTTTTTAACTCTCTTTATCGTTGTTGCTCTACTTTGAGAAGGCATGGAAAGAGAAACGGTTAATTGTTACTCTTCTAATTAATTCATTCTATGAATATTCTTTTAAAAGTAACTAATTCTATGAACATTTTTCGAAAGAATTCCTTTACGATAATTTACGCTAATTCACATTTTTCTCAAGAGTCATATCCAAATGGATAACTTTTAGCAATATATTTATGTCTATAAGCAATGTTTTACGAAACTCATGATTTTGCTAATGTTCTCTCATATACTTTCTATGTAATAAATCAGTATAAACATGTCTTTTCAAAATCTTAATAATATATTCCCAGGCACAAAAAAATGTATCCCCATCCCCATGACAAATCATTTCACGTTTTCACTTCTATCCTCACTATCTTTGATATAATTTGCGAAATTTGAATCACTGATCGACCACCCTCTTCATATTATTAGCGAATATTCTCCGAATATTCACAGTATATTTTGTAATTATGATAGATGTATATTTAAGGTAACTTATGATTCTTATTATATTAGGAATCAACCATTTAAGGTAAGTTAGGATTCTTATTGTATTAGGAATGAAACTCTGTACAACTATATATATTGTGATTAATGAAACGATTCCTTAAGGGAAATTATTCCAATCTTACATGTTATCAAGAGTCAAACCCTAATCCCTACTCTTCTCTTTTCTTCCTCTCGGCCGACGCCGACCACCACCCAAAATTCCCTTCCTCTCGGCCGACGATAATAATTTGCCACCATGTCTCGCCCTACTTCCCCCACCAATTCTGGTTCTTCCACTGGCACACTTGACAACCCCCATCAACGTTCATCGTCTTCTTTTCATCCGGCATTCGCCGTTACCAACATCAAAATTTTTATCCCTATCATTTTTTACCAAGAAGACTGTCAATATTCCATGTGGATAGAACTGTTCTATATTCATGCATATGCGTACAATGTGCTCAACCATATTGATGACTTTGTTCCTCGTCCAACCGATGTTGCAGACTCGACCTGGCGTCGCCTTGACGTCATCGTCAAACAGTGGATCTATGACACCATCTCTAAAGACTTGTTGTGTACTATCATGAAAACATGTGCTACGGCACGTGAACTTTGGGTACAGTTAGAAGAATTTTTTCAGGATAATAAAAATACTCGGGCCGTGTATTTGGAAGAACAGTTCAATAATACGCGTCTCGAGAATTTTAACATGTCCGAATATTGTAAACAACTGAAACTCATAACTGACCAACTT
Source organism: Anisodus tanguticus (assembly GCA_034509755.1). Classification (NCBI taxonomy): domain Eukaryota; kingdom Viridiplantae; phylum Streptophyta; class Magnoliopsida; order Solanales; family Solanaceae; genus Anisodus; species Anisodus tanguticus. Next base: position 9,603,698 of record CM067554.1, on the reverse strand, counting down.
TCCAATGTAGGGACATCTCTTTCAGAGAGCAAGATGGTACTTCAACTAGTTGTGGGGTTACCGAAAGGTGAATATGATAAACTTACAACGATGATTCAACAGGCCGACCCCCTACCAAGCTTAAATAAAGCACGTTCGCAACTTTTGTTGGAAGAGACCCGTCGTGCTAAACAAGAGGAGCACAATCACAAGGCATTAGCCGTTGACGGCATGGCACCACCGGCGGCCACCTCCACCCAGCCACTATCGCAAGACCACCACCAGCAGCAGTCCCGCGATTGAGGGTGTGGCGGCAGAGGTCGTGGTAACAACAATAAGGGGAAAGGTCGCGGCAAGGGCAATCGGAACCAGCAACAGGCCGGCCCAGCACATGCTGCCTAATATCAGTGGGCTAGACAACCCTCTTGGCCCTATACCGGGAACTGGGCCTCGCATGCATGCCCCTACCCGATATCAGGGCCCCAATTCCAGCAAGGCTGGCAGCCAGGCCTCTTAGGCTCCGCACCCACCAACCGGTAGGCCCACCAACAGTAGCAGGCCCATCTGGTAGCAACAGTTCAGGACCCGCAAGGCAACAACCTGGCCCCCACCGATTTGGGTCAGGCCCTCAACACCGTGAACCTTCAACAACCCGACGATAATTGATACATGGACACCGGAGCCACATCTCACCTCACCCGGTCGTCAGGTAACTTATCTCAACTGCTTCGGTAAAAGTGTCCTCAATTTATTACTGTCGGCAATGGTCATCACATTTCATTTTAAGGTTACGGTAACACACATACCAAACATCCCCACCCGCCTTTCTCCCTAAATCACGTCCTTTACACTCCTAACATCATTAAACACTTAATCTCTATTAGAAAATTCACTCGCAATAATTCTGTATCTGTCAAATTTGACCATTTTGGTTTTTCTATGAAGGATCTCAATACGGGGAAAATTCTTACGCGCTGCAATAGTGTGGGAGACCTCTACCCTTTCACTCAATCTTCCGTTGTCAGACCGCATTCACCTCTATCCCTTGCAGCTATCTCTTCCTCAACTTGGCACAACAGACTCGGGCTACCCGGAGACCCTGTTTTAATTTTCTTAGGACTACTAAGCGTATTCAATGTAATAATGGGAAACTTGCCCAACATTGTTTTTCTTGCCCGCTTGGAAAGCATACTCGTCTTCCATTTATGTCATCCAACAATGTTACTTTTTCTCCTTTTGATATTGTTCATGTTGATTTCTGGACATCTCCGGTTGTTAGCTCTTTGGGTCACAAATTTTATCTAGTATTCTTATATGATTTTTCACATTTTGTCTGGATTTACCAACTGAAATTCAAATCTAAAGTTTTTGCCAAGTTCCTCGAATTTCAAAAATTTATTAAAACACAGTTTGAAAAATCTATCAAATCTTTCCAATGTGATAACGGACGTGAATTTAATAATTCGGCATTTCACACTTTCTGCTCTAAACAAGGCATGGTTTTCCATTTCTCCTGTCCCTATACTTCCTCCCAAAATGGAAAGGTTGAACGAATTATACGTACCATCAATAACATGGTTCGCACCATGTTGTTTCATGCCTGTCTTCCACCGCCATTTTGGGTCTATGCTGTTAAAATGGTAGAATCCCTCCTTAATATTTTACCCACTAATACTCTTCAAAACAAGACCCCCACCGAAGTTCTATACCGTAGGATCCCGTCCTATAACCAACTCATAATTTTCGGTTGCCTATGCTACCCCAATCTAGCCTCTACTGCCCCTCACAAATTAGCACCACGAACTACGCTTTGTGTCTTCGTTGGTCTAGCGTCTAATCATAGGGGTTACCTGTGCTATGACCTGTCCACTCGTAAAATCATTATCACCCGCCATGTCACATTTGACGAGACATATTTTCCAATCTTCGGAAATTTCAAACCACAGACTACACATTTCTTGATGACACAGATTTGTCCCCTACCAGTCAAATCACTGTTCCACTTTCCGTCCATTGTTAACGCGTAACGTCGTCGGCGCCGATAGTCTCACCACCACCAGCGATCATCACCGACATCATCCGTACGACAGAGAGATCCCTGTCACTCATTCCCACGGTCGAACAGCCACTGCCACCACCAAACTCCCGATCGGTTGTCCTGAAACCCTCTCACCGACACATCTCTGATCCACCCTCACATCGGAAATCTGCAACCACTACCCACGCATGTACTGCCAAGCTCTACCATCTCGCCACCAATATCGACAGCCACCAAATACCCCCAACCAGTTACCTCCTCCACCCATTACCGGCGACTCCCAGAATCCGAATTCGAATTCTGAAACCGAAGCCCAGAAGTCACTGCCTACCCACCATATGGAGACTCGTGCACAACAAGGAATTTTCAAACCCAAGGTCCATTTTAACCTTTCCACACAAACCATATCACCTATTCCAAAATATCTGAAACTAGCCAAACTGGACCCTAATTGGAATGCAGCCATGTGCGAGGAATTTAATGTTTTAATCAAGCAGAACACTTGGGATTTGGTACCTAGGCCGAAAGGTGTGAATGTTTTCCGGTGTATGTGGCTATTTCGTCACAAGTACAGAGACAGTGGTGACTTGGAGCGGTATAAGGCAAGACTGATTGCTAATGGCACTAATCAGCAGGAGGATATTGATTATGGTGAGATATTCAGTCCGGTTGTTAAATCGGCTACTATTCGGACTATTCTCAGTATTGCTATGGGCACATTGGCCGATTTATCAGCTTGATGTCAAGAATACATTTCTTCATGGGGATTTAAAAGAAATTGTGTACATGCATCAGCCCTCTGGCTTTGTTCATCCGCCAGTTCCGCAGTTTGTATGTAGTCTCAGAAAGTCATTGTATGTCTTGAAACAGGCACCCCGCGCTTGGTATGATCGTTTTGACAGGTATCTTATGCAGATCATATTTGTATGTAGCATGTGTGATAACTCTCTCTTTACTTTTCATCGAGGTAGTAACACTGCTTATTTGCTATTATATGTGGATGACATTGTTCTTACTACCTCCTCTGACGGTTTGAAGAATGAAATCATTGCTCTACTCAAAATTGAATTTACTATGACCGACTTGGACAAAATGAGTTATTTCTTGGGTATATCCGTGACCAAATCCGCAGCTACTATGTTTTTATGTCAGCGCAAATATGCGAAAGAGATAGAGTACAGGGCTAAGATGGCAAATTGTAAAATTATGCCAACTCCGGTTGACTCGAAATCCAAGCTCAGTGCAAATGAGGGTGCGCTAGTGTCTGATCCCACTCTATATCGAAGTCTTGCAGGTGCCCTTCAGTATCTTACATTCACTAGGCCTGATATTGCATATGTTGTTCAGCAGGTGTGTCTGTTTATGCACGACCCTCGAGAGTCCCATTTTGCGGCCCTCAAACGTATTATCAGATACATTAAGGGCACATTGGACTTTGGACTGCATCTCTACCCCTCTGCCCCGACCAAGTTACTCTCCTACACGGATGCAGATTGGGCAGATGCCGGACACACGTCGCTCCACCTCGAGCTCTTGTGTATTTCTTGGGGATAATCTCATTTCATGGTCCGCCAAGCGACAGGCCACGCTATCCCGTTCGAGTGCTGAAGCAGAGTATCGCGGAGTTGCTAATGTCGTTGCTGAGCTCTGTTGGCTCTAAAATCTTCTTTTGGAGCTCTAGTGTCCACTGCGTAAGGCGTTTATAGTCTACTGTGACAACATATCTGTCATCTATATGTCTCACAATCCGATCCAACATCAGCGGACCAAGCATATCGAGATGGACATTCACTTTGTGCGTGAGAAGGTTGCCCTTGGTCAGGTCAAAATATTACACGTGCCTTCCTCCTATCAGTATGCAGATATTTTCACAAAGGGTTTACCGCGACAGCTCTTCACCGACTTTTGATCCAACCTTAGCGTTCGGCCTCCTCCCGCTCCGACTGAGGGGGAGTATTAGCGAATATTCTCCGAATATTCACAGTATATTTTGTAATTATGATAGATGTATATTTAAGGTAACCTATGATTCTTATTATATTAAGAATCAACCATTTAAGGTAAGTTATGATTTTGTGTATGTAAATTTTGAAGTGTCACTTATAAGCTTGATTGGTGGAATAGAAATATAATAAATATTACTTCTTTGATTCTTCATAGTCTTACCTGTTATTTTATCTTGTTCTCACCATGGCTACATAGTCCTTTCTATTTTTCGTTGAAACCCGTATAGAGCTAATGTCGAAAATGATGCTTAGTATTTTTCTAGGTTTTATTAAGGGACGTTATCTGAACAATGTTTGACTTGTTTCGTTTGCTAAAGCAAAAGTAGTGAATTAATAATATTTTTATTAGTTAATTTTCACTCTCACGTTATTAATTGAAAGGAGTTTCTAAGATTTTTTTTTTTTAGAATTTCATAAAATTCATTAATCAAAAGAGTGTAACTTAAGCAAGGCTAACTGGTATTAAAATTATTTTGCATTATAATAAATAAATGAAAATAATAATTATAAATTAATCAAAATAAAAGATGTAAACATATATGTCAAATAAAGAGAGATGAGTTACAAAACCAAACCTGAAGGTAGATCTATGAAATTATTAATTTTCAGTCTCACGTTATTCATTTCAAAGGAGCTTTTAAGAAAAATTTAGAATTTCATAAAAAAATAATAATCAAAAGAGTGTAACTTAAGGAAAGGCAAACTGGTAAGTTGATAATTATTTTGCATTATAATAAAGAAGTAAAAATAATTACTATAAATAAATCAAAATAAGAGAGGTTATATATTTCAAATAAAAAGAAATGAGTTTGAAGTAGATCTCTGAAATTATTCCTACCTAAAATTAAATCTTTTAATTTATATTAAAAAAAGATGACCCCCTCTGATTTGTTGATGTGCGGTATAGAGGTTAATTTTTGCTTATGATACCATAAAGTTCCTATTTGTACCATTCTAATTGGAATCAAACAACAAGATGGAATACGTATCTTCTATACAAAAACTACTGCTAATTTAAAGAAATTCTATTCAAGGGTTCTATTGTCACAACTCACAAATCACAATAATATGCTTCTCCTTTTTCTTCTCCTCTTTCGTTTGTTATTAGAGTTTTCTTTCATCATTTTTTTTGGTGTTGGAAGTGTTGTGTATCACAAATTGTGATACATTTGGCTTTAAAGTTATTTTTAACCGTATTAGGTTCCTTAATAAATTAAAGGGTACAACTCTTTACGAAAAGACACTTCAAAAATGTTAGTTTTTCTCTTGTTTATTCATTTTTTAATTAGAACACTTAGATGAGTATTTTAGTAATTTAACTTCTAAGTTTTGGAGTTCATACTTTTAATATAATATAAATATAGATATGACGATTTTTTTATTTATTTGCTATAGAAAAATAAGATAATAAATTCTTTTTTTCGTAGGAGATAATAAATTCAACATGAGATTAGTTTCCGGTAATCATTATACTTTCTACCTTTTCTAGAGATTGATTAAAATGAAGATGATCATATAACATGACAAACATGTAATACACACTCATAATTAGTATTAAAATTATAGTAGATACGAACTAAAATCATGAATGTTTATCTATTAATTTAAAGTCAGAGAGCAAATTTATTGAGTTTCCAAGGTTTTCATTGAGCTTTCAAGGTTTAACTTTAAAAGTCGGATCCATGTTCCCCTCAACAAATACTGATTAATTCAAATTCTTGACGCATATATTAATCCCATATTCTTGTCAAATCAAAATATTTTATCTGAAACAAATGGAATACTAACTAATACGAAAGAAGGCCGACCATTATAGGAGCAAACCACGAAATCTCGAATTAAGCTCTCTATATCTTGGTTGTTAATGCTGATGAAAGTTTGCGTCTTTCAACTTCTATCACACTAAACAACAACAACAATAACAACATATCCAGTAAAATCTCACAATATGGGGTCTAGGAAGGGTAGAATGTACACAGACCTTACCTCCACCTTGATAGGTGGAGCGGCTTTTCCGGGAGACCCTCGGCTCAAGACAAAACATAATCAGGCAAAGCAAGCAAAGCAAAACAAAGTATGAGAAACGACCAGCCTCAGACGAGAAATTAAAACATTGTGGACATGCAGATAGTAAAAATCAAATACGCAATGGTAGCGCATTCTAACAACAGGAAGCAGTAGCTAACACAACTAAATAAGATAAATAAATTACACAAAAAGAACACATAGCAGCAGGAATCAAACTAAGTGTGACAGGTTAATCAAGCCTACAATAATAACACTACACTATCATTTTGTAAGCGTAAAGAGGACTATGCTCAGCTACCTACTATACTTCTACCCTAATCTGTGTCCTTCACAACCCCCTATCTAAGGTCATGTCCTCAGTAAGTTGTACATGCGCCATATCTCGTCTAATCACCTCTCCCCAATACTTCTTTGGCCTACATCTACCCCTCCTGAACCTGTCCATAGACAACCTCTCACACCTTCGCACTGGGCCATTGTGCCTCTCCTCTGCACATGCCGGGACCATCTCAACCTCGCTTCCCACATCTTATCCTCCACCGAGGCCACTCCCATTATGTCTCAGATATCATCATTTTTAATCATATCCCTCCTTGTATGCCCACATATCCATCTCATCATCCTCATCTTTGCGACTTTCATCTTTTGGATGTGCAAAGTCTTGACTAGCCAACACTCTGCCCCCATACAACATAGTCGGTCTAACCACCACCCTATAGAACTTGCCTTTAAGTTTTGGTAACACTTTTTGATCGCACAAGACTCGAGATGCGAGCCTCCATTTCATCCACCCTCCACTAATACGACGTGTGACATCGTCATCAATCTCTCTGTTCCCTTGGATAATAGACTCGAGATACTTGAAGTTTCCTTTCTTTTGAATGACCTGAGTACCAAGCCTCACCTCCACGCCTGTCTCAAGGTCGCTTTCGTTACTGAACTTGCACTCCAAGTATTCTGTCTTGGTCCTATTCAGCCTGACCCCTTTAGACTCCAGAGTCTGTCTCCAAACTTCCAGCTTAGCGTTCACTCCGTTGCGAGTCTCAGCAATCAAGATTATGTCGTCTGCAAATAACATACACCATGGCACCTCCACTTGAATTTGTTGCGTCAGTCCATCCATCACCAAAGCAAATAAGAATGGGTTAAGACCTGATCCCTGGTGCAGCCCCATCATCATTGAAAAGTGTTCCGAGTCTCCTCCTACTGACCGTACCCTAGTCTTGGCTCCATCATACATATCCTTGATAGCCCTAGTGTACGTTACAGGTACACCTCTAACCTCCAAACATCTCTATAGAACCTCCCTAGGGACTTTGCCGTATGCCTTCTCGAGTTCGATGAAAACCATATGTAAATATTTCTTCCTTTCCCTATACTGCTTCACCAACCTCCTAAAAATAATTATGCCTCAATTATAAATAAGTTGGAAAACTTTTGTTACACTAAGTTTACAAAATCGTAACTACGCTCGTATCAAACATGTATTATGGAAGTTCCCTTCCCTAAAAGAAAAAAGGTTTTGTGATGTTTTACTAATGTTTATTTCAAATATTAACTTAATCCGCTTCGGTGAATTAAAATAAAGGTTAGCACTATTGCGTGAATTTCATAAAACCACGATATTACTAGAATCAAGTGAACGTTAAGTTTACGTTCTTGTTAAGTATGTCTTTGGATAATTAATGAACTTGTAACAGCATCGCTTTTTTACCATTCTTGCTGCCAGTTAAAGTAAAACATGAAATATGTTCAAATTATGAAAGTAATTAAAATTATGGACATTTGGGCAACATAAAGGAAGTCACCCGCGATTCTCTTTCAGCTTTATGATAACATTTCTTAAATTGAAATGAAAATGGAAAAACAAAATGAAATAGTAAACGGTAAATATTAATATGAGGAAGGAGTTTGTGTATAATAATGAACCTACTTAGACGGTTAGGTTCAATGGGTAAAAAATTGATCTTGGGCATAACTCAATCCCAAAAGCTAATTTGTAGGGTGAGTATTGTCCAAGTCCATATAAGGACATGTTCCCATTGCATATCCGATGTGAGACTCTTAACACTCCCCCGCGCGTCTATACCTTGTTAACTGGAGCGTGGATAATATAATTTGGGGATCCAACATCGGTGAATATAGAATTGGAATGGGTCTGACTCTGATACCATGTAAAGAATGAATCTTGGGCATAACTCAACCCCAGAAGATAGCTTGTAGGGCGAGGATTGTTCAAATTCATATAAGGAGTTCATGTTCATATTTCATATCCAATGTGTGACTCTTAAGTCTTAACCCAATGAAAAAGACTCGCACAAAGTTGGCAGCTCACCTATTCTTCAACATTCTCTTAAATTGACCGTCATTATTCACCATACTAGTTATAAGACTCCGTGATGTGCACGGGCCAAGCACATGTGAAAATCTTGAAATTGGCGATATATATTTTATGAATTTTGGATTTGTAATAAAAATTTGCTATGTTTCAGTTTTTTTCTTTAGAGTTTAGAATAGTTAATCAAAATATCTGTTTTCCCTGGAATTAGATATATATATATATACACACGTTTGCATTAATAACTGTAAGTTTACTCTTCCATATGTACAAATCAGACAGAACAAGGCACAATATTCTAAAGCCTGGCATGTGATGCCATGTCAACATCAATTATTGGGATATGGGCCCTTAAAGGGCTAAAATGTCTTTACAGTAAAAGAAAAACAAAGCAGCAACAATAGCAAATTATACGGACCAATAAAATGAACTCAGCTAAAATGACCAAATTACCCTCGCTAGCAAGCAGGCATGTTGACGAAGAGGTGCCTGCTCCTAGCCTCTTATATATACTTATATAGTAGTAATTCCGATCATCAATAACTGCTATAGCTGGTAAATGTAATAAGTACTCCACTAATCGCAGTATTGTTTAGGGGAACACAAATGCTACTCCCTGAAATTATTTGTCACTTTTTTTTTTTACTACACACGCAACTTAGAAAATATTAATTAAGAGAAGTATTTGACCCACTTTACTCTTATTTTGTATTTAAATTATAATCTCTCTTTATTAAATGTTTACTATATTTAATTATCATCTTCATTAATGACGAAAGGTTAAAATTGAGAAAAAATAATTAATTATGCTTTGAACTTATAAAATAATAAATAATTTAAAAAAAATATGTTTAATAACCATGACAAATAATTTGAGACGGAGGGAGTACTGTTTAGGGGGGAAATAATTAAGTATATAAATAGATGGTGAGTTTCTGAGATAGACCCAAGGTAGGACGGATTTAGAGGTCCCAATTTCCCAGGGTACTATAGAACTAGGCGATTAGGCAATATATCCCCACGTCTAAGTCTTACTAAATTTGAACTTTGAGATTGACATGGTTAAATTAAGCCAGGCTACCATTGAATGAGTATTTAAACAGTGAAAATTTAGATTTAAAATTAAGAGCAATTCTAGCACGAAACAAGTTTTCCTACGGCGCTACCACCCAAATCGTATCTTTTTGTCAAAAGAGAGATAATTGACAATACAACATGGTTTAAAATTCAAACCAGGCATTTCAAAATACTGTGTACGCCAACAGCTGACTAATATATGTTGATTTGCTTGTTTTATTAATATACTAATTTAATACGTATACGTTGATATCAATTCAAAGCAGCATATTACGTGCCAAGATATGGTCGGCGTTTTAATGAGTCAGGTCAATCGAACATGAAGGCAACTTGTCATCGATAATACAGAACGAATATAAAGGCATTCATAACCCAAATAAAAGGTAGAGAAATAATCTTGAATCTTCTCCATCCTTTTTCCTTCATACTTCCCAAGGGTGGGGGACTGTACTGCATATATATATCATAGTACTGATTATTGGCAACAAATGTATGCACCAGAGCAACATTGGAGCTGCTGAAGGAGTAAATGCAAACGTGGAATGTGCTATTGAATTACAGCAATAACTTTTTCACTAGTACCTTACCTAACTAATTAAGGTGCCTGTGTTAACTAGAGTGACAACAGTATTTCACAAGCATGTATCACACACTCACTCACTCACACACACACACACACTTGGTTTTTATTTTAAGCATCCAATCTTTCAAACAAAATTGTCATCTCCATTACGTCCTAGTGAACTAGTTCATAGAGTTTGCAATCATGGATGTCAGGACAATTGTGTCCATAGACGAAATTTGTCAATCCCTGAACACAACACAAAAAAGTGACTTTCCTACATGTCATAGAAGAGGAGGTAAATCCAAATACTCATTACAGGGGGCATATAAACACTACTACCGAATGAGTGCAAATTATAGAGCATTTATCATCCTCTTCATCTCAGTTGACCTCCTTGGATCTGCTTCATCAATTGCTCTCTCAGTAAGAACATGCTTGATTCGGCACATTGACTTCCTTACCTGATATCAATCATTTGTCAGGAAGATGCTAATGCAAGAGAATCCATGAATCAGCAACATTTTAATGGCTCAGTGCCTCAAGGGTTCACATATCACATGCAGAGTTTTCAATTGTCTATTGATGAAAACAAAGAAAACTAAGATCAAATTTGTTTACTAGTTTTCAATTGTCTATCGATGAAAACAAAGAAAACTAAGATCAGATTTGTTTACTAGTCATAAACAATAAATAAATAAAACTGAAATGAGTTTGATTGCTTACCAAATATCGTGAGAAAATATACTGCTTTGGGCATCAAGGGGACGGGTGGTAGAATGGTAAAGTTCAAGAGAATGTGAAGCAAAGAAAGTGGCGTATGCGAAACTGGTAGAAAGCAAGGATGAGGTGGAGAAGTTGACGAATAGGGAATTAGTGGCAAGGAAGGAGACAAAGCTAGCGGTTACGGCGGCAAAAACGACTACTTTTAAACGCATGTACGTGAAATCAGAGGAAAAAGACGGGGATAAGAAGTTGTACAGACTAGCCAAGGCGAGAGAGGAGGACCCGTGACTTGGATTACGTGAGGTGCATCAAGGACGAGGACGTCAAAGTACGAGTGGAGGACGCGCGTATTAGACGGAGGTGGCAGTCTTATCTCAATAAACTCTTGAACGAAGGAGATAGATACATTGTGCTGGAAGATCTGGAGCAATCCGGAAGGTACCGGAAGTTTGGATATTGTAGGAGTATTAAGGTTGAGGAGGTTAAGAGTGTATTCGCAGGATGCGCAGGGGACGAGCGACCGGGCCTGATGAGATTCAGTTGAATTTTGGAAGAGCGAAGGCAGAGCAGTTTTGGAGTGGCTGACTTAGTTGTTTAATGTCATTTTTAAGACGGCAAGAATGTCCGAAGAATAGAGGTGGAGTACAATGATTCCTTTGTACAAGAACAAATGTAAAATCCAGAGTTGCAACAACTATAGGGATATCAAGTTGTTAAGCCATACTATGAAAGTTTGAGAAAGGATCGTGGAGATGAGGGTGAAAAGAGGCGTGTCTATTTTCGGGAATCAGTTTGAATTCATGTCGGGGCGTTCGAGTACATAATTCATTCATCTTATTAGGAGGGTCGAGCAGTATAAGGAAAGAAGGAGAGACTTACATATGGTTTTCATCGACCTCGAGAAGGCATACGACAAAGTCCCTAGGGAGGTTCTATGGAGATGTTTGGAAGTTAGAGGTGTACTTGTGGCATACACTAGGGCGATTAATGATATGTATGATGGAGTCAAGACCAAGGTAAGGACAATAAGAGACTCGAAGCACTTTTCAGTGATGACGGGGTTGCACCAGAGATCAACTCGTAACCCATTCTTATTTGCTTTGGTGATGGATGGACTGACGCGACAAATTCAAGTAGAGGTGTCATGATGTATGTTATTCGCAGACGACATAGTCTTGATTGATGAGACTCGCAGCGGAGTGATCGCTGAGCTGAAAGTTTGGAGACAGACTCTGGAGTCTAAAGGGTTCAGGCTTAGTAGGACCAAGACAGAATACTTGGAGTGCAAGTTCAGGAACGAAAGCGACCTTGAGACAGGCATGGAAGTGAGGCTTGGTACTCAAGTCATTCTAAAGAAAGGAAGCTTCAAGTATCTCGGGTCTATTATCCAAGGAAACGGATAGATTGATGACGATGTCACACGTCGTATTAGTGCATGGTGGATGAAATGGAGGCTCGCATCTCGAGTCTTGTGCGATAAAAAGACGTCATCAAAACTTAAAGTCAAGTTCTATAGGGTGGTGGTTAGACCGACTATGTTGTGTGGGGCGTAATGTTGGCCAGTCAAGACTTTGCACATCCAAAAGATGAAAGTCGCAGAGATGAGGATGTTGAGAGGGATATGTGAGCATACAAGAGGGATATGATTAAAAATGATGATATCTGAGACAGAATGGGAGTGGCCTCGGTGGAGGATAAGATGCGGGAAGCGAGGTTGAGATGGTTCGGGCATGTGCAGAGGAGAGACACAAATGACCCAGCGCGGAGGTGTGAGAGGTTGGCTATGGACGGGTTCATGAGGAGTAGAGGTAGGTCAAAGAAGTATTGGTGAGAGGTGATTAGACGAGATATGGCGCAGGTGCAACTTACTGAGGACATGACCTTAGATAGGGCGTTGTGGAGTACACGGATTAGGGTAGTAGGTAGTTGAGCGTAGTCCTACTTACGCTTACATACTGGTAGTTGTGGTGTTATTATTGTAGGCCTGCTTAGCTTATCATAATAGTAGGCGCAATATTATTTTATAATCTCAAATCATTTAATTTTTGTTGTTGTATGTTCGTTTGTGTACTTTGTTTATCTTATTTACCTGCGTTAGTTAATGATTCTTTTTTTCAGAATGTTTTATCATAGCTTATTCGCTTTTGTTACTCTCATTTTCATACCGCTTTAAATTTCTTGTCTGGGTCTGACCATTTCTCTTACTTTGCTTGTGCCTATGATGTCTTGATTCGAGGGCCTTTCGGAAACAACTTTTCTACTTAACAAGATAGAGGTAAGGTTTACGTACACTCTACCCTCACAGACCCCACGTTGTGGGACTTCACTGGGTATGTTGTTGTACTACTTTGAGTAATTCTAGGATGGTGATGTGTTTTAATTATTAGTTGATTCATGCATCTTTTACCTTCTTTTTTTTTCGTAAACTAAAGAGAGTGACAACAGTTGTTGCCATATAGTTCCGAAGGATACGATTCGGTTGAAACAGGATTTCCAGAATGCAAGAGTTCAAGGCTCACGTATTGTGAAGATGACCGTAGCTTCATGCCTATCAATATGCTTCTTCAACTTCTGAAACTCTCTTTTCTCAACAACATTACTCTTTATGCTAAAGCGAGAAGTTGAACATGTAAATAGGCTCCCCCAAGGCTTCCAGTTGCTTAATTTCTATATTCTAATTTAAGCCTCGCCCAAATTCAATGCATGGTCTAGTTGGATTTTTTATGGTTAATACAACTGAAATCTGAACTGTTAAAAGATCTAGATAATGCTTCAGTACTTCACTTCACTAAGAGGGAACTTTTGATTTTTCTTGAACAACCATATTTTTCTGTATTTCTCTGCGGGATAGAGGTTTGTTGATTCCTACACCCTTCGGTCCATTTTGTTTGTCATTTTAGAAAATTAAGATAGAATTAATTATGTTTTATTTTCACCCTTATTCTGATTTGTGGAGAGGGACTAATGTAGTGAACGGAAGAGTAGTAAATTAAGATCAAACAATAAATAAGGATAATATAGTTACATTATCCTTTTAGTTAATGTTTTCTTGAGGGGTGTGCAAAAGGCAAACATGACAAGTAAATTGGACTGGACTGAGTAATATCTTAAACCTGGTCATTAGGTCATCATGTAGGATAAAATGTATTCCTCCCGTTACTCAAGATCCAAGCCACCAAGAAATTTACTGAACAGATTGCCACAAAAAAACTTTGGCATTTCTGAAAAGCAATTCCCCGATATGTTTACACTGGATAGTTTCTGTAGCTAGAGGACTACATATGTCTACCGAGGATTGTGGATCAAAGAAAAGTGCCACCTAGAATTGCCCCCAAAGTGCAGAATACAAAAAATTGTGGGCACATGTTACGTTCTGGAAATCAAGAAAAACCTTCAATCTATGATGCGTAATACATTCTACTTCTACCTGGCCATTAGAGTATAACCTTAACAAGCAAATCCAATTTAAGATGACACTAATATTCATAGGATTCAGATCCAGGAGGAGAATCTAATTGAAACATGCAGAAATAGTAGTAAATAAATGCTTGATATTTGAGAACTAAATCATAACTATGCAATGAACTTACAAAGAAACTGACTTTACCTTGGAAATACGCTCTGGATTAGGAAAACGCAGGTTCTGAGCATTAAGCATCTGGCGTTGAGTCATCAGCATGTTCTTCTCCTTCAGAAGAACATACCATAACTTCTGAAGATCATCCCAAGACTTCAGACGCAGTTCAGAAGCCTTCCAACCTCGACCTGGTTATGTTATTTAGACTTCAGAGTTCATCCCATCAGAGATATATAGATCAATGGTACAAGCATACTAATTTACCAGCCTGTCACATTCTGATACATCTGGAAAAATCGAAACCAAGACTAGGATTTTTTAACAAACAGGATCAAAAATCATTACTCTTTCGTTTCTACACAAGAAAAAAGGATTTTTCTACACCCCGCAGAACAGAATGTGATACGATGAGATAAAATGCAATAGAAACAAAGACAGGGATAAGAAAGAAGGGGATGTTTTTTTTCTCTGTTTTAAGAAAAGGAATATCTTATTTTCCGAATCATTGTACATTTCAATTTGAATTAGGAATTCTGTGTCCAACTATTGATGCAGGAACAAACCACTATAAATAGGTATCTCTACGCGTAAGAATGAATATATGATTAATTCAAATACATTAACCCGCCAAGAGTTGACCATGCAGGGGAAGTGTTTTTTCCTTTTTGCTTTTTATCTCCCCTTTTTTGTCCGTTTCTTTTTTCTCTACTCTTTTTTGGTTGTTCTTCTCTAAACTCTAGAATCTCGAATTCTCCTTATTTACCTGCCCAATTTCTCAGCACAGAGAACCTCAATCTCTAGTATGTGTTTAACTAGAAGGCCTTTAAGCATTTGCGGCACGGAGGGCATTGAACCCACAAGGAAGTGTGAGCTTCAACCTCTCCTCTACAGTGAGGCTATCCATTTGGCTAATAAATTTTTCTAATCAGAGTAAGTTGGCTAAAATGTTCTTAACATTGAACATAAACTAAACAATACGCAGCATGCAAATTCTTAAATAACCAACGGCAAAACAACCTTAAGCAGTAAATTTGAATAATAGAAATGCAGTAATGATTAACACAATGAAACATCCCCAATCTTGATAGAGAATTGAGCTATAGAGATTTATGTACAAGGACATTTTTCCGGGAAAAAGGAACCCAAATAAAAAACAAGAGGTGGAAGGAAAGAAAAAAAAGGGCTATGATACAATTTGGAAAAAAGGCAACAGGATTCACTCATTCACAATAACGTTTGTTTGCACGGTGTTCATTGATACTTCCATGTAGATTGCTTAACCAATTAATTCACCTTCATTCGATCATAACGTCCTCAATTTCTCATAGTTTATACTTTTAAAGTGGAAGAATTGGTCTCATACTAATGTAGTAGTTTATGAACTACTCTAATTCCTGCGATATTACAAATTAGAACTCGGAAAATTTTGATTGAATCATTATAGAAATTACAGAAGAAAAGAAGATTAAATAACCACTCAATGTTGAAATAGAAAAATAGTCAATATTGTGTACATAATGAGCATCCATCAGTAGATTCGAACTAATAATCAATATGAGTCCCAATAGAAGTTTTCTAGCCGAAGGAATGGGGGTGGGAGGTGTGGGGGTCCTACCACTTCGATTGACGCAAAAGTGGTTTGGGAAGGTTTCAAAAGACATTTTTACAAACAAAAAAAAAAGATCCCCAATTAGACTAAGCCAATGCTCAAGGGAAACTAGAAGACTGTAATGCCTTGAGAAGGAAGCCTCACTGGCGGTCCAAAGCAAATCCAATTGCATTCGTCTTTGAGAAAAGATCAAATAGATCTTTGACAGTTTGACTCTGCATAATAAATTCTCGTAGGTAATGCTCTTGATACTATATAGTCACATCTAATTTATTTTTAAAAATTCTTTTCTAATAAGGGGGGAGGTGTTTGTTGTCAATAACTCCAATAATCGAAAAGGAATTGAAACATTTATGGTATGCAACCATGATCTACATAATTAGAGAAAAAAGTACTCTCTGAACCGCGCAATAAGGTCAACCATAACACAACTCTCCCCCTTGAGTTATCTTAGCCCCAAGCCATGCTATGCAATAATATTGGAAAAATGGCAGCGTGAGGTAACTAGTATGTAAAGCTTGTCGCCTTTGGAAGCCTTTGCCGATAACCAAAGCGTATAATTCCGGTAACCACTTTGGTACTTTATTTATAGCTTTTCGGAATTATGCAATAGAACACTCCCTCCTTTCCATCTTACATGGAGGTATTTCAAGAGCACAAAGTTTAAGAAGTTAAAGAAGGCTTTTGACATGTAAGCCAAATATATGCAAAGTACCAAAATTATTCTTTTTAATGGTGAGAGTTCCACGTGTTTTTATTTATATTTTCCATCTCCTTATAAAAGAATGAATTTTTAAATCAAGTCAGGTCCCAACGAGTCATGTCATTAAAGTTAAATGGGAATGCTAGATTACAAAATTTTTAAAAAAAAAAGAGAGAGAAGAATCTTTCTTTTAGGATAAACTAAAAAGGGAAGTGTCACATAACATGGTAGCGTTAACTCCTAGACCATTTTTATACCCTAGTTTTGATCCTTGTATTATTTAACATAGCACATTTGACTTTCAACTAAATTAGATATAGTATGTAATAGTTTCTGAGCTGCAGAAGCTTAACAGAGTTAAACTTCACCCAATGAGTATTTTTTCCAATACCAACAGGTAGAAGGTGACCCTGCCCAAATTGAACCTTGGTCTAACATAGCCTTGGGTAACCCAATAGTAATTTTAGTGTTTTACTATCCAACATGAACTAAATACCCCAAAGCAGCAGCCAAGCATTTATAGAACTGAAGAGACACTACCAGAAACTCAACTGAGGAATCAGAAATCACCCCTTACCCTTGAATTAGAAGACCTAACTAGAAGTTGAGAATGAGGAAGAAACTATTGAGGCAAAAGAGGAATCTGAGGAGCTTGCTACAAAAGATGTTAAGCCATGCGACATTATAATCGAAGTGTTTCAAAGGCCCTTTGAAGGTGGAGTGCTTCACATGATTGGTGGTCCAAGCAGTATGCTTAACCCAAGAAGACCTCCACCGAACAGATCTCAGACTTTATTTTGACTCTAATGGGGGTTAACAGGACGATGCCAAGGATAACACTGCAATATTGGTACGTGAACAGGCTAGGTTAGGTAAAGATGCAGACATGGAACGCACTTCCTTCAGCCGTCTGGTGGATCATTTGGAAGGAAAGAAATGCAAAAAATAAAAAAAAAGTAAAAGTAATACAGAATCTATAATCAGCATTAAGTAGAAATGTATTTCTCTGCTGTCTTTTTGGACGTAACATGTAATTGCAATGATACAGAGGCCAGGAAAGACTTTTGAGCGCATTACACAACTTAAGTCACTGAGCAAGAACCTTTTATTTAGAGTCAAAACGAAACTTCCAAAATGCTATGATCTTACGTTCGCAACCAGACTTTCAATTTCTGGTCTAGCTTGTGTAGCATTTTTTAACATCTGAAAGTGGTATTCGTGATACTTGGTTTCTATTCACGTAAAATAGTCCGTCTGTCATTTCGTGGATTTTAACCAAGAAGTTTGTATTTTTGATATTATCTATCAGTGACAAGAACCAAACATTGAAGATTATCTTCAAGTACATTGCATCAGTTTTAGCATTTAGAACTTGTTGAACAATAACTATATTATTTATTCATTTTAGGTAGCTGCTTGCCTTTGTCAAAGAACTACCTAGACACATCTTAATGGAGATAAAATAAGACGGAACTAGCTAACCGGATATGTGAGTAGGCAGTAATTTGCTATGGACTACTTATCTCACTCCTGTTGTTTGCATACCAGCACAACAAATAAACCCTTTTAAGGACCAAGAAATGTACTTTGATCATAAATATTACAGAAACACAAGTAGTAGAGTTGTTTCAAAAAGGTATATCCAAATATGCCGAGACCAAAGCAGTTTCAATAGAGAAAAGGAAAGGGATTTTACCATAAACAACAGGCTTATCGTCCTCTGGGGTTCTATCTACTTCAAAGAACTGCTCGAGTGGATTAAGGGCTTCTCTAGTAGCAGAAGAAGAAGCAGCTGCAGCGGCTGAACTCTCTGATTTTGCCGCCGCCAAGAATGTCCTCCCGAAAAGTCTAGCAGCCAGCATGACTGAGACTAGATTGCTAAAAAAGATATATGCATCATTGCCATTATATATATTAAAAAATGGAAAAACTAAAGAAAACATAAATGTTTATAAATCCCATAGAGGAATTTCGTCGAACAAAGAGAACGCAATTTCGTTATAAAGGATAAAGCGATGGAGATCGTGAAGGATGTACTGATGTACGACTGCCGAATGTATAGCCGTCAGTAAAGAGTGTAAGAACGGAAGGACTTACATGGACAGCTGAGAGAAGTAGGGAGATCGGCAGACTGGGTGAGCACCTCTTTAGCTGAAGCCGGTTACAGTTCAATGCTAAAATGTGAAGTTCGTCGGAACGACTCCTAGTTTGCCTCTCTCTCTTCTTTCTTTCCCCGTTCTCTAACCCTATTCTTAACTACTACTTTTTTTTGGTTTGGGCATATTGTATTTGTTCTATCCTTTTTCACTTTTTAGCTTACTTATTATACCACAATGCAAGTATGTTATTATTTTGGGTTAAATGATTAAATTTGTCCTCCGTTAATAATTACGATCAAATATGCTTTTGCTGTCACTAAAATGAGTTAAATTTGCCCTTATTTTTAAACGGCGTAAATTTAGCACCCGATGATATTATGTGTTTGTAATTAAGGATTATTGTTTTGAAACGAAGGGTAAATTTGAATATTTTGTATGTTCTCTCTAATTTTGAACTTTTGGGTTTTTCTTTAATTTCTCATTTCTTTCTCCCCGCCCTACCGCGAATCACCATTTCTTCCTCCTCCTTACTTTGACTCATATACAGCTATATCTATATCAAAATAGTCTTTTTATGTTGCTTATTCTAATCGTTTAGTGCATTCTCTCCTAGTGGTGGAAGGGATAGAGAAAGAGAAATGAAAAGGAAAGAGAAGATGGTGGAGAGGTGATGCAATATCAAATGCGTAAGATAAATAAAACAACATGAAATTGAAAGATAAAGAGGTGGACACAAGAAATTGAATCAAAAGAAAACCAAAGTATATTAAATTGTGGACCTCAATTGGTTAACCAAGAAACAAACACCTAACCTATGAGATAGACCTCAAGAGAACCAATGTCCCAATCAACCTATCTTTTCAAAATATCTTAATTCAACATAATCTAACTAATGAAATGACCTAAGCGTACTATTTATAGTCTTAGTCTAAGTTATTACACAATAGGCCAAAAGTGACATTATTGGATTGCAAAAATAACTAAAACGGTTAGCTGACACAGGCTACTCTTGATATGTGAATCTCAGGTTGTGTCTGCTCTTGATCTGTGATTCGCATGTCATGTCCTTCAGTTTCGTCAGCTTCTACAACTCATTGGCTCCACCTGCAGTCTGCAAACTCAGCTTGTGGCACCATTTGTGATTCGCAAATGGTGTTTTCTTCACCATGCTTGACGTTTTCGCCTTGCCATGCAATCTTCCACACTTGGGACCCTCGGGACGGCGCTAATGCATGCTCACGAGTGTCTAACTTCATTTGCAATGATCTTGAGGCAACTAGGATTGCATCATTCTCCATTTTTTGAAAGAAATTTGTCCTCAAATTTAATGGGTCACCTACATACATACAATAAGAAGACAAAATGCCATCACTACAAGATTCGTTAATATTAGAGAGATCCGTGAGGATCATCTCACAATAACAATCATCATAAGCAAATAAATAGTATAGGAAAATGTCACTTGATTCAAACTCAAGTGTAAAATCCCCATTGGACACAAAAGCCTTATCACACGTACAAGAGACCACACAAGAAAACTACGTGATACAGAAAGCATATATCAATACCATACCATCTATAACACCACCGGGGTTAAAAAGAAAGAACACCCACATATCTTGTACAAGCATACCCCCATATATCCCATGAAGACCCTTGCCAACATAAGACACACTCTCAACACAATCATGAGTGTCATCATAAGCAAATAGCTAGTAAAGAAATGTGTCATGCAAAACAACTTCATCTACGGTGTCCTCACGTGTAGCCTCTCTATTAGGCTTAAGAACAAGATCAAGTATACTACTATATTTTTTAACACACGAGGAAGAAATAGCAATTTTTAGACATGTATCACTTTCCTTTTCAAAATACTCCTTCCCCACAAATGTATTATCCCCTAAGGAAATATCCTCATCATAAGGAAGGGCGTCATAATTCCATAGTGGATTTTCAAACACCTTGTAGCCCCCAAAAGTGGCCACACTTTCAACATTACAATACATCTCACTAGACATGCTTTCAATAACTATGTGATCATTAAGCAAGACATTATCATTAAAGAGAAAAGGATCAATGAACAATTAGGAGTCAAAGCGTGCAATTTCGTCCTCAAAAAGACAAATGTCACCCTTCAAAACACTTTCATTTAAATGACCAACTTTACCAACATCATCTCTAATCGGAGGTTCATTGAGCACATCACAAAATTCCTCGAATAGTGGATTAACATTACAATCAAGTTGATCAACACAAATATCAGCACTAGTTAGTAGCATGCCAAGCTCAAAAGATTGAATAACATGATTACCACAATTAAAATCAACTAGTGTTTGATCATCCTTATCACATTGTCGCGCTCGTTTTTAACTCGCGGGCTTCGCAACGTGACGGCTCAATTCCCTCCGAATTGGTTTAAAATGCTTGCTTTGAGGAGTCACCACCTAATTATTCTAAGGTGAATTAGGACAGCTGAATGTTAACTAAATGCTGCAAAATAACTCCAATTTTAGTCTGCGAAACTAATAAAATTCTGGGTAAGGATTCATTATTATCCTAAATGGAAGGAATTAGGCACTCTTTAAGATCCGCTGACTTGCGGATATCCGGTCAATTTCAAGTTAATTATTGTACTCAGAAAATGAATGTTTAAAAATATAAAGTTAAAATGATGTTGCAAGTATTTAATGAAATGATGAATTTATACAAATATGCATTTGTATGGCATTAAAAATACACGTAAAGTTGAAAAAAACATGCATTTATATGAAAATTAATAAAAATATATGCAAGGTGACTTTTTATGGGCGACGTCCTAAAATAAATAAACTGGCAATTTCAGATTTTAAAACTAACCGAGCCTAAAAATAAATAAACTAGCAATGGATTTCCAATTTAGACTACCCTATTAATTAATTCTAAGTCTACCTACTCTAAACATTTCAATAATTTCACGAGTACAATAATATTACAATACATAATGAAATAAAGTTGAATTAAAGAAAGTAAAAACAACAATAAAATAAATCAACTCCGAGAGGTATCTTGTCTTCTTTAACTTTCATAAATATGACTTGCAAGCTGCCAAGAACAAACAGTTAGAAACAATTGAATATAAGTAACTTCAAATCCGTATTCAAAACAGTAAATGTTTTAATTACGGATGGCTCAGACTTAAATTTTGAAAAGATAATTTCAATCACGTCGTGGTTGCGAACATATGACTCATTGGTCATTTTAGTTGCCTTGCCTACCGAACATGTTGATCTCTCGGGTGAAAAAAGATTCAAGTTTCATCCTTGACCGGAAGTTTTATTTTCCGTCTTTCCAACTGTGGAGGCCTAAAAAATCGATGGATATTTTTTCATCGGCCAGTGTAGTATCATGTTCAAATCGGTGAAATTTCAGAAATATTGCAGTTGTCAGAAACAATCTTAAAGCAGCAGTTTTTTTAGCTAAGAAACCAGCAGCAACTGTGCTAAAAATACAACAGTGATAAACATCAAATGTGCCCAAAATGCAGTAAAAACAGTCTTTAAAATGCAGCAAAACAGCCCTTAAGATGCAGCAACGGTGGCCTTTAAAATGCAGTAAAAGCCCTTAATACGCAGTAAAACAACCCTTAAAATGCAGCAAAACTGTACTTAAAATGCAATAAAAACAACCCTTAAAATGGAGCAGAAACAGACCTTAATATGCAGTAGCACAGCCCTTAAGATGCAGAAGCAGTCGGGCCAAAACACGGCAGCAAAGTAATAAAAATGCAGCAGCAAATTTACTCAATGTGTGGTAGAAACATAACTCAAAATGTAGCATTAATCAAGCTCAAAATGTGGCAGGAAACATAGCTCAAAATGTAGCGTCTGCTTGCCTTGAAATGCTACCGCAATTCGGCTCAGAATGCAACATTTACTTGCTTTAAAGTACTTCTACAACTAGGCTTATAATGCAGTCCTTTGCTTGTCTCACAATGCAGCTACCATTTGCAAAAAGATGCAGCAATTGGAAACCAGATGGGAACAACAAAATTTCTCAAAAATATGGTATTTTCAGTCTCAAAGATGTAGCAACCATTCAGCCAAAGTGCAGCAGCAAATCATTTAAGCAAATAACCAACTTAGAACAACCAATTGTCTCAACATTGTAACTTATTACAAACTTAAAATGCAGAAAGTATTTGCACTAAAGCACATCAGACTATCAGACCATTCAACATAATATGAGAGCTTAACAAGGGCAATATGCGCGACAAAGTGGCAAGATAAATAGTAGGGCAGCGGCAGCCTCAGAGTGCAATAACATTCATCAGCAACATAGTAAGGAACAATAGCAACAATGGCGGCAAGGTAGCAGAAGGTAACAATAAGCAAGTAGCAACAAAGCATCATCTCAAAATTTGGAAGAAAATCTAAAGAATGATCCTAAACATGTTAATCCACTTGAAATATAACTAAACCAATTCGAAACATAATAACAGGTTGTAATCAAGCACATAAACATATAAAGAAACACAAAGGAATTGATAGGAGTTTACTGACTTTCGGATTTTGGACTCGAATTCTGCTCGACCCGGAAACGGACTCGGATGGATGACCTAGATTTCGGGTCGACCGATCCGAGAAATGCAACCCGGAACAGTGGCGACCCGGAATCAATTTTTTGCATTTTTCAAATAACCAACAACAAGATATAAAACACAAAATCTAGAAATTTACCCAAATCGGATCGACCCGAACAGTGACCCAAATCGGAAAACCCGAAATCAATGAAGAACAACAACAAAAGCAGATTTTCGACTTATATTCCGGACTTTTTAAGATGAAGAACACATGCAAAGAAGAACAAATACCCTTAAGAAGATTTCTGGTTTCAAAACTTAATGCTCGATTTTTGGACCTCAAAATTCCACCAAAACGAACTCCGACCCCCAAAATAGTGAACAAATGGGGGTTTATATAGATGGATTCGGACCTCAAAATTCCCCCTAAAACCGAGTTTGAAATAAAAAATAAAAGGGCAAAAGGTTGTGGATTTTAGGGGTTGAAATCGCGGATTTTAGGGGTGTAGGTATGGATGAAGTGATGGGTGCGGCGTGGGTGGTGTCAGTGGTACGGGGAGGTGCGGCGTAGGTGGTGTCAGGGGTATGGGGAGGTGTGGCGTAGGTGGTGTCAGGAGTATGGGGAGGTGCGGCGTAGGTGGGGTAGGGTGGCGGTGATCGGCGGGTTTCGGGGTGTGTGGGTATGGGGGCTGTTGGCCGAAAGGGTGTGTTTGGTAAAGGAAGAGAAAAGAGAGAGGGTTTGTTTGGTTTGTTTTATTTTATCAGGTTTAGGGTTATGAGTTAGGGGGAATAAAAAGGGGAAAGGGAATTGGGCTGGCTGGTTGGGCTTGGGGTGTGGGCCGAATGGGCTGGTTTGTTTTGTGGGAAATGGGTTTGGGTTAAGATATTAAAATGGTTGAAATGGGTTATGGGTTTAAAATATAAAAAGGGGTTTTATTATATGTATAAAAAAAAAGCTTTGCAAAAATTATAAATTGTAAAGATGACAATATGATAAAAATATAATATTTGCGAAATTCTTGATGCTTAAATAAAAAATAAAAATGTAATGTCGTTTTTGCGAAAATAAAATAACATATAATATTATGATAAAAGTATGCTTGTGATATTAAAATGCAAATGACAGTAAAAATGTAAATAATATATATATATATATATATATATTAAAATTGTTTTGAGGTGTCAAAAATATTTAAAATTGCAAATAAAATTAGAAAAGATGGGACAAAATTGGGTGTCAACACACATTATAACGTACTATCATTCAAATCACAAGTGCCAACACTAGGTGAATACAAATCGATCTTGCAAGAAGAATTAATTCGGTCATCGAAAAGATCAACTAGTGTATGGACACTATCAACAATGACATTATCAATACATGACAAAGAATCATTAAGCTCACACAAAGACAAGCTATTACTCACACTTACATCGCACACTTGTTCATTCAAAGAGTTTAAAGTGTTGAGTTTAGCTATTGTACCTTGAAGTTCACACGAATAACCTTCTTCACCTTGAGATGCCAATAGTAAGCTAATTTGACCAATCGAAGGGATGGTCTTGTCCTCCATTTTTTTTCAAGCACGGAAATTCTTCACGTGAAGACTCCTTTTACAATTCGCTTCCTTGAGTACCTACAAAAGATTCTACACAACGAGATGAAGAAATAGAAAAGTTAGATTGATTTTATGATAATCTCCCATTCGTGTGGAAAAACCCAATTGATTTCACAAGGAGTATTTGGTTTTTCTTTCTTTGACTTATTCTTTTGGGAATTGTCTTTGGTCCTATAACCCTTTTCATGTGGCCCGGGATAATATCGCCTCAAATCTTCTTTTAATGCATCCCAAATCTCAATCTCAAAGTGCTCCCAATATTTGGAAAGCCTCCGTTCAAAAGTTCTAAGAGCCAATTCCACTTGCCTTCCTTGTGAATAGTGGTGGCTAGCAAAGATTCCATCCATCACGACTTCCCATTTTTCATATTCTTCTCCACTAGCTTTCATAGTCAAGGTAGGACATTTCACATTGGGTTCTCGCACCCTTACATTTGGAGGTTTCCTAGGAGGTACATGTGGAAATAGAAATATTCCTCTTTCATCCACTACACACATATGCCAATCTTGCTCATAAGGGATCCCATGCCTTTGGAATCAAGGTTCTCCAAAACATATGTGACAAGTATCCACGGAAAGCACATCACACAAACCTCCTCTTGGTACTCACCATGTAACAATCGTCATCAAGTGGTGTTGGGAAGCGACAAGAAGTAAGGATTTTTTTTGAGTAAGGAGAAATTAAGAATGGTAGGTGATAGAAGTAGCAGCGAGGATAGAAAAAGGAAGAACAAAAAAAATTAAGACCTCAAAATTAGAGAAAGCTCAAATTTACCCTAGACAATGCAAAAGGTTTAAATTTGCGCTATGTTTTAAAAACTAATCTCTAATTGTGAAACACGTAGCATCATCGGGTGCTAAGCTTTTATTTGAAAATAAGGTCAAATTTAGACTATTTAGAAACAACGATGACAAACTTGTCCCAACTATCAACGAATGGTAAATCTGTTCCGTTTTGCATAGTCAGAGAAAAACTTGACCACTCAACCTCTATTTTTAACATTTGCATTTGGAGATTAATTATGGTCACTGAAATCGCATCAGTTTTTTGTATGCATCTTCAAAACTACATATTAAGGTAAAAACTCATGTCATAGAGAATCAAAGACACTAAGTCTGGCCCTATGTCATCACCCTATCATGTCCATCACAGTCATCCAGACGACCCATCAGCTCTAATACTAGTTGTTGGGGTAGAAAATCTAAAGATAACTCTTAACATGATGTGATTTTGTTTGTTTTGGGCCAAACTCACACGATTTTCTCAAAATAACTCACATTATTAAGAGTACTCAACACCTTATAAACAACTATTTTTTATATACTTTTTATATGGAACTTTATTCACACAACTAGTTGAGAAATGTCGATGCAATTTCACTTTTGTATTCTCTTATAGTTAAATTAATTGATTTGTTGTTAGGATGTGAATACACAATTTTTTCTTGGAGGAGTGGCATCGACGAAAGAAAGAATGCCAGGATTAGTTTCATGTACGATCATTAAACTTTATCTATTAAAATAATAAGACGCAAAAGTATTTTTATCATATTAAAATAACTGAATTTTAACAGTAAAATCATTAAACTTCGACTATTATAATGACAAAAGATACCCATCAAAATAATTTTATTGTTATGTAGGGTAAAAGTTTGTAACTTACTATTATAATAGCCAAATATCAATTATTTTAGTGTGACTAGTTTGACAAAAGAAGAAGTTCTGCGAGTAAAATTTAATTAATTTAATATGACAATAAATACTGGGTAAAAGTTTAATAATCATGTGTAAAATAGTGAACATGAGTTGAGGCTTTTTCTCGGTAACAATTATCTTATCATTTTTCCTGAACTGGAGAGCCTAAACGGCATTGAGGATGAGTCCACCGGTCGACAAACGGCTTCTATCTATTTCTTTTTCACATAAATAAATTTCAGGAAGTATGGCCAATAAGACTGGAATAATTTCGAAGGCAAAATGGCACGCCTTCAGAATTTTGTTTTTCTCCCGCCTTGCATTCAAAATCGTATTCAGTCTCTCCACTCACGCATACAATACAGCAACAAAGCATGTATATCGCCACTTCTCACCTCCACCACTTACCACCGGCCATAGCTCGACTTTGATTATTCCAACTGATGAAGGCGGATCAATCTGCCTGCTCTGCTTGTCCAATCTCATTTCTAATCCGAGATCGCCGACCGTTCACGTTTCCTACGGTCTCTCCCAGTTATCTATCGCGCTTTCGCAACCGAGTTTTCGCCAAACCTTCTTCACATTCCATTCTCATTTCCTAATCTCGCCTCTCGTCGGTGTTCTATCTTCCTTCGATGATGAGCCCATCGCTAAGCAAACTATGGATTTGATTATGCAGTTGTGTGAAGCTCCTGACTACGATGTGCATGCAGAGTTTGTTGCTCGGCTCGCGGATCGTCTTTCTAGCGGCGCTTTGGCTTGGAGTCAGAGACAGCTCCACACGGTTAGCCTTCCCCTACGTACTAATTCTTAAATTTCCGATTTATGGAATTGTAGTTGAGAATGGAGCGGTAGAAAGGTATAACTACAGAGATACAGCCATACAGTATACCGAGTACAACATATACTCCT
The DNA here is from genome assembly GCA_034509755.1 of Anisodus tanguticus. Classification (NCBI taxonomy): domain Eukaryota; kingdom Viridiplantae; phylum Streptophyta; class Magnoliopsida; order Solanales; family Solanaceae; genus Anisodus; species Anisodus tanguticus. Next base: position 9,576,173 of record CM067554.1, on the reverse strand, counting down.
ACTGTTTCTATTTGTTTGACATAGTTTGACTTAACATGGAGATTAAGAAATAAAGTAAGACTTTTAAAACTTACGATTTTAAATATGTCATATTATCTGTGTGGCTATAAGAATTTTGAAACTTGTGTTCTTAAATATGTCATAACATAACATTTGTGCGGCTATAAAAACTTCTCGTTAGTGAAATATAGAAATTTGTTATTCGGAAATACAAAGTGGAATGTAGGGAGTATCTGGTTTTCCTAGTTTCCTCAGTGTGCTTCAGCATTGTGCAACTGTGTGGTGTCAGACAGCCGACTGTGATTAGTAAAGTTATTGGTACTCAAAATGATTTTGAAGATCCTGTTAAGATTTCTAGTAAGACCGGGTGTAGGCGGTATAGCTTTATTACAATAAGCTTACTCTTCAATCCCGAAGATCAAGTATAGTTTTTATCTAGGAGTATCTTTTCTACAATGATATGGCAACTGCTGTCAATTTCAGTGAGGCAATGGCAGCGACTAACAGCAGAAGTCTAAGCACAGACACCTTGCAGATTTGACAGTCAGAGGATGACTCCAGAGAGAATTAGCTTTAGCCAGAGCAGCTAGTAGAAAGCTAAAACATGCTTAGGAAGTTACTTCAAGGTTTAATTTTAGTGCTCAGGTCCATAAAGTTCGTTGTGGAAGAAAATACATATAAGCTGTTACGAAATAAGCAAGTTAAAGATGGGAGGAGCCACACATGATTTTGAATTCATGAAAATTTGAGTTGCGTTTAAAATGGAAACAGAGATTTGTATCCTCGTGATAATTCTCAACCTTTTCGGAGTAGCTTCACTCTCTATTTGGTCCCTGTCAGCTGCTGACCTCTATTTGTAAATTGTTCATTTTAGAGACGTACTCTTTGAATGTAATTGATTTCCTCATTGAGATGCTAGAATGAACAAGAAAGAGGAAGAAGTCACAGTTGGTGTTCCTATCTTGGAATTCTTTGCCTGATATCTGTCCAATATACATTGAATTTTAAGGAGATAAAATCAGCCTTCAATTTGCAAAGCGTATTTGTAGTTTATATATTTGCAGTCGCACATGTTTTTCTCTAATATGTGTAATCGAACTTTTTACCTTTGAATAGCTTCACTGCTTAGGTCTTCTCTTGGATTATCAAAAAAACCATTCCTATTGTCTCGAAGAAACGGATGCCCGCATTTCCAATCTCGTCACCGGTCTTCACTTGTCCAGGTGACTCTTGAAACTGAGACAATGGCTATCTTTGCCTTTAACAGAGCCCTGAGGTCAATTCCTTCTTAAGTACAGTGAAGATATCCAAGGGGAAATCTTGTTTGTTCTTTACAAATTATTCCTACTCAATGTGTCTCAAGACGGAGAGTATCCTCCCAGTTTATTTGGCCATATCTCGAAGCTCCTACACTTGGCTCTGGAAGTTCTTATGAAAGCTCAAAGTAATGATGTTCGCTTGAACTGTATAGGTACGCTGCTTCTGACATTACTCCTTTCTGCTTCTTGAACTTTAGCATCCCTGAATTTGGTTTTCCATTGGATATCTTGGCAGATTAGCATATCTGTTCTTCGGTTATTGCAAGGAAAGAGGGTATATGGTAATAATAGCTGACTTATTTTTATTATATCTGACAAGTGAAATAGTGAAGTATGGGTGATAAATGTGCGAATGTGTTGTCGGAATAGCCATTTCTCTCCCACAGAGAGCGCTTGAAGCTAGAGATTTTGTGGCCCCGGAGCCTAATGTCGTGGCAAACAGGCTCCATAAACAACTAGTTACTTCTATTCACACCTTGAACATACTCTGGCTGATAAAAAACTCTCTGTATATTTGTTGCTGACTTGACTAGCAAAGTTCAATGCACTCTTCACCAGAGCTCTGATAATTTCTGTTTTCAGGCTTCTAAACCCCCCCCCCCCCTTCCCCACCACCGCCAGAAGAAAAGAAAAAGGAAAAAATGAAAAAGTAACACAACAAAACAACCAGCTGCGGTTTTAGAGTTTCAGCAAGATAATTTCATCTCTCACATTTGTCAAATCAGTGTTACTGTTGGTCTATGCAGCATTCTTAACAGTAATAATGCAGAGAGGATTTTTTCAAACTACTTCTATAATTGACACACAGGGCAGGAGTTCTTATGATGTTGACCACTTGATGGAAACAAATGAGCAGATATCAGATGGGCCTCTAGTTATCTTGTTTGCAGAGGCAGTCAAAGGCCCGCTGCTTTCTTCTGATAATCAAGTTCAAATAGCAGCACTAGATTTACTTTACCTTCATCTGTCGGGGAAAGATGCCTTAGAAAATGAAATCCAAGTATTTGTGGAAGAGAACATTGCAGACTATGCATTTGAAGTGCTGAGATTGTCAGGTAAGAAGAAGATACACAGTGCCTGAGCAGTTAGATTCATGTTGGTTTCATTTGAAGAAATGAAAGATAAAAGAGGGCATTTCAATCATGCTCTATTTTCATTTGTTTTTTCTTCATGTTTACTGGTACTAAACTATATGGAAGATGACCAATTATCTGACGATTACAGCATGTTCTGACAAACCTATATTTAACAAATTGCCATGGCTTCAATGTTTGTTGTCCATATGGTTCGTCAATGTCTTGCATCTAAGTTCTCTTACGTCAATGAGCTAGAGAACGTTCCAATTATTTTAAATCAGAATATGCAATTAATGTTGTTTGTAATGACTAATGAAGCAATTTATAAATTTTCAGGATGCAAAGATCCAACTATTAAATCTTGTATTCAGCTTCTTGATCTTTTAGCAACTGCTGAGCAAGCATTTAGACGGAGACTTGCAATTGGGTTCATGGCCCTGATTCCAGTTCTGCATCATGTTGCTGAAATTCCTTTTCACCCTGTACAGACTGAGACACTCAGGTTTATTTGGAACTGCATTGAAAATTGCCCCGGGGTGGTATCCAAGTCCCAGGTAGAAGAAATAAGCCTTTCCTTGACGGGGATGCTCAAGAAAAATCTTGACGGAGAAATAGGCATGCTTCCAGAGACATTCACTCTGGTCTGTTCAATATTTGTTGCACTTATGAAATGTTCATCTTCCTGTGTGATTTCAAGCTTCTTACTATCAATTCAGGATGCATCAAGAAACTGCATCTTAACTTGTTTAATTAATTATGACAAATACCCGGGTCAATTCTTGAACTCTCTTTACCTACTGAAAGAGGCATATGCATATAGTTGTGGGATGAATCCTACAAGCTCTATCAATACAGAACTTAGAAGAAGCATTGTAGATGTATGTAAAACACATATATTACCTTGGTTTATGAGATCCCTCCATGAGATGGAAGATGAGGATATTCCAGCTGCAATACTTGAAATCTTCTATTCCATATTGCTACAAGATTCAGATATTGAAACCAAAATATTTGCAAATGTTCTGTTCACATTTTCCTGGTTCAGTTTTGCATATGGATGTTCAGGCTTTTTCCCTTCTGAAAAGATGAAAAGGAAGGTTTATCTTATCTTTAGTGTGATGACATATATCATTTTTGGGGATGATTCTGGGCGATGCATTAGCAATGCTGCTCCACATCTTCCATCTGATCCTCTAGATTTGCTTTTCCTTCTGGGCTATAAGACCTCCCAAAATGTTGAATTGATTTCTCGCCAACTGGCAGTTCTGCTTTTATTGTACATCAGCTCGCTGTTTGACGATCGGTAAATAGTTTCTGAATATAATCTTACTCTTCACGCATTAGCAATTAAGTTGATCATCTCAACCCTTTTCCAGGATTGCAGATGATAAGCTTGTGTTAGCTTCACTGGAGCAGTATATTCTACTTAACTGTAGCGAAAACATGCATGGAGATTCTGTTTTGGGAATATTGATAAATCTTTATGCGCTCTACAGAGGTCTAGCCAAGGTGAGCTACCAAATCCCTTATAGCCCAGAGGCTGAAAGGATTGTGTTCCACCTACTTGCTGAAAAGGACTGCGATTTGCTATCTACAAGAATCCACGTTACATCTTTGAAATGGTTGTTCCAACAAGAGAAAGTCTGCAACATGTTGTCTGCCCAAATTTTGAAATTTTGTATATTCAATTGCTCCGATATAAACCAGATAAATATCCATGGCGAAGCCAATCAGAAGATAGATGTGTATGTCATGGCAGAACTTGTAGCTTCGGGAGATAACTTTTTAGGTATGCTCATGGTGTTCCTATTGGGAGAGGTTGGAGATCAATATTCTGAGCATGACATAGTTTCAGTGGTGAATACCATAAAACATATAATTGAAATCTCGCCAAGTGCTTCAAATCAGTTCTGCATGCATGAGCTAGCTGGTGCAATTAGAACCTGTACTATAAGTTTGGTCATTCTTCATCCCCAGATACTTTCATGGCCGCCTCTGAACTAGTATCCTGCATTCTTCAAGCAGTACACCCAGAATCCCTCTCAAATGAGGAACCCTGGTTTGCAATTGTGGTGAAGGTATAGTACTCACTCTTTCCAATACTATTTGCTCTCAGTTCCTCTGTAGTAAATAGATCTTCTCCTTATTGCAGATTATCGACTACCTGATCTCCTCAGTAGCTGCAGAGGGATGGCATCCAGGAACTCTTATATCAATTGGCATTCTTTCTATGGTTTTGCACCACTCAGTAAATCAAGTGATGGTTGAAGCTTCAAAAACCATACTACTTTGTACTCCTTTGCTATTATTGGTTAATACCACTATCGCCAATGCCTGTTCCAAGGGACCTTCTCTAGTTGACCAAGACGAAGGAACAAGATCTGAAGAAGCTCTTGTTTTTGTGCTTTCACTGCTGTTCTTCTCTTTGAGAAGGCAGATCCGTTCCTTTAACATAGAGTTTCTATCTTTTCTTTTTTAATTTAGAAACTAACAGTCTATTTTACCTAGTGTGCATGCCATTTTACCGGGGATTATGGATTGCCATTATCTGCTGGATCCTACCAACGTCCCACAAACCTGCCCCCATATTATTATACAGTGCCACGATTTGTGCAAGTTATTGCATTTTGGATCTATTCCTATAAAAGTTTATTTAGCTCACCTGCTGGAGTTATTCAGCGGAATAGAAGATGAGAGAAGTAGAAAACCAGGCACGTTAAAATTCAGAACTGATTATTTATTGTCTATAATGGCTGTTTTAGAAGGCCAAATATTCTCAAGTGACATGACAGTAGCAATGAATTGTTCGCTCTATTTGTCTATGCTCATCGGGTGGCAAGATGCGGAAACAGGAGTATCAGCTATACAAAGGAACAGTTGGTGTCGGTTTATAGTAGAAGAACTAGTGATGTCTTTGGCAGCACCATCTTTGGCTTCAAAATCTTTCATGATCCATCACAAGCCTGCAATTCATATTGCAGTTGCACTGCTGAGAAGAAAGAAAGTTCCTCAATGGATGACTTCAATCTTCGATGAATCTTGCATATCTGCCATTACTAGAAACATTACAAATTCTAATTTGAGCGCCGAGCTGGTGTTCCTCTCAAGGGAATTGCTTAATTATGGTTTTCTGAATGATGAACAAATTGCTCTAAATCAAGTATTCCAGGTAATAGATTATTTATCTTTGAAAGTTCATTCGTTCTTATTGTGACCTGCCCTAGTGAAGCTTGTCTTCTTTTTTAATTATGAAAAATAAAAACAAAAACACAGATATCTGATTGCCAAAATCCCCTATTAGGATTATGATCAAAGAGATAAGGGAATTCCATTATTATGTTTGCCTGCAGGAACGCAGAAAATGTATCTACACAGACAAACTTCAACATGCTGGGGCAAAGGAGAAGACATTGAACGTAGCAGTGCTTCAGATTATTTAGGTAAAGTTTATCAGTTTCTCATTAGCCTCATGACGACACCACCATCTAGTAGTATGGAGTCTACAAGGTTTCAAAGTGGGAAAAGGGAATTGTTGGAAGAAATAGACTTATTTTCAAAATGTCTAATGAGGGATGATTGTGACAGAAGGAGTATACACTTGATATACACGTGTATCCGAGTTCAAGTTTTAGTGTAAATTACCATAGTTGAAGAATTCATGTACAAATGTAATTAGGATATATTGTTATAATAGGAATATGACTTTCCATTTATTGTTGTAGTAGGAATAAGATTTTACATAATTAGGGATTGTATATAAATACATCTTCATTAATGAGAATAATCAAGGGATTACTTCTTTCATGGTATCATAAGTCTAGAGCTAACATACCTTCTCACAAAAACACTTCCGCTGCCCTTTTCTCCCGTCTCGGTTTCCGTGATTCATCCTCGGTTTCCGTGCAATTTCTTCATTTCTTCTCAAATTTTCTTCCAACTCCCTAATTCACCTATTGTTCTTTCGTTATGTCTATATCAAAGAACATGTTTCATCCTGCCCTTACATTCTCCAACATCAAGAACCATATCCCTATTGTTCTTGAGATGAAAAACGTCCAATACACAACGTGGGCGGAATTATTCAAAGTTTACGCACGCTCGCATCAAGTCCTCCATCACATCATACCCTCGGTCACTGGCAAAGAAAATGTGCCTACCCCCGAGGATGATCCTACGTTATGGACGACCCTTGAAATAGGGTGCGTGATATATTATAAGATAACAAAAATCCCCGTGTTGTCACGCTTGAGCATGAATTTTACCGTGTCAACATGGAAGATTCCCGAACGTCTCAACCTATTGTAAAAGACTAAAGGAATTGGCATTATTGTTGGTAATGACAACTCAATTCCAATTCGCAGTTATGATCATACGAATTTGTCTCCCCCACATCCACCTCTTGTCTTAAAAATGTTCTTCGTATATCATCTTGCAAGTCTACTTTTACTCCGGTGGATACCAAACCGAAGCTGAGTACTACGTCTGACACCCCATACGAGGATCCCACCCACTATCACATTCTTGTAGGAGCACTTCAATATCTGACTTTCACGAGACTTGATATTACTTACGCAGTGCACCAGGTGTGTTTGTTTATGCATGATCCATGGATTGAGCACATGTATGCGCTCAAACGCATTATACGATACATACAAGGCACACTTCATTATGGATTGCATTTATATCCGTCCGCTGTTTCTACTCTCGTGTCTTATACATATGCTGATTGGGGCGGCTGTCCTGATACCAGACGCTCGACCTCTAGTTATTGTATGTTTCTGGATGATAACTTGGTATGTTGGTCTGCAAAACGCCAGGCTACATTATCGCGATCCAGTGCAGAAGCCGAGTATCGAGGGGTAGCCAATGTGGTGTCTGAATCATGTTGGCTGCGTAATTTTCTATTAGAATTTCACTTTCCTATTCAGAAAGCTACATTGGTCTACTGTGATAATGTTAGTGCAGTCTATCTTTCTGAAAATTTGGTCCAACATTAGCACACTAAGCATATCGAGATGGATATTTACTTTGTTCGCGAAAAGGTAGCTCGTGGACAAGTACGCGTCTTGCATGTCCCTTCCAGGTACCAAATTCTATTTGAAGATTTTAGGGACAATCTCAGCGTATGAAAACCGTCCGCTATGACTGCGGGTGTGTGACGGAAGGAGTATACACGTGTATCCGAGTTCAAGTTTTAGTGTAAACTTACCATAGTTGAAGAATTCTTGTACAAGTGTAATTAATATTTATTGTTATAATAGGAATATGACTTTCCATTTATTGTTACAGTAGGAATAAGATTTTCCATAATTAGGATTTGTATATTGAATATAAATACTCTTTATTAATGAGAATAATCAATGAATTATTTCTTTTATATTGAAACTAAATAGCAATACTTTTTTGATAGAAGGACAAATCTGTTTTGGCAGAATGACAGTCAATTAAGCTAGCATGGATTTTGCTAACGGATTGATTACATTCTTTATTTAGAGTTAGTGACGTCTTGATTACATTCTTTATTTAGAGTTAGTGACGTCTTTACCAAGATCAATTCAGATTATTTCCTGTTTTGTCACTCATAAACTTCAAGGGCAATGGCATCTGCTATATAAAGCTAAAAAGAGTCTTCCCTACAAGGCTACAACAGGCCGCATGGAAAGGTGCAGTGTGAAAATTGTATATGCATTTCTTCCAAAGATAATAGTGAAAAATACTTCCTCCGTTTCCATTAATTTGACAGTATTTTCTTTTCGAGCCTCACTTTGTTTGACATTATTTAATTTCTATTCATTTTTTACAAATATCAAGAAATTCTAGTTCACTAGACTAAGTTTTTTTCCTTTCTAAATGTGATGTTTTATCTATCTAATTAATTTTTGATTGTTACTCTAATATTTTCCTATTCACTGTAATACTGATAACATCTCAAGTCTATTCAAGTAGTAATTATTTGTTCTGAACATTCGTGTTTTGGTAAATGTAAGAATATACTTAACTTGGAAAATCACCTTCATATGGATGGGCCTGAGACCTATGCCAACTCGATAATTGTTTGCATGAACGTTGTCTGCCCTTCTTACTGCTTCAATTCGGAGAATACTGACGTTGTATTATTGTAAGTTCTCTATTCCAAACATTTCCTGTTTGGCAATTTAGTAATCAAAATCAACATGTCTATCCTTCTGATTCAATGCAAATTTTAAAGATTTTCTTTCCAAATAATGCGAAGCACCTCCTCAGCAATTCTACTTTTTGTACACCACCAAGTTCTACAGATTATCTTTACCCTTTGTTTTATTTTTCATAAGGGACAAAGTGGAAAGAAAAGCTAACAACTGACCTCCCCAAATCTTATGGTAGCAGAGGCCTTTTCTTCCTATAACTTGATAAACTTGGGCTGGGCAGGCCCATCATTGTGGTAAAGCCCACACTAGGTCAACTGTGTAGCTCAAGTTAACTAAGCCCACGATAGTCGACCCACATAATCCTCCAATGCTGGACTGGTACTCTGGTAACATCAAGCCAGCAAATTAAGTCAATAAATGTTGGTTTTCTGGAAGTGAACATACGAAAAGCTAAGTAATTGATGGGACCATATTACTTTCTAGTTCCTATCATCTCAGCACTATCCATTGCATGAAGAAGATAGCCCACCAATAATATTATTTAATTTAATGCACCTTTTACTATACTTCATATCCTAATTTGTACATACACTTAAGGCTAGATAAAATGATCGAGAGATAGAGAGATTGAATGGAGGACCCCCACTCCCTCTCCCTCGAACTTGGGGAATGGAGAACCTTCCAGTACTGGGAAAGCTTCCTTACTTTTTCTTATATTACGAATTTATACGAGTTTCTGAAGGATAGTGCTGAATGTAATTTTTCAGCAATAGATGTGGATGCACATTGTCTTCTACTTGAATTATATGTTACTTCAAATGAATAATGAGTACAGTGATTAATCTACATTCATAAAACTTAAGGCACATAAAGTATGAAGTTTCGTCCCTCATAAATCATGTATGAAACGAGAACATGATAAAAAGGCAGAGGATTTGCAAGAGGGTTATGGTCCTTGTGAGGATGTTATCTTGTTAAATCATGAAAAGCAACACCCACGTCCTGCCCACTTTTTTCTTTTTCTTTTCTCACCCTGCCCCCGTTGTAAATTCAACTATATGGGGTTGAGTTTTCCCATCTTTAATGACTTAAATACACGGGTCCCGCATGTCGAAAACATCGTTTCTTTGTAAATGCCTAATATACTAGATGAGTAGATGATATTAGTGCCAATTATCATCAAATTTCGTTGAGGTTTGAAAGAGATATTGATGCACAAAGTAAGGTGTTTGAGACACAAATAGATGGATTGGTTTGGCCAAATAATAGAACTCCCACATGGGTTGAATATGGAAGGATTGATGACTATATTAACTATAGTTTTGAGTAAGGGTTTGGGCCCTAAGGAAAAGTTTTTATCTTTTAAGAAGGGGGAGGACCTAGGTGAGCTTGAGTTGCGCGCCGCCGCCGGTCTGGTCACGGGTCACGGGCTTTCTTCCGGAATTCTCTTTTGGTCCCTGAAATATTTTTTATTTACACTTTGGTCCCTGAAGATTTCGAAAACGTTGCAACGACTCTATCTTCTCCAAACGGCACCAGCCAACGGATCTGACTTCAACAGTCAGAATCCGCTATTCTTCACCTATAAATTGAACATTACTGTTTAGTTAAAAAAAATAAACAAAACCAGAAAATCCTCTCATCTCTTTGCAATCTGTTCAATATTCCTTTTCTTCGCCGGAATCAACATTACTAACTTTGTATTGTTGGTTGTTGCTGTTTTATCTTGATAGACTATTATCTAATATCGTAAAAACATCTATACATGACAATTTTATCTTAAAGAAATAGAGTCATCTCTCGACTCAGCTTTTCCTTTTTGATTAACCTTTCTAATACACTTTTACTTACGGCCCCTTACTCTACAAATAGAATAGCTTATCTATACAGAAGTCAGAATCCTGATAAATCATTACCTTAGATAGGTATTAATAAGCTCATGATTTCAGTTTTTTTTGGATGAAGCAATTCTTCTATTCCTCGTTAAGGTTGTACTGATATACATTACGTCATCAATTCTATCAAGATAATTAGTAGGAGTATATTACTCGATCAAGATTTTCTATCTATTTTCAATCTTATACTCTTCATTTCCTCGAAAATTTTCTTTTATTTTTTTCTCGTCAATTGAGAACCAAAAAGACTTTGCTCTACAAAAAGAGAAATAACACCAAGTGAGAAACTATACATTTTCCCCTGGATAGTTTTCCTTCTTTTTTCGTTTCTTACTTTTTTCCCAGTTCTTTCGGGTTTACTATGCTAGCTGGCTAACTGCAACTTGCAGTGCTTAGGGGGATATGGATGAACTTCATACTTGACCATATGGTCCATGCCTTTCCTTCTTTTCTCGCACTATCTATTTCATTACTAGAAAGTGGATCACTGACCCCTTTAAATGATATGATCCACACATGATCGATCAGCTAAACTGTAGACATACAATATTGGAGAAAATAGAGTAATCTCTGCTATAGTTATCAATAATTCATTAGTGTTGTACTATTATATAACCTATGAGATTTTGCTGTGATCAATTAATGGGCTGCCATTATCATGACTAATAGGATTTGATTCTTTTCACTAGTAACTTTTTGAGCTTGCATAATGATAGACGATCTTGACATATCATAAAAGGTGTGAAAAAATTTTCAAAAAGAAACCTTTAAGAGGACAAAACATTGTAAAGAATGAATATTGAGCTTAACTTAACCCAAAAAACTAGCTTGTATGATGAGAATTGTCCAAGTCCATATAAGGAGTCCATGTTCTCATTTTATTTCAGATGTGGACTCTTAACATTCCCCGCACGTCCAGACCTCGTTAACTGGAGCGTGAACAATATAATTTAGGGGTCAAACATCGGTGAACAAAGAATTGAAATGAGTCTGACTCTGATACCAGATAAAGAATGAATCCTGGGCCTAACTCAACCCCAAAAGCTAGTTTGTAGGGTGAAGATTGTCCAAGTCCATATTTTCATTTCACTTTCGAGGTGAGATTCTTAACAAACATAAATAGCCCCATTATGAGTTTGGTTGAAGATTCATAAAAGAGCTTACAGCCAATCTAGAAATTGCAATTCTAACTAACTAGTAATAATTATATCATGTTAGGACTATTGAAACAGTACTTCTTAGCTATAAAAAAGGATCTATAAGGGAGACAATTATTTGGTATCTTTCAAGAGATTTTGGTGCTTTCTGGAGCAGTCCTAATCGATTTTCAGTGGAAAATTGGCTGTCATACTTTTGCTACCTTGATTGTTAAAGAGTGTTACAGTCAGCATATACATTGATGGTGACCCTTGACCTTATTAGGACATCACATGCGTCTCACTAATTTTTAGGTGAGTAAATAACGAAAATAATAGTGTTGGAACAAAGCCAAAACTTTTAGGTGAGTAAATAACGAAAATAATAGTGTTGGAGCAAAGCCATAAACATTTCTAAGTTATTTCAGAATTAGTTATCCAAACCTCTCACAGGAATAAATAACATTATAATCTCAAAATAATTAATTCTCAAATTAGTTATACTATGATTTTATCCAAACCAAATGTAGGTTAAACTTATCTTAAATTTAATCCAAATTAATTATTTTTTATCCCTCATACCAAACGAGCCCAAATTTGTTTTCATGCTTAGGAATTAGGATATCGTTTTCGTGAAATTTTGACGTAGGTGGAAAGCTAAATATTTCCCGTTGACTTGAGATACGAAATATCATTTATTTCATAGAAGGCATTAGATTGATTGGGTTACATGTCAATAATTATGAGCTTGTAGATGAGATTATATAGTGAAAAACTATTAAGGTTGAACAAATTCTTGTAGAATATTTTGGTTCATCGGTCAATTGTGTGATCGTATATTCAAGAAAAGTACTTGTTGGGCAATTATCACCTTGTTGTTTGTATAATTGCATCACCAAATAAATATTTCTTTTAAAAAAAGGTATAGGTGGAGGGGGGGGGGGGGGTGTTGGAAGAGATAGTATAGGAAGTATAAAGTGTTTTAGCCGGATTACCCCTAATACAAAAGGATTTATTCTTTCACATTAGGTTCAATTATGATATGATTGTTTTATTATCTTGCACAAGCTATATGATATTACCTCGTTATCTAGATATCTAGGAATTTCATGAAGTTATACCAATCGTTTTATACATTTCAAAATAAGTTTTTCTTTTTTATCTAGAAAACAATGCACTTACCAAATTATTTATTAGCTCAAGTGATAACCTTTGAATTAAGCTAAATTCAAAATTTTATATTAGGAGGTTTGCGGATTAATACACTAAAAAAAAGATGATAATAGAAGGGCAAATACCAAGCATATGATACAAGTAAAAATTGCATGGTCAAATACATAATATTATCAAGAAACCCAAAGTCCATATTTTGCAGTTGAAACTTAGAAGTGATTTGGTAAAATTAATAGATTAGAAATTGGAATTACCAAACCCCCCATATTTTTTGGCAAAAAGCAAGCGGATGTGAGACAGCAGTGCAATAGTAATGGTACATAACTTTTAGATTTTTTCTTGAAATAAAGGAGGGCCCCTTGTGCGCAGCGTGATACCGATCTAATCTTTAAAATCAATTAAGTTACCCTGATTTACCTCCTTCACAGACCTGTCAGAACGGGGTGTGGGGCTCTTGGGGTGGGAGATTCCACCTTTTGGAGTAAGTAATGGTACATAACTTTAGGTTTAAGGTTCTTGAAATTAACACCTTGGGCTTATTACCATTTGACTTATTCGAAAAAGCAACAAGAGAAAGCTCCGTTTAAGTTTACTGTTAACTAATTATTCTCAATTCCGCCGAAAGATCCACTTTCTTCTTTTACCCTTTTCACAAATTTACTTTTCGACCAAGTAAATAGAAAAATTAATATACAAAGTTAATTACCCAAAAAAGAAGAAGAGAAAAATTATAAAGGAGTAGTGATTTTTAATATATACTTTATATAGTATACAATAAAAAAACGTATTTTTAACAATCTCGCTTGTTTGATATTATTTTCCTTTTATAGACAAGACATGCGAAAAATTTGTCTTTTTATAGTTTAAACACACCGTCTAAATATTCAATACATAATTTATATTTCGGACCCTTCCCAAAAAGACATAATACAATGGATAATATTAATAAAAAAATATGATAATATTCTATCAATTAACTCTTCGGGTAAGCTGCAATTATAATCTACCAAAATTAGAATTTTGTGACGCTCTAAAGATTCAATGTCACGTGATTATAATAACCTATGCAGCAATCACCCAAGTTTCGCCGAAGCACATATTTGTCCTTGCACCTTCTTGTGAGTAGTTATTACTCATAAGGAAAATAATGAATAATAGTTGCACCAAAAGTCGTAATAATAAATTAGTGTACCAAAGCCCTAACGATAAATACTGTGCATTGTTACATCTAGTAGAAATAATTAAAAAGTAGTACTTACATTAGCTACTCAGCAGCGAATTTAAAATAGTAAGACAAATTTGTTTCAAATACCAGATTTTTATAGGAAAAAAAATAGTACCTCAACTAGCAATTGGCAGAAATATCTCCTGTCAAATTCAGAATGTAAATTTGGTAATTGTTGCTGGAAATTTGCCTTTGGCGGGAAGATGCTTCCACCCATCTTTGATGAATTAAACACTAGTGTTCCGCATGTTGGAGACTTTGTCTCTTCGCACATGCATGATCTACGAAGTGATTAGATGACCGTAGAGCCAAGAATCGTCAAATTTCGTTGAGAAATGAAAGAGATATTGGTCCACGAAGTAAGGTGTTTGAGGCATGGAAATGTGGTGTGGGACAAATCTACCACATCGGTGTGAATAGGAAGAATTGCTCTCTATATAAGTCTCTAATGTGGTAAAGGGTTTGGGACCCCAAGGGGTATCCCATGTGTTTAAAGGAGGGAGGACCTAGATGTGCTTGGGTTCAAGGCTAAGCCCACACGCGCGCCGCCGCCGTCCTGTCTCGGTCACAGGTCGTGGGCTGTGGGGACTTTCTGATATTATCTTTTTGGACCCCAAATTGCTTAATATTTACAGTTTGGTCCCCAGAGTTTCTGAAAAGTTGATTTTGGGGTGACGGAAGGCAGAAAATTTTCTGCTTCTTCAATGGCCATGAACAGCCCATTAACCACCCATTAATCTGCCTCCTAATGGCTATTAACAACCCTCACTAATGGCTATTTACAGCCTTATTTGTGGTTGTTGGGCTGCCCTCCTCCATGCTATATATTGGTGCCTCTTTTGGCTCAATAACGTGAGAGAATACACACGAAAATAGCAGCACATTTCAGTCACAAAAGAGCACAAAACAGTGGCCAAAATCTGTACAAAATAGTGGCGAAAATCAGTGCAAACAGTGACGAAATACAGTGTGATATACACAAGATATACACAACAGAGACACACTATATACACAGAGACAAAAGAGAAGAGTAAACGAAACTCTTCTTCCTTTTCCATATCTTGACAAGTCGATTCGTATTTGTTTTCTTCGTCAGGCTCAACCTATTGGCTTTGTAGCGTTGAGATTAAAGTGTTGTTTTATCTTGGGAGACTATTGCCCGCTAACGTAAAAGCATATATACGGGGCAATCTTGTCTTAAGGACAGAGGGCAATCACTCGACTCAACACACAACGTTGTAACCATCCAGATTTAGTTATTTCTTGATTTCAGGTTATCAAGATTCAAGACACAACAAGCTTGCGGCAAGTTTTGAAGATTGGCCTATTTGTTCAACAAGATTCAATTTCTGAATATTGAATATTTGTTTATCCTTTCGAATACTTATAATAGTTACTTACTTCCCGTACTGCTTTATAAAGTACAATAGAGTACCAATAGTTTAAGACAAGATTGTATTGTAAGAGTATTAGTGTTCGAAAGATGTCGGTCAAAAGTTGTGTGACCAAATCTGGATATGGCTGTGGTTTTCTGCCTGAAGACAGTGATGATAATATTGTTGAAGTTCAACATGTTCATGGTGTCACCGCTCCCGAGAGTGGTGGGAACAAGCGCTCACGAGAGCCTGAGGATGTCAACTAGGACAAGAGGAGAAGGTTGAAGATGTGGTTCTATCTTGCAGCAGAAGGCCTATATCTGTCCCAAACACAGAATCCGAAATTAGGATAAGTATTTTTTTTCTTACTTGTCAAGAATAAAGATTAAATGATGTCTGATTAAAATGGCTTAAAGTAAGGAGGAATATGAAAATATTTTCCAAAATAATTTATATTCCTTACGCTTTAAAATCAGAAGTTTAATCTCTTCTTCTTTCCCGTTTAAAGATTGGACTTTGTAAACGACTTAAAAAGATCCGTTCTTTTAAGTGTAATTATTAAAAGTGTGTAAAGTATGTTCGCAAATACGATGGAGAAAGATCCACTAACTGTGCGAAAACTGTTACCACACTTAAGTAAGCGCCAAGAATTGTCTGGGCACCAATCATAACGGAAGAAGTCTAAAAGCTAAAGACGTTGAGCCTGTCACACTATTTGGCCGAAGATCCTTCATAGGATGATATTGGACACTCAGTCATACAAAGCCTCCGGGCGACTGGAGTGGGCCAAAATTCCTTTGATATGATGATATTGGACACTCAATCATACAAAACCTACGGGCGACTGGAGTGGGGCCAGAATTCATTTCATAGGAAAAGTAATGGACACCTAGTGTGGTGGGCCAGAGCTTCCAGGTCTTAAATGATCTGAAGGCCTAAAGAAAGGCAGAAAAGAAATTGGACACTCAGTCTGCCAAAGCAACTGGAGTGGGCCAGAGTATCTAGATCACATATGATCCGGTTACGCCCTAACCACGGGCAAGAGATTGTTCATGTGAAGCAACGCCACCTCTAAAGTAGAAGGGGTTGGAGAGGTTGTCCTCAATAGGACTTTAGGGAATGAGATCACTCTAAGATGAGGTGATACATGTCCCAAACTTGGTTTAAGGGACGCTGTTGGTCAAGCTAGTTTGAGACTAGTGTAACAGGTCTGTAATAACTAAGAATGGTACAGTATGTCTGTAGCCAAATGAATGATATATTTGTAATCCGTGCATCTATGCCATCATAGATTAAGACACGTTAAATAGCAAGTCATTCAAAAGCTAACGATGTTGAGATTGTTGCCTACTGTCGACATAAATCCTCAAAATAAATGTGAGGCAGACGAAGAGGCAAAATCACCTTTCCAAATTCCGTCAAGGGAATAGCGAAAGAAGCACCGCTCCTCTAGAACTTAGTCACACCTACTTGGGTGATTTGAAGTTTATACAAAATAGAGGGGGGAGATAAGTACGTTATGATCTTCATTGATGATGGTACAACGTATGGAATCCTTTGTTTGTTGAAAAAAAAGATGAAGTTGTTGAAGCGGATAAGCGCTACAAAGCAGAAGTTGAAAATCAACTAAGCCTACGGATTGAGAAATTCGTAGTGATAGAGGGGGAGAATGTGAAGCATCGTTCATCAAACGACTGCTCATTACTCACCTCAGTCTAACGGTGTTAGCCAAGCACAAAGCCGTACCCCCAAATTATGTGGGGCAAGGCGATCTTTACCGCTACTGCGATTCTCAATAGAACTCCGCATAAGGATAAGGGTAACCCTCCGTGTGAGACATGAAATTGATCTCACATACAAATGTTGTGATGTGGGGTGGTTTCGTACCTAAGACTGTAGATTGCATATCCACTGGATCTGCAAATAACAGTAATGCTTATCGCCTCTTGGCGTCAAAGAATGCTGAATTCTTTTAAGATAACTTTCCTTGAAAAGGAAAATGAGTAATTGCTCAAGGTTAACAAGAACCCGCGAGGACCTGACTGTCCGGAACTAGACGTTCCGTATCTACAAGACTCAAAAGTTGCTGGCTATCCGGAACTTAATATTCCAGATCTGCAGAACTCAGGGATTCTAGATGTTGAACCGAGACGAAGCAAAGAGGGGACAAAGACTTGTTCCAGTCCTTCTAGCTTGTATGGTTAAGAATGAACCATGGACAATTAATAAATAATTGTTATCTCCAAAAGCGCTGCTTTGGAAAGAAGCTAAAGAGAGAAATATATTTCATCATATAGAACCATACTTGTGAAATGGTTGATCTTCCTCCGGGAAAAGAACCCTTTAGGTTGTAAAAGGTGCTCCCCTGTGAGTAGCTTAATATCCAGGGCCATTGCAGTCTTGCGTGGCATGGATGTTGAATTAGCCTTCCCAACCAGAGAGTTGGAAGAAGAGGATCAGAGTTAGTTTGTTGGACTGTTGGGCTTCTTCATGAACTTTCATTTTGGTCCCTGAAATGTTTACATTTTGGTCCTGGAAGTTTCAGATAAAACAGAAATAATGAATCTGACCATAGAAACATTGACTCTGAAGTTAGAAATCCATCAGTTGGAAAACCAACAGTCTGAGAGTTGAAATTATATTGAAACAAAAGATATGGGTATCACAGATGACATCTTAGGAATTGGATTTCTAAGACATCTAACGGACTGGTCGATAGTTGACAGTCTCGTTGAAGCCACCAATGGATATGAATCATAGAACTGATTGGAATCATGGTGCACCCATAGACAAAGAGCGATATGCTCAGGTCACGTGTAGTTCAATGTATTGTACACACTACAACGGTGTTACACCTCGTAAGATTAAGACGATAATTAAGAACGTCATTAAGGAAGTAAGATTCGGATATTGAATATAAGGAGCACTTACATATGTTAATACATGAAATTAGTGTATAAACGGATGTTATCCCGGAATAGTTTTTCTTTAGTGCTATACATGTGACGACGAGAATTAATAATAGTAGTTGAATTTATTCCAATGGAGTTATGGAATAACATTGTATTATAAAATTATGACATTGAGGATACGAGGTTTTATGAAATTCTCGGGAATTAAAAGAGGTGGGTTTAAGATTTATTAATTGAAGAACTTGGGGGCCAAAGTGTAATATTAAAAATTCAGATTTTTTTTAATTAACCTACATTCTTTCATCTTCTTCATTCAAAACTTAAAACAAACTCTCCTCTCCTCTCCTCCCCCATACCCCAGCCGAGAACCCCCCAACCCCATAGCCAAATTTGAGGTTTTTATCTTCTCTTCCTAGACTATATTTTTCACCAAAAATTAGAAGCAAAACAACACCAAAAACAGTGGCAAAAACAACCACTGCTGGCCGAGAACTTAGCCTAGAAATTTCGAGATTTTTGGATGAAATTTTGGAAGAAAAACATGTAGGGATGATGGCTTAACATTGTAGAACACTTGCATGTCAATTGGAGTTGAAGAAGTGAACAAAAAAAGGAGAAAAATTACAAAACAGTGGGGATTTTCGGACAAGCATTGGACAGAAAATTGTGGATTGTTGGACGAAATTTGAGGTATAAAATTCTTCTTTCTATAATATAATTGGAATGCATGTTGTTAGAATTAAGGATATGAATTTGTGTTAAGGAAAAATTTGGAATTTAAACAATGCATGTGACAATTTTGGGCTAGTTGCCAATTTGAGACAGATTTTGGTGTTGTTGGATTCGTTGGTTATTGTTGTTATTATTATCACTAATTGCATGATGAAATTGAAAGGAAACATTGATATTAAAGTTTAAAATTAGTTATATGGAAGTATTGAAATATGGAATTGGATTTTAGGAGTTAAGAGAAGAGTTATGGAATTATGACATGTTGTGGCCAAGAACTTGCATGAAATCGTTGGACATGTTGAGATGGATATGGACTGTTTTAGGGACTGTTTTGTGGTGTTATAATGCTGAAAATTTAGTTACCATTATGCATGTTTAGGTGTGGTAATTGCTAATGTAAGTCCTAGAGGAATAAGTGTGTAGAAAGGCGTAGAAAGGCTTCACATTCTACCCTCATTGTTGTTGGAGCATGGACTGTTTTGTGGGCTGTTTTTAATGTGGATTAAGAGGCTAAATTTACATGAGAAGTGGGTGTGTAAATCCCCTTTGTTGCTGTTTTGGTTGTGCCCTTAATTGGTGCTTGGTTATTGATGTTATTAGCCTCGTTTGGAAGTTGTGGAAACATGTATAAACGGGAGAAGTGCCGCCCGAATTTTTATAGAATAAGAAGTCGTTATTCGATATAAAGTATGCTAGTAATCATAGAATTAACGAACGTACTACCATTATTATAGGTTGAAGTTCTATAACAAGGCATATTCTAATATTGGGTAGTTCGTCTAAAAGGTATGTGAAACCCTTACTTCTTTCTTTTGGCATGATTTAATGAAAGTACGACGGACGTACTTGATTCTTATACAGTTTAATTCCTAAAGAGGATTGTTATGAGATGTGCCTATGATTTTTCAGCAAAGAGTTTATTATGACATTATTATAATGATTTTATTGAGAGTCAAATGATAATTTTTACTTGCATATGGTTACTGATGATATCTACTCGTGCTAAGTGTTACTACTTCACCTCACCGAGTCCCGGGCCGGGTTATGTTCGTGCACAACCTTGCATTTTTCACCGAGACCCTCACTAGAGGGCCGGGTTACGTAGGATGGATCCATAGATGAGATATGACTTTACCGAGTCCCAGCATGGGCCGGGTTACGATATGACTTCACTGAGTCCCAGTATGGGCCGAGTTATGATATGATTCCACCGAGTTCCGCACTAGTGGGCCGGGTTACGTTACAGATATATATATGTATATGGACAGGCACTCATATTTTCTTGACTTGACTCTCATTTTTATAAGGCACAACTGACTTTTATTATTTATGGCACAGTTGGATTTGGATCCTGATTTTTATACTTATCTCCTGTTTTCTGTTGGCCACTTATGACCTCTTTTATAGCATTTCATATTTTACATACTCAGTATATTATTTCGTACTGACCCTCTTTCCTCGGGGGGCTGCGTTTCATGCCCGCAGGTACAGATTTTCAGTTTGGTGAACCTCAGGCCTAGGTTCCTACTCAGCATGTTGGGAAGCTCCTTTGATTCAGAGCTTTGTCATTTTGGGTACAGAACCCTATTATTTTTACTTTTGTATATTTAGGGGCACGACGGGGCCCTGTCCCGTCATATGTCGTTATCCTTCTTGTAGAGGTCTGTAAACAGTTGTGGGTTGTACTTATGTAAGGGTCATAACTCTGTTTTGGTCAGTCATGCTATTGTACTATGTGTTGGGGTGTCCCCGTGTATATATGATATTATCTAGTGGCAGCCTTGTCGGCTTGCCTGTTGTATTGTGTTGGCTAGTTGTGACTCCTCAGGAGGCCGGTACATTCGAGGGTAAAGGCAACCTTGTCGGCTTGCCTACCCTGGCATATGTTGTTATTGCAGCGTTATATTGCCGGATTTCAGACTCATTAAGTGTTAATTGGATTATGTGTGACATGTTAGTATAATGACGTCATTAGGGCGGTTAGTCGCGGCCTGTCGGGTCGGGTCGTGACAAACGGACCTGGTATCGGCCTACAAACAGATCAGTTGAACTCGGGTTCACTAATGATTTAATACATGATCAATAGAAAGTCGTTAAGTCGGATATGACGATATCTGAATTATTCACTCATCTACGGATTATAGTATTCTGGATGTCCAGCGGTTCTGGGAGAACACAGTGATGCAAACTGGACATCAGATCTGAAGAACACCAACGCCACAAGTAAATGTGTATGGTGGGTCTTAGAAAAATCTCTAAGCAAACTTGCATCGGCCGATTCATGATGGAATCAGAGTTTATCGCTTTATAAAAAGCATGTAAGAAGTTGAGTAACTTCACGACTCCTTAGATGACGTCCCTTATTGGGAGAAACCCGTGTCTTCAACAGTTATACACTGTGGCTAGCCGGTCGGCTTCAGGAAGGACACAGATGACGGCGTCTGGACATATCTGTCAGGATCTGTCAAAGACATAAGACCGTATGGCAGTTGATCATCACGGGTGTCACTTCCTTGTTTACTAACTAAGGGACTACCCGGAGATCAAATGTTTTGCCTGTCTAGGAGAATGGGCTTAAAACCCAAACAATACGAACCTTTGCGGTGGAAACCCAACCATACTGATTGGAGATCCCAAGAATTTGGTTCAATGGGAAAACTAAGCGGCAAAAGGTTCAGTTGAGCGCTTCGGTGGAAGCAAGAAGCACTTTGGATGATGATTTATGTATGGAAACATGAATCCAAAGTTGTTCCCGCGATAGACATTAAAGTGCTACCTGCATTTATGACCACGATGATTCGACGGATAACCCAAAAATATACACGGGGTAGACCGAGCCTGAAGTTTGTTAATTGTGATGGATGAGAGTAATGGATAGCACAAGCAACCAAAAATCCGAAGATGAGAATAAGAAGGGTTCTTATTATATAGGATTCTGAGGGGGGAAGAATATGTAAGACCTTTAAAAGGAATTATGTTAAGAAGATATGTGGCCATTTGTAAAGCATGATGCCAAAAATATGGAGGTATGGAGGCATGAATTAAGAGAGTTCGGACAATGTTATTTATGGAACGAATTTTGCGTTTGGCTTTCCCATTTTGTGAAGATGTATGAGGACACGAAAAATGAAAATTGATCCCATTATTAGCACAGAATTCCCAAAACTCCCTATTGTCATACTCTTTCCATTATAACATTGAATATTTTTTATTTCTCTTTCGAATTGAGTACGAATGAACGCTCTAAATTTGATGAAGACGGAAAACACTTGTGATTTATTCGCAATTGAAAACGTCCACAAAAATCTAGAATAATCATCTAAAAAGAGAACATAATATCGATGACCCAATGAACTAAGAACATGAGACGTCCATAAGTCGCTATGAATAATATCAAATGGCATTGAAGTATGAGAATTGGAGTCTACAAATGGCAACTTAACAATTTTTCATAATGAACAAGACTGACAAAGTGGAGTACGACTCGTACCCTTACAAGAAATAAAGCTATTTTTATCTAAAACTGATAAAATAGAAGATCCCGGATGACCCAGACGAGTAAGCCACATGGAAGGAGAGATGGCTGCAAAAGCTGATGGCAAGGCTTGACTCGATGGACTGAAATCAGGCATGATAGGATACATACCCCCCCTACTATCACACCTCATGAGATGACTCCCCGTCTTAAAATCCTTCACAGAGAAACCAAAAGGATCAAATTCAACGGAAACGGAATTGTCAGTAGTGAACTTTCGGACATACACTAAATTTTTAATCAATTTAGGAGCATGTAAAGTATTTTGCAAGAGAAGGGGTGGATTGGGGAGAGACAACGTTTTCTGACCATACCCTAGAATTGTTATAGAACTGCCATCCAATAATTATCCCCCGAGGGGTGCTCAAATTGGAATAAGACGAGAGAGTACCTGATTCGGAAGTTATGTGAGTAGTGGCACCGGTGTCCATATACCAATTTAGGTCCGGTTGAGTTAGCCCCAGTGTGTGCATCGCGGCCTCGATATCGGTTTGAGTGGGGCCTACTGCATGATGGGCTTGCGGAGGTCGGGGCCCAAGAATTCCTGTCCGTGATGGAGCTGGGCCGGGCCGTTATTCTTGCCTGCCGCTGCCGCTTGGGCCACGCCGGCCGCGTGGGCCGTAGCCATTCTGCCGCCGCTGGCCGGGCCACCGGCCGCCGGGCCGCCACCGTTGACTGCCGGGTGTTGGGCTTGAGCTCGTTGGCCGGCCCCACCGGCCGCCGGAATTTCTGTCGCTTGATTGTAAGGGGCCGGCGGCCCACCCGCCCCCGCCCCCATCGCCATGGGCCCCATTGCTGGGCCCAGGGGGGTGGTGGGCCACTATTCCGGGGATGGGACCCACCGTATGCTTGCTGACCACCGGAATCGCCACCGAAACCGCCGCGTTTGCCCCTACGGTTTTTGTTATTATTCTTGCGATTATTCTTGCCGTCATCATGATTATGGTTTTGGCCCGAATTATTAACAAAACCCGAAGAACTAGGAGAGGACGCCACCATGATGACGGGGCTTGCTCCGGTAGTCGCCTTTTTAGCCAAACCGGCTTCTTCCAAAGTAAGCATGGAGCGGGCTTGATAGAAGTCAGGAAGAAGGTTGCTTTGGCGAAGGAGAGTTCCAACACCATTATAGGCCTCCGAAAGACCGGCAACCAACTGTAGAACTAGACGATTATTAGTTATCAGTGCGCCAACATTCCGGAGTTGATCCGCCAACTCCTTTAGTTTCTTGCAATATGCAGAAACGTTCGGAAATTCATTCATTCGAACTAGAGAGAATTCCTGCTCGAGAGTGACGACACGTGAATGTTGGTTGTCTTGGAATATGTCACGCAATCTATTCCAGGCAGCCATAGCCATAGTATCCGGCTCAATAATCGTCTGTAGAAGGTCAATCGAAATAGTGGCGTAGATCCACCGGAGAACGGTAACATCAAGAGTAATCCATAACTCAGGATCCTCCGCAGGAAGGGGTCTAGCGGGAGGAATGATGTGATGAAGAACTTGAAGGGAGATAGCGTGAATTTTAAACAACTCCGCCCACGTCGCATATTGGACGTTTTCCATCTCAAGGACAATAGGGATATTGTTCTTGACGTTAGAAACCATGAGGGCAGGGTGATAATTGTTCTTAGACATATTGAAAGAACAAAGAAGGAGGGGAAATTTAAGAGAGGTGTTTGAGAGCGGAAGACGAACTTTGGGAGAGAAACCCGAGGGGGGGAAGGGTGTCTCGGCCGAAAAGAGGCAAAAGTTGGGAGAGAAAACTTTTGTTTAGACCTAGTCTCTTGATACCATGAAAGAAATAATCCCCTTGATTATTTTCATTGATTGAATAGATATATATACAAGTTACAAAATAGGAGAATCCTATTCCTAAAACCTTATTCTACCATAATTCTAACTATACAATTATGGTAAGTGTATATCCTAATTATGGTAAGTGTATATCCTAATCTAGGTAACAAATACACTACAATATACACAAAATATACTTTCCTTAATATACAAATGATGGGCCTCAGCGTCTTGGGCCACTGCCCACTGCTTTGCTGCTGGGCCACTACTTCTGTATACCTGTGATATATATTACTGTATATTAAGTGTATATCACGGGTATATTACCTTTGTTTAACATTTACAGTAGCTTCTTTTGGAGAATCTCTAGTTACAAAACAAGAACAAATAGTATGATCTTTTTATACTTATTCTTCTTTGAGGAAGAAAAATAGAAAATGAATACAGAAAAGAGGAGGGATTACGGTGGAGAATTCCTAGAGTATCAACAAAATTCGATTAGGGCATTTGATGATGCAAGCTGGAACCAAAATAGGGAGGGAAAAAAAAGATGTGTCGGTGTAACTGTCATTTGTTTGCCTTCTAATTTGTCTCTTCTTTTTGTGCAAACTCAATATTCTTCCACTTATTTCTTTTTTAAAAAGGGTACAAGTTCCTCAATCATATTAGTTAAAACTCACTTATATTTCTTAATAATTTAGTTTGTTGAACCTGAGCCAGCAGTATATTCAAGGAATAATCCATCATTTAAAAAAAATAATCGTCTCTTTTTCACCCAATGTAAGATGTAGATAAGATAAATTTCAAAAGGTTATTTTATATTCCTCCCTTCACTTTTACTTGTCATGTTTCGCTCTGGAGAATTAATTTGACTAACCATTTATAATTAAATTTAACTATATTAATTTAATAATTTAAAATTAAAATTTAGATATTAAAAAATATAAAAAATACTGTAAATTATAATTTTTCTCATATTAATATGATTAAAAAATATATCTTAAAATATTGATAAAAATATATCAAAATTCTTAAGAGTACTTATTTTTGCTGAAAAAGAGAAACGCGACAAAAAAAAATGAAGGAAATAAATATATACTTAAAATTACTTGACCGACAGAGAGGGGGAACAGGTGATAAAACGATAACGCTAGTTTAAAATATTGAAATTGGTATACAAAATTTCCCTGGTCATAAATTCATAACTATAATATAATTTTACTTATTTGAGGTGTCAACCCCTGGGAGCGAATGTTTGTTGACCAATCAACAGGAAAAATAAACAAATACAAGTAGTATCAGTAAAAAAACATTATTAAATGTGTGTCTGATCGAGAGATTCTTTTAGTTTTTCTTTATTCTTACATCTCTTTTGAAACAGAGAGATAAGGGGAAAACAGAAGCGTGTTCGAAGTTTTTTTTTCTTTGTTTTTCTCTCCGTATAACCTCTTTTTTCTTCCTTGAAAATGATTAAGTGAAGTGGGGTCTGTGATTAGTTGACCTTAATACACCATACCTACTTAAGGTTGCTTCAAGAACTTGTTACAACAAGGTAGTTTTTTTCTACCATTTTTGTTCACACTTATTATACTTTCTTGTACTTACACTGTCAAAAAAACAGTGTTACAGTTTCATTTCCTTTGTGTTTACCTCTTTAACTGTTGATATAAGAGTGAGTGGGTGTGTGGTACATACATGTGGGTGTTGTTGTTCCAATCTTGTCACTTTTACGTGGGTTGAAAACTTCATATATCAGTGATTGAGGTTTTTGGGTACTCGAAAAATTTAATCATTTGTTCAATCTTGCTTTCTAGGTACTCAAAAAGCTTGAGTCTTTTTTTTTCTTTTTGCTAACCTTTTTTTCTTTTCCACATTGGTTTCTGAGAAGAGATTTATGTGTCATTGTGCAGATTTGGGATTTTGCACCGCTTAGTCTCTACTCTTTAAAGAACTTCAGTGTATAGTAAACGGTGTTCACTTAGAGAGAGAAAGGAATGGCAGGAAAGTCAGATGAACCAGCACCACATCCACCAAAAGATCAGCTTCCTAATGTTTCTTACTGCATTACTAGTCCTCCTCCATGGCGTAAGTTCTTGAATTCTGTCTCTCATTTTTTTTTTTTTTTGCTTTGTAGCATAATCTTATCTCTTCTTGCTTGGTGTATATGTGTCCTGATTTTCCTGAACTCTGTTTTTTGTCCTACAGGCTTTACTATTTCTTTAGATATTGTCACTGCTTTCATTTCCGTATTCCCTTTTTCAAACTGCTTTGAAATACTTTACTTGGAGCCGAGGGTCTATTGGAAGCAACCTCTCTATCTCTATGAGGTAGGTTAAGGTCTGCGTATATTCTACCTCTCCAGACCCCGCATGTGTTATTACACATGGTATGTTGTTGTAGTAGGCTTTTCTATTTCTCAGTGAATTTGCTTCTTTATGTAATGTGTGTTGATGTATTGAGCATAACGCACATTAATTGCTTTAGTTTCAAGTTTTGAATTTTCTCCCAGAGTATACTTTTTTTCCCTGAGAAATTCACTGGCTAATTGTGTGTGTCATGTTATCGTGGCGAATTTGTGGGGTTTAGGTGTTTTGCTGGCAATTTGGCATCTAGAAACTGGTTACATAAGAAGCAGATTCTGTGCACACCTTTTCTAATTCTAGTTGTTAAAGCATATGATTATTTTTTTCCATTTAGCCTCATACAACATTTAACTGTAATTAATGCCATTTCTTTTATTTCCTCGCGTCTGAAAGTTTTTCCTTTTGTCTTTTGGGTGATTAGTATGCTTTGTGCTATCCATTTCTGGTCACAAATATGAAATATCAAGCAGACTTAGTAGAATTTATTGCGTCTGGTGGGCTGATTGTAGAAACTGTTGTCTCGGTGACTGATATTGGAGTAGTATTCAGTCTGTAAAACAATTGCGTATTTTTGTGCTGCTGATCTTGAACAAAAATGTCATGAAATACTTTATATCTTTTTTTACATTGTTGATTATTTTCCGAAATGTGGATTGTGGGCTATGCTGATTTTGTCTAATTGTTGAATGCAGCTGAGGCGATCCTTCTTGGATTTCAACATTATCTGGTTATGCTTGGTACCGCAGTTATCATTCCTACGGCTCTGGTTCCCCAGATGGGAGGAGGAAATGTGAGCCCTACTGACACTGCAAGTTTGCAGTTATACTCTTATTATGAATAGTTTTTTTTCTTTTTTTTAACTTAAAAGTAGTGTGACAATAGACACTTGTGGTCTGGCCCTTCCCTGGCCCCACGCATAGCGGGAGCTTAGCGCACCGCGTTGCCCTTTTTTTTTACTGTGACAATACTAAACAAAAGATTATCTGCCCTTTTGCAGGAGGAGAAAGCCAAAGTTATTCAAACAATTCTATTTGTTTCTGGGCTGAACACCTTGCTGCAATCTTACTTTGGGACTAGACTGCCTGCTGTGATTGGAGCGTCTTATACCTTTGTTGCACCTATAGTTTCAATTATCCTTTCGGGACGATGGAGTGACCCAGACCCCGTGTCGGTTAGTTCTTCAGATGCTGAGTTTGTCCTTTATTGTTTGGATCATGTATCATAGTCAATTAAATGTTAAAGAGAAAATTAGAAATTTTGGTTTTGTGATGCAGTTTTCTCGCAAGTATAACAGTCAAATCATGGAACGACAGTTTGGCTGCTTTTATTCTCTTTAAGCTAACAACTTGAGTGCCAAAAATACTGATGCACAAAATCCATGACGAAACTAGTAGTCATTTTCCTCAAAATAATTCATATCAGTGCATACTCTTTTAATTTCTGTAGAAGATGTTTAGGCATAATTTCGACTCATCCACTGCATCTTGGTGATATTCTGTCCTATTATTATGTTAATTTTCTATTTTTCGTCAGAGATTCAAGAAGATAATGCGGGCGACTCAAGGTGCACTTATTATTGCTTCAACAATTCAGATTGTCCTAGGCTTCAGTGGTCTCTGGCGCAATGTCATAAGGTTTGTTAGTATGATAAGATTTATATTGTTCCATTTAGTGTTAACGTATGACTGGTTGATGTTATTCCCTATGTCTAGACTTCTCATTTAGTTCCTATTATGTCAATATGTGACTGGGTGATGTTATCTATACTAGACCTCAAAAATTTAATAAAGCACTCTTTTCTATACCTGTTATGTGTCGTTTTTGGTATTGAAGATCAAGTAATTGCTCAAAGGGTCAGTTTTGGTGGTTCATTGCATCATGTAAATTGCGTCATCATTTGTCTTATTGCGGTGGAAACTAGCTCTGATTTGCATTTTATTTCTTTCGATTATTTAGGTTTCTAAGCCCTCTTTCAGCTGTTCCTTTAGTTTCTCTTGTCGGCTTCGGGCTCTATGAATTTGGTTTTCCTGGGGTAAGTATTGATGTAGATGCACCTTTTTTCCTTTTTGGGTGTCTACTTGCATGCTGCTATTAATGCCGAAATGTTGACAATATCTTCTATTATTAGGTTGCCAAATGTGTTGAAATTGGGTTGCCAATGCTGGTCCTTTTGGTCATTTTCTCCCAGGTGACATGCTTTATCAAGAAATATGACTATTACTTTATGTTGCTTTGTATTGTAGCATATACAAATTTGATTTTGGTTGTCAGTGCAGTATTTGGCCCACCTAATACGCCCAGGAAAGAATATATTTGATCGTTTTGCCGTTCTTTTCACGGTCGCAATTGTATGGATTTACGCTCACTTACTTACAGTGGGTGGGGCTTACAATGGGACTCCACCAAAGACCCAAGCAAGCTGCAGAACTGATCGTGCTGGACTCATTGATGCTGCTCCATGGTGAGTGCTTTCTCTTCCTCACCCTCATCACTTTCTGCTACATTAGGGCCAAGTCATACCTTTGGAAATTCCATCATATTTCCTTTTGTGGGTCCAAAAGTAGGATTGAAATGAAACTTTTTGTTGAAGTTGAACTTTTGAGTAGTAGGTGGGTCTCATGCCACTAATTTGCTAACATAATTGGAAAAGTATTTTGTAGTATCGAATACTAGGGAGGTGGTGCAAGCAGGGTAGAATAAAAAGGAAAGTAGATTAATTAAGTTTAGGTATGTTTATGAGCCAACCTAAGCTGAGAAGTGGGTGTCAAACAAGCTTGGCAATTTCCTGATCTCAAGCTCATCTTGATTGTCATACAAGCTTACGACTTGATCAAACAACTCAAGAATAAGCTCAAAAACTTGAGCTCAAATGAAATAACCGAACCCTCCAAATTCAAAACCCTGGACCATCACATTTTCCATCTTTTTAGTCACTGCCTGAAAACACATACTATACCAGGTAAAATTAGAGTTTAGTCACCTTTGTAGGATAATTACAGTAATAAATAGTCTTTCAACCAAATTCAAAATTTAGGATTATAGGTGTGTCAGATTCTTCTTGCATGACAAAGGCAATAATAATCAGATATGCGTTCTGTCAATAAAACCAATATAAATTTTGTCAATCTTTGTTTATATCGACAGTGAATCTTAAAATAATGAATCTTAAAATATCAAAATTTTGACACACGAAGAAGTTGGAATCATCATCAGCTTCATATTGAAGTTTGAGTGTTCGAATTCTGATTGATAGTGACTGCATATAGATAAAAACTGGAAGATATGATTAATGGCTGGCGTTTGGGATGGGGAACAACGGATTGGATGGCGAAGGGAAAAACCCACATGTATATGAGTGTGCTTTTGCAAGACACAATTATGCTGATGAGATTCCACGCTTTTGTCTTCATCACCATATTTGTTACAATTGGAAAGTGCTTATGCCTTATTTATTGCTGTTAATCTTTGAGCATATCACATTGGAACCGCGATTAGGAAATTGTGCAGGTAATAAATAGCAAAGTGACACCCTTGCTATTTTGATTCGAATGGCAATAAAGGAAAATTAAGAGAGATAGGTCAAGGAATTTGTTACATATGCCTTTGCATGGGATGAGATTCCACACTTTTGTCTTCATCCCCATATTTGTCACAATTGAAAGTGCTTATGCCTATTATTGCTATTAATTCTTTGAGCATAATTGGAAGATATCACATTGGAACCGGGATTTGGGAAATTGTGAAGGTAATAAGTAGCCCAACTAGTTTCTGATTTGAGGCGTGGCTGTTGTCGTTTCAATATGCAAGTTAATAAGGATGGGCATTTGAAACTTGCCTGCCTGATTTTCATGTTTTGGAGTAGATACATCATCTTGGTCAGCTGTTAATTTCATTGTTGTACTACTTAAAGCACAAAAGGTTTACTGTTTTTTCTACTTCCGCTTCAATGACGGTATTGTTCTTTTTAACACATGATGTGCTGTTTTTCCGCTCCAAGCTTTTTAAAGTATATTTTTTATTTTAAGTGCTTCTATAGTTCAGAATGTACATGTTTGTTCCATTTGGTGCATTTAAGTGCTACTCAATTCTAAAGCAACTTATAATATGTAACTACTGATGATATTCTCCTCTCTTTTCGCTGGTCTTTGTTCGCAGGATTAGAGTTCCATACCCCTTCCAATGGGGACCGCCTTCATTTGATGCTGGTGAAGCATTTGCTATGATGATGGCTGCATTTGTTGCTCTTGTTGAGGTTCTATTTGTTTACCTGCCTGACGTAGAAAATTGTCAAAATTGTGAATGCTTTACACTATCTTACTGGAGGTTTTTCTTGCTAGACAATGTTGTTGAGAATAGGCTCAATAAATATTATGAGCCCCCAGTTTTTGGGGCAGATATCTAAGAGTTGCTTCTCGAGCTTCATCTGTTCTTTTCTTTTATGGCTCTCCTGCTCTGTTTTTGCCCGTTTGCTTCCTTTGCAGTTCTGCTGTTTCTTTGCGCACTTCTGTTGATTGCTAATTCTTATGAAGAAACAGATACATGCGTTAGACAAGCCTGGAACCAACTCCCTTCTGATGGTTGCTTTTGTTTTTTTCAGTCCACTGGTGCCTTTATTGTAATTACGAGATACGCAAGTGCTACTCCCTTGCCACCATCCGTACTCAGCAGAGGTGTAGGTTGGCAGGTAAAAAGGTGTTTCCCTACAATCATCCCTCTCACTCACTCCCCTCCCCATTCTTTAGCAGAACGTGGAACAGACATCGTGCATAATCTCATCTAGTTGACGTAGATCTTTACTTGCCAATCCAATCCATAGGATCTTTTGGAGTGATTTCTGCTCTTTCCATTTCAGAATTTTTACTGGCTTAATTCACCTTTTGATTAAGAACTTCTCTTCAGGTTGTCCACCAATATTGTGATGCATCTATCTCGCATCACTGAGGTGAAATCTATTTCCTCTCAAATATAAGGTCAAATGGAACAATTATATTCTAACCAATTTTAGTCAAATTGGTTACTGGCCTTCTGATTTCGGTCCACTTTGGATGTCTATTGTAGGCAACTTTACCTTACATATTTGTAAGAGGCTATTTTTACTGCTTGAAGTCGTAACCTGCTGGTCACATAGCAGCAACCTTACCATCTCCACGGCTCCCTTTGCTCTCCGCACTATCTAATATATTTTCCACTGCCTTCTGTTTACACTGGAGCATTCTTTAATATTCTCAGAAGAAGACTTGGGAATTGGGTATTACAAGCCAAAGTTATGCGACTATTATCCAGTTCCAATAATTTATTTCTTGTGCTTTCTCATTTTTCTTGCAATCTATTCTTTTTACAGTCATGTTGTAAACCTATGCAATACCCTGGACATGCTAGTTAACCCATTAGGTAAATTGGGAAAAGCAAGGGCTAGAGAGTGAGAGAGAGGAGCGTTGAGTAACTGGATCTGGATAACTTAATGTTGGGACCATGAGAAGAGAGAGGAAGGCTTCTTTTCGTGAGAGCATGTATAGGGAAAAGAGGAGCACAATGAGTTTCATTAAGATGAACGGTTTGCTGTCGTTAATTTAACAACCTTTTGTATCTCAGGGAATTGGCATTTTACTGTCTGGGTTGTTTGGCACTGGGAATGGATCTTCTGTAGCTGTGTATGTCCAGAAAAATTCTTCTGTTGAGTGATAAACTCTTGTTACAATAGGCGTCTGAGATAAACTTTCTTTCCTTTGCATACATGCAGTGAAAATGCAGGTCTTTTAGCACTGACACGTGTTGGCAGCAGAAGAGTTGTTCAGATATCTGCGGGATTTATGATTTTCTTTTCAATTCTTGGTAATCACCTGCTTAAACATTCCCTTTGAGAAAGACCTTTACTGATAAAATTTATAATCCACTACATTTTTTTGCCTGTGATTGTCTTAACAACACTAATTTTTTCAGGAAAATTTGGAGCTCTCTTTGCTTCAATACCAACACCCATTGTAGGGGCTTTGTATTGCATTTTCTTCGCTTATGTGGGTAAGTTTATGGAAGCAAGCTCATCCAAAAATCTCTGATCCATGTTATTGATGAATTAGCCAGTTCTTATGTTGTTTATCATTTGCAGGCGTTGGAGGCTTAAGCTTCCTTCAGTTCTGCAATCTGAACAGTTTCCGTACCAAGTTTATATTAGGTTTCTCCATCTTTCTGGGTTTGTCAATTCCACAGTACTTCAACGAGTACACAGTTATTGCTGGTTATGGACCTGTTCACACGAGTGGACGATGGGTATGGCAAATTGACATTGACTCCTAAATATCATAATCATTGTCACTTATTTTCTTGTTTTCTAGTCATGTATGAGAGCTTGATGACAAAAGTTATGTGTGCTTTGTTATTCTTCAGTTTAACGATATGGTTAATGTGACATTCTCATCGGAAGCTTTTGTTGCGGGTATCCTGGCTTATTTCTTGGACAACACAATGCACAAAAGGGATAGCCAGATAAGGAGAGACAGAGGCAAGCCATGGTGGGACAAGTTCAGGTCTTTCAGGACTGACACGAGAAGCGAAGAATTCTATTCCCTCCCATTCAATCTCAACAAGTATTTCCCATCTGTGTGATTGGCCCGTATCATGAAGATGGAAAGGTCATACTCATACGCGATGTTATCACAAGTTCAAAGCTGTATTGGGGCGCATTAATGCTGCGCCACCAATTTGCTTTTATATGTATCTGCTACTTGCAAAAGGTATAAATAGTCTGACTACTTGGAAGATGCTTATAACATTTGTTAATTATTTTCTTTGTTGTATATCCAAGGTTATATGTACTATGAATAGTAATAGAATAAGCTTTGCTGTTTTCAACTTGTGCTGATTTCGGTAGCAATAAGCTTGTTGAATATGATTTACTATCAAGCAGATTTGTGGAAGATCGTCGTTTGATTAATAGACAATCGCGCACACAGAGAATAGAGAAGAAAAATAACGCAAGGACTAATCACTATCAGGATTATAATTTCATTTTCTCTGCAAATGTGAAGGGAAAGCTTTACATATGACCATGTAATTGATACAAGTCATCTGTACTGTACGAGAGTAGTTTTCAATAGAAAAAGAACAGATAATAAATTCTCAATATTTGAAATATAATCCTTGTTAAAGTTTGCAATTGCCATAAGCTATATGTTTGATGAAGTCAAGAAAAAGAAAGACAATTTAACAGTTTTATGACATCCTGGGCCAATTTTTGAGTTGATTCTGCCATCATTTTTTTACGCGGATTGTCGGTCAAATGCATTGGTCTTTAATTTTTGCCCTTCATATCCGTGGTTTTAAATTTTTCCTTGATGTTTACTTTATGAAAATATCCAGGTCTATTTCGCAAGTCATAATCTCTATAATATTTTTATTTTCAAAAACTGAAATTTTGCCTCGCGCGGCATAAATTATGTAGGAATTAAGTTATGTGACATAGTTTTATAGTATTTTTTTAGATTATGTTGTTGAAAATTATGCCTTATCCGGCATAGTTTGTGTGGATGTTATGATACATATGTTGAAGTTAAACGCTAATTATGTCGTCGAAATATGAAATTATGTCTTTTTCATATTATGTTGAGTGTTGAAAATTATGCATTATCCGACATAATTTGTGTGAATGTTATGATACATATATTGAATTAAACGCTAATTATGCCTTGCGAAATTTTAATTATGCCGCGCCAAAAAATAATGAAGGAAAAAAAAAATTAAAGAACACAAATTTGAAGGGAAAAATTAAAGACCATCCCAAAATAGGGGCATTTGTGTGAATGACCCTTCTGCCATTTTCAGACATGGCGGGCCTGGCGCCTGGCGGCCCAATTATTTGAAGGCCGTAGTAACACTCACTCGTGAAACTCTTGATTTCATATTTAAATCATGTGCACGAAAACATTTACTTTCGACCAGTATTTGCGCTGAGTATAGGTAATTAGCTTTAAAAGGAGCATTGATGACGAATTTAGGTGAGATATATATGCTTTTATACTTATCTTTCATTCTCTTGAAATGACTTGTTTCATACTTGTATATAAGTTTTTCAAAGATTCTTTGCAAAATAGGCCAAAATACGCGTTAATTGATTGCAGTTGGGTGATGAAAGTTAATGTCAAAAGGAAAATACATGTAACATATTACACATTCTGTTGATATCATACGAAAGTTGAAATATTGAATTTCTTCCATTTTTTTTTGGGTTCAAAGCCAAACTTCTGGAATTAATGAAAGTTTGTAAGTTTATGTCCAAAATGTCAAAGTTGGGCCATGTAGACCATAGTGCATGACTGAACTTAGGATATAATCCAAGCATTACAATTTTCATAGTCCACAGTCCATCTTCCTATATATGCACCACTTGGAACAAATAAACTAATTAAGCTTTAGCAAATCTCTTTTGGGGAGAGATTAGATTCAGCCAACGTAGTGATGCTGCATGTTGACCATTTACAACTAACTTAAGGTTATGACATTCACTAATGCTGCCAAATATATCAAAAAATAATAACACTCGACCATTTTGGTAAGTTAGTATGGGAAGACTGCATATAATAGACCATTGTGGTCCCTTTCTTGGACGCCGCGCAAAGCGGGAGCGTAGTACATCGGGCTGCTTTTTTAGTATGGGATAGTTTCAAGTTTTAATTTGGCTCAAAATCAATTTGAAACTGCAGCACTTAAGTTCTTTTTTTATATTCTTGACACGAGATCTTCTTTAGCTGAATTTATTTGTCTGATTTGATCAGTAAATAATCAGAACTAGTGAATGGTTATGTTCAAAAATTAAAAATTCCTTTTAACACTTACTAACTACATTTCAAGAAACTGATTAGGAGTAACTTTCTAATCAATTAACAACGACAATTAATTAGGAAGATCCAAACAAAACTTGCAAGAACAATTTATTTAAATTTACTAGAGTTATTCTAGTGCTTAAAATTGTTTGATTGGAACGCAGAATTGGTCCTGCGTAGAATGTCAAAATGCAAAAGTACTGATACTGGGACCATAAAACATTAGTGTTCTTGCCCACTACTAGAACTTGAAAAAGAAATCAATTTTTTTTCCATCCACTAGTTTTTTCTTTGCATTTAAACATTTAGAGAAATGTAGACGTTGGATTTTTCATTTATAAGCTCAGGATTAGATGGTGGTGCAGGAGAGAATTAACAAAACACAAAAGCAAAAACAGTTCAATTTTCGATGTAAAAAGGGCTCATTCCAAAAGAAAAAATAGACTAATCTCACCAAAGATAGGTTAATTTCATACATGATCGCTCAATTTTATTTTATTGCATCAGAGTCACTTAATTATCTGTTATAGCGAAAGATTCACATAACTTTACCTAAGTATCACAAAAACTATTAAACTTTTTTATAACTAAAAAGCCTCTCAACTTTACCTAAATATCATATTGGAGAAACAAATGAGGTGTTTTATGTGATACTTAGACAAGATCAATTGACTTTTTGGTAGCTAAAATTTATTTGGTGACTTTCTGTAATACATGAGCAAAGTCGAAAACAATTTAGTGAGTTTTTGTGATACTTAGGCAAAGTTAAGTAACTTTTTCGTTACAGAATGTAATTTAATTGCTTTATTACAATAAAGTAAAAGTTGAATGATTATTTGTGAAATTAAGCCGGATTTTAATATTTGAAGAATGTCGTTGTACCAAATCTTATACTATTCGATGTGATTTGTATAAAATCTTATATTCTTCGCTCCACAAGATGTTAATTGGGTTGGAAGCAGCACCCTTATGTGAATTATTCCTATTTTTCAGATGAGAAGTTTCAACATTTTAATTAAAGCATTTATTGTAGCAGAGAAAATAAGACCTTTCAAGAGTCAAATAATGCTGTATTTTGGAAGATAACAGTTGCCATCACCATTAAAAGCTCAGAAGGACATTCTCTATGCTTCAAATGGAGCGTCACACATCAGAATAATAGTCTTAATTATTTCATCGAACTTTTCTACACAGAATTCAACCTAACCTTAATGAATCACATGTACCAACTACCAAACAAGAAAAATATGGGAAACTTCATATACTCCTTCCAAATCAAAATAAAAAAGAGTGTCCACTTAGCCATTTGCACACCCCTTAAGAAAATATTAATTTCTAGGTAAAACAAGGTAATTTGACTAAAATGTTCCTAATTAAATAGGTTTTGGAATTTGATCACCTAACACTTAATAAAGATAAATCTGAAAAAATAAGATTAATTCTTTCTTGATTTGATAAGTGAACATTCTTTTTGACTCAAAAAATAAAGTCTAAGTGAACACTCTTTTTAATTTGGAGGGAGTAGTATATGTGTATATACATAGTATTAAATATTTGATCGTTGGGGTTTGGATATACAAACGCAATTCTTGAAGTAGGCCACACTTGTATCAGAGCCAATCATGACTCGGTCCAAGTCAAGTCAAACCAGATTTTAATATAGACGCTTCTATTTTGAGAGCTATAAAGTTGTTATATATTTTTTTTTCAACCAATACTCCCTCCGTCCAAAATAAGTGTTAGCTTGGCAAAAATCACATTCATTAAGAAATCAATAAATATAACGTGAAATTTATTAAACTACCCTTATTATTAAATATTCTTTGAGAATTGAGAAATATTAAAGAGGAGCTTCTTTAATGCTAAGGGGATAGTTGAAAATATTTGTTAATTTTTATCTTGAATTCCTAAGATGACAGTTATTTTGTTGCCAAAATGACACTTGTTTTTGGACGGATGGAGTAATAATTATACTACTCCCAATAAAAAATTAATAAGGTTTTTATATTTTATTATTCTTTTCTTCTCATTTGGGAAAATAAATTAAAAAGGAAAGAAGGAGACCTAGAAAAAAGAAAAAAAAAACAGAAATAAGAGGATCAAGGGTGTGTTTGATATGGAGAGAATATTTTCCAATATTTTTCTATGTATAAAATATTTTGAAAAATATTTTTTTTAGGAAAATAAGTTCTTTAAAAGTAAAAAAATGGCATCCTTGTTGAAATTTTACATTGATTGCTCCTCCCTAGCCGCAACAATCCATCCCACCCTGACCCCGTACCTCCCGTCACTCCATTCTTATAATATTTGCTAAGATTATATATATTATATAAATATTTTTAAAATAATATTTTCTAACAATTAGTTGCCAAACACCCGAATATAAGTAAAAAAATCACTTATTTTCTAGAATTATATTCCTTCGTATCAAACTCACCCTAAGAATAATCTAGTTGTCTCCTGGAAAATCTCGTTCATTGTTGGAATGTACACTACCAAGTACAACCACCATTCTGGTACAGGCATCCTTTTCACGAAGAGATGAACTTTATTCTACAAGGTTAATATGCAGACAAATGCTACCTAGTTCAAACTTTGTTACTTTCAAGGGTACCATTTCAATAAAAATACAACCGGAAAAGGTCTCTGAAAGAAATAATTTTCTTAATTATTTTTATTAATTGAAAGAGTATATATACAATTTACATATTTCCATAATAGGAAAATCATATTCCTATTCTATTCCTAAAACCTTATTTTATTTGGAGACTAACTATACAATTATGATAAGTGTACAATACTAATTACACTATACATGATATTACACAATTGTACAAAGGAAAGGAAAGGAAAGCCCACGGGTGGGTTGTGACCGAGACCCACGATATACATAAGTATACATAATATACTCATGTATATTGTGTATACCTATGTATATTTAACACCCCCGCAGTCATAGCGGGCGGTCTTCGAACGCTGAGATTGTCCCTAAAATCTTTAAAAAGGATCGAGGGAAGACCCTTTGTAAAGATGTCGGCAATTTGATACCTGGACGGGACATGACAGCCGCGTACCTGACCATGAGCAACCTTTTCGCGAACAAAGTGAATGTCCATCTCGATATGTTTAGTGTGTTGGTTCTGAACCGGATTACCAGAAAGGTAGATGACACTAATATTATCACAATAAACCAAGGTCGCTTTCTGAATAGGACAATGAAGCTCTAACAACAAATTGATACTTGGCCTCGGCACTGGAGCGGGACAAAATCGACTGACGTTTCGCAGACCATGAAACCAAATTATTGCCAAAAAACATACAATAGCCAGACGTAGACCGTCTGGTGTCCGGACAACCACCCCAATCAACATCTGTATATGAGACAAGTGTGGACGTCGATGAAGGATATAAATGCAAGCCATAGTCAAGTGTACCCTGAATATACTGAATGATGCGTTTGAGCGCATTCATGTGCTCAACCCTGGGATCATGCATAAACAAATACACATACAGTACGACATATGTAATAACTGGTGTCATGAATGTAAGACTGCGAAAGCGGGTCGGATCCTCGTATGGTGCGCTGGCCGCAACACCCAATTTGGTTTTAGTATCAACTAGAGTGGAAGTGGACTTACAAGATGACATCCCAGCCCTTTCAATGATCTCGGGTGCATACTTCCTCTGTGATAAGAACAATCCACCTGCATGACGAGTGACAGTAATTCCCAAAAAATAACTCAAGGGCCCCAAGTCTTTCATAGCAAATTCAGAACTGAGCATTGTCATGATAGACTGGCGTAAGGCATTAGAAGAGGCAGTCAAGATAATATCAACCACATATAATAGTATATAAGCTAATGACGAACCACGACGATATATGAACAATGAATTATCCGATATACTGTGAGTAAACCCAATAGTCGAGACATAGTCGGCAAACCTCTTATACCAGGCTCGTGGAGATTGCTTAAGCCCATATAAGGACTTCTTCAACAAGCAGACATGATTAGGATATTCGGGGTCCCTAAACCCCAAGGGCTGATGCATATACACTGTTTCCTTGAGATCACCGTGTAAGAAAACATTCTTTGCATCTAACTGATGGATGGGCCATGCTTTCAAAAGAGCCAAGCTGAGTACAGTGCGAATGGTAGCCGGCTTGACCACCAGACTAAACGTCTCCCCACAATCCACACCAACCTGTTGAGTCTTACCATCACCCACAAGTCGAGCCTTATATTTTGCAAACGAACCGTCTGAATTGTCCTCATGAGCAAAAATCCACATACACCTAATAATATTAATACCAGATGGACGGGGCACCAACTCCCACATCTTATTATCAATAAAAGAATTAAATTCCTCGGTCATAGCAATTTTCCAATTCGGGTCATTTAATGCAGACACATGATTACGGGGTAAGGGTGATTTAAGAGCATTAGAATGTAAATTAAAATGTCTTTTTGGTTTAAAAGCACCTCGTTGACTACGACTGACTGGTCTATGACTCGGGGAAGAATTGGGCGGATTTTTGGGAATTTTCTGGACTCGAGACGGACTGGCCAGCAGGCAGTGGGCCTGCTGACCCAATTCGGTAACGGGATGGTGAAACAGGGACTGGACCAGTGGCGTTAATGGGCTGGGTTACCGGCCTAGTTACCGTTATTGGCCCAGTAACTGGACATGACCCAGTTGCGGGCACTGGAGCTCGTGACGGGGCAGTGGGGCCAGTGGGCAGTAGGACCGCTGACGGATTTGGGGTGTGGGAGACGTTTGAAAAATTGTGAATAATATACGGGGAGATACCATCATCCAAAAAATTATACGAAATAGGCACAGGAGTACTAACCTTAGCAAAAGTGAATTGGGATTCATAAAAAATTACATGGCGATTAATGATGATTTTATTAGATGATTCAAAATATTTGTAACCACGATGATTAGACGAAAAACCCGAAAATACACACGGAGTAGACCGGGCCTGAAGTTTGTTAATTGTGGTGGACGAAAATAACGGATAACATAAGCATCCAAAGACCCGAA
Organism: Anisodus tanguticus; assembly: GCA_034509755.1. Classification (NCBI taxonomy): domain Eukaryota; kingdom Viridiplantae; phylum Streptophyta; class Magnoliopsida; order Solanales; family Solanaceae; genus Anisodus; species Anisodus tanguticus. The sequence goes on along the minus strand of CM067554.1, from coordinate 9,535,647 downwards.
GATGTGAATACGAGGGAGTCTTATTATATAAAATTTGAAGAGGGGAAGCATATGTCAAACCTTTGGAAGGAAGAATGTTAAGGAGATATGTAGCCATTTGTAGAGCATGATGCCAAAACGAAGGGGGTACAGAAGCATGAATCAATAAAGTTCGGACAATGTTATTAATGGTATGAATTTTGCGTTTGGCTTTCCCATTTTGTGAAGACGTATGATGGCAAGAAAAATGAAAATTGATCCATTAGTTGCACAAAATTCCCGAAATACCCCGTTGTCATATTCTCTGCCATTATCACATTGAATATTTTTTATTTCTCATTCGAATTGGGTTTTAATGAAAGCTCTAAATTTTAAGAAGATGGAAAAAACTTGAGATTTTTTCGCTATCGGAAAAGTCCATAAAAATTTAGAATAATCATCCAAAAAGAGAACATAATATCGATGACCCAAAGAAATAAGAACAAGAGATGTCCATAAGTCCCTATGAATAATATCAAATGACATTAAAGTATGAGAATTAGAGTCTACAAACGGCAACCTAACAATTTTTCCTAAAGAACAAGAATGACAATTCAGAGTACTATGCGTACCCTTACATGAAATAAAGTTATTTTTATCTAAGGAAGACAAAATAAACGACCCCGGATGACCAAGATGAGCATGCCACAAGGAAGGAGCAAGGGATGCAAATGTTGATGGCAAGGCTTGACTGGATAGATCGGAACTTGGCGTGATAGGATAATGATCCCCCCCTACTATCACACCTCATGAAAGGACTCCCCGTCTTGAAATCCTTCACAGAGAAACCAAACAGATCAAATTCAATAGACACATAATTGTCAGTGGTGAATTTACAGACATACACTAAGTTTTTAATCAATTTGAGGGCATATAAGGTATTTTTCAAGATAAGGGGTGGATAGGGGGGGGGACAAAGTTTTATGACCATAACCACGAATTGGAATAGAATTATCATTCCCAAAAATTATGCCACGAGGGTTGCTCAAATTGGAATAAGATGAGAGAGTACCTGAATCAGATGTCATGTGGGTAGTGGCATCGGTGTCCGTATACCAATTTAGGTCTGGAGGATTTAATCCAAGCGTGTGCATTACGTCTTAGATGTCGGTAGAAGTGGGGGCCACTGCGTGATGGGCCTGCGGGGGCCGAGGCCCAAGTACCCATGCTTGCTGCCTGGGCCCAGATGGGTTACTGAAATTGGGCCTCGATCGACGCCGCCACCCATCGCCGGTGAGGCTGAAACGCTGGGCTGCCACTGTTTGGCCCAAAATGTGGGGGCCCACTGCCGCTGCATAGGGGTCCACTGTGAGGCCCAAAAGGCCCAAAACTGCTGTTACTGCTAACCGCCCCGAGGGCCACCACTGTCACCACCACTATTCCGGCTGTCGCCAGTGTTGCCGCCGCGATTCTTGCCATTATTTTTCTTATTTTGTCCATTTTGCCGCCACTGTTGTTGCGGTTTTGGCCCGAGTTGTTGGAACCGGTAGGATGAAAAGTTGATTCGGTCATCATGACTACGGGACTAGCACCGGTAGCCGCATTTTTAGCCATGCCTGCTTCTTCGAGTGTAAGTATATAACGAGCCTGATAAAATTACGGAAGAGGATTGCTTTGTCGAAGAAGCGTGCCAACACCACTATAGGCCTCAGAGAGGCCTGAAACCATTTGGAGGACCAAACGATCATTCGAAATCGGCGCGCCAACGTTACAGAGTTGGTCTGCCAATTCCTTCAATCTTTTGCAATAAGCCGGAACGTTAGGGAAGTCTTCGATGTTGACGTGTGAGAATTCATGCTCAAGAGTAACAACTCTAGAATTTTGATTATCTTGGAATATATCACGTAGTCTATCCCAAGTTGCCTGCACCGTAGCGTCAGGCTCAATAATTGTTTACAAAAGGTCGGTAGAAATTATGGAGTATATCCATTGAAGGACAGTGGCATCAAGAGTCGTCCACAACTTAGGATCATCCTCGCGTCTTGGCACCTCCGTATCCTCAGGAGCCGCGGGGATTATGTGATGGATGACTTGATGCAAGCGTGCGTGAATTTTGAACAGTTCGGCCCACGTCACATATTGGACGTTTTCTATTTCAAGAACAAGAGAGATGTTATTCTTGATGTTAGAAACTGCATGGGCAGGATGAAACGTGTTCCTTGATGTAGACATACTGATAGAACAATACATGATTGAGGGATTTGAAAGAAAATTTTGGGAAGAGATGAGGTACCGTCGGGCACGAAATCCGAGAAAGAGGGCTTGGAAATCGAGGCAGATCGCCGGAAATATGGAGAGGTCGACGGATTTTTTTGGAGAGAGGAATAAAAAACCTAGACTTCTGATACCATGAAAGAAATAATACCCTTGATTATTTTCATTAATTGAAAGAGTATATATACAATTTACATATTTCCATAATAGGAGAATCCTATTCCTAAAATCTTATTCTATTTGTAGACTAACTATACAATTATTATAAGTGTACAATACTAATTACACTACACATGATATTACACAATTGTACAAAGGAAAGGAAAGCCCACTGGTGGGCTGTGACCGAGATCCACAATGACCGAGACCCACGATATACATAAGTATACATAATATACTCATGTATACTGTGTATACCTATGTATATTTAACAGTCTCCTTATTTTTTTGCTTTATTTCTGCACTAGAAACATCAAAAGTGAAAAGTGGTAGAGAACATTAGGAGAATTTTTCTGATGAATTCTGTGGAGAATAATAATAGTAAATGACACAAAATCACGAACAAGTCATAAATTATATTATAAGAGATAGTGTGACCAAATCATTGTGGTGGTGCTGGAGGGAGAAACAAATGGAAAAAGGAGCACCATGAATTGTCATTCGTCGGATGTGAAGACACAAAAACCATAAGAGGATTTGGCCCAGGCACTTTGATATTCTTTGTTCTCCCTTTCTTGGTTTATTGGCACTTGATCTATACCTTCTTGTTTCTTTCCAACTACCAATCATATACTAAATCTGAGTACTTTTTTCGTCATGAGAAATGGAGGGTTTTTTTTACACTTCACCTTATCATTAGAAATGTTTATGTTTGTATGGGCACAAGCTAGTCTTTAAAGTCTAACGCGAGGCATAGATAGAGAGGGGAGAAAGTAATATATGAGCTCCTAAGTGAAGTAATTAAGATATGAACCTATTATATGAAACAAAGCGACCTTATGTTTTTTATTCATATGATAAAATAACTTACGAATGCTTTGTGATTGAAGTAGAATATGTGACATTACATTAGTGGCCATGTAGACTATAGACTAGAGCAGTTCGACCAAAATCAACTTGTCTAACTAAGTAGAATATATAACATTACATTATTGGAGGTCATGTAGACTATGGCGCGACGAGTTCTAACAAATTCAACTCATCTAAACAACCAGAGACTCTAAATTCTAAATTCATTTGTTACACATATTACATGGTCGACTAATTGAATGAAGTTTTTTTTTAGTACGACATTCACAAGGACGATGCGGAAGAATTGCAGCCATCCATGCATGAATACTCAAAACTTGTTATCGTCCTCTTTGTCAAAACTCAAAAGTGAAAAGGAAGTCAATATATATATCATTTATGTGGAACGAGTAATGAATGAAATTCATTGAATTACCAACATGAGGAAACTAGCGCATGAGTGATGATTGCAAAGAAGCCCATGTATTACTGTTTCAAGTACTTAGATCTTCATTTGTCAAAAAGAAAGTTACTCACTATCATTTGAACAATTGATTGTTTAAACTTTCACAAGCGGTAGCTTCATATTTGAGACTCCAATGTATCTTCTTTGGATGTTACTTGACTGGGACTAAAACATTATAGAATGTGTTGACCAATTTCTCATACTTTTAAGTTTTAACTATTTTGGTTCAAAACGTAATCTTTAAGGTAAATGGAATTCCAATTTCAGCATGCTTTCTTGATTCTCACGTTTCGATAGGTCTTTAGGTTCAATTTTTTCTTCATGAATTCTGAGGAGTTCTTAGGACGACAGCTAATATTTTAAAAAATATCATGATGATAAAAGGCTTTTCAGAAACTGTCTCCATTAACGCCGATTAATGAAATTTATAATGGAACCTAGTTGAGAAAGCAACATGATTATCTCTATAATTTTTGGTGATGCTTGCTGTTAAAATACTCCGTTAACATCTAAAATTCTATTTGTTGGTGAAATAAGAGTGCACTTTACTAATCAATATTTTTTTTATTTTTTTGGAAGAACAAAATCTTGTTTCTTAACTCAGAAGTGATTGGTAGGTATGAAGTCTTGGTTTGTACTTTGTAGGTATACTACCAATGTTACACATTCTTAGATAGTGAAATTGATTGTAACCTCACCTCAAAGAATACATTTTCTAAGAAACAAACCAAAAGGAAAGAAGATACAGGCAAAAGGTAAAATATAGTGTTTTATATTGATTTATGCTTCTTTTAAGGGAAGCAAAAATGGTATTAAGTCAGAAAAAAATAACAGAGGCTGCTGAGTGAAAAATAAAAATAAAGCTGACTACGACAATAACAGTGTCGCATATTGCACGAGCAAAAGATGTTAAAATAGTAAGACGAAATTATTTTTTGTTTCACTTTTTCCTTACTACTAGAAAATACTCATTCCTTATCAAAATACTTATTATATTTTTTTATTTAAAAAGTTAATTTAATTATATTTTAAAATTAAATTATATTATATTAATTTAGTATTTTAAAATTATAATTTAAATATTTAAAAATTATATAAAAAGTACTATAAATTACAATTTTTTTCATATTAATATGATAAAAAAAATAACTCAAAATATTAATAAAATTTATATAATTTAACTCTTGAAAAATATAATGTTACAAATATTTTGAAGGGGTAGAAAGTAGGAATACGACAGCAGCAAGGAGTGTGCTAGTGAGTCCCAAGCGAAGGAAAGAAGGACATGAGAGGCATAGAGAGGACTCAAGGACAAGACACCACTCAGACCCGGTATATATAAAAAGATATAGAAAAGTTTATCTTATAGAATGCACACGCGACAAGCACTTATGAGGGTTGTTTGGGTATGGTGCATGCTTATTGTGTGAATTGTTCCCGAGGACTCCACACTCATGAGAAAACTCATCCTATAATTTCCCCCACGGAATTTCACGCCTCGATTTTTTGTTTTGTTTGGTGAGCCATGCCAAACATCCCCTACCGTCATCTATTCCATGCCCCCTTTCCCCACCTTCATACCTATCGCGTGCGCTTCAATCCCCCAGGTCAATATGGTTTTCGACTATGAACCTGTTTGAATTGATTTATTTTAAGTATATTTAAATATTTTTATAATATTTAAATAAAAAAATTTAAATATTTGTTTATAAATTAAAATAATAAAAATAAATTAAAAACAATAAGTTAGAATGTTTTTTAAGTAAGTAAAGAATTTTAGCTTATAAATCATAAATTATAAGCTCGTTCAAACAAATTTCATTTCAGAAGGCGAATATCTTAAACCTATGGAACTCTAATAATCACGCCATCCCAATTATGTGGTGTACTTTAATTGAGATTGGTTTTTAAACAAAAATAATTAAAATTTATAATCTAAAATAAATTATAACTATTACTATGTGTATATATTATTTTATTAAAAATAAAATTAAAATTTAAAGTTAAATTATCGGAGGCTAACCCCCTTACTTAGTTTTGAATCCCATTATTTATATATAAAAAAGTTGTGGAAAAAAACATAGGTAATTTTATTTATGAATATAGTAAAAGAATATTCTCTAATATGATTGTTTTTTTCTTAAGTATTGTTGTTTTACTTTTTCTGAAATTCAAATATATATTAAGTTTCCCCCTAAATTTTGAACATATTGAAATAGATTGAACTTCTAAATTTTACTTCCTTCTTCTCATTTTATACGAATGTGTTCTATAAGACATAAAATTTAAAGAGAGAAAAATATTTAAAATTATATTTATAAGTGTATTATAAAATTATATAACTATAAATTAATGTCATTAAAAATATATATTTTTTTTAAAATTAATCAGTCTCTACAAAAGCTGTCATTTTTAGATAAACTTAAAAAAAGGAAGTGTCACGCGAAGCGAAAAGGACGTAGGGAACAGTATTATCCTATTCTTACCATCTTTGGATAGAGAATTTATTCGGAATGAAGCAGGTAGAAGTTGGCGCGTCAGGTGAGTTAATGGAGAATAGAGGTAAAAGCTTATCGCAGTAGAATGACGTAAAGCATTGTATTTACGTGAGAGAATAGCAACCCCTACTCATTATTCACTTCACATCACTTCTTTATAACACTACTTATTGCTCCACAGATGGTCCTTAAAATCTTCGTAACGTATCTCTCATTATTTAATTAACACCTTGAAATTAAACACATATTAGGAAATGATTAATTAAATCCGAGAAAATTTTATGTAATTAAACGAAGAAGAAAGTTTCAAATTTGTTCCTAAATTGTGTACCCTCCCTTAGCTTTGCTATGCGTACACCCGCCACTCTTTCGTATCTTATTCATCATTTTCTCACATTTTAACAAACAAAATTCTCGTTAGTTCCACGTCTGATCAAGGGCAAACTTATAGTCTCATTACGAAGCATTTGAACTCGCTTTCCGTCAAATTAAATATTTTATATACATATTCTTTAGAATTGATAGACACTACTGCTCTAAAAAGACTAAAAAATGTACTTGATTGAATGCTAATTTACTCACGAAGGAACAAGAGTAAATTCTCACTTAATACTTTCTTTTTTCTCCTCTTTTTAGTGGTCGATGATTTTATTTCTTAAAATGGAAAACAAGAGCAAATATAATATAAAAGAGTAACAACAAGAATATTGTTTAGGCCAATTTTTAATTGAGGAGTTTAGGGATAAATTTGAGCCATTTTCCTTTGTTTGGTTTTCCTCATTTTTCCTAGAATAGAATTAATTAATTCCTAAATTACGTTATTATTTTGAAATGCTTAATTTTATTACGAGGAGATACGTTACAAACATTTGGGGGATTGTTGGTTTGTGGGGGAGGGTAATAAAATGGAGGGTGGGGTCAGTTCGTGGATGAGTGTGGCTATAAAGACACCGCTGTTGTGCTTCGTTATCTCCCTTCACTTTAACTTTGCTACTTCACAAAAAAAAACAGTAGAGAGAGAGAGAGAGATACAGAGGGGAAGAAAAAAAAAGAAAAAGAAGGCTTTAGTAAATTGAGAGAGATGGGCAACTGCCAAGCCATTGATAATGCAACTCTGCTTATTCAACTCCCCACTGGTAGAGTTGACACACTCTATTGGCCTGTCACTGCTAATGAAATCATGAAGATGAATCCCGGTCATTATGTTGCTCTTCTTCTTACCACCACCACCACCACCACCTTGTGTCCGCCTACTAACCCCTCCTCCACCACCATCGCTGCCGCCTCCACCGCCAAAAAAAATAACACCGTAACTAATAATACTGGTACTAATATTCCAGTTCGTATAACGCGTATTAAGCTTCTCAAGCCCACGGATACTCTTGTTTTGGGTCATGTTTACAGACTAATTACTACTCAAGGTTAGTTCCTTCTCTTTTGTGGTTAATTAGCACTCAATTAAACTAGTTTAGTGTCCTTAATTACTGAGTTTTTGTGTTGCTAATTATGCAGAGGTGATGAAAGGATTATGGGCTAAGAAGTATTCGAAGATGAAGCAGCAACAGTTAGAATCCGGGGAGAAAACTGAGAAATCAACGAATTCACACTCTAAGAATGGACTTGTTAGAAGATCTGAATTGGACAACTCTATACAGGTGATTTTCTTTCTTCAAATTTTTTAAAAAACATCATGCCTATTAGTTTCTCATATTTTTTGCTACTAGCACATATTATTTCACCTGCTCCTAATTGAAGGCGAAAAGAAATTAAAAAAAATAAACACAAGAAGGAAACGAATGATTGTGTGTAGAATAGAAATGAAGAGGATAGGATAAAGGTGATAAGTTTTTGTTTTGTTTCTTTTCGAGTTTCAAATATATTTGTTTCTCTTTATTCTTTTGAAAGGACAAAAAAGAGAAACAATATAAGCGTCAATTTAATTTTACAGTTTACGGTTCTAGTTAGTATTTACCAGTGTTCATAAAAAAAAGGTTTCATTGTTTAATTAGGTAATTGTAAATTTTTTCAGGTGAAACAAGAGAAGCATCGGAGCTCAACAGGTGCAAAACCAAGAACATGGCATCCAAAACTCCACAGCATATCTGAAGCTACAAGCTGAGATTAATTTGATGTTTCTATTTGGATATGTGTATGAGATTCTGGACTAGGTGAAGCACAAATCATTTCCATCAGGAAGAAAACAATAGATGGCTTTCATCAAATTAGAGCTATGCAGAACTAATGGCCATGTACAGCAAATATGAGAAAGGAAAATAAGAGAGAAAAAGTCACATCTCTTAACTTTTGTAATTATTTGGAAGCCCTTCTTTAATTGAAAATCATTGTGGGCTTTGTTCGATGCACCAAATTTTGTTTACTTGTTTGGATTCTAATAGACTCCGAACGTTCAATAAATTACTATGATTTGCGTTTGACGAAATCAGTCGGCACGAATTAATCACCGAGTTCTTCTTTTTACCAACTTTTCCCATTTTTAGATGGTAGGTATGTGAATCAAAGAAGGTAAGAGGGTTGAAAGGGGAACTCTATAGTTAAAGTGATGTAACATTCAACTACTGTACTCCGCTTTGTACAACAATTTTTTAACACGGTAACACTTGCCCAAAACTAGAGCAGAAGTTCATAAAGAGTTGCCCTCTCAGTTCGAAGTTTTTGCTGAAAGTTTCAACATCATTGACTATAGAGAATAGAGATTTAATGAGCATAATATAATCCTTAAGCAAAATCGAGCAATGGATCTTAGAAGAATTCCACTTTGAAGCACGACTCTTTCTATTTCTGTGCTCTCTTTCAATCGAAACACTCGACGCAGATAGCTCCGGTGGTCCCCGCTTCTGCCTCTATCAAGCGGCGACAGCCCCCCCCCCCCTCCACACCCACAGCATAGAGGAGCTGCTCCAACATCCGCACTACAACCAAGAAAAATGCTCTCCAGAGCGATATATGATGCTAAACCGAGACCGAGATATAGAGGGGGCTGTCCTTTTGTTTTGTTGTCTCGAAGAGACAAAAGCACTCATATGAATGGTGCTAATTCCCATGTTCTTTCTAGTCTCGTTTGGTTTCGAGAGCCTCCCTCTCCCCGTCGTAGAGTACAAATAACAAGAACAGATGAACTAGTCAAGTTCTTAATTTTTCTTTAGGAAAATGGTCAAATTTGTTTTTACTACTTGAAATTGAGCAATTTTGACATTTGTTTAACTTTTGATCCAATATTACTCTCTTGTTAGATAAAAAGTTCCATTTTTGCCTTTAACCTCTAGGCTCTAACTAGGGATGGCAACGGATCGGATCTGGACCGGATCCTACTAGATCCAGATCCAGATCCGTTTTTCATACCTGAATCCAGATCCGTCGGGTCCATAAAAATCATATCCAAATCCGGATCCATCGGATCCACCGGGTCCACGGATTGGATCTGGATCCACATGTAAAAAAATTTGCCTTGTTAAGAATGTAACCTTGCTAAGATTTTTTTTTAAACTGACAAACGATTTTTACTTAGCTAACAATTTACTGTGTTTCAATTTTGAAGTATTCATATGAGATATTTTGTTCGTTGTCTCATTTTGATTGTGAGCTATTAATATAAAAATGTTGGACAATGACAATAGTTGTGAAAAATGCTAACTAGTATTTTCACAATGCAGAAATTGCATGTGCTTGAAATCTTCACAAATGAAGTGAATATAATTTTAACTACTTGTCTATGAAGATGTTAGTCATTCACTAATATAACATTGATTTTATTATCGAAGTTAACTCTTTATTTTTGAATTTTTGAGTTAACGCGGGAATAAATTAAACTTGTTTTGAGAATTAAACTTGCAAGGATATGCTTAGCACTTTTAAGAAAATACTTATAAATTACATTCTAGGTTATGAATATATTTAATAAAAAACGGATCCACGGGTCGGATATGGACCGGATACGGATCTCAAATACAAGATCCAGATCCAGATCCGATCCGTCAGAAATGGATCCGGGTCCGATCCGGATCCGTCGGGTCCAAATTTTGAAGATTCATATCCTATAAAACGGATCTGGATCCACCGGATCCGGACCGGGTCCAGGATCCATTGCCATCTCTAGCTCTAACTGAGCTCCAACCTGAAAATAATTTTTAACCCATAATCAAAAGTTGACAGGGTAAAATTGCAGATTTTTTCTCGAAGAGATGGACACCCATTTCACGCTGAAGAGTCCATTAATGGCAAGACAAAAATTATTTCAGATTGTCTAAGTCCATATAAGGAGTTCATGTTTTCATTCCATTTCCGATGTGGGACTCTTAACACTCTCCCGCACGCCCAGACCTTGTTAACTGGAGCGTGAACAATATAATTTGGGGCCAACATCGACGAACAAAGAATTGGAGTGAGCCTGACTCTGATACCATGTAAGAATGGATCTTGGGTCTAACTCAACCCCAAAAGCTAGCTTGTAGAGTGAGGATTGTCCAAATCCATATAAGGAGTCCATGTTACCTGTTAATGTTGGGTTTGATGTTGTGACATTTGACCCAACATATCTTCTGAAGTGTTGTTGTTGAATGCATAAAATGTTGGGACAAATGTCACAACATTCAGACCAACATTTTTATATAACAGTTTTGCCTTACTTCACGTTAAGCAGTAACATTTTTACTGAGAGGGAAAAATGACTTAGGCGTGTGAATTAGGAGCTGTGTAAAACGTGGGAGAAAGAGTCAAAGCTTGGGAAAGAAGTCAAGTGAAGAACAAGTCAAAGTTGTTGAGATTTCGACTCCATGATCTTCTCCAACAAACATATCAGCTGCCACCTTTCCCTCAACCTCCACAACCAATCGATGAGCTTTTCAAGGAAGACTCTCTACTATAAATAGAGATGCTACTACAGTGAATCGATAACCAGAATTAGACTGCAAAGATACCAAGAGAGCTCTCGGGATTTCAACCTAGAAATCTGGATCACAAGTGTTACCTGGGTGTGTCGACAACATTATGTCTAACATTACAATTGTTGTTTAGATTCTAGATTAGTTCTGTATGGAGCGATTGTAATGAGAGGTTGTCTATGTCTATATAGTTAGATTTTTCAGGCAGAAGTCATCTGCAACTTCAACTTTTAATTCCTTTCCATTTTATATTGTAAATCTGTAAAGAAATGATTTGTAATTTTGTATATAATATATATACTACTTCTGGTCATTAACCATCATAAGTTATATCAATATATAACTTAAGAAAATATAAACCTTTGTGTTCTTTATTTTTCCGCTGCATTTTACTCTTAAAGGTTTTCTATTTTATCGAAGTATTGTCACGTGTGTCAGGTGACATTATCACTATCTTTTGTTTTTACTTTCAGTAATTTTTGACACCCTTCGTTACCATTCCATTTCCGATGAAGGACTCTTAACACTTTCCATATTTTATTTTCTCTATACTACTAGGAACACTATAATAAGGGCTTTCCGTTTTTTTTTTTTTTTTTTGGTTTTGGTTAATCTCCCCCCTTGGTGGGATTATATGTTGGGTTTTGGTTAATCTTAACTCAAGTTGAAATTATTGTCATTTCTCCTTCCTTTATTATTTATGAGCTCCACTTATACATTGAGCCCAAATAAAATAGAAAAAGAAAAGGTATTCTAAATTTTTACACAATAATCATAGAAGTATAAATAGTTGCTCTTCGGAATCGAATCACCAGAGTGACAGTTTTAGCTAGCTAGGTAGTGATCATGAGTGCGCAATGCTTTTGAATTCAACTTTTGTAGAAAAAGGGAACACACAAATGGAAAAGGCAGTGGGAGAGACGAAACAATAGAGCAAATGGAAAAAGTAGCTAGTAAGTTATTTGACAGTGAAAGTATGAAAAAACAACTCAAAACGCCAAAAGGAAACAAACGAGACAACAAGCAAAAAAGTATGATATGCATGCGTGCATTATTATTTGGTAGGATATGCTGAGCTTCATATATATATCCTTAATAATGCTTGTTGATTTGCCAAATGAAATGGGGCCTTGCTAGTCAAACGTCAATGTATAGTATTTTGCATCATTCATCAGAACCAAACACAACCCCATGAAATGCTAGCTATATAATCATTCCTGAAATAATATAATTTCTTGATTATTTTTATTAATGAAAAGTATATATATAATTTACAATTTTCATAATAGGAAAACCCCTATTCCTATTTTACTCTTAAAACGTTTTTCTATTTGTACAATAATTACATAACTAAGGTAAGTGTACAATTCTAATTTAACTGCAACAAAACCTTACCTAAATAAAACTAGACCGTTAAACCGTGATATACACGGTATGTATACACCGTGTATATCACGGGTTCAACAGTCCACATTTGCTTAAGTCGGCCCATGAAATACATGACAAGTATACCGTGTATATCACGGGTGTTTATCAATTCCTACGTATGTTAATCAAATTTCAAGACCTGGTGTCCTACTAAAAAAGGCTCTTATAAGCCTTCATGGGATAAATCATGAAATAGCCTGATTAATGAACCTTGGAGTTTATTTATCACAGAATTTAGCATTCCATTTCTCTCCTTTTTAAAAATTTCTTTTTCTTTGGTGTGTGTGGGGTAGCTCCATATTAATGTGGCCTTGATAAAGTTTTGAGTTAAGGGTCAAAAACACATTTCAAGTATCATTTTTTTTAGTTTTCTACCTGACCTGAGCTATCAGGTGTGAGAGTTTCCTACCTAAACTATCACCAACTAGTTAGCAAAACACAACAAAACTATCATTTGTTCACTTTTCCTACCGCAACTATCAGGTATGAAAAGTGAACAAATGATAGTTTAAGTGAGTTTGATAACTAGTTGGTGATAGTTTAGGTAGGAAACTCTCACACCTGATAGTTCATGTAGAAAACTCAAAAAAAATGACAATGTGTGTTTTTGACCCTTATTTCTAAAGTTTTAAAGAGAATTAGTGTTTTTAAGTGACTGGATCATATCATACATGTTATATTTTCGACTTATGCACAAAAGAATTAATGGTTTAATTCTTATTAATCTATAACTTCGTCCAAATTTTGAAATATTTTTACTAATAAATGGAACTTCTTTACACTAGTTGGAGATATTTATTCAATTAGATACGTCCAATTGTGTGTAACATTGGAGTGAAAACCATTACTTGTACACTAGCTGCGCAACTTCTTTATACGATAATATTGTATTGTCTGTAATAAATGGAAGTAGTGACTTGCAAATTAATAATGCAAACAACCTTCTAAGAAGGTCTAATTACACTGATAATGTAAATTTTTCATTATATTATCCATGAATATAAGTTAGATCCTTCTTTAAAAACTGAAGATTTATTCCCTCCAAGTTAAGAACTTCATTTTGTTCTTTTTTCGAAGAAGATTGCATGAGGCTAATATTGTTTTTCGGCAAATCATATAGGCTGATGCAACTTTAGCTATGACATTATTAACGTGCTAATTTTATCAGTTCCGTACTTAATTTTTCATGGTTGTGACAATAAAGGCAGGATTATATGAGAAAAGAAAGTCTTATATTATGAAAGGATACACAATTTTGAGAAATTCCATAACGACTTGTGATTTCTTTTTGAAGTCTGATAGACCATGAGATGTTATGATACTTTCACGTATTTGACACATTATACAAACGATAAGGGCAACCTATCTTCCCATTATGACGCCATGTTCCACATACTAAGTAATATACTAATCACTATCTTAAGAAATAATTGCAACAATTAGTTTGAATAAAAGAATGCTTTTACTTAATATTCCACAGGCAGAGCATCACTAAGATTATTTTAGGATCCACTAAGAAAAGGAAACCCAATAATTAGCATAAAACCTTAATCAAATTCTAAAAATGGATCAGCTGGCCACCTTTGATTTGCTTGGCATAACCCAATTAAAAAATACTCATAACACAGTGTGATGTTTTCTGTTTTGATTAAATATATACACTCTCCCTAAAAGGTTTCACACCATTAAAAGTATTTCTACTCTTTATATGTCACTTTCTTTTCTTTTCCGCTATCAATATGAACTTTTGTTCCCACACCCAACTTGATATGATATAATGGTCTAACGAAGGAGCTACAAACCCCACTCTGCAAAGCAAACTATTCTCAGATGCTAATTCAGGCGGGGAAAGTAATCTGCTTAATCATTATATGACTTGAGGGGTATCTATATATACTAAAGCAGCTAGCATTCTTTGTGAAAACGTATAATGAATGGGACAACAACTGATGAGCAAAGTTTAAGAATATTTTCTAGTAATAATGCTTTGTTCATTTTTGACTTAAAGCAATCATTTCAGTCTTCTTTTGTTGCACTGGAACAAGCCTGCATGTGCATCATTTAGACCTTTTCTTTTACATTTCCCAGCTACCACCCACGCCCACAGTACTAGTTGGAGAAAAAAAAAGATTGCTTTTCAAAATTAGCTCCTCTAAAATGGTAGTACAAAAATATTATCGGTTTGGTTCAATATCGGTTCAAACACTTAATTTTTGTAATACCAAACCAAATCAAATATTGTCGTTATCTTTTATTTAGCTAGATTCGTTTTTTCTTGAACGTCTTTACTTTCAGCTGCTCTGATGGAAGTAAAAAAGGTAGAGTGCTGCCATTTGGAAAGAAATTTAGCCAACTTTCTAACTGGTTCTTGACCACAGGAGCTTTGGGCGAATCAAATTAAGATCATGGCATTAATGAACTTGTGGTCCTAAAGAAAAGCGTGGAAATCATATCTATTTGTAGGACCTTCATTTGATTTGCAATTTTCCAATTTAAAATGTTAAGAAAACTCGTGACTAACCAGCAACTATTTTGCATCTTCTACGTCTTTAACTTCTCAACCTCAAATTGCAGTGGCACCAGAGAATGATGGCAATGTTATGAAGGTGAATGTCCATTAATTTTTGGTAAACCAGTGCAAGTCCCTAACAAGTATCTGAAGTTTTGATCAAATTGTCCTCTTGAAATCAAATTAAAGCTTGAGTTAGTGTCTGATACTCTGATCTGTGGGACATTTAGTTCAAAAATAAAGGGAGCAATATCTCAATCTGATATTAGTTGGAGCATGTACAGTTGAACAATGTGGCGACTAGACAACCACATGTTTTCATAAGACAAATGAAACGCTTGACCCCTAGAGACTTCATAGGAAGTCATTTATTGGAATCCCAGAGGCCACAAAAAAAGGAGCTCCTAAAATATCACTCTGCAATTTTCAATATGGTTAATCATACCTGAAAATTTGTGGTGATACACCTTGAGAGCATCTGATCATTCTCAAGAGACACATGAAATCCTATCATTAGCTTTTGAAAATAGTCTAAAATGGGCAAAGTAATTTAGAAACAATAAGGTCGTGTAAGATGATTCAGAAAATCGACAAACATATCCTAAGAACTTATGCATATGATAGAAGTATGAAACAAAAAGGTGAAACAAGTCTGCAAGTAAAAATAAGTAAAGGAGAATGAACCGAGTATCTAGCGAAAATTCCTGGAAAGAAGCCAAAGCATTTCTGAAGAGGAATGCAGAAAATGACACAGAAGACATATGTGATATAGCTCAAAAATTAAAATAAAAAAACAAAACAGAGATGCAAGAAGTTAAAGATTACATTCGGGAACTCATAAAGCAGTCGGACTGTGAACCATTGTCACTCGGTAGGTTTCCCAATATAATTGAATTGAAGGAGCTCCAGCCACTCTACTTCCACCTTTGTGTAGCCCTGCGGATATTCGGATACCAGAACATCCTCCCATTCCTTGTTCAATCTGATCTACCGGGGAACTCATACAATTGAAAAATACATCATGTCTAAAGAGGTTAACTTTCTGATGCACCTTATGCATGAGACCTCATATCAAAAGCAAACCTTTTGTTGGCTGGTATAGCAGATTCCAAAATCACTAAAAGATAAAAATGATAGGAACCTGACAATTGAGATAAACAAGATTGGAACCTCAGACTTCAATTCTGTCCTGTAAAGTTAACATCTAAAATCAGAACATCCTTACAGATTATGCTCTGCTACGAACAGTTTGTTCAACATTCTCTACAGATATAAGTGCTCTTTTCCGAATTGACTACTCATAGTAGTCATC
Organism: Anisodus tanguticus; assembly: GCA_034509755.1. Lineage (NCBI taxonomy): Eukaryota > Viridiplantae > Streptophyta > Magnoliopsida > Solanales > Solanaceae > Anisodus > Anisodus tanguticus. The sequence goes on along the minus strand of CM067554.1, from coordinate 9,519,296 downwards.
ATATAACAATTCTTCTTCTGAAAGTATAAAAATCAAAAGCAGCCTATAAACTTCAGAAGTGGCCTTCAATTATGATTGGCGGCCGCGACGAGTTCTTAACTTCATAATATGCCAATTCAAGTCTCAGAAAACAGATTCATGGAACAAAACGCTAAACGCTAGCTTTTCACCAAGCCAAGCTGATGTTTCCTTGTTCTCTCGCTCAATGAGCGTATGTGGTGTTAGTAATAATGCCTTCTAGGAAAGCACTATCCAAAGTTCGTTTAATTTGTCCACAACTTCTAAAATCTGCGGGTGTAGCTTATCAGCAACACGAAACTCGTGAATGACACCATTCACCTCGATCCAACTACATCCAATGTCCGATTGGGTCTTTCTCTGACCCATTGCTTTCCTCACATCGGAAACTTTCTCCCAGTTTCCTATAGATGCATACAGATTAGAGAGCAGTACCTCACTTCCACTGGGTCCATCAGAGTTAAGCTGCTTTATAAAATCTATAATGTTGTTGCCGAGGAAAATATTACGATGGATTCTACAGGCACTGAGCAAAGCCCTCCATATGACTATATCAGGTTTTATGTGCATGCTCCTTACAACGTCAAGTGCCTTTTCCAAGTATCCAGCACGGCCAAGTAAATCAACATAACAGCCATAGTGCTCAATCTGAGGTTCAAGTCCCCATAAAGTCTCCATGTTATAGAAGATTGAACAACCCTCTTCTACCAGACCTGAATGGCTACAGGCATTAAGCACCCCTATAATAGTCACTTCATTTGGATTAACATTTTCATCTAACATCCTATTAAACACGGTTAAGGCATGCTCACCAAGCCCATGATATGATAACCCTGATATCATACTTGTGAAATTGTGTACATCAGGTCTTGAAATTCTATTGAAAATCAATCTTGCAATGTCTATTCTACCACATTTTGCATACATGTCAATAAGAGCAGTAGATATATTTGAACTTTCGTGAATTCCATTCCTCTTAATATAAGCATGAATCCAATTTCCCTGTTCTAAGGCACCAAGATTAGCACAAGCAGATAGAGCACATACAAGAACAGCCTCATTAGGCCTTACCTTATCCTCAAGGGAACAAAACATTTCATTCAAATAGAGTAGTACCTCCATATACCTTCCGTTTCCAGCAAAACCCGATATGATAACAGCCCAAGAAACATCATTTCGCACTGGCATTTTATAAAATATTTCACAAGCTTGATACATCTCACCATTATTTGCATACCCACATATCAAACTAGTCCAAGTGAACACATCTCTTTCAGTCATTCTATCAAAAACCTTGTATGCATCATCCGTAATCTTGAAAACCGCATACATATTAATCAATGAATTGCCCACATACAAGTTTGATTCAAGCCCATATCTCACCACCAACCCATGAACAGTCTTTCCTTGTACAATTAATCTTTGGCGGGCACACGACGTAACAATAAAAGTGAAGGTATACTCGTCGGGAAGAACCCGAATGGGGCAGTCTAAATTCAAGAGTTGGTGAAAAAGATTGAAACTTTCTGAAGAATCTTGGAGTTTGCAGTAAGCCCTGGTCATAAGATTCCATATTAGAATAGGGGGTGAAGGTAAAGGATAGTGAAGGAACAAAAATCTTGCTGAGGTAACTTCCTTGATATGCAGATAACAGTGAATGAGAGAATTAATGAAAGAGGCAGTTGATGAGAGTTCTTGGGTGAGTATTTGGGCATGTATTTGCTTTAGTTGAGATTTAAGTGGGCGTTGGTGTAGCAATTTAGACAATTCTTTTCTGGGAATATTGTGTTGGGAGACGGCGGGAAAAGTGGTTGTTGAACAATAACAGATTTGACATTTGGGTTTAATATCAGTTAAGTGTTTGGCTTTACGCCACGAAAGCAAGCGCATTTGAAGTTTCACAAAGGAGAAGAGAAACTGGAAATCAATTGGGCGTTTCAGCTCTAAGCATATTGAATTGATACTCAGTGCTCTGCACTAAATTTTTGGAAATGACTTGCCTATAATATTGGTAGAGAAATGAGTTAGAGATTTGCCTGCCCAAAGTTTAGTTGCATCAAAGTGGGTTGGGTCACAATGTGTCAAATAACCAGTCATAATTTAACCCGTTCAATATGACTTAATCTCTTATGTTTCTGTTTTTTTATGAAACTAATGTATTCTTCTTAATTTATTAGCTCAAATTCTCAAGTTTACAAAATTTCCAATCTTCAAGATTAATTTGTATGTATGAGTTTGATTACATTTTAAACCAATCGGGTTACAATATTATGGCCCAATAGCTTGATGTGTCACTTCGAGTTTAACTTGTTGGGTCAAGTCAAGCATAGATTTATAATCCATACTTTCAAAATTTAGGTATAAACTTGAAGGGTCAAGTCAACCATAGATTTATAATCCATACTTTCAAAATTTAGGTGGGTCGGTGGAGTTACTAAAAATCGATTGATTTTGTCACCTTATGTATTACATAGCTCTTCTGATTTTAATTTTTTCTGTTGATGGCTCAACCCTTATACGATCATTACTAGTTTACCATGACATTAAATTACAGAGAAGGGTAAAGCAGAGTGCAATGGTAAGCTTTTTTTCTCTCTTACCTTATGAGGAGCATTAAGTGGAAGTCAGCAACTGAGCATAAGTAGTCAAAACAAATTGCAATAAAGGGAAATTGAAAAAATGAATTTACTTAGTTTATGAGCCTAGGAAAGTAGATATTTCCCTGATAAAAGCCACTCCGATTACCAGATAAACACAAGAGCAATCACATTGTACATACTTTAGGCAAAACTATTAGATTTATCAAGTAAAGCACACATCAATAGAAAAAGAAAAAGAAAGTGAAAATATCACATATATCCATTGACAATAACTCTTGTATGTGTTGAACCTCTGCAACCTTTTCAAGCCTTTTTTTCAGGCCAAAAGGCTGATTCTCGATGTCGTATTGCAAAATCACACGAACACGAAAATTTTCATTAGGCAGGACTCATGCTTTTCCATTCTCAGTCACAGTCACACCTTTAATCTTCTCATGGTCTTCCATGTGGCTGAAGTTACCTCTTTGCTTGAAGAGTTGCGTATGATGGTGCCTACAATAAAGCTTGTGATCATGAGCCACATAATTTGATGGACTGATAACACAGCCCCCATGGCTACATTTGAAACAAGGCCTGTGGTACGAAGTGCCATCAACGGCCACCTGTGAAATAGTAGTGACCATATAAGTATCACAGGTTTCGATATTGGTAGAGAAATCAACTCTTTTATAGGTGTTAATAACATATTTTGAGAAGGCCAATCTATCGATAAACCTTCCTCTTTTTCCACTAATTGCTACTACATAGAAAATGAATATGTCATTACCTTTTCTATGGGGTAAACAGTTTTCTTGCATGCAACACATTTATCTTGAGTTCCACCAAAAAAAGCTGAAACTTTGTTGTTTGATTGTGCCTGGATAAATTGATAATACAAGTATGATTAACAGATAAAAAGAAGAGAACGGTGTATGCTTAAGGGATCACCGATGATCTTGACATCAGAAATCAATCAATCATGGAATACCTTATCAAGAGATCTTTCCTTGGCTGTTCTTGGACCCCCTACTGCAAACATTTAACGAGCAAGTGAAAACAAGCTTCAAAGGAATAAGTGATGCGAAATGACTTATAAGAAATATCAACTTGGTAGCTGTTCTAGTAACCTTCAAAGCTCTTGTTCAGGCTTCCAGTCATTTTGAATAGTTGATCAAAGTGAGGTCTGCAGTATAAAACTCCTTCATAGGAATTGTAGTTACTTAGCTGCAGAGGTTTAAGAATGACAAGGAAATTAACACCAAGTTGTCATTTTATGGATTGACAGGAAAAGACACAGAAGCAATGAAAAGATACAGGAGAGTGTAGTTGACATCATACAATTAGTCATCCTAGAATACATGACAATTAGGCGCACATTGTTTATGTGTACACTAAATCAAGTAGCACGAACCATTAGAAAGATTCTAACACTGGTAATGAAGTTTTAAGAAATAAAAATATGTTATGGTCCTTCCAAATTGGAGGACATGAGCCACCAGCACCACTGCTCCGGTAAAGTGGAACATTACTGGTAGGGCAGAGCTACAATTTCAACACAAACCAAAAGATACTGCAACAGCTTGCAAATTAGCTGTTGATTTGAGAGTGTGACTTCTAGATTACAAGGAAATAAACTGCAAACAGCCCCCTTAACTCCCAACCGAAGACAACATTTGTACCTTAAGCATAAAGTCTTAATTTAATAGATCCAAAGAAATGCCAAGCAATTGGGCAATCGAGGAATTAACAAAGAGTGAAGAAATGTTGGTTTATCCTTTGGACTATCACTTAAAAAATATACTAGATCTTCTAATTCACGTTTTAACTAATAGGAGAATCAGTGTCATGATGAGAGGTTATTTGAGGAGTAAGAGAGACAATATTAAGTTAAACACGAAATACATCCTAAGAAATACCAAACCTTGGGCAATAGAACAACTAATTAAAAGTAAGCAAATCTTTGTTTTTTATTTAATATATCTAGAATTCACAGTTTAACTAAACAGGATAATCAGTGCCAGTATGACAGGTTTATTGAAGAGTAAAAGAAAGCAATACGATCAATTTTGGTACTGCTCTGATATATTTCATTTAGAATATTTATGAAGCCCCTTTTCATCAATGGACTTCTAATGTATACGAAGGAGTGCGGTCGTTCGAGAAATTCCATCTCTCTATCTATCCCTTTTTCAAAACTCCATGGACATGCAGAAGAGAAATGGTATCCCCACTCGACCAAGATAGAACTTTTACTTGTTCAAGTATAACAATTAAGCTGAAGCAAAAGCAATATAGGAGTGCTGGGAATTTAAATCTTCAATGTAGCAAGACAATAAAGAAAAACAGAAAAGTGAAAAAGAAACCATAATGATTTGCTAGCCTGCCAGATCAACCACTTTCCTGATTATGATTTATCAACATTATTAATGATCCCATAAAAAGATTCATCTTTCAGAATTATACCCACTTGATTTCAAATTTCTGCTACCTGGTTTTTTCTTAACAACAAGAAATGCACAGGACCATATTATAAGTAGCAAATCAGGAAATCTCCCCATTAAACAGTAGAAAATAGCCGGATGAGAGGGGATGTGAAAAACAACAATATATTGGTTGTCCTCATGCATTGGAAATTTAGAACCTCTGAGTAGAGCATTTAGAAGTTTATAAGATAATTTTTCATTTGATAATTTATATGACCAGGTCATGTCATTTGTCTACTGGAAAAATTTTCTTTGCGCTATCGTCAGACTATTGGTGCATATAAGTTAAAACTATATTATGAACCATTGCCCCATAGTAGTACCTTAGGGTCCATGTCTAATGTATTGATAATGCACTATGGCCGACACTAGAAGACACAGAGATAAAAGATCAGAGGACCCTCTATAGATCGTTTCATCATTATCAAGATGTCATCAAAGCTATTATCTTTAACTTAACAAACAATTTTGCCTAACTTCAAATGCAAAAATCGCATGTTTACATTAGAGGCTATTCAGCTAGTGCGGGAGAACCTCAAGGAATAGATCTTGGGACTAACTCAATCCCAAAAGCTAGCTTGTAGGGTGAGGATTGTTAAAGTACATATAAGAAATCCATGTTCCCGTGCAATTTCCGGGGCGAGACTCTTAACAGAACCATATTAGTCCATGAATAGAATTCTCCATTATCTTCGAAATGAATTAATAGGTATCATGGGCCTTTCGATCTTGATCAAGCCCAAACATTCATCTTTTAACAAATCCAGAACCAGAAAATCCCTACTAATAACGTTAGGAAAAATAATAGATGTTGACCATAGATGATCTTAAGCAATCAGAAAGTTAGAATAGGCCATATGGAAGATGATATATAAGTTGTTAAGAAACGTAGTAGTATGACCTTAAGAGTACCCTTGCAATGATGGCATCTGAAACAAGCCTTGTGATAGACCTTGCTGTCAGCCTTAAGTTGATCCACCAAATACACAGTTTTCTCACAGGCCTTACACTTCTGTGTTGTCCCTCCAAAAGTTGCCATTCCTTTTTCTCTGCAGATGGATCTCCTACTCAAAATTCAATGAAAACTCAACAACACGGTCCAATAAGGAATAAAGAGGCCCTTCTTTTTCCTATTTCCAGGAATAGTCTCTCACTTTTCTCTGTCTTCTCTTTCAAGTTGAAAATTTGTAATTTAGAGGTCAGAGAAGAAGTGCGGCCATTACCTTATGGCATACGTGTTGAATACTATTAGTAGTAGCAGCTGACAGCAGGAACCCAATAATTTAATGGGCACTGTACAAAGTATTTGAAATACAAAAAAGAAATACCATTCATATAATATTTTCAAAGGGTTGCATTATTTGGATTAAATTGAAAAATCAAATTGAATTTTAGTTTTGGATTGGTTTTTCGATTTGGTTTTGAATTGGAAAATTTTAAAAAAAATTTGGATATTTAGTTTGATTTCGGATTTAGAAAAATAAAAACAAAAAAAAGCGAATTATATATATATTCATTCTCTATAATATTTTTTTTCGTCATTTTAGTTATGTTAATTATCTTATATGACGTAATTGAATAATCATATCGAAAAAGACCGAACTGAAAAGAAAAAATCCAAACAAAACCAAACTTATTTTTGTTTGAATTGAATTTTAATTTTTAGAAATTTAACATCAAAAAATTCAAATCTAATAATGTAAAATTACTGAAAAATGGAACACACTCCTAGCGGACAGGCCTTGTCAAATGTTGGCTGTCCACATTGTGGGGTCTAATGCTAATTAAAATTTTGTTGACTCCACCAAAGTTATAAACTTATTATAGTCGATGGACAATAATATTCATTGCCGAAATACGCGCTGATTGTTAATAAGGAGATTGTGCCTTTCCGACCGCCAACTACAGTTTTAACTTGTGTGTGCTGTAAGTACGCTGCATTTAATTAGTACTCGCTAGACACTTAGGTCCCGGTTATTTTTTTATAGACTCATATTTTCTTAACGTGGTATCAAGGTATATATTACAGATTTTGAGTTTGAGTTCTGCCGTAATCAATATTAAAAATACTTGGCAGAAAAAAAGTTCAAATTTACATATAGGATATAGCAAAAATAAATAAACGTAACATTTCTCTAATAGTTTTGACTTGAAATAGAACAATTCATATGCATCATCAATAATAGAAATATACATTATATTCAATGATGATATGATTAGAAGTCTAAAATTATAGTAAGATGGAAGTTGGAATTCGAATAATTCAACTATTTATTTCCTCTTAATAAGTTTGAATTGTTCGAATATTATAATGAGTCTTAAAATTGTCAAGATATTATTCACGTAAACAAATCATGTGAATGTGATTTTCTACCATTCCTCTATCTATTACAATCACATAACTTGTACCGCTAGCCTTCTAACGTACAATCACCACCTATCATCTTCGCCACCAACCATCAAGAGCAACCCCCTTCATACTTACCACAACTATCACCACCTTGTCATATCCACCCCACCACTAACCATGTACGTCATTCGCCAGTCACCAAGTCCAATCACCTCTACCACCCGTTGCCTTCACCACTATAACCAATCAACTCCACTACACCACCACCAACTTCAACACCAACTACTTCCACACCTAATCTCCCACCATATAACCAATACCACGAGCTACCATAATACAACCATCATTTTTAGACATCAGTATATAATCACCAATCGTTATTGTATAATCATTGCCACTCACTTCTATTAATCACAGTCATCAACGACCATCATATATCACCATTATCATCACTGCTAACTTTTAGAGAGTGTTTTATCGAACATACAATAATTTTATCATTTCATATAACTCAAGATTCTTTTTTTAGTTTTTTCTAATATACTTTTATAAAGATAAATTATACCGGCCATCAACTGTTGAGAAAATGCACGTTTTTAACTATTTAGCGTCTAGGCCTAAAACTATTATTCTACGTAATAATTATACCTTTATTCATATCCAAACATTTTAATCTTAATACAAATAACAATAGCAATAGAGTATATGAGTTATGCAAAACTTTAACATTTTTCTCTTTCTTTTGTTTACTAACAAAAAGGATACTAGAATTTGGGACTATACACTTTGTCAGCTGCCAATGGACCCACTCCACCTTAAATTTTGTCGCTCTTTGAAGGACAAGCTTTTCTGTTAGCTTATGATATTGCAGCTGGTCAACCCGTCCAAGTATTCAATTTAAGAATATGAAATCAATATAGTTCAATCACTTTCCATTTACAGTTCAAATTCTATTCACAAGTCATGAGATGATTAATTTTTTTCTGAAAATATTTAGAAATAATTCAAGGAGAAAATGAAAGTTTGCATAGGATTTGTGTTTTGTTTTTGTTTTATAATTATTTGTACATCTTTTTATTTTTTCTCGTCAATTTTATTAAATTGGACAGACAGATTCTCAATCATTTTTTGCAATTCTTTTTGTTGCACTTTTACTATTTTTTTTTCATACACTTTACCTTTTCCGTTTTATAATATTAAGATATTGTTTCATTCATTAAAAAAAAACGGGTAGCCGTTGAATTAATAAGCCCTCCTTTTCTATTTTTCTCATTAATTTCCTTTTAACATATTTTCTTCCTTATCGCCGAAAGATGGAGGTAGTCACAAGAATAATGAAGTAACAAGAAGACACCACATTGGAACAGCTAATAATCCTCTTATTAAATATCTCTGTTTGAACTTATTCCACCTTTAAAATACCAATAAGAATATGGAATCAGAAAAAAAATAATTCATTATCCTAAGAAGAATGGAGCCATAACATTCTTAATGTTTGTCTAACCGGGCAATTTAACGGCGCCCAACATGCACCAAATTTTAAAAATGAAATTATTTTTCACAGAATTTTTATTACATAATCTGTTAAGTTAAAAAAATTATAAAACTTTAAATTGTTATACTAATAAAACACTTTGCTATTCATATTAGATATTGATGATCAAATAAATAAAAAGGGAAATGAATGTTAAATAATAACTCAAAGAAAGGAATCTCGAACCATAAGCCAAAAATAATTGTTATAATTATTTGATATCAACTCATAAACTTAAAATTAATTAAGGTAATATAGTGCATATATACACCATGTGGGAGTAGGATTCTTCCATCATTCCAGCAAGGTAATATACCTAAAGTCGACATCCAGGTTAGGTAATGCGCATTAGTCTAATGTTTAAATGTGGGACACAACACAAAGCATTTTTGTACGATTTTAAAAAAATAATAAAAAAAGAAATAAAACTGGAAGTAACATAAGAAATGAACTTATAATTACAAATACATCGAAATTAATAAAATTAACAAGTGAATTTTTTTTAACCAAATAATCGAGATAACTAAGCATAATAATATGTACATATAATATATCAAATCATTCTATGCTTTAAGATGGCTTCATTATGGCGATTTACCACTGCCATATTGCGTGGGAAGTGGTTAATTATGCGGGCTCTGTATATAGGCTTTGGATTTTTATCTCTTAATTAATTTCTTATATCATATATATGGTTTGTCGCATAGCATTTTTTAGGAGAACAATTCAAGGCATATTATCCATATGAATGCAACTTTTATAAGTCTGCGATTTTTGAAAAAAAGTTAAAGCCATTCTAGTATAATATGTAAAAGGAAACAGGAAAAAAAAGATTTATTTTTCAGCAGAAAAAAGAATTTCGAAAAAAATCCAACTCCCACCCCACAAACCCCTCCTTCCCTTCTCTCAATTAATAGGAGTCATATGTGGTCCAAGTGGGTAAATAACCACTTTTAGCACTTGCTATTAAATTAATATAGCCATTATGTTAAAAGCTCGTAATATTTAGCTACTCTTTTGACATGATATTTTTTTGTGACAAAAGTACTTTTAAATAAAACATAGGACAATTTCAGCAAACTATGCTGCTTTCGAAGGATTGACAATTGAACTCAGAGAGCGATTCATTGGGTTAAAAAATATATTGGTTTCAAAACCAAAAAAAGATTTTTGGATTCAAACCTTTGTAAGTTCAAAATCAAGAAACGATTCATGTGGTTCAAACCTTTATAAATTATTAAGTATTTTGAGTCGAGTTACTCGCATCCAAAGTTAATATGGTTATTTTCCTGTTACTTTTCAAATGGTGGCTAGAAATTCCAAGTTCGAAACTGAGAATCTCACCTAATTTTTAGGCCATATATATGTTTTGGGCCTTTTTCATCGTACTGTATTGAAGCCTAAATGGTTTAATGTGAGGCCCAATGTAAGCCCAAACATTTTTTATTTCTGAGAAAGGGAAAGTTGACATCGTATCATTTTGTTTTTGTCATGACTAACTACGGGTGAAAAATGGGTAAAATATATGGTTATCCTGTTATACTATGTGTTTTCGCGATAACATGCGTCGTAATTAATTTGATATAAACTCGGAGAGATTAAACTCCCTTATATGAATAACGATGGTTTAAAATAAAGTTACGGAAGTTTCGTGAGGATTGAAGGTTAAATGAATCGAAGCCGAAGGAAAGTGCATTGTGATAGCCCTTACTTTTATGCTATGGTTTGAACCACAAGTAAGTAAATAGACCTTAAACACAGAGAAATTTTGGTCATATTCAAGTATGCGGTTCAAGAGCTTGATGTGTAAAATGACGAAGTCCCGAAATGATTTACGATTAAAAGTGTGATAACAGGGATTGAAAATAATATTTTGTGTGTTTCGAAAAGAGGCTACAGACTAGTGTCATATTACATGACCACGACAATGAGTATATGAAATGTGTTAAAAGTGAGTATTATTTAAATGAATTGAGATCAAAAATTATTTGTGTAAATAATTGGTTTAATATTGAATTTTAGTGGAAGATTAAAAAAAATATAATCAGTCAATTGTGGATACATATTGAAATGAAGCATATCCACGTGGAAGAGTAGGAAATAATGACTAAATGTCTAAGGCTTGATATCTAGGTAGGTGACATCTTAAGAATGAAAATTAGAAAGTAAGTATTACATGGGCCCCACGTTTCAAGAGTTAAGAGTAGAGTTACACTTTGGAATTATCATTTGGCCAACTTATGGTTTATAATTTTCATCAACTATGCATAAGTTCATTTTTAACAACATGCTGTTGGTGTTCATTTTTAAGAAACGAAGTACAAGTTCTTTCAAGAAATACAAAGTCGTACATTGATGTTGCAAAAATTCAAATAACGATATAGAAGCTATGTCCATGTCGGTTGTATGATTCTAACGTTGATTTTCTCCGAGTTATAGCAAATTAAAGGTTACGAAGTGAAGTAAAGTGATAGAAAGCTCGCAAGAGGACAACCAAGATTAACTTGTGAGGAAGGTGGTTACATCATTGTCGTCAAATGATCAATATTAAAGATATGTTAAGGCTAAACTCTTCTTCCTTTTGGTATATTGTTGGAGTGACGACGGGTGCTGAAACGTCTGCTAAAGAGAATCTATTTCGATCTAGGAAAATATGTTGATATATCGTGACTCCTTGTGAATTTCATAAAGACTAAACATGAATGGTACTGTTTGTTGATTAGTATGCAATAAGTATTTATTGATGATATGTTCAAAATGCTATTCGGGGGTTAACTACCTTACATCACTCCGATGAGTTCACAACACCTTCTTATGACTTCAATGATAGTATGAATCTGTGTGTAGATTTAATGGTGACATGTAATAAAATAGTAAGGCTATATACTTGTATATACTACCTATAGGGATATGATTATGTATTTCTATTTACCACAGGGCTACGATCGGTCGGGCAGTTACCATCAATTGGGCAGTTATGTATCGTTATTTATCACTGGTTGGGCAGACATGTTATTTATCACCGGGCTACGACCAGTTGGGCAGTTCCCACCAGTTGGACAGTTATGCATCGTTATTTACCACTGGTTGGGCAGAGACGTTATTTACCATCTGGCTACGATCGGTCGGGCAGTTACCACCGGTTGAGCAGTTATATATATCGTTATTTATCACCGGTTGGGCAGGCACATTATTTACCACCGGGCTACGGCCGGTTGGACAGTTACCACTAGTCAGTTGGGCAGTCGAGTAGTTAGAATTACAACATTGATTTAGCGACATAGAATAAGGTTAGAAGACAAGAATGACCATTATGTATGTTGTGGGCATCAATGACATCTCATGAGTTCAAGTTGTTTCGTATCTCTTTATTTTATGATTACTTATTGTTGCGTTTGATTTTCGCCTTACATATTCAGTACATTACTCGTACTGACGTCACTTTGTCTGGGGACGCTGTGTTTCATGCCACACAGGTTCAGGTAGGTGAGGAGAGGACCCACAATTACTCATGACGTTCCTTTTTTTTTGGTATGTTGGGGGCCCTATCCCGACTTATGTATTATGTCGATGTTTCCTTTTAGAGGCTTTGTAGACAAGTCATGTATTGTACAATTTGTTCAGTATGACCTTGTAGGCCTGGATGTTGGTTAAAGGTTACGTTGGCCTTGTCAGCCTTAGTATGTATATATGCATAGGTTGAGTTCTTATGTTTGCAGATATTATGTCATGCTATTTTACAGTTATCATTTTGAGGCCTTGTCGGTCCAAACAATTATACGTTCACGTGATGATATTCAGGCGGTACACTCAGGTCGTTTAGGCGCCGGGTGCCGGCCACAGCCCCAAAGGTTGGGGTGTGACATATCTGCCCGACTCGACTCATTTAAAATGGGTTGAATATCCAACATATTTAAACTGAGTCAATCTATATTATCCACTTAAAATATAGGTAACTTAATGAGTAAATTGGATAAAACCCACAACTTTAGTAAATCAAGTTCCTTTAAAATAAGAAAAAATGGCTTTCCTAATAACACTAGGGAAAACAAATACCACAAGTGGTTTTTCACCAACCACCCCACCTCCCAACCACCCCCACATTCCCCATCCCCTCCAAAAAAAATTAAAAGTTTTTAATATTTTTTCTTGGTTTACTAAACCATTCACCCTCCCCAAAAAAAATTATTTGATTTTTACACATCCCTCCCCCACCTCACTCTCCCCCTCCCGAATTTTTTACTTCATATATTGTATTTTACTTCTATAAGAACTTATAAAGAATGAGAAATTTACGTGGTTAAATTTGGTGTGGGATGAGTGGTGGATTGTGATTTGGTGGGGGGTAAGGATTTTTTTTTATTTTTTACAAAATAAAATAAAATACATGAAATACATAGTTTGGGAGGGGGTGGGAGGGAGGGGGGTGAGTGGGGCGGTGGTGTGGGGTGAAGTTGGGGTAGGTGGTGGTGTGGGGTAAGGTTGGGGTAGGTGGTGGTGTGGGATAGGGATGTATAAAGATGAAATGCATTCGAGGGGTGATGGTTGGGTAGGGGTGAGATTTGGTTGGGGAGTGGGTCGGGTGGGTAGTGGAGGGTGAGTGCAATGGGGTGGAAATGATAAGGTTTGAGTGGGCATTTTTCGGGAATGTTTTCTTGAAGTTCGTGTCACTGGAAAGTTTCGAAGTTCTATTCTTCCCGCAAATACTGAGGTGCAACTATGTACTAGGGATTGGATTTGTGAAAAAAAAATTTAATCTTGTCCATATTAATTATATGAAGTCAACATCTTTAAAGTAACTATGGATAATATGAATGGATAATATGTTCATATTATCCATCAGAATAACCCATTTTTTATCCGTATTAAATATGAGCGGATTGAATAATTGATCCGTTTTATTTTAATTCATTTTCGACCCGCTCATATCCGACTCTACCCGCCAATTTGCTAGCTGAATAACAAAATCATATTAGTGAAGGCGGAACTGCCACGTAGGTGTGGCTGTTAACATGAACAAAGCCAAACGACTTGTTCGTTCTCCTTCATCAAGCCATCAGTTTTCTACGTTGGCAAAAAATGCAAATGGCTTTCAGAGTAGCAGCGGGTCCTGTTGTAAGACGAGCCAATATATCTCTGCTCTCACTTCCTGCTTATTTCACTACCAAATTCCCCTCTTCTTCTTCACAATTTCTCCACAATCCAATCCCTCTGCTGAATCAAAATGGTAAAAAAAAATCATCAACTAATCAATTTTTCTTGATTTAAGAGAAAATCTTTTTGCTTCTTTACATGATCATAATGGATTTAATGATGAAACTTGGGTTGATTTCCATTTCTGTGTTTAAAATTATCAGGACCAAGATATTCGATTAGGGCAATCAGTGGAACAACTATGGATCCCGTGGCACCCAAGAAGGAAAATGACGACCAATCTCCTGAAAACTGGAAAATTAAGATGCTCTACGATGGAGAATGTCCCTTATGCATGCGTGAGGTATACATAATCAAATATATTATTAAGAGTTCACATCGAAAATTGAATGAGAACATGAATTCGTTATATGTACTTGAACAATATACTCACTCTACAAGCAAGTTTTTGAGATTGAGTTAGGCCCAAGATCCATTTTTTACATAGTATCAGAGCCAGACGCATTCCAATTCCACATCGGAAATGGAATGAGAACATGGACTCCTTATATGAACTTGGACAATCCTCGCTCAAAAGCAGGACTGAGTTAGACCCAAGATCCATTCTTTACATATATGTCCTTATCCCTGTTTCTGTTCCATGTAATGTAGGACAGTTTTTCTTTTAATTCCTTGAATTACTAGTAAGAAATGAAGCTCAATTATGGCCTTATGACGGTTTTGTTAGGTTGACATGCTAAGGGAGAGGAATAAAGGTTATGGAACAATTAAATTTCTCGATATAAGTTCAGATGAATACCGCCCTGAGGAGAATGAAGGACTCGATTATAAGACGGTATGTTCCTTAACTGTTTGGTATGTAGTATAATTTTACAAGAAGCAATGGTATGATAATTTGTCACCAATTGTTTAGGTTATGGGAAGAATACATGCTATACTATCAGATGGAACTGTGGTGACAGATGTTGAGGTCTGGAAAATTTTGATATAATTTTCTCCTTCATATTTGAAACTTTACATTTGTTTTACATCTTTATAACTTGTTTAGGCATTTAGACGGCTCTATGAAGCAGTTGGGTTAGGATGGGTGTACGCCATTACAAAATATGAACCTGTAAGTCCTCTTCAATTCTAGCTTTCGTTAGACATTAGTTGTGCCACACTGGTTGACATTGAAAGATAGAATATGGTACGAATCCTAACTTACCTTACAAAGGTTGATTCCTAATATAATTAGAATTCTAAGTTACCTTAAATATACATCTATCATAATTACAAAATATTCGGAGAATATTCGCTAATAGACATGTTCTCATTAAAGCTTGTGATTTGCAGATTGCAACTATTGCTGATTCCGTATATGGAGTCTGGGCAAAATATCGTCTTCAAATAACAGGTTATAATCCCATTCGATTGTTATCTTCCAAACTTCCCCAATAAAGAGACCAAGAATATATGGATTCTAGTTCACATGCATAAACAGGATATAGACATCTACTTTAGTATATCACCGCCTTCAATCTTTTGGAAATGTTTACAGTAGTAATTTGTTTCAGTTTTCTCTAAGCAGTTTACATCCCTATCCATCATGGGATGGAAGAAAAAAAATTATTTTCAGCGGGCTTAACTACATAAAGGCTAAAAACGTTGAAATACTTTTGATTGCATTACATGATATTTTATCAAGACATCGTGGTGCACTTCAGAAAGCCATCCAATACATGCTAAAGGCTTATAGTCTCAAAAACAATTTCCTGTAGCTGTATTTCTTGTTACAGGTCGACCATCTTTAGAAGAAGTTCTGGAGGCACGAAGGAAGAAGGTGAGCTCTACAGTGTCATAATCTTCATTTTCTTTAAGCTAAGTTCTGTAGTGGTCACCCTTCATACCTATTGAAGGATTGCATATAGTGCACAATCACAAATAAAGCCCCATCATTGTCCCTGACAATCAATGTATTTATCACACGAGTACCTTTCTCAACCTTCCAATTAATGTGCATGTCATATTCATACTGGCTTCAGATCCTTGAGTAGTATTTGAACCTATATATACATTCAGCTTCTTTCTCCTGTTAGCGTTAAAGAAAATTCTAGTTTAGATTTTTGAATATCATGCATGACACACGGAAACTGCATCCATTATAACATTTCTTAAGAGAATTATGTTCTTTTCCCTTTCTGGCAGAAAGCTAACCTGATTTAGATCCTTCATTCTATCTTTGACTAAAATGCTGAACTTCAGCTGCAAGACCTTCAACAGATTAAGCTAATGAAGAGCATTAGTTTGGACCGTGTTTTGATACATAGGAAAGGCTCCATACACTAAAATCTCACCTTTGTTATTTCTTTCCATGTAGGATGAAATGTGTAAGGACAGCCAGGCTTGTAAAATGTAAGAGGTTCAAAGTGCTGAAGCCAGCAGGTGTTCATCAACAGAGTCAAATCTACTTCTATGCTCTTGCTGAAGCTGATCTGGTGTACAAATGTGAAAGACCTTACACAGTTGCTTTAGTCTTGTTAGCAATTCTTATAGAATTGTATGCAGAGCATTTGTTTTCTATTGTTCGACATAACTCAAGAATATAGCATATACTAGAGTATACAGAAATCTATCCAATAGTTGGTTCAATGATGTACAAAAATTATTTTGTTTCTCTGAATTTATTCAATAATAAACAAGAAAAAAAAAAGAATAAGATTCTCCTCCTTGTTCTTAGAAAATCCTGCATACCTCGTCATGGCATGTGTTCTACTAACAAGTGAATCCCAAAAGCAATTCATCTCTCCAGTGTTAGCATGGTATAGAATGAGATTTATCACTAATCAATCATGCAGAGTTTCATGTTTCAGAAAGCTGAAGGATAACATGTAATTATGACCATCTAAAGGTGCTTCTCCATTTAGTTCGATTTTTTTTGGTAATTCTTATACTTGAAACCTCATGTCAAACTGGCCATAAATGAAAGCTCACAAAATAATCAGGCTCATTTGTACATCAAATCATTGCTGATGAGAATAGTAACCATGATAAATAATTTTCTACGCTGTCAGAACTTAAAGAACCTTCGGTGAGGAGTAATAACAAAACAAACATGTATGATCTTTTCCAAGTCGGACAATTCAGCCAACAAAGAAACAGCAATAAAGAAGGCCTAGAAGCAGCATTAAGTATTAAGAGTGGCATTGGTAGACAGAACAAATAACTTTACGAAGTAGAGGTAGTTGAGGATATCAGAAACAGAGATATAAAAACTATTAGTACAAAATAAACTCAAGAAAACACTTAGTTCAGTACAGTATATCAGAAACAGTGAGACAGATAATACATGTTATATGAGATAACTGCGATAACATTAACTAGGTAATACATTGTGAGGATATCCCAATGGTGAGAAGATTTACACTGCTGTTTCTTACACTTTGAGCTCAACTACTAATAGAAAAAGAGGTGCTAAATGAAAATCCATTTTCCTTGTATGTAGCTGAAAAATGAGAAAGCCATCATATAAACTACAACAAATTAAAGTGTGTGTGAGAGGTCGAGGCATATGCTAGCATGGAGCGATTTTCATATTACCAAAGATACAAGTGCTTATCTCTGTTGTCTCTCCAAAATTACCAGATGAACCCCATCATTTCCTATTGTTCAGTTCTACTCAATGCATCTCGCCCAAATATGCAGCAAGTAATATTGAAAGAAATGTTTTCCATATCTCATTTCATTCCAAGATTACAATATATACACACACATACAAAATCAATCTAGGCTAAGAATATGCTAATCATCCTAATTACATAATATTTGATTTAATTACATAAGTATGATTTGATATGATGGAGATAAGTATGATGTGATGTCCATAATTATCTTAATAGTCCCTTGTAGTTTTATCGGGAGTTTCTCGTATGCCGAGACTGTCCATGAAATCATCAAACAGTACGCGCGGAAGGCCTTTCGTGAAAATATCTGCAATTTGATAACGAGACGGTACATGAAGAACACCGACTTGTCCACATGCAACCTTTTCACGGACAAACAAGATATCCATTTCTATGTGTTTTGTGCGTTGATGCTGGACAGGGTTACCTGATAGATATATCGCACTCACATTATCACAATAAACCACGGTGGCTTTTTCTACTGGACAATGAAGTTCTAAAAGAAGATTTATGAGCCAACATGATTCAGAAACCACATTAGCAACCCCTCGATATTCTGCTTCAGCACTTGACTGAGATAGTGTCGGTTGGCGTTTCAACGACCATGAAATGAGGTTGTCTCCTAGAAATACACAATAACCGAAGGTGGAACGCCGTGTGTCCGGGCAGCCACCCCAATAAGCATATGTATAAGATGTGAGGCCATAAATGGTGGACTTATACAGATGCAACCAAAAATCAAGGGTACCCTTAACATACCGCATAATTCGTTTACGAGTCCCCATATGTTCTTCCTCCGGGTCATGCATATGTAAAAAAAACCTGTTGAACTGCATAGGAGATGTCAGGTCTCGTGAAGGTGAAATACTGCAATGCCCCTGCTAAGCTGCGGTAATGCGTGGGATTACTGTAGGGAGAACCTACAGAGTTACTCAATTTTGGCTTGGAGTCAACCGACGTGTGTGACGGTTTACAAGAGGACATACTGGCTTTGTTAATGATCTCCTAAGCATATTTCTTTTGACAAAAAAACAGACCACATGCATATTGAGTTACAACAATAACCAAAAAATAGTTTAAAGGACCCAAATTCTTCATAGCAAATTCCGAGACAAGGAAAGACATAATAGACTGGCGAAGTGACTTAGATGACGCTATGAGGATGATGTCATCCATATAGAGAAGAATATATGCCATGTCATTCCCTTTCTTATAAATGAACAAAGACTGATCGGACTTGCTATGTGAGACCCCCAGTGTGGAGACAAAACCTGCAAACTTGTTATATGTTTTAAACCATATAATGATTTTCTAAATAAGCAAACATAATTAGGGAGAATAGGATCTCGGAAACCCAAAGGTTGGTGCATGTAAACTGTTTCTTGTAGGTGACCATGTAGTAACACATTCTTGACGTCCAACTGATGAATGGACCATGATTTGGACAGAGCCAGACTGAGCACAATCCTGATAGTTACTGGTTTAACTACTGGGCTGAATGTTTCACCGCAATCCACACCAACCTGCTAAGACCTGTCATCACCAACAAGGCGAGCTTTGTATCTCGCAAAAGAACTATCAGAATTCTTTTTTTGACAGAAAACCCACATAGAACGTATGATGTTCACATTAGATGGACGGGGCACCAACTCCCACATCTTATTTTTAATAAGAGCATCAATTTCGTCTAACATGACAGCTTTTCAAATCGGGTATGATAAAACAACTTTTGGATTTTTCGAATTTGGTGATGGTTGGACTAATGAGGTTAAATTAAAATGACGCTTGGGCAAAAAAATCTCGTGCATGGTATGGATTTCAATGGACCGAGAAGGAGCCGAGACTTGGGGCTGGGGCTGGGGCTATGGATATTCGGTAATGGGACTGGGCCGAGAGGTGCTGCCCAACTGGGCTTGTATCAGTGGGCCGGTATGTTGGGTCGGTGAAGTAGATGAGGGAGAAATGGGCTCCCTCATGTGGGCCAATCGGTGGTGAGGACGGAACTGTGCCGAGGCCGGGGATGAGGAGACAGTGGGATCCCTGACTCGGTCTAGCCAGTTCGATTTTGTGGTTGGGCAGTGATGTTTTGGGTTGGTCTAGTCGGCTAGGCAGTGATGTTTTGGGTCGGTCCAGTCGGCTAGGCAGTGATGTTTTGGGTCGGTCCAGTCGGGACCGAGGAGGCAGTGGTCCCCCTCAGTTGGGCTTGGGAAGATGGATGATTTAGATGGTAATGGAAAAATGGGTGTAGCCCCTCGTCCAAAAATTCGTATGAAGGCGGGGACAACTTATGAGAATTAGCAATTGGGAATGTGGACTCATCGAAAACAATGTGACGAGAGACGATAATTTTTCCATTAGACATATCATAACACTTATATCCCCTATGATTTTGCGGGCATCCCAAAAAGACACATGGAGTGGAACATGCTTGAACTTTGTTTATTGTTGTGGAAGGAAACAATGGATAGCACAAACACTCGAAAACCCTCGAATGTGTAAAAGAATAAGTGCGATTGTACAAAACTTGTGTTGGTGATAGGTTTGAGAGTAGCTTCCTAGGAAGAATGTTTAAAAGAAATGTATCCATTTGAAGAGCATGATGCCAAAAAGATGGTGGTGTAGACGAATGCGCAAGAAGTGTGAGAATTAAATTGTTGATTGTTCGGATATTTCTTTCGTCTTTCCCATTTTGAGGAGAAGTATGTGGACATGAAAGACCGCAATGACATACCACTTTGGTGACAAAATTTCTTAAATTGGTCATTTATGAATTCACTCCCATTGCACATTGAAAACATTTAATGGACCTCTCAAATTAGGTTTGGATGAAAATACTAAATTGTTTAAAAATAGTGGGGACCTGCGATTTTTTTCCAATGGGAATGTCCACAGAAAATTAGAATAATCATCCAAAATAAGCATATAATACTTATGACCTGCCGAACTTAAAACCGGGGATGTCCACAAATCACTATGCATGAGATCAAATGGCATAATAGTATTGGAAGTAGATAAAGAAAAGGGAAATTTAACATGCTTCTCAAAAACACAAGCCTGACAAACATGAGAGTCCACAATTTTGTTACAATTAATAACTTTATTTTTTCTAAGAGAATTGAACACCGGTGCTCCCGGGTGTCCCAATCGGTTATGCATAAAACAGGAGAAATAGCAGCAAAGGTTGATGGATTTGTGACTTGGTTGATGGTGGCGGTGATGGGATACAAATCACCAGTGCTATTACATCTCATTAGTGGCATCCCCGTCTGAAAATCCTTCACAGAAAATCCAAACAAATCAAAATTAAAAGAAACATTGTTGTCAGTAGTGAAACGACGTACATATATCAAGTTTTTAATAAGTTTGGGTGCATGTAGGATATTTTTCAAATGTAAAGGTGAGTGAGGGGGAGGTTTAATTGACCAATACCGCAAATTGGAATTTCATGTCCACTACCAACGATAATATTTTTATTACTGATATATTAAAATAAGACGGGAGATTACCTTGAGATGCTGTCATGTGTGATGTTGCCCCCGTGTCCATGTACCACGAATCATCGAGAATATTGAGATTCATGTTGTTCATGGCTTGCTCGATATCCGTAGGAGCATAACTTGCGAAAGATGGTCCATGGACTGAAAAAGGTTGCTACAGACGAGAACCAAGAACCCAGGCTGTCTAGATGTTTGAGGAGGTCGCGCCCACTAACCCGTGGGGTACGAGCAGGGAGGGGCAGTCCACTGTTGCGGCTGCCAACCCCACGGTGGACACTTCCCCACTGCCGGCTGGCTGGCAGGTTGGGCTGCTGCCAATGGGGTCTGTTTTGGCCCTGCTGGATGCGACTGTTGCCGCCACCCTGACCCCGTCCTTTTCCATATTTTTTTTTCTTTGTTATTGTTACGATTTTGAGCCCTTTGACCCATTATTTTGTTGGTTCGAACTAAGGTTGTCTAGTGGGCCGGGTCGGCCCGATCCCGGCCTGGCCCAGCCTGATCCCCCAAAGTAAAAAAAAATTGTCGGGGTCGGGGTTCGAACTCGGGACGGGGCCTGGGTTCGTCTCGCCCATCCCAATCCTGACCCGACCCGCCCCATCCCGACCCCGGCCCGGCCTGTCCCAATCCCGTCCCCCTCTCCCTATGTAAAAATAGTCGTTGCAACAACGACCAAATTATGATTTTGGTCGTTGTGCAACGGCTATAACAACAATTTTCCCCTACCCCATTAACCCCCTACCCCCTTAATATTTATTTTTAACCCCTAAGTTAATATATTTATACTTTAACCCTATTTTCCAACTATAAATAACTCATTTTTCTCTTCATTTTCCTCACAAATTTTCCTACCATCTCTTTAATCTCTCAATTTATCTCTATAATTATACAAATCTTCCTACTATTAAATATTATATCAAAGTTAAAAAATTGAGAGTGAAGTTGGCAACTAGCTTGAGGATCATCCATCGAGCAAAGTTTCAATTTTCAACCTCGATTACACGTCGACGTTACGTCGGCATTTGGTACCTTCATTCCTTCTTTAAATTATTATTGTTACTTAATTTTAATTATCGCACTTAATTTTTTTTATTTAATTATTTACTTGTATAATTAAAATGGAATGATTTAAACGTTTGATTACGGGTAAGGGTATGAGTGCTTCTTCTAGTAGGGGTAATAAGGATAAGAGTACTTTTAGTAATCCTATTCCTAGTCCCGATGATTTGATTGATTTCAGTAATATTAATGAAAATGCTTTTTTTAATGGATATACCAGTAGATGATGAAGTAGATGAATCAGAATTTAATTTAGACGATAATATAGATGACACACCCACTAGTGCACATCAACCTCAGGCTCAGACTGAGTCTCAGCCTGAAACTGAAACTGGAATGTCTCATATTCCCCCTAGTATGAATCGAGGCCCCACAAAATAAAAATAAAAATCAGATGCATGGTTTGATAGGAACGAAGAGAATCAACTAGCTAGATGTAAAATTTGTAAAAATGTTTATAAATTTAAAATCGGAAAAGGTCAATGTGGGACATGAGGTTTACTGAGACATGTGATCACACAGCTAGGTGGAATCAATACATGGCTAAAAAATCGAGTGTGTCAATGCCATCTGAGTCAGGACAAGGTTCCCATAGTGTCCCTGACCTAGTACAGGGTCAAATTAACCCGACGACATGGGGAATTTTTGGTCCTAAATATGATAAAAACAAAGATATGGAAAATATGGCAAAATTAATAGCGGTTGAGGGTTTGTCTTTTTCATTTCCTTCCTCTCTTGATTTTATTCATTACATTCGGAAAACATATAATTCTGCTTTTAATGGTTTTCCTAGATCAACTGTTAGAAGATATATTTTTTAATTTGCAAGTGAATATCAACAATATTTATGTTATGCATTGTATCATTTTAATGGCAAAGTGTCTATCACTTCTGACATAGGTCGTAGTACTAACAGTAATGATTATTTAACGGTAACATGTCATTGGATAGATCAAAATTGGTATATGCAAAAACGTATTGTAGCATATAGATATATAGATGATAGGCACACTGATAATTTTATTGCAGATAATATTAATGAAATTTGTGAATGATATGGAATAAATGACAAAATTATGACTATTACATTAGATAATGCTTCTTCTAATGATTATACTATAAGACTTTAAAAACTTAGATTAACTCCATCTTTTGCTGATCATTTTCATATAAGATGTGCGTGCCATATTTATAACTTAGTTGTAAAGGATGACCTAAAACTTTTTAAAAGTATTCTTGATAAAATACAATTTGCTATAAATTTTATTTTTAAAATTAAAAAAATACAAAGACGCAAAGAGTATAAAAAAATATGTCATGATTGTGCATTATCATATAGACAAATTCGAGAAGAAGTTTCAACTAGGTGAAATTCTCTGTATGAGTAGTTACTTGTTGCTTACTATTATAGACAACCTATTACTTTATTATTTAACACTCATAATAAAAATTCAAGGGATATGCTTGTAGATAGTGACTGGGATAAAATTTTAAAACTTAATGGTTTTTTAGAGAAATTTTATCAAGATATTAAAGAATTTTCCGGTATTTATTATCCTACTATTTCAAATATGTTATTTTATATAGCTCTAATATTTTTGTTACTTAATGAATATATGCAAAAACCAACTTATAAGACACCTATTGAAAAAATGTTTTAAAAAATAAAAAAATACTTTTTTCCTATCCCCACTATTTATATTGTTGGTGTTGTATTAAATCCAACTATTAAAGTAGACAGTTGTAAAACACTTGTAT
Source organism: Anisodus tanguticus (assembly GCA_034509755.1). Classification (NCBI taxonomy): domain Eukaryota; kingdom Viridiplantae; phylum Streptophyta; class Magnoliopsida; order Solanales; family Solanaceae; genus Anisodus; species Anisodus tanguticus. Next base: position 9,495,205 of record CM067554.1, on the reverse strand, counting down.
AAACGATTTATGATTGTGTAGAAGTACTTCCAACAGACCTAACTAAAGAACCAACTGACACACCAACTAAAGAAGCAGTTACGTCTAGCATACACACCGAATTCAAAAAAATATATATGTATTACCAACAACAAAGTGCAAATAATCAACCGGCTTCTGTACCATCTTCTACTACTTCGCTGCAATCTTATAAAAAATATGTGGTTTCTGCTGCTATTATTCAATGCCTTAGAAATAAAATGTGTAGTGGTTCAACTTCTTCACAAGTTAGCGAATTTGATGTTTATGTTTTGTAGGGTATTGTACCGTACGAATTAATTCTCAATGCTGAAGGACAAGAAGACTTGTTGAAATACTGGAGGGAGAATGATAAGACATTTCTGACGCTAACAAAGATGGCCCGAGATGTGTTAAACATTCAAGCGTCATCAACAGCGTCTGAAAGCGCCTTTTCCGCGGGAAGATTTCAAATTGGAGAGCACAGACATTCATTGGCGGGAGACACATTGGAGATTGCAATTCTATTAAGAGACCGGATTCGTGCGGAGCGTAGGAGGTGCGGCCAACCGAAGACCAACGAAGAAGAAGACTACAACTACAACGAAATCTTGTCCGAGGGAGCAGGAAGCGACGTTGAAGAATTTGACAAACAAATTCCAATTCCAACAGAAAATCCTCAAGACATTGTGAGGAAATTCGAAAGAGTATGATTGAATATGTAATTTTTTTAATTGTAATTTTAGTATTTTACTATGTCATTTGCAACTTTTAAACACCACAAAGTTGTAATTTTGAAATTGTATTACTATGTCATATTTCTATTAAATAACATAAAAGGCACAAAAACAGCATTTAGATTTTTTTATTACATTATCTTGTTCAATTATTGGAGTGTTTGTATATAACTATATATTATTTTTTAAAATTAAGTGGCAAAAAAAACCCGACTTCAGACCCGACCCGCCTAAACCTGATCCCGTTCCGACGGGATGTGGGACGGGACGGGACGGGACCTCCCACCGTCCCGCCTAGCCCAGCCCTCCAGGCTCGCCGGAACCCGAGTCCCGACCCTCCCCCGTCCCGTCCCGCCCCGCCCCGCCCCGCCCCGTTGGACACCCTTAGTTCGAACCACTTCCGGAACCAAATTTTTGAGTGCCAAAATCATCGGTATAATTGTTAGTGGAAATAAGAGCGGTGCCGACATTGGTTGCCGCACTCGTCACTTGTTTTTGTTTTCGGGTTTCTTCAAGAATTAATCTCGAAGGAGACTTGACAATACGCGGAGACGTTTGAAAAATCATCCAATTTGACATTGGTGAATTGGTTTTCAAGATATACCGCCCGTGAAATTTTATAATCTTAAAAGATATTTTGCAAACGCTCCCAAGCTTGTTGAGCCGTAGAGTCCGGTTCCAAAATGGTGTGCAAAAGGTCATTAGAGATTGTGCCGTAAATCCATTGAAGGACTATTGCATCTAAGCGAGACCATAGATCTTTGTCAACAACGGTGGTCTCTGATGAAGACTTGGGAGGAATAATATGATCTATAACTTCGTATGTTCGGCAATGGATTTTGAATAACTCCGCCCAAAAAGAATATTGCCTTTTTTCCACCTCAAGAATAATTGGAATAAAGTTCTTGACGTGATTTACGGCAAGAGCATGATGAATTTTTTGTTGTTTGGACATTGGTTGTGTTGAGAGGGATGAAAAAAATGAAAGGAGAGTGTAGGGTTTGGTAAGAAAAGAAAGCAAAAAGAAGGGGTTGTCGGAACCCTAACTCTAATTACGGTTGATGAAGAAAGCCGAGAAAGAGAACAAAAAAAATTCGGTTTTGAGGGGGTGGGTGAGTTGGCCGAAATAGCAATAATTTGGGGGGGGGGGGGGGGGGGAGTTAATTTTTGGCTCTTGATATCATGAAGGAAATGTTTTCCATATCTCATTTCATTCCAAGATTACAATATATATATACGCACATACAAAATTAATCTAAGCTAAGAATATGCTAATCATCCTAATTACACAATATTTGATTTAATTACATAAGTATGATTTGATATGATGGAGATAATTTTGATATGATGGAGACAAGTATGATGTGATGAACAAATATGATCACAGAATCTTGCCTTACCAAGTATTATTCAACCCCCTTTGTTGTTGACCACAGTCATGAACTTTGCTACAGTTGCAAGAAACTTGCTTATTGTAAAAGAGAAACATATTATTGAATTGAGTGGTTAACAAAAAAAAAAATGGCCTCCTTAGATAGGAGTTTAGATTTCATGAAATAAGGAGACTGAATTATTGGGATTCCTAATTATGAGATGATCATCAATAGTATTCTATATAATTGACCAAGCTATGAAATGAATCTAAACACATTCGAATATATAACTATATAAGACTTTCAACACGCCCTCTCAACTTAACTTGAGACATGCAAAGTGAAGCACAGGTTAAAATGAAGACTTCAAAGCAGCTCTAGAAACATCATATCCCAGCTACTACTGCACCAGAATGAGTAACTAGAATCTGCATGGGAAGGTATGCTTTCCTTGTCTATGATGAGGAGCTCTGAGATGTATCCTATCAACTGCATAACATAACCAGAGTAGTCAAAACTCATTCTTCCATAGTAAGTAATAATCATTTGCAAGCAGCAACATCACTAAGGAAATATGCACCTCCTGTTGAACTTTTTACTAACAGGCTAAAGCAACAGAATCAAAAGACTTTCTGCTTCTTCGAAGGTTGAATATCCGTTAATGCTGCAGCTCTTCTTCTCATTGAGGACTGTCTAAATATTTTAAGTAACATTTTCCACCGGTTATGCACATTTACCTTAGAGGCAGAATCATCATGCGGTTGATGAGCATCAAATCCAAAAACTAAGTCTTCTAACCGGTATTGATCAATCCAATCTTGGATTGAAGGACTATATATTGGGGAGTTAGAGAGTTCCAGGTTACTAAAATTCTCAAAGCCGTTACTGGTGCTAGGTAGCTGTCGACTTGGAGAACTCGAAGGGTTCTTGGCTAGCAATATTTGATAAAGATATTGCACAAGAGACGTCTCATTATCAACTGGCACCACATGATCCCAATGTTCACATGCAGATGCCAGCAGCCTCTGAGCCTTAGCCTGTCAATCTCAATCACAAACAGGACGAAAACAGCAATAAATATGAGATAAGAGCAACAAAAGAAAAGAGAAAACAGCAAAAGTTTGGTCTAAAAAAACCATGCCTTATCACTTTCAGATAGTAGATGCATAGGTAGATATTGGAGCCCCAGAATAAGTCCCTGCACGTCTCCAACAATGTCAAAAACCACCCCTTCCTTTTCTTGAAAGTCAATATAAGAGTATATCTGTTCATTAATTATGCATCTTCTAGCTTGGCTAATTGTTTCCTCCAACATCTTTGGCTTTAGATTAAGTACCTGAAAATCAACAAACATATATACGTCACTAGCTTTAGGTTGTTATAAAGGTGAAACATGCATTATACAATGAAAAATCAGTTTTACACTATTTATCTTAAGGTTAAGTTCCAATAAAAGGTTAAATTGAAAGTATCAATCTATGGTCTTATAGTAGGGCTAGATATCCAATCAGTAAGTTAGTAAGTTCTCAGAGTACTCTTAAAGGTACATGCAGTTCAAATAAACATGTTTATTTCGGTAGCAAGCACTCTGTAGGTGAAACTTAAAAAGAAAAAAGGCAAAGTGAATTACACATTTGAGTCGCTCACAGTCTTTCAAGAGCATAATCAGAAAGTCCTCTACAGTGTTGACATTTTCAACCTCGAGGCGATACTTACTGCCTCTACCTATGTTTTTTAACCGGTGTACCCCATCGGATAGAGATGGTGGATCATGCTTCTCCTTATCTGCAGATAGAACAACAAGTAATCAGTATCTATTCTAACATGTTAGATCTTGTAATGGTTTAATTTCTAAGGTTGGTCTTCCTATTTAGAGAAAACTAAGTTAGACATTTGAAGAACAGCAAAACCAATATTATCCATCAACTCCATGCTGTTTTTTTTACCACACCAATTCTATGGCATCTGGTTTAACCAGCCTTTATATTAACTGTCAAATTTAGTTCTGTTCCTAATATCCAAGTGCAAAGACCACAATATGGCAGCCTTTCAGAAGTTCACCTTCTTAGAAAACTTTACTTTCATAAGTTTAACAATGATACCATGTTTGGCCAAGTTAGATTAATTGTGTGTAATATTTGCACTCTGATATGTTTCTTAAAAAATATAATTCTGATACTTGTCTAGTTACTACTTCACAGAGAAAAGATAGTGTAAAATGGAGGATGCAGGATTAGCTTTGGCCAAAAGAAAGAAAAATTCTCGTAGAAAAATTCCTAAAAACTATTGTAATTTTTTTTTCCAACAAGCCTCCTTTGTGTGCCCTTATTGTGTAAACAGAAAGCTACTTACATAGCTGGCGCCCATCCTTGACAGTGAAAGATTCAGTCCTTGCTTCTTTTACTTGAATACTATTGAAAGTGTCAACAATTCGCGCACCTAGCCTGAACATTCCCCTCTTCATATAGATTGAAGAATGTGTAAATCTGATTTTATCTATAGAACCAATGCCTTTATTAAGTCTCACATGTACAGTTTCTGCAAGAAGAGACTTTTTTCCTTCCCTCTCTCGCACAACATTGATACAAAACTCTTCAGCTGTCCAATTACCTCCATCATCATCTCCAAATTCTCCCCTAAGAACAACTATTTCCACTTTAGCTGAGGCTTCCGGTCCAGAGTCAACAGTTTCTCCAGTGGTATCATCAACTAGAACCACTTCAATAGAATTACCTCCTTCATCTTTAATTTCCACGCCAGTTAGTACAGGAACTGATACCTTTCTCAAGAACTTTAACTTCAAGCTTCTTGGTTTAGGAACTTGAATATCTTTTACGGGGCTTCTGAAGAGCAATGATGTCTCTGATATGAGATTGACAAATCGAACTGATAGTATCACTGGCTAAATGGAAAAATACTAATAATAGGAAAACCTTACCCCTTGGCGAATAAAAACTTCTTCTCTACCAATTCAAGTTCGTGTTTTACCTGGATAGAGTAAGTATATTTAGAAGAAGTCTTTGCAATACGAACAGCAAAGTCATAACAACTAAGTCCCCAAGATTTAAGCTGTATAAACTTTCTGGAGCAATTAGCCACAGGATAGGAAATATTCACTAGACTAGTTTCATGTTTTAGGTGGCCTTTATTTCGAAAACTGAGTTCCCAAAACAAAATGCCACCTTTTTAATTCAGAATTTCACATATCATGATGATTCATATGACAGATTTGCGGCTATTCACCTAACATCAGGTGAATATCTCACCTATGGGTCAGATTTCTTGATTTTCCCAATCTTAATACTCCCTTTGTTTCAATTTATGAGATTTTTTTAGAGTCAAACTTCTTTATTTTGATCGGAAATTCGGACGTACAATCTTTAATTTTTTTTGAAAAATAATTTATATATTTAGAAACTACATAATTAATAATATAAGTTATAATAATTAGCAATTTAAAATATTTAAAGAGCATCCGAATAAATTGCGGTCAAAGATTTTTTTGTTTAACTCTTGAAAAACGAAAAGTATCACATAAGTTAGAATATAGAGAATACTATTAATGATACTCGTCAACTTTTAACTTGACAAAACTAACTGGTAAAAGTGAAATACTAGCTATCAAAATCCAATTAATGAAATTAAAACTCAAAGCTGTTAAATCATCTACAGAAGTGTCAACGGTGTACATTTGACACATATCATTTTGATGAAACTACAGAGGATTCAATACATTTGAATTTGACTATTCATAGATGAAACAAGTGCACTTACAACATTACGAATCATTTTTTCCAGCGTTGGCTTAAGAACGCGGTCAAAGGTCTGAATCACCATCACCTCCAGCATTTTCTTCATACTAGGCATAAAAAACGAACCAATAATCAAGAAACACAAAACAGAAACTTGCCGAAGCAATTGTCAGATAAAGTATATATATAAAAGAAGAATATTGCTTTACTTGGGCAAGAATATTCAGTATACAATTAAGCTGCAGAAAAACAATCAAAACTTCAGATTCTTTGTCGAATATTACTCGTCGGTTGACTTACGTTGGTGAAGAGACAAAGGGTGTCAGCAGTTCATCCTGTGAATCGCTACTTTCACCTAAATTTTGCGAATTCGACATTATGTCATTCATTGAAACTATATTTAGAAAACTTCAATTTGGATAATACTTAGTAGTAACAATAATTGTAAAGTAGTCTAATGAAAATGTATATATAGAGAGAGAGAGTGTGTGTGTGACCGCTGTGACGTGATCATGAACGACTTTTCTGGGTAAAGAAAGGAAAGGAAAGTGGGTCCCAAGGAGGGCGTGTTTTATTTTTCCTACGAAGAAGAGCCGTCCCCATTGAGAGTTGCACACTCTCCTACACCAACTATGCTGTCGCCCTAGGTTTTTTTTCCCCGTACAAATCAATTCAATCTTAGATATATTGCTCTTTTTATCCTACGGCTTTTGGAGTATATTTTTAAAGTAATAATTTAATGTTATTCTAAGATCTATTTAATTTAGTTTCAGGTGCTTCATTTATTTGTTGGAAATAAAGAATTTGAAAACATACAATAATTGTGGGAATTACAATTTTGTAGATGTGCCACAGACAAAGTGAGAATAGTAGGAGATCCTCTAAAAATTCCTGGTAAGTTGAACCAAGAAATGTATTTCTAACAACACAACACAATAAAGTAAATATTTCTAACGGCGAATAAGAAGAATGAATAGAGAGAGCGAAAATGGTGTCGCGCCCGTTTTTTTTCGACCTGCTCGGGTCAAAAGCGGAGCACAGACATATCCGGGTGAATCCTGGGTAAAGAATTAAGGGTTCGAGGAGTCGCCACCTAATTATTTTTAACGGTGAATTAGAACACCTAAATATTAAACTAAATGCTGCAATGTAACTCCAATTTTAAGGTCTGTGAAACTAGCGAGATTCTAGGTAAGGGTTCTTTATTATCCTAAAGGGAAGGGGTTAGACATCCTTTAAGATCCGCTAACTTGCGGTTATCCGATCAAACTCAGGTTAATTATTGCTAGGAAATACATGTTTAAAGTATGAATTTTAAGGAAAGAATTTTGCAAATAATTTGATTTTTTGAAAGGATGCATTTTTTACCAAATTGCATGGCTATATTAAAAATTAGTTTAAAAATATGTATTTTTTGCATGACATAACTTATAAAGTGTATGTAGGAAAACATACATTTGTAAAGCATTATTTATCATATATACATGTAGAGTTTGGAAAATATGCATTTGTAACAAATGATATAAATTTATTTATAATGCCAAAGAAGTGAATTTTTTTTATTTTTTTTTGGAAAAAAGTTTTGAGTTGCAAATAAAAAAAAAGGGTAAACTTATTTGCAATTATTAAAGCAAGTAAAAGATGACAGAAGTTGTTTTGAAAATCTTGAATACGCGTGACGAGCCTAAAATAAATAACTAGCGGAGAATTTCTAAGTTTAAATTAACCGAACCTACAAGTAAAAAAAAGGCTAGCGACGTGTTTCGAATTTTAACTACCCTATGAAATAATTCTAAGTTTGCCTATTCTAAGCATTTCAATAATTACATAAGTGCGATAAATAATATTACAATACAAAGCGGGATAAAGATGAATTAAAGAAAGAAATAAAATAAATAAACTCCGAGGAATAATTATCTTTATTTACTTTAATCCCTGCAAGCTGTCAAGAACAAACGATTAGAAACAGTTAAATACAAATAACTTCATATCCGTATTCAAAACAATGAATGTTTTGATCACGGAGGGCTCAGACTTAAATTTTGAAAAGAACATTCCAATCACGTCGTGGCTGCAAACATATGACTAATGTGGTTTATTTTGATTGCCTCGCCTACTAAACGTGTTGGTCTCTCGGATGAAAAGAATAATCACGTCGTGGCTGCGAATATATAACTTGTTGGTTATTTTAGTCACCTCGCCTACTAAACATGTTGATCTTGGATGAAATAAACAGGTTTAAGTCTCATCATTGCCCAGAAGTTACATTTCCGTCTTTACAACTGTGGAGGCCTCAAAATCGACAGATATTTTTCATCGGCCAGTGTAGTATCGTGTTCAAATCAGCAAAATTAAAGCAGTAAGCAGTAAGCAGAAAAATAGAGAATAGAGACGCAATATTTGTTTAAAAAACAGTAAGATATCCGTTGCACGGATGTTTAAATCAGTGAATAAAAAAAAATAGTAATCTGAACCGAGCAATGAACTGAAACAGAAAAACAGCACCCGAGCAGGCGCGGTATTTGTTTAAAACAGTAAAAAATGGTAAAACAGTAAGATATCCGTTGCCCGGATATCTGAAACAGTGATGAAAAACAGAGAAAACAAAACGAAAGAAAAGCATGGCTTCGAAGTTAATTTCATCGGCCTTAATGCAATATTAATAAACACAATAAAACAGTAAAAGAAACGACCAGTGAGCAATTAAAGTATCCGACCCAAATTCTGAAATTTTGGAACCGAAACAGGATTAAGAAGTATTTATGAAAAAAAGAAATTCAAATTTTTAGATAAACAGCAACAGATATGAAAATGCCATAATCTGGAAATATATCAAAACCGGGTCGACCCGACCCAAATCAGATGCCAACCCGAATCAGTTTTTTTTTCTTTTTTTCATTTTTTTCAGATAACCAATATACAAGATATGAAAATGCAAGAAATTTGGGAAATCCAAACCGGGTCGACCCGACCCGGGTCAGTAACCCGACCCGAATCATGTGTTCAACCCGGAATCAACTAATTTCATCAATTTCAGATAACCAATAATAACACAGCAACAATGCAGGAAATTTTGGGAAATCCAAACCGGGTCGACCCGACTCGGGTCAGTGACCCGACCCGAATCATGTGTTCAACCCGGAATCAACTAATTTCATCAATTTCAGATAACCAATAATAACACAGCAACAATGCAGGAAAATTTAGGAAATCCAAACCGGGTCGACCCGACCCGAATTGAAGATTCAACCCGAAATCGAATAATTTCACCAATTTCAGATAACCAACAATAACAACAGCAACAATGCAAATGTTTTTGGGAAATCCGAACCGGGTCGACCCGACCCGAACCGGAGATTCAACCCGAAATCGAATATTTTCGCCAATTTCAGATAACCAACATGCAAAAATATAAAAATGCAAGAATTCTGGAAATAATACCCGAAATCAGTGAAGAACACAAAAAGAACTGCAAAAATAGATTTTTTGGATTCGAGAACGAACTCACCTCTTTTCTTTCGAATCTTGGACTTATTCTTGAACAAACAAAGAAGGCAAATACTTTTAAAATCAAGAACACCACAAATATTTTTGTATGTATGGAATAGTCTTCCGAAAAATCCCTGAATCTCTTCTTTTCTCCTCTTTTTTTGCTCCCCTTTTCTTTTCTTTTTTTTTGTAGAACAAAAAGGGGGTATTTATAGATGGTTTTCTTCCAAAAAATGAGTTTGAAATTTGAATAAAAGGTTCAAAAAATCCGATTTTGGGAACGGATTTTGGGGGTATGGGTTGCGGATTTTGTGGGTGTCAGCGTAACAGAGGGGGGTTGGTGGCGGCAGGGGTGAGGTGACCGGTGACGTGGGGTCGCCGGTATGGGGTGTGGGGTCGCCGCGATTTGGGAGCGTTAGGGTTTTTGGGTTTTCTTTTTTTTGGTTTTTGGGGTTTAAAGGGGTTGGGTTTAGGTATAAGAAAAATGGGGCGGGTCGACGGGTCGGCCGGTTGGGCCGGTTGGGTTGAGGGTTGAGGGAGTTGGGCTCGGGTAGGCTTGGGAAATTGGGCTGGTTCGATTGTTTCGGCTGGGCCAAAAAATGAAGGGGAAAATATTGGGGATTTTTGTTTTGGGCTTGTTTTGGTGGGTTGATATTTGTTTGGGTATAAATTGTTTTTTTGGGTTTAGAAAAAATATAAAAGGGTTATGGATTAAAAAATATAAAAGGGGTTTAACATTAAATATGTATGTATATATATATATATATATATATATATATATATATATATATATATATTTGTAAAAGATGTGAATTATTTAAAAATAACATAACAACGTGATAATAATATAATATTTGCTAAATGTTTAATGCTTAATAAAAAATGGAAACGCGATGCAATTTTGCGAGGATAAAATAACATAGAATTTTTGGATAAAACTTATGATTATGATAAAAAATGCAAATGATAGTAAAAAAATGCGAATAATGATAATAATAAGAGAATAATAAGAGATATATATATATATTAATTTTTTTTTAGGTATCCGAAAGTATTTAAAAATGCGAATAAATAGGAAAAAGACGAGACAAAATTGGGTGTCAACAGATGGTGAAAGACTTGGATTCTAGATAATTGGAAATAAAACAAAAAAATGTCGTTGAAGACTCTATTTTCACCAAACACACACACACAAAAAAAAGAAGGAACGGTTAATGTACTTATTTAATTATTTACATCAAATCAATACATGCATGATATACCTTTGTACATAAATTTTTAAAATTACTTAATCATGATAATTTCATACCATTTGGTGTAACGGGTAAATATTTATCCACCAGAAAGGCTTGAGGGTTGAATAGAGAGATTAGAGATGGCAATGGATCTTGGACCTGGTCCAGATCCGGTGGATCCAGATCCGTTTTATAGCTGGATCTTCAAAATTTGGACCCGACGGATTCGGATCGGACCCGGATCCATTTCTGACGGATCGGATCTGGATCTGGATCTTGTATTTGAGATCCGTATCCGGTCCAGATCCGATATGTGGATCCGTTTTTTATTAAATATATCCATAACCTAGAATGTAATTTTATAAGTATTTTCTTAATTTTTTTTTTAAATTTATGTATTGGGTAAAGGGTTGAACCAGGATAAGGCACAAGTCACACAGCCATATAATTTGTCTTTGAAGTTTCATTTCTTTTACCTATATGCTCTCTGCAGTTTCCCATATATTCATTTCTATAAAAAGAAAAAATTATCACTCTTCTTTAAATTTCCCTTTCTTGAACCTGCTAGCCGTAAGCTTTAAGTATCTTTCTCACATTTGTTTGATCAACAAAAAAACTGGGACTTTTGATATATGAGTGACATTGTTATATGTTGTTTAATGAAGCCAATCAGTAGAACTACAAGTGGAGCATTACTAAAGCCTTCAAAAATTAGCTCAAAGTTGCAACCTGTTCAACATCACTAATGAAGTCAATCGTCTTTATTTTCTTGTAATGCTAAAACTTTGTTCAGTATTTCGGAAGAATGGTGTCATGTTTGTGTAGGTTGATTGAATGAAACTCAATCATTTTTTTCAATCAGATTGCGTTTCATTTTGTCATAAAAGTTTCTAACATGTAGGAATATTATTCAAGCCAAAAAAAATTACATGTAGATTCAGATCCGATTCGTGGACCCGGTGGATCCGATGGATCCGAATTTGGATCTGATTTTTATGGACCCGATGGATCTGGATCCGAATCTAGATTCAGATATGAAAAATGAATCTGAATCTGAATCTGAATCTAGTGGGATTCGATCCAGATCCGATCCGTTGTCGTCGCTAAGAGAGATAGACCTAGGAACAAGAAAGTGGAATTGGATTCTCCACCGCAAATGCTAAGCATTTTAATGGCCTAGCTCGCCTATATAAAAAGTCGGAACATTCAATGGATTTTTTTTTTCAGATTTGAGGTCACCTCGTCAAATGTTTATATGAATTTTTTTAACTCAAATTTGGTGTTTTGCAGAACAAATAACGTGAGATATGTTCTTTTAAGTAATTTTTACCACCTAATTGTGATTAGAACTAGTGGAGTAACATGTAAAATCTTGATTTGGATGTGCTTTCTTATGATCCCAGAAGGGTTTGTACTTTGTACCAGTTAGCTCCGAGGAGGCCGAAGTCACAGAGCAAGAAAGCACTGTAATTGTTAGTTCTATACAGGAAAAAACTCCCTGAGAATAGAATATGGCTAAGTGCAATTTTTTAGTATACTTTGGTATTAGAACAGACAAATAATTAACCGTACATCATGTATAAAATAAATAATCCCTTCATTATTTTCATTAATAAAGATTATATGTGTCATTTACAATTTTCATAATATGAAAAATCTTATTACTATTCTAATATCAAAACCCTATTATATTTGTACAAGAATCCCACAATTATGGTAAGTATACAATATTAATTATATAAAAAATATACAACTAAATATGTTACCATATTTATATCGTAAGCCGTGTATATCATGGTTTCCCGATTGTTATGGGATTCCGTGATATACACGGTATACACAAGGTATGTGTATACCGTGTATAACCGTGTATATTTTCACACACACCGTAGTCATAGCGGACAATCTTCGTATGCCGAGACTGTCCCTAAAATCTTCAAAAAGGACCGATAGAAGACCCTTTGTAAAGATGTCTGCAATTTGATACTTGGAAGGGACATGGCAGACACGTACTTTCCACGAGCTACCTTTTCGCGAACAAAGTGAATATCCATCTCGATGTGCTTAGTGCGCTGGTGTTGAACCGGATTCCCAGAAAGGTACACGACACTAATATTATCACAATAAACCAAGATAGCTTTATGAATAGAACAATGAAGCTCTAAAAGAAGATTACATAGCCAACAGGATTCAGAGACCACATTGGCTACCCATCGATACTCGGCCTCTGCACTAGAGCGTGATAATGCAGACTGACGCTTCGCAGACCAGGAGATCAAGTTATTACCAATAAACACACAATAGCCAGATGTGGAGCGTCTGGTATCTGGACAGCCACCCCAATCAGCATCTGTATACGAGACAAGTGTAGACGTCGATGGAGGATATAAATGTAAGCCATGGTCAAGCGTCCCCTGGATGTATCCAATAATGCGTTTGAGCGCATTCATGTGCTCAACCATGGGATCATGCATAAAAAAACACACATGTTGTACGGAATATGTAATATTTGGTCTCGTGAATGTAAGATACTGAAGAGCCCTGCAAGACTACGATAGTGGGTCGGATCCCCATAAGGCGAGCCAGCCGCAACACCCAGCTTGGATTTAGTATCAACGGGAGTGGAAGTAGACTTGCACGAGGACATACCAGCTCGCTCAATGATCTCAGCTGCATACTTCCGTTGTGATAAGAATAACCCACCTGTATAACGAGTGACAGCAATCCCAAAAAAGTAACTCAAGGGCCCCAAGTCTTTCATATCAAACTCAGAACTGAGCATTGTCATGATGAACTTGTGCAAAACATCATAAGAGACAGTCAAGATAATATCATCCATATATAGTAGTATATAAGTCAGGAAAGTACCACGACGATATATGAATAATGAATTATCAGACCTATTGTATGAAAATCCAATAGATGAAACATAGTTTGTAAATCTCTTATACCAAGTCCGTGGGGCCTACTTAAGCCCATACAAGGACTTCTTCAATAAACAGACATGATGGGGATATTTGGGGTCTCGAAAACCCAAGGGTTGATGCATGTAAACGGTCTTCTTAAGATCACCATGTAAGAAAACATTATTCACATCTAACTGATGAATGGACCAAGCTTTCGAAAGAGCCAGACTGAGAACAATGCGAATGGTAGCCGGTTTGACCACCAGACTAAACGTCTCACCACAATCCACGCTAACCTACTAAGTCTTACCATCACCTACAAGACGAGTTTTATGCCTCGCAAAAGAACCATTAGAATTATCCTTATGAGTAAAAATTCCCATAGACCGAATAATATTAACACCAGAAGAACGGGGTACCAACTCTCACGTCTTATTTTTAATAAGAGCATCATATTCATCGTTCATAGCCAATTTCCAATTATGGTCATTTAATGCGGACATTGGGTTACGGGTAGGGGGATTTAAGAACATTAGAATTTAGATTAAAATATCTTTTTGTTTTAAAAATACCCCATTGACTACAAGTGACGGGTCTATGACTTGAGGGAGAATTAAGTGGATTTTGAGAGAAATTCGAATGGGGGATGGACTGGCCAACAGGCATTGGGCCTGCTAGCCCAACACGGGAAACATGGCTCGGTATAGGAACAAGAACTGGAGCAGGCGATGGAATGGGCAATGGGCCAGCTGGCCCAACAACTGAAACAATGCCTGGAATGGGAACTGGGTCAGTGGGCTGGACCACTAGAACAATACTGAGATCGGTATCGGGCAGGGTGGTTGGCCCACTGGGCAGGTTCGACGAAATAGTGGGGCCAACGGGCAGTGGGGCCACTGAAGGATTTTGGGCACGGGCCAAGTCCGATAAATTGTGGATTAATATACAGTGAGACGTCATCTAAAAAAATATACAAACTAGGTCCGGGACTACTTACTTTAGCAAACGGGAATTGGGATTCATAAAAAATAACTTGGCGACTAATAATGATTTTATTAGACGATAAATCAAAACATATTTAACCACGATGGTTAGATGGATAACCCAAAAATACACAAGGGGTAGAACAAGCTTGAAGTTTGTTAATTGTAGTTGACGGAAATAGTGGATAACATAAGCACCCAAAGACCCTAAGATGTGAATACGAATGAGTCTTACTATATAGGATTTGAAGAGGTGATGAATATGACAAACCTTTAGTAGGAAGTATGTTAAGAAGATAAGTAGTCATTTGTAGAGCATGATGCCAAAAGGAAGGGGGTACGGAAGCATGGACCAATAATGTTCGGACAATATTATTAATGGTACAAATTTTTCGTTCGGCTTTCCCATTTTGTGAGGAAGTATGAGGACAAAAGAAGCGAAAAACTGTGACATTAGTATCACAAAAATTCCGAAACAACCTATTATCATATTCTTTGACACTTCAAGATCAACTGATTGTCTCAGGGGAAAAAGGTGACATGTTTAAGACTTGGTTGGAAGATTCAGTGGAGCGGCTAAAACTGTGTAAGTCATGTTCATTCAAGAAGATACTGAGGATCATAGACACAAAGGCAAAGCCATTAGAGGTGAATGATGAAGAGAACTCAGAAAAATCGACCGGCACTGGGAAGCAACCACATACTTTACCCAGAAATCTTTCAGGGCTCTTCGAGTTCAGGTCCAGAAAGAGGACTGGATTTTGTTTCACCAATTGGAAGACCAACAAAGCAGATCCTGAAACAACCCCTTGATTATTTTCATGAAAGAGTATATATGGAAAATTTTATTCCTATTCTACTTCCCAAAATCCTATTCTATTTGTACAAGAATCACACAAGTATGGTAAGTACACAATACTAATTATATACAAAATATACAACTAAATATGTTACCATATACACGGTTGTGTATACCGTGTATATCACAGTTTCCCGATTGTTATGGGATTCCGTGATATACACGGTATACACAAGATATGTGTATACCATGTATAACCGTGTATATTTTCAATGTCTAACTTAACAAAAATACTCTGATTGGCTTGCATGTTCCTCCTGTTCGAATTGACATTCGTTCTTTTGGACATAATACTAACAAATAATCATTACATTTTTATAAGTTCCAAGCATTCAAGCTCATCAAGTAGTTCATGTTAGGAAATCCTCCACTGTTTTGATACCATTTTCAGTCAACCGGCTAACAAAAACACCTTTCCTGGAAATCTGCTCTAGTCTCCATACTGTTGGGTATTTTTGCTCTATGGTACTTTATAAAGCAGTACGGGAAGTATATAACTATTACAAGTATTCGAAAGGATAAACAAAGATTGAATAATTCAACTAGAAATCTGAGAATTACAATTGAACAACAAAACTGAAACTACAATTTTGTTGAAGACGGAAACTGTTTTTGCTGAGTCGAGTGTGGCACTCTGTCCTTAAGACAATATTGCCCCGTATGTATCCTTTATACGTCCTGGACAATTTGTCTCCCAAGATAAAACAGCAATGGAACACTTGAGCAAAGGAAACTCAAGAGCTACCGTGAAGAATATTGAGTAACGAAATGATGCTTGGAAGTTGTAGGAAGAAAACTATTTTTGTTGTGTATTTTCGTGAGCTGTATGAACTGTTCTCTCTCTATTCTTTTTAGTGCTCAACAATGGTGTAAGGGTGTGTTTATATAGGTGAGGGAGGAGCTGAAAACTGCCTCCATAATAGCCAAATAATGGCCATTATTGAGGTAGTAAAGTCACCAACATAAATGGTGAAAGAACCAACGGATTTGGCCATTATAGGAGGAGTAATTCAGCCAAAATAAATGGCTGAATTGAGTGCTTGACGTTTCTGTTTTGACCATCGAAATTTTGAACTTCGGGGACCAAAGCGTACATCTTGAAACTTCGGGGATCAAGCTGTACATACGAAAGAATTACGGTCCAAAGCGTACATCCGAAACTTCGGGATCAAAAGCGTACTTCTGGCAAAGTTCTCTGGCCTAAAAAGATAATATCAGAAGGCCCACAGCCCACAGCCCACGACCCGAGAACTCGAGAACCCGAGAACTCGAGAACCCGAGAACCCGGAACTCGGAACCGGACGGGCGGGTGGCGGCGGCGCGCGTGTGGTCTTTCCTCGAACCGAAGCACATCTAGGTCCTCCCTCCTTTAAACACATGGGATACCCCTTGGGGTCCCAAACCCCAAACCAATTTCGAGTCTTATATACACAACAATTCTTTCTTCCTCTACCGATGTGGGAGAATTGAACCCAACACCACACTTTCCATGCTTCAAACACCTCACTTCGTGGACCAATATCTCTTTCATTTCTCAATGAAATTTGACGATTCTTGGCCCTACGGTTATCTACGTACTTAGTAGATCATGCATGTGTGAAGAACCGGATTCTCCAACATACGTAACACTAGTGTTTAAGCCGTTAAAGTTGGTTGGTCGCAACTCCCGCCAAAGGCAAATTTCCAACACATACATCATCAGTTGGTGATGGAGGATGCCGCTTCTTGCTTTCTATGAAAATCATAACTCAAACAGACTCATTATTTTTTAGCAACCAAGATAAATTGACCCAAACCAATAAAGAGGTCAATTGTAGCTTTTTCAGGATCATGATATGGTATTTTTCACGTATTACAGTTCAAACTTTCCCAAGTACAAAATCACATTTTTCTGATTAGATGTGTAAAGAATTGATATTGGGCCTAACTCAACCCTTAAAAGCTAGCTTGTAGGGTGAATATTGTCCAAATCCATATAAGGAGTCCATGTTCCCATTCAATATCTGATGTGGACTCTTAACACTCCCCCGCACGCCCAGACCTTGTTAACTGGAGCGTGGATAATATAATTTGGGGGCCCACATCGGTGAACAACGAATTGGAATGGGACTGGCTCTGATAACATGTAAAGAATGGATCTTGGACCTATCTCAACTCCAAAAGCTAGCTTGTAGGGTGAGGATTGTCCAAGTCCATATAAGGAGTCCATGTTCAAGATCCATTCTTTACATGGTATCAGAGCCAGACTCATTTCAATTCGTTGTCCACCGATGTTGGGCCCCCAAATTATATTATACACGCTCCAGTTAACGAGGTCTGGGCGTGCGGGGGAGTGTTAAGAGTCCACATCGGATATGGAATGGGAACATGGACTCCTTAAATGGACTTGGACAATCCTCACCCAACAAGCTAGCCTTTGGGGTTGAGTTAGACCCAAAATTCATTATTTACATGGTATCAGAGCCAGACCCGTCCCAATTCATTGTTTCCGATGTTGGGCCCCCCGCTTATATTGTCCAAGCTCTAGATGTCTAGCCCTCTTATATTGTCCAAGCTCTAGATGTCCAGCCCTGGGCGTGAGGCGGGGTGTCGGTGGGATAAGTGGTCATTGGTCTCCTTATATGGCTTGGGCAATCCTCCTTCATTTAAGCTAGCTTTTGGGGTTGAGTTTAGGGGTGGACAAAAAATCCGGAGAACCGAAAAAACCGAACCGAAGTTCGGTTCGGTTTTTATTCATTTTTTTTTAAAAAAAATATTTTTTTTGAAAAACCGAATCAGGATTTAGTGATTCGGTTCAGTTTTTTTATTTTGGATACGAACCGAACCGAAAAATCGAATTAAATATGTAATTAATCTTATTTTTTATTTTAGGCTACTTAAATCTCTTGAATCATAGCCATTAAAGCCAATCTATGAAGCTTTTATGGAAGTCGAATGCGGCATGAACTTGATTAACATATCACGGAAGCATTGACATAAAATGTAGGGAGAGAAATAGTTGTAAATTGGTAAAATTTTAAATGGTGATAACTCTGCGCTCGGATGTCCGTTTTACCTGATTTTTTTTTTGATTTTGGGTATTTTTTCGAGACGGGCCAGGCCCAAACTGAACATATTGGTTTTTTTTTTTTAAGTTGGATTCGTTTTTTTTTTTAAAAAAAATGATTTTTATCCGGTTCATATTTTTCGGATACAAAACCGATACGAACCGACGCCCACCCCTAGTTGAGTTAGGTCCAAGATCCATTCTTTACGAGATCAATAGTTAATAGGAAATAAGTACAAGTACTGACTTAAGCGTTGATCCTTGAGAGTGAAGGGTCCTGTCACGGCCAGTTGCCATTAAGTAGAAAAAATTCAACTTCTGCAGAGGCTAGAGGTCCATGTCTCAGATGTTGTCCTGTAACAACATCAACCAATTCCAATTTGGTTCCTTCGTGAAAAACACAGTTTCCAGTAAATACCAGCGTGGCAATCTGTTGCGAGAACTTTAAAAGTAAACATTTCGATTCACAAGGATGGATTTTCTTCTGGAGATTCCTGTTTTATATGTACAATGTGGAAAATTTTGATCTCACAGTTATAACATGACCATCAAAGGTGATGTAAGTTCTATGGATTCCACCTCTTTTTTGAATCATGAAGTTTCACTTGTAATTATCGTACAAATTGATGTGATCTGTAATTTTTTCTACACCGTCAGTGTATTACTTAAAATCATATTGAGATTAAGTTCTAGGCACTGATGGTGCAAAACAATGGACACAATCAAGTCACTTATAAGATAATTACTTGTAATTTTTTTTAAAATAATTTTTCATTAGTATCCTAGAATATATGGCAAGCAACCTGCTATAAATGTTAAATTATACTAATAGTGCACTATTCGTATATTTAACCTAAATCCAACTAATAATAGAATCACATAAATAGAAGCAGTGGTAATCATGATTCTGAAAACATTCCTAATAGCTCTCTGTTTCCTCACCTGTTCCGAGCATTCAAAATTATTTCCAAGTCAAAGTGAAATTCATCCTCCACCTGGATATATAAAAAAATTGATTAAATAGCCAGATTTTGATATGGCAGGTAGTTTTTCAAAGACTAGAAGATTACAATATTCAACTCGGTCTAAAGAGAGGTCTTCTATTTCATCGTTGAGCTAATGAAAGCTTGTATTTGTTGATTTTAATATAATTAACTAATTACAAATGTGACATTTCTAATAGTTTAGTACTTTTAGATGAAATTGTCACACTTTAATATAATATCATAACAAGTACAGATCCTATATTCAAATCTTGCCGCCACAAAAAGAAGAGCAAAATATTAACACTTCATCTGTCTCAATTTAAGTGTCTTAGTTTGACTAGACACGAAGTTTAAGGAATAAAGAGACTTTTGAAACTTATCGTCGTAAATTAAGGATGTGTGTAACATACAAAAATATCCTTTAATTTTATGGTTATAGACTTGCCATTTAGGATTTTTGAATTGTCAACTTACTAAATGTGGAAAGAAACGTTTTTTTTAGACAGATAAAAAAGTAAAATAAGACACTTAAAATAGGACGGAGGGAGTACCTGTTTGTCCCCTTGAAAAGAATAAGGTCCACGTATGAGGAGCTACTGAGACATGATATTATTAAGTGATTGAATGCGTACTTTCTCTAACAATTTAAACTTTTAAATGTGATAATCAAACCTTTCAACAAGATTAATGTATTTCTTATATGTTCCAATTTTCGATATTCTCCTCTTTAATTGTTTTTCTACAAAATTCATAGATAGCTAGTAGTTGCTATTTAAGAATTGATCCGTGAAAATAATCAGAAAGGTATGATCCTCAATTGGCAAGTGAATTCCGTGGCAGAAAACTATACTATAGACTAGAAATTTGATTTTGAAAGAGTGAAATTTAGCCTTCTAGTCTTGATATTTTTTGGGTACTAGGCTAATTCTTGAACAACATGAAGCCAAATGAATCTCTCTTAATTCAATTGAGTTTCATAAGGACTCCCCCACAACCTTTGAACAATTCTCCATAACACATGTTATAAACTTTACGCATGAGGGTAAGACCTTATTCGTTTGAACTTTTTGGAAGGTATTAATCTTATTATTTTTTTTCTAGTTTGAATTTTTGTCATTTAGATTTTAGATCTTAATAAGTGGATTTTAAAAAGAAAATTATGATCACTTAATTGGTCTGAATGATGATTAAATTTTATAAAAAAGTTTTAATATCTTAAAAATATCTCTTCATTGATTTCTATAAAGATGATAGTTCATTCATTACTCCATCCACTATTATTGCCAGATGTCGTCGCTCTCACCCACCATCCACTACCACAACAACCATCCTTAGCCACAATTACCATCACCGTCAATTAGCATAGTCAGCCTTCACCATCACTAGTCACCATTTACAATCATTACCAACCATTATTATCACAATAACCACTAATCACTATTGACAATCACATCATCAACCACCACTATATTTTCCATCCACCATCTTCACTCACCATCACTATTAGCTATCGCTATCATCCACCACAATTATTTGTTGTCGTCAACTATCACCATTGACCACTACGGCCAACCACCATTACTACTAACTACTACCCACTACCATTACCTAGACATCGCGACTACCAACTGCCATATAATTTTCTAAAATATTTTATTTATACAATATTACATTAATTTAATTTTCTTATTTAAATTTATATTTATTAAGTTATAAACAAAGATAATTACTATTTGAGTTACAAGAAAACAAACGGTCTTAATTATTTAATATTTAGATCTTAATCATATCTTCATATTTAAATATGTATTTAAGATAATTACTATTTGAGTTACAAGAAAACAAACTGTCTTAATTATTTAATATTAAAATCTTAATCATCTTAATATATAAATATGTATTTTGATTCACACATTTAAATTTTATAATACATCTTCATATTTAAATATATATTTAAATTTATGTATCTTAATCTTAATAAAAATAAATAAGATGAATGCAAAATAAAGAAAATCCAAAAAAAGTGCACAGGAAAATTCTATGAAAGTGCATTCTTGTACTTCTAAACTCATTATCATCAACTCATCATTTAATCATTTACCCCATGAAAATAAAATATCCTTTTAATATTATGCAATGTCCTCGGAACTTTTGGAAAAGTACGGACAACGGGGTCAGTCTATTTCAGTTTTTAGTTGGTAAGTCAGATTCTGTATCCAGAGATTTTGCATTCAGGGTCTGATCCTTTTTTATTTCTTTTCTTTTTCAATTCTGTCAATGACTAAATATCCTTTTTGAGTGAAGTGTCATTTCTTTTTTTTTTTAATTTTATATTCAGCTTTCCGACTTACGTCATATTATTTATGAAGATAGTAGTCCCAGTTTCTCAGCATTACTACCATTAAATTGCGGAATGTACTTGAATGACCAGGATTTGAGAACAGAGCAACTGATATCACTTATAAGGTCCTTCCCCAGAATAGAACAAATTGATCTCACCAGAGTTCGAACCCACGCTGCAGACCTAAAACTGAATTTTAAGTTTTCCTCATTTGTCATTCAAATATGTCCGGAGGGACTTCTTCCTTTTTCTTTTGGGGTTCTTCTACAATGGAATGTTGAAACAATTTCCTTTTAAGTGTACGTATCATATCCTTTTCTTCAAAATGAAAAAGTCTAGCTCCTACCTACCTTTAAATCCAGATCTGCCAAAAATAGATTAGATGTTTTTTTTTCTCCAACCACATGCCAAAATACCTTTGCCAAACATGCAACCAACCAAAAAATGTCATAATATACCTTAAAATAATTAAGCAAATCCATATATAGATCTGCGGCACAATCTTTCGCATCAAGAGCTAAGAGTTTATTGATTTTTGTCTACTCAAAATTATCACTTTTCCAAAGCAAGTCAGGCCTCAAATGGTGCAACCCCCCCCCCCCCCCCCCCCTCATCCTCCTTTCACCGAAAAAAATAGAAGAAGAAAAGATCAGACCATCACTAATTGGTTCCCGCATCTTAATTCTGAATGAGAGCAAATTGGAATTGATCCACAACTTTGGGTGAGAAACATTTGATCTTAGGTTACAAATTAAGTAGAACGTAACTAAATGCTTATAACACATGCCAAGGATTTACAGAAAGTTTAGGTTATAAAAGCGCAAGCATATATTTATTTGCCGCCAATAAAACCACAAATCTGAAGTAAAAAACGGGGATTATCAAGTTATCCTAAGCAAATGAAGATGAACCAACAGAAAAGGCAGCAAATCCATAGTTACGAATTTAAGCAAGTAATAATATGTGAACACCAAAGTAACAAAGACACAACCAAAATTGACAACAAATCCGTAGCTATAAATTAAAGTAGCCTTGCTGGGAATTTATAGCAAGTTGAACTCACCGGAAAAGGAAACAAAGCCAGTAGAAAGGCGACCATAATCCGCCGGAGTTTGCAGAGAGAGACCACATCCTAAAAAAGAGAGAAACCAATAAGAGACCAGATATGACTAAGTGAACGTGAATGGTGATGTTCAATATACTATCAAAGCAGAAGCATCACATGCCAACTTGTCACACTTGATAGCTATAGGATGCACAACTAATAACCTTTTCTTTTTCCCGCACGAGATAAATTAAAAATAATAGTAAAGCCGTAAAGGTCACTACCATGTATACGGAACATGAATAACACTAATATAATTTTAAGCAACAACCCACTTCATTATTTGTTTATTTCGATTTGATAATGATATTTGCGTAAACGTTTTTAGAATGTGAATAAAGGATGCGGTATAATTTCAACTGGTTAGTTTACCTGCTAAAAAGAGGAGTAGAGTTTGTTGTTTCCTTCTTCTCCACCATTAATATTACCATCTTCGAACACTATGTTTTGTACCACCATCAAGTACTCTTTCACTAAATAGAACAAACAAAACGAATGCTATAATCTATGAGAGATAATGTTTGTGGGACACCTCAAATATAGTTCTCTTGCATAGGGTTTTAGAGGGTTCCCAAAAAAAATAAAAAAATAAAAAGGTCGTGCATGTGCCTCTTCTTTTCGTAGGTATTAGTGAATATTACAATATATTCACCATATAATTTGTAATTAATAATAGTGTATAATTATGATAAATATAAGATCCTTATTCTATTATGACTCAACATTGTACACACTATATATATTTGTATTAATGAAAAAGACTCCCTAAGGGAGATTAATACAATTATACATGGTATCAAGAGCCAGAATCCCTCTCTACCCTAAAACATAAATTCGGCCGCCCTTTCTCTTCCCTTTTCCGGTGCCAAACCGCCCGTATACCTTTGATATACGCTGATATACAACTGCCCAACCCTCCACTTCTACAAACTGCCCTGTATACCTATGGTATACTACTGATATACAACCTTTCCACATTTCCTATCTCTCCGACAGGCCGTATATACAGCCTATATACAGCCGATATACACCGCCGATATACACCCTATATATGGCTCATATACCATCACTGCCAATATATACTACTCGTATACAACCTACCTAAGCCGATATACACCTCGTATACAGTCGATACCGTCCCATATACACCTCGTATACGTCCCGAACCCCCTCCCTCTATTTTATTTTCTCTCACCTACTTTCCGGCAGCCATCATGCCAGAGAATAATCACGGTTGTGGCAGCGGCCAGCAGCGCAGAGGTAGTAGAGATGTAGGGCGACTTCAGCCTGCCAGCCACAGCAGGCCCACTACCCCGCGGCATTTGTATGGGGCGGGCCTCCAACAGTTGTCCAGCAGCCTCCAGAAATAGCCCAGAAGCTGCGGCCCAACATAAATTGTGGCTACAACAGCGACCCAGCAGCCTGTGAGGATAGCCGATGGGTCACAACCATCAGGCCCAATTTCTAGCAGCCAAACAGTCCGTTCCAGGCCTTACCCAAACCAATTTGGGCCAGGCTTTTGGCCTATTGACTATCAAGCAGCCCGATAATACATGGTATATAGATACAAGCGCCACATCTCACCTCACCAACAATTATGGTAATCCTCCTCAACTGCACAATTTAATTAATCCTTAATCTATTATGATCGAAAATGGTCATCGCATTCCAATACAAGGGTTTGACCACACACTAACCCCACTACTGCATCCCCAGTTCTCCCTTAAAAACGTCCTCTATGCCCCTTATATTATCAAGAACCTAATCTTCGTTAGAAAATTTACCACCGATAATTCCGTATCTATCAATTTTGACTCATTTGGTTTTTCTATAACGAACCTACGTACGGGGAAACTTCTTACCAGATGCAATAGTGAGGGGACCTCTATCCCTTCCTATCCACGCCCACACCCACTGCCCATGTCACTCTCCCACCGCTTTAGCTACAATATCTCCATCAACGTGGCATAGCAGACTTGGTCATTCGGGTGCTCATATTTTTTTTCCCTTAGAAACCGAAATTTAATCCAATGTAATAAAGGAACACTTTCCCATAGTTGTTCCTCTTGTCATCTAGGGAAACATGTTAGACTTCCATTTACGCCTTCTCTAAGTATTACTTTCTCTCTCTTTGATATTATTCATGTAGATTTATGGACTTCTCCTATAACTAGCAACCTAGGCCATAAATGTTATTTGGTGTTCTTGGATGATTTCTCACTTCCTTTGGGTCTATCCGCTTAAACTCAAATCTCAAGTGTTCTCTAAATTCCTTGAATTTTGTACAATGGTTAAAACACAATTTGAAAAAGACATCAAAACGTTTCAATGTGATAATGGTTGTAAGTTCAATAATTTCTTTTTTCATAAATTTTGTGCGGCTAATGGCATGATCTTTCATTTCTCATGCCCCCATACCTCCACTCAAAATGATAAAGCCAAAAGAATTCTCCGCACCATTAATAACATGATTCATACCCTTTTTTTTCATGCGTCTCTCCCCCTACCTTTTAGGTATATGCATTAAAAATAGTAGAACACATTCTTAACATTTACCTACCCGTGCGATTCAAAATAGGACACCTACCAAAATTCTCTACAGTCAGATCCCTACCTATGATCACCTTAGAATTTTAAGTTGTCTTTGTTATCCAAATTTGACATTCACAGCCCCCACAAATTAGCATCTCGATCCACTCCGTATGCCTTCCTAGGTTTCCCGTCGAACCATAGGGGGTACTTGTGCTATGAGCTATCCACAGAAAAAATCATAATCTCATGCCACGTCACGTTTGTTGAGTACATTTTCCCGTTTGACAACATCCAAAAATTCTGAGTCATTGATTACAGATTCGTTGATGATTTAGACACCTCACCTCTAGTCCAAAATGCACTACACAACACATTGTCTGCCGCCCTCCCGGCACCACCCTCTCACGCTGCCACCATCGGAAATCTGCCAAGCCTTTCCGTGGTAGAGATGACCCATCCCGTCATCGTCTCCCCCACTCATCGGACATCCTCCTCACCGAACCCATTGTCACCACCACATGCCGCCCAATCTCCCGTCGGTCAAACCTGCCCAGCGACCGCCCCATAACCACCCAGTCACAATACTCTAACCCAGTCACCGTCACCATTCTCGAAACTGACCCACCCACAACCCATCGATCTCACCCGATACCCAGTCACACCAAACTAGTCCCGGTCACCGAACCCGAACCTCACTCACCCTTACATCGTCAACCAGTCTAGATAACCTTCCGCTACTATCACTGCCCCGACATCTTAATCCTCGAATTCCAGCCCTGACCCAACAGCCTACCAGCCACCACCCCACTAAAATACCCAAATAGCCTCGACCCCCATGTACAGAATTGAAACCCGTGCCCAACATGGGATTTTCAAACTCAAAGTCCATTTTAACCTTTCCACACAAACTATATCCCCAATTCTCAAAAATCTAAAATTAGCCAAACTTGACCCGAATTAGAATGCGGTCATGCATGAAGAATTTAATACTTTAACAAAATAACACACTTGGGATTTGGTTCCTAGACTGGATGGGGTTAATGTGATTCGATGCATGTGGCTATTTTGTCATAAATTCAGAGATAGTGGTGACCTTGAGCGCTATAAGCTGAGACTATAAATTCAGAGATAGTGGTGACCTTGAGCGCTATAAGCCGAGACTTGTGGCTAATGGTACTAATCGGCATGAGGGTATTAAGTGTGGTGAGACGTTTAGTTCGGTGGTTAAACCGACTACCATTCGCACGGTTCTGAGCATAGTTATGGGTAAGCATTGGCTGATTCATCAGCATGATATCAATAATGCATTCTTATATGGGGACTTGAAAGAAATTATTTACATGCACCAGCCGCCAGGCTTTGTCCATCCGAAGGTCCCTCACTATGTCTTCCATTTTCGTAAGTCACTATATGGTTTGAAACAGGCCCCTAGAGCGTGGTATGGACGCTTTGCTAATTAAATTATGCAGTTTTGGTTTGTATGCAACAAGTGTGATTATTCTCTCTTTATAATTCATCGCGGTGGAAACACTGCATACTTGTTATTATATGTTGACGATATTGTTCTCACTGTCTATTCTGATATGTTGAAAACTGAGATCATTGCTCTGCTGAAATCTAAATTTGCTATGACTGACTTGGGGAAGTTGAGTTATTTCTTATGAAATATCAACTACTAGATCTGCAGATACTATGTTCCCGTGTCAACGTAAGTATATAGAAGAAATTGTGTACATGGCTAAGATGGTGAACTGCAAGATCATGCCTACTCCGATTGACTCAAAATTGAAGCTTAGTGATGTTGGCGGTGATCCAGTGTCTGATCCTTCTCTTTATAGAAGCCTTGCAGGTGCAGTTCGGTATCTGACTTTCACGAGGCCTGATATATTGCTTATGTTGTTCAATATGTGTGTTTGTTTATGCATGCCCCCAGGGAGCCTCATTTTACAGCTCTGAAACATATCATTCAATATGTTAAGTGCACACTTGATTATGGATTGCATCTCTACCCCTTTGGACCGACCATGTTGTTAGCATATACGGACGCTGATTGGGCAGGTTGTCCGGACACGCGAAGCTCCACCTCCGGCTACTGTGTGTTCTTAGAAGACAATCTCATTTCATGGTCTGCCAAGATTGTCACGACCCAAATCGGAGGGTCGCGACGGGCACCCGGACCTGACCTGCCGGGTACCATTAGCTGTATACTTAACATCTAATCATAATTAATTAATCACGGCCACAAGGGCCATCCCCCAATACTTTACCGCCATATGGAAATAGTAAGTATGTAAAATCCTAATAAAAAAACCAACTTATATATATATACATCCCCAGGCCGATGAGGCCATACATGACTAATACACACAGGAAATCTGCCTACAAGCCTCTAAAAGAGTACGCAACATCAAAAAGGTGGGGACAGAGCCCCACCATACCCGTATATACATGCAAAAATATACCATATCGAGATTAAACCGACACTCCGAAATAAGAAAAGTGCTCCAAAATCCGTTGAGTCAACAACCTACTAACATGGATCGTCGCCTTGCCCACGTAAACCTGCGGGCATGAAACGCAGCGTCCCCCGACAAAAGGGACGTCAGTACGACTGATGTATTGAGTATGTCAGGCATGAATAATAGCATAACAGGGACATAACAATAAACAGAAACAGAAACAGCTGACCAGCAGTAAATGCCTCTGAGGGTCCTAATACATATGCCTAAATGTCATGCACAATGCAAATGCGGTATACATATAAATATTGGCCACACATGGGCATCTTTCTTTCCATAACAGACTTTGTGGGCATCATTTCATTTCGGCCACACAAGGGCATCATATCATATTGGCCACACAAGGGCATCATATCATATTGGCCACACAAGGGCATCTTCCTTTTTAGTGATAATCTGTACCAGTTGTAGCTGGTGACGCGTATATAACGCCATTCCCTTTTCCCAATCCCCTACATGTATATAATTCATACCATATAGTAGTGTATATAACATATATGTGTCTAGGGTAATTTATGAATGTAATGCAAATGCATGAATGACAATAAAATATTATGAACTTATCGGATGACATAATATCCTTGTACCTTCGGCTAACATTGGGAATATTAACATCTTTTCCATATACCTCAAATAAGGATTTAGGAACATATTTAGACATGCTTTTAACATAAGAATCAATAATACGAACATTCCTTAACTACTAAGAGTAGAGTAATTTATGGAATAATATCACAGTTACATTTCGTTACTTGTAACTCCTTACGCTAGTCATTCAATTAACACTACCAAATTATTCCACCTAACACTTTTACGTGTACGAAAATACATGTATCTTCTATCATTTGTCCACATAATAATTATTCAACAAGTCCAATTAATTTCTTGATCTCAACTCACTTAAATCTTAATGACTTATAAGACCTTCATATACTCAATGTCATAATCATGTGATATAATACCAGTACATCGCCACTTTATTCGCACACCAAATATATTTTAGATCCCCGTCGCCACACTTGTTACGTTCAAAATTATTTCGGTGTTTTATCATTTTATATACTCAACTCTTTATTAGCATACGTAAATATGACATAAATTCTTCAAGGCTCGGGTCTACTTGCATACGTTTAGATGCTCAAACTATCGCCCGAAATTATGGGATGTTACATCATTTCCCCCTTAGAAACATTCGTCCTCGAATGTTGGGGTGACATATCTAATCCCCGTTACATAACCCGTAAATATAATTACTTTTCCACTGGGCCATATAATATAAGATATATCATTACATCTACATCAAACTTCTCATGGCTCTTAAGCATTAATTATAATATCAAGAATTAGAACTCACCTTATGTTTCTCCTGGAATCTCGGCTTGGGGCTGGAATAGATATGGATATTTGTGTTTCATCTCCTCATCCGCCTCCCATGTCATTTCTTCCACGTTCTTATTCCGCCAAAGAACTTTCACGGAGGCTACTTCTTTAGTCCTCAACTTGCGAACTTGTCGATCTATGACAGTAATAGGAACCTCTTCATATGATAAATCCTCGGTGATCTGCACATCATCAATGGTACCATTCGGGAAGGATCTCCAACACATGCTCTCAACATGGAAACATGGAAAATAGAATGAACAGACTCCAACTCCGAAGGCAAGTCCAATTCGTAAGCTACTCAATCGATTCATCGAATAATAAGATATGGTCCAATGTACCTTGGACTAAGCTTCCCTTTCTTCCTGAATCTCATCACACCCTTTATAGGCGAAATCTTCAAAAAGACCAAATCATCTACCTGAAACTCT
Source organism: Anisodus tanguticus (assembly GCA_034509755.1). NCBI lineage: Eukaryota > Viridiplantae > Streptophyta > Magnoliopsida > Solanales > Solanaceae > Anisodus > Anisodus tanguticus. The sequence continues at coordinate 9,465,534 of CM067554.1, read as the reverse complement.
AAGTCTCACCGTCGCACATCTGCGTATGACTTCTGATGATTATGAGTCGTTAACAACCGTTCTTGGATAAGCTTCACCTTCTCTATGGCTTGGTTTACTAAGTCAGGCCCAAATAATTCTGATTCGCCTACCTCGAACCATCCGATAGGAGATCTAAATCTCCGTCTATACAAAGCCTCGTATGGAGTCATTTTAATGCTAGCATGATAACTGTTATTGTACGCGAACTCAATAAGGGGTAAATGATCATCCCAACTTCCCTTAAAATCCAATACACAAGCTCATAGCATGTCCTCGAGCGTTTGAATCGTACGCTCGGCCTGCCCATCTGTTTGAGGGTGGAAAGTGTGCTAAGATTAACCTGGGTGCCTAAACCATTTTGAAATGACTTTAAGAAGTTAGCTGTAAATTGTTTACCTCGGTCGGATATATAATAGAAATAGGCACACCATGAAGTCGAACAATCTCCTTAACATACAACTTCGTGTAATCCTCAGTTGTGTAGGTAGTTTTGACTGGTAAGAAATGAGCTGATTTGGTTAGTCTGTCAACAATTACCCAAAATAGAATCAAACTTATGATATGAGCGAGGTAAACCCGTAACGAAATCCATATTAATCATTTCCCATTTCCACATCGGAATCTCAATATTCTGAGTCAAGCCACCTGGTTTTTGGTGCTCTATTTTTACTTGCTGACAATTAGGACATTGAGCTAAAAATTTCGCCACGTTCTTCTTCATGTCGTTCCACCAGTAAATACTCTTGAGATCATGATACATTTTAGTAGATCCAGGGTGAATAGAATATCGTGAGCAATGGACCTCCGCCATAATTCTATCTTGTAACCCTGCTATATTCGGAATACATAAACGACCCTGGTGCCTGAGAATCCCATGTTCGTCAATCTCAAAGGTCGTGGTCTACATCTGTTGAATGCTTTCTCTGATTTTCTCAAACTGGGTCTTCCCACTGACGTTCCTTAACTTTCGATATAAGGGACGATTCTGACATATTCTGGATCACAAAACCACCATCCTCCGAATCCATTAGTCGAACTCCCAAACTAACCAACTTATGGAGCTCCCTTACTAACTCCTTCCTCTCGCCCTGCACCGGAGTCGATCTGATCATCGACTTACGACTGAGAGCGTCTGCTACAACATTAGCTTTATCGGGATGATATAAGATGTCTACACCATAATCCTTCAATAATTCAAGCCATCTCCTTTATCTCAAGTTCAACTCCTTTTGTTTAAATATGTACTGCAGACTTTTATGATCCGTGAAAATGTCCACATGAACACCATACAAGTAGTGCCGCCAAATATTCAGTGCATAGACCACTGCGGCCAACTCCAAATCATGTGTCAGATAGTTTTTCTCATGTTTCCTCAATTGCCTTGAAGCATATGCAATCACTTTACCATGTTGCATTAACACACATCCTAAACCTGCTCCCGAGGTATCACCATATACAACATAGCCTTCTGGACCCTCTGGGAGAGTAAGGACTGGTGCTGATGTTAGTCTGTCTTTTAACTCTTGGAAGCCGATGTTACGCTTTTCAGGAAGGACTGGTGGTTGATCTTTTTATACTCCCTCAGTTTCAAAATATTTATCAATGTTTCTCTTTTTAAAAGTCAATTTAACTAAATTTCAGAGCTAATTTTTATTAGATTAATTTAATATTTTAAAATTAAAATTTAGATATTCGAAAACTATATGAAAAATACTATAAGTTGTAATTCTTCTAAAATTTATATGATACAAAATATATAGCTTAAAATATTGATCAAAATTCATATAATTTGATTCTTGAAAAGCGTAATGTGACCAGTATTTTGGGACGGATGGAATACTTTCTTCGACTCTGATGGTTAATTGGTCTATTTTGCTTTGGTTTTGCTTTGCTTGTGCTTATGCTCTATCTTGAGCTGAGGATCTTTCGGAAACAACCGCTCTACCTACCAAGGTAGAGGTAAGGTCTGCGTACACTCTACCCTCCCAGACCCCACTGGGTATGTTGTTGTCAAATTATAAAAGAGAAAGAAGTAAAGGATGTTGTGGTAACAGAACAAGATGTTGCAGGAATTATCGAACCAATGTTGCACGAACCTGACGACGACGACTGCACAAAACAATCAGCAACGATTTGTCAAGCTGAATATCAACTTATGGACGAGGAGATCGATTGGGTTAATGATCTGCTCATAAATATTGACGATTTTGGTGATATAATCTGTTGTTAATTAACAATCTTGACTTGAATATATATGTTAATAGATCTATTAGTCTACTGTGTTGCCTTGCATTAATTGGGAGGCTTTAATTATTTAGTTTCGGTTTGTCTTGAAGTACTCTGTTTATATATGCATCAGTACATTGTTTCCTTTTCCAGCCCCATTAAAATACTAGCTAGCTACCTACTTCTAACAACTAGAACAAGGTATATTTTGTTTTCCCTTCTAGCAAAGTGACTGCTGCTGCTGCATCTGAAGGCAGGATTAAACGAAGAGCTTATCTGAGACGGTAGAATACAGTAAGGAAATTCTGAAATTGTCAACTAAGACTCAGATTAAAATTTCCTCTAAACCCCACAACAGTTCATTAGTAATGTTGTGTTACAATGCTGATCCTTCGAAATCTAATGCAAGACATTATTGGAAATATGCACTTGCACAAAATAAATAATGCAGCAAGGATTACTGCTGTCTCTACACACATCGACCTAATATGCACAAACTTTTCATCAGATTGGCACCAAGAACTGCGTAGCATACACAAGACTCAAATTTTGATTCAAAAATGAAAAAGAAAAGGGAGAGAATTTTGTATATGGAAACTGGAAAGCAAGATTGGCGCTAAATGACCAATTTTTACATATATCCGCAAGAAATTCTAATGGCTCTAATACTGCACACAATTTTGCATCGGGCAGCAATTTCCTACAAATTATTTTGCCTCAGCATAGCGAGGACTTGTCACTTCAAGATATGATGGTTCTTCTGTTTACAATCCTCCTTACAGAGAACCATCTTAGAACACTAAATAGCATCTTCCATCTCCTTTGAGCTTTATCCAGGGGAACAATTCCACCATGAGAAAGAAAGCTGTTGACAGCACACTGTAGATCAGGTGAAGGAGCAAAGTTCGGACTGGGAAGGGAATAGTCTGTGTCAAAGAAAGGCAGATGATCATCATCACAAAATGGTGGGAGAGTTATAGAATCAGTATCAGCCATCAAGGAGTTGGTGTCCTGCCCAGGGAAACTTAGCGGTTGGTCAAACCCAACATCCATGTTGTCTATACCATGCAATACATAGTCATCCAAGCTGCTGAAACCAGCAATTGAACAGAAGGATGGCATGATATCAGGTGTTGATGCACTTAGTTGCTGATATTCGCTTCTGCTAACCTTCTGGGAAGTTAAAACATTGTCGCTGGCATCAGAAGAACCCACCATGGGTGAGTTTGAGGAGAACTGAACAGTGGAAATTTGCATAACCCAGCCCATAAGAGAGGACTCATCCTCAAAAGAGACTACTTCTTCCCAGTGTCTGAATGCACAAATCACCAAATTACGAGCATCATCCTGAAAGTAAAAGGATTGGCGTCATTGGAAAATCTATTAGGAGCAATGGCAACTATAAATATCTACAATACAAGCTTTGATATGTGAAGAAACAAAAAGAGCAGTAAAACAAATATTCTTATTTGTTATGAATACATGCCTTTTGAGTTTCGGAGAAATTGTCAGAAGAAATAAACTGACAGTCTGGAAGAAGCCCCATTACTTGTCCAACGATGCTAAAAACCACACCATTTTTTGGCACAGATACAGATGGGTAGTACAAGTACACTTTCTTGTCAAGTAAGCATGTTCGAGCATGTTCTACTGTAACCTCCCACATTTTGGTGGACATACCTGTCCCAAGAACCTGCACGATTTCCCAGGAAAGGGAAATAAAAGATATGTCAATCTTGTCAAAAACATAAGAGAATGTTAATATTTATCCAGAAAATTCTGAATCGCGATGTCAACACGGTGTAACCAAACCAAGCCAAATTCTGTTTTAGAACTACTAAAGGAATACAGATGATCCTCAAAAGAAGATCCTAATCCACTAAGTTAAGTAATTAACTTGAAAACACACAAAAGGAATCAAAGGAAGGAAAAATTTAACAAGCATACATCAAGAAAAAACAGTGTGTCAACTAGCATCAAAGACTCCAATGAATTAATTAACCAGTCTGCTAAAGAATCACAACCATTAGGAATTATGTCCATCATTATCACAGTCATCTTTGCTACTACTTATTATTCAAAGAGGAAGAAAATAGCGACATGTAAGTTAAATCCATTTATATATTAGGACAAATGCAGTAGCACTCACATTCCGAAGCCTTGTAGGATCTAGATAGAGTAGAGTCAGAAAATCTTTCACTGAGTTGACTCTTTCCTTGCTCAAACGTCTGTGGAAAGCTCCATCTTTCCCAATCTTTTCAAGCCTCCATACTTCATCTGAAAGAGAAGGAGGATGGTGCTTCTTGTACACTGTAAATAAAGCAGGAAGTTAGATAGTTTGTATTGCATTTTAGACTTGAGATTATTTAATTTAATCTCTTTCATTGTGTTTTCCAGTACCAACTATAATTAGCTCTGAGACCCAAGTTATGCACAGCTCATTATCAGGTTAACCCTCAAGAAGCAAACCAAAGCATTGTGAGAATGAGTTTTAATTTGGTATTCGTTTCTAAATATGTTACAATTCATTACACAGTTTGATTAACAGTTCTATAATAAGTCCACCTACCTAATATAAGTTCCAACACGATGTTTAAATCATACAAAAGTGAGTTAGAGATTTTATTCTCCTTATAGATGGAAGAGGAGCTAATACTTTCAGTGTTTACTTCTGTCGTTTTTCCTTTTTTCATTCCGCCTAAAGGTTTTAGTCAACATCTTTTATCTGCCTACTCCTTGATTCTTTCAGTAGCAAGTTTATATCCTTATACCTACAGTAGTCGCTTACACTCTCATTAACCAATGTATACAAATATAAACTTTCCTACTTTCAGTCTTTGATGGCTGTTGCTAAAAAACAAGACCAAAGTAAAAAAGCTCACATGAGATAACGTCCAGCCTCAAGGCTTTTGTCTTCGCCTTAGCTTTCTGTCTTTAAAACCACTAATTCTAGGTGAATTACAAGAGGAAAAATATAAAAATATAATACTTGAGCACTCACTAGCCAGCTCAGTACCACTTCTGTCTCATTGAACAATAAGAGCGTAAATCTAACAATTTCCAGAGACGAACAATGGAAGGGTAACTAACTGAGTAAGGATTTTGACCAAATGCAGTAGATATTTTAAATAGGCCAAAACAAAGATGGTTGATGTCAAACAATGGTAAGCATGAGACATTGAGTACTTCATTTAAGATACCAAACCTCAAGATGGAGCATTAAATTGTAAATTAAATAGCTGCCTAAAAGAACTTACTACTATTTTATTTTTCACTCATATAAACATGGTGTTTTTTCCTGTATCCATATTTCAGCATTATCTGCATGTATATTATATATGTCATTCTATGTAAGTATGTTTCTTTGTATTAAGTCATACACGTAACACGATATCATCTACTCCCCCTGTCCAAATTTATATGACATATTTTCTATTTGCGGCAACCCAAGACGTTATACACATTTCTATAAATATTCCTACCACACTACTTCCCTTCAAGCATTCAAAACAATTTCAACCCTAAACAATTGATGGGAAGTGTTCAGACTTGAGATAAGCCAAATAAAATATGCTTATTCATATTGTCCGTCACTTAAAAATCAGACTTTCAGCTTATTGCTCAGTATCCAACACAAGATTATAAAATATTGAGCAATCTGTTCCACACCAGTAGACTTGATTATTCAGCAAATCAATTGCTTTGACATTAAAAATCATAATTAAAATCCTCATTGATAATACCTAAAGATAGGCACTACAGATAGATAAATATATTATCCAAAAATGAGATAAATGTCAAACTTGGTACACCTAGGAAGTTTTCAACAGAAAGCAGATAGCTGATGTGAATAGGACGCTATCTAACACCTTTCAAGTCAACTACTCGTCTACAATGGAAAATAGTGTTAGAATTCACTGCTTTTGAAAAGAAATATCATTTAATACATCTAACAGCATTGTAGAGCAAAAAGAGATTATTAGGAACTCACACTCTCCGCGGTGATCCCTGACAATGAAGGATTCCGTCTTCGCCTCTCGTACACTGATCCCTTCAAAGCTATCAGCAATCCTAGCACCCAGCCTGAATTTACGACTTCTTGTCCAGCTCGAGTTATCAGTAAATGAAATATCACTCACCCAGCCAATACCATCCTTAAGATGCAAAAATGCATCCCCAGTAAGGAGAGGTTTCTTTCCTTCCCTTTCTCTCACAATGTTATTCTTAAATTCTTCTGCAGTCCAATTGTCCCCATCATCACCATCAAAATCTCCCTCGAGTACTACTATTTCCACTTTTGCACAGGATTCAGGACCACTACAGACAACTTGCCCAGTAAGAACATCAACCAGGGCAACTTTCAAACTAGATTCCTCTCCTTCTATGCGAGTTCCAGTAAATACCGGGGGAGAGATGAGATCTAAAAACTTCAGCTTCAGGCTTCTAAGTTCACAAGCGTATACATCTTTCCCACAATTCCTAAAGAGGTTCAAATACGAAGAAATTGTTAGACTAAGCCATTATAGGAAAGCATGAAGCACATGTAGCATTTGAATGATGTAGTCAAACTGCTTACTGTTTCATGGTGGTCATGTACTTCCTGAGAGCCAATTCAACTTCCTCTTTTACCTGTAAACTCAAGTTAAAATGTATTCATCTCCTGATGAGGCTGATCGAGACAGTTAAAAGAAAAACCACAAACAAAAAGAAAATATATCATAAAGTAAAGCACTAATTAATAGTTTTTTTTAAATGGTAAATATTAAGAATTAATTAAGATTTAGTGTAAAAGCATGACCCATATCACTTTTTGGATGATAAAATATACGATGAAGTTTCCGTTTCATAGAGAGTACCATTATTTTAGAATAAACTAAATTTGCAACATGGAAATTTCATTTGAGCTCAAGAAAGTGTTGTTATTATGTGAACAGTAGAATATGATGTATTTCATTAACAATACTGACATCATAACATAATTTCTTTCAATCACAAGGATAACAAGAAATTAGAACAAGGATAACAAGAAAGTACGATAGGATTGTCATAGGGAAAACAATCCATTGAACTCCTGCTAAATTAGAACAAAGGTAACAAGTATGTATGATAAGCATTTTCGTCACTATCTTTTATGATAGAAATCAAGACTAGGAAAAAAGTGGAAAGTGAACTCAACCAATTTAAAAGGTAACAAAGTGTGCCATCTTTAAGAGTAGATAGCACAGATTCCCAATTTTTTCTCAAAGTATACAAGAATTTATTTTGGGTCGAACTTGAATAGGTAACAATTTTTTAATAGCACAAGAGAGTTCATAGGAAAATTAGCAAAATCGCTCAAGAGAAATGAACATAATCTTACCACTCGACGAATCAGTGGCTCCATAAAATGTTGCACTCTATGCATATTCACTACTTCCATAATCACACTACATGAAATAATAACAAAACTACAGTCAGTAACAAAAAAATTGCAGCAGGCAGCAGGATAGAACAGATACAGAAGTAGGAACCACTTTAAGCTTTGAGGTGTTAAGGAATAGCTTCTTATTTTTTACACTTTTTCCTACTCGGTAGCCTTAATTGAATTCATATATAGATGAGTACCATCAGGTGACTAAAATTATCAGCAAGTCTAATTTATTAAACAGCACCATTGACGTACTGATCAACACAAAAGAGAAAGCAACCTTACACCCACTTTTTCTTCTTGATGACTCATATTTATTAAATTCAAATCTCCACAGCATTCATAATAACGCTAACTACAACCACTGACTTAAACAACAAACCCATTTTAGAATGTTCCGAATCAAAAACTAGAATTTCAAAGAAGTAAAAAACTAAAACCCCAAAAAAAGAGATACACAAATATTGACCTTCTGAGTGAAGGCACTCTCCGGCGACGCTTATCTTCAGAAGAACCGCCATCAAGTCGAGGCTTGGGATCATCTTGTGATTGCCGCTTCATCGACATTATCAAAACTCATAAAATAAAATCAGGAAAAGGTGATGGTAGAACTGAAACGGAAGATGATAACCACGTAATACTGGCTTTTGTATAGGTGGTTGAAGAGACAAAAAGACCAACATGCGTTAGCCGATGAATAATATTCTTCTAGACCTATATATATATATATATATATATATATATATATTTATATATATGTAAAGGGAGAGAGGGGGGTAACTGAAAGATAATAGTAACAAATGAAATGAATGAGAGGAGTCGAAAAAACTAAGTGATCCTCAGTATTGGGAGTTACTGGTTCATATGTTGTTTTCTCGGACGGAGGAAACGTTGTTTTGTGGAAGTGGGCCCATTAGAAAACGCGTGGGCCCACAGGTTCGTACTCAAAGGCGTGTGTCTTCTGTTATATTGAAGTTATGTGTCATAAAAAAATAAAATATGGGTTACGTTTGCAATAGTAGGTTAGTACTTAGTAGTACGTATATTCCACCTCAGTATCCCATTTTAACAATGAAGTAATGACTTGTTTAATGTAACTTATCGTGGTAATGCTAAGGTCGTACTAAATATTCGTTCATGGTCGACTTGTTTTTTTTCTTTCAAAACTACAGTGCCCATCTACTCTTCGGGTGCGCTCTCGCCTCTGGGTGAACCCTGCTCTAATGCAATACCTCATAAACTACACCGGAGAAATAAACTGTATTAGATAAATCTTGTGTGATCAGTGGCGGAGTCAGAAAATTAATGAAAAGTGTTCAAATTTATAAAGTAATCTTTTTAATGAGTGGGTGCCTAATTTTTTTTAAATCAAACTATAGAATATTTTATTTTATCATTTTGCTTTGTAGTTTGTCCTCAAAGCATTACCCAAACATTAAATTTAAAATTGGATTTATGAGTTTTCACTAAAAAAATTGTAAAAGAAAATCACTCAAGGGAGCCAATAAGAGAAATCAACAGACACGAGTTAAAAAAAGTTAGAAGATAACAAGAGAGAATAAAAAAATATAACAACGTGAATGAACCAGTTATCCAACTTTAGCAACATCCGACAGGTGAAGACGACAAGGTTTTAAACCGATTTCTTAGAATAATCTAAAAGCAATTCAAGTGGAATTTAATTTTTGTTGGGAGTTTTTGCTCTATGGTACTTTATAATGCAGTACGGAAAGTATATAACTATTACAAGTATTCGAAAGGATAAACAAAGATTCAATAATTCAACTAGAAATCTGAAAATTACAATAGTTACACAAGAAAACTGAAAATTCCAGTTTTGTAGAAGATGGAAAAATGGAAATTGTTTTTGCTGAGTCGAGTGTAGCACTCTGTCCTTAAGACAATATTGCCCCGTATGTATCCTTTATACGTCCTGGACAATTTGTCTCCCAAGATAAAACAGCAATGGAACCCTTGAGCAAAGGAAACTCAAGACCTACCGTGAAGAATATTGAGTAACGAAATGATGCTTGGAAGTTGTAGGAAGAAAACTGTTTTGGTTGTGTATTTTCGTGCACTGTTCTTAGTGCTCAACAATGGTGTAAGGGGGTGTTTATATAGGTGAGGGAGGGGCTGAAAAACTGCCTCCATAATAGCCATTATGGAGGTAGTAAAGCCACCCAACATAAATGGTGAAAGACCAACGGATTTGGCCATTATAGGAGGAGTAATTCAGCCAAAATAAATAGCTGAATTGAGTGCTTGGCAACAAGCGCTTTGTTGTCCAGATTCTGGAAACTTGAGGGACCAAACTGTACATCTGAAAGAATTCCGAACCGGAAATCGGAAACCGGGAACCCGGAACTCGGAACCGGACCGGACGGGCGGCGGCGCGCGTGTGGTCTTTCCTCGAACCGAAGCACATCTAGGTCCTCCCTCCTTTAAACACATGGGATACCCCAAACCAATTTCGAATCTTATATACACAACAATTCTTTCTTCCTCTACCGATGAGGGAGAATTGAACCCAATACCACACTTTCCATGCTTCAAACACCTTACTTCGTGAACCAATATCTCTTTCATTTCTCAATGAAATTTGACGATTCTTGGCCCTACGGTTATCTACGTACTTAGTAGATCATGCATGTGTGAAGAACCGGATTCTCCAACATACGTTACACTAATGTTTAAGCCATTAAAGTTGGTCGGTCGCAACTCCCGCCAAAGGCTAATTTCCAACAATTTTTAAATAAAGTTAGTAAAATTATCTACGCTTAGTACAGTGTGAAAAACATCAATAAATTTAATCGAGATATTTGAAAGTATATGAATATAAAAATATATTAATGAAATCACAAATATAAATATTTTTATTACAATTATATTTTAATTGAACTGTATTTTTTCATTATTAGATTTTCTTATAAAAGAAAAAACATTTTAAAACAAATTCACTTTTATATGTGTTTGAAATTTAATATATGATTATATTAATTTAACTATATGAATAGTTAATCTATTTATTTATGTATTCAAAAAGATCTGAGTCAAACATTTTTATTTTATCTCTTTAATGATATTTAAAGACTAATATTTAGAACGAATTTTAAAAAAGAATAAAAGTAAAAGATAAATTTGCCTTTGAGTGAGATCCAATTTGATATTCTATCTCGTAAATTTGACAGCTTTTTACCTAGTAATTCCAAACAGCATTTTTATTCAATTTAAAATTTAAAAGTTAAATAAAAAAAATGCTTTGGGGCGGGAGGCGTACCCACGAAGCGGGCCTCATTTTGAAGAACCTTCGCCGCTGAACCAAGGACTTCGTCTGTCAAAGGTGTTAATTGACTTATATATCCGTGACAACGGCAGTATTTGACTATTTGCACAATGCAATTTTCTGGCGAAGGATGTTCATCTGACCACCCTTGATAAGGTGTAGCTCCTCCCCTATGTGTGACGAGCTCGATTGAAAAATAATACATGGAGTTTCGAATCTATGACCTACCATTTGAAGATCTCCTACTCAACCAATTAGGTCACTTTTATGGTCTTGCGATTGTTTTACTTTTTTTTTTTAAGAAAACAAAGTACTTGGCTAAGGACAAATTAGAAGTAGTTAGATACAAGTTCTAATCCTAGTGAATTCCATTTAAATTAAGTTGGTACACATTGTTTTTACTTGTAAAGAAAAACTTAAAAAAGCGGTACGAATAATCTAGTATAATTTGATATGGTTAATTGGCTATATAATTTTGTATACTATATATCGCAACAAAGTGTGTGGAATAGTTATTATTTGTTCCAAATACTGAAAATTTCAAAAAGTTAGTAAAAAGTCTACTAGATGTATTCCAAAATATTTCATACGTAAGGTGTGTCTTGAAAACCGGTGAATTTCTTACTCCCTTTCAATCTGTCTAAATTTATGTGTTATAATTTTTTTAGTCTGTCCCAAAAAAAATATGATCTTTTTATAACTAAAAATAATTTAACTTTAAAGTTTTATTTTTTACCCTTAATAAAATGGTTTATAGCCACACAATTCTGTACAATTTGTTTTACACCCCACATTTCAAAAGTCAACATTCTTTCTTAAATTTTGTGTCAAATCAAATGATACCACATAAATTCTCATGTTCATTTAATTAGTGAAAAATAAGTGAATTTCTTGCTTATTTTCTCATGTTCTGTTGGTTAGTATAAAATATTTTTTGAAAGTAGATCCAACCCACCATCCATCCCAAGCACCCACCTTCCACCATCAACCACACACTTACCCCTCACCCAAAGCACCCACCCTCCACCTTACACCCCACCAGCCACCCACCCTAACAACACCCAACCAAATCCCACCCCCACCACCCTCAGGGGAGGGGGTAGGGTAAGGGTCGCGGGGAGGGGAGGGCGGATAAGTGTAAAGAACCAAAAAAAAGTTTTTCAAATTTTTCGAAGGATGGTGGGAGGGGGGGGGGGGGGGTTCCAGTGGGGTGGGAGGTGGGAGTGGTGTAGAAAACCAAAAAATAATTGAGGGTGGGTGGGGGAGGGTCGGGGGAGGGTTCGCAGCGGGTGGGGTGGTTGGGGTGGATTGAGTGGCGATGGGGTAGTTGGAACAGTTGATTGGTCAAAATTGGTTGTGATTAATATTTTATAGTATTTCTTTTTTACTTAAAAGATCAGGTGTCATGTCATTGATAATGGGCCAAATATGATATTTTTTAGCTTGAATAATCCTTTGAGGGAAATAGATAAAAGATAAGTGACTTTATTGTTATAAAAAAATAATTTGATTTACCTATTTTTAATTGTTATGATTAAGCGATAAACTCTTCTTATAAAGAATATCATTTGGTTATTCTTAAAAAACGTTAAGAGTGTTTTCTAAGGCATAAGATTATTTAAATACATTAGGTGTTAAAGGTATTTAACGTTCCAAATCAGCATACTTTTATTTTCGGAAGAGAAAACCTAAAAACAAAGAATTTGAAAAACTGACCAATGAAGTTTAATCTTTGTTTATTCATCTATGTAGCAATAAGTTTGTTCAGTCTGTAAGACTACTTAGAACGAGAACAAACATCTTCAAATATTTGAAGAGGAACGTTTACAATTGAATACACAAATTGACAACCAGAAATAAACAACAATAGTACATAATTCTGACAACTTCAAGAGAAAAAGAGGCATTTACCTATTACAGAGATGGTGCAATTTGATTCTTTTTTTAATTTCATATTTATTCATTTCTCTCAGTCTTACGAGGAGAAAAACACGCGATTCGAGAAAATTAAAAAAAAATACGCTTTTATGTACTATTGTTGTTTATTTCTCGTTGTCAATTTGTGCATTCAATTGTAAACGTTCCTCTTCAAATATTTGAAGATGTTTGTTCTCGTTCTAAGTAGTCTTACAGACTGAACAAACTTATTGCTACATAGATGAATAAACAAAGATTAAACTTCATTGGTCAGTTTTTCAAATTCTTTGTTTTTAGGTTTTCTCTTCCGAAAATAAAAGTATGCTGATTTGGAACGTTAAATACCTTTAACACCTAATGTATTTAAATAATCTTATGCCTTAGAAAACACTCTTAACGTTTTTTAAGAATAACCAAATGATATTCTTTATAAGAAGAGTTTATCGCTTAATCATAACAATTAAAAATAGGTAAATCAAATTATTTTTTTATAACAATAAAGTCACTTATCTTTTATCTATTTCCCTCAAAGGATTATTCAAGCTAAAAAATATCATATTTGGCCCATTATCAATGACATGACACCTGATCTTTTAAGTAAAAAAGAAATACTATAAAATATTAATCACAACCAATTTTGACCAATCAACTGTTCCAACTACCCCATCGCCACTCAACCCACCCCAAACCACCCCACCCGTTGTGAACCCTCTACCCCCGACCCTCCCCCACCCACCCTCAATTTTTTTTTGGTTTTCTACACCACTCCCACCTCCCACCCCACTGGGCCCCTCCCCCTATCCTTCCAAAAATTTGAAAAACTTTTTTTTAGTTCTTTACACTTATCCGCCCTCCCCTCCCCTCTCCCCCCTCCCCGCGACCCTTACCCTAACCCTCCCCCTGAGGGTGGTGGGGGTGGGATTTGGTTGGGTGTTGTTAGGGTGGGTGGAGGGTGGGTGCTTTGGGTGAGGGATAAGTGTGTGGTTGATGGTGGAAGGTGGGTGCTTGGGATGGGTGGTGGGTTGGATCTACTTTTAAAAAATATTTTCTACTAACCAACCGAACATGAGAAAATAAGCAAAAATTCACTTATTTTCCACTAATTAAACGAACATGAGAATTTAACATATTTCCTTACCATGCGTTCCTTAGAGATTCTTTGTATGATACTACCATTTAAGCTTGATATTAAATTTTTGCAAGTATAAAGATGACTTTATTATTGGGAGTACTACCATGTAGGAAAATATCTGTCATGTTAAGGAGTTTCAATATCAATAATTTGACCACCTATCCGTTAGGGTCGTTTAGTTGGTGGGATAAGAAATATAATTTCAGAATCAAATGCGAAACTATTTTATCTCACATTCAATTATGAATATTAATTAATCTCAAAATAATTTTATTCCATCATTTATACTGAATTAACTATCCCATATAGAATTTTGAATTTTACATAAAAAAAATTGGAATGGAGATAGAGCTTTAGACCACGTATTCATTCCTTATATATATTCCCAAAAAATTCCAATATCAAGGTTAAATGTAGTTAAATGTGTCAAATGGACGGGATGATATGAATTTGGGGGTCAAAATGGGTTGAGTTGATAAATGGGCTAACTATTGACCCGCCCAAAGATTACTTGTCGAAACAGATTGGGCATGACCTAAAATGCGGGTCATAACACGACCCGTCCAATTCTTACTAAACTTTTAATTGTATTTTTTATTCTTTTATATTATTTTAGTACTTTATAAAATTATTATTTTTCTTTATTATGGTTATACATAACATATCAAATACAAAAAAAAAATCTTGAGAATATTTTGACTAGATTTGCCATGAATCAATTTGGGCTACACATCAGCCCAACTTTTGATGGACAAAAATGAGATGAGCTAATAGATAGGCGGATCAATAACCCACTCAAACTTGAACGGGTTGGGCGATTTTTTTTATTAAGTTGGGTTTCATATCATCACTAAGAATTATACATGAGCGGGGGATGACTAAACGGGTTGGGCGGGTTATGTTTCCATGGTTAATTTGGCCACCTCTAATTACAGTGACCAGAACGAGCAGTCGTAGTGGGGCAATTCGCAGAATTACCTTATTTCGGGGTGGTCTTTAATTTTTGCCCTTCGCCTAAAAAATTATGGGTTCCGGGGTTCTAACTCCCGCTCAGTCAAAAAGTAAAAAAAAAATCGTAGGGCATAGTTTGAATTCGCAAGGCATAGTTTGCAAACTATGCCGGAAGGCAACGTTTAAAACTCTACATTAAGGCAGAGTTTGCCTTCAGGATAAACTCTGCCTTGTGAATTCAAACTTCACCTTGCAATTTTTTTTGTTTTTGACTGAGCAGAGATTCAAAACCAAAACCTTTAGATATTTTTAAGCGAAAGCAAAAATAAAAAATTATAAATGTAAGGGGCAAAAATTAAAGACTAGTGCTTTTGAAGGAAAATCGGGGCAAAAAGACAATTTCAACCAATTCCAAGGGTTCTCCCTTTCATTTTTAGACGATTTTATTGCTTACACCTCACAATAAGTTAGGTCCTGTTTCTATTTCGTTCGCTTAACGATCGACATTGGATTTTTTCCTAACAAATTATGGCTTCGATGTTTCATTCTCAAAAAGATTTTGGCCCCACTTATATTTTGAGATTCAGCGTTTATGTAAAAAGCTGGGGCAATAGGAAAAGCTGCCTAATATGGTAAAAGTAACATCAAGGAATGTTAGTATAAAATAATTTTCCACATAACATCATCAGATAATAAACAACTCACGACTCCTGAGACTTCCATATCTTCTACTATCACATAATTAGTACCTACGGTAAAGAATGAATATTGGATCTAACTCAATCTCAAAAGCTAGCTTGTGAGGGGAGGATTGTCCAAGTCCATATAAGAAGTCCATGATCACATTCTATATCCGATATGGGACTCTTAACACTCCCCCCAGACCATGTTAATTGGAGCATGAATAATATAATTTGGGGGCCCAACATCGGTGAACAAAGAATTAGAATGAGTCTAGCTCTGATACCATGTAAATAATATATTAATCTCCCTTTGGGAGCATGTCTCATTAATACAATATATATATAGGGTGTACAATGTGGAATCCTTATACAACATGGATCATGTATCTACCTACCATAATTACATAAGACTAAATATGGCTAAATAATATTGCACACACTCTAATATACCCCCTCAGTCGGATCGGGAGGAGGTCGGACGCTAAGACTAGATCTGAAGTCAAGGAAGAGTTGTCTAGGAAGGTCTTTCGTGAATATATCTGCATACTGATAAGAAGAAGGCACGTGCAATACCTTGACATGACCGAGAGCAACCTTCTCACGAACAAAGTGGATGTCCATCTCAAATATGCTTGGTTCGCTGATGCTGAATCGGATTGTGAGATAGATATATGGCGGATATGTTATCACAGTAAACCAAAAACGCCTTACGCAATGGACATTGAAGCTCCAAAAAAAGGTTTCGAAGCCAACGGATCTCAGCAACAACATTAGCAACACCTCTGTACTCTGCTTCTGCACTCGAATGGGATAATGTGGCTTATCTCTTGGCAGACCAAGAATGAGATTATCCCCTAAGAACACATAATAACATGAGGTGGAGCGTCACGTTTCCGGACAACCTGCTCAATCAACATTCGTATATGACAACAACCTGGTTGGTGCTGAGGGCTATAGGTGCAACCCATAATCAAGTGTGCCCTTAACGTATCGAATGATACGTTTAAGGGCAGTGAAATGAGGCTACCTGAGGGCATACATAAATAAGCATACCTGCTAAACAACATAAGCAATATCAGGTCTGGTGAAAGTAAAGTACTGTAGTGCACCTGCAAGACTCCTGTAGAGAGTGGGATCTGACACTGGATCACCATCAACAACACTAAGCTTTGATTTAGAGTCTACTGGAGTAGACATGATCTTGCAATTTGTCATTTTAGCCCTGTACACAATCTCTTATACATACTTACGCTGACATAGAAACATAGTATCTGTAGATCGAGTCACTGAAATCTTCAAAAAATAGCTCAACTTCTCCAAGTCAGTCATAGCAAATTCAGTTTTGAGCAAGGCAATTATCTCATTTTTCAACAAATCAAAGGAGGCAGCAAACACAATATCATCCACATACAACAATAAATATGCAATGCTACTACCTCTATGAAAAATAAATAGAGAATTATCACACTTGCTGCATACAAATCCAATCTGCATGATATATTGTGCAAAGCAATCATACCATGTTCTAGGTGTAACATCCCGTATTTTCGGGTCATGGTTCGAACGGCTAGGCATATATAAATAGACCTGAGCATTGGAGGATTTTTAGTCATATTCATGTATGCAAATAAAGAAGCTTGGTGTATGAAAGAATGCAGTCACGAAATAATTTAGGATTTAACAAGTGTGACGATGGAGATTATTAATAACATTTTTTGTGTATCCCAAAAGAGGTTATGGACTAGTGCTATATCACACGACCGTGATAACGAGTAATGAAGGGTGTTAAATTATTTAATATAAAAACATGGCCACAATTGTTGGTATATGTTGATAAATATCACATTTGTGATTTAAATGGGCTGCCATGCGTATACATATAATGAAGGACATTTGATGCTTATTGTAAGCATATAAATATAGAAGTATACGTGCCTTTAGCATATGTAAACAACACCAAAGTCGGTAGCCACCTATTTCTATACATATGAGACCTTCTCACTAAGCTAAAGGAGGTGTTTCTAATAAACAAAACATGGCAGCGACTTCGTTTCTTTCCAAATGGATAGCATCAATAATTTCACTCCAAGAAAACATGGTGGTATCGTTTCCCTTTAAAATAAAGGCAACAACGTTACATAAGTGAGCAGTAACATTATAGGTGTAGAAATGTTATCCCATGAAGATATATACACGACAACACTACGGGCAGAAACAATTTGCGGATCACGGGCTATTTCATTGTAAAAGAAAGTGACGAGATATTCGAAAGAGGGCAACAAAGATTAACATAAGCGCGGCTGATTTGTATTAGCTATCGAAGGGGAAGTAACCAAGGTATGTTAAGGCAAATTCATTTCTTCTTTTGGTATGTTCTATGAACGAAATGTAACCGTAATATTGTCCCATAAATTATTCTACTCTTAGTAGTTAAGGATGTCATGTTATTGATTCCCGTGTTAAAAGCATATCTAAATATGTTCCTAAATACTTATTGAGGTCTATGGGAAGATGTTCATATTCTCAATGTTAGCCGAAGGTACATGTTAATATTTTCAATGTTGGCTGAAGGTACAAGGATATTATGTCATCCGATAAGTTCAGTAGGTTTCATTGTCATTCATGTATTTTCATTTGCATTATATTCATGTATTACCCGGGACCCACATGTGTTATATACACTACTATATGGTATCAATATATATATGTAGGGGATGGGGAAAAGGGAATGGCGTTATATACGCGTCACCACCTGCAGCTGGTACAGATTATCACTAAAAAAGAAGATGCCCACAGAGGCCAATATGAAATGATGCCCACAGAGGCTGTTATGTGAAGGAAGATGCCCTTGTGTGGCCAATATTTATATGTATATCGCATTTGCATTGTGCATAACATTTAGGCATATGTATTAGGGCCCTCAGAGGCATTTACTGCTGGTCAGCCATTTTCGTCTATTGTTACTGACAGCTGTTTCAATCGATTGTTGTTACTGTCAGCTGTTTCTATCGGTTGTTGTTTGCCTGCTATTTCTGTTGGCTGATACTGTTTCAGTTTATCCTTGTATTCCTGTTATGTTAGTGTTCATGCTTAACATACTCAGTACATCATCGTACTGACGTCCCTTTTGTCGGGGGACACTGCGTTTCATGCCCGCAGGCTCAGGTAAACAGTGGGACGGTTCACACTAGTAGGTTGCTGGTTCAACTGCTGTTGGAGCACTCTATTTGTTCCAGAGTTGCAGTCTAGTTTTGGTATGATATGTTGGCATACGCATATGGGTATGGCGGGGCCCTGTCTCATCATTGTGATGTTATATACTCTTTAGAGGCTTGTAGACAGTTGTCCTGTGTATAGTAGTTGTGTATGGCCCTGTCGGCTGTGATGTATGTGTCAGCCGAATATTTGGTAACGGCCCTTGTGGCCATGATTGATTTCAGTTAGTTGGTAAGTATATGAAGAGTGGTGCTCGGCAAGTAAGGTCCGAGTGCCCTCATGGCCCTCCAGTTTGGGTCGTGACACTAGGGGCATGTTTTAAACCATAAAGTGACTTACGAAGACGGTAGACATAGTACGGGGCTGCAGGATGGACAAAACCAGACGACTGGTGCATATAAACAGTTTCTTTCAAATCCCCATGTATAAATGCATTCTTCACATCAAGCTGCTGAATAGGCCAATGCTTACCCATAGCAATACTCAGAACTGTGCGAATGGTGGCTGGTTTAACAACCGGACTGAATGTCTCCCAACAATCAAAACCCTCCAACTGATTAGTGTCATTAGCCACAAGTCTCGCCTTATATATCTCTAAGTCACCATTGTCTCTGTATTTGTGACTAAGAAGCCACATGCATCGGATCACATTTATCCCCTCCGATCGAGGAACCAAATCCAAGTGTGCTGGTTCGTTAAAGCCTTAAATTCTTAACTCATGGTCGCATTCCAATTTGGGTCTAGTTTGACTAATTTTGGGTTTTTTTTGGGAATTGGAGAGATGGTTTGTGTAGATAGGTTAAATTGGACTTTGGATTTGAAAATCCCGTGTTGGGCACGGGTTTCCATACGGTATGAGGGGACAGGGGAAGTCTAATTTGCGAGTCGGGTTCAGACTGTGGGTTTGGGTCTAAGATTAGGCGTGGTGGTGGAATCGGGTTCTAGGAAGGGGGACGATGGAGTGGTGAACATCTGGGGTTGACAGTGAGGTCGGTGGTTGCACTGGTATAGGTAGAACGAGGCGAGTAGTGGTAGATATTGTAGGGTAGGATGTTGGTGGCGGGTTGGGACTAGAGGGGTGGTCCGGTGGTGCAGTCTGTATTTCCGGTAGCCCGTGGGGTTGCTAGAATGTGATGGGATGGTGGATCGATTTCGGTCTAAGGTGGCAACACAGCGGTAGGGAAGATATCTGGTAGTGATATCGAGTCGACGGGCCGGCTGCCGATGGTGGTGGCAGACGGTGATGGGACAGTGGGGGAGGTGGCAGAAGGTGACGGAACAGTGAGGGTGGTGGTGTTGGACTGACACAGTTCGCGAAGTATGGGGGATGTGTCAGACTCATCTGGAAAGGTATAATTCGTGTTTCGAAACTTTTGGATGTTTGCAAAAGGGAAAATTGCTTTATTGAACGCGACATGACGAGACACAATAATTTTGCGGGTAGACACGTCATAGCACAAATAACCCCTATGATTAGGCAGAAAACTTAAGAACACACAAGGAGTGGTGCGGGGTGCAAGCTTATGCAGGGCTGTGGAAGCAAGATTCGGGAAGCACAGGCAACCGAAAATCCGTAGGTGCTCATAAGTGGGGATCCTACGGAATAAAATTTCGGTGGATGTTCTATTTTGAAGGGTTTTAGGTGGGCAAAATATTTAGAATATATTCGGCCATTTTAACGGCATAGACCCAAAAATAGGGGGAGAGAGCATGAAACAGAGTCGTGCGAACCATGTTATTGATAGTGCGAATGATTCATTCGGTCTTGCCATTCTGGGAGGAGGTGTGGGGAGACAAGAATCGGAAAACCATGCCGTTAGTAGAGCAAAAATTATGAAATGCGGAATTATTGAACTCACGACCATTATCACACTGAAGCGATTTTATATCTTTTTCAAATTGTGTTTTGACGTAGACACGGAATGTAAGAAATTTGGCAAACACTTCAGACTTAAATTTAAGCAGATAGACCCAAACAAAGTGAGAAAAACTATCTAATAAAACAAGATAAAATTTATGACCCAGTGAGCTAGTAATGAGAGATGTTCATAAATCTGCATGAACAATGTCAAAGGGAGAATACGTAACACTCGAAGAGGACTAAAACGGAAGACGAACATGTTTGCCTAAAGGACAAGAAAGGCACTGTTGGGATAATTTTCCATTATGACAACGAATTAATTTATTGTTTCTAATAAAATTAAAAATAGGGGCTCCTGGGTGTCCAAGTCTATTGTGCCAGGTGGACGAAGAAATTGTTGCCCAAGCGGTGGGAGGAGTGACATGGGCAATGAGAGATGTGGGAGGGTTGACACTAGCAGCGGACATGGATAGAAAAGGATAGAGATCACCCTCACTATTGCATCTCGTAAGGAGTTTCCCGGTATGGAAAATTCAAGTGGGTCAAAATTAATTGATACTGAATTATCGGTGGTAAATTTCTTAACGGAGATTAGGTTCTTGATAATGTTAATAGCATATAAGACGTTATTCAATGAGAAATGGGATGCGGTGGTGGGATTAGTGTGTGGCCAAACCCTTGAATTGGAATGCAATGACCGCTTCCAACTTGTGAGGGAAGGATTGTCCAAATCCATATAAGGAATCCATGTTTCCATTCCATATCCGATGTGGGACTCCTAACTCCTGCTCTTTTCTTTTCCTCTTTTTCCCTTTTAATATAAGTTGGCTTGTGCAAACGTGCAGATGTTATAAAAGTGGATTATTTAAATCTTATACTCATTAATTTACCCAACTCAAATATGCTCTTTTTCATTAAACCTTTTATAGGACAAGCTTTTCTTGAATGATATCACCTAGGATGTCCTATAGGCTACGTTTCTGGATTTTAGCGAAAGGAGTTAGCACCTGCAAGTCACATAATTTACATGGAGAGTGGAATAAAACATTCTATGTAGTAACTTTTGCGCTAGACTTCTCTTGCTTGCACACACCTTATGTACTGTGTCTTAGAAGTAAACATGTGTGGACGCATTTTCACAATGTTAAAAATAGTGGAACTTATCCTAACTTAATTTTAAAAACTAGATCATGAGGTGAGTATCTAAAATAATAAGAGACCAAGGGTGTACGTAACTTTGGAGTATCATGTTCAATTGACCCCGTACTTTCAATGCAGAGGGTAATATTTCACTAAAATTACAATAAATAGTAGTTATAAATCATAACTTTAAAATATAATATGTTTAAGATTTTATTTCTGTTAAAAGTCTCATATCGGAAATGGAATGAGAACATGAACTTCTTATATGGATTTGGATAATCCTCACCCTACAAGCTAACTTTTGGGGTTGAGTTAAGCTCAAGATCCATTATTTACATGATATCAGAGTCAGACCCATTTCTATTCTTTATTTGTCGATGTTGGGCCCTCAAATTATATTATTCACGCTCCAGTTAACGAGATCTGAACGTGCATGAAGTGTTAATAGTCTCACATTAAAATGGAATGAAAACCTAGACTCCTTATATTCTTTATTGATTAACTTTGACACGTAAGTCGAAGAATAAATGGAGAGCCAAAAAAGAAACAAAAAATACTAGGGTTCTGCGAAACTTCCTTCTATTGAAACGATAATTCCATATGGATAAAAGACAAGAATTGTCATTTTCTTACGACAAAGATGGTCCAAGCTGAATCCTTAATCAAGAAGGCTGCAACAAAATTACGTTAAAGCCATGAAAATCTTAACGGTAGGATCAAGTGGGGCCAAAAGAAGAAATTAAGAAGGCATTTAGAGATAGAATTCAGTTGATAAACTTTTTTTTTTTTTAGAAAACCTGTTTGAAAAAATATTGAAGTTATGTGAGAAATCTTCTTTTCTTGAAACAAGTGATAAGATGTCATTCGAGCGGATCTTTTCCCCATTTGGATTTAGGTTTTAGGAGTAAGTTATAATCAAATGTCAGTATAATTTCTTTATTATCATTGTCATCGTTTATAAACTATTTATCAATACTACTATTAAATAGAGTAATTACATGTAATTATTTTTTCAAGTGACTTAATTGAATAAATATTTTTTACTATCAATCCATAGAAATTACATTATTGTTTTTACAGGTTGGTGATAATTATACACTGGGTATATTATTGTTGTTGTTGCTAGTGGTAATGATTATGATTTATGTGAGAGCATGATGAAGTGGTTCAATTTAACTTTTTATAACTTGAATGGAAGAAATAATTCTATGAAAATTTCTTATACTTTATTTTTAGATTATGTATCATGAGAATCAAAATGTAAGGATTTGACATAAATTAAAAAAACAAGAATAGTGAGGTAAAGGAAATTAAAGCATTTGAGCTATGAGTAAAATTGTGCCGCTTGAGAGTATTTCTCCAATGAGAATAAAAAAAGTTTATGAAAAGATATGATACTAAAGGAATAAAAGCGAATTATTAATAACAACTTGATAATGAGAATCTATGAGATGGTTCTCTATCGAATTATGATCAAGCGTGTTTCAAGGGAATTAAGGAAGGGTCAATATGCCACAACATTAATTGACATGTGAGAGAGGTTGAAGGTTAACTCACTTGGTAAGTTCTCTGTCTTCCACGCTTAAGACTTGAGAGGGAAAGAGTTCGTTGAAGAATGAAAAGTTTCACATCGGTGGTTTTATAAGATGGATGGTCTTCTTATATAGACTTGGGTAATTCTCTCATCATAAGCGAGCTTTTGAAGTTGAGTTGGACTCAATATCCATTATTTACATGGTATCAGAGCATGATCCATCTCACACCCGATGTTGGGATCCTAAATTAAATTGTCCACGCTCCAGATGTTCAGTCTTGGGGCGTGAGATGGGGTGTTAAAGAATGAAAAAGTCTCACACAGTGGTTAATGAAATTGGTAGTTTTCTTATATGGACTTAAACAATTTTCCCCTAATAAACTAGTTTTGAAGTTGAGTTAATTAAACCAAAAATCCATTCTTTACAGGTTCAAATTCATCAGTAGCGTAGTATTTCGTTCCTTTTTAACTATCTTTAAAAATAGTCTGACGTAAGTCGAAAAATTGAATATAAAAAAAAATTAAAAAAATTAAAAAAATTGAGCCGTGATAAAAGGTAAAGATTTAAAAAGATACGTATTATGTGAACCATCAGCGATCTCCCATCCTTATCGGACGACCATAGGAAGGAATATTATCAAATTGAGGAAGGGACTGTTCAGTAATTGGACTATTCTGCAAGTACAAGCACAGTACATCACATGCGTCCTAGTTACGTAGCGTAATTCGTTACACTCAGATTGTGCCTGAGAAATTTTTATATAAACAAGTCCCCTCCCCCCCCCCCCCCCCCCCCCCCGTTAAAATCCCCTAGCAATAATTTAAAAAAAAAGAAAAAGAAACTCAAGATGACACATAACGCTAACTAATCACATAAAATTTACGTCCAAATCACATACTAGTAAAATGAGAGTTTTAGCTTATTACAGCTATCAAACAACATTAAGTGTGTGTTAATGTTATTTAGTATCTTTTTTTTCCATCGTTGTTGTCCTATATCTTTAAAGAGTAATATGCAGATTCATAGGATTGGAACTCAGTAAATTTTGTCCACATCTTATATATGAATTAAAATATTCACTAAATATTTATTATAAATTTTAAATGTAAACGTTATTGTAGGAACTCATGAACTTGAATGCGTCTCTAGCAATTACTAGATCTCATTTTAAAATCTTTAAAATTAGGAATTCTAGAGTGAGGTAGCACCCGTGAGATAAATAAAATCAATGTCATTAATCAACAAGAGGAATCTCACTGTAGAATAATTATTTCTATCTTTTCATCATGAGGATAATCACTGTACCATATATAAAGGTACTGCTCAAGTTGTCAAAACAATTATAATTGACAAAGTACTGCTCGAAAATAATTACACTGGCTTGTTCTACTTGATATATCCAACTTCCATTGATTTCTCCTTTTTGGTTAAAACCAAAGACATCGAAAATGGACAAGTGTTCCATTTTTAAAGTAGAATCAATTAATTAGAATCTACTACTATATATCGAAAAAATCTGTTCGCACCTTTGCTAGCTACGAGTTACCGAACTTTGGGAGTTTAAATTAAGTGTTTTAAGAAAATAGACATTAGGCTCAAATATTATAGTGGTGAGAATTATTCAAATTAACCATATACGGAAACTAATACCTATGTATATTCTTCATCAGAATGGATGTGAGATTCTAATACACATGCACACCCAAATAAGAATATGTGGAGTGTGTGGAGTACTAAGTAATATAATATGAGTTACCCAACACTTGGTAGTCCAATGTAACAGATGCGTCTTAGAGCCTGTTTGGCCAAGAAGTAAAAAATTGTTTATTTTGAGAAGTACTTTTTTTTAAAGAGTATTTTTTGAAAAAGTATTTTTGGTTAGAAGCAGTTTGTATTTGGCTAATTCATTTAAATGTTTTTTATAAGAAAATTGTGTTTAACTAATATTCTTAAAAAGTGTTTTTGAGTGTCAAATTACGAAAAAGGACAAACAATTATCAATGAACGTTTATTATCAAAATTATTTTGTAGAGAAACTATTTTAAATTAAATATCTATATTAAATTTAATTAAGTTTTTACTTTTATTTATTAAAATTTTAAAGTACATATTAAAAAATTTAATTAATATAATACATAGATAAATAAAATAAAATAAAAAATATTGTTATAATATCAATATGGTGATTTAAATATACTAAAAGACATCACAAAAATAAAATTTAAAGTCATTCTATAAATTAAAATTCAACACAAAAATACAACATAAAATAAAAACAAAGGATTATTAATTATAAGTTAATGGATTAATGAGGGTTATATTCGGTAAATATAAATTTATCATAGGGATATTTTTGTCTTAAAAAAATAAATTTCTACTTATGCTTCAGCTTTTTTTAAGAAGCAAAAATTTTCTTCTTCTCCCCAACCGTAGAAAAACTGTTTCTGCTTCTACTTAACAACAATTTTGCTAATTGGTCAAACATCTCAAATAACCAAAAAAATTGTTTTTTTCTTTTAAAAAACGCTTTTGGCGTCAAAACCACTTGGCTAATCAGGCTCTTAATTTGAAAGTTGAAATCACGTAAAGGGTGAACAGTTAATTAATCCAATTAATTTAAAAAAGTTATTGTAAATAGTAATGATTGTTCAAGATTATATAAAGAGAGTTTATTATCCATGTACACTCAATTGATACAGAATTCTAACAATCCGAAGCCTCATAAATCCATGCTAAAGGCCACAAAAAATCCTACTATGTATCAGAAAGAATACGAGTCATTAGATGATCCAAATGACCATGTATAATATATACTTGCTCAGCTGCTTGATGCTCGTGCTTCAACAAAAAAAGCTCTTTTCCATTTTAATTAGTTGCGAGAAAGATATATGGTCCGGAAAAAAAAAAGGAATACATAGATTCAATCATCTTTATTATTGTGGACAACTAATACAGCTTGGAGTTATTACATATTTAAACACAAAATCACCAGTCCCATCTACTTTCTAAATAAAGATTTATTTCTGTAAGATTGTATTAATCTTTCTTGACAGATTTTCTCATTAATACAAATATATATAGTGTGTACAATGTGGAACACTAATACAATAAGGATCATATATCTACCATAATTATACAACACTAAATATTACAAAATATATGGAGTATATTATATTAATATACGTTAACACCCCCTCAGTAGGAGCGGGAGGAGGCCGGACACTGAGACTGGATCTGAAGTCGAGAAATAGCTGCCTAGGAAGTCCTTTGGTGAAGATATCCGCACAAAGATACAAAGAAGGCACATGCAACACCTTAACATGACCGATAACAATCTTCTCACGAACAAAGTGTATATCCATCTCAATATGCTTGGTTCGCTGATGCTGAACCGGATTATGAGATAAATATATCGCAGATATGTTATCACAGTACACCATAGACGTCTTACACAAGGGACACTGGAGCTCCAAAAGAAGGTTTCGGAGCCATCAAATCTCAGCAACAACATTAGCAACGCCTCTATACTATGTTTCTACACTCAAACGGGATAGAGTGACATGTCTCTTGGCAGACCATGAAATGAGATTATCCCCTAAGAACACACAGTAGCCGAAGGTGGAGCGTCGCGTGTCCGGACAACCCGCCCAATCTTCATCCGTATATGATAACAACATGATCGGTGCAGAGGGGTATAGATGCAATTCATAATCAAGTGTGCCCTTGAATGAT
This sequence comes from Anisodus tanguticus, assembly GCA_034509755.1. Classification (NCBI taxonomy): domain Eukaryota; kingdom Viridiplantae; phylum Streptophyta; class Magnoliopsida; order Solanales; family Solanaceae; genus Anisodus; species Anisodus tanguticus. The sequence goes on along the minus strand of CM067554.1, from coordinate 9,438,427 downwards.
ACATTCAAGAGCAGTAAAATGAGGCACCCTGGGAGCATGCATAAACAAACACACCTGCTAAACAACATAAGAAATATCATGCCTAATGAAGGTAAGATACCAAAGTGCATCTACAAGACTCCTATAAAGTGTGGGATCGGAAACTGGATCACCAGAAATAACACTGAGCTTTGATTTAGAGTCAACCGGAGTGGGCATGATCTTACAATTCACCATTTTGACCTTGTACACAATTTCCTCTGCATACTTACGTTGACACAGAAACATATTATTGGCAGATCTAGTCACTGATATCCCCAAAAAGTAACTCAACTTCCCCAAGTCAGTCATACTAAATTCGGTTTTGAGCAGTGCAATGATCTCATTTTTCAACACATCATAGAAGGCAGTAAGAGCAATATCATCCACATATAACAACAAATAAGTAGTGTTACTACCTCGATAAAAAATAAAGAGAATTATCACACTTGTTGCATACAAACCAAATCTGCATAATGTAATTATCAAAGCGTTCATACCACGCTCTGGGCCTGTTTCAAACCATAAAGTGATTTATGGAGATGTCATACATAATGAGGGGCCTCCATATGAACAAAGCATGGAGGCTGGTGCATGTAAACAATTTTTTTCAAGTCCACATGTAAAAATGCATTCTTCATATCAAACTGATGAATCGGTCAATGCTTACCCATATCAATGCTTAGATCTATGCAAATGGTAGTCGATTTAATAACCGGACTGAATGTCTCACCACAATCAATACCCTCTTGTTGATTAGTACCACTAGCCATAAGTCTCGCCTTATATTGCTCTAAGTCACCATTGTCTCTGAATTTGTGATAAAATAGCCACATGCAACAGATCACATTCACCCTATCCGGTCTAGGAACCAATTCCCAAGTATGTTGTTTTGTTAAAACATTAAATTCCTCATACATGACCGCATTCCAATTAGGGTCTAGTCTGGCTAATTTTGAGATTTTGGGAATTGGGGATATGGTTTGTGTGGATATGTTAAAATGGACTTTGGGTTTGAAAATCAGTGTTGGGCACGGGTTTCCATACGGTGCATGGAGGCAGGGGTAGGTTGGGTATTTTGTTGGGGAGTCGATTTCGGTTACTAGAGGTAGTGACGATGTCGGGTTATTGGCGGGGTTGGTTGACGGAGCAGGGTATTGGGTGGGTTGTTTCTGGAGATGACATCGGGTTGGTGGGGGGAAGACCTGGGTAGATCGATGTGGTGTGGTGTCCTGATGACAGTACTGATGATGGGAATGGGTGGGAGGAGATTGATGGGGTTGCAGTAGTGCGGTCTGTATGCTGGTACATGTACGGGTTTCGGGGATCTGAAAAGGGACAGGGATTATTTAGGTGGTCGAAGTGCTGGTACAATGACGGTGTTTGTGTGGGGCTGTGACGGGGCAGGTATGGTTGCCGGGAGTAGCGGCGGCCAGTGGTGGTGACACAGAGACTGGTTGTTGAGTTTGCCGGCTAGTAGGGAAGACAGTGACGGGATAGGTCGGGGAGTACGCCGATAGTGAACTGGTGGTGGCTCCGACAATCGGACTGAGAGTCATCCGATCGATTGTCGGTGGTGTCAGTGATATTTGGTGGTGACTGAACTGTGGGGGTGGTGGCGGTGGTACGACAGAGTTCGGTGAGTATGATGTGGGAGGTGTCAGGCTCATCTAGAAAGGTACAGTCTGTGTTACGGAACTTTTGAATGTTTGCAAAAGAGAAGATTGTCTCGTCAAACGTGACATGACGAGAGATGTAAATTTGATGAGTGGACAAGTCGTAGCACAGATTGCCCCTATCATTAGACGGGAAACCTACGAAGACACACGGAGTGATACGTGGTGCTAATTTATGAGGGGCAGTAGAGGCAAGATTCGTGTAGCAAAGGCAACCGAACATCTGAAGATGATCATAAGAGGGGATCCGATGGTATAGAATTTCAGTGGGGGTCATGTTATGAAGAGTACTGGTAGGTAAAATATTTAAGATGTATTCTATCATATTGACTTCATAGGCGCAAAAGGAGGGAGTGAGAGAGGCATGGAAAATGAGAGTGCGAACCATGTTATTGATGGTGCGGATGATTCGTTCGGCTTTGCCATTCTGAGGGGAGGTGTGGGGACACGAAAACCAAAAAACATGCCATTATTTTTGCAAAATTTGTAAAATATGTAATTATTAAACTCACGACTATTATCACATTGGAAAGAATTGATGGCGTTTTCAAATTGTGTTTTGATAAAAATTCAAAACTCAAGAAACTTGGCAAAAACATTCGACTTGAATTTTTGTGGGTAAATCCATATATAGTGAGAAAAATTATCTAATAAGACTAGATAATATTTATGACATAGTGAGCTAGTAATAGGAGATGTCCATAAATCAACATGAAAAATATCAAATGGAAAAAACGTAACACTTAGAGACGACTTAAAAGGAAGACTAACATGTTTGCCTAAAGGGCAAGAAAAACAATGTTGGGCAAGTTTCCCATTATTACAACAAATAGAATTATTGCTTCTAAGAAAATTAAAAATAGGAGCTCCTGAGTGTCTAAGCCTATTGTACCAAGTTGATGGAGAGATAGCAGTGAGAGAGGTGTGTAAGCGGGAGCTGGCAGCGGAAGAGGATGGGAAAGGGTATAGGTCCCCTGTTCTATTGCATCTCGTAAGAGGTGTCCCCGTACGTAGATCCTTCACAGTAAAACCAAAAGAGTCAAAATCAACAGACATGGAATTGTTACGAGTAAATTTCCTAACAGAGATTAATTTTTTAATGATGTTAGGGGCATACAGAACGTTATTTAGGGAGAAAGGCGGATGATGTGGTTGTGTATAGGTGGTACCATAACCGTTAATTGGAATGCGATAACCATTACCAACCGTAATATATTGAGAATACTTTAGACGTAATAGTTTGGAGAGATTACCTGAGGAGAGGATGAGGTGAGAGGTGGCTCCCGTATCTATGTACTAATTTTTATCGGGTTGTTGCAAGTTCAAACTGTTGAAATCCTGGCCCGAATCAGTGGGGGCTAGGCCGTTGATTGAATGTTATTGCTGGGCCTGCACGACATAGGCCTGGTGGTTTGGATTGTGCACTGGATGGGGCCCTAGAACAAGGCCTAAAATACCCGCATGTTGGAAGGGGTAATGGGCTTGCGGTTGCAGAAATGGGTAAGGGGCCCAACCGAAATGGTTGGGCCACTGGATTGTGGTCCAGCTACCAAAATTGTTGGGCTTCTGCTAGCCGGATTTGCCTCCACGTCCACAGCCTCTGCCGTCTTTACCACCGTCGCAACTTCCCCACGGTCGTTGGTTGTTCGACGGTGGCGTCAGAGTAGTGGTGGCGTCATTCATAGCGGAATTTTCAATGGCTAACGCTTTCTGATTATGGTCATCATGTTTAGCATGTCGGGTATCTTCCAAAAGTAATTGAGAACGGGCCCTGTTGAAGCTCGGTAGTGGGTCGGCTTATTGAATCATGGTGGCTAGAGTATAGTATTCGCCCTTCGGTAAGCCAGAAACTAGTTGGAGGATCATTTTTGTTTCGGAAGTTGGTGTTCCCACATTAGAGAGTTGGTCAGCAACAAGTTTCAATTGTATAATATTCGGACATGTTGGCAAAATTCTCGAGACGTGTATTATTGAACTGTTCCTCCAACTACACGACACGTGTGTGCTTGTTGTCCTAGAATATTTCCTCTAAACGTATCCATAACTCACGAGCTGAGGCACCGATTTTCATAATCATATGAAGCAAGTCATTAGAGATGGTGCCATAAATCCACCGTTTGACGATAGCGTCAAGACGACGCCATGTCGTGTTTCAAAAATCGATGGGGCGAGGGACAGAGTCATCAATATGGTCAGGCACGTTATACGTGCATGCATGAATATGAAAGAGTTCAACCCACGATGCATATTGACCATCTTCTTGATCAAGAACTAAGGAAATGAAATTCTTGATATTTGTAACGGCGAACGCCGGATGGAAAGACGAAGTGGAAGATGTTGGGGGGTTGTGTATGATGACTGTGGAGGAGGAGGAAGAAACTTGGAAGCCAAAAAGAGGAGGAAGAAAATCGGAAAAGAGAAAGAAAAAAATCCGGCAGTTGTCGGCCAAGGGGGGGGGGGGGGGGGTCGGCGGCTAGCAAGAAAAAAATAAGGGTTTCGGTGTTTTAAGGTTTGACTCTTGATACCATGTAAGATTGTATTAATCTCTCTCATATATATATATATATATATATATATATATATATATATATTGTGTACAATGTGGAATCCTAATACAATGAGGATCATATATTTACCATAATTATACAACACTAATAATTATAATATGAGGAATATTTTCTAATATTCACTAATACTTTCATCTTAGCTATAGTTTGAAATTCAAGCACCGATGAAGCCATAATATATATATATATATATATATATATAAATTGACCTACTTATAGACATAATAATATTATTTATATGCACAATATAATTTTTCGACAATAACATGGAACTAATCACTCTTTTGTCTATAGAGCCACATAGTTAGACGCCATTCGGGTATTGATTACATGCGTACGATAAAGAAATGAATCTTGTACCTAACTCAACCTTAAAATTTAACTCAAGAGACACCCATCACGTAAGAGCCCGATATGGGACTCTTCAACACCTCTCTCCCTCATGTTCAGGACTGGACATTTGGAGCGTGAACAAGTTTCAATATGAGGGTCCAACATCGAGTAACAATAATTGGGATGAGTCTTGGTTTGATACCAAGTAAAGAAATAGATTCTGGCCTAACTCAACATCAAAAACTAGCTCAAGAGGTGAGAATTCTCTAAAGAGGTCATCCATCCCGTAAGAGCCCAACGTGAGACTCTTCAAAACGTACTACTCCTATATGTTATAAAGTCGATATGAAGACACGCACCTTCTTATATCCATTACGTTTACGCAAATTTTATATCTCAATTATACATCACAAAAATTTCACGCCAAAAATAACAGTATCAAATATGAATTAATTTGTCTGAATATAGAATACAAGAGAACTAGAGAAGGTATATCTGGTCAGAGATTTTAGGGTTTGTGAGGGATGTCGTTATTAAGGAAGGTGAGAGGTACCTTCCTTTCTTACTAGATGAAATCTTGAAAAAAAATCATTGGTCTTCCTTCTGGAGCCTATGTTGTCTTCATTGTGCATGTGCTTAGAGGTCCCCATGCTGCATAATTCATATTGTATATATGATATATATGCATGGCTTTTGAAAGGGGTCTCTTAGAGATAGGTACTGTGAGGTCCCCAGAGGCACAAGCGAGTTGATAAATGGCAAGGTGATTGGGGTACAACCACTTCGACGTCGCGGGTTCGAATCCGTGTGGTGACAGTCTTTGTTGAAATATTACAAGGGTTGTTGCTGGGTTCGTGTCCCGTTGGTCCTCTCCCTTACAGGGCTGCCACTCGCGCATATCCATCGATTTACATCCCATCTGGCCAAGGGGCCTCTGATATAGATGGGGGTTTCGCCTCGGAACTTTCCCCTTCACAAAGAGATAGGTACTGTGAGCCTGTGACAGATACGACCCAAATGGAACCTCTGTCTATGCATGTGCATGGGAAGAATATTATTATATGGAACATGTTCTTTTGGCTGCTACTTGTCTCTGCATTTTCATATCAAATTATCTGATCCTCGCAGAATGCTTCAGTACTACAAATAATTTGCTAGAAAATTTAATACCTGAATGAATAATTAATTAAGAAGTTATTACATCGGATTCTGTGTCTAAATAATACTCTATTACCCCTTATCCCTTTGGAAAAATATACTATATTATACTCTTTCTATCTCAATTTAACTATTGTATATTTCCTCAAATAATTTGATATAACTCGGTCACATGCATGTTACTTCTAATAGAATATTTCTCAATATTCTTTCATTAATTGTATATCTTCTATTTCATGTAAAATTATAATTCTTTTATAATTAGGTTAATTAGTTACCTAGTTTGTATCAAAGTAAATATTATTGTAACCTTATATATATATTGTAAATCATTCATCAATAAAATCAAGGAACATATTCCTTTATGGTATCAGTAGCCTAAAACTACAAACCCTGCCCTAGCTGCCGATACACCTTCTCGACTGCCACCTTTTTTTCCACGTCGGCACCTAGCCCACGTCGGAACCCTAGCCGCCGGCCTCTCTCGGCCGCCCCCTCTTTTCCCACAACGGAACCCTAGTTTTTCCGGCCATTCTCCCTCCATATTCCTCCTAAATTTCCTCTTCCATGGCTGACAAAACCAAATTTCATCCGGCTCTTGCCGTAAACAACATTAAAAACTTCATCCCTGTGACTCTTTGTATGGAAAATGGTCAATACTCCTCGTGGGCGGAGCTTTTTAAGATCCATTGTCGTGTTTACGAAATTATCGACCATATCATCCCTCCCACGCCAAAGTCCACAGACGTACCATCGGCTTCGACTTCTGATGATGCGCTATGGTCTCGTTTGGACGCAGCCGTCCTCTAGTGGATATACGACACGATATCTAGTGATCTGTTGCACACCATCATTGAGACTGATGCCACTGTCCACCAAACGTGGGAACGTTTGGACAGGATTTTCCACGACAACAAAACTCAACAAGCGTTATACCTTAAAAATCAGTTCAAGGACGTTCATCAGGACGATTTCCCAAACGTGTCTGCCTATTGTCAAGAACTTAAGATGCTTGCCGACTAACTCTCCAACGTCGGCGCACCAGTCACTAATAAGCGATTAGTCATGCAACTTATTGTAGGTTTGAACGAATCCTATGACGGCGTTGCCACCATCCTTCAGCAATGCACGTCGTTACTTTCATTTTATGAGGCCCGTTCGAAGCTCATCTATGAGGAAACCCAGAAAATTAGCACAACACCACTAGAGTCAGCATTGCCGATGTCGCCCTCACCACCACCGTCGGACTCTCTGTCGATAGCATGGCCTCCCAGTTCGGCAACCAGAACCGTCGGCTAGAGAACCTACAACAGTCCGCTTCCTCCCATAACAACCGTCGGAACAGGCATTCCAGCAAGGGCCGCGGCGGAAGAAGTTTTGGCAACAACGGCGGTGTGAAGAGGCAGTTCCCGCCGATCGGAAATAGCCAGCAGTGACAGCTGTCTCCACCGTAGGCTGCCTACCCACAGTGGGCCGCATGGGCTCCACCGTCATGGACCTTCCCTACTTGCCCGTATACGACATCCTCGTGGACTCCACCTCAGAACCGACAGGCCCAACCTGGCATACTTGGCCCACGTCCACAACAGGCCTACGCAGCACAGACCCCCCCCCCCCCGCCATCGACTTTTGCACTAACTGACATTGAGGCAGCTATGAGCACAATATCGCTCAACACTCAAGATGAATTGGTATATGGACATAAGCACAACATCTCACATGACGACATCATAAGGTACTCTCTCGTCTTATTCCAATTTGAGTAATTTAAATCAGAATATTATTATTGGTAGTGGACAAGGCATTCCCATCCATGGTTATGGTCATTCCTCCCTATCCCCACTACATCCACCACTAATCTTAAGGTTGGGTTTCCCTTGACTTTGATCCTTTTGGTTTTACTGTAAAGGATTTTACGACAGGGAGATGAATAATGAGATGTGACAGCACCGGAGATCTCTACCCTATTTCAAACGCCGTCAACAATCCATCCTCATTTTCCTCAACCTTTGATGCTCTTTCGTCTTCCTTATGGCATTCTAGATCAGGACATCCGGAAGACTCTGTTTTACACTCCCTTAGAAAAAATAATTTTATTAATTGCAACCGTATTTCTAGGACTCATATATGTGAATCTTGTATTTTTGGGAAACATGTCAAATTACCATTTTCTGCATCCACAAATTATACTTTAATGCCTTTTGATATCATACATAGTGATTTATGGACATCCCCTATTTTGAGTACGGCTGGCCATCGATATTATGTGTTATTTTTGGACAATTATACCAACTTTCTATGGACTTTTCCAATTGGAAATAAATCCCAGGTCTACCCCATTTTTTCTTCATTTAGTGTTTTCGTAAAAACACAATTTGAAAAAAGCATTAAATGTTTTCAATGGCAGGGAATTAGATAATAACCAATACAAACAGTTTTGCTCCAAAAATATTTTTACCTTTCATTTTTCCTGCCCTCACACATCCTCCCAAAATGGTAAAGCCGAACGAAAAATCGGAACCATAAACAACCTCATTCGTGCCCTACTTGCTCACGCCTCAATTCCCCCTCAATTCTGGCATTACGCACTCTCCATGGCCACATATCTCCTAAACATAATCTCAAACAAGTCTCTAGCTCAATGGTCGCCCACCCAAGTTCTATTTCGTAGGAATCCCTCCATCCAATACTTGCATATTTTTGGATGTCTTTGTTACCCTCTCCATCCGACCACTCACAAACTCCAACCCCGGTCTTCTCCGTGTGTGTTTCTGGGTTACCCTGCCAATCATCATGGTTACTCATGCTATGACTTGTCGAGCCGTTAAATTATTATTTCACGTTATGTCCTATTTGATGAGTCTCAAATCCCCTTTACCTCTCTACACTCGCCACCTCGACATTCCTACGACTTCCTAGATGATGGCCTAAACCCTCTTCTAATTCATCATTTACATAGTCCGACGTCCCAGACCCTGGCACCCGCCATCACCTCGACTAGTCCGGGACTAGCTGCTCATCTGGTTCTGCCGACGGTGGCCCAGAACAGCCCACCTCAGGGTGATTCCACAACCACCTGTAGGCAAATCGAGGTTCGGCCAGCCAATACTGTCACCCCTACCCTTCATCCTCTTCCCTGCAGTCCTGCGACAACCCCCCCCCCCCCTCTGTCCTGCATCCCGAGACACACTCTCAGATCATGGAAACCCGTGCCATACATGTAATTCATAAACCTAAACGGTTGTTTAAGCTTTCCGTTTCAGTTGTCCCTTCCCATGTCCCTCGTAACCCGAAGGATACCTTATCCGATCCTAATTGGAAAGCCGCAGTGATTGACGAATATAATGCTCTTATTGATAATAAGATGTGGGACCTAGTACCCCGTCTACCTGATGCTAACATTATTCGTTCTATGTGGATTTTTAGACATAAAAAAAATCTGATGGTTCTTTTGAGAGGTACAAGGCTCGTCGTGTAGGTGATGGCATGTCTCAACAGGTGGGAGTGGACTGTGATGAAACGTTCAGCCCAATCGTAAAAGTCGCAACCATCCGGACCGTCCTCAACATTGCCATATCCAAAGTGTTGGTCATATTCATTCCTGGAGTATTAAATTGAGGAAGAAGACAGTGATTTGGCATAACTTGATAAAGGGAAATATTGAGATAATTAAGTCTCCACTTTCCTAAAAAGAAACTTTTTTTTCTACATCATCCAATCAACTTTTAGTAATATTATAGCATCAATATATTCATTAGGCCCATCGTTTTTAGTGGAAGAAAACTAAAATTAGTAAACCTATTTTCCAGTTTGGACTGTAGTTGATGGGCCAAAATGGGGAAAAATAAGTCGTCTTTAATGTATTAAATATTTTCCCCTTGTTGTTTAGTTAGTTTAGATTGTACTAAAACTATCAACTTCTTGTTCTATTACTTCGTCCATTCCATTTTATGTGGATGTATTTGACTGGATTTTTTTTTAAAAAAAAGAAATGAATAATTTTGGAAACTTATGGTGGTAAACATGTTTTAACACTATGTATGTGCTATAGTAAATTTAAAACTTATAATCTTAATTCTTAAACATGCTATAGATCAATTTGTGTGGTTATAAAAGTTTCTTATTAAGAATAAAAAAGAAATTTAACTTTAAGTTGTATCCAAATCTAAGGAGGAGCCATTCTTTTTGAAATAGAGTTGTAAAGAAATATGTTCTATAAATTGAATCAAAGGAATATGGGATTGGAAAGAAGGGAACAAGAAATTAGTTGCGCGGGTTCTATACCTATCGTGAAATTAAATTACCCTATTTTGTAGAGCCATGTATACACCTAGGACCAGAGCTAGTTACTAACCATTAGCTCATCTCAGCAGGAAGAAAAAGATTTCTTTGAATATGGATATGTACATGGGTGGGTTGAATTGAATTTAAGTGTTTTAAAATAGGCCAAGTTAATAAATGACATGTCCAAAAATTATTAAGCTGAAAGGATTGGGCTGAAATGGGCTAAATATCAGATCATAACCAACACGCCTAATTCTTACTAAGTTTTAAATTTTTTATTAGTTTTCTTATAATTTGTTTGAGTACCTAATAAAAAAATTGTTATATTATGATTATATATAACATATCAAATAAAAAAACTATCTTTTAAAAAATATTTAGACAGTTTCTCATTGGCCAATATGGACCACATATCAACCCAATTTTTAAACGATGATTAAGCTGGTAAAAATAATGAGTTGAGTTAATGAAATAAGTGGGTTATTAACCTGCATAAACCTAAATGAGTTAGGCGGGTCATGATTTTATTTGCTGATTTTGCCACCCCTACTCCCTAGTGCATGCTTATGCGTTTGGTGAATTAAATGTCAACTTAGATGATGTAGCTAGCCTGATGATAATGATTTCAATTAAGACACAGTGTGTGTCATGGTTCATGAGGGAGGTTTGCCATGATTCATGAGCCACTTACGTTAATACTGACAAGAAGAAATGGAGAGAAAACAAATTGGCCAACTACTTATGTTATGTTATGTATTTCCAAAGATAGAAAGCCTCAGGACTCGTGAGTCTTGACATCTTGCTTACTTTTTCTTGCATAATCCTCACATATCATATGATATATATCAACCTCTGTGTGTGTCTGAAGCGATATAAGTAGGTGGCTGGAAATACGCACCGCAATAATAGCAAATATAGCATGCACTTAAAATATTAATCATTTCACCATTTTTTTTTTCTGGCACAACTATACCGTCCAAATTCCCAGCATAAAAAGAGTTATATGCAAAAATTATACCTTGTAGTAATTTTAAAAAAAAATTCTAGCTGAACACCAAAAATTGACTGAGTATTTTTTTTTCGGTGAATTCTTACTTCCAAACACTTCTTGTTGTTGAAATCAAGTAGTACTACGTCCGTCCATAATGTATAAAACTTAGTTTTGATTTGGAAGGCTTTGCTTTATTTATTTGGCTCTAGCACGAACAATGATTTGTTTCATTAATAAATAAATATTATAGATTTAGAATGAGAAAGTAATTACTAATCACCAGAGTTAATTATTAAACTGAGAAATAGTAGACTATAGTTTATCTTGATATTATTATTTTTTTTAAAAAAAAGTAGTTGACTCTGGAATTTGATGTACTTCAACAAAGGATTGGATTTGGGAAAGGGCTTCAGTTGGGTGACTGGTATTTTTGCCCCGAGATTTTAGGAAACAGTCAGCCTACAAACAGAAACTTGGGCCATTGAACAAATTAGATAGACTATTTAGAATATAAGCCCAAGTGCACAACTTTCTCTTGCCCTATACGATTCTTAAGTTTGAAAATAGGCAAATAACCACTTTTCGATTAATAAATAACTCTTGTTTCAAATCTTTTCAATGTTTAGTCAAATTTTAATTAAAAAAAAAATTACACAAACCCTAACTAAAATACAGAAAAACTTCAAAAAATTTACTGAAATTTAAATATTTATCAACTTAAATTTTTGGAATTTGTTTTGGATCTATCTTGTTTGAACTCCTGAAGTTTCACTTAAAGCAGTTCAAAACTCCATAAAAAGTATCACAGAGTTTGAAAAGATTTATAAAGAAAATGATTTTTTCAGTAGTTGTTTCACTCATTGTATGAGGAGGTATTATGAGTAAAATAATCATTTCATTCATGATATCTTTTTCAAAACTTATATACTTTATTACTGTTTCAAACTCCATGAAAAAATCCTGAAATTTGAATTGTAATAAGTTCAAAATCCTGGAGTAATAAACCTAGCCTTTATAAATGCAAACTGCATAAAAAAGATGGATGCTAGAGTTTAACTGTCACAGTTAAAACTATAAAAATAATTCCTAGAATATGAACTACATTTGAAGTTCCATAAATTTCTGAAACTCTGACATTCTGAAGTTGTTCCGTATTTTAATTAGAAGTACCTTTTAAAAAGTTGTTTTCGTCTAAAATGTTATTTCTCAATTTCATTTCAAACAATGACTAAATAATTACAAGCAATCTAAACACGGTTAATCCAGACTAAATTTTACATTCATTAACTGGGTTTCATTTGGGTTGAAAAAGTTGGGCACTACTCTGCCGGGAAAGACTAGGGAAAATGCGGCTAACAGAAGCTATATATTCAACGAGTGAGGAAAACTTGGCATCAAGCTAATTTTGGAACCCATTTGAACTCGATGTGGTTAAATCAACTTAACTAAAGTAAGACATTTAAATTAATCATCCAATGATTTTTATTCAAATAACTTTTTCTGCTTATAAGTTAAAATCATATAGGCCGTTAGTCTTACTATGTATTTCTTTACAATCTTTTGTTACCAAAATATAAAAGACAGCCCATGTTTGTTTTTTTTTTGGAGTAATAATTCAAATTCCATAGGAATTAATTCCAAGGGGTGTATTCTTCTTATCTCTATTGTTTCATTTTATAGCGTAAGTCATGGCAAAGTAACTCAAGGATTGTACGCCTAAACAAAAGTCATTTTTTGCATCCCGAATTTAACAAGTGAACCTTGAGGACCCTAATATTCCATTATTGTAAAAAATAAAATGAGAGACAGCCAGCTCTATGGAGAATTAATGCTATTAAAAGTGGATAAATTCACAAATAACCAATTTTTTGTCTTTGTAGTTGAAAAATAGTTACTGCCTTGCAGTCTGAAATTTCACAAATGGAATTCTTGAAAACTGTCCTTGTCTTTAGAATCACTTGTAAAATTTAAAATTTCAAAACAATGGTTATTTTAAAAAAATCAAGAGTCTTTCAGAAACAATCTCTCTACAACATACTTTCTACCCTCCGTGAATTCTAATTGTGGGATTACACAAGTATGTTGTTGATGTTGTTGGTTATTTTTCAAAAATAAACGAAAAAATGATCACTCGGTGCTAATTCCACATTAAAAACTCATAACTATAGCAGAGATGTACCTTGGTACATAACATCTTACAGTACTTTCAAACTACTACAACTCGCACATGGCTTAACAGCCAGATACTGCAATCTAGCCCGACACATGATTTGCTAGTACTATCTCATAAGATATGATGAAATTAAATAAGCTAGGTCCACACACTAGACACTTACAAACAAGATGAAAAAACAATTAACAATTAAGGGCACTTGGTCTTGTTAGCATGGGTGGTCATTTCGGTGTAACATTTGCCACACATCTCTCTGTTACCAAAGGTCCCTGGTGGCACACATTTACACCTTACACAACATGTTCTACATGCCCTGTTACATACATTGGGTCTCGAGTGTAAACTGCATCTGTATTTGCACAACCCTCCACAATCTAACTGGCTTGGATGTGGAGCTGGTGCTGGAGCTAGAGCTAGTTCCCCATTGTTCAAGTATTTTGCAACCTTCAAAACTGCAGTCAGTAAATAAATTTTAGGAAAACTAGTTCAATTCAGCCAAAGTTATTTATCAATATGATCAAAATATACAAAATCTATACACTGATTATGTATGTTATATGTATAGGTACATGTATGTATATTATACGGTTAAATATATAAAATCTATACATTTTGGTCATGTTTTGTATACAATATCACTCAAGGCATTGGCGTGTAATTTTCCCCTTGGTGTTTGAAGAAGGGATGGTCAATTGATTGAGGATAGTAATTGGATATATAAATGGCTTCATCTTCAATTCAATGAGTGAAACATCAGAGTTGTGCCCAATTTTTTTGATTTAGAAAATGGAACTTTTGTCTCTACTGGGTTATATGAGTCTTTAGCCTTCAAAAGAAGTTCACATTCTTCAAAGTCGACATCTAATGTAGTACTTACTACAACAAATCACAATTAAAACTCACCTTAAAACCTTTGGCTAGTCAATAGACGTTTTAGAAAGGTAAAGTGTTTTAAGGTTTCACATCGGATATACAAGAACATCCAATATTTATATATCTAAACGTCATGCAACACTTTATTCATTATTATGTGATATGTATTGAATCTAATTATTTGCACCTTATCTCAATTTTAGGCCACTTTTAAATTTTATTCCTGTTAATAGGCTAAATTTCATCGTTAAAAGTTGTCCGATTAATCATAAATATTTCTTTTTGTATACAAATTTAGCGTAATGAACTAACAGGACAAAATTCAAAAAGTTGACAAGAAAAACTAATTGTGCAGATGCACCTATTACATGTTCACCTCATTTCATGAGGTATCACAACCAACCTTGTTGAATGTTGTCACACTTACAAATCTTAATTAAAGTTCAATGAAGCAAGACATTTTAAGTTAATGTAAAATCAAAGTGTGTACATAAAAAAAGACATCCGAAGGTATTTATGAAGATCTTAAGACCACTACTCCGCATCTGTTGGACTTAAGATGTCTAACCTCTTTTGACATTAGAAAGGAAGGTGCAAAAATAAAAGAGAGTGATGACTTGGCTGGTCACTGTAAATTACTGTTCCTCTACAATTCTGATAATGAATCCGTATCTTACCTTTTTCCTACTTAAATATAAGACTTAATTTATACATAACAAATTACAAACTTCTTACTCCTTTGTCTTAATTTACTGTCCTAAAAAAATGCCATATTTTTCTTTTTATAATTAGAAAACTTAAATTAAAATTTCTCTTTTATCCTAAATGAAATGATTATTTCTACACAAATGACTAAAAATTGTTTTAGATAGCACATCTCAAAAATATTCCTTTCGTTCTTCATTTTTGTGATTATTACATAAATTAAGACAGAAGGATTAACATTTACCACTTTAACTTGGCCCTATCATCACTATTCTCATCACTATACTTGGGGAGACATCATATGGAAAATTTAATTTATTCACTTGCAGTTCAGTTAATGTGATCTTCAAACATCCCCGTCAACCGAACCATCAGAGGTGCATTTATTTCATTCGAACCACGGGATAAAACGTGATGTTTGTGAGGTATAATTCGGTTTCCCACTTCGTCTGTTCCAAAATAATGACTCCTCCCTTTTTCTAAAAAAAATATTTAATCAACATTTTCAATTTACCTTGAATGACACAAGTTCTTGGGACACTAATTAGCTAGCATTTGGCCATAACTATTGGATCAGATTTGAAAGTCTTATCTTCAAATATCTGTTTGACCATAAATTTTGAAAATGTCTTAAAAAAAAATTCAAATTCCAAAATGAGTCGATTAGGTTTTGGACTTCCAATCACAAAACTTCAAAATTTTCAAAGTAAAATGCATGTTCAAATACAATTTCTAAGTTTCAAAAATCACAACTTAAAAAAATTAAATTTTGATGTTTCAAACTTCAAAATCTATGGTAAAACGGGAGCTTAAGTACCCAAGATGAAAATATGTTGAATTTGTAAGGATACTCAAATAAAACGAGAAATTTAATACTTTAGTTGACTTACATTTTACAAATCTTCCTAAATTAATTAGAGTATGGCCAATAAAAAAAGTCACATAAATTGGGTTGGCTGGTTGGGTCAGAGGGAGAAATAGTGGTTAAGCAGCTGAAGCACAGCCACTTGCTTGAGATTGTAAATGCAGGTCTGTTGGTATTCTTCTCAGGTATTGGCACTTAGAAGAACAGTTTATAGCTCTTAAGAAAGTTGGAGTCCAGCGCTTCAAATAAACCAAAACAAAAAAGAAAACTCACCTATGTCTTGAACTAGCTGCCTATTGGCTCCTCTGGTAAGAACCTGAAAAGGAAAAAAACAAAAAAATGTCTAGATAACGAATAGTTCTCCTATACCATGACAAGATTCATAAAAAGGAACCAAGTTCAATTATTTAGGACCAAAATCAAGGAAATATGAGATGGAAAAAATGAGAAGGATTTGTTCCATTTTGTTTTACATCATTTTCTTATTAATCTGTTTCGAAAAGAATGACAACGTTTCTATATCTTCTTAATCAAAAACTTTAATAACACTACAAATATGTTATGCATGTTTAAGAAAATAAGTTTTAAAAGTCCTTCAAACAAATTTTTTGAGACGGGGAATACTAAAAGAAAGAAGAGAAGTTATGATTTATGAATAAGTTAGACGTACACGAAATGCCTGGCTGAGGCCAACATGCTGAGATTCGTCTTCTTCAACTTTGAGATCAGTTAAAGAAACCTGCATGCATGGATCATATAATAGTAGAATATATATAGTCACTCAAAAAAGAAATGTAGAGAAAAATACCAGGTACTACCAGTAAGCTAAGTGGTGTAGAACATGGGCGGAGCCACCTTAGGTGAAGGGCTGCACACCCTTTACCGGAAAATTATATGGTGTACGGAGGTTAAATGTTACTTCATCTTAAAAAGATTGTGTTGTTTTGATTTGACACATAATTTAAAAAAGTAGAAAAAAAATTAATCTTGTGTTCTTAAACTAAAGATGCGACGAATGTAAAAATGACTTTTAATTTTGTGATCTTAAACATCTCACGTAAAAAATTTAAAATAAAAAAAGTTAGACAAAAAAAATGCGTTCTTTTTTAAACGGATTAAAAAAAAAAGTAAAACAATCTTTTTAAAATGGAGAAAGTAGTTATTATGCGTATATATTTAATTTTTGCATACGCTTAATACAAGTCATAAGAAAATTTGTACATCAAATTCCTAACTCCGCCACTTGTGTAGAATAGTATTTACCTGGGCCTTAACACCCAAAAACAGAACAAAGAGAAGCACTACACGAATTGCCATCGCCATCGCCATAGCCATGAGTATTAACACAGCAGCTCCTTAAAACTCTAATCCCACACAAGCACTCAAACTTAACTATAAAGACTCCAGTTGAGCCCTTTTATAGTTGAACATCTCTTCATTTAATCATGTGTGGGGACCCTCGTTAATAGTATCCTCTGATCTCTACATGCTACCTAGCTGTGTTTAATGTGCATTACTATTACAGCTGTTTCCCCCATCGACTATTCTCTACGTTTCGAATCTCGAGCTACAACAATTCTCTCACATTTAATTTAACCATCTAATCTTAAGTATGCCGAGCCCGTTAGCGTGAGCTTGTAACCAAGTGCGGCATTAAAGTGGTTTGGATATTGATAAATGGGTCAGTAATATATCAGGTCCGTTTAGCCTCTCGAGAGGCCCCACACAACGGAAAATAACCAGTGGTCCAAATGGCGCCATCTAATCATATTTTGCTAATTGTGTTTTGTTGGAAGATTTTTGCTCTATGGTACTTTATAAAGCAGTACAGGAAGTATATAACTATTACAAGTATTCGAAAGGATAAACAAAGATTCAATAATTCAACTAGAAATCTGAAAATTATAATAGAACCACAAAACTGAAATTACAATTTTGTTGAAAACGGAAAAATGGAAACTGTTTTTGCTTAGTCGAGTGTGGCACTCTGTCCTTAAGACAATATTGCCCCGTATGTATCCTTTATACGTCCTGGACAATTTGTCTCCCAAGATAAAACAAAGAATGGAACACTTGAGCAAAGGAAACTCAAATGCTACCGTGAAGAATATTGAGTAACGAAATGATGCTTGGAAATTGTAGGAAGAAAACTGTTTTGGTTGTGTATTTTTGTGTGTTGTATGAACTGTTATTAGTAGTGCTCAACAATGGTGTAAGGGGGTGTTTATATAGGTGAGGGAGGGGGCTGAAAATCGCCTCCATAATGCCAAATAATGGCCATTATGGAGGTAGTAAAGCCGCCAACATAAATGGTGAAAGACCAACGGATTTGGCCATTATAGGAGGAGTAATTCACCAAAATAAATGGCTGAATTGAGTGCTTGGCGTTTCTGCTTTGACTGTCCAAATTCTGACGTCCTGGAAACTTCAGGGACCAAACTGTACATCTTGAAACTCCAGGGACCAAACGGTACATCTGAAAGAATTCTGGTCCGAACTGTACATCTGGAAACTTCTAGGATCAAATTGTACTTTTGGCAAAGTTCTCTGGCCCAAAAAGATAATATCAGAAGACCCACAGCCCATGACCCGTGAACCCGTGAACCCGGAACCCGGAACCCGGAACTCGAAACCGGACCGGACCGGCCGGACGGGCGGGCGGCAGCGGCGGCGCGCGTGTGGTCTTTCCTTGAACCGAAGCACATCTAGGTCCTCCCTCCTTTAAACACATCGGATACCCCTTGGGGTCCCAAACCCCAAACCAATTTCGAGTCTTATATACACAACAATTCTTTCTTCCTCTACCAATGAGGGAGAATTGAACACAATACCACACTTTCCATGCTTCAAACACCTTACTTCGTGGACCAATATCTCTTTCATTTCTCAATGAAATTTGACGATTCTTGGCATATCCACTAGATCTGCAAAAATCTCCCAACACCTTACTTCGTAGACCAATATCTCTTTCTTACATGTCAAGAATAAATATTAAATGATTTCTGATTTAAAATGGATTAAAGTAAGGAGGAATATAAAATTAATTTATATTCCTTACGCTTTAAAAATTAAAAGTTTAATCTCTTCTTCTTTCCCGTTTAAAGATTGGACTTTGTAAACGACTTAAAAAGATCCGTTCTTTTAAGTGTAATTATTAAAAGTGTGTAAAGTATGTTCGCACATACGATGGAGAAAGATCCACTATCGTGTGAAAAAACGTTACCACTCTTAAGTAAGCGCCAAGAATTATCTGGGCACCCAATCATAACGGAAGAAGTCTAAAAGTTAAAGACGTTGAGCCTGTCACACTATTTGGCGAAGATCCTTCATAGGATGATGTTGGACACTCAGTCATACAAAGCCTCCGGGCGACTGGAGTGGGCCAAAATTCCTTTGATATGATGATATTGGACACTCAGTCATATAAAGCCTCCGGGCGACTGGAGTGGGGCCGGAATTCGTTTCACAGGAAAAGTAATGGACACCTAGTGTGGTGGGCCAGAGTTTCCAGGTCTTAAATGATCTGAAGGCCTAAAGAAAGGCAGAAAAGAAATTGGACACTCAGTCTACAAAGCAACTGCAGTGGGCCAGAGTATCCAGGTCACATAAGATCCGGTTACGCCCTAACCACGGGCAAGAGGTTGTTCATGTGAAGCAACGCCACCTCTAAAGTAGAAGGAGTTGGAGAGGTTGTCCTCAATAGGACTTAAGGGATTGGGATCACTCTAAGATGAGGTGATACATATCCCAAACTTGGTTTAAGGGACGCTGTTGGTCAAGCGTTGTTGGGAGATTTTTGCTCTATGGTACTTTATAAAGCAGTACGGGAAGTATATAACTATTACAAGTATTCGAAAGGATAAACAAAGATTCAATAATTCAACTAGAAATCTGAAAATTACAATAGAACCACAAAACTGAAATTACAATTTTGTTGAAGACGGAAAAATGGAAACTATTTTTGCTGAGTCGAGTTCAGGGATCAAACTGTACATATGAAACTTCAGGGATCAAACTGTACATTTGGCAGAGTTCTCTGGTCCAAAAAGATAATATCAGAAGACCCACAGCCCACAGCCCATGACCCGTGAACCCGGAACTCGAAATCGGATCGGACGGGACGGGCGGGCGGCGGCGGCGCGCGTGTGGTCTTTCCTTGAACCGAAGCACATCTAGGTCCTCCATCCTTTAAACACATGGGATACCCCTTGGGGTCCTAAACCCCAAACCAATTTCGAGTCTTATATACACAACAATTCTTTCTTCCTCTACCGATGAGGGAGAATTGAACACAATACCACACTTTCCATGCTTCAAACACCTTACTTCGTGGACCAATATCTCTTTCATTTCTCAATGAAATTTAACGATTCTTGGCCCTACGGTTATCTACGTACTTAGTAGATCATGCATGTGTGAAGAACCGGATTCTCCAACATACGTAACACTAGTGTTTAAGCCGTTAAAGTTGGTCGGTCGCAACTCCCGCCAAAAGCTACTTTCCAACATGTTTGACTACGGAGAAATTTTAATTTGAAAAACACACTTGTACTAAAGTAAAACAAACGCCACTTAAGGATTCTGAGAAAACATGTGTTCTCATTTAAATCAGGAATTGGAGTTACGATATTTTTATTTGGTACTATTTCCCACATATATGACCGAGTCATATGTGTGAGAAAACATGTGTTCTCATGCTTCTAAAGTGCCAACTTGGCACTCCCAAACATTTTCTTTAAGATGACATTTCATTTTCTTGTGATCAAAAGAAAAAGGTAAAAAAACGGAAATCTTTGATATGAGCGCCATTTCAAATTGGCAAATTGGATTTCTTGACGATATTTTGGAATTTAAATATGAGTTTACATTATACATATAGTTAGAATAAGAAAATTTTACTGCTTCCATAAAATATGCAATTTAATCTTAAATAAGACAAATTACTTTCTATAATATTTAATTTTCCTTCAGATGATATTTCATTTTCCTTGTGAATTGTGATCAAAAGAAAAAAAAAACAGAAATCTTTGAGATGAGCGCTATTTCAAGTTGGCAAAAGTTGAGTTTTTTTTACTATATTTTAGAATTTAATTATGATTTTAAACTATATACATCATTTGTTTAATATATTTTTACTATTTTCATAAAATATGAAATTTATAATCTTAAAAATGAGACATATTACCTACTATGATATTTAAAAGTAACATAATAATGAGAAAAAAGTCATATACTAATAATTTATATGACTTAAACTCTTTGAAATTAGTATTATGCATTACTATCATATTAGGATCCTATGTAGTGGCGAAACCACATTTTTTAGCTAAGAGTTTGGCAATTTAATAGCTTCGGCTCAAACCTCATATTTTGTGTAAACAAAATCATTTAAAATGTATAAATATGTTTAGGATTCAATAAAAATGTTACTATAATTTAAAATTCATAAACCAAATTTTCTATCTAATGAGTAGTTTGGACATTATTTGAAATTATGAGATGAAATTATGATGATTTGAAGTTGAAGTTTTATTTGAACATGCAATTTAGATTTTTTAAGTTGCATTTTTTCTCATACTTATGAACCCCCCCCCCCCCCCCCCCCCCCCCCCCCCCCACAAGTTGTTAAAAATCATCAAAACTTCCATAATTCTTATATAATCTAACAAAATGAGCAAGTCATAGTTTATAACAAAATAAATACGCTACTAAAAGGCCTTTTTTAAAAAATGCAATATCAATTGATCAAATTATAGTTCAATAAAATGGAAAATTGAATATGAGTTGTAGTGTATAATCATCCCACATGGTTGATAAGAATAAATTGTTATAAATATATTAATAACTTGTAAATCTTTTAATATTTGATATAATGATTGATAAACATATCTATCAATTTATAAATTTATTTTTACAAAATATAAACTTAGACGTAACTTATAAAAGTTGAAATTATAATTTGAAATCTAAAATATGTTACGATGATTTGTACACGTCTTTTGATGACGGGCCATCGTCTTTGGATCCAAAAATATCTTCTCATCACCCTGTCACTTCGTCACATTTATGGGCCGTACTTTGGGGCCTTTAATAACTCTTGATATGTATGTAAGGAGTCAGGACAATAGAGAGATCAACGAAAACGACAATGGAGCCCAATAAATAGGGGTAAAGTGGGTCGGGCGAAAATGGGGAGCCGAATGTACCTACTCTTTATCCCCAAAAGAGTAACAAAAAGATACAAATGTCAGACGCCATGAGGTCCGTACAGTTTTGTCATTTCACTTTCACATCACACTTTTTTGGAGTCCAGCTGTGTTTACCTGTTACGACACTAAATCGTGCAGATGGGCACCCTTTTTACAAGATTAGCTCTAGGAATTGTTCACTTCTATCACTTCACTATAAAAAGTTTCATTCTTTCAGTCTCATATCTTCTTTTTTTTTTGTTTTTGGTAAAAATATTCTCAAGAATTATTAGTAGCTGTACTTTTCATTATATTCCCCTTTTACATATTAATTTTGGCCTAAACTTACAAGATCTGCAGAAATAGGATCATTTAAATGTCCATTTTTTTTTAATTTTTGTGGCCGTATAAAGAATTTGTTCAAAAAGGATAGCTCGAAAAGTTTCAAAAAAGGGCCAAACCCTAATGAGTGTGACAAATGCATTATAATTACAATACAATCTTCATTCACCTTTCTTTTTAATTGCAAGCAAATCTTCAGTCTCACCTTTCTTTAGTCAAAAGTTGGCTAAATGCATTTTAATTGCAAGCAAATCTTACAATATATGCATTATAAAAAAAATCACATATATGCAGGCACGGGAGGGTCCTCACTGGTGAACTTTTGCATACCAAGGGTGGTAAGCCAAAAGAACATTCTTTGCTGCCATCCTTTAAAGTTGGCACCGGTGAACTTCGCAGTTTCTCGGCGGTGGCACGGCGGTACGGGTTGTAGGAGTAACCGTGGTGCAAAGTAATTGCAGAGGTAGTTCCGGTCTCAATTGCCATTATTCGTTTGTCACTGTCAAATCGACAAACTGTTTTAGTTAATAAAACCAGAATAGCAATTCAATCACAGACTTAAACGATGAAGATTTTATTTCTTCAAATTGCAGTATAATTATAAAACTTTAGTATTCCAACGAAGTTTTTATATCTTCGAGTCAGAATACTAATATTCATATGGAGTAGAAAACTGCACAAGTTTTAATCTCCAAACCAGAATGCAGCAACGATGAAGTTTTTATGTTCTTCAAATCGTTGTACACTAGTATATCACACAGAATAGTAGTACTCCAAATTTCGGTAGCGGCGAACCACTCAACAGTAGTATATCACACAGAATTTGTTTATGCAGAAGAAGAAGAAGTTTGTGTTGTTCAGAAAATTCGTAAGTAATATTCGAGGAATCAAACGAATTTATAGCCATGGAAGTACTGTTTCTGAAGGTTTGCAACCTTTCTGAACAGCCACTGAAAATGGTGGAAAATTTAAATAAGGAAAAGAAATCGGGTCGCGGGTCAGGGTCACTAACGGGTAGGATTGGATAAGTTAATTAATTTAATTAAATAATGATTAATTAAATAATTAAAAATTAAAGAAAATTTGGATCAATCAGATCATTTGACCAAATCCAAATCCGAAGCCGAAGCCGAAGGAGCGACGACGACGGCGCGAGGGGTCCTTGCCCCCTCAACCCTTTTACTGACAAGAAGGAGTAATTCTACTTATAAGTAGAAGAACTTTTCTTTCCACTACCGATGTGGGACAAATGCTTATTTTATAAAGCAAGAGGGAACTCCCACTTTTCTTTCCACTACCGATGTGGGACAACTCCCACTTTTCTTTCCAATCATTTCCCATTCACCAATATCAATACCCAACACTAGCTCCCACTAGTTTCTAACATATTAGAATGAAGTGAGGAACATGACACTTGTATGACATCCCCAAACCAATGCATGGAACTTTTCCTAGAGGAGTTCATATTATGGACTCCAAGATTGCTCCAACAGTGAAATGGCGTTTACCAGCAAATATAAAAAGAGCCTAAAGTTTCAACAGATGCAAGTACTGAGTAAAGCAGTCTTCTATGGTTCAATCTTTTCTTTCTTCTTTATTGGAGTACCCCAAATTGGTCTGACGAAAAAACTATCTGAAATGAAAGGGTTATGTCCTTTAAATTATTTTATCAATGTATTGCTAATAGAAGTTGCTTCACCTTTTTTCAGTATAATTACCATATAAGTTATGCCAGTATTAATGATGCATGAAATGAAAACAACAATCCAACAATGACAACAAGAAGTTAATACCTCTATAAAAGTGCACGAGTTAACCAATGAGAACAATAGCTGAATCAAATAGAACCAAACATAACGGGAGATGAGAAAGAAAAAACACCACATCTGAAAGAGATAATAATCCGGAAGATAGAGCAGAAATTTCTGAAACAACTTCCACTTTCTCTTCTTTTCACCATGCTCTAATTGCTAATACAAGACATGCTACAAGACAATTACCAGGTCAATAACATGATTCTTGTGGCAGCAAAGTGCTTGATTAACTTCACTCTGGCATGCTCATAATGCTTTTAAGCATATTAACAAAATTCCTGTGACAGCTATTTAAGTGTATTTTCAGCTTCCCCTTGACCTATATCTCATGAGAATGCTCTTTAATTACCTTTTGACTCTAAGATATAGTATACAAAATGAACCATTTACCTAAAACCTGTGTATCTTGTCGTTTGCCAAAGAATTTGAGGATTACATCTTTTTATATGATCGACCAGAGACCACAATATCCAGCCATACTGCATGATCTCCATTTACAGGTGTTGGCATCAACACCACAATCATCTTCACTGAAACATCGATGATCAGCACGAGTGTCAAGGATGTGGCAAGCACTTTCAAGTCGCCTTTCATTCGATTCATGTTGAATCATAGAAGCCGGACAAACTTGAAGTGACATGGCACTGGTTCGTTTTATCTGCTCTCCATTCTGCACAAGTTGAATAATTTATGATCCCTTGAACTCATGTTGATTTGTTTTTAGTTTTTACTAGTGTAAATGATAGAGTTGTGCAATCAACTAAGCTAGAACTTGTAAACAGAACAAAAACAAGAGGAAAGACAAAGGGAGACACACTTATCAACTTCACAAGAACGAGTGGATCAAGTCCTTGGTTTAGTTTTCAAGCAATGTTTTACTATATCATCAAAGTCCGTATCATATTTCCTTCAAATCTATGCAGTAATGTGCTAGAGGGGAGAACGTTTGTGAGTCGATGAGAATATGGGTAAAAAACTGTTTAAATCAGTTACCCAATTATAACACAGTTCTTATGGAAAAACATGAAAAATGAGTAACCCCTGCCAACTAGCAGTCAACCACCTAAATAAATTGAAAGAAATAATCCCCTTGATTATTTTCATTGATTGAATAGGTATATATATACAAGTTACATCTTTCCATAATACTACAAATCCTTTTCCTATTCTACTTCTAAATCCTTATTCTACCATAATTCTAACTATACAATTATGGTAGGTGTATAACACTAATTAAGGTATCCTTTTTATTACAATATACTACAAATATATATACCATATATACTACAAATATTTCTGGCCGAGAGGCCCAACTCATTCTGTTTAACACACCCCCGCAGTCATAGCGGGCGGTTTTCGAACGCTGAGACTGTCCCTAAAATCTTCAAAGAGAACCGCCTGGTAGACCCTTTGTAAAGAGGCTGCAATTTGATAACGAGACGGGACATGGCATACGCGAACTTGACCCTTTGCAACCTTTTCACGGACAAAGTGAATGTCCATTTCGATATGCTTGGTGCGCCGGTGTTGAAGCGGGTTACGAAAGGTAGATGGCACTAATGTTATCGCAATATACCAAGGTTGCCTTCGAATGGGACAATGAAGCTCCAAAAGCAAATTACGTAGCCAACATGACTCGGAGACCACATTCGCTACCCTCGATATTCGCTCCGCACCGGAGCGTGACAGAGTTGCTTGACGTTTTGCCGACCATGAGACCAAGTTGTTGCCAAGGAACATACAAGAGCGAAGTCGACCGTCCGGTGTCGGGACAACCACCCCAATCAAGCATCCGTGTAAGAGACAAGTGTGGATGTAGACGAAGGATACAAGTGCAACCCATAGTCCAAGTGTCCCCCGAATATACCGAATGATGCGTTTGATTGCATTTATGTGCTCAACCCCGGGATCATGCATGAATAAACACACTGTTTGAACCGCATATGTAATATCCGGTGCGGTAAAGGTAAGATACCGGAGGGCCCCCGCAAGATCGCGATAGCGAGTCGGGTCCTCGTATGGTGCACCGCTTGCGGCACTCACTTTGGGTTTGCATCAACCGGAGTGGAAGTGGACTTACGGGATGACATCCCAGCCCTCTCGATGATCTCAAAGAAGCATACTTCCGTTGAGACAGAAACAAGCCACCCGAATGACGCCGGACGGCAATCCCCAAAAATAACTCAACGGCCCCAAGTCCTTCATAGCAAATTCGAACCGAGCATGGCCATGATAGGGCGACGCAAAGCATCGGAGGAGGCGATCAAGATGATATCATCCACATATAACGAGAATATAGGCCAATGACGAACCACGGCGGTAGATGAACAAAGAATTGTCCGACCGCGTGTGTGAACCCAATAGTCGAAACAAAATCGCAAATCGTGTATACCTGTGCACGTGGGGATTGCTTAAGCCCATATAATGACTTCTTCAACAAACAGACATGATGAGGGCGGTTGGGATCCCCGAAACCCAACGGCTGATGCATATAGATCGTTTCCTTGAGGTCACCATGTAGAAAGGCATTCTTGACATCCAACCGATGGATTGGCCAAGTCTTTGAAAGAGCCAAGCTAAGCACGGTGCGAATGGTAGCCGGTTTGACCACCGGACTAAACGTCTCACCACAATCAATTCCAACCCGCCGAGTCTTACCATCACCAACCGTCGCGCCTTATGTCGAGCAAAGGACCCATCCGAATTCTCCTTATGAGCAAAAATCCACATAGACCGATAATATTAGTACCATATGGACGGGGCACCAACTCCCACGTCTTATTATCAATAAGAGCATTATATTCATCGGTCATAGCAATTTTCCAATTAGGGTCATTTAATGCGGACACGAGATTGCGGGGCAAGAGGGATTTAGAGACATTAGAATGTAAATTAAAATGTCTTTTAGGTGTAAAAATGCCCGCCGACTACGAGTGACCGGTCTATGACTCGAGGAAGAATTAATGGAATTTTGGGAATTTTCTGGGCTCGGGACGGACTGGCCAGCAGGCAGTGGGCCTGCTGGCCCAAATCGGTAGATGCTGGGCTCGGTTTCTGGACCAGTTCCAGAATTGGGATGGACCGGCCCAATAGGCCGGAACTGTTCCGGTGGCCGGAACAACAGGGGGCGACGATGATTGTGGGACCGGCGGGCGGTGGGCCCGCCGGAGGATTTTGGGTACGGGAGATGTCCGAAAAATTCCGAATAATATACGGGGATATTTGGTCATCCAAAAAATTATACGACTTAGGTTCGGGAGTATGAATTTTCGTAAATGGGAATTGAGTTTCATCAAAAATGACATGGCGATTGATTATGATTTTCTTGGAGGATAAATCAAAACACTTATAACCACGATGATTCGACGGATAACCCAAAAACACACACGGGGTAGACCGAGCCTGAAGTTTGTTAATTGTGGTGGATGGAAATAACGGATAGCACAAGCACCCAAAAATCCGAAGGTGAGAATAAGAAGGGTTCTTATTAAATAGGATTTTGAGGGGGGAAGAATATGTCAGACCTTTAGACGGAATTATGTTAAGAAGGTAAGTGGCCATTTGTAGAGCATGATGCCAAAAATACGGAGGTATGGAGGCATGGATTAGGAGGGTTCGGACAATGTTATTTATGGAACGAATTTTGCGTTCAGCTTTCCCATTTTGTGAAGATGTATGAGGACATGAAAACCGAAAATTTATCCCATGAGTAGCACAAATTCTGTTTAACATAAATCTTAATGGCTACCAAACATTATTGCCATCAAATTTCAAATCTAATTTTTTTTTTTTTTTGATAAAGGTAGGATAAATAATAATGTTTAGAAAGCATTGTCTAATGTGAAAGGGAAAAAAAGAAAGCTATTAATGGCCTCCAATTAAGAACATGCCAAACTTATAAAATCTTAATTACTGAATCCCATTTAAATGATTGACATAGGATGGTTTATCGAGTCTTTACTCACTTTCCACCTCTAGGTAATAATAATTAAGAAACTAAAAAAAATATCACAAAGATACAGGTACAGCAGGATATATGAACGCTGAAGGGCCAGTATTATATGTGCAACAGTGCAAGTATGTGATCTGATGCAGCAGATACAACTACTTCGTTTTAAGGACCAACTCAGGATGCACCCACTTGCCGTTGGACATGAAGAAAAAGAACACAGAAAGGAAAGGCAGAAGGACATGAAAGAAGAAACAAATTTACTTATAGAACTAGAGAACAGAGACTAATCACAATTGTTAATGGAAAGGCAAATGTACCTTGATAGAACTTCCATTACGTAGATTAAAAGCCTTGGGAAGCTTCTCGTGCCAATTGCTTCTAACTGGCAGCGGATGACCCTCAGTTGTAAATATGTAATTTTGATCAAGAAGAAACGAGTCATCAAAGAGTAGATACAAATACTTGCACCTGCAGAAATCAGACGTAAAATTATACTGCTATATGTGCATGGATGATTAGTCATATTAGGAGGGACACTTTACCAAACATCAGTCAGCATCCATACTATATGATTTGCGCGCATAAGATGAAGATACAAAAGGCTTACGTTTCTGCAAGGAAAAAACTATGCTGATGGTCTTCTAATTGCATTGTAGTCACATCCCTAATGCTGGCAAAGCCACCTTTAACTTTTGTATGTGCATTCAGAGAGTTCATTATTGATTCACCCACTTCCATATACCATGGATCTGTAACGGGAAAACTATTACTCCCTCTGTCCCAATTTATATGACACATTTTCCTTTTTAGTCAGTCCCAAAAAGAATGGTACCTTTCCTTATTTGGCAACAATTTAACTTTAAACTTTACCTTTACGCTTAACGAGATGATCTATATAACCACACAAATATCTTTGGCTTGTTTTAGACCTCAAGACTCAAAAATCTTCCTTTATTTCTTAAACTCCGTACCAAGTCAAAAACCTTCATATAAAATGGGACGGAGGGAGTAGTTTATTATTCAAGGTTTGAGAAAAGGATGTTTTTTTCAAAAACTTTAAAAGCTAAAAATGGCTATTTGAAGAAACCAAAATTATGACCAGGCAAAATCTTAAAAAAAGGAAAGAGTCAGGCACCTTTGGTTGCTTGGTATAGGTAAAATGTGGACTCTGCCAATTCAGGGCGTAAAGGATAGTATTTTTCAGTAGGATGCAACATCTGATGGTCCAGCAGATACCTAAATTATTGAAAAGGGTCCTATAAGAAAAACAACCATCACAGGTAAAACCAATTATGCTAAAGCTAGCTTATTGCAAGGCAAGCCAAGGCAGAAGCAGGAAAAAAGACAGGGAACAAAGAAGAATAGAGGAGAAACATCTTTACCTCTCTGGAAGCACTCCATATTTCTTCCACACCTTGAAAAATTCGCGATGTGATGAATTAGCTGCCTCGATATCCCCAACAAGAACCTGAAACCAAAAGAATCAAGTTGGTTTCAGTTTTCCTTATTCTTTTACATATATAGGAGAACAACGGTACATAAAAGAAAAGGTTATGCAGAAGAGGACTAAATGTCCTCATTCTTGACAAAGAACTATATCATTTTTTTTGGAGGAAGTTAAAAGCTACAGATTTTCTCCTTACCTGCAGACCAGGCCAGAATGCTTGAAGACTTGTGAGCTGCCAGTATGTTGCTATTCCTGTTCTCATGTCAGCTTCATGATACCTACATTAGGTTAAATGTTCCAATCAGGACTGACTGCTGAATTCCAGGACAAAACTAATGCATTGTAGATAATTCTCAACAGTAGATTTGGTGAAGCACAGACTACAATAAAAGAACTTCAGGGAGGAGACAGATAAGAATAAAGGACAAGGATATGGATCCAGCATTTTCTATTCCTGTTCTAGGCAATTGTCACAAGCAGAAATGGGATTACCGAGGCTAAGGCACCAAGAATCAGTTTAACTGCTAAATATGATGGCAATACATGCAACAATAAAGAATCCAAAATTTCAAATTAAGGTGTGATTATAGTACCCATGGACCATGTCTAAAATATTTCTGCACAGCAATGTAAGCAGATTGAAACATCTTCCAGATTTCATCTCTTCCAAAAAGAACGTAGGCTTTCATTAGATATTCATAGAATGGATCCACACCTAAAAAACAGCAACAAAAAAAAAAAGAAATGAAATATCAAGAGACTGCATATTGTGTGAGAGAAACAGTTGATCAAGGAAGGGTGGAGACATTATTTATCCAGGCAAATAAAAACCATGGAATCAGAAGACATCTAGACAAAGTATACGTAACTAAATCGAGAAAATGGTTGTGGAGAAGTCTCCTAAAAGTGCTCTATTTATAGAAACATACCAGCTCCAATTCCAGAAGAATATTCAATC
Organism: Anisodus tanguticus; assembly: GCA_034509755.1. Taxonomy (NCBI): domain Eukaryota; kingdom Viridiplantae; phylum Streptophyta; class Magnoliopsida; order Solanales; family Solanaceae; genus Anisodus; species Anisodus tanguticus. The sequence continues at coordinate 9,408,083 of CM067554.1, read as the reverse complement.
CACTCTCCAGTTGCAACATCTAGCGTAGTTCCAAGAAGATTTAGAGAACTCCGCATGCTCCATAACTTACGAAGAGCATGCAAAGCTGCCGTCTCAAATCATGGATCACCAGTTAAACGTGATAATGCACCCATTTCAAGGATTAGAGAACCTGATTACATGAAAACATAATCCACATAATATTATGATAAGACTTCATTGAAGGCTAGTGAAATCTATTTGATGGCAGCTATCAAGGTTCAGAGAAATAAATAAAGAGGTAAGGTAGGAAAGAAGTAATTTACCACATCCGGATGTGCTCGTTTCTGTTGTCTCGTCCGCAATTACACCATGCTGTCACATTTGCATTTAACGTGTCATAAATTCATCTTCCACAGATGCCAATGCAACATATGACCCTACTAATAATTCTACCAGAAACAGGTTCTACTCGGTATGCAAAAACTGATGCGGCATACCATTATGCAATTCATGGACTGAGCAGTGGCAGATGAGGTTCAAAAATCTTTAAAACTACTCTAAAACAAATTAGTTGCAAGAAAAAAAAATCCCATGAATCAATAGAATTTTATTCTCATATTTCTGTCACAGTGTGTGGCAATAAAGTATTAACAGAGACAAGGGAAAAAGAAAATCAAAACTTGGCTGCATAATTTGAAGTAATTTTTCATTTCAAATAATTGAAGGGATAATGCAGGCAATTGCAACTCAAGTCAATAGTGGAAATGGCCCGCCAAGCTAATGGGCTGATTTCATGTTGAATCCTAAAACTCCAATAGTTTATTAAGTGGTTCTCAGCCCCACAAGGATTTGGATATCGGGATAATTCCTAGCACATTTAAATTAGATGAGCTGACCTAAAGTCGGAACACGAATTGCAACAACGAGAGGTTTTTATCATGAAAATTATAACTTTGATAGCATCACACAGAACTGACATCTGCAGAACTAAACTGAAGCTGATTTGAACGCAAGGATAATAGAGAACTTTGAGTTGCAGGACAAATAAACATATTTAGAAGTTAATGACTCAACTAAGAAACAAAATATTAAGTGACTTGACTAAGAACTTGTCCAAATTGTAGCTCATTAAGATGCCAAACTTGATAATTGAAGGGTATATTTTTGTACTATTATTTCCTTCCTGATAAGATGGCCGTCATTATATAGAATATCTTGTTAAAATGGCAATATACAATATTATCTCTTGACCTTCCAGTAAAAGCATAGACTAACTTGTTAACCCGAAGAAGTATCTCTTTGACTTAATATATTTCCATCAAGCATTTACTTAGTTTCTATTTCTGTTATCCAGGAGTACCACCCAGAGAGGAGATTATTTCCAGCTCCTGCATATGTTGTGATCAAAATCACTTACCAAGAACATAGCAGTAAAATTGATGATACTTACCTTTAAGTTGATCCAAGCATAAGGTAATCCGGTTGGGGTATTGAAAGCAGGTAGAAAGCGTCGCCCTAAATCCTCAGCCAGGTCAAGGAATTGATTCTAATCAATTCCTTGAACCAACCTGTTTGTAGAATCAGTGGCAAGAATATGAGCAGAAACAAGTCCTCCAAGAACTCTTATGTTGCACTACAATTGGTGATCAGGAAAAAAGAAAAATTATTAAGTGAATTGAACAAAATATGACCCAAAATTAGGATCCTCCTCCATTGACTGCCGGGTAATCCTATTTAAACGTGGTCTTTGAAAGTTTTTTTCGAGAGAAAAAATTGACGATGCACAAAGGCAAGCACAATCACGCAATTACCGTAGAAATGTAAATGTGACAATGTATATATTACCTCAAATAGATTTATCCTTGCATCGACATCAAATGATAGATTTTCAGATAGCCAAATAACAGCCTTCTCAAACTCAGTGTAGTTACCCAAGATTGAGAGGCTGGAAAAGGATAAGGAAAAAAATAAATGTTGTGCAATAAACATAGTATAAAATTGGTTCTGATTTGCAAGAAGAGCAACAAATGTAACCCACCTGGACAACGATTCAATCAGAGTAAGAGCTGATCCATTGTACTGTTGTGGCAGATGTTCGAGCTATAATATGGCAACACATGGTAAAACTATTATACAAAGATAACAAGACCAGTTTTCTCCAATGACAATCTCTAAATTAAGACATAGTTACCTTCAAATTTCCAAGTTCACTTAGAGAATCTGTGTAGGTTTTGGTCAGAGGTTTCAGCTCATCATGCTGCAACAGAAATTAGACAGCAAAAAGAAAACACCTTGAGTTCATATTATCCAGAGCGTAATTGAATAGTAGAATATGGAATGCCAAATAGGAAAAAAATCAAATGCAGAGCTCTGTCTCACCGGAAAAGCATACATCATGTAGTTATCATAAGCATGGTAAAACCTGCCACGAAAGCAGAAAATTTCCTTTAACAATCTCACTTTGCAACAAGATAATCTCATTCAAGTACTAATATCCAATTGTTACCACCCTAGGAAATCGAAGTGAATCGGCTAACACGATTCAACAGGTTGAGAAAACAAACAATGAGGAAGAAGAGGAAGAAACTATAGAAGGGGGCGAGAAGAAGATGGCACAAGAAAAACTAAAACCCTTGAAGAATGGGAAGATGGGATGAAGGCATCTGGAAGCTTGAGTAAAATGTCATGGGCAGATGATACAGAAGCAAACACAGAAGAGGAGAAGAAATCGTCGGTATGGGACAATTTTGATATAGCAAAAATAGCTAATGCTGGATTTAAATTAGATTATGTTTCTCCTGATATACATGGTGAGAAACCTATATGTGAGATTGAATATGATGATATAAATACAGAATTAGAGTATTGGAAGAATGCAATTGTTTGTTATGTTCTAGGAGCATATCCCCCTTTCTCCCCCTTTCTCAGTACTGAATGGATATATCCAAAGATTGTGGGGGAAGCTAGGGATAAATAAGATATCTATGTTGAAGAATGGGGTGGTATTGGTGAGGTTTGATTCGAGTGTGGGGAAGAATGATGTCTTGCAAGGAGGAATTTATCACTTTAATAATAAACCATTCATTGTTAAGGCTTGGAACTCAGACATGGAATTTACTAAAGATGAGTTGTATACTGTGCCAATTTGGGTCAAGTTACCTGGATTGGAATTCAAGTATTGGATTCAAAAGGGTTTAAGTAAAATAGAAGCTTGATTGGCAAACCACTAATGGTGGACAATCATACAGAGAAGAAGTTAGCACTTAACTTTGCTAGGTTGGTGATTGAAGTGGATATGAAGGCTAAATTACATGATAAGGTGCACTTTAGGAATGAAAGGGGTAATTTAGTGGAGCAAAAGATCCAATATGATTGGAAACCTACACTGTGTAATCATTGCCAGAAGTATGGGCATGGTGAGGAAGAATGTAGGAAAAAGAAAGATCTTGTAACAACTGGGAAAACAGGGAAGGGTAAGGAGATGAAGACTGCTAAGGTGAGTATTGTAGTAACACCACAGATGAACTCAAGGCCTGATAAGGGGAAAAATAAAGTTGATGAACAAACCAAAACTCAACAACCTGAAGAGGAAACACAAGAAGGATGGATTACACCTTTTAATCCTAAAAGGACTAGCATAAAACAAGCTCATGGGAGGGCTCAGAAGTCTGGCCAGCAAGTGGGAATCAGCGAAAATAGGCAGGGGAGTCCAAAGATGCAGGGAGAGAGTCAAAAACAGACTTTTCAGATAGTGGAAGAAGAGTTCCCTGTCATACAGATGGGAGAAAATGTGAGTAAGAAGGGGGAGGTCCTAATACCCCTCAGGATGGTCATGGATAATATGATGTGCTGGAATGTTAGGGGCTTGAATGCTCCTAACAAACTGAAGGAGGTAAAACTCCTTTGTAATAAACAGTTCATTGGGTTGATGGGCATAGTGGAAAATAAGATTGAGATGGTGGCAGGTAAGATATTTGGAGGATGGAAGTTTATTACAAACTTGGATCAACATTACAATGGTAGAGTATGGGTGACTTGGAGGCCTAATATGTTCCAAGTCCATCAAATTAGCAGCAATGCACAGGCCATCACCAGCCAGGTGATGCATAATGCTTTACAGAGGACTTTCTTGTTGACAGTCATATATGCTTTTAATACAAGGGAAGAAAAGACATTCCATGCATGGAATGATAGAACAGAACGGTTGATAGCTACTTGGGTTAGGCGGCTCAGTGAGACAGGGAAGGGCGAACGAATTTCGAGATCAATTCGACAATGAAACTCTTTAAGCAATGATCTTATCTATGTCATTTCTCTTGACGCGATACAAAAGACGACTTTCGAGAGTCACTTAGCCCCTTGACCTCTTCTCTCAAAAAAGACGTTGTGCGGGCAAGTCGGGAGGTTACAATTCCTGTTTCAATTTCCGGGAGTGAATGTAGTAAGTGCAGACGGTGGATCAGGTGTGAACATCAACCAAAGGCGTCTTGGGGATCGGCAATAGCTAAACATTGTGGCATCACAGTTCAAGCTACGTATGGCAAGTGGAGAATTTCCATCCATTTGCTGTCTCCACTATTTGGAGACTGTAAGTACAGGTACAAATCAACCATGGATACTTATGGGAGATTTTAACTCTGTATTAAACTTGGATGATAGGATAGGGGGCAATGCAGTTAGTATGGCTAAGGTTCTGGATTTTCAGAATTGTGTGGAGAAATATGAGTTGATAGAAATGTCATCCCATGGTAGTAGATATACATGGAGTGATAAACAGGGGGATAGGAGAGTATACTCAAAAATAGATTGGGTGTTTGTCAACAATGAATGGTTGAAAAATATGTCAGTACTCAGTGCACAATACCTTCCAAAAGGGATAAGTGATCATAGTCCAGTGAAAATAGCTCAAATAGATGGGCAAAAAAATGCTAGGCAACCTTTCAAGTACTGTAATGTATGGTCAAGTCACCCTAGTTTCCTGAATACGGTGGAGGGAGTATGGCAGGAAACCATAGAAGGGCATATGATGATGAAAGTAGTGAAGAGGTTGAAGTGGCTGGAGAAGGAACTGAGAAGACTTAATGGTGAACACTTCAGAAATATTATTGTAGAGGATGAGGAGGATAGGATAGCACTGGGGAAAGCTCAAATAGAATTGCAACTATGTCCATTAAATGCAGAGTTGCAAAAAATTGAAAGAGAGAAATACATCAAGATTAAAAGATCATCTTACCTAGCTGAGATGTACTTGCAGCAAAGAAATAAAGCTAACTGGATAAAATTAGGGGATGACTGCACCAAATATTTTTTCTCAGTCATAAAACACAGGAAACTTCAGCAAGTAGTAATACAACTAAAGAATGCCCAGGATGAAATACAGACGAAACAGGAGACTATAGCTACTATTTTTGTGGACTACTATAAAGGGATGTTGGGCAAGAAAGCAGAAGGAAGAGTCTCAGCATGTGAGTTGTTGTTGAGAAATGGACATACTTTGACAGAAGTTGAACAACTTGAGCTGATCAGACCCTATACTCCAGAAGAAGTGAAGGAAGCAGTATTTAGCATTGACAGAAATAGAAGCCCTGGACCAGATGGTTATGGGAGTGGGTTCTTCCAAGATGCATGGGGAGTGATAGGAGAGGATATCACTAAAGCTATTCTGAATTTCTTGGAAAATGGGAAGCTATTGAAGCAGACTAACTCTACCATCATCACACTTATACCTAAGGTACAGGTACCACAAAATGCTAGCCAATTCAGGCCAATATTTTGTTGCAATGTATTATACAAATGCATATAAAAAATGATATGTGTAAGATTAAGGATGACTCTAAAGACACTAATAGCAGAGAATCAAGCAGCATTTGTGGAAGGAAGATCTCTGATACATAATGTATTGATATGTCATGATCTATTGAGACATTATAATAGGAAGACCTTCCCCTAGATGTTTGATGAAAATTGATTTAAAGAAAGCATATGACATGGTTAGTTTGGAATTCATTGAGGAAGCTTTGAGAGGGTTTGGGTTTCCAGAACCATTTACTGAGTTGGTCATGACATGTGTTACCTCTACTACATTCACAGTGAAGGTGAATGGAGTGGGACATGGCTATTTTGCAGGAAAGAGGGGCCTAAGACAAGGTGATCCAATGTCGCCATTGTTGTTTGTAATTGTGATGGAGTACCTGTCCAGGACATTAAAGAAGATGAGTGAACTACCAGATTTCAGATTCCACCCAATGTGTAAAAAAACTTAGCACACACTTGGTGTTTGCAGATGATCTCATGGTGTTTTGCAAGGGTACTGTGGAGTCAGTATCTAGAATTATGGAAGCATTGGACCACTTTCGTAAAGTCACAGGATTGGAGGCAAATTGTGATAAGTCAAATAGTTTTTTGGCTGGGATGAGTGAGGAAACTCAGAAGAGCATATTGGTAAGGACTGGATTTACAGTTGGCACCCTACCAATCAGATACCTAGGACTGCCTCTATCATCCAAGAAGTGGAGTAAAATGGAATGTCATCAATTGGCGGAGAAGATCACAAATAGAATCAACAATGGCTATTGCAAACAGCTTTCCTATGCAGGAAGGCTGCAAATTATAAATGTTGTGTTTTTCTCTATATATAATTTTTGGGCTTCTGTATTCATCTTGCCACAAAGTGTATTGAAAAAGGTGGATAGGAAATGCCAAGAGTACCTATGGGGAAGGAAAGGGGGGAAGAGGAAAGTATCCTTAGTGGCTTGGGAAACAGTATGTGTTCCTAAGAAATATGGTGGACTGAATATCAAGAGTTGTAGGAGATGGAATATTGCTTCAGTAGGAAAGTTGGTATGGCAGGTTGCTAGCAAGAAGGATGTGTTATGGGTGAAATGGGTACATGAAGTGTATATGAAGAATTGTGATGATATCTGGGGAGCATAAACCTCCTAAAGATAGTAGTTGGTATTGGAGGAAATTGAATTCCATTAAGGAGCAGATGAAAAATTGGTATTATAATGGGCAATACACACTCACAGCTACTGGTGAGTACTCTGTTACTAATAGCTATTTGAGCATGCTATTGAAGGAGTACTATGGAGCTCTATCCTGTTACCTAGACAGAGATTTATACTGTGGATTGCATACAAAAACAGGTTATTGACAAAGATGAGACTCCAGAAGTTGAATATACCAGTAGAAGATACAAAATGTTGCTTATGTACTATAGGGATTGATGAAACTCAAATGCATTTGTTTGGCAACTGTGCATGGATTACAAAACTAAGAAATGAGCTCTCAAAATGGTTGGGCATACTCATAAGACAGTGTGAAATTAAAGAAGGAATACAATGGATCAAGAAGAGACATTGGAGACAGTTCAAGAAGGAGATAGTTGCAGCAGTATGAGGAGCAATGGTATACCACATACATGGCAAGCAAGGAACAGGAAAATGTTTAGTAAATTGGATGTAGATACTCCCTGTCATCATCTATTCGTTGGAGAACCCAATCATAAGCCGCCACATCACCCATTCAGTTTCTTTTTTTGTGTTGCTAAAAATTAATGAAAAAAAATAGAATAGTTTTGGTTTTGAGTCATTTTATCGAATGAATGATTACTTTAATTACAAGAATCAAGCAAATTCTCCGCTATCGAACAAAGTACATGATATATGATTTTCGATAAGAGGTATCACTAATAACTTTTAAAAAAAATTCTCCATGGTAAAGAACAAATTTTATTGCCTAGAATTTTTTGGTACTATAATAATAACATAAAAGAAATATGGTGAACTTGTCTTATAAGATTTTTCTTATTTTATTATTGTCACTTAAATATTTTTCTCTATAACTGAGCAAACAAATGTGATGTAAATTGGAACTGCCCCTACTTACAATTTAATTGAATTATAATATCACAAGTTTGAAGTTTTTGGTTAAATATTATTTACTCCACACTAAGTATGTGACAAAAAAATCTGCAATATTATAGTAGAAAAAGAAAAAGAACAACAATTCAGAAGTATTCCGTTAGATACATATACACGCTGCCTAAGAATCTTACTTGTAGCCTCTTTTTTTACTAATGTTTTATTAATTCTTTTGTGAATTAAGACAATTTAATCGCACACACACTCTTAGTTTCATTTTTAGTAATATTTACTATACATTTTTGTATGGGTTCAAAATTTAATGGATATTCAAATACAAGGAAAAAAATAGTTTGTAAACTTAATGACGCCCAATGCGTGGACATATTAATATATTATCATGTAAATTATTGTTCAAAAGAAAAAAGAAAAACAAGAAACCTCCTTGATTTATGTTTTCCTTTTTCTTTTTAGACTTGCTATTAATCTTTTTTCCTTTTCTTTTAGTCATTTTTCTCTATTTAATGGGAATGTCGAGGTAGGAAGAAATAATTTTTCTTAGGAGAAAACCTTGAGGTTTGTAGATTGAAAAGGGGAGCTAAGTTTTAGATTTCTGGAACTAGCCGCAACAACAAGTGAGAAAAAGATCATCAAAAATTATGATACAGTGGTAAGTATTTCTTCTCTTAAGGCCTTAGTCAAATGTGAAAACAAAGTCGCCTTTGATGATGAGGAGTATTTTCTCTATTCAAATTGAAACGGCAATTAAACATCCGATAAGAAACTAAAAATTCAAAAAAAAGATCATTTTCTTCTTCTTCTTATAAAAATAGAAAGAATAAGAACAATGAAAAGAAAATTTTGCAATAAATAAATAAATTAGGAAAGGAAATCAAACATACAATTCATTTCTACTGTTCTCTTCTTCCTCTTTTTAGGTTCTTTATTTTTCATTTCATGTTTTATTTTATTTCAGTAGGAGAAATTTAGAAAAATAAAAAATTTACCATCTAGTCATAGAAACAAATACATCTAATTTATATTAGGCGGAGAAAATCATGTATTAACAACATACATAAATTTTAAAGTGAAATTTCCTTCTTTTTTTCGTTAATATTTAAAATATAAATTTGAAATACAATCATCTAAGCTCTAATTCTATATTTGAAAAAGTATATATTTTTATGATTTCATCAATATATACAGTTTTTTTGTTAATATTTATATATATATATATATATATATATATATATATTCACTTTCTCTTTATCTCCAATTATGTTCATCACAAAGTTTTTTTTAAAAAAAAAATCACCAATATTTTTTACCACCGCGCGAAGTGCAGTCAAATTGACTAGTTTAGGATAAATTTATACTTCAACCAAATAAGGTATAAAATTTATTTCTAACTTAATCTTGGATAATTAGTCATATCCCATCAAGATTGATACATTATTTTATTCCATTTCTTAAGTGGTATAAATTAGTCTAAGAACTATATTTTGAAATAACTTAATCCGTGTACAAAACGACACTCTCTGTGCATTTCTTTTCAAGTAATCTTTAACAATTGCATATTTGATAACTCAAGATGGAAGGTCCTATGACTATTGAGATTATATTTAATAACAGAAATCGTAGAACTACTGTCTTGCCTAGTGGCTTGTAACTAACTATCGCCGCATAAGATTAATACACTTGCGCCACTGCTTCGAAATTATTAATTAATGTTTATAACAATAAGATTAGTAGTGGATCTCGAATTAGTATGTGACAAGCTGTTTCTACTAAATCAAAAGCCTTAAATAATATCAGACAAAAAAGGGAGAAGAGAGTATTTTCCCCATAAAAGTTGCAATACATGTTAAACACTTAATTACCTAGTCATACAAAAGAGGATAAGATGCTGGATAATCACTCTGTCATTCTTTAATTTGCTAAAATAATTAATGGTTGATATTACTGGTATTCTATAATATATAAGCATAAGCCGTTAGATCTTTAAATGCACAAGTGGCTTTAATACAGAAGTCCGTTGATATTTACAGGAGGTATTTGATCTGGTGGCGGTGGGGATCTTAAACCATGTTTAGTGCTACTGCTCCTTATTATCAAAGCTAACCTAGCATTCTTTTAATAAAAGAGAGAAAAAGAAAGCTCGATAGTTTTAACTTTTAAGATGGGTGCTGTCTCAGATTTTTCTTGAACTTTTGCTTTGATGATGGTCCAGAACGTATGAATAATAAACTTTATATTAGAACTAAAACAAGATATATATTCAAAATAAGAAAATTGCAGTGTCAGTAGGTGCTATATCTTTGTCATATAAAACATAAGCACACTCAATTCTATTCCAGGACTATTAACACCTATTTTTAGATGACAACAATTTTCAATAAAACAGTTTTTTTTTCTCATCCGGTGTCCAGTACCCGCATTGAGGCCCGACTAAATCTGGATTCGTGCCGAGGAGTCTCACATTGGGGGGGCAAGACATTCCCTACCAAAGGTGACTCCGTACTCAAGGGGACTCGAACCTGAGACCTCTAACAGTTGTGTTCAGTACAACGGTTTCTTTTCACCACCCTGCATCAAGGTAAAACAGTTATTCTGCAATTGAAGTTCACCTTGGGCAGCATCAACAGTAAAATATGGGGGATGAGTGCTGTTCTGGTAGTGATATACAGGACTGAAACTGCTATGTGTACTTCCATGAATGGTGGTAGGAACATAGAGAGAGAGGTCTCGATGACTTGGAGAAGAGTAAGGGTAGACAACTCCATTGTTTCTGATTAAAGAATAAAGATAGAAAATGGAGCTAGTTCTTTTTGCTTCAAGATCCATTCGTTTCTTCTTCAGCCTCTCCTTTCGATGGGCATTCTGGTGACCTCCCAGTGCCAGTGAGTTTGTAAACTTCTTCAAACAGAAGTGGCACTCATATTTAAGCTCCGTGACAGCTGAGGAGCTCAAGTTTCTTGGGTTTTCATTTGGGTTGGGAAGAACTAAGCATTCATACAGATGGAAGTTTTTTCCACTAGTCTTTCATCTGCAAATGTTGCAGAGGAGCTTATACTCTCGTCACTTTCAGAGTTCGAAAAAATGATATCCTTCGGACAAGGATTTACCTCAGCCAAATATTCTAAGTTTTTTATCTGAAGCAGTAGTTTTGCAACAGACATTATCTGTTCTATTCCTTCCAGTCGAAATGAGATTAAAGTTGGTAGATTTTTGGTACAAGGCCTCATCCGTTGGAATGAAAAGCTCCCGGTATGCCAAATGTTTCGGAATGCTACATTTATAGGAGATGCAAAATATATTACAGCAGAACCACCAAAAGAACATGACACAGTCATGCATAGCCGACATCATGTCCAACTAAATCATTATATTATAAAAAGATTCACATAAAGCCAGAACAGGGAGCCTAGTGCAATACTGGATTGGGACTTTTTCCACTTTATCTTTGTGAGAAATTATGGGAGAAAAATATTATTATTAAATTGTGTATACACATGATTATATTGAGCCCTATTTATAGACATTACATTACAATCTTTTTTCTAGTAGGATACTCTATATGAAATTTTATTCCTATTCTAACACTCCCCATCAAACTGGTGCATACAAGTCATATGTACCAAGCTTGTTACGGATGTAATTAATACGATGAACAATGAGAGACTTAGTGAAAATATCTGCAAGTTGATCGCTCAACTTCACAAATTTTGTAACAATATCTCCGAAGATAATCCTTTTTCTCTGACAAAGTGACGGTAAATCTCATTGTGCTTAGTCCTCTCGTGAAATACCGGATTTGATGTGTGATATGAAGGTTGCTTTGTAATCACACACAAGTTCCATTTGACTGATTTCTCCAAATTTTAGCTCTCTGAGCAATTGCTTAATCCAAACTAGCTCACAAGTTGCTACAGTCATTGCTCGATATTCTAATTCAGCACTAGATCGAGTAACGATACTATGTTTCTTACTCTTCCACGACACTAAATTACCTTCTATTAACACACAATATCCGGATGTAGAACGTCTATCGGAGGATGATCCTGCATAATCAGCATTTGTATATCCAACGATCTGCTCATGGTCTCGATCTTCGAAAAACAATCTTTTACCTGGAGCTGACTTAATATATCGCAGAATGCGGACTACATCCCAATGACTATCACAGGGAGAATTCATAAACTGGCTTACAACACTCACATAAAACGAAATGTCAGGTCTAGTCACTGTGAGATAATTCAACTTACCAACAAGTCGTCTATATCTTCCAGGATCACCGAGTGGCTACCCTGTCCTGGCAAGAGTTTAGCATTCGAATCCATAGGAGTATCAATGGATCTACATCCCATCATTCCTGTCTCCTCAAGAATGTCTAAGGCATACTTGCATTGCGAAATAACAATACTTGACATGGATTGGACAACCTCAATACCTAGAAAATACTTCAGTCTGCCGAGATCTTTAGTCTGAAAATGCTGAAAGAGATGTTGCTTTAAATTAGTGATACCATCTTGATCATTGCCAGTTATAACGATATCATCAACATAAACCACCAAATAAATACTCAAATCTGGAGCATAATGTCGATAAAACACAGAATGATCTGCTTCACTGCTTGTCATGCCAAACTCCTAAATTACTATGCTTAATTTACCAAACCAGGCTCGAGGAGACTGTTTCAGATCATAAAGTGACCGACCCAATCGACACACCATATTAGACTCCCCTGAGCAACAAAACCAGGTGGTTGCTCCATATAAACTTCCTCCTCAAGATCACCATGGAGAAAAGCATTCTTAATGTCCAACTGATAAAGAGGCCAATGACGGACATCAGCCGTGGATAGAAAAAGACGAACAAATGCTATTTTAGCCACGGAAGAGAAAGTATCACTATAATCAAGCCCAAATATATGTGTATACCCTTTCGCGACAAGGCGAGCCTTAAGCCGATCAATTTGACCGTCCAGACCAACTTTGACTGCATAAACCCAACGACAACCAACAATGAATTTACCTGAAGGAAGAGGAACAAGCTCCCAAGTACCACTTGTGTGTAAAGCAGACATCTCGTCAATCATAGCATGTCGTCATCCGGAATAAGGGTTTCACCTATAGACTTAGGAATGGGGACAAAAAACAATGATAATACAAATGCAATATGGGATGATGATAACTTGAAAATGTATAATATGGGTTAGTATTACGAGTGGACCATTTACCTTTTCGAAGTGCAATCGACTAATCAAAAGGAGACAAGCACATTAGGTGCAAGGTCCGACACTGGATATGAATCATCTGGACCTGATGTTGGGTCTGATGCTGGACGCGATCGACGATGATAAGTCAGAAGTGGTGGCACTGTGACTGGAGATGTAGAAGTAACTGTAGATTTCTCAAAGGTCGGTGTAGGTAAAACTTGAGGTATAGGTAAGTCCCCATAGATATTAGGATGATCAGAAAGACACCTAAAGTAAGGTTGAGGCTAAAAAAATGTGACATCGGCAGACATAAGATATCGACAAAGATCGAGTGAGAAGCAACGATACCCCTTTTAAACCCGAGAATAACTAAGAAAGACCATTTAAGAGAGCGATATGCTAATTTATCTATCCCATGAGCTAGGTTATGCACAAAACATGTGCTCCCAAAAACACGAGGAAGAGAGTATAGAGATGACTAAGGATATACTATGGAATATGAAATCTGATTCTGAATAAAAGATGAGGGCATTCGATTAATTAAATGGCAAGACGTGAGGATTGCATCACCCCAAAAATGCAGCGGAACATGGAATTCAATGAGGAGCGTGAGCAGTCTCAATGAGATGTCTATTCTTCCTTTCTGCTACCCCATTCTACTGAAGGGTGTAGGGACAAGATGTTTGATGAATAATTCATTGATGAGTCATAAACTGTTGAATTTGTATTCTAATGCATTTCACTATGAAAAGTACGAATAGAAACACCAAATTAATTTTGTATTTCAGCATAAAAACTCTTGAATATAGAGAATAACTCAGAACGATCTTACATTAAGAATAACCAAGTGCATCTCAAAAAATCATCAATGAAACTAACAAAATAACGAAATCCTAAAGGTGAACTGACTCTACTAGGACCCCAAATATCATAATGAACTATTGAAAAAATAGACTCTGCACGATTCTCAGCACTACGTGAAAAAGTAGTGCAAGTGTGTTTTCCAAGCCGACACGACTCACAATCTAATTTGGACAAACTAGGCACCATCTTTTGTAGCTTGAATAGACTGGATTAAGTCTGGAGGATCTGGAGGATCTGTAACCAGACCTGTAACCAGACCTGCTATGGAGGATTTAGGAGTAGAGGTAAGGTAGTGCAGGCCTTATGATTCATATCATATGCCAATCGTCTGTCTCGTACAGCAGTCTTGCATAATAAAAGAATCATCAAGAAATAGTATGACACAATTTAAGGCACGAGTCAAACAACTGACCGATGCAAGATTAAAAGGACAACCAAGGACATAGAGAACAGAATTTTGAGTGATAGAGGATATGGATTTAGCTTGTCCAACTCCTTTTGCTTTTATTTGGATCACATTGGCTAAAGTAATAGCGGGAAGAGACGGTGAATAATTAATATCCAACAAAGGTAATTTCTCACCTGAAATATGATCAGAAGTGCTAGTGTCTACAACCCATGATCCAGCGGTATTAGATTGTGCGACTGAGGCTATTTGTGGAGATCTCTGCTTATGTGCTCGATACTGAAGATACTCATTATATTCTTCTTCGGTAAATAAACCTGTTGATTACCTGTAGTGGCAGTCTGAGCAACATGAGCATTCTTGAATGATCGACCATGCAGAGAATAGTATACCTCACGAATGTGTCCAAATCTATTATAATAATTACACTTAGGTCGAGATCTGCATACTTTACGAGTGTGTCCAAGCCTATGACAATAACTACACTTAGGTCTAAATCTTCCAAAATGACCTCTTTTTCGTTGAATTTTAGATTGTGATGTTTGATTTGCTGATTTCCTTATTAAGGGTTGTGAATTAATCATAGAACTTCAATTTCCAATTTTCGTATTTTTGAAATTAAAAACATCAAATCCGAGAGACACTATTCAAAACTTTAAGAAATCTAAAGAAACTGATAATGCTCAGAAACCGTGATCCAGAAGCTGCAGAAAACAGTTGCGGAAAAACTAAAATGACCAAAATCTGAAATAAATTGTACGGTATGTTGGTATGGCTCGAGAAGAAGAGGCGAGCCGACTGGTAAAAATATTCTATTGGAAAAGTGGCCGGAAAACACCGCACGCGCTGGCGCGTGGAGCGCGTGACGACACAGATCTGGCTGCGTTGGCGGCGAGTGTAGGCATGTGTGGAGTCAGTTTTCGGAGCAACTGACTGGGCTTTGATCGATGGACCTTTTCGAGTGTGGTGGCAGTGTTTGTTTTTTCAAACACCGAAGGAAAAAATAGAATACGACAGAATCAGTATTGTACCGTCGCCGAAATTTATGCACGAGACTGTCCAACTGTATTTTCAGGATGTTTCTCACCGATGCTCTGATATCATGTGAGAAATTATGGGAGAAAAATATTATTATTGAATTGTGTATCTACATGATTGCACTGAGCCCTATTTATAGACGCTACATTACAATATTTTTCCTAGTAGAATACTATATATGAAATCTTATTCCTATTCTAACCATCTTTAATTTCCAGTACATGTCATTAGTTCATTCTTTCTGTGTTTTTTTTCAAGACACGTCATTAGTTAAGCTCGCGAAGGAAATATGTTCTTCACTCAGAAATATCACCTCTCAAGGTAACTTAGGAGCACAAAAACTTGCACTAGAAGGTAGAAAACGTGATAATCATCATTCTTATAGGCTCATACAACATGTGGACCACATCCTCGAAAAATAAACCAGCACCACAGCTGGTAAGCAGCTGTTACAGTTTTCATCTGAACTTCATCCTAATTTAAGATTGAGAATAAATATAATTTCTACTGGAATACGGTTATTATTCCTTGTCAAAAGCATATGATATTACTTTCTGATTAGAAGAAAAATAAAATAAATTCAGAAGTGGATAATGAGAAAAGCAAATCTTTTAATTAAAGGTCCACCAATTAGATCTGAGCATATCTAGTTTGAGCATAATAAGTTTGTATCCAGCACCTAGAAAGATAAATTTATAGCTAAAGCAAATCATTGGCATGTATTAGCACTAGCCAGCTAAGGTTCTTTGTTTCCATCTACCCAAGTAGACTCAGTGGACCACATTTTTGAAGCTTTTTTGCCATTTCAGAAGCATAATGGAATGTGTTGTAATAACACATTGTTATTTGGTGCTTATCCCCAATCATCTCAAACCCCATTTTCATTCTTCTCACTCAATTTACAAAAAGATTTATTCCTCAATAAGGGGGTGTTTTTAGGGGGTGAAAAACACAACAAAAGCAGAAAAAACAGAGGATATAATTAAACATATACTAGGCAATAGGCATAGATGCATAACAAATGGCTAGTGAAAATAGATAGACGTGACCTGTTTTCTCTAAGAAGTGGTCTGAAGACATGAAGTAATTAATTTTGATCCCCAATACCACTACTTTTTTGTTTCATCTTTGTGTACAAGACCCAGATGCAGCACCAAAAGTAAAGGGATCATGAAAGAGAACAAAAAAGAAAGCAAAGACCTCATGTACATGAATAGATGCAGAGTTCATAATTTGGTTTCATATTGCATTAGAACTTTGGCGCAGTAATGGGCAAAGTTTGTCACAGTGTTCCTTTTTGGGTTTGTTAGAACCTTTTCCAGAGCATTCTCTACAGACCTTACCATGGGCATAAATGAGACAGTTAAGGTCAAACTTTAGTTCATCTGGAATTCGCTGGTTCAGATGAAGATATGTCTTTTTTACATCAGAAGCAGCGGGTACCCAATGAAGAGTCTTTGCAATCTGAAAAATCTGTAGTAAGTTTTGAATGTTAGCCAAGTGCTTTGAACAGGCAGTAAGTTCTTTAAAGTGAAACTCACGTGTGTATCCACTGGAAAATCATCTCGCTGAAGATGGAACATCAAGACACATGCCACCTGCATCCATTGCATGCTGTTAGAATCATAGCAGCTGGTAAAAGGCCAATTATAAAGACTGCTGGTGATAAGATCTTTCAGTTTGCAAACACCACCATTAGCAGGAGGTTTACGCTTTATTTTTTTTCATGACATCTTTCAGATAACCACTTAATTTCTTCCCCATCACTGATAAGCACGACTACACTTTAAAATTCACGTAGGGGAGTCAAGACCTTTTCAGGACATGGACGCTTTGGAAACCTTTGCCACGTATCTGAAGCATTTTCTAATCTTCCTTTTACTTTGTTTTTCTGCACACTCATACCCTCTATTTTATAAAAATAAGGTAACATCACACATGTCCTCCATTTCAGAAAAAAAAAATATCTTCATTGCATTGGGCACTTGTGAACTAGACTTGGAAACTAAATCAACACTAAATTTTGCTATTGCTCTCAGCTGCTTCAGGTTCTCTTCTTCTCTCCCCTCTCCCTCTTGCTCTTCTTCTTACCTGTGCTCTTACTCGGCTCTCCTTCAGTTTCTCAGTCGTTTGGTTGAATATTTTTTTTCTTCTCCTTTGATAAAGGAGGTGTACGGACCAGCTTCAGCATACCTCGACCACTCCATCAATCATTTGGTCAAATATTCTTCTTTTTTCATCACTTCTTTCCTCCCTCAATCGTGCTTATATGCTGCTCTTTGCAACAACATATTTTAGCACAATAAAGAACTATGTCCAATAATCTATGCTACATCTTGATATACTAGTATTAAATAGAGCTGGACTATAGAACATTTAGCAGTATATAAATTCTTTCTTAAGATCAGCTAATTCTTGCAATGTGATTTGCATTTTTCTTTCACCGTGTAAGAATCCCATTCTCTTTCTTACAATGTGTTATTTCCTTCTTTTTTTTCTCTTTTCTGTGACTTTGTAAAAAAAAAAATGTTTTCTTTTCTTTTTCCTTTTTCATTTCTCATCTGAGCATAAAAACCATTTGATTGAGATCCATAACGTAGTGAAATTTCTGTCAAGTCCCCAAAATTTTGATATTTCAAGTCTTCGCTTCAGACACAAAACTCAAGTCATGTCTGGTTTGGTACTACTCATACGGTCTTCGCTTCAGACAAAAAACTTAAGTCATGTCTGGTTTGGTACTACCCATACTGGCACCACGATTATTCCAATCACTAGGAAGCACTAAGGCTAATAGAGACTCCATTAGATATTAATTATTCTTTTTCCTGCCACAAGTGCTCCATCAGATATTACTAACAATGAAAAAATCTACTTAGCGATTGTGACTTCAAATTCAAATAGCAGAGAGAGATTGTTTAGAGCCTATTTCTCATGTCAAACTGAAAGAACTCCTGTAAAATTCACCATTTGATGCTTGATCTTGGCTCGAAAGATTTAAGGGATGGAAGAAAAGTGGAGGTTAACCAAAGTCATGATAGTTTATAGGACTCCCACCCCACTCTGCCCACTTCACTCTTGGCCCTCATGGTAGGGTGGGTCTTGAATTGTAAACAAATATAGCAAGAAAAAGAAGTGTGATCGAGAATTCTCTACCACTTTTTCACTCTTCTGAGAAGAGACAAGGAGAAAAGTTTGTTTTCCTTAAAAGCACCAAAAATAGCCCAACCCCTCACCCTGAAAAAGAAAGTCTACTTTAAAGCATGATAATCAACCCAGACATGCAGTGGAGGGTGGCCAAAGCATGGACATCAAAAAAGCTTGGAAGCAATTGCAGTTTCTGAGGTAACATGAAAGTAGGGTGTTAAATATTGTAGGAATACAATGTAAAGGCATTTTTATCGCTTAAAAATATGAAGCCCCCCAACACAAAAATATTTTCTTGTAATACAACAGAATCTCACAGCAAACTTTAATAGATGAGGGCTACTAACAAAGAGGTACGATATCCTTATTTTGTATCTAAAAAGGTGCCCCCTGACTAGTTATTAGCATGAAAAGAACAAATCTGCATACTGTATTTTTAATTTGAATCCAGGCTTGGATGTTCAATTAATATGCCAATAGACACTTGCATACCAAAAATTAACATTTATTGATACGCGATAAGTTGGCATATTAACTGAAAACAATTTACCGTTTTGGGGCCAATTCCTCTGAAACAAGAGAGCTCCCTTTTGATATCCTCTATAGATAGCTCTCTCAAGTACTCCAAGCACAGATTTCCTTTTTTCTGAAACAATGAACTCAATATTCCCTTGATACAAGATGTTTTGGTGGGTGCTAAACCTCCACATCTTATGGTATCTTCAACAAGTTTTGCATCAGCAGCTAGAACCTGAGCATTTGATGACAAAATTGCATGAATAAGTTGATCGGAAGTGCCCAAATTTATCCATTTCATCAGTTCACAATAAATCAATTTCAAAGTATTCAAGGAAATGCATAGACATTCTTGGTTTGCAACCAAAATCCTGCCCCAAAACTAAACAGAACGATATCAAAAAGCCATTGAACTTTGATCACAAGCAAATATCGGTCTTGTTCATCACTAACAAGTAAAGCACCACATAGAAAACATAATGAATCATTCAGTATGCAATGTCACACTTAAAAGGGAAAACGCTATGAGCCAACATAAAATATAATAAAGGTAAAACCCTAAAACAGACGAAAAGCACCTCACATGGGGTTTAATCAGAGGAAGAAGTACCATTATAAACTTTAAGTTCATCCAATTCCTTAGCCATAATAAAGCAAGCATATATAAAGAAATTTAATTAATTCAGTTAATTTACAAAAGCTTACAGATTCCCAGGTTGGAAAAGAAGATTTGAGGGAAGTAAAAGCCTTGTGAGAGTTAGTTTCGGTAGTGTTCTGCGACAAAATGGTGCTTATCAAACCGTCCAGTACACTCTCTTTACAACACTCATTACCACTAATATCATTATCTTCATCCCCAATATTGTTATCAGGACCAAGTGACCTTTGCTTGCGATACATGATGAATTCTTTGGGAAAACCATGGAAAGCCAAGAGATCATCCCGTACGGCTCGGCATTCCTCCAGAGTGGGCCGAGGGAAATCCGGGAATGGCTCACTGTCATTGGAAGAAGCCTTTTTCGATGACGGACATGGAGAAGGTAAGCGACACTCGGACTTTTTCCTCTTTCTCAGTTTGGTCATTTCTTGGATAGTGAAGCCGTGCGAAAGGCCCAGCTCTATATTAATCACTTTTGGTTTTGTATCGACGTTAAAAAATGCTCAATTACATTGTTAAAGAAATTGAATTTGAACACAAAACATTCTGCGTACGTATTTTTGTTATTTTGGATTAGTATTATATTTCTTATATCTTTTTTTAAATTATTTTTCCCCCTTTTTTCTCTTTTTTTTAAAATATATTTTCTTATATCTATATTAGCATACTAGTACTTTTTCCAATAACGTGGTTTGAAAATTAATTTTGTTAAATTTTCAAGTTAAGTTAAAGTTACATTATCTCTAATATATTCAAAAACTTTTTTATGCATTTTTAGTTGATCCATCGAGACTAAACTTTTGTGTAAACCACACTCACATGCCCTACATTTTACATTATGTTGAACAAGGACAAATTGATTTACTCGCAAGGGGGATTTGCAAAAAACTGGAAAAAAAGAGTAGTTTCAGAAAAGTGTATCTACCATCAAACCCTTTTATGATAATCATCTCCTATAATAATATTTCACTATAACGATCTAGTTTTCTTTAAAATCAACTTTCATGTTATGTTATGTTATGTTATGTTATGTTATCTATTTTCTATAACAATAATTTGTTATAGCAGTCAAAAAATATTCAAACAAACAACACAATTATAAAGAGATTTGACTGTATTACTAATAGTTTAGTGAACATGCACAATAATTAGGACTTTGATTATCATAAAAACCAAAACCATCTACCAAAATGGGGCAAGATCTCGTGGATCAACCCCTACCCCACCCCCCAAACCTAATTCCCTAAACTTATTCCCCTCGTATTATATTACAAAAGTTGCTACCCACAAGGCAAACATATATCTTAGCATATATCCATATTTCTTTTCGAAAGATTAAAGAGAGAGAAGTCCATCTTTCTAGTTATTGTAATGCTAGTACATAAACTAATAACTATATGGTATTTTTGAATATCCTAACTTGGTAAAACTCATCTAAGGGTTCCCACTATCTTTTGGAGATACCATGTGGCAAATACCTCACCTATTAGGCAGAACCTAGCTTAAGCAAATAAAGCAACACCATATAATGTGTTCTTGACTAATTCGATTTAAGCACTCTACTATGGCAGATCTCAAGGCATAATCTTGATAGTTAATTCCAGAGAGGCGACAAGACGACAAGATCTAATGATCCTAGCAATTTAGCATATTCTGTTTTAGACTTTTAGGTGAGGACTTGGGAGACAAATCTATCACCCAAATCAAAGGCCACGAGGGTGTTTTACCTAATCTTTTCTTTTTCTTTTTTTTTATATCAGCTTCCCGCTTACGCCGGACTATTTCTGGAGATAGTAGTTTCGATCTCTCAGCACTACTATCAGTAAATCGCGGAATATGTCTGAATGACCAGGGTTTGAGAACAGAGCAACAATCGATATACATACAAAGTCCTATCCAAAAGAGATCAAATTAATCTCATCAGAATTCAAACTCACGCTGCAGGCCTCCAATTAAATTTTAAATTCTCTTCCTTTGTGCTATGACGGGAGACTACCTAATCTTTTCTCTATTTGGATTACAGGATCATTGCGTCCACGGAACAGCAGACTTAAGTAGTGGGCAAACTTTTGTCCCACTGAAATAATAATGATATAGATTGGAACAAAGGTGAAGCTAGAATTAGCAACAAAAAGTTTTATCATAATCCACACATGTTTGGTTGGCATAATAATACAGTCAACTTGGTCTACTTTATATACTAGTAAAACTTAAATGACTTTGTCAAAACACAACGCCTCTTGATTTCTGGTAACATGGCAACTTGGTCCTAAGTCCTAGTCAAGTCGTCTTTGATAGCTGCTGTTCAACAAAGTTCAAAACTATATAAAAATACAAAACAAACTTTAAACCAAAATTGCATTTTTCACTCCTTAAATCCTAAGTAATTATTTACATAATAATCACAATTGTAACCAAAATTACTTTCTTAAATAACTACAAGCAAACCTAGAACAAAGAAAAGAAGGTTAGGACCCAATTCAGCAAATCAAAAGCTAAAAAAGCAAGTCAAAAGAAGATTTTAACCATGAACATGATGATAAAGAGTCCCAAACCCCAAACAATTGATAATTACACCTTTTTAACTCGACCATAACTAGACCTCGGTTGAGTTGAGATTATGACTGGTTCTTCCGACTCGGTACCGAGTCTGACTAACTCGTCCTTCCAATACTCCTTCCCAATCCACTTCTTCTTCATCGTCCTCCTCCTCCTTGAGGACCCTTCTTCGCATGGCGATCAACATCATCTTTGCTTTCTCTCTCGCCCGCTCGCTTACTTGCTCCACCACCATCTGCAATACTTCCACCGCCTTTGCCTCTTTCGCCAGTCCCTTGAACCTCAAACTCCCATGACTCAGTGAATACAGAGCTGCCATGCAATTCTCCCGAGTCGACTCATCCAACTCATTCCCATTTCTCAGTATCCCCACCAGTACCTCCACCGCGTTGGCGTCCAGCAACGCCGTTTTACCCTCTTGACACACCGCCAAATTGCATACCACCAATACTACTCGGTTCGCCATATTGCAAGTTTTGAGCATTCCCAGAAGCGTATTTGCAGCTCCGAGTTTACTGAGCTTAGCTCGGTTACTTTGCACTAAGGTTAAATGATATAGGGCCAATGCTGAGTCGTGACGAGTTCGCTCGGTCCCCGACCTCAGAGCGTGTAAAAGCGGCTGCAATGCGCCTAATACTCCAATTGCCGTCTTGTTGTCATCTTCCAGTGCTAAGCTGAATATTGCGCCGGCGGCGTGTTCCTGGGACTCCTCGAAGCCGCCTTTTAAAACATCAATTAGCAGAGGAGTAATCCCGGCCCGAACGATTTTTACTTTGTTGACTTCTGCAAGCGAGAGGTTCACCAATGCAGCAACGGCGTTTGTTTGAACTCCGGCGTATCTCGAAAGTAGCAGCGGCTTGAGAGCCGATAAAAGCCTTGGCGTGCACAGTGAAACCCTAGCTTCCTCATCTGTTCTGCTGCTTTTTCTCATTGAAATTACAGCTTGTTCCTGGTCATAAACGTCTAATTTCTTGAACTGAGCAACGTAATAATCATCTTCAGATGACGTGGAACCAGAAGAAGGAACTTCTATCTCCGATGAAGTTGATTGTGATGACGAAGAGGAATAGCACGAGGGACGAGTAGTAAAAGGGAGTAACCGTGAGTTGTTTGCAATGACAGATTCTTCAGAGCTCGAAGGAGAGTAAAAATGATGATGGTTATTCCTTGGTTTCAGTTCCGAGGAGGCGTGTGAGAGCAGTACAGGTGGATTCTCCTCCCTCTCTGAAACCCGAATTCTAGGATCTTCTTTAATAGTCGAAGAAGATGAAGTAGAAGCCATTGAAGCACGAACAATAGACTCGATAGCGTAATAATCGGGTGGATGAGGCTTCTCCACCCCAGACTTTTCACACCAGCTAAGAATCGTCGTCCTCAAAGCTAAATTCGGTATCACGTTAGCAAAATCAGGGTTTGAACCGTTAGGAAGTTGGGGTTTAAACCCTAAATCTTTACAGACTTGAACAGAAGTGCGCTCGAAAGTCTGGCCAGAGGACACCACAACTGGATCAAACATTAAAGAACCATAAATGGGGCAGAGGAGTTCTTTTGGAGGGTCTTTTTTATCGAACTTGGAGGAAGAAGAAGACCTGTAAATGAAGATTTTCCACATGGATTTGCTGCTGCCATGTCCACCACCAACTTTTCTGAAAGGGGAATACATGGTGAATTACACAAATAGGCTTCAGTTTTGCTGCAAATGGATATAATAGATGGTGATGAAACAGATGAGAAAAAGTCGGAGATTCATGTGTGGATTTTTGAAATTTCAATATACGGAGATTCAGTGTGGTTGAGTCAGATTTCAGTAGGACGTGTAATTGAAGATTTTGAGAGAGTTGGAGATAAAGAGATTAACGTTGTTGTAAACAAACCGAGTCTCAGAGATGCTTTTATGTTTTAGGGCTTGCTTCTTCGGTTATTTACTTAAGTTGCCACTTGAGTGGTTTAAGATTTAGTCTAACATAGACACCTCACTGTGCCATTTCATGTCCTTTTACAGCCTATCTTTTCTTTTTCGTAGCTTTCCACCACTAATACTTCTCTCGTTTCTTTCTAAATGCCTCTAGATCACAAGTTAAAACACATTTGGCATGTAAATTATATGCCAATAATCATTTAGTAAGAAATAATGATTGGTAATAGTTTATTAAAAAGGAAAATAATAAATTAAACAATAATGTTAATTACCACTACAATAGGATAAAATAAACTAAAAGTGTAGAAGTATATTACATGTTACTCTCCCCCTCTCAAAATAAGTATCGATTTAACTCTTTTTACGCTCGTAAAAAAATCATAAATATAAAATTTCATTTACTAAGTTGCCCCTATTAGATGTTTTTTTAGAATTGAACATTATTAAGAATAAGTGATTCTTTTAATATAAGGGTATGGTTGAAAACAATACTAATTATTATTTTGAATTTTTGAAATGATAATTAATTTGAGATAAAAAAAAAATTTAAACGATACTTATTTTGGGATGAAGGGAATAATATGTAAGTTAAATCCTTTCCAATATTATTAAGTTTTTACGAGCAAATAAATCTCTTCCCTAGGAAACAAAAATGGAGAAAAGAATAATGAAGTTAAAAGAATAGTTCAATGGCCGAAATTGCATACTCATAAAAGTTGAAGGGCCTAGCATTTTTATCCATTTAGCAGTTACTCCATTTTTCCTGTGATCCAATCATTGGTGCCCTCAACCTATGGACGTATGCTTTTCCTTTTCCCCTCCAAATGGATTTACAAATGCATATTCTTATACTTCGAAGTTCGAACAACTAAATGAAGAAATTGCACGACTTAAAGACCAGCACTTTTTCAAATGAGCTATTCTATAATTTTTGCCTTTAGCAATCGACGTATAAGTTTTTAGTCACACCGGATAATTCGTGAAATATTAAGATGTGAAAATATAAATTTATGTCCCCGTAAAAAAATTATATGAAATGCTCTCATATGTCTCAATTTATATAACACTTTCTTTTTTAGTCAGGCTAAAAAAAATGAAATATTTTCTTATTTGACAACAATTTAACTTTAAACTTTACATTTTACGCTTAATGAGATGATCTATAACCACACAAATATTTTTGGCTTGTTTTAGACCACAAGATTCAAAAATCATCTTTTATTTCTTAAACTCGTGTCCAGTCAAACTATATCATATAAATTGGGACGGAGAGAGTATTTGTTATGAGTAGACCTGTCCACCGGGTCGGGGACCCGCCCGACCCGACTCGAAAAAATCAGGGCCAGGATCGCCTATATAAGTTGACCCGCGAGCCACTCGACTCGAAAAGGCGGGAACCCGATCAGGGTCCAATTTTTTACCCATCTGACCCGACCCGAACAGTGACCCGCGTGACTTAAGTCACTTAACCCTTTACTATATAAGTGAAGGGATAACCTTCAGCAACTGCAACCCTTCATTTCTTACAATCTGCCACACACATATCCTCTTCACTTCAATCCGGTCTTTGCAAATCATATGTAAGTTTCCATTCATTTCATAGGTAAGTTCCATTCTTTCTCTGCAATAGTTTCTTCTACGCCATCTTTCTCCCTTTTGTTCTTTTCTTCTACGCCATTTTTTACATCTGCTTTCTGCATGTGGGCTTCATAGATAATAAAATCTGTTGGGCTTCTTCTACGTTTTCTTCCTTTTGTTGGTGTTGAAAAGCTTTCAGCTTTCTGCCGATTTTTGCATATGTTTTTTTTATATTCTTTCTTCTTTCTGCTTTCTGCATATGCATCTGCTATCTGCATCGAAATTAGATTCTTCAAAGCCAAAAATTACATGTTGGGGTTGTGAAATTTACAATATACTTGTGATTGATTTTGTAATTTATGATGTTGTATTTGTAATTTTGTATTAATGCTATGTCTAATGTGATTAATTTTGTTATTTCTGCCGTTGATTAATTTTGTAATTTATGTCGCTGTGATTAATTTTGTAATTTCTTTTTTGACAGAATTCAATTATAATATGGAACGGGCTAGAGAACACAACAACGTCAATTCTACAGGTACCTCTAATGCATCTATAGCAAAAGAAACACATGATGGTTTTATTGAATATAATCAAATTTTAAAGAAGCAAAAACAATCGGGTGTTTGGACTAAATTTGAGAAAATTATTAGGGCTAACTCGGAGATGACTAAAGCTAGATGTAATCATTGTAAGCGCTAGTTGACTGCTAATAGTAAGCATGGAACTTCGCATTTGAAATGCCATTTAGAAAGATGTCCTCATAAGATGCATCAAGATATTAAACAATATATGTTGTTTGCCGAAATTAATGTTGATGGTTCCACTATTTTAAACAAAGTTAAGTATGATGATTCTGAGAGTAGAATATCTATCATGTTTTACTTGATTGAAGAAACGTGTCCATTTATTATAGTACAAAAGAGAGGATTTAGGAGAATGGCTAGAAGGTTAAACCCGCAATTTAAACCTTTTAGTAGACAAACAGCCACGAGAGAGTTATTTGCCATGTTTGTGAAAGAGAGGGATAATTTGAAAGAGTTTATTGCTAAGGCTCCTGAAAAGGTATGTTTGACAACTGATAATTGGAAATGCAAATATACTAGGGAAGAATATATATGTGTGACTACCTACTTTGTGGATTCTAATTGGTGTTTGCAAAAAAGAATCATAAGATTTAGGTCATTGGTTCCTCCGTTTGATTCTACTTGTATTTCTAATGAGTTAAACTTGTTTTGGGTCAATGGAACTTGGAGCACAAAGTTCTTACAATCACAATCGATAATGCTACATATAATTTTTCGATGATGAGATTGATTAAAAGTCGCATTCTTTCCAATCATTCTCTTGTTGACGGTGGAAGTTTTTTTCATGTTCAATGTTGTGCGTATATTTTGAATTTAATTGTGCAATCTGGATTGAATCATATTGGAGAAATACTTGAGAGCAATAGAAATATGGTAAAGTGCATTGATAGGTCTTCCACTAGACGAAAAAACTTTTTTGACATTGCTGAAAAAATGTTTAACTTGCGAGTTGCTAAAAGGTTTAGACTTGATACTCATGTGAGGTGGAACTCTACCTATATGTTGATGGATCGTGTCCTTCACTACAAGGATGTGTTCATATATGTTGCTGCTAGAGATGTGAAGGTTAAGGAATTGGCTCCTCCAATTACTTCTTGGGACAAAGTTAGTCAAGTTCACAAGTTTTTAAAAGTATTTTATGATGTGACTAACTTATTTCTAGCTTCAAAGCATCCCACTTCTAATTCTTATGTTTTAGGAGTATGGAAAGTTTATAAAGCTTTGCTTGACCTTTCTAAGAGTGAAGATAACTTTTGGTGATATGTTAAGCGATATGCGATGCAAATTTAACAAGTATTGGAGTGAGTATAACATTCCATTGAGTTGTGCTACACTTTTGGACCCCCGATATAAAATGACATTTTTAAAGTATTCTATTGTTAAGATGCATGGGGATGAAGGTTGTCAAAGGCACATTGATCGTATCATGAACGCTATTAAGGTATGGTTTGAGGAGTATAAAAAGGTCATTGATAGTGACACAAATGTACATAATAGAGTAGATGGATCTGGTACTAGTGGTGGCAATTTTATTACTCAAGATACTTTATCGGATTTTGAAGATTATGATGTATTTGTGACTACAGAGATAGAAAACAATGCAGTTGGTAAGAGTGAGTTGGATTTGTATTTAGAGGAACCAAATCGTCCAAGGGATGATGATTTCGATATTTTGGACTTTTGGTATAAGTCTTCAGCTCGATATCCAATTCTCGCAGTAATGACTCATGATCTCTTAACCATTCATGTCTCAACTGTAGCATCTGAATCTGCTTTTAGCATTTGGTGGGGAAAACAATATCAGCTACTAGAAGTTCTTTGAAACCAAAAACTGTGCAAGGTTTGGTTTGCCTTCGTGATTGGGTTCTTGCGGAGGGTATATTGTATACATATATATACTTGTCTTTTTAAAATAATTTATATTATTTTTTGCTTTATTAATAATTATTTTTTACTTATGTAAGTGAAGGGACAAACGAAGAAGAATCTAGTGATGATGACGATGACAATGCTTATGATGATGTTGAATTAATTATTGTAATTAATTTATGATTATGAAGAAGACTATTTATTTTTTGCTTACTGTTAATTTGAATTATTGTAATTGCATTTTTTGCTTATGTTGATGATGCTTGCTTACTGTTGGTTTATAATTATCGTGTGTGATGTTGGTTTGAAACTTTGAATTATCGTGAATTCGTGATGAATTATCGTGATGTTGATTATGATGTATTTTTTATTATTGTTTTATTTAGTTTTGTAGAGCGGGTCAAGGTCGACCTGTGACCCGTAGGGTCACCGAAGGGTCTGGGCTAGGGTTGAATTTTTTTTAAAAAAAATAGGGTCAGGGTCGAGCCAGGCCAAAGAAAAAAAAAAAATCACATGACCCGGCCCTGACCCGAGCTTTGGACAGGTCTTAGTCTTATGAGGGCAAAAATTAAATACCGACACAAAATAGGAGCATAGGTGCGATCGACCCCACCTAAATCGATTTAGAGCCTATTTAGAGTGCTACTGGTTCCTAGTATGGGGTTGATCCATTATTAAGCAGACGGGCCATACCGTGTCAGGTCGAATAATGCAGTGTGTTAACTCGTATTCTCAAAGACTGAAGAGAGCTAACTAATTTTTGAAATTATAACTATTCTTTGTTTGGATTATACTATCTGCACTCTTGTTCTTGTTATAATAAGTGTCCCTTTTGCTTACATTTTTTGTCTTTTGGTCGTATTAAGGACTCCGGAATCCAGACTCACATGTCCTTATATTCACGTACAACTCAAACGCCACTACAAGAGAGAGGTACAAACAATTTGGCTTTTTCTACATGTTAACATTCTGAATAAAAGATTGCTGGGCTTTGTTGGTTAGAGTTGTGGGGCAAGTGCACATATAGCCAATTTTGGGGGCCTATTTAAGACATGTTAAGAATTTATAAGTTGAAACACTTCCATCGGAAGGAAGCAATTGGAGTAAATGTGTTACCAAAACTGGATTATGGCGATCCAATTTTGTCCTTTAACCAGAGTGATATACAGAGGAAAGAAGAAAACATTCAGAGTAAGCAAATTCATAGCCATAGGGAAAGCACAAGTATGGGTGACTGGTCGGAACTTCAGTATCATCTGTTAGTTCTCATCGGTAAGCGTTTAAATTTGATTGAATATTACTTAAATTTCGCCTCTGTTTGCAAACCTTGGCGACTTGCGGCCACCAATGATAATTTTAACAGTGAACTACCTAGAGTTCCATGGCCAATGTTAGCCGAGGAAGACGACGACGAAGGCAATTCATGTCGACAGTTCTTCAGCCTCTATAACGGCATGATTATGAAGAATAGTGTAAGATTGTATTAATCTCCCTTGGGGAGTCTTTCTCATTAATACAAATATATATAGTGTGTACAATGTGGAA
The DNA here is from genome assembly GCA_034509755.1 of Anisodus tanguticus. NCBI lineage: Eukaryota > Viridiplantae > Streptophyta > Magnoliopsida > Solanales > Solanaceae > Anisodus > Anisodus tanguticus. The sequence continues at coordinate 9,378,360 of CM067554.1, read as the reverse complement.
CACTAATACAATAAGGATCATATATCTATCAATAATTATACAACACTAAATATTATAAAATATATGGAGTATATTATATTAATATACGTTAACACCCCCTCAATCGGAGCGGGAGGAGGTCGAACGCTAAGACTGGATCTGAAGTCGAGAATAGCTGTCTAGGAAGACCTTTCATGAAGATATCCGCATACTGGTACGAAGAAGTCACATGCATCACCTTAACAAGACCGATAGCAACTTTCTTACGAACAAAGTGTAGATCCATCTTTATGTGCTTGGTTCGCTGATGCTGAATCGGATTATGAGATAAATATATGGTGGATATGTTATCATAGTAAACCAAAGACGCCTTACGCAAGGGACACTGAAGCTCCAAAAGAAGGTTTCGGAGCCAGCAGATCTCATCAACAACATTTGCAACTCCTCTATACTCTGCTTCTGCACTCGAACGGGATAATGTGGCTTGTCTCTTGGCAGACCAAGAAATGAGATTATCCCCTAAGAACACACAATAGCCGGAGGTGGAGCGTCGCGTGTCCGGACATCCTGCCCAATCAACATTCGTATATGATAGCAATTTGGTCGGTGCTGAGGGATATAGATGCAATCCATAATCAAGTGTGCCCTTAACATATCGAATGATACGCTTAAGGGCAATAAATGAGGCTCCCTGAGGGTATGCATGAATAAGCATACATGCTGAACAACATAAGCAATATCAGGCCTGGTGAAACGTGAAAGTAAGATACTATAATGCACCTGCAAGACTCTTGTAAAGGGTAAGATCAGACATTTGATCACCATCAGTGGCACTAAGCCTTGATTTTGAGTCAACCGGAGTGGACATTATCTTGCAGTTTGACATTTTAGCCATGTCTACTATCTCATATGCATACTTGCGCTAACATAAAACATACTATCTGCAGATCTAGTCATTGATATCCCTAAAAAGTAACTCAACTTCCCCAAGTTAGTCATAGCAAATTTGTTTTTAAGCAATGCAATAATCTCATTTTTCAACAAATCAGAGGAGGCAGTAAGCACAATGTCATCCACATATAACAACAAATAAGCAATGTTACTACCTTTATGAAAAATAAATAGAGAATTATCACATTTATTGCATACAAACTCAATCTGCATAATGTATTGTGCAAAGCGATCATACCACGCTCTAGGAGCCTGTTTCAAATCATGAGTGACTTACGAAGACGTCAAACATACTGAGGGCGGCTGGATGGACAAAATCAGGCGGTTAGTGCATGCAAGCAGTTTCTTTCAAATTGCCATGTAGAAACACATTCTTCACATCAAGCCGATGAATCGGCCAATACTTACCCATAGCAATACTCAGAATTGTGCGAATGGTAGCCGATTTAACAATTAGAACGGACGTCTTACCACAATAAATACCCACATGTTGATTAGTGTCATTAGTTATAATTCTCACATTATATCTCTCTAGATCACCATTGTTTCTGAATTTGTGATGAAAAAACACATGCATCGGATCACATTCACCCTATCTCGGTGTAGGAACCAAATCTCAAGTGTGTTATTTTGTTAAAATATTAAATTCCTCACACATGGCCGCATTCCAATTTAGGTCTAGTTTGGCTAATTTTAAGTTTTAGGAAATTGGGGATATGGTTTGTGTGGATAGGTTAAATTAGACTTTGGGTTTGAAAATTCGTTTGGGCACGAGTTTCCATATGGTGCGAGGGGCAGGGATAGATTGGGTATGTCTGCTGGGTTTTGGGTCACGGTGTGGGATCGGGACTGGTAGTGGGTGTAAGGCGACGGGGTGTGGGTGTTGACTGGTGATGTTAAGTGACGGTGATAAGTGAGGTGGGGTTGGGTAGTCTATCGGATGTGGTGACGATGCGGGACTCGAATGTGGGTTTGGTAATGAGTGGTGGCAAGGTGTTGGTGGTGATAGGGGTTAGGTTACCGGTGATATTACTGTATCGGTGGGATGGTGTTGGATCTGGGCTGGGTTGGTTTATCGGAGCTGCGCGGTATGTGGTGGTGACACGGGAGATGACGGTTGGTTTCGCCGGTGAGTGGAGGATGTGACGGTGGTGTGTGTGTGAGAGACGACCGACTGACTGTCGGTGATAGCAGGGGCAGTCAGCGGTGGAAAAGACCTGGACGACGGACTGACAGTGGTACTGTTACTGGTGACGGTGACTGAGGATTGTGGTGGCGGCATGAGTGAGTTCGTTGAGTATGACGGGGGAGGTGTCGGACTCGTCTAGAAAGTAATAGTCCGTGTTTTGGAATTTTTGAATATTTGCAAAAGAAAATATCATCTCGTTAAATGTTTTGTGACGAGAGACGTGAATTTGATGAGTGGACAAGTCGTAGCACAAATAACCCCTATGATTAGACGGTAAAACTACGAAGACACATGGAGTGGTTCATAATGTTATTTTATGAGGGGCGGTGGACGCAAGGTTTGGATAACAATGAAATCGAAAACCCGAAGGTGATCATAGGAGGGAATCCGATGGTATAAAATTTCGGTTGGGGTCATGTTATGAAGAGTACTAGTAGGTAAAATATTAAGGACATATTCTAACATTTTGACTGCATAAACCCAAAAAGAGAAAGGGAGAGAGGCATGAAGCATGAAAGTACCAACCATGTTATTTATGATGCGAATGATTCGTTCTGCTTTGTCATTCTGAGGGGAGGTGTGGGGACACGAAAATTGAAAAACCATGCCATTATTTTTACAAAATTTGTGAAATGAAATTATTAAATTCACGACCATTATCACATTGAAAATATTTAATGGCTTTTTCAAATTGCATTTTGATAAAAGTGCGAAATTCCAGAAATTTGGCAAAAACTTCCGACTTGAACTTTAGTAGGTAAATCCAAATAAAGTGGAGAGTAATCATCTAATAAGATCAGATAGTATTTATGACCCGGAGCGCTAGTAACGGGAAATGTCCATAGATCAACATGAACAATATCAAAAGGAGCAAACGTAACACTAAGAGATGACTTAAACGGAAGGCGAACATGTTTGCCTAACTGACAAGAAACACAATTTTGGGCAAGTTTCCTATTATTACAACGTATAAAATTATTGCTTCTAAGAAAATTAAAAACAGAAGTGCCTGGGTGTCTAAGCCTATTGTGCCAAGTCGATGGAGAGATAGCAGGGAGGTGTGTGAGCGGGAGCGATAACGGTGGTGGATGAGAAATGATAAAGATCCCTCGTGCTATTGCATCTCATAAGAGGTGTCCCCGTACGAGATCATTCATCCTTCACAGTGAAATCAAAAGGGTCAAAGTCAATAGAGACGGAATTGTTACGAGTAAATTTTCGGATAGATATTAAATTATTAATAATGATGGGATCATACATGACATTTTTAGGGAGAATGGTGGGTGATGCGGTTGGGTGTAGGTTGTACTATAGCCTTGAATTAGAATACGATGGTCATTACTAACATTAATATATTGAGAATACTTTAAACGGAACAGTCTGGGAAGATTACATGCAGAGCGGGTGAGGTGAGACGTGGCTCCCGTATCCATGTACCAATTTTTATCGGGATGGTGCAAGGTCATACTGCTGAAAGCTTGACCCAAATCAGATAGGGTCAGAACGTGGAATTGCGGTTGCTGGGCCTAGACGAGATGTGCCTGGTTGTGCACTCGGGCGGTGACTTGGGCCCAACAACCTCGGATGCTATAAATTATTTTGGGTCGGCTGGAAATGTTGCAAGGCATGTGGCTGTTGCTGTTGAAAATAACATGGGGCAGAGGACAAATTGCCAGTGTTGGGCCACTGAAATGGGCTATTGTGCCGCTGGATTGGGTTGATGCGGCTGGCCTGCCCTACCGCCTCGGCCTTGACCCTTTCCATTTTTGTTATTGCGGCCTTTGTCGCCTTGGCCACCATTGCGGCTGCCTCGCGACTGCCGGCTGTCCGGCGGTGGCGGCTGGTAACGATGTTGGTTGTGTATTGTGTTGAATTTTCAACTGCTAACGTCTTCTGACTGTGTTCATCCTGTTTAGCACGACGGATTTCTTCCAAAAGTAATTATGAACGTGCCTTGTTTAAACTCAATAGTGGGTCGCATGTTGAATCATGGTTGCGAGAGTGTCATATTTACCTTTCGGCAAGCCCACAACAAGTTGTAGGACCATCTTAGTTTCGAAACTGGCGTCCCCACGTTGGATAATTGGTCCGCAACTAGTTTTAATTGTTTACAAATATTCAGACATGTTTACAAAATTCTCGAGACGTGTATTGTTGAACTATTCCTCTAAATACACAACTCGAGTATTTTTGTTGTCCTGAAAGATTTCTTCCAATCGTATTCATAACTCACGAGACAAGGCATTTGTTTTCATGATCGTATGAAGCAAGTCTTTAGATATAGTGCCATAACTCCATTGTTTTACGATAGCGTCAAGACGACGCCATGTCGAGTCTGCAACATCTGAAGGACGAGGGATAGAGTCTTCAATGTGGTCAAACACGTTATACGTGCATGCATGAATATGAAATAATTCAACCCACGATGAATATTGTTCATCTTCTTGATCAAGAATAATGGGGATGAAATTCTTGATATTTATAACGGCGAACGCCGGATGGAAATAAGATGTGGAGGAGGAATTAAACATGGTAGTCAGAAAATTAGATAGAAAACTAAGGGGGGAAAAAAACAAATCGCCGATGTGGCGACGATAGAGAGGCGGGCGGCGGTGGCTAGAAGAGAAGAAAAAATAGGGTTTTTAGGTGTTTCAGGGTTTGGCTCTTGATATCATATAAGATTGTATTAATCTCCCTTGGGGAGTCTTTCTCATTAATACAAATATATATACAATAAGAATCCTATATCTAACATAATTATACAACACTAAATATTACAAAATATATGGAGTATATTATATTAATATACGTTAATAAATAGTATACCTGAATCCAGAGGAAAAAATGTATGGAGTCTATGGGATGACTTATTGCAGTTGGAAATAAAGATGACAACGGATGAGATCTGGATCGGATCCTACTAGATCCATATCCAGATCCATTTTTTATACCCGGATCTAGATCCATCGGATCCATAAAAATCATATCCAAATTTGGATCCACCGGGTCCACGGATCAATTTGGATCCACATGTAAAAAAATTTGCCTTGAATAATATTCTCACATATTGAAACTTTTTGACAAAATGAAATCAATCTAATTGAAAAAAATGATTGAGTTAATTCAATCAACCTACACAAACATGACACTATTCTTCCAAAATACTGAACTAAAGATGGCAGTGGATCCTGGACCCGGTGGATTCAGATCCGTTTTATAGGATATGGATCTTCAAAATTTGGACCCGACGGATTCGGATCGAACCCGAATCCATTTCGAGTGATCGGATCTGGATCTGATCTTGTATTTGAGATCCGTATCCGGTCCAGATCCGACACGTGGATCAATTTTTTATTAAATATATCCATAACCTAGAGTATAATTTTATAAGTATTTTCTTAAATTTTTTCATAATTTTTGTATTTTACATTCAGATTTGGACTTTATTTTTTGCATTTTAAAGAACATTATTGTAGAATTTAATTTGTAATTGCAACATTTTCCATGATGTTGTTATTTACTTACTTTGCTTCATCGTCTTTATTTTCTTGTGATGTTAAAACTTTGTTCAGTAATTTAGAAGAATGGTGTTATGTTTGTGTACGTTGATTGAATGAACTCAATCATTTTTCTCAATCAGATTGGGATTCATTTTGTCAAAAAAGTTTTAACAGGTGGAAATATTATTCAAGGCACTTTTTTTACACGTGGATCCGGATTTGAATATGATTTTTATGGACCCGATGAATCTGAATCCAGGTATGAAAAATGGATATGGATCTGGATCTAGTAGGATCTGATCCAATCCGTTGCCATCTCTACTCAAAAGGCCCAATAAAAAGTAAGCAAAGTAAGAAGAGGGGAAAGTAGTTGATTGTATTGATATGGTAAATGCAACAATATGTTTAATCACCAAAATATTTATTGAGATGAATATTTTTACTAAAAAAATTATCTCAATAAATATTTATGATTAAATATATCATTTACCACATCAATTGTCAAATACTTTCCCTTCTTTGTTTTTTTATGATGTTGAAAATGACGTTGAAACTAGTGACTTTGAAGATTTAGTTTATCAAGTTCAAATAGAAGGTTATAGAAGATGTTGTTTTTTTAAAGAAATTGTTGTAGACTTTAATTTATGGATATTTAATAAAAAATAGCACCATTTTCCATGATGTTGTTATTTACAAGATTGAAACAGATCCGATCCTTCAAATGAATCTTTATTTACATCCGTGATGCTAAAACTTCATTCTTATAAAACGAATTTATACAAAAGACCGGTCCGATCCATTGGTGAAAAATCAATCTGCTACATCCCTTCTCCGGTGTTCAGATTGAATTGCCTCATCAAAGTAACTTTGAAAATTATGAACATACTTTGTTGGTTGTAGAAAAATGGGCCTATATTACCAAAGCAGTGTTGTCGGCTAGCCCTTCTCATACATCCGACTACGTCCTAATGGTCATTGAAGGAACCCTGAACCTAAGTTTATGGACGCCAGGTGATCTAAGCTGGACTAGGACTAAATGTGGAGGTCAATATCATGATGTTGTTTATTTTAATGGACAATTTTATGCAATCGATATTTATGGCTGCGTAGTGGTTTACAATGTTGATGATCATGAACCCTCTGAGACTCAATTAGTAGCACAACTACCATCTTATCAAGTGTTTGACTTGCATTACATTGTAGAATCACTTGGATCAGTGTTTGTAATTGTGAGACATAGTGAAGTGATACACCACTTACCCCTAAATAGGGAGTACATGATTCCGCTAACACGCATCCTAGAACATGATGGTGGGGATGACCTAATAAATAATTTTGATGTCGTTAGAGATACAACTCATGCGACAACAACTTTTCAAGTATTCAAGCTCGATATAGATGATGGTACACTGACACAAATCCAGGACTTGGGGGACATAGCTCTTTTTCTTGGTTCTAATGCATCTCTCTCGGTACAAGCTTCTCAATTTCCCGGAATCAAACCAAATCATATCTATTTTACCGATAATGATTGGGCAAAATACCTTCTTTTACAAAGAAGGTGGTGGCTTGGACATGAGTGTTTTCAATGTGGGAGATGGAAGCATCAAGGCGCTCTACGAAGGTGTTTCCCTCAGTCATGTTTGTCCACCAACTTGGGTCACACCAACTCTTTATTGATTCCGACTCCGTTTCTCTATATTGTTATTTCATGTTTTTCATTGTCATAAACATCTTGTTGCGAAGTGTTGTGAAGTGTTTTTTTCAAAATTATATGTTTGGAGAATGTTTCATAATCTCCATTTTTGCGTTAAATCCTTGTTTCTCCGTGAGCTCTATCAGTTATCTGCTTAGGTTTATAGTGTGTTTGGAAATAACGATTATGAAAAGGAGGCCTTAATTTGAGTAGAAATTGATTACTGGAATATGGGAGCAGTTTCCTTGCTGGTTTATGTTGTGAACCAAGCTAACTCCATAAGGGCCTATGGGGCAGAAGGGGTTAATGAGAATGATTCAATTAGGATCATTGGGCTAACTAAAATGTAGGAGAGTTTTATTTGGGATCCACGCCCAATTAGCTACTGAATTGGTTAAATAGGACTTGGGGTTAAACAGAAGAGTTTATGCGAATTGTGATATATTTAGTGTTCTCTCTCTCATCTCTGCTCTGTATCTGATTTCTTCATCCCCTTTTGTATTAGTCTAATTCTCATCTCCTTCTTCTTATCAGTTATTCTATGTCATTTCCTTGTAATTCTGTTTAGTAATTGCAATACTACAAGTCAGCTTCCTTGTGTGTGAACTAGTTATTTCGGGTTTGTTTCAGTTCAATTGACAATCCTCAAAATTGACAGAGCTAGGAGATATATAAGCCAAGGCATCTAATGTTCATGCCCGACTGATCTCTATAGTGATCTATATATACTGCTTGAAAGCTGGTGTTATTGTTGTTATTGTTCATTGAATAGATCATTGCTTCAACTATATATGCATTAACTCACACCTCTCTGTATTGAGTTTAAGTTAGATTTTTTTCTTCATTTACTTTAGTTTATCATATGGTGTTTCTCTTGTTTCTTAGTTTAAAGATCCAGTTGTTATTGTGCTTGGTCTGCTATTACATGTTAACTTTGTAAAAATAGTTGCTCTCTCCTTTACCTTCATCTTCGTTCCCTTGTCTTGGTAAGTAATTTATAGGTGGCAAACTTAGCCCATGAAACCATAACCCGCCCAACCCGCTCAAGTTTGGGCGGGTCATTTATTAGCTCAGCACATTTTGACCTGCCTAAATTCAGCCCAACCCGCCCATTTGCTACCCCTAGTGAGTATCATATTTACTAGTATATGTTTTGAATGTGTACTTTCTTCTAATATAATTTTGTAAATTTCTTTTGGTAATAAGAAGCTCATGCTAGAGATTTGAGATAAATCCTTGAATTGTTGTGTCATTTTTACTTCAAAACATCAGGATTGTCGTGGAATGCATCATCTGCTCTGCAGTAATATATTTTCCAGGAAATTCTTCTTTTTTACATAGTTGATTGGACTAACTATCTGAAGTTCTACCTTCCGTTGTTTAAATTGAGACAATATTAAGAGACACTCAAAATTGTGATTAGCTCTTAAATTCTCTAGATTATAGAAATAGACGAATGGCCTCTATATTTAGTCAGAAGTCTTAAGCCAATGAATATACATCTTAACTTTTCCATCTATAATTGTTGGTCTTAGTATTCTTTACTTCTGGAAGGAACCCTGAAGTACTATTTAGTTTACAGTTCTCTGTGTTGTCTTCAGTTTGAAAGTTAAGCACTATGGTTAGCAATAGATAAGATCTTAACCATACTCCTCAGACTCACTTTTCTAAAGGTTTCTAGTTTCCCCCTATTGCGTATGCATTATATACTCAATCATCTGATGAGTATTTCTCTCCCTTGGAAGAAACAGATTTTCCTTTTCAGTAATGTTCCTGTCTGATGCTAGCAAATGCAACCGATAAATTTCTGATAGTAACTGTAATTGCAGGTTCTTATTTGATAAAATCTGCTCTGAATACTAACATACTATGAATATCAGTGTTGTGTACATATAGAGGAAAAGGCTCTAGTATTGATTTACAAGCATTCCTCTGTTCACCTTGCTGTATTTCTTTAACTTTTGATAACTGAAATATTCATGAACATGTTCTGGATAAACGACTTTTAGAATCTGGTCAAAATGATTTACGTGATGTGCATTACATTTCGGTTAAAGGGGGTATTACTGGCATAATGTGAATCATGCATTCGTTTACGTTTTCCTGCCTAAAAATATCTGTGAAAGAAATGCATATGTGCCTTGAAATGCTATTTTGTGCTGTGACCAAATACATGCAGTTTAGTACATGTGTTTGTTGAAATTAGCTAGGTTACTTTGTGGTCATGGTTAGATCAGTCAGGTTCGGGTCCATAAGCAGTGATCTCAAATATTTTGATGTTTTCTTATTTGAAGTTCAATGCTAATAACGAGCTCACATTCTAGAAGTTTTGTCTTATCTACTGATTTTATATTCCTTGGATTTTGAACAAGTGACGAGAGAAAAGTTGTTAACATGTTCTCCCTTCAACATCATTTGAATCTGTCATACATATCAGCCTTCCTGATATGTCACTTGTTTTGTGATCTTTGAATATGTTTGCACTTGCATTGGAATGAATTGTCGATTCAACAATAAGCTCCCTGGATGCCCACATACAGGGGCGGAGCTAGGTAGGGGCAAGGGAATACGAACCCCCTTCGGCTAAAAAATACATGTATATACAAGGTTAAAAATATTTTTTATGTATATGTAGTAGATGTTGAACCCCTCTTGACTTCTTCACGTATTTACTCCATATTTCTGAACCTTTTGATGAAAATTCTAGCTCTACCACTGCCACATACCCCTGAAAAGTTTATGCATGTCCTAGTGTATTTGATGCAATGAGAGGATTTACGGATATGTTTGTGTATATAATCATCAATGGAGCTTAAAGAGACAGATTTTCAACAGCTTTTCATGTTTTACTTGTTTCTGTTCCATAGTTAAAGTTTCTATGTCATATCTGCTCACTCAACCAAACTCCTAAGTTGATATAATCACCATATATCATTGATAAAGTTTCTTATTTGGTACTAATTTTGTAGAAGTCATTTGAATGTCAACAACTGATGAATCTAACATACAGATGTATCCCAGAAACAGTTCTGGTTGTATATGTTAGCTCAGAGGAAAGGGGTGTCTGATTTATGATGTTATTCGAGGATAGGTCTAGAGGAGAATAAACAGAAGAGCTAGTTGTGTGTACTGGAATTTAAGTACATTATCATACAGCGACAATAATCATAACCAAGGGCGGATCTAGTGTATACGGGTTCACATGAACCCAATAACTTTTGCCCCGACAACCATGTATATATATATTATGAAATCAGAATAAGATGTGAGACCAGAGAGTGAGGACTTGTACAGGTGTAAGCCGAAATGAAGAGTACCTTGTACATATCGCAAAATACGTTTGAGGGCATTCATATGTTCATCCGTCAGGTTGTGCATATGTAAGCATATTTGTTGCACGACATAGGATATATCTGGTCTCGTGAAAGTGAGATACTACAACACTCCTACTAAACTGCGATAGTGAGTCGAGTCGGCATACAGAGAACCCGAAGAGGCACTGAGTTTGGAATTAGTGTCCACCAGTGTGTGGATCGGTTTGCAAGACGTCATGCATGCTCGGTCAAGGATCTCTTCGACGTATTTCCTTTGACAAAGAAATAAGCCACCTGCATGTCTCGTAACAGCAATGCCCAAAAAATAGCTTAGGGGGCCCAAATCCTTCGTAGCAAACTCAGAGGCAATGAGTGACATAATGGAATGGCGAAGTGCATCAGAGGATGTTGTGAGGATGATATCATCAGCATATAGTAGGATGTATGACATGTCATTACCCTTGCTATAGATGAATAGTGAATGATCAAATTTGCTATGTGAAAACCCGATAGAGGATACAAAATCAGCAAATTGTTGGTACCATGCACGAGGAGCTTGTTTCAGTCCATAGAGTGATTTCTTCAAAAGACACATATAATCTAGATGAATCGGATCCCTGAATCCCATAGGCTGATGCATATATATGTTTTATGAAGGTCCCTATGCAAGAAAACATTTTTGACGTCAAGCTGATGAATAAGCCAAGACTTGGACAAAGCAATGCTGAGAATGGTCCGAATAGTCGTTGGTTTCACCACCGGGCTAAAAGTTTCATCACAAACCACTCCCACCTGTTGAGACGTGTCATCACCTACAAGACGACCCTTGTACCTCTCAAAAAAACCATCAGATTTCTTTTTATATCGAAAAATCCATATAGAACGAATAATATTAGCATCATGAAGGCGAGGTACTAGATCTCACGTCTTATTTTCAATAAGAGCATTATATTCGTCAATCATTGCATTTTTCCAATTAGGATCGGACAAGGCATCTTTCGAATTACGAGGAATAAGGGAAGGGGCAACCGAAGTGGACAAGTTAAATAGCCGTTTGGGTTTGGAAATCCCATGCATAGCACGAGTTTCCATTGTCCATAGGTGTGCCGCTGGAGGTTGGACATGATTGGGATGGGGTGGCCGAGAAATGGAGGCGGGATTGGATGGACTGCCGGGAGTAGGGGGTAGGGCCAAGAAGGGACAGTGGAGTCGAGGAGAGGGGATTGGCCGAGAGACAACTTTGATGGAAGGCCGTAACGGGCTATTTCGAGGCTCTCGTTATGGGGCAGGGTGGACTGCCCACCTCGGGATGGCAATGGTGGGGACGATTGTCGATGTTAGTGACGACTGATTTTGCAAGTGATGAATTAGAAGGGGATTTAGGCCATCATTTATGAATTCATAGGAATTTGGGGATGGAGAATTGAGTTTGGCAAAGGGGAATTGAGACTCATCGAATATGACATGTCGAGAAATGATTATTTTCGGCTTGACAAGTCATAATAATGGTAACCTCGATGATTGAGGGGTAGCCAAGAAAGACGCACGGGGATGACCGAGGTTGCATCTTGTTAATTTGTGTGGAGAGATAGAGGGGGTAGCACAGACATCCGAAAGTTCGTAAATGTTTATAGGAAAAATCCCAAAGATAGAGAACTTGAGTGGAAGACTTGTGTTTGAGAGACTTGTTTGGGAGATTATTCAAGAGATAGGTTTTCATTGATAGAGCGTAATGCCAAAAATTGAGGGGGGGGGGGGGGGTAGAGGCTTGAGCAAGGAGGGCAGGAACTAAGTTGTTTATGGTTCTAATTTTTCGTTTGGCTTTGCCATTTTTTGGAGAGGTGTGGGGACAGGAAAAATGAAAAACAAGGCCATGTTTGGCGCAGAAAAGTTTGAATTGATTATTATCGAATTCTCTCCCATTGTCACATTTGAAACATTTAATATTCTTTTCAAATTCTGTCTTAATGAAAGTGCTGAACGACAAAAAAATAGAATAGACTTGGTATCTTATTACCAATGAGAAATGTCCATAGGAAGTTTGAATAATCATCTAAAAACAACATATAGCATCGATGCCCGACTGTGCTTAGGATAGGAAAAGTCCATAAATCACTGTGTATTATATCAAAAGGCATTAAAGTACAAGTGGATGAAAAACAAAATGGCAACTTGACATGTTTCCCCAAAACACAAGATTCACAAACAAGAGGAGAAGGGACATGTTTGCAAGCAATAAATTTATGTGTGCTAAGGGAGCGTAAAACAGAGTCTCCTGAATGTCCTAATCTATTATGCCATAACGAAGACGAAATTGTTGCAAAGGTTTATGGAGAGGAGGATGGATGGCTGACGGATGTGGTGATAGGATAAAGGTCCCCGGTGCTATCACATCTCAATATTCGCATCCCTGTCATAAGGTTCTTCACAGAAAAACCAAAAGGATCAAATTCAAGGGAAACATTATTGTCGGTTGTGAAATGACGCACATAGATTAGATTTTTGATAAGTTTCGGAGCGTGAAGGACATTTTTTTAAGGCTAACGAGGGGGTGGTGGGGAAAGAGATGATTGTCCATAACTTCGAATGAGAATGCTGTCGCGCCCTATTTTCGACCCGCTCGCAGGTCAAAAGCGAGCATGGCATGTTCAGGTGATTCCTGGGTAAATGGATTGAGGAGTCGCCACCTAATTATTTTTTTACGGTGAATTAGGACACCTAAATATTTAAACTAATGTTGCAATGTAAACTCCGATTTTAAGGTCTGCGAAACTAATGAGATTCTAGGTAAGGGTTTTTTATTATCCTAAAGGGAAGGGGTTAGACATCCTTTAAGATCCGCTAACTTGCGGTTATCCGGTCAAACTCAGGTTTAATTATTGCAAGAAAATACATGTTTTAAAAATATAAAGTTAAACTAATATTGCAAGTATTTAGTAAAAGAATGCATTTTTGTACAAGTGTGCATTTGTATGGTTTTTAAAGAGAAATACATGTAAAGTTGAAAAGTATGCATTTTTTAACAATTGATAGTAAAACAAATTATTTATAATGTCTAAGAAGTAAATCTTTTGGAAATCATTGAGTTGCAAATTAAAAGATAAACTTATTTGTATGATTGATAAAATGAATAGAAGATGATCAAAGTTGTTGAGAAAATTCTGAACATGCATCACGAGCCTAAAATAAATAAACTAGCGACGGGTTGCAAGTCTTAAACTACCCTATGAATTAATTCTAGGTTTGCCTATTCTAAGCATTTCAATAATTACATAAGTACAATAGATAATATTACAATACAGAGCAAAATAAAGCTGAATTTAAAGAAAGTAAAAACAACAAACTAAATAAACTCCGAGGAGTATTTGCCTTCCTTGACTTTGTTCCTTGCAAGCTGTCAAGAACAAACAGCTAGAAACAGTTAAATACAAATAACTTCAGATCCGTATCCAAAACAGTGAATGTTTTGATCACGGAGGGCTCAGACTTAAATTTTGAAAAGACCACTCCAATCACGTCGTGGCTGCAAACATATGACTAAGTGGTTACTTTTGATTGCCTCGCCTACTAAACGTGTTGGTCTCTCGGATGAAAAGAAAAGATCACTATAATCACGTCGTGGCTGCGAATATATAACTTGTTGGTTATTTTAGTCACCTCGCCTACTAAACATGTTGATCTCGGATGAAATAAAAAGGTTTAAGCCTCATCCTTGCCCAGAAGTTACATTTTCGTCTTTACGACTGTGGAGGCCTCAAAATCGACGGATATTTTTCATCGGCCATGTGTAGTATCGTGTTCAAATCAAAGCAAAATTAAATCGGAACGAAACAAAGAACAAAGAAGAGTAGCAGAGGCGTAGCAGAAGCGAGAAAACGGAGAGGCGAAGCGAAGCGGTAAGCGAACAAAAAGCGAGAGGAAATTTCCGAAAAGACGCGATGTTTAGTTTAAAACAGTAAAACAGTAAATATCCGAGAAGCGTCTTCCGAAGATGGACGCAATATTTGTTTGAATCAATAAAACAACAAAGAGAATGCGGTATTAATTCCATCAATAACATAATAACAATGCCAAAGAAACAGACAGTAGCGATTAAACTATCCGACCCGAATTCTGAAGTTTCGGAACCAAAACAGGACTAAGAAGCATTTATGAAAAAAATAAACAGACCCGGATTATGAACGGTGACCCGAATGAAATCAGAAATTCAAATTTTTTGATAACCAGCAACAAATATGATAAATGCAAAATCTGGAAATTTATCAGAACCGGGTCGACCCGACCCGAATCGGGTTTTTAAACCCGGATCATTTCTTTCCAAATTTCAGATAACCAACAACAAGATATAAAATGCAAAAATCTGGAAATTATCCGAACCGGGTCGATCCGACCCGGAATCCGAAAACAGTGAAAAATAGCAAAATTTCAGATTATTCACTACCAAAATCCCAATTATTTTAACTTATATTTTCGGACTCTTTAAGATGATGAACAACACACAAAAAAAAGAAGAAACAATACCAACCTTAGGAGAATCTTAGATTTTAAATTTCGGATTTCAACACTTGAATTCGATTTTCGGACCTCCAAAATTCAGATTTTTCACCCCCAAAATTCAGATTTTCCCCCTCTAAAATTCAGATTTTCCACCTCTAAAATTCAGATTTTCCAAGAACAAGGGGGATATTTATAGGTGGATTCCCCCCCCCCCCCCCCCAAGAACGAGTTTGAAATTTGAATTAAAGGCAAAAAAAAATCTGAATTTTGGGGCGTGTTCTTGGGGCATGTGTTGCAGAAAGGTGATGGGGTAGATTGGTGGTGTCAGGCGTAGGGGTGTAGGGTGCGGTGTAGGTGTGGCAGGGGGTAGGGTGCGACGTGAGGGGTAGGGGCGTAGGGTGGCGGCTGAAGGGAGTTAGGGTTTTTTTTTTTTTTTTTTTTTTTGGGTTTTGGGGGTTTGGGAGTTGAATAAAAGGGTGTGGGGGTTGGGCCGGTTTAGGGGATTTTCGGGTTGGGCTTTGGTGGTAAGGGAAATAAAAGGGGAACGGGTTTGGGGTATTGTTAGGGGGTGGCCGATTGGGCCTCGGATGTGGGCTGTGGGAATTGGGGCAAATAAAGGGGAAGGGAATAAGGGTTTGTTGGGCTTAGAAGTTTGGGGTTTTCGGGTGGGCCGAAATAAGGGAAGAGGGAGTTGAATTGTTTTGGGTTGAGTAGGATTAAATGGGTGATGGGTTGGGCTTTGGTGAAATGGGTTTTAGTTTGGGTAGAAATTGTTTTGGGTTGGAAAATAAAATGTGTTATGGGTTTAAAAATATAAAAAGGAGTTTAATATTAAAAATGCATTGAAAAAAAATGTAAATTATTTTGATAAAAACATAACGATGTGATAATATATAATATATAATATTTGTGAAGTGCTTAATGCTTGATAAAAAATAGAAATGTGATGCCATTTGTGCGAAAAATAGAATAACGTAGAGTATTAGGGATAAAACTTATGAAAAAAAATGCAAATGACGGTAAAAAATGCGAATAATAATAATAATAATAATATATACACACACGCATGTATGCATATAGATTAAAATTATTTTGAGGTGTTAAAAATATTTAAAATTGCAAATAAATTGGAAAAGACGGGACAAAATTGGGTGTCAACAAATGCATTGTCCATTACCAACAATAATATTACGATTTAAATTGCTCATATTTAAATAAGATGAGAGAGTATCTTGGGATGTCATCATATGAGATGTAGCGCCATTGTCCATGTACCAACTGTTGTCAGAAATGTCGAGAGACATCGTGTTCATAGCTACCTCAATATCCGTCGGTGCATAGGTTGAAGGAGGAGAAACATGTGCATTGTATGCCTGTTGTGGACGTGCACCGAGGATGTCGGATTGGACCTGTCAGGCCAGAGGTTTGGGCCCAGGAGGACGTCGGGTAGGGGTAAGGTGGAATAACCCATGTCGGGTAGGCAACCCACGGCGGAGGATGTTGCCATTGTTGCCGCCGTTGTTGGTGCCCGTCAGTCGGCGAGGCTACCTCCTGCCGTCGCTGCCACTATTTCCAGCGATGTCGTTGTTTTCGCCGCTTTTGTCGCGGCTGTTCCTGGAATTTCTTCCTCTGTTGTGTATTCCGGGAATGTGAGCCACGTATTGGATCGTTGGCTTGCCTGTGGGATGGGTCGGGAGATGAGCCTCTCGGGTCAGCATGGTTGTCGCCGGTGGCTACGATGGCGGCATTGGCTGTGCTGGCATTAGTCGCTGCCCGCTTTATTTTTTTGGGTTTCTTCAAGAATTAGTCTCAAACGAGCCTCATAGAACGGATGTAATGACGTGCTTTGTTGAAGGCTGGTAGCAACGCCGTCATAATTTTCATTCAAACCCGCAATAAGTTGCATCACCAGTCGTTGGTTAGTGACCGGTGCACCGACGTTGGAGAATTGATTGACAATCATCTTAAGTTCTTGACAATAGGCCGACACATTAGGAAAATCGTCATGTTGAATGGCCTGAAATTGATTTTCCAGGTATAAGGCACGTTGTGTTTTATTGTCATGAAAAATACTTTCCAAGCGCTCCCATGTTTGTCGTGTAGTGGCATTGGTTTCAATGATTGTATGCAATAGATCATTCAAGATCGTGCCGTAAATCCATTATAGGACAACCGCATCTAAGCGGGACCAAAATTCATCATCAGGTCTTTCTATGGCCTTTAATTTTGGACGGATGATATGGTCGATGACTTTATACACGATAATGAATCTTAAATAATTTCGCTCAAGATAAATACTGAACCTTTTCCATTTCAAGAGTTATGGGAATGAAATTTTTGATGTTGTTAAGTTCAAGAGCATGATGGAATTTGTGTTGTTCAACCATTGAAAATTGGAGAGGAAGAGAGAAAAGTCGAATAAAGAATGTAGAGGATTGCCGAAGAAGAGGGCTACCGAGGGGGGGAGGGGCGGCGGATTAGGGAGAAAAAAAAGGTTAGGGTTTCACTTCTGATACCATGTAGGAATATGTTCCTTGCCTTTCATTGATTATTGTGTACAATATATATAGTGTTACATAATTACAAACTATGTAACTAAATTTTCCTAATTACAATTGGAATATAAATTTACCTAATATAAAAGATATACAAAATATGATAATATTCTATCAATGGTAATATACACGATATGATAATATTCTATCACAATTCTTCTTTTTAAATTGGGGAGGACTGGACCAATGAGGGAAAAGACTGATTGCACTCAAATGTTTGCGCTAAATCATCAAGTTTTTCAATTCTCACGAGGATTATTATAAGCAACAAAATGAGGCTATAAGTAATCATAGTGTAAGATTGTATTAATCTCCCTTGAAAACTCTTTTGCATTAATACAAATATATATATTTATATATATAGTGTGTACAATGTGGAATCCTAATACAATAAGGATTCTAAATCTACCATAATTATACAACATTAAATATTACAAAATATATGAGATATACTTTAGAATATACGTTAATACACCCCTCAGTTGGAATGGGAAAAGGCCGGACGCTAAGACTGGATCTGAAGTCGATGAATAGATGTTTAGGAAGACCTTTTGTAAAAATATCTGAATACTGATACGAAGAAGGCACATGCAACACCTTAACATGACCGAGAGCAACCTTCTCACGAACAAAATGGATATCCATCTCAATATGCTTGGATCGCTGATGCTGAACTGGATTATGAGATAAATATATGGCGGATATATTATCACAGTAAACCAAAGACACCTTACGCAAGGGACACTAAAGCTTCCAAAGAAGGTCTCGGAGCCAACAGATCTCAGCAACAACATTTGCAACACCTCTCTACTCTGTTTCTGCACTCGAACGTGTAATGTGGCTTGCCTCTTGGCAGACCATGAGATGAGATTATCCCCTAAGAACACACAATAGCCAAAGGTGGAGCGCCACGTGTACGGACAACCTGCCCAATCAACATTTGTATATGATAACAACATGGATGATGCGAATGGGTATAGATGCAATCCATAATCAAATATCCCCTTAACGTATCGAATGATATGCTTAAGGGCAGTGAAATGAGACTTTCTGGGGGCATGCATGAATAAGCACACATGTTGAACGACATAAGCAATATCATGCCTGGTGAAAGTAAGATATTGTAAAGCACCTGCAAGACTCCTGTAAAGAGTGGGATCGGACACTGGATCGCCATCAACAACACTAAGCTTTGATTTATAGTCAACCAGAATGGACATGACCTTGCAGTTTTCCATTTTAGCCTTGTACACTATCTCTTCTGCATACTTACGCTAACACAAAATATAGTATCTGTAGATCTAGTCACTGAAATCCCAAAAAAATAACTCAACTTCCCCAAGTCAGTCATAGCAAATTCGATTTTAAGCAATGCGATGATTTCATTTTTCAACAAATCAGAGGAGGCAGTAAGCACAATGTCATCCACATATAACAATCATAAGCAATGTTACTACCTCGATGAAAAATAAATAGAGAATTATCACACTTGCTACATACAACCCCAATCATCATAATGTACTGTGCAAAGCGATTATACCACGCTTTAGAGGCCTATTTCAAACCATAAAGTGACTTATGAAGACGACATACATACTGAGGGGCTGCTGGATGGATAAAGACAGGCGGTTGGTGCATGTAAACAATTTCTTTCAAATCCCCATATAGACACGCATTTTTCACATCAAGCTGATGAATCGGCAAATCCGCATAATGTACTGTGCAAAGCGATTTAACAACCGAACTAAATATCTCACCACAATCAATACCCTCCTTCTGATTAGTACAACTAGCCACAAGTCTAGCCTTATAGCGCTCTGAGTCACCATTGTCTATGAATTTGTGATGAAATAGCCACATGCAACGGATCACATTCACCCCATCCGGTATAGGAACCAAATTCCAAGTGTGTTGTTTTATTAAAGCATTAAAATCCTCACGCATGACCGCTTTCCAATTAGGGTCCAGTTTGGCTAGTTTTGGGTTTTTTTGGGAATTGGGGATATGTTCTGTGTGGATAGGTTAAACTGAACTTTGGGTTTGAAAATTCAATATTGGACATGTGTTTCTATACGGTGTGTAAGGGCGGGTGTAAGTTGGGAATTTTGGTTGGGGGTCGGGTCAGTGTTGTGTTGCGGGATTTGGGTTTGTGTGGGTGTCGGGTTTTGGGTTTGTTGCAGGTTATGGTTTTGTGAAGGGTTGACCGGCGGTAGTGGATGAAGAGGTGTCATGACGGAATGAGGGATGTAGCTGGTTGTGTCGGGTGACCGCGGGGGGTTGGGTGAGGTCAAAACAGGTGGGGTTTTGCGAAGTGATGCAGATTCAGGCGACAGTGAGGGTGAGATAGAGAAGGGTCACGGTGGTGGGATATGGGTTTGGATGATGGTACTGGGACAATTCCGGTGGATATTTACTAGTTCTGGGATGGTCGGAACATCGGCGGATGACTGAGATGACACATGGGAAGACAGTGGTGTCAGAGGGATGACGAGACTGGTCGGAGAGACAGGTGACCGAAGCTGACCGGTCGTAGTGGCGGTAGTGGCTGTGGATGGCGATAGAGAAGTGGGTACGGTGACATTGGTGCGGGACGAGCAAGCTCGGTGAGTATGACGGGGAGGTGTCAGACTCGTCTAGAAATGTATAGTCAGTGTTTCGGAATTTTTGAATATTAGTAAAATGAAAGATCGTCTCATCAAACGTTATCAGACGAGAGATGTGAATTTGACGAGTGGACAAGTCATAACACAAATAGCCTCTATGATTAGACGAGAATCTTACGAAGACACACGGAGTGGTTGAGAGTGCTAATTTATGAGGGGCGGTGGAGGTAAGGTTCAGATAGCAAAGGCAACCGAAAATTCATAGGTGATCATAGGAGGGGATCTGACGGTATAATATTTCAGTTGGGGTTATGTTATGAAGGGTACTAGTAGTTAAAATATTAAGGACGTATTCTACCATTTTGACTGCATAAACCCAAAAAGTAAGAGAGAGAGAGGCATGAAACAGGAAAGTACGAACCATGTTATTTATGGTGCGAATGATTCATTTTGCTTTGTCATTCTGAGGAGAGGTGTGGGGACGCAAAAATAGAAAAACCATGCCATTATTTGTGCAAAATTTGTGAAACGTGGAATTATTAAATTCACTACCATTATCACATTGAAAAGATTTGATGGCTTTTTCAAATTACGTTTTGATAATAATGCGTAATTCAAGAAAATTTGGCAAAGACTTCTGACTTGAGCTTTAGTGGGTAAATCCAAATAAAGTGAAAATAATCATCTAATAAGACTAGTTAATATTTATGACCCAGAGAGCTAGTAATGGGAGAGTCCATAAATCAGCATGAATAATATCAAAAGGGGCAAACGTAACACGAAGAGATGACTTAAGAGGAAGGCGAACATGTTTGCCTAACTGACAGGAAACACAATTTTGGGCAAATTTCCCATTATTACAACGAATAAAGTTATTGCCTCTAAGAAAATAAAAAACATGAGCTCCTGGGTGTCCAAGTTTATTGTGCCAAGTTGACGGATAGATGGCAATGAGAGAGACGTGAGAACGAGAACTGGCAGCGGAAGAGGATGGGAAATGATAGATGTCCCCTGTGCTATTGCATCTCGTAAGAGGTGTCCCCGTACGTAGATCCTTCACAGTAAAACCAAAAGGATCAAAATCAACAGACACATAATTGTTACGAGTAAATTTCCTCACGGAGATTAAATTTTTAATGATATTGGGGGCATACAGGACGTTATTCAGGGAGAAGGGTGGGTGAGGTGGTTGTGTATAAGTGGTACCATAACCCTAAATCGGAATGCGATGACCTGCCAACAGTAATAAATTGAGGATACTTTATACCAAACAGTTGGGAGAGATCACCTGAAGAGCGGGTGAGGTGAGATGTGACACTCATGTCCATGTACCAATTTTCATCGGGTTGTTGCAAGTTTAACCTGCTGAAGGCCTGGCCCAAATTAGTGGGGGCCAGATCGGTGACAGTGGGCTACTGCTGTGCCTGATGGTGGACCGGAAGGGTAGCTGGCCCAGCGCCTAAAATTCCCTACTGCCATGGGCTAGGAAATTGAGTCGTCGGCTGCTGGTACGGGTAGGAGGCCCAACCGAGATGGTGGGGCCATTAGCCTGTGCTGGTCCAGCTTGCGGTATGGATGGGCTGCTGTTGGCTGGATTTTCTGCCATGTCCGTGACCTTTGCCTCCCTTGCCATTACCACAGCCCCTCCACCCCTGCCACCGCCGTGGTTGTTCCGCGACTGGGTGTTTTTCTGTGGTGGTGGTATTTTGCACATATGTGTCAACTGCTAACGTCTTTTGATGGTGCTCGTCCTGCTTAGCACGTCGGGTTTCTTCCAATAATTGCGAACGTGCCTTGTTGAAGTTAGGTAAAGGATCGGCATGTTGTATCATCGTGGCCAGGGTATCGTATTCGCCTTTTGGTAGACCAGCAACTAATTGGAGAACCATCTTTGTTTTGGAAACAGACGTTCTCACGTTTGACAATTGGTCCGCCACTAGTTTCAACTGCTTGCAATATTCGGACATATTAGAGAAATTTTCAAAACATGAATTATTAAATTATTCTTCCAATAGACGGCATGAGTGTGCTTGTTATCCTGAAAAATCTCCTCTAACCGAATCCATAACTCACGAGCTGATGTGTCGGTTTTCATTATAGTGAGGAGCAAGTCTTGAGAAATAGTGCCATAGATCCACTGTTTGACAGTGGCGTCAAGACGACGCCATGTTGGGTCATCAACCTCAATGGGGCGAGGGAAGGAGTTGTCGATATGATCAAGCACGTCATAAACACATGCATGGATACGAAAAAGTACAACCCACGGAGAGTACTGATCGTTTTCTTGATCAAGAACCACATGAATGAAGTTCTTGATGTTGGTTACGGTGAGTGCTGGATGAACATAGGGTGAAAATGATGATGTGGGTATGGTAGGGGTGACGACGGAGGAGGTTGAGGCTGCTGTGGAAGTTGTAGGAGGAGTTATTATAGTGGATTGTTTTTTGGTGAAGGGATAAAAACAAAGACAAAAATTTGTTCTCGGGTAATAATAAAAAAACTAGACAAGTAGTGTTGAGCTTCTGTCAGGAGGGGCGAAAAAGAAGATAGATAAGGATGTTCTGCGAAAAGGAATAGAAAGCAGAAAAAGCAAACAAACAGTGTATGTGGCAGTCGCCTGTTCTCGGGAAAGGTAGAGAAAGCAGACACACAGTGTTTGTGGCAGCCGCCGGTTGTTGCAGAAACCAAGGGGAGGTTGCGGGTGAAAAGAAATAGGGTTTAAGTTTTGGCTTCTGATACCATGTAAGATTGTATTAATCTCCCTTGGGGACTCTTTCTCATTAATACAAATATATATATATATATATATATATATATATATATATATATAGTCTGTGTGTACAATGTGGAAACCTAATACAATAAGGATCATAAACCTACCATAATTATACAACACTAAATATTACAAAATATATGAGGTATATTTTAGAATATACGTTAATACATAGTTTAGTAACTTTTGTTAAATAAAAGAAGAATACATGTCATTTATCTGTTAGCTTGACGTAAACATTGCAGATAAATTCACTCTGCACATAAGAAAAATGGGAAGCACGAAGATTATAAAGAGAAGACTTGAATCCTGCTGTACTTGAATGTATAATAATGTTGTAACGTATCAACTGTAACTCTAATCTATGTTCAAATTCAAGTAAAAAAATTATGTATTTAAGCCAGTGCATATCCGATGAGCAGCTAGAGAATATGGTTACTGTAAAAGATTTTGATGTTAGGGGTGTCTTCGGAAATATAATATACAAATGACAATTGTTGGCAGGATAAGTATAAAAACAAGATTGGAATCTGCAAAAAAACTATGCTACATCTCTTCGTGGTTCAACGAACATGTTAGCCACAAAAAAAATTCACTGCAAAAGGTAGAAGAAAGTAGAATAAAAGATGGCTGGCAAAAGTAGGGGTAACTTTCTTTCACCTGCCAGAAGTCCTTATTCTATTGTCTTATCGAGAATTTATTTAATTAATTTACTCTTATTTACATACAATAAGAATTGTGGTAATTCTATTGTCTTATCGAGAATTTATTAAATTAATTTACTCTTATTTACATATAACAAGAATTGTGGTAAAATGAATATGATTCATTAGTTTCAAATCTTATATATGGAAATGAATGGAAAGTATATCTCGTAATAAAATCGACACTATTGCAATTCAGATTTGATTTGTGTTTAGTTTAGAATTAGCGCTTTAAATAATGACAATATTATTCTCCCTGCTCTTTTGAGTAATTTCTGGGGTAAAAATGAAAAAGCTTCTATTTGTGGAAATGCTTACTCTGTCACAACAGATGTAAATTAATAAATAAATCCATTGATTCTCTTATATTTCTGTTATCACTCACTGATTCCTTTCTCCGGATGCTACAATCTTTATCAAACCCCAATAAAGCAAGTATGAGAGCATATTCATATACAGTCCACAAACAGCCTTTTCCTGTTTTGCCTACCATTTATTATAGAGTAGTACATAAATAATAAAATATTAACTCTCTTTTCAAAAATTAAAATTGTTTTTTGATATCCAGCTATATATACACCTCTACTCACCTCCAACGTCCAATCATGTTTTTGTAAAAAAAAAAAAAAACTCTTTTTAATTTACCAGGGAAAGCATAAATTCAAAGCGTTGACCAGAAAAAACTAACATCCCCGGTGTGTTGTACCTTGTGCTACTTGGCTTGTGCAACATTCAATAACTATATGCCTTTTATGTACATAAAATTGTGGTAAATGGTGAATGAGCAGTTCTTTGAAATTCCCTGTCAAGAAATGTGTCCTTGTGCTGCAACTTCTAAGGAATAATTGCATAGAAATGTTACATCTTGATGGTAGTGTCTCGTTAGGATCAAAACACATAATGAGGTTTCTAGTACTATGTGCACTCTGATTATTTTCTATATTTGAGAAAAGGGGGGGGGGGGTTGGTTTTTTCCACTGTTTAATTAGAACTAAAATATGAGATTTTCAATTAAGGGTAGATAACTTCAACCATCACACAATGCTTAATGCATGGTGGGAGCTTACGGATGATATACACCTTTCATTAAAAAATAACAATAGTATTTTCTTATTAACTTATTTTAAAAGAATATCTTTCTCAATTTAAAAATAATTTAATTTAAAATTTTTTATTTTATTCTTATAAATGTTATAGCTTGTCTAAAATCACAATTTTCAAAAGTTTTCTAGCCACACACGTAAGCACAAGTTTTTTTAAAAAAATTGTTGTCTTTTTTAAAAAAAAATTATGATACACGAGCAGAGCTAGAATTAATTGGAATTACAAGTTCGACATAATTCATTAACTTTAATCAAAACTCATGTGTATCTATTGAGAATCTTACTGAACATGTTCATATATATATAATA
Organism: Anisodus tanguticus; assembly: GCA_034509755.1. Lineage (NCBI taxonomy): Eukaryota > Viridiplantae > Streptophyta > Magnoliopsida > Solanales > Solanaceae > Anisodus > Anisodus tanguticus. The sequence goes on along the minus strand of CM067554.1, from coordinate 9,353,187 downwards.
AACTTTAGAACTCATAACTTCAAATCTGAGATCTGCCTCTGGTGGTATGATTTTCATGCCAATTAGTGTGCACCCGATTAATTCTAAGGGGTGCATGATGTCTCCACTAGCACCTATATCAAATAAATTTGTCCATAAATCCTAGTCTTTATTAAACTTCCTAACAAATTAAATTATGCCTATATATAAATTGAAGCGTGGGAGTAGCTAGGTTTGAGAGAGAAGGGAAATTGCACGATATATTTGGAGTAAAATTATATATACATTGGAATCTCATGCTTGGAAAGGTAGCAACAAAGAGCAATCATAATGTCTTCTTATCCCAGCTCGCTCTCTCCTCTGACTCTTGGCCACCATCATTGCACCCTCTTTTGTTGCCCTTTCTTTATCATTCACCAACCTCATCACCATGATCATTTCAAGCGCCTCATTTCATCAACACTCACCGAAGAAGAAGAAGAAGACGAAGATGATTCAGATACAGATGATGATGTTGAAGCTGATGAACAAGGGTACTTTGCTAGTTGGAAAACCCTAAGTACTCTTGTATCTTCTCCAAATTAGCTCGTCTTCTTTACGGGGAATCAAGCATCATGGTCCGATTGATAACATATGTGTGTTTCTTTAACTCCTTAAAGTAACTTTTTCCTATTTTGTTTAATTTGCTTTCCAAGATTTTCTACCACATTTATTATTTTTAATTTTGGGGTTGCGGTGCAGTTATAGATTGAGAGAGAAATTAAAGCAAAAGCTCGTAAGCATTTTGCTATTAGCTAGGAAAAAGCTATGGATCTCGTTGTTTCAGTAAAGCTAGTGATCATTAATGAAAAGCCTTTTCTGATTTGAATTTTTAAGTGTTGATCCAATGAAATTGAATTAATTAAGATTTTTCCATGAAATTGATATCCACGGAAACATTTTATTTTTATCAATCCAAGAAAAGAAAATACCCACAGAGAACCAGAAGAGACTTTAATAGATTGTTTTTAGGCCAATCAGTTAATCAATATAGATTGTTTTTAGGTCCAAGCGAAGAATTTAAAAACTTGTTTTATAGATATATCGAGGGTTCAGATCACTCACCGTGCAAGGTCATAAGTTTTCTCTTGTGTTATCTATAGATAAAACCGAATTGAATCGACTCTGATATGATAAATGAAATGGTAGATTGTGTTACATTCATTTCCACAACTACCTGCCAGTTAATTAGGGTTTCAGTGTAACTATTAACACGTAGCCAAAAGCTCCGCATCCCTTTAATTCCTTTATATTACGTATAGATCTGTTTGAAATCATGATAGTAAAATAAAAAAAAATGCATGTACACAAACAGCAGTGGTAGCTGAAATTAGCTAGCATTCATTACATGCTTTAATTTCATGTCTTATATGTAAACAAGAAAAGGGATATCATCAACTGGTATATATACGTACTGTTTGTACTTTGTCTGTGGCGTTAGCATGACTTTATGTTCGTTAGCTGTCTATATTCTCTCATCTTTAAACATACGTGCTGAAAAATTGAGTTTTCCTTTTCATGGACAGAGATTGAGAGAGAATATTTGTTTCTTTTCACTGAATATTCAGTACTTGTATAACTTTCTCTTGTTATTCTTCTCTTTTCTCTTCTTTCGTTTTTTCACACACCTCAAGAAATAAATCATCTGCAGCTATCGATAAGTTATATACTCCTTCTTGTGTTGCTGTACTCTTTTTCTTCTTCCCCTTCTTGGCATAACTTAATTTAGTTCATCTTCAACCATCAAGAGGGGGAAAAGAATCTCTTTATCTATTTTTTTTTTATATATATAGAAATTAAAGCTGCATACCAGTAGACTATTCCCATTCAATTGTAATTATCTTAAATATGTCATAATATTAGTGTGGCAATAACCTTTTTAAAAAATAAGATGAAAAGTTCAAAATTGTATTGTTTCCAAAATAGAAATATGTCATTCATTTGGAATGAACTAATAAATAAATGGTATCACATAAAATGTGATAAAGAGAACATATTTTACTTTTCGTAGCACATATTAATTGCTCGTTAGAGGATTCAATTCGTTGACATGATCATGTTTTCTAAATGAGCTGAATTATGTAACCGCCATCAAATATATTTTTCTATTTTTAGCTCACTTTTATTAATGATTACAGTGTCTAGCCAAAGTACTCTAAGGTGCAAGAATGCTTACCAAAAATGCAATCTTTTCCAGAATGTCTCGTAAATCCAGGAATATATGAATTTATCTCAAGTTGACAGAAAATAGTTTGACTTAGCAACCAAATGAAGAAGAAAATATTCTTATCATTATCCTTCAGAGGAACTAATATTAATCAATCTTCATTTCAACATAAATAGAATTGAATCTCTTGTGCGGTTGATGCAAAGTGCTTTCTATTTTGAAATCGGTCTCTTCTTATTATAGCAAGAATGTGTAAGACAAGACTAGTCCCTACTAAAAGAAGTGTAAATTAGAAAACAAACACACTTGATCAATTATTCCTGACTCTATTTCGAGAGATTGAGTTTCTTAGTGATCAGATACGTATTCAAAATTAAGACATCTTTATCTTAACCCTGACTCTATTTTTGTTATGAATACATGACCAAGCATTTAGCTCTAAGCTCTTGATTCTTGCGTGCCTGCACACACCCGTTTTGATTTCAAAAGGTTATCCATCTATCCAAATGAAAGACAGTTGTAGATCGGGAAGCCAATCATAGAAGCAACAAATTGTTGCTTGTAAAGGTTGGAGAAGAATTCATACCCTTTCAGATGTGGAGGAGTTGGTGATGCTACAAGGTTCAATTGAAACACCTTGGATTTTACAAAAGGTTTGTGAAGACCTTGGTTATTTTCGGGATAGACGGAAGGTTGTTTATTCTTTTTAATTAGAAGAAATAAAAATAGACATAGTTATTTTTTAGCCTACCTTTTCTAAGACTTTACTACTTGAGGTCTCTTGACCAGTTGATCGTTTTCCCGTTTGGCTTGTAGATGAAGTTGGTACTTCCTTTAATTGATACATGAATAAAATATTTCTATTTTTTTGATAAAAAAAAATGTGAAATTTTAACGGTTCAATGTCATTGTTGATAAGTACGATTTCTAATTTTTTAAATCGAATCCGCTAGGTGGGTGTTTAGGGCTAGTCTTTTATCAATAAATAAAAGTGACCCACAATGAGAAGAGTACAAGCAAGGGGCTACGCCTTACCTTACTAATCCTAATGAGGTAACAAACATCTACTAATTAACAAGCATGAAGAAAATAGGAGATAAAGAAAACTAAGTATTTTATGATCAACACAGAGTTTTGACACTGTCATATGATTCTGTTTTGCCAGTCGCATCAGTAGGTACCTTAGAACAAATTCCTTAGTCACTTTATCGTCCCAACCTATATATGTGTCTTCTTTTTTGCTGCTTTGGTGAGAGATCCCCATCCTTAACCACCTTATCAAAACATATGTCCAACATACCATCCTCATCATTCTCATCGAACATGTCATCGCCCATGTCAATATCATAAGTTGTACTTGGACTAAGTCGTGAAATGATAGCTTCTAACTCATGGCTCTTTGCCAATACTCCCATATTCTTGGTGGTAATGGCCAAGCTCTTACTTGACGGCACAAATACGAGTGCTTGAGGACTTAACTTACTCCTAGGAGGTGAAGTAATATGCTCTTCTTCCTCAACTAAATCGGCCCACCGAGGAGCACTCGTTTCCCCTTGTTTTTCCTTTGAAAGAATCAAATCATTTGCAGAATTAGCTTGAGAGATGGATTAGTTGATAACGTCCAAATTCACTTCTCAAAGAGAAACTGTACACGATTGTCACAATATAATTTATCCAACTATGAGTCGGGGTTGAATCCCACTAGGAACAATATACTAGACGATCAAGAAAGTAAATAATTTATCACGAACTAATCTAAGTCAAACACTTTTTCAATATTTGATTTTTGATTTAAGAATTAACAAAGATAAAAACTGACCTAGAAAGCAAGTAAAATGATCAATGGCCACATGCATGGATACAAAGAAAATTACTCTCAAGTAACGATCCAATGTAATTTACGATTTAACAACTAAGAGTGGGTTTATGTTAATAGATAATAATTTCTAAGATCTCACTGAAAGTCATCCAACCAAATCAATGAATTCACTCTAAGCTTTTCCAAGCTTTAGAGTGTGATATTAAGTACAATCAATTGAATCTCAAGTTAACTTTTCTATTTCTAGCTCAAGTTATTAGATGAGGTTTAAATCTCGAATCCTTATTAATTAATCTTTCTCAACCTCAATTTTCCTCTTCTAAGTCCAAATCAAAGTAAATGGGCGAGTCCTAGGGTTAGCTAATTCCTTAAGAAACATTAAGGAACAAGATAAATTAAAGAAACAAAGACCCACTTCATTAGAAATAAGGATCATTCAATACATAGCATAACAAGAGTTTTAATCCAACATTTGATAATAAATATTATCATAAACAAGGTTCAAATGAAAGAATAAAATATTACACACTTAAATATTCAATACATGACAAGAAATTGAAGAAAGAGTTAAGAATATGCTCATTAAAATGCCCAAATGTTCTCTTCCAAGTGTGGTTTGATGAACCATAGCTCACCAAACTTGTAATAATGGCCAATGATGTGAGGAATTTCCCCCGAGACTTGCTTTTGTAGATTCTCAACTTTCCCCATCAAAATGACGAAAATAGCCTTAATATTTCAGAATTTTAGATTGACCTCTTTTTGACTTATTTTGACCTCTTTTTGACTTATTTTTCACTTGGTTTCTTCCCGATCACTTCTCAATTATATAAACCTATAAAATTGAAGTAAACGACATTGAAGACACTATTTTCTCAATCAAACATAGCAAAATCTAAGATTAATTTTTTTTTTGGTATTTTACCAACTTATCTCAAATCGCTCTTTCTTTGGGAGCAAAGAAATATCAAAGTATAAGACCATTGTCGAGATTTAAATATTAATACTTAATAATTTTACTACTCCGTTTACTTTTACGTCTCAATCTCAAAGTGCATATCTTTTTTATAATAAGACTACTAGTATTTCAAAACTTTTGCAAAATGATTTGGAAAATTAGTAATTAATGTTACGGGTAAAACAAGAAAAAGAAGATTGTCTTTTTTGATATGCTTAAGTGGATAAAGTAAAAATAAAAATTTATTTGTTAATATAGTGAATAAGTAAATATGAACGGATGGAGTATTTGAATATTAAGTCATCTTAGGAAATCAATCTTTCTAGTAAAGGTAAGCTTCATTGGCATGTAAGGAAGTTACACGAATGACTTTGGAAATTGATGATCTTGAAGTTTTGACTCCCACTTACTCCACGGATAAACTTTTAAAGTCAAAATGCAAAGTCAAAATTTTTAAAACACTCACTTCGCCCGAAGTTTTTGCACGAATATCCCTTCAAACGCAATGGTCTTTAATTTTTTCCCCTCATATCTATGGTCTTTAATTTTTTCTCCTTCTGCTCATTAATGAAATATCCAGACTTGCTTCGCTCGACATAAGTTCCGTAATATTTATTTTTGAAAACTGAATTTTTATCTCGCTCGGCACAAATTCTGTAAGAATTGAGTTATGCAACATAAATTGTGTAGTATTTTTCAGATTATGTTAAGTGTTGAAAGTTTTTCCGTGTTCCACTACAAGAAAGTATAGAATTGACAACAAAACTTTAGTAATGGCAATAAAAATTTAATATATTGTTGCTAAAAACGTAAATGTCAACTAATAAAACTTCTTGTTGCGAAAACTTTTCGCATCGGAGGTTATTACAACGACATACAACCGTTTTTATTATTGCGAAAGGTACTTTTGACAACATCCTATATATGAAAAAAAAATGTTGTTGACAAATGTCTTTCTTCTTGTAGTATCCGGCATAACTTATCGGATATTGTGATACATATGCCGAGCGAAATGTAAATTTTACAGAACAAAATCTAAACTTATACCGTGAAAAGTGTTGAAGAGCAAAAATTAAATACCACAATTTGAGGGGGAAAATAAAGACCACCCAAAATAAGGATATTTGTGCGAATGGGCCCGCCATTCTTGTAAATCAGCCATATAGTCTAGACTGGCTTTCGAAATCAAGGTCGTTAGTTTAAAAGGCCTGATGGAATGAGCCATTTGCACTTTTTCTCCTATCTTGGGTTGGTCTTCAATTTTTACCCTTCAAAATCGAACTTATATCTATACGAGCATAAGTTACACAACATAATATCCACAAATTATGTCAGCTCCTTTAAAGAAATTATGTCTCTATAGGTATAAATTCAATTTTAAAGATAAAAAATTAAAGACCAGCCCATATCAGTCCATTTAAAGGGAAAACCATGCAATTACTTTCAATGGAATAAAACTTGTAATGCAAAAAATTGCACGATCGACCTTCTAAAGGGTTGGTCTTTAATTTTCCCCCCTCAAATCACTGGTCTTTAATTTTTTCCCATACTTCTCATTTAATGAAATTTTGTGGGCCAATATACCCTTATTTGTCGGACTACAAAATCAGAGATACTGGGTTTGATCCCCAACAGGTTTAAAAAAGAAATTCATAAGGCAAGGTTTACAATTTCTCAAAACATTATTTTGATAGAAACTATGACTACTCGCGAAAAGGTACATAGAAATTGTGCCTTGTCTGTCATAATTATGTAGTACTAATTTACAAGACAAGTTTTCATATAAACTATGCCGGACAAGACATAATTTCTATGTATCTTTTCACAAAGAAACATAGTTTCTATCAATATCTTGCCTTCCGAAATTAGATCATAGATTCAATTTTTTTTTTGTTTTTTTCAATATCAAGGTATTTAAGTGCCGAAGGTAAAATTTAAATACCTACAATTCGAGGATCAAAAATTAAAGACCGCCCCAAAATAGGGCCATTTGTGTGAATTTCCCCTTGAAATGGGACGCATAAAATTACTCGCTCCTGTCTTAGCCCCATCCAAGTGAGCGCTCGAAGATGTTACTTTGCGGAGGCCGTAGATTCAATATATTGGCGCCAACCCCACTCTCATTTGGAACTTTCATCAAACGCCTTGCGAGCACAAAATCATCAAAGCTTTCACTGAGCACAAAATCATTTACCGCCAGCGCCAGCACAAAATTCTTCAGCTCCTCCGGTTTTGAAGCGCTTAATTCGCGTCAAAAAGAACAAGTGCATCGCTACATTGATTCCCTCCTTGAATGGAACCAGGTTTGCTCATTCTCTTCGTGTATTATGTATTCGTTTGTGTTTACCAAATTATATCTACTCAGATGAAGTGTTTTATAGCAGAGAATGAATCTGACTGCCGTAAAGGAAGAGAGTGAGGTTATGGAAAGGCATGTCGAAGACTCGCTTTCAATTATAGAACCAATTCGGACTTCGTATCTCTCACATTGTGGACCTTCGTCCGAGAATCTCAATCTCGTTGATGTTGGAAGTGGTGCGGGGCTTCCTGGAGTAATTTTGGCCATTGCTTCCCCTGGTAGCTACTTACATTTTTTTCTTCACAATGCCAACGAGCAACATCTCAAAAAGAATTAAAGATTGCCTTTGTCAGTTTCAAAGAAAAAGAAAGATTGCCTTTGAAGAATTTGTTGCATTTCTATATATTTACTTATTCCTCCGTCCTGAAGGGAGTCTTGGAGTAACTGTTAAAGTTGATGTCATGTGAGCCGGCGTTCATGGGTTTAAACCGTGTAAACAACCTTTCGCAGAAATGTAGAGTAAGGCTGCGTACAATAGACCCTTGTTGTCCGGTCCTTCCCCGTGCCCCGCGCATAGCGGGAGCTTAGTGCAGTGGGCTGCCCTTTTTATTCCCCTGTCCTTATTTTTGTGTCACCTTTCGCTTTCCGAGAGTCAACTTGACTAATCGTTGAAGCTAAATTGGATTTTAGATCAACTTAATGTTTTAAAAATAAAACTTAGATATTGAAAAACTATATTAAAAGTACTACAAGTTGCAATTTTTCTCAATATGATAAAAAATACATTATAAAATGTCTGTCAAAGTTTACGTAGTTTGAATTTCAAAAAATGGAAAGTGTCACATAAATTGGGACAGAGGTAGTATTTGGTTACTAGACGAGAAAGGGAGGAAAGAAAAAAGAGTTTATCATCAAATGAAGAAATAAAAAATGTGAGATTTCATTTTGTTAAATGGAACGAGCTGCTTTTACTGGTTGAGTAGTTTGTTGAGAGATTGATTTACATAGTCTCTATAAACTAAGGTTTGGCTTTTCAAATTCATCTCACTCTATTCTTGCCATATTTTTCTCTCTAACTCTCTTAATTTTCGATCATTCTAGAACTTCAGTATGATTGCTCAATGAAGTTGCACGTGCAGGATGGAAAGTGACCCTTCTGGAGTCTATGAATAAGCGTTGTTCCTTCCTGGAGCATGTGGTTAGTGAGATTGGTCTATCAAATGTTCAAGTTAAAAGAGAAAGAGCTGAGGTTAGTCAAACTCGAATCATTAGTTTACATGTCTTTTTAATTATTGATCTAGTAATTGGTCAAAAATATTCTCGTCCTTAATTTTGGTCAATATGTGTAAGATGTTTTGGTCCATATTGAATATGAAGTGGCATTGTTGCAACATAAGCCATATGCGCTCCTAGCAAGTTCACGCTTATTTTGTTTTCCTGAAACCAAATGGGAGTTAAGTTCCATGGACTTGGTTTAATTATGAGGTCCTCAAAATCTAGTTTCTCTGTAAAACAAGTACAGAAAATATATTATCTTTAGGAAAATTTGAGTAATTTCTTATTTTCCTGATTGTTTTTCTTTTCTAACTCATTAGGAGCTACTGATCCCTTTAAATCTTAACAAAAAGAGGAGCTACTGATCCCTTTAAATCTTAACAAAAAAAGGAGCTACTGATCCCTCACTTAACTTCCTTACACTGTTGCTTATCTGAGTGGTTAAACTTTAGGAAAGAAATGTTTGATCTACTCGTCCGGTGAATATCAATAGATTTACCAGATTGATTTTTTCTATTCTTGCCCTTTAAGGAGTCGGGATCTCACATGACCTAAATTGGTAAGTTCTCTCCCCAAATTAGGTTGTGCACAGTACAGGCTTAATTGTGGTATCACTGAAGATTATCTGCATGCCTCCTTATGTCAAAAATAATCAGTGCAGATTCCATTAGTTTATTCAGTCGTATATGTCCGTTGCGCAGTAAGAACATCTGATGGTTTTATCTCTGTGTAGTATGTACAATAGTTAATATATAATTATCTTCGGAGGAAAGTTCTGCATTCTTGCTCTTTCTGCTAGTTATGCATGCCCTTATTTTAAGTTTTGTGATGCATAAGAAATTAAAATTTGCTGGAATTTGATGCCTGTTGCTCCTCCTATTATATACTAGTATCATATTTTAGATTTACTTCTTGTAGTGCAGTTTTTAAATATTCACTTTAACTTGTGGACATGATGCACATTCTGCACATTGGAATAGGACAGAAGCTAGGGCAAGACGTCAACTTCAGAGAGTCTTTTGATGTTGCAGTTGCCAGAGCAGTTGCAGAAATGAGAATTTTAGGTAAACGGAGACTATTTTTTCTCATCCTGTGTTTTATGTTCTTTAATATTCCTTGAGATGGTTATCTGTTTCTTCCACTTTGCAGCTGAGTATTGCCTTCCTCTAGTCCGAACTGGTGGTATCTTTGTAGCTGCAAAAGGTCATGATCCTCAGGTCTGTCTCTCTTATGATTCATAGTAATCGTTTAAGTTACTTCGTCTGAGAAGATGAGCAGAAGGCTTGGCTTTTGTGCTGTAGTTAAACAATGTGTTGTTATTACGCCACTACTCTTAAGCTTTGCTTAAGGTGGGAAGCAATTATTCTCACTTGTCTGATCTGAGACGTTAGATTATCATAGCAACGCATGTGAGGTCTAGAGAGAGGTTTCCGAGGATGGACATGAGGAATTGATGTTCAAAGAATTTGGCTTTATCTGGAGAATCCTAGGATAATTTTTTCTCTCACATATTCTGCTTTCATCAAACACCTTCTGTCTTGTGGGCGCTCTTGTAGTTTCTATGTTTCTTTCTTATTCTACTAGTTGGAAGGTTCGTGTGCGCACCTCGGCTATTCCAACCAATACATGGTACATCCCGCTAGCACAGGCACCAGGTCTCTACCCACCAATTAGGCAGATGGAAAGAAATAACCTAGTTTTCTTTTCTCCGCTGGGATTTGAACTTGATACCTCGGGGTTCTCCTCCCACTTTATTGACCAGCAGGCCACACCTTGGGTGTATTGACAACATATGATTTTATCTTTCTTCATCTCCTTTTTCATTATATTTTTTTTAATATCTTTCCATGTCTCGTTGTGTTTAAATACTATGCACTCTTTCTTGTCCTTGTTAATTATCACATATTGTTCATGTATATTATACTGTCTTCCTTGTTCCCCCAGAAAAGGTATGTAACAATTTCTGATCAACAGAAAAAAGAAGCAGGCAGACAATAATTTGTACTAGTTTAGAAATTAAACAATTTCTTGCCTTAGAGGCTCACGAAGTCAAGATTTTATGTCTTAAAAGAGTTTTCTCTGCAGTATTTTCTAACCCACAGAACTATTTGATGTAGGGCTGCTGCTTAATACCAGATACAGGTGCTTACATAATTGAACACATCTGTCATTTAGATTGGTTTGCCATGGTATTAGAGAATCATTTCGCAGTTACGTAGAAAAACGACATTTTTGGTTCCTTGACTATGGGGTGTTCTGCAATTTTGGAATTGAATTTGGTGTTCTCATTCTTTGGTTCTCTGACTAAAGGCATTTTGAAAATTTTGTTAAATATTTTCTGAAAACCCCAAGCATAATCCATTCCTAATATGTCGAACCTGTTGTTTTTGATTAATTTACAAAGCGAATGGATGTCTCTGTCCATTAGGTTGAGGTATCACGGGTTTAGATGCAATTCAGTATTGGGATTTCATCCAGTTTGAACGATGTAGTGGTATATCATATCATGCATTATATACTGAACAAAATTGTACACGCTATATTTCACTTATCTTATGTCCAGTTTTTGCTCCAAAAAGAATTAAAAGAATGAAATTTGCCTAATGCTATGACTTCGGAGACCAAATGTGCAAGAATCAGTGGTCGATGTACCAAAACACAGCACACTACACTTGACATATCAAAAAATGTTATTTTTTCTTCTTAAAACCTAGAGCAGATCTGCGGTCGCAATCTACTGAAAATGCAATGAGTATCATTGAAGAAAAGTAACTCAATATGAATTTGTAGGATGTAAGATGATTTGCATAATATTTGAGAACAGAGACTATTGACATAAATTTACGATAACCGCTCTTAATCTTTCAAACTCATTGACAGGAGGAAGTACAAAGAGCAGAGAGAGCAATACAACTGATGGGAGCCTCTCTACTGCAAATTCGTTGTGGTATTGTTCTCTTTCATGTGTCTTTCACATTGTAGTTACAAATAGATATCACCGCAGATCAGACTGGTTCTAAGGTTTACGATTTTTCAAGTAATTATATGTGATACAACAAATATCTTTAAAAAATTATATAAGAACTAAGATATGGCAGATGAATTTCTGTTTAAAGGCGGCGAATTATTTCTGACTTCCTGTGATCATTGGGATTCCAGATCCACATCTTCCTGGTTATGAGAAAATTATTATTTTCAAAGTCCAAGTTGAGGTCAATGTGCTGGGCTTTCCTCAGCCTGAAGGATCAATTATAAGCGGTATCACATCTTCTTAATTATAACTTTGAAAGTGAAGAAATCAGATATTTTGCTATGTCACAGTATGAGTGGCCCTGCTCTTACACTTGACCTAGGTTAACTTGCTTTGAGTAGGTCTCCAGATGAGTAATTATATTTTACAATGTCCTCTCATTTCTGGCCTTCACGTCATTCATTTGTTTGTTTATTTTGCAATACAGTTGATTCCCACAGTAAACACGGACAGAGAACTGCCATAATTTGTTTGAAAGGTAAACCTACGTCAAAGAAATATCCTCGAGATCCAGGAACTCCAGCTAAGGATCCACTTTGAGAGAAATGTTGTCATACCTCCTTATCTCCCAATTGTACAGTTAATGTATGATAAAGGGAAAATTGTATTTCAGTATCCTTTTCTCGAGTTTAGAAGCAGAAACGCTATACTCATGGATAGCTGGAAGCAGTACTACTAGTTCCTTCGCATATTGCTTACTTCATTATTTGAAAAGATACACCACACAGATTTTGCTTCAGTTCCGTCCATTAAGATGAATGTATATTACAACCACACTATAATTTTATTATTTTGTCTTCTTACAGTTTTGAATTAAACTTGTGTTATGTCTATCCTAACAAAGACCTTAATGGCTGCCACACTCACGTGCCAGTTGGTGATTCAATGTCATACAATTTTTGCTGCTTTTTCTTTTGTGATGTAAGCAGATAGCTCCAGTTTGACATATTCAGGATTCAAAATATTTCACAGTAGGTTACCTGATCTATGTGGATGCGGTAATTGTGAAGAATTGAACAAGTCTCAGCTCGGATTGGAAATTATGCTATTGTGACTTAGGAAATAACCTGTGTACCTTGTTAGAATTTTGGTTGCATCGTGTTGTGGAGCGTGTGAAACTGGATTGGTTATTGTTGACCTTTTTTGTGGTCATGAAAGAAACTATTATATTAAACAATGGATTTTACCTAACATTCTTCCCACTTGTATTAAGGAAACCTAACCCCGTTCTGCTTATTGGAGAAAAAAAAAAATCATTCATCCTGTACTACGAATTTTTTCCAAGTAATTATTTATTGCCTCGGAATAATTTTTTTTGGTGTGTTCCTAAGTATAATGCTAGGTAGGTGTACTGAAGGGATTGACGTTGTGCAGATAAGATATTTAAGCTGCAATTGAAAGAAGTGCAAGATGTCAATGTCCCATCAATTAGATAATTAAGGTTGAAATTGTGGCAAAATGCTTTTACCTACCCAGCCGTGTGGATCGAAATAGTTTCAACTTTCAACTACCAATTAGTGAAGACTTGTTATTGCATGTTCTTTTCTATGATTTAGTTTGGTAACAAGTCAAAGCATAATCATGAATATCTTAGTCTCTGCCGTACATTTGATTAAAACCGTATTAAAATAGCATGATCCATGTACTTTTGGTCTCTCTCGAAACTCTAAAGTTCAACTAATCCTTGGAAAACTTAATGCTACTAGTAAAACCGGCTGCAGAATTAGGCCAAAAGAAAGTTATTACGCACGGAGGGACCATTACTTTATTCCAAAGGCTGAGGATCTCTTTATCCAACTTTCGGCGATATTTCTTACTAGGATATGCAGACTTTAGATTTTACCCTCAGTCCACTGCTAGGTAAACTGTGCTAAAGTAATCTTCAACAGGGCGAATTTCCGATTTGTAATAGGCCAAGTTCGTGAAACTTAATAGGGTTCATAGCTAAAAGGAATGATCACAAAATAAAGGACTTTATGAGGTGTACTTTATAGAGAAGATCAACCAAAGTGATTTCCAGTTTAGGAAGCATAATCATTTCATAGTGGTAGTCTTCTTCAGTAGATTAAACCTGCAATACAATCCAACTAAAGAGGGGAAAAGTTATTTTTTAAAAGATATTTTCTTCCTTTGATCACTTGCCCAACAATCTAAAGTTCAAAATATAATATACAGAAATCTATGGATATTGGGCCTAACTGAACCCAAGTCCATATAAGGAGTCCATGTTGCCATTTCATTTTCAACGTGCGACTCGTAACACTCTTTCGCACGCCCATACCTTGTTAACTGGAGTGCGTGGACAATATAATTTGGGGGCTCAACTGTAGGAAATTATTGGGTTCGTAAATCATAGTAAGCACAACGGAAGTTTAATTTTTTTTACCCAACAATAATCATGGCATGACTTATACGATAATCATGTTGTATGTTCAAAATATGATAAAAGAAAACTTACAGTTTTTCGTACGCGGGATTCAACACTAAGGTATTCACGCGATTTGTTTCCTCGATTGCAAGATCTAATTCCAGTGTATTTCCTATTCAAGAAAGCTAGAAAATCTTGCTTTAGGAACTGAGAAGTTATTTTCTGTAACATTATAATTATGGGGTATGTGTTGTATATATAGGAGTTCATGACAAAATTTAAATAGTTATTAAACAGAAAAACTGGGCCCATGTTAATGTTCAGTGGACCAGCCCAGCTGGTCCACTTCACACGCCCCGGTGGACGACCAAAGTTCTAATTTTGCGTCCAGTAATTTCTGGCCCAATTGCTTCCATGTATTTGTCCGAGTACCCATTTAATATATCCAACACATTTAATTAAACCCGAAATCCAATTCGACTTAATTAAATAATTTCTATCAAATAGAAATATTCCATAATTATTATAAATTAAATATCTCGATTCTCAATCGAATATTTAATACTTTCTCAATACACTCTTAGATCAAAGAAACAATTGCATATAGTGTGACCCTATAGACCTTCACATATTGACATTAATCTAATTAAGGTCCATACGAAACTCCTAGACTGCGTCGTATGGCGAACTCAATATGTGAAGTACGTTTACATGAATCCAACAAACTTAACCTTTATGCGGAACCATAAATTATTTTCATTCGCGACACACTCGATTAAGCTTGGGATTTGCCAAGTGTCTATCCAAATGGCTTAATCACTTCATCTCACATTTATTAGTTGTCAGTTAGACCATATTCTAAATATGTCTCTTGCACTAGCTAGTGACTTTAGTCAACCTAATAACATTGAGAAGTTGAGTGCTCTCTCGAATTTCCAATCGAGAAATGAATCATATTCTTGGCTCAACTACCACCTTGATTTACATCCTGATGCACCCAACACAAGCTGTATCTTTTCTAGAAGGAGTTTAAGCTTAGAACTTGGTCAAAGTACATCATTCTGTAAACAAGGTGCGTATTGACCTCAAGTCAAATGACCTTTATATTCCACACGCCGATAACACTATAGACATGTATAACAAATAGTTTATTGGCAGGGTAACCAATACTTCTCCAAAGTATCCATATGTCCATCATGAGTAACCATTACTCGTAGCTGTGAGACATACTACATTCTCCAAGAATGTGATGCAGACCACATGTCGACTTATAACATATCATTGATATCTCATTCTCGATGATCATTAGTCGAGGCTATTTAGAGAGTTACGTTCTATCATTAATATCTCACTCTATTAATGACAACGTAAGCTCAAGGGATGTACATATATGAATAATTGCAAACAATCAAACAATAATTCAATAATTGCAAATGCCATAAATATTAATCTCATTAATATTTACGAATGTGTTCAAGTACATTTTTGTCCCTAATATAGATTGTCTCTAGGACATACATATTTTCAATCTCCCACTTGACCTTGAGCCAATCTCCAATGTATCTAATACCCATGTTTTCGAAATGACCATTATGCTTAGCTAAGCTTAATGGTTTAGTAAATGGGTCAGCTAGATTATCATCTGTGGGAATATAGTTTAGATCTATTTCTTTAGATTCCACCATCTCTCTAAGTATGTGGTATTTCCTCTGTACATGCTTGTTTCTGTTTGTTGATCTTGGTTCCTTAGCTTGCGCAATCGCACCAGTATTGTCACAATAGATCGTTATTGGATGACTGACATTTGGAACAACCCCTAGTTCTTTTAAGAACTTAGATATCGAGACAACTTCTTTACCAGCTTCCGATCCAGCAATGTACTCGGCTTCAGTCGTCGAATCAGCAGTGGTTTCTTGCTTGGAACTTTTCCAACTTACTGTTCCACCATTGAAAATGAAGGAATATCCAGACTGTGACTTGAAGTCATCAAGATCTGTTTGAAAGCTAGCATCAGTGTACCTAGTAGCGACTAGCTTATCTTGCCCACCATAGACTAAGAAATATTCTTTAGTTCGTCTAAGATACTTAAGAATATTCTTGACTATTTTTCAGTGTTCTTCCCCAGGATTCTGCTGGAATTTGCAAGTCATGCTAAGTGCAAAGGCCACATCTGGCCTAGTGCAGATCATGTCATACATGATTGATCCTATAGCTGAAGCATATGGGATCCTCTTCATGCGTTCAAGTTCTGTAATAGTAGAAGGACTATCCTTCTTAGATAACTTGATGCCTTGACCCATAGAAAGACCTAATTTCTTGGAGTTTTCCCTTGAGAAACGTCTTAGCACTTTGTCTATGTATGTAGACTGTGACAACCCTAACCATCTATTAGGTCTATCTCTATAGATCCTAATTCCAAGAATGTAGCAGACTTCACCTAAGTCCTTCATCATGATGGTGCTGGACAACCATTCCTTCACTGATTGCATAAGTGACTTATCGTTTCCCATTATTAATATGTCATCTAAATATATGATAATGAAAACAATACTCCCTTCCTTGCGTTTACTATAAACATATGGATCTTCCTTGCTTCTGACAAAGTCAAACGATTTGATAGCTTTGTCAAAGCAAATATTCCAACTCCTTGAGGCTTGCTTAAGTCCATAAATGGACTTTTGTAGTTTGCATACTGCTTTGAGTTTTGACTTGAATGTAAAACCTTCAGGTTGTATCATATACACTTCCTCAATTAGATTTCCATTGAGGAAAGAAGTCTTAACATCCATCTGCAGACCATTACTCGTAGTTGTGAGACATACTACATTCTCCAAGAATGTGATGCAGACCACATGTCGACTTATAGCATATCATCGATATCTCATTCTCGATAATCATTAGTCGAGGCTATTTTGAGAGTTACGTTCTATCATTAATATCTCACTCTATTAATGATAACGTAAGCTCAAGGGATGCACATATATGAATAATTGCAAACAATCAAACAATAATTCAATAATTGCAAATGCCATAAATATTAATCTCATTAATATTTACGAATGTGTTCAAGTACATTTTTGTCCATAATATAGATTGTCTCTAGGACATACATACTTTCACCAACATTAGTGAACAAAGAATTGGAATGGGCCTGACTCTGTTAAAGAATGGATTTTGGGCCTAACTCAACCCCAAAGTTAGCTTGTAGGGTGATGATTGCCCAGTCCATATAAGGAGTTCATGTTTCCATTCCATTTCCGATGTGGGACTCTTAACCGAACATGTGCATGCTCATCAGACAAATCTATCAGCCAATAGATACGATGCATCATGCACCTCAATGGAACAAACGAGAAAGATCAAAGAGAAGAATCATTGAGTGTCTCAACAGCTTTAGAGAAGAGGGGGATTTATAACCTTTATAGAAGTGGAACAAAAAACTTCCAAACCTTGGTTTCACCATCTAAACTAGCAGTGTATAGGACATAACAAGAAGTTGTATCAGATGGAATTTGTTGATCACTAGTCACAGTCAAGCACTTCACTGGTCCACCGTGTCCTTGAATAACACTAAGACAAGAGTAGCATCTCTCAATCCCTCTCCACACTCGCACAGTTTTATCTGCTGAACCACTGCACACCAAATCTGCCACTACAGCCAGACACAATATGGACTTTTTATGACCCCTCAGTGCATCCACCAGCACCATGTCACCACCTTCATCCTTCTCCCATACTAATATCGACCTATCACAAGCACCCGAATATAAAACAAAATGAGTACTTGTCCCAACTGCTAGTGCATTTACACCAGACTTGTGCTTTTCTAGTGTAAAGACTAGTGAATGCTTTTTCTCTTCAAATCCCTTTCTCCAAATCTTGATTGTCTTGTCAGCTGATCCCGTAAAAACATCCCCTTCTTGTGATATTTCTAGAGCATTGATCGCGTCATCATGTGCATTTGCTATTGACTCCAGGCATTTAAAATCATCTGTTCGCCAAATTTTAAGTGTTCGGTCCCATGAAACAGAGTAGAGGAATGACTCATCGTTCGATAGAGCTAGTGCTGACACTGTGTCAACATGATGCACCCATGTGGACTTCTTGTGGCGCCTGATCTGAACATGGTTTTTCGGTATCATAAATTTGAGTGCTCTGTCACTCAGTAAAGGGAGAGTGGACAAATGAACAATTTTCGGGGTAACTGAATTATGGTTTTCGACTCTCCAGACTCTAATTTTGTGATCTTGATGAGCACTAAAGACCTTATCAGTCAAAATTACTAGAGACTTCACTGCACCTTTTCCTGCTATAACTGTGTCAATTATAGCATTTACTGTGGAAGTTAAGGATTTTTGCTCCAACATACAAATTTCTTTATCAGAAGAGCCAGTAATAAGGTATTTCCCTGCAAGTACAAGGGAAGATGTATATGTATTTTGTCCCTTAAGAGTAGCTATGCATTGATGGTGAGTGCCAAGATTAAAACTCTGATCATGAGACAGTGATTTGATTGAATGAAAATATGACTGTGAATCTAAAGAAGTTGGCTTTTCTTGTTCTGTTTTTGATCCATTGCTTGAACATGAAGTTTGGTGATAAGACATCATTCTTCATTCCCCTGAATTTTAGGAGATGACTTTCATTTTATGTAGGCAAGAATAGAGGTGGGCAGTGGCTAGAAAATACAAGTGGGGAGGATCTTGTGAAATGTTTGGTTGATCATAGAATATACATTTTTTGGTGTCTGTCTATCTGAGGAGTAGAGAAATTAAAACTATCTTCTTTAATAGAAATAGATAATGGGAGCTACTGTTATTATTTGTTTCTTGAGAAAAGTTTTATTGTGTACCTTTTGTTGATTGGTTAGTTTTTTCCACATCAATGACATTTGAACAATTGGCCCACAAAAAATTAAACTAGACAAAAGTTACTTCATTAATTGTCTCACAAAGGTTTCAACTTGCATGAAGCAAGATTTCTTGGAAGAATAGTATACTCTTAATAAAAATATATAGTATGAATTAGGTAATATTAAATGGCTGACTGCTTTATCTTTTCTTTTTTCATGACTGGCTAATTGAAAAGTTAAAACCATTTAACTATTTCATTATTGCCCTGTAATTTGGACGGTAATTGCTGTCTTTTGTACTTAAAATGCTGGTGTGCCAAAACAAGGTCAAAATGTGGACTCTTCCAGAATGAGGGGCATATCTAGCATACATTTTATGGCTTCGTCCGAATCTAATAGCTTTGGTTTGGACCTTGTATACGTGTTAAAAAGTCCACCAAACAGATATAAATTATAAGATTTTCCAGTAAATCAAATGCAATGTGTTAAATCCCGAACTCGAATGCATGATGTTTAAATCCCGAATAGTCTTTCAACAATTCAAAGGTAATTTTAGTGTCTATTCAATGAAAGGGACTTAGCCAGTTGCCTTTCATATAAAAAAAGAAAAAAGTGATTGGTAAAGCAGCAAAGTTAGGTACTCCCATAAACCAACCAATCCTTCTGTTCTCTTTTTAATTTATTTCATCTTTTATAACAAAAAAAATTGAGAATTTGCCAACTTAGTTGTCATGATAAATTCTGTGAAAAGTTTTCCATAAGAATGTTTATGCTCAGCATCTGATTGTAATTATGGAGGACAGTTTTGCTTCTCTGGATGTGCCTATCACTAAAATTTGCCGTTCATGTTGCCAGCTTCTCAAGTGGTGTACTTAAATCAGCCTGGAACATGAACCCACCTACATTAACTTATTTTTATAATTTTAACTTTTTGTATAATTTATTTCTTCCAAGCATATCACATGATTTACTTATAATGCTATGTTCCAAAGATTATTTAAAAAGGAAAAAAAAGGACTTGACCCGAAGCTTGATATTTAGAGATTGAAATAGTAATCCAGTGTTTTTATTCAACACTACTTAGGTGTAAGGTTCAAATCTCACTAAGGGTGTTTTCGGTATAGATATTTTTAAATTTTCTCATATTTGATTAGTCAAAATTTTTTAAAATATTTTTCTCTATGAAAACAAGTTTCTTAAAATTGAGAGAATTAAATGACTTTCCTTATAAGAGCTCGAAAGTCTACAAAGAGCTATCTAAACCTAAGAGTATGACCTAGCATTCAATATAGTGCGTGAAAATTATGGGACATCAAGAATCAAAATTCTAGTACAAACATGAAATGAAAAGTGATTTTTGCAATTTGTCAAAGGCTTTGGTGGATAAACTTATTTAATATCTATGCTATGAGAGATAGCAGAGACTCGACATAACAATCGATGTGTGCACCTAAATATCTTAGAAAGAAGAAGTCAAGGAATAGCTAACTACAATGGTCATCATTGTAGGCATGGAATTGAATGTGATCCAATAGATAGGACAATGAACGAAACCTACCTGCCAAATTTTGGTTTTGCTTAAAAATACTACACTATGGGACTGTGTCTCTCCCAAAGGACCTCTAAATGGAAGGTACTACTATATGGTAACATCATAGTGATGGATTTTGTGCAGGAGTTGAGGCTTTCATTTCATTATTGACCTGTAGCTATCAAGTGTGTAAAATTTCTTGGTTAGATATTTATCGAACACTTGTAGTTTTGGAATCTGCATAAATTATTGGATTGTTCGTACTTGTTTAGTCTTGTTTGTAGGAATACAGGGAATTGATTGTTTGAATAAGTAACATAAACAAATCCCCAATTAATTAATTAAGTCTTTGCTCTTTTTTCTGCTTTTTAATAAAATAAATATGCTTTAAGATACCTACACCTTTCGATTTCCTCTTGTTTTGCCTTCAATCTATGGGTAACTAGGTTCGGAAATTAAGAGTAAGGAGTATATAATATAGGAGATGGAATTATAAGACAAATTAAAATAAAGTCTTGACCTACCTCCACAAACCCTTTTTTACTTTAGTTTAATTTTTAGTTAACTCATAGTTAATGACCTTTTTGTAAGACTTTAAAAGTATTTTCCTCAATGTATTCATCCTTCAAGGGTCCAATATATACACCATATACATTAATTAGGAAGAGTCAATCATGCCTAATCTTCCTAATCAATTCCTAATAATCTTCTACCTAATTAACATAATATTCCTAATTAATATTTTACTACCTACCGTATATAAAATGATACTACATTAATACATAATGATAATATGATTGCATAATATTCTAACAATATTCTAACACTCCCCCGCAGTCGAAGCTGGAGGGCGGTGAATGCTGAGACTGTCCCTAAAATCTTCAAATAATATCAGCGGAAGTCCTTTTGTGAAGATATCTGTGATTTGATGACGCGTTGGGACATGTAGCACCCGAACTTGTCCGCGAGCCACCTTCTCGCGTACAAAATGAATATCTAACTCAATATGTTTAGTGCGTTGATGGTGGATGGGATTCCCTGAGAGGTAGATTGCACTAATATTATCACAGTATACTATTGTTGCAGTCAGAATAGGGCAATGAAGTTCAAGTAACAGGTTCCGAATCCAACATGAGTCAGATACAACATTGGCCACAACACGATATTCTGCTTCAGCACTTGAGCGTGATACCGTGGCATGCCTTTTTGAGGACCATGAGATTAAATTGTCACCAAGGAAGACGCAATACCCGGAGGTGGATCGTCCTGTATCTGGACATCTTGCCCAATCTGCATCAGTGTAAGTAACAAGTTTGGAAACAGAGGACGGGTATAGATGTAATCCATACTCCAGAGTGCCCTGAATATATCACATGATGCGTTTCAGAGCATGCATATGTTCCTCCATTGGATTATGCATGAATAAACACACTTGTTGCACAACATAGGTAATATATGACCTGGTGATTGTGAGATACTGTAAAGCTCCTGCTAGACTGCGGTATAACGTTGGATCAACAAAAGGTTTGCTAGAGATGGCACTCAATTTTGACTTTGTGTCGACCGGAGTTGCCGAAGGTTTGTAGAAAGACATCCCAGCTCGTTCCACGATTTCTGATGCATACTTCTTCCGGAAGAGAAATAATCCACTTGTATGTCGGGTCACAGCAATCCCTAGAAAGTAGTGGAGTGGGCCAAGATCTTTCATAGCGAATTCAGAACTAAGTTGTGACATGATATTCTTGCGAAGAGAGTCTGAAGATGCTGTTAGAATAATATCATCCACATATAGAAGAAAATAAGCAGTATGATTACCCTGACGATAGATAAACATGGAATTATCTGAACGGTTGTGCGATAAACCCATGTGTGACACAAAATCAGCAAACCGCTTATACCAAGCCCTGGGGGCCTGCTTGAGGCCATATAATGATTTGTTGAGCAAACACACATGGTTGGGATATTTAGGATCCATGTATCCCAACGGTTGGTGCATGTAAATAGTCTCATTAAGGTATCCATGGAGGAAGGCATTTTTGACATCCAATTGATGAAGTGACCATCCTTTTGAGAGAGACATGCTGAGAACTGTTCTGATAGTTGCAGGTTTGACCACTGGACTGAATGTTTCCTCGCAATCTAGACCAACCTGTTGTGTCTTCCCATCACCTACAAGATGGGCTTTATGCCGCTTAAAAGTTCCATCAGATTTTTCTTTATGGCTGAAAATCCACATAGATTGAATTATATTAGCATTAGATGGATGAGGTACTAAATCCCATGTCCTATTTGTAATTAGAGCATGATATTCATCATCCATGACCATTTTCCAATTCAGGTCTTTTAAAGCAGACACTGAATTACGAGGCAAAGGTAATTTCGAGACCTGGGTGTGAAGGCTATATTTGGCATTGGGTTTGACAATTCCATGTTGACTACGGGTGACTGGACGATTTGTTGGGCCAGTGGACTGGACGCCACTGACCTAGGAGTGAGAAATCGAAGGTCCAGTGGGCTGCATTGCTGGAGCTGGAATTGGGCCCGTAGTGGTGGACTGGCCCAATGGGCCTAAATTACGGTGTTCAACACTAGTAATAGGTACCGAGCTGTGAAAAAAATGTGTTAGATACGAAAACTTATCATCATCCAAAAAACATAGTTATGAGTCCCGGTGGCATGTATCTTAGCAAATAGAAAAATTGTTTCATCAAAGATTACATGACGACTTATAAAGATTCTTTTGGAAGAAATGTCGTAACATTGGTAACCGCGATGATGAGTAGGATATCCCAAGAACACACATGGAGTAGACCGGGCTTGGAGTTTTGTGATTGTGGTGGATGGAAAGAGAGGGTAGCAAAGACAACCAAACACTCTTAAGTGATGATATATGAGCTCTCGTAAGTAAAGCATTTTTAGGGGAGCTTGGTATGATAAGAGTTTTATGAGGAAGGACATTCAACAGATAAGTGGCCATTTGGAGTGCATGATGCCAAAATACAGGGGGAAGTGAAGCATGAGAAAGAGATGTTCTAACAATATTGTTACTGGTTCTAATTTTACGTTCCGCCTTCCCATTGATGAAGTATGAGGACAAGACAAGCGAAACTGAAAACCATTTCTTTTGAAAAAAATCCCAAAACTGTTTATTGTCAAACTCCCCCCATTGTCACATTGAATATTTTTGATATCACGTTCAAATTGAGTTCGGATGAATGCTCTAAAAGTGAGAAAAGTGGAAAATACTTGTGCTTTTTTCGATAAAGGGAATGTCCACAAATAATTAGAGTAGTCATCAAGTATAAGCAAATAATATCTATGACCAGAAGAACTAAAAACATGTGATGTCCAAATATCACAATGTAAAATATCAAATGGCAAAAGAGTGCATGAAGTAGAGGAAATAAATGGCAACTTAACATGTTTACCAAGTGTGCAAGAATGACACTTATTTAGAGTCCGTATTTGGGTACAAGAAATAAGATTATTTTGTTTAAGAGAAGCCAAAACAGCCTCTCCCGGATGTCCCAAACATTGGTGCCAAGATTGCAAAAACATAAGGAAACTTGGATTGTTGTGTTGACTGATTTATTGGATAGAGCTCCCCCTTGCTATCACATCTCATGAGAAGCTTCCCCGTCTGAAAATCAAGCACGGAAAAGCCAAAGGGGTCAAACCGGACAGTTACCCTATTATCAGTTGTAAACTTTCTAACAGAAACCAAGTTTTTGATTAATTTGGGAGCATGAAGGACATTCTTTAAAATTAGGGGTGGGTTTGGTGGTGACAATTTGCTAGAACCATAACCTTTTATTGGAATTGAATGGCCATTTCCGACAATTATTCCACTATCATTACTCAAATTAAAATAAGACGAGAGATTACATTGGGATGACGTCATATGTGACGTCGCTCCAGAGTTCATATACCAATTTGAATCCGGTGGATTAAGTCCAAGAGTATGCATGGCAGACTCAATTTCCGTGGGGTGGGCCCCTGTTGAATGGGCCTCATGCCACTGGGTCGGTTGAGGCCCGCTGCTACTGACTGTGTTAACAGACCCAACGAAATGGGCCTGCTGGGCCTGTTGCTGCTATTGCCAAATTGGCCCAAAGTACCCATTGTTTTGCTATGGCTGGCTAGTGGGCCTTTGAGGCTGCCTGGCCCCAATTGCCTGTTGGGGTTGGGCTGGGTGGTATAGCCCAAGGCCACTGCCAGTCGTTGGGCTGCTGCCACTGTCTGCCACCCCTGCCGCCGTGCTGCTGCCACTGTCCACCACCGGAGTTGGTGTTGTCGCCATTACTGCCGCCACCGGAATTTCGGTGGCCTCCACCTTTGTTATTTCTGCGATTTCCACCCTTATTTTTATTGCTATGACGTCCTTTTTGTCCCTTATTTTGTTGAGAAGGGTCAAAAAATTACCATCATGTGAAGGAGTGGCAAGCATGACGGAATTTGAAGTAGTTGAGGCCTTTTTCACCAAGCCCGACTCTTCAAGTACAAGCATGGACCTTGCTTGATAAAATTGTGGTAGAGGATTACTTTGACGGATTAAATTTCCCACGCCGTTATACGCGTCGGTGAGACCGGCGACCAATTGTAAGACTAACCGGTGAACTAACGTTTCTTAATTGATCGGCCAACACTTTGATTCGTTGACAATATGTAGAAACATCTGGGAAGTCCACCATGTTAATGGTTGAGAACTCCTGTTCCAATGTAACAGTGCGAGAGTTTTGGTTATCTTGAAAAATTTCTCGCAAACGTTCCCACGCCGCCATGGCTGTGGAATCTGGTTCCATTATCGTATGCAACAAGTCCGTGGAGATTGTTGCATAAATCCAACCAAGGACTGTGGCATCAAGTGTATCCCACAATTCCCTGTCTGCATCGTTTGTTATGTCTTTTCCTTTACCATATTTTGGAGGAATTATATGATGAAGAACTTTGTGAGCACGACAACGTATTTTGAACAATTCCGCCCATGTCGCATAATGAACGATTTCCATTTCCAGTTTGATGGAAACATGTGTTTTGATGTTTGAGATAACAAGGGCAGGGTGAAAGAATGATTTGGTTTCAGACATAATTGGTTGTGATGAAGGATAATCAATAATGGAGTAAGAGAGAAAAAAATTGAAGAAATTTCGGCCAACTAGGGTTCTAGGGAGGAAGATTGACCGAAAATTTAGAAGAAAATAAACTAATTTTTGATCTTTCCTTAAGGTCTTGATACCATGTAAGACTTTGAAAGTATTTTTCTCAATGTATTTATCCTTCAAGGGTTCAATATATACAACATATACATTAATTAGAAAGAGTCAATCATGCCTAATCTTCCTAATCAATTCCTAATAATCTTCTACCTAATTAACATTTTACTACCTACCGTATATAAAATGATACTACATTAATACATAATGATAATATGATTGCATAATATTCTAACAATATTCTAACACTTTTACTATTTTATCCATTACGTCTTGTTCAAAATATCTTGGAAGATATGGGTATTAATCCATCAAAGGAAGTCTTGACTACACGTGAGCTTCTTTTTCCAAAGAAAAGGGTTACGATTCTCTGCTTACGTGATAAACATGAAGATCGATTCATCAAAGTACTATCATAAAAAAAGTAAACTTTTGTTTAACGGTATGAAATAAAACAGACAGATCGATGCAGTTAATTTTTAGTGTTAGTATCTCAGAATTGCTACACTTTCTAAAGAAATTTAAATTATGTTTATCAAGTACTTTAAAACTATTGTTACTTAAGTTGAAGGTCTAACCGAAATAACATCTCTTACCTTCACAAGGGGTAGGAGTAAGGCTTCGTACACTCCACACTCCCTATATCCACTTATAAAATTACTCCCGGTATATTGTTGTTGAAGTGTTTTAAAATCATTAACTACCCAAAATATAACAACATATTTATGTGTGTCAACAAATTAAAGGAAATGATTTCATATGATCAGTTCAATTTGAATATAAGAAAATGACCCTAAAAAATTTAGTGTTACATTTTCTCTGCAACTTTGAAAGAGAACATTTATTAGTGGTATTCCCCATATTTAAAGACTTAATTATGTTGTATTTTAATTAGGATAATAGTGCTATTAAAATTGACCCACCTTTTTAAATCTTCCAAAAAATGTCCTAAACTTTTCTCTCTCTCACTCTCTGCCTCCTCTCTCTCAATCGGCCTTCTCTCTGCCTCAGTCTCTCTTACTCTCTCTTGGCACCACCACCGTCGTTGTCGTCGCGTCGTCCGGTGACCCGACTGCGCTCTCTCCTCCTCCTCCCTCTCTCACTCTTTCTCTCTCGGCCACTGTCTCCCTCACCAACATCGACGCACCACTGCCTTCGTCGCCACCGCTCCATCCAGTAGTCGCTGCGTCATCCAGTCGTTTAGGGAGAAGTGGGTAGAGAAAAAGAAAAAAATTAAAACCTAATTTGCTAGATCTAGATCTATCATTGAAGATCTAGCCGGTGGTGGAGCGCAAGTGGCGAAGATGAAGTTATCGGCATTAGGAAAGTCACCGGAAGTGATTCATTGGCAATGGAGAACCGGTAGGTGCAGGGGTAGTGGATGTATAACAGTGTATAATAGTGTTTATGGGTGTATACACACCTCTTATACACTATTATATATTTTTATACAACAATATACATAATGTTTATGTTGTATAAAAGTGAATTCTTATTTAAAACCAGTCCAGATCTATATTTTATACCTACTTATATAAATGTGTATACGTGCGTATTTTCGTGTATAATATTATATAATTATATTTTTAGTATATACATCTACACATTATACACCTTTAAACATCTATATACATAATGTACCTATTTTTGTATATAAGTGTATAACACTGTATAAAAGTATTTTGGGCCAAAGTTTTGCAATGTAAATTTTGGACTATTTTCTTAAAATGTAAATGAGCAAATTGTATATTTTTGAAATTTCCCCTTGTTTAAACGTCAGAGCTATTTTAAACTTTTAGTGAAACCAACACCAGAAAAAATAGTTACAAAGAGAAAAAAAATAAAATTATAAAAAACAAATAAAAACGTAAAACTGAGTAAAACGTTTTTCTTCATCCTCACCATCATTTTTTTTTAATTTTTTTCAATTAATTGAATGGATGGGGAAAAAATCGAAGACGCTATGTATAATGCTATACACGATAAATTTACAAAATAAAGAGCCGTAGATAGTGATAAGTAAAGAATCACAAGATCAGATCTAAAGTGTAAAAATATTGTAAACTAGGTATTAGTACGTCAATCTCCACCACCCACAAAGAAGAAGTAAGAAAAAATACGAGCATCTTGATGTTATCCGTATCAAAGCAATGAAGATGATTTGGTTACCATAGCTTGAAAGGCTTCCATGTCGTTTCTGCCTGATGACTGATGAGTCATGAATCACGATAAAAAGAGTGTTTAATTTAGTATTTATTTTTTGTGTCAACTTGGATTTTTGGTAGGTATTCAGGTAATTATGAAGTTCCGAGGGAGCATTAACATAATCTTCTCGTCCAAAGATTCCCCGAAAAGAGTAATTCATTACGTCCAACTCTAGTCCTAAAAAAAATAAGCGGTCGCTGTAAATATAATTCGGCCTAAAAGTTCAGAGTCGAATCCACAGAGAACTGACGCTAGTTATAACTGTTCAATATTACTAATAAAATAAGTTCAAACAATATTATGGATTATAAAGATTAAGATTTTTATTTCTAACTAATTAACTAAAAATAATAATAAAGAAGTAAAATTATCAACTAAAGAAGAATGGATTGGATTCAAGATTAAGGAGGTCTAGGATTATGATTTTACCAATTACCGGAATCCTTCTCGCTACGTTATCCATAACTTCACCGTTGTATTCTCTACGGCTCGTGAGCACTCAACTTATCGTAATTCTCTCTCGAGCAATTACAATAATAAACTAGACGTATTCTCTCGAACTATTCTAGCTATCAATTTCTCACGGCTCACTATGACCACGTCAAAGCTTCATTATCTCTAATCCCGCTTTTAAACCCGTCGTATTGATCTCTCATATACCTA
This sequence comes from Anisodus tanguticus, assembly GCA_034509755.1. Taxonomy (NCBI): domain Eukaryota; kingdom Viridiplantae; phylum Streptophyta; class Magnoliopsida; order Solanales; family Solanaceae; genus Anisodus; species Anisodus tanguticus. The sequence goes on along the minus strand of CM067554.1, from coordinate 9,324,788 downwards.
GGGAGTGACGTTGTTCAACAACAACCTAAATATGCATTCTCTCTCGAGCAACACATAATAAATAGGAACAATCAATCGATGGCCATTCAATCAACTGAAATAAGCATATAGTTGAACAAGTAGAGAAATTCAAAGGCTTAATTATATTAAAACATAACAAGAATTAATCCAACAATTGATTTCACCATAATCCTAGATAAAGAATTAGCTACTTATAAAAGTATGTGAAAACACGATACTAAAATTCATAACCAACAATGAAAAATAGGAAGAAGAAAGAAAGAACTCGTTGTCGAATCTTTCGTCTTGCTCCACGGCAGTTCCTTGCTCTCCTTAGGTTGAATCCCCCAAATTAATGTGTCTTAGGATGTATTTATATGACCTAGAATGTGTAGGGAATCAAATAAAGTAATCAAAGCTCGTTTGGAAAACTTTTCTTGGCTCGACTGAACTCCCGCTTCGCGAGGATCACAGGCGAGCCCGACCAGCTCTAATTTTCTCTTATTTCTTGGCTCGTCTATGGGCTTGCCTGGCTAGGATGTTGACGAGCCCTCTCAGGCATGTTTTTGGCCTGGCTCGTCAACTTCATTGCCTTTTCCTTCGCTTCGCTCTTTTGTGCAAGAGATTACATTTCTTGGCTCGTCAAGCTGCTCACAATGCGAACATGATAGGCGAGCTCGGTCATTCTCCGATCTTTATTTTCTTATCTAAACTTGCATCAAATGAGGTCTTTTCCAATCGCTTTCGTCCAACGATCTTCCTACACATACAAAACATGTAATAAGCTCAAAGCAATATAATTTGTACTCAAACGACGATAAAAGTACTAAGAGGTAAGGCAAAATAATGACTAAATATATGTATTTTTAACCGAACATCTATAATCTGTGTGGTCAAAATTTACTAGTATCATATGATAACACTAAGCGAGTGTTAGGTACAATGGAAAATATTTTTTTGAAAAATAAGTAATCTTTTAGGAGTATTTATTTACTAGTATTTGATAGGTAAGCAAAAAGTATTATCCCACGAACTTTTATAAGGCGGACGGGTGGATTTGGGGCGGGTGGTTGGATGCGGGGCGGGGCAGGCGGATATAACTGCAAATCCACCACCTACACATACCCGCCTACTACCCGCCAAAGTTATACTCATATCCGCCCCATTGAGACGGGTGCGGTGCGAAATCCGCAAAATTGTACCCATCTACCATCCCTAATGCAATGGGAGAGAGTTGGGAATGGGGGCCAAGGAGGAGGGGGAGGGACTGGGCCGGAAGGATGGGTTGGGTGTGGGTGTGTGGATGAGACATTCAGGTTAATATCACTCATGAAACTCATTTTCCTCAAAAAGATATTTGCCAAAACAGTTTTCCTCGATATCAAAAACACCCTAAATACAGAACGTGTCCACACCCTTGAACTGCTTTCTTTCTTTTTCTTTTACTGATCTTTAATTTCTGGTCATATGCTAATTACAAACAATTATAGCTAAGTGATACCGATATTCAATTAACAAAATAGGAGTAGCATTAATATATTGTCTAAGTAACAAATCCTAGGGTTAGGCTTAGATAGCTAAGTATATATACAAGTGGGATTAATTTAGTATTTCCACATATTAGGCATCGCTCTAAAGTAGATCGAATCTGCAACAGTTATTTGATTTCCTACTTCAAAACTGACACGTAAAAAAGAAAGAAAAGGATACAAGAAGCGTTCAAATGAAGTTTGTGAAGAAAAATTATACTGGTTCCTCCATTCTACTTTAGGTGCAGGGCCCAATAATTGAACATATAATTACTTACCATTTACCCTATTAGTAAAGTTTAACATCTAATAACAAATTAATTACTATTTTTACCTGATCAAGTGTTAAAAACACGGTAAAGTAGTAACACAAAAAATAATTCAATAAAGACAACAAAGATTTAAGTTTGATTTCTTTACTGAATTTTTGGATGAACGAAAGATCAAGGTCATAGGAAGATGTAGAGTACATTTTATGAGTTCATCTGAATCTAGTAATAATACAAACATAATATATATATATATATATATATATATATATATATATATATATATATATAATTAATTAGATGTGTTATGGTAGAATTTTAAACTCATAATATTAAAATATTGGATCCTCATTGATCAACGTTTGATCTGAACGAAAGAAGGATAAGAAGTTGATGAAACGCACAGGCCAAACAAATCATTGCCAAATAAACAAGAAGATACAGAGGCAACGAGGTCTTGACAATTAACCTAGCTATCAAGGGAGAGGTTGACAAAAAACTAAACATGCCTCCCAATTTGTTTCTACTTTTAGGTTGTTATTCCTAGGTTAGGTTCCTTTCACAGTACAAAATTTTATGCCTATCAGTCCCCCGTCTCATAATTATATTCATTCATAGGTAGATGAATATGTACTATTGGATTGGAAATTCGCCAAACACCTGGCTCTATTATTAGGTTTATGTCTCTCTATTTGTAAACATATTAAGGGCCTTTTCGTCCTTGATGTAATTTTGTGTGTGTTTTACTAATTGCTCATAGTTTCTCTTAGTAGTACAAGTTGATTAAACAAATGTCGGAGCAGTTTTTTTTGTCACAATCTTGTTATCCAACTAGCTTAATTTCAGGGATTGGATAAGTATATATATTAATTAGGGTATATGTAAGTGTTAGAGAAAGAAGGTGTACGTAAAACCTAGTAATTATCATTGTTATATGGATTAATTGTACAATTATTTCCTTGAAAATAAGAGGATATTCATAATTAACTTTCAAATAACCCACTCCTGCGTCTCCATTTGGATGACATTAGTGCGATTTTTCGAGTCAATGTCTTCGTGACTTAGTCAAGGAAATGCATCTTTACTGGCATGCTTTATGATAGCGATGTTCGCTCTTATTCAAATGCAACTACTTTCACCATCCCAAAATCAATACACGAGAAGTTCAAAAATATCTAGTAATGCAAATTACAACAGGATTACTTTAATTTGATCAAGGAATATGATTATGATTTAAATGGATCCCTGTTTAGTGAAGCCTTTGACAAGGAATTGCCTGGTCAGAAATATCATACAGTATCACTAAAATTAATGAGTAAACAGAAGCGTATGTAGAATTTAAAGTTCCTATAAGGACTTCGAGCTAATTACAACAACAATAATAATATACAAGTATAATCCCACATATGGGTCTGGGGAGGGTAGAGTGTTGCGCAGACCTTAACCTTGAGAGGTAGAAAAGATATTTCCGATAGACCCCGGGCTCAATGAAAAATGATTCAAAATAGTTCCGAAAAGTAAATAATGGAAGTAAAGAAATCATCGCAAAATACTATAGAAAGCATGACAAAGTAGTCTGGGTAAAAAACAGTAACTACAATAAAATAATAAAATAATCGAAGTAGTAGAGACAATAAATAGTAACAGATCAAAATCGAAGGACAAGAAACTACAAGAGTAATACTACGACTAACTAATATGGAGGATAAGCGAGATAACACGCAACTACCTACTAACCTTCTATCATAATCCGTGTCCTCCATAATCTCATATCTAAGGTCATGTCCTTAGTAAGCTGAAACTGCGTTATGTCCTTAGTAAGCTGAAACTTCGTCATGCCCTATCTAATCACCTCTCCCCAGTACTTCTTTGGCCTACCTTTACCTCTCATGAAATCATCCATAGCCAAGCTCTCAACCTCCGCACTGGGGCATCTGCAGATCTCCTCTTCACATGCCCGAAACATCTCACCCTCGCTTCCCGCATCTTGTCCTCCACCAAGTCACTCCCACCTTGTCCTAGATATCTTAATTTATAATCCTATCTCTCCTAGTATGCCTACACATAGCATTCTCATTTCCATAGCTTTCATCCTATGAACATGAGATTCTTGACTGGTCAACACTCCGACCCATACCACATAGTTGGTCTAGCCACCACTCTGTAAAACTTGCCTTTAAGTTTTGGTGGAACCTTCTTATCACACAAGACTCCGTAAGCGAGCCTCCATTTCATCCACCTTGCACCAATATGATGTGTGACATTCTTGTCGATCTCCCAATATCCTTGGATTGGAGACCTCAGATACTTGAAACTTCCTCTCTTGGGGATGACCTATTTATGGAGCCTCACTTTCACGCCAACCTCATGTGTTATATTACTGAACTTGTACTCTAAGTATTCGGTTTTGGTCCTACTCAACATGAACGCTTTAGTCTCTAAGATCTGTTTCCAAACCTCCAGCCTAGCATTAACTTCACTGCTAGTCTCGTCAATCAATACTATGTCATCTACAAATAACATACACCATGACACCTCTCTTGATATATAAAATAATTACTAGATTCATATTTAATATTTATAGATATCTAATAGAGTATTAGAGTATCATTCATACATTTTTACGACCCATAGAATGCGACATGATAGATTGCCACTTTTTGCTAGTGGGACTGGAGCACCCAACGAATTAATCCCAAAACTTTCTATCATTTATGGTATTGACCAATGATCTTCTTTTTTGATAGCTGGGTGAGTCATGGTTCCTCTTTGGGTATTTTCAGTTATTGGAGACTGCATGAGGAAGCTTTATAACTGCGTGGTAGGGCACAACTAACTTCCTCTTCGTTCTTAATCGTTCTCTTTTATTTTTTATTTTTCAAACAAGAATGTGGGGAAAAGTCATATCACTTGAGTCTAGTTAAGATCAATTTCTTCTAGACATGGTGTCATGAGAGCAAGTTTGCGAGCAATTTAAACTATTTTATGTAGCTACTATTTGAAAGTATACGATATACACGACATTGAAATCTTGTGTATACCGTTTATATCACGGAAACCCATGACAAGTGGGAAACTGTGATATACACGGTATACACAGCCGTGTATATCAAAATGTTTGGTAATATGTTTTTGTATGTAATTAGCATTGTACTCTTACCATAATTGTAGAATTCTTGTACAAATAGAATAGGGTTTTGGGAGTAGAATAGGAATAGGATTTTCCATATTATGTAAATTGTATATATACTCATTCATTAATGAAAATAATCAAGGGATTATTTCTTTCATGAAATCAGAAGTCTAGGTCTCACTTGCTTCTACCTATTTGTCCTCTCTTTCGCTGCCTCGATTTCCAGTCCCTTCTCGGAATCCGTGCACCTTACCTCATTTCTTCCCAAATTTTATTCCAAATCCCTCACTCACATATTGTTCTTTCGTTATGTCTACGTCAAAGAACATGTTTCATCCTGCCCTTACTGTATTCAACATCAAGAACCACATCCCTATTGTTCTTGAGATGAAAAACGTCCAATATGCGACGTGGGCAGAATTGTTCAAAATTCACGCAATCTCACATCAAGTCCTCCATCATATAATTCCTCCCGTTGTCCCTACACCCGCGGAGGATCCTCAGTTGTGGATCACTCTTGATGCTACCGTCCTTCAGTGGATTTACTTCACTATTTCTATCGACATTACAGACGATCATTGAACCAGACACTACGTGTCACGACCCAAACCGGAGGGCTGCGACGGGCACTCGGACCTTGCCTGCCGAGTACCACTAACCATACAGTCAACATCTAATCATAATTAAACAAGGGCCACAAGGGCCGTCATCCAATACCCAGCCGACACATAGAGATAGTAAACTAGGAAGCCCAACTTATGTATACATATACATATCAAGGCCGACATGACCATACATGACTACTACACACAGGACACCTGTCTACAAGCCTCTAAAGAGTATTTAATAACATAAGGTCGAGACAGGGCCCCGCCATACCCATATATATATGCAAAAATATCGTACCGAGATTAGACTGACACTCCAAAACAAGAGAAGTGCTCCACTATCTGTTGAGGCAGCAACCTACTAATGTGGATCGTCACCCTGTCTACGTGAACCTACGGGCATAAAACGTAGCGTCCCTATAGAAAAGGAACGTCAGTACGACTGATGTACCGAGTATGTTAGGCATAAGAAACATCATAACATAGATACAAAAATAAACTGAAAACAGAACAACCGACAGAAATAGCCGACCCATGAATGCCTTTGAGGGCCATAATATGCCTAAATGTCATGCACAATGCAAATGCGGTATACATATATATATTGGCCTCACAAGGGCATCTTCATTCCCATAACAGCCTCTGTGGGCATCATTTCATATCGGCCTCTGTGGGCATAATCATTATCATATTGCCCTCATTGGGCATCTTCCTTTTCGTGATAGTCTGTACCAACTGCAGGTGGTGATGCGTATATAATGCCATTCCCTTTTCCCATCCCCTACATATATATAATTGATACCATATAGTAGTGTATATAACACATGTGGGTTTAGGGTAATACATGAATATAATGCATGAATGACAATAAAACATTTCGAACTTATCGGGTGACATAATATCCTTGTACATTTGGCTAACATTGGGAACATTAACATCTTTCTCATATACCTCAATAAGGATTTGGGAACATATTTAGACATGATTTTAACATAGGAATAAATAACATGAACATCCTTAATCACTAAGAGTAGAATAATTTATGGAGAAATATTACGTTCACATTTCGTACTTAGAACATGCCAAAAGAATTAGGGATTTTCCTTAACATACCTTAGTTATTTTGTGTCCACAATACAACTAAAGCAGCCCGTAATGCACTCCAATCTTATTTTTCAAGAAACCCTCTTCTTTCACCTTACTTCACTTCGAAGAAAGCCCGAACTCAATAACACGATAAATGGAATAACGAGATCAAGCGATCAACAAAACGCGTATAGTATCCTTGAGAAAAAAATATTTATACTTTGCTCCGTTAGAAAGAACTCACGTTGTCGCCTATAAATGAAAGTAAATATGTTGCCTAAAGAGGAAATGTTGTTGGACCCATTTCTTCATGTTTACGAATTGTATACAAAGTCATATAAAAAGGACTAATTGCAACTTTTTCTTATTACACGTGGTCAAAGCTTAATTCTATCACTTAATGAGTCTCACACTCCTATCTATGACTATTACCCACTAATTTTATTTCTTGGCATGTGTCACTTTCTACACACCTCATCATATGCATGTATATCACCTTCCATATGTTGCCACCTCATAATATAGTCCACCTAGTACATATACAATGTTCTTAATTAATATATCTCATCTTCCATTACAATTTCCTACCTAGCCGATTACACGCACAATTAATATTTAGATCTCAATTCACTTAAATCTTGATGACTTATAAAACCTTCATATACTCAATGTCATAATCGTGCAATATAGCACTAGTCCATGGCCTCTTTATGCACATACCAAATATTATTTTTGATCACCATCATCACACTTGTTACGTCCAAAATTATTTCGGGGTTTTATCCTTTTATATACTAAGTTCTTTATTTGCATACGTGAATATGATATAAATTCCCCAATGCTTGGGTACTTGCATACACCTAGATGCTTAAATCATCACCCGAAAGCACGGGATGTTACACTACGGCTATAGCTACATGAAATAGATTGAGTGATACATTCTAGGATAACCAACATTCCCAAGTTGTCACTCTTGAGCAAGAACTTTCACAAGTCAGCATGGAAAATTTTCTGAATGTTTCAGCTTATTGTAAACGGCTCAAGGAATTGGCGGACCAACTCCGTAACGTTGGAGCGCATGTTACCAATAATCGTCTTGTTCTCCAAATGGTTGCAGGCCTATCAGAGGCCTATAATGGAGTTTGGACTCTACTCCGACAAAGTAATCTGCTTCCCCCTTTTTATCATGCGCTTTCGATGCTCACGTTAGAGGAAGCCGGCTTGGGAAAAAAAGCGGTTGCCGGCGTAAGTTCCGTGGCGATGATGACTTCGTCCAATAATTCTCATAGTTTTGTTGATAATTCAGGCCAAAACCACAACAACGGTGGCGGCAAGAAGGATCAAAATCGTAAAATAATGGCAAAAATCACGACGGCAACAACAACGGCGAACGGAACAATAGAATATGCAGGCAGTGGGCCTCTGGGTACTGGGCCCCAGCCCACCTAGTCTCATCCCTGGGCCCCTTGGCAGTGGGCCTGGACCAGCGGCCAGTGGCCCAATCCAACCTACTGCCCACCCAGTTATTTTCCAGGCAATTAGGTCCCGGTCCTGCCCAATCACATGCCTATTTTCTCAGGTCCCTATGGCAACACCCAACAACGATCTGGGTCGGGTCAGTAGGGCGGTCTGCTTGGGCCTCGGCCCCGCAGGCCTTCACTGTTGTGGGCTCGAATCTGATCCCGTCTCCCACCGATATTGAGGCTGCCATGCATACACTTGGATTTAATCCTCCAGACGTGAATTGGTACATGGACACATGCGCAACTTCTCACATGACGTCCGACCAAGGTACTCTCTTGTCTTATTTTAATTTGAGCAAAAATCGTGGCATTATTGTTGGTAATTGAAATACAATTCCAATTCGTGGTCACGATAATACAACTTTGTATCCCCCACATTCGCCTCTTGTATTGAAAAATACCCTTCATGCCCCTAACTTAATTAAAAATTTGGTGTCTGTCCGAAATTTCACCACTGATAATTGGGTTTCTATTAATTTTGATCCTTTTGGGTTTGTTGTGACGGATTTCAAAACGGGGATACCTCTCATGAGATTCAATAGTATGGGAGATCTTTATCCAATCACGCCCGCCACCAGTTTCTAGAGTCAAGCCATGCCATCGACATTTGTAGCTCTAGCTCCTTCCTTGTGGTATGCACGTTTGGGTCACCCTAGGTCATCTATTATTTCTTCCTTGCATAAAAACAATTTTATTTTTTGTCAAGGTACGCATAGTTCTCCAATTTGTCATTCATGTCCGTTAGAAAAATATGTTAGATTACCATTTGTAGTTTTTACTTCTCGTACTTTGATGCCTTTTGACATTATTCATAGCGATTTATGGACTTCTCCTGTTCTAAGTTCTGTGGGTCATCATTAATATGTTCTATTTTTGGATGATTATTCTAATTTTATGGACCTTTCCGTTAGCGAAGAAATCTCAAGTTTTTTTCCACATTCTCAAAATTTAGAGCATTCATCTGTACCCAATTCGAACGAAAAATAAAAAATATTCAATGTGATAATGGCAAAGAATATGATAATGGGTTGTTTCGAGAATTTTGTGATGCTAATGGCATTGTTTTTTATTTCTCTTGTCCTCATACGTCCTCACAAAATGGGAAAGCCGAATGAAAAACTCATACCATTAATAATATTGTCAGCACTTTATTGGTTCGTGCTTCCGTACCCCCTTCCTTTTGGCATCATACTCTACAAATGACTACTTATCTCCTTAACATACTTCCTACTAAAGGGTTGCCATATGCATCTCCTATTAAAATCCTCTATAATAAGAATTTTTCGTAATCACATCTTAGGGTCTTTGGGTATTTATGCTATCCACTATTTCCATCAACTACAATTAACAAACTTCAAGCCCGTTCTACCGCTTGTGTGTTTTTGGGTTATCCATCTAATCACCGTGGTTACAAATGTTTTGATTTATCATCTAATAAAATCATAATTAGTCGTCATGTTATTTTTTATGAAACCCAATTTCCGTTTACTAAAGTGAGTAGCCTCGTGCCTAATTTGTATAATTTTTTAGATGACGAAGTCTCACCGTACATTATGCACCGTTTAATGGGCCAATCCAGTGACCACGACACGCCAGCAGGACCACTGCCTGCTGGCCCGCAAATACCCACTGCCCATCTGTGTCCAATTTCTACTTCAGCCCTGGTTTCTACTTCCCTACCGTGTCCAGTTTCCAGTGTTGGGCCAACAGGCCCACTGCATGCTGGACAGTCCGTCACCTATCCGAATTTTCCCAAAAATCCACCCAATTATCCCTTGAGTCACAGACATGTCACTCGTATTCAACAGGGTATTTGTAAACCAAAAAAGACATTTTAATCTAAATTCTAATGTTCTTAACTCCTCACTACCCCGTAACCCAGTGTCTGCATTAAATGACCCGAATTGGAAATTGGCTATGAACGACTAATATGATGCTCTTATTGAAAATAAGACGCGGGAGTTGGTACCCCATCCTTCTGGTGTTAATATTATTCGGTCGATGTGGATTTTTACTCATAAAGATAATTCTGATGGTTCTTTTGCGAGACATAAGGCTCGTCTTGTATGTGATAGTAAAACTCAACAAGTTGGAGTGGATTGTGGTGGGACATTTAGTCTGGTGGTCAAATCGGCTACCATTCGCACTGTTCTCAGTTTGGCTCTTTCGAAAACATGACCCATTCATCAGCTAGATGTGAAGAATGCTTTCTTACATGGTGATCTTAAGGAGACAGTTTACATGCATCAGCCCTTGGATTTTTGAGACCCCAAATATCCTCATCATGTCTGTTTATTGAAGAAGTCCTTGTATGGGCTTAAACAGGCCCCACGGGCCTGGTATAAACGATTTGCCGACTATGTATCTACTATTGGGTTTTCTCACAACATGTCTGATAATTCTCTGTTCATATATCGTCGTGGTACTTCTTTGGCATATATTCTATTATATGTGGATGATATTATCTTGACATCTTTTTCTGATGATTTACGCAAGTCTATCATGACACTACTCAGTTCTGAGTTTGCTATGAAAGACTTGGGGCCCTTGAGTTACTTCTTGGGGATTGATGTCACTCGTCATGCATGTGGGTTATTCTATCCCAGAGGAAGTATGCCGCTGAGATAATTGAGCGAGCTGGTATGTCCTCGTGTAAGTCTACTTCCACTCCAATTGATATTAAACCCAAGCTGGGTACTGCAACTGGCTCACCTTACGAGGATCTCACCCACTATCGCAGTCTTGCTGGAGCTCTTCAGTAACTTACTTTCATGAGACTGGATATTACGTATGTCGTATGCATGATCCTAAGGTTGAGCACATGAATGCGCCCAAACGCATTATCTGCTACATCTAGAGGACACTTGACTATGGCTTGCATCTATATCCATCAACGGCCTCTACACTTGTCTCGTATACAGATGATGATTGGGGTGGCTGTCCAGATACCATACTCTCCACGTCTGGTTATTGTATACACAGCCGTGTATATCTCTATGTTTGGTAATATGTTTTTGTATGTAATTAGCATTGTACTCTTACTATAATTGTAGAATTCTTGTACAAATAGATTAGGGTTTTTGGAGTAGAATAGAAATAAGATTTTTCATAATGAAAATTGTAAATTGTATATAAACTCATTCATTAATTGAAAATAATGAAGGATTATTTCTTTCACTATTTTTATATCTCTCACCATGCATAAATATCAAGATTATTTTGTCGGCCAAATTTAAGAAGATGGGAAAAAGTCACCTAATTCATTGCCTAGTAAAATGTGAACTTTGATATCAAGTGATAATGTTTTATGCTACCTCTGCTTATCCCCCATGCATATCCGTTTCAGTAGGAGTCGTGGTATTCAATATTTTTTCCGGCCTCTAAGGTTGTACGTCATCAAACCAGAATTTTCTCGTCTTTTTTTCTGAGAGATGCTGCCCTTTTCGTTGTCGATGAATTGGGTCCGCCATTTATTTCAGTTTAATCTATGCCTTGGGATGATTTGCCTTTTCTAGCTAAGCTTGCAAAATGGAAATAAGTCAATGATAAATACAAAAATAAAAATAATATTTTTTGGCCTATCTGAGTGTATGAGAGAGACGGGCTACTTTGCTTTGCTAATTAAGCACGAAACTAATTGTAGAAATATATCTTTCCACATCAAATAAAGATATAAAGATAGATTGAATCCACAAAAGGATATAATTATGGTAATTGCTTCCGTACATTACATCAGGGAAAAGGGATCTGGAGAAGCACTTAGCAACCAAATCAAGAATAAAGAAATCAGGCACTAGAACAACTTGAGTAATAAAGTATATTCTGGAAAATAACCACAAAAAGGAAAGATGACATTACTGCTTGATCAATGAAACCTGATCTCCCGGTGCTTTCTGAATTAGGCTGTGTTTGGTATCATGAAAATATATTTTTTTCTGAAAAATAAGTGATTTTCCTACCTCAAGTAATTACCATATGTCTACTTCTTTTCATTGTGTGTTCTTATACGCTGCTTCAACCCATAAAATAATTTTGTTGCCCAAACATTAGTGTTTGCACCAAAAAGTTAACAAAATCGACAGTGTAATTCAATAAGCACTAAAAATGGTTTCTTACTTATTTTCTAGAGTTTGATAAGTAAGCAAAAAATATTATCACAAAAGCATTATATATAATATAGCAAAATACTATTGAGGTGGGATGAGGTGAGAAGTGGGGGTTGAGGGTGATGGGGTGAGATGGTCAAGGGATGGATGACCAACCAAACATGAAAAAATTGAAAAATATTTTCCAACATACCAAACACGCTAAGTGGGCTACTATTTGCACAGCTTCGGAAAGATACGAAAAGCCCAGTTTTTAGCAGTGGATCCATCGTTCAGTATCTGTTGGGTGACATCTGGTCCAATTTGAAAATGAACAAATACATAAATGACCATCTGGGTAAAATTATTGACACAAGATGACTCAAGAATCTTAATAAACATTTTTAGCCTTTTCAAAATAATTCTATTTTGTAGCCTTTTTTCAACTAATTTAGCATATGTATAGAAACTATATCATTGTTGTATAAAAAATGTATCACTAGTGTATATGTACTTATAAAAAAAAGTACATACATATGAAAATTGTATCATTATTGTATAGAATATGTATCCATGCGGTATATGTATAGATAATGTATACATGCAGTATATGTATAGAAAATGTATCATTGTCATATAATGTGTGTATAATAATGTATACTCGTATACTCACTAATTACTATACACATATTATATAACTACTATACACACATTTCCATATCCTAAGGGGGCCAAGTTAACACTTTTTATGTTGTTAGACCTGAAACTTCACCTCCCCAACCTTCGTACTTCGCCGCAATAATCACTATCTCCGGCACCATTACAAAGTCGAAGCAATTCTCTCAAAAGTTCATATGTCATAAAAATTTGTAAATCAGTTGTATAGAAATGGATCGCTTCATCCACATCTCGCCCGCGCTGTTGCCAGTGATGAGCCTTGTTATGAGTCTTCGTCTCCGATCTGGTGAGCACAATGACAAGAGAAAAGGTCGAAGACACTTATTCTCTAAACTTTATAGTATTTGTTTCTTAACTTTAATATAAGTAATGTTTATAGTATTTGTTTCTCCTTTAGGAATTAAGTAATGTTTGCTTATTTATTGTAATGGGGGAGAACTTACATCTATTTTAATTTTCAGGATATAAACTGAGAACTTCTTAAATGCAAACGTTGGGATTCAAGTTGAACATACTACAGTAGGAGCAGTAAGACTCAAAAAAGGACGACAAGAGAAAAAGGCCAATGGGATAATGGGCTAAAAACTGTCTTTATTTTTGTTCTAAGGGTCATTTATTTAAAAGTGGGCCTTTTTGATCTTTTTTTTGGCTGATGGCCACACCGTGTCATTTTCCCTTAAAAGCTAAACCACTTTTCGGGACCAGAGTTTGGACTTGCAAAAGAAAACTGTTTGTTTGGAAAAAATTATTTATTTGTTTACTCAACAGATTAAAATTTCCTGAAAAAAGCAAAAAATTCTATTTAGCACGCCAAAGGACTAAATTAATCACATTTTAGAATACGTTAAGAATTATTTTCATCATATATTTAATTAAGGACCAAATGAAATCACAGCTGGTACATTAAGGACCATTTTGATCATTTTCTCGTACTTGACTTTTGGCGCTTGATTCAAAAAAGGAATCATCATTCTATACTCCTTTTGGCCTGCAAAATTTGTCTGCATTCCTTCAACTTCCACTCCATTGATACTACAAACGAACATGTCTGTAATTTCCACTATTATAAACCTCTTGTTCATCCATCACTTCAATTTCAGCAATGGGTTCCATTTCCACGATGTCCTTAATATTATTTCATTAATGGTATATCTCCTATTTTAGATAGAATTATAATCCTTTTGTAATTAGGTTAATTAGTTACCTAGTTTGTATCAAAGTAAATATTTTTGTAACCTTATACATATTGTAAATCATTTATCAATAAAAAGGGGAACATATTCCTTTAGAGATAATTGTAAAAGGAAAATGACTTATGCATAAGGAGAGTTATTCTGATTCAGTGATGGATATCACACTGATTTCAATTGAATCTTTCATTTTCACTCTTCATTCGTAATTGTACATTGAGATCAGTATATTTGTCTTCCGCTCTGGACTGTATCATGGAAACCGCCAATGCAAGTTGAAGTTTGGTCTTGCGTTCTGCACAAGTAAACAATTCCTTAATTCAGAGGCCTAAATAAAAAGAAAGAAAGAGCAAAGGTAGATGACTGCATCATGATTAAGAGAGATCATACTCTTTAAGCTGGTAATTTGAGTGTTTGTTGTCATAGATAAAAGGACGAGTAGAGCAGGGGCTGCTATGGTCTATGCCTGTTTATTCTTCTATTGTAGAAATCTTGTGATATTCACTGAATATACAAGATATATTTGAGAATCAGAAAATGTAGAAAAATCATAAACGAAGATGCAGAAGATAGAAGAAGTAGAAGAGGAAGAAAGGAAGAACTCAAATTAGTTTGTAATCTATATTAGTTTCATTTATTTCGAATTGTGTCTTTACATTGTGATATGAATGATATATTTATACACATTTCATAGTTGAGAGTTGGTAAGATATTCATAACCTCATTAACCAACTATTTAGGCTCCTAACTAATTAACTAACCTCCTAACTACCTCAACTAACTTTGATCTTCTCAACAGGGCTCCTCAAGCTGGATGCTGGAAAGATGTTCAGCAGTCCAACCTTGGAACAAAGATGTTGATGCTGAATTCTGTTAAGCCCTTTGGTGAGTAAATCTGCTGGTTGATTTGTAGTGTTTATATACTCTGTCTTCACTATTCCTTTCTGGACATTTTCCTCTATATGTTTAGTCCTTTCATGGAAGACATAATTTGCTGTCTGTGAACACTGTCACTGGATGGTTGATGTTAATGCCAATATCTTTCAGTAAGCCAAGTATCCAAGTTAGTTCAGCAATTGTTCCTGCTAAATTCCTGTATTCTGATTCAGTTGAACTCCTAGAAATTGTACTTTGTTTCTTTGATTTCCAAGATATGAGAGAATCACCAAATTTTATCACATAACCTGTAATTGACTTCCTTGTATGAGGGCAGGGTGGAGAACAATTAGCTTCTGTACCTATCCCTGGCTCTCTCCCTCATGTTCAAGATGCAGGAGTAGAGTATTAAGGAGACCTGTTCCCTGGAGTTATTACCAGAATGCTGTCTCATCGAGCTGTAAACCAACTTATCTTTTATTTCTTTACACTTCTCGAGTGCTCTAGCGTACAAAGAGGTTTACTTAATTTTGTGTTGATTGTTCTAGATACATTTGCCTGGTGGGATTGGGAAAGGTGGGAAAAAGAGATTGACTGGATGGCTCTCCAGGGAATCAATTTGCCTTTGGCTTTCACGGGGCAAGAAGCTATTTGGCAAAAAGTCTTCAAGGTATTTTCCTTTTGACTCTAAGTAGGCGTTTGGCCGTGCGTTTTCTAACCATGGTTTCATAATTTAATTTCAAATCACATTTGTTTATGCAATTTTGACATAACTTGAACTTGAACTTCATGTCATGGTTTGAAATCTCAAATCATCAAAAAATGTGTGATTTGGGATTCCAAATCATGATTTCAATTTTTTTTTAAATATAAGACTTGGCCCATAAATTTATATTTTGTAAAAAAAGATCCATAAATTAGTAGATATATATCAATTAATCGACTTTATATTGTATTTGATATAATTGTCCAATATATAATTCATATTTTATATATATGCAAAGGTATGACTATAACATGACTTAAAAGTGTACAATTAAGATCAAACTCCTTCAACCAATCATTTATTTTCACAATTAATTACTATCAACAATTCGGTAATTTTTTTTAGAAAGGCCTTCGAACCGCGTATTAATTTTGTTATCATATTACTTGTTCATTTAGTAAGATTGCATAAGAATTTTAAAAGTTTTGATGGTTTTCACAACTTGTGGGGTTTTTATATCAATGAAAAAAATACAACTTAAGAAACCCAAATTGCATGTCCAAACTAAATTTCAAACTTAAAACCATGATTTCAAATCATGTCCAAACGTTCCTGTGTCTCAGTTGAAGTTTCCTAGTTCTTACTTCTTACTGATTTACGTTGAATAGGATTGACTGTTTTTCGTTTCACTACGTTAATTCAAACTGGAAGATCCATTAGTTAGTACTAATATATTTCCTGTTACAATTTCTTGAGAAGATTTTTGCTAAACCTGTTAAAGACTATTTAGCACTATCCCAAAGGACTTGGAGAATTGTTATTACTAATTTAGAGTATCAATGTGGTTGTAAATGAAATGAACAAAAAGGAAAGAGGAGATTCAGTTTTAGTCAACAATTTTGCTAGAAATCTAAAGGTGCAGATGTCTAGTGAAAGGTTCAACTCAAAAAGGTTGATATAGAGAAATCGGAATGCTGCTTAAGTTGACTTAGTGAAGATATCTTTGACTTTTTATCAGCCATGAAATTATCTATTATGTAATGAAATATTTACCTTTGGCTAGTAGCTTGATGAAGGGCAAATACAATTCTTGACAGTCTTTATATCAGGCAAGATGCTACTATTGATTATATGAAAACTAATTATATTTTGTGCTTACACCCAATGGTGTGACCTAGAAGTGAGTTGAGAACCATAAGATCTCAGGTTCAAATTTCAATAAAGTCAAAAAATGCTAGGTAATTTATTTTTATTTGGCCAATCTTAAGTGGACAGAATTAGACGGTACTTGGGTCGGTGGGAGTTACCAGGTACCAGTGGAATTAATGATGTGCACAAAAGTTGGCCGGAGACCACCGTTATTCAAAGAAAGAATTATTTTATGCACTTTTACCATGTCTCTGGGTGTGGACGCTTAAAAATCCATGAGTCCATAATCTATTGCTCCATTTTGACTTTCAAGATACTCCTACAACTTCAACTCTTCTGAATATATTCATCGTTGCACATGCTGAAACTTCTGAACTTGAGTATTAACCCTCTTTCTTGATGTAACATTAGTCTTAATCTGTCCTTTATTTTGTTCATTTTTCATACATATTTTTGACAAATGGTATATTTGTGCAGAACTTCAACATTAGCAAGTCTCATCTGGATGATTTCTTCGGAGGTCCAGCATTTCTTGTATGGTCACGTATGGGAAACCTACATCGGTGAGCAGGGCCCTTTTTTATTCACATGAGTCGACTGGTTGTGACTTGGGCCCAAATCTGATTTTGTGTTTTAAAAAAAATGTCTTTCGCTATTCAAACACACGACCTCTCATTAGAGAAAGACTTTGGTAGGAGCCCTCAACCGCTAGGCTACAGATCTCTGATAAGATTGGAGGCATTTTTAATTCATATCTTAATATTTGAATCAATAAAAGAAAAATGAAAATTCTGGGCGGAGGCCCCGCCGGCCGGGGCCCTGTGCGGCGGCGGCGCCTCGACCGCCCCAGGGACGGCTCTGTCGGTAAGCTTCTAGTCATTGACTTATCTATACTTCTAATCAAAATGAGGTTTGGAAATTGATGTGGCCAAAAAAATGGCAGAATAAAAAAATGGAAATTTAATTGCAATCAAATTAAAACTCTTAATACGTACCAAAAAAAAAAAGGCAATGACGACTTTTAAGAAGTTAACCAAAAGTTTCTTTTTGTAGATTAATTGATTACACTAATATTAAGGTAGAAAAGGATGCAGATAGCTAATGAAATAGTTGAGGCGCACAAGTTATCTCGGACACCACTGTGGTATAAAAAAGAGGATTATTTTTCCAGCATACTAATTTTATAAGATAAATGTAATAGATATGAATAATGTGGAGAATTATTTTCATAGACACTCAAGTAAGATCAACAAAACCATGAAAAGTTACTGATTCTTCTTCAATTCTGGTGATTTTCTCACCTTAGATGATTGAAACATATTATTAAATTACCTCATCTGCTGAACTTATGACTAAAAAAGCTAGTTATCTTATGATTTTTGTTCTCTAGATTAGTATGCTTTTTTCTTCTATCTCCATTACCTCTTTACTGAGAAGTTAAAGTAAAAATACTCTGCTTTAGTATCTCATTTTTTCACCTATATAATTGCTTGTCACTGTAGTATTTTAGTGAAAACTGAGGGAAGGGTGCGTCTTTTGAAGAAAGAGTTATTTTGCTTCATGCATTATCATCAAATAGTTGAAGGTTTTGTCATAAAAATGTCTCATCGAAATTTGAACATTTGTATTGCCCGTAATAAATCACAGGAAATTTATTTTTTTGTCACGACTTTGTATACTACTTTGGATTGTGTGTCCCGAGGGTCTACCGGAAGCCTGTCTACCTCCCAAGGTAGGAGTAAGGTCTGCGTATACTCTACCTCCCCAGACCCCACTCTTCAATGGATATGAGGTTGTTGTTGTTGTTGTTGTAGTTGTTGTATGTATCAACGGTTAGTTCACTCAGGGCTATTTTCTGCCGTTTCATGAACTTATTTAGCACTTCGAATCAATTTATAATATATCTTTGTGACATTTAACTTTGTTTAATTGGTTTCAATAGTTGTTACATTCTCATAAGTAATTTGGCTTGTGCGTCTTCTTGCTATTATGCTATCTCTTTAATCCGCAAACATAATGATAGATGGGGTGGTCCACTGCCGCAAAGTTGGCCAGATCAGCAACTCATTTTGCAGAAGAAAATTCTTACTCGAATGCATGAACTTGGGATGACTCCAGGTACATCTATAGTTTCAAATCATTCTTAAATTCTCCTGCTTTTCCAAACTGAGCAGTCACAGCACAAGACCTTATTATTCAAGCTGCATCGTATAACCACCTATATATCGCAGGATTCATCATGACAGAAGCTTTTGCTCATTTCATTAAGCAATTTTATCTATTGGGCTTAAGGTTCGTTTCAAAAGATAATTTGGGCTGATAGGAATTAGAACTTGATTCAAGCATCTAAGTTCTATATAGTTTTGATATAGTGACGTTTTTATCAAAAATGAAAACATGAGTATGAAAGCCAGCTATAAGGCTTCTTTTATTGTATAAAGAAATTAAGCTTTCATAAAACAATTTTGTGCTTTATGTTTATACATTATATATGATCCTGGTAACCCGTTTCTTTCTCAATTCCTAACACTTCCTCCTGAATATTTAAAACAAAGTAAAGCTAAAATAATTTACCGCATCTATTAATCATATATAGTGTGTGCTGGACTCCTGTGTTTTGTCACCTTGGTAAACTAATGGTGAATTGATTTTGTGATCTTTCAGTTCTTCCAGCCTTTTCTGGAATTGTTCCGGCAGCACTGAAGCTTGTGTTTCCATCAGCAAAGATAAGTCGTCTGTGGAACTGGTATATCACACATCTACTTTAGCACAAAGTACTAGATTGGTGATTTTAGAACAGCTAACGCATCTATTTACTACTATTATCTCTCCTTTATTTCCATTTAATCTTTCCTTCAAGCAATATTGACCTGACCATGCACCTGGACTGTTGATGAAAATGTAGTACAATTTTCTTAAGAATAATCCTATGGATTTCTGCTATTTTGTTTACAATTAAATTATTGGGTTTCAGGTTTACTGTGAACAGTGATCCAAGATGGTGCTGCACCTATCTTCTTGATGCAATAGATCATTTGTTTGTTGAAATTGGAAAAGCATTTATTGAGCAACAGCTAAAAGGTATGGTAATAGAAATTTCTGTCACCATCAGACCAGTTACCATTTCATTTTGATGATTTAATTGTAAGATTATTGTTGCTCAACTAAGTCCTTTCTGTGCAATTTTTTCTTGTTTGTACCAAACTATGCTGTTCAGAATATGGAAGGAGTAGCCACATATATAACTGGTAAGCTGTTATAATTCCATTCTTGTCAAGTAGAAGGATTGATTTACTATCAGTGATGTTGAGTTATATTGTTGTCCCACATCGGCTGTGTAATGGATTCTAAAGCGGCCATCACCTCAAGATTTTAGGTTGAATCCTCAGATTCCGAAATGAAGGAGAAGTCAAAGACTCATTCAGAAAGTTTATATTAGTCCGAAACTGTACTGGGGGTAGTTTCACTTACTTCAATAATTAGTTATGAGATAGATTTCCATCTTGCTAACATCTTGTTGTAGCACATAGATCAGTAGGTTGCTAGTACAGTAATCAGAAAGCTGCAACTATACGAATTAATCTGGACACTGATAGATTACTTTAACTCGCGATTTTGTATGATATTGGATTTTCTACATTCCATGTTTCTTCAGAAGTTTGCTACTTCATGCATTAGTCGAAAATATATTTCTGATATACTGACTAAAAGGATCCACTTTTTAACCTGTCAGTTCGTCTGATCCCCAATGAAAGGAATAAATGAAAAAACGATTGAACTGGGAGGCAGAGACTGTGAGGTGCCAGAAAATGAGGTGCCAGAGAGAAGAAATTTAATGACTAAGACGGGCAATTCTTCTCTCTTGTTTATAACCAATCATTTTCTTTTCCAGGGATGGCTTTTCACATATGATCCTTTCTGGAGACCTCCACAAATGAAGGTTGCCCGTCTTAGTCTCTAGTTCCCTCTTTTTCAATATCTAATGTTCATGCTGATTACTTGATCAAAAAAGTGTTCATGCTGATTAACTGAAGCATATTGCATATCGTCATTAGCTGTTTGATATTGAGGCATGGTAATTAAGTTCTGGATAAATTATAGAATGCTTAATGCCTCCAATACTTTGCTCTTTGTGTCGCTTGAAATATTAATTATTCATGCGTTCCTCTGGGCAGGTTGATCGTTCTTGATTTGTATGCTGAAGTTAAACCTATATGGGCTACATCAAAGCAGATCTATGGAACCCCATACATCTGGAAAGTAACATTGCTATTTTTTCTGTTGTGTATTAGATGTAGTCTTCAATGTCATCAAGTTCTAAATAGCCATTCCAATAGTTTGCATGCTATTTGCAAAATTCATCTGTCCCATCTCACTTGGACCTAATCTTAAGGTGCCTTTTTTGGCTGGATATGACATATATTTCTTCATGGAATGACTTGAAAGGATGTCAGTTTGGAGACAAATTTATTTAATCGGTTTGCTTAACTTATACGTTCTGGACTGATGCTCAGAAAGTAATTAACTAAAGTTATTTCTACATGCATTAGGAATATGGTAGGTCTCTAGGCTGGTTTCAACAATAAGCATGGCTAACCTTCATTCTAAGAGCATTAGACAGCATCCAAACTCGACCATGGGATCCCTAAAATCAGCTGCTGTGGAAGAGTCTCATAAAGTAGGTTTCTGGAATAAGCGAGCAGTAATTTTGACATCTCTTAAAAGCAGTTCATGGTCTCCTTACTCATTCTAGAGATGAAACAATGATTTTTCTGAATTTCTGAGGTTGGAGTCTTCTACCCGGCTAATGCTCAGCATTTTTCTAATTTGACGTAGCTAATATATTAGCTCTAGCCACCTGAATTTTGTCTTTTAAAAAGGCACTCTGTTTTCATTCACAATCTGTCTTTTCAATCTTCCCAGGTGTATGCCGCAAAATTTTGCTGGGAACACTGAAATGTATGGAGTTCTTGATGCAGTGGGATCACGACCTGTTGAAGCTCGTATAAGTGATAACTCAACCATGGCAAGTTTGATTGTCCTCGTAATAGGTTTTCATTCTGTTTATAACTGTGCACACAATACATAATTATGAGGAGGTTGCCGCATTTTTGGATCCTTGATATCCTAACTGTTGGGATCTTTGAGCAATGTGGCTGAGTTACTTCCAAAGCTTCTGTCCAATTCCATCATTTTCTTCCAAAAACATTTTTGAAAGGATTTCGAAATAAAACTTTCTGGTGGTGCTTCCATGTTCATAGGTTTAGAGATTAGAGGATAGCTTAGGTAATCTGAGTATAATTTTACCAGATTATTTGTTGCACTGGTGGTCTTGGATTTGGATCTACGATACTAATATATTAGGATCTTGTTTCATATCGTTAAACTTTGTCATGTATCTTAGTCCTTTTGTTCCTTTTCCTATTTCTTTCTAAAATTGTTCATGTATCTCACTCTTAATTTTTGTATTTACCTAAAGGTTGGTGTTGGGATGTCAATGGAAGGCATTGAACAGAATCCTGTGGTGTACGATTTTATGTCTGAAATGGCTTTTCGGCATAGCCCCGTTGATGTCAAGGTAATGGAAAGCTTTTATATATAGCCCTGGAGTCTATCTTCTGTATCTTTTTCTTTTTAGTAAATTAGATTCTCCACTTTGAATATTCTATTAGCATTTTCCTTTCAATTATCAGCTCAAACACATGTATGGTAGAAGAACGGTGTTAGCTAAAAGAAAGTATTGTTAGTCGAACCACCAAAATCCTTCGCTGCAAACTTTAATAATCTTTCTCCTCTCACTTATTCAGTTTGAAGTTTGAACTATTGGTGTGGTCAAGATTCTTCAAGTTCACAAGATTTTCTTATGTTGACAAATTCTAGTGCTGAAAGATAAACCAGTTCAAACAGCATGTTTTGTGTGTATTACCTTCGATATATTTCTGTTGAAATGGTAATTCTGGTTGCATGTGCAACATCTAATAAGTCGATAAAACAATGTCTTGTAGGCTTGGATAGATCTATACTCCAGACGACGCTATGGGAGATTTCTTCAACGCATGCAAGATGCCTGGTATATTTTGTATCATACCATCTATAATTGTACTGGTGGTGCTTATGTAAGTAACCTGTTTATTGCTCCCTTGTTCTTCCAGTGAGAGGTGCTTATGTAAGTAATTTATCTTTGCCTTGTCCTTCCACTTAGAGGTGTTTAAATTATCTTTAAGTGCCACATTAATGAACCTAATGGAAGTTTGAATAGTGTAATTCTCCTTGATTGGAGGCTTCTCGTTGATACAATATATATAGTTGATTACAAGTACAAATCTTAATTGTATTAGGATATCTAGTTTCCATAATTACATCAAAATCTTAATTACAGAATATATGGAGAATATTAATATATTCTCTATCACACCCCCTCAGTCGGAGCGGGAGGAGGTCGGACGCTGAGACTGGATCTGAAGTCAAGGAACAGTTGCTGAGGAAGTCCCTTAGTAAATATATATGTGTACTGATATTAAGAAGAACATGTAACACCCTAACATGACTCATGACAACCTTCTCACGAACAAAATGAATATACATCTCAATGTGTTTGGTTCGTTGATGCTGGACTGGGTTATGAGACAAGTAAACAGCAGATATGTTATCACAGTAGACAAGAGATGCTATATGTAAGGGACAATGAAGCTCCAGAAGAAGGTTTCTGAGTCAGCAGATCTCGGCAACCACGTTCGCAACGCCTCTATATTCTGCTTCTGAACTCGAACGGAAAAGCGTGGATTGTCATTTGGCAGACCACGCGATGAGATTATCACCCAAAAATACACAGTAACCGAAAGTAGATCGACGTGTGTCCGGACAGTCGCCCCAATCGGCATCTATATACGATATCAGCCTGGGCAATGCCGATGGATAAAGATGTAATCTGTAGTCAAGAGTACCCTTAACGTACCGAATGATACGTTTAAGAGTGGTAAAGTGAGGTTCCCTAGGAGCATGCATGAACAAACACATCTGTTGAACGGCATAGGCAATGTCTGGCCTAGTGAAGGTAAGATACTGTAGTGCACCAGCAATACTCCTATAAAGAGAAGGATCGAGCACCGGATTCCCATCATCGGCACTTAGTTTCGATTTCGAGTCAACTGGAGTGGGCATGATCTTGCAATTTGCCATTTTAGCCCTGTAAATAATTTCTTCGGCATACTTACGCTGACACATGAACATTGTACTTTTGGATCTGGTCACTGAAATCCCCAAAAAAATAATTCAAACTTACCCAAGTCTGTCATAGCAAATTCAGATTTGAGCAGGATAATGATCTCGTTTTTCAGCACATCAGATGAGGCAGTCAGAACAATATCATCCACATATAGCAAAAGGTATGTAGTGTCATTACCTCGATGAAAAATGAAAAGGGAATTATCACTTTTGCTGCACACAAACCCGATCTGCATGATATAAGTATCAAAGCACTCATACCAAGCCCTGGGGGCTTGTTTTAAGCCATAGAGTGACTTTCGAAGACGGCATACATATTGAGGAGCCTTTGGATGCACAAAGTCAGGCGGTTGATGCATATATATTGTTTCTTTCAAATCACCATGTAAGAACTCATTTTACACATCAAGTTGATGAATCGGCCAGTTCTTTCCCATTGCTATGCTCAAAATAGTGCGAATGGTGGCTGGTTTAACCACTGGACTGAAGGTCTCACCACAATCAACCCCCTCTTGTTGCCTCGTGCCATTTGCCATAAGTCTCGCCTTATGGCGTTCAAGATCACCATTATCTCTGAATTTGTGACGATATAGCCACATGCAACGGATCACATTCACCCCCTCTGGTCTCGGTACAAGATCCCAAGTGCGTTGTGTAGTGAGCACATTATATTCCTCATGCATGACCGCATTCCAATTTGGGTCAAGCTTGGCTAATTTTGGGTTTTTAGGTATAGGTGAGATGGTCTGAGTGGATAGGTTAAAATGGACCTTCAGTTTGAAAATCTCGTGTTGGGCATGGGTTTCCATACGGTGGGTTGGAATCGGGACTTTTGGGCTAACAGGAAGTGGAGGCCATGGGGCGGGTGGGTGACGGTACCATGGGGCAGTGGGGTTAGCGGGGTCGTTGGGGGCAGAGGGGTGGCTGACGGGGGATGCTGGGATGTCGATGGGGTGTTGGGGCAGTGAGTCAGGGGGTTGGTCAACGGAAACAGGGAGGCCGTGACTGGAGCTATAGGTGGGAGTGTTCGATGGGACTTGGGGCAGTGACAGGACAACGAGGGGGAACCGTGACGGGACCGCCGGAATATTAGCACTATGTATGGCATTTCGCATGAGATGGGAGTTATCCGGGTCATTAAGGAAGCCATAATCAGTGACTTGAGTTTGTTGGACGTTTGCAAATGGGAAAACATTTTCCTCGAATGTGACATGGCGAGAGACTAGGATTTTATGTGTGGACAAATCATAGCATAAGTACCCCCTAAGTTCGACGGGAAACCTAAGAAGACGTAAGGAGATGTGTGAGGTGCTAATTTGTGAGGGGTCGTAGAGGCATGATTCAGGTAGCATAGACAACCGAAAATCTGAAGGTGATCATATGAAGGGATCCGACGGAATAGAATTTCGGTAGGGGTTTTATTTTGAAGGGTACGGGTAGGTAATATATTAAGAAGGTATTCTACCATTTTTAACGCGTATACCCATAAGGGAGGGGGGAAGAGAAGCATGAAAGAGTATTGTACGGATCATATTGTTAATGGTGCGGAGTATTCTTTCGGCTTTACCATTTTGAGGTGAGGTATAGGGGCACAAGAATCGAAACACCATGTCATTATCCGCACAAAATGTATGAAAGGGGAAATTGTTAAACTCACGACCATTGTCACATTGAACGATTTTATGTCCTTTTCAAACTGTGTTTTAACATATGTTCAAAATTCAAGAAACGTGGAGTAAACTTGAGACTTATATTTGAGCGGATAGACCTAAAGAAAGTGAGAGAAGTCATCTAATAATACCAAATAATATTTATGACCCAGTTTGCTAGTAATGGGAGATGTCCATAAATATGCATGAATAGTGTCAAAAGGAGAAAAAGTAACACTTAAAGATGACGTAAACGGAAGTCTAACATGCTTTCCTAGAGGACAAGAATAGCAATTGTGGGCAAGTTTCCCTTTATTACATCGAATTAAATTGTGACTTATAAGAAAGTTAAAAACTGGTGCTCCCGGATGTCCAAGTCTATTGTGTCAAGTTGATGGAGAGATTACAGCTAGGGAGGTATGTGGATTAATACTTGTTGCGGAAGTGGATGAGAAAGGATAGAGGTCCCCTACACTATTGCACTCGTAAGAGGTGTCCCCGTACGGAGGTCCTTCGCAGAAAAACCAAAAGGGTCAAATTCACTAGATACGGAATTGTCACTAGCGAATTTTCTAACAGAGATTAAGGTTTTAATGATATTAGGAGCATATAGGACATTTTTTAAGGAAAGGGGAGGGTGAGGTGGCGGTGTTTTAGTGGTGTCATAGCCTTAAATTGGAAAACGATTGTTATTTCCGACCAAAATAAATTGAGGATTGCGCAAATTAAAAAATTGAGGAAGATTACCGGAGTTATGAGTGAGGTGGGATGTGGCACCCTTGTCCATATACCATGCATCGTCAGACTGTTGTAAATTCATAGTATTGTAAGTTTGACTCAGTTCGGTAGGAGACATAAGGGTGTAGGGCTACTGTGGTTGTTGGGCCGGAGATAGGTAGGCCTAATGATGTTTGTCCTGTCGTGACTGTCCACTGGACCTGGAGTTACCGCCACGACCCTTCCCTCGGCCGCTGCCTCGATTCCCGTGGCCACGGCCTCTTCCGCCTCCTCGGCCACCACGTTGAGGGTGGTGGTCCGTGTTGTGTTGTGGACCGACAGGTGTGGTGGCAGGTTTGCAGTACGTCAACCGCCAATGCTTGTTGATTATGTTCGTCCTGTTTGGCTCACTAGTCTCTTCCAACAACAATTGTGACCGGGCTTTGTTGAAGCTAGGGAGGGGATCCGCTTGTTGGATCATCGTCGCAAGTGTATCGTACTCACCCTTCGACAAACCATTGATAAGTTGTAAAACCATCTTTGTTTCAAAAATCAGAGTGTCAACGTTGGACAATTGATCGGCAACCAATTTTAGTTGTTTACAATAGTCTGACATGTTGGCAAAGTGTTCAAGATGGGTCTTGTCAAATTGTTCTTCCAAATAGACGGCGCGTGTATGTTGTTGTCTTGAAAGATTTCCTCTAGTCGTGTCCATAATTCGTGAGCCGTAGCACCTGTCTTCATAATAGTATCAAGTAAATCCTTGGAGATGGTGCCATATATCCATTGTTTAACAATTGCATCTTGCCGCTTCCACGTCGGGTTGTTGACGTCGGGTGGACGAGGCGTGGCGGCATCGATATGATCAAGGACGTCGTATGCACAAGCATGTATTTGAAATAATTCAACTCACGATGAGTATTGTTCATCCTCTTGATCAAGAACTAAAGGGCTAAAGTTCTTGATATTTGTTACGGCGAAGGCCAGATGAAAGGAGCTAGGAGAAGAGGGAGGAGGAGAATGTGTGACGTCGGGGTTGGAGGAGGAACCCTCAGTAGATTTGTGAGTAGCCATGAAGGGGCAGTTTTCGGTGGTTCAAGAGAAGGAAAAAATTAAGGTTAGGGGGGGTTGCCGCCGCCGGAAGCAAGGAGAGAGGGGGGGCGAACAAGAGTGGTAAGAAGAGTGTTTAGGGTTTGACTCTTGATACCATGTAGAATAGTGTAATTTTTCTTGATTGGAGGTTTCTCATTGATACAATATATATATAGTTGTTTACAAGTACAAATCCTAATTATATTAGGATATCTAGTTCCATAATTACATCAAAATCCTAATTACAGAATATATATCAGGAAGCATTGTTTGCATTTGAAATATGTTAACATCTCCTTTATAACTGATATGTTAGGTCGGTATTTCAAGTATGCTCAGACTAGTGATCGGAAGGAAACTGGTTTGGACAGATCATTCATGACAAGAGTATGGAGAATAATTAGGATGGTATAAATTGCTAATAAAGAAAAGGCAAAAAGTAATGTCGTGTCAAAAACAATAGAATCTCTTGAGCATGGTAATCTCCTCTAATTCTAAATGGCTGCAAACTGGTAGTTCAATGGAGATAAATCAAGTTGGGTAGTTCCATTTTGTATGTTTGGGCACTATTGCCAAGACAACATGGTTAGTATTTCCTTTGTGATTCTGGTGCAGGATAAAAATAGAGATGTTATTGTTGCATTTCCATTTCAACACCGCAAATAGTACTAAATGATATCCATGAACAATATGGAAAACGATATTTAACAGGAGCTGTTCTGGAAGAAGCAAATGATTCCTATGATAAACCTCACAATTGGTATTCAACTTCAGAAGTTATACATGCATTAAAACTTTTCCTGGA
Organism: Anisodus tanguticus; assembly: GCA_034509755.1. NCBI lineage: Eukaryota > Viridiplantae > Streptophyta > Magnoliopsida > Solanales > Solanaceae > Anisodus > Anisodus tanguticus. Next base: position 9,296,469 of record CM067554.1, on the reverse strand, counting down.
TAGTGGAAATCAACTATCTGACAGCAGTACTTACAGGTCTAATATGACGGTCCTCTTAAGTTTCCTTCTTTATATATGTCCTTTTTTCATGATAGTAGTTTGTACCTCTCACTCTTCTCAGGTATGATCTCATAGACCTGATAAGACAAGCTTTGGCAAAGTATGCAAATGAATTATTCTTAGATGTTATACAATCATATGAATTGGGTAATCTGCACAATGTTGCAGACCTTAGCCAAAAGTTTCTAGGCCTTGTGGAAGATATGGATACGCTTTTAGGATGCCATGATGGATTCCTTCTAGGACCTGTTGGGATATGTAAAGCAGTACGGGAAGTAAATAAATATTACAAGTGTTCGAAAGGATAAACAAACAAGTCAATGTTCAGAACTGCCGCAAGCTTGTTGAGTCTTGAATCTTGATAACCTGAAATCAAGAAACACTAAATCTGGATTGTTACAACTGTGTGCTGAGTCGAGTGATGACACTCTGTCTTTAAGACGAGATTGCCCCATATATATGCTTTTACGTTAACGGGCAATAGTCTCTCAATATAAAACAACACTTTAATCAACACTACAAAGCAAATAGGTTGATTCTGACGAAGAAAACAAATACGAATCAACTTGTTGAAGAAATGGAAAAGGAATGAAGAGTTTTTTGTTTTCATCCCAACGTTACTGCTCACGTTTTGGACTGTGTTTTACTCTTCTGTGTGTATAATGTATCTCATTTTTCTGGGTATATTTCTGTGTTTTCTATTTTTTTGTGTAACACAATTGAGCCAAAAGGCATCAATATATAGCATAATGGAGGTTGCCCAACTGCCCAAGACATGGCTGTTAATGGACATTAGTGAGGGCTGTTAATGGCCATTAGTGAGTGTTGTTAATGGCAGGTTTATGACCAATAAAGGAGGGTTGTTTATGGAGGAGTTAACAGCCAAGTAATGGCTGGTTAATGCTCCAAAAATCAGCCCAAACGGTAGACAGAAACTTTCTGCCTTCCGTTGTTGCCAAATTCATCTTTCCGAGAACTCCAGAGACCAAACTGTAAATATTAAACAATTTGGGATCCAAAGAGATAATATCAGAAGAAGCCCACGACCCAAGCCCGGACGGGACGGGCGGGCGGCGCGCGTGTGGGTTTAGCCTTGAACCCAAGCACATCTAGGTCCTCCCTCCTTTAAACACATGGGATACCTCTTGGGGTCCCAAACTCTTAGCCAATTTAGAGACTTATAAAGAGAGTAATTCTTCCTTTTCCCACCGATGTAGTAGATTTGTCTCACACCATATTTTCATGCCTCAAACACCTTACTTCGTGGACCAATATCTCTTTCATTCCTCAACGAAATTTGACGATTCTTGGCCCTATGGTCATCTACTCACTTAGTAGATTATGCACGTGTGAAGAGACAAAGCCTCCAACATGCGGAACCCTAGTGTTTAATTCATTAAATATGGTTAGACGCACCTCCCCATCAAAGGCAAATTTCCAACAGGACCTTGGATAGAGAGTGCAAAGAAACTTGCTCAAGATGAAGATCAGGAAAGACATGTAGAGGTGTCTTTAACTTGAACACCTTTCATGCTTAAACTAGGACGATCTTTTAACTTGAATGGACAATTTGCAGTTTGAATGGACCGCAAGAACTCAGACTACTATGTGGTTCGATAACACTGAGGTGGAAGCTAGTTTGCTTCGCGACTATGGTATGCCAAATATCCAAGCCTATCTTATTTTATATATCCATTTTAGTCTTTGGCGAAGTTTATTTTTTGGAACCATGAAATGAGCATTTAACACGCTCTACACTTACCAAGCTTTGACCAACTGTGGTTTAGCTTTTGGAGGAAAGAACATTGTTACACGAGTTCTTTATTTTTTGTGACTCCTAATATTTCTTCTTTTTTCTCTAGGTAACAAGTATTGGAGTGGGCTATTATGAGATTATTACGGTCCTCGTGCAGCAATTTATTTTAAGTATCTGATAGAAAGTTTAGAAGAAGGCAAGGGCTTCAACTTGAGAGCTTGGAGGACGGAGTGTATCAAACTTACAAATAGTTGGCAAAGTAGCAGAAATGTTTTCCCTGTCAAACGTACAGGAGATGCCCTTAATGTATCACAAATGCTTTTCGAGAAATACTTGCAGGATTTGGGATCACACGATCAGTAAGCTTCCTAATGGATATTGTAATATAGATATCCCCTGCTCCCAATATATCCCATTTCGGTTTCTGCAAGAAAAATACAACAACATACCCAGTGAAATCCCACAATGTGGGGTCTGAGGAGGGTAGAGTGTACCTCTACTTTGGTAAGTAGAGCCGGTTGTTTCCGAGAGACTCTCGGTTCAAGACAAAGCACAAGCCCAAGTAAAGTAAGACACACAAAGTGAGTAAGTTATAATAAATGGAATGAAAGCCTCTCTCTAATTTCATACATGCATTTACCAAGTCCCAAATACGAAAAGAAAAGAAAAAGCAAAGAAGTCAGAATTTGCAACAAAAGTTATTGTAAAGAATGCATCTTGGGTCTAACTCAACCTCAAAAGTTAGCTTGTAGGGTGAGGATTGTCCAAGTCCATATAAGTAGTCCATGTTCTCATTCCATATCCGATGTGGGACTCTTAACACTCCTCGCACGAATGGATCTTGGGACTAACTCAAAGGCAGTGGCTTCAACTAGCATGAAGAAGGTGAAAGAAGGCACTTCTTCTGGCTTTCAGTGGATTAAAGACAAGTGCCAAAAAACCGCCCAAAAGAATTGATTTAATATTATTACGCCATTTATAATTATACTATCGTTTCAATTCAGTTCAGTTCCATATATGGATCATCTGTATATGATTGACGGTACATAGATTTCATGCTGAGATTATTCATTTTATTGGCATGTATTGGTCTAATAAATTTGAGATGATTTATTGTTAACCAAGTTTTTTTGTCACAACCCAAACCGGAGGGCCGCGACGGGCACCCGGACCCTACCCGCTGGGCACCACAGATACATTCTATCCTTAATCATATCTAAACACGGACAGAGCCGTGGTAGATTAAATAAAGTTCCAACCCAAAAGCCCAAATCTACACATTTATATACCAGAGCCGACAAGGCCATACACAACAAATAACCACAGGACATCTATCTACAAGCCTCTACAGAGAAGAACACACCACGACCAAATCGCGACTCCGAAACAAATAGAGTGCTCTGGACACCAGCTGAACCAGCAACCTACTAGTGTGAACTGTCACCCTATCAATGTGAACCTGCGGGCATAAAACGCAGCGTCCCCGGGCAAAAGGGACGTCAGTACGACTGATGTACTGAGTATGTCAAGCATAAGAAATAACATAGCAGAGACATATCATAGTCTGAAACAGAAACAACTGAACATCAGTAAATGACTCTGAGGGCCTGATACACATGCCTAAATGTTATGCACAATGCAGTATACATATACATCAGCCTCTTCGGGAATCTTCCTTACCATAACAGCTTCTGCGGCCATCATACCATATAATGATTAATAAATGTATGCACAATGCAAATGCGGTATACTAATGTCCACGCAGGAATCCTCTCATAACCGTCTCTGTGAGCATCAGGTTATATCGCCACACAAGGGCATCACATCATCACATCATCACATCATATTGGCATCTTCGGGCTCTTTTTGTGATAGTCGGTACCAGCTGCAGGTGGTGTGCGTATATAACGCATTTTTCCCTTTCCCCAATTCCCATACATATATATGTAATATTTATCATATAGTAATGTGCATAGCACAAGTTGTCCAGGGTAACATATGAATGCAATGCCAATGAAATGCATGAATAGTAATAAATATCCGGAGCGACATAATATCCTTTACACCTTTGGTTAACATTGGGAACATCAACATCTTTTCCGGTGTGCCTTAATAAGGTCTTAGAAACATAGTTGGACATTCTTTCAACATATGAGTCAATAACTTGATCATTCCTATCTACTAAAAGTAGAGTAATTTATGTAGCAACACGTTGGTTATGCTTTGCACACAGAATTATGCCAAAAGAACGAAAGAGCTTTGCATACCTTGTTGTCGAAATTATCTAAGTTATGCGGGTCCTTGTAAGCTTTATGAACGATTATCTACATCATACGAATGATTTAAATCATAATAGATTCAAAATATTAGAAACATATCCTTAGAGACATTCTAGCGAAATACCTTGAACGCGTAGAACCTATATTCCTTCTATATCGAAATCTACACATGTGGCGAAACACCCACTCCTCTTAATCCTTCATTTTACTGCTAAAATCTCCAAAACAGTACAATAATTTTCACATGCAAACCCAGTAACTTACAATTACAGCAGTCCCGACAACACCCAACCCAAACTTAATATTTTCGACAATCGTCCTAGAACTAGTAGCAAGAATCGAATTCTGAAATTGTATAAACTTTAGGAACAAGAAATATTACCTCTGTTAAACATAGCGACAAGAATCGTTGGAAACCTTTTTTGCTCGAAACAGCTTCCGACAAGCAAAAACCGCAAAAACAGGACCCCCAAAAATTGACTCCCAGAACTCTTTCAAAAACTCTGGGTCTCTCGCTTGACTTCGAAGTGTGTAGGTTTGTCTAAGGACTCGATTTTTGCCGGAATCCAGGTCCAAAACGCCATGAATTTCCCCCTTTTTGGTTGTGTGAAAGCTTATGGAATTTTCCCCAATTTGGTTAGGAATTTCAGCGGTTATCAATAGAGACTCATCCCTTCTAATGGAAGTGTGGCAAGCTTTTCTATGGGAGGATTTCTTCAGGAGTGTTAAGGATTGAAAGGGCTTGAAGAACTGAATGATTTGGATTGTGGAGAAGAGAGAATCGGTCGAAGGCCTTGAAGCTACCAGCGACCCCTTTCTCTAATGTTGTCATTGCACCGCTGCATTATTAGATTACACGTATAAATCCCCTATATAAATTGTCTCCCCAATTATAATTAATTAACCCCATAATTAATTAATTATACACAATTAAATTCCTGATCTCAATTCACTTATATCCCGACGATTTATAAAATTCTCTTATACCTAATGTCATAATTCTTGTAATATGACACTAGTCTATGATCTCTTCGGGGATACACAATTAATATTATTACTCCCCGTCGACGCACTTATTAAATCCAAAATTATTTCGGGACCACGTCCTTTTATATACTAATTTTCTTATTAGTATACGTAAGTACAACATAAACTTTCTGGGGTCCGGTCTACTTGCCTATGTTTATGCATTCAACCGTTACCCGAAAATACGGGGTGTTACATTTTTCATCCTTTTTTTTAATCTTTTTCCAATGTTCTGATTGGACTAATAATTAAGTTGTTGGAAATTTACTAATGTGGAATTAAGTTTATCCCGTTATTTATGACTCGAATAATTGGGTCCCGCACGTCAAAAATATCGTTTTCACACATGTGCAATCTTAGTGCCAAGTATCGTAAATTTCGTTAATGAAAGAGATATTGGTACGTAAGTGAAATGTTTGAGACATAGAATGACGGATGGTTATTGGATGAATAACAAGTGTTCCACGTTGGTAAATGAAGGAAGGATTGTGCGAAGTGTAAGATGGAACGGGTCGGAAAGAGCCGCGGAGCCGAGAAGGGCTGCGGCGCCTCGCTGACTGGGCCGCAGCGACGGAGCACCGCGACGCCCCCTTACAGCGCCGTGGCGCTAATTCCAATTTTGGTTCTGGAGCCGCGGCGCTACCTAGGCAGTGAGTGCTCGACGGAAGTCCAAAAATTTGGCTAATTATGGAGAGGTTTTGGAGCATTAACTTGGCAGTTTTTCCTCCATAACTTAGCCATTATTTGGCTGCATTAGTTGGTGGTTTAAAGGGCCATTACATGACATTTAAATGACCATTACATGGGCACTTGAAGGGACCATCTTGCACACCTATAAATTGAGGCCTTTGGCTCAATTCTATAAAAGAATATAGATGCACATATGAACAGAAAAACAAGTTCACAACACCACAAAGAGATCAGATTTTCCTGATATCAATCTTTCTCTTAGCAATCTTCATTATTCGTGTTCTTCGCTGAGATCATTTATGTAAGATTTTCACACTTGATAGTTTGTTGTTTCATCTTGGGAGTCTATAGTCCACACTTCCGTAAAGCCTATATACGGGGGCAATCTTGTCTTAAAGACAGAGAGTCATCTCTCGACTCAGCCGGTGGTGTTGTGTTTATCTAATTGGTTGCTAAGTGTTTCAGGTGTTAACTTAACAGACGAAGGACTCTAACCATTCGTATTCCCAACGGATCTACAAGCCACAAGTGTAGCAGTTCATGTTCTTGTATTTCCGAATACAAGACCCATATTTGAAGTTCCATTTTAAAGATCAAAAGATTGACAACTTGTTGTTGTAATCTTAGTTGTTTATCCTTTCGATCACTGTTATAGTTATTTACTATTCCCGTTGTTGCTTTACATATTCCAACATAAGTATTATGAAGGAAGACTAATTCTTCTCTAAAAAAAACAATAGGAAAAAAGAGGGGTTAGATCTTTTGGACAAAATTCAAGATTAATTAGTGTAGGTATAATCTTATTACATGTATATATTTTAATTTTTTCATATAAATACATACAACTCTAGCTAAATTAATAGTGTTTAACTGAACCTACCGAACCATTTTTCTCTAAGATAGCATCAATTCCTTGCAAAGTAAAAAAAAGAAGGAATACGTCCTTCTGAGATACCCTTCCATTTTTTCTAATAAAAGTTACTGAATTTCATGAACCCCGTAGGCTATTCTCTAGATCTGCTACATGTTAACAGCGCTTTTTGTTTGAACTTTTGATTTCCATCAAGTCATATATTAAAAGGAGAAACAAGAAAAAGAATTGGTCCACGCTTTGGCTATAATGATCGCCCTTATTTTTTTCTGCAACATGCCAACATGCATCTCAGCCAATAAGTGTTAATTCATATTGACAAGTTTAGAAACTGTTTTGAAAAATATAAAGAAAATGTAGTAGATGGTGTCAATAGTCATGTACTCAACATTCTTAAGGAATTCATGCCCCCATGTGTTGCTTACGGGTGCTAAAGCCTAATGGTAGAATTTCTTAGAGATTTACAAAGTAAATTGATATTCAAGTGCGCTATATGTACAAGACATAATTAATGTAGAGGAGTGGAATAATACTCCCTCCGTATCAAAAAGAGTGTCTAATTAGTCATTTACACACCCTTTAAAAAAATACTAACTCCTAGACAAAAATAGATAATTTGACTAAAATGTCCTTAATTAAATAGGTATTGAGATTTGATCATTTAACACTTAATAAGCAAATCTGGAAAAACAAAGTTAATTCTTTCTTGATTTGATAAGTGGACACTCCTTTTGAACCAAAACATAAAGGCGAAGTGGACACTATTTTTTATCTGGAGGGAGTAACATGCAATTTGTGTGAATAAGGAGTACGGATTCTATTCTTTAGAGCAAGCAAAGAGACAAATATGTGATTCCTTCTAATCTTTTTTAAACAAGCTACAATTATAAATTTCCTCCATCAATCTTCAAAGAATTTAATTATTAAGTATATTTAAAATATGTTCCTTAGAGCTTAAAACTTTACACATTCAGTTATGCATTTATTGAAATTGTATTAACTTTCTTTAATGTTTAGTTAGTGAAATATGCATATCTCTGAGATTTAAAATTTAAATAATGTTATTATTTTTATAACATCGAAAGATAAAAAAATAGATTTTATGCATATTTTTTGTCTATAACAGCCAACTATTATTCAAATGTCAAATCTCATTATATGTGTATAACATTCATTCTCTATAACAATAAAAAAAAATCGGATCCAACGACGTTGTTATAGAGAGACTTGATTGTACTTAACTAATACTAAAGGAATATGTTCTTTGATTTTATTCATCAATAATGCACAATATATATAGTAGTACAAGAATATCTAATCTAGGTAACTAATCAATCTAATTACAATAGGAAATATAATTCTACCTAAAATAAGAGACCTAATTACAATAGGAATACAATTCTACCTAAAAAAAAATATATACAATTAATGTAAGAATATTTGGTGATATTCTATTAAATACTACCAGAAACTTTCTTGCAAATTTACTTTGTGTCTCCTAATCGAGCATATTTTTTTATTTAGTGACTAATTGGATTCAATTGATGCGCGAGCAAGAGTAGTAAAAATGTCGTTTGCTATGACAGCAGCTTAGCGGATCCCACAATGTTGTCAAATGGGATAGCAAACAGAATTCGATTTTTCTGCTTTGGCAATTCGATGATTTGGTTCAAGTTTCAGATTTGATTTTTAAATATCCGATAACTTTGGTTTATTTTAATATTTTCGGCCAAAGATTACCAAAAGGTGAACAATTGAATTAAACCAAATATATGGAGTAGTTAATTATTTAATCGAACTCTGAGGAACACGCTTATCGATTTGATCAAATACTTATGTGTCAATTGATTTTATAGTCTTTTATAAAAGATCTATATTTCTAAATATAAGAGATCTGAAAATTCATTAACATTTAAGAAATATGATTTTCTTCTATTTAAAAGGCTATATTCACCTATTTTCTTCTTAAATACGGTAGGGACTAAAATGCATCAAATTATTTTACCTTTGCGGATATGGAAGTGCCATCAATGCAAGTTATGGCGACTATATACGTTAGTAAAATATATAAATGTGAGATCCTAAGTACTAATAAAAGACTTTTTCCCACTCAACACCGTCCATAACGTGAAAGTTGGAAAATGATGGCAAAGTGTCCACTTATCTTGAAATTTTGCCAGCAATGGTCAGGATTTTCCATTATTTGATTGACGTCCATTAGATTACATTATCTTTTCTTTCTTTTTTCCCCTTTTATATCTGAATTATCTTAACACGATTTTACCATTTAGATCAAATCTACAATTACAAATCCACTTTTATTCTTTTTCCATTTCTAGTCTTTTCATGCTAAAGAAAAATGAAATACTATCTTTTGTCAATAATTTCCAAAAAAAATTGCCGGTTCATCATTTGTCCTATGCACGTTTGATTTGGAATGTGATCATATAAATATCCTAACTTATTCAATGATTAACTATATCTCTAGTCTTTAAAATTGTGCCTCATGAATATCCCACTATGACAAGCTTTATGTGTGTATTACAATGCACTGACATGTTTAATTAGGCCAATAATTTAACTACACGTTGACGTCGTATCTGAGAGATGAAAAATAAATTAACATAAAAAAACTTCAATTATATTTAATAAAGAAAGAAAGAAAAAATAAGTAATCATCTTTAATGTTCTTCTAACCGACCCCTTCCTCCCCATTCTCTTTTTTTTCTTCTTATTCTTAAGCATCGTAATATCCTCTCCTCCTTTTAGGTTTTCTTTTTCCTTTTAGGTATTAATGTTTCCGGTTAGAAATGAAGAAGTTTTGAGGTTATTTAAGTTTTACGGGTTACATTTGCATTTGTTGATAAAGTAGATGAATCAAAGTCTAAATTAAATATTTGTTTAGATCTTATAATTTTATTTTATTTTATTTTTGGTTGAAACTTTCAAGATCTTTTAATTATGAATGAAATTTGAAGAAGACGCGAGAAAGATGGTATGTAATTTTTAAAAAAGACAAAGGAAAAATTATAGTAAGGTCTATGTGTTCAATTTGGATGGAAGACAAATTTTGTTATGTCAACATAAGAGATCCACTAGATACATCTATATCAAGTAGATATGTTTATTTGATCACTGAATCGATTGAGGTGTCCATCTGATTATTGAATCGATTAAAGTATCTATCTGATTATTCACCTATTCTTTTTATTCTTGATAGTTGTTAATATAGTATTATTCGGAATACCACAAGATGACAGATTTAGCTTCCCCAAATCCATTAAGATTAGGATGTCAAATACTATCACTATATGCTTAGATACTGATGCTACTCACGTGTCGACCTACCAAATCACGTAGCTTTGTTGATCTTGCCTGATTTTATAAGCATTTTTTAATACAATATACTCCATCCGTTCCATAATAAGTGTCATCTTAATCAAAAAAAATTATCCCCTAATAAATGTCATTTTAGAATACCAAGACATAAATTGATTAATTTTTTTCAATCTACCCTTAGTAACTTGGTATTGTTGGATTTCCAATGTCAAAAGATTTACTACTTGTGCATGCTCTAATTAAGAGGAAAAATAATTTATTTTAATCATATAGAGATAATTTGGTAAACTTCACATTGCATCATTAATTTCTTAATATACGTATTTTTTGCTAAAATGACATTTATTATGAGACGGAGGGAGTATTCTTTTTGTCCCAATTTATTGACACTCTTTCATTTTTAATTAAAAAGAATGTTAACTTTCTATAACTATGAATAACTTAACTTTTTTTTTTACCTTTCACAAAATAATTTATAACCAGATAAATATTTAAAATTTATTTTAAATAATAAATTTTAAAAATCTTTATTTATTTTTAAATTTTATGTCAAGTTAATTGGAGTAAATATAAATTGGGCCGTGGGAGTAACAAATCAGAAGTAGCACTTTTTGACAAAGCAATATCTTGATCTGTGCGTATTGTACATAATTATGGGGATATATTTGTAATATTTTGAACTTCGTATAAATACCAATCTATCTTTTATTCACGTGGTGGTTGGTACGTCCTTATTATCGTCATTTCATTTAAGCACTTGGCCTTTGATGTGGTGAAAACTGGACACGCAAATGATTGAGAATCAAAAATAATACAACAACAACATACTCATTGAAATCTCACAATATGGGGTCTGAAGATGATAGAATATACGCAGACATTACCTCTACCTTGACAGGTAGAGCATCTGTTTCCGAGAGACACTCGGCTCAAGACAAAGCACAAGCTCAAACAAAGTAAGACAAACAAAGCGAATAAGTCATGATATCTCATTCTTAAAAAGAAACAATAACTAATGCAGGTAACTAAAACAAACAAGGTATACTAGAAAACACATATCAGCATAAATCAAACGACGAAGGACTATAAAGCAATATTGCACCTACTAGTATGATAGGTTAAGCGGGCCTACAGTAATAACACTACAACAACCTGTTTGTAAGCGTAGGTAGGACTATGCTGGACTATCTACTACTCTTCTACCCTAATATGTGTCCTCCATACCCCCGATCTAAGGTCATGTCCTCAGTGAGTTACACCTGCTCCATATCCCGTCTAATCACCTTTCTCCAATACTTTTTCGTCCTACATCTACCCTCTTGAACCGGTCCATAGTCAACCTCTCACACCTCCGCATTGGGGCATTTGTGTCTCTCCACTAAGGCCACTCCCACTCTGTCCCGGATATCATCATTTTCAATTATATCCCTCCTTGTATGCATACAGATCCATCTTAACATCCTCGTCTCCGCAACTTTTCATCTTATGGGTGTGCGAAATCTTGACCGACCAACCCTCCGCTCCGTACAATATAGTCGTCTGACCACCAACCTATAGAACTTGCCTTTAAGTTTTTGTGGCACCTTTTTATCGCACAAGACTCCAGATGTGAGCCTCTATTTCATCCACTCTATTCCTTTAGACTCTAGGGTTTGTCTCCAAACCTACAGCTTAGCGTTCACTCCGTTGCGAGTCTCATCAATCAGGACTATGTCGTGTGCAAATAACATACACCATGGCACATCCCCTTGAATTTGTCGCGACGGTCCATCAATCACCAAGGCAAATAAGAATGGGCTAAGAGCCGATCCCCCGTGATGATGGGGCTGCACCAGGGATTAGCTCTTAGCCCATTCTTATTTGCCTTGGTGATTGATAGACTGACGCGACAAATTCAAGGGGAGGTGTCACGGTGTATGTTATTCGCAGACGACATAGTCCTGATTGATGAGACTCGCAGCGGAGTGAACGAGAAGCTAGAGGTTTGGAGACAGATCCTAATCTAAAAGGTTCAGGCTGAGTAGGACAAAAAATAATAAGTTAAAAAAAAAACGACGGCCATTATTAGTTTGTCGCGAACACCGAACAGAACCATATTTAGAGTCAAAATCCACACCAACGTAGTGGCTAATACTACTTCATTCTTAACCAAGGTTTCGAGCTCGAGTTTCCTTGGGTATGGAGCCATCATTGTTAGGGAATGCTTTGTCCCCCAATGTAGGATTACCGACACAAATTCGGATTAATTGAGCCTCAGTAGGAGTACCGAACACCGGATGAGGAAAAAAATCAAAATCCACTATTGTGATTTGTAAAGTTAGTAACATGTGCATTCCGCACCATTTTAATTCAGATTTGTATTAATTAAGATTAAGCTTAAAAAGGGGAGGAACGGCTACAATTTCGGAAAGAGATCTGCTCTTTTTCAAAAAAAGAAAAAACAAATTAATTATATGGAAGAAGGAGAAATAAAGGGGTTTGAGAAAAATGAGAATTGAATACACATCTACTGTAGTGATAGATTTTTGTTAATGATCATATTATTCTTTTTAAGGATTTGATTGATTATATGGTCACTTAATTATTAAAAATGATGTAATAAAATTATCCTTTTTATAGAAAAAAAATGCGAAAAAAGGTTACTCAATTATTGAAATGGTATAACAAAGACATTTTTCTTCATTTTTTAACACAAAGGTCACTTTACTATTGTTATATCACACCAAATATACCCTTAGCCAGAAAATATCGTTATTTAATTCATCTTTAATATTTAATTTGCATGTAAATACCACACATTTTAATTTGTTACCCAGTTGTGAACGGAAGTTTTATAGATACATACATATTTGTCAACTTGAAATGCTAAATTAGTATCTTGGATAAGAATTATATTAAATTTAAGAATATGTCTATGTATTTTTGCCATTTGAATATTAAAAAACGCTTCATTTTATCGAGTAAAAGTCAAATTAGCACAAAAAATCCGATATAAAAAAACTCTGCAATATAAAAAATACAAACATTTAGATTAAAGTTTATAACCAACACTAAAATTATGTAGGCGTAAATTATAAAGCGACACATTATTTGCTCAACTCCATTTATTACGAAATAAAACTAATAAAAAAGATGATATTAACATGATTATATATTATACATTCCTTCCTTTCACAAATCCCTCTAATAACTCCATTATTTCAAAATTAAAAAGCGATGACGTGGATGAACTTTACTTTACAGCCGGATACCTGTCCAGATCTATAAAGTATTCCACAAAGTATAGTAGTAGTGAAGTTGGAGAGCCATGACAATTCCTAATATACGAATCCCTTGTCGCCAGTTGTTCATCGACGGTGAATGGAGAGAATCCGTCAAGAAGAACCGCTTACCCGTCATCAATCCCGCCACTGAAGAAATTATTGGTAATTGGTTTTAATTTCAAAGATCTATTGGAGCATCCATTGAATAAGTTTGATCTTGTTGGATTTTCAGGTGATATTCCGGCAGCTACAGCGGAGGATGTAGATATCGCTGTCAAAGCTGCACGGAGTGCGCTTCGTCGAGATGACTGGGGTAATACTACTGGAGCACAGCGCGCTAAATATCTTCGTGCTATTGCTGCTAAGGTTGGTCTGTTCGTTTGCTAATTTTTCCATATCGTTATTCCGTGGGGAACACAGCAGATTTGGTTCTCTTTCAGGAATATAAGTAGCCTACGAAATACTAACGCCGTTATATTAAATTCTTTTTCGGTGGAATTCTCATCGCTTGATTTGCAATTTTTTAAATTGTATATGTGTTAATTTCCAATCTTCCAAGACCAATACTATTGTGTATCTTGTAAGCTCAGTGAACCAAATGTTTGTACATAGCCCTGGAGTCACATCAAGATTGCTCAATTGAATAACATCTGCAATCTTCTTCTATTTGACTGATTATTAATTATTTCGGTTCTATACTGAACTGCAGCACGATGATTGACAGTTTTTCTTTTACCTTTCGCCTTAGATTCTGAACATTACGAAGTCGATGGTTTTGATGCAGTGAGTAGTAGAAAGCAAATTCCAGTTTGATTATATTATGTTGTATTGTACTAATAGCTGCTGCATATATAGCACTTATCTTAATTCTTGGTGGTTAGTCCCAGCAAGATATTGATATGACTTAGTATTTTCTTTGCCTTGGAGTAACTGGTAAAGTTGGTGCCATGTGACCTGGACCTGGAGGTCACGGGTTCAAGCCATGAAAACATCGTCTTGTAGAATTGCATGGTAAGGTTGCGTACAATAGACCCCTGTGGTCCGCTCCTTTCTTGGACCCCGAGCATAGCGGGAGCTGCACCGGGCTGCCTTTTTTTATTCATTATTATTCTTTTATGTTCAAATGATTCAGTTGCTATTGTTTACATTTATTGTAGGTACAGGAGAAAAGGCATGAACTAGCTACACTTGAGACGATTGATAATGGAAAACCCTGGTTCGAAGCTGCCTCTGACATAGTATGTTCTTGCTTAATGGGATAAACATAGTTTTATTTGTTGCAAATACATTGTTTGACTTATGTGCTCTTTCTTGCTTCTAGGATGATGTCGTGGCTTGTTTTGAGTACTATGCAGACCTCGCTGAAGCTTTGGATTCGAAAAAGAAGACTGAAGTTAAACTTCATTTGGATTCATTCAAGACCCATGTTTATAGAGAGCCTCTTGGTGTTGTGGGGTTGATTACTCCATGGTACACCTCCTTTCATTAATGATTTATGCTCTTATTATCTCTTTCAACCCAGTCGGAAATATGATATTCTTCTTTTTCCAACCAAGTTGATATTATAGGTGACCAACTTCTGCGTTGTGCATAGTTGCTGTATGTCTGCCATGTTGTTATAAGCATTTATGAAAAATGAAAGACCGTTGTACAATGAGCTAAAGTTTGAGCTTTGTGATTAGCTAAGATAGCCGTTTCAACTCCCAAAAGTTGGAAAATAGAAATAGTTTGCAAAGGATACTCATTAAGCTAGTTATCAACTATTTCAGCTTTGTCTTTATTCGACAAAGGTTGATGCCACCCTAATACATGAGCGTCGAGAATGATAATCAGTTGGACTTTTGAGCTATGATGCTCGGACTCTTCAAAAATGTAGCCGGGTGCGTGTCGGATACTCCAAAAGGAATGCATTTCTTGGAGGATCCGACACGGGTGCGCCAACAGTTTGTCCAAGCAACATAGCTTTTGAGAACTGTATTTATAAGTTGGATAGGGACTACACATTTCAGGTTCTTCATTAGGTGAGATGTCATTGAGATAAAAGCCTTTGGAATGTTGATATTTTATGAATCTAAGTTATTTAGGTGCCTTAAAAAAGATGAGAGAAATTAGAAGAAAAATTAGGATATTCGAGGGGATATAGGAAAGTGAAGTGCCCCCTGAATATTTCCTGTTGACTTCAAACAAGTTGCATCTTCCCGAACTTGTGAATTTTATGGTGGGTTTTTTAAAACAAGGCCCTCTGGCTACATTCCCTCTTAACATCTTCCTTCATTGCCGGGACGAGGGCCATGGCTTATTGCCTTTGTTTTGAGGCAAACACCCTGGCCAGAAGGTGAAAGGTGAAACTTTGTGCCTTATTGGGACTCTGCCTTGACCTAACTGTGTCAAGCCAATCAGGAATGCTCGTGAAAGTCGAAAGGGGTGTTGACAAGGGGGGTTGGGGGTGGGGGTGGGGGCTTAAAGAGAATTTCCTTCTCTCTTTTCTTATTTTTACCATTCATTCCTGTAAGGGGAGAAATCAATCTTTTGGAGCATTGTGAATTCATTGGATTTTTCGTGTTGGGTGCGAGAGAAAATATTTAGGTGGTTTACTTATGAGCTTGTTTCATAATGAAGGAATTATCCTCTATTGATGACCACATGGAAAGTCGCTCCTGCCCTAGCTGCTGGTTGTGCAGCAGTACTTAAGCCGTCTGAAATAGCATCTATGTGAGTCCTTATCTTTTCTCTTCATTATCCATATTGTTGGTCCACCTCATTTACATCTTTACTCTTTTTTTTCAACTTCAGTACCTCTTTGGAGTTGGGTGAAATCTGTAGAGAGGTGGGTCTTCCTCCTGGTGCCCTTAACATAATAACGGGATTGGGACATGAAGCTGGTTCTCCTTTGGTATCGCATCCTGATGTTGATAAGGTTTGAGTTGTTCTTTTAGGTGTCTATGTCTATTGATCAGTCCTCGCATTTAGTACTATGTGATTTCATGTGGGGAATTCATTTTACTTCTTTGGGTGATCAGATTGCATTTACAGGAAGTGGCCCAACAGGGGTCAACATCATGACCGCTGCAGCTCAACTTGTTAAAGTATGTTGCATCTGAATAGTCATTTAGGTTCCTATTGGCAAAACTGATATGCTGGTTGGTTCAGTATAGCTAAGCTTCTCTATTTCATTTGCAGCCAGTTTCTCTTGAGCTTGGTGGAAAAAGTCCAATTGTTGTGTTTGATGACATTCATGACCTTGATATAGGTTTGCTCTTTTAGACCCTATATGCCAACTCCCTTCTAAAAGATATTATCATTTTCTGATATATCTGAAATTTCCTATCACATACTTAACAAATTGATGATTTTGGAGGAGGAAATCCATCAGTTCAATGTTCTTTTTTTTCAAAGGAACATTATCAATATATAAAAGAGAAGGAAAAGAAATAAAAAGGATTGAACTGGTGACTAACACATTACAAATCGACGCTCTAACCTCGGAGTTATGTGTTAATTGCATAATAATTGCCTTAACTGTTGGAATTGGAATCTAATACTACTTTCTAGGCCCTCTTGTTGAAGTCACCTTTGGGCTGCATTTAAGAATTTGATTTAGCTCCTGAATTTGAGTGTCCTCATTGATTACACAGCTGTTGAGTGGGCTCTTTTTGGCTGCTTTTGGACAAACGGTCAAATTTGCAGTGCAACATCACGTCTTATATTACAGGTAACAAGCTAAATGTTGGACAAGGCCCATGTTCAATTTTATGGTTAAGACTGACTCGACACTGTTTACCATTATCTAGAAAATACTAAATATACCCATTTGGTCATGTATCCTTTATAGGCAACCAGCAATTCCTTAAAAATACAAGACGATTATTGGAATGATGAGTATCTCAAGGAACAAATAATTAGTTTAAGTTGTATTCATAACACTATATTGGGGTCTCTCTGTTCTTTCATGGTTGTTCATAATGAAGTTTTCTTCAGGTTTATAATTATGTGAAACTTGCTTTCTCCTTAGTTTGATAGTTTGCAGATGGTACCTGAGTCAAACATAATATCAGTCGTGAAAATCTAAGCATATCATGTCAGTTCTTGGACATGGAAGGCTCAAGGTTCGTCATCATGATGTCATAATACTTCAAAAAGGACCATTTAAAAAAAACAATGATCCCATAATACTTCATGTTAGTGATAAAATAACTAAGCAGTTCATAGGGCACACTTTTTATATCACATTTTTTCGTCATAGTGAGAGTGGGTCATACTGAGGAAAGACACTCTTACATCTGACTTGGATTTAACTAACTGCTTGATTCGTGGCATCATTTAGTTTACCTTTTTGTCGTCAATCAGGATTCCAAAATATGTAGAGAGCCATTCCAGATAGTGTGGAACCAGAATTTTTCTCATTTCCTTGAATAGAAGAGGCTCAATGACAAAAGAAAGATGCATTTGCCTTAGTTTTAATTGGTTATAAGAGAAGAATAAAGGCTCTTAAATGATACTGGGAAAATGGATCCAGTAATTCTTTATCTATCTATCTATCCTTTGGTATAGAATGAGTGACCTGCTTAATTCAGTTTTTGGAAACAAGTCAATATCCTACCAGAGTTCTTGAAAGTTGGAACTGGAGGGAGGATCGTCCTAATGGCTGATCGAGCACAATGTGCATCTAGGATAAACCAGCCTGCTTCCTTTCTCCTATGCATGCTAAAAAGATTAGATTGTGAAATTTTGGTTTCAATTTGGACATTGATTAATTTAACCTTAGATTCTTTTTTAACTGAATCAAAATACTTTTCAACAAATATATTTTAGAATTCAAAAATTTCTCAGGAAAAAATAAAAGAAAGAAAACAAAAAAGTCATGGTCTTCGCAGAAGGTTTTCCGGCTCGCAAATAGTAAGTAGGTCATTTTCAATTGGCATGTCCTTTTTATGAAAGGAGTAGGATGATCCTCTCTCTTATGAAATCAGGCAAGAGGGGGTGAGACTTCCAGCCTCTTTTTTTCAAATGCCACCTTATCATAACACTGTGAAAACAATACTATTACAAAGTCCCTTTGATGTATCCTTTAATGATATCGCCCTTTCTATTATCGTCAACATTAGAGCTCTTGATGAAACTAAATTCCGAATTTGCAGGAAACAATTGCTTCAAAATTTTTGGACAGACTTCTGGAGTGGACGAAAAACATCAAAATCTCAGATCCCCTGGAAGAAGACTGCAAGCTTGGTCCTGTCATTAGTCGTGGACAGGTAAAGAAATTATGTCATTAAACTAGTAGAGGATGCTGCGTTGACTATATTGCAAGGTGCTGCTTCTTGGAGACAATGTTATGTGTTGCCTTGAATAGATGCAATTGTAGCTTATAAAGTGAATGACTCATGAGCAATTTATGTTTATTTCCTGCTCCGGTGCGACTTATGTACGGAAGTGTCTTCTGGATAAGATATGGTGAACAGGATAAGTTTAGGGGATATGGAACATAAAGTCAGAACTGAAGGTATAAGAATAGTGTGCCATACCATCAGGTAGTGTCGGGAAGCAGATTTCTTGCATAAGTAGAAGACTCGTGGGTTAGTGAGTAATGGAATTAGACTGGAAGGTGAACAGTGAAAGAGCCAACTAGATGCAGCATAGATGATTAGGAAAGTAGATAGGTATCGAGTGATGCACACAAGTTATGGACTCTCTTTTAACCTGTTGCCAACTTGCCATAGTTATAGTCGAGTGGATAGGTGGTTTGACCGCGTGTTAAGTTAACTCAAAACACAAGACTACCATGGTACATAGCACTTGAATAGGTTTAGAAGTCTACTCATTTTTTTCAAGCTTGTAGACACTCTTTTGGAAATTAATTACCCTTTGGATTGACCTTGACCCTGCTATATGATCTTTCTCTCAGATAAAGAGTGGTAGTTTACAATCAACACGCATGCTGCCAGACTTGTTTCTGTATGTGATGTATTGCAATTTCTTATTAGATGCTTGAACACCAGCTATCACTCTCTCTCTTTCTCATTCCTTCATATGTTAGTTTGTTACCTATTGACATCATCTTGTTTAAAGGACTGGTTTGGGGAGGATAAAACTCTGGAAAAGAATGAAATAATGGTGACTGCTCCTGGAAATTTATCCAGTTAACATGCAGCATGGTTTAGAACTTTCTCACAACCACATATATAATTTGGTCGATAGATATGTCTAACTTTATAGAGGCTATTGCACTGAATGAAGAAGGTATTTTATTGCATATTCAAGTTTTAAGGGAAGAAAAGAAGATAATAAAAGTGCTTATGGACGGTCAAGTGCTGTTTAGATGATTTAACAACAGTACTTAACAAAAAACATAAGCTAGATTGAAAAGCCACCATGTTCATGTCTTCTCTTGAGTTCATTTGGGAAAACTATCCCCTTGTGTCTGATATTTGTTGGAAAACTTTTGGTTTGAACCTGAGACCTCATGGTCTCAGGTTCAAACCCCAACCCAAACGGAGGTGATTTCGAGGTGATTTTTCCCCATTCGTCCAGGCCTTGGTGGACAGAGTTATCCAGTACTATCCTTCTAAAAAAAGCAGTTGTATATGTTTGGTGTATATCATAATGATCTTTACATTAGATAGTAATAAACTACTGCCAGTATTAACGGTGGTGATGCTGTATATATCCATATGTTTTACCCTAGTTTAAGTGATATTATTAAAGAACTATTGATGTGCAATATCATTTTTTCAGAACAGTTTTTTTCCTTGATAACCGTGGTGCCCGGGCCAACAACTTGTGCGTAGGTGGTGGGAGGTCGCAGGTGGTCCGTGTAGTTATTGTTAAAAAAACTCAAAAATAGAGAAAAAAATTATCATAGTTCAGATCAGTTTAGAAGTCTTTTAAGATACTATAAGGAACTCTGTTATCACTGAGTAAAGCAACATCATTTAAAATGACATGGATATCGGCTTTCAGCTTTTGTCTAGTTTTTCTTGCTTTCTCATTAATGACGTGCAGATCATGTTTTATCTGCTGGTCTCTTTTCCCTTCTAAGCAGTCTTATGGGCGATTCTTGTATATTGACTGTTTGTTTACCTTTCAGTATGAGAAGGTCATGAAGTTCATCTCAACCGCCAAAAATGAAGGTGCAACCATTCTTTATGGTGGCGAGCGGCCTCAGGTAAAAAAATACTTCTGGGTGAAAGTATGCTGGTACTGTATTTATCAATCTGTTGGAACGTGACTTAATTCTCCATTGGATTTCAGCACTTAAAGAAAGGATATTACATTCAACCAACAATCATAACTGATGTTGATACGTCCATGGAAATCTGGAAAGAAGAGGTATTTGGACCTGTTCTTTGTGTCAAAACTTTTAAAACTGAAGAGGAAGCCATTGAACTTGCAAATGATACCAAGTGAGTTGCCTATACTTCAGATATATGGTTCTGTTATTTTACAAAATTCTTTTTCCTTATTTTACACTTTTTGCTCTATTAGGTATGGTTTGGGTGCTGCTATTTTGTCAAAAGATCTTGAAAGGTGTGAACGTTTCACAAAGGTGAGAGTAGTTTCTCAATTGCTAAAAACATAAAAGGCACTGCTTCTGCAAAATCAGGGATGACCTCTTGTTAATTGGACTTTGCAGGCTTTTCAGTCAGGGATTGTCTGGGTCAACTGCTCGCAGCCATGCTTTTGGCAACCTCCATGGGGGGGTAAAAAGCGTAGTGGTTTCGGACGTGAACTTGGAGAATGGTAAGCTCTCATTGGCTGATTTTGGCACCATCTTGAATAACATTTAAGTGGCTTAGCAATTACCTCACTTTCCCTTTATCCATCTTGTTTCTTTTCTGCTGGTTAAAATTCTCTTTCTGGAATTAGCTATGTTGTAGTAAAGCAATCCAGTATGAAGGGAAAAACTGTGGTTGTAGTATTACCCACAATAGGAGTAACTAGATGGGAATTTGGTTGTGCAGCTGATAAGTGATATTTTCTTTTCTTTCTCACAGGAGTCTTGAGAACTACCTAAACATTAAGCAGGTGACTCAGTATGCGTCTCCTGACGAACCATGGGCTTTTTACAAGTCTCCTTCAAAGCTGTGAAACTTTTAAGTGGTCGAGGAACATGTGCATGGCGAATCAGAGATGACACTTGATCTGATGTAGAACTAAAGTTGTTTGTTATCAAGTCTAATAAATCTATTTGAAGGGAGAAAATATGGACATCATTTTTCACTGATATTTTGCCTTCCTCTTATGTTTATTTCATCTTTAAGAGCAAAGTGACAATCTTTAATCTGGATAGTGTTCTGTAATTTGCTACATCCAGAATAAAAGGTATTTCCCTTAGTTCCATAGCTGGAGTAGAGCCCGGGAAAAAATAATTGGGTAAGTTAGATTGCGTGAGTGAGTAAACGCATAACTGGGATAATGATACAATTATTACAATTTGGTGAAATGTGAGTTTATCAAGAAGATTTGAGCGTGTCAACTTGGATTCATCAATTCACCAAGTGCACGTTACGTGCAACATTTCATTTGGAGAAAAGGGAGAAAGGTTAGCAAGTATCTACTACTTCTACTAATATATAAGAGGGGATAAGCAGGCACCTCATGGTCAACATGCCTGCTTCATCCACGAGGGCACTTTCGTCAATCTGAAAATATGAATTAATTGTTTTTGTTTAATGAGTTTTGAGTAGAGTTGAACCTTATGACGTATAAGTTGGACTAAATTAAATTTAGGGCTCACTTGACTAAAATACCACTGTTTCTTCTGTGCCTATCCAAAGAATTACGGCGGAGCACGTGGTTTGTACTGCCAATTTTTTTCAAGCTTTTTTTACCCCTTATATAAGTAACCGCAGCAACATAGGTTTAGTAAGATTAGAGTGTACGCAGATTTTATCTATCTTGATAGATAAAGCGATTATTTTTTAAAAAATTCTAGGCTCAAGAGCCTTTTTACCCATATACTTCTTTATTACTTAAGTATGTTCATGCAATTTAGTAAATTTACTAATTCTGAGAGCCTTTTATTGTCCACAAAAGCACATTAAGATGATGATATCATGAAAACCGTGACAAGTAAAGCTACAGATTTATTTGGGATTTTGTCAAATGCAATACTTAAAATTAGGGGATATCCACTTATTCAATTTTCTTATTCTTATTTTGATATGAATTTCCACTTACTCTTCCGCTTTTGAAATTAAATTCTTCCTTCAGACTTTGATGATAGATTCATTTGACTTTGCTATATTATTCCTTAGAATGAACCTGGTAAAAAACTTGATCATAATATTTTGATATGAAAATATCATCTCTAGAGTAGAGTTTTCACGTTTCTGAATAATAAAATATTTTTTGCGAAAAAAGAGGAGAGCTAGTCAATGTTATATTTGGAACTTTATGATAAATTGGTTAAATTAATTATGAAGCACTAAAGTTTCATTTGGATTTGACATAGTTTTTTTATTCCTCAATTTGTATTACTACCTATTGCGTAGATGCTTCTCTCTCGATATTTTACTGCCATTTTTTTTTATATATGTGTCTAATTTTCTACGTTGTTTACCTTAGTTACTGGGGGGTTTCGGGGAAAACTTCTTTTAGTTTTTTTTTCTTTTTTTCATTTCTTTTAAACTCTTTCGAAAACAGTCTCTCAACCCCACAAAAGTAAGTTAAGAATTGAGTACATCCTACTCTTTAAAGACCTCACTTGTGATTACATTATGTTGTTATTGTTTTTGTTGTTGTATTACAATGTAAAATTATGGAAAATGCTTCCAATTTTACTACGGAAAGGGAAAAGGAAAGACTGAGGCCCCATTGTTATTATTAAAACTAAAACATTTGAATTTGATTCGTATATCATCTAATGAATTTTTTAATTCAAGTACATGATATAGTCAAATTATTGAATTTACCTGATCCGATATTTACCCTTGATCAAGGGTAAATTACAAAGATAAATTAATGGTAACTAGCTTCCTACTCCAAATTGAATTCGACTAATTGTGTAAATTAAGAATATTTTTGTAAGGAAGATTTCAAAAAAAAAATTGAGACAAGAACTTTTAGTATTTAATATTTTAGTATGATTGGAAATTTTTTTTAGAACTTAATGGATTTCTAGAGAAATTTTTTCAAGCTACTAAAGATTTTTTCGGTATTTATTATCCTACTATTTCAAATATGTTATTTTCTATAGCTCTAATATTTTTGTTACTTAATGAATATATGCAAAAATCAACTTATAAGGCATCTATTGAAAAATGTTTACAAAATTAAAAAGATTCAAACGTCATCAACAACGTCTGAAAACATTTTTTCTGCTGGAAGATTTCAAATAGGAGAGCACAGACATTCATTGGCGGGAGGCGCATTGGAGATTGCAGTTCTTTTCAGAGATTGGATTCGAGCGGAGTGGAGAAGGTGCGGTCAACCGGAGATCAACGAAGAAAAAGATAACAACTACAACGAAGGAAATCTCTAGACATTGTGAGGAAATTAGAAAAAGTATGGTTAAATATGTAATTTTTTTATTACACTATCTTGTTCAATTATATATATATATATATATATATATTATTTTTTAAAATTAAGTGGCAAAAAAAAGGTCAAATCCCGATCCGTCCCACCAAATCCCGGCCCCTCTACCGTTGGGATGTGGGACAGGACGGAACCTCTTCCCGTCTATCCCGGCCCGCTAGGTCCGCCGAAATCTGAGTCCCGACCCTTCTCTCCGTCCCGCCCCGTCCCGTTGGACAGCCCTAGATAAAAATAACTTGGGCGTTCTTAAGATTTTGTGAGTTTCCCTTTTCGGACAGTAAGACATGAAAAGGCTGACCCCACCAAAAATGATTAGGAATTATATACTCTAGGTCCTATAATAAGTGTTATTTTAATTAAAACACACATACTAAAAAGTGAAATTTACATAAATAACTATAGTTTAGGGATTTTAAATTTATCATAGCTATAGTTTCAATATTTACAGGGCATGCTGCTTTTAGTTGCTACACCTCGGTGTATTCATAAAACGGTCTCGTTGTATTCATGAATACAGCGAGTACAAATTGTTATATTCAAGTCAGATGTATTCAACTCAGCTATATTCAACTCAGTTGTATTCAAGTCAGATGTATTCAACTCAACTGTATTCATTTGTAGATACTTTTACATTGTATTCAATTTATTATATTTAAAATCGGTTGTATTCGAAAACCATATGCAAAAAAAAAAAAGAGGAAAAATTCAGAAGTATTTAAATTCACTTTATTTATAAAAATTTATGAGTACACTCAAATACTGAATACAAGAAATAAAATACACCTCAAAACACTGAATTTTACACTAAAAATTTAACGAATACACTAATACAAGAAATAAAAGACACCCCATACAATGAGTTTTAAACTAATTATAAATACACTGACAAATTGAATACAAAAAATAAAATACACCTCAATATGAGATATAAAAAAATAAAATAAACTTTGATCTCCGGTGATGACAGTAGTGGCGTCCGGTGATGAGTCATCCTCTGTGTGCCTTCGTGAGCTATGGCGAGCAGATCGATAAAATATGACATTGAACGCCACCGTCAGAATGATATTCATCAATTGGAAGCGCCGATAGACCGATAACACCATCATCACTCCCACCCTCAGCAACGTGGAGGAGTAAGATGTGGAGCGCCGGCCAGATCGATAACGCCGCCATCACTCCCACCACCACCAACAACAATTGTCTTCCTCTTCCTCTCATCTCCGCCGCCATCCGCCACATCAGTACCACTATCACTATTTCTCATCTCCTCTTCGTCACTCTCACACCAATAGCACCACCGTTGCTGATTCTCTACCTTGAAAGCAGCAACCGCCCATTACCATCGGAGCTCACCTCCGACGAGTTGTCAGAGCAGTAAATAGTCATCAGCAAATTCACTTCTCTATTTCCAGTGCGTATCAAAACACTGGAGATCTGGCGTCGATTTGAGAACGAAATCGGCCAGATCTGAGCCACCGTTTGGATCCAGCGCCGACCAGATCTAAGCCTCCGATCATCGGTGGTCGTCACTACTCCGGCAGTGGGGCGACGACGGAGAGAGAGACGAAGAGAGATGTGTGGGAGAAGAAAAGAGTGGGATAAATACAAGTCATAAACCTAATGTATTTTGGTATAACTATGGATGGTAATTAACATATAACTTTTCGATATGGGATGTAATTAAAATAACTTATAGTTACTGAATATAATTAGGTACTAATAGTTAGTTACGTCATGTAAATTTTCCTAATAAAAACCCTATAATGTAATGTGACTTTTACCAAACTACCCCTATTTAATAAAAATAATTTACTTTTTCCTCTTGATTAGAGCATGCATGAGTAGTAATCATTTGTCTCTTGAATATAGAACTTGCCAATAAATATTTTTTAAATAGAGAACTTGTCATTTTTTGTCTAAGGGTATAATTAAAAAAAAAGAAGCTAATTATGTCTTGATTTTCTAAGATAACACATATTTTGGGATATTTTTTTTTTGTTAAATTGACACTTATTATGGGATGCAGCAAGTACAAGCTGACTTACATGCTTGTACTTATTAATATTAATTAATATGCGTTTTTCCATCATAAGTGATGATGACCAATGATAGATTACCATGTTGCCGTTGGATGTTATTAATAAGAAAAAGAGAAGATATAAAAAGAAAAAAACGAGTGGGATAAAGGTTGTGAAACTTGGAATAAGTTATTTAAAGTCGTAAATTCTAAAATAAAAAGAAAAAATTGTAGTCACAACTCACAACTATACCTTTTTTCCTTTTAGCCTTTTGTTTTCCAATTCATTTTATAATTTTTAATTTGCTATTTAGTGTCAATGTTATAACTATATTGTTTTTCCATCATTATTTCAGATAAATTACCAGAGTTGTATTAATAGTATCTCTTTCTTTTCTGATCTGTATTTCCCAAAGAAATCTAACAATCATGGTAGATACAACATTTTCAGCACGTTAACTTGATGACTACAAAATTCATTTCAGTCTTTTATCAATTCTAAAGAAAAAGAGATATATCACCTTTTTGTCTTAGCTTCTAAGGCTGCTCGTAATTCGCATGTTGAAATTCTATCTTTTTTTAAAAAAAATGTTTTATTGAATTGCAGAAGAGGAAAAAGAAAATAGAGAGAATTCAACTCTCCCTGAATTGTCTAAATAAGAATTCTTGAATAGTGAACAATCCTGTTCAGATATTCACGACCAAGAAATAAGTTCCGTGGAAGTCTTTACAAATAGCAGAAATTCTTGGTGGTTGAAATTTCTAATTCAAAATATCTTCTTCTTTTTTTCAAAAATATTTTTTTTTTGGACAGAGAACAAAAGAATATGCTTTCCAAGTTCCATTTATCACAATTGTCTCATCTGAATTTCATCTGTTCGAAAAATAAAAGATACTGCTCACTTCGTTTTAATTTGTTTATTTACTTTTTTTAGTCAGTTTTTTTTTTAAAAAAAAACTCTTTAATTTTAATTTGTACATCTTTAATATCACAAAATTTAAAAATATTTTTTGTATTCATCTCAATTCTTACAGCTGTCTCTCTCTCCCCAACATTCTAAGGACCGGTAATACTATGTGCAGTAATAATCTGGCCTCAGCGAAGCTGTATATATATGAAAAAAAAATTGTCGTCCACCACACCACACGCATCCACTCTTAAATTTTCTTTTTCTGCTTCATCTTTTGTCGGCAGTGTCACTTTCAAGTTTCTGTCTTGTAATAATTGAGTTGCCCTTTTGAGATATTACCGTCACGCGAATGTTGTGTTCATTGTAAAGTTTAAAAAAATTGGAGTTGCTGATTTGCGCTAAGCTTTAATTCCGTGTTGAGAGATCTGAATTGTGATAGAAATGGGAAGTTCTGAGGAGAAAGTTGTGGCTGTGATCATGGTCGGTGGACCGACCAAAGGTAGTCATTTTAATTCCATTCAAGTTCATATCAGGAATAAAGTGAACCCTTGATCCATTTCAATTAAATTATTTTGAAAATCTTGTTTTTTGAATAAAGTTCAAATCTTGATTCCTTAGCGATGTGCAATGACAGGTACACGTTTCCGCCCATTGTCATTGAATATCCCAAAGCCACTTTTTCCATTAGCGGGACAACCAATGGTTCATCATCCCATCTCTGCCTGTAAAAAGGTAATGCTTTTCTATGTACTAATGCCAAATATGGGTATAGAAATTTGGTGTGTTCTAAGTTGTAAAAGGATAAAGAAACTCGGGCCTGCATATTCAGAATTCTTGCATTCATTGACAAATAGGGTGTGCAAAGTTCCAAGCTTTATGTATTAAACTAATAACTTCTGTACCATGGCTTTTCAGATTCCAAACCTAGCGCAGATCTACCTTGTTGGCTTCTATGAGGAGCGTGAATTTGCAATATATGTCTCCTCAATCTCGAATGAACTTAGAATTCCTGTCAGGTTACACTACTGTCCTGCTTATCTGTGCACTGAATTTTCTGAACTTCTCAATATTGGAGCTCATATGTGATGTTATTGAACTTACTGTTACTAGATACCTGAAGGAAGACAAACCACATGGTTCAGCTGGAGGCCTTTACAACTTCAGGGATCTAATTATGGAAGATAGCCCGGTTTGAATCTTCACTTTTCTCGTTATATTCTTGTGATGACCATGTATAAATTGCTCGGAATAACTAACTGCAGAATTAAGTGAGGCTATGACCTCATCATACTTAGCTATCACCATTAACGTGGTTATTTTATCTCACCTGGCAGTCACATATATTTTTGCTGAACTGCGACGTTTGCTGCAGTTTTCCACTGCCTGAGATGCTTGGTATTTTGCTGTTTATTTCCCTCTTTATGCTTCGGTCACACTTCTTAACTTTCTCTCTTCTCCTCTCTTGATCAACTTCTCTGCAATAAAGAGTACTATAGTGATTTGGAGTTTGATTTTTCCAAGTTTTACCATCTGTTGTGCTCCAAATTTGCAGAGGCTCATAGAAGATACGGCGGAATCGGAACCATTCTTGTCAGCAAGGTAGATGAAAGTGCTCTCCCAACTGTTTGTCTAGACCACATGCTTTTGGCTATTTCATAGCTTATTAGCATCTATTATTGTGATTACTGCAGGTTGAAAGTCTTATTTGAGTTTCAATGTGCAGGTGTCTGCTGAGACAGCTAGTGAATTTGGAGAACTGGTCGCTGACCCCGTTACCAATGAACTGTTGCATTACACAGAGAAACCTGAAACTTTTGTACGTCCAGATCCAACATTTACTTACTCTTGGATTTTATGTGCATAAACTAAGTATATCCATGGTTTCTTGCCTAATATGACCTGAATGCAGGTAAGTGACCGCATCAACTGTGGTGTGTACGTATTTACACCAGATATATTCAATGCTATTCAAGGAGTATCCACTCAGAGGAAAGACAGAGGTTAGTCTATGATCATAACTAGAGGTTCCCTTGATTATGTGTTTTCATGTTAAAAAACTGAGATTTTTGGTCCATATGTTCCTTTGGCCTCATTGTTCTAGTGTCATTTTCACCTTAGAAGAATAGTGGCTGATTTGAACATTGACGCAGCACAATTGCTGAATTGAACGGTGCCGTGATTGACTCGGGACAATATTACGTCTTCTTAATCTAATCTGGACTTCAAATTTCTTAAAACACATGCGGTGATTGGTCTCAAGCAATACTATTATATGGGGTGATCTTATGAAGTATTTTCTTTTCATTTGCAGCTAACCTAAGGCGGTTATCCAGCTTTGAAGCTCTTCAGACAGTAAATAGGTATAATTTCCCTATCCAATTACATGTGATAGACATTTTCTAGCTACCTTAAGATAGTTATCTGATTTGCAATTGTGCTCTATTATGATATCACTGTTGCAGCTCAACATGGTATTAGATTCTTAGTGTGTGATTTTTTATTCTTCTATTCAATTGCTTAAACAACATGGTTGGTTCTTTCTCTTCGTCGTCAAGTTTCACGGACTTAGTTGGCACCAGCTGGAATCCCAAAGGGCACAAATTCCAATCTGGATTTAGCATTGATTTTACTGCTTTATCTCAGCATTTTGGTTGGCGGATGGTGAAATAGGGTGAAGCTTTATAACTGCTGTTGCTGATAATTACTTTTTAGGACAGAGGTTCTAGGTGCTGGCATAATTTGTACCTTTAGTTTCTTAGGGTATTGTTACCTTATCAAAAAAAAGTTTCTTAGGGTAATGTTAAATACTTATCTTCTTTAAGTTGTTGAGTAGAATGCATACTGAGCAGATTTCTGATTACTAAATCTTCTGAAGGATAATGGTTAGTTTGTTTTTGAGGTTATTCATTTCAATAGGATGATGTTACTACATTATCATATGTTCCCAGAAGGTCACCTGTTATTTTGAGCTGTAATGGTCTAATGGAATGGAAGAGGTTACTGCTCACTGTTTGACCGATAAATGCTATTCAAAGGGAAAAGCGTATGTCTTGTTGTCTTCACTGTCATTGAGGAGTCCCCCAAAGCTGAGACCAGTCTTAGATCTTTGAAGCATACACTTACCCTGAGCTTAAGCCATTTGATTTTGGCATCTTCCTGAGGCCTGCTCATAGTTGGTTTGAACAAGACAATGCTGGAAGTGTTTGAACAATTGAACTGTGTGGTTGTGCCCCTTTAGCTTGAATCCTGTAATCTGGTCTCATAATAACCTCCTGAAAGAAGCTTTTTCTGCAAAATTATCATATGAATAATCACCCCGTTCTAGGCAAGTCAAGTAGGGGTGTGCAGTTACTTGAGCTGGATTATGGGTCTCTGAGTCACAACCATAGTAGACTTCATGAATGAGGTTTCTGTTTCTTAATAGGAGCAGTAAAGTTAATTTTTCTACTGAGTAATACTTAGAATTTGTTCCTTCTTTTCCTTTCCTGATACGAGCTTATTTGACAGGAGTCTTCCAACAGACTTTGTACGGTTGGATCAAGATATTTTGACACCTCTTGCAGGGAAGAAGCAGCTATATACCTATGAAACCCTGGATTTCTGGGAACAAATTAAAACACCAGGGTGAGCCAATCACATAAAGTGCTCCCAGATTTTCCATTTCAAATGTCATGATTTGAGGTGATGGTTGGGTTTATTTCTTTTGCAGAATGTCTTTGAAATGCTCTGGTCTCTACCTGGCTCAATATAGTTCCACCTCACCACATCTTTTGGCAAGTGGGGATGGCTCAAAGACTGCAACCATCAGTGGTGATGTTTATATCCATCCATCTGCTAAAGTTCATCCAACTGCAAAGGTAGATATACTCAGATACACGTACAACTAACATATTCTGATTATTATATTATGCTGTAGATGTCATGGTTGGTTAATTGAGATTAATGTATATTTATTTTACTGCAATAACTTTAATGATATGTAAAGCAGCTAGGATATGTTTTCTCGTGTATTGATGACAATATGTGTTTGCAACAATTAAACACCCTCTATTTCGTACACATCTAGGCTCATAGCCAAGTCTTATTGACTGGTACAAGTTTGCAACACAATTGCTCGAGATCATCTGTTCTGTAATGAATCTGATTCTTGGTATGGATGATGTTCATGTATTACAGCATTTTCTACATTGCCAAAGCTGCAACTAAATCTGATCTCGGTTTGGCATCTATGAATCTAATGAGACCAATCTCTGATGGCTCTTGCTTACTTCCATCCTACCCCTCATAAAGTTTTGTAATTTTGTTTTCTCTTTCATCAATAATCGCCAGACACTTTTGACCGCAGTTGCCCTGATTTTCCTATCACTTATGACCTCCTTCCATCACCTATAGAATTGACTTGTCAATTAAAATGTTGAACAGATTGGTCCAAATGTTTCAATTTCTGCTAATGCTCGTATTGGAGCTGGTGCCAGGCTCATCAGTTGTATTATCCTTGATGATGTTGAAATCAAGGTACCGCTTCACTACCTCATAGCTCATGAGATACTTCAATGACATTTCCTGGAATTTAACATGGTGTTCACTTTCCAGGAAAATGCGGTTGTTATTCATGCAATTGTTGGCTGGAAGTCTTCAATCGGCAGATGGTCAAGAGTCCAGGTAAGTGATGGAAGTGGCTATATTCTTGTTTAAATATATCAAGTACATTGCTGGAAAAATCACTTTGGTCTTGACACCCCAAAAATCTACCGGGAGATAATTTGGAGAGTCAAATAATCTGGAGAAAGTACTTTTTCACATCAAAATTGGATAATTACTTGCTATATGAAATTAGTTCCAAGAGTGTAATCTAGGTATTATATGAAGATAATTCTTTTCTTCATTGAGATGAAGTAAATGTTGTGCTCGACAGTAAGAACTCGTGTTGATCACTACATTTTGTGAACAAAATCAATTCTATGATGTTAGGTTTTTTTAATGAGAATTCCTAAGATTGGCTGTCTAATCCTTTCTCATTGAGTCTACTTCCATCCTAGCTGAGTAGCGTTCGTCCAGTATTCCATTTGCTTTTCCAAGTCCTACCCTTCACATAAGGTATCTAAGCTAAATCAAACTGTTTTCAGGCAGCAGGAGACTACAACGCAAAGCTCGGGATCACAATTCTTGGTACTGTATTTTCTTATTCCGAGATTCCTAGTTGTTACAGTTCTTGTACTTACAACTTGTCAACATTAAACTTTTGTGGTGGCTTATCTAAATCAATATATTGGAATCAGGTGAATCTGTGTCGGTTGAGGATGAAGTAGTGGTAATCAACAGCATTGTCCTGCCAAACAAGACTCTTAATGTGAGTGTCCAAGAAGAGATTTTACTTTAAACGCAATCAGATGAATTAGGCAGTGTCCTTTTGCTTATGCTACTGAGCCATCTTCCATCCCTTGTAGGCTTGTCTTACAATTTTATTTTATGTATGTATTGTTTGTACATTTGAGTACAGACAATTCGCTAGTTTACTGTTTATTTGTAATTTCCCTGCAATAAACCATTAATTTTTTTCCTTTCTCTTAGTTCTTTTTTTTTAAAAGGGAGCTTTGGATTAACTGTTAAAGTTGATGCCATGTAACCTAGGTCACAAGTTCAAGCCGTGAAAACAGTCTCTTGCAGAAATGCAAGGTAAGGCTGAGTACAATATACCCTTGTGGTCCGGCCCTTCTCAGGACCCTGCGCATAGCAGGAGCTTAGTGCATCGGGCTGCCCTTTTTTAGTTTTATTTTTTGGTCCCCCAACCCACCCACCGCACCCGAAAACCCATGTAATCTCAATTTTTTCTTTAATGGCAATTTATTCCAATTCATTAAGTTTCTTAAAAGGAATATTAAGATGTCTGGTGGTGAAGACTTCACTACCATATTTCGGATACTTCTTAACCCGATTCTAAGAAGAAGATCAATAATGGTTGTGATTTAGTGGCTGATACTATTTCATGCTTAATCAAGGTTTTGAGTTCGAGCCCCCTTGGTATGGAGCCACCATTGGTAGGGAGTGTTTTGCTCCTAATATGGGATTACCCGGCACAAATTCGAATTAGTCGGTCCTAATGCGGGTACCGAACACCGAATAATCTAATAAGAAGAACTAAAGATTAGTAACCTGGATTAGTGTTGTTCACTTCACAATAATCGAGTTGTCAACAAGGTTGCTTACTTTGCTTTATAGTTTTTCTTTTCTTTTCACGTGGAATACCTTTGACAAATATAAAACGTTTCGTAATTATAATAATAGTGAATGGTAGAGGATATACATAAGGACTAAATAGTAAATGAATTTTGACTTTAAATAAACATTATCTTGAGATTATAAGAGATTAGACATAAAGAGTATTCAAAGACAAAAATGTCCTTAATTAGATATCCCTACGTAACATTTTTGTGCTATTATTATAGCAAAATAACTCCTACATTATTATTTACTATAATAAATGTTATATTATTATTCACCTAATAGACAATTAATTCATTACAATTCCATTCACCATCGAATACTCTCCAATCTTCTCTCTTTAAAATGTTTATGAAGCCACTCCCGGTCCGATGACAGAAAAAATAGATATTTGTGTGGCCTAGTGATCAATAAAATGAGTTGAGAATTATGAGATTTCAAATTTAAAACCTAGTAGAGATAAAAACATTGGATGATTCTTTCCATCTGTGCTAGTCTTGGTAGGCAGAATTATCAGGTACCTGTTGCTGGTTGGAGATGGCAGATATCTTGACGAATTAGTTGATGTACGTCCAAGCTGGCCGAAGGTGACATGTATTTTTAAAAACAATCGAGATGCATCCAAGCTGACCAGGACACGACGGTCCACCGTTATAACAAAAAGATATAGATATAATAAGTGAAACGGAGCTTCCATACCATCTTTCATCTATAAATAGGAATCCCAAAATAAATATTCTTACTTACTAGTAATAAATCACGAAAAAGGCCAATATTTGGAACGAAGTAGGGATGGCTAGTGGGACGGGACGAGATTTGGGGGGACGGCCAAGCCAATTTTGGCTTCGCTTTATGATAATGGAACCTGGGACCATAAGTATTCATCAATTACCAATATCGTACAAGTACCGTGAGGGAAAGGTGAAAAGAACTCTATTACATCTTGTTGATATTGATTGAGTTGGAGGGACTTTTGCTGACTGAATCCATCCATAAACCTAGATCGCGGTAACCTTCGTAACCAAAGCGTCACGACAACATCCAAAGGTCACCTTTGAGTTCTTAAGTAGGGGGGCAAGGAGGAGCACGTAGGAATGCCAACCACTACATAAGCCACTAGTGGCTGAGAGAAAGCGAAATCGGGTCCTGGCGGGCCGGGAAGAGGTCCCGTCCCGTCCCACATTCCGTCGGAAGAGGGAACGAGTTTTGGGGGGACGGGACAGGTCATGTAAGGGGGTTTGAGGGATTTTAATTTTTTTTAGACACTTAATTTAAACACTTAAATAATTGAACAAGATAGTGAATAAAAACATCCCAAAGTTGTTTTTGTGTCTCTTATATTATTTAATAGAAATATGATTTTTTTGTAATACAATTTCAAAATTACAATTTTGTTTCGTAGCTCAAAAGTTGCAAATCACATAGTAAAATTATCATTAAAAAATTACATATTCAATCATACTCTTTCTAATTTCCTCACAAACTCTTGACGATCTTCTGTTGGAATTGGAAGTTGTTGGTCAAATTGTTCGACGTCGCTTCCTGCTCCATCGGATAAGATTTTGTTATAGTTGTAGTCGTCTTGTTCGTTGATCTCTGATTGACTGCACCTTCTACGCTCCGCTCTAATCCAATCTCTGAATAAAACTGCAATCTCCAATCTGTCTCCCGCCAATGAGTGTCTGTGCGCTTCTATTTGAAACCTTCCAGCAGAAAAAACGCTTTCAAAAGTTGTTGATGACACTTGAATATTCAACTCATCTCGGGCCATCTTTGATAGTATCGAAAATGTCTTTTCATTCTTCTTCCATTATTTCAGCAAGTCTTCGCGTCCATCTTCATTGACAATTGATTCGTACGGTACAACACCCTCCAAAACATAAACATCAAACTCGCTAATTTGTGAAGAACTTGAACCACTATACATTCTATTTCTAAGGCATTGAATACTAGGAGCAGAAACAACATGTCTTTTATTAGGTTGCAGTGAAGTAGAAGAAGATAATACAGAAGCCGATTGATTATTTGCACTTTGCTCTTGGTAATATATATATATATATACATAACTTCTTCTTTAGTTGGTTTGTCAGTTGGTTCTTCAGTTGGGTCTGTTAGAAGTATTTCTAAGCTTTCATAAATCGTTTCAACAAATGTTTTACAACCGTCTACTTTAATAGTGGGATTTAATACAACACCAATAAAATAAATAGTGGGAATAGAAAAAAAAATTAATAACTGCCTTGTAAGTTGGTTTTTGCATATATTCATTAACTAACAAAAATATTAGAGCTATATAAAATAACATAGATGAAATAGTAGGATAATAAATTCCAGAAAATTTCTTAGTGGCTAGAAAAAAATTCTCTAAAAATACAATAAGTTCCAAAATTCTATCTCAATCATCATCTACAAGCATATCCGTTGTATTTTGATTATGTACGTTAAATCATAAAGTTATAGGTCTTTTATACTCGTGAGCAACAAGTAATTGTTCATACAAGGAATTTCATCTAGTCGCAACTTATTCTGAAATTTTTCTATAAGGTAATTCACAATCATGACAAATTTTTTTATACTCTTTGCGTCTCTGTATTTTATTAACTTTAAAATAGAGTTTATAGCAAATTGTACTTTATCAAGGATATTTTTAAAAACGTTTTTGGTCATCCTTTACAACTAAGTTATAAATATGACGTGCACATCTAATATGAAAAAAAATCAGGAAAAGATGGGGGTAAATTGAGTTTTTAAAATGTTTACAGCATAATCATTAGAAGAAACATTATCTAATATAATAGTCATAATTTTATCAGTAATTCCATAATATTCACAAATTTCATGAATATTTTCTCGAAATAAAAGCTTCAGTGTGTCTATCATCAATATATATATGCTAATATACATTTTTTGCATAGACCAATTTTGATCTATCCAATGACATGTAACAGTTAAATAATCATCACCGTTAGTACTACGACCTATATCAGAAGTGATAGTCACTTTGCCATTAAAATGATATAATGCATAATGTAAATAATGTTGATATTCATGTGCAAATTTAAAAACATCTTTTCTAACAGTTGATCTAGGAAAACCGTTAAAAGAAGGATTATATGTTTCTCGATTGTAATGAATAAAACCATGAGAGGAAGGAAATGAAAAAAGGCAAACCCTCCACAACAACTAATTTTGCTAAATTTTCCCTATCTCTGTGTTTATCATATTTAGGACTTATAACTCCCCCGCCATTGGGTTAATTCGGCCATGTACTTGGTCGGGGACACTATGTGAACTTTGTCCTGAATCAGAAGGCATTTACACACCCAATTTTTCAGCTAAGTATTAGTCATACCTTGCTTTGTGAGAGTTTTTTACATGTCTCATTAAACCTCCCGTCCCACATTGACATTTTCCAGTTTTAAATGTATAAACTTCGCGACAAATTTTACATATAGCTAGTTGATTAGGAATGTCCCTATCAAAAAAATCTCATGCAGATGATTTTAATTTTCATTATTTTTGGCCTCGACTTATATTAGGGGGAATATGAGTCATTCTAGTTTCAGTTTCAGCCTGAGACTCAGTATGAGCCTGATGTGGAGGTGCACTAGTGAGTGTGTTATCTAAATTATCTTCTAATTCATTTTATAAATTAATGTTTGGTTCAGATGTAGAATATACCTCATGATCTAATGATTTATTAATATTAACATTAAAAAATCAGTTTCATCTATATGAGTGAAATCATCGTAATTAGGATTACTAGAAAATGCACCCTTATGCTTGTTACCCCTAGTACCTCTACCAGAAAAACGTCCACGTCGTTCCATTATAATTATGCAAATAAATAATTAAAGATAATGAATTTAAGTACGATAATTAAAATTAAGTAATAATAATAATTTAAAGAAGGAACGAAGGTACCAAACGCTGACGTAACGTCGACGTGTAATCGAGGTTGAAACTTTGCTAGATGATCCTCAAGCTAGTTGCCAACTTCACTCCCAATTTTTAAACTTTGATAGAAATTAACAAATAAAATATAATATCTAGTAGGTAATATAGACTTGTAGAGAGAGATAGAGAGATGGTAGGAAAATTTGTGAGAAAAATGAGGTATTTATAGTTGAGAAATATAGTTAAAGCGTAAATATACTAACTTAGAGATTAAAAATAAATATTAAGGGGTAAAGGTTTACGGGGGAACAAAATGATTGTTATAGTTGTTGCCAACGGTTAAAATTGAAATTGAGTCGTTGTGCAACGACTATTTCTGTAAAGGGGAAGGGGACAGGGCGATACGGGGCAAGCCGGTGCGGGGCGGGTGAGGGGCGAGACGGGCGTGATCGGGACGGACGGGACGAGCCTTAGTCCCGTCCCGAGTTCGAACCCGGCTACGGCTACCGTTATTTTACATCCCGTTTTTTAAGGGGTCGGGGCGGGTAGCGGATGGGGCGGGTCGATCCGAGACAGCCTTAGAACGAAGTAGCTAAACCAAGAGGCCGCGATGCTGACAATTCTCCTTTCAGAGCTTTATAAAATGCTTCCGTTGTTGCGCAAAGGCAAAAGAATGTCATGTCTTGTCACCCCAGTGTTACTTCCTTCTTCATCTGCTGTCACCGCTTCACATCATCTTTTTCTTCCGGTAATTCTTTCTTTCTTTGTTTATACGTGTGTGATCTTAATTTCGCTACGTGTAAAACTGTCAGCTATTGAATTAATAATTTACTTACTTGCTAAATCTTGTGAATGAAAGAGGTTATTGGGTTTAAGACCCAATATTGGATTCACCCGGAAATTTTGGGGTTCGGTAAGAGGA
Organism: Anisodus tanguticus; assembly: GCA_034509755.1. NCBI lineage: Eukaryota > Viridiplantae > Streptophyta > Magnoliopsida > Solanales > Solanaceae > Anisodus > Anisodus tanguticus. The sequence goes on along the minus strand of CM067554.1, from coordinate 9,258,680 downwards.
ATGGCAACAAAAATGGATAGCATACAGCAAAACCCAGAGACAATTTCGCACCTAAATCAGCAAGAAGCTGCCCAAATTGATGAGATACTTATGGGTCCTCTTAGTTTCAGTGTTGAACAACTTATGGTTAGCCTCTTCACCCCCCCCCCCTTTAACTATGTTTGTAATATCTCGAGTTTATTAGGTGATTTTGCGGTTTTGATTGCAGGAACTGGCTGGCTTGAGTGTTGCCGCTGCAATTGCAGAGGTGAGTTGTTGGAACTGCTTTGCAATTTTTCTCTACAAAGACTTCGTTTTACTTTATCTCATCACCTTCTTTATTTCTGTTAATGACAATTTGATATGGTTGAAGATGCATTTTGGTTCATAGACTTGCAGTTTGTTTCAGTAGTATTGAATTGAGTATTTTGTTTATGTTTAGATCTTGTCCCAAGGTAATAATGCAATTGTATAGCATCTGCCTTGTTGGCGTGTCATATTTTTGAATTTTTAATAATTTGTTATCCCCCTGCATATTGTACATGGAGGGTGTTCAGTATAGGGGTGGCTAGTGGGCCGGGTTCGGGACGGTCGGGCGGGTTTGGCTGGATTGGGTCGGGACGGGAAAGGGGCGGGATCGGGGCGGGGCGGGACATGCGAGATTCGCCGAAGTCCCGTCCCCATCCCTATCACGTCGGAATCGGGGCGGGATGGGGTCTTGGCGTTTTTTTTTTTTTTTTTTTGCACTTAATTTAAAAAATAACATATATAAACAACTCAATAATTGAACAAGATAGTGTAATAAAAACATCCCAAGACTGTTTTTGTGCCTCTTATATTATTTAACAGACATGATTTTTTTTGTAATACAAATACAATTGTCAAAATTGCAACTTTGTGGTGTTATCAAAAGTTGCAAATTACATAGTAAAATTGCAATTAAAAAAATTACATTTTGAAAAAACCCTGTTCTAGTTTCTTGATAATTTCCTGTGGTTCTTCGGTTGGAATTGATATTTGTTGGTCAAATTGCTCCACGTCGCTTCCACCACATTCATATAAGATTTCGTTGTGGTTTTCGTCTTCTTCTTCGTTGATTCTCCGGTTGACCGCACCTTCTCCGCTCGTATTCAATCTTTGAATAATACTGCAATCTCCAAGCTATCTCCGGCTAATGAGTGTTTGTGCTCTCCTATTTGATATCTGCCTGCAGAAAAAGCATTTTCAGACGCCGTTGATGACGCTTGAATGTTCAAAACATCTCGGACCATCATTGAAAGTGTCGGAAAGGTCTTCTCATTCCCCTTCCAGTATTTCAGCAAGTCTTCACGTTCTTATTCATTGAGAACTGCTTGGTACGATACAGAACCATGCAAAATAAAAATATCAAACTCGTTAATTTGGTTAGTAGCGGTACGGCCGCACATTCTATTTCTGAGGCTTTCAATACTAGCCGCAGAAACAACATGTCTTTTGTGAGATTGTGTTGAAGAAGAAAAAGAAGATGGTATGAAAGCCGGCAGGTTGCTAGCACTTTCTTGTTGGTAAAACCTATATACTTTTTTGCATTCGTCTTCTACGCTAGACAACACTTCTTCTTTAGTTTGTTCAATATGTGGTGGGTGATTTGGATTTTTGGGACTTGGAGGTGGTAGTACTGCTATACAATCATAAATAGTTTCAATAAGTGATTTAGTACCGTCTATTTTAATAGTCGGATTTAATACATCACTAATAATATAAATAGTGGGAATATGAATAAAATATTTTTTTAATAGCTGTCTTATAAGTTGGTTTATCCATATATTCATTAAGCAGTAAAAATATTAGAGCTATATAAAACAACATAGTTGAAATAGTAGGATAATATATATCGGAAAATTCTTTTGTTGCTTGAAAAAATTTCTCTAGAAATACAATAAGTTCGGAAATTTTTCCTCAATCGCTATCTACAACCATATCAGCTGGATTTTAATTATGAGAGTTAAAAAATATAGTTATAGGTTTTCTATAGTCATAAGCAACAAATAGTTGCTCGTATAAAGAATTCTACCTATTGGGTACTTCTTCTGTAATTTTTCTATAAGGTAGTTGACAATCGTGACAAGTTTTTTTTTTTTCGTTGTATTCTATTATTTTAAAAAATAAAGTTTATAGCAAATTGTATTTTACTAAGAATGTCTTCAAAAAGTGATAGATCATCCTTTACAACTAAGTTATATATATGACACGCACATTTTATATGAAAATGATCTGGAAAAGATGGAGTTAAACTATTTTTTAAAATTGTAATAGCATAATTGTTAGAAGAAGCGTTATCTAATGTAATAGTCATAATTTATTAGTTATTCCGTAATAATCGCACACTTGATAAATATTTTCTGCAATAAAAGTATCAGTGTGCCTATCATCTATATATCTATACGCTAAGATACGTTTTTGCATAGACCATTTGTAATCTATCCAATGACATTTTACCGTTAAATAATCATGGTCGTTAGTACTACGGCCTATATTAGAAGTGATAGTCACTTTGCCATTAAAATGATAATGAATAACGTAAATATTGTTGATATTCATATGCAAATTTAAATACATCTCTCTTAACAGTTTCTAGGAAAATCGTTAAAAGCAGGATTATACATTTCTCTAATGTAATGAATAAAACCAGGAGATGAAGGAAATGAAAAAGGCAAACCCTCCACAACAACTAATTTTGTTATTGCTTCCCTATCTCTATGTTTATTGTAATTAGGGCCTACAATTTTCCCCGTCGTGGGGTTAATTTGACCTTGTACTTGGTCTGGGACAATATGTGAACCTTGTTCCGATGGAGCAGGCGTTTGCGCACCCGATTTTGAAGCCCCGTATTGGGCATACCTAGCTGGATGAGCCCTTGCTACGTGTCTCATTAAACCCCCCGTCCCACCGTGACTTTTTTCAGTTTTAAATTTTAAAACATCTTTACAAATTTTACATCTATCTACTTGATTCTCTACGTCCCTATAAAAAAATGTCCGTGCATCTGATTTTAATGGTCGTTTTGCTGGACCTCGTCTCATACTAGGGGAAATAGGAGACATTTCAGTTGAAGGTGCACTAGTGGGTGTGTTGTCATCTACATTAGTGGGTGTATCATCTAGATCATCGTCTAAATTAAAGTCTTCTTGAGTTTCAGAAAATAGCTTCTCGTCTAACTCTAATGGTATTGTAGGAAAATGTTCAGTATCAACAAAATCATCCTGTGTAGGAATAGGATTCTGTCTAGAAATAGGATGACTAGAAGAAGTACCATTGCCCTTGTTGCCCCTACTAGAAGAAGTCTGACCCTTACCCGTAAGCATACGTTTAAATTCTTCCATTATAAATTTATAATTTTACTAATAAATAATTAAAGTAAATAAAATTAAGTGCGCTAAATAAAATAAACATACAATAATAATTTAGTGAAGGAACAAATGTACCAAACGTCGATGCAACGTCGACGTGTAATCGAGAGGTTGAAAATTGAAACTTTGTTCGATGGAAAATCCTCAAGCTAGTTGTCAACTTCACTCCCAAGTGAATAAATAAAATTCAATATTTAGTAGACAATGTAGACTTGTTGAGAGATAGATTGAGATATTTAGAGAGATTGTAGGAAGATTTGTGAGAAAGATGAAGAGAAAATAAGGTATTTATAATTGGGAAATTGAGTTAAAAAGTGTAAATATAATAACTTATGGGTTAAAAATAAATATTAAGGGTGTAGGGGGTTGGGGGAGGCCAAAAATGGCCGTTGCACAATGGTCAAAATGTAAAATGGTCGTTGCACAACGGCCAAACTGTAAAATGGTCGTTGGTGCAACAGTTATTTGTGCAAGGGGGGTTTCGGGCGGGACCTGGTCGGACCTGGAAGGACTGGGGCGTGCCGGGTCGGGACGAGACCATGTCCCGTCCCGGTTCGAGTCCCGATACCGCTTTTTTTTAAAAAAAAAAAAGTCGGTACGGGACCGGGCCGACCCGGCCCACTGGCCAGCCTTAGTTCAGTATAAAAGAAAATGTTTTCTAGAAAAATAAGTAGATTTCTTACTTATTTTCTTGTGTTCGATATGTAAGCAAAAAATATTATCCTAGCATTTGCATATATTCTAGATAAATACTATGGGAAGTGGGGGTCCGGGTGTGGGGTGGTGGGGACGGGGGCTACGGGGTTGGGGTGAAGATGAGGTGTGTTGGATGGTGGGGAAGACGCAATCAATGTGGAATACTACTTGTAGAACTTGTTTTCCCTACTTTAACTAGGGATGCCATTTTCCTCATTTTTAAAAGAACTTGTATTCCTAGCGAAAATGTTTTCCAAAAATTTTGACCACCCGAACATGGAAAATTAGAAAAATGTCTTCTTTCATACTGAACACACTCTAAAAGTTGTCTTAATTTCTCTGCCATTTAGGAATTTTGTAGTGGATATAGGTTAATAAAAAATACCATCAGGATTTTGCTCTTTTTCCATCTTGATCCTTTGGGGGTAGTTTGTTGAGGCTTAGCACCAGTGATTTTATTCTTCTGACAGGTCTACAAACCAAGTGAGTACAGTCGCGTTCTTACTATTTGCGGCCCTGGAAATAATGGAGGTGATGGTCTTGTAGCTGCTCGTCATCTATATCACTTTGGCTATAAGCCATTCATATGTTACCCTAAGCATACTACCAAGCCTCTTTATAATGGCTTGGTAACTCAGGTATCAATTTCTGTTCAACTTTATGACTGACCACTTTATAGTCCATATCTCCATTAAAAGTTTCATTTATTCAGTTTTCTGATGCATCAACGTTTTCTCTAGCTCGAGTCGCTGTCAGTTCCTTTCTTGTCATTGGAAGATCTGCCAAGGGACTTGTCTGACAGCTTCGACATTCTAGTAGATGCAATGTTTGGATTCTCGTTCCATGGTATATTTTTTCTTTAGATCTTTTTGTCATTGAGCTTCAACATGTAATTACTCAAATTTAAGAATTTTTTGGTTGGAAGCCTTTCATTTATCTTTCTTTGTATTTCTTTTGCTCATGTCATTTATTTGTTTTGTGGATAAGTAACTTTTGCTTTATTTTTTATTCCTTTTAGCATGGAAAAGAATGTCAGTGGTGGTTGTTTCTGAAAAGAATTCCAGTGTAACTGCTTATATCATTAACCATATAGTAATCCTTTCAAAAATCCATAAAAAACTAAAATCCTTCTTTCAAGATGAGATGACAACACAGCTGATATCAGAGAAAGGGGATATCTGAACAGAGAAATATGAAATTTACACTCTTAAACATTAAGAACTTATTGGGCATTTTCTTGTGTTGGGGTGTGGAGTGTTGAGGCAGGATAATTTGGTCAAATTTCGTTGTGGTTTCTTGGTGGAAAGATTTACAAATACTTTAGTTTGTTTTAAGGTCTGGAAGTGTACAGAAAGGTTTGATACCTGAAATAGATTAGAAAATCATGGTTTCTTTTGTTCATGATTAACAGGAAAGGGAAATTTGGTCAAATTTCATTGTGGTTTCCTGGTGGAAAGATTTACAAATACTTTAGTTTGTTTTAAGGTCTGGAAGTGTACAGAATGGCTTGATACCCGAAGTAGATTAGAAAATCATTGTTTCTTGTGTACATGATTAACAGGAAAGAGAAATTTGGTCAAATTTCGTTGTGGTTTCCTGGTGGAAAGATTTACAAATACTTTAGTTTGTTTTAAGGTCTGGAAGTGTACAGAATGGTTTGATACCCGAAATAGATTAGAAAAGCAGGGTTTTTTTGTCCATGATTAAAATGAATCCTTGTACATTCCTTAGTTTGGATGGCTTGAAACCACAAATAGATAAAAGTGAAGGGGGTGGATTGTTGAGGCCGGATGAGGATGGTTTTTCACTTTTTTTGTCAAATTTCGCCGTGGTTTCCTGGAAGAAGTTCCACGATATTTAGTTTGTTTTAAGGTCTAGATGTGTATGGAATTGTTTGATACCCGAAATAGATTAGAAAGGAGGGTTCTTTCATCCATGATTAACTGGAAAGATTAATTCTTTTTATAAAATATCCTTCTACATCCCTCAGGTAGATAAGTTGAAACCAAAAATAGATACGAATGAAGTGAAACTGGGGTTCTTATTTAGGCCTGATTATCATTGGATGTTATGATAGTACCATAGGGAAGAGAAGTTCTGGGATAGAAGGAAGAAACAGGAAAATTTGGAAGTGGTAACAAGTAACAATGAAGTACCTTTGCTAAGGTTGCTTCCTAATAATTTATGGAAACAATCTTAAATTTCCTGGATTAAGAAAAGGAAATTTTGTCTTTTTATGAGACTCGCAACGGAGTGAACGCTAAGCTGGAGGTTTGGAGTCAGACTCTGGAGTCTAAAGGGTTCAGGCTGAGTAGGAACAAGACAAAATACTTGGAGTGCAAGTTTAGTAGCGGGAGCGACCTTGAGACGGGCGTGGAGGTGAGGCTTGGTACTCAGGTCATTCCAAAGAAAGGGAGCTTCAAGTACCTCGGGTCTATTATCCAAGGGAATGAAGAGATTGATGACGATGTCACACATCGTATTGGTGCAGGGTGGATGAAATGGAGGCTCACATCTGGAGTCTTGTGCGATAAAAAGTGTCATCAAAACTTAGGCAAGTTCTATAGGGTGGTGGTTAGACCGACTATGTTGTATGGGGTGGAGTGTTGCCGGTCAAGACTTCGTACACCCAAAAGATGAAAGTTGCGGAGATGAGGATGCTAAGATGGATGTGTGGGCATACAAGGAGGGATAAAATTAGAAATGATATATCCGCGACAGAGTGAGAGTGGCCTCGGTGGAGGATAAGATGCGGGAAGTGAGGTTGAGATGGTTCGGGCCCGTGCAGAGGAGAGACACAAATGCCCCAGTGCGGAGGTGTGAGAGGTTGGTTATGGACGGGTACAAGAGGAGTAGAGGTAGTCCGAGTAAGTATTGGGGAGATATGATTAGACGGGATATGACGCAGGTGCAACTCACTGAGGACATGACCTTAGATAGGGGGTTATGGAGAACACGTATTAGGGTAGAAAGATAGTAGGTAGTCCAGCGTAGTCCTACCTACGCTTACAAACTGGTAGTTGTAGTATTATTATGGTAGGCTCGCCTAGCCTATCATACTAGCAGGCACAATATTGTCTTATAGTGCCTTGTCATTTGATTTATGCTGCTATGTGTATTTTATTTGTCTTACTTACTTGCATTAGTTATTGCTTCTTTTTGCTTCCTTTTCTTTTTCAGAATTCACTATCATGACTTACTCACTTTGTTTGTCTTACTTTGCTTGGGCATGTGCTTTGTCTTGTGCCGAGAGTCTCTCGGAAACAACCGCTCTACCTACCAAGGTAGAGTTAAGGTCTGCGTACACTCTACCCTCCCCAGACCTCACATTGTGGGATTTCACTGGCTATGTTATTGTTGTGTTGTTGTATAAAATAAAAGAACTTCTGGTACTGAAGTGTGTGCACCACAATCTTTCTTTATCTTTTGTAAGATGTCTGGTAATCTCTTAAACCTTGTCCAGGTAGCCCAAGGCCACCTTTTGATGACTTAATTCAGAGACTGGTGGCACTAAAGATTAATGGTGATACGCATCAGAAATCACCTGCCATCATCTCTATAGATATTCCATCTGGATGGCACGTGGAAGAAGGAGATCTGAGTGGTGAAGGTATTAAACCTGACATGCTGGTATGTATCTGTTTCATATTTGTATTTAAGATCTACAATACCTTACTGTTTTGACTTTCCTTTAATTTTGAGCCACCTAACAAGTAAAATTTCTCGAATTTAGGTTTCTCTAACTGCCCCTAAGTTGTGTGCCAAAAGGTTTTCTGGCCCGCACCACTTTTTAGGTGGCAGATTTGTTCCACCATCCATTAGAAACAAATTTAATCTCCAACTACCAGCATATCCTGGCACTGCCATGTGCGTTCGAATTGGAAAGCCTCCAAAAATTGACATATCATCTCTGAGGGAGAACTATATTTCTCCTGCACTGCTTGAGGAGGAGGTCACAGCTGACCCCTTTGATCAGGTATAAGTTAATGTAAAGCAGAGTGGATGATGACTGAGAACTTTTTTTTTTTGGGTAATGTTAATATATAGTTGGCCATATTCCAGGTATCACTAATTCTAACCCATGTTTCTAGAATCTTCTCTTTGAATTTATGTTTAACTTCTATATTCCCTTGTTGCTTTATAATTAGAAAACTTTGTCTTTATGCAGTTCCAAAAGTGGTTTGATGATGCAATGGCGGCAGGCTTGAAAGAACCAAATGCCATGGCCTTGTCAACTACTGGCAAAGATGGCAAGCCGTGAGTGTCTCACGTTGCTTTTGCAAAAATTAATTCGTTTTATTTTATTTTTTAAACCACCTGCTGTAATAATATGCGACTCTAAGATTTTACCTCTTCCCTCGCCCCTCTCTTGCATTATATAATCACCAAGAAATTGTGACGAGAGCTTTATTTTCTAGAGAACTTTCATATGACAGTTTTCGTTCACACAAAATGTGTGAAACTAGCAGCAGTTTTGATATGAGAGATAGCAGGATGTTTAAGGAAAATTGTTCTCTGCGTACAGTGATCCTGCTTACTTGTCCTTCTAATGCCCTTTGGTTGCTGAGCAAATAGTTTTCCATTTGCAGTGAATGGCTAGTGACTCTAATTTTCCCATTTCTTAACTATTATAAAAACCAATTATGTGATACTTGTAACCATAATAAAAAACTAAATCATTGGGATTTTTGGTAAGATTATTGGTTCATTTGGATCTCTGATTAGCGTCTCAAATTGTTTATGTGTGTTGGTTCTCGTTTTAAGTGCTTAGACAAGTCTTTTTATCACTTACTTGGACCATAAACTTATGGCATTTTTTTAAAACTGAAGTTCATCAAGGATCGTACTGCTGAAAGGGTTTGACAAGGACGGTTTTGTCTGGTTAGTTCTGCTATTTTTTTATGGTAGTGCATGCTAAATGTCATTCAAAAGACACTACTTTGGTTTTTCATTCTTACATCGAGTCTTCCCTTTGCAGGTATACCAATTATGAAGGTAGCAAGGGTCAACAAATAGCTCAAAATCCTCATGCCGCACTCCTCTTTTACTGGGATGATTTGAATCGCCAGGTATAGCCTGACTTAAGCTGTCTACAATAGAGAATCTGTCAGTGTTCTTGTTCTTATCCTTCAAGGAAAAAGATTTAAGTAGTCTATTAGGAGGCTATCAATGCTTACTATTGTTAGCATAGACTAAAATTCTAGTGTTTATATCTCTCAGCATTGTGGTGGAACATGGAAAATGTATATGATATTCATACTTTGCTAGAGTTTCTTAGTTGCCTGCTGAATCCGATGATAGAGAGAGTAGAGAAGCGGCTAGCAGGTTGGCAAAAGAGGTACTTATCGAAAACGATAAGGGGCAAGGAAGTATTGATCAAAAGCACTCTGTCCTGCATTCCTACATATTTCATGTCACTTTTGCAATCCCCTGGCAAAGTGACTGAAACGTCTTGAAAGACTTCAGCGTAACTTTTTATGGGACACAGCGGAAGGAATTTTCTTTTTTTGGGAAATTGGTAATGTTGTATTCCTCAGCATTTAGGATATGCTGGCCACCGTCAAAAGAACAAAAAGTAGTAACAAGAAAGAAAATACTTGCAGAGAGCCTAAAAAATCTACAAGGTCTATTCCCTCTACATTTTTCTGTTTACACCAAAAGTAAAAAGATACAATACAATTCCATTTAACTAAGTGGGTGGAATTGGACCTATCTTCTAAACTTCTGCTATTCCTCTCCTTCCACACTGTCCACCAGATGCAAAGTGGAATTATTCTCCACCATTTCTTCTGACTCTTGCTTCTTCCTCTTCTAACTCAACAAATCTGCAGTATGCTCTGGCATGGTCCATATTGTATTTGTAAGACTAAAGAATAGTGACCATAGTTGTGATGCAAAACTGCAGTGCAAAAAAGATAAATGTTGGTCATTACAGCGGAAGGAGTTCGGAAGTATCATTTAGTAAATTGGAGAGTTGTCACATCTCCAAAGGAATGGTGGGGAGGTCTCGGAGTGAAAAACCTCAAGGTGTTCACTAATGTTGTGCTAGGGAAGTGGATATGGAGATTTGGAGTGGAGGGGGTGGTAGCTGAAAAGTATGGTATCATGAAAGGTGGATGGAGGACCAAAAATATTACAACTCCGTTTGGGTGTGGATTATGGAGGAGTATTATGAAGGGGTGGGAGGATTTCGGTGGTCATATTTCTTTTAAGATTGGGGATGAAACCAAGATTAACACGTAAGTGGTGCGGGGAGAGCAAATTGAGGGAAGTCTTCCCCAACTTATATCGAGTGTCTTGCCAAAGAGAGATGACAGTCCATCAGATTCGTAGGTCACACGAGGGGGTAATTCATTGGGATTTGAGATTCAGAAGGAACCTTCAGGACGGGGAGATGGAAGAATTTCTATCAATAAAAGGCCGGAATGGTGGGAAGGAGACCTTCCCTACTTCACTGGAAAGGGGGAAATCGCCGTTTCACAACCGCTCCTCTTCAACCAGTGAAGTGGCTTTCCGCTCCTTTATAAGTAGGGGTGGGCATAGTTTGGGCCAACCCGAAATCCGAATTTTTTGGATATATGGTTTGGATTTTTAGATTATGGATTGGACTTCGGATATTATTTTTAAATTTTTGGATATCGGATTTTCGAATATCCGAAAATTTGAAATTTCTATACCTTGTATTTAGCCTTACCCATATTTTATGTGCCCAATACTAATTAGGCCTAAGGTCTAGTATAATATTAAGTCCAACATAGAATTTTCTACTAAATTAAATATAATATAGCTTGCAAAGTTGGAGTTTACTTCACTACTTTAAGAATAAGGCAACTTCCATTGAAACAAAGAAAATAATGTAGAACTGAACTATGTGACTTGATACCGTTTGGTTTAGTGGTAACAATTCTTTGCTGATTCACATATTTGGTTTCACATTATGCTAAGACCTGTAACTTGTAACCGGGGAACATGAATTTCGTTCCTAATATGCCGCCTTAAAGGCTCAAGCAAAATCGAAAATCCCAAATATCTAAACCGATTAATCCAAAACCGAACTTAAAAATTACAATCAAATCCGAGCTTATTTGGATTGGATTTGGATTATAATTTCTTCAATCTAAAAATCAAAAATCCAAATCGAAATTTTCATATCTAATCCGACGGCCCGAACGCCCATCCCTATCTACAACTACCTTTCACCCAACATGATCACGAACGAAGACAGAGAATTACAATGGTAGGAGGAAGAAACGAACCAACCCACTTGTCCTCTTCGTAAGAAGAAAGAAAGAGAATGGTGGCTCCTTTTGCCCGGGGGACATCATCGGAGAACAATGTCAGGGACAAGGTGAGAACCTTCCGTTGGTTATGCCCTTTTAAGTGTCGGTTCTTCCATATATGGAGATAGATCCACATAGAGATCTATATCTTTCTATTGATAAATGGATATTGATCTGACTAAGATATTGTATGGGCTGGATAATTCAGCCAACATCTCTGATGCATGGAGTTGGCGGGCGAGTGGAAACGGGTTGTTTACTGTCAGATCTTATTACAAGTGTTTTTTGGTGAGAGAGGAATGTACTTTCCCTTGTGATTCCATTTGGATTCCTAGAGCACCGAGGAAGGTGCGTTTCTTTGTATGGTTGGCGGCAAGCGGAGAATCTAAGAAAGAAAATAATCACCTACGTGAGTTGGTGTTCATGTGCAAGGGTTCAGGCGAAAAATGTAGATCACCTTCTATTGCATTGCAAAGTGGCTAATAGGTTATGGGGGGTGGCTCTTAATTTGTTTGGGATGCAATGGGCGATGCCGGGCCCAGTGAAGGAGGCTTTGCAAAGCTGGACTCATAGGATGGGGAAGAGAAGACCAAGGGAATGGAGTGTTGCCTCCTTAGCAATCATATGGGTTATTTGGAAAGAGAGAAATCGGAGGGTTTTTGAAGGGGTGGAACAAGATTTTGTAAAAATGCAAAGTAGTATGTTGTCTCTAGTTTCGTTTTGGTGTACTTATGAGGTCCCTATTTGTATAGAGGGTTGGATCTCTTTTGTTGAGAACCATATTTCTGTGTAGGTTCTCTTCTTTTAATAAACACCTTGTACACGGGATTCCCACAATTGTTAATAAAATTATTTACCTTATCAAAAAAATTAAGTGGGAAGTATTTTTGTAATTTGTAGTGTTTATATTAAGCACTCATTTGGTACTGCGTTTTATGAGTAAAAGATTAAAAGAAACTTAAATCCATGGGCAAGCTACATTGGTTGTTGAATAATATGCCATGGTTGCATCTCCTGCAGCTGATGAATTACTGTTATGGATTATAAAAATATTTTCTTTTCTTTTTTCTGAGTGGATATTAAAAAAACAGTGTGGACTCTAGGTAAGAATCGAAGGGCCTGTGCAAAAGGTTTCAGATAAAGAATCTGAGCAATATTTTCACAGTCGTCCTCGAGGAAGTCAGATTGGTGCCATAGTTAGCCAGCAGGTTCGCCAGTTTCTTAATCGAATTCTTGAAATTGTTTCTTTAACTTTGTTTTTTCTATAACTTTATTTTATTTGCCCATATAATGTGCAAACATTTGGCTCTTGCTTTTTCGTAGAGCACAGTTATTCCGGGAAGGCACGTCCTCCTTGACGAATACAAACAGTTGGAGACAAAATACTCTGATGGGTTAGTGTCTAGTCTAACTAATCAACTGCCAAATGCTATGATGTTTCTGTATCTGCACCATTCAAAACATGGTTTCTCCTCTTCTCCTAATTTTACTCAAATTTATCTCCTGTTATCCGTTACCATACTTTAGGAAATATGTGATATATATTAAATTTCCTCCCCAATTCACAACTTTGAAAGTAAACTTGAGGAATAATTTTTGTGAAACTGCCTATATAGGAAATGAGGTACAACTACTACTCCATGAAAAAAATTCATATAGAGGAATGGAACTTTGGAAGTGGGAATCAGAACTAAGAAAAACTAAGTTGAGTGCTCATACGCTTTTATAGATTTAAAAGTTCCCCTATTCTGCATCCGGAGATAATTGAATATTGAATCCTAAATATTTCTTAACTTCCCAGTTGCGATGTAAGGTTTTTCCCTTACAATTTCTTCATCTCAACTGCAGATAAATCTTTTTGTTTGCAGCGGTAAGTAGAAATGCATGTGTCTATGGTAGGCTGTCAATTGATTCTTTTATCTTTGCCTGCCTCAGCTTAGACGCAGCTCGAATTAGATTTCATCAGTTGGTCCAACCAAAGCTCAGCCTTGACAATGCTAATTTAATATTGTTAAACTGTCAGGATCAATGACATTTATCTGAAAATTGTAGATCAATAAATCGATGTGTCAAGTGAATTGTAATGACATTCAATTTGAAAATCGTAGATCAATAGATTGATAGTGAAAGGAGAGTAAAAGAACCAGAGAGCAGTACCAATATTTTTTTTTCATTTTGACGTATAGCTGTGAACAACTTGAACCCCAGCCTAATAAAGCTCAGACTAGGCTTTTTCTGAGGTCTGACTTCAAATTTAAACGTAGGCTCTGCTTCAGAAATGGTGCTTAATAAGCTCAGTTCAATTGTTCAGTTCCTATTCTGGCGTATGTGCTATTATGTATTTCAGTATTTTCATGTTCATATATAATGAAAACCAACTAATTCTGTCTCCTATAATCTGATAAAAGAAAAATCTGTCTCCTATAATGTAACCATTTTAGTAGTTTGTCATTTCTTTTCCCCCATTCATGCTTGTAAATTTCACTCCCATATCCTTGTAAAGACTTGAGAACCTATTTTGTCTCATCTGCAGAAGTGTGATTCCCAAACCAAAGCACTGGGGAGGCTACCGGCTTAAACCTGAAATGTTTGAATTTTGGCAAGGACAGAAATCTCGCTTGCATGACAGGTATTGACTACAGGATGTCTCGTCCGAAGACTTCCATATTATGCTAGGGATGTATCCAACTCAGAGAAGAAATAAAGTATTAGCTGATTTCTTTTGTTATTTGTAAGAGAAATCTTAGGGATGCAATTTTCTAGGTAGCTCATCATTTAGAAGAGGAATGTGATATAGAACTATAATAATGGAGTGGAAAAGAGATATGGAATGCTTAGCAATATACTAAAACAATTTAGGTAATCTGAATGAATAACATAGAATAGATTTGGGAGAATTTAATTATCTGGGACCTGGGGAACTTCAGCAGTTCATATACTGAACGCTCCGTGGTGAACGAATTTCCAACTTATCACCCGACATAGGTAAATGGTATCTTAAAATTCTCATATGTTAGGTCTGTGAATACTCTCTTAAGATTTAAGACCACAAGTACCCAAGACTGTGTTTCCATTTGAACTGCACTTTGGTGAGATTTTCCCACTGACTTCAGCATGTCTGCCTCTTTAAAACTTTAGGTTGCTCTTCTTTCCAATATAATTTACAGCTAAATTCAATTTATACTAATGTAGGTTGCGGTATATCCCGGGAACAGTTGATGGAAAGACATTGTGGAGGATTGAGCGATTGGCTCCATGACTTGTGTTCAGGGCATCCTCATTATGAGGATGTCAATTGTTGTTCTTTCTTTAGGTTTCCCTTTCCCTTTCTCTTCTTTCCGCATATTTGATCATGTGCATGTATATTAACGGAGTCGAGGCAACTGCCCAGACTCCGATAATAATTAGTTGTATTTCTCATCTTGACAGAATCTTAGGGATAGATTTTAAGTATCATAGACCTGCAGTTTAAGATCTTTTATACGGCCAATGTGGCTTAAACCATTAAAATAGATTAATTAACATTTTTATCAGATTACTGAGTTGATGTTTATAATAGAGGTTTACCTGTACTTTACACTGTAAGTGACATGATTCCGTATATCTTTTACACTGTCAATCATAGAACTTACCGTATCCTCGTATCTGTTTTTTCTTCTTCTTTTTTCAACTTATTGCCGTTATATGTATATAATTGCGTTTCTCATTTGATATTTTAGAAGATCAAAAAGCTATGCAACGTCAATTTGTGAGTAGTGCAGTCATAAATTTGGCCAATACTTTAAATTTCGCAACATTATTTCTGTGTTTATGTAATTAACCATTGTTGTTCTTGTTTTCCACTGAGCTTTTGAGTTGTAAACAAGAAAAAACTCCGTAGCATAGCCATATATCAAGAATATAGAATCGTCGTGCAAGCGATTACGATGTTAAGTCATTTTTCACGACGTAAATTCGACACTTTAAAGCAGATATTTAGCTAATTAAGTAAGACGTAAAATTTTCTAGAGTTACTTTCATCAATTTAATTACTCCCTAAATTACGATAATGATATTTCAAAAAATTGTGTGTCCAGTCAAATGACGTCAAGTATGCAGATCATTTTCCAAAATAAGAGTCAGAGAATTGTACTAATAAATTAAATAGGAAGTGTTAATTAACGTATAAAACGTAGAGATTTGGAAATATCACACAATACAAATAATCAAATGCCTTGGTATTTTCCTTATAAATTAAAGATTATAAATTTGCTTCTCTTAAAGATAATGCAACGTGACAATTGTTATTTTTTTCGAAAGTGTGTAGTTTGTGATCGATTATTCCAGTACACTCCAGAGAGTGTAAAAGGAATGTGTTGTTGAGCTCAAAAGACTCACTGTCACTTAAGCGCAGTTAAGCCAAAAACATGGAGAGCAGGGAGGAGATATCATATGTGATCCAGCAAGAAGCTATAGAAATTGATCACATGTTGATGGGTCCTCTTGGTTTTACTGTGGATCAGCTCATGGTTTTGGCTGGCTTGAGTGTTGCCTCTGCAATTGGAGAGGTAAGTGCTCACATAGCATACTGGTAAAAAAAAAAAAAAAAATAAAGGCCCGGCGCACTAAGCTCCCTCATTTGATGTCAATTTCTTCTTCAAATAACCCTCTCACACACAAATGAATTTAAATCATTGCTTCTATAAGACAAGGCACACACATGCTTTTCATTCAATTAGGTGATAAATGGATACGAGTGGAACCAGCAGTGCACACATGAGAAAGCAGCTGTCATTATATCAGTAGACATACCTTCCGGATGGCATGTGGAAGAGGAAGACATTTGCGGTGAAGGTATTGAACCTGATATGCTGGTATGCAGTTGTTAAGTACTCAAATTCTATTGTTATCATGTATTTGTCTCGTTGATAACTCTGATTTTCCTTTGAGAATCAAGCGAAATACCTAAAGAAAACTTTGGACATGCACTGTGTAGGTCTCTTTGACAGCTCCAAAATTGTGTGCCAAAATGTTTCGTGTCCCACATCATTTCTTAGGTGGAAGATTTGTTCCACGATCCATCATAGACAAATTCAAGCTAAAACTTCCATCATATCCCGGCACTTCCATGTGTGTTCGAATTGGAAATCTTCCACAAACCAACTTATCAGCACAGAAAGGAATATTTGCAGCTTCTGTATCTCTTGAGGTGGAGGAAGACCCTATTGATCAGGTTGAGTTTGTAGAAAAAGCAGCGACTTAACGTCTAATTATATCTGGATCTTTGACTCTCTTGTGGTAATTTTGTCGCAAGTTTGTCACATAAGCCAGAAAAGTATGCACACTTCTTTTCATAAAAAAAATGCAGTATATTTATATTTGTGGCAGTAAAGCCCCATTTTGATTGCAGTTTCAAAAGTGGTTTGGTGATGCATTGGCAGCTGGCATCAAAGAACCGCATTATATGGTCCTATCAACAGCTGGTAAAGATGCAAAACCGCAAGTCTTTCTAGCTTCAATTTTCTCGTCTTTACGTGGTCTGCAAGTTAATAAAACAGTGACTGTTTGCCTGATGCTGAGTATGTGGTATTTCCTCTTCGCAGTTCATCGCGAATGATATCATTGGAAAGAGTAAACAAAGATGGTTTTGTCTGGTGAGCTCCATAACTATTGCTGAAGTATATATAGTCTAGTTAATGACATCCTTCTTGTTTCTGCAGGCACACCAACTATCGGAGTCGAAAGGCTCGTGAAATTTCTGAAAACCCTCATGCATCACTTCTCTTTTACTGGGGTCCTTTGAAGTGCCAGGTTAAAAACAATTCCACCTTTAGCACTTCCTGCATTTTGGGAGAGCACTTACATCTAGTGACATTGTGTTATATTGGCATGACTATTAACAATTTAGCATAGATGAAAGTGTCAAGTGAGCTATAAAAATCCTGTTCTGAATAAGCATTCAATTACTTAAGAGTGATCTGCAGGATTGTGTTAGGGTAGATGAGTCGCTGAAGAGATGCATTTAGCCTTTGTGAACTACTATCTATGCACAATTAGAAATCTGCTGTTTACTTGTTCCCTTGTTACATTTCAAGGTTCAGGTTCCCTATGATAAAATTAAGATGTAAAGACAGACAGAAAGAGGAAGTATCATGATTATTGTGCGGACTCCCTTAAAACCTCAAATAAACATTTTCTTTATCATTATTGCATTCAATCTTTGAGATATAATTAAATAACTGACTACATAATGCACTTACGTTTAGATAATTCTTCTTTCTGTGCTTCATTATGAATTCATTTGTAGGTAAGAGTTGAGGGATCTGTGGAGCAAGTTTCTGATGAGGAATCTGATCGATACTTCTCCAGTCTTCCTCGAGATACCCAGATTAGACCAATATTTAGCAAGCAGGTTTGTCTAGTATTTTCAGCCACAGATTTTCTAGATTCCGATATTTTTATGTTTCTCTATACGTGCATCAACAGCTAGTTTTCAATCTCTTCCTCAAGTTCAGAGCACACCGATTCATGGACGAGAGGTTCTCCATTAACAGTACAAAGAATTAGAGGAGAAGTACCATGACAGGTCAGTAATTTCACATGTTGTTGACATTGTTTCTTTGCTTGTCCTAATCTATAACTAGCTCGCTCTGGTTTCAATTTTCCATCTATGCCTACTGGAAGTATTCTGTTGATTGGGGTACTGTTAAAAATGTATCAGTTATGTGATTTCTATCCCATGCCTAGAATTAGTGGATATCCTTTTGGCATTTACAATATCTAGATAAAATTCTTCAAAAGCTGCAATCTTCTCCTTGTTCG
Organism: Anisodus tanguticus; assembly: GCA_034509755.1. NCBI lineage: Eukaryota > Viridiplantae > Streptophyta > Magnoliopsida > Solanales > Solanaceae > Anisodus > Anisodus tanguticus. The sequence continues at coordinate 9,240,535 of CM067554.1, read as the reverse complement.
AGCATGTAAAGACATACCTTTTGTCTATACATTCTTGGAAAAATGTCTGAACAAGACTTGTTGATCACAACCTGCTAATCATACTTTCCTTTTCATTTCTCAAAAGAAAAAAAGTTTGTGGTTGTCTAGATTCAAGTGAACCTCAAAGCAACCTTTTTTCCCTAACATGCAGGACTTCAATACCAAGACCCAAACACTGGGTGGCTATAGGCTTATTCCAGATTTTTTTTTGAGTTTTGGCAGGGAGAGGAATCTCAAGTGCACCTCAAGTATGTCCAGAACCATCTTTATTTTATTTCATCATGATAGATCCTATGGTGCCTATCAAATTGATCTCTGTTTAAATTCAATTAATCTGGAATCTGTACTAAAATTGATTGGGTTCAACAGAAATATCACCACTTTTTGGGGTCATGAATGGGAGAACACTTTGACGTACCTCTTTTAGGTGTTTGATAAATGGCATTGGATTGGGTACTTGTAGATTTATTTTAAAAACTAGTCAGAAACCTCTGTCCACAGAGTTGAAAGAGCAGATCTCCAGCATCAGGATTATAAAAAGAGAAGACAATCATACGTGTAAATGGGACAATCCTTTACCAGTAAAAGTTTCCCTGTAGTATCTCCTACCAACTTGACGGAACCAGTTTCATTCAAATAAAAAACTAAAATTATTTTTCAACAGATCTACCTTGATAAGTTGAGCTGGAATAATTCCTTGTATTAATTGTTGTTGACTTATGCATTTAAGCCTGCTGTCATTAACAGATTGCGGAGGAGATTGATGGAAGGAGTATGGATTATTCATAGATTGGTCCCACAATTAGCAGAATCAGCATCTTCATTATGACTTGCCATCTCTTTGAACTAAGCAAATATGGATCAGTGCATGACAGGAGGATAGGAATTAGGTCTTTTCTTTTCCTGTTTCCCCCTTCTGAATCACCTTTTCTTGGGTAGGATGTTGCACTTGGAGGTGATATTTCTGGTAAAAAATCGTGATCTCTTTGTAAATATCTCCATGCTGATTTGCATAGTATATCCCTTGTACTTCAAATTTGGCTCCCTACGTCTAGTTCCTCCCGACATTTTTTAGATGATGCGAACTTCAAGTGAAATGGACAATTGTTCAGGGAAGAAATGGAAAATATCTCTACCTTCTTTAGCCCACCTCCTTGGTTGTGCCTCATTTCTGCTGTCATTAACCATTCTAGTACGTTCAATATTACTTTCATGAGTCCAATTGACGGGATAGGTCATCACTTCAATAGACAGTTAAGTAGGCTTTTGACCATAGAAACCAAAAAAAGATTCATTTTTTTGGAATATTTGAAGTTGTAGTTGTGTTGTGTTTGGCTATAGTTTTTGCAAATAACATTTCGTTGTTGAAATGTAATTTTTTCAACAAGGTTTTGATTGTTTTTCAAATGTAAATACAATTTCAAGTTGTATTTAAAAATTTTATGGCCAGACAGACAGTCTTTTTTAAAAAAAAAAAATGAAAAAAGTGAATAATTCTTATGGCCAAACAAGAAGCAAAACATCGACTAATTGAAAAGGATTTGCAATGATCCAAATTCAGCTGAGCTATTAGTTGTTCAAAAACTGTTAAATAAGAAGGTAATTTGGGGCCTGTGGATGAATCTTCCGTCTAACTGAATGAGTTTATTAGAGTTTCTAATAAGTCGGCTGGAATACTGTAGATGGAGGTAGCCCAAAATTGACCTGCAAATTGGATGTTAAATTTACCGAACGAATCAAAATGGATAATTTGTGGGCATGCAGGTGAATCAGAGAATAATAGCCCTGAATTTATTAAACAACTCAATTTTGCGAAAAAGCATTTGAATCCTTTCAAGAATCACTATTAACCGAAAAGATAACGAAAAATGTACATTTGGCTTAGTGTTGATGCAACGAGAACGTTGCATTCAACTATGTCTAGTTTGTGAAGGCTGTTATCTTCAATATTCAATTCTTATCCAGAAAGAGCACGTCAGGACATCAAATGAATTGGGTTGTTGCCAGCAACTTCCAAGTACCATGACTTCCATGCTTGCACATAATGTGCAAAGAGATCTTTCAGTGCTGAAACATAACAAAGAAACCAACTTGCCCGTAAGCTCAAGAACATCAAATAAGCCAAGATAACAAGAATAATTTGTCTCTACTACTTAATAATATGTCGCACAGATAAGAATGTGATAAACTGGAAACCATTATTTGTCTGAGCCAAGATTTGTCTGAACCAGTCAGCAGAGTAATTTGAGACTAAACCAGATAAGATAATATAACTGAATTGATGTTTGAGTGCACTATAAAAAATGTTTAAACATAATAATGCAAATACCCCTGGTAAATCACATAAACAAGGACCTATACAGTATACACCCTGTTTCTCATAGTAACTTCAGAACTATTAGATGTGGCATTCATAGAAAAGGGAAGGACATTCAGCATCCAAAATAAAAATGGCATTACAGGGTTTAGTTCAGGAAAATTATAAAAGCTTCTTAACAAGAGTAGACCGTAGATCAGTAGACACTACTACTCATTTCTAATTTGGTCTGCCTTCTGACATTTGAAATCTTCTGAATGATAATCAATTAAATCAGCATAAACTTGAGATGTTCAAATTTCAAGCAAAACGAAAATCATATACCTTGGTTATGATATTGAGGACGGTAACTAGAGGCTAGACTTTCCCAGTCATGAACCCGTTTCATTCTATCAGTCTCAGAAACTTCAGCCTGAGACACGGTTGGAGGAGCAAATGGACCAAAGTGATAACTCTTTTTGCTTGCTGTTAAACCAGGCTCCTGTTTAGGAATGTGAACATCGTTTTCCAGGTTCTCACATTTCACTTCAGTTAGCAATTGTTTCCTAGTTGCTTCATCTGAAATACCATCCATAGTTAGAGCCACTCTGCTCCTCTTGATAGTTGTATTTGTAAGCTCAGTCCCAAATACCCTCTTCTTGGACTCGTTAGCACAGAGAGCATCAACTGACTTATCTTCTGATCTTTCTCTCAGCCCCAACCATCTAAAAGCCGGTTTCCTTGTCTCTGGGTGATGGGTCTACTAGTTATGCAAACGGCAATATTAGTAACTAGAATTTCTTATACTAAACTTTACCTAGATAAGAGTCGAATTTTCAGTTTTATGCTCAAATATTTATTCTTTCTGGTGAATAAATAGTTTAGGATAATCACCTTCTCAATAAATTTCATCGAAGACAAAACATTTGCTATATCATACAGCCTCCTAACTTTAGCTGCATAGATAAGAAAAAAACAGCGTTACTTGAAGGAGCATAGATAGTCTTAAAAGAAACCAACAGTCTGTGCATCTACATTAGTAGTTCAAATTAATATTAGCAAGAAGAAAAGGTGTGGAATTTACTTCTTGTCATCGCAGGAGGCCTTCCATCTCCTAACAATATCTTTGCTGCCTCATCAAGGCAAATCATATCAACCTGAAGAGAATCACCACAAAGAATTAGGATCTGTAGAAAGCTAATTGAGAAACAAGTTATCCATAGTTGAAAGTTCTTGCTTACATGGGTGCAGAGGAAGAGCTTGACAAAATTCTGTGTAAGTAGTCCCAATGATTTTTCTCTCCTATTTTCTGCTAAACATACCCAATCTCTCAGAAAATAATCCCTAAAAAACTGTATTTTTTATATCAAAGCAATTGAATGGCATTTAAAAATACCACTTAAAAGATGTAAAAAAAAAACATACCAGATTTGCAAGGCCCTGCAGAGTTGAAACCAGAATTAGGGTTTAATTTATCGGTCTGACTCGAATAGATTGTGTTGGAATCTCTATCATCCTCATCCTCATCTGAACCCTGAGGTTATATGGAGAAAAAAGAAGGGAACTTTATCATCTCCTTAACTAAACCAAGCAATGTTTGAAAATGAGAGCCGTCAATAACTTACCTTGACAGAGCTAGATCCATCAAATCCACTACCATTCTCCTTTAGACCCTCTTCCTATCCGATAATCATTGATATAAACAAAAACTTAGCAAGCCAAGAAAAAAAAATGGCGCTGCATTAAAGCAAGATAAAAGTTTAAACTTTAAGCTAGTGTGTTTACCTTCAACTGTTGCAAAGTCCTCGGAATTGCTCCGAACCCTTTCCACGAATACCTATTCTTAGCCTTCCTTGCAAGAACCTAAATTAACAAAAACCCAGAGCTATAAGATTTAAAGGTAAAAAGAAAATTGAATCTTTTCATTCAAAATCGAAAATTGCAACAAGTTCTAATTAATAGATCTTACACCAATGCTTTCCAGTACATTCACAATATCATAGATCCGCCGTCTTTCAACCCCTACATAAGTCCCCAAACAAACCCATAATTAAATACCAAGCAAAATCAGAACTGGAAAAAAAGAAGTAAGGATTATATCAGTACCTAATCTCCGAGCAGCATCATCAAGTCCTATAGTTTCCACATCTTCCCGATTGTACAAGCTCAAGAAACTGCACCCAAAAAAAAAACATTAAAAAATCAGCAAATCTTTAGGTTTATACTTAAAATCAAATTTAAATGAGAAAGTACATACTTAGAACATAGGAGACCGAGAGATTTCTGTTTGCGACAATAAGCAGATCTAGAATCTTTCGAAGGATCTGATGCTAAGGCCATACTTATTTTTTTTCTTCGACAAAGCAAATTCAACTGTGTGTCTGCGTGTATAGCCAAGTTGTTTAGGAGTAAAAAGGAGAGAATTATTGTTGTGTTATATGGAGAAAGGGGTGGCTAATTGAGCCGTTAAGCAAGGGTTTGTTGACTTTGGCGGGGTGGAAATAAGCCATTGGAGGGTTTTTGAAAGTTTGAATTTCAGATTCCACAGCGGGAATTTTATTTCTTTTCTCTAGACTATATGGAGACGGTTTTAACCTTGCTGTTGCTTCTGTGGGCCGCGCGCTTATACGAGGTTATATTTGGAAATTCGTTGGGAACAGGGGGAAAATGGGGAATCTTATGATGAACACATGCATTACCCGGAAGCTTCTATGAAGAAGGCGGTGCAAAGGAGGCTCGAGGGCTTGTTAAGGAAGATGGCAAGGGCCGATGAAGGGGGGAAAACGAGCGAAAGATAGAAGAAAATATCATAGACAAAAACCTGATAAATAAAAGAAAAAACTATAAGTGAGTGGGCCCTACCCAACCTCCCTACCCTCCGGTTATTCTAAGCGCAAGAAGGCATATGCCAAGGACAAACTTCCCGACAAAGCAATGAAGGTTTCGCGCCCCTTTTTGCATATTGAAAGGAAGCGTAGAGAAGCGTGACCAATGGGTCTTCTACTGCTCTGAAATGAAACCGGTATGATGGAATAGACACCGCTTCGGATCCTGCTCCGGCCTTTTGATAGTCGATAAAGCTACTGCTAAGGCTATGAATACGTCTACATATCATTCTCTTAGGACATGACTCATGGACAAAGCAAAGACAACCTATCTTGCTACTACGAGTGCCTACTCAATAGCCGATTCTTTTCAAGCCTTAGAGAATCCGACTAAAAAGCCTAAATTAGTGAATTCACCTCCCTCTGAAACCAACTATTTTGCAATGAGTGAAAGGCTATCAGTGCTTCAAGAGTTGTCAACTCAGCTTTTTTTTATGTCATCTATAATCACGTGGTTAGATTTGCTTTTTTTTGCGTTGTTTGTTACAGTGATATTTTAAAAGGGCTACCATATTGAGTTCAGTATTCTATTATATTCTATTCTATTGAGGAAAAACAAAAAAGGTTGTTTAGGAGCCAAAGCACTGGAATTTTGATTAGTTTAGGTCACAAAATGAGTGCAAATGTCTAGACACATTCGAAGGGATGATGTGATGAACGACTTAATGCGAGCGTGCGTGACTTTAAATAATTATGTCCACATCGCGTATTGGACGTTTTCCATCTCAAAAATGATAGGGATGTGGTTCTTGATGTTGGAGACTATGGCTGGCCAGTGGGCCAGGTCGGCCCGATCCCGACATTTAAGAAAAAATAAAAAAATTACGGTATCGAGATTCGAACCGGGATGGGACATGGTCTCGTCCCAACCCATCCCGGCCCGCCCCAGTCCTGCCATGCCCGACCCGATCCCGCCCTAAACCCCCTCTTTGCACAAATAATTATTGCACCAATGACCATTTTACATTTTGGCCGTTGTGCAACATCCATTTTTGGCCTCCCCAAACCCCCTTACCCCCTTAATATTTATTTTTAACCCATAAGTTATTATATTTACACTTTAATCTAATTTTCCAACTATAAATACCTCATTTTCTCTTCATCTTTCTCACAAATCTTTCTACAATCTCTCAATCTATCTCTATACGAGTCTACATTGTCTACTAAATATTGAATTTTATTTATTCATTTGGGAGTGAAGTTGGCAACTAGCTTGAGAATCTTTCATCGAGCAACGTTTCAATTTTCAACCTCTCTATTACACGTTGGCGTTTGGTACATTAGTTTATTCATTAAATTATTATTGTCTGTTTATTTTATTTAGCGCACTTAATTTCATTTACTTTAACTATTTATTAGTATAATTATAATGGAATGATTTAAACGTATGCTTACGGGTAAGGGTCAGGCTTCTTCTAGTAGGGGCAACAAGGGCAATGGTACTTCTTCTAGTCATCTTATTTCTAGACAGAATCTTATTCTTACACATGATGATTTTGTTGATACTGAACATTTTTCTACAATACCATTAGATTTAAACGAGGAGCTATTTTCTAGAACTCAAGAAGACTTTAATTTAGACGATGATACACCCACTAATGTAGATGACAACACACCCACTAGTGCACCTTCAACTGAAATGTCTCCTATTTCCCCTAGTATGAGACGAGGTCCAGCAAAACGACCATTAAAATCAGATGCATGGATATTTTTTATAGGGACGTAGAAAATCAAGTAGATAGATGTAAAATTTGTAAAAATATTTTAAAATTTAAAACTGGAAAAGGTCACGGTGGGACGGGGGGGTTTAATGAGACACGTAGCAAGGGCTCATCCAGCTAGGTATGCCCAATATGAGGCTTCAAAATCGGGTGCGCAAACGCCTGCTCCATCGGGACAAGGTTCACATATTGTCCCGGACCAAGTATAGGGTCAAATTAACCCCACGACGGGGGGAATTGTAGGCCCTAATTACAATAAACATAGAGATAGGGAAACAATAGCAAAATTAATTGATGTGGAGGGTTTGCCTTTTTCATTTCCTTCATCTCATGGTTTTATTCATTACATTAGAGAAATGTATAATTATGCTTTTAACGATTTTTCTAGATCAACTGTTAAGAGAGATGTATTTAGATTTGCACATGAATATCAACAGTAGTTACGTTATTCATTATATCATTTTAATGGCAAAGTGGCTATCACTTCTGATATAGGCCGTAGTACTAATGGCCATGATTATTTAACGGTAACTTGTTATTGAATAGATTATGAATGGTCTATGCAAAAACGTATCTTAGCGTATAGATATATAGATGATATGCACACCGGTACTTTTATTGTAGAAAATATTTATCAAGTGTGTGATTATTACGGAATAACTGATAAAATTATGACTATCACATTAGATAACGCTTCTTCTAACAATTATGTTATAAAAATTTTAAAAATAGTTTAACTCCATCTTTTCCAGATCATTTTCATATAAAATGTGTGTGTCATATGTTGACACCCAATTTTGTCCCATCTTTTATGATTTTTATTCGTAATTTTTAATATTTTGACGCTTTTAAAATAATTTAAAATATAGGCATATATGTGTGTATCTTCGTATTATTATTATTATTCGCATATTTTATATCATTTGCATTTTATAATAATCATAAGTTATCCGAAAATTCTATGTTATTTTATTCTCGCAAAATTGCACCGCATTTCCCTTTTATTAAGCATTAAACATTTCACAAATATTATATTTTTATTATTATCACATTGGTATGTTATTTTAAATAATTCACATCTTTTACAAAAAATATATTTTAATGTTAAACTCCTTTTTATTTTAACCAACTCCCCATTTTTCATTTTTTCAACCCAATGCAATTTCTACCCAACCTAAACTAAAACCCATTTTTTCGTCCAAGCCCAATCCCCAAATTAAATTCCCACAAGCCCAATCCCAAAATAAATTCCCAATTAAATACCCATTTCCCCCAAGCCAATTCTCATTCCCTTATAAATCCAACCCAATCGCCGGCCCAGCCAACCCAGCCCACCACTTCGTCCAAACCGGCCCACACCCAAATACACATCCCCCTTAATTCCCTTCAAACCCCCCAAATTCCCAAGCCCAACCGGACCAGCCCACCACATCGTCCAACCCGACCCAGCCCAATTCGCATACCCATTCCCCCATTTTTAATCCCCCAAACCAAACAAAACCCCAAAAATCAGAAAATTAAAAAAAAAACCCAAAAACCCTAACCCCCCCCCCCCTCACAAATCGCCGCTGCCCCCGTACCCCCCATCCGACCGGTCACCTCGCCCACTGCCACCACCCACTCCCTGCCACCAACCCTGACACCACCACACCCCTCCCGTCACTTCGACCCACGTCCCTACCCCCTAAAATCCGCTTCCAAAATTCAGAAATCTTTACCTTTAATTCGAATTTCAAACTCGTTCTTGGGGGGGAAATTCACCTATAAATACCCCATGTTGTTCTTCATTTTGGGGGAAGATTTTCGGGGGAGAAAAAATAGATTTTCAGAAGGATTTTCGGAAGATTATTCCATATATACATAAATATTTTGTTGTGTTCTTGAGTTTAAAGCATTTTGGCTTCTTTGTTGTTCAAGAATCAAGTCCGAAAAGGTTTGTCATCCCCTTTGATTCTCTCGATTTTTCTTCACCGATTTCGGGTCGGGTCGACCGGTTCGGGTAACATTTTCGAATTCTTGCATTTCGTATTTATGTATGTGGGTTATCCGAATTTGGTGTTAAGATTTGATTTGGATCATTGATTTTCGGGTCGAAGTTATTCTTGACCGGGTCGGGTCGACCCGATTTAAATTTCCAATTTTCTTACATTGTCTTGTTGTTATCATTGGTTATCCGAAATTGATGAAATTATTTGATTCCGGTTGAAACTCCAATTCGGGTCGGGTCATCGACTGGTCGGGTCGACCCGATTTGAACATTTTCGAATTCTTGCATTTCATATTCTTGTTATTGGTTATCCGAATTTGGTGTTGAAATTTGATTCGGACGGAAACATCGACTTCGGTCGGTCGACCCGGTTTGGGTAATATTTTTCGAGAATTCTTGCATTTTCATATTCATGTATGTTGGTTATCCGAATTTGGTGAACATTTGATTTCGGATTCGATACCGATTCGGGTCGGGTCAACATCGACCGGGTCGGGTCGATCCGATTTGGGTTTTCCAAATTTTCTTGCATTTCATATTCTTGTTATTGGTTATCCGAATTTGGTGTTAAAAGGTGATTCGGGTTTGGATCATCGATTCGGGTCGGGTCATCGACCCCAGGTCGGGTCATCGACCCCATCCGGATATTTCCGAATTTTAGAACTTGGGTCGGATACTTAAATTGCTCTTTGCTCGTTGCTTTTCTTGTTTTATTGTTTTATTAATATTGCACGGCCGATGAAATTAAATTCGAGGCCGCGCTCTGTTTCTCTGTTTTTCGGTTCATTGTTTTAAGTATCCGTGCAACGGATATTTCTTGTTTTATCTTGTTTTTAAACTAAACGTCACGTCTTTTCGGAAATTACCTCTCTGTTATCGCATCGCTATCGCTATCGCTACCGCCATCGCTCGCTCGCGCTCGCTATCGCTATCGCTATCGCTATCGTATCATCGCTATCTTATCGATCGCTTATCTTGCATCGCTTTAAACATCCATGCAATGAGATATTTAATGTTTTATTGTTTTAAACTAAACACCGCGTCTTTTCGGAATTTGTCTCTCGTTTTTCTCTTTTCGATTATCGCCTCCTCGCTTCTTGTTTGTCGCCTTGTTTTAAAATTTTGCTGATTTGAACACGATACTACACTCGGCCGATGAAAAATATCCGTCGATTTTGAGGCCTCCACAGTTGCAAAGACGGAAATATAACTTCTGGGCAATGATGAAGACTTAAACCTTTATTTCATCCAAGATCAACATGTTTAGTAGGCGAGGTGAATAAAGTAACCAACAAGTTATATATTCGCAGCCACGACGTGATTATAGTGATCTTTTCTATTTCACCCGAGAGACCAACACGTTTAGTAGGCGAGGCAATCAAAATAAACCACATTAGTCATATGTTTGCAGCCACGACGTGATTGGGATGTTCCTTTCAAAATTTAAGTCTGAGCCCTCCGTGATCAAAACATTCACTGTTTTGAATACGGATATGAAGTTATATGTATTTAACTGTCTCTAACCGTTTGTTTTTTTTTACAGCTTGCAGGGATTAAAGTAAATAAAGGCAAATATTCCTCGGAGTTTATTTATTTTTATTTCTTTCTTTAATTCAGCTTTTATCCCGCTTTGTATTGTAATATTATTTATCGCACTTATGTAATTATTGAAATGCTTAGAATATGCAAACTTAGGATTAATTCATAGGTTAGTTTAAGATTTGAAACCTGTCGCTAGCTTATTTATTTGTAGGCTCGGTTAAATTCAAACTTAGAAACCCTCCGCTAGTTATTTATTTTAGGCTCGTCACGCTGATTCAAGATTTTTAAAACAACTTTTGTCATCTTTATTTGCTTCAATTAATTATACAAATAAGTTAATCTTTTTATTATTATTTTTTGCAACTTGTTGATTTTTGAAAGATTCGCTTCTTTGCCATTATAAAGAATTTATTGTCACAAATGCATGTTTTCTAAAAACTTTACATATATCTTTCTTTTATGTCATCCGAATACGTACTTGTATAAAATGCATCATATTTACTTGTATAAAATGCATCATATTTGCAAACATCTTTTTATCTATTATACCTTTAAAACATGCATCTTTTCTAAACAATAATTAACCTGAGTTTGACCGGATAACCGCAAGTTAGCGGATCTTAAAGGATGCCTAACCCCTTCCCTTTAGGATAATAAAGAACCCTTACCTAGAATCTCACTAGTTTCGCAGACCTTAGAAACGGAGTTTACATTGCAGCATTTAGTTTAAATATTTAGGTGTCCTAATTCACCATAAAAAATAATTAGGTGGCGACTCCTCAACCCTTTTACCCAGGAATCACCGGAATAAGTCCGTGCTCCGCTCCGACCTTCTCGCGGGGGGTCGGGTAAAAAACGGGCGCGACAGAATGGCGACTCCGCTGGGGAACTTTCAGGTTCTTAACCATAACAAAATCAGGTTAATTATTATTTTGCTTTACTTTTGCTCTTTGTTTGATTTAATGCTTTGATTTGTTTCCTTTGTGAAAATTTTACGTGCATAACTCGCTTTAATTGCTCTATTGTTTCTCGCTTATCTTAAATTGGCATTTCGCTCATATTTCTTCCACTCTGGAAAATTGACACTATCACACACTACACGCGAGGTGTGTTTTGCGCACCCGCAAATTTCTTTCAATCTACCAAATTTTAGGAGAGTTGGCGTATGCGCGGAGTGACCGGACCATCCGGTGGCCGCGTAGCCTTCTCACTCGAGTAGTCCGCTCGGGAACCTTGTGTCTAGTCAGCCAAATCTTAGAAAAGTTAAGATAGAGCTATACCATCCTTTATTTTAAGTCATGCATGCATACATCTTAGGTGGGTTGATCCTTGGCATCAACTCCACAATTAAGAAAACCACCAAATTGTCGACGGGTCTCACAACCCAACGACCAATCAGCATGTTATGTGCAGCAGGATATTGATGGACGGATCCAAGCCTAAACAAGATGCCAAAATCGGAAAATGTATATTCATTTTATTTATTTTATTTTTTATAGATGGAGTCTGTGCCGCAAGTCAGGATGGTGAGTGGGATTCCGAGCAAACTGAAAATATGGTGGACAAACTTTGACCTTGGCAGCCAAATGGCAATTAGGAGAAGATTAGGTTGCCTCGTTTCGTTGTTCGACATCTTCCCCGATCAACATTTGGTCAGAGCACTAATCCATTTTTGGGATCCGGATCGGGTTGTCTTCAGATTCGGAGATTTTGAGATGACTCCTACTTTGGAAGAAATCAACTATTTCACCAACTTGATCTACCAGGGTAGAGGACAAATTATCCCACACTCGTCAATCCGGAAAGAAATTTCTCCGCTACTTAGGGCTAAAGAACACTAAGAAACTCCTATGCTTTGAAAATAACTCGGGTCTCGGTGGATTATCTTTATGAGAGGTACGGTTGTCGAGACGGTTACAAGATATTCAGAAATGAATTTTCCTGCACCCCCGATCATTGGCGGACCAAACGACCTATTGCATTTACTGTCGCCTTTCTAGGGTCTCTGATATTCCCGCTTGAACATGGAAAGATCAGTACCTGCATATGTTCCGTAGCACGGGCACTCTTCGAAAGAGCAAACGGAGCACAACTCACGTTGGCCCCTATGATCTTAGCAGAAATATTTCGGGCTTTAGGAAAATGTAAAAGAGGTGAAACAGGTTTCTTCGAAGGCTGCAACCTTATTTTGCAGATATGGGCAATGGAACACTTCTATCAGCGCCCGATTATGGTCGACATATGCTTCAGCAATTCGAACAAAATCGTCACTTTTATGACAGACGAAGCGGTTCATATCGCCTGTCGGCGTGAATGATTGGTATGGGTTTTTGGCATCCCGCACCTGTGAACAGATCCAATGGAAATACCCTCTGCTCCCGAATGCCAAGAAAGCCTACATAAGATGCAAAAGGCTCTATTATATTGAGCTTATCGGGTTGAAAGGCCTCCAACCTTACGCTCCACTCCGCGTACTCCGACAATTGGGACAGGAGCAGATAATCCCCCTCCGAGCAAATATGAGGATTTCTGAAATTCCATTCGGGCCGAATTTCATTGTCCCCAGAGCTAGGCAAGTCTTCGATGAATGGAACGATATTGACACAATAGACATTGGAGTTAGTCAGGCAGGAGGTACCCCCGAATATCAAGCGTGGCTACGAGAGGATTGCAGTAGTACAGACCATAGTCCTAATGGCGAGCAAGGTTTTGAAGATATCGGCACGACAATTTGGGTAAGGAATTTCCGGCTCAGAGACACAGTCGTTACCCCCGAAATGTGGCATCAAATGCAAAATATAGTGCAGTATCTAGAGGACGCAGGAGTCAGACCCAGCAATGTTAGGGTTCCATCTTCATCTCGGTGATCAAAACCAAGATTTAGAACTTGAGCATAAATATTTTATGTTATCAGCTTTATTATTGTACGCATTATTATTTCAGTAAAAGTCAACCTTTATTTCCGACAAAAGGCATCACAATCTTTGGCTTGGATTAATTTATCAGTGTCTTGCATATTTTGCGTTTAAGCCCACCTCCGGCATAAAGGAGGCCCCATGCACATTAGGACGCGCATTTAATTTCCATATAATCTGTCTGCTACTTGTTTACTGTTTTCCACTCTATACATGTTATTCAAAGCGATAATTATTTGTCTCATACTAACTTGGTTTGTTTCATTTTTGGAGAAGGTTTATTTTGCCTGCTTTATTTCCCAGAAGTTGATTCGCGTTGATTGAAACTGGCGGAACACCATTACTTCACGAGATCCAAGGCACAATCATCCGACAAAATGACCGATTCAAAAGGGCACGAACAAACCGGTTTGGGACTTGTCGCTCTTCCGGGAGGTGAACCGGAGACATCGGAAAGGAGAAATACTTCCGTCCGGATGAATACCTCGCCCAACTACCGCAGCAGAAATGGCAACTATGCAACCGAGATTGAACGGCTCCGGAATCTTACCAATCTTTCCATCAAGCATCAACACTCCACCGCCTCGAACAAGAGACGAGCGCAACCGCACCACACACCTTTCCATCTCATGAACCATCATTTCCCCGAACCTTCCCCGAAATCCCTTACCAAGCGAGAACCAATCCGCATCCTATCAACCCGCGAGCCGTCCACAACAAAGCCCGCTACAAAATGACCCAAAGTATCCTTCACAAACTCCATATATACATCAAGCTCCACTTACCCAAACTACCCCACTTGTCCAAAATATCCCTACCACACAAAATTACCAGCAACCCAACAAATACCAATGGCACACATCACTAACAAGCAAGATGTGCCACCGGTATATGCGGCGGAAGCCCAACCTTCTACTTCTACCATACCAAACATACATCATCAAGAGATAGACCAATATGAAGAGATGGAAAGGCAAGCAAGGATTAGAAATGATGAAAGTATGGCAAGGGAAATTCATAGCCTAAAAGAAGCATTTAAAAACCTTCAAACCAGCAAGAAGGGCATGAAGGACTCGAGTATGAAGATCTCTCGCACGCATCCCGACGTTCGATTGCCTATCGGGTATAAGGTACCAAAATTTGACTTATTCGATGGAAAGGGAAATCCTCGCGCTCATTTGAGATCGTATTGTGACAAGCTGGTTGGAGTGGGTAAGGACCAGGCCATAATAATGAAGTTGTTCATAAGAAGTTTGACAGGAGAAGCGCTCGACCGGTACACAAGCCAGGACCCGCAAAAATGGCATAACTGGGGCACAATGGCACAGGATTTTGTGGATAGGTTCAGGTTTAACACCGACACAGTCTTGGATAGATTTTATCTAATGAAATTGGAAAAAAAATCTACAGAGACTTTCAGGGAATATGCCATGAGGTGGAGGGCGGAAGCAGCAAAGGTTCAACCTCCGATGGCAGAAAGTGAAATGACCACGCTCTTTGTGCAATCTATGAAGGATGCAACTTATTATGAGAAAATGATAAGCGTCATTGGACGGAATTTCTCTGAAGTGGTCAGGATGGGAGATTTTATAGAAGAAGGTATCAAAACAGGGAGAATCACGAACTTAGCAGCATTGCAGGCGACAAGTAAGGCCATTCAGTCAGACTCATTCGGGGGAGCAATTAAGAAGAGGAGGGATGGAGCGTCCCCTGTCATGGCGGTCCAGGAACATAGGTCCAACCAAATGCCAACCTACCAAAGCCCATCATCCCAGCCTCCCTACTATAATCAAAACACCCAAAATCATCAGCCCTCCTACCATAGCCAAAGCACACAAAGCCCTCAGCCTTATTGTCAACACTCGCCTACTCCCTACCCTGTCTATCATACCCAACCAATATATAGCCCACCACGAGCACCTACCTATAGAAATTCCCCACAGTATCAACCCACACATCCACCTCAGCCGCAAGCCCATCCACCAAATACTCCCAGACCCCGGGCAAATCACGAAAAAAGGCCAGTCAAAACATATACACCTTTAGCCGAACCTCTAGCCCAACTATACGAAAGATTGAGGACCGCGGGAATACTCCAACCCATCCCAGGGCATATCCCCAATCCTATTCCCAGATCGTATGATGAAACTAAGCATTGTGCGTACCACTCGGGGATCACCGGACATGACACTGGAGTTTGCTTTGCCCTCAAAGACAAGATCGAGGCTTTGATCAAAGAGGGAATTATCCAACTGAAAGGGGCCCCCCTAATGTAAATAATAACCCTTTGCCAAATCACGACAATGCCAATATAAACATGATTACCATTGATGAAGAAAACGGTTTGGAAGGGACCATTGTGCCAGTCCGAACAGAGGAAAGGGTTGAATCATCAGCTTTGATCACCCCTATAATTACAGTTCAAGTGAGGGCACCATTTGAAGTGGAAGTACTCCCTCCGAAATCGCGGATGGTGACGCCGTCTGTCGATACCAAAACCGCCCCTTGGAGCTATTCGATTGGGGAAAGGAGCAGGGGAAAGGAGAAACAAATTGTAGAAGTTGTCGTCGCTGGTATGACAAGATCCGGACGATGTTATGCCCCGCGAGACAATCCAAAAAAGGTTGTAACAGAGACTGAAGTGGAAGAATTCTGGAGGAAAATGCCAACCAAGGAGTATTCCGTTGTAGAGCAATTGAAGAAAACACCGGCTCAGATTTCTTTGCTATCATTGTTGATGAATTCTCCGGACCACGGACGCGCTTTATTGGAAGTACTCAAAGAAGCTTATGTTCCGAGAGAGACCACGGGCGAGAAACTCTCGGCCTTGGTCGGACAGATTTTAGAGGCCCATAAAGTCTCTTTTCATGACAAAGAATTGCCACCTGAGGGTTTGGGCCACAACAAAGCTTTGAACATAACAGTAAAGTGCATGAACAAGTTCATTTCTAAGGTATTGATTGATGGAGGCTCAGCCGTCAATATTTGTCCTGCGGCGACTCTCCGAGCCTTGGGAATTAGCATTGGAAAGATTCGCGAAAGTCATGTGAGAGTTAAAGGTTTTGATGGAGCCCAAAGGAGCGTTATGGGAGAAATGGATTTAACATTACAAGTGGGGCCCGTAGAGTTCGTCGTGGAATTCCAAGTATTAGACATATCTACCGGCTATAACCTACTAATGGGTAGACCTTGGATCCATGTGGCTGGTGCAGTTCCTTCTACCCTACATCAGAGTTTGAAGTTTGTCTGGGATCATCACGAGGTCGTAGTACACGGAGAAGGGAGCAATTCAATATGTCCCGAAGGACAGATCCCTGCTGTTGAAAGCGTAGATACTTTGGATGGGTCCGTCTTCCATGTCGAGAAATTACATGTGCCTCCAAAGTGAAATATTGAAATTACCCGGGTTCTCACAATGGTGGCCCAGAAATGTTGAAGAATGGCTTTAAGCCCGGTCGAGGCCTCGGATTGAATTTAGAAGGTATGGTGGAGCCTGTTCACTTGCTCAGTAAGAAGGATACTTTTGGTCTCGGATACAAACCCACTTCTAAAGAGGTCTTATCAGTCAACTTCCGAAAGAAAAGGGACACTCCCTTGCCAAAGCCTGTTCCACCCTTGAATCAGTCATTTGTCAAAGCATATGCCGCTCAGAAGTCGAATGAAGATGATGCAGACGACCTCGCGGAAGGACTCAAAAGCCTTTTCATTGCAGAAGAAGAAATGGAATGCAATGTAATTCTGGATGATTTTAATGAAGGCCCAACTATTTGGGATGCAAAACATGGAGATATTTTGAAAAATTGGACTGTGCCCCTACTGTTTCTCCGGGAAGCTTGGTAGAAACTACCTTAGTACTTTTTGAAACAATGCGATTCTAATTGAGGCTTGAATCGCATCTATGCATTTTAATGTGTTTTGCCTCCGTCTTTTGAAAGCTTAAATGACAAATCCACCTTGCTTTTGCTATTTCAAAATTTATTTTGTTTACTAATTTTCTTTTCTCTTTCAGCATGCAAACTAATAAATCTGTCGATAATGTGAATGTGACATGTAATGAAACAAACAAACAAAATCCAAACAATGAACGGGACTTCGAAGAGTATGAGGAAGACTCATGACTAGAAGAATTGACGGAGAGGAGTTGGAACATTTTGAGAATAAACCAAAGCCAAATTTAGATGAAACCGAGGCAATAAATTTGGGGGATGCGAGAAAATGCGAAAGAAACAAGAATCGGCGTCCATCCGAACGCCCCGCAAAGGAAAAGCGACGGATCTTTTGAGGCAATATATCGACGTATTTGCTTGGTCTTATGACGAGATGCCGGGGTTGAGCACGAGATATTGTTTCGCATAGATTGCCTATCGATCCATCCTACCCCCGGTGAAACAAAAACCAAGGAAAATCAAGCACGATTTGAGTTTAAGGGTCAAGGAAGAGGTGTCCAAGCAATTCGACGCAAAGGTCATTCGAGTCACAAGATACCCGACTTGGTTGGCCAACATTGTACTGTGCCAAAGAAAGATGGAAAGATACGAGTGTGCGTGGATTATCGGGATCTCAACAAGGCCCCCGAAGGATGACTTCCCTCTTCCAAATATTCACATACTTATTGATAATCGTGCGAAGCATGAATTGCGATCATTTGTTGATTGCTTTGCTTTGGTTACCACCAGATCTTGATGGATGAAGAAGACGCAGAAAAGACGGCATTCACTACACCTTGGGGAGTATACTCGTTATCGGGTAATGCCGTTCGGACTCAAGAATGCGGTGCCACCTACATGAGGGCCATGACTACCATTTTCCATGATATGATCCACAAAGAAATTGAGGTCTACGTGGATGACGTTATTATCAAGTCGCGAAGGACTTCGAGATCACTTAATGATTTAGAGAAGTTTTTTGACCGACCGAGGCGGTATAACCGAAATTAAATCCCGCAAAGTGCGCATTTGGTGTCCCTGCTGGGAAGCTGTTAGGTTTCATCGTAAGTAGAAGGGGTATTAAATTGGACCCCTCGAAGGTAAAAGCTATTCAGGACTTGCCTCCTCCAAAGAGTCGGAAGGACGTGATGAGTTTCCTTGGTCGCCTCAACTACATCAACAGGTTCATAGCACAATCAACAGTGATATGTGAGCCAATATTCAAGCTACTGAAGAAAGACGCTGCTACCAAGTGGACATCGGATTGCCAGCAAGCTTTTGATAGAATCAAAGAATATCTGTCTAACCCACTGTTTTGGTGCCTCCGAGCCCGGGAGGCCGTTCTTTGTTATATCGTCTGTGTTAGAAAATGCATTTGGATGCGTGCTGGGGCAACACGATGAAACAGGAAAGAAGGAGCAAGCTATATACTATTTGAGCAAGAAGTTCACACCTTACGAAGCTCGATATACTTTGCTGGAGCGCACTTGTTGTGCCTTGACATGGATTGCACAAAGGTTTAGACATTATCTCGTCCGCATATACCACTTATCTCATCTCCGAATGGACCCACTCAAATACATCTTTCAGAAGCCCATGCCCACTGGGAAGCTAGCAAAGTGGCAAATCTTGCTAAGTGAGTTCGATATCATATATGTCACCCAAAAGGCTATCAAAGGGCAAGCACTAGCCGACCATCTTGTTGAAAACCCCGTAGATGAAGAATACATGCCTCTCCGGACTTATTTTCCGGACGAGGAGGTACTGTTTGTTGGAGAAGACATCTCAGAAGAGTACCCAGGTTGGAGAATGTTCTTCGACGGAGCTGCAAATTTCAAAGGAGTTGGTATTGGAGCAGTTTTGATTTCAGAATCGGGTCAACACTACCCAATTTCGGCGAAGCTTCGATTTCCGTGCACCAACAATATGGCGGAATATGAAGCTTGTATACTCGGACTTAGAATGGCCGTTGATATGAACATTCGAGAACTATTGGTTATAGGTGATTCAGACTTATTGATTCACCAGGTGCAAGGCGAATGGGCCACCAAGAACGTGAAGATACTTCCTTACCTGCATTGCGTGAAAGAATTATGCAAAAGGTTCAGCGAAATAGAATTCAAGCATATTCCACGAACTCAAAACGAGTTCGCTGATGCTCTGGCAACACTGTCCTCCATGATTCAACATCCGGATAAGAACTACATTGATCCCATCAAGGTGAGCTTATCGGATCAGCCGGCCTATTGTTTCAATATAGATGGAGAGTTGGATGGAAAGCCTTGGTACCACGACATTAAGAGATATCTCAAGATAGGTGAATATCCAGAAGGCATAACCAGTATACAAAAGAGGACACTTAGGAGGTTAGCAAACCATTTCTTCCTAAACGGAGAAATCCTTTTCGGAGGACTCCAGATCTCGGTTTGTTAAGATGTGTTGATGCTCGAGAGGCAAGCAGTTTAGTTGAAGAGATACACGGAGGCACGTGCGGGCCTCACATGAATGGCTTCACTTTGGCAAAGAAGATTCTAAGAGCAGGATACTTTTGGATGACCATGGAAACAGATTGCATCCACTTCGTGCAAAAATGCCATCGATGTCAGATTCATGGCGATCTAATCAAGGTGCCTCCTAACGAACTCAATGTGACGAGCTCTCCTTGGCCATTCGCAGCTTGGGGCATGGATGTCATTGGCCCTATTGAACCTGCCGCGTCAAATGGACACAGATTTATTCTAGTGGCAATTGACTATTTCACAAAGTGGGTAGAAGCATCGTCCCACAAGTCAGTAACAAAGAAAGTGGTAGTTGATTTTGTCCGCAATAACATCATTTGTCGATTTGGAATCCCTGAGTCGATTATAACAGACAATGGGGCTAATCTCAACAGTAATCTGATGAATGAGATATGCAAAAAGTTTAAGATCACTCACCGCAATTCCACTCCATACCGACCTCAGATGAACGGAGCAGTCGAAGCAGCCAACAAAAACATCAAAAGAATACTACGAAAGATGATTGATAATTACAAGCACTGGCATGAGCATCTGCCTTTTGCACTTTTAGGCTATCGCACTACAATCAGGACTTCTACTGGGGCAACACCGTATCTATTGGTCTACGGAACAGAAGCTGTGTTACCAGCAGAAGTAGAAATACCATCCTTGAGAATTATCCAAGAAGCCGAGCTAAACGAAGCAAAATGGATACAGAATCGGTACGAACAATTGATGTTGATCGATGAAAAGCGATTGAACGCAGTATGCCATGGACAACTTTATCAAAACAGAATGGCCAAAGCTTTCAACAGGAAAGTAAAACCAAGGACTTTCGAACCAGGGCAATTGGTGCTAAAACGCATATTCCCGCACCAAAATGAAGCTAAAGGAAAATTCGCACCTAACTGGCAAGGGCCTTATATGGTTCACGGGTGTTGATTTGGAGGAGCATTAATTCTAGCTGAAATGGACGGTGAAGTATGGCCAAAAGCTATCAACGCGGATGCAGTGAAAAGATACTACATTTAGGATTTTTCTATGTAATGCATTTCTTATGTTGTAAAAGTTGCGCTCCCTGGCGGGATACGCAAAGAACCCATGTCGGGTTCCGTTTCCTAGATTGCAAATTTCCCAGAAACACATTTCTTTGTAACATGAACTACGTTATGACCTGATTCCCTCGGCGGGATACGTAGGCGGCCACATTGGCTTCGGTCCCATTTTTAGAAAATCCTTATAATCCCCTTTTGCTTGTAATGAACTACGTTATGACCTGATTCCCTCATGGGGATACGTAGGCGGCCTAAATCGGCTTCGAAATATTTTCTCCTTTATCCCACATATGACAAAATGTACCCATCTGATCACCCTGATAGGACAGGCAATCAACCCCTACACCAGACTCGGTTGTCCGTTCGAAAGTTCATCATCCTCACATATCGGAAACTGGGGCATTTTTTTTGAGAGATCACTGCCAGAGAACGCCGATAAACCTGGAAAAGTATCGGCAAACTAAGTCTTCAGCCAGAAGAATTTTGGATAAGACGTTTGCTTTGTTTCACCGCATGTCACTGCTCGACAGACATTTATATATGCATACTTCCTTATAAGCAAATTATTTTCAACAAATATTTTTCATTAGAATTCAACAGAATTTTACTGATATGCATACTTGTTACAAACAAATTATTTTCAACAAATGTTTTCGTTAATGGCTATCCAATACGGGGAACCAGAGAGGGGCTACAGGTCCGAATCAGCAGGACATACAAGTATCAAGGCCAAAGCTACAAAGTCAACGCGAATCAACTCCCCCTCCCCAAACTCATAAATTTATTTGAATACAGGTTCTTCAGTTGGAAAGCGGCAGGGAAGCTGCAATATTTATGAGCAAATTCACAAGGGATCTCCGCATCACAAGGATCATTTTCCTGTTTGGAGACTGTACAAAGATGTCATGCTAAACTACATGTTCCCAACCGTGTTGTGTCCACGCAAAGAACGGTATTTCGACTTACAGGGTCGCATTCTCATCTACTCAACTTTTGCATCGCTTTTATTATGGCATAACAGTTCGACCATAGGGTCACACTTTACATTACGTCAATACGACGACACAAATCAGGCACCCACCTTCTAATGCGGGTATGTTTTAAATCAGGCGCCCACCTTCTAATGCGAGTATGTTTTAAATCAGGCGCCCACCTTCTAATGCGGGTATGTTTTAAATCAGGCGCCCACCTTCTAATGCGGGTATGTTTTAAATCAGGCGCCCACCTTCTAATGCGGGTATGTTTTAAATCGGGCGCCCACCTTCTAATGCGGGTATGTTTTAAATCAGGCACCCACCTTCTAATGCGGGTATGTTTTAAATCAGGCGCCCACCTTCTAATGCGGGTATGTTTTAAATCGTGCACCCACCTTCTAATGCGGGTATGTTTTAAATCGTGCGCCCACCTTCTAATGCGGGTATGTTTTAAATCGGCGCCCACCTTCTAATGCGGGTATGTTTTAAATCAGCGCCCACCTTCTAATGCGGGTATGTTTTAAATCGTGCACCCACCTTCTAATGCGGGTATGTTTTAAATCGGCGCCCACCTTCTAATGCGGGTATGTTTTAAATCAGGCGCCCACCTTCTAATGCGGGTATGTTTTAAATCGGCGCCCACCTTCTAATGCGGGTATGTTTTAAATCGGGCGCCCACCTTCTAATGCGGGTATGTTTTAAATCGTGCACCCACCTTCTAATGCGGGTATGTTTTAAATCGTGCGCCCACCTTCTAATGCGGGTATGTTTTAAATCGGGCGCCCACCTTCTAATGCGGGTATGTTTTAAATCAGGCGCTCACCTTCTAATGCGGGTATGTTTTAAATCAGGCGCCCACCTTCTAATGCGGGTATGTTTTAAATCAGGCGCCCACCTTCTAATGCGGGTATGTTTTAAATTAGGCGCCCACCTTCTAATGCGGGTATGTTTTAAATCAGGCGCCCACCTTCTAATGCGGGTATGTTTTAAATCAGGCGCCCACCTTCTAATGCGGGTATGTTTTAAATCAGGCGCCCACCTTCTAATGCGGGTATGTTTTAAATCAGGCGCCCACCTCCTAATGCGGGTATTTAAATTTCAGTCAGGCGCCCACCTCCTAATGCGGGTATTTTATTTTAAATCAGGCGCCCACCTTCTAATGCGGATATTTTATTTTAAATCAGGCGCCCACCTTCTAATGCGGGTACTTATTTTAAAGTGTAAACTGGCGCCCACCTTCTAATGCGGGTACTTATTTTAAAGTGTAAACAGGCGCCCACCTTATAATGCGGGTATTTTAATTTCAGTCTGGCGCCCACCTCATAATGTGGGTATTTACAAATTATATTCTCTACAATTTTCCTCAGCAGTTATACACTAATTTTATCTTAAGCTTTAGTTTGCAGGAGTTTTTAATTTGCAGGAACTTCATCACAACGTGGAGCTATCTCTTACGGCGAACCGAGGCAATTTGGTCAACGACCTACTTCGAACGTCGATCCGCTCTTTCCCATTAGTTTCTCGCATCTGCGACCAGTGTCATCCTAAGTCGACACTGGGGCATTGTTGCTTGAATGTGCACCATCTTTTTGCAACTTCACTTCCCCCCGGGGATTCTATTTCTTACCATGCAAATCCCGATGATCGGGACAAAATTGGCTACTCAGTCAACTTCTTTGGCCGAAAACTCTTTCATCGTCTCCGTCCAAAGAGGGGCATCTGTTGACACCCAATTTTGTCCCATCTTTTATGATTTTTATTCGTAATTTTTAATATTTTGACGCTTTTAAAATAATTTAAAATATAGGCATATATGTGTGTATCTTCGTATTATTATTATTATTCGCATATTTTATATCATTTGCATTTTATAATAATCATAAGTTATCCGAAAATTCTATGTTATTTCATTCTCGCAAAATTGCACCGCATTTCCCTTTTATTAAGCATTAAACATTTCACAAATATTATATTTTTATTATTATCACATTGGTATGTTATTTTAAATAATTCACATCTTTTACAAAAAATATATTTTAATGTTAAACTCCTTTTTATTTTAACCAACTCCCCATTTTTCATTTTTTCAACCCAATGCAATTTCTACCCAACCTAAACTAAAACCCATTTTTTCGTCCAAGCCCAATCCCCAAATTAAATTCCCACAAGCCCAAAATAAATGTTACACCTCGTAAGATTAAGACGATAATTAAGAACGTCATTAAGAAAGCAAGATTCGGATATTGAATATAAGGAACGCTTACATATGTTAATACGGGAAATTAGTGTATAAGCGGATGTTATCCCGGAATAATTTTTCTTTAGTGCTATACACGTGACGACGAGAATTAATCCTAGAAGTTGAATTTATTCCAATGGAGTTATGGAATAGTTTTGTATTAAAAATTATGGCATTGAGGATACGAGGCTTATGGAATTCTCGGGAATTAAAAGAAGTGGGTTTGAGTTTTACTAATTGAAGAACTTGGGGGCCAAAGTGTAAAAAAAGGAGAGAAAAAATCAGATTTTTTTTTATATAACCTACACTTACCTCTTCATCTTCTTCCAAACTTAACCAAAAAAAAATACTCTCCTCTCATTCTCTCCTCTACACTAATCCGAAAATCACCCTCCACCCATAACCAAAATTAAGGTTGTTATCTTCTCTTCCTAGACTACATTTTTCACCAAAAATTAGAAGCAAAACCACACCAAAATCAGCATAAAAAAAGTGGCAAAACAGCCACTGCTTGGACCGAAAACTGCCAGAAAATTGGGATTTTTGGGATGAAATTTTGGAAGAAAAACGTGTAGGGATGATGGCTTAACATGGTAGAACACTTGCATGTCAATTGGAGTTGAAGAAGTGAACAAAAAGGAGGAGAAAAATTACAAAACAGTGGGGAATTTTCGGACAAACAGTGGCAGAAATTTGCGGACTGTTTTGACGAATGTGAGGTATAAAAATTCTTCTTTCTATGATATAATTGGAATGCATGTTGTTAGAATTAAGGTAATGAATTTGTGTTAAGAAAGAATTGGAATTTAAGCGTTGCATGTGACCATTTTTGGCTAGTTGCCAATTTGGGACAGATTTTGGTGTTGTTGGATTCGTTGGTTATTGTGGTTATTATTATCACTAATTGCATGATGAAATTGAAAGGAAACATTGATATTTAGTTGGAATTAGTTATATGGAAGTATTGAAATACGAAATTGGATTTTAGGAGTTAAGATAAGGGTTATAAAATTATGACATGTTGTGGCCAAGAACTTGCATGAAATTGTTGGACATGTGGTGATGTATATGGACTGTTTTAGGGGCTGTTTTTAAGGTGGATTAAGAGGCAAAATTTACATGAGAAGTGGGTGTGTAAATTCCCTTTATTGTTGTTTTGGTTGTGCCCTTAATTGGTACTTGGTTATTGATGTTATTAGCCTCGTTTGGAAGTTGTGGAAACATGTATAAACGGGGGAAGTGCTGCCCGATTTTTTATAGAATAAGAAGTCGTTATTCGATATAAAGTATGCTAGTAATCATAAAATTGACGAACGTATTACCATTGTTATAGGTTGAAGTGCTAGACGAGACGAACTTTAATTAGTAAGTTGGTTAGTTCGACAATAAGGTATGTGAAACTCTTACTTCTTTCTTTTTGGCATGATTTAATGAAAGTACGGCGGACGTACTTAATTCTTATACGATTTAATTCCTAATGAGGATTGTTATGAGAAGTGCCTATGATTTTTCAGCAAAGAGTTTATTATGACATTATTACAATGATTTTATTGAGAGTCGATGATAATTTTTACTTGCATATGGTTACTCACGATATCTACTCGTGCTAAGTGTTACTACTTCACCTCACCGAGTCCCGGCCGGGTTACGACTCGTGCACACCTTGCATTGTTCACCGAGACCCTCACTAGAGGGCCGGGTTACGTAGGATGGATCCATAGATGAGAGATGATTTTACCGAGTCCCGCATGGCCGGGTTATGATATGATTCCACCGAGTCCCGCATTAGTGGGCCGGATTACGTTACAGGTATATATATGTATATGGACAGGCATACATGTTTTCCTGGCTTGACTCTCATTTTTATAAGGCACAACTGACTTTTATGGTTTATGGCACAGTTGGATTTGGATCCTGATAATTATACTGATCTTCTGTTTCTGTTGGCTACTTATGGTCTCTTTTACAGCTTCATGTTTTACATACTCGGCACATTATTTCGCATCGACCCCCTTTCCTCGGGGGGGCTGCGTTTCATGCCCGCAGGTACATGCTCTCAGTTTGGTGAACCTCAGGCCTAGGTTCCTACTCAGCAGGTTGGAAAGCTCCTTTGATCCAGAGCTTTGTCATATTGGTACCGAATATCTTTAGAGCTTCTGTTTGTATTTAGGGGCACGACGGGGCCCTGTCCCGTCATATGTCGTTCTTCTTCTTATAGAGGTACGTAGACGTGGTGGGTTGTACGTATGTAAGGGTTATGACTGTTTGGGTCGGTCATGTTATTGTATTCTGTCTTTCGGGGTGTTCCCATGTTTATACGTTACTATCGGTGGCAGCCTTGTCGGCTTGCTTGTTATTTTATATTGGCTAATTGTGACTCCTCAGAGACAGGTGCATTCGGGGGTAAAGGCAGCCTTGTCGGCTTGCCTACCCTGGCATATGTTGTTATTGCGACGTTATGCTGCCGGATTTCAGACTCATTAAGGGTTAGTTAGATTATGTGTGACAGGTTAGTATAATGACGTCATTAGGGCGGTTAGTCGCGGCCCGTCGGGTCGGGTCGTGACAAAAGTGGTATCAGAGCAGTTAGTCCTCGGAATGTCTACAGACCGTGTCTAGTAGAGTCTTGTGTATGGGTATGTTGTGCACCATACTTATACGCAGGAGGTCGCCGGATATTTAGGATTGGTTTCTATTCTTCTCACTCTAAGATCGTGCGATAGAGCTATGTTATTAGGTTGTTCCCCTCTCGACGTATTAATGTGTTACACTATGCCTCCAAAGAAAGCGACGTACCGCCGAAGGGCAATATGAATTCGAGGTTATGAGAAACTATCTTACACGTATACGGGAAGAAATAATGTAAGCTTGGGACATGGAATATTTGAGACTCTTAGAATATTAGATAATCGTTGAGACCTTAGATATACAAGGCCTTCTTGAGTAAAATATTTTATGTTTGATCTGGGTTAAAGTGCATAGTATATGTGAAGTCTATTAGTTGTGATGACTCCTTGGTATGCTTATGTTTATATGAAAAGGAATATGAGATATGCCAAAAACCGGAATTGCTACTTGTTGTACATATAAGGTTTGTTGTCTCGGAGCAAGTTGTCGGATAAGTCCTTGAAATTAGTTCACGGGTAGTTGATAGTCGTTAACGGGTTGTCCTACTTGTGGATGGGGCTTAGGAGTAGATGGTCCTCTACATGTTGTAATATTACCCTGTTTAAGTTGATGTGTTCCAGCCTTTTCTTATGAGTTATTCTATCCATGTTATGTATAAATGTATTTTGTCTTGGTCATACTTCTTTCGGACATGGTGGTCTGTTAATGTTCTGTACGGTATGTGGGATGAGTATAAATCACTTGTGTTAGGACCTATCTTCGCCAATTTTACTCGGTGGGACTACCTCTAAAACAGTTAATTAGACTTGCTTAGATATCTTTTATGTTTGATTAAAATTTCCCCCGTAATTGTCTTTGCGTATCATAATGTAGAATGCAAAATGTTCTAATAACCCAAGCCTGTGTTTTATCTCTTAAATAGGGAATAGACTCGTATGCCAAACATGTTGTCAATAGTTGCTTAAGGGAGTGGAAAATTGAGTATTTACATAATTCCGGGAATGACTTGTCACTTGCAATAAACGGTTTACTTATTTAGTTAACTATTAAACCTTGAATATATTATGCCAAGCATTATGTTATATATGTGAATATTGTGGCTATTAGTGACTACTCTATTAATGTCTAGCATATTCAGTTGATGAAAACACTGTTAGAGTATTGTGTGACGATTATTTGTGTGTTAAGTGGTTGTCTTGTTAAGTTTAAGGGTTATTTGACCTTGTATGATCCGTTTAAATGACTTTGAAGTGATTGGTATACTAGTTTTAGTCCATTGTAATCCCTCTTGGATTGTTTAAGTCCTGTGGTGTCCATAGTATGTTAGGTCAAACCATCGCTAGCACATGTACTAATTTAGTATGCTTAATACATGAACATGAGGTTTGTTCCCCTGGTTAACTGAACAAATTATTTCGGTATGTTGCTATAGTGGCTTGAGAAGTTAATTAAACGTCTTAGACACTATGTTCGATTAATCCATGACTCAACTACACAAGTTATGTTAATTAAACACCAGTTGTTGAAGTTAAAAATTATGCTTACATAATGACTATGTTGGTTGTAAAGGTCACATTTGGTATGGAAATGATTGAAGGGCTTAATATTTTTATTTATTTATTTATCTGCCTATAATAAGGGAACTAAGATTTAGCATAAGAATGTTGTTATAATTATGATAGGATCACCTAATGACTTTGAAATGGATGTGTGTCATGTTTAAGTGTTGTCGTGATCTGAAGGATAGTTTAGGAGCCTATTTGGTGTATGTTTTGCTTGTTAAATGGTCATATCTATCCTTGGCATGTCCCAATAGTCTTAGGTGGTCTAATACTCATCTGAACATAACTATTTAAAATAACCTTGTCCCTTCCTCATGTGCATAACTCTGCATCCAGTTTGGTTTGATTGTATATGCCCATGTTTTGTATCTATGTGTTGATTAAATCAAACTGTTAAGTCAACCTATTCCCATGTCTCTTTATCGCAATATGTCTACTCCCTTCTCCTTTTATGTAAATTTGGTAGATAATATAAGATCATTTGAGTTTTGATAGGTATCTAAATCACATGTTGAAAAAAAAATGAATATCTGAGTAGTTCCTCAACTATGTGTATTCCCTTGCTTCTGCCGATTTGGTTAAGTTATTAAGTGACTAGTGATGAGGTTAGCATGGCATAGATAGGAAATTCACATATGTTTGGTCTGTCTATATATACTTGTTTATGCCTACTCATGTCCGGATAATTGGTTTACCTGTTACCACTCGGGATTGAATATCTAATTTGGTATAGTTATAGATTCCTTTAAGGTTTGATTGACATTGTCCATTTTCCAAGATGTGAAATAAAAAAAAAGGGAGGGGGGTACCTTGAATTTTATGTTTCCCAATCCACTTCTTGATGGTACCTACAAGATTGTAGCTTTAGGTAATACCAAACTTAGAAACAGTAAGCATAGAGATTCTTGTTCTGTCCCTTTAAGAGTTTGGGATTGTCTTGGTCACCATCACTTTATATAGGAAGAAGAAGGGGCATTGTTACCAAATTGAAAGTAGTAGTAGAGGTCAACAAAAGAGTGTAAATGTTCCATGCTTTGATTTAGAATAATCAGTACAATTGAAATAGAACAAAACAGGTTAATTTTAGATTTGTCTAGTCGTGTATGGGCTACTTAGTTAATTTAATGCTTAATATTGCTAATTTAATGATTTATGAAACGCCTAGATTTGATTTAATGGATTGGCAGGTTGGATTGAAGTTGGGTTTAGCATGTATGGGTTATTTAAATTAATGTGATGACCAATATATTATTTTGGAAACTCGTTTGGCTATCTGTAAGTCGTTTGGTCAT
This sequence comes from Anisodus tanguticus, assembly GCA_034509755.1. Lineage (NCBI taxonomy): Eukaryota > Viridiplantae > Streptophyta > Magnoliopsida > Solanales > Solanaceae > Anisodus > Anisodus tanguticus. The sequence goes on along the minus strand of CM067554.1, from coordinate 9,210,994 downwards.
ATTATCTACCTAAAACAAGCGCCACTAATTAAGAACAAGATTAGTTGTCCTATTTAACAAAACTTGTCTTATATCGTCTGATATGATAATTTAAAACTAGAAGAGAATGAGTTAAGTGGATTGATATGGTTGAGGTTATATGATGTTATTTATGATGGGAATTGATAAAGGGTAGCCTATGTGATGATTGTGAATTAGGAATATTACCTAAATTCCGAGCCTTGCATCGATTTGGGGGTATGCTAGAAGTTATGACTAAGCATGCCTAATTAGTGTTAATATGATTTGGATATATCTGTAAGTTTTGGATTAGTAAGTTCAATACGGTGTCAACTTGTAATAGATAAAGTCTTGCTAATCATTGTTAAAAATGAGACATTGAGTAACCTAATTTGATTAACTTAAGCTTCCAATTTATGCTCATTGTTTAAAATTATTCTTAATATGGGTATTAAGTATATGTTAGGCTCAAATAACACGATATGGATAACACTTGCTATTTGAATTATTAGAGAGATAGTGATTAATATCGGACGGGAAAACTTAGCTCATTATATGCCTATTATGTGTTCACTTGTTCTGATTTAGGCTTGATGTAGGTCTAATATAAACTTTAAGACTTGTTTAGCCGTATTACCTGATCATAGGCATGGTAATGATGGATTGGATATTCATTTAGCATCTCTTGTGTTCCTAAATATATATGTGTGGTTGGGACGGTCTAAGGTAGTCTGTATGCATGTGTCACTTATTTACACCTGCCTTGTGATCCCTTGTTTATGGTTCAGACTAGGTAACTAGTGTATATGCCATGTTGGTGTCTTGAGCATGTTCATATGTATATCATCGTTAGGGTAGCTTGTGTGTTTTTTTTCTTAGTACCCTGCATGATCAAACAACGCCTCTATTATGTATATTTGGATTCTATTATATAGAACGCTTGCATCTTGATCCAGGTTGAGGATATTAGGCTTTTGGGAACTCGGAAAAAATATATATATATATTTTAGTCTCTGCTATTACACCATTTTGAAGTTATGTCTTCCATGATCCTTATGTGCTTAGTTGAAACTGCTGATTTTGAGTTAAAACATTCATGTAAGTACTTAACTACTGGTTAAAATAGGACCAGGAATCGAATATATAAAATGGGGATTAGTCATTGATTGTGAAGATGCTATCTCGTTCTCAAGTTTAAGACTAAGGTATATATTATGCTTAAAGTTCTTGTATATATGTACATAATGTGGTGCGGGAGTAATGACTCTACTTAGCCTTAGTTTTAGTATACTTCACTTTTAGAAAATTACGAATAAGCTAGGACGTAGGTTGTCTCCTTGTTTATCTGAGTCCTTTTGTTAGATAATGGCAAGAGTTGAGTTGTTTGTAAGTTGGATATTGGTTGGCAGAAACGTGTATCATAGAGTCTAAGATGACCTAATATGCAAATTTATGTGTGCTTGTGAATCCTTGAATCAAGTTGTATAAGATGTGCCCAACAGTATGAACATTCGAGGACGAATGTTTCTAAGGGGGGAAGAATGTTACACCTCGTAAGATTAAGACGATAATTAAGAACGTCATTAAGAAAGCAAGATTCGGATATTGAATATAAGGAACGCTTACATATGTTAATACGGGAAATTAGTGTATAAGCGGATGTTATCCCAGAATAATTTTTCTTTAGTGCTATACACGTGACGACGAGAATTAATCCTAGAAGTTGAATTTATTCCAATGGAGTTATGGAATAGTTTTGTATTAAAAATTATGGCATTGAGGATACGAGGCTTATGGAATTCTCGGGAATTAAAAGAAGTGGGTTTGAGTTTTACTAATTGAAGAACTTGGGGGCCAAAGTGTAAAAAAAGGAGAAAAAAATCAGATTTTTTTTATATAACCTACACTTACCTCTTCATCTTCTTCCAAACTTAACCAAAAAAAAATACTCTCCTCTCATTCTCTCCTCTACACTAATCCGAAAATCACCCTCCACCCATAACCAAAATTAAGGTTGTTATCTTCTCTTCCTAGACTACATTTTTCACCAAAAATTAGAAGCAAAACCACACCAAAATCAGTGGCGAAAGCAGTGGCAAAACAGCCACTGCTTGGACCGAAAACTGCCAGAAAATTGGGATTTTTGGGATGAAATTTTGGAAGAAAAACGTGTAGGGATGATGGCTTAACATGGTAGAACACTTGCATGTCAATTGGAGTTGAAGAAGTGAACAAAAAGGAGGCGAAAAATTACAAAACAGTGGGGAATTTTCGGACAAACAGTGGCAGAAATTTGCGGACTGTTTTGACGAATGTGAGGTATAAAAATTCTTCTTTCTATGATATAATTGGAATGCATGTTGTTAGAATTAAGGTAATGAATTTGTGTTAAGAAAGAATTGGAATTTAAGCGTTGCATGTGACCATTTTTGGCTAGTTGCCAATTTGGGACAGATTTTGGTGTTGTTGGATTCGTTGGTTATTGTGGTTATTATTATCACTAATTGCATGATGAAATTGAAAGGAAACATTGATATTTAGTTGGAATTAGTTATATGGAAGTATTGAAATACGAAATTGGATTTTAGGAGTTAAGATAAGGGTTATAAAATTATGACATGTTGTGGCCAAGAACTTGCATGAAATTGTTGGACATGTGGTGATGTATATGGACTGTTTTAGGGGCTGTTTTTAAGGTGGATTAAGAGGCAAAATTTACATGAGAAGTGGGTGTGTAAATTCCCTTTATTGTTGTTTTGGTTGTGCCCTTAATTGGTACTTGGTTATTGATGTTATTAGCCTCGTTTGGAAGTTGTGGAAACATGTATAAACGGGGGAAGTGCTTTGCCCGATTTTTTATAGAATAAGAAGTCGTTATTCGATATAAAGTATGCTAGTAATCATAAAATTGACGAACGTATTACCATTGTTATAGGTTGAAGTGCTAGACGAGACGAACTTTAATTAGTAAGTTGGTTAGTTCGACAATAAGGTATGTGAAACTCTTACTTCTTTCTTTTTGGCATGATTTAATGAAAGTACGGCGGACGTACTTAATTCTTATACGTTTAATTCCTAATGAGGATTGTTATGAGAAGTGCCTATGATTTTTCAGCAAAGAGTTTATTATGACATTATTACAATGATTTTATTGAGAGTCAGATGATAATTTTTACTTGCATATGGTTACTCACGATATCTACTCGTGCTAAGTGTTACTACTTCACCTCACCGAGTCCCGGGCCGGGTTACGACTCGTGCACAGCCTTGCATTGTTCACCGAGACCCTCACTAGAGGGCCGGGTTACGTAGGATGGATCCATAGATGAGAGATGATTTTACCGAGTCCCAGCATGGGCCGGGTTATGATATGATTCCACCGAGTCCCGCATTAGTGGGCCGGGTTACGTTACAGGTATATATATGTATATGGACAGGCATACATGTTTTCCTGGCTTGACTCTCATTTTTATAAGGCACAACTGACTTTTATGGTTTATGGCACAGTTGGATTTGGATCCTGATTTTTATACTGATCTTCTGTTTCTGTTGGCTACTTATGGTCTCTTTTACAGCTTCATGTTTTACATACTCAGTACATTATTTCGTACTGACCCCCTTTCCTCGGGGGGGCTGCGTTTCATGCCCGCAGGTACATGCTCTCAGTTTGGTGAACCTCAGGCCTAGGTTCCTACTCAGCAGGTTGGAAAGCTCCTTTGATCCAGAGCTTTGTCATATTGGTACCGAATATCTTTAGAGCTTCTGTTTGTATTTAGGGGCACGACGGGGCCCTGTCCCGTCATATGTCGTTCTTCTTCTTATAGAGGTCTGTAGACAGTGGTGGGTTGTACGTATGTAAGGGTTATGACTCTGTTTGGGTCAGTCATGTTATTGTATTCTGTGCTGGGGTGTTCCCATGTTTATACGTTACTATCTGGTGGCAGCCTTGTCGGCTTGCTTGTTATTTTATATTGGCTAATTGTGACTCCTCAGGAGACAGGTGCATTCGGGGGGTAAAGGCAGCCTTGTCGGCTTGCCTACCCTGGCATATGTTGTTATTGCGACGTTATGCTGCCGGATTTCAGACTCATTAAGGGTTAGTTAGATTATGTGTGACAGGTTAGTATAATGACGTCATTAGGGCGGTTAGTCGCGGCCCGTCGGGTCGGGTCGTGACAAAAGTGGTATCAGAGCAGTTAGTCCTCGGAATGTCTACAGACCGTGTCTAGTAGAGTCTTGTGTATGGGTATGTTGTGCACCATACTTATACGCAGGAGGCTGCCGGATATTTAGGATTGGTTTCTATTCTTCTCACTCTAAGATCGTGCGATAGAGCTATGTTATTAGGTTGTTCCCTCTCTGACGTATTAATGTGTTACAGCTATGCCTCCAAAGAAAGCGACACCGCGGAAGGGCAATATGAATTCGAGGTTATGAGAAACTATCTTACACGTATACGGGAAGAAATAATGTAAGCTTGGGACATGGAATATTTGAGACTCTTAGAATATTAGATAATCGTTGAGACCTTAGATATACAAGGCCTTCTTGAGTAAAATATTTTATGTTTGATCTGGGTTAAAGTGCATAGTATATGTGAAGTCTATTAGTTGTGATGACTCCTTGGTATGCTTATGTTTATATGAAAAGGAATATGAGATATGCCAAAAACTGGAATTGCTACTTGTTGTACATATAAGGTTTGTTGTCTCGGAGCAAGTTGTCTGGATAAGTCCTTGAAATTAGTTCAGCAGGTAGTTGATAGTCGTTAACGGGTTGTCCTACTTGTGGATGGGGCTTAGGAGTAGATGGTCCTCTACATGTTGTAATATTACCCTGTTTAAGTTGATGTGTTCCAGCTTTTCTTATGAGTTATTCTATCCATGTTATGTATAAATGTATTTTGTCTTGGTCATACTTCTTTCGGACATGGTGGTCTGTTAATGTTCCTGTACAGTATGTGGGATGAGTATAAATCACTTGTGTTAGGACCTATCTTCGCCAATTTTACTCAGTGGGACTACCTCTAAACAGTTAATTAGACTTGCTTAGATATCTTTTATGTTTGATTAAAATTTCCCCCGTAATTGTCTTTGCGTATCATAATGTAGAATGCAAAATGTTCTAATAACCCAAGCCTGTGTTTTATCTCTTAAATAGGGAATAGACTCGTATGCCAAACATGTTGTCAATAGTTGCTTAAGGGAGTGGAAAATTGAGTATTTACATAATTCCAGGAATGACTTGCTGCTGCAATAAACGGTTTACTTATTTAGTTAACTATTAAACCTTGAATATATTATGCCAAGCATTATGTTATATATGTGAATATTGTGGCTATTAGTGACTACTCTATTAATGTCTAGCATATTCAGTTGATGAAAACACTGTTAGAGTATTGTGTGACGATTATTTGTGTGTTAAGTGGTTGTCTTGTTAAGTTTAAGGGTTATTTGACCTTGTATGATCCGTTTAAATGACTTTGAAGTGATTGGTATACTAGTTTTAGTCCATTGTAATCCCTCTTGGATTGTTTAAGTCCTGTGGTGTCCATAGTATGTTAGGTCAAACCATCGCTAGCACATGTACTAATTTAGTATGCTTAATACATGAACATGAGGTTTGTTCCCCCGGTTAATCGAACAAATTATTTCGGTATGTTGCTATAGTGGCTTGAGAAGTTAATTAAACGTCTTAGACACTATGTTCGATTAATCCATGACTCAACTACACAAGTTATGTTAATTAAACACCAGTTGTTGAAGTTAAAAATTATGCTTACATAATGACTATGTTGGTTGTAAAGGTCACATTTGGTATGGAAATGATTGAAGGGCTTAATATTTTTATTTATTTATTTATCGCCTATAATAAGGGAACTAAGATTTAGCATAAGAATGTTGTTATAATTATGATAGGATCACCTAATGACTTTGAAATGGATGTGTGTCATGTTTAAGTGTTGTCGTGATCTGAAGGATAGTTTAGGAGCCTATTTGGTGTATGTTTTGCTTGTTAAATGGTCATATCTATCCTTGGCATGTCCCAATAGTCTTAGGTGGTCTAATACTCATCTGAACATAACTATTTAAAATAACCTTGTCCCTTCCTCATGTGCATAACTCTGCATCCAGTTTGGTTTGATTGTATATGCCCATGTTTTGTATCTATGTGTTGATTAAATCAAACTGTTAAGTCAACCTATTCCCATGTCTGCTACTGCAATATGTCTACTCCCTTCTCCTTTTATGTAAATTTGGTAGATAATATAAGATCATTTGAGTTTTGATAGGTATCTAAATCACATGTTGAAAAAAAAAATGAATATCTGAGTAGTTCCTCAACTATGTGTATTCCCTTGCTTCTGCCGATTTGGTTAAGTTATTAAGTGACTAGTGATGAGGTTAGCATGGCATAGATAGGAAATTCACATATGTTTGGTCTGTCTATATATACTTGTTTATGCCTACTCATGTCCGGATAATTGGTTTACCTGTTACCACTCGGGATTGAATATCTAATTTGGTATAGTTATAGATTCCTTTAAGGTTTGATTGACATTGTCCATTTTCCAAGATGTGAAATAAAAAAAAAAGGGAGGGGGTACCTTGAATTTTATGTTTCCCAATCCACTTCTTGATGGTACCTACAAGATTGTAGCTTTAGGTAATACCAAACTTAGAAACAGTAAGCATAGAGATTCTTGTTCTGTCCCTTTAAGAGTTTGGGATTGTACTGGTCACCATCAGCTTTATATAGGAAGAAGAAGGGGCATTGTTACCAAATTGAAAGTAGTAGTAGAGGTCAACAAAAGAGTGTAAATGTTCCATGCTGATTTAGAATAATCTGTACAATTGAAATAGAACAAAACAGGTTAATTTTAGATTTGTCTAGTCGTGTATGGGCTACTTAGTTAATTTAATGCTTAATATTGCTAATTTAATGATTTATGAAACGCCTAGATTTGATTTAATGGATTGGCAGGTTGGATTGAAGTTGGGTTTAGCATGTATGGGTTATTTAAATTAATGTGATGACCAATATATTATTTTGGAAACTCGTTTGGCTATCTGTAAGTCGTTTGGTCATATTATCTACCTAAAACAAGCGCCACTAATTAAGAACAAGATTAGTTGTCCTATTTAACAAAACTTGTCTTATATCGTCTGATATGATAATTTAAAACTAGAAGAGAATGAGTTAAGTGGATTGATATGGTTGAGGTTATATGATGTTATTTATGATGGGAATTGATAAAGGGTAGCCTATGTGATGATTGTGAATTAGGAATATTACCTAAATTCCGAGCCTGCTTTACTGATTTGGGGGTATGCTAGAAGTTATGACTAAGCATGCCTAATTAGTGTTAATATGATTTGGATATATCTGTAAGTTTTGGATTAGTAAGTTCAATACGGTGTCAACTTGTAATAGATAAAGTCTTGCTAATCATTGTTAAAAATGAGACATTGAGTAACCTAATTTGATTAACTTAAGCTTCCAATTTATGCTCATTGTTTAAAATTATTCTTAATATGGGTATTAAGTATATGTTAGGCTCAAATAACACGATATGGATAACACTTGCTATTTGAATTATTAGAGAGATAGTGATTAATATCTGGACAGGAAAACTTAGCTCATTATATGCCTATTATGTGTTCACTTGTTCTGATTTAGGCTTGATGTAGGTCTAATATAAACTTTAAGACTTGTTTAGCCGTATTACCTGATCATAGGCATGGTAATGATGGATTGGATATTCATTTAGCATCTCTTGTGTTCCTAAATATATATGTGTGGTTGGGACGGTCTAAGGTAGTCTGTATGCATGTGTCACTTATTTACACCTGCCTTGTGATCCCTTGTTTATGGTTCAGACTAGGTAACTAGTGTATATGCCATGTTGGTGTCTTGAGCATGTTCATATGTATATCATCGTTAGGGTAGCTTGTGTGTTTTTTTTCTTAGTACCCCCGCATGATCAAACAACGCCTCTATTATGTATATTTGGATTCTATTATATAGAACGCTTGCATCTTGATCCAGGTTGAGGATATTAGGCTTTTGGGAACTCGGAAAAAATATATATATATATTTTAGTCTCTGCTATTACACCATTTTGAAGTTATGTCTTCCATGATCCTTATGTGCTTAGTTGAAACTCGCTGATTTTGAGTTAAAACATTCATGTAAGTACTTAACTACCGGTTAAAATAGGACCGGGAATCGAATATATAAAATGGGGATTAGTCATTGATTGTGAAGATGCTATCTCGTTCTCAAGTTTAAGACTAAGGTATATATTATGCTTAAAGTTCTTGTATATATGTACATAATGTGGTATCATGGGAGTAATGACTCTACTTAGCCTTAGTTTTAGTATACTTCACTTTTAGAAAATTACGAATAAGCTAGGACGTAGGTTGTCTCCTTGTTTATCCGAGTCCTTTTGTTAGATAATGGCAAGAGTTGAGTTGTTTGTAAGTTGGATATTGGTTGGCGTAAACGTGTATCATAGAGTCTAAGATGACCTAATATGCAAATTTATGTGTGCTTGTGAATCCTTGAATCAAGTTGTATAAGATGTGCCCAACAGTATGAACATTCGAGGACGAATGTTTCTAAGGGGGGAAGAATGTTACACCTCGTAAGATTAAGACGATAATTAAGAACGTCATTAAGAAAGCAAGATTCGGATATTGAATATAAGGAACGCTTACATATGTTAATACGGGAAATTAGTGTATAAGCGGATGTTATCCCGGAATAATTTTTCTTTAGTGCTATACACGTGACGACGAGAATTAATCCTAGAAGTTGAATTTATTCCAATGGAGTTATGGAATAGTTTTGTATTAAAAATTATGGCATTGAGGATACGAGGCTTATGAAATTCTCGGGAATTAAAAGAAGTGGGTTTGAGTTTTACTAATTGAAGAACTTGGGGGCCAAAGTGTAAAAAAAGGAGAAAAAAAATCAGATTTTTTTTTATATAACCTACACTTACCTCTTCATCTTCTTCCAAACTTAACCAAAAAAAAATACTCTCCTCTCATTCTCTCCTCTACACTAATCCGAAAATCACCCTCCACCCATAACCAAAATTAAGGTTGTTATCTTCTCTTCCTAGACTACATTTTTCACCAAAAATTAGAAGCAAAACCACACCAAAATCAGTGGCGAAAGCAGTGGCAAAACAGCCACTGCTTGGACCGAAAACTGCCAGAAAATTGGGATTTTTGGGATGAAATTTTGGAAGAAAAACGTGTAGGGATGATGGCTTAACATGGTAGAACACTTGCATGTCAATTGGAGTTGAAGAAGTGAACAAAAAGGAGGAGAAAAATTACAAAAAACAGTGGGGAATTTTCGGACAAACAGTGGCAGAAATTTGCGGACTGTTTTGACGAATGTGAGGTATAAAAATTCTTCTTTCTATGATATAATTGGAATGCATGTTGTTAGAATTAAGGTAATGAATTTGTGTTAAGAAAGAATTGGAATTTAAGCGTTGCATGTGACCATTTTTGGCTAGTTGCCAATTTGGGACAGATTTTGGTGTTGTTGGATTCGTTGGTTATTGTGGTTATTATTATCACTAATTGCATGATGAAATTGAAAGGAAACATTGATATTTAGTTGGAATTAGTTATATGGAAGTATTGAAATACGAAATTGGATTTTAGGAGTTAAGATAAGGGTTATAAAATTATGACATGTTGTGGCCAAGAACTTGCATGAAATTGTTGGACATGTGGTGATGTATATGGACTGTTTTAGGGGCTGTTTTTAAGGTGGATTAAGAGGCAAAATTTACATGAGAAGTGGGTGTGTAAATTCCCTTTATTGTTGTTTTGGTTGTGCCCTTAATTGGTACTTGGTTATTGATGTTATTAGCCTCGTTTGGAAGTTGTGGAAACATGTATAAACGGGGGAAGTGCTGCCCGATTTTTTATAGAATAAGAAGTCGTTATTCGATATAAAGTATGCTAGTAATCATAAAATTGACGAACGTATTACCATTGTTATAGGTTGAAGTGCTAGACGAGACGAACTTTAATTAGTAAGTTGGTTAGTTCGACAATAAGGTATGTGAAACTCTTACTTCTTTCTTTTTGGCATGATTTAATGAAAGTACGGCGGACGTACTTAATTCTTATACAGTTTAATTCCTAATGAGGATTGTTATGAGAAGTGCCTATGATTTTTCAGCAAAGAGTTTATTATGACATTATTACAATGATTTTATTGAGAGTCAGATGATAATTTTTACTTGCATATGGTTACTCACGATATCTACTCGTGCTAAGTGTTACTACTTCACCTCACCGAGTCCCGGGCCGGGTTACGACTCGTGCACGCCTTGCATTGTTCACCGAGACCCTCACTAGGGCCGGGTTACGTAGGATGGATCCATAGATGAGAGATGATTTTACCGAGTCCCAGCATGGGCCGGGTTATGATATGATTCCACCGAGTCCCGCATTAGTGGGCCGGGTTACGTTACAGGTATATATATGTATATGGACAGGCATACATGTTTTCCTGGCTTGACTCTCATTTTTATAAGGCACAACTGACTTTTATGGTTTATGGCACAGTTGGATTTGGATCCTGATTTTTATACTGATCTTCTGTTTCTGTTGGCTACTTATGGTCTCTTTTACAGCTTCATGTTTTACATACTCAGTACATTATTTCGTACTGACCCCCTTTCCTCGGGGGGGCTGCGTTTCATGCCCGCAGGTACATGCTCTCAGTTTGGTGAACCTCAGGCCTAGGTTCCTACTCAGCAGGTTGGAAAGCTCCTTTGATCCAGAGCTTTGTCATGTTGGTACCGAATATCTTTAGAGCTTCTGTTTGTATTTAGGGGCACGACGGGGCCCCCGTCCCGTCATATGTCGTTCTTCTTCTTATAGAGGGTCCGTAGACAGTGGTGGGTTGTACGTATGTAAGGGTTATGACTCTGTTTGGGTCAGTCATGTTATTGTATTCTGTGCTGGGGTGTTCCCATGTTTATACGTTACTATCTTGTGGCAGCCTTGTCGGCTTGCTTGTTATTTTATATTGGCTAATTGTGACTCCTCAGGAGACAGGTGCATTCGGGGGTAAAGGCAGCCTTGTCTGCTTGCCTACCCTGGCATATGTTGTTATTGCGACGTTATGCTGCCGGATTTCAGACTCATTAAGGGTTAGTTAGATTATGTGTGACAGGTTAGTATAATGACGTCATTAGGGCGGTTAGTCGCGACCCGTCGGGTCGGGTCGTGACAATAAATTCCCAATTAAATACCCATTTCCCCCAAGCCAATTCTCATTCCCTTATAAATCCAACCCAATCGCCGGCCCACCCAACCTGACCCCACCACTTCGTCCAAACCGGCCCACACCCAAATACCCATCCCCCTTAATTCCCTTCAAACCCCCCAAATTCCCAAGCCCAACCGGATCAGCCTACCACATCGTCCAACCCGACCCATCCCAATTCCCATACCCATTCCCCCATTTTTAATCCCCCAAACCAAACAAAACCCCAAAAATCAGAAAATTAAAAAAAAAAAAACAAAAACCCTAACCCCCCTCTCACAAATCGCCGCTGCCCCCGTACCCCCCATCCGACCGGTCACCTCGCCCACTGCCACCACCCACTCCATGCCACCAACCCTGACACCACCACACCCCTCCCGTCACTTCGACCCACGCCCCTACCCCCTAAAATCCGCTTCCAAAATTCAGAAATCTTTACCTTTAATTCGAATTTCAAACTCGTTCTTGGGGGGGAAATTCACCTATAAATACCCCATGTTGTTCTTCATTTTGGGGGAAGATTTTCGGGGGAGAAAAAATAGATTTTCAGAAGGATTTTCGGAAGATTATTCCATATATACATAAATATTTTGTTGTGTTCTTGAGTTTAAAGCATTTTGGCTTCTTTGTTGTTCAAGAATCAAGTCCGAAAAGGTTTGTCATCCCCTTTGATTCTCTCGATTTTTCTTCACCGATTTCGGGTCGGGTCGACCGGTTCGGTAACATTTTCTTTAATTCTTGCATTTCGTATTTATGTATGTGGGTTATCCGAATTTGGTGTTAAGATTTGATTTGGATCATTGATTTTCGGGTCGGGTTATCTTGACCCGGTCGGGTCGACCCGATTTAAATTTCCAATTTTCTTACATTCTTCTTGTTGTTATCATTGGTTATCCGAAATTGATGAAATTATTTGATTCCGGTTGAAACTCCAATTCGGGTCGGGTCATCGACTGGTCGGGTCGACCCGATTTGAACATTTTCGAATTCTTGCATTTCATATTCTTGTTATTGGTTATCCGAATTTGGTGTTGAAATTTGATTCGGACGGGTCATCGACCGGTCGGTCGACCGGTTTGGGTAATATTTTTCGAGAATTCTTGCATTTTCATATTCATGTATGTTGGTTATCCGAATTTGGTGAACATTTGATTTCGGATTCGATACCGATTCGGGTCGGGTCATCGATCCGGGTCGGGTCGACCGGTTTGGGTTTTCCAAATTTTCTTGCATTTCATATTCTTGTTATTGGTTATCCGAATTTGGTGTTAAAAGGTGATTCGGGTTTGGATCATCGATTCGGGTCGGGTCATCGACCCCTGTGTCGGTCATCGACCCCATCCGGATATTTCCGAATTTTAGAACTTGGGTCGGATACTTAAATTGCTCACTTTGCTCGTTGCTTTTATTGTTTTATTGTTTTATTAATATTGCACCGCCGATGAAATTAAATTCGAGGCCGCGCTCTCGTTTCTCTGTTTTTCGCTTTATCTTGTTTTAAGTATCCGTGCAACGGATATTTCTCGTTTTATGTTTTTAAACTAAACGTCACGTCTTTCGGAAATTACCTCTCTCGTTATCGCATCGCATCGCTATCGCTATCGCCGCTACGCTCGCTACCGCATCGCTCGCTTATCGCTATCGCTATCGCTACCGCTATCGCTATCGCTATCGCTTATCGATCGCTATCGCATCGCTTTAAACATCCATGCAACAGATATTTAATGTTTTATTGTTTTAAACTAAACACCGCGTCTTTTCGGAATTTGTCTCTGTTTTTTCGCTTTCGATTCATCGCCTCGCGCTTCGTTTTTTGCCTTGTTTTAAAATTTTGCTTGATTTGAACACGATACTACACTGGCCGATGAAAAATATCCGTCGATTTTGAGGCCTCCACAGTTGCAAAGACGGAAATATAACTTCTGGGCAATGATGAAGACTTAAACCTTTATTTCATCCAAGATCAACATGTTTAGTAGGCGAGGTGAATAAAGTAACCAACAAGTTATATATTCGCAGCCACGACGTGATTATAGTGATCTTTTCTATTTCACCCGAGAGACCAACACGTTTAGTAGGCGAGGCAATCAAAATAAACCACATTAGTCATATGTTTGCAGCCACGACGTGATTGGGATGTTCCTTTCAAAATTTAAGTCTGAGCCCTCCGTGATCAAAACATTCACTGTTTTGAATACGGATATGAAGTTATATGTATTTAACTGTCTCTAACCGTTTGTTTTTTTTTACAGCTTGCAGGGATTAAAGTAAATAAAGGCAAATATTCCTCGGAGTTTATTTATTTTTATTTCTTTCTTTAATTCAGCTTTTATCCCGCTTTGTATTGTAATATTATTTATCGCACTTATGTAATTATTGAAATGCTTAGAATATGCAAACTTAGGATTAATTCATAGGTTAGTTTAAGATTTGAAACCTGTCGCTAGCTTATTTATTTGTAGGCTCGGTTAAATTCAAACTTAGAAACCCTCCGCTAGTTATTTATTTTAGGCTCGTCACGCTGATTCAAGATTTTTAAAACAACTTTTGTCATCTTTATTTGCTTCAATTAATTATACAAATAAGTTAATCTTTTTATTATTATTTTTTGCAACTTGTTGATTTTTGAAAGATTCGCTTCTTTGCCATTATAAAGAATTTATTGTCACAAATGCATGTTTTCTAAAAACTTTACATGTATCTTTCTTTTATGTCATCCGAATACGTACTTGTATAAAATGCATCATATTTACTTGTATAAAATGCATCATATTTGCAAACATCTTTTTATCTATTATACCTTTAAAACATGCATCTTTTCTAAACAATAATTAACCTGAGTTTGACCGGATAACCGCAAGTTAGCGGATCTTAAAGGATGCCTAACCCCTTCCCTTTAGGATAATAAAGAACCCTTACCTAGAATCTCACTAGTTTCGCAGACCTTAGAAACGGAGTTTACATTGCAGCATTTAGTTTAAATATTTAGGTGTCCTAATTCACCATAAAAAATAATTAGGTGGCGACTCCTCAACCCTTTTACCCAGGAATCACCGGAATAAGTCCGTGCTCCGCTCCGACCTTCTCGCGGGGGGTCGGGTAAAAAACCGGCGCGACATCATATATATAACTTAGTTGTAAAGGATGGTCTATCACTTTTTGAAGACATTCTTAGTAAAATACAATTTGTTATAAACTTTATTTTTAAAAATAATAGAATACAATGAAAAAAAGAATATAAAAAAACTTGTCACGATTGTCAACTACCTTATAGAAAATTCTAGAAGAAGTACCCACTAGGTGGAATACTTTATACGAGCAACTACTTGTTGCTTATGACTATAGAAGTACCCAATACGTAGAATTCTTCAACACAACCTCACAAAAGACATTATGTTTATGCGGCTAGTATTGAAAGCCTCAGAAATAGAATGTGCGGCCGTAACGCTACTAACCAAATTAGCGAGTTTGATATTTTTGTTTTGCACGGTTCTGTACCGTACCAAGAAGTTCTTAATGAAGAAGGACGCGAATACTTGCTGAAATACCGGAGGGGGAATGAGAAAACCTTTCTGACACTTTCAATGATGGCCCGAGATGTTTTGAACATTCAAGCGTCATCAACGGCGTCTGAAAGCATTTTTTCTGCCGACAGATATCAAATAGGAGAGCACAAACACTCATTAGCCGAAGACAGCTTGTAGATTGTAGTATTATTCAGAGATTTGATACGAGTGGAGCGGAAAAGGTGCGGTCAACCGGAGATCAACGAAGAAGACGAAAATTACAACGAAATCTTATCCAAAGATGGTGGAAGCGACGTGGAGCAATTTAACCAACAAATACTAGTTCCAACCGAAGAACCACAAGAAATTATCAAGAAACTTGAACAAGTTTTTTTCAAAATGTAATTTTTTAATTGCAATTTTACTATGTTATTTGCAACTTTTGAACAACACCACAAAATTGCAATTTTGACAATTGTATTTGTATTACAAAAAAACTATTTATCTATTAAATAATATAAGAGGCACAAAAACGGCATTGGGATATTTTTATTACGCTATCTTGTTCAATTATTGAGTTGTTTATATATGTTATTTTTTAAATTAAGTGCAAAAAAAAATAATCCCGCCACTACCCTATCCCGCCCCGCCCCGATCCCGATCCCGCCCCAACCCGATTATGATGTGACCGGGATCTGGACGGGACTTTGGCGAGTCCCGCCTCGATCCGATCCCGCCCTCCCCCCGTTCCGCCTGACAAACCCGCCCCGACTCGTCCCGGCCCGTTGGCCACCCCTATTGGAGACTGCAAGGGCAGGATGAAACGTGTTCTTCGTAGTAGACATAACGAAAGGCCGAGAGGAGAATTAGAGATTTGGAAGAAAATTTGGGAGACGAAAAAGAAGACTTAGTTGGCGGCTGAGAGTGAGGTTTCCGAGGAGAGGAGGGTTGCAGAAGTTTAGTGTGGAGAAGGAAAAATTACTCTAAACTTCTGATATCATGTAAAGAATGGATCTTAGGCCTAACTCAACTCAGAAGCTAGCTTTGTAGGGTGAGGATTATCTAAGTCCATATAAGGAGTCCATGTTCCCATTCCATTTCCGATGTGTGACTCTTAACAATATCAACAAGTTGGATAGGGCATTGACTCGAAAAACGTTCGCCCTTGAAGAACTTTTTCAGATAATTGATTATCTCAGCATCAGTAGGGTGAAAACGTACTCCCATGACACTCCGGCGTGCAGCAGGTATCGTCGACATGATCTTCTCCTTTTCTTGCGTATAGAGAATTAACACACTAATGATCAGATAAGTAATTGCCATTAAAAGGGCAGTTCGATGCACTAAGCTCTCGCTATGCGCGCGAAGTCTAGGGAAGGGCCGGACCACAAGGGTCTATTGTACGTAGTCTTACCTCACATTTTTGCAAGAAGTTGTTTTCACGACTTGAACCCATGACCTCCTGATTACATGACATCAACTTTAACAGTTAATTGCCGTTAATTAACAAAAAGAGTTTCCCTTCAATAGAGATGCGATCAGGTAAATACCAATAGAAACAATTAAGGAAACATCTACTAAAGGAAAATAAGTGTTGACGCGGATAAAAGAAAAAGGAATTAAGTGTTAATCACCGGGAAAAGGTTACGCTTGGAACTCAAGAAACTCTGTTTCCTAATTATTTTATTTCCTAATTTTTTTTACACTGGAACTAATTTTAAAACCCGCGTGTCAATAAAAGAATCTGAAAGTATAGTTTCCTTATTTCTTTTCATTATCGTTTTTTTTCCTTTTAACTATAAATTCAATCATCAAAGGGAAATTCTACTGAACAATTTTTTTAATAACAGAAGAAAACGGAAAGGTTTTTTACACTTGCCATTTTTCCATTTACATTTACAAGCCTTTATTTTAATTAAATTCAATTAATGCGTCGGATAGGAAATTTCTAAATTAATTTTTTTTACAAGAAATGGAAAAAATAGTTTATGCTACCCAAAAAAAAAAGAAGAGATTTCTACACTATCAATCACCTAGGTCAAGCTTATAATGAAGTGAGTTTGGTCCTTATTTTTGGATTGGTCAATACTATATATACTTTAAAAGTTATGTTACTTTCTCTATTTCTCTTCTTCAACTCATCCGCCTCTAATTGTTAATTGACAAACTCAATTTGTTATTGTGTTAGAGCTTAAGTCATGGTTAGAGTACCGACCTTTTAAGATTTTAGTGGTTCACATTAAAAAGATAACCCACTATTGCATACACTTTTATACGAGGTAAATTCATTATTTATGTAAGTATATGAATATTAATGTATAAGGGTAAATAAATATTGATATGAATTTCTTTTAGCTATGCGAATATTGTTATTAATCTGTATTCCAAAAACCAGTAAACAATAATAATTGATAAATGAACAGAATCAGTGTTGGAAAAATAAAAATATTTTTCAGAATATAATCGAGCCCACTTAGTTCAAAGTGTGTCCTTAAGGAAATTATTCCCCTCACAGTACTCGAGGTTGATGGAATATCCCCTCCCAGGATAGAACGATTATCTTACCGAATAGTAGTACTCCAAATTCGGTAGCGGCGAACCACTCAACAAAAAGATATCACACAGAATTTGTTTATGCGAGAAGAAGAAGAAGTTTATGTTGTTCGAAAATTCGTAAGTAATATTCTCGAGGAATCAAACGAATTTATAGCCATGGAAATCGTTTCGAAGGTTTGCCACCTTTTCCGAATGTACCACCGAAAATGGTGGGAAATTTAAATAAGGAAAAGAAATCGGGTCGCGGTCAGACACGCGGATCCGGCCGGGTCGCGGGTCAGACACGCGGATCCGGCCGGGTCGCGGGTACAGGGTCGTAGGATTGGATAAGTTAATTAATTTAATTAAATAATGATTAATTAAATAATTAAAAATTAAAGAAAATTTGGTCCAAAAAGATTATCAATCGATCCGAAGCCGAAGCCGAAGCCGAGCCGAGCGACGACGGCGGCGCGAGGGGTCCTTGCCCCCTCAACCCTTTTACTGACAAGAAGGAGTAATTCTACTTATAAGTAGAAGAACTTTTCTTTCCACTACCGATGTGGGACAAATACTTATTTTATAAAGCAAGAGAGAACTCCACTTTTCTTTCCACTACCGATGTGGGACAACTCCCACTTTTCTTTCCAATCATTTCACATTCACCAATATCAATACCCAACAAATATAAACTAGAAGTATGACAACGTACGTAGGCGAAATTTTTGTGTTAACTTGTATTTTCTTTAAAAGAAAATCACAAAAAGAAAAACGCAACTTTTGTCATCGCTAGCTATATGATATACACTTCTTGAGACACCCCTTTCTTAAAATTAACTTAACTCTAACCAATAACAAATCATGAATTACATATGCCAACATGCTGAGGAGTGGTCATGCCAATAACATGGATTGAGGGATACCATTGATAGCACTATACAGATTCTGCTAATTGCAACAATAATCATTGTTATAGGGAGTGCGATATGATGTCTGATGTCCTTGCTAAACATATTATCACCAATGGTGAAGATATGATATATCACAGATTTCAACAATTACCAAAGAGTTAGTGCCTTTTTTAACTGTATAAGTGGCAATTGTCTAGCACATGGCGTATTTGGGCCCGTGCGAGCTGTGCTACCGCACAAGGCCCCTGAAAAATGAAAATTTTTAGGGTTTTTTAAATTTTTTTTTTATTAAGTAGTATTAGTCAGAATTTACTGTAAAGACTTATAATTTGCAGGTCTTCGCATGTCTTAGCCCAATCTAATTATTGAAATAGAATATTTACTTATATTAAGGGTCACTTTTACCAATTAGAATAGGGCCCCTAAAATATTTGAGACGGCCATGCTCTAGCATCACAATTCGTTGTGATAAGACTATATTTTTTTTGTTAGTTAGATTTTTGGCTAATGGGATGCAATGGCTTTTGTTGTACTTGTAGGATATGCCTCCTAACTCTTTTTTTGCATAGATGCCGTACCAATCCGTGTTATAAATTCCTCCTTTTTACGGTTCGATATTTGAAATTTATCGGTAACATTAACTTAAATTCGCCACATAGTATAGTTCCTACTTTTATTTGGTGATTTACTTAGTTGATTAATTTGCATAGTCCGAAGTATTTTATATATGATATATTATTCACAAATATATAAGAAAAGTAAAATAAAATAGCTTATGCAGGATATTTAAGAGGTGGGTTGGTCAATTCATTTTTGCCATTGGAGAGGTACTTAGCAGCCAAATATGAGCCTGATCGTAACAATCTTTAATTAAATCAATGGGACCGGACCAGCTCCGCGATCTCGCCTCACCAATTATTAATATTTTTAGGTAAAATACCTAAAGACTCTCTAAATTTGTCACAAATTCCTCTTAAATTATGTTTGATCCTAATCACCTCTTATACTTGACTTTTTTTTATAATCATGCGTTGTACTTGGCTTTTCGATAGTTGTTAACCGCTCAAAAGGAAAATGATAAATGAAGAAAAAATTGAATTGTTATTTAATCGAGGAATAGAAAAAATATACAAAATGAGATAAGAAAATAGTTGTTGGAATGACTAAATATAAAAGGAAATGATGTTTTAGATTTTTTACGCATCAGTTTAATATGATTCTGATTGGTAGTTTACACTCTCATGCGCCAAACGTCATTTGAAATCAATTGAGTTATATAAAAAGTCAATTACGACGGGTAATTAGGATCATTTATTGTATAAGGGATTAACAATTATAAAAAAGTGAAATACAAGACTAATTAGAACCAAATATATTTTAACGGTGGTGCAAATAAAACACACTTAGTTTAGGTGACTCTTTAGGTATTCTGTCATATTTCTTAGGAAGCAATTTTTTCGATGAAACGGTAAATATCCAGTTTTAATATTATTCAATATTAACCATTATTTGAAAAGCTATTACTCTCTTTGTACCAATTCATGTGAGCCGTTTAACTTAGACATAATATTTAGAAAAGAAAAAAAGACTTAAAATTTATTATTTAAAACAAATCTTATATATTTATATTGTTATAAATAAGTTTATTAAGTATAAAAGAGTAGTATTTAAGTACTTTTTTAACACGATTTTTTTTTGGACAAAAATAAAAAGAGAAAAGAGTGAGGAGAAACCCTGTAAAAACCCCACTCAGCTTTCTAATTCGCCATTCTTTCCCCAGCCATGGGTATAAAGAAGAGAGTTACAGCAACTGTGAGGGTATCAAAGATCTTTTCGACTTCTTCGATTCTTCAATCGGTAAAGGCTCAGTCTATGCCTGTGATATTTTCTCAGAGCACAAGAATTGGAAATCAAGAGAGCATGGTAGAGTCCAATTCGAAACATTACAAGCAAAGTCACAATCTTTATCACTATCAGAACAAGGGAAACTTTTCTTCAAAGGGAACCAACTCTCTCTTGTCTTGTCTTTTGATGATATTATTGCTAGGCCTGTTGAACCCAAGAACAGGTTTAAAAATGGATTCTTGCATAGTGGGGTACTAGTGAAGAAGGATTTTATGGAGGTTTTGGAGATTTGGGAAAATGTTACATATTTAACGAGTCGCGGAAATGGAATAGAACTCTCTTCCCTGATTGATTTGACACTGATTTGGTAGATGCGGTTGTTCCGCATTATAGGTCTTACCTCACCCTTCCAATTAGACGTCAGGTGCTATTGCATCATTTGCCCCAATGATGGCCTTTTTGATCTCATTCGTATTCCAAGTCCCTTAGTAATCGTTTACGGTAGATGGGTAAGCTGGCGGGGACCCCAACTTAGATTAGAGTAACTGCCCCAGAAGGTCAGCGAGAACCTAAACAAAAATGCAGAAGTGAGCGTACCCTAAGGCTCTCCTCTCTCCCCCTTTTTTAGCCAACACCATCAACCCCATTTTTCACTGGGTCAAAGCCACGAGAAAAAGTGTTTGGCCGAAGCCAAAAAGAGGGTGACCCACTTTATTCGCCAAGCGAATGATCTTCGCTTCGCGGGAACAACAAAAACCTTCGGTGCTACCTTTTTTTCCCCAAGGGATGGGGTTGGGGTGTATAATAACCAAGACATGGGTTATGCCTGAAAGGAAGAGTATTGAGTTTTGGATTAGTTATGCAGAAATGTGAGTTAAGCCGGCGTACGATATACCTTGTGGTACGGCCCTTTTCGTACCGCGCATAGCGGGAGCTTAGTGCACCGGGTTACATTTAGGGCTTGATAAGAGCTAAGTTGGCAAGTGCTAGGAGATCAGTGCTTCTTAGAGTGTGTTTGGTATGAAGGAAAATGTTTTCCATGGGAAAATAAGTCTTACCTATTTTTAGTGTTCGGTAAGTAAGCAAAAGAATATTTTCACAAGAGCATTTATACGTGATCTAGCATAACACTACGAAGGTGGGATGGGGTGGGGGTTCGGGGGTGGGATGGTCAAGGGATGGAGGCGTTGGGTGGGTGGGGAGGAGCCAATGAACTTGAAATGTCATTTATGAAACTTATTTTCACTACTTTCATCAGGTAAGTCATTTTACTTATTATGAAGAAATTTATTTTCCTAGAGAAAGTGTTTTTCAAAATATTTAGACCAACCAAATATGAAAAAATTTCCTCCATCCAAACACACTATTAATATTTTGATTTGTGTGTGCGTTTTTGTGTGTGTCTCTGTCTATTTATATTAGACATCCTATAATAGTGATACAATCTCAGGGGTTGAAGAAGAAAATATAAATTGAAGTGTAAAAAATCAGCTGTAGAAACTAAGGGTAAGAGCTGTTCATACCTCTGCAAATGGATTTGCAATGCTTTAAGTAAGAAAAAAGAGGCGAGTAGAACGAGCTCAAAGCATGCTCAGCTGAACCCACATGATCACAAATTCACAAGGACTTAGTCTCAATAAAAGAAAAGAAGACAACTGGATTAATGCTTAATAGAAACTTCTAATGTAAAAGTATCCGGGAGGGATGTGTTAACTTCCCAGACTTATAACCAACTGAGATTTCCTAGCTGAACGTATGACCCTTGCAAGGTAGTCAAAACCCTCTACTTCCAGTTCCATTTTTATTTTGTACTATCAAATAGCCCGAAAACGCATTATATGACTTAGTAAGGATGCAAGGATAACCTTTATAAAGTGGCGTATAAAGTCGTATCTCATAAAAAAAAATGAAGTTCCTCTTCTTCCTCACTTGCAGTTGTACGTTTTCTTTTTAAAAAAACTCCAACTCGAAGGAGAAGGACATTCTTGGTTGTCTATACAACTAAAATTCATTCATAAGTTAAAATAAGCTGCAAAATCTGTGCAGATTGAGAGCTGCACATGCTTTGTGTAAGATGTGACTTAAGTGTGTTTTGAGAAAACATATTATGTTGTAGTGTGTTTCACTTTTACTATATAAAGAAGGTGGTATGACATTTTTAGACTTTCAGTTACATAGCAACATCAAGGATATTATACAGTGAAATGAAAAAAGAGAGGTTATTATATATAAAGTCCCTTATAAAAGGACATTATATAGAAAGTCAGAGGTAAAACTTAGAAAGAGGAATCAGTACTGCTCAAAGCACTCTTCTGCTGTGTTGAATTGAGGGAATCAGTTAATTTTTGATTTCTTATGAAGCTTGTATACAGATTATACAGTTTGCACAATTTGTACCTTTCCTTTTTCTTTTTCGTTTTTTTAAGACATGGACTGTTGTGGGATTACACTGGGTATGTTGTTTTTTGAAGAAATGGACCACTTATTTCCTACTAGTATGTAATGTATCTTGATTGGTTAGAATTGACTTTACAATCTTCTATAAAAATCTATTAAAAAATAGAAATGAATCAAGTTGTCTATTTCATTTCAGTGAGTTTTTGTTTTCAGCTAAAACATGCACCAAAGCTATACCAAAGAGTTTCTGGACCTGCTGTTGCTTCCAAGTTCACTGCTGACCGGTATCATATCTGCAAGGAAGATTGTGAGTTCCTTTGGGTTCGCACAACTGATTTTTCCGGCATAAAGTCTATCGGATGTTCATCTTCTCTTTGTTGGGAAATTGAAGACGGATTGTTAAGTTGAGATTTGCTTTCTAGTTTGCCATATGCAAACAACGATGTGATAGATCTATATCTGGATAAAGTAGGAAATATTTATTCTGCTTCTGAATTCGTTCCCCTTGTGAGTTCCCCATCAGATCTAAAGCTACCATACGAGATCCTTTTCCAGCTTAACGCTCTCGTACACACTCAAAAAATTAGTCTCGGTGCTGTTGATACTGATCTCATTGAAGTTCTTAGCAAATTAGAATTGGATACTGCAATGATGATCCTTCAGAAAATGCAAAGTTGCGGTCAACCTGTTTCGAGCCTGTGACATTCATCAAGACACGCTTGCATGTTTTGGGTTGAAACAGTAAGAACCAACCTTCATCATCTTACAATAGATTAGTGAATCATAACATGATGAGTGTTAACAGAGTCTTGGTAACACCATCAAAGATTTACTGCTTGGGTCCAGAGCTTGAAACCTCCAATTACATCGTGAAGAACTTTGCATCACATGCTTCTGATTTCTTGAGAGTAACTTTTGTAGAAGAGGATTGGAGTAAACTTTCTCCTAATGCCATTTCTATGAGTGTTGAACAAGGTCTCTTTGCAAAGCCTTACAGAACTAAAATCTATCATCGGATTTTGTCTATCCTTCGAGAAGGGATTGTTATTGGAACTAAAAGATTCTTTTTCCTGGCATTCTCGGCCAGTCAGCTACGCTCAAATTCAGTTTGGATGTTTGCTTCTAATGAATATGTCAAGGCAGAAGATATCAGAGAGTGGATGGGGTGCTTCAACAAGATACGTAGAGTCTCGAAATGTGCTGCAAGGATGGGTCAATTGTTTAGCACCTCTTTTCAAACAATGGAGGTCCAACCGCAGCATGTTGAGATTCTTCCAGATATTGAAGTAACCGCTGATGGTGTTAGTTATTGCTTCTCAGATGGTATTGGAAAGATTTCCCAAGCCTTTGCCAGACAAGTTACTCAGAAATGTGGATTGAATTATACCCCATCAGCATTTCAATTACGATATGGTGGTTATAAAGGTGTGATAGCTGTTGACCACAATTCCTTCCGAAAGCTATCTCTTCGTGGAAGTATGCTCAAATTTGAATCAGCGAACAGGATGCTTAATATTACCAAGAGTGACGCCATGCCTTGCTATCTGAACCGAGAGATTGTTATCCTTTTATCTACTTTGGGAGTTGAGGATAAAGCTTTAGAAGACCTGCTAGATAATCATTTCCGTCTTCTGGGCAAGATGTTGACCACTAATGAGGCAGCGTTAGATGTTTTGGAGAGCATAGGTGGTGGTGACGTAAAAAAAAATCTTAATGAGGATGTTGCTCCAAGGATCCCAGATTGGAGCCTTATCTCTCTATGATGCTTCAATCACATTTTGAGAATCAGCTTTCAGACCTATGAAGTAGGTGTCGTGTATTCATCCCAAAAGGTCGAGTTCTAGTAGGATGCCTAGATGAAACAGGTATATTGAATTATGGCCAGGTTTATGCACGAATAACCATGGCTAAGGCCGAGCTACAAAATGGTCAGCAAAATTTCTTCCAGATGGTGGATGAAACAACTGCAGTAGTGAGAGGCAAGGTTGTAGTAACAAAAAACTCTTGTCTTCATCCTGGAGCTGTAAGAGTACTTGAGGCGGTGTATGAGGTGGCATTAGAGGAGAAGGCCTGGGTGGATTGCATTATTTTTCCTCAGAAAGGAGAAAGGTAGAGTTTAAACGTTTCATACACGATATTTGAGCAGAAAATGTTCAGTACACGATATTTAGTGGAACTTTCATATCCCAACTATTTTACTTAATTTGACTCGTCTGCCAGACACTGTCCTTTTCCAGTCTCTTTGAAATTTTTTGGATTCTTAAAACTAGGACATAACCGGAGAGTAAGTGGCTAGTACTAATAGATTCTATTATTTATTTTCTTGGTAAGTACTAATAGCCTACCCTGACTACCCTGGGATTGAGGTGTAATACTCTTTCTAAGTACTAAAAGGTTCTAGTAACTACACTGAATACACTTTTTTTTTTGCTAGAGGATATTCTATGATGTCACTAACAATGTTTCTGGAGGTGTTCAGGTAGCATAAAGCTAAACCACAAACTTTTCCCTATTGTGTATAGGCAGCAGCCACACTTCTGTAATTTTTAATAGCATTAGGGGGATATCCAGGCTTGCTTGATGACTTTGTTTTTTTCGCCCTTTCACAAAGACCGTCTTTCATGTTTTTTCGTCTTAAAATATTTCATCATGAAGTTTTAGCATGAGTGAGTAGTTGAAAAGAGGTATGAATAGAGAGTTGGTTAGTCTTGGAGTAGGGTCTGCTTTCGACATTTTTTTCTTTAGAGTACTCCTAGTATTGAATTGTCATGTACAGGCCTCATCCAAATGAATGCTCTGGTATCTTGATGGAGATCTTTATTTCATAAGCTGGGATGAAAATCTCATTCCTCGTCAAACAGTGACACCCATGGACTACACTGGGCGAAGACCTCGTATAATGGACCGCGAAGTCACTCTAGAGGTAGCTCGAACTATTTCATCCATGATGCCTCCAGTTAGCAACCCTTCACTCCATGGCAGTGGACTTTGCAAAAACTAGAGCTGCAGCTGAGATGCCTAGGTTTCTAAAACCAAGAGAGTTTCCTGATTTCATGGTTTGGTGAGACAAACCCATGTATATTTCTGAAGGGGTACTAGGGAAGCTTTATCGTGGTGTTGTCAAGGTTTTCATTCATAGGAACTCAGATGTCCTTTGCACTATCCAGGATGCTTATGATCTTGACCTTTTGGTAGAAGGTTACGAGGACTTCATTGAAAATGCTAAAAATCATCAAAGAAATGTACTTGGATAGAATGAGCAGCTTACTCAACTACTACGGAGCAGAGAAAGAGGTTGAGATAGTAATCCTAATGTAGATTTTTTAACTCTATTGACTGAATGTTACCAGAAAAATGACCTAGTTTTCGACCATGATAACAACAACCGGTGTTAACTTTTGTGTATCCTGCCTTATCAAGAAAAATATGTAATCCTAATGTAGACTTTTTAACTCTATTGACAGAATGTTACAAGTCTACATTTTGTGTATCCTGCCTTATCAAGATAACTTTTGTGTATCCTGCCTTATCGATTCGCTGTAAAAGAAATCATGCATCTGTGCCTAACAATTCGATGTGTAATTGCTATGGAATTATGGCACAGTCTTCATACAAATTTCATCTTAATTTTCTCGAGACCCTCGGATTAGGTCAAGTGGAACAAGAGCATGATAGCGAGATGCAACATTTCTGAGTTCATACATGTCAGAAATGTTTCTGAATTCAAGTGTAGGTTCCGAGCAAACAAAAAGGGAGCTCGTGTTTGTTTTTCTTTCTTTCTAATAATTGTGATGTTTAAACTATTCTAAGAGAATAGTTGAAGCTAGTGGTTGCCTTTTTCATTTATAACTGTAAAGAAGCAAATGAAAGTCATATGCTGTACCTGAGCTGTGGACATCTGAGAAAGAGGTTGAGATACTGACAGGCAATCATACTTCGTTATGTATAATTAATTTATCTTCGTTAGTTACTGATTACTTTTTGAAATACGCTATCATGACCTATTCACTTTTGATACTAGCATTTTTATATTGCTTTAAATATTTTTTGACCGGGTCTGATCGTCTCTCTTGCTTTGTTTTTGTTGTTGCTTTGCTTGTGATTATGATATGTCTTGAGCTGAGGGTCTCTAAAAAAAAAGCCGATCTATCTATCAAGTTAGAGATAAAGTCTGCGTACACTCTATCATTTTCATACTCCACGTTGTGGGATTTCACCGGGTAAGTTGTTGTTGTACTAAGAACTCCTTATCTTCTTCAAATGAATTTAATTTAGAAATCAAAAAATGTAAAATAGTGCGCAATCGGCAATACTAGTGCTTGACAGCTTCGTAGTGTAGAGAAAAAACCACAATATTTTTTTTTTATAGAAATTAGCAAGGGGGAGAAAGGTAAAGGATTATCTCCACTTTGTGTTCTTTTTTCTTTTAGATAAGGAGGATTATCTCCACTTTGTAAAATTGACAATTCCATGAACGGCGCTCTTTTTTTCATCCATCAAACCTTTATTTCCCAACAAAAAGGAACAATAAAGCAAAAAAAGATCCAAATTTATCGTCGTCTAGTCGAAAATACTCGATATTACTTAATTTCATTACATTTTTGTCCATTCATACTATGTAAAATTGACAACTAATGAATAACACTATTTTCATCCATTAAATCTTTATCTCCAAACAAAAAGGAATCATAAAGCTAAAATACGATATTATTCGGAATTACTAAATTCTACCTTTCGATATATTTTTGGTTCATTCATTCCCTTCACGTTAACAATCTTGCATTTATTCTTACCATATCGAAGCTCCAAGGCGGCAACTTTTTACTATGATTTAAATTACCTTCAATTGAAGTTCCATTAGACGTTCAAGAATAAAAATATTGTTTCCTAACGAGGATAATATTAAACTAAAAGTTTAACCAAAAACATAGTTACTCGATCTAAAATAGTGCAGGGATAAATTTAACCATTTCCCCAACAATAAATAATACATCAATACAAAACTTGTATGTTCCTCCAATCCTCCTTTTTCAGTTCAATATCTCTTTTATTTATTTATGCACAAACTGACCAACTCATAAGCCAACTCAAATGTATAAAACTAATACTAAACTATACTATACTGGAATATCAATTAATTATACATAACGAAGTATGAAAAAAGACCACCCATGATGAGCTGTGGGCTCTGATCTTTAACGATTTCATCCCCATTCTCCACCACTGAAACTCTTTATGGGCTATTGGCATTTGGCAGCATTCAATGGGCCAATCAGACGAAATTAGGCCCATCCTTGCCCAAATCCATGGACCCTCTAGCCGACGCCGGAATTGAAGCGTACCGCGTCGAGAAATCCCGGAGCCCATATTCATCATCCCCCTCTCCGTTATGACCTTCATCGAAATTTAATGCATAGCTTAGAGGATCATACTGGAATTTCCCATGCGTTCCATTTTTGTTCCGATTGAATCGCCGGATAAAAGTCTTCCATCTCGGTCCGGCTACAATCTCCGACCACTCTCGTAGCTTTTTAAAAACGTTAATCCCTTTCAGCCAAACAGAACCTTTTTTCACCTCCTCAGTCCGTCGTACCTTACGCCACCATTTCAAGCTAACGCCGCCGCCTGATGACGGGAAGAAAAAACAGCAACGCCGCTTCTCCGACGTCGTCCCCTCGCTCGGCTCTGCATATGTGTGTGAAAATTCACGTCCCTCCATAGCCAAATTGTTTCAATGTAGGAATATTATTATATAGACATAGAATACAGCGGCACGGAATTCAGGGTTTTATATATAGACAAATTCACGTCCTATTTAGGGGGGAGGGGGGTTGTCCTATCTGTCCTATGTAAAGCTGTAACTGTTAAGGGCTGACTTGCACCGGGAATTACCGGTTTAAAATAATTTAGGCTTACTGCTTATTTTGGAGACATGACCGGCTCTGTAGATCTTTTTCTTTTAAGGGGACTTTAGATGAATGTACAGCTACACTAATTGGCTGTCACTACTAAGCAGTGGCTTTATTTGCAAAATTAGGAAGAAACACACAGTACGCGTGAAATTGTATTTTTCGTGTTGCAAAGAGACAAATATCTAAAATTTAAAATTGATAAATTCGATCTTTTAAAGTTTTATATATCATATTAATTATGTTTATAAGTTTAATTTAATATTTCCTAAAATATAATTTTAAAATATTACTCTTATTTATATGATATAGTTTGATTGTGCACATAGTTTAAAATAAAGGAAGACATTTAAATCATGCGGTCTAAAATAAGTCAAAAATATTTGTGTGTTTAGATGATCTCGTTAAGCTTAAGAGTTAAAATTTAAAGTTAAATTATTGTCAAATAAGAAAATGTGTCATTTTTTAGACTGACTAAAAAAAAAGTTTGTCATATAAATTGGGATAGAGGAAGTAGTAATTACTATATTTTAATAAAATTTCATATATAATTTATGTTTCGGATAAAAATATCACTCATTATTATGCCAAATGGCGGTATTGGCCCCTGGCTATGTGTAAGATTACCTTTTTTTTTTCTTTTTATAAAATATGAAAAATACTCAAAAATGTCCTTAACGTATTGAAAATGACTCAAAAATGTCCTCATTTCACCCATTGGATTAAAAATGCCCTTAACGTTTCCTTTAAACTCAAAAATGCCCTTAAGTTAACAGAAATATGACATGAAATTTCATTAAATAAGTGGCCATTTTTTATTGATCCACATAAATTTCTGGCTCAATACAAATACCCCACCCGAACCAACAATCAAACACGTTTCTAATAAACCAACCCTCGGGTCAGAAATTAAAAAATGGTCACTTGTTTAATGAAATTTCATGTCATATTTCTGTTAATTTAAAGGTATTTTTTAGCCTAAAAAAATGTGAAGGACATTTTTAACCTAATAGATGGAAAGAGACATTTTTGAGCCATTTTCAATAGATTAAGTACATTTTTGAGCCTTTTTCGTATAAAAAACAAAGATGGAATACTGCTCCATTATTAAAATATCAATCCCGGCTTTTCATACAAATATCCAGTCTTGTTATTGAATATGGGTTGAGCACCACTTAATATTCTGCTACGCGTCTCCAACAAACACATAATTATGCATTATGCACAAGGAATCAAGTGTATTTGTAGAAACTTTTGAGTGGATAATCGTCTTTCTCTACCGATGTGCATTCGGTTTTTCGATTTGATTTTATATTATTCGGTTTGAATTTTTCAGTGTTTGATTTCTAAAAATTACAATCCAATCCAATCCGAACCAAAATAAGCTTGGTTTAGTTCGATTTTTCTCTTTTCGGTTCGATCTTTTTCGATTTAGTTATTTGGTTGCGTCATATAAGATAATTAACATAACCAAAATGACGAAAAAGAATAAATATTATAGAGAATGAGATGTCAAACCTCTTAGATATATTGTCTAATATAAATCATAGGGTAAATTTTTAAGAATATAGTATTTAAAAGTATATTAATACATGTCCATAACCTAAAGATTCATAATAAATCATATTATATATATAGTTCAATTTTTTCAGTTTTTCAATTTTTATTTTTCTAAATCTGAAACCAAATCAAATATCCAAAATTTTTAATTTTCCAATCCGAAACCAAATAAAAAAAACCGAAAAAATCAATCCAAACTAAAATTTGATTTGATTTTTCGGTTTAATCCAAGTAATGCACACCCCTATCTTTCTCTAACTGAAGGGACCTATATTCTTGCTCATCTTTTATTTTATTTTTTGTGGACCTCCTCATTGGATTTTGATAACCTTTTAGAATGTAATATCAAAAGAAGAAAGGTGCCATAGCCCTTACTAGAAAAATGTACAAAAAAAAAATACTCGATAGATTCCCGACCAAATGAAGTGGAGGTTTGCTTAAGCTTGAGATGACAAACGGATTTAAACCATAAAGACGTTCAGATGATTTTCTAAGATGGGTTTTCATCCTTGGCAAAGACAGAAAACCAAACCATGCAGAGAAATGTGAAATGGACATGCACCTTTCTTTTATTCCAATCGATTTTTTTCCAGATTTTGTACCATTAGGATCAATTGCATTGAATACAAATTTTACAAATTTAGTTTTTTTTTTCTGAATTCATTTACCCAAGTATAAAGTGATGTCAAATTCCAACGGCGTAAAAAGCACTGGCAAAGATATCAATCTTTTTTCACTTTATCAACTACTCACTATTGTTGCCAAAAGATGGGACCGGCCACCTAAGCATCACATACTACCAACTTGCGGGTGCATAATATTAACCATGAGTGAAGTACTTAAAAGTTAAAAGACCAATCATCAACTTGAAACTTCAAAGTAGAGATGATAATGGATTTTGGACCCGATCCGGATCCGGTGGATCCAGATCCGTTTTATAGGATATGGATCTTTAAAATTTAGACCCGACGGATCCGGATCGGATCCAGATCCGTTTCTGACGGATCGGATCTGGATCTTGTATTTGAGATCCGTATTCGGTTCAGATCCGATTCGTGGATCCATTTTTTATTAAATATATCAATAACCTAGAATGTAATTTTATAAGTATTTTCTTAATTTTTTTTATAATTTATGTATTGGGTAAAGGGTTGAACCAGGATAAGGGCACAAGTCATACAACCATATAAACACAAGAATATTCCATAAGAATTACATTTAAAGATCTGACTTATTGCTTCCAAAGAGAAGGCGACCTAAATCTGAATTTTGATTACTATCTCTTACACATAAAGACATGTTTAAGCTGCCAGTGATAGATCTTGAAACAAGACATTTCTATAGAGACTCAAACTTACTTCCCGAGCTAGCAAAAGCTCCTATCAAGTCTCATCATCTGGACATACTTTGCCCAGAAAGACGTTAAGTGTAATCAAACTCAGAATAAACAAGTAGTAACATGTAACAAGCTGTTCCTATCTGATATTGCTATCGGAAAAATCATTGACTCAGCATAAACTGCACAGCCCATTTGAACAAAATAATGCTTTAGCAGAGCATCTTTTGAGAATGAAGTGTGTTTGACAATAATAGTGATTTCTTCATGTTTGCCCGACCTTCTCAATGAATTTTGTTAGTTAGAAGGCAAGGTTGGTATAGAGTAATAGAGTAATGCTAGGACATATTGTACAACATTTATCAAGTGTAAGTGGCAACTCATGTATGTATAGAGTAGTCCATATCAACACTTGCTTATCACCTTATGCACACAGAGCCACTCATCCTGTTCAGTGATTCGAAGAGTAATAAATGCCTAATCTACTAAATGATCAAAATAATGAAACAATAGGTATAGCGCACGTATTGACTGGCCAGATTAGTTGGAACAAAGCAAAAGTAAATTTGTTAAATTAGAAAATTATTAGGAAAGACAGTATTCGTTTACTTAGACTAATCTTGTGATCACAGGGAAAAAGCCATGTCAAACTACTACTGGTATTTACAATTTACATAATGGAATGTCTCCAATTCATTTTAACTATTACCAAAGAGAAGAATGTAATTTTTCCCCCACTTTAGATAAGCATACCTGCTTCAAAAGCTTAATTATGACACCTGCACGATCTCTGTGAAATAAATAAAATTTTGTTTAGTAAAAGACTGCTAGACAGAGGGCATGCAATTATTCCTTATAACTCTCTACCTCCCGAGGTAGGGGTAAGGTCTTCGTACACTCTACCCTCCCCAGACCCCACTTTGTGAGATTTCACTGGGTATGTTGTCATTGTTGTAACTCGTGTCAATCTGTATACTAGTTTAGCAGCTCGAAAGATATTCCTGTAGCAGTAACCTTCACCATCAAGGCTTTGGTATAGTGGTAAGAGCGCAACACGTCATGGGTTCGAACCGAAGTGTTTTGAACCATGAGCCACTGGGCCTTGTGAATTTCTCAGTTATATATATATGTATATATATTTTAAAAAAAAAACTTGCAGCACACAAATGATTTAGATACACAACATAGTTTAAATATTACCAAGTCAACTAGTTACACAGCGCATACTAAGCTAACACAGAGTGGCTACTCTCTAATACATTCTAATAAACAAAGTTCCCTTTGACTAGAAATATATCAGCCAACATCAACATCACTTGAGTACTTACATTACCATAGCTTTCTCCATGCCTTTCCCGTGAATGTTCAAGAAAACCTTTCCCGCACTGTCCAGGCTACTCTTGTCAATCGCAATTGCTCCAAACATTGCCCGGAAAGCACCAAAAACCACTGCTGGAGCCGACGAATTGGTCTTCCTTGATACCCTAATTATCTTCTGCAAACCTAAGCGCTCTCCATCAGCAGTGCACGACGTTACCACATTGGAAGACAGCTCCACAAAAACCCGGTTGAGATCCTTGGGTGACATATCGATGTTCTTGCTAAGCAATTGCAGAGAAACCGAACCCTCAATTACCTTCTCCCCGAAAACACTCAAAGCTCTGTTGTTCTCTCCTGAGTATGATGCGTGCGTCATTGCACGTCGCAGTAACTCCACATCCTGAAATGTGTACCTTAATGCAAAGGTATTCATACACAGGTACTCAATTTTCAACCAGGGTTTGGTTAACTGAACAGAACAATTAAAAAATTAAAACTTACTACTTCCTCTGACCCAAAGTCAATTTATGTGACACTTTTCGCTTATCGAGATTCAAAATGTGTGAACTTTGACAAACATTTTAAAATATATTTTTTAATCATATCAATTGCAATACTTTTCATGTAATGTTTGAATATCAAAATTATAATTTTAAAATATTAAGTTAATCTATTTCAATTAACCTTCGAAGATTAGTCAAATTGATTCTCGATAAGCGTAAAATGTCACATAATTGGGACAGAGGGAGTAATAGATATTAAAATCAGCCAGAGAAATTTACTGGATTTGATTTTGAAGGGTTTCGAGAGCGATTGAGAAAGGGGAAGTGGGTCTTGAAGAGATAGAGGAATTTGCATGGGCCTGCAAATGAATGTTGTCAAATAAGTTAGGGTTTAACATTACAGCAAGAATAAGCAGACTTTATTGTTCAATTTTTTATGAGGGTTTTACCTGAAGAGAAGAGCAGAGGGCGAAAGCAAGTAAGATGAAGCAAATGAATTGCCGGAGATGGAACATGTTTCCGGAAAATTATTCCTAGTCGACGGCGACAGAGTTAAGCTGAGTCCGTTGATGTATCTAGTCCGGCACCACGTGGGGGTGAAAACATTGGGAAAATCCACTTCACTCCTCGGATGAAAAAAAAGAACAAAAGAAAACTTTACTTCTCTGGTTATGTCAAAATTATATCAAGGGAAAGAAGTTTTGACCTAAATAAGTTATTATTTAAATCAATTCACAAAATAATATATATTTAAAAAAAATCACATTACATAACTAGAATAAAATTTTATTCAAAAATCCAATGGATAAAAAAGCTAATGATATTTGAAGGAAAAAGAAAAAAAATAACGTTTTATAAATAAATCAAATAGAAGATTCCCTATTTGCAGGATTCGAACGATCATGCCCGGATTATGTAGAAACATTAATGTCAGTTACATTTTAGCCTTAAGTCGTAACTTCGAGTTACGACTTTAAAATCAGTCAATGTCTGATAAGAATTGCCTGGATTCTTAGAGTCGTTACTCTGAGTTATGTATTAACCATAAAACGTTACTCACAGTAACGAATTACCCTTTAACGTCGTTAATCATTAACTTTCTTGCTAGTTGAATTTTTTAAATAAAATAATACCTAATAAGAATACATTTATTCTAGTTCTGTAAAAAAAATTAAAAGCGTATTATTTTAATGAATTGACTTAAATAATCACAAATAAAATGAAATATGACATTATTTGTGTTAAGAGTATCTGAGAAAGAATAATACTTTTTAACTAATACTTGCTTGTTTGCTCAAGCTTCTAAAATTAACTTATTTTGAAAAAAATATTTTTTTAAAAAATAGTAGAAGCAGTTGTGTTTGGACAATTGAAGAAAAACACTTTTGAAAAATTAATATTTGACCAAACTTATAAAAGAGGCTTTCAAGAGTATTTTCTCAAAATTGCTTTTCAAAATAGTATTTTTGAGAAAAACTATTCTTTTAGATAATGGAAAACAGGTTTAGTTACTTACTAGAAGCTATTATTTTCTCTCAAAATCTCAGCCAAATATCTTCTTTTTTTTTTAAATAAATATTTTTTTTAAAAAACACTCTTGATGTTCTAAAAGCTTGGTCAAACATGATATAAGTATACTTAGTAGGCGTTTGGCCATA
Source organism: Anisodus tanguticus (assembly GCA_034509755.1). Classification (NCBI taxonomy): domain Eukaryota; kingdom Viridiplantae; phylum Streptophyta; class Magnoliopsida; order Solanales; family Solanaceae; genus Anisodus; species Anisodus tanguticus. The sequence goes on along the minus strand of CM067554.1, from coordinate 9,176,204 downwards.
GAAACCATTTTTTTAAAACTTTTTTTTAAAAATATTTTAAGTTGAAATTGTGTTTAGCCATAATTTTTATAAATAATAAAAAGTGAAAAAAATAAAATTTTGATTGTTTTCCAAATTTTAAAATAACTTCAAATTGTATTTGGAATTTTCATGGCCAACAATAAGTTTTGAGAAAAGTGGAGAATCTTTGAAAAAAAATGAATAATTGTTTTAGCCAAACGGGTCTTTAGACTAAATAATGTGTTACTAACCGTATTTATTAGTAGTTGCATAATTTGTATGCAGCAGCCCATTGTAATGTAATCCTTCTCCAGCCATTAATATACTCAATCAAATCTCCATGGCTATCCTCCTTGTAGGACCAAAGATGAAGTCTCTCCACCGCTTCAAAACGGCAGCTTCATTGTTTTACGACGATCAAAAGATCTTTTGGAAACTGATTCATGATCCAAATGGCGAGTTCGTTACCAGATGGAACTACATTTTCCTCTTCACTTCCTTTGTCCGTCTCTTTGTTGATCCTCTCTTTCTGTTGCTTCCAATTATTCGCGAAACCTGCATGAGCACTGACAATATTTTGGGATTCACCATAGTTTTCTTTCGGGTATTGGTTGATTTGTTCTCCATCCTTCAGATCTGCCTCAAGTTCCGTACAGCTTATGTTTCCAAGCAAACACGCATTTTTGGCAAGGGTGAGCTGGTCATGGATCAACGATTGATTGCTATTCGTTACTTAAAAACCGATTTTGTCATTGATGTTGCTGCTGCCCTTCCACTCCCACAAGTCAGTGCATTTCATACATTATATCATATTTCCTTGTAATCATAATACTCCTTCCGTCTTAATTTATGTTACACCATTTGACCGGATGCAAAATTTTAAAAATAAGTCAAGACTTTTTTATGTTTACCAAATTGACATTATTTTAGTGATAGAGATGGTGCTATTAAATAGTTGTCAAATAAGTAACGGTGAGATTCATTTTGGAACGGACTAAAATAGAAATGGTGCCACATAAATTAGGACGGAGGGATTAATTTGTTTATAGTGTTATTCTGGGTTTTATGTTAGTAAATATATGGTGTACTGATTATTAGCATTTGAATGAATCCATAGTTACAAGGTTTTATTAGGCTAAGCTAGCCCAAAGATATTTTTAGCATGGTGTGATATTGTCTTTTTGGAAAAGGGCCCCATATCATTAAGATTATCCCTACACCTTATGTAGCTTCATTTTCTTTTCAGCTACCAACGTGAGACTTTTGTCCGCACAACCAACATTTTCTTTTCGTGAAATATTCTCATTGTGTTGGATTTGAAGGCCTGAACTCAATTTTTTTTTGTTATGAATGTACTCTATTCTTGTGAACGTCTTATTAGAAAAGAATGTTTAGGGGCATGATGAATTGTAACTTTGTCTTATTTTTGATCTTGCAGTTTGTTATTTGGTTTATTATGCCATTGAATGGCTCATCAGCCACTCATGCAAATCACGCCATCTCTTTGATTATTATGCTTCAGTACGTGCCAAGATTGTTAGTCATTTTCCCCTTAAATGCAAAGATTATTAGGAATACAGGTGTTGTGGCAAAGACAGCTTGGTCCGGCGCCACATACAATCTCCTCCTGTATTTGCTAGCAAGTCATGTAAGTTCTGCAATCTTTGATTTTTTTTTTTTGCTCTTTATCAAACAATGCAAAAGACGAATTCCCTTCCTAAAGTCAGATCCTTGTTTTGGTCATCACCACCTCTCAGATGACAATCCTAAAGGATTTTTTTTTAGAAAGTAAGAGTACGAGTTGTCAACAAGAGATTAAGCTAAAGTAAGTCGATAAATCATATACTGCTTAGCTCATTTTAATCTTGAAGTGATATCATGAAATAGACCTGTTAGCTAATTTAGGTACCCATAAACAAGACATAACTAACACCACCTGTTAGGTGTTGAGAAGAATCCTCCCGTGTTCCCTTAAATCAAAGCTGTATTACTTAAAAACAAATAAAGAATGACGCGACTCCTCATAACCTAGTGATGCCTCGTCTTTTGACAAACAATTTTGTACAATGTAAAGTCTTGTTACTCTCCTTACTCATTTAATGCCGATATGAGCTGAGCTCACTAACAGTTCTAGATATAGCATGTCATTGCTGTTAACTCTACTGTGTATATAGTTGGGAAATCTCCCAGGTTTTAAAAGATTTTGCCTGTAAGTAAAGGTTCTCTAGAGAAAAATCTTAAGAAATTGGTTAAATGAGAGAATAAAAAGTAGTATTTACAAGTAACGTTCCAAGTCCACATTTTGATGTTACCTCTTTTGGCTACCCTTATTCCATGCATTCTTCCCTCCTTGATATTCTCATCTGGCAAATAAGAATCTATTCTATCCACTATCCAAACACCAGATTTCACTTTTTCTTGACTCGTCATATTTAACCCTTGTCAACATAGTTTCATTCTCTTTTTCAAGATTTGATTCTTCTCAACACCTTATAGATGGTGAAAACACCTTACCTTAGAAAGAAGTGAGACTTTTATAACTTGACTCCTGGATGATGGCAAGTCGCCGACTTAGGCTACTGATGAAAATGCCACAGTAGTAGTACAAGAATAAGGTTGGCTTCAGTTCTTTCTAGTGCTTTTTTTTTTTTTGGTCATATCAATTATTTTTACTGAAGAACTAATTAAAAAAGTAAATTAAGAGAAAAATCCTCTCTGACAACTCAAGCTTTAATTTTAAAATTTCTCAAACAACTCAAGCTTATAAATGATGTGGAAACTAGAAACTTTATAAAAAACTAACGTGGAACTATAGAACTCAATATAAATTTAAGTAGATAGATATCATAAGTTCAGGTCTCACCGCCAATGTTGTTGGAATATCTACATGAGTTACACCTTAAAAAAGGTCCAGCTGGTAATTGAAGGATAGTGGCACCTATGATGTCCATATACATTTGCTTTTTCAGTGAATTAGGAAGTCAGTATCTGGGATAGTTTGAGGGCTTGAGGAGGTTAGAGTTCTATCTGGTGTAGTAAGTGGGTGTTAGGCAGTCACAAGTGTTGCAATGGTTTTGGTGGTAGTAGCTGAAATTACAGTTGCATTTGCATGAAATTTGATGGTGATGTGGCCTGTTGTAGTGGCTGATTGTGCTTTAGCAAAGCGAGGAAAAAGTGAAGAGACTAACAAGCAGCGTAACTTTTCTATGTCGAAGACGTCTTTTTCATTGTTATTGATATTATGAACGTTGTGATATTGTTATGATCCATGATATAATTATCACCTTTTCTACTTAAGCTGGATTGGGACTTTTTTAATAATTCATTGGGGATTAGTCAGTTCACAGTGATTAATCTGTTTTTTTCAATTGTCAGTGCAGGTTTTAGGAGATATATGGTATCTGATGTCTATTGAGAGGCACTTTTCATGCTGGAAGGATGAGTCCGAAAAGAAGCAGGAAGGTGCTCCAGATTGTAATAGAGACTACCTTGATTGCTCATCATTTGGTAAACCTGGGCGTCAGGAGTGGTCGGAGACCACTGAGGTGTTCAAGAATTGCGATGCTACTGACGATATAAACTTTTGAGTTTGGAATGTTTAGTGATGCAAATACTGAAAAAGTTTCATCTGCTGTCTTCTTTGATCGATATTTTTACTGCCTATGGTGGGGTTTAAAGAGCCTAAGGTATTATCCTTGTTATCAAATCCTTTATGGTCCATCTCTTAATTTATTTTCTAATTTAAGTTATCCAGAAGATAGTCTGCATATCAATTGTAAAAACTCCCGATCTAATGGCTTTGTCTGCACCTCCATAAATTCTTATCAAGTGGTCTAAAGATACTTAGCGAACGACTCGGAGGTAGATTGTGAGTCAGGGCTTGAAAAGTTGTTTGTGCTGTCTGTTGATTAGCGGAAAGAGATAAGTAGCTCAGGAACTACGCCACATGAGTCAGCTGACAACGCTCTCTCCTCAGAAAGATTTATTTCAACTACAACAACAACAACATATGCAATGTAATCCACAAGTGGGGTCTGGGGAGTGTAGGATGTACGCAGACCTTAACTCTGTTGGAAATTTGCCTTTGGTGGAGAGGTGCGTCCACTCATATTTAATGAATTAAACACTAGGGTTCCGCATGTTGGAGAGGTTGTCAGATCCGATCCGTCCACTCTTAAGTAAGCGCCAAGACTAAAAGCTAAAGACGTTTAGCCTGTCACACTATTTGGCAGAAGATCCTTCATAGGATGATATTGGATACTCAGTCATACAAAGACTACGGGCGACTGGAGTGGGGCCAGAATTCATTTCATAGGAAAAGTAATGGACACCTAGTGTGGTGGGCCAGAGTTTCCAGGTCATAAATGACTTGAAGGCCTAAAGAAAGGCACTAAAAGAAATTGGACACTCAGTCTGTCAAAGCAACTGGAGTGGGTCAGAGTATCCAGATCACATATGATCCGGTTACGCTCTAACCACGGGCAAGAGGTTGTTCAAGTGAAGCAACGCCACCTCTAAAGTAGAAGGTGTTGGAGAGGTTGTCCTCAATAGGACTTCAGGGAATGGGATCACTCTAAAATGAGGTGATACATGTCCCAAACTTGGTTTAAAGGTCGTTGTTGGTCAAGCTGGTTTGAGACTAGTCCAACAGGTCTGTAATAACTAAGAATGATACAGTATGTTTGTAGCCAAATGAATGATATATTTATAATCCGTGCATCTATGCCATCATAGATTAAGACACGTTAAATAAAAAGTCATTCAAAAGCTAACGAAGTTGAGATTGTTGTCTTCTGTCGACATAAACCCTCAAAATGAATGTGAGGTAAGCGAAGAGGCAAAATCACCTTTCCAAGTTCCGTCAAAGGAATAGCGAAAGAAGCACCGCTCCTCTAGAACTTAGTCATACCTAGATGGGTGATTTGAAGTTTATACAAAATAGAGAGGGGGGGGGGGAGACAAGTATTTTGTGACCTTCATTGATGATGGTACAACGTATTGCATCCTTTGTTTGTAGAAAAGCAAAGATGAAGTTGTTGAAGGGGATAAACGCTACAAAGCAGAAGTTGAAAATCAACTAAGCCTACGGATTGAGGAATTCATAGTGATAGAGGGAGAGAATGTGAAACATCGTTCATCAAACGACTGCTCATTACTCACCTCAGTCTAACGGTGTTAGCCAAGCGCAAAGCCGTACACCCAAAATATGTGGGGCAAGACAATCCTTACCGCTAATGCGATTCTCAACAGAACTCCGCATAAGGATAAGGATAATCCTCCGTGTGAGACATGGAAAGGATCTCACATACAAATGTTGTGATGTGGGGTGGCTTGGTAGAAATTGAAAAACCGAAACAGGTCAAGTTGGACCTAAGACTGTAGATTGCATATCCACTGGATCTGCAAATAACAGTAGTGCTTATCGCCTCTTGTCGTCAAAGAATGTTGAATTCTTTGAAGATAACTTTTCTTGAAAAGGAAAAAGGAATAATTGCTCGAGGTTAACAAGAACCCGCTAGGGCCTGACTGTCCGGAACTAGACGTTCCGTATCTACAAGACTCGGAAGTTGCTGTTTATCCGGAACTTAATATTCCAGATCTACATAACTCAGAGATTCTAGATGTTGAACCGAGACGGAGCAAAGAGGGGACAAAGACTTGTTCCAGGCCTTCTAACTTGTATGGTTGAGAACGAACCATGGACAATTAACAAATAATTGTCATCTCCAAAAGCGCTGCTTTGGAAAGAAGCTACAAAGAGAAATAGATTCCATCATATAAAACCATACTTGTGTAATGGTTGATCTTCCTCCGGAAAAAGAACCTTTGGGTTGTGAAAAAGAGTACAAAGTAGATGGATCTACTGTCGAGTATAATGCCTCAGCTACTTGTACATGTGCTTCCCTGTGAATAGCTTAACATCTAGGGCCATTGTAGTCTTGCATGGCATGGTTGTTGAAACAGTCTTCCTAACCGGAGAGTTAGAAAGGGAGAATCAAAGTTGGTTTGCTGGACTATTGGGCTTCTTCCTGAACTTTCATTTTGGTCCCTGAAATATTTACATTTTGGTCCTGGAAGTTTCAGATAAAATAGAAACAATGAATCTGACCATAGAAACATTGACTTTGAAGTTAGAAAGCCAACAGTTGGAAAACCAACAGTCTGAGAGTGGAAGTCATATTGAAACAAAGTCTCGATATGAAAGATATGGGTATCACAGATGACATCTTAGGAATTGAGATTTCTAAGACATCTAACAGACTGATCTAACTCCAAACTCAGTTGTGAGATAGTTGACAGTCTCGTTGAAGCCACCAATGGATATGAATCATATAACTGATTGAAATCATGGTGCACTCATATACAAGGAGCGATATGCCAGGTCACATGTAGTTCAATGTATGTTACACACTACAACCGACCTGGTATCGGCCTACAAAGCAGATCAGTTGAACTAAGGTTCACTGATGATTTTAATAAATGATCAATAGAAGGCGTTAAGTCGGATATGACGATATCTGAAATATTCACTTATCTATAGATCATGGTATTCTGGATGTCCAGCGGTTCTGGGAGAACACAGTGATGCAAACTGGACATCAGATGTGAAGAACACCAAGCCACAAGTAAATGTGTATGGTGGGTCTTGAAAAATCCTCTAAGCAAACTTGCATCGGCCGATTCATGATGGAATCGGAGTTTATCGCTTTATACAAAGCATGAAAGAAGTTGAGTAACTTCACGACTCCTTAGAGGACGTCCCTTATTGGGAGAAACCTGTGCCTTCAGCAGTTATACACTGTGGCTAGCCGGTCGGCTTCGGGAAAGACACGGATGACGGCGTCTGGACATATCTGTCAGGATCTGTCGGAGACATAAGACCGTATGTCAGTTGATCATCACGGGTGTCACTTCCTTGATTACTAATCAAAGGATATAGCGGACCCTTTTAACTAAGGGACTACCCGGAGATCAAGTGTTCTACTTGTCTAGGGGAACGGGCTTAAAACCCAAACAATACGAACCTTTGCAGTGGTAATCCAACCATACTGATTGGAGATCCCAAGAATTTGGTTCAATGGGAAAACTAAGCTACAAAAGGTTCAGTTGAGCGCTTCGGTGGAAGCAAGAGCACTTCGGATGATGATTTCTGTATGGAAACATGAATCCAAAGTTGTTCCCGCGATAGACATGAAAGTGCTACCTGCATGGTGGGTAAAGGTTAAGCTTCCAAACCTTTAACGATCCTCAAACGGTTGAGGTTGAGGTTGAGGTTAAGGTTGGGGAAACTTTTAATGATTTCTAACATTTGTGAAGTGGGGTATAGCAGGATACCTGGTAGGAGATCACCTATTTAAGTGCGAGGACAGACCGCCTCAAATGAACGCACTTAAGAATCCAAGTGTGTCCATGGCCACAACGGACAGAACAATAAGAATGAAAACGAATAAGGAGAGTTATTGTGTTGGTATCATTGTCTTGGCTTACACTAAACACTGACGGTTCAAGACAATCACGTTCACGCGCAGTAAGTCCGGTGGTATTCAACTAGGGAAGGTTCAAAGCAGAAGCTACCTCTCCTGATGCAATATCTTTTCGCTGAAAGATTGCTGAAAGTAGGCACCATGTGTGTGCGCCAAAATCTCTTTCAAGAGGGGATTGTTGGAAATTTGCCTTTGGTGGGGAGGTAGGATGTACGCAGACCTTAAGTCTGTTGCCACAAAAACAACAACATACGCAGTGTAATCCACAAGTGGGGTCTGGGGAGTGTAGGATGTACGCAGACCTTAATTCTGTTGAAAATTTGCCTTTGGTGAGGAGGTGCGTCCACCCATATTTAATGAATTAAACACTAGGGTTTCGCATGTTGGAGTCTTTGTCTCTTCACAATTGCATAATCTAGTAAGTGAGTAGATGACCGTAGGGCCAAGAATCGTCAAATTTCGTTGAGAAATGAAAGAGATATTGGTCCACGAAGTAAAGTGTTTGAGGCATGGAAATATGGTGTGGGACAAATCTACCACATCGGTGGGAGAAAGAAGAATTGCTTTCTTTATAAGTCTCTAAATTGGCTAAGGGTTTGGGACCCCAGGGGGTAACCCATGTGTTTGAAGGAGGGAGGACCTAGATGTGCTTGGGTTCAAGGCTAAGCCCGCGCGCCGCCGCCAGTCCAGTTCGGGCTCGGGTCACGGGTAGTGGGTTGTGGGTCGTGGGGCTTGGGCTTCTTCTGATAGACCCCCAAATTGTTTAATATTTACAGTTTGGTCCCTGGAGTTTTTGGAAAGATGAAATTGGGAACGACGGAAGGCAGAAAGTTTCTGCCTACCGTTTGGGTTGATTTTTGGGGCGTTATTGCACATTAACCAGCCATTACTTGGCTGATTAACTCCCTCCATAATCAGCCATTACCTGGGTAATTAACTCCCTCATTCAATGGCCTTAAACAACCATTACTTAGGCTGAATTACTCACTCCTTCAATGGCCATTAACAACCATTATTTGACAGTTGAGGAGTCCCTCCCTTATGCTATATATTGGAGCCTTTTGGCTCAATTGTGTGGAACAGAAAGGGACAGAAAAAAACAGAAGAGTAAAACACTGAAATACAGTCCAAAACGTGAGCAGTAACGTTGGGACGAAAACAGAAAACTCTTCATTTCTTTTCCATTCTTCAGCAAGTTGTTTCGTGTTTGTTTTCTTCGTCAGAATCAACCTATTTGCTTTGTAGTGTTGATTAGTTGATGTTTTATCTTGGGAGACTATTGCTCGTTAACGTAAAAGCATATATACGGGGCAATCTTGTCTTAAAGACTGAGAGCCATCTCTCGACTCAGCCACAGTTGTAACAATCCAGATTTAGTGTTTCTTGATTTCAGGTTATCAAGATTCAAGACTCAACAACTTTGCGGCAGTTCTGAATATTGGCTATTTGTTTATCCTTTCGAACACTTGTAATATTTATTTACTTCCCGTATTGCTTTACAATATCCAACAAACTCTACCTTTGTGGGGTAGATAAATATTTATTTCAACTGTTGTCAGAAAACTGTAAAACAAGTTCTTCATCTTCGAAAGCTTGTTTTTAAAGTTAGAGTAGAACCTAATATCAGAGTTGTGCATTCATTTAAACCAAGCTTGCTGAAGAAATATTTGCCATACTGTGTACATAATCACACGATTTTTGACCATTATATAGATAATACCCTGAAGTGAAGCTTGGCTTAGAAAACGGATTTGGTCTTCCATATCCCTTCTGATATTTGACTGTTATAGGAGTATTAGATTTTTCTCTTTCTCAATTTTAAGCATCCAAGTTGCAACTTTTACTTTGCTCATGTAGTCAGGTTGAAGTACTGGACCATGAAACATTTCATCTTTTATCTCATTATACGAACTTGTAAAAGTTGGAGTGTTAAATTTAATATTTGCTTGATTTTTTCTTATGACGAATTTGTGTTCCCTGTCAGTCATTTGTCTGAGCATTTTCTGATTATATAGTGAATGAAAGATGGTGTGGCAGAAAAATGTGGGTGCATTGCACCAACTGTTTTGAGAATGAATAAAAGAGAGGTTGATGTCATTGTAACACTAAAGATAATTTTCTTTGGTAACATCTTTTTCTTTAACTTTCTTTGGTAATATGACTTATGGAGCATTTTTGAAGGAAAATATGGAGAAAAGTCCATGACCTACTAGTTTAGCTTAAATGGTAAGTCGGGGGTTAATTAGGTAGTGGCAAGGTTGGAAACTCGGCGTCCTTCCTTTCATCCTTAAAAGATATTGGTGACAAGAGCAAGATATTTATTGTAGAAGTATTTTTTTCCGCATTTCATTGAGATTTATGCTTAATGGATCCTTCAATCTCTTCATTTGCAGTTCATATGCACAAAGTATCGAAACAAGCACGAACATTGTCGAGACACTCCTTTCCAGTCTTATTTGTCTTCTGGGTTTGGTCTTCTTTGCACTGCTGATAGGAAACATGCAGGTAATTTCTCATGTGAAAGACTAAATCCCGATGTGCTTTCTTATTTACTTCTCCTCTTATTCTTCTACTACTGTTGCTTTAACCTCTGATGTATGTTGATGAACTTACATTTAAGCTACTGTATATTGACTAAAAGCAGGAAAACCTGGGAGTTGGACAAATAGACAATGCTAGTTTCTTTCTAGAAATATTAATAAATGCATCCACCCTTGAAGCAATATAGATTTAGTAAAAGACTCTTTGCAATATACTTGACAAGGACAGTGGAGATGTCTGACTAAGAGATCATACATCACATAAGAAGCCTAGAATTTTGATAGATAAACCGTGAAACAACTGAAAAGCTCGAGTTATCCTAATCCCCTAATATCTCAAAGAGACTACTTTTTGGTTTGAGATCTGCCCTTATTTTTCCCTTTTGATGCTCCCTCTCAACTCTTGTTTTTCATGGACCATGTGGTAGAAAGGGGTATACTATCTAAAATAATAGTTTCTTTTTGAAATACTAGGTGGCAGGGTACTGAAATGGTAGGCAATTACATAGTGTAAATACACATTGTTCTTTATTATCTTTTGAGACTACGTAACAAAGTTGAAGTTTTCTTGTTGATGATCAATACAGTAATTACTTATTTAAGTTGAGGTTGCAACTGCGATAGTTATTGATTTTAACAATTCATTGCTAGTGACTTGTGTACTTATTCATCAAATAAGGATTGAGGTTATGTAGAAAGGCCTTTTTCATTCTTTTGGGGGTTTGGAAGTGCACGACCCAAACCGGAGGGCCGCGACGGGCACCCAGATCCCACCCGCCGGGTACCGCTAATCACACCATTAACACTCATTCACAACTAAATACGAACTAAGCCGAACAAGATTATGGAAACTCTTAATCAGGAAACCCACATATATATATACACATACCAAGGCCGACAAGGCCATACAAGACTACCACACAGGACACCGTCTACAAGCCTCTAAAGAGTATACGACATCAGCAGGTCGGGACAGGGCCCCACCATACCTGTATATACAAGCAAAATATATCATACCAAAATAAGACAGACATCCCCAAACAAGGGGAGTGCTCCAAAATCCGCTGAATTCGCAACCTACTAACGTGGACCGTCTCCTTGCCTACGTGAACCAGCGGGCATGAAACGCATCGTCTCCCGACAAAAGGGACGTCAGTACGACTGATGTACTGAGTATGTCGGGCATGAATAATAGCATAACAGGGATATACCAATAACTGAAACAGAAACAGCTGACCAACAGTAAATGCCTCTGAGGGCCCTAATACATATGTCTAAATGTTATGCGTAATACAAATGCGATATACATATAAATATTGGCCACACAAGGGCATCTTCCTTCCCATAAAATACGTACATATATATTGACCCTCCATCAGGTATCTTCCTTTTCATTTTGGCCTCTGTGGGCATCATTTCATTTTCATATCCCAGCTGATCAGGTGGTCTGCGTATCCCGTTTTCCATCCCCAATATATAGTCTAGGGTAAAACATGAATGTAATGCAAATGCAAAAATGATAACAAAACATTCCGAATTTATCGGATGACATAATACCCTTGTATCTTCGGCTAACATTGGGAATATTAATATCTTTTCCGTATGCCTCAATAAGGACTTAGAAACATATTTAGAAAAGCATAGGAATCAATAACATGAATATTCTTAACTACTAGGAGTAGAATAAGTTATGGATCAATATCACGATTATATTTCGTTACATGGAACATGCCAAAAGAAAGAAATAATTTGTCTTAACATACCTCAATACGTGGAGCAAACCTCAACCAAAATAGGAATTTTGGTCGAGCATAACACTGGATTTCCAGGAAAGGAAAGGAAACGATTTGCTTTCTAAATGAACGATCTGCTTGTCTCTTAAAATTTACTAAGCAATGAAAGAGCAACTAGCATCTGTTTTGTTTCTATTTCAAATAAGGAGTTTATACATATCTGTTTAAAAACTAAAATGGACAATCGGGGTGGTCTATATACTGACCACGATTTCCCTCCTTTAAAGATGCCTCCAATTAGTATTTAATGGAGGCTAATGATTTGGTCTCCCGCCAAATTATTCTTGGCAGTGGAGTCATGCAAATGACACCACATACACCAACAAGTCATCATATTCCATTAATTAAGTGATTCGCCTCCGTATAATTTATCAATCACACACATAATTAATTTCGTGATCCCGACTCACTTAAATCTTAATGACTTATAAAAACTTCGTATACTCAATGTCATAATTTTGTATTATGACACTAGTCCATAACCTTTTTGGGGATATACAACCATTATTATTAATCCCCCTCGTCACACTTGTTACGTCCAAAATTATTTCGGGGCTTTATCTTTTTATATACTAATCTCATTATTATCATATGTAGATATAACATAAATTTTCCAACACTCGGGTCTATTTACACATGCCTAGCGATTTTACATACGCTTAGCGATTCCAACCGTGACCCGAAAGTACGGGATGTTACAGGAAGGAGTGGGAGGGGGGGGGGGGTACTATTTCAGGGGAAATGAATATTTTGTTGAATTTGTAAGTGACACTGCTCCTGCTATTGTCTTTTGTGAAGAGCTATCTACAATCCATGACAGCAAGACTTGAACAATGGAGAGTTAAAAGGAGGGACACTGAGGAGTGGATGAGGCACCGTCAGCTGCCTGAAGATCTGCAGGATCGTGTTCATTGATTTGTTCAGTATAAATGGTTAGCTACAAGAGGTGTAGAGGAGGAAGAAATTTTGTGTTCCTTACCCTTGGATCTAAGGCGCCAGATTCAGAGGCACCTGTGCCTGGCACTTGTAAGTTTGTCTTATTTTTGTATTGTACTTTATCAAAAGGCAACACATTGCAATCACATTCGGAGCCATGCAGTTTCTTAAGGAGCTATAGGAGTAGTTCTTTTTTTTTTTTTGATAAGGTATATTGTAGTTTAACTTTCTGTAGAGAGGTTCTATTTTTGAGGCAGGTCTCTTGTTAAGCATGAGTTGACAATTGCTGTACAAAGCCGTTTATGGATATGCAACTTTTCTCCCTTCATTGCACCCATTTTTGCACCAAGCAATAGAGTAGCACATGGTTAACAAAATCTACATAGCTTGTTTCAAGAGTCCACTTTTGTAAAAGGCATAGCGAGAATCTTTTCTACTGATTTCAGTTGTATCAACCATCTGTTTTGAACTTTTAAACATTCCATATGGTTCTTCTATTTAGTAACATCATGCTTGCTGGATGTTACAGGTACCTTTCTTCTCCCAGATGGATGATCAGCTCTTAGATGCAATATGTGAATGTCTTGTTTCATCATTGAACACGAAAGACACATATATTGTTCGGGAAGGAGATCCAGTAAATGAGATGCTTTTCATAATTAGAGGTCAACTTGAGAGTTCAACAACTAATGGAGGAAGGCCAGGGTTCTTCAACTCCATTACATTAAATCCTGGTGATTTTTGCGGTGAAGAATTGCTAACATGGGCCTTAGTGCCTAATCCAAATCTTAATCTTCCAACTTCAACTCGAACAGTGAAATGCCTTACAGAAGTTGAAGCATTTGCACTTGGAGCTGAAAAGCTCAAGTTTGTTGCAAACCAGTTCAGACGCCTTCATAATAAGAAACTACAACATGCATTCCGGTTCTACTCACACCAATGGAGGACATGGGGAGCTTGCTACATACAAGCTGCATGGAGACGCCATAAGAGGAAAAAACTATCGGAGGAATTGTCAAGAGAAGAGAGCTTGTACTACAGTGGAGGGATGGACCAAGATGATGATTATGGTCACGAACGTCCACAAGCTGGTGGTAATGCTCCAGATCATGCAACAGAAAGCAGTATTCAGCATCTTGGAGCTACGATATTGGCATCAAGATTTGCAGCTAATATCAGAAGAGGCAAGGTGGCACAGGTCGACCCTGGTGAATCCAGCTTACGTATGCCTAAACTTTTTAAGCCGGACGAGCCTGATTTTTCTGATGATCCTAGTCACTGAAGAGTCAATTCTTGCTTATTTGTTGAAGTTAGAGTTAGTACGTAGGTTACTTGTTCACATGTCACCTTTTGTTGTTTCTTGTTATACAAAAGAAACCATACTTCCAACCCATGCGTTGCTACATATTAGTGGTTAACTATCACAAATGTAAATTGACTGCTAGCTTTAATCCGCAGGGCATTTTTAGTGACACCCAAATGGTTTCATGTAAATCTCTGTTACCAGTGAACAACTACAGTCTGAATATTATTTGATGTTAAATAACATTGTTGATTGGTAATGGAATATATTTTACAAATTTTAAACATGTGCATCAATCATTATTACATACTACTTATAAAAAGATGAAAACATCAATATGTTTCTTCCTTTTCTAATTGCAAAGGATTTAGGATTGATACAATTCTACTGAGTATTTTCTCAGGGGGGGGGGGGGGGATTAAAGAAACAACAGCAATGAGGAAGGATTCAGCGCATTCAAAATTAATTGATATAGAGGAAGGCCACAACAGCTAGCTCTACCTTGCGTAATTCAGAGAGCTTCACAAAAGCAACTAATACAACTTACACATCAAACAAGCCTACTCTGTTTCATTTTCTACAAAACATTGTGATCTTGTATTTTCTACAACCCATTTCTTTTTTAAAATTTCTATATAAGAATTACCAGATTTTATCTATTAGGTATCCAAGATACATATTATTTTTTAAAATATGGTATAATAATTATAGATTTGTAGCTAATATTAAAAAAAATTGATGTAGTTTTCAAAAATCTTTTAACTGAATTTAATAAAACTTCTTACTAAACACACATTTTTCAAGAACATCATGAACTGCATGTTTGCCATTTTGTTTTTTAATATTTACTTTGTCTTTGGTTTACGTTGGGGTAAACTATCTTTTCCATCTTTTTTTTTTGTGAAAAGAGTTTTAATTTCAGATATTTCCCATCCGATGCATAGTAGATTATGCACGTGTGAAGAGACAAAACCTCCAACATATGGAATGTAACATCCCGTACTTTCGGGTCACGGTTTAAATCGCTAGGCGTATATAGAATCGCTAGGCGTATATAGAATCGCTAAGCGTGTGTAAATAGACCCGAGCGTTGGAAAAAAATCATGTTTACGTATGCTAATAAAGAAATTAGTATATAAAATGATTAAATCCTGAAATAATTGTAGGACACAACAAGTGTGACGACGGGGATCGGGAATAAATTTGGTGTGTACACGAGGAGGTTATGGGCGAGTGTCATATTACAAAGTATGACATTGAGTATATTGAAGTTTTATAAATTATTAAGATTTAAGTGAATTGAGATCACGAAATTAACTATGTGTGTGATTGATTAATTGTGGGGACTGATTAATTTAAGTGGAATGAGGGATAAGACTTTGTGGGGTATCTACGTGTGGCATATCCCTAGGTGGCTAACTTAGTAATACTAATAAGTGGTTATTTGAATGAGTAGATTGGAGGGCTTCCAAGTGGCATAGTGGGAGAAAAGGCTACAGGTGACTAATGCCTAACTTTGGTATAGGTGGACTTTTCATGTTCCACGTTAATGTTAGTTAATGAAGTCTTTTTTTCCTTTCTATTACTTGTAGGCATGTCACCGCCACATGTTGACTTTATATATATACACATATAGGTATAAGTGGGTACACTTTAAATACTAGTTATTGAGGATTACACTTGATTCATATTAATAGCTAAAGGAAGTAGCAGTAACGTTTTCTTTTCATATCGTTTAGTAGCAACAACTTAATTGAAGATTTCATCCTTTCTTTTGGAAAAAATTATAAATCCCCAAGTTGTTGAAAAAGCAATTTCGTTCTAGATCAAACATAGTTATATTCCTCCGTTAATTTCATGATTATAAAACATCGATTTCTTCCGAATCCTAGCAAATTAAATATTATTTCGCGGTGAAATAAGGTGTAAAAAGCTTAGTTCTTTTCGTTCATAACGTGTGTCGCATAGACTACTCGAGGGGCTGTTGAAGGACCTACATCTAAAGGTATGTTAAGACAAATTATTTTATTCTTTTGGCATGTTCCATGTAACAAAATATGACCGTGATATTGTTTCATAATTTATTCTACTCCTAGTAGTTAAGAATATTCATGTTGTTGGTTCATATGCTAAAAGAATGTCTAAATATATTCCTAAGTCCTTATTAAGGCATACAGAAAAGATGTTGATGTTCCCAATGTTAACCAAAGGTGTAAAGGATATTATGTCGCTCCAGATATTTATTATTATTCATGCATTTCATTGGCATTGCATTCATATATTACCCTGGATCACTTGTGCTGTGCACACTACTATATGGTAAATATTATATATATGTAGGGGATATGGGAAAAGAGGAAAAGGCTTTATATACGCACACCACCTGCAGCTGGTACAGACTATCACGAAAGAGCCCGAAGAGGCCAATATGTTGTGATGCCCTTGTGTGGCGATATAACCTGATGCCCACAGAGGTGGTTATGGGAGGATTCATGTGTGAACATTAGTATACCACATTTGCATTATGCATGCATTCATTAATCATTACATGATATTATGCCCACAGTGGCCGGTATGAAATGGTGCCCACATAGGCTGTTATGGTAAGAAAGATGCCCGATGAGGCCAACGTATAAGTACACTGCATTATGCATAACATTTAGGCATATGTGTTAGGGCACATAGAGGCATTTACTGTTGGTCAGTTGTTTCTGTTTCAGTTGTTGTTATATTCCTGATATTCTATTGTTCATGCCTGACACACTCAGTACATCAGTCGTACTGACATCTCTTTTATCGGGGGACGCTGTGTTTCATGCCCGTAGGTTCAGTTAAAGAAGGTGACGGTTCACACTAGTAGGTTGTTGGTTCAGCTGATGTTGGAGCACTCTATTTGTTTCAGAGTTGCAGTTGGTCGTGGTACAGTATTTTTGCATCCGCATATGGGTATGGCGGGGTCCTGTCCCGTCCTTGTGATGTCATGTATTCTTTAGAGGCTTGTAGACATGTGTCCTGTGGTTAGTTGTCATGTGTGGCCTTGTCGGCCTTGGTATGGGTATGTATATATGAAAATTGAATTTCTGAGTAAGATTTTCTATAATGTTTTTGGGCTTAGTCCGTATTTAATTACGATTAGGTGTTGGATGTACGATTAGCGATACCCGGCGGGTGGGGTTCGGCTGCCCGTCGCGGCCCTCCGGTTTGGGTCATGACACCCTAGTGTTTAAGTCATTAAATATGGGTGGACGCACCTCCCCACCAAAGGCAAATTTCCAACAATCCCCTCTTGAAAGAGATTTTGGCGCACACACTAGGTGCCTACTTTCAGCAATCTTTCAACGAAAGAATATTGCATCAGGAGATGTAGCTTCTGCTTTGAACGTTCCCTAGTTGAATACCACCGGACTTACTGCGCGGTGAACGTGATGTCTTGAACCGTCAGTGTTTAGTGTAAGCCAAGACAATGATACTAACACAATAACTCTCCTTATTCATTTTCTTTTTATTGTTTTGTCCGTTGTGGCCATGGACACACTCAGATTCTTAAGTGCGTTCATTTGAGGTGACCTGTCCTCGCACTTAAATAGGTGATCTCCTACAAGGTATCCTGCTATACCCCACTTCACAAGTGTTAGAAATCATTAAAAGTTTCCCCAACCTTAACCTCAACCGTTTGAGGATCGTTAAAGTTTTGGAAGCTTAACCTTTACCCACCATGCAGGTAGCACTTTAATATCTATCGCGGGAACAACTTTGGATTCATGTTTCCTTACAGAAATCATCATCCGAAGTGCTCTTGCTTCCACCGAAGCGCTCAACTGAACCTTTTGCAGCTTAGTTTTTCCATTGAACCAAATTCTTGGGATCTCCAGTCAGTATGTTTGGGTTACCACTACAAAGATTCGTATTGTTTGGGTTTTAAGCCCATTCCCTAGACAGGCAGAACACTTGATCTCCGGGTAGTCCCTTAGTTAAAAGGGTCCGCTATATCCTTTGATTAGTAATCAAGGAAGTGACACCCGTGATGATCAACTGCCATACGGTCTTATGTCTCTGACATATCCTGACAGATATGTCCAGACGCCGTCATCCGTGTCCTTCCTAAAGCCGACCGGCTAGCCACAATGTATAACTGCTGAAGGCACATGTTTCTCCCAATAAGGGACGTTCTCTAAGGAGTCATGAAGTTACTCAACTTCTTTCATGCTTTGTATAAGGCGATAAACTCCTATTCCATTATGAATCGGCCGATGCGAGTTTGCTTAGAGGTTTTTCCAAGACCCACCATACACATTTCCTTGTGGCTTTGGTGTTCTTCACATCTGATGTCCAGTTTGCATCACTATGTTCTCCCAGAACCGCTGGACATCCAGAATACCATAATCCGTAGATAAATGAATATTTCAGATATCGTCATATTTGACTCAACGCCTTCTATTGATCATTTATTATAATCATCAGTGAACCTTAGTTCAACTGATCTACTTTGTAGGCCGATATCAGGTCGGTTGTAGTGTGTAACATACATTGAACTACATGTGACCTGCGCATATCGCTCCTTGTATATGGGTGCACCATGATTCCAATCAATTATATGATTCATATCCATTGGTGGCTTCAACGAGACTGTCAATTATCTCACAACTGAGTTTGGAGTTAGACCAGTCCGTTAGATGTTTTAGAAATCCAATTCCTAAGATGTCATATGTGATACCCATATCTTTTGTTTCAATATAACTTCCACTCTCAGACTGTTGGTTTTCCAACTGTTGGCTTTCTAACTTCAGAGTCAATGTTTCTGTGGTCATATTCATTATTTCTGTTTTATCTGAAACTTCCAGGACCAAAATGTAAACATTTCAGGGACCAAAATAAAAGTTCAGGAAGAAGCCCAACCGTCCAGCAAACCAACTTTGATTCTCACCTTCCAACTCTCCGGTTAGGAAGGCTATTTCAACATCCATGCCACGCAAGACTGCAATGGCCCTGGATGTTAAGCTATTCACTGGGAAGCACATGTACAAGTAGCCGAGGCCTTATACTCGTCAGTAGATCCATCTACTTTGTACTCACTTTTGAATATTCTTTTCCACAACCCAAAGATTCTTTTTCCGGAGGAAGATCAACCATTACACAAATATGGTTCTATATGATGGAATCTATTTCTCTCTTTAGCTTCTTTCCAAAGCAGCGCTTTTGGAGATTACAATTCTTTGTTAATTGTCCATGGTTCGTTCTCAACCATACAAGCTAGAAGGACTGGAACAAGTCTTTGTCCCCTCTTTGCTCCGTCTCGGTTCAACATCTAGAATTCCTGAGTTTTGTAGATCTGAAATATTAAGTTCCGGATAGACAGCAACTTTCGAGTCCTGTAGATACAGAACGTCTAGTTTCGGACAGTCAGGCCCTCACGGGTTCTTGTTAACCTCGAGTAATTACTTCTTTTTTTCCTTCTCAAGGAAAGTTATCCTCAAAGAATTCATCATTCTTTGACACCAAGAGACGATAAGCACTACCGTTATTTGCAGATCTAGTGGAAATGCAATTTACAGTCTTAGGTCCAACTTTACCTGTTTCGGTATTCCAACTTCCACCAAGCCACCCCACATCACAACATTTGTATGTGGGATCCTTTCCATGTTTCACACGGAGGGTTATCCTTATCCTTATGCGGAGTTCTATTGAGAATCATATAGCGGTAAGGATCGCCTTGCCCCACATAATTTGGGCGTACGGCTTTGCGCTTGGCTAACATCGTTAGACTGAGGTGAGTAATGAGCAGTCGTTTGATGAACGATGCTTCACATTCTCCCCCCTATCACTACGAATTCCTCAATCCGTAGGCTTCGTTGATTTTCAACTTCTGCTTTGTAGCGCTTATTCGCTTCAACAACTTCATCTTTGCTTTTCAACACACAAAGGATGCAATACGTTGTACCATCATCAATGAAGGTCACAAAGTACTTGTCTCCCCCATTTATTTTGTAAAAACTTCAAATCACCCATGTAGGTGTGACTAAGTTCTAGAGGAGCGGTGCTTCTTTCGCTATTCCTTTGACGGAATTTGGAAATGTGATTTTGCCTCTTCGCCTACCTCACATTTATTTTGAGGGTTTATGTCAACAGAAGGCAACAATCTCAACTTCGTTAGCTTTTGAATGACTTTATATTTAACGTGTCTTAATCTATGATGGCATAGATGCACGAATTACAAATATATCATTCATTTGGCTACAGACATACTGTACCATTCTTAGTTATTACAGACCGGTTGGACTAGTCTCAAACCAGCTTGACCAACAACGTCCCTTAAATCAAGTTTGGGACATGTATCACCTCATTTTAGAGTGATCCCATTCCCTGAACAATTCTTCCTTTTCCCACCGATGTGGTAGATTTGTCTCACACCATATTTCCATGCCTCAAACACCTTACTTCGTGGACCAATATCTCTTTCATTTCTCAATGAAATTTGACGATTCTTGGCCCTACGATCATCTACTCACTTAGTAGTTTATGCACGTGTAAAGACACACAACCTCCAACATACGAAACCCTAGTGTTTAAGTCATTAAATACGGGTGGACGCACCTCCCCACCAAAAGCAAATTTCCATCCGTATATATATAAGTCAAATATTATTTTTTGTACATATATATTAAATCTTAAACACTTTTAGTGAATTTTCTAACTTCACGGCTGTGCACAACTCAAATCTGAACCAATCTTAGGTTTCAGATTGTTTAGTCGAACTTATGTCTACTTGCAGACACAGACACTGAATAATGTCCTTCATTTTGGTGATTGGAAAAGTTCCAAGTCCTGGTTGAGAAGTAATATATAGGAGGATAATATTTCCAATATTTATTAACTGAATGGATTCAGTTGCTTAAATCACAAATATATATATGGAAAAAATGTTGGGAGTTTTTGCTCTATGGTACTTTATAAAGCAGTACGGGAGGTATATAACTATTACAAGTATTCGAAAGGATAAACAAAGATTCAATAATTCAACTAGAAATCTTAAAGTTACAATAGAACCACAAAATTGAAATTACAATTTTGTTGAAGACGGAAAAATGGAAACTGTTTTTGCTGAGTCGAGTGTGGCACTCTGTCCTTAAGACAATATTGCCCCGTATGTATCCTTTATACGTCATGGACAATTTGTCTCCCAAGATAAAACAGCAATGGAACACTTGAGCAAAGGAAACTCAAATGCTACCGTGAAGAATATTGAGTAACGAAATGATGCTTGGAAGTTATAGGAAGAAAACTGTTTTGGTTGTGTATTTTCGTGTGTTGTATGAACTGTTATTCGTAGTCATATATATTTCTCAACAATGGTGTAAGGGGGTGTTTATATAGGTGAGGGAGGGGACTGAAAAACTGCCTCCATAATAGCCATTATGGAGGTAGTAAAGTCACCAACATAAATGGTGAAAGACCAACAGATTTGGCCATTATAGGAGGAGTAATTCAGCCAAAATAAATGGCTGAATTGAGTGCTTGGCGTTTCTGTTCTAACCGTCGAAATTCTGTACATCTTCAAACTTCAGGGACCAAACGGTACATCTTCAAACTTCAGGGACTAAACTGTACATCTTCAAACATCAGGGACCAAACTGTACATCTTCAAACTTCAGGGATCAAACTGTACATCTTCAAACTTCAGGGATCAAATTGTACATCTTCAAACTTCAGGGATCAAATTGTACATCTTCAAACTTCAGGGATCAAATTGTACATCTGGACCCGGGACCCGGGACCCGGGACTCGGAACCGGACGGGCGGGTGGCGGCGGCGCGCGTGTGGTCTTTCCTCGAACCGAAGCACATCTAGGTCCTCCCTCATTTAAACACATGGGATACCCTTGGGGTCCCAAACCCCAAACCAATTTCGAGTCTTATATACACAACAATTCTTTCTTCCTCTACCGATGAGGGAGAATTGAACACAATACCACACTTTCCATGCTTCAAACACCTTACTTCGTGAACCAATATCTCTTTCATTTCTCAATGAAATTTGACGATTCTTGGCCCTACGTTTATCTACGTACTTAGTAGATCATGCATGTGTGAAGAACCGGATTCTCCAACATACGTAACACTAGTGTTTAAGCCGTTAAAGTTGGTCGGTCGCAACTCCCGCCAAAAGCAAATTTCCAACAAAAAAAAAAAAGTTTGGATAGACAGAATAGCCGGTGGGGGTGGAGATCTCAATGTTAGCTCTCAACTCAATTCTTTCTTATATCCCTGGCTTTTTATTGCGGGGTGTACAACTATTCTCTGTTAAAAAAAAGTTGCGAGATCGAGAAAGTCACTGAAATATTTATTAGCAAAAATCACTTAATTTTATCTAAGAATACACCGTAATTCTAAGGCGTACTTGTACAAATTGAGTTTTTTCTTTACGGAAACTTTGTTTAGTAGATAAAGTTCAATGATTTTTCTTTACAAAATATATAGTTTAGCTCTCTTGGTGCAATAAAATAAAAACTGAGTGACCATCTGTAAAATTTTCTTACTGCTGAGTAATATTTATTATATTATTTTCATTTTAGATTTATTTATTTCTGATATACCTAGATCCTTCTTTGTTAAGACTTAAGAGGTCGAAATAAAAATTGATTATAGTGGCAAAGTGTGCAATGCCAATCAAACAAATCCAAGACACTACATGTTCGATCAGTAATAATACTCTTATATTTTTTTTGGATGTATTCTTTTTTAGTATATTTTTTTCCGTAAAAGTATCGATACAAAAATAAAATTATTGTGAAAAAAGTAAACAACAGCAATAACATATTCAGTGTAATCTTATACGGTGGAGTCTAGGGAGGGTAGAATGTACGCATACCTTATCTCTATTTTGGGAGGTAGATAGACTATTTTCGAAAGACTTTCGGCTCAAGAGAAAACATGGCAAAGAAGGTCAGATAAGATTTGAAGAAAGTAAAGTAAAGTAGAGAAATTATGACACAACAGTTAACAGATAATACCAGCAATTAAAGGACAAACAATTAAAATATTCGAATAATACGAAGCGCAACATGTCCAACTAGGGATGGCAGGTGGGTACAATTTTACGTATTCCGCACCGCACCCGCTCCAATTGGGGCGGGTATGAGTATAACTTTGGCGGGTAGTAGGCGGATATGGGTAGGTGGTGGATTTGCAGTTATATCCGCCTGTCCCGCCCCGCATCCAACCGCCCGCCCCAAATCCACCCGCCAACTATAATTTTATTTGTACAACTTTACATTTATCTAAAACCCAAATAATTTGTCACACATAATTTTAGCAGCCCATAAGCCCAATAATAATGAATTTTGAGGAATATTGGCGGGTGGCGAATATCCACTTGGGTGGTGGAGCGGGTGTGAATTTAGGAATATAGCCGTCTAGGCGGATATGGATGTTGAAAATGTACCTACCACGAGTGGCGAGTAGGTGAAGGGTATAAAATTTTCTGGTGGGTACGGGTGCGGGAGATGGGTACCCGCACCCGCCCTGCCCAATTGCCATCCCTATGTCCAACTACCTAATAGCCCTTTATCGTGATATGTGTCCTCAATATCCTCCTATCTAAGGTCATGTCGTCGATGAGCTGAAACTGTGCCATGTCCTCTCTAATCACTTCTCACCAATACTTCTTCGGTCTACCTCCAGCCTTCGTGAAATCATCCATTGTCAATTTCTCACACCTCCGCATTAGGGCATCCGCGCTTCTGCTATGTATATGCCTGAATTTATGACGAGGCTAAAAAGTCTAGAATGCTAAATGAATTTATGACAAGGTTTAAAAGTCTAGAATGCTAATTTTCATTCAATTGTCCGTATGCGAGTATGATTATGATATTTCGGGAAAACGTTAAAATAAAATGTTCAAGAGTCATAGCACGTGTTTTAGGTTGGATAAAGTCATAAAACATCAAGGGTCAAAGAGTGATGCTTTACAATATCCCCAGATTTTTGGATAATCAACAATTACTTCAATAAGAGTAGTGGAGGTTTAAAATGTATTTACTATTTAATATATTTTTCTGCACTATCAAATTGAACTCATTTATAGCCTGTCGCAATATATAACTTTACATAATAAATTTGATATGATAAATTGAAAATAAATAATATTTTTTCTGTCCCAATTTATATAATATAGTTTGACTCGGCACGAAGTTTAAGAAATAAAAAAGGACTTTTGAATTTTAAGGTATAAAACAAGTCAAATATATTTGTGTGGTTGTAGATTATCTCGTTAAGCGTAAAATGTAAAGTTTAAAATTAAATTATTGACAAATAAGAAAATGTGTCATTTTTTTAACTTACTAAAAAGAAAAATATGTCATATAAATTGAAACATAGGAAGTAATAACTTTGATATAATCTATTATAAATTGCAATTAGTGTAAATTTTTCCTCAAATTAGCAGAAAATGGAAATTCACATAACTTTAATACGAGATGTCAAGTTCACAATTCAAAGCGGATTTTTGGTTTAAAATATCCTTAGATTTTCGGATAATCACCAATTTTGACTTGACTAGGAGTGGGAGTTTTTATTGAGATATGGGACCCGTATTTATTGCATCTACTTGTTAGCAAATAAGAAAAATAAAATATTCGGAGTAATTTTTTGGGGCCACGTGTTAGTCAAATTTAATTGCTTGCGAGGTAAGTGATTGCTATAAAAGCTTTCAGAAAAACCCTTTTGTAATTACTCTAATGAGGAATTGTTTGATAATGCACCATGATGATGTTGAAAAAATTGTTCAACAACGTTTTTGAGAAAATTAGCGACCAACTTAAGTAAATCGTACAGTAAATGCAACTATCATTTTGGGCACTTTATTCCAACAACAACAACATATCCAAATAATCTTACAAGTAAATTAAAGTCCGAGGAGAATAACATGTACAAAACCTTATTCCTATCTCGAAATTTAGAAAAAAGAGACCATCAATCATAAAATAATATTGAGATTAGTTAATAATTAGAGTTATGAATTTATTAGTAATGTAGAAATTAGTGATGCAAAGTTTAGTTATTTATATATTTGTTATTTTGTTTTTTAATATGCATAAAATAAAATACATAAATAAATTCATAATTTATACATATTTTAATTATACGAAATGGTAACGGATAACCTAACAAGGTACTCGGTCTTTTTACATATTAACAAGTATGGTATAATAGTATAGTAAGTTATTTTGAAGGAGAAGACAAAACAAGGCAGAGTAAGAAGCATGGGGCCAAATACAAAACAGGCCGTATGGCTCAAATCATGATTCATGAGTATTGTATTGTTCGACACTTGCCACTTGCCAGTAGTTGGTCACTCATCATATCTATATCTCTTTCTATTTCTATCTTCAATAACTCCCACTAAAGCAATTCAAAAACTTAGTGGAAACTTGACACAGCTTTGCAAAGCCATGTCAGCTCGCAGACTTTCTTCCTTTCTCTCTCGTTCTCTCCGTCTTCCTTCTGCTTCTGTTCCTCTAGGTTGCTATCTTTCTTCCCTTTTTTTCTTTGTTTTAATCTGTACTATTTGCAAGTTTTTTTTTTTTAAAAAACTTGTATCTTTGATTATGATGATGGTAAAGGTGGGTTCTTTAGTATTGGGTATGGCTCCGATTAACTCTAAAGGGCAAGAAAGGTGGTTCTTGGGGTAGATGAACTTGTTTGTGTTCAGACCAATTGATCTTCATGCTTTGATGCAGGGTGAATAACTTCTAAATGCTTTGATGCAGGGTGAATAACTTCTAAATCATAAACTCCCTCCATCTCAATTTATGTGTCACTTTTCATTTTTGGAGAGTCAATTTGACTAAACTTTGAAGCTAATTTGGATTAGTTTAACGCAATATTTTAACATTAAAATTTATATATTTGAAAACTATATGAAAAGTACTATAAGTTGCAATTTTTCTCATATCAATTTGGTGAAAAAATACATCTTAAAAAATTAGTCAAAGTTCATATAGTTTGAATCTAGTACCACATAAACTGGGACACAGGGAGTATATACTTCCACTTTTCTACTTTCTTTAAGTTCGTTAAGTTTATGGCTGGGATTTTGAATTAATTGAAGTGTAAAGGGTATCCATTGTATTTAATGAACTACTTCTGTTTAGTTGAAGAATTAAATTCTTCTGTTGTTTCTGTCTTGGCTATTTGTATGTCTTGAATTAAATGTTTTATCTTAGTTTCTAATGAAAGACAACGTGTATACACGGATGCAAACCGTGTATATCACCTATTCCTACCTTGTATATAATTTACCTTATTTGTAGAATTATTGTACAAGTGTAATTATGTTATTAGTCTTGTATTGGAAAAATGTATTTAACTTGTATTAGAAAAAGGTAGATTTATTTATTGTGTATCATGTATATATAGACCTCTTCATTAAAAAAAGGGATTATATTCTGTCATGGTATCAGAAGTGGCAAAATTTCTTTCTACCAAAAACACCTTCCGCCGCCGACTTCCCTTCTCAGAATCCGAGATTCCAGCCACCGGCCAACGACTAATTTCTCCCAATTTTTTTTCCTAATCCCTAATTCTCTTGTTTTTTCATCATGTCTTCCTCAAAGAACACGTTTCATCCTGCCTTTGCAGTCTTCAACATCAAGAACCACATCCCTAGCGTTTTTGAGATGGAAAACGTCCAATACGCGACGTGGGCAAAATTATTTAAAGTTCACGCACGCTCTCATCGAGTCCTTCATCACATCATCCCCTCGGAAACAGGCAAGGAGAAGGTGTCTACCGACATTGAGTTATGATTAACTCTTGATGCTACGGTACTCCAGTGGATTTATTAATCCACTATTTCTACGGATCTTTTGCAGACTATTATTGAGCCAGACGCTACGGAAATGGACACTTGAAATATGTTGCGTGATATATTCCAAGATAACAAAAATTCCCGTGTCGTGACCCTTGAGCATGAATTCTCTCACGTCTAACATGGAGGATTTTTCGAATGTCTCCTCCTATTGTAAAAGGCTCAAGGAATATGCAGATCAACTTAAGAACGTTGGTGCACCCGTCACGAATGATCGTCTTGTTCTTCAGATGGTTGCAGGCCTATCTGGGGCTTATAATGGCGTTGGGACGCTTCTTCGTCAAAGTAATCCTCTCCCGCCGTTCTACCAAGCACGTTCTATGCTTACCTTAGAAGAAACCGGCTTGGCTAAAAAGGCGGCTATCGGAGCCACTTCCGTCATGATGATGGCCACATCCGATGATCCCCACTTCTACTCGGACAATTCTAGCCACAACCGTAATAATGGTTCTGTTTGAAGATTTTAGGGACACTCTCAGCTTACGACAACCGTCCGCTATGACTGCGGGGGTGTGAAAGACAACGTGTATACACGGATGCAAACCGTGTATATCACCTATTCCTACTTTGTATATAATTTACGTTATTTGTAGAATTATTGTACAAGTGTAATTATGGTATTAGTCTTGTATTAGGAAAATGTATTAAAGTTGTATTAGGAAAAGGTAGATTTATTTATTGTATATCATGTATATATAGACCTCTTCATTAAAGAAAATAATCAAGGAATTATATTCTTTCACCCAATTTACTAGTATGAAATTTAATGCAGAAAGAGGCTTGTGGGCACACCCTATATCTGCTAAAGCATTTAGTGCATAGTTTACATAATTGTTTCTGTATATGTTATGAAATTGATGCATAATAACTTCTCCAAATGGAGTGTACTACAATGATTAGTTGTGCAGACATTTGATTTATACTAGTCAGTGCAAAAGCTTACGGTTTTTAATTAACTGAAAATCAGGAAGGAGCAATGGTGTGGCAAGGCAGATTCACAGGTTTAGTACTGCTGCTGCTGTTGAGGAATTAATCACTCCACCTGTTCAAGTTGAATACACGAAGCTTCTAATCAATGGGCAATTCGTTGATTCCGCATCTGGTAATTGTTTGGTACCATTTTCAACTCATTAGTTTTGTTATTGGTTTTATTAATAGCTATGCCGCTGGAAATAAAACTTGGATTATGTATATTTTGTAGGAAAAACATTCCCAACTTTGGATCCAAGAACTGGGGAAGTCATTGCAAATGTTGCTGAAGGTGATCTCGAAGATGTTAATCGCGCTGTGGCTGCTGCTCGTAAGGCATTTGACGAGGGACCGTGGCCCAAAATGAGTGCTTATGTAAGCTTGATCTGTCTTTTTCTCTACTATGTCTTCTGATTTAATGCTGCTCAATTTGTTGACTGTGAGTTTCTTGAAGTCTTTCTTCTATTGTATGATTATCTCCTAATATATGTGGGGGTGTTCTTCAGGAAAGGTCACGGATAATGTTAAAATTTGCTGATTTGGTGGAGAAACACACCGATGAGCTTGCAGCTTTAGAAACATGGGATAATGGCAAGCCATATTTACAGGCAGCCCAAGCTGAAGTACCTTCTTTTGTGCGGCTATTTCGGTATTATGCTGGTAATGACACATTTCAGACAAGGACTTTAATTAAACTTGGCTAGTTATTCATACTATTCAAGCTTTTGCGTGTATGTGCCAATCTTTTGAAAAAGTTCTTTCTTGAAAAACATAGGTTGGGCAGATAAAATCCATGGTCTAACCGTTCCAGCTGATGGGCCACACCATGTACAAACTTTACATGAACCAATTGGTGTTGCTGGTCAAATAATTCCTTGGAACTTTCCCCTTCTTATGTTTGCCTGGAAAGTTGGGCCTGCCTTAGCATGTGGTAACACTATTGTCCTGAAGACTGCAGAGCAAACTCCACTGACTGCTCTTTATGTTACAAACTTATTCCACGAGGTTGGTTCATTGCAGTCTATATTTTAGTGTTTAGTGCTGGGGAATAAGTTGCTACATTCCATAAATATCTTAGCAATTGCATAGGAAAATAATTGTTCCCATTTTTATGAGTCTGCATCCATTCAAGATATTTGAACTGGACAAATAACTTGAAAAGGTGTTCTGTTCCTCTTGCAAGATTAAGTGACCCTTCACTCCATGTATCTGATATATGACTTTTGACATTCAACAGGCTGGTCTTCCTCCAGGTGTTCTAAATATTGTTTCTGGTTTCGGACCAACTGCTGGTGCAGCACTTGCTAGTCATATGGATGTGGATAAGGTCAATGAGAAAGTCTTCTCTTTTTTATGAATTAAGTTCATCTTTTTTTCAACTTGCAATAATGATATATCTGAATGGTTTGGCGGAGGAATTTTACCTAATGATACATTTCCAGTTTGGTGGAGCATAGTTTCTGTTTTCACTGTCAGAGTAGCCTAGTGCTTCTCCATCATGAAGCAACCATGTTGTGACCGTGTTGTAAGCTAATTACAACTTACGATATATTATAGTCGGACCAGGGTGAATACTGAATACAACATTTACAGTAATGTGCTTAGAAGATGAGTTCTGGAGGTCTCTGACGTGTAACTCTGTTTTATTGGGATACCTAACAATCTGTTTAACTCATGCAAGAAAGAGCAATCAATGGCGTAAAGGTTGGAACTTTATGCTTGGTGTAATGGTGGTATCCTTGTGGTCAAGAGGACTATTAAATGCTTTACATATTTTATTCTGGATTAACTTGTTAAAGTGGGGGTTGAGGTTGACAACAACTGGAATTACCAGCGCTTTTTCTGCTGTTATAGCTATACCAGCTCAACTGGAGAGTATCTAACATGTGATATTTTGCACGACCAAATATCTAACTTAAGTTATGCCTAATTTTCGCCTAGAGGATGGACCAGGTTACTCTATTTGTTCCAAGTGCAGTTTGCGGAATAATAAAACACAGAAATGTAACGACACAATGTCATAGTTAGGATTCTGTTTTGCCACAACATACTTTCTGTCAAGAACAGTGAAAACAAGAGAGAAATTGAAGAATGACTATGTCAATTTCATCTAATACATCATATTACATAGGTATTTATACACAAGAGGAATAAGAGATAAAAGGCAGAAAAATATCCAACATAAATTCTACTAAATATTCTACGTAATATTCTATAGTTAATGCTACACAATATTCTACAATAAATATAAATTATCTCTAAGTATATTTTCATATATCAAGAGTATCTCTATTTATGTTTCCAATATTCACAATATCATGTCCATCATGCTAACATCTTGATGCTGGTGAATCAAAAAGCATCAATTTGCCTACTAGAAACTGATGATGTTGCAGTGTCATGGATTTTGTGAACACATCAGCTATCTGAAGATCACTAGACACATGTGGAAGAGTAATGCTCCCTTATCTACAACTTCCCGGATATAATGACAGTCCACCTCGATGTGTTTGGTGCTGTCATGATAAACCGGGTTTATGGCAATCTGAATGGCACTTGTGTTGCCAGCGTGGAGAGGAGTAGGATTAGATTGAAGAAATCCAATCTCTGCAAGTAGACCCTGAAGCCAAACAATCTCGGAGCAAGCAACAGACATGGATCGATATTCAGACTTTGTTGAAGATTTCGAAACGCGAGCTTGCTTCTTGCTCTTCCAAGATATCAAGGAATCCCCAAGAAACATGCACCAACCTGTGACGGAGCGGTGAGTATCAGGACATCCAGCCCAATCAGAATTACTAAATGCATCAAGCTGAATTGGAGAACCACTAGGAAAGAATAATCCACGAGTAGATGTGCCCAAGAGATATCGAATGATGCGACGAACAACCACCAAATGTAGATGACGGGGAGCCTGCATAAAATTGACGAGTAATAGTAAGATAATTTAGGCTCCCAACTAATTGCCGAAATAAAGTTGGATCAGGAAGATCTCCTCCCTCACGCCGATACTTTACATTCAATTCCAATGGAGTATCTACAGTGGAAGATTTTTGAAGACCAACCAAAGCAATCAAATCCCGAGTATATTTGTGCTTCATAATGAACTTCCAACCCCAAAAAGTATGTAAGAGTACCAAGATCTTTCATATGAAAAGAATCCTTAAGCTGCCGTTGGAGGCTAGTGATTAATGAAGAATCAGCTCCTGTAATAATAATGTCATCTACATATACCAAAAGAAGAACACAACTTGTAGATGTTTTACGAAGAAACAAAGATGAGTCATATTTGCTCCGCTCAAAAGAGAATTGAAGCAAAGTAGCCTGAAACTTGTCAAACCAAGCTTTAGGAGCTTGTTTTAATCCATACAAAGACCGCTTCAACTTGCATACATCTGATGTAGGTGATGAGAACAAACCATGTGGTAGTTTCATAAAAGCATTTTTCACATCCATTTGATGAAGAGGCCAGTTTTGTGAAGCAGCAATGGCAATAATAGTTCGCACCGTAGTCATTTTTGCTACTGGTGCAAACGTCTCCTCATAGTCCACACCATACTCCTGTCTGTTACCAAGGTCAACCAATCGAGCTTTATACCGATCAAGAGTTTCATCAGAATGAAGTTTATGGAATAGACCCATTTACATCCAATTGGGCGGACATTTGAAGGACATGAAACAATGTCCCATGTGTCATTTCTTTAAAAGCCAAAAGTTCTTCCTCCACTGCTTTATGCCAACATTCATGCTTGGAAGCTTGTGAGTAATGGGTTGGAACATAAATAGTGGTTAAAGTAGAAGAAAAAACCATACCAATTAGGAGTATGAGAAACTCTGGTAGATCGCTAAGTGGGCTCAAGAGGAGCAGAAGAAATCTCAGGTTCTGGTTGTGGAGCAATCTCAGGTGGCGGATCAGTTTCGGGATGGGGTAAAGTTGGCCGACGTCGTTCATACACAAATCCAGGTTTGAACCTCTCAGAAGAAGATGACGAAGGGGAGCCTTGGAGTAACTGATAAAGTTGTTGCCATGTGACCAGGAGGTCATAGGTTCAAGCCGTGGAAACAACCTCTTGCAAAAATGTGAGGTAAGTATGCGTACAATTGACCCTTGTGGTCCGGCCCTTCCCCGAACCCCGCGCATAGCGAAAGCTTAGGAAGAAGATGACAAATCCTCAAAGTAGGAAGAAGAGGAGAAACATGAGATGACTCAACATGAGTAGGAAAGAAATACTGATTCTCAAAGAAAATGACATTTCGAGAAACACGAAATTTGTTAGAACTTGGATCATAACAAATAAAACCTTTCTGCGAAGTACTATAACCCATAAAAGCACATTTAGTAGATTGAGTAGAAAGTGTATTGCGTTGAGAAGGAGGCAGATGCACAAAACAAACATAACCAAATGTATGAAAATCATGATAGCTTGAATTTTGGTGATAAAGACGATAATATAGAGACTCAAGATTTAATCCCGTAGATGGAAGTCTATTAATTAAATAGACACCAGTTGACAAAGCTTCTACCCGGTATTTAGATGGGATAGAGGACTCAATCAATAAAGTAGGAGTGACATCTAAAAGATGACGATTTTTACGCTCAGCAACCCCATTTTGTTGTGGCATATATGGGCATGAGCGTTGCGAGACGATTCCTTTCTCAAGCAAAAAAATATTGAATTCATGAGACATATTCTCCACCAGAATCAGATCTTAATGTTTTGATACAAGTAGAAAATTGAGTCTCAATGTAAGCAAAAAATGTCATGAATATGGAAAATACCTCAGATTTAGAACGGAGAAAATACACCCATGTAAACCGACTATGATCATCAATAAATGTCACAAAGTACTTGAAATGAGCATGAGAAATAACTGGTGAAATACCCCAAACATCACTATGAATGACATCAAAACATTTTGCAGCGTGGCTACCAATATTAGGAAAAGGAAGAGTTTTAATTTTGCCTAATTTACAAGTAGAACAATCAAATGAAGCAACTGAAAATTGATTTTTATTTCCTAATAAACCGAAATTCGATAAATGAGACAACACATTAGAATTTGGATGTCCTAAACGCTTATGTCAAACCTCAGTCTTACTAGTTGTAGACGAACACGCAAAAGAAAGAACACGAGGAATGGAAAAGTGTATAGAAAATAATTTTCCAACTTTAGGTCCCTTCGCGATTATCGTCCCCGACACCTGATCCTGCACAAGACCACCATTATGAGAAAAATTCACATCACAATTGTTATCCACCAATTGACCAACTAAAATAAGATTAGTGGACAGCTTAGGTGATACAAAAACATTTTTGAAAGTTTGAGTAATATCCCCAACCTTGGTAATGGGTAAATTACTACCATTTACAACCTGAATTTGTGAGGGACCTTGATACTCCTACTAGTTGAGTTGGTCATATGATTGGAAGCGCTAGAATCAACAAGCCAAAAATTAGATGTAATATCATTACCTTGTAGCCCCAAAACTGAAAAGGATGACACGATCATTTGTTGTACCATTTCAGGAGTAAGAACTTGTCCTATTGAAGATGAGTTATCAGTAGTGAAATCTTTTATCCCATCTTGAAAAGCATTGAACCTACGATTTTGAGGGCGCGTGGGACACTCTTTGATCATGTGTCGTTGTTTACAATAATTACAAAACTTCTTGCCCCAATTGCTGGCAATATGACCATATTCCTTGCAACTGTAGCTTTGAGTTCTAGTCATATCTCTACCCTTTCCTTTTCCTTAAGCATCAAATGCAACAGTGACAACATTTTCTTGTTTGAAAGCGTTTTGTGTGACAAGACGCTTTTCTTCACGAAGTAATTCCCTAAAACAAACATCCAATGAGGGAGACGGGTCACGATTCATCAAGTTAGAGTGAACACTCTCAAACTCAGATCGTAATTTCATCAAAAATTGATCTCGCTTGCTCTGCTTCTGAATTGCCTGAATTACAGAGAGAGATTCGACAGATATTTTAGCATAAATAATATCAGTAAATTCAGCCCATAAGTTCTGAAATCCAAAAAAATAATCCTGAACAAAGAGATCTCCTTGAGAGTAATTAGCAATTTCATGTTCTAACTGAAAGCGTCTTGCGATATTGTCTTGGTTGTAAACCTTTTGTAAATAATCCCACATGGCCTTAGCAGTCTTGTACGGCAGCCTGAGATTAAAAACTATCAGAGGATCAATTGACCCTAAAATCCATGTCATCACCCGAGCATCTTTAACCTTCCATTGACCTAACTTTGTAGGATCAGTAGGAGCAGGATCACTTCCATAAATATGGCGCCATAATTCTTTTCAGGTGACAAATAGTTGAAATTGAAATTCTCAGGCAGAATAATTTTTTCCAGTGAAACGAACATTGAAGGATTCAAACTGATGTGAGGTCATGTTCTTAACTAGCTAAGAACACCAGAAACACAATGATCCAAGAAAATAACTTGAATGACCAAGACCAAAAAAAAAATCACAGATGAAAAACTAAGACTCAACAGTGAAAAGATGATTCTGATACCATGTCAAGAACAGAGAAAAACAAGAGAGAAATTGAAGAATGACTATCTCAATTTGTTCATCTAATACATCATACTACATAGGTATTTATACACAAGAGGAGTAAGAGATAAAAGACAGAAAAATATCCAACACTTAATGTAAATCCTTCTAAATATTCTACGTAATATTCTATAGTTAATGCTACACAATATTCTACAATAAATATAAAATATCTAAGTATATTCTACAATATTCGACCTCGAGAAGGCATACGACAAAGTATCTAGGGAGGTTCTATGGAGATGTTTGGAGGTTAGAAGTGTACATGTGGCGTACACTAGGGCGATCAAGGATATGTATGCTGGAGCCAAGACTAGGGTACGGTCAGTAGGAAAAGACTCGGAGCACTTCCCAGTGACGATGGGGCTGCACCAAGGGTCAACTCTTAGCACATTCCTATTTGCCTTGGTGATGGACGGACTGACGCGACAAATCTAATGGGAGGTACCATGGTGTATGTTATTTGCAGAAGTACTATATTGATGAGACTCGCAGCGGAATGAACGACAAACTGGAGGTTTGGAGACAGACTCTGGAGTCTAAAGGGTTCAGGTTGAGTAGGACCAAGACAGAATATTTGAAATGCAAGTTCAGCAACGGGAGAGACCTTGAGACAGGCGTGGAAGCTTCAAGTACCTAGGGTCTATTATCCAAGAGTATGGTGAGATTGATGATGATGTCACACATCGTATTGGGGCAGTGTGGATGAAATGGAGGCTCGCATCTGGAGTCTTGTGCGACAAAAATATGCCACCAAAACTTAACGGCAAGTTCTATAGGGTGGTGGTTAGACCGACTATGTTGTATGGGGCGGAGTATTGGCCAGTTAAGACTTCGCACATACAAAAAATGAGTTGCGGAGATGAGGATGTTGAGATGGATGTGTGGGCATACAAGGAGAGATAGGATTAGAAATGATGATATCTGGGATAAAGTGGGAGTCGCCTCGGTGGAGGATAAGATGCGGGAAGCGAGGTTGAGATGGTTCGGGCATGTGTAGAGGAGAGACTCGGATGCCCCAGTGCGGAGGTGTGAGAGGTTGGCTATGGACGGGTTCAGGAGGGGTAGAGGTAGGCCGAAGAAATATTGGGGAGAGGTGATTAGACGAGATATGGCGCATGTGCAACTTACTGAGGACATGACCTTAGATAGGGGGTTGTGGAAGACACGGATTAAGATAGAAGGGTAGTAGGTAGTCGAGCGTAGTCCTACTTACGCTTACAAAATGATAGTGTAATGTTATTATTGTAGGCTCGATTAGCCTATCACACTTATAGGCACATTAGTGCTTTATAGTCCCCTGTAGTTTCATTCATGCTACTATGTGTTTAGTGTAATTTGTTTATCTTGTTTAATTTGTATATCTTATTTAGCTGTGTTAACTACTGCTTCCTGTTGTTAGAATGCACTACCATGTCGTATTCGATTTTATTATCGGTATGTTCATAATGCTTTAATTTCTTTGAGTATGACCGTTTCTCTTGCTTTGCTTTGCTTTGCCTGCGTTGCCTGTGATTATGCTTTGCCTTGAGCCGAGGGTTTCCCTGAAGCAGCCGCTCTACCTATCAAGGTGGAGGTAAGGTCTGTGTACACTCTACCCTCCCCAGACCCCACGTTGTGGGATTTCACTGGGTATGTTGTTGTTGTTGTATATTTTCATATATCTAGAGTATCTCTATTTATGTTTCCAATATTCACAATATTATGTCTATCATGCTAACACTTTCCTGGAATAAGAAAAGTTTGTTGGTGACTTAACATACTTTTTGGTTATGATGAAGAGAGAGAGCTTCTTCTATCGATGAACAATGGATTGACGGACCTCTGACTTGATTTTTATCTGGATAATATGTAATGCATAGTTGATTGACATTTTGCCCCACCTAACATATTTCCATTTCATTCTTGCAGCTTGCTTTCACTGGATCAACGGAAACTGGACAAACAGTTCTTCAACTGGCTGCCAGAAGCAATCTGAAACATGTTACCCTCGAACTAGGAGGGAAATCACCTTTCATTGTATGCGAGGATGCTGACATTGATCATGCCGTTGAGCTAGCACATTTTGCACTCTTCTTTAATCAGGTCAGGCAGATTCTTATAAAGTTAAGTACTCGTAATTGAGCGCATGATTAAATTCTTTCTGTCTGTAGGGCCAATGTTGCTGTGCTGGTTCTCGTACCTATGTACATGAACGAGTATATGATGAATTTCTAGAGAAGGCAAAGGCACGTGCAATGAAGCGTGTAGTTGGTGATCCCTTTAAGAAAGGTGTTGAACAAGGTCCTCAGGTACTCCCTCTTTTTTCTCTCTTCTTGTCCCATTATGTTTATGTATTCCGCTTTCATAACTATGAACTTTCACATTTGACATTTCTCTGAAATAAATATCATAGATCGACTCGGAGCAATTTCAGAAGATTCTTAGGTACATAAGAGCAGGCCGTGACAGCTCTGCCACCCTTGAATGTGGTGGTGATAAAATTGGCTCCAAAGGCTACTTTATTCAGCCCACTGTGTTCTCAAATGTCAAGGTATATGTATGCTTGATTTCCTTCTTCTCTAAAGTCCTCAAATAATGTTTCTGAAATTTCTTTGAGAAAGTAATTAAACACGAACTTTGATACTTGGTTGAATCAGGAGGACATGTCGATAGCACAGGATGAGATTTTTGGCCCAGTGCAATGTGTCTTTAAATTCAAGTAAGTAATGATATGAACTTGCGGCTGAAAGTTAGATAATCTAGACATAAGCTTCACTCTAAGCATATATCTGTAGTGTTTTACTGGTTACATTTATGCTCAACTTAAACTTTCTAGTGTTTACTAGGGATTTTACTTTGTTTAAGCGGATAATTATTTGTCATCGGAGGCGGATCTACCCTTGTACCTATGGGTTTACGTGAACTCAATAACTTTGTCCAAACCCTGTATACGTATTAGAAATCTTCTAAATATCTATAAATATTAACTGTGAACCCGGTTATTATTATATTGTATTAACTTTGAGTCACGGTAGGAACCTTTAAGTTTCAAATCCTGGATCCGCCACTATTTGTCACTGGCTCTTTCTAACTGAGATAGGCAATTGGTATGGATTTTCCCAATAATTGGGAAAAGATTTTCCAAAATCTGTCCTTATTTTTGGGGTCTATGCCTTGACTTAAATCTAGGTGATGATATTTGCTGTAAAGTCTGATCGATAATGTGTTCAAGGATGTAACTTATAATTGTTCATGATATGAAAAGTTTTAAGGAAAGATTTCATATTAAATGTTGTCTTGTCTACTCTATGCCAGGGATATTGGCGAAGTAATAAAGAGGGCAAACAACACGCGATATGGTCTAGCAGCAGGAGTTTTCACGAAGAACATCGACACAGCAAACACCTTGACCCGAGGATTGAGAGCCGGAACTGTGTGGGTTAACTGCTATGATGTATTTGATGCTGGGATTCCTTTTGGAGGGTACAAGATGAGTGGAATGGGAAGGGAAAAAGGTATTTACAGCCTTAGCAACTACTTACAGGTTAAGGCTGTGGTTACTCCATTGAGGAATCCTGCATGGATATAGATTGGCCACCCTGCTTTTAACGATTATACTGTTGAAAAAATCACCTGGTTGTTTACATGACATTGCTGTCATTAATTCCATAAAGTCTTTCAGATATTTCCTATATTGTTATTGCGTAGAAAAACATTAATTTTCCTCTAAATTAGATGCCAAACGACAAAGTAACTGGCTATTTCCTACTACTACTACTACTACTTCCAGGTAGAAGTTATTGTCAGTCCTTTAAAGATCATTCATCTTGAATATAAACCACAAAGCCCTGCTCCGTATGATCACATAACATTAGTATAGTCCTTAGAATTAAAATGATGGTAGAGATGGCAATGGATCCTGAACCCGGTCCGGATTCAGATCCGTTTTATAGGATATGAATCTTCAAAATTTGGACCCGACGGATCCAGATCCGTTTCTGACGGATCGGATCTGGATCTGGATCTTGTATTTGAGATCCGTATCCGTTTCAGATCCGACCCGTGGATCTATTTTTTATTAAGCATCCTTGCAAGTTTAATTCTCAAAACAAGTTTAATTTATCCCCGTGTTAACTCAAAAATTAAAAAATAAAGAGGTAACTTCGATAATAAAATCAATGTTATATTAGTGAATGACTAACATCTCCATGGATGAGTAGTTAAAATTATATTCACTTCATTTGTGAACATTCCAAGTACATGCAAGTTCTGCATTGTGAAAATACTATTTAGCATTTTTCACAACTATTGTTAGTGTCCAACATTTTCAATTAATAGCTCACAATCAAAACGAGACAACGAACAAAATATCTCATATGAACATTTCAAAATTGAAACACAGTAAACTGTTAGCTAAGTAAAAATCGTTTGTCAGTTCAAAAAAAAAATTCTTAGCAAGGCAAATTTTTTTACATGTGGATCCAGATCCGGATTTAGATCTGATTTTTATGGATCCGATGAATCTGGATTCAGGTATGAAAAATGAATCTGGATCTGAATCTACTAGGATCCGGTCCAGATCCGATCTGACATCCCTGGATGGTACACGATATTTCCCTAGCAAAAAATCTAAAATTAGGGACAGTTACTGATGACACCATTTTCTAGCTAAAATTTAGGTAAGCGTGCATTAGCTGTGTCTAGGATATTTTGCAAGTTAGGTAGAACATGTTTCTTGTAGTGTCATTCCTATGTAATGTAACACTACATGTCAAATCACAAACATGAAATTCTACTTTCTTCTCCTGGTGGATCAAATTTCACAAAGGACGGCATAAATTCAGCCAAAAGCAGCTAAGCCTATTTTAACAAGGGATTTAAAATTTCAAACTAATTGCAACCTAAAGTAAATCGAGGGGATTCAAAAGTTATATATATATATATATCAAAAAATATTTTATCCTACTTGTGCAATATAATTTTCAATGAAAGAGATTCAATTGAACCCTCCACCACTGTCTTCAACCATGTTCAAGTTGATTTATATTAGTGATGGAACCCTTGGTTTAAATTTCCCTTTGCACAAGTCTCTCTTTGTGTTATTTGAGAAGGGATTATTGAAGTTCAAAGGGTCATTCCTGGTTTCAGAATTCATAATTGAGGTGCTTAATTTGCTTGGACTCCATTTGGATATAGTTTTGTGATTAATTCCATGATAAAAAAATTTGCATGTCATTGAAAATTGAAATATACTTTTACGTCTACATTGCTCCAGATTCAAGACAAAATGAGCGTTGAAATCCCACCTAAATGATATAAAAGGAAAATAAAAGAATTCAGTATTTATTAAAGTATATCGTTGCATTATATGATTATAGGAGATAGTATAATCGTGGCAGCTGGTGAAGAGAGAGGTGACCAGATAATAATAATTAAAAAGGTTATCTGTCCTTGAAGAATGACATATATGGTTATTAAAGAAATGCTGCTTCAAAGTAAATCAAATCCAAACGCTAATGGCACAATTGTGCACTCAATCTCCTATACATCACTCCTTTTATTTAATATTCATTTTCATTTGTATTCACGTCCAATCTTCATTATCTGACTACTACATTAAAAATCAATATATACCAATCGGCATTCCACATAAACCTTATTTAAATCTCGTACCAACGGCGACGTTTAGTTATTTAAAAGGTGTGATTTAAAAGTTATGATTTAAATCGGTGCAAATTATGAGAGATCAAGGTTTAAATTAAAACTCAATGAAAATAAGACATGTAGGGTTTCCTCTTCCTCTTTATCTAATTAAATGTGCTAAGTAATTAAAGCATGTTACAAGATACTTGTACTAGTGAGGTGTAGCAGACAGGAGCAGAGTTAGGACAAGACAGGAGCAGAGCTAGGGGCGCAAGGGATCCGAACACCTTTCACCGACAGTATATACAAGTTCAAAATTATCTTGTATGTTATAATGAATGGTGAATCCCTTTGGCTTCTTTCGTATATCTATTTTTTTATAGGTACACAATAAAATATTCCAAATGAGGCATCCAAGCTGACCGAACTTCTTATTAAAAAAAAATTAAAATCTGTCTTTATTAGTACGTAATTTTGTTTGATTGACACTCCAGTGATGAGAATACAGCTTGTTATCTGTATTTTTTCATGCTTATACACCAATTAATTTATCGTTTTAATAGATTCATGAATTAGTTAAAGACTTGTTATTACCAAATTATAAAGAGAGACTAAGCGCGTCAGATTAGTCATTTCGTGATTGGTCCACGTTAGTCCCTTCCTATAGCTGCCGTCAACCTTAAATTCATAGGTTACTATTAATAAAAAAGATTACTTAGTTTAAAACCCTAAATTACGTCCATTTCAGTGGCATCACATTCGTGAATCATAATACTTGTTAATTATTTCTTCGTTCATTCCTAGAAACTTACTCTTGAATTTGTTTTATATAAAATATTCTTAAGATGGATGATCATATGCTAATGCTCTCTCTGATCTGTCATGTTTATAGTGGTAATGCAACTGCTTAATGGGTGGAGAAGAAAAGAAGCTGTGAGGGTGTGATTTGACTAATCTCATATAATTTTACAATTCCAAAATAAAAAAATTACTCTTCAACTCTTAAGTAGAGCGATGAATACGTTAAAGTACACATCCGTTACTGGGGTAGATACAATTAAGCTCTAGATGCTTTTTTGTTTCAAAGAAACAAATAGTAATATTTTAAAGTCAATATATAAATCGATCGGTTGATTGACCTAAGAGGTACAACCGTCTCACCGGTGTTAGGATTTTCACAAAAAAAAATCAAAATATAATGAAATGTACACATGAAAATTATAATTTGTTTCAACATATAGTCATTTTGTTTATAAGGGGTGTCAACATTTTAAAAGTGAACAAAGTAATAAATCACTATAATAACAACCAGTGTCCTTTATTATATTTATATAAAATATTTTCAATTTGCTTATTGTTTACATATCGTATCTGCTAAAACATTTCACTAAGCGGTACCCCATGACACCACTTGACGCAAGGTATATTTGACGTTATTTATACCGTGTAATTTTCTGATAGATGAGTGTCAATTGAATTCCCTTGAACAAGAGTAGCTACGCCCCTGCCTCTCACTTAGCATTACTTTTCTTTAGTTGGAAGTTATTTTTAATATGTTACGGTACATACTAAAGATACACATCTTACTAAAATAACACAGAACGCCGATGACATTTGCACATGTATGCGAGATTTATTGCTCAAGAGTATTGGCATCACAACTTTGTTGATAGGAAAATTTACAAAATCAAACTAAGCATCAGTTTTGGGTGCCATTAGTTCATGGCAATAAATTGCACGGACTGCAATTTGGAACCTTTGAAGTGTAAATGATCTCTACCTAAATTAAGTCCAAATCGACATAATTAATTCATACTGTTTTCCTTCTTGAAGATTTCTGGATGGTGCTTCAATATTGTGGGCTATAAGACATCGACATTCACATGAAGATGCTTAATTTCTTTCGTGATCATAGTCTTTTGATAAGACCCTTTGCTCTAAGTGTAGGGCTTCCACAATGCTAAATTGCTAAGTAATAAGTTACCTGCCTCAAATTTTTACGACCACCTAGCAAACAATATTATCAAAATTTCCCAAGTCCTTGCTAAAAATGATAATTTGATTTATTGGTCATTCAAAACTCTTACTCTAATTTATTGGGTTTATTGACACTATATTTTTAAGAAATAAAAATAACTCTTGACATAAAATAAATATGCACAAAATACTATTGGAGAAGTATCCTTGGTATCCATATATCATACTGTACTTTTATCAGTATCAAGAACTGCTGTTGCAGCTGCTGACCACCGCGAGAACCCCCACCGCCACCACCATTCTGCCGGCTGCCTCCGTTGTTGCCGCCGCGGTTCTTGCCATTATTTTTCTTATTTCCACCCTTTTTGCCGCCACCGTTGTTGCGGTTTTGGCCCTAGTTGTTGGAACCGGTAGGATATACCGTGGACTCGATCATCATGACTACGGGACTAGTACCGGTAGCCGCTCGTTTAGCCATGCCTGCTTCTTCTAGTGTAAGCATAGAACGAGCTTGTAAAATTGCGGAAGCGGATTGCTTTGCCGAAGAAGCGTTCCCACACCACTATAGGCCTCGGAGAGGCCGGAAACCATTTGGAGGACCAAACGATCGTTTGAAACCGGCGCGCCAACGTTGCGAAGTTGGTCCGCCAATTCTTTTAATCTTTTGCAATAAGCCCAAACATTAGGGAAATCTTTCATGTTGACGTGGGAGAAATCCTGCTCAAGGGTAACGACTCTAGAATTTTGATTATCTTGGAATATATCACGCAGTCTATCCCAAGTCGCCTGTGCCATAGCGTCATGCTCAATAATTGTTTGCAAAAGGTCAGTAGATATGGTGGAATATATCCACTGAAGGACGGTAGCATCAATAGTCGTCCACAACTCAGGATCATCCTCGCGTTTTGGCAGCTCCGTATCCTCAGGAGCCGCGGGGATTATGTGATGGATGACTTGATGCGATCGTGCGTGGATTTTGAACAGTTCGACCCACGTCGCATATTGGACTTTTTCTATTTCAAGAACAAGAGGGATGTTATTCTTTATGTTAGAAACTGTAAGGGCAGGATGAAACATGTTCCGGGATGTAAACATATTGATAGAACAATATGTGATTGAGGGATTAGGGAGAAAAATTTGTGTTGTAATTTAGGCTGTAATTTGTGGTAATACAATAACTATGGTAAGTGTACAATATTAATCATATTAGAACATTAACTAAACTAGGATACTAAATATTTACCATAAATACAGCCTAAACCGAGAGCAATACTGAAACCAATATACACAATATACACATGTATATTGTGTATATTTAACAGTGCATTATTATGATTAATTAAGTTTTATGATCGACCAATTAATTAGTGGATTTAGTTTTATTAATCATTTGGGTGCATGCAGGCCAACCTTCATTAAAGTATGGAAAGAAAAGACGGTGATGCAATTCAAACCAGACCCATATGTTGTAACTGTGTTGAATTGTGCAGTTTGGGTATTTTATGGAATGCCTTTTGTTCATCCAGATAGCCTTCTTGTCATCACTATTAATGGCATCGGTCTCGTTATTGAATTAATTTATGTTACCATCTTCTTTACCTTTGCCGACTGGCCAAAGCGTGTACGTACTCAATATTTGTTAATTACTCTTAATTACCTTGTAACTCTAGATTAATTTGAATTAACATGTTTTTTTTTATGTATAACAGAAAGAGGATTATTATTGTTTTAATAGTTGAAGTAATCCTTTAGGCCATCGTCATTTTCATTACGCTTACTTTCCTTCATGACATCAAGACCAGATCTATGCTAGTCGGTATATTGGCTGTCATTATATATACATATATATATATATATATATGATTTACTTTACACTATCAAGTTTAGTTTATATACACTAACAATATAATTTATTTTTATGTTAGCATATTAATACTCTACGCATGACATAGATATACATATTATTATAAATCAATTAGTTAACCTGATAGTGTAAAAATATC
This sequence comes from Anisodus tanguticus, assembly GCA_034509755.1. Classification (NCBI taxonomy): domain Eukaryota; kingdom Viridiplantae; phylum Streptophyta; class Magnoliopsida; order Solanales; family Solanaceae; genus Anisodus; species Anisodus tanguticus. The sequence goes on along the minus strand of CM067554.1, from coordinate 9,132,134 downwards.
GATATTCACTAATGTTTGATATTTACTCTTAGCGTCGTGTCATCAAGACCAAGAGTGTGAAATACATGACATTTTTTCTCACTTGCAAACTTTGCCAATGGAGGTGTTTGGTTCGCCTATGCATTCCTCAAAATTTGATCCTTATCCTGGTAAAATCTTTCTTAATTTCTTTTTTGCCTATCCTAATTGCTATTTCATGTACATTACTACATACCATAAGTTAAAAGTTGGTAATAGCGTTCTGAACTAATCTGTATATTTTTTTATATAATGATAGATACCCAATGATCTTGGAATGATATCTGGAGTAGTTCAGCTCATCCTTTATGCAACATATTAGAAAACCACCAACTGGGACGATGATGGGAAGTCGAGTGAAATTGAACTTCCAAGGAATCCCACAGCCTAATTTAATAAAATATTGTCACTGGGGCTACGCTGGAGATTCACTCTCCCACTGACCCCCAAAATAGAAAAAAATAAATGTAATTCTAGATTAGTTTAATTTAGAATTTAAGTTAGATGCAAAAGTAGTTTAAAGGTTTTTTTTAATAGGACCAGTTTGATTTAACATGTTATGGCATGTCACTTGCCATTTTTCTGTAGGTTGCCGGTCAAGGCTTATTAGAGAGAGTTATCCCAATGTAAATACAGTTTAAGCTACTTAATTGTGTATATATTTTCTACAGCATTAGTGCATAGATTTTTATTTTTCAATATAGCTATTTATTTTGTTTGTACACATTAGAAATTGTGTTCAATCACAGAAAATACAACTCGGCTACCATGCTATTGACTTGCAACTGGAAAATGGAAGGAACAAAAAGAGAGAGTAACAAAGCAGAAATCAGTTGTCAAATTCCAACCAGTTCCAGTTAAGATTCATTTGTTCCAAATCAAAAGATAATATAACTAGTACTGATAACTTCAAACATGCTTTGCACATTTCATTTTAGCCTCAATTTTTATGACTGCTACAGTTATAATATAAATGTCAATACATAGAAGGAAGCAGTGTCAATTCCATCACCCAACTTACAGAAGTCAAATTGATGACATATTTGAAAATTTCCCAGAAATGGAAAAGAAAAGAAATATTATGGATATCATAAGAAAAAAAGGGGGGAAATAAATGGAAAAGAGAACAGAAATGTGCAAGCTTTACATCAAACCAACAGAAAAATGCATGCAGCGTTGCTTCTCATTAGTAGAACTGTTTCAAATACTCTGGCTCTGCAAGTTCACTTCCTTTGTCAAATATTTGGAAATTGAGATGGAATTTACCTACTTTTGTATGCCTGCTCGAGTTATAAGCTTCAAGGTCCACGATGCTTTCGGAAACAGAAACAACCCTGTTGTTGATCAACGGGAATCATTCCTCCGCCTTTTGATGTATCAATAGCCTCTATCATGGATACTACCTCGTCCATCTCAGGCCGTTTGTCAGGATTGGCGTCCCAGCACCTCTTCATTACATTAGCAAGGGAACTTGGGCAACACCTTGGTATTTCTGGCCTCAGATTCTGTATGGCACAAACATATAAGCAATAAGAAAACAAGAACTATATATTCTATTTGTCTGCTTCATCTGTCATTATATCCAAAAAAGTGCGAGGAAGCTGGAGAGTTTACCTGGCGAACAACAGCTGAAGTTACTTCTGAGAAACTGAGGTCAGGATATGGCATGTCGCAACAATAAATCTCCCACACGCATATGCCAAAACTGTACACATCACATTTTCTATTGTATGGATTGCCGTTGAGAACCTGTAATTTTAGCATTCAACAATTCAGCAATACTGAATGTTATATATGTTGGAACTTGTATGGAATTAAGAAGAAATAAAGTGATCAACGGACAGAAAATTCGAATCAAAGGTTGCAACTTTTCAGAACAATTACAACATTTGGTATGAATGGCTGTAACTGTTCATATGCTACTCTATTTAAAGAATGTTGATCACTTGGTTGGAAATATATACAACAAGACAAAACTAACTACAATCAATCAGTTTTTTCATAATTAATGATTTGAGATTGTGACTTCTACTTCTTCTTCTTCAAAACAAGTTTCTGAAGAACACATATAGTAAATTCGCCAGAAGTGAAGTTCTTGTGCTAGAACTCTCACTTAGATAGTTGTATCCTCTAGACAGACGTCCGTAAAACTGCAGCACAAGTGGGGGCGAATTTTTGTCTTAGGACACTGCATCAAGCAGGCCTCTATCGACACCAAGTTAGTATGTGTTTTCAATTAATTTGCTGAATTCATTGTTATTGATTTCAAGTTATTTTGAGTTATTATTATATTATTGTGCTCAATTCATTTCATCATTGATGATACTAGATTGACACTAACAATCTAAGACAAAAATTACTATTAAAAAAAAAATCAGATTTTTTTTTCCTGATTTGTTGCGGTTGCAAAATTTTTCAGAGAATTCAATTTCCTGATTTGCAAAGATGGATCAATCTGGATCGTCAATGGTGAAAAACATGTTGAGAAACCTGAGAAATTCAAAGGTTCTGATTTCAAACGCTAGCAACAGAAGATGTTGTTCTACTTGACAACTCTTCATGTGGCAAACGTATTGATTGCTGAGGCTCCTATGGCTTTGCCAGAAGGAGAAGTGGAGAATACTCCGACTGATGCGGAGAAGGCTGAAAGACATTCAAACTTGGGAAAGTCGGGAGTTTCTTTGCAGAAACTATATTCTCAATGCCTTGGATGATTCTCTCTAGGACATCTACTCCACGTTCAGAACGGCACGGGAGTTGTGGCAATCGTTGGAGAACAAGTACAAAATTGAGGTTGCTTGTTCCAAGAAGTTCGTCATCGGAAAGTTTCTGAACTTTAAGATGAGTGATGCCAAGGCGGTTGTCAAGCAAGTGGAGGAACTCCAAATCATTGTTCATGAGTTAGAGGTTGAAGGTATGGGCCTTAACCCGAATTTCCTTGTTGGTGCTATTATTGAGAAATTACCTCCCTCATGGAAGGATTTTAAGGTTTATCTTAAACATCTAACCGAGGAAATAAATTTTGAGCAATTGGTTCTGAAAATTCGAGTTGAAGAGGATAACCGGAAGAATGAAAAGGCAGATGTTATTTCATTGGAGCCTAATGCCAACATGGTTGAAGGCAATGCTTCTAAGGCCAAGTTTCAGAAAGGCAAGGGCAAATTTAATGGTGCCAATCCATCTTTTGCAATCGGGAGGAATGCATTTGCCCCACAAAGGACCAATGCATTCAAGAAACCACAACCAGGACTCTGTTGGGTATGTGGCAAACCTGGACACAGAGCAAAAGATTGTCACCTTTGCAAGAATCAAGGTGGTGGTGTTGGAGGTTCGTGTAATGTCAACCAATCCAACCGGGCTGAAACTAAAAACCAATTCATTGGGGTTGTGGCGGCTCAAGCAAATCTGTAACCGATTGGTAGATGGACACGGGTGCTACAATGCACGTATGTTCTGAAAATGATATATTTTCATCCTACCAGGCCATCAAGGATGGAGAACTATTGTTCGTAGGGAATGCTACTTCTGTGAAAGTGGAAGGGAAAGGGAAGGTGACTTTACAACTCACTTCCGGGAATGATCTTGTGCTCACTAATGTGTTGCACGTGCCTGAAATTTGTAAGAATTTGATTTCTGGGCCTGTTCTTAGTAACAAGGGCTTCAAAATTGTATTTGAATCTGACAAATTTGTACTCACCAAGGGTGGGTTGTATGTAGGGAAGGGTTACCTCAGTGAGGGACTCTTCAAACTATCTGTTGCACCTACTAAGGCAATTGCCATTATTAATGAAAATGCAGGCACTAGCACTGCTTCTATGTATATGGTTGATTCCCCTTCTTTATGGCATTCACGATTAGGCCATGTTAATTATCGCTCTTTACAAAGAATGGTGAAGTTAGGCATATTGCCAAATTGCTCTATGAACAAAATGACTAAGTGTGGAGTTTGCATAGAATAAAATATGCAAGTCATCCTCATAAATCTGTAGTGAAATCAAATGAAGTGCTTGGTTTAATTCATAGTGATTTATGTGATTACCAAGCAACCCCATCTCGTGGAGGAAAGAATTACTATATATCATTCATAGATGATTGCAGTAAATGTTGTTATGTATACTTAATACATACCAAAGATGAGGCTTTGAACATGTTTAAAACATACAAAGCAGAAGTGGAAAACCAACTTGACAAAAGAATTAAGATTCTAAGGTCAGACAGAGGTGGTGAATATCAATCAAATGAGTTCAAAGAATTATGTTCTACTCATGGTATAGTTCATCAAACCACTGCGCCATATACTCCAAAACAAAATGGAGTTGCCGAACGTAAAAATAGAACATTGAAGAATATGATTAATTCAATGTTGATTAGTTCGAGTGCACCCCTTAGTCTATGGGGTGAGGCGTTAATTACTGCAAATATGATATTGAACAAAATTCCTCAAAAGAAAAATGACCAATCTCCCTATGAGTTATGGAGAGGAAGATCGCCTACTTTCAAACGGATGAAAGTGTGGGATTGCCTAGCGAAAGTTCAAGTTCCCTTACCAAAGAGAACTAAACTTGGACCATAAACGGTGGATTGCATATATATTGGTCATGCCAATAATAGTGCAGCATACAAGTTTTTGGTGTTTCATTCCGATGTTGAAGGTATTCACAAAAACACACTTATGGAATCTGCTGAAGCAGAATATTTTGAGGATATTTTTTCTTACAAAGACAAGGATAAAAGTGTTCCTAATCATAAGAAAAGGACACTGCCTCAAGATGAGTCAAACCAAAACACTAATAATGATGAAAATCTTACTTCATCTGTTCAAGAAAAAATCTCTGAACCAGGGAGGAGTAAACGTGGGAAAATTTTCGAAGATTTTGGACCGGACTTCATGACCTTTTCCGTTGAAGGAGAACCTCAAACATATAGGGCTGCTATGGAATCATCCGAAGCACCTTATTGGAAAGAGGCTATTCAAAGTGAGGTAGAATCCATTGTGCAAAATAATACATGGATATTGATTGATCTCCCTCCGGGACAAAAACCAATAGGCCATAAATGGATTTTCAAACGGAAATTAAGGCCTGATGGTACAATAGAAAAATACAAAGCTCGTATAGTAGCCAAAGGGTTTTGACAAAAAGACGGTGTAGATTTCTTTGATACCTACTCACCAGTAACGAGAATTACGTCTATAAGAATGTTAATTGCTATAGCGGCGATTCACAATTTGGAAATACACCAAATGGATGTGAAGACCGCATTCTTGAATGGTAAATTAGATGAAGAAATTTACATGGAACAACCCGAAGGGTTTGTTGTTAAAGGTCAAGAACGAAAGGTTTGTAAATTGATTAAGTCTTTATACGGACTTAAACAAGCTCCAAAGCAATGGCATGAAAAGTTTGATAATACGTTATTAACAAATGGTTTTCAAATAAATGAATGTGATAAATGTGTCTACATTAAACAATGTAAAGATGCATGTGTCATTATATGCTTATATGTAGATGATATGCTAATTATGGGAGCGGATAAAGATGTAATTAACCAAACTAAGAAGATGTTGCATGCCGCTTTTGATATGAAAGAAATGGGAATAGCGGATGTCATTCTTGGTATTTTGAATTCTGATGGTTACATCTTAACACAATCCCATTATGTTGAAAAGGTCCTTAGAAAACTTGGACACTATGATGATCGACCGGTTGTTACACCATTTGATCTCGCTAGTCACCTTAAGAAGAATAAAGGTGAAAGTGTGTCTCAATTGGAGTATACACAAGTTCTTGGAAGCTTGATGTACATAATGAATTGTACGAGACCGGATTTAGCATATACAGTGAGTCGACTAAGTCGATACTCACATAATCCTGGAAAGGATCATTGGTTTGCACTAATAAGAGCACTCTGATATCTATATCATACAATGAACTATGGATTGCATTATACAAAATATCCTCCTGTGTTAGAAGGATATTGTGATGCTAATTGGATTTCCAACCAGTCGGAAAGTAAGTCCACAAGTGGTTATGTATTTACACTTGGTGCAGCGTCGGTATCTTGGAAATCATCAAAGCAAACGGTAAATACGCGATCAACTATGGAAGCAGAGTTTGTAGCCTTAGACAAAGCTGCCGAAGAGGCAGAATGGCTCAGAAACTTCTTAGAAAGTATTCTGTTGTGGACAAAGCCTGTGACAGCCATTTGCATACATTGTGATAGTATGGTTGCCCTGACGAGGGCAAAGAATCAGATATACAATGGCAAGTCGAGACATATAAGGCGACGTCATAATACAATACGAAGCTTGCTGAAGAATGGAATTATTTCCATTGATTATGTGAGATCAAAGGACAATATAGCGGATCCTTTGAAAAAAGGCCTTAACAGAGAGCATGTCGTATTTACATCGAGGGGAATGGGCTTAAAGCCAACATAATGAGTCGTTAACTGGCGGAAACCTAACCTATCATAATTGGAGATCCCATGGTTTAGGTTCAATAGGAAAACTAGTTGGGGAAGACTCAAGGAACATAAAACACACATATGCTCATTCCTATGGTGTACTAAGTGTGTTAATCCGCTGATGTTTTAAGGGCTGAATCATATTCTTAATAATACTAAAAGCCTTATGGTGGGATAGTACGGACTATTCTTGTTTGGTATTACCTATATGAGATTGATGTGGGGTCGCATCTGGGAGAACCGATATGACTACGTTCTCTAGAAAATCTCACGAAGAAGGAGTTGTTCACGACCGAAATGTACACAACCGTAAGAATTGAAATATGTTGATATGATATGTGTGATACTTGTTGTCTTGATTTACTACAAAACGTGAATAGTTCAAGACATTTCGTCCACTATTTCACAAAGTAGATCCGATAGGTATTCACTACGAACGGTTCAAGTCCAAAAGACACCTTTTCCGATGCATGTCATATCGCGTTGTTCAGAAATAACGAAAAGTTCCTTATTATCTTATTTTCTATCCAAATGTGGGGTATTGTTGGAACTTGTATGGAATTAAGAAGAAATAAAGTGATCAACGGACAGAAAATTCGAATCAAAGGTTGCAACTTTTCAGAACAGTTACAACATTTGGTATGAATGGTTGTAACTGTTCATATGCTACTCTATAAAAAGAATGTTGATCACTTGGTTGGAAATATATACAACAAGACAGAACTAACTACAATCAATCAGTTTTTTCACAATTAATGATTTGAGATTGTGGCTTCTACTTCTTCTTCTTCAAAACAAGTTTCTGAAGAACACATATAGTAAATTCGCCAGAAGTGAAGTTTTTGTGCTAGAACTCTCACTTAGATAGTTGTATCCTCTAGACAGACGTCCGTAAAACTGCAGCACAAGTGGAGGCGAATTTTTGTCTTAGGACACTGTATCAAGCAGACCTCTATCGACACCAAGTTAGTATGTGTTTTCAATTTGCTGAATTCATTGTTGTTAATTTCAAGTTATTTTGAGTTAATATTATATTATTGTGCTCAATTCATTTCATCATTGATGATACTAGATTGACACTAACAATATACAACTGCTCTACCTTTTCAATGTTTCCATTCTTGCACATTATCACCCTTCTGAGGAAGCAAAAAAGATGGAGAGTGCAATAGGAAAAGATTTAGCATATTTTGAACAATTAACACTAAACATTGTGTTCTGTCGTATGTAGAGTTATAAAGATCAAAAGGCTCAGAGAGTGAGACTTGCACACTAAGGGTTGTACTTCCACAACTTGACAAATGAATCTTGGTGAAAAAGAAGGGAACGTTTTGTGAGTAAGAGTAGCAGGAAAAAGCTTTATATGTGCTGAATCTGATTAATCCATCAAAAGAGTAGAAAATGACCAGACAGATTACTGACAGAACTGAAGGATAGTGTGGAAAAGTGAATCTACTCCACTTCCAAAATTACCTCAGGAGCCATATATCCAAGTGTTCCAGTCTCCCCAGTCATGTCATTTGGATTAGAGGCTTCAACGCGAGCAACCCCAAAATCAGCAATTTTTACTGTACGTGTCTTATCCAAAAGCATATTCTCTGTCTTGACATCTCTATGCACAATCTTTTGAGAGTGAAGGTAACTTAACCTACAAAGTTCAAATGTTTGACCTTCGTTCAGATAAATGATAAATGGTATATAATTCAGGGGTGTTTGAAATAAATGAGAAAGTCAAAGTTCAGATTACCCTCTGGCCATATCAAGTGCCATCTGCACAACTACTTTGAACGCTAGCTTCTTTCTTCTGTTCTTTATAAGGTAAGATTTTAAAGCACCACCCGGAAGGTACTCCACAACAACACAGCATATGTTACTAGGCATGCCAATATGACCATTTTCTGTTTGTATATTTAGCCCAGAAGAGCCCATAGTTGCGCCAATGAACTGCATTATATTGGAGAGATATATTAGATGTTTATGTGAAATAGAGAGTTTATATACTGAGACATGAGATAAGAGTTTGGACATATGAAGTTGCCACAATCCAATGGTCTTTATGTTGTGCATGAAATACGACACTACAGATTAGGCATCCAACCAGCAGACACATAGTAAATCATTATAAACAGCAGCCTGTAAAATTAACTGAAAAGTGAAACTGCGTTGTTTGTTAAGCCAACAAAAGATACAAGCATACTCCACATCACCCTCAACTGTCCTTCAAGCATCATTCTTTCACCTTCACCATAGAGGTTTCTTGTAATCAATGAATGAGTTTTGTATTTCATTTGTCTTTTGTCCTCACAAAGATGTTTTGAGAATCAAGATATATTTGTGTTCTGCATGCGACATGATAGCTCAAGTACATCAAATAGTAGAGATCAGAACTTGACTATAAAATATAACTTGTTGGGATTTCAACAAAATTCAAAAAAACATTGTTGCAACTTCCTGACAGCCTAGTATCCTGATAGTACTGTTAACAACCTTGTCGATATGAAATTGTAGTTCCCTCCATCAACCGAGTAGCTGGTCAAGAGAACTAAATTTCCAAGATCAGCATTTTTCTCATCTTCATTATAGAAAAGGCATTTCAACCTACCATTATCAGCTCAAAAATTCTGTTGCTTTTTACACAACTTATAGAATTAGATGAGTTGTTTCCTTTGTTCTTCTCTTTTTCGGTCACACTGTTGATTACTTTACCACATATCAGTAGCTACTATAATACCTATAGCGAGTAGTGACCACTTCTCGAATTTGTCCTCCAAAACGACAAACAGATCTATTGATGCATCAACAACATCATTTATGAGAAAGTTACAGAACTGAATAAAAAAGAAAACCTTGTGCAAAGCTTCAGCAATTTAACAGAATAGTGCAACACTCAAATTTCTAATACAAAGATAAACACACCTTTGTACAAAATCTGTCATCATTCAACTTTAGGTGGTGACACGAGCCATAGTTTCCAATACTACTATTCAGAAACTGCTATCTAGTTTTGGTCATCAAAAAGGGTTAAAAAGTTTGCCCATATTCTCACTACTGACTTCAAGAACCACATGCTAAATTGGTCGCTCCACCATAATCTACTATCCTACTTTAGAATTCATCATCTCTCATATTTGTTTCTTTTTGTTATTTAAAATCTAGAACATATTATCTTACTTTGAATGTTTACTAATTAGGTGTATTTCTCAAAATACGTCTACATGTTGAGTACGCTGTGATTTCAAATAGCTAATCACCACAAAACTAGCCGTTGAAGAACTGCTTTACCAGCGCAATGTCCATACTTTGTTAGCAAAGTAGTGAAAAGAGAGTATAAACTGACTAAAAGGTAGCATATGCTGGAATTATTAGTAGATGAATTACAAAACTTTTAGCCCCTTAGATTTGTTAGGAGCAAGCATTTAAGCCAATTAAGTTTCATGCAGAACCAGTAGCATCCAATAAGTCTTAAATCTTTCCACATAAACAAGGTTTATTTAGCCCTTTTGATTTGTTAGGAGACAGCAAACGACAACGAAGTTTCACACAGTATCAGTAGCATCCAAGAAGTTTTAGGTCTATCCCACATAAAAAGGTTGGAGGTCGAGTGTCACCTTCGTAACATTAGGATGGTCAAGCTTATGCCATACTGATACTTCCTGAGTAAAAGCTGCCCTTAGTGATGCTATTTCAGCGTCCGTTCTGTGGCCCTCTTCCCCCCAGTCCAGTAGTTTCACTGATGATCATAGAGGAATACAAAATGCGAACGAGAAACGTGTTAATATTTAACAAGACAACTAATTTACGGTAGTCATAAATCATTTGAAAAATTGTTAAAAAGTTAACATATCAAATTTTATTAATGTCCTATAGCAGTGACAGTGACAACCATATTTAACACCACAAAAGGTTAGCTAAAGGAAGAATACAAAAACAAAATAGAAAATAAAATGTTATGAGAGAGCAAGAAAATGAGATCCAAAGTTGTAGGATCAGTTTGAGGGGCATTAATGTTTAGGATTACTTTATTACTTGAATAACAGATTGGATCACATGAAAGTTCAGAAATACAGCAACAATGCAAGACCAGCTAAAGTTAATGGCAACTTGCACAACTCAACCCAAACCCGTGCCATTATTCACGGATTCCATAAGAATACACTCAAATTACAAGCCATCAAATCACTATACAATATTCATTCTGTTACCCCCAATACACTCCAACCGAAAGAAGAAAACTAATAAATGATAACCAGCAGCTTATAGAACATTAAAATTGAACCATGAATAGGCCCACAAAATCAATACTAAACACAACAAATTCAGATGGACCTGTGCACAATTTTTCCACTATTTGCTATAGAATTTAAGACTTGCCAAAATTGTAAATGCATGAACCAAGCTTTTACCATTCTATTCTGTTTAAGTTCCTAGTACCTATTCTTCAAAATGGTATGATCCATGCACTATAATTAAATAATGGAAAGGATAAAAGAAAAAGAAAATAACGAGTTAACGACTAAACAGTACATAAAAGGAAAATGGACCGACAGTCCCAAAAAATGCTCTTCCCGCGGTTTCCTAACAAACTCTGCCCCTCCAAAAATACTAACAATAATAATGATATAAAAAATTTCTGAAAAAAGTAATTGAAAATCAGGGATAATTAAGGAACTGTACACACAGGAATCATTGAACAGAAAATTTTCCGAGCATGGTAAAAAATAACTCCCCATCTCGAATATTTCAAGGACAAAATTAACCCATTTCTCCCTTATTTTGGAGCAACGGTAGGAAGGCTAATTTTGAGATATTTGGCTACTTATGACATTTTTTTTATCTAAAAACATAACGGCAAATATATTTCTATGCCAAATACGTAACGAAGAGTAAAGTGATTTATTTTAAATAGTGTATTTTAAACCTCATTTAAAACATAAAGGATTAGAAAAACCGGGAGGTGACTGACCGGCGACATCTAGGCCGTCGTAAACGCCACGGTGGACGGTACCAAAAGTGCCACGAGCAATGACGCTTTTGATGATAAGTTTTGAAGGGTCAATTTCCCAGTCGTGTCTTTGCCTAGGCTTGACGACGGAGGAATTAGATAGATAGGCGGCAGTTACCGTGGCGGCTGCCGCCGTAGCGGTAGAGTAGTTAATGCACGAATCATCCAACGGTTTCTTCTTATTATCGCTACTCTTCTCCATAGTCCATGCTCTGTTAAGGTGCCTCTCCAGTTGCTCATCCAAACTCTTCAAATCAATCTGATCAGCTCGAACAAATCCATCACTTCCCTTCTCCATTTCGCTTTCTACGTACTCCCCAGCGCCTTTTTGTCTGTATCCAAAATTTTTGGGGAGTATATGATATGGGTAATGGACTAAATAGTACGTACTGATTGGGTGTTTGGTATTTATTGTTTTACTGCTTTTGCATGGAGGAGTTAATTAAGGGTCTTCTTGAAAAGCCACCTAGTAATTGAAATTAGTGTAATTATAACGATCAAGCATATTTTTGGATGCATAAATATAATTACATAGTTAATTTTAAATAAAAAATTTGAAATTAATATTTAAAAAATATGTGCATTTATAAATGATATTAAATTAGTTATTTAATAACACATTGTTTCTTAAAAATATATTAATTAATAATTTTATATTTATAACCAATATTGTGAAAAATATTTGATATATATATATATTTCAAATTAGTAATATTTTTATTTTAATTAATTATAAAATTTAAAAGCATACTTTTTTGTGAGTACATCATGGATTGGATGTTTAAAAATAACATTTATAAATATAATGCCATAACATTATTCAAATGTTTGACAAAAAAAATCTACCAACGATAAGTGAAAAATAAACGACATGCAATGTGAAATAGCAAGTCAATAGTACTAAAGCAAATAAATTAAAATAAAAAATTTAACCTAAATTCAAAATCCAAAAGAAAAAAAATTAACATAATACTCTTATGTCAAATTCTAACATTACATAAGTAAGTCCCAATGTAACTTAAGTAACCAAAAGAAAGGGAAAATATAAGTCTATAACCTCATTCACAACGAAATTCTACTTTAATAACGTCACTCATTATATGTCAAGTCTGTTAATGACTCATTATTTCTAATATTAAGAGTTGTAGTTTTTAAAATTAGAATCATAACATAGTTATGCTAAATGAATAAAATAAGAAAATAAAAAAATACGAGTAATTACATGGAACCATAAGAAGTAAAGATTGGGAATGCGGAGAAAGGAAATGAAAGATAAATAATATAAAAATTAAAAAATTAAAAAGAAATGAAAATAATAGAAATAAAAAAAAATTAAAAAGGAAATAAAATAAAAAGGAAAGAAACTAAAAAGTAACCCTGTAATTATAGAGTGTAATTACACCAAATTCTTAACTCCCCTTGAGAATTAGACAGTGTAATTACAATGTCTCAATTATACCAAATTCTCATCTAACTATATAATTATTTAATCAAATAAATAATCTAAATTATATAATTACACTCAATTTCAATTACATACGTGGCTTTCCAAACATGCACTCAGCGAAACAGAGGGAAAAGGGCATCTTTTTGGATTGGTGCAGGGGAAAGAAGAAATGGATGTATAACTAAAGAATGTGGTTCAGTGGTGAGGCTTCTCCTTTTTTAATGAGACGTTTTAAATTTTGGGTATGAAAGTTTTTTCATATGGAGCACTTTTATTGAATGAGTCCTACGCACAGTGGTGATTTTAGGATATTCACTCAAACATTTCGGCAAATAATTATAATGTATATATAGAATATAGTTTCTGTGTTTATATATATTTATTAACCTTTAAATACCCTGTACGAATACAAAAGATTAGCTTAAACAGTTTAAAATGTTCAAAATTATCTCTAACATCCTAAGTTTGATTTTTAAGGACTAAATTATTTTTTATTTTTAACTTTTGTTATTTTATTCAAATTCTAAGTAAAAATTCTGAATCTACCCTACTTATATAATACAAATATATATATAAATAATGGACGGTAAAAAGATTGTGCGTGTGGAAGGGGAAGGAAGAGTGATATGGGCAAGTGCCATGTGGGCACATGGAATTGCATGAAGACAACGTGTATTCTTGAGTCTTGACTCTTTGAGTACCAATCACTCTTCTCTTACTTTCTTTTCTCATTTATTTCTTTCTCCTTCTTCTCCTCTTTTTTTGTTTTCCTTTTTTCATCTACTCTACTCTTTTTTCCCCCCAATATTAAGGGAGTTTATGATTGAATTTGAACGTGTTGAAATAGGCGGAACTGAACATCGTCCAATGTCTAAATCTAATTTTACTTCTTCTTCTTCTGTTTCAATTGACGTGTTTTACTTTTCGCTTTAATCCATTTAAGAAATTATTGGTTTAATTTACAATAAGTGATTTCTAAGAATTTGACACATTCATTAAAAATATTACTTACTTAATAACATTAATTAAGAAGATTACCCCATCATTGAAAAAAATGTGAAGAAGTGCTAATTGTTTTTAGAGATTTGTTCAAATAATCTATTAGACAATGATAATTTCGAAGGAAACAAATTAATATTTCATATTTTTTAAAAAAATATCACTTATTTTGGATCAAACTTAAAAGAATATAAAATCACTTATTGTGGATCAAGGAGTAACATCTTTCATAGTTAGTAAGTTTTTAATTCTAAAATTTTCATTTCATCTTTAACGACACTCTCTTATAGGAATAATATAACATGTTTATTACATTCAAATTAAAGGATGTTTTTTCGAATATTATATATGTTTAGTTTAAGATCAGATTTCATAATTTTTCTTTACATCCTTACATTTTAATTTGAGTTATAATCATCTTAATTCTTTTTATTTTTATTTTTTCATCCGGTGTCCGGTATACTAAAGGCAACTCCATATCTAAGGGGATTCAAACCGGAGTCCCACATTTTCTTAAAAAATGTAACTCCGTATTTAAAGGACTTCGAACCCGAAATCTCTGATTAAGGCTGAATGAGTAATTGTCATTCCACCATAATCCTTGTTGGTCATCTTAATTCTTAAATAAAATACTTCAAGATAAATCCTTGAAGTTTTTAACAGGGCTATAAGTAACGTAATGTAAATCAAAAATTGACATCCATGAGAAAAATATTCTGAAATAAAAATTGTTGTTTTAAACGGAACACCCATAAAAATTCAAAGGATTCAAAACGTGTTACACTATTTTTTTGTCGAAAAGTTGTATACTATTGCGTTTAAGAGGTTACTATCAACAGTCAGAGTTGACTTCACATTTCTTTTTCTTATTTGAAAAGGAAATATGGCAATTTATTTATATTTGAGTGGCCAACCTTTATCTTTGTGATTAATTAAAGTTGGCTTCGCAAAAAGGCTATCTTTTGAATGCTTAAATCACATCATGAGGGGGATATCGCTAATTAATTAATTACAATAATTTTGCTAATGGATAGACATCGATTATGAGCAATAAACAAGTCATTTGTGATATAATAATATGGTTTTGCATGAGAATAAAGTTGAGTAAATCACTTGTTCCAATAGTAGACAAACACCTCGTGATAAGTTATTCCAATTACTCAAACCACCGAAAGAAGAAGAAAAATCTCAAATGAAGGGGAGGGGCTGAAAAAGTTCTCTATCATTTTGGTTAGAATTTTGCTTCTTACTACCTTTAAATAATATTTATATATAAAAATAATAGTTCAAACATAGAGTGAATACTTTTAGCATTTTAATTAGTATAATATATACAGTCCTATATATTAATAAGCCGACAATTTGGTAATTGCTCGTGCACATATAAATAAATTAAAAGAATTGAAAATCCTGTTATATTTTACATGTCCGATTTACACTTTATTCTATATTTCTTTTCTAACTGGAAGAATTCAAAATTCATTCTGTAAACGTGTAAATATATGAAACAATATATTCCCTACTCATAATTAGAATATTTCCATATATTGTGTAAATATAATTATGGTAAGACTAGGATTCCTCTTTTGTATAGGCTTAGGATTCCTATTGTATAAGGGATGAATATTGTACTCTATGTATACCTTGATATTAATGAAAGACTCTCCAAGGGAGATTAATATCATCTCACATGGTATCAAGAGCCAAATAAACAAAATCCTAAAAACCTTTCTCTTCCACAGCCTAATGTGCATTTCTCTCCTACGCCGCGACCCTCCCGGATTTTCTTCTTGTTTTTCGGGTTTTGTTCTTCCTTTCTTCTCTTCTCTAAATGGCTATCCCTGATTCTTCCACACTTTCTGACGCCTCTACCTCCACAAATCCCACCACAAAGTCATCACCCATGTTTCATCCTGCCCTTACTGTTTCCAACATCAAGAACCATATTCCCATTATTCTTGATCAAGAAAACAACCAGTATTCTCCCTGGGTTGAACTTTTTCTCAATCATGCATGTCTCTATAACGTGCTTGACCATATTGATGACACTATTCCGCACCCTACGGAGGTTGATGATTCTATATGGCATCGTCTCGACGCCGGCGTCAAACAATGGATATATGGTAGTATCTCTCAGGATTTGCTCCTTACTATTATGAAATCTGACTCCACAGCCCTTGACTTGTGGAATCGTTTGGAGGAAATTTTTCAGGACAACAAGCACACTCGTGCCGTGTATTTGAAAGAACAGTTCAACAAAACACGTCTTGAAAACTTCTCCAATGTCTCTGAGTACTGCAAGCAGCTTAAACTTTTAGCGGATCAACTCTCCAACATCGACACGCCTGTCACTGACGATAAAATGGTGCTACAAATGATTTCTGGCCTTACTAAGGGCGAATATGATACTTTGGCCACCATAATTCAACAGGCAGATCCGCTACCGAGTTTTAACAAAGCTCGCTCACAATTGTTGCTTGAAGAAACCCGTCGTGCTAAGCAGGATGAGCACGCCCGGCAGGTGTTAGCTGTCGACACGCAACCCCAAGATCAGATTCCAACAGACAACTCCCAACAGCGGCAGGGCCGCGGCGGCAAGGGTGGAAAAGGCCGCGGCGGTAGAGGAGGTCGTGGTCGTGGCAAGGGTCGCGGTCAACAGAACCAACAGCAACAGCAGCAACAGAGATCGCAGAACAACTGGGCCGCGGCTCCTCAGCAGTTCGTCTACAGCGCCGTGGCGCCCCAGTTCAGAGCCGCGGCGCCAAGTCCATTCCAGTACCAGCAGCCATACAATCCGTATTCTTACCCCGGTTTGTTAGGCCCCGCTCCAGCCCCACAGCAGGCCCACCTCATGCAAGGTCAGGTCCCGCAGCCCTCCTCCGGCATGACACCCATTGAGTTGGGTCAGGCGTTCAGCACCCTCTCTATGCAACAGCCTGACAATACTTGATACATGGACTCAGGCGCCACATCTCACGTCACCCAGTCTGCAGGTACTATTCCTAAATTGTTTAGTTTAAAGCATCCTCAATATGTTACAGTTGGTAGTGGACAACGCATTCCAGTTAAGGGTTATGGTACCTCATACACACAACCTCCTCATCCACCCTTCTCCCTCAACAACACCCTATATGCCCCACACATGATTAAGAACCTCATATCTGTCCGCCAATTTACTCGTAATAATTCTGTCTCTGTGGGTTTTGACCCTTTTGGTTTTACTGTGAAAGATCTTCATACGAGGACACCTCTTACGAGATGCAATAGCACGGGGGATCTCTATCCATTCACTTCCACCTCCGCTGCCAGATCTTGCTCTCCCGTCATTCTAGCGGTTGTTTCTTCTTCAACTTGGCATAATAGGCTTGGTCATCCAGGAGTCCCAGTTTTTAATTTTCTTAGAGGCAACAATTTCATTGCTTGTAATGGAAAACTTGCCCAAAATTGTGTTTCTTGCTCTTTAGGCAAACATATTCGTCTTCCGTTTAAATCATCTACTAGTGTTACATTTGCTCCTTTTGATATCATACATGCCGATTTATGGACATTTCATATCTCTAGTTCTCTCGGTCATAAATACTATCTTGTGTTGCTTGATGATTTTTCACACTACGTTTGGTTATACCCTCTTAAATTTAAATCGGAAGTGTTTGTCAAATTTCTTGAGTTTCGCAAGTTCATTCAAACACAATTTGGAAAAGGCATAAAATTATTTCAATGCGATAATGGTCGTGAATTCAATAACTCTATGTTTCACCGCTTTTGTACCAATAATGGCATGGTCTTTCGCTTCTCCTGCCCTCACACCTCACCACAAAACGGTAAAGCTAAAAGAATCATCCGCACCATTAACAATATGATTCGCACCCTATTGATTTATGCCTTCCTCCCTCCACCCTTCTGGGTATATGCTGCTAAAATGTCAGAATACACTCTAAATATTCTCCCTACTAGCACTCTTCACAATATGACCCCTACCGAAATCCTCTACCATAGAATCCCCTCTTATGATCATCTACGGATTTTTGGTTGTCTGTGTTATCCCAACCTTAGCTTCACCGCCCCTCACAAGCTCGCTCCTAGGTCCACTCCATGTGTCTTTCTAGGATTCCCGTCGAACCATAGGGGCTATTTATGATATGACTTGTCGACTCGTCAGATCCACATATCTCGTCACGTCACATTCGACGAGACCACCTTCCCGTTTTCGAATCTTCCAAAATTCCAAAAACAGGACTACTCATTTCTTGACGAGTCTGCCATTTCTCCCCTCATAATCGAACAACTCACATCCTCTGTTCCGTCGTCAGAGCCGCGACCTCGAGGGGAGGCGCTGCGGCGCCTGATTTCCAGAGAGCGATCTTTTGAAACACCGTCGACAGCGCCGCGGCCCTGTGCTGAGGCACCGCGGCGCCCAAACTTCAGAGAAACCTGTCAACCTTCTAGTGCCGCGACTCTCAATCCAGGAGCCGCGGCGCCTCCGACGGCTTCGCCCCCACCTTCTCCTTATCCGACTTTACCCCCCATCTCAGACACCACTCCGCCACCCACTGTCCCTACCCATCCAATGGAAACTCGTTCAAAGCATGGAATCTTCAAACCCAAAGTCTATTTCACTTGTCTGCCCAAACCATCTCTCCACTTCCAAAGAACCCAAAATTGGCCAAACAAGACCCTAATTGGAATGCGGCTATGTATGAGGAATTCAATGCTTTAACTAAACAAAGACACGTGGGATCTAGTACCTAGACACGAGGGGTGAATGTCATTCGTTGTATGTGGCTATTTCGTCACAAGTTCAGAGACAATGGGGATCTTGAGAGGTATAAGGCCTGTCTTGTGGCTAATGGCACAAATCAGCAGGAGGGCATTGATTGTGGTGAGACCTTCAGCCCGGTTGTCAAACCGGCTACCATCCGCACAGTTTTGAGCATAGCCATGGGCAAACACCGGCCGATCCATCGCCTTGATGTGAAGAATGCATTCTTACATGGGGATCCGAGAGAGACAGTCTACATGCATCGCCACGGGGTTCACCCATCCAGCAGTTCCTCACTATGTGTGCCGTCTTCGTAAGTCACTATATGGCCTGAAGCAGGCCCCCCGTGCGTGGTATGATCGCTTTACAAGGTATATCTTGCAGATTGGGTTTGTTTGCAGCAAGAGTGATACATCACTTTTCATTTTTTATCGAGGTAGTAGCACTGCTTACTTATTACTTTACGTGGATGATATTGTTCTTACTGCCTCCTCCGACGGATTGAAAAATGAGATTATTGTCTTGCTCAAGTCTGAATTTTCAATGACTGATTTGGGGAAGCTGAGTTACTTTTTTGGGATACCAGTGACCAGGTCTGCCAATCATATGTTCTTGTGTCAGCGTAAGTATGCAGAAGAGATTGTGTGTAAGATGGCGAACTGCAAAGAGGTGCCTACTCCAGTTGATTCCAAATCTAAGCTCAGTGCTATGGATGGTGCTCCAGTCTCTGATCCTACTCTGTATAGGAGCCTTGCAGGTGCACTTCAGTATCTCACATTCACCAGGCCAGACATAGCTTATGATGTTCAGCATGTGTGCTTATTCATGCATGCCCCCAGGGAGTTTCATTTCACTGCTCTTAAGCGTATCATTCGATACATTAAGGGCACTCTTGATTATGGTTTGCACCTATACCCCTCGCACCGGACGGAGTTGCTTTCATATACGGATGCAGATTGGGCGGGGGTCCGGACACGCGACGCTCCACCTCCGACTTTTGTGTTTTCTTAGGGGATAATCGATTTCTTGGTACGCAAGCGACGGGCTACCCTATCTCGCTCCAAATGCCGAGGCTGAGTACAGAGGCGTTGCAAATGTAGTAGGTGAGATTTGTTGGCTCAGAAATTTACTGTTAGAACTTCAGTGTCCTTTGTGTCAGGCATCTATTATGTATTGTGATAACATCTCTGCCATCTATCTTTCTCATAATCCGGTTCAACATCAGCGAACCAAGCATATTGAGATAGACCTACACGTCGTTCGTGAGAAAGTTGCGTTAGGCCATGTCAGAGTGTTACATGTTCCATCATCCTATTAGTATGCAAACATATTTACCAAAGGACTTTCCAGACAGTTATTTCTTGACTTCAGATCCAGTCTCAGCGTCCGGCCTCCTCCCGCTCCGACTGAGGGGGTGTGTAAACGTGTAAATATAGGAAACAATATATTCCCTACCCATAATTAGAATATTTCCATATATTGTGTAAATATAATTATGGTAAGACTAGGATTCCTCTTTTGTATAGGCTTAGGATTCCTATTGTATAAGGGATGAATATTGTACTCTATATATACCTTGATATTAATGAAAGACTCCTCAAGGGAGATTAATATCATCTCACACATTCCATCATTTCGTCCTTGTTGCCTCAAGGTACGCCTTTACCCACAAGACCAGATTCAATCACAAGAACTTCCCTTTTCTTCCTTCTTAGGAGTAAGCTGTAAGGTGCTCCACTGTAACCATTTTGTACATGTACCATTTTGAGTAACCAAAATATTCATACTTTGGAAATTCGATGGTAAAGATCGGACAGCGATCTCATTATATTTCCTTCTTATATTCTGCTATGAGAGTAGAACAGTATATTCCAAAAAAAGAGTCTCTGTTCTTACCATTACTCTCTAACTTTAGCATCTGTCGAGCACATCTAAGCGAAAAATACGGAATAAAAATACCTGAATTTTAATTGGATACCCTTTTTCTTTGCTCCAACCTTCCAAGTACAACTCAAGTTGAATTTACAAAAAAAAAAAAAGTCGATCTAGCAACATGTAATGTGGGAGAATACTCTTCACGGTTATCAAAAAGATATTGCTAAGCAACAACCAAAAAGCAAGAAAGAAAAATTGTTAACTTCCATAGATATCTCCTAGCGCAAGGGTCTTGGAGCATGTATATACACTTCTGGAAATGTTTCATTAGGACGCAAACATCCCTTAGCTATACCTTTATTTATTGAGTGATTAGTCCCCTAACTATGTCTAGTATTAAAAATATCTCTAAACTTGGCTAAGTAAACTTAAAAACACCCCCGAGTTACCACATGGCATAGCAAGTGGTCTCAGGCTCTTTTACGCGTGAGAGGTTAAAAAAATATGCCAAATAAACAGCCTAGTAGTAAAAAACCATTTACTACATTTCCATTTATTTTTATTCCCAACTCAATGACTAAAAAGACCCTTTCTTCTCTATTTGAAGATTCCCCCATTAAAACACACCTTTTAAGTTCAAACTTTTTCATCATATTCTCTTCTAATCTCTCAAGTCTCGATCGCCGCATTCCCAGCACTTGGAAAATTCCAAAAGCATAAGCATCTCAGCCAAGTTACTAGTTAATTAAGGAAATAACTTGAAGAGAAAAATAGAAAAAAGAAGATACAGTATCAAATTAAACCAACAACACAGAAAATGCAAAATCCCAGAAAAAATCTTGAGGTCGGTAACGGATTAATATCGGGAAGCAGCTCCGTTTGATGCTTCTAGTAAATGTGTTAATGAATATTTAATAATAGTAAGCTGCCTTTTTCTTCTCATCACAATGGACCAAAAGAGAACCTTTGGAATCTTAATTCACGACTACAGAACCCTAATTCACGAACTTGAACCCATCCACACTTAATAAACCCAAGAATCAACATAATATCACCCTTATAACCAGTATTTTTTGAGATTTCTAGGCTAAAATTCTAAGATTTCTATGGAAATCAAAGGAAGAGGGGCTTTGCGATTTGAGAGAGACTTTTAGAGGGTTTTCACCTGGTGGGTGATTTATTTGATTCGGATGGGTTTTAATAAGTTATCTTTTTCTTTTAGTTTTTTGGCTTTTAATTTATCTATGTGGAGTACATATCAGCTAAAATTTTCAGCTGGATCGCGAGTGACTACACATTACTCAAGTGTATGAGCTCGGGGGCGTTCTTAATATTAGATATAGTTCGGGGATTAAAGTAACAATTCATGCTAAGTTTAGAAGTGTTTTAATCACTTTAACCTTATTTATGATCCATTCATAGATTATATAACCCCGCACCTAATGCTAATTGTGTTGTAATCAATCAATTATAATATCTTATAAATTCAATGTATAAAATGTTAAAAGTCACATAAAATTCATTTTGATTTCAAATAGTGCACCTGTTACGCATAATATGTACATTCTGAACGCATCTTAGTAAATCGATCAATTATGTACAAGTTACTGTTATTAATTTGTATTGCAAAATCGATGAAGCAGTAAAATTAATTTCTGAAAATAAACAGAATCAGTGTTAATATGGTTTTTTTCAAAGTGTGTTAATATGATATCTATGAGGAGATATTCATGTATCATGAGCAGAAAGCTACTTTTCATAGCTTATTTTTAAAAAAAAAATATTTCTGTCAAATTTAGTGTCAGTGCAATTCTACCACAGATGTTGGTTGTTTGCAACTTAATTTGGTAAGAGGATTTCAATTTTTGCTAATGATTATGATTAAATGTGTTTTTCTAAATTTTCAGAACGATTAAACTAGATTGACAATTTTAGTACTAGCCTCCATTTAGCAGGACCTAAGATCGACACACCCCCTTTGTTTATATTTGCTTGTCATATTTGAAAATAAGAAAGATTCAGTTCTTTTCAATTTTATGCTTAGTATTAATCAGATGAACATTTATTGTGAGGAGATCAATGTGATGAAAGATAGAATAATAAATAAGGATAAATTAGTTAAATAACTTTTATATTAATGTTTTCTTAATGGATGCGTATAACATTTTTATGTCAAAAAGATAGCACTAGTAATTTAGTTTTTACACCTCCTTTAAGAAAATATTACTAATAAAAGTTATTTGATTATTTAATTTTTATTTATTATTTGTTTTTATCACATTAATTTGTCTCACATAAATGTTTATCTTACTGATGAAAAGGTACAAATGAGAAAAAGAATCTTTAACTTATTGATTTTTTGAGAAAGATGTTGGTCCTAAAAGTTAAATTACTAAAAAAACCTCTTACTAAATTCATTGTTGCCCTGGCTAATCCTAAATCGTGGTAGGATTCGCGCCAGGTAGAGCCCATTTCGGAGAAAAACGCTCCCTACAAAGGATTTTTTCATACTCAGACACGAACCCAAGACCTCTGATTAAGGAGGAGTTGTCTCATCCACTGCATCACATCATTTGATGGTCTTTAAGTTTTACCCTCAAATTTATGGTCTTTAATTTTCGCCCAACACTTTTGGCACGGCATAAACTTAACAACTGACATAGTTAGCGCTTAGATTCAGCATATGCATCATTACATTCCACAAATTATGACAGACAAGGCAAAACTTTTAACATTCAACATAAGTTTGGATTTCGTTTGGCATAAACAGCGTTTAGCTTCAGCATATGTATCTTCATATCCACAGGGGCAGAGCTACATAGACGAGAGGGGGTTCAGAACCCCTTCGTCGAAAAATTACACGGTGTAAGTAAGGTGAAATTTGAATAGTAAATATATTATAATGAACCTCTTGGCTCAGCTGAAGAGCACTAACTTGAAAGAAAAAAAAGGAAAAATTTAAAATAAAATAGAACATTACAAAGTGGAAGGAAAAAAGGCACAAATTAAGGACATGATGTAGAAGGGCAAAAGTAGGGGGAAAATGTTAAATGGACATGACAAGATGAGTTAAAACTTAGCGGATGCCCCACTTTGCTTTTCATCCTGTAATTTCCATATTCATATTTTGAACCCCCTTCACGAAAATCTTGCTTTCGCCACTGCACGTCCACACTAGTTACACCGAAAAAGGTAAAAACTTTCAACACTCAATATAATCTAAAAAACACTACACAAATTATGTCGTATAACTTAATTTCTACATAATTTGTGTCGAGCGAGGCAAAAGTTGAGTTTTTTTTAAAAAAAAATATGTTACAGAACTTATGCCGAGCAAGCATATCTGAATCTTTTCATTAAATAATTAAAAAAAAAGCATTCCGATGCACTAAGCTCCCGCATGCGCGGGGTCCGGAGAAGGGCCGGGCCGCTCTATTGTACGCAGTCTTACCTTGTATTTTTGCCAGATGTTATTTTTACGGCTTGAACCCGTGACCTCCTGGTCACATGACAACAACTTTACCAGTTACTTCAAGGCTCTCCTTCTTATTAAATAATTAGCATAGGTATAAATTAAAAACCACATATATTATAGGGGGGGAATTAAAGACCTGAGCGTTTGAAGGGAATCCGTGCCAAAAATTGCTAACGTTTGTGTACCTTTAAGAAAATATCCCAATAATTATGAATATGTGCAAAAGGTTCACATTTTGTTACTGTGTTAGTTTCGGCTACGGTATGGAAAGCCCGAGATTCGGCTACGGTATGGAAAGCCCGAGATCTTTTATTAATTTCGGTTTTTCTCCACATGCACCTGTACTAAAATGTGCTGCATACGTTAGTATTCTATTCACTATTGCGTCATTGGAAAAAAGCCATATAAAGTCAAGACTCTTGTCTTAAATCTGGGCCTGAGATAGCCTGTTAATTCAAGACATTACTATTTTTATGTACATGAGATCATGGTCCATGATTTCTTATTATAGCAGTAGAGCCGGGACATAAAGGGGAAATTTCATAAGTGCGAGATTAGTGCTGAATACAAAAAATAGCGACATTATTTTTTTTTCAAAATGTAGCATAAACATTGTATGTGCGTGCGCATACATTATATCAGAAATTTTATTGATGAGTGTAGAATATTTGTGAGTACAATTGTGTTTATCCTTGATTTTTCTCTCCGAAATTATTTTCTGTGATTTGAGAGTGGCTAGTAGCATATTTCTTAAACGTAGGATGATGTGAATCTCCTTGTGATGTATTTAATCCCAAAAACGTCAAACAACACTTCAATATTTTGTTCTGCACTTGGTGTTCATCAATCTAGAAAAGGCTTACGATAAAGTCCCTAGGGAGGTTCCTGGAGGCTAGGGGTACCTGTGGCGTATACTAGGGCGATCAAGGACATGTACGATGGAGCCAAGGCACAGGTGAGGACAGTGGGAGGTGATTTAGAACACTTTCCAGTTTTGATGAAATTGCACTAGGGATCAGCTCTTAGCCTGTTTTGATTTGCCTCAGTGATGGATACGTGGCATATTCAATGAGAGGTACCATGGTGTCTGTTATTCACGAATGATATTGTGCTGATTGATGAGACCCGCGGGGGAGTTAACGCTAAGCTGGATGTTTGGAGATAGACTCTGAAGTCTAAAGGGTTCAAATTGAGTAGGACCAAGACATAATACTTGGAGTGCAAGTTCAGTAACGTGACACATGAGGGAAACATAGAAGTGTGGCTTGATTACATGTCATCCAAAATAAGGAAGTTTCAAGTATCTTGGGTCTATCATTTAAGGAAATTAAGAGATTGACGAGGATGTCACACATCGCATTGGTGCGGGGTGGATGAAATGGAGGTTCGCATCCGGAGTATTGTGTGATAATAAGGTGTCACCAAAACTGAAAGGTAAGTTCTACAAAGTGGTGGTGAGACTAACTATGTTGTATGAGGAGGAGTGTTGGCCAGTCAAGAACTCCACGTCCATAAAATCAAAGTTGCGGTGATGGGGATGTTGCGGTGGATGCATGGACACACTAGAAGAGATAGGATTAGGAATGAAGATATCCGGAATAAGGTGGGAGTGGCCTCAATGGAGGACAAGATGTGAGAAGCGAGACTTAGATGTTTCAGACATGTGAAGAGAAGGAGCGCGGATGCCCCAGTGCGGAGGTGTGAGCGGTTGGCTATGGATGACTTCAGGAGAGGTAGAGGTAGGCCGAAGAAGTATTGGGGGAGGTGATTAGACAGGACATGGCGCAATTGCAGCTTACCGAGGACATGATCATAGATAGGAGGTTGTGGAGGACACGTATTAGGGTAGAATATTAGTAGGTAGTAGAGTGTGTCCCGCTTTTCTTTCCTTACTAGTAGTCGTAGTATTTTTGAGGTAGTTTCTTATCCTTCGATATATGTTACTATCTACTGTCGTTTGTTATTAGCCAAAGCCAAAAATTTGAGAAAAAAAATAAATAGTATTCTAAGTCATAGATAGATGTCACATTACATTGTCTATGTCTAGCTTTATATTATATATAGATTTGTTATCAGTTGGGCAGCTATATATAACTGGATTAAAATATGTCTACTAGGCATAGCATGCAATTAATTGAGTTATTATGTTTCGATCATTGGGCTGATATCCCTGGGCCGAAAGGGCTGATTTAATAAAGGACTTTCAACAAATTCGACCATTCAACAAAAATAGTAATTACATTAGTTAGTTATATATATATATATATATATATATATAAACAACAACAGACCAACGAATTGAGGGGCAAAAAGTAAAGATCAGCCTGTATGAAGGGCATTCCATGCATAAGTTGACACTTATTATGAACCGGAGGGAATATTATCTGGGCCCGGGGAAAATCTAGGCCCGGTTGGGCGTGTCCACTCGGACGCCCTTGGCAACTCAGCAAAAAATTACACAATATATAAAAGGTATTTTCTTATCTTTATATGTACATATATAGATTTTGAATAACTTGAACAGAAGAGAAGAGACTGGTTCAGTGTTTTAGGGGATTCAAAAGTCATCTTGAGATTCCAAATTTAAATTGTAGGTTCTACATTTTTATTTTAAACACTCTCAGTGAAAATTCTGAATCTGCCACAGATGTGGGCAAAGGTACTTCCCGTCATGTAATTAAGTTGTTGAATTCTTTGATTCACGTGAATATATGTGGAAATTTCCGATTTGATTTATAAGTGTCAATCTTACGAAGTGCACGTTTAATCCACTAATTTGTTTTAGGCTTAGCTATATAGTATATACTTGAATTTTATGCTGGTCATATTCGTGCATATAATTAATTAACATACCATTTATTTCTGGTCAACCTCTTGATTAAGCTCAAAGAAACATCTTAAAATCAAGTTCATGTTTGAATTCATTAATTAATGTGCCCACATTTTTCCTTCAAGAGGTACATAACAACTAGATCTTCCGTACACTGCAGTCTAATAATACTATTAATAATATTTTACTTTGTACTTTGATGAATCTAAAGTACGGTACTCGATCCCTATCTTGTTGCAGTAGTGCTAACAACTATATCTTTTTTCTCATTTTGTCTTCACTTATTATCTAATGATCTTATTTTATATTTTATCCTACTTTTTTATAGTAGCTTTTGTGGGTTACAACAATTGCAAGAAACGGAAAGTAAGTAAATATTACAAATTGCTAGAAAGTATAAACTACAGATTACAACAAACTGGAATCAAGAACGTTACAAACTCCTTGTGATTTGCTAAGTCGAGTGATGACACTATGTCTTTAAGACAAGATTGCCTCGTATATATCATTTTACGTTGTCGGACAATAGTCTCCCAAGATACAACATCAACTTAACAAATGAGCAAAGGAAACTCAAGTGTTACTCTTAAAGAACTTTGAGTATAGTAAACTAGCTAGAGAGGAAGAAGAAGATTTCAGAAAATTTATGTGAGAGTTTTTCTTTTTGCTTTTAACAATTGAGCCAAAGGCCTCAATTTATAGTGTAATGAGATGACTCCTCAACTAGCCAACTAATGGCCTTCAATAGCCATGTAATGGCACTTATTGAGGGGTTACATTAAGCCAAATAATAGTTGAATTCATGTGCCAAATAATGGAGATTCAATGCTCCAAAACCAGCCCAAAAGTCAGAACTTTCCATCTTTCCGTCGCAGCATTCTGCCTCTGAAGCGTCGCGGCTCTGCGAATTAGAGTCGCGGCACTGCGGCTCCAGTGGTTGAACACCCAATTAGCGTCGCGGCGCCTCGGCCCTTCGCGGCTCCGCGGCGATTTTCGACTCGTTTCATCTTACACTTCGCACACTTCTTCCTTCGTTTACCAACGTGGAATACTTGTCATTTGGCCAATAACCGTCCATCATTCTATGTCTCAAACGTATTACGTACGTACCAATATCTCTTTCACTAATGAAATTTGCGATACTTGGCACTACGTGTGCACGTGTGTGGAAACGACGTTTCTGACATGCGGGGCTCCAATTGTTCGAGTCATAAATAATGGGATAAACTTAATTCCACATTAGTAAATTTTCAACAATCTCCTCTTGAAAGAGATTTTGGCGCACTCACAAGGTGCCTATTTCCAGCAATCTTTCAGCGGACAGATGTTGTATCTGGATAGGTAGCTTCCGCTTTGAACCTTCCATAGTTGAATACCATCGAACTTACTTACTGGGCGGTGAACGTGATGTCTTGAACAGTCAGTGTTTAGTGTAAACCAAGTCAACGGTACCAACACAACAACTTCCCTTACTCTGTTCTTCATAATGTTTTGTCCGTTGTGACCGTGGACACTTCTTGGATTCCTAAGTGTGTTCATTTGAGGCGGCATGTCCTCGCACTTAAATAGATGGTCTCCTACAAGGTATCCTGCTATACCCCATATTACAAATGTTAGGAACCATTAAAAGTTTCCCCAAACCTAACCTCAATCGTTGAGGATCATTAAAGGTTTGGGAAACTTAACCTTTACCCACACTACATATAGCACTTAACGTCTATCGCGGGAACGACTTTGGATTTGGTGTTTCTTTACAGAAATCACTATCCGAAGTGCTCATGCTTCCACTGAAGCGCTCAACTGAACCTTTATAGCTTAGTTTTCCCATTGAACCTAACTCCTGAGATCTCCATTCAGTAAGGTTGGGTAACCACCGTATTGGTCCTTATAGCTTGGGTTTTAAGCCCATTCCCCTAGACAGACAGAACATCTGATCTTTGGGTAAGCCCTTTGTCAGTGGGTCCACTATGTTATCATTTGATTTTATGTAATCAATAGATATTATACCTGTGGTGATCAGCTGCCTAACGGTTATGTCTCCGTCGAATATGACGAGACCTGCCGTTGTACATAGAACTCCGTGCCCTTTCTAGAGCCGACTGACTGTCGCAGTGGATCATTACAGAAGGTACGGGTTTGTCCCAATAAGGGACATCCTATAAGAAGTCGTGAAGCCACTCAGCTTCTTCTCATGCTTTGTCTAAAGCGATAAACTCTGATTCCATCGTGGATCGGGCGATACAAGTTTGCTTAGAGGATTTTCAAGACACAGCCCCACCACCAATTGTAAATATATACCCACTGGTGGACTTGGTGTTCTCTATATCATATATCCAATTTGCATCAATATACCCCTCTAGTACATCTGGATATCTCGAATAATGCAACCCGTAAGTTAGCGTGTATTTCAGGTATCGTAGTACCCGATTCAACGCCTTCCAATGATCATTACTTGGATTACGGGTAAACCTAGCCAACTTGTTGACTGCATAAGCAATATCAGGTCGGGTGCAGTTTGTTATGTACATCAAACTCCCAATCACTTGTGCATATTGCTCCTGGCATACGGGTGCACCACGATTTTTATCAAGCTTTTGATTTCTATCCAGTGTTGACTTCATAGGCGAACTGTCAAACATCTCAAACTTTCTCAACACATCCTCGATGTAGTGAGACTGAGGTAAAATCAGTCTGTTAGACGTCTTAGAGATCTTTTTCCTAAGATGACATATGTGACACCCATATCCTTCATGTCGAAGCATTGTTTCAACATGTTCTTAGTCTCTATAATTAAGCTAGGACTGCTCCATGTGATCAACATGTCATCTACGTACAATCATATCATGACGAACGAGTCAGAATTACCTTTTATGTAGACACATTTGTCACACTCATTAATGGAGAAACCCTTCGATAGTAGAGTACTATCAAATTGTTTATGTCATTGCTTCGGGGCCTGTTTCAGCCCATACAGAGATTTGACAAGTCGACATACTTTCTTCTCTTGCCCTAGAACCACATACCTCTCAGGTTGTTCCATATAGATTTCTTCTTCCAAATCACCATTTAGGAAGGTTGTCTTGACATCCATTTGATGTATCTCAATGTCACGCAACACTGCGATCACAATGAATACTCGTATGGACATCATCCTAGACACCGGGAGTACGTGTCAAAATAGTCAAGACCTTCCTTTTGCCGATTGCCCTTGACTACCAACCTGACCTTGTACTTATCTATAGACCCATATGCTTTATACTTCCGTTTGAGTATCCATTTACAACCCAATAGTTTATTTCTCGGAGGAAGATCAACCAACTCCCAAGTGTGGTTATGCAGGATGGAGTCTATTTCACTCTCAATAGCTTCTTTCCAGAGCGGTGCCTCTGGAGTTGACAATGCTTCAGCAATTGTCCTTGGTTCGTCATCAACCATATAAGCTACAAAGTCAGGACCAAAGGATGTATCCTTCCTGGCCCTTTTACTTCGCCCCGATTTAATTTCTGGAGTCTCTAAGTTCAAAGAATCTGGAACACTAGATTTCAGATATTCAACCACTTCGAAGTCCACTAGATATAAACCATCTAGATCCGGGCAGTCAACGACTCCTGGTTCTTGAGAGCTTTGTTCATAACTTCATTTGCGAGATGTTATGTCTTTTTCCTTTCTAGAAAAAGTATCCTCAAAGAATTGAGCATTCCTTGATTCCATGATTGTACCCCCGTGGATATCTGGAATATCTGACTTATGCACTAAGAAGCGATAAGCACTACTGTTATTTGCATATCTGATGGAAATACAATCTACAGTCTTAGGCCCAATCTTGACCTGCTTTGGCTTGGGCACTTCAACCTTTGTCAAATAACCCCACACCTTTAAATATTTATAGGTGTGTTTCCTTTCCTTCCATGATTCATATGGAGTTTTTTCCATACCCTTATGTGGGACTCTATTAAGAATCATATTAGCGGTAAGGACGGTTTCTCCCCACATGTTTTGGGGAAGATCGGAATTGACGAGCAAGGCATTCATCATTCCCTTCAATGTGTGATTCTTGCGTTCAACAACAACATTCGACTGAGGTGAGTATGGAGCCGTTGTTTAATGAACAATGCCCGATTCGGAACAAGATTCCTCAAATGTCACTACATATTCTCCCCCTCTATCGCTACGAATGGATTTAATCCGCATGCTTAGTTGGTTTTCAACTTCTGCTTTATAGCGTCGGAACGCTTCAAAGGCTTCATATTTACTTTTCAACAAGTAAATGTAACAATACCTTGTGCTATCATCAATGAATGTCACAAAGTACTTGTTCCCCTTTAGTTCGTGCAAACTTCAAATCACATATATCTGTGTGAATAAGTTCTAGAGGAGCGGTATTCCTTTCGACGGATAAAAAATGAAGCTTTGTGAGTTTTGTCTCTACGCACACCTCACACTTATGTTGAGGGTTTATGTCGATAGACAGCAACAACTCCAACTTAACCAACCTTTGGATGGACTTATAGTTAACATGTCCAAATCTATGATGCCATAAATTAGAGGACTCAAGCAAGTAAGAAGAAGCTTCAATATTATTGCTTGCACGTATTACAGACATGGCGCTAACTTTGAAGAGGCCTTCACAGACGAAGCCTTTTCCCACAAAAGTTCCATTCTTAGTGAT
Source organism: Anisodus tanguticus (assembly GCA_034509755.1). Taxonomy (NCBI): domain Eukaryota; kingdom Viridiplantae; phylum Streptophyta; class Magnoliopsida; order Solanales; family Solanaceae; genus Anisodus; species Anisodus tanguticus. The sequence goes on along the minus strand of CM067554.1, from coordinate 9,100,595 downwards.
TACAAACTTATTGGACTCAAATACTAGCCTAAAACCAGCATTAACCAATAAATTACCTGAAATTAAATTCCTCCTAATCTCAGGGACATGCTTCACCTCCTTTAGAGTGAGCTCCTTTTCATAAGTCATCTTCAGGACTACCTTTCCTACCCCCAACATGTCAGAGGAAGCATTGTTACCCATGAACAACATCTTATTTTTAACTGGTGTATATGTGGAGAAGGCATCTCTATTGGAACAAATGTGTATGGTAGCAACCGTGTCCATCAACCATTGCATGGGATTCTCAACAAGATTTGCTTCAAGCACCACCACCGAGAACTCCTCAATCATGTCGTCAAGAAGCGTGTCTTTGACGACGTTAGCATGTGCCTTGTCTTTGGCCTTGGCCTTCTCTTTTTGCTCAGTCTTGAGCTTGCGGCAGTCCTTGATCATGTGACCAGGTTTCCCACAGTGGTGACAGTTTCCCTTGATTCCGTCGCTTGGGTCTTGTCGTCTTTCTGGAACTTGTGTTTCTTGCTTGGGTGCCCTTTGGCCTCAACCAGATTTGCCTTTGCCTCAGCGGGTTGTTTTTCCCTAGGCAAGGCCTTCTTATTTTCTTCCTGAATTTGGAGTTCGATAATAAGTTCTTCAAATGTCATTTCCTTTGTCTTGAATTTTAAGTAACTCATTCCACGAGGGAGGTAACTTTTCAATCAGTGATGCAACCAAAAACTGCTCATTTGGTTTCATACCTTCCAAATCCAGGTGATGTAGAATCATTTGGAATTCCTGGACTTGGGACATCACAGTTTTGCTATCCACCATTTGAAATTTCAGGAATTTTCCAACAATGAATTTCTTAGTACCAGCATCTTGTGCGTTGTTTCTTCTGCAGCTTTTCCTATAACTCTTTGGCGGTGCCTACGGTGCAATACATCGTGTAGAGTGGGTCTAACAGACAGCTCAAAATATAGTTCTTACACATGAAGTCACTATGACTCCAAACATCACGAACCATCTTCATGATATTGACGACATGGATACCTTGGCCCCCTCTAGCCGTTTCATTAGGCTGAGGGTCCACTTCATCTCCAGCTTGTGGCGGATCTTCTATTAGGAAATGAGCCATTCACATAACTGTCAGATAAAACAACATCTTCTGATGCCATCTCTTGAAGTTGGAGCCCATAAACTTCTCAGGGCGTTCATTGTGGAAACCGGAGGGTGGAGGAACAGTACGTTCCCCTGAGCAACCGGAAAAGTGTTGGATGAGCCTTGAGTAGTAGTGAAGGCATTAGGTGTGTCTTGAGCAACAGTGGGAAGGCAGAGGGGTTGCCTTGAGTAGTAGCAGCATCATAATCAGAAGTGAGTTGTTCTCTTCCAGTCATCTTTCTAAGCACTTACAACAATCTTGTCTTAAAATTGTGGGTTACAACAATTGCATGAAACGGAAAGTAAGTAAATATTATAAATTGCTATAAAGGATAAACTACAGATTACAACAAACTAGAATCAAGAATGTTACAAACTCCTTGTAATTTGCTGAGTCGAGTGATGGCACTCTGTCTTTAAGATAAGATTGCCCCGTATATATCATTTTACGTTGTCGGGCAATAGTCTCCCAAGATACAACATCAACTTAACAAATGAGCAAAGGAAACTCAAGTGTTACTCTTGAAGAACTTTGAGTATAGTAAACTTGCTAGAGAGGAGGAAGAAGAATTCAGAAAATTTCTGTGAGAGTTTTTCTTTTTGTTTTTAACAATTGAGCCAAAATCCTCAATTTATAGTGTAATGAGATGACCCCTCAACTAGCCAACTAATGGCCTTCAATAGCCATGTAATGGCACTTATTGAGGGGTTACATTCAACCAAATAATGGCTGAATTCATGTGCCAAATAATGGAGATTCAATACTCCAAAACCAGCCCAAAAGTCAGAACTTTCCATCTTTCCGTCGCAGAATTCTGCCTCCAAAGCGACGCGGCTCTGCGAATTAGCGTCGCGACTCCAGTGGTTGAACACCCAATTAGCTTCGCAACGCTCCGGCGCCTCAGCTCCGACGGGGCTGCGCCGCGGCCCTTCGCGGCTCCGCGACGATTTCTGACTCGTTTCATCTTACACTTCGCACACTTCTTCCTTTGTTTACCAACGTGGAATACTTGTCATTTGGCCAATAACCGTCCATCATTCTATGTCTCAAACGTATTACGTACGTACCAATATCTCTTTCACTAATGAAATTTGCGATACTTGGCACTACATGTGCACGTGTGTGGAAACGACGTTTCTGACGTGCGGGGCCCCAATTGTTCGAGTCATAAATAATGGAATAAACTTAATTCCACATTAGTAAATTTCCAACAGATCTACCATATTATACCCTACAATTTCTTGTAGATTTATCCTTCAAATTATTGATATGTAACATTATGTAACGACGAGAAATGATACAATCTATTCAAATGTTTTGTCCATCAAAATAATACAACACAATATAATATAATATACTATAATATAATACAACACAATATAATATAATATACTATAATATAATACAACACAATATAATATAATACAACACAATATAATATAATATAATATAATACAACACAATATAATATAATATAATATAACACAATATATGATATGATATGACATGATACGAAATAATATTTAACAATCATCTTAACAATATACCAAAAGCAAGGGATTAAACATACTATATATATACTAGTAAGAAAATGGAACTTTGGCGAATGTTGGCCGTCAAACTTTTGCATTTGATCTTATGTTTTATATAATTCTGTTTTCACATTATGTAATTATGCATACACAATGAAGAATTCGACAAAGCGGTGTCCCATGACACCGCTTCCCCTTAGGTGGCTCCGCTCCTGACGATATCGATATGTTTTAGTCATGTTAGCACATTTACGTTATGCCTTATGTTTTTCTAGGAGTTATTTAGGATTTTGGAGATTTGTACAATGGTGGAAATTTAAAACTATTAAAAAAAATTAGGACTACTTTTTATGTTATTGTTATTACTATACTATTTTTATTTTGCATCATATTGGTCATTTATAAGTTTAACTGAAATAATATTTCAGTAAACATTACATAGCTGATCCATCATGGAATTGAGACATAATTATTATTGTTGTTATGTACTTCAAAATGAAGCATTCTCCAAAAACAATAACATCATCCATGGAGTTTCATTAGGTTCTTATGTAAATTAAAGGCATAGTCTCTTCATAACCTCTCTCCCAATAAGGTCAGAATTATTAATGAAGGGATAATATAGTTAGGATATTTATAGCCTTCGGGAAGTAATGATGATTCTATGTATTAGGTACATTATAAGCATGCCAACTTACTTGAGCCAAGTTCAATCAAAAATAATTTATATACCTCACAAAGATAGGGGGTAAAGTCTGTGTACACTACTCTTTTCAGACCTCATCTGTGAGATTACACTGGGCATATTATTGTTATTGCGGAAGCCGAATATAGAGAGTGATTATATCACAGCTACTATATCTAAAGACAACTAATAAATAGTAATACATACAATAATAAAAAAGAACACTAAGAATTTACAAGGTTCGGCAAAATTATATTTCTCCCTAGTCTTTGGACACAATCAACCCAAATTTTATTCCACTCCAAAATAACAAGTGAAATACTACAAGAGAGAAAGAAGATGAGAAGGCAAGTGAGACATGATTTCAAATGAATAAAACTTTGCTATTTATAGAAGGCAAATTGCATCAGTAATGTCATGCATGACATCACTTAGAATGTGATCATTCAATGTAAATGCATGAAAAATGCATTTATCAATTTCATGCTACAAAAGTGGCTTTTAATGTTCACATAGAATCTTGATAAATTTAACAAATCTCCATATTGACAAGATTCTGCATTTTCAATTTTTCTCTCAATGAATTTTGGTTGTCTTCAACTTCAATCTTCAATGTTCAACAATGTTGATCAAGTTCAAACAATGTTGAAACTTGACCGCATTCACTACTTTCATCAACATATCGATAGGATTATCTGTAGTCCGAACTTTCTGCACCATGACTCCACCTTCTTATATAATATCTCGTATAAAGTGATATCGAACATCAATATGCTTCGTCCTTGCATGATAAACTTGGTTCTTTGCTAATTGGATAGCACTTTGACTATCATAGAATACTGTGATGCTTTCTTGTTCAATACCAAGCTCTCTAAGCAAATCTTGAAGTCAAATTGCCTCATTCACAGTCTCTGTAATTGCCATGTACTCTATCTCAGTGGTAAACAAAACAATTGTTGACTGCAACATAAACTTCCAACTAACTGGTGCATTTGTAAGAGTGAAAACATAACCAGTAGCTGATCTTCGTTTGTCCAAATCACCCGCATAATCTGAGTCAGAATAACCGATTAGATACTGACTTTCTTGCTGCTCAAAAATCAAACCAACCTCTACAATATTACAAATATGTCGTAGAATTCATTTCACAGCTTACCAATGCTCTTTTCCAGAATCATGCATATACCTATTGTTGACACCTAATTTTGTCCTCTTTTTTTTTTATTATTTGTTTGTGTTTTAAAATATTTTGACACCTCAAAACAATTTTAACACACACACACACACACACACACACACATATATATATATATATATATATCATTGTTTATTCTCAATATCATTATTATTGTTATTTGTATTTTTTTACTACCATTTGTCTTTTAATATCCTAATCATCGTTTTTACTACAATATTCTATGTTATTTTATTTTCGCAAAATGGCATCGCATTTTTTAAGCAATAAGCATTTCATAAATATTATGTTTTATTATTATCACATCGTTATTTTTTATCTTTATAATTTACATTTTTGCGCAGCATTTCTTTTTATAAACCCCTTTTATTATTTATTTTAACCCAAACTCATTTCACCCAACACCCATATTTATCCCTAACCCTCAAACAAACCCATTTCACCAAAAAAAATAGAGGCCCAGTCGACCAAAACCGATCAGGCCCAACCCGGCAAGCCCAACTCCCCTTTTATCCCCCTAAACCTAAACTAACCCAAAATAAAACCTAAACCAAAAAAAAAACCTCTCTCTCACCCATCCCCTCCATCGGCTGCCCCCATCACCTTCCCCAAAACCCGTCGACCCACACCCTGCGAACACCTACGTCGACACCCCCAGCACACCCCTCCCATCACTTCACCCATACCCTTATCCCCCAAAATCCGCTTCAAAAAAATCAAAAAAATTTACCCCTTTAATTTAAATTTCAAACTCGATTTGAAACGGGGGTATGGGGGTGAAAGTTATGGGGGGAAACCCATCTATAAAAACCCCTCCTTCATTTTGAGAGGAGGTTTTTTTTTGGGTCCGAATCGAGAAAAAAGGAAAGAAAACGGGTCAGGTCTGAAGTCCGAAAAATAGAAATAAAAAACACTCCGAAAATACAAAGAAAAACATCGAACAATGAAGGGAAAAATCAGAAACAAATGGTTTGATTGTTCCTAAATTTCTGCTTTAAAAATACCCCTCTTTGGTCCTTAATTTGAAATCCGAAAATCCCTTTTTAAATACTAGTTTCAATCCTAAAAAAATTCCCCCTAGTGTTCTTCACATTTTTGTTGCATTTCGGGTCGGGTCAAAACCGAGTCCAAAAATCAGAATTCCGAGATCAAAATCAGAATTTCAAAAAATAAACTTCTCCGAGCGGATTCGAAAATTCGAAACACGCCTCGGTTCGCTGCCCGAGAAGGTCAGTAAATTCAATTTCCTCTCGAATTTCAACTTTCCCTTTATGTAAAAATTATGTGCTTTCTGTTAGATATGTGTTAGTTAACGTTATTATGTCTGTTCAATATGTTTTAGCTAATATCTAGGTTATTTTGTTCATTAAGTCATTAATTAAGGTTACGTTTAGTGTAAGGTGTTAAGTATGTCGTATAGTCTTGGTACTGAGGTTATTTGTCAACCTGTTTAGCTAATTATTAATGTTTGGATGTTGGTGTGAGGGTTATGTCTAATATGGGTATAAATATAGGTGTAGTTTGGAACTTGTTTAATGAATAATGATACAGATTGGCTCAGTATTTAGCATGGTCAATGTTGTAATGTTTGTTATTATTTGAATCAATTGAAGTTTGATTATGTGATCATATTTTGGCCTCTCCATATGTTTTGAGATCACATTAATAGTGACACAGTTTTGGTTTCTTTGTGAATCATAGATGTATGTCGATAACATGTTTGTATGACTCTGTAATTGATGAATAGTATAGGGTATATTTAGCTTGGAATATGAAACTTGTGTTCTAGTGAGGCTAGGATAAAATCTGAGCTTTGTATATGTATGGTTTGGTCTCTAGATGTTCTGCATTCATAATGGACTTAGAATTAGTAAATATGTCTTTCCTGTTAATTCTTTTAACTGATTTCCGCCTCTAAATGGTTGTCTAGTTTGATTCTCGGCTGAGGTTTGCTATTTTAATGACTTTTACCTTGCTCCATAATCATCCTAACTGTATCATGCCTCTATTTGAGATAGCATGAGGTTAAAAGAACAATATGATCATGATTCTGTAGGTTATTCAGATCATAAATAACCTTGTATGTCTAAAATATGTTCTGGTTTAGCTCGTCTTTGTATGTTTCAAAGGTTCACTTAATTATGTGGAAATGTATACCATTTGTCAAGTGTCAAGATGTTTTCCTCCTTCAAGTCTGAAAATTATATGTTTGGGTCTGCTTTCTATTTCTGTGTGTTAATTGTTCCCTGAGGCCCAACAACATATTACCTTTCATGAATTATTTATTTACGTTTTCTTTATGTATATATTTTCATGTTCCGTCTACTAATCATTTTCTTTTCTTTCATTTACATGAAACACACCGGGAGCAACGAGGAGTCTCGTTATGAGACTCATCATGGCTATTGCCAAACAAAGACCCGCATCCACGTTCACTGCATTCTCCTGCCTCGGGACTTCTAAACAAATAGGGCGTGATGACTTCGCCATCCGCCCTAGTCGCTGCTTTCAATTCTTTAATCCCACTATTTTTATTTTTTCGGTTGTAATTTAATTACTCAACCTTGTGTGATCATGAGAACACTTAGAATAATTAGGCCTTGAATTGATAGATTAATAGGGTAGTTTAAAATTGGAAACCCGCCGCTAGTTTATTTTCCATCCGATTTGTAATTTAAAATGACTTCCATATAAATCAGTTCTTTGCATTACAAACAATTTGCTTTTATCTTTACTATCAATTTCCCAAAAATAGGTATTTTATGGACAATGCCATACAAATGCATGTTATCCAAAAAATCAATTTTGCATATATTTTTATAAATGAATGTCATGCATACTTTTTCCGATTTTTTATGCCGGGAATCTATGTCTCATAACCGCATCCTTTTATTAAAAATCTTTACGTTGTCAAAAAATGCATCTTTTATTAACTACTTGCAACATCCTTTTAATTATCTTTATACTTTTAAACATGCATTTTCTTACCATAATAATTAATCTAAGTTTGATCGGACAACCGTAGTTAGCGGATCTTAAAGGATGTCTAACCCCTTCCCTTTAGGATAATAAAGACCATTTACCCAGAATCTCATAGATTAGCATACCATTAATCGGAGTTCACTTTGCATCATTTATGTTAACATTTAGATGTCCTAATTCACCGTAGAATAATTAGGGGGTGACTCTTTAAGCTTTAATTAATTTAGGAATCATCAATACGTTGCGACCATGTTGGATCTCTCTTATTCGCGGGCGAGGGGTTAAAAACGGGTGCGACACCTACTTAGAACTCTATAGCATGTGAAATATCTGGTCTTGTGCAAACCATTGCATACATTAAGCTACCAACGACATTTGCATATGGTACTCTTGACATATATTCTCATCCAACTTCATTCTTCGGCGATATAGCAGCACTAAGCTTAAAATGAGGAGCAAGCGGAGTGTTAAAATGAGGAGCAAGCGGAGTGTTAGCAGCACTAAGCTTAAAATGAGCACTAAGAAATTTCTTTGCCTCACCCAAATCCTTCATCTCAAACTCCTTTCTTTGTTGAATCTTCAACTTCTCAATTTTCTCTTGACATTTGGAAGCTCTTAACATATCATCAACATATAGGAGAAGATATATGATGGATCCATCTTCAAGCTTGTGCAAATACACACAATGATCATATTTTCTTCTTCTATACCTTTACTGCGACATAAACTTGTCAAATCATTTGTACCATTATCTAGAAGATTGTTTTAATCCATACAATAATTTTTCAGGTTTGCAAACCATATTTTCCTTTTCAACAATTTTGAATCCTTCTGGCTGAGTCATATAGATTTCTTCTTCTAAATTTCCATATAAAAATGAAGTTTTTACATCCAACTGAACTAGTTCCAAATTCAACTGTGCTATCAAAGCCAACAAAACTCTAATGGATGAGTGTTTCACGACTGGAGAAAATACCTCATTATAATCAATTTCCTTTTTTTGAGCGTATCCTTTGACCACTAATCTTGCTTTGTAGCGAACATCTTTTTGGTTAGAAAATTCTTCTTTCTTTGCATATACCTATTTGCACTCAATTGCTTTCTTACCCTTAAGGAGATTGACCAATTTCCATGTGTGATTCTGATAAAGGGACTGCATTTCTTCGTTTATGACAATCCTCCACTTATCTTCTTCTGAACTTTGGATTGCATCTTTGCAAGTGACCGGAATACCATCAACTAGAATTGAGGCTGCACAAGCCACCATATCAATGTGACGAGTAGGTTTTCTTATTGTTATTTTTGGCTTGGTGGTTCCTATTGATTCAAGTTGTTGTTGAGGTTCCTGAGTTGGAATCTCCCTCTCAACTGGTTCTTCTTCCAAAGGAAAATTTTCTATTATTTTCTCATTTTCTCTTTGTGTTGGGAAAATTAATTTTTCCTCAAACTCCACCTACTTTGAAGCACCATCAGTTTGTTTGACATTTTCAACTGTTACCTTATCTGTTATGACAGATTCATCAAAGGTAACATCCCTGGTGAATATATTTTTTCTTGTATTTGGCTACCATAAGTGGTATCCCTTGACTCCAGAAGTAATCCCCATAAATATAGCTTTCTTTGCTCTCATATCCAATTTTGACTCTTTTACATGATAATATGCAATTGAGCTAAATACATGTTGTTACACCTCGTAAGATTAAGACGATAATTAAGAACGTCATTAAGAAAGCAAGATTCGGATATTGAATATAAGGAACGCTTACATATGTTAATACGGGAAATTAGTGTATAAGCGGATGTTATCCCGGAATAATTTTTCTTTAGTGCTATACACGTGACGACGAGAATTAATCCTAGAAGTTGAATTTATTCCAATGGAGTTATGGAATAGTTTTGTATTAAAAAAAATTATGGCATTGAGGATACGAGGCTTATGGAATTCTCGGGAATTAAAAAATGTGGGTTTGAGTTTTACTAATTGAAGAACTTGGGGGCCAAAGTGTAAAAAAAAGGAAAAAAAATGAGATTTTTTTTATATAACCTACACTTACCTCTTCATCTTCTTCCAAACTTAACCAAAAAAAAATACTCTTCTCTCATTCTCTCCTCTACACTAATCCGAAAATCACCCTCCACCCATAACCAAAATTAAGGTTGTTATCTTCTCTTCCTAGACTACATTTTTCACCAAAAATTAGAAGCAAAACCACACCAAAATCAGTGGCGAAAGCGATGCTTGGCAAAAACAGCCCCTTTGCTTGGACCGAAAACTGCCAGAAAATTGGGATTTTTGGGATGAAATTTTGGAAGAAAAACGTGTAGGGATGATGGCTTAACATGGTAGAACACTTGCATGTCAATTGGAGTTGAAGAAGTGAACAAAAAGGAGGAGAAAAATTACAAAACAGTGGGGAATTTTCGGACAAACAGTGGCAGAAATTTGCGGACTGTTTTGACGAATTTGAGGTATAAAAATTCTTCTTTCTATGATATAATTGGAATGCACGTTGTTAGAATTAAGGTAATGAATTTGTGTTAAGGAAGAATTGAAATTTGAGCATTGCATGTGACCATTTTTGGCTAGTTGCCAATTTGGGACAGATTTTGGTGTTGTTGGATTCGTTGGTTATTGTGGTTATTATTATCACTAATTGCATGATGAAATTGAAAGGAAACATTGATATTTAGTTGGAATTAGTTATATGGAAGTATTGAAATACGAAATTGGAGTTTAGGAGTTAAGATAAGAGTTATGGAATTATGACATGTTGTGGCCAAGAACTTGCATGAAATTGTTGGACATGTGGTGATGTATATGGACTGTTTTAGGGGCTGTTTTTAAGGTGGATTAAGAGGCAAAATTTACATGAGAAGTGGGTGTGTAAATTCCCTTTATTGTTGTTTTGGTTGTGCCCTTAATTGGTACTTGGTTATTGATGTTATTAGCCTCGTTTGGAAGTTGTGGAAACATGTATAAACGGGGGAAGTGCTGCCCGAATTTTTATAGAATAAGAAGTCGTTATTCGATATAAAGTATGCTAGTAACCATAGAATTAACGAACGTATTACCATTATTATAGGTTGAAGTTCTCTAACGAGGCATATTATAATATTGGGTGGATTGGTTCGTCTAAAAGGTATGTGAAACCCTTACTTCTTTCTTTTTGGCATGATTTAATGAAAGTACGGCGGACGTACTTAATTCTTATATAGTTTAATTCCTAAAGAGGATTGTTATGAGAAGTGCCTATGATTTTTCAGCAAAGAGTTTATTTTGACATTATTACAATGATTTCATTGAGAGTCAGATGACAATTTTTACTTGCATATGGTTACTCACGATATCTACTCGTGCTAAGTGTTACTACTTCACCTCACCGAGTCCCGGGCCGGGTTACGATTCGTGCACCACCTTGCATTGTTCACCGAGACCCTCACTAGGGGGCCGGGTTACGTAGGATGGATCCATAGATGAGAGATGATTTACCTAGTCCCAGCATGGGCCGGGTTATGATATGATTCACCGAGTCCCGCATTAGTGGGCCGGGTTACGTTACAGGTATATATATGTATATGGACAGGCATACATGTTTTCTTGATTTGCCTCTCATGTTTATAAGGCACAGCTGACTTTTATGGTTTATGGCATAGTTGGATTTGGATCCTGATTTTTATATTGATCTCATGTTTCTGTTGGCTACTTATGATCTCTTTTACAGCTTCATGTTTTACATACTCAGTACATTATTTCGTACTGACCCCCTTACCTCGGGGGGGAGGGGGGCTGCGTTTCATGCCCGCAGGTACATGTTTTCAGTTTGGTGGACCTCAGGCCTAGGTTCCTGCTCAGCAGGTTGGAAAGCTCCTTTGATCCAGAGCTTTGTCATGTTGGTACCGAATCTCTTTAGAGCTTCTGTTTGTATTTAGGGGCACGACGGGGCCCTGTCCCGTCATATGTCGTTCTTCTTCTTATAGAGGTCTGTAGACAGTGGTGGGTTGTACGTATGTAAGGGTTATGACTCTGTTTGGGTCAGTCATGTTATTGTATTCTGTGCTGGGGTGTTCCCATGTATATACATTACTATCTGGTGGCAGCCTTGTCGGCTTGCTTGTTATGTTGTGTTGGCTAGTTGTGACTCCTCAGGAGACAGGTGCATTCGGGGGTAAAGGCAGCCTTGTCGGCTTGCCTACCCTGGCATATGTTGTTATTGCGATGTTATGCTGCCGGATTTCAGACTCATTAAGGGTTAGTTGGATTATGTGTGACAGGTTAGTATAATGACGTCATTAGGGCGGTTAGTCGCGGCCCGTCGGGTCGGGTCGTGACACATGCAAAGAACTATAATCTTCAGAGGTTTTCCATATCATTTTTCAAATGGTGTCTTGCCATCAAAAGTGGCAAGTGGTAGGCGATTAATGAGATGGAATGCATATGTTATTGCCTCAGACCAAAATTCTTTGCCCAAACCAGCATTTGACAACATAAATCGAATCTTCTCCAGGAAAGTCCGATTTATGCATTCTGCCACTTCATTCTACTGTGGGATATTTCTAACAGTGAAATGCCTTACGATGCCATCATATTCACAAATCTTATTGAAAATATCATTTTTGTATTTTCCACCATTGTCTGTGCGAAGACACTTGATCTTTCTTCCTGTTTGAGTCTCCATCATCGCCTTTCATTTGTGAAAAAAATCCAACACTTCATCTTTAGTTTTCATCTTATACACCCACACTCTTCGGTAAAAGTCTTCAACAAAAGTTATAAAATATTTTTCCCACCTAATGAAGGTGTTTTGGAAGCACCCCAAACATCAGAATGAACATAATCTAAAATACATTTAGTATTATGAATAGTTATTTCAAATTTAACCCTTGTTTATTTTTCCTTGACACAATGCTCACAAAACTTCAAATTACAAGCGTTTACTCCTTTTAACGATCCTTGATCTGTTAAATATTTCAAGAGTTTTCCTCCAGCATGTCCCAAGCGCATGGGCCATAGTCTGATCGTTGCTGCCTCCTTGTCATCACTAGATGTCACTGTCGTTGTCCCAATAATTATACTATCATGATAGTGGTACATGTTATTTTCTGAAATCCCTTCATTACCACCAGTGTACAGGAGCATATTCTCATTATCCTATTTTCTACAACGACTTTGAATCCCTTTGTCTCTAGGGCTCCCAAAAAATATTTTTTTCTTTAAATCTGGTACATATCGAACATCTGTTAACGTTCTGATTGATTCATCATGGTTCCTTAATCGGATTGAACCAATACCATATTCAGTAAGAGGATTGTTATTTGCGGTGTGAATAACTCCACATTCTCCTTCTTGAAAATCAACCAACCAGTCCCGATTGGGACACATATAATAGCTACAAGCTGAGTCCATCAACCATACATCAGATGGTCTGAATGGCTCCATTATAACTAGTGAGAAATCAGAATCGTCATAATCAACTACATTTGAATCCATGATAGCCTTCCCATTGTTAGGTTTGGCTTTGTTTTCAACTTTGGACAATATTTCTTCGAGTGTCCTTTTTCTCGGAAAAAACACATTCATCTTTGTTGAGTCTAAATCTTGACTTGGATCTTCCTTTCTTCGTTCTCATTTGGTTTTGAGAACGATCTCTCACGATCAGTGCTTCTCTTTCTCCACTTTTTTATTTTTCTCTCTTTCATTGTTCATAATTGTACAAGGCAGAACAAACTTCCTTTAAAGATACTTCATCATTCCCATGAAGTAAGAGTAGTTTCGAGGTGCTCATACTCATCGGGAAGTAACCTTGACAACATTAAGGCCATATATCTATCACTAAAAGTCACGTCCATATTTTGCAAATTTGTCGCCAACTTATTAAAGCTGGTGATATTATCATTCATTACGGTGCCATGAACATATGTGAAGCGTAACCGTTTTTTTTCATGTAGAGTTTATTTTGACTGCTTTTCTTCAAGAATTTATCCTTTAATGCATTTCACAATTTACTTGCAGGAGTTTCTTTTGTGTATAGATACTTTTGTTCTCTTGCAAGGTAAGATCGAATGGTACCACAAACAACACGAATGATAATTTTTCAATCTTCCTCTCTTATATAATCTGATTTCTTTTCTTCTATGGCAATATCTAGTCCTTTTTCAGGACATCAAATTGGTAAAGTATACATCACCACTTTTTCGATAATGCGACAAGTGTCCATCATATTTACTCTCTTCTTCAACTAGTTGATTTTGTTATCTAAATTTTGTTGTTTTTCTTCTTTTCTCGCGGAGGGTAGTTTTGTTTAATTTTCATAAAAATATTTCATATTACTGAAATAATTTATTTAGAATAGAGCTAACCACAACTGATACCAATTTGTGTATTCGTTCATAAATATAATATTCTATTTTCCCTGGTTTCTCCAACATGCTAATTAGTTCCTAGCTAGGGAACCAGATATCATTACGTGTCATTTCATACCAAAAACAGTTGTTACTATCTAACTAGTACTAAAATGTGCTGCATATGTTAGTATTCTATTCACTATTGCATCATTGGAAAAAAAAAACATATAAAGTCAAGATTCTTGACTCTAAGAATTACATAAGAGCTTACTTGAATCTAATGACGGCATCAATGCATTCTCACAATATTTTTTCATTTCTTCCGCCAAATTTGGAATCATTTGAACAGTATTTTGTTTTAAGGGAGAGCTGGAGCCAATAGCAGACTCTATTTTCTTGTCTCTTTTTTTTAAAAATGAGTTTATTTTCTATTGCAAAAAAAGAAAGAAAATCCAATGATCAGTTTGCCTAGCTAAGGACAGCATCAAATATCGTATCAAACTTCAAATGGACATGACAGGTGGAAGCAACAACGGCCATTTGGAATCAATAAGAAAGTTCAAGAGAAAACTAATCAAAGTTGTATATATTACACTTTGTTTGGATGATTCTTACCTATTGTATTGTTAGTTTAAATAAAATTTATTGTTATGTAACGATAAAAAGTCATATTTCGTTTAACGATCGATTTGGTGTGATCACGTTGTTTCTTCTTCTTCTCATTTTTGTTATTAATCTGTATTCCAAAAAACCAGTAAATAATAAATACTGAAAATAAACAGAATCAGTGTTGAAAAAATAAGAATAATTTTTTAGAATATAATCGAGCCCACTTAGTTCAAAGTGTGTCCTTAAGGAAATTATTCCCCTCACAGTACTCGAGGTTGATGGAATATCCCCTCCCAGGATAGAACGATTATCTTACCAGAATAGTAGTACTTCAAACTCTGGTAACGGCGAACCACTCAACAGTAGTATATCACACAGAATTTATTCGTGCAGAAGAAGAAGAAGATTTTGTAGTTCAGAAAATTAGTAAGTAATATTCTGAGGAATCAAACGAATTTATAGCCATGGAAGTACTGTTTCTGAAGGTTTGCAACCTTTCTGAACAGCCACTGAAAATGGTGGGAAATTTAAATAAGGAAAAGAAATCGGGTCGCGGGTCGACACGCGGATCCGCCGGTCGCGGTCGGTCACTAACGGGTAGGATTGGATAAGTTAATTAATTTAATTAAATAATGATTAATTAAATAATTAAAAATTAAAGAAAATTTGGTCCAAAAAGATTATCAATCAATCAGATCATTTGACCGAATCCGAATCCGAATCCGAAGCCGAAGCCGAAGCCGAAGCCGAGCCGAGCGAGCGACGACGACGGCGCGAGGGGTCCTTGCCCCCTCAACCCTTTTACTGACAAGAAGGAGTAATTCTACTTATAAGTAGAAGAACTTTTCTTTCCACTACCGATGTGGGACAAATGCTTATTTTATAAAGTAAGAGGGAACTCCCACTTTTCTTTCCACTACCGATGTGGGACAACTCCCACTTTTCTTTCCAATCATTTCCCATTCACCAATATCAATACCCAACAATCCCCCACATGAATGGGGAATGGCTATAATATAAAAGCGCGGACAAGTGTGATATACAAGCGAGAATTGATTGCATCTGGATAAGTAGGTTTCCCTTTGAACTTTCCGTAGTGAACTTATATCGAATATACTCGATCAATCGGTAGATTTGATATCTTTGAACCGTCGAACTTTGTTGTATACCTAGACAACATAAGTCACACAATCAACCCTCAACCGTTTATGATTCTCACGGTTGTGTTCGTTTCAGCCATGAACACCTCCTGGTTTCATGAGTGTGTAGAGAATGGGCCTTTACTGTCATTCCCCTTTAAAGCGGCTTACACTTAACACTCACATAGGTGATTTCTAAACATGTGGTCCTATAGCCACATTATCTGGTCATACACTGCCAGATTTAGATAATCATTAAATAACCTTAATGTTTTATTAACTCATTAACAAGCCATAAGGTTTTATCCTTATTTCTGAACATTGTCTTCATCCGAGAATGGGTTGAGTTATTTGACAATGTTGAACCGTCAGTCACAACTTTGTGTGATCTCCTTGAACCTAGCTCTTGGGATCTCCAGTCTACTAGGTAGAGTTACCGCCATGATGACTTGTCCTCGGCCTTAACCCCATTCCCATTGATGATCTACTAACTCCCTCTCTAGATAAGCCTTTTGTAAGCGGATCCGCCACGTTATCTCTTGACTTTACATAGTCAATCGTGATAACACCACTAGAGAGGAGTTGTCTAACGGTATTGTGTCTTCGTCGTATGTGACGAGATTTTCCGTTGTACATTACGCTCCATGCCCTACCTATTGCTGCTTGACTGTCACAATGTATACATATAGGAGCCAAAGGTTTGGGCCAGAATGGAATATCTTCTAAGAAATTACGGAGCCATTCAGCTTCTTCACCGGCCTTGTCTAAAGCTATAAATTCAGATTCCATTGTAGAGCGGGCGATGCATGTCTGTTTTGATGATTTCCAAGACACTGACCCACCCCCAATTGTGAAAACATAACCACTCATGGATTTAACTTCAAATGATCCGGTGATCCAATTTGCATCACTATATCCTTCGATCACGGTGGGATATTTGTTATAATGCAAAGCATAGTCTTGGGTGTGTTTTAAATACCCCAAGACTCGTTTCATTGCCATCCAATGAGTTTGATTGGGATTACTCATGAATCGACTCAGCTTGCTTATAGCACATGCTATATCTGGTCATGTACAATTCATAATATACATCAAACTTCCCAAAACTCGTGCATAGTCCAATTGTGAGTCACTTTCACCTTTATTCTTTTGAAGTGCAAAACTTACATCAATTGGAGTCTTTGCAACATTGAAATTTAAATACTTAAACTTGTCAAGTACTCTTTCAATATAATGAGACTGCGATAATGCTATACCTTGTGGAGTTTTATGAATTCTGATACCTAAGATCAAATCAGCAACTCCTAAGTCTTTCATATCAAATTTGCTATCCAGCATACGCTTCGTAGTATTTACATCGGTAATATCTCTACTCATTATCAACATGTCATCAACATATAAACAAACAATGACTTCATGATTTGGAGTATTTTTAATGTAAACACATTTGTCACACTCATTAATCTTAAATCCATTTGCCAACATTGTTTGGTCAAATTTCGCATGCCATTGTTTGGGTGCTTGTTTAAGTCCATAAAGTGACTTAACAAGTTTGCACACTTTCCTTTCTTTACCAGGAACCACAAAACCCTCAGGTTGTTCCATGTAAATTTCTTCCTCCAATTCTCCATTTAAGAAAGCTGTCTTGACATCCATTTGATGGATTTCAAGACCATATACGGCCGCCTGATGCCACTAACACCCGAATAGATGTTATTCTTGTTACCGGCGAGTATGTGTCAAAGTAATCAAGACCTTCTTTTTGTCTATAACCTTTGACCACAAGTCTTGCCTTATATTTGTCAATAGTGCCATCACTTTCATTTTCCTTTTAAAAATCCATTTTGATCCTAAAGGTTTATTTCCAGGAGGAAGATCAACCAATTCCCATGTATGGTTGTTCAAAATTGATTCAATCTCACTATTGACTGCCTCTTTCCAAAATGCTGAATCAGAAGAAGACATTGCTGCTTTAAATGTTTGAGGCTCATTTTCAAGCAAGAATGTCACAAAATCGATCCAAAGGAAGTAGATGTCCTTTACGTTTGCTACGCCTTGCATCCTCTTTACTTGGTGTATTTTCCTTTGGTTCTTCCCGCGGTCGTTTAGATCTTTCACTTGACGACTCACATTCAGTTTTATACGGATAAATGTTTTCAAAGAATTCAGCATTATCTGATTCAATTACCGTGTTAACATGAATTTCGGGATTGTCCGATTTGTGAACCAAAAACGGACAAGCTTTGTTGTTTGTAGCATAGCCAATAAAAACACAGTCCACAGTTTTTGGTCCGATTTTTACCCTTTTGGGCAAAGGAACTTGGACCTTTGCTAAACACCCCCACACTTTGAAATATTTCAAGTTGGGTTTTCTTCCTTTCCATAGTTCATATGGAATAGATTGTGTTTTGTTGTGGGACACCCTGTTGAGTATTCGGTTAGCTGTAAGGATAGCCTCCCCCCACAAGCTTTGCGGTAAATCGGAACTTATTAATAAGGCATTCATCATTTCCTTTAATGTTCGGCTTTTCCTTTCCGCAATTCCATTTGATTGTGGTGTGTAAGGGGCAGTAGTTTGATGAATAATTCCATATTCTAAACATATCTCGCAAAAGGAGATTCGTACTCTCCACCCCTATCACTTCTAATCATTTTTATCTTTTTATTCAATTGATTTTCCACTTCGTTTTTGTATTGCTTAAATGCATCAATTGCTTCATCCTTACTATTAAGCAAATACACATAACAATATCGAGTGCAATCGTCAATAAAAGTTATAAAATAATTTTTCCCACCGCGAGATGGTATTGACTTCATATCACATATATCTGTGTGAATTAAGTCTAAAGGATTTGAATTCCTATCAATAGACTTATATGGATGTTTAACAAACTTAGATTCAACACAGATTTCACATTTAGATTTATTACACTCGAATTTAGGCAATACTTCTAAATTAATCAATTTTCGCAAGGTTTTGTAGTTGACATGTCCTAAACGAACATGCCATAAATCATTTGACTCCAATAAGTAAGACGAAGCTGAATTTTTATTAATACTGTCAACAACCATTACATTGAGTTTGAAAAGGCCCTCGGTGAGGTACCGATCGTCGGGGAATGAATCTTTTTTTGGGGGAATAAGCACTCTTGTCGCGTCTAGAGTTGTAGATAGTAGGGGGAATCGCCTTTCGAAGCCCTTTCCTATGAACAAATCATTCTTACTTAATATAATTTTCTCACTAACCAACACACACTTAAACCCGTTCTTGACGAGTAGTCCGGCTGAAACTAAATTCTTCCGAATTGTTGGAACGTGCATAATATTGTTGAGAGTCAGGACCTTGCTGGAAGTCATCTTCAGAAGTATCTTCCCATATCCTTCAACCTCGGCTATTGCAGTATTTCCCATAAATAGTACCTCTTCGGGTCCAGCGGGAGCATAGGTTGCAAATGCTTCTTTTGTAGCGCAAACATGTCGAGTGGCACCAGAATCAAGCCACCACTCCTTTGGGTTTCCAACCAAATTGCACTCCGATAGCATTGCACACAGATCATCCATATCATCATTCTTTTCCACCATATTGGCTTGTCCTTTTCCCTTGTTCTTTTTCGGGAGACGACAAACGGGGCTTTGTGGCCACTTTCCCACAATTAAAGCGGTTGCCCTTGAACTTTTTCTTGTTGGAATCCTTCTCCTTTCCAGAAGGCCTCTTCATTTTCTTGTTCTTTTTCAGAGCAGCATCTTCAACGATGTTTGCCCCTTCAATTGGTGAAGTCTTACGGTACCTCTTCTCAACGGTTTTGTTATCTTCCTCGATCTTGAGACGAATCACAAGATCTTCCAACTTCATTTCCTTTCTTTTGTGCTTAAGATAATTCTTGAAATCTTTCCATGAGGGCGGCAACTTCTCAATCATTGCAGCCACTTGGAATGCTTCATTTACTACCATACCTTCAGCAATAAGGTCATGGAAGATAAGTTGAAGCTCTTGAACTTGGGTTCCAACAGTTTTTCCATCCACCATTTTGTAGTCTAGGAATTTGACAACCACAAACTTCTTCAAGCAAGCTTCTTCAGTTTTGTACTTCTTTTCAAGTGCACTCCATAGTTCTTTGGAGGTCTCTACTGCACTGTAGACGTTGTACAAGTCATCTTCTAAGGCACTCAAAATGTAGCCTTTGCACAAAAAATCAGCCTTTGTTTCCAAGCCTCGGTAACCATGAACTTTTGGTTGTCGGGCATGTCGGCAAGCGAGCACGGGAGGGTCCTCACTGGTGAACTTTTGCATACCAAGGGTGGTAAGCCAAAAGAACATTCTTTGCCGCCATCCTTTAAAGTTGGCACTTAGGTGAACTTCGCAGGTTTCTCGGCCCGGTGGCACGGCGGTACGGGTTGTAGGAGTAACCGGTGGTGCAAAAGTAATTGCGAGAGGTAGTTCCGGTCTCAATTGCCATTATTCGTTTGTCATCGTCAAATCGACAAACAGTTTTAGTTAATAAAACCGAATAGCAATTCAATCACGGACTTAAACGATGAAGATTTTATTTCTTCAAATTGCAGTATAATTATGAAACTTTAGTATTCCAACGAAGTTTTTATATCTTCGAGTCAGAATACTAATATTCATATGGAGTAGAAAACTAGATAAGTTTTAATCTCCAAACCAGAATGCAGCAACGATGAAGTTTTGATGTTCTTCAAATCGTTGTACAAGTATGAACTTTAATATTCCAACGAAGTTTTTATGTCTTCAAGTCAGAATATGAAATTTCACACGGAGTAGAAAACCACACAGGTTTTAGTCTCCAAAACAAAATACAGATTAATCTAAAAATATAATTTCCTTAAGATTGTTATTAATCTGTATTCCAAAAAACCAGTAAACAATAAACACTAAAAATAAACAGAATCAGTGTTGAAAAAATAAGAATATTTTTTTAGAATATAATCGAGCCCACTTAGTTCAAAGTGTGTCCTTAAGGAAATTATTCCCCTCACAGTACTCGAGGTTGATGGAATATCCCCTCCCGGGATAGAACGATTATCTTACCGAATAGTAGTACTTCAAACTCGGTAACGGCGAACCACTCAATGAGTAGTATATCACACGAGAATTTATTCGTGCGTAAGAAGAAGAAGATTTTGTAGTTCGAGAAAATTAGTAAGTAATATTCGAGGAATCAAACGAATTTATAGCCATGGAAGTATCTTGTTTCGAAGGTTTGCAACCTTTACGAACGAATGACCACGAAAATGGTGGAAAATTTAAATAAGGAAAAGAAATCGGGTCGCGGGTCAGACACGCGAATCCGGCCGGGTCGCGGGTCAGGGTCACTAACGGGTAGGATTGGATAAGTTAATTAATTTAATTAAATAATGATTAATTAAATAATTAAAAATTAAAGAAAATTTGGTCCAAAAAGATTATCAATCAATCAGATCACCGAAGCCGTAGCCGAGCCGAGCCGAGCGAGCGACGACGACGGCGCGAGGGGTCCTTGCCCCCTCAACCCTTTTACTGACAAGAAGGAGTAATTCTACTTATAAGTAGAAGAACTTTTCTTTCCACTACCGATGTGAGACAAATGCTTATTTTATAAAGCAAGAGGGAACTCCCACTTTTCTTTCCACTACCGATGTGGGACAACTCCCACTTTTCTTTCCAATCATTTCCCATTCACCAATATCAATACCCAACAATTTTTTCTTCACTTATTATCTAATAATCTTATTTTATATTTTATCCTATCTTTTTATAGTAGCTCTACCATATTATACCATACAATTTCTTGTAGATTTATCATTCAAATTGTTGATATGTAACATTATGTAACGACGAGAAATGATACAATCTATTCAAATGTTTTGTCCATCAAAACAATACAATATAATATGATACATTATGAAACAATATTTAACAACCATCATAACAATATACCAAAAGCAAGGGATTAAACATACTATATATATATATATATATATGGCGCTATTCCGCCCCATATTAAACTTAACTTCTGAGTTGAGGATTTGTCAAGACCATATAAATAAATGTAAAAACTCAAATATAAGAAAAGAATCTCTTGGTAAATACTATACGTAATATTAAATTACCTATTTTGAACTCTCATGAAATTAAAGAATATCTTTGGATGAAAATTATTCTCCTAAAGAATATGTTACAGGTTCCAATAACATTATTGCTACTGCTTTGGGTGGAAGTTATCCATATGTTAATTTCAGTTACGCCCAAAATATATGGAGTCTCCCTATTTTTTAGCTTTTTATTATAGAAGTAATTTTGATTATGGTAATTAATGACACAACCTGTCATTTGATCAATTGCACCGTATGTAATATCTAATTTGGTGGTAATATACACAAATAACTCTTATAAATCTTGTATTTATGAAAATTTCTAGGATAGACAGACTCAAGTGGTGTAAGGCCCAAAATAGAGAATCCATCATTCAACAAATCTGGGCCTGAGATAGCCTGTTAATTTAAGTAAGACGTTATTATTTTTATGTACGTGAGATCATGGTCCATGATTTCTTATTATAGCAGTAGGGCCGGGACATAAAGGGAAAATTTCATAAGTGTGAGATTAGTGATGAATACAAAAAATAGCGACATTATTTTTTTTCAAAATGTAGCATATACATTGTATGTGCGCGCATACATTAAATATCAAAAAATTTATTGATGAATACAGAATATTTGTGAGTACAATTGTGTTTATCCTTGATTCTTCTTTCCGAAATTGTTTTCTGTGATTTGAGAGTTGTTAGTAGCATATTTTTTTAACGTAGGATGATGTGGATCTCCTTGTGATGTATTTAATTCCAAAAACGTCAAACAACACTTCGATATTTTGTTCTGCACTTGGTGTTCATCGATCTAGAAAAGGCTTACGATAAAGTCCCTAGGGAGGTTCTATGGAGGTTCCTGGAGGCTAGGGGGTAGTGGCGTATACTAGGGTGATCAAGGACATGTATGATGGAGCCAAGACACGGGTGAGGACGGTGGGAGGTGATTCAGAACACTTTCCAGTTTTGATGAAATTGCACTAGAAATCAGCTCTTAGCCCGTTTTTATTTGTCTCAGTGATAGATACGCGACATATTCAAGGAGAGATACCATGGTGTCTGTTATTCGCAGATGATATTGTGCTTATTGATGAGATCCGTGAGGGAGTTAAATCTAAGTTGGAGGTTTGGAGACATGACCGTAAGTGTTTACATTCAACTTAGAATGAATTCATCAAGATAAGAATGTCAAATAGGAGGGCTGATTTGAATTTGAATGGATCATACGCTGAGTAAATAATGGCTCACTAATCCACTCAAATTTGAACAGATCGAATAAATCAAATTTTAATAAGTTAATTTTACCACTTCTAATTAAAAAGGAATTCATGGAGTTTGCAGTTTTTAGAATTTTAACTTCTTAGTGTAAATGGTCATAAAATAGATATATATATATATATATATCAAAATTAAAATAAAATTTTAAATTAACTAAAGTACAAGGAACAATCTCAGACATGATTCGTATTTGACCAATTGTTGGAATCCTTTTTTATATAATGGGTGTCAGTGACGCCGCATTGAAATTGGGAATCTTTGCTGTGTAGTACCTATTGCGTCTAACCATATGCCATATCCGCTATGGTGGAGCACTATCCTTTTCTTTTCTCTGTGAAGGGGAAAGTCCGCGAAATTCCCCACCTGCATTAGAGGTCCCTTGGCCAGGTGAAATGTAAATCGAGGGATATGCGTGAGTGGCAGCTCTGCAAGGGAGAAGACCAACGGGAACCCAAAGAATAACCCTTCGCAATATTTCAAAGAAAGATCGTCACCACACGGATTCGAACCTGCGACGTCGGAGTGATTGTACCCCAATCACCTTGCCACTTACCAACTCGCATGTGACCCTGGAGGCTGTTATCCTTTTCTTTTCTAATTTCCCTATAAGAACGGTGGACGCCAATAATATAAATTCTTTAATCGCGGATCGTCATTTAAAGATCAATCATAGACAACTTATTTTGTCATCAACCCAAACTAAAAGAAAAACCATTTAATTTTGGTTTTTCCTAAATATTCTAGCAAGTTTGTGTTTAGAATATTAATTAGTACATAACATTGGTCACAAAATTGAACATGGTGCTCGAGATTCAATCTCACTATCACTCATGGTGAAGCTGATGGTGTTTCTTAATTCATGGATCCACGTGCAACGACTTACTGATTACTTTTACTAATATAATAATGGTTAATCGTCTTGTTGTAGTGTTTACTTTAATCCGCAAAGTTTGTCAGTTAATGACAACTTGCTCTTCATTTACAATAATACACAGGAAAAAAAATTATGAAAAAGTTTCAAGAGTTACGAAGAACTCTTCGAGTTCTTTCTTCTCTTTTCTTCTATTAGTTAGCTTGGATTGAGAAAGCTCCGCCCAATAGCGCTTAGCCATGTGTGTAGACCGAAATGGTCTCGCGAAGCCGGTCAACGGTAGCCTAAGAGTAAGTCAAAACTACGAGAAGGACGCGAGAAGTTTTGTGAAGGTAGAGAGATTTTCAAATCAGACTTCAAGTTGGTATGTCGTATGTTAAGAAGGCAGAGATTGGTCATGGGATAGTGCTTAGTATAATCACAAAATTTAAATACTCACAACATGGACACATTCACTGACATAATATCTTACGGCCTGCAATTGCTTTTTGTTCTGTTTAAAGTATCTCCATCAGCATGTTCTTCTTTTTGACAAGGATTAGTCATAACATGTTTGACAACACTTGAAAGAGAAAAATATGAAGATACTTTTGGGCCCAAAATAATGTACGACTGATGATCTTTTAACATTCTGGCCATTATAGATATTAGCCTAGTTAGCGAAAAGCCCAGATACTTCAAAAAAGGGATCTTTTCAGCAACGCCGCAAAAAGAAATTCACCCCCCCCCCCCCCTAATCATATAAGTAATACATTGTAGTTGTCACTAGTGTATAAAGTTTAAAGTTATTAGTACTTTTTATGAGTTTTGTTGTACTGTCGGGGAGCCAGTAAGGGCAAAGATGGTTCATCCGAACGCCCTTTGATGAAAAATTACACTATATATACAAGAAGTCAAGGAGTCATTTTCCTCCACCTAGAAAGTTCATGTTTTTAGTCTGATTAACTAAATATATGTCTGTTTGTTATGTATCACAAGCAGATTTGTGCTACTCCTGCTATTTGGGCCTAAGAATTGTGATTAAGGATGTGGATGATGTTCTCCTTATTTTCCCCAAAGATATAGGAGGCAGGTGATGCTGTCAAATTCTCAAGGAAATTGAGCTTTGTGTTTGAAATAATTACAAATTGTTCGTGAGCAAAATTGATCTATAATTGTGAGACAATAACTAAAGTAGTTAAAGAATTAACATACTTGATGATTACATTACTTACCCATTAGCACATCATAGCTTAGCAGCAAAGAACACTGGACATGTTTCAAGATATACATTTAAGGGGGACTAATAATCAATTGAACAATGCAAATGAAATGCATAGAAGGACATTCACAATTAAAAAAAATATAACCGTTCTTCTAAGAACAAATATACGCAGAAATTGGGAGTATTATTAGTAATGCTTAAAAAATGTAAGTTCTTGGGCATAGTACTCTTCGAAAATAAACTATCTTTCGAGAAAAAAAAAGTATTAAAGTTGAAGTTGGAAATGGGCATTATTTGGAAGTTTGTATTTGTATATGATTTTACTTCGAAAAAATATCAAGCGTGTAAATTTCACTTGATATATACTTGTCAAACGAGTATTTTCAATATTTCACATGTATTTCGGATCATCTATTTTCATTAAGGACGTGAGTAAAATGAACCGGACGGAGTACTTAGTTATGGACAAATGGGGACAAAAGGGAAAAAAAGAAATAAGAAAAACAGATAGAGAAATTTCAAAACTATAGTACAGATATTTTTGTTGTGTGAGTGTTAGCATCCTAACTTTGTGTTATGAAATCAGAAATCAGATAAAATTCCAGCCAATACCGAACAATGTCAAAAGCTTTTGCCTTCAAGACTAGTCTTCCGCCGTGGAGTTCCTCTGAACCACCACCAATCCCATGTAATCCTCAATTCCGCTTGACACCCACCACCCGCCGTCACCTTATCAACTCAATTTCCATCCTAATATCTCCATTTTTCGCTTCCCCAAAGCTCAATGACCCACTTAGCCCCTTTGCCTTACCAGTATCAAATGCTCGTGGGCTTTTTCAAATGCCACCTTTTCGCCTCACCAACCGGTAATTCTTGAATTCTTTCCTTTTTTGTCTGCTCGAAAGTTTTGATTTTTGTGATGAGCAATGTGTAATTGTTATTTACTTTGTAGTCTTTAGCATCAGTGTGTACTATCTGTTGTTTCATTTGCTTTGTAGTTTCATGCTTCTACTTCGAAACTTTTCTTTTGAGTCGAGGAAACAGACTCCGTGCCCGTACATTCTATCCTCTCCGTACCGTTAAATTGGATCAATATAATGAATAATAATATCTGAACTATCAAATCAATTCGTCTGTCACTTGTTTTTATCATCAGTAAAAGTAGTGCTTGTTCAATTAATTAGCATGATCAGTAGTTTGCTATTTTCTAGTTGATAATGGTAGAGTTAGTGGGAACATGTTTATCCACTTTCTTTATTAGTTGCTTATCTTTGAAGTTTGTTGGTTGTAAACCTATTTAAGGAGGCCCCTGCTTAGCTTTTCTAGTGCAATTAAAAGATTCCAGAAAATTACTCTCTCGGCATTCTTTCTTTGTTTAAGTCCCCAACAATTGGCAGGTACTTTTTGGTGAGAGCAGGGGAATCGGAATATGAGAGTTTGGGGTTAATTAACACTAATCCAGTAGCCAAAACATCAGTGGATAATGGGCTGTCTGAGAAAGGGAAGAAACAGACAGTTAGGGCGGCGTTTGATTTGAAGGAAATGAGGGCCTGTGAAGGGAATTGTTGGATTTGGCCTTCCATCACTCAGAGAGCTTATCAAGCTGCTGAGATTATCGCTGCTGTTAATGGTGTTAATCGAAGGTATTAGTAATAATTGCTTCAATTAGGACACTAACTTGATTTGTTTTCTCCAAATTCTGTCATTTTCTAGGACATAATCTTAATAATTGCATATGATTTGTGGGCTAATATTAGCTGCAATACACGGTTTATGACAATTCACTTCTTGTTTCTACCAGTTATAATAAGGGATAATTACATTTTTGGACCGCTCAAAAAACTGATAGCCAACAAATGTATAGGTTTTGTATATTAAGTATAGATATACATATTTTATACATAACTATACATATAATATACACATATTTTTGCTTGATGTAACTACTTCATTAGTTGATATTGATCTGGTCTAATTGCAGCCATATAGTACCTGAATATAGCTTTTTGGATGCTCGTGGATTGGGGGCGTATGAGGGGAAAAGTTTGGATACATTATCTGAAGTAAGATGCTACTTTTGTACTCAATCACATGAGTATTACTGTCGAATTCATGTGTTACTTCTAACAAGATAAAAATATATGTGCATGAAGTGTATTATGAGGCCCTATGGTGGTGGAGAAGGATTAATTATCTGCAGTTGAAGTGAACTAATAATCCTACTAAGGGAATTAGTAGAACTTTTCATATTTGGGGATCTGTATTCTATGCTCTAGTATTTCCTCCTGAGGGATCAACAATGAGTCAATTCTCTTACCTCAGAGAACTTGAACTTAACTCTATCTACTCAAATTTCCTCTAAACTAACTGTACTTTTGTATGCTAAAATGATTCAAGAATCATTGCAAGACTCACCCTCTTCCCTCACCTTGCGCCAAAATTTGAACGTGAAAAGTAAATGGAAAGAGACTCTGAGATAAAAAAGCAATCAAGAACAAAATCATCCTATAAGCATGACCTGTTCATATAACTTCCTGATATAATGCTGCAGGTGTATGAATCAGATAGCCTTTCTCCGAGCATAAAGCCACCCCCCATTGATGACGGAACACCTAATGAGAGCGTTTCAGATGTCTTTGTTCGTGTAACACAACTTATGTCTATTCTTGAAACACAATACTCTGAGGACACAGTCATCATAGTCTCACCAGATTCTGACAACTTGACAGTTCTGCAAGCTGGTTTAACAGGGCTTGATCTTCGAAGGCAAGTGGTTTTGGTCACTCCAACATTTAAATGTCTTTGGTTTCTTATAAATTTTTTGTTGACATTTCTGTCTGATTTATTTTACAGGCACAGGGATCTTTCTTTTGGACCAGGTGAAGTGAGATTTGTTGATGCTAGCAGCATACCTACCTATAAACAACCTGCATCCACAGTTTATAAATGCTTAAACCCCCCTAGCTGTACATGACATTATTTATACTCCTAAGCTTGGATTTCACCAACAAGAATGCAGGTGAGATGCATGAATTTTATCAACTATATACTGTTGGATTAGGCATCATGCTTTATATATCATTGCTGGACAGAGTCTTGACATTTGTCTTCTGATGTTTTCATTCTTTGAACTCTAACTGAAGCTTTAGTTCAAAAGTTCCTTGCAGAGCTCTGCTGCTATAGTAGAATTTTCCACTGAAACGACTGATCAGTGCTTCATGTAAATGTGTGTCATGGATTTACTGCTCTATATAAATCATCATTATTTTCAATCACAAATGCTTAATATTTGACCTTCAGCAGGATCCTTTCTTATTATTGTTGGTGAAGATGGGCTCAGGCAGTTGTATAGCATTTCTTCATTCTCAAAGTACACTGAAGTTTGGCCAGTACATCTAATACTTTTTCCATGTCCATGAGATAGAACTATGTACCTTGATGGATATTAACTTAACTCTTCCTTCTAAAGTCACTTGCGCTCGTTGTAAACTTCTATATTGGGAAAATGCCACTTTACCTTATGTTTCAAGTTATGAGAGATGTATTTATAACTCCTCCTATTTTCCACAAAATTCCATTGATACATCTCAAATTATTGCCTTTTATTAATCTAGGCGTTACACTGATGAAAAAGAAGGGATTATAAGCAGGTTAATTCCTTTCCACAGCATTTCATATCAAGAAGCTCGAAGCATTTTACTCAGTTTTTTATGATTCATGTTCTATGAAGCTATTGAAAAAATAAAATTTTATGATACCAGCTTTTGTCAGACTCGCAGCAAAAGTTATTCAGTCTCAATGAATTAACAATGATGGTTAGTGCTTCCAGTGTAGAAATAGCATGATTGTTAACCTGCATAAAAAATGGTAGCTAGCCAATATTACATGCCAACTGTCTCTGGATAATGAAAATTTCCTCAGCTACCATATGAGCAGGCTTTCTGGATCTTAAGTATGAGTATTCTTCTTGGTTAAAAGCTTCATGGGATCATAATCTTTTTTTCTGTTGGAACCAGTGATCATCAATCTTTTTAGCAGCAGCAGCTCAATATTGGAGCAACAAGTGTGATTGAAAGGGCTACATCAATTTTTAATGTCATTGTTGCAGGAAAAATAGTCCACTTTTTTCATCTCCTCTATTTAGTACTCACTTATTTACTCTCTTGTCGGTTGTTTTGAAAGTAGATACTGGTATTCCAGTACTTGAAATTTGGTTAATACATATTACATAAAAAAGATAAAACATAAAATGCTGAAAATGCCAGCCAATCAAAACTAGGAGAACTGAAGCAGGCTGTGAGTAACCGAGTATGCTAGGACCTAGACAGTGACCATACTGTATTTGAGATGGTTTATGAATTTTAGACACAGAAACGGCTACTACAGCTTCTCTTTTGCCTAGAGATTCCGCGCTCAAGGTGACTTGATCGTATAAAAAAAATTATACTGAGCATGTATATAACTTACAATGTGTAAAATTCCCAACAGTTCGCTTAGATGTTCACTAGGCACAAAAATCACTTAAAATGCATCGACCCTCGATTTATTGACAAAACTGATGCCTTAACACATCTGATTAATTCCGATGTAAAGTTTCTCTGGGGATGTAGTAATTAAAGAACTTTTATGCAGAACATGGAAAATGGACTATGTTAAACGTGTCATGAAGGGCTCATCAATTTGGATCAGTTTTTCCATTTCTGTCTTTAGAATTTAAATTTTGTTTATATGAAATTACCCCCTACGTGTTTTTGGGAGCCTAATGTTTTATCCTGCTCCTTCTTTTGTTATTTCTGCTTTTGAAAGAAAAAAACAATAGTGGAACTCTGTTTCCGAGGGTAGTCTCTACTTGTAATGACGTTTAATTATATTAATGTATTTATTACCAAAAAAAAAGATATTATCCCCTACCACAAAGTTTTGACAACATGACACAAATTTTTAGTAACTTTTTGTTGATTTGACACCCAATTTGTTCCATCTTTTTCGATTTATTTGTAATTTTAAATATTTTTTGAGATTTCAAAATAATTTTAACATATAGACATATATATATATATATTATTCTCAATATTATTATTATTATTATTCGTATTTCTCCGACCATTCGTCTTTTAAAATCATAATTATAGTTTTTATCCTAATATTCTATGTTATTTTATTTTCGCAAAACGGCAGTGCATTTAAAGTAAGCATTAAGCATTTCACAAATATTATGTTTTTATTATTTATCACATCGTTATGTTATTTTAAATAATTTTCATCTTTTGCAAAATATCTTTTTATAAAAAACTCCTTATTTTTAACCAACTCCCCATTTTTATTTCTCAACCCAAAACAATATCAACACCAAAGCCCAAATAGCCCAACCGAAACCCCACAAATACCCAGCCCAATCGGTCAAAAACCCACTAGACCCGGCCCAAACCTCTATTTTCGCCCATATCACCCAAACCCACCAAAACCTAACCCTAAAAATCATTTCCTCTCTTACTCGACCAAACTGCAGCCCCATACCCTGCCCCCATCACGTCGTCGACACCCCCTCTGCCCCATGCCCCCCTTTCCCGCACCTACCCTGCCACGACCCACACCCCTCTGCCCCTGACACCACCAACCCATCACTTCCCGACCCATATCCCCTAAAATCCGTTTCAAAAATCAGATTTTTACTCCTTTCAATCGAATTTCAAACTCGATTTGAAAGGGGGTAGGGGTGAACGATTTTGGGGGAGGGAGTCTATACCCCCCCCCCTTTCGTTCTTCATTTGAGGGCAGTTCTGGAAGTCCGTTTTCTTGGGGGGTTCCGGTTCGAGGTCTCAAAAACAATCCGAAATCAAAAAAAAATACAAACCGAAAATTGGGTCTTTTCGGGTTCCGAAGTCGAAAACTGGAATCGAGAAAAGGGTTCGATTTTGGGTCACAAAGCAAGGAAAAAGGGTCGAAAATCAGAATATAAAAGTGTTTCTGTTTTCGTGTCGGGTCGGGTCAATAATTCGGGTAGGGTCATTTTCGGATCGGGTCAGAACCGAAACCAGTTCTTTCGGGTCAGAAATCCGGGTCTGAAAAAATATCAAAAAACAGAACTCCCAAAGATCAAAAATCAGTATTTTAAAATACTGATTTCCAAGCGGATTCGAGGATTCGAAACACGCCTCAGTTCGCTGCCCCGAGAAGGTCAGTAAATTCACTTTCTTTCTAATATTTTGCTATTTAATTCATATTATGTTTCTGTATGATGTGATTATGTGTTTTGTTAAATATATTTAGCTTAATTTTGTAGTTGTTTAAATCTGTTAGTTTAGATTAAAGCAGGTTAGTTATAGCTCATTATAGTATGTTTGATGTTGATTCATTTCTCGGAGTAAACATGTTTAGTATGTATTAATGACTACTTTAGAGCATTTAATTAGCTATCAAATATGAGTAAAAAACTGCTGGTTCTATTTTGCTATCTAGGAGTATGTGTCTATTCTATCTTGGCTTATGTATTAATGACTACTTGTATGTTGTTCAAGTCTAAATGCCTTGTTTGTTTGATTCTATGACCATGTCTGTCTATATCTGAATCAGTTTTAAACTAAAAGAGGCCCATGGCAGAGTAGGAGATTAGTTTAATGTCCTGTTGGACAAAGCATGCAGACATATCTGTTTTGGATAGTCAAGTCAAGGTCTTGAATTGGGATTGGCAGTTGTTTAAGTTAAAATTTAACACATGAGGCACCCTACTTGTATGAACTTATTCTTGATGTAACCTATAGTTTGTGTAAAATCAGCATATGTTTATTGCTTCAAGGAGTTATATGTATGGACCACTTGCATGAAAAGATAAAAAATCTGAATGGTTTAGTTAAGTGTCCTTTTATCCCACCTGTTTTATGCATGTTTTGATGAGTTAACTGATTGCCAAGAAAATCTAGGTAATGTATGTGTGTGTTTGCTTGCCTAACTTGAATTCTATAATGTGAAATCATGAATCATCCCCTTTTTGTATCATTTCTGGTGTTAGGAGAGAAATCACATAGACTGTCAATAGGGTCACATGCCTTAAAAATTGAAATCAATCTTAGATGCTTTAATCATGTTCAGATAATGCTAGGTGGAATGTATGCAGTAGTGTTAAAAAGGAAAATACTTGCATTGTATATTGCATATTGTCTCTTTTGGGCTCATTCACTTACCTCTTCTTTGTGTTAAGCTTTGTTATAGGTGTTGAATATACACACACATATATATATAATGACTTGTATGTCTTGTATACCTAGTATATTGGATGTATAAGATGGGTATATCCTCTTGTATATTATTTATGTATAAATATGAAGTTAATGGGGTTTATCGCATATTGGGTTGGTTGGTTTCCCTCCTTCAAGTATGAAAATCATATGTTTGTAACCTATTTATATATTTACCTATTTTCATGTTTTAAAATCATGAACTTGGATATATGTTTGTGTATCAAATTTGAGCCCCAACAACATTATTTTTCATGAATCGTTTATTTATATTTTCTTATGTCTATATTTTCATGTTTCGTCTACTAATCCTTTTCTTTTCTTTTGTTACATGAAATGCATCGGGAGCAACAAAGAGACTCGTTACGAGACTCATAACTTTGTCAAACAAAGACCCGCATCCATGTTCACTGCATTCTCCGCACTCGGAACTTCTGAACAAATAGGGCGGGATGACATCGTCATCCGCCCTAGTCGTTGCCTTCATTTACTCTTTAGATACCGCTCATTTTATCTTTTTCGGGTTGTAACAATTATTTAATGTTTGTGCAATTATTAGAATATTTAGAATAATTAGGCAATGAATGGATAGATTAATAGGTTAGTTTAAAATTGCAAACCAGTCGCTAGATTATTTATTTTAGGCTCGGGTAGTTTAAAAAATTAAAAACCCGCTGCTAGCTTATTTATTTTTCGCTTGTCATGCATGTTTAAAACTTTCAAAACAATTAGGTCATTTTTTACTCGCTTTATCAATCATGCAAATAAAGTTTTGTTTTTTATCTAATTTGTAATTCAAAATGACTTATAAAAATCATTTCTTTGCATTATAAACAAATTATTTTTCTCTTTTACTAGCAATTGCAAAAAACATGTTTATTTGCATTATAAATATATTAGTTTTCTCCTTTACTATTAATTGTAAATTTTATTTATTTTATAAATAATATCTTACAAATGCACTTTTATTCAAAAAATTAACTTTATATGTATTTTGTGAATAATGCAATACTAGTGCATGTTTATTATCCAAAATCAACTTTACATGTATTTTATAAACAATGTCATACAAATACATGTTTTATTATCCAAAAATCAACTTTACTTGTATTTTATAAACAATGTTTAGCATGCTCTTATTCGGGTTTTTGTGCTGTAAATTTATTTTTCAAAATTGCAATCATCTTTGCAAGAATATTTTACGTTGTCAAAATACATTTTTTTATTAACTATTTGCAACATCTTTTTTTGAACTTTATACTTTTAAAATATGTATTTTTTCTTAGTGTAACAATTAATCTGAGTTTCACCGATTAATCGTGATTTAGCGGATCTTAAAGGATGTCTAACCTCTTCCCTTTAGGATAATAGAGAACTACTCTGAATCTATAGTTTTGCAGATCATTAACCAGAGTTCATTTTATAACATTTAGGTTAATATTTATAGGTGTCTTAGTTTATTGTATAATAATTTGGTGGCGACTCCTCTAACATAGCATTTTTTATCACAATTAGGGGAAACGTCCCGACCGTTGGTAAAAAACGGGTGCAACACTTTTTACTTTTTTCTTGATTATAATGACTTTCACATGACATGATATACTCTGAACAAACCGTACTAGAACAAAAAGGAATGCTTCTACGAATTTTCAATTTTGGACATTTCATGATTAGTGATTTATTTAGCTGCAAAATTAATCTAAACATTAAATAGCCTTTTGGGGCCCTTTGTGATATAGATGGATATGTCTATGAGATTGTGATTGATCATACACAAGCCATTATAGCTAAGTTCGGGAAAGCTTACATGAGCAAAATTCAAAGTATGATTACGTCTCCAGTAGCTCGTTTTGGAAGGAATCTAGAACTATAAACTTTTGTTTGGCTTTCAACTTTGTAGACAAAGGCCTTTTAATGGTATCTTATTATGTGTCATTAACTCTTTGACATGACCCTTTATTTAATCGACTAAAACATATGGATTTTGAGTCACTAGATCACTGTAAGAAATATTCTTCCTTAATTATTTCATTAATGATTTATACTATATATAATTATACAAAAATATTTACCTTGCTACAAACTAGGTAACTAATCAATCCTAATTACAAGAGAAATCTTATTCTACCTAATATAGGAGATGTATAATTTTAAATGTAATTTAATTCTATTACACCCCCGCAGTCGAAGCGGGAGATCGGCGTATGCTGAGACTGTCCCGAAAGTCTTCAACTAAAACCAGCGGAAGACCTTTTATAAAGTTGTCGGAAAGCTGATAACGTGACGGAACATGTAAGACACGTACTTGTCCACGGGCAACTTTTTCGCGAACAAAGTGAATATCCTGCTCAATATGTTTAGTGTGTTGGTGGTGGTGAACCGGATTCCCTGAGAGATAAAAGCACTAATATTATCACAATAAACCAATGTCGCCTTCGAAACCGGAAAGTAGAGCTCTAAAAGAAAGTTTTGTAGCCAACAAGATTCAGACACCACATTGGCAACTCATCGTTATTCTGCTTCGGCACTGAATCTGAACAAGGTTGCTTGCCGTTTTGAGGACCAAGAGACCAAATTATCACCAGGAATTACACAATAACCAAACGTGGAGCGTCTGGTATCCGGACAACCACTACAAACGGCATCTGTATATGAAATAAGAGTGGTTGTCAAAGATGGATGTAAATGCAAGCCATGATTGAGAGTACCCTGAATATAACACACAATACGTTTGAGAGCATGCATGTGATCCTCCATCGGGTTATGTGTGAATAGACAAACCTGTTGTACAGCATAAGAGATGTCGGGTCTCGTGAATGTGAGATATTACAGGGCCCCTGCAAGGCTGCGGTAATCTGATGGATCGGCATATGGCTTGCTGGAAGAAGCACTCAACTTCGGTTTAGTGTCAACCGGAGTGACAGACGGCCTACACGATGACATGTCAGCTCGTTCAACAATCTATGTTGCACACTTCTTTTGGGATAAAAATAAACCACATACATGACGTGTCACGGCTATCCCCAAGAAGTAACTCAGTGGCCCTAGATCTTTCATTGCAAACTCAGAGCCAAACAGTGACATGATAGACTTGCGAAGAGCATCAGATGGGGTAGTTAAGATAATATCATCCACATACAAAATATGTAAGCAATATCATTACCGTGACAGTAGATGAATAGAGAATGATCAGACATGCTGTTAGAAAACCCAATATGTGAAACGTAATTTGCAAACCTCTTGTACTAGGCCCTAGGAGCTTGTTTGAGCCCATATAATGATTTTCTTCAGCAGGCACACATGATTAGGATAAGTATGGTCTCTGTACCCCATGGCTAATACATGTACATTGTTTCATCGAGGTCACCAAGCAAGAAGGCATTTTTGATATCAAGTTGATTAAGCGGCAATGCCTTCAAAACAGCCAAACTGACGATCGTCCTGATAGTTACCGATTTGACCACCGGACTGAAAGTATCACCACAATCCACATCAACATGTTGAGTCTTTCCATCACCTACAAGACAGACTTTGTGCCTCTCAAATGTACCATCATATTTTTCTTTATGACTAAAAATCTAAATAGACCGAATCACATTAATATCAGGGGGACGGGGGACCAAATCCCATGTCTTATTATTAATAAAAGTATTAAATTCATCATCCATAGCCATTTTCCAATTTGGGTCATTAAGGGCAGACACGTGATTACGAGGCAACGGTGACTTGAAAACATGGGTATGAAGACAATATTTTTTGTTTGGCTTAAAAATCTCGTGTTGACTACGAGTGACAGGTCGTTGGGCCGAAATTGGAGTTGGGCTAGGTGGGAAGGACGGATTGCCCGACAGTGGGCTGATAATGACTGGACTTCCGGGCAGTGGGCTGCTCGAGCTGGACGGTGGGTCGAGACCGAGCAGACTGCCAGCCACTTGGCCTCGCGGCAGTGGGCCGCCGGTGAGAAACTCAGTCGGGCCAGCAGTCGATGGGCTCGGTGATTGGGCCGGAACACCGAGAAACATTGGACCTATTTGGGAGGCTAATTTATGGATCAAATACGAGGGTATGCTATCGTCAAGAAATTCATAGGTAGGAGGCCCGGAACAATGTAATTTTGCAAAAGGGAAATTTGTTTGATCAAATATTGACGACTTACGATGATTTTATTAGAGGATAAGTCAAAACATTTGTAACCACGATGATTTGATGGATATCCCAAAAAAATACATGGAGTTGATCGGGGTTGAAGTTTATTAATGGTAGTAGAAGGAAAGAGAAGATATCATAAACACCCCAAAACCCATAAATGAGAATATGAAAGGTCCCTTATGTATAAAAATTTGAGTGGGGATTGGTAGGCTACTTGTTTGTTCGGAAGTATGTTTAACAGATATGTTGTCATTTGTAACACATGATGCCAGAAAGATGGTGGTATAGAGGCATGGGCAAGTAAGGTTCTAACAAAATTGTTAATGGTTCGAATTTTTCTTTCTACTTTTCCATTTTGAGATGATGTATGTGGACACGAGAGACGAAATGACAAACCATTAGTTTTGCAAAAATCCCAAAAAGGCCCATTATCAAATTCTCTACCATTATCACACTGAATATTTTAAATGTCAAATTGAGTGTGGATGTATGCTCTAAAGGATAGAAATGTAGAAAAACTTGTAACTTTTTAGATAATGAAAACTTCCACAAAAAATTAGAGTAATCATACAACAACAGAAGATAATATCGATGACCCGAAGAGCTCAAAACAGGAGATGTCCAAATATCACTATGAATAATATTAAAGGGCATAACAGTACGAGAATTCGAAGCAACAAAAGGAAACTTAACATGTTTTCCATGAGAACAAGAGCGACAAATATGAGAACTACGAGGTCTAGTACACTCAATAAATTTATTTTGTTTAAGGGAAGCAACAACAGGTGCTCCCGAATGACCCAAACATTCATGCCATAAATAAGGAGCTAAAGCTGTAAAAGTGGATGGTAATTTGACTTGATGTATGGCTATGGTGATTGGATAAAGCTCGTCCCGACTATCACATCTCATTAGACGCATCCCCGTCTGAAAATCATTCACGAAAAACCCAAAAGGATCAAATTCAACAGAAACTCAATTATTAGTGATAAATTTTCTAACTGAAATCAAGTTTTTAATTAATTTAGGTGCGTGAAGGACATTTTTCAAAATTAACGGTGGGTCTAGGGGAGATAAGTGTGTAGTCCCATAACCACGAATTGAAATTGAATGACCATTTCCGACAATTATACCACGATTATTGCTCAAATAAAAATAGGACAAGAGATTACATTGTGAGGACGTCATATGAGACGTTGCACCGGTGTCCAAGTACCAATTTGCGTCGGGCGGAGTAAGCCCAAGAGTGTGCATCGCGGCCTCAATATCTGTTAGGGTTGCTACTGCCGAGTGGGCCTGCTGCCACTGGCTCAGCAGTGGTCCAAGAATTCCTGGGTTGATGCCTGCTGGGCTTGCTGGGTTATAGGATTTGACCTGGGCCTGGCCCAGTTACTGCCGACCGGATAGGGGCATGGCGGCAGGCCCCAAGGCCATTGTCAGGCCCATGGTGCCGGCCCACTACCCAAGGGTGCCCTCGGCTGCCACTAGGCTGGCAGTTGTTGTTGGCTGCCGTTGTCGCCACTTCCTCCGCGGCGGTTGTTGCCGACTTTACCACCACCACAGCCGCGGTTTTTGCTCTCATTACCGTCGTTTCGGCGCTTCTGGCCATGATTTGGCGGCAAATTTTCAAATTCTGATAAACTCTTATCGGACGGAGCGGCAACCAAGACGGAATTTGACACGGTGGATGTCTTATAGGGAAAATCCGCTTCTTCGAGAATGAGCATAGAGTGGGTTTGGTAAAACGGTTGAAAAAGATTGCTTTTGTGGATGAACGTACCCACTCCACTATACGTGTCGGTGAGGCCGACCACTAGTTGTAAAACAAGTCGATTGTTAGTGACCGGGGCGCCGACGTTTTTGAGTTGGTCCGACAACACCTTGAGTCGTTGACAATATGCATAAGCATTGGGAAAGTCCGCCATGTTGGTGGTGGAGAATTCCTGTGCAAGAGTAACAACCCGAGAATTTTTGTTATCTTGGAATATGTCGTGTGAGCGATCCCAAGCCTCCATCGCCGTGGAGTCATGCTCAATAATTGTATGCAACAAATCGCTAGAAATAGTGGCATAAATTCAGTGAAGAACTGTCGCATCAAGGGTTAACCATAATTCTCTTTCGTCGTCGGTTTTCGGCACCTTCTCCTTGCCTTTTTTTGGCGGAATTATGTGATGAATGACCCGGTGGGAGTGACAGTGAATCTTGAAGAGCTCCGCCCACATTGCAAAATGGACGTTTTCCATCTCAAGAGTGATGGAAACCTGGGATTTGATGTTGGAAATTGTGAGGGCTAGATGAAAAAAAGATTTTGAATCAGACATGGCTGATAGGGAGAAGGGTGGTTGGCGCCAAAAAAAAAAAAAAAGAAGGGGGGGGGGGAGTCGGACACAAGGAAGCATGGTTAGGGTTTCAGGAACTTTCCGTAGACTACTGATATCATGTAAGAAATATTCTTTCTTGATTGTTTCATTAATGATTTAAACTATATATAATTGTACAAAAATATTTACCTTGGTACAAACTAGGTAACTAATCAATTTTAATTACAAGAGAAATCTAATTCTACCTAATATAAAAAATATATAATTTTAAATGCAATCTAATTCTATTAATCACAACTTTTTTTCGATCCTTTTTTGCCGACCCTAACCGACTCTCTTGCTTATTACGAGTAGTACTTTTTAGTTGGCGCTAAGTTTATCAATTAAAGTATGTTTGATTTTGTTTTTATAACTTTATAATTTATCAATTATAATTAATATATGGATTAATTTTATTCAAGTGAGGCTAACCACACATTTAACTCAATGGGAATGGGAGGTAGATGACACAACTTGTCAAATTACAATAACTAATTATCAGAGTAACAAATTAAAACGAAGCCGTAATCGACTTTCTCTTCTATTTTGTAGTGAAAAATAAATAAATTCAACAAGATTGGATCAACAGAGTAGGTGGGAAATGAAAGCAAAGGAAGAACTGATTTGGAACTCAACTTTAACGCATACATATTTCTTCACATTAAATGTCGTGATTTCGTACGGAGATATATAGAAACTTGAATTGTTTAGATGTGGAATCATGAATAAATACGATACTCAACTTGTTCATTGGACATTCTTTGCTTTTTTATTTTATTTTATGTTCTTACATTTCAAAATTAAAAATTCTTCAATTTTACACTCTTATACTACCGCTAACAACATAAAATTCTGACATTCTTGTACTACCTCTAATGACATGGTTGAATAAAAAAAAAAAAAGGCAAATCAGATTGCGTAACTACCTATCTTCTCCCTCTGCGGGTATGGATATTGACCTAAGAGATACTAGATCGGGTGCGAGAGGAGGGATGGTGCTATTGATTCTAGATCAATATCAATAAAAAGTAGGTTCTAGGGCAAGTGAATTTGAAAGCAGTCACTTTTAAAAAGAGTTAGAAAGGACAATTCAGTTGTTTTCTTGAAGCCGATGAATGAGAGTGCCTTTACATATAGTTTCAGGCCGGTTCCTATTTAAGTTGGAATTTCCTATGAAAAAGGTAAAATTTACAAGTTGCCATAACCAGGCCTAAGCTGAATTATACCACTCCAACTAATCGGGGTATCTATTATCCCTCTGTACAATCAGAAAGTAAATTTATTTACCCCGAGAGTTGATATGGACAAAATATAAAAATAATTAAAAAAAGGAGGTGCATTTTGATTTATAATTATTTATTTATTTATTTATATTTTTTTTAATTGTAAAATTCAGATTCTTATAACCCCACCCCACACCCCCACCCCTCCCTTTCTTCTTCATTCTTTTCCCATGCCGGAGCTCCGACGAGCTCGTCTCGGCGACGGCGCCCAATTTTATTCAAACCAACAGACCAATATGTTTTTTTTTTTCTTTTTGTCCATTGCTTCTTTAAAATATCTCTTTTAGATTTCTCTTTTCTCCTTTTTAGTTTCAGCTTTTTTTCTATGCATTTTGTTCTTGAATTTTACAACTCCTTTTAAGTTTCAATTTTATGGAATAATTTACAAATCATCATCGATGGACATGTTGAAGTGAGAGAAAACAATAAAAGAGATTGAAGGTTGACCGTAAAAATGAAAGCTAGGCCCCCCAAAGATCTGTTAACACTATCTCTGTATAATAAAAAATGCAGCTTTTTGTGTTTATTTTACTAGATTCTCGGCATTAATTAAGAATAGAACTGTTCAAAGGTCGGGTCAGGGCCGGGACTGATAACTTTTTTTTCCTGCTTGCCCGACCCTGACCCTATATTTTTTTAAAAATTCGGACCCTGGCCCTGACCCTTCGGGGACCCTACGGGTCACGGGTCGGCCCTGACCCATCGATTTTTTTTGGCGGGCCAGGATCGGGTGGGATCGATGATTTTTTTTTTTAAAAAAAAATTTGAATTTCCAAAACTGAAATTGACATTCACCCCTACATTACCACGAATTTTCGACGTTGAAATGTATTGTTTATCGTGAGATCTTGATTAAAGAAAAAGAAAATTAGAAATCGATTTGGGGAAAAACACAAATTGATTGGAAAAACGGACGTTTTTCTAAAAATTGACTGCGTACGGCGGTTTGACCGGCCCTGTCTCAAAAAAAATTCGGGTAAAACGGACATCCGAGCGCAGAGTTATGACCATTTAAAGTTTCACCAATTTACAACTAATTTCTCTCCCTACATATGCTTCCATGATATTAACAAAACGACTAATAATATAAATATATAATTAATAATCAGCTACCGTTTTTATCTTATTTTATGTCGAGCTCAATGTAGATTAGAGCAATACATATATATAAAAAAATAAAAATACTTAGCATGGAACGAGTTTGATTTAATAATTAAATATAAAAAGAGTTGAGCAATTGGTTAAATGTGTATCTCGGGTTCTATTAACTAAGGGAATAGAAAAATTGATGACGATGTCATATATCGTACTGGGGTAGGGTGGATGAAATAGAGGCTCGCATTTGGAGTCTTGTGCGATAAAAAGGTACCACAAAAACTTAAAGGTAAGTCATATAGGGTGGTGGTTTGACCAACTATGTTGTATGTGGCGGAGTGTTGGCCGGTCTTCGCACACCCAAAAGATGAAAGTTGCGGAGATGAGGATGCTAAGATGGATGTGTGTGCATACAAGGAGGGATAGAATTAGAAATAATTATATCCGGGACAGAGTGGGAGTGGCCTCGGTGGAGGATAAGATGCGGGAAGCTAGATTAAGATGGTTCGAGCACGTGCAAAGGAAAAACACAAGTGCCCCAGTGCGGAGGTGTGAGAGGTTGAATATGGACGGATTCAGGAGGGATAGAGGTAGACCGAATAAGTATTGCGGAGATGTGATTATACGGGATATGACGCATGTGCAACTCACCGAGTACATGACCTTAGATATGGGTTATGGAGGGCACGAATTATGGTAGTAAGTAGTCCACCGTAGTCCTATCTACGCTTACAAACTGATAGTTGTAATGTTATTATTGTAGACCCGCTTAGCCTATCATACTAGTAGGCGCAATGTTGCCTTATAGTCCACTGTCGTTTGAATTATGATGCTATGTGTTCTCTATTGTACTTTGTTTGTCTTATTTACATGCATTAGTTACTGCTTCTTTTTCAGAATGCACTATCATGTCTTATTCACTTTGTTGGTCTTACTTTGCTTGTGCTTTGTATTGAGCCAAGGGTCTCTCAGAAACAACCGCTTTACCTGCCAAAGTAGAGTTAAGATCTGCGTACACTCTATCCTCCCCAGACCCACGTTGTGGGATTTCACTGAGTATGTTGTTGTTGTAAAAAAAGTTGTGCAGAGAGCAATTAAAAATGAAGCTCATATATTAATTTCCCGATTATAGTAGTTTTGAACAGTTCTTCATTCCTAGATGAGCAAACATTAATTTTTATTATGAACTACTCCCTCGGTTCACTTTTACTTATTCATTTTAACATATTAAAAAAATAATTTTTTTCCTATTCTACCTATACCATTATTATTCATTTTAAATTATTTTTCAAGTTAATTAAACTATACCCAATTAATATTGATATCATGATAAATAAAACACTTGATTTATTATTTTTTAAGATGTGTGCAAAATTTATAGTGGACAAGTAAAAGTAAATGGAGGGATTACTTCCTCCATTCCATTTGGCTGTCGTTTTAATCTTTTTTACGTTCATTAAAAGAATACAAGTTACTTCATCCGTCCCATAATAAATATCACTTTAGCTAAAAATACATATATGAAGAAATTAATAATACAATATAAAATTTACTCTACCCTTATTTAATAAAAATAAATTATTTTTCTCTTTTGATTATAAGTTTATAACATGCATAAATAGTAATCATTTATATTTTGAATAGAGAACTTACAAGTAAATGTTTAATAACTAATTTGAGTGAACTCTCAAGTCTCAGAATAAAATTCGCAATGATATTTGACCAGCGTAAATAACTTCTATATTATGTCAAATATTCTTTATGCAATGAGTGCATCTAATTTAAATCTTTAAAGAATATTAATTGGCTACCAAAGGCTCGAAATTAGCGATCCTAATTCAAACACGTCATCACAGGAGATTTCTACGTGGCAGCCACTTGCAACGGGCCATCCCACCCGTTTCAAAACACACATAGACCTGGTAGACTCAAGAGTTACTCCACTTGGCGTGTCCAATTCTCCCAAATAAACGCAGTCTCTTTTAACGGATTCCAACGTCGTTTATCTTTCCGTAATCACTTCGTCATCAGACGTCCTGGAGATGATGAGACCGGTCCTTCAGCACTCCACCACCAGGTAAATCGCGGGATGTGCACACATGGTCAGTGTCTGCTTGCGTCCAACGAATCAATGCTACAAGGTTGACCCCCCCATAGGCCCCATCCACAAGGCTTGACGGAGACCGAACCCACACTGCAACATGCCCGCGCGGCTTTTAGCGCCCAGGCTTTACCACATGTATGTGCCCCGGAGGATGATATCTGGAGGGGAGAATCGAACTTGCGACCCTAAGGCCGCAAAGTTGACTCCCTGCCAGCAAGCTGACCCTCTATATTGTCTTATTTTAATTTGTCTAATAGACATGGACGTTACGATTTTGTATACTTCTACTAAGGAGTAATTACTTAAGGCACGTTAAAAAATGTTTCTCCAAAACAATGTTTCATTTTGGAAGCTGAAAATTTCAATGCAAAAAAAAAAAAACCTTGTCCGACTTGGGAAATATTTTTTTAGGTAGAATCTGTTGGATAAAGTAATTAAGTTGTGCAACTTAATATTCGTATATGCGGTAAAGTAGAACGTACTCGATGAAGTAGCTGAGAGTAGTATGTACTCAATGAAGCAACTTGATAATTGTGTTGATGAGAGATAACATGTGTTTGATGAAATAATTGAGGTGCGGAATATGTCAACTTGATACTTGTGTATTGTGATGGTCGAAGGTAGCACATACTTAATGGATTTGATATGCCTACGATTGGTCCATTATTTTGATCTGGCCGGAGTATTTTAAACCTTCGTACCTACGATTAGTCCCTTTCTTCGCCTGATCAGAGTAATGTCAAAACTCCATGTTTACAATCGACACAAATTTAATAGGATAGATATCATAGCAGTATTTATTTAGTAGTATGTATAATAGTATTTCAAAAATTTTGACAATGATTTGAACAATTCATTTAATTTGTCGAAAGCCAAATACTTGCACACGTGTATTTTATATTTATGTAATAAATTCTTCTTAGGGGGGCAAAGAGGAAAGCGTACCAAACGCCACCTAATTAGATAGTTGTGCTTTTTTTTTTTTCCTTTTTTTTTATATCCAACTTCTCAACTTATT
Organism: Anisodus tanguticus; assembly: GCA_034509755.1. NCBI lineage: Eukaryota > Viridiplantae > Streptophyta > Magnoliopsida > Solanales > Solanaceae > Anisodus > Anisodus tanguticus. The sequence continues at coordinate 9,056,290 of CM067554.1, read as the reverse complement.
TTTTTTTCTTCTTTAGTTCACCAGTTCTGTCTTCACTCTCCCCAAAAACAAACATCCCTTTTCTTTTTCCCTTCAAATCCATACACCAATCTATAGATTATATCGTTTTTCTATTTTTCTTTTAACTTACAACATACTTAGTACTAATAAAAGATTTGACTTCAAGAATTTTGCTTGAAATGAAAATTGAATTCTTGGGTTTCTCATAAGTTGGTGTTTGGCTCCTTCAATGGCGATGAGAGGAGTTGATTTTAAATGGTAACTCTTCAAATCTTTATCTTTTTTTTTTCAATTTAACATTCATCTTGCGTTACACTTTAGTTGAATATCAAATTTTAACTCTTTATTTTTTTTCTTGTAGGTATGATGGATTCTTCCTGTCAATGCTAGCTACAAGTATGTATCCTTTCAATGATCCCACATAGTGGGGTTAATTTGTTCCTTGTTTGATTGTGTTTAGATGTTGTATGGTGTAGTTGGGTTGTTTCTTTAACTGTTTGTTAATCAGAATTATTGTGGCTATCAATTGGAAGCGTTACCATCTTTGTATATACCCGTTGCATATCTGGATCGTGGTGGGTATCAAGAAATTTGTATGAAAAAGAAAGTAAAGCATTGCTTTGTTTTTCTGTTTACTTAATTTATATCTCAATTTTACCCTTTTTCTAATCCAGGTTGACTACACAACAGTGTTTGTGTTTCGGTTGTTGATGTTTGTAGATAATGGACTTGCTGCTGGAATGGGATTGTAAGGCCTCCTTTTTTTTAGCATTTTAATTTTGTAAGTGAAGCAATTATTGTGCTAGTTGTATTACCTAGCTTGATGATGATGTAACCTTTTCTGCACTTTGCATGGGATCCCCTAGTTGTTACTTGATTGGGCGTAATAACAATAACAACAACAACATACCCAGTGTAATCTCATAAGTGGAGTCTGGGATGTTAGAGTGTACGCAGACCTTACCCCTACCTTTTGAGGGGTAGAGAGGCTCTTTCCGATAGACCCTAGGGACAACAACGCATTGCCAAAACATGCTAGAAGGAATGATTGGGCGTAATACTCTTCTTAGAAATAACCTGTCGTGAATGTTCATATCTCCATTCTGTTCTCTTGCTTCCAGACTATTTAAGCAAATGGCGGGGCAATGTACAGATTGAATTAGTTAGTAGTAACTTTTCGTGATATCTTCTTTTGGTGGTTATTTGGATTTTATGGTAATTTCTTCACCTCATATGGATTGTGCTCTTAGATGACTAGACTGAAGTTTAGGTGTTATTTCATTTTAGGGACTTTGGTTGGCAGCAGAGATACGGTCGTTTTTGTGGAAGAATAGCTATTCTTTCCGTTCTTGCCTTGCTTCTCTATCCCTTTCTTTGGGCTTGGACCATCATCGGGACTTTATGGTTCACTAGTGCAAGAAACTGCGTAAGTTGTAGTAATCCTTTTGCTGCTTCTGCTGTTCTGGTTTAAAAGCCTTGAATCGGTATTATGTGGAAACTCTTACAGCTTCCAGAAGAAGGCCAAAAGTGGGGTTTCCTAATTTGGTTGCTGTTCAGCTACTGTGGACTCCTGTGCATAGCTTGCATATCGACAAGGAAGGTTAGTTTAAACTTTTCCAAGAATTCAACTACTTACCGCCTAGTTCAACTCGGACAGCTTCGTTTCCCACTTACCCTCTGTCCCCCTCTTAAAAAAAGGAAAAAAAGAGAGTCAAAGTAACGGAATCTGAAAAAGAGGAACTAAAAGAAGGATACCTACCTGTAACGAACAGAAAATAGAATCTTGGTCTCCTGATTCTTTTCTTGGTCAGTGTGATGTTTTCTTATCCATTTTGGAGGGTGGGAGCATATTCCAAATCCCGATGTTATTTTGGCGTTACCTTGTGTGTGTGTAAACGGATTTATGTAATTCAGTAAATGACAAATTGAGAATTATGCAGTGTTATTGACGTCAGCGTTGCGACGTTCCTTAGTTTTCAATTTCTTATTGCAGTGGTTAGCTAGAAGGCAAGCCCATTTATTGCGTGCTCAACAAGGAATTCCTATTTCAGAATTTGGGGTAAGCATTAGAAACCAACACATACTTGATTTAATGTATTTTGACTTTCACATATTACATGTTTGAATTAAGTTGTTCCTGTTATATATGTTTTCCTTTGCCCTTTGACTTTGTTTCCGTTTATTGTACAAAAGCATTAAATTGACTCTCTCTTTGCTATCTCTCCATGTTAAAGTAGTTAAGCTTTCAAACTTCTAGTCAGAAAGTTGCTCTTTGTAGATTTCTATTGATCAAGTAAAGTGTAACTTCATTAATAATAGGAAATTTCCGTATATAAGAAGTATATCAAAAGGTAGATATCCTACAAAAAGATATGATTTTCTGTAAAGGATACCCAATCTTTTTATATAAATAGGAATTTCATGGGTGCATCAAAGGACATTAAAAGAAGAGGCTACTCCACAAATGTACAAATAGTGCTCTTTATCTTCAAAAGCTCTCTTATTTCTCTTCCTCCACACAACTCATGTTAGTGCTAATTGAGCAATATCCCACGTATGACTTCAACTCTTATGTCTTTTACTGGTCCAGCCTAATAGTGCATTCTTCATGGTTCCCTGCATGGCCGAATGTAGTACAAACCATCTCAAACTCTCCACCACAGATATGATGCAACTGTCAGCTGGTTGCTCTTTCTAGGTTTAGATAAGAAACAATAATGTGCGCTGAAATTGATTGACATGAAAAAACATATCTTGTAAGTACAAATGAAAAAAAGATAGTATAACTGGAAATAAACCCTATAGAGATGATGGACACATAAATGCATACAGATATGTGTGTGTGTATTTTATGGTGTGTATAATACACGCTTTCACACAGATATTGTCCACTTATTCTTGGCACTGATCAACGTGATCCAAGTTCACTTGTAGCCTGTCTAATAGCTTCACTTCTGGAGTTGTGTGGGTGCCTCTTCTGAGTTGAGACGGGGTGTTGGAGTTTCCTAAGTATCTACTCGTCACCCCCTAAAAAGAGGATGGGAAAAAAGAAGAGAAAAATGTAATGGTATGCATTTTTAATGTCACGCAGATTATTAGTGAATCGGAATCAATTTCTTTAGGCTTTATGGTTGTTGACTTGTATTTTTTAAAGCATGGAGAGAGGTTGTGTGGATATGTGTGTTGGGAGTTGCTTTGATGTTGCCAGTGGTGCAACTAAGGTTTTAAAGCTTCTTACTGTGCGCTAAGGGGAGGCTCAGTTGCTCTGGTAATGCATTTGTAAGTAGTTTTAATCAGTAAGGTGACGTGTAAAGATGCAGTGATTGCCTCTTTTGGGAGAAAATTTACTGCATCACTTGTACTGCGAATAATCAATGTACTAACACCAGAACTCATAGACTTCACACATAAATAACTTAAGCATTAAACTAGAGAACTGTCAAGTTTTTAATTTATAAAATGCTTCTAGAACTCCACAATAGGTGCATCTTGCTTACATATTTATCAGATAGTCATCGCTTTTTATCTTTCATTTTTGGCAGTATTTTGAGGTCTTGTTGATCTTGTTGGACAAGATGATCTTGATGGAGAAATTTTTCTTGATTAATATGTCATGTAAAGTTCAACTAATAGTCTGGTTTAAGGTTTGAATGGCCACTTCATTCAAGTATCTAGGGCTCTTGAATCATTTATGATGTGAGCTTATAAGGAACACGCTAGCTTCTTCTTCATTTTTGCACCCAAAATTGTGGCCTAGTTGTCAATGAAGTGGGTTGAGAACCATGAGATCTCATGTTCAAATCATGGCGGAGGCAAAAATACTAGGTGATTTCTTCCCATATGCCCGAGCCTTAGTGGACAGAGTCACCCGGTACCTGTGCTGGTGAAAGATATCAGGTATCCCGTAAAATTAGTCGAGGTGTGTGCAAGCTGACCTCGATACAACAATTACAAAAAAAAATCAATTTGTGAGTATAGTTATAGTGTGTTAAATGTAAGACTTTCAGAGTTTCAGTACCATAAATATTGCTATACATTTCAAGCAATGAACCAATTAACTTTGCTTCAATTCCAAGCTAGTAGGAGTCCTCTATATGTATCCACTATGTCAAACAATCTATGTTTGTTTTATTGTCTTTTAGGAAGTAAGAGTTGTGTAAACAGTTTCTCTTTGGATGATCTCCGTTGAAAATTTGGTTCGACTAATCTGCTCTGTGACACCAGAAATGAATGTCAAGCAATTATATATGAATAATCACAATGGTTAATGTGTTGTTCTTTCTCGGGAGTCGGGACACTAGTGTGAAAGTACTCTACTTCTTGTTTTTAGACTCCTGCTTCATGTTATGGTGTAATTTGGTTTTCATGGTAGGCTATTTTGGTTTTACTCCACAAGCTTACAATTTTCCTTATTACAGGTGTTAGTTGACATGATCAGAGTGCCAGATTGGGCATTTGAAGCTGCAGGCCAGGAGATGAGAGGGATGGGCCAAGATGCTACTTCATACCATCCAGGACTTTATTTGAGCCATGCTCAGGTAATGACTAAAAACTTATTGTCAACAGCTCATCCTCAATATGAATCCCTTGCTACACCTGGTGAATTGAAAGATTCTCACTCGTCTTAACTGGTGAATTTTCTTTTTGGCACATAGAGAGAAGCAGTGGAGGCACTCATTCAAGAACTTCCAATGTTCAGGATGAAGGCTGTCCCAACTGACTGCAGTGAGTGCCCTATCTGTTTGGAAGAGTTCCATGTGGGAAATGAGGTATCTTTTTCTTTTTTGTAAACTTCACTTCTCCTTATTACTCCACCTTTCTTGTGCGATGCTATTGGATGTTGACATTTTTATGCCATTCCCAATTTTACTTGAATAATACAAATCTACACTATTACGCACAGCTTCTACCAAAATACATTGCGAACATCAAGCAAACGATTCAATACTTCTCTTATGACCAGTACTCTATATGCAAGTCAGATTAATTTCCAATATCCTTGTAGGGTAGTACTAGTGGAGTACTGGAGCAATAATAGTCTAAAAGTGCATGCTCAACTAGTAATAATATTTATTGTCATGTAATGGTCCCCATTCTCATCCAATTTGAGAGAAACTAAGAGCTTAAATTCTGAGAAAAACTTGGTCTGGTGTCATTTTTAGGTGGCTGTTGTTGTTTATAGTCTTCAGATTTCTGCAGCTTAGCAAAGAAGATACTTGTATATCTTGGCATCACTTGAAGACACTTAACTTGTTAAAAGATAGTTGGGGAGATTAAATGCATGCTAATTCCAGTTAAGCGGGATTATGACATTGTGTCCATTTCCCCCCCTCTTTTTCTTGTGTTGTTGGAGGAGGTTGGTTTTCTAGAAGCCAATGCCACGACTGCCACACTAGTTATGTTGGTTCTGTCCTTGTTCAGGCTCTGCAGCCACTTTTCTTATTACAAAACCTTTTTGTGCAGGTTCGTGGTCTCCCTTGTGCTCATAACTTCCATGTTGCATGCATTGATGAATGGCTTCGCCTAAATGTGAAATGCCCTAGATGCCGTTGTTCTGTTTTTCCAAATCTTGATCTCAGTGCTTTGTCAAATATCCGTGCTGATCCAGAAAGGCTATCAACTAACGTTGTGACAGCAGCCCTGTATGTGAGATCCCAACCTTCTAGCCAGAGCTATCTGCTGAGATTGCAAGGTTTTCTCCGTTCTGTGCGCACAGAGGATGCTGGCCCGAGCAGCGAGGTAAATGCAGCTGCACAAACAAGATTTGAGGACAGTGTCCTAATATCACCACCTGACAGTCATGGAAATGTAGAGTGCGTGGAAGTACTGGTGGAGCATTCTCCAAGACAGCTGTAACTATTTGTTCTGGGGGCAGGTTCGAATGTTCTAACTTTGCAGGCACTGATAATTTTTGCCAACCTAAGCCAATGCTGAGTGTTGTAGTGGCTTCTAATTGTAATTAGATTGCTAAAACTAGCGTGACTGATGGAAGAAAACGGCTACAGCGATATCTGTTTTTGGCCTGTTTGTTTTGATGTAAATTTGGCATTGACCTCTTTAAGGCTTCTCTTAGATGGTTAATGTTTTGTAGTCCTTAATTCGCCTAAAAGATCTTGCATAGGATTTTCTTTTTCTGGGCAATGCAATGGAATCAGCCTCGAAGCCCAGTACCTCAAGTGATACTGTTATTCACTGTGTTAGGGAAATCAGGTGTGATCAGATTGTTTGGCCAACCCGAAGTCGAGCCTTCTTCCCAACTCAAACTAGAGTAAAAGTGCATGTCTATTTATACCCACAAATTCTTTTCCTTCTTCCTATATGGGAGATGAGTCGTTTCAATTTCCATTCCCCAGCCTAACCCAAAAAATCATAGGATCAAACCCATTCACACCAAAAACCCAACAGATACCTCTTACCTTACTATCTCACGTGTTTCAAGAAAACATTAGTATGATTAAGAGTCTTTGGGGTCACAGTCATTAAATATTGTAGGGACGTTTTAGCACAGGATCTAATGTCATGATGTAAAGCATGACATTAGATTTTGGTATCATTAGGATAAAAATATCAAAAGACTACCACCCGCACAACGCAAGAAGCAGAGTAGACATGATCTACTAATTAATTATTTGAGGAGTCAAATAGCTTCAAATATATATATATATATATATATATATATATATAGAGCTAAAGTGGAATATGACACAGCAATGATCTTTCTTAAGGCAGCATGGCACATCTTTTGGTCGTTGGCCTTCTACGTTCAAAGTTAATAAAGGCACTACTTTTGATTAAGTGCATTCTCTTTTTGTTATTGAATTAGAAAGAAAGTTGCTGCTGCTTGTCGAGCTAGAGGAAGGTGCATTAGAAAAGAATGTCATACTTTTATCATTGCAATGATGCAATTATTGTCATGACTTCTAACGGGGTTTTCGACCATTTTGATTTCCAGAGGAACACCGGCAAAGTTAGATTTATTAAGTGACTTAATTTTATAACCTTATTACAAGAATCGTAAGTTGCATGATCATTTGAAAAATTAATCTGACAATATTCTAGAATTTGTTGAATTTTGTATTCATCTAGTGACATGAGCTACAACTTGAAACATAAAGGGCACAAGCTAAATTGATAAATTATTAGTGGTCACACATTAGCGAGTGGTATATTAACTTGTTTTTTATAATGTTGGTCAATTCTCACCTCTTGAATTAGTTTTTAAAATTAAGTATTGTACTAGTTTGTTGTTATTCGCGTATTTTAGATTGATTAGCACTCGGGTCTTGTGTCTCTTTCGCTACAAATAGATTCCTGGGCACTGGGGGTAGGGGTGGTAGTTGTGATGGCAGAGTGGTGGGGTGAATGTGGGGTTGGGTGGTGGGTGGGGATGGGGTTGGAGCTGGTGGTTGTGATGACAGAGGTGGTTAGTGGTGGGGTGAGGTGAGAGGTGGAGAAGGGGTTGGGGTGGGGTTGGAGGGGTGGGGTTGTGGTGGAGCTGGTGATTGTGGATAAAGTGGTGGAAAAAATTATCCATACAAAAGTATCTCTTAATGATATTAAGATTTTGTTCAAGATTTTAATGACTAAAACCTATTCAGACAAAAAAAATGCTTAGATCTTAATGTTAACTGTAGTATTTGAATCGTAAAATACTAGTTTAGGAAACTTACGAGTTTCTCCATAACGGAAGCGGATCTGTAGCAACCACAACTCGTGTCACCGGTTGTTGAGAATTCTCACAAAGCGGATGAATCCTCATGTTTTCACCGCTTAAACATCCCTCTAACTGATGCAAGGAATTAACCTTAACCTTAGCCGTTTCTTGTTGTGGACGATTATCTTTTTTCCTACACCCATAATAGTGTATTTATAGGCTAGTCATAAGGTTTAGGACGAGGACTAACTAATGGGTTAACATGCAACTTAGCACCCCCCCATCCAATCCAATAGCAATTTTTCAACATAAACAAATGTACTTAATGACCTAAGATTTGAACCATTAAAATTGAGACTTGCGTTAAATGAAAACAAATGAGGGCTTAAAAGCAAGTAGAGGATAATGAACACAACTTTTTGCTTTTTGCCTTTTGACCCCTCAAAAAAAGATTAGAGGTTTGGAGTTGATAAATATAAAGTAAAGCCTCCCACTTTATTAGGGACTTTAGCTTAATGAGGCAAATATAGGTACTCACCACCACTATTGTCGATCTCTTTTGCTGTAGTCAAAAAGTGGAAACCTTCTTTCTTAACCAGGTTGTTTTCTTAGTGTTATAAGGATTCTTAAAGCGCAAGTCTATTTTTCGTATTTTCTTAATTAAATTTCAGATTCTAAAACTAAAATTCCATATGGATAAACTTCGATTAAGTTGTTGCCAAACCATATCAGGAAAAGTTGGTGAAAAAACCATACTAGTAATAAGAGGTGCAAACAAACGTCGTCGTGATTTAACCTGCAAATGCGATTTACGGACACTTAGTCAGAAAGATTCATGCAGACATAATGTGGAGCTGAAAATCCTTACGGAGACGGACCATAGTTGGCTTTATTACCCACTTACCATTGCTACCCAGCTCAGCAAGTTTAGTTTTTACCAATATCCTACTATTAGGTAGACGAACACATCTCACTATAACAACATAGCCAATATAATCCCATAAATGCGGAGTGTATGCAGAACTTAATTAGAGTCTTAGATAAATTATTTTCAATAGATCATCGACTCAAAAAAAAAGAAGCATAAATACAACAATAATGAAAACATAAACACTAAAATCAACAAGATAACAAAAAAATCGAAGTAGAAAAGACAAGGAATAATAATAGAAAACTAAGAATGAGAAGTAAGAAAATAATAAAAATATCAAAATAAAACTAATACTACTTGTAAGAAAAAAATAAAAACAAAATTATCTGCTATTAGACTTTTACTCTAATCTTCGATCTCCCTATCTTCCTATTAAGGATCATGCACTCGGTAAGCAACATGCTCACGGTAACAATGAAATATGAATAAAATCACTAAAGGATGTGATAATGAGTGTACTCCTCCGTTAACCAGAGATCCAAGGCTGACTATTGAGTAAAGCCACCAAAGCCCATGCTTTAGGCTCCCAATTTATATATATATATATATGAAAATCATATTTTTGTTCCCTCTAAAATTTCTCCTTCTTGACATTTTTATTACATAGGTACAAATTATTTTGTTATAATTTAGATATGTCAACTAGAAAATATGAATTTAGTTATTTATAAATCAAAAAGAAAAAGAAAAAATTGAATCTTTAATACAATATTAAAAATGAGCTCTTGATAATTTTTTGACAAATAATAAAAGACTAAGAGTGTGTTTGGTAATGGAGGAAAATATTTTTCAAAAAATATTTTTAAAATTTTCAGAAAAATGACTTTTCAAGTGAAAGTAAGAAAATAAATTCCGTAAGTAACATTTTACATTAATCATTTTCTCTCTGTCCTAAGGATGAAAGTTCTTTTTTTTTAAGAAAAAATTAAGGTCTCATAATGAAATTTGGCTTTAAGCCATCAAGAGGATTGAGCCGCCTCTGGAGCTCATATATGAAAAAAAGAGAGCACTTTCTCCCAATGAACAAATTCGCTTCAATATAAATATCCAATACGAGTAAGAAATTTCACTTTCTATTTTTAACAATAGAAAGAAAAAAAAAAACAATAGAAAGAAAGCTAAAAAGCACTTCCATTAGTTTCCTACTTTTCTCTCTCTCTCTCTCTATAAATAATAAAGGGCAAAGTTTTCCCGGTAAACTCAAAAATGGAGAAATCGAATTCCAACTCCAATCACAGCAATCACCACCGGAATTTTCACAAACAGAATAGCCATATATCAATGTCGGACACTGACTCACAGGTGAGTCAAATGGACTCATTCCACTCACCTCTCCGATCCGACTCACCGTTGCGTTCCGATGATCCTTTCCCTGATAATCACCGCACAACCAAGTCTCTCTCTTCAAAAGCCACGGTTTCCGTCGAAAAATACTACTCCCCGCTTCGATCTCCCCATAAACCTTCCTGGGAGAATTTAAGCTTACCTCCCACACCTACTCCGCCGTCGGAATCCGGAAACAAGGACTGGAATTCGCCGAGGATGTATTATAGTAGGGCGGTTAGGGATGATGTAACTACCGGAGTGACGAAGGTGGGACCAGTTGGTGGTGGTGACGTGGAAGGTGGAGAGGTGGGAGTGGAGAGGCCTTCGATGACAGGGCGCTCGACGCTGATCAAGGCGGCGCTAGGGTTTAGGGTTTGTGAGTTTGTTGTGTGCTTGATTTCCTTCTCGGTTTTGGCAGCTGATAAAACTGAAGGTTGGAGTGGTGACTCTTTTGATCGATACACCGAGTACAGGTCTCAATATTCTTTTCCTTATCTGCATAGTAATTCTAGTTGGAAGCTGCTTGGTAGTCTAATTTTTGGTTTGGCAATCTGGCATACGAAAATTTGCGGTGTGTTTGGTATGATGGAAAACGTTTTCTCTTGTTTTTGGTACGCAAGTTGGAAAATGTCATTTTTAAGAGCATTTGCATATATTCAAAGCAAAACACTGAGATTTTTAAATGCGGAGTGCAACTTCTGGCAGTGGGGTAGGGTGGGTGGGTGGGTTGGGTTGGGGATGCGTTCGTGTATTTTTATTGATTCAGAAAATATTCTCTCAAATTTTTAAGGAAAACATTTTCCTCTATTTTCTCCTATTTTGAGAAAAACATTTTCCAAGATATTTAGTGTAACCAAACAAGTGAAAATAGCAAAACATTTTCTGTCGTACCAAGCACACACTTGATCTCCAGTGTGTTTGTCTGAAGTGAACTCAAGGCTTTAATTTATAATTTAGGAAAATCAGTTCTAGTTTCTAAAATTATAGTACTAATTTACTGATTTTGGTGTTATTCACTCAATGAATGTCAATGGTCATTTATGAGTTACAACTTTAATTCATGGACCTTCAGGCTTGAGCTGCTTTTTTATTGTACCAAATGTGCTAGTTTATAGGGGAGAGTCTGTGCCAGCATAGTATGCATTTGTCGTTTTATCTTTTTCCAAGTTATCAGTGGATGAAGCAATAGACAATAGCTTTGTATTAGTATGCATTTCATTAGTTCTGAAACATTAGAAAGTGATGTGTTCCTAAAACCCTTCTGCTGCTTGTTGTCACCTAAACCTACATTACTGGCCTTGCATATGATTTTGATATAGTGAGGCAGATCAGACTTACTTCCATCAAATTAAATCCCTGGATGTCTGATTTATTATATTTTTTCTATTTTTTAAAAGAGAGCCACTGTGCTTGGATTCTGCTTCATCAATGTGAGTATCCAATATTAGTTAGAGTCTAATTGCGTCATGCATCACTCCACGGTGAACCACTGTACTCTGCACTAGTTATTTGGAAATGTTTTGTGTTGTCCTGTAACAAGCTTGATTTTTCCAATAATAGATAGTTTAGAGCAACTTATTCAGTCATAATTATAAGTACTGCTGGGGCTGATGTATTTAAGTGTTGACACAATTTATTTGTTTCTCTTTCTGCTGAGAGAATTATACTATAAAATTTGTGGATGATGCAAGGGATTTGCTGTTCTTTCTTTCTTCAGTTGGCTTTGCCTGTTTCTCATTTAGTAATATTTTCCTAGAACTACTTCACCTGGCTTTTGTTGATGTTAGACCTTTCATATCTTGTCACAGGTATTGTGTTGCTGTTAATATTATTGGATTTGTATATTCTGGATTTCAAGCGTTTGATCTAATTTACAATTTGGCAAGTCGGAAACACTTTCTCTCTCACCTCATGAGATTTCATTTTGATTTCTCAATGGACCAGGCAAGTAATTCCTTTTTGAACTTGTTTACTTGGGTAATACAGATTGTACAGTTATATTATTGGTTTTAATACTTGGGTTGGATGCTACTTTTTCATAGTGGCTGTTACTGTGCTGCTAGACAGAAGGGTGTAAGTCATGATGATTCACTCTACTAAAGGTCAAATAAAGTGCTTGTTTGGAGAAGCATGGCATTCCTTGACCCTTTCAAATAGTCCAGCTTTTAGGAGCATCTCTAGTACATTTTAGATCAGAGTCTGCCAAAGTTCTTGTCTATGGTTTGTGCTGAAGAAAAACTTCTGATCTAAGGAGCTAGCAGATAAGATTCAGCTCTTCTGAAGAAAATCTTTTCAATGCCTCATTTACAATTTACACTACCTTGTTCAGCACTTAAAGACCAAGACCATGTGTGGCTGCACTATATGAGATAGGATGGTAGAGGAACCCACCCTTTATAAGGGATCAGCGCTACAACTATACTTCCTTAGTTGTTTGGGGGGGGGGGGGGGGTGCTGATGACCTATGCTTAACTTGTCCTAACTTTTCACTGTCAATTTAGTCTATCATGGGATCTCTGCTGTATGCTAAAGTATGAAACTATCTTGATATGAATTGGTGCTATATATTAAAGAATAAGCTTTACAGCACAAATGATTTTGTTTAGATCACATCTTAATGATTAAGGCTTTCATTTTGAAGTTTGATTTCACACTGATGTAGACGAATATAGGTCTGCCTTCAATCTCAGGACTTTTTTGACAATTTTATCTTTTTAGTCGAATTTGTATTAACCAAAAAACTATTAAGAACTTATAAATCAATCATTTTCTTATCAACTACTTAAAAATCTATGACTTGTCATGCTTAGGGGCACAAGTTTCAGTATTTAAAGTTTGATATGTAGCTTTAGCAAATGATATTACTTAATAGAGTGACTAGAGGCATCAGATATGATAATTTTCTCAATTTGCTTCATTGAAATTAATGACCCTCTTAATTTGTTAATATTAACCTGCATCATTTTCTGTTCTTTGTTTTCAATCCAACACAGCATAGCATGTGTATATGTTCCTTAGGATTTATTTGAAATGTCTGAATGTTCCCGAACATGTTATCGGAAAGACTTCAAACATGGTACCAAATCTTTCTTTGTTTATTTTGTTGCGTTTCAATTTTTCATATATGTATCATAAACCATGTGAAAGGTATTTCCTAGCATACGTGCTAGCTAACAAAATTATATTTATATTCCTGTTTCCACAGGGAGAAACCTTATTAGGAGATGTTGGGTTGCAGCATGTTTTGGTTTTTGGGACACGAATGTTGTTTTTCAACAATGTTAGAATTAATGGAAAAAACTAGCCAAGTCGGCAAGCTGTCGTCTTCATGTAGGAAGGAGAATGGATATATATATATATATATATATATATATATGTTGATCCTCCTAGAAAAGTAGAATACGCACTTAGCCTTTAGAACTTTTTACTCAGTTCATAGTGGTAATTTGAAAACTGCTTTTAACCATGTTCACAACTCTGATTTGCACTGTTCTGTTGTTTTCATGTATGATTTGCTCTTAAAATTTTTGCTTTTGCATGTACCTGCGCAGATATTGGCTTATCTGATTATGTCAGCATCTTCTTCAGCTGCAACGAGGGCATATGACTGGATATCAAATTGGGGAAAAGATGAGTTTACAGAGATGGCATCTGCATCTATTGGGGTGTCCTTCCTGGCTTTTATAACCTTTGCCTTTAGCTCTCTCATTTCTGGTTACAACCTCTGCAACCGAAATGCCTCATGACCTGGCATTGAGTTTGTATCCATTTATTCGTCGAGTATATTTGAGAATCGCCACATAAAATCTTATTTCTAGCTTGAGAAGCTGTACAGAAGTAGAAAATAGATTCAACTATAAACATAACTTTTCCTTCCTACTACGAATAAATAAACATGTGCAAATGTAGTTAGCTGTGCTCTCTTGGAGTATGTATAAAATGTAAGGGAACCCAAGAAATGAACCAGAGGAAACCCAATAGCGATTAGCTAGAAGGTCGCATTCTCAATGCCCTTTTTTTGACCTTCTAGCGATTAGCTAGAGGGTCATTTTTTTGTATTCACTATTCGGAGTTGTGAAAGGAACAGACAGATATATATTTGCTAGTCGTGTTTCCATTAGATAATTTTCGTAGAACATGATTAAATTGCGTATAAGTTAATAATTCTAGCTTATGACTTTTGGTTTATTTTGTTATTTTGGCTTAAAATCAAGTGCTTAAAAGTACATTTTTATATTAACCAAGCACTACAAAGATGCTTATAAGCTATTTTAGTTTAAAAACACTTAAAATAAGCCAATTCAAATAGGCTCCTAGTAAGAAAAAAATGTTTTATTCTAGTTTTTGATCAGTCGTTATATGAAATAACGGACGACATAAATTTAGCAATCCTTTTTCACCGGATCATGATTAGTTTAATGAATCATAACAAATCAACTGATTAATGTTCACATTTTCATGTTCCAATCGAACATTATCCATTTTTTATTTTTAAAGGATAATATTGTTCTTTTTATGAAATATATATGGATTCGCGCGACATTCCCATGGTAGTATTCTCATCAATTAATGCGACTTAGTCGGAAAATATTCTTGCCTCCTTTGCCATTGGTCCCGTAAACGAGTGAAAAATATCTTGTACAATTTATCCTTTTTGTTTTATCACGTTTTTATATATAAGAATAAAAAAAAATTATTGATCAATCAGAACCAATGATGTCAAGCTAAGAGCATCCTCGTTACTCTATAAAATGATGAATGTACAAATTCACAAAGTCATGTCATTCAAGTCATACGTTACTTTCTACCACATTATTTCAAATAAAATTTTATCATAATATTCCTCTAATAACCGATATGGAGTTAATTCAATTACGAAATCATGAATAGCCATTGATTTGATATTGGTAGTATTTTATATATTGCTGATCCTGTCCTTTCTCGGACTCCACGTATAGCGGGAACTAAGTGCACCAAGCTGTTCTTTTTAATATTGTATATATTACTAGTGTAATAATTCTTTTATATCATCAGAAAAATTTGCACAATCGAACTTACGCACAAAAAAAAGGTCTTTAAAGAAATATTAGAAAACAACAAACAAACAAAAAAAGAAGGGGAAAACATAGAGGCTAGAGCGATGTTGAGTTTTTCACAAAGCAATTTTTTTTCTTAAGTGATTATATGTATTTCACCAATATAATTGTGATAAGATGAATCGGAATCCCTTCTCTATTAATCAGAGATCTTGATTCAAATCTTGAGAAATGATTTTTTTTGTTGGACCATGCACTGCACGATCTGAATTTAATGAGATAATTACACAGCAATACCCATCGGGCATCTAGTATACAAAATTTGACCCAACTTCATTATCTTTATGATTTTAGTCTGAATTGCCCTAATTTTTCTTCTCTCCTTCGCCTCCCTTCTCCTATGTAGCTCATAGTTACACTTTTTTTTTTTTAAAATTCTGATTCGACTTCGACCTCTTGTATCCAAGAAGAGTTTCTCTAGTAGAGTCTTACAAGCTCTCCTTGTGGGTCTGCAGGAAGCTATCAGTGTATGATTGAATAGCTAGAACACAGTTGAATTAGGTTAAAAGAACTCCTCTTTTGATGCAACACCCTAAGAGTCGTTCCTCTTCTCCATAATCATAGAATCTGTGTGCGTAAGCTTTCTGTTCCACTTGTTGATCGAAGATGTCATGGTGTTTCCACCACATCAAACAAGCTCACCTTCCCCTTCTGCACCCTTCCAATCCAGAATATCTAAAATTCGGCACAAATTCAAAAAAATCGATGAAATAATTGCACATACAGTGAAGAACGCGCAATTGGCATGAAACAATTGCACATACACTAACTTGTTTTTTTGCTCGAGAAGTATTATTTTTCTGAAATTTGAGAGGAATTTTTGAGTCCCAAATGAATATGTTATTTATATATAATTTATTATTATACAAAGCATATATATTATTTATATATTATATATAATGTATAATATTGTATAAGAATATATATGTTATGTTACAAAAAAATTTGAGCAATTTATCTATATCTATATTAAAAGATTAAATTTTTTGTCCTTTATTAAAAGATTTCACGATAGATAAAATTATCATTTTATAATATTTAAAACTTTAAAATCAACTAAAATTTATTTATTAAATATTTCCTTATTTGACTAAAAGTCTAATATTTAGGACTTTAATTGGTAAAAAATTATCCCGACATAAACGTTTTTCCTTAAAATTACTAGGGTTAGCAAAAGACATATATAAAGGCGCAATTAGCCGTCATCGTATCCGTACTTCCAGTATTCATGGTTTGGACGAAGAAGAGCTTATGTGCAAGATCCAAGGGAGACAAATAATTACTAAAGCCATTAATTTACACTAGGGTTGTTCAGTGGGTCAGGTCGGCCCAATCCCAACCCAACCCGTCTCGCTATTCGCCCAGCCCCAATGCCCCATAAAAAAAAATTGTCGGGGTTCGAACTCGGAATGAGGCCTGTGATCGTCCTGCCCGTCCTGATCCCGACCCGCCCCAACCTGATCCCGTCTCGCCCGGTCCCGCCAACTCCGCTCCTTTTGCAAAAACATCCGTTGCAACAACGACCAAATTTCGATTTTGGTCATTGTACAGCGGCTATAACGGCCATTTTTGTCCCCCACCCCATAAACCCCCTACCCCTTTAATATTTATTTTTAACCTCTAAGTTAATATATTAATACTTTAACCTATTTTTCAACTATAAATATATTATATTTTCCTCTTCATTTTTCTCACAAATCTTCTTACAATCTCTCAATTTATCTCTCTACAATTCTACATTGCCTACTAAATATTGTATTTTTTTTTTCTCATTTATATCAAAGTTAAAAAATTGGGAGTGAAGTTGTCAACTAGCTTGAGGATTATCTATCGAGAAAAGTTTCAATTTTCAACCACCTTACACGTCGACATTTGGTACCTTCGTTCCTTCTTTAAATTATTATTGTTACTTAATTTTAATTATCGTACTTAATTTCATTTACTTTAATTATTTATTTGCATAATTATAATGGAACGTCTTGGACGTATGATTAAGGATAAATGTAAGGGTGCTTCTTCTAGTAGGGGGTAACAAGGGTAAGGGTACTTCTCCTAGTAATCCTATTCATAGTCCCAATGATTTCATTGATTTCACTTATATAGATGCAACTGTTTTTTTAATGATATACCATGATGATGAGGTAGATGAACCAACATTTAATTTAGACGATAATCTAGATAACACACCCACTAGTGCACCTCAACATCAACCTCATGCTCAGAATTAGTCTCAGCCTCAAACTGAAATCGGAATGACTCATATTCCCCCTAGTATGAGTCGAGACCCTACACAATGAAAATTAAAATCAGTTGCATGAGATATTTTTGATAGGGACCAAGAGAATCAACTAGCTAGATGTAAATTTTGTAAAAATGTTTATAAATTTAAAATCGGAAAAGGTCAAGGTGGGACGAGAGGTTTATTGAGACATGTACAAGGCGAGCACACAGCTAGGTGGAATCAACATCAGGCTAAAAAATCGTGTGTGTCAATGCCATCTGAGTCGGGACAAGGTTCACATAGTGTCCCCGACCAAGTACGAGGTCAAATTAACCCGACGATGGGGGGAAATTTTTTATCCTAAATATGATAAAAATAATGTAGGAAAAATATGACAAAATTAATTGCGGTGGAGCATTTGCTTTTTTCATTTCCTTCCTCTCCTGATTTTATCATTACATTCGAGAAACATATAATCATGCTGAAGATGGTAAGTTATAATCTGCAGGTAAAGAACGAGTGTTACCAATTTAACTGGCTGCAGATGGTAAGTTATATTTATTTCATTTTGTTTACATTGGAGTTTTCTGCCTTTTGTCTTGGTATTAGAATAGACTAAATGGAGATGATCACATCTGATTGTAATACTCCTAGCACAAAGAGGATGAAATAAAAGAAGGTTGCGTGAGGATGGTTTGGTCATGTACACGACCTTCTAGCACCTTCAGTTTGTAATTGCGACACCATATGATTGGAAGTGCTAAAAGTGGACAAGGTAAACCTGAAATAGCATGGAAGGAAATTGTCTCAAAAGATCTATAACAAAGAACGTGCCACAACTAAAATTAAAAGATACATCTAAGTGATATTAACTAATTAGGACTAAGAGTTAGTCATGTGCAACACTTATATTAGGTCCCATGTTTAGAAGGAGTCTTTTTACTTTGTTTTGAAGAATTTGTTAGTAAGTAGAATATGCAGATGACCTCTAGTGTTGGAGAGCCCTTAATTTTGTCATAAAAGACACATTATTGAGATTGGAATGAAACAGGTTCTATGTAAACCTTGGAAAGTTCAGTTCAAATCCCAAAGACAAAAAGTAAGGTGATTTCTCCTATCTCCTTGAGCCTTGATGGACATAGTTATCACCCCATACCACCTGTGCTGGTAGGAGGTAGCAGGTACCCGGTTAAATAGTGAGGTGCGCGCAAGCTTTTCTTGAACACCATATTATCCAAAAAAAGGAAAGAAAGAGAGTTCAAATGGAACAGAATGTATATTGAAGATCCATGTAGCTCACCCTATTAGTTTGGATTCTGACGTGTTGATATGACATCGGGAACATACATGGTGTGACCTTGATATGCTTTGCAACAACACATTGTAATTTGCTCCTTTCTTTTTGGGATGAGTAGATGCTGTAATCTTAGTTAGCGCATGTCAAACTAACTGGATTCTTAGTCCTTGCTTACGGATGGAATGTCATGTCTGTCTAAATAATGAATTTTCTGCATTAGTTCATATAATCATATTATCCAATAGATGCTGTAATCTTAGTAGCGCACGTCAAACTAACTGGATTCTTAGTCCTTGCTTATGGATGGAATGTCGTGTCTCTAAATAATGAATTTGCTGCTTTAGTTCATATAATCATATCAGCCAATAGATGTTGTAATCTTACTTGGCGCATGTCAAGCTTACCAGATTCTTAGTCCTTGCTTACGGATGGAATGTCATGTCTTTGCTGCATTAGTTCATATAATCATATTAGCCAATGCTTGTACTTCAGAAATATTGTGATTACCCAGCCTCTTTTTTTTTTCCACCCAACAAAAAAAAAGAAAAGAATGACATATTATGATTGCCCAGATCTTGGACATGTTGCCTTTGAAATCAGTCTCATCATGATCGTCAATGTATTTATTTCATTATTTGTATTCGTAGTGCTGTATTGTCTTGCTAGGATTTTGGGGATACATGGTTATATTTTCTTTCCCCGGATTAAATGAACTCTCTTGGTTGTAAAGATTAACTTGTTGTACATTAATGTGGAGGGCTGTGAAACCATGAGTTACAAAAGGCAAGAACATCTTAGTAAATTGCATTTCTTCATGACTCATGCCATGGTGTGCATTAACACCACTCTTCACTTCTTGTAAACATTGTGAAGACCTGTATTCCCCCCCCCCCCCCCCCCCCCCAGTGCCTAATCTCTGATTCAAGTGCTCTTCACTGCAACTCAGTTTCTTATTTATCGTCAATTAAACTTATTACTAATTCTTTTCATTTTTGCTTGCTATGTCTCAATTAGAACTTCCACAGAGTATCGTATATGGGTAATTTGGTATGCGGGGAAGGGCTGCGGGTACGGGTGTTTCAAGAGTGAGGTAAATTCATTTCATTCTCCTTTAATCTTTTCAAATATAATAGTTCGTATTCAACAATTTAAAACTAAAAAGCATGTCTAATGGTATTGTAAAAGTACTTATTAATTAATCTTCAATTTATCTTTCTGTGACCATAAGTCTTTACTATTAATTCTAAGTGTTTAATGATATTTCGAATTCCTTTTAGAATGTTATTTAACATTTATAACATACATATTAATTACGATTATGTGATAAAACAATGACACAAAAGTGTGGACGTAGTCGTAATTTTGCCAATACATACTTGAGATGCTTGGATTGGACCCAACCGCCCAACTGAGTTGAAGAACAGTGATACAAAGATCATTCAGCTGTTTATGATTGGCAAAAGGATAATTGCCTTTTAAGACGTAACTTGGACTCATAGTTTCTACATGATATGATGATTATGCTATTAAATCAGCTCTACTGTTTATGCACACAGTGGTGGAACTTGCCCAAAATATTTAAGGGGGCGGTAATTACTAACAAAAATATTATAATTGAAATTTATAAGAACAAAATATAATTTTATCAAAGATTCAAAATAACATCAACATAACAAAAATATAATATATAATGACGTACCTAGAATTAAAGTGTTGCCCTTCGTTCTTTTAAAGACTTGAAATCATTAATAATTGAATCAAAGTTAAAGCTTTCAGCCATCTCTTTTTCAATATAAATCATCATATTGTCAGCAAGAAATTCATCCTCCATCTTATTACGCAACCTTGTCTTGATTATCTTCATTGCTGAAAATGATCTTTCTGTAGTAGTCGTAGAAACTGGAAGAGTTAAGATAAGACGGATTATCCGGTCAATCAAGTAATATGTATTCACCTTCCCTGTTTTTTCCAAAGCTTCACACAATTCAGACATAATTGACAAGTTATTCAATTCTGGATGACTAACAACCTCAAGAATAAAGTGTTGAAATCTCAAATTTGTTTTCTCTTGCTCACTAAAATCCACTGGATTGAATTTTTCCACAAGAGCACATATATCATCCATATTAAATGTTTCGTAAATATCTTTAGGAATCAAACTATTGCTTAGGCTCAAAAGCTCCATTGTTTGAACATTAAACATGTGATTCAATTCCTGCAATTGTTGATCAATAGTAACACAAAAGAGATTCACTTTAAAATGTTGACCCACTGTGATGTGATCCTTCTGATGACGAGCACGCCCTTGACGCTCTATATAAACATCATTACAATCAGGAGAATCAATCATGTTGTTTACAAAATAATGTCACGTTTTTCAATAATTGATCCCATCATTCATCTCTCAACTTCTGAATTAATGTTTTTCTAGTGCTGACTAAATGTATAGCATTAAGTATATCTTGGGATTTCTGTTGTAAAGCTTGACAAAGACAATCTGTAATTCCCATAATCTCTTTCATCATGTGCAAAATCAATATGAACTCAAATGAATTCATAATCTTATAAGCCCAAAATAGCTTCGTATATGATGAAACAAACATAAAGTTTCCCCAATTTCATTAACTCAGCCACACAGAAAAAGAAAATTTTAGAATAAGAGAAACCTTGAAAAAATAAAATAATAGTTAGGATTTTGGCAAAAGACAAATTTCATATCGTAATTTCAAAATCTAGGGTTTCTATGCTCGAAAATGAGATTTGTAAGGGTTCTTGAATTAGTAGAAAATATAGAACTCCAAAACCTTATAAGTTTTTCTTGAAATCGATGTGAGACAACTACAAGTGAATTTCATCGAATTTTTATTTCTTTTTGAAAATATTTGATTCTCAACCAATGAGATACGTTGCTTTTCGTCCTCAATACAGTCAATAGTATAAAAATTAAAAGTCATTAAGAACTCATAGAACAACAAAGAGGAGAGAAAGAGAGAGATTACCACTGTTGGGGGCTTGAGGCTGAGATGCGTTGGGGGTGGCCACAGTAATTAAGAGCAAAATGGGAGCTAATGTCTTGTTTAGAACGTGAAAATAGAGTGACGGGTGAGGGAACGATATATATAAAAAAAATGAGTTTTTTTTAGGGGGGGCAGCCCCAGCACCTACCATAATCCGCCACTGTATGCACAGAGCATTCCCGTAAAATTAAGGTGGTACTTCATTCTTGTAAGCAAGGAGGACTAACCAAATATAAGATTCTTCAATCATTAGATTCATTCTACTTTATTGTCTTGTAGTTGACATTGACACCATACTACTCCTAAACCACATATTGGTACTAACCACACATACTTGCAAGTTATTATAGTAACTAGTAAGTAGCATCCACTATAGTGACATGCATAAATCATTTGATTACAGGGAAAATCATAAATATCCTCTTGAGCTTATCACAAACAACCAATTTTACATATACACTGCAGTCAACCGATGATATTCTTATACTTGTATGAAGTGAATTTATTATCACACTATTGCATGAACAGCTAGATTTATGACAGATGGTATGATAAATGCATTGCCATGTGTATATCTCACACTAAGTTTTTAGTTAAATTTAAGATGTCAATTAAGTTTTTTCAACCTATAGCATTTCACATGCCTTGGAAAGTGAATATCTTTCTCTACCAGGTGGCTCACCAGGGTAATAATGTTTGCACTTTGTGTGCAAAGTTGAAGTGTGTAATTAGAGGCATTTTGTGAGTTATTACTCCTATGACATACTCTCTACTTCTTAAATTATTTGTGATTTTTTTTATTTGCACGCCAATTAGAACGATATTTGACTATTTTATTCTTATTTATGTCTAAGTTATAATTTTTCTTCATTAAATATTTACTCTATTTATGTGTTATCTTCATTAATGACAAACTTTTATTAAGAATGAATTGGAGAAAAACTAATTAATTGTGCCTTTAACTTCTAAAGCGATAAATAATTTGAGATAACTATTTTTAATAATCACGACTAATAATTTGAGACGGAAGGGTATTTGTTATAATTCACAAGGAAAATGATAAAGCACGGCAGGGATGAAAAAGACGTATGTTCTTTAATATTCTGTTAATTACGTCTAATATAATTTAAAATACTGATTTTATATAAATGTAAAAGGATGCGAAGTTAATCTAATTTAATCCAAAGGTTTTGGAATGATGTTTATAAGAAGAAATTAAGAATAACCTGAAAGGAATACAACATAATTAAGGAACCGATATTGTTATAAGAAGGTAACAAACACACATGTGATGTCCATCGTCAGCCATGTTACTTCATTATTCACATTTGAGCTACGTGTCAGCAACATTATTCTAAAGACCAAACAACCAAGTGATATAACTAATTAATCATCTTTTTAGCTTACTAATTTGCCAAATTGTGTTGGTATCCAACCAACTTGCTAAGCCTAAACCTATGTTAAGTCATTATTGTCTACCTAATTCGTTTTGGACGTCTTAACAAGATTTCAATGAATTAAATACAGACCAAATATTTCGAGTTAATTACTTTCTAAGAGTATCTCCTTAATTCTGATATGTCCTTATTCATAGAATTCTAGTAAGCAAGAATAGCTTAATGGTTTAGAATATAATTATACACGTTGGAGACTAATCATAGACAACTTCGAATTATTTAATTAGTGGATTTGCACAATATAGATGTGAAATTTGAGGTCTATGAAGCATTAATTACGGAGGAAGACTTAGAATATTTAAGTAAAAAATAAAAAAGAACCTAAACCTTATAATTTGAAAAACCAAAACGCAAAAAATTAAACTGAAGAAGGAAAAACATTATTCAACCGAACTCCCAATTGAGCAAAAACATGTTTTAGACAGTTTTACTTTTCTGGGAATTTTGCGAGTATTATTGAGTAGCTCTCATGGTTTTTGCTTCCCTTATTCAAAGAGTACTTTTGTTGTCTTTTAAGTGCAGAGAAGTAATTAGTTTTCCCTTCATCTTGTGTAATTTTCAAACTGTTTCGGTGCATGTGATAACCTATGTAAGGAGTACACGAGCCGGTTAAGTTTCTAAAAAATGTGAAAAATAATTTGAGTAGATAATAAAACAAGTCTCATAACTAATATTTTAAGTTTATTTTATCTCTTGTCCACCCACCCAAATCTCACAATTGACTTATTTTTTGAAATTTACTATGTGCCACCTCACATGATCGAGTCTTTACACCCAACGAAGCTCAAAGCTAACTTCTTCTAATGCACAGGCATCTTTGAAATACCTTTGGCATGGTAAAAATAGTAAACTGAACCCTACATCTCACTTTACCATTTCATATACATTCTGTCAAATATTAACTTTGATACTAATTGTGGAGGAAAGTAATTCTTTGATCAATATTCTATTCCTGGTACAATATATATATAATCATAATATGCTTGTCTTATGAAAGACTAATCTACTTTATCTAAAATATAAGATGCTAATTATAATCATCATAATTACAATATATTACAATATCAATTATGATTAATAAAGATTGAAGGAATTATGGGATTGTCCCATAATTACTCTAACAGTCCCCCACAGTCTTAGCTGGAGGTTCTCAGATGCTGAGACTGTCCCTGAAATCATCAAAGAGTACGCGCGGAAGACCTTTTGTGAAGATGTCAGCAATCTGATAATGGGACGGTACATGGAGAACAAGGACCTGACCACGGGTAACTTTTTCTCGGACAAATAAGATATCCATTTCAATGTGTTTCGTGCGCTGATGCTGAACATGATTGTCAGATAATTAGATCGCACTCATATTGTCACAATAGACCACTGTTGCCTTTTCAATCGGACAATGTAGCTCCAACAGTAGATTACGGAGCCAACATGATTCAGCAGCTACATTGGCTACCCCTCGGTATTCTGCCTCAGCACTTGACCGAGACAATGTGGATTGGCGTTTAGATGACCATGAAATGAGATTGTCACCCAAGAACACACAATAATCGGAAGTGGAACGACGTGTGTCCGGACAACCACCCCAATCCGCATATGTGTATGCAGAAAGACTCGAGATGGAAGACTAATACAGATGAAGTCCGAAATGGAGAGTACCTTTCACATACCGCAGAATCCTTTTGAGAGCCCCATATGTTCTTCAATTGGATCATGCATGTGTAAACAAACTTGTTGAACCGCATAGGAAATATCTGGTCTTGTCAGCTACTGCAAGGCCCCTACTAGGCTACGGTAATGGGTAGGATCGTTGTATGGAGTTCCGGCATCGGTACTCAATTTTGCCTTTGTGTCAACTGGAGTATGTGAGGGTTTGCAGGACGACATCCCTGCTTTGTCAATTATTTCTTAGGCATATTTCTTTTGACTGAGAAAGAGACCACCTGCATAGTGGGTGACGACAGTGCCAAGAAAATAATTCAACGGACCCAAGTCCTTCATCGCAAATTTTTGCTGCAAGAAGAGACATAATAGACCGGCGAAGTGAAATGGATGATGTTGTGAGAATAATATCGTCGACATACAAAATGATATATGTCATGTCAACACCTTTCCGATAAATGAACAACGACTGATCAGACTTGCCGTGAGAGAATCCCAACTTGGAAACAAATCCTGCAAACCTGTTATATCATGCCTGAAGAGCTTGTTTCAAACCATATAAGGATTTCTTCTATAGTCAAACATGATCTGGACGTGTATAATCTTGGAAACCTATCGGCTGATGCATGTACATTGTCTCCTATAAGTTGTCATGCAAGAATGCATTTTTAACATCGAACTGATGAATGGTCCATGATTTGGAAAGAGCCAAGCTGAGAACGGTCGGGATAGTTGCTGGATTAACTATCGGACTGAACGTTTCACCACAATCTACCCCAACTTGCCATCACCAACAAGACGAGCTTTGTATCTCGCAAAAGAACCATCAGAATTCTTCTTATGATAAAAAAACCCACATAGACCGAATGACGTTCACATTAGACGGGCTGATACTAATTCCCATGTCTTATTTGTAATAAGAGCATTAAATTCGTCTAACATGACAGCTTTCCAATTCGGGTCGAATAAGGCAACTTTGAGATTTTTTGGTAAAGGTGATGATTTAACGAAGGATAGTAGGTTAAAGTGACGTTTGGGCTGAAAAATCTCGTGTATGGCACATGTTTCAATGGTCCGAGGATGTTTAGTTACTGTTTGGGTAGTAGGAGGCTTGGGTATGTTATTGGGCCGAGGGGATAGATTGTGGCCCAAGTGAAAAAATGTAGCCGTTTCGGTATTGGTTTGGGTTAAGGGTGTGGTTGAGGTAGCAGTGGACTGCCCCACTTGGGCCTACCTGCCACGGTAACATGACTGGGCCGAGACTAGTGGTAACAAGGTTATGGACTCTGATCCAGTCCAATTTGCTGGTTGGGCCGAAAGAGGTTGGGCATTTTGTTGGGTTAGTTCCACTTGTGTTTGGATATTAAGGTGGTGGTGCAAAATGAGATGTATTCTGTCATCCAAAAAATCATATGAAGGTGAGGATGTCACATGAGACTTAGCAAACGGGAATGTAGACTTATCAAAATCACATGACAACAGATAATTATTTTCCCATTCGTCAAATCATAACATTTATATCCCCTATAATTTTGTGGGTATCCCAAAAACACACAAGGAGTTGAACGAGCCTGCAACTTGTTAATGGAAGTGGACGGAAACAAAGGATACACAAACACCCAAACACCCTCAAATGTGTAAAAGATGGGAGACGATGATATAACATTTGTGTAGGAGACACATTGGATAGCAATTTACTAAGAAGAATATTTAAAAGGTAAGTAGTCATTTGAAGGGCATGGTGCCAAAACTTTGGTGGTTGGGAAGAATGCACAAGAAGAGAGCGAATCATATTATCAATCATTCAATTTTTTCTTTCGACTTTTCCATTTTTCGGTGAGGTATGTGGACACGAAAGACGCAAAGACATCCCATTTTAGTGACAGAAATTATTAAAGTGGGTATTTATGAACCCCCCCTTGTCACATTGAAAATATTTAATGCATTTGCCAAATTGAGTTTTGATAAAAACACTAAATTATTTAAAAATGGTGTAGGTTTGTGATTTATATCCTAAGGGAAATGTCCACAAAAATTCGAATAATCATCTAGAATGAGCATATAGTATTTATGACATGCAGAACTAAAAACTGGTGATGTCCACAAATCACAATGCATAAGATCAAATGACATAAAAGTATGAGAATTAGAAAATGCAAATAGAAGCTTAACATGTTTACCAAGCACACAAGTTTGGCAAACAGATGAGTCAAAAAGTTTGTTACAAGAAAACAAATTATTCTTTCTAAAATTATTAAAAATTTGTGCTCCTGGGTGTCCCAACCGATTGTGCCATAGAGTAGAAGTAATGGCAGCAAAGTTTGATGGTTTGTTCATGCTATTTTTGGAAACAGAGGTGATGGGATACAAGTCTCCGGTGCAATTGCATCTCATAAGTGGCATCCCCGTTTGAAAATCCTTCACAGAAAAGCCAAACGAATCAAAATTTACAGAAACATTGTTATCAATTGTAAAAACATCTAACAGAGATTAGGTTTTAATTAGATTTGGTGCATGTATGATATTTTTCAAGTGTAATGGTGGGTGTGGAGAGGGTAGCGTTACCTTACCAATACCACGAATTGAAATTTCCTGTCCACTGCCGACAATAATATTTTTATTATTGCTCATATTAAAATAAGACGAGAAAGTACCTTGAGATGCCGTCATGTGTGACGTAGACCATGTGTCCATGTACCATGACTCATTTGGAACACTTAGATGCATGTTGTTCATGTCTTGTTCAATTTCCGTGGGTGCATAACCAACAGAAGATGGTGCCTGAGCCGCAAACGCATGTTGTGGACGAGATCCGAGAATACCAGGTTGTCGATTTGAAGAGAGATGAGGTCGGGCCCACGATGAAGTTGGATATGGATATGGTGGGGCAACCCACTGTGGGGCCCAAGCCCACGGTGGGTAATACCCTCACTGATTACCGCCACTGTCCGGACTAGGCCACTCCCGCCGATAGGTTGGCCACCGCCTCTCCCCCATCCCTTTCCACCGTTATTTTCCCCTTTATTGTTACGGTTTGAACCCCATTTTTTTTACCATTATTAGGACGATTACCATGGCCCCCCGAACCAAAATTTCGGGGCTCCAAATTTGTGGAAGATGAGTTGGTGGAGACGAGAGTAGTTCCGGTGGTGGTTGCTCCACAAGATGCCTGTTTTGATTTCCGTGTTTCCTCGAGAATTAACCTCGAACTGGCATAAAAGGGAGGTAACAGATTGCTTTGTTGAATGACCGTAGCAACACCATTATATTGTTCATTCAACCCCGCAATCAACTGAAGGACCAACCTTTGATTTGTCACGGGCGCACCAACGTTGGATAGTTGGTCCGCAAGTACCTTTAATTCTTGACAATAGGCAGAGATGTTGAAAAAGTCATCCATATTAACATTAGTAAATTGGTGTTCAAGATAAACTGCCTTAGAAATTTTGTTATCTTGAAAGATGTTCTGTAAACATTCCCACGCCTGTTGAGCCGTAGAATTTGGTTTTAATATGGTATGGAGAAGATCATTCGAAATTGTGCCATAAATCCATTGAAGGACTATAGCATCTAACCTGGACCATAGTTTCTTGTCTACCGTAGTAGTATCCGACGGTGACTCGGACGTATAATATGGCCAATTACCTCATAAGCGCGACAATGAATTTTGAACAATTCCTCCCAAGACGTATACCGCCCTTTCTCCATTTCAAGAATTATGGAGATAAAGTTCTTGACGTTATTAACGGCAAGAGCGGGATGAAATGTTTATTTTTCGGCCATAGGTTCCACAAGAAATCAAACTAGAGAATAGAAGAAGTAGTGTTTGATGTTTTGGATGTGAAAAAACCCTTAGGGTTTCGGATAGGATGTAGCCGAGGAGAGGGTGGATTTTAGATGTCGGCTA
This sequence comes from Anisodus tanguticus, assembly GCA_034509755.1. Taxonomy (NCBI): domain Eukaryota; kingdom Viridiplantae; phylum Streptophyta; class Magnoliopsida; order Solanales; family Solanaceae; genus Anisodus; species Anisodus tanguticus. The sequence continues at coordinate 9,027,725 of CM067554.1, read as the reverse complement.
GGGTTTTGCTAGGTGTAAGAAATGTTTTAGGGTTTTTTTTAAGTGTTGGCCGAAAAAAGTTAGGAAAAAGATAAGAGAGAAATCGTGTAGGAGGAGGGAAGAATTAGGGCAAAAGATCTTTGGCTCTTGATACCATGTAGGAAAGTAATTTTTTGATCAATATTCTTCTCATAATACAATATATATACAATCATAATATGATTGTCTTATGAAAGACTAATCTACTTTACCTAAAATATAAGATGCTAATTACAATCATCATAATTATAATATATTACAATAACAATTATGATTAATAAAGATTGAAGATAATTATGAAATTGTCCCATAATTACTCTAACAAATTATTGGGCTAAATTAGCCCAAATATATACTAAACGTGTGCGATCTTATCTGCTTTAAGTGAAGGCCACACAATTTTTCGTAAAAGACTTCACGTCACTAAAAAGTATCTTTACCCCTTATATTTTAACTTCATGATCTTTAATTTCACTTATTTGTGTGACTTATCCACACAATCAATAATGTGTAAGAAGAATTAAAATATATTCGCATAATATAATTACACTAATTCTGAAATCACTTACTTTATATCATGAATTTATTTCGTGAAACATACTCTTAACATGTTGTGATACTATCTATTTTGGGTGAAACGCGTACAATTCTTTTTTCTTAAAAAATCTTATATTGTTAAGAGTATCCTAATATCTTATATAAACTTTTTCCATCTTTTCAATTATTAATATAATTTATTTTTTTACACATCTAACCATATATGTAAAAAGAGTTAGAAATATATTCTCATAATAAAATTACGCTCATCCTAAAATCACTAACTTCATGTCATATCATGAATTCATCTCCGTGAAAAGGATGGATCGCCATACCGAAAGCACATGGTGATAAATGCACGTGACATTCTATCATCAAGCCATGTTGCCACAATATTAAAAAAACTTGGAACTACGTGAACACTCTCCATCCCTACCCTAGTCCCAACCACCAATATTTCATTTCTTGATTTCACTTAATTGTAATCTCTTAACCCTAAAATATTATCAAATTAAGTATTAGGCCTAACTCACACCTCATCCAGTCTGGAGCGTGCACATTTATAGATCGAAGTCATTTTCACCTCTCATCGATCCGGGACCGGTCAGTTGGTCCGGGGCATTCTGACCCTCTTTTTTCGGGGGCCTACATCAGACCGAGTCTGGGTCTGGCTCTGATACCATGTCAAATTAGACATTGGGCCTAACTCACCTCAAAAAACTAGCTCAAAAGAAGAAGGATTGTTCAAGCCTTATAAGGAGCCTAGAAATCTCATCTGTCACCGATATGGTACATTTCTCTTTAGATATAATTCTACTTAATTAATCAAGACTTCAAATCTTCATTAGACACGACAAATAAATATTCTCAGGCCTTGTGGCTGTTGCATAACCAGACAAACCACCAGGCCGTACCTTTACCGTATTCATCCACCCACATGGCTTGTCCCAACTGTTTTTCTCTGCAGATTGTTATGTATGTGGGGTTCTGTTTATTTACAATGCTTTCTTAATTAGCACTTGCTTTATTTATAAACTATTAAAATAATTAAGCCCACTTTTTGGTTAAGTGACAAATGACTCTTATCCTCATGGGCCATGCCCCATTATTAGTTTAATATCGAGAGTAAAAATAAACTCTATGTACGTAACTAGTACCATGAAGAGGATCTGGCCGTACGATTCATCTAATAAAAACTTAAAGAATTAGTTCACTAATTACAGATTAATACGGACATGAATTAGGAAATCGGATATACGTTAGGTTCGCTTCGCTGGAGAGCAGATCATTGCTGAAAAACTTTATATGATGTTGAGCTATGTAAACGATACTCCTATTGTTTAAATTTTAAATTCCTATAGAGTTATTTAATTACTTATTATTGATAAATACATTAAATTATCTATTAAATCAAAGGAATCACTATTGATCCTCCTTATGTGGAAGTGGCATAAGCCTAGAAATATATATATTACTATATCATCAAATATATAGTCGAGTAGTCCTAGACAAACTTGCAATTAAAAATCTTGAGGACTTATATAAGATGCGAGTTTGATCTAAAGTTTTAGTTGTTATGATTAACTATTTAAAAGTTCATGTTTATGTGAAAAATTATATGCGTGCAATAAATTAAGAAAAAAAGAAATATAATAATATTGTATTAGACGTAGAATATAAAAACGATCAATGTCATCAATTATAAAAATAGAAAAGGTTTATACATACACAATCAACAAGTTTTTGTGTGTACTAAACTACTAATATAAGTGCGCTAAACAAAAACATGAAATTAATCAAACAAGGGAAAAAGCTCAAAGTTGAGATGAGTTAGTACTGTGGCAAAGTCACGAATTTGATTACATAACATTAGGGGCTAATGACACATCAAATTCCACAAATTTATCATTTATCACAACAAATCAATCAGTAAGTGCTTGACAACTTCTTTTCTTCTACTTTCTACAAAGATAATAATCTTAATCAAGAATGTTCTAGGCATTAAATCACTTTAATTTCCTTAGTGCCTTTTTACTATAGTAGATAAGTTTCACAAGCCAAACTATTCAAAGGAAAAAAGAAGAAAAAGTATAATTATTCAATATCCATATTATGGAGAGTGGCAAATAAAAATCAAATTAAAATAGTTTATGATAATGCAAAAGAATGTACAAGTAACTAATAATTTGTCTACTTTCTAATTACAAATTAAACATTGTCGGTGGCGTTGGCGTTGGCTATATGTATAACGTATTACGTATTGATGGTTATCTACTACTAATATTGATTAATTATTTCATTTTCGTGTGGCAGTATTGTTTTTTTCTCTCTCTGTGTTTAGCTTGGTAGTATGACGTCTTATGCACAAATTTGTTGAAATAATTCCTGAAGTGATATATTAGACAAACATTATCTGCTTTTTCTTTAGTTTCAAGTTATCTAATATAAGCTATTTTTGCCTTCTAATTCTTTCCCAACTTGTTTCATATTGAAGTCTTCAATACCTTGCATTATTTTAATATTCAATTAGTACTTGTTATCCCCTTCCCGTCCATTTGTATTAATTTCCATTTTCTGAAGAAAGAGAAAAAGATTCTAAATTTTGAAAGACACGCACTTGAACATCTGGCGAAGTTTTATATACGAAATTAGCATTATTAAATTCTTTCTAGTCGAATCCAAACATATCTTCCTATATTGATACTTCATACTTTCTATTTAAATTCTGATTAGTAAACGCACGCATATTTTACTAGCCCCTCCTTTTATTAGAAAGAAAAAACCGAGAAGGCCGGGGCGTAAAGAGATTTAGTTGAAAAATCACACGATGCACTACAATTTAAAAAAGAAATTAGCTATTAAATTCATTATTAATCTTGTCACGAAATAGGATCAACAATGGATTTTGGATCAATCACTAAGTCATTATTAAATAGGATCGAATTTTTGAAATTTAACTACAAAAATTGTTCGTCATTATCTTTTATAGTGATGCATATAAGGTTTAATATACAGTTACACAATTTTGGCTTAGTTTTGATTAAGTTACCGTTTATCATTATAGTAAATACTTAATTGCATTCTTTAAATGACTCAATTTTGTGGATGAGGCCAAAGAATAATTACATCAAATTTGATTAAATCTAAAAGAAATAGGAGGAATAACATTACCACGAGTCCACGATCCACGAAGACTTACTACTATTCTTAACTTAAAGAGTGATAGTAGTGGGAGGAGAGCTGGACCGTATACGGAAGAAGCATACGGCACTGTCCGACATAACACAACTAAGGCTGGCCAGTGGGCCGGGTCGGTCCGGTCCCGTCCCGACACCGCCCCGATCTTGCCCCGACTCCGATTTTTATTATTTTTTTTGCGGTATTGGGACTCGAACCGGGACGGGACATGGTATCGTCCTGACCCGCCCCAGTCCCGCCAGGCCCGACCCGGTCCCAGTCCCGTCACCGATCCCGCCCGAAACCCCCCTTTGCACAAATAACCGTTGCATCAACGACCATTTAACATTTTGGCCGTTGTGCAACGGCCATTTTTGGCCTCCTCCCCTCCTCCAACCCCCCCTACCCCCTTAATATTTATTTTTAACCTATAAGTTATTATATTTACAGTTTAACCTAATTTTCCAATTATAAATACCTTATTTTCTCTTCATCTTTCTCACAAATCTTCCTACAATCTCTCTAAATCTCTCAATATATCTCTCTATAAGTTTACATTGTCTATTGAATATTGAATTTTATTTATTCATTTGGGAGTGAAGTTGGCAACTAGCTTGAGGATCTTCCATCGAGCAAAGTTTCAATTTTCAACCTCTCGATTACACGTCGACGTTTGGTACATTCGTTATTTCGTTAAATTATTATTGTCTGTTTATTTTATTTAGTGCACTTAATTTCATTTACTTTAATTATTTATTAATATAATTATAAATTTATAATGAAAGAATTTAAACGTATGCTTACGGGTATGGGTCAGGCTTCTTCTAGTAGGGGCAACAAGGGCAATGATACTTCTTCTAGTCATCCTATTTCTAGACAGAATTCTATTCCTACACAGGATGATTTTGTTGATGCTGAACATTTTCCTACAATACCATTAGATTTAGACGATGAGCTATTTTCTGAAACTCAAAAGACTTTAATTTAGACGATGATCTAGATGATACACTCACTAATGTAGATGACAACACACCCACTAGTGCACCTTCAACTGAAATGACTTTTATTCCCCCTAGTATGAGACGAGGTCCAACAAAACGACCATTAAAATTAGATGCATGAACATTTTTTGATAGGGACGTAGAGAATCAAGTAGCTAGATGTAAAATTTATAAAGATGTTTTGAAATTTAAAACTGGAAAAGGTCACGGTGGGATGGGGGTGGGGGGTGGGGGGTGGGGGTTAATGAGACACGTAGCAAAAGCTCATCCAGCTAGGTATGCCCAATACGAGGCTTCAAAACCGGGTGCGCAAACGTCCGCTTCATCGGGACAAGGTTCACATACTATCCCGGACCAAGTACAAGGTCAAATTAACCCCACGTCGGGGCGAATTGTAGGCCCTAATTACAATAAACATAGAGATAGAGAAGCAATAGCAAAATTAGTTGTTGTCGAGGGTTTGCCTTTTTCATTTCCTTCATCTCCTGGTTTTATTCATTACATTAGAGAAATGTATAATCCTGCTTTTAACGGTTTTCCTAAATCAACTGTTAAGAGAGATGTATTTAAATTTGCATATGAATATCAACAATAGTTACGTTATTCATTATATCATTTTAATGGCAAAGCGGCTATCACTTCTCATATAGGCCGTAGTACTAACAACCATGATTATTTAACGGTAACCTATCATTGGATAGATTATAAATGGTCTATACAAAAACGTATCTTAGCGTATATATATATATATATATATATATATATATATATATATATATATATATATATATATGATAGGCACACTTTGGTACTTTTATTGCGAGAAAAAATTATCAAGTGTGCGATTATTACGGAATAACTGATAAAATTATGACTATTACATCAGATAACGTTTCCTCTAACAATTATGTTATTACAATTTTTAAAAATAGTTTAACTCCATCTTTTTCAGATCATTTCATATAAAATGTGTGCGCCATATATATAACTTAGTTGTAAATGATGGTCTATTCATTTTTGAAGATATTTTTAGTAAAATACAATTTGCTATAAACTTTATTTTTAAAAATAATAGAATACAACGAAAAAAAGAATATAAAAAAACTTATCACGATTGCCAACTACTTTATAGAAAAATTTCAGAAGAAGTACCCACTAGGTGGAATTCTTTATACGAGCAACTACTTGTCGCTTATGACTATAGAAAGCCAATAACTTTATTTTTTAAACTCTCATAATCAAAATTCAGCTGATATGGTTGTAGATAGCGATTGAGGAAAATTTTCCGAACTTATTGTATTTCTTGAGAAATTTTTTCAAGCAACAAAAGATTTTTTCGGTATATATTATCCTACTATTTCAACTATGTTGTTTTATATAGCTCTAATAGTTTTACTGCTTAACGAATATATGGATAAACAAGCTTATAAGGCAGCTATTAAAAATGTTTATCAAAATAAAAAAATATTTTATTCCTATTCCCACTATTTATATTATTGGTATTGTATTAAAATAGACGGTACTAAATCACTTATTGAAACTATTTATGATTGTGTAGCAGTACTACCACCTCCAAGTTCCAAAAATCCAAATCACCCACTATCTATTGAACAAATTAAAGAAGAAGTGTCTAGCGTAGAAGACGAATGCAAAAAATTATATAGGTTTTACCAACAAGAAAGTGCTAGCAACCTACCGGCTTCCATACCATCTTCTTTTTCTTCAACACAACCTCACAAAAGACATGCTGTTTCCGCGGCTAGTATTGAAAGCCTCGGAAATAGAATGTGCGGCCGTACCGCTACTAACAAAATTAGCGAGTTTGATATTTTTATTTTGCAGGGTTCTGTACCGTACCAAGCAGTTCTCAATCAAGAAGGACGTGGAAACTTGCTGAAATACTGGAGGGGGAATGAGAAGACCTTTCCGACACTTTCAATGATGACCCGAGATGTTTTGAACATTCAAGCATCATCAACGGCGTCTGAAAGCTCTTTTTCTGCTGGCAGATATCAAATAGGAGAGCATAGGCACTCATTAGCCGGAGACATCTTGGAGATTGCAATATTATTCAGAGATTGGATACGAGCGGAGCGGAGAGGGTGCGGTCAACCGGAGAGCAACGAAGAAGACGAAAGAAAATATATTTAAAAGTTTAAAATTGTGTTTGGATATAAATTTAATTTAATTAAAAAAAATGAAGGGTATTACAAAAATAAGTATCACTCATTTATTAGGATTTTTTAAAAAACTTTATAAGAAATTATTCTTATAAAAAACTTAAAGAACGGAGCAAAAAATCTACCCGATTGGAAAGAAAGAACGAGAATATTTTTTGTATTGGTGTCTGTCTCACAAGAACGAATTCAGTGTATATATAGGTGGGATATGTCTCACTAGAACGAATCTATGTATATATAGGTGGAATATTCTAAATGTTACACTACTAAATAATGATAATTAGGCTTCAATATGTATAGTAAGGGATAGATTCACCTTCTTTGCCTCATACATATTTCTCACGCGTAATGTGACAAGTTCGAATATACCTAACCGGATGAAATGTCGTTAGGAGAGATTCATCACCGACATACGTCAAGCTTGAAAGGATTTCTTTCAACCGTTTTTACAATACTTAATTTTTTTTTGAAGTTACATAGTAAGAATTTAAAGCACTACTCAAACTTTTTTGTAAATTTTTAATATTCTCATTACGTATTTAAGTAAGGAATCTGATTATAAAATAAATACTTATTTAAAATACTTTTAAAATATTATTTCAAACATTTAAACTTATACTTTTCTATATCTGCCAACTCCTATCCATAAATCAAGGTAGCCCTTTGATTACCATAGATAAAGAAAGACAAAATGGTGTAAAAGGAATAATGAGAAAAGGCTAAGGGTAAAAGAGTAAAAAGGAATATTAGCGGTCGCAATCAGACGAACCCGAAATGTTTCCTCAGAAGTGGAACTTCCCACGTTATGAATGTTGCTCTACTCTTGTATTGTAGTACTGCTTTTCGTTTGCTTTGCTTTGTGATGTGAAGAGGGAGTTTATATATATAGAGAAAATAAAACCGCCACTTCCACCACCGCTCTCTTCCTCTCTCCACCACCTCCAAGTCTCAGCTCACTCCCCAAGTTTTGAGCACACAAAATTAAGCTCATTGCACCCTTCAAAGTGCTATACTTTTTGCTGATTCACTCTACTTTCTATATGTACCTATAGATAAAGCCAGTGGCGCAAAGCTGTTGTGTGCTGGGTTATGAATGAAATCTGGCTAGAAAGTTCAACCTTTTTTTTCAAAGTTTAATGCTCCTCACAATTTCAATCCCAAAACAAATGCACCGTTGATTTTTTGTTATAAGAAAATTTCGGCTAATTCAAGACAAATGTAACTCTATTCTTTGGAATGTAGCTTATTTTTTTTAAAAATAAAAAATTAGTAGAATCTGTAGCGGCGGGTGAGTATTTACTTATATACAGTACTATACTAGTACTATTTTTGGTTTGAGGAGGAGAACTTGATGGTTTACTATGAAGAAGAATTTCAACTGGTTTAAGCAAATAGCGAATAACGGGAAATTAGAGAGGCGGCTATCATTGGGAGAGTACAAGCGAGCAGCGTCATGGTCCAAGTATATAGTATCATCAGGGGCGGCGATAAAGGGGGAAGGAGAGGAAGAATGGAGCGCCGATATGTCGCAGCTGTATATAGGGAACAAATTTGCATCGGGAAGGCATAGTAGGATTTATAGGGGAGTTTATAAGCATAGGGAAGTGGCTATTAAACTCATAAGCCAACCTGAGGAAGATGGTCACTTGGCTACTTTTCTTGAGAAGCAGTTTACTTCTGAGGTTGCTTTGTTGCTGAGGTTAAAGCATCCAAATATCATTACTGTAAGCATCATTTCCCATTTTCTGTTGGTTTTTCATTGATCTATGACTCATAAAATTAAAGGGCAGCCCGAGCTCCCTCTGTGCGCGGGTCCGGATAACCCGGTGAACTAAGCTCCCGCTGTGCGCGGGTCCGGGTAAGGGCCGGACCACAACGGTTTTTTCTGTTTTCATGGCTTGAATGCGTAACATCCTGGTCACACAACAACATGACTTGAACCCGTGACCCCAGCTACTTCCCCTTTCATGACTCATAAATTAACTTTAAAAAAAAATGAACAATAAAATAAAGGGAAGGAACTTGGATTACTTTTTGGTACTTAGAAGACTGTTCCAGAATGTTCTAGAGGGAAGGGTGCTCCAAAGTAGTACTACATTCTTGTAGATAGCCCTTTGAGAATCGGATTGCCTATGGTTAAATGGAAGAGCTTGTATAAGCATTCCTTATGAAGGGATTTTTCCTTCTTAAGTACTGCAAGTTCATAATCTGGTTCAATTAATCTTGAACTCAACATTCAGCAAACTAGTTACATTGCCAACTGTGCGGAGGCTAATAAATCTACTTTCTAATTGAAAGGGCGAAGTTTCCGTTCCAGATTTAATGAGATAGAAATCATGAGAACCGTTCATTGCATAACTGCATCTGAGTAGTTAGTCCTCAGGGTGTAAGTTATTCTCCCCAACGAGCATTTGGAGGAAACAGGCTTGGAGTGGAAGAAGTTGGCATTGATCATCAATAACCATGTCAAAAGTTTCGAGATGAATGGGGAATGGAAACTGGATGTAATAAAGAAATTCAAAGGGGTGGCATCTGGGAGGCTATATTACTTCATTTCGTTTGCCAAGCAATGGTTCTTGTTTGTTCTTTGGCAGGTCCAGGAGTCTACCAACATTGATATAGTCTTATTTTATGTGGGTGACGATTGCTTGTCCTCAAAGTTTAGGATATTTCTAGTAGCAGAACCCATACAGGAAAAGAAAATAGAAAATAATTTTTTTTATGTTATATCTGTTATTAGAAGGCAAGTGATCCGATTATTGCTACTTCATACATGTTTCTTAAGTAGTCGCAATACCATAGTTGCCATGAAAGATGCAAGCTTCTATCACTTTTAATTATTTTCTTACTTAAAAAAGCACCAAGTACATGATTATCGATAGACTGATCAAGGTACTATAATTTTGAAACGTAAGCTCTTTTTTGTCTTATATCTACAACCTAACTTATAGGGTGGTGGTTAGGCCGTCTATGTTGTATGAGGCGGAGTGTTGGCCAGTCAAGACTTCGCACATACAAAAGATGAAAGTTGCGGAGATGAGGATGCTGAGATGGATGTGTGGGCATACAAGGAGAGATATAATTAGAAATGATGATATCCGGGATAAAGTGAGAGTGGTCTCGGTGGAGGATAAGATGCGGGAAGTGAGGTTGAGATGGTTCGGGCATGTGCAGAGGAGAGACACAGATGCCCCAGTGCGGAGGTGTGAGAGGTTGGCTATGGACGTGTTCACGAGGGGTAGAGGTAGGCCGAAAAAGTATTGGGGAGAAGTGATTAGACGGGATATGACGCATGTGCAACTTACTGAGGACATGACCTTGGATAGGGGGTTATGGAGGACACAGATTATGATAGAAGGGTAGTAGGTAGTCGAGCGTTATTTGTAGTGTTATTACTGTAGGCCCGATTAGCCTATCACACTTGTAGGCGCAATATTGCTTTATAGTCTCATGTAGTTTGATTTCTGCTGCTATGTGTTATTTAGTGTACTTTGTTTAACTTTCTTAGTTGTGTTAGCTATTGCTTCCTTGTGTTAGAATGCGCTACCATGACGTATTCGATTTTGTTATCAGCATGTTCATACTGCTCTAATTTCTTGTCCGAGTATGACCGTTTCTCTTGCTTTTCTTTGCTTTGCTTGGGATTATGCTTTGTCTTGAACCGAGGGTCTCCCGGAAAACATCCGCTCTACCTACCAAGATGGAGGTAAGATCTGCGTACACTCTACCCTTCCCAGATCCCACGTTGTGGGATTTCACTGGGTATGTTGTTGTATCCACAACCTAACCTCTGTTGCTCGAATCTTCCAAAAAGGCCGCCCATCCGTGTCATCATATCCTCCAAAGATGAATAACTTTTGGAGGATGCGACACAGACCTAAAAACATTTTGAAGAATCCAACCAACATTGAACGTACCAAATTTGCCTTTTGCCATTATGCCAAATTTGAAATCTAAAAATCAGCTCCCTCGTTCTTGATTTGTACAGAGGTATGGTTGTGCCGCCTGCAGGAATTTCATGATGAGTTATCATCTGTGAACATGTCTCAGAATTTCTTAACGTAGTAGATTGGGGATTTTTAGACGTATATTGTTTTATCCTAACAACTTATTGGTAAATAGTTATCATCTGTGAACAAATCTCTCAGTAATGACAGAAATTGCCACTTCTTTTGACTTGTCCCATTTCTTCTACGTCTCAAATGCAGTTTATTGCAGCATGTAAGAAACCACCAGTGTTTTGCATTATCACAGAGTACTTACCTGGAGGCTCCCTGAGAAAGTACCTCCATCAGCAGGAGCCGTACTCGGCCCCTCTCAATCTAGTTGTGAAATTGGCCCTTGACATTGCACATGGGATGCAGTATCTTCATGCTGAAGGGATACTTCACAGAGATCTGAAGTCGGAAAATCTACTCCTGGATGAGGATATGTGTGTGAAAGTTTCAGATTTCGGGATATCGTGCTTAGAATCTCAATGTGGTAGTGCAAAGGGGTTTACCGGTACATACCGGTGGATGGCACCAGAAATGATCAAGGAAAAGAACCATACAAAGAAAGTTGATGTCTATAGTTTCGGTATTGTCCTATGGGAACTTTTGACTGCATTGACACCATTTGATGACATGACACCGGAGCAGGCGGCGTTTGCAGTCTGCCAGAAGGTACATTCTCTCTTAATCCTGGCATAGTGCTTTTCCTCAAGATAAAGTGCTTACTGTTTCATACGTCTCTGGATCTGAATTTGTTCCGCTAAATCCACTGAATCTCTATCTGTTTGACGTTCTCATTCGCAAGTGTCATTTTGCGTTACATTTGTTATTCCTGTTCTCGGTGGTTACGGTTTTCCTTGGTGATAAATGGGATGAGGAAGCTATAGTCAACAACAACAACATACCCAGTGAAATCCCACAACGTGGGGTTTGGGGAGGGTAGAGTGTACGCAGACCTTACCTTGGTAGGTAGAGCGGCATGAGGAAGCTATAGTCGAGTTGTTAAATTCTCTTTAGATATATACTGAGGTTACCATGAGACTCACATCAGTAAGTTAATGTTCTTATCTCTGGCTTGCAAGATGAATCCAGAAAGACAACTAAGATACAAAAAGAAGAGATATTGCTCAGTTGTGCATGTTGAAAGATTGAGAAAATATATGTCTATGCTATGAAATAACCCTTGAAATACTAGAAAAAAATCTTGCAGCGTGAAATATCTAAGCGTGCAAATTTGTTTCACCTTGTGATTACGTTTTGAACTTATCTCTCATATCTGGGATGTCTATCTCTAATCGAATCTTCTGTCAATCTCTAAATTCAGTAGGTAATGGGATCACCCCATCTATTTTCTTTTGTTTCTTTCCTTCTCATGTTAGTATCATCTTGTGCTTTTTCCAGAAACGTTTGTTGTAGAACTTGAATAGAGTTTCCAACAAGTGAATAGCATTTATAATGATGAGCCTCTCGATTCCGCTCTTCGTCAAACTGAGCTATTTAATATGTTGGCACCGTGTTAATGTTGTTCAATTCTTCTCTTTTCTTTTTTTCTTTTTCTTTTCACCTTCTTGATCATCAACATCTCTATCCTCTCCCTGAGGTATTGTGAGCAAATCAGCATAGTCTGCTTTAACATCACTCTTTTAGAAAACTTGTTGCAAAATCTACTATGTTTTACCATTGATTACTCTTCTGAGTGGCTGAAGTTGCTATATTCATACCTATAAGGACAATGAGGCCCGTGATTGAGTTGATTCCTGAAAAGAGATATAGAGAGGTGTACTTGAGGATCTGGAAGAAGTATTAATTTGTAAGACAGATGTAGAATTAGAAGTCATTGTAGCCTGCTGTGGAGCATAAGATAAAGTTTTTTCTGCCTGTATTCTGTATAGCCTGCCAATCCATCAGATTCCTCGGGTATTAGGCTGCAAAATAAACTTGAGGTATAATGCTTCATGTTGGAGTAGAATTGCCAAATCTGATAGTTAGAAGAAGTATCTTTAAGTTAACGCCCAGAACATTGCTGCTGCTGCTTAATGCACCCTACGAATAAAGCTACAATCCCATTAAGTGACTACTTCGTCGGTCGGTCTCTGGGTATTTCTTTTGTTTTAAGCTCAAGCCTGTCGCCTTTTCAGTGTTAATTTCAAATGCTGTGAGGCTATATATTGGTCTTTCTAACACTCCGATGTCCTTCTTTAAGACCTGCTGTCTCCCTTTGTTGTATTTAATCTTTTCTTTTTTAGATATTAATTCACTTCAAATAATTCGCGATTTATGTTTTACAATTTTAAAAATATGTTTTAAAAGGATATAGACGCGTATTGAATGTGGCTGTCAAATTTTACATATAGTATGTGATCTTTTGAGAGTCCAATTCATAGGACATCTGCTCTTCTTCCTTGGGTGTTTCTCCTGCACATTGGAAATGATGATGACATGATTTTTGCTTAGCAGGTTGATGGTGATTCAGTTTTATGCTTTTATTTTGAGATCCAGATTATTATTTTGCTTTCAACTAATCTGAGCCCATTAATAGCTTTGCTGCATACATATTGTATTTGTTGTTGAAAGTTGCTTCTCTCACATGAAGTTACATTGGAACAAATAACTCTGTGTACATATTTTTTGCAGTATCATGCATCACTCTCTGCAAGATAGAGATTCTGGCATTTTCTTATATTAATTGGAATTTTGCAGAAAGCAAGACCTCCAATACCTGCTGCATGTCCAGCAGCAGTTCGGAAACTCATTAAACGGTGCTGGGCAAACAATCCTCACAAGCGGCCACATTTCGAGGAGATTGTAACTGTTCTTGAAAGTTATGCGGAGGCGCTTGAGCAGGATCCTGATTTTTTCCAATCCTACGAGCCCCCTCGGAATTTTACCCTGTCGCAATGCTTGCCTAAGTGCAACAGATCAGCTTCTGCGGAGGCGTAAGAAACTCCAGAATATGTATCTTATTATGTTATCTTGGGTGACCAAAATTATCCCCAGGACCCAAATGTGAAGTGTATCATATTTCTTTAGTTCCCACTTCCCAGTAGCTTTGTCTTATTGCTCTAAACTCAAAGTTACAGCCACTCTTTGAATATTGCCCTATTTGTTTTTGCTTGAAACTTGGATCAGGATTTGACAAGTAGAATCCTGTTGTAATATGAAAGCTTAATTGCATTTCATGTTTTTGTTCCTTCTTCTAATGCTGTGATATTTAATAGTGAATCCAGCTATTTGACGTGAATGTGGTACAGTCAATTTTCTTTTCTCAGTTTACAAGTTATTTCAGTTCAGGCCTCGGGGTCTTTATATTTGGATCCTCAAATTGTTAAAGACATTATTTTTGGGAAGGAGTTTTTCTAATTATAGGATAGTTAGGTTATAGTAATATGGAAATCGTTTCTTATAAATCATCATCCTGTTATTCCTTTGCCCCCAAAAAGAGTTGGATTTATTATATTGAGAATCTTATGGAACATTTTCGTTTGTAACTTTAAATATAAACAATTATGCTTATAATTCATTTCTAAGAAGCTTTATAATATATCCTAGCATAATAGTACACCAATTCTGGGACTTGGCGTTAATTAGCTAAAATATGTTCCATCGTCATTGCGTTATTAAATACATCAAACAAGATAATAAATAATATTTGTTAAGGCTTATAGAACAGGGACAGTTTGGCCGAGTGGTCTAAGGCGCCAGATTTAGGCTCTGGTCCGAAAGGGCGTGGGTTCAAATCCCACAGCTGTCAAATTATATTTTTCCTTTACATTTCTGTTCTTAAAAGGTTCGTCACTTTTTCCTTCGGATAATAGAAAACCAATGATTGTTTCACCACAATCTATTTCTTTATTTAGATGGAATATTTGGTATAGAAAACACACTTAATTGGTTAACGAATTTGAGCTGCGAAGTTGATTAGAAGAATTCTAATAACTTTAGCTTCACTCAAATCAAGGTTCAATGAACATTATAGGAATCGTGACTTCTTTATGAAATTTATTCCTTACTAATTTATTGAATAGTTAGTTGTAAAGTACTTCCTCACATCTAATATTGCCCAACTCATATAAATTTACCATATTAAGTGATTATATCATATATTCATTGATTTGGTACAAAGACAATGTATAGGTAAAAAAAAGTGCTAGTATGTCCACAATATATCAGTCAATAGTATATAGTATTCAATAAGATCTTAATAAAACAATATTTACATGAAGAAAAGGTAATGAAGTAATTGGAAGTTTTGGAGCTTAGAAAAAGGAGAACATATCTATCATAGTTCTACACAAAGAATGCACTTCTAATATTTATTGACTAGTACTTTCAATTCGTTTATGTACATTCTTCTCATTTATGTCAAGAGGAGAAAATTCCAATATTCAATTAGTTTCTAACAGAGGAAACAAAAATAAAAAATCATATATCCAAGTGAGAAATATATTACTTCTTTCAAGGTCAAGACTTAATTACAATTTTAGGATATGATTTAATAACATGGTAGATGAGGGCCGGGTGAGCTGTCACAATATGAAAGTTGGATGGAGACTAGAGGGGTCGGGCTTATCCTTACAGCCCAAATGTTGCAGTCCAGAGTGGCGGGCCCAACAACTTGTCAAGCTTAATTAAACCTATTTTTCATTTGTTCGTTTGGTTATTAATAATTTCTTTAATTATAAAAACTAAGGCGCCAACCCTCACTAAAAGTCAGTTTTTTGCATCGCAAGGAGGAAGAAGGGTCTATGCCGAAAGAGAGAAGGATGTTGCATGTATAAGTCCAAAAGAGTTATGATGACTCTCGAAATTGAATTTCATCGCACCAAAAGTTAATCTTCAACATTTGGACAACTTTTCGTATGAGTCAATTTATGCTCAATATATAGTTCAAATCACGATCTCAAACTTATTTTCTTATCCATGGGAATATGCTTAGTCCAATCTGTCTAATTGTATTTTTATAGGCCAATCTATGCCTGCTGTAAAAAGTTATTAATTGATTTTTAAGTGACTAGAAATTAAAGTCTGAACTTTTTACACTCTCAATTTATATTAATTAAACTAAGTGTTGTTTATTTGACTGGGTGAATGAATTGCAAGCGACTCGTGTTGGAATAATTCGAGTAATTTAATCCAGATTTTTAGGTTAGTCGGATTGATGCTAAACATTTTATGTAAAAAAATAAATGATTTAATGAAGACAAGATGCTAAAATATATTCTGAAGACTTTGACCTGAAAATTGAAACTTATGCAAATTAAAAACTTCACAATTAGCTACATAGTATATCGCTAAATACATCATGGATTCGCGTTGTCATTTGTCAAATGTAGTGCATGCATGTGTGAACTCTGATGCATATAATTTATATAGGGTGGAAGAAAATATCTTTCTATGTTTGATTGACAAGCAATGTTGATAGAATATGCTAATCATCCTAATTACATAAATATTTGATTTGATATATATAAGTATGATTTGATATGATGGTGATAATTTGGATGTGATGAAGATAATTTCTTAGCGGGAGGTTCTCGTATGCTGAGACTATCCCTGAAATCATCAAACAGTATGCGCGAAAGACCTTTCGTAAAAATATCTGCAATCTGATAACGGGACGGTACATGGAGAACACAGACTTATCCACGTGCAACCTTTTCTCTGACAAACAAGATATCCATTTCTATGTGTTTTGTGCGTTGATGCTGGACAAGATTACCTGATAAGTATATCGCACTCACATTATCACAATAAACCACGGTTGCTTTTTCGATCGGACAATGAAGTTCTAAAAGAAGATTATGGAGACAATATGATTCAGAGACCACATTAGCTACCCCTCGGTATTCTGCTTCAGCACTCGATCGAGACAGTGTCGGCTGACGTTTCGACGACCATGAAATGAGGTTGTCTCTTAAAAACACACAATAACCAGATGTGAAACGCCGTGTGTCTGGGCAGCCACCCCAATCATCATCTATATAAGACGTGAGGTTAGAAATGGTGGACTTATACAAATGCAACCCAAAATCAATAGTACCCTTAACATACTACAAAATTCGTTTAAGAGCCCCCATATGCTCTTCTTTCTGATCATGCATATGTAAACAAACCTGTTGAAATGCATAGGAGATATCAAGTCTCGTGAAGGTAAGATATTGCAATGCCCCTGCTAAGCTGCAGTAATGTGTTGAGTCACTGTATGTAGTACATGTAGAGTTACTCAATTTTTCCTTTGTATCAACCGGCGTATGTGACGGTTTGCACGAGGACATGCCGACTTTGTCAATGATCTCCTCGGCGTATTTCTTTTGATAGAGAAACATACCACCTTCATATTGAGTTACATCAATGCCCAAAAAATAGTTTAAATGGTCAAATCCTTCATAGCAAATTCTGAAGCAAGGAAGGTCATATAGACCAGCGAAGTGACTCAGATGACGTTGTGAGAATGACGGCATCTACATGGAGAAGAATGTATTCCATGTCATTTCCCTTCTTGTAAATGAACAAAGACTGATCGGACTTGCTGTGTGAGAACCCCGGTGTGGATACGAACCCTGCAAACCTGTTATACCATGCCCTGGAGGCTTGTTTCAAATAATATAATAATTTTTTCAACAAGCAAACATAATCCAGATGAGTAGGATCTCGGAAGCCCAAAGATTGGTGCATGTAAATTATTTCCCGTAGGTGACCATGTAAAAAAAGTATTCTTGACATCCAATTGATTGATGGACCATGATTTGGACAGAGCCAAACTAAGAATAGTCCTGATAGTTAATGGTTTAACTACTGGACTGAATGTTTCACCGCAATCTACGCCAACCTGCTGAGACCTGCCATCATCAACAAAACGAGCTTTGTGTCTTGCAAAAGAGCCATCAGAATTCATTTTATGACAGAAAACCCACATAGAACGTATTATGTTCACATTTTGATGAACGGGACACTAACTCACATGTCTTATTTTTAATAAGAGCATTAATTTCATCTAACATGACAACTTTCCAATTGGGGTATGATAGGACCGTTTTGGGATTTTTTTGGAAGTGGTGATGGTTGGACCGAATATGTTAGGTTAAAATGATGCTTGGGCCAAAAAATCCCATGCATGGCACGGGTTTCAACAGTCCGGGGTGGGACCGAGATAGATGGCTAGGCAATGGGCTTTCAGTTTGTGAAATGGGCCGAGATGTGGTTATATTGTGGGCTGGTGGAGCTGGGCCAGGTGGCTTGGTTGGGGAATTGGATGAGGGAGTAGTGGGCTCCCTCATTTGGGCCTGCCGATCACGAGAAATAGATTGGGCCGAGGTCGAAGAGAAGGAAGTAGTGGGCTCCTCAGCTCGAACTGGCCCAGTCCCATTTCGATATTGGGCCGGTGCATTTTGGGCTGGTCCAACCGAGGCAGAATTGGGTTGGGCATGTAGATGGTGATTTAAAATTGGATGTATTCCTATGTCCAAAAATTCGTATGAAGGCAGGAACACCACGTGAGATTTAGCATACGGGAATGTAGACTCATAAAAAACAACATGACAAGAGATGATACTTTTCCAATTAGACATATCATAACACTTGTATCCCCTATGATTTTGTGGGTATCCCAAAAAAACACAAGGAGTGGAACGGGCTTGAAGCTTGTTTATGGTTGTGGAAGAAAACACGGAATAACATAAACACCCGAAAACTCTCAAATTTGTATAGGAAGGAATACAATGGTATAACATTTGTGTGGGTGATAGATTTGAGAGTAGCTTGCTAGGAAGAATGTTTAAAAGATATGTAGCCATTTGAAGAGCATGATGCCAAAAAGACGGTGGTGTGGATGAATGCACAAGAAGTGTATGAATTAGATTGTTGATTGTTCGGATTTTTCTTTCGGCTTTCTCATTTTGAGGAGAAGTATATGGACATGAAATACGCAAGGACATTCCATTGTGGTGACAAAATTCCTTAAAATTGTCATTTATGAATTCTCTCTCATTGTCACATTGAAAACATTTAATGGATTTCTCAAATTGGATTTTGATAAAAACACTAAATTGTTTTAAAATGGTGAAGACCTGCGATTTCTGTCCTATGAGAAATGTCCACAGAAAAATTGAATAATCATCCAAAATAAGCATATAATACTTATGACATGTCGAACTTACAATCGAGGATGTCCATAAATTACTATGCATGAGATCAAATGGCATAGGAGTATTAGAAGCAGATAACGAAAAAGAGAGTTTAACATGCTTCCCAAAACACACAAGATTGACAAACATGAGAGTCCATAAGTTTGTTACAATCAATAAATTTATTATTTCTAAGAAAATTAAACACCGGTGCTCCCGGGTGTCCCAGCCAGTTATGCCATAAAATAGAAGAAATAGCTGCAAAGGTTAATGGATTGGTGGCTTGGTTGTTGGTAGTGGCGGTGATGGGATACAAATCCCCAGTGCTATTACATCTCATTAGTGGCATCCCCGTATGAAAATACTTCACAGTAAACCTAAATGGATCAAAATTAATAGAAACATTGTAGTCAGTTGTAAAACGATGTACATATATCAAGTTCTTAATCAGTTTGGGTGCATGTAAGACGTTTTTCAAATGTAAAGGTGGGTGAGGAGGAGAAGATTTAATTGACCAATACCACGAGTTGGAATTTTCTGCCCACTGCCAACAATAATATTTTTATTACTGCTCATATTAAAATAAAATGAGAGAGTACCTTGAGATGCTGTCATGTGTGACGTTGCCCCCGTGTCCATGTACCACAAATCATTGGGAACACTTAGATTCATGTTGTTCATTGCATGTTCAATATCCATGGGAGCATAACTTGCGGAAGAAGGTCCATGAGCTGCAAAAGCTTGCTGCGGATGAGAACCGAGAACCCGGGTTGTCTAGATGCGGGATGAGGTCAGGCCCACTCAAGCCATGGGGTACGGGCAGGGAGGGGCAGTCCACTGTTGCGGCTGCCAGCCCCATAGTGGGTACTGCCCCCACTGCCCGCCGGCCGGCTGGTTGGGCTGCTGTCAGTGGGGTCGGTTTTGGCCCTGCTGGCCACGGCTGTTGACGCCACCAACGACCTGTCCGCCACTCCGGCCCCGTCCCTTTCCACCATTGTTTTTTCTGTTGTTATTGTTATGATTTTGACTCCGTTTTGACCTATTATTTTGTCAGATCGAATCACTATCAGAACCAGAATTTTGAGTGTCAAAATCATCGTTATAAGTGTTGGTGGAAATAAGGGCGGTGCCGGCATTGGTTGTCGCCCCCGTCGTCTGTTTTTGCTTCCGGGTTTCTTTAAGAATTAATCTCGAACGAGCCTTATAGAATTGTGGTAAGGGATTGCTTTGTTGAATGAACGTAGCAACACCATCAAATTGTTCACTCAATCCCGCAATCAATTGGAGAACTAACATTTGATTTGTCACTGGCGCACCAACATTTGAAAATTGATCGGCAAGCATTTTTAACTCTTGACAATATGCGGAGACGTTTGAAAAATCATTCAATTTTATATTGGTGAATTGGTTTTCAAGATATACCGCCCGAGAAATTTTATTATCTTGAAAAATATTTTGTAAACGCTCCCAAGCTTGTTGAGCCGTAGAGTCCGGTTCCAAAATGGTGTGCAAAAGGTAATTTGAAATGGTGTCGTAAATCCATTGAAGGACTATAGCATCTAAGCGAGACCATAAATTTTTGTCAACAATGGTAGTCTCCGATGAAGACTTGGGAGGAATAGTATGGTCTATTGCTTTGTATGCTCGACAATAGATTTTGAATAACTCCGCCCAAGAAGAGTATTTCCCTTTTTCCATTTCAAGAGTAATTGAAATAAAGTTTTTGACGTTGTTTACGGCAATAGCGGGATGACATTTTTTGTTTGTTGGCCATTGTCACCCAAGAAAATTCAAGAAAATGGGAAGAGAAAAGATATTTTGGTGTTTAGAGTGAGAGAGATGAAGAACCCTAATTAGGGTTTGTTTGGAAGAAGCCGAAAAGGGTAGGTAGGGGGGTTGTATTTGGGCTAGGGTAGTGTTTAGGTAAAATCCTAGTTAGAGTTAGGGTTTGATAGGTCGAAACTAGGTGGTTTTTGGCTAGGGTTTAGGGGGGGGGAGTTGGTTGTTTTCGGCTAGGGTGGAATGAGGCCGATATTGGTTAGGGCAAAGGAAAAAAGATGGGGGGGGGGGGGTGTGTTAATTTGTGGCTCTTGATACCATAAAGGAAATTAGTTCTCTATCCTCATTTCATTTCAAGATTACAATATATATATATATACAAAAACTAATCTAGACTAAGAATATGCTAATCATCCTAATTACATAAATATTTGATTTGATATACATAAGTATAATTTGATATGATGGAGATATTTGAATGTGATGAAGATAATTATCTTAACATTCTCAAATATAAGTTGCATAATGATAATTCAAAAGAAGACAGTCCAATGATGAGGTCATTGACGAAGAAGAAGACAACCCGTAAACTCCTTATTTGGTTATTTAACTTACTTTATGAGATTATACTGGGTGTGTGATTATTGTTATAATTTAGATATAGTTTAGTTTTTTGCTATATTAATGTGAATGTTGTAGCTATTTAGATGATTTAAATTGTGCTAATGTGCACAAGCTGTCAAAGTCCATCATAATATAAAATTACTCGAAATTGCAACTTGGTTTGTGTTTAATCTTTTTTTGGTCGGATGTTCCCGAAAGGACACTTCGTTTCAATCATCACATAAAATTTCAGTTATAATTCACTGCAAACTTTCGTGAGACGTAACAAATATCTCTCAAAGTGAAAAGTAATTTTTATGTAGAAATTATGAATTTTGCTAAGCTAATAGAATTTTATTTGATTCAAAATTTGTTGGCAGCTCTATCTCACAGAATTCTCCTTTAATTTTTTGGTATAATTCGATGTCCATCATGATATACAGAGCAAGCAAATGAAAAATCGAATTATCAGGTAATATATAAATCTATTTGGCAATTATGTCGTAGTTTTAGTTTTGTTAAGTTGTAGATGTAAGAACGGATAAAAATTAATTTTTTATCCAATTTTTCATTTCCCAAAAATTTTCATGGTTGTGAATGGACACTCTCATATTTTGAATAGTGATAATATCTTGAGGAAAAACAAACCAGGAGTATTTACTATTTGAAAGTAAAAATAAAATAAAAGATCTTTTGAAAACATCTTAAAATAAAAAATTTATTACCTGTTTCAGGTTCTTAGTTTCTCGAGAGCCAAGAGTGAATTTAGGCAAAATTAGTTATATGTTTCTTTCTATTGGTTGATACTGTCTTGGAGTCATCTTGCCAAATTTAGTACTTGGTTAATTGACTTAGAACTGCATAGCGGAATAGCAGACAAGGTCTTAAAATGCAGATGGAACTTATATCAAAGTCCTTTTTTAAATTTTGCATGTGTGAATCAAAAAGAGTTTTCATGAAATCTTGAGAATTGGACTAATTAGTATTTGAGCAACCGAAATTATTAGTAGCTCCTGAAAGAGAATATATTCTTCATAGTAATTATTATTCTAGTGTAATTATGTAAAATATAGATATTCTCCAATTAGATATCCTTCTCCAATTAGGTTTAGAGATCTTTCTCCAATTAGATTTTGTAATTTAAAACACATATATATATTGAATTAATGAAGCATCCGACCAAAGAGAATTACATTATTCTAATTGGTATCAAAAGTCACACCCTTTCTCTCTTTGAAAGTCTCTTCCGTTTCTCACTCTAAGAACTTAAAATCATCTCTTTTTTTTAGTTCGGGTTGGATCCTTATTGGGTTATAGCATGAATGCATGCTAGAAGATTGAACAGAATGCAAAACAGCAACTCACGTTCCCTAGTAAGCAGTAACGCTCAAGTTTCTTCAAGCGAGAATGTTCATGTGCACTAATTGTGTATGGAACTTGAATATCAGTGAAGATGATAATGAAATAACAATATTGCTCAACAAATTTTTTAAGACAGTTGCTATGACAGGGAAGTCAATTCCCTCGTTACAATTTGATTTATTCCTGCAACAACACCTTTCTCTCTCCAATTAACAGATTCCGACAACTTTTCGCCAATCTGATTAGCGTATCGCTCGCTTTTAGGGTTCTTCAATAACCTCGTATTTCTATCTAACCTACCATCCACGAACATGGCACGATATTCCTCGTTACAACCCAACATCATGGGCCCACCTCCAGCCCACGGTACACGGGCCAACAGTACCATGCCAACTTCTCCACGGCCCAATAGCAGGCCTACGGTCCCATGACCCCTGCCGAACTGAGTCATGCTTACAACACTACAAATCTCCAGCAGCCCGATGACACATGGTACATGGATACATATGCCACATCCCACCTCACTCGCGACTATGGTAATCTCTCTCACCTATTTAATTTGAACAATCTCTATTGTGGTCAGCAATGGCAATCACATTCCAATTCAAGGTTACGGCACCACTCAAACACAACCACCTCACCCACCATTTATCCTAAAAAATGTCCTATATGCTCCTAACATCATTAAAAACTTAATCTTTGTTAGGAAATTTGCTAGTGACAATTCCGTATCTATTGAGTTTGACCATTTTGGATTTTCTATGAAAGACCTACGTACGGGGACAACTCTTACGAGATGTAATAGTGTGGGGGACCTATATCCTTTCTCATCCAATTCCGCCGCAAGTGTCAATCCACCTACCTCCCTAGCTGCAATCTCTCTATCAACCTGGCACAATAGACTTGGACATCTCGGAGCATAAGTTTTTAACTTTCTTAGAAGTCACAATTTAATTCAATGTAATAAAGAAAATTTTTCCCAAAATTGTTATTCTTGTCATCTAGGAAAGTATGTTAGACTTCCGTTTACGTCATCTTTAAGTGTTACTTTTTCTCTTTTTGACATCATTCATGCGAATTTATGGACATCTCCCATTACTAGCAAACTTTGTCATAAATATTATTTGGTATAATTAGATGACTTCTCTCACTTTCTTTGGGTCTATTTTCTCAAATATAAGTCTCAAGTTTACTCCACGTTTCTTGAATTTCGAACATATGTTAAAACTCAGTTTGAAAAGGCCATAAAATCGTTTCAATGTGACAATGGTGGTGAGTATAACAATTCCCCCTTTCATAAATTTTGTGCGGATAATGAAATTGTGTTTCGTGCCCCCATACCTCACCTCAAAATGGTAAAGCCAAAAGAATAATCCACACCATTAACAATATGATTCGTACAATGCTCTTTCATGCCTCTCTTTCCCCTCCTTTTTGGGTATACGCGTTAAAAATGATAGAATACCTTCTTAATATATTACCTACCCATATACTTCAAAATAAAACCTCTACCAAAATTCTATTCTGTTGGATCCCTTCATATGATCACCTTCGGATTTTCGGTTGTCTATGCTACCAAAATCTTGCCTCCACGACCCCTCACAAATTAGCACCTCGCACATCTTCTTAGATTTCTCATCGAACCATATGGGGTCTTATGCTATGATTTGTCCACACATAAAATCCTAGTCTCTCGCCATGTCACATTCGAGGAAAATCTTTTCCCGTTTGCAAACGTCCAACAACTTCAAGTCACCGATTACAACTTCCTTAATGACCCGGACACTTCCCCTCTCCTGCGAAACGCCATACATAGTGCTAATATCCCGACTATCCTATCACGGTCTCCCCCACTGTCCCGTCACTGCCCCAAGTCTCGTCGAACACCTCTCTACCTACTGCTCTAGTCACGACCTCCTTGTCTCCGTCGACCAGTCCCCTGCCTCACTGCCCTAACCCACCGCTTCTGTCGACCAGTCCCCTACCTCACTGCCCCAACCTCCCACCTCCATCGACCAGTCCCCTACCTCATTACCCCAACCCCCCGCCGATATCCCAGCAGCACCCGTCAACCACCCCTCTGCCCCAATGGCCCCACAACACCCCGCCAACCCCACTACCTCATAATACTGTCACCCACCCCACTGCCCCCACTTCCCGTAAGCCCAAACATCTCGATTCCGACCCACCGTATGGAAACCCGTGCCCAACATGAGATTTTCAAACCAAATGTCTACTTTAACCTATCCACTCAGACCATCTCACAAATACCTAAAAACCCAAAATTAGTCAAGCTTGACCCGAATTGGAATGTGGCCATGCATGAGAAATTTAATGCGCTCACTACACAGTGCACTTAGGATCTTGTACCGAGACTAGAGAGAATGAATGTGATTCATTGTATGTGGCTATATTGTCACAAATTCAGAAATATTGGTGAGCTTGAACGCCATAAGACGAGACTTATGGAAAATAGCACGGGGCAATATGAAGGAGTTGATTGTGGTGAGAACTTCAGTCTAGTAGTTAAACCAGCCACCATTCACACTATTTTGAGCATAACTATAAGAAAGAACTGACCGATTCATCAACTTGATGTGAAAATGTATTCTTACATGGTGATTTGAAAGAAACCATATATATGCATCAACCGTCTGGCTTTGTGCATCCAGAGGCTCCTCAGTATGTCTGCCGTCTTTGAAAGTCACTCTATGGCTTGAAACAAGCCCCAAGGCTTGGTATGAGCGTTTTGCCACTTACATTATGCAGATCGGATTCGTGTGCAACAAAAGTGATAATTCACTTTTTTATTTTTCATCGAGGTAATGACACTGCATATCTTTTATTCTATGTGGATGATATTGTTCTGACTGCCTCACCTGATGTGCTGAAACATGAGATCATTACCCTGCTAAAATCTAAATTTTCTATGACAAACTTGGGTAAGTTGAATTATTTTTTGTGGATTTCAATAACCAGATCCAAAAATGCAATGTTCATGTGTCAGCATAAGTATGCCGAAGAAATTGTTTACAAGGCTAAAATGGCAAACTGTAAGATCATGCCCACTTCAGTCGACTCAAAGTCGAAACTCAGTGACGATGACAGAGATCCGGTGCTCGATCCTTCTCTTTATAGTAGTCTTGCTGATGCACTTCAGTATCTTACGATCGCTAGGCTCGATATTGCCTATGTCGTTCAACAGGTGTGTTTGTTCATGCATGCTCCTAAGGAGCCTCACTTTACCGCTCTTAAGTGTATCATTCGATACGTTAAGGGTACTCTTGACTACGGATTACATCTTTATCCATATGCACCATCCAGGCTGATATCATATACGGACGTCGATTGGGGCGGCTGTCCGGACACACGTTGATCTACTTCCGGCTACTATGTATTTTTGGGTGATAATCTCATCTCATGGTCTGCAAAACGGCAAGCCACGCTTTTCCGTTCGAGTGCAGAAGTAGAATATAGAGGCATTGCGAACGTTGTTATCGAAATTTGTTGGCTCAGAAACTTCCTTCTAGAGCTTCATTGTCCCTTACGTAAGACTTCTTTTGTCTACTGTGATAATATATCTGCTGTTTACTTGTCCCATGACCCAGTTCGGCATCATCGAACCAAACATATTGAGATGAATATTCATTTTGTTCGTGAGAAGGTTGTCATTGGCCATGTTGGGGTGCTACATGTTCCCTCTTCCTATCAGTACGCATATATATTCACTAAGGGACTTCCTCATCAGCTGTTCCTTGACTTCAGATCCAGTCTCAGCGTTCGGCCTCCTCCCGCTCTGACTGAGGGGTGTGATAGAGAATATATTGATATTCTCCATATATTCTGTAATTATAATTCTAGTGTAATTATGTAAAGTAGAGATCTTCCCGAATTAAGTTTAGAAATCCTTCTCTGATTAGGCTTAAAATTCCTCCTCCAATTAAGTTTTGTAATTATAAACATATATATATATATATTGCATTAATGAGAAGCCTAGGATTAAGATGTGAATTACACTATTCAAATGGAGTATGGAGTATAGGATTAAGATGTTCAATGGACTGGTTGATTGATGGTCAGTCTAAGTGTCAGATTTCACACTCATATTGATTTCACGTATAAAAAAAGAGTTAAATTCAAAAACTTTAAAGAATTTCAAATGAAAAAACGGTGATTCCTTGTTTTTTTTTTTTTAAACGTTCAATATTTGTACAGTATTTACTAATTAATTTTATTCTTTGAAATTGAAGAAGTAATATAAAATAAGACCTAATATGTGACGTGTTAATACTATATATATACACACACGTGTGTGTAAACAACTGCTTGAGTTTGTAGAACAAGATCATAAGAATTTTATATTTTATTGCTTGAACAAGAGATGCTAGCATGTTAAATTTACTTTTTTTCCCCTAATAGAGTCAAATTATGAGATATTCAATCAATACCTGAGAAGAAATATCTCAAGTTTATTTTGAGTTATCAGCACCTTGACACAATGACACACACGACCTGCTGCTCCAGCAGTCTGCTTCTGATTTTTGGTGTCTATAATACATGCATCTGATCGACTGGAGTGCAGGTGCTTCCAGAAAAATCATATCAAATTTTCATCTGATGTGCATTTTTATATTGTGTTTATATGCACTTTTTATATTTTTGATAAGGTTCTTCCTGAATTGGATATGATGATCGAGAACTCTTTCCTGTTATCTTATTCATGTCTTTAAATTTTGATGTCCAGAGTTCTGCACTTGAAGTATAAAACATGTTATGATTTTTGCTTACTATTTCGAAGATGGACATAGAGCATCCTTACATGTTTGATGTACTGCAACTTACTCATTATACAAGCATGATTCTTGTGCAGGTCTACAAATATACATTCAAGTAATATTTAATCCATTTTTCTTTCTTTCTTTCTTTTGTGTTTTCTTTTCATGATATATTTAATCTGCTTTTAGTACTTTAATTCAATTGTATTATTTTTTTTTGAATTTGTTTTTGGAAAAATATATCACGGTTGTTAAGTGAATATAACTTACATGTCCTTTTTTGTGATTTGCCTTTTTATTCTGTGTTATTTTTTATTTCTTTTTCTTTTTGACATTTCTTCATTATCTAGAGAACTAATGCTAAGATTTCAATAAGGTTGTGAAGGGTAAAAATTATTGAGAGGACATGTGCTTGGCAATTTCCAATTAAGAGTTTATTTTTTCATGCTGCTTATTAACAAGTCCGTCTTATTTAAACTAACCATTGATTTTTATAGTGATGATTTAGAAAACCTTCACACACCATGAAGTTTTTGGGAATGAAAGTGGTGTGAGTCTTGAAATTGAATATTTTACAAAAAATTATCTTTTTAATATTTTAAATATTAGGAAGACTTATTCACAAATTTAATGAGGTCATTCGTAATCGCCCGAAGCTCAAATAAATCACCTAGTATCAAATAATTTCTGAACGTATCAAAATGACAAAGTGGCATACCAATCAGCAAATGGAATACATAAATGATTGTTATTGAAAAAGTTATTTTCATAAAAGAAACAAAATTCATAATTTAGACTTGGATTGTTGAACGAGTTTGAAGTTTTCCACATATAAAAATTACATAAAAAGTGTATAAATTATTTAAAATACTTCAAAATGAAAAGAAAAACTAGGTCAGATGAATAAAGAAGGAGCTAATAGTAACATTACTAAAAAAATAAGAATTAGCGATGAATAAATTCTATAGCCAACAAACAGATGCGGAGTCGGGATTTGAAGCTTATGAGTTAGGGATTTTAGTCTTTTAAGTTGCTGGATTCTAAAACTTGGTTCTAAATCAATAACTTGTGCATCTTGATTGAATTTCTAAACTTTAGAACAAAGTTACAGGATTCGGCCAACCCATAGCTATTTTCTAGCTCCGCCCTGCCAACAACCAAAATTCGTCGCTAATTTCATTTAGCGATATATTAACTATAGATTATCAATAATTTCTGTTAGCCATGAGCTATTTAGCAACGGACTAAAAACGAAGCTCGTACTTGATTCCAATTCTTTTATTTATAGTTAAGAGTACGAGTAGAAAGGTTTTTTTTTCTTATTTTTTCTTTTTCCTCGGCAAGGAAAATAATAGTACTATGTACTTAACTAATTGATCAACTTTTGACCATTAATGGAATATATCAAACAAAGTAGCCCTTTCTTATTGATCTTTACAAATCATAAACACTCATCATTATTAATTTATTCCCACTAGATGGGGGAATCATCCTTTTTGATTAATTATATAAAATAATGTTATAGATTAGAGAAAAGTACAAATTATCATCGGATGCCTATCAGTCCAGCCCGGCCCCGTGCACAGCTAAACTCACTAACCACCATTATCATGACTTTTTAAATTAACTCGATTTTAGCAATTATTAATAAGCGAAGCTTAACTTTATTATACATATTAAGAGTCCTACCTCGGATATGGAATGAGAAGATGAATTCCTTATATGGACTTGGACAATCCTCATCCTACAAGCTAACTTTTGGTATCAGAGTCAGGTCCATTCAAATTCTTTGTTCACCGATGTTGGGCCCCCAAATTATATTATACACGCTCCAGTTAACAAGGTCTGGGCGTGCGGAGAGTGTTAAGAGTTCTACATCGGATATGGAATGGGAACATGGACTCCTTATATGGACTTGAACAATCATTACCCTATAAGTTAGTTTTTTGGGTTGAGTTAGGCTCAAGATCCATTCTTTACGATACATAAATTATGCGTCACTTTTTTCTACTAGTTAATACTTAATTATATTGGTGCCCGTGGCCGTGGGGTGTTAGATTTTACCAACATTGAATAATATGCTTTCTTTATACTTTCACGAGACATGATTCTGTACTGCATAATGTTAGATGTTGGCTTTCATGTGAGATATTGTGTTCCATTAAATGCCCATGGTAATTAAGAACACAAAGTCACAAGTGAAAAATAAGCCAAAGTCTAGTACTTATAATACTTATTGTTTTAAATTAGTTTGTTCTATAGTGCTGCAAATGTGGGAACAAAGAATTGATTATTTTAACATCTACAAACATGACTACAGTTTCTAACCAAGCAACATTATATCAATATTAATGTAAAGTTTATAATGATCTATGTTATCATGAGAAAGTGTACTATACACGGTTCATGTTGGAGCATCTACTTTAAGTTTTTGACTTTTTTCCACGCTATATAAGAAAAATATCTAATAGTTGTATTCATAAAAAGTATTTCCTCCTATTTCTATATAAGTGATTTTTAAGAGTTTGACACACCATTAAGAAAGTCATCTAATAATACTAATAAAAAGGTTATTTGATTAAAAGACCCTTTTATCTGTCCTCGTTAATTTGTGCATGAAAAAATATAAAAACATAATTAATGATCAAATAACTTATTTTGAATCAAATTTAAAAGGCTAAAAAATCATTTATATAGGACCAGAAGGAGCATTTGTCTGAACTCATTTTGTTTCCTTAGAACATTAAGGGATTAATTACCAAAAAAATAATTAATAAGGGGAGATATTATACTGGAAAAGGGTACAAATGACTTTTTACTTTTCTAAGACGTCAAATACTTCGAAATAAATCAGTATATCAAAACGATTAATACTTGAAATTAGAGAGAATTGTTAACAAGATGGCTATTACAATTTACAACCGATAGAAATCAAAGGAAAAAAAAAGTGAATTGTGATGGCTGAGGCAAAAATATTGAGAAATCTCTTATATGGTCAATTTTTGGTGGATAGATTTACACATTATCTATGCTGATGGGAGATATTTCTCGTAAAATTAATTGAGATGTTCACAAATTGATTGAGCACAATGATTATATATATATATGAAATAATTGAATTGTAAGGTAGCTTGAGAAAATGGACGTGCTTCATAACCACCAAAGATTAACAGGATTCCAAGACAAGATCAACATGCAAATGTAAGACAAACTTAGAAGCTACTTCAAACCCTACTCTATTTTACCATGACATGCAACATTTGAACTCAAAAATGAAAAGAGAAAAACGGAAAAAAGAAAAGAAAAGAAGATGGCAAGTTGTTTCTTGAGACGAGGAAATTACTTTTTACCCCTTTTAAAGTGTCATATAAACGTGTATCATAGTATTAATTTTTACACCCGTTCCTATGACTACTTCTTCCAACTATCTAGATTGGATCATATAGGTCCAGGCAACTTGATAATTCTTTACTAGTATAAAGTTTCAAAAGTTTTTATGCAATACTACCACCCTTTTTATTGTCCGTTTTAATTGTTTTTACAGACTTATTTAAACAAAAATAATTACAGCACTAATCATTAAATTATTTATTCAATTACGTTTTTTAGTCTTGAATATCTTATTTAACAATTATGTTACTAATTGGAGCAACAAGCAGTGGTGGATCTAAAACCGTATTTACATGTTCACGAGAACTCAATAATTTTGCACAAATCTTGTATATATAATAAAAAAATTACTATATATCTATAAATATTTAATTATAAACTCAAATTATTATATATTAATTTAAAATTAATGTAGAAATCCATGAACTTTAAATCTTGATATCCTCCTCTCCCAATAAGGGTGAATTTGAAAACCTTATAAATACTTCTTATTTTTTTAAAATACCAAAAAAAAAATCACATAAATTATCTATCAAAATGATTAATATTTGTACCATGCGATAGTAATAGTTTTAGTTTTTGAAATTGAAGGGGTAAATCGACCAATTAACTCAGCACATGTAGATGCACGGCCACGTGTCAAGAACTCAGATTAGGGCTGACAATGGATCGGAGGTGGATCGGGTGGAGCTCAATCCGCCTCCACCCGCCAACGATCCATCCATCACCCGACCCATCCATCACCCTATTTTTTTTAATCCACATCCGATCCACCAATCATCCACGGGTGAATCGGGTGTTTCGCGGATGGAAGCGACAAAGACTTATGAAAATTGATCGATACTCAAGTCTTGTAGGTAATTTATGACAGTTAATAAATATGTCAGTTCAAATTTCACAAAAAATGAACTTTACTTTGTTCATTTTATTGAAAGTAGAGAATTATACGGATTAATTCGAGAATGGCAGGGTTTGGTAAACCCACAAAGTTGCATTTGATTATATCAACTGTTAAGATAAAATAAATATCATCAATCCTTCTAGTATTGTGAGTTCATATTTTTATGTGAAAACGATCAATATTTGTTTTTTCCCTTTCTTATGTTGTTCAATGTACGTTTTACTTGATCAAACTTAGAGTGATATAATTAGCAGATAAAAATATAATTTGTTCAATCTATTTAAATTTGGACGAGTTAGCGACCCACATATTTCTTAACTCAAGTTATTTTGATTAGCCTGATTCAGTCAAATTAAAAGTAGCATTTATTAAGCGTTTGGGCATGCAATTTCATCTTATGAGATGAAATCATCGTTTGGACATGCGATTTCATCTCATGAGATGAATTCCAAATCATTCAAAAAGGCATGATTTGAGATTTCAAATTTTAAATGTAAATGTTGACCACAAGTTTATATTTTGTAAAAATAAATCTATAAATTGGTAGATATAATTAACAATCATATTTATCAATTATTTATATCAAATATTAAAAGATCTACAAGAGGGGTGAATTGAAAATAATTAATTTATAACGGATGAATCGGGTGGTGGATTAGATGTATGTTCACCCGAATTCGATCCGATCCATCACCCGATTAAATCTATATTTTATCAAATTTTCGACCATATAATTAAATCGAATGGTATCCATCGGGTGGAATTCTCCTCCATGACTCAAGATAGACGAAAGGCTAGAGCGGGGTTAGTAGGCCAAAGTTTGGGGAGAAGTCGCCTTCTCCTTTCTTCTGACATTCCACCTCTGCAACTTTAACCTTAGTTTAATAATTCACCCCAATTCTTTCTTTTAATTCCATCTATGTCCTCACTCTTTTCTTTAATCTCCAAAAATTCCATCTTTTTCTATCCTCTTCATCAGACACTGTGATTCCAGACCCACCAATAGGATTTTTTATTTTCCTTTACACTTTGTAATTCTCTGTCTATATAACTTTCTGAGCTGCACTTCATCTTTACTAATCGGTTCTTTCTAATAAGGTACGACTCTTTCACTTCAATTCTCTGTTATTTTTTTGCATTACTATTAGTCAACTTGTGTTCTATTCACTTTCTGTTCCATTCATATGTGATTACTATTGGGTCCTTGCTCTTTTAATGGTTTGTTTTAGTTCATTCTTGATTTAACAGTAGGCTAAGATCTGTTAAAAAGATCAAATTTTTATCCATATTGAAAGGTCAACTTGTTTGTGGCATGTCACAGAACATGATGCTTGGGCTGGATCTGCTTTACAATTGACCTAAAAAGAGCTTGTATTTGCAGGTAATTTATTTAATTTATTGGAGGTGCTTTGTTTATTTTTGTGTTGTGGAAGATGCCTGGAGTTGTTATGGATGAAATTCATGAAGAAATTGAGGTTAAAGAATTGAAGGAAAATGGGAATTCTACACCTTGTAAAGAGAATGAGGTTGTTAATGAGTCACCCAAGGGAGGAACTGAGCTTGCAGGTGATGGGGTGGTTGAGCCCTCTATTGAGGAACTTTATGAGAATGTTTGTCAGATGCAAAGCTCTGATCAATCTCCATCAAGGGCTAGTTATGGATCAGACGGCGATGAATCGAGGATTGACTCGGAGCTTCGCCATCTCGTGGGAGGAGAAATGAGGGAAGTGGAGATAATTGAGGAGGATGAAGAGGTGCAAAAGCCAGAGACTGAAGATTCTTCCCACTCTAAGAAGGAAACTTCTTCTGATGTGAAGTTGGATAATTCCCCAAATACCCCTTCTTCAGCTCAGCCCAAGACGCCCTCTCAGTTGGAGTTGGAACCGGAAACTTCAGGAAAACCAAATCCAAAGGGGAGGAAACCTTCCATTGATAAGAAATATGGAAATAATTCTAAGAAGGCAGTTAGGAGTAGGCAGAAGAATTCGCCTGCTTCAGGATCAAAATTGAAGAATGGAACCGAGGACTCATTGGATACAGGTTTAGACAATCCTGACCTTGGTCCGTTCCTGCTTAAGCAAGCAAGGGACTTGATATCTTCTGGGGATAATTCCCATAAAGCTCTTGAATTGGCTCATCGAGCAGCAAAGTCATTTGAGAAATGTGCCAATGGAAAGCCTAGTTTGGATGTGGTCATGTGTCTGCATGTAACTGCAGCAATATACTGCAATTTGGGCCAGTACGACGATGCCATTCCACTGATAGAGCACTCGTTGGAAATTCCGGTGGTTGAGGAAGGACAAGAACACGCCCTTGCCAAATTTGCTGGTTATATGCAATTGGGTGATACTTATGCAATGTTGGGCCAACTTGAGAACTCTATTGTTTCTTACACCACCGGTCTGGAAATCCAAAGACAAGTGTTGGGAGATAATGACCCCAGAGTTGGTGAGACGTGTCGATATCTTGCTGAGGCTCATGTTCAGGCTTTGCAGTTTGATGAAGCTGAGAAGCTTTGTGAGATGGCTCTTAACATACATAAAGAAAATGGTTCACCGCCTTCACTAGAGGAAGCAGCAGACAGGAGGCTGATGGGACTAATTTGTGAGTCAAAGGGAGACCATGAGTTTGCTCTCGAGCATCTTGTTCTGGCCAGTATGGCCATGGTAGCCAATGGACAGGAATCTGAGGTGGCGTCTGTTGATTGTAGCATTGGTGACACATATTTGTCTCTGAACAGGTATGATGAAGCCATTTTTGCTTACCAAAAAGCACTCACAGCTCTCAAGTCTAGCAAGGGAGAAAACCATCCTGCTGTTGCTTCTGTTTTTGTCCGTTTGGCTGACTTGTACAACAGGACAGGAAAGCTAAGGGACTCAAAATCATACTGTGAGAATGCCCTCAGAATATACGGAAAGCCCGTACCTGGGATTGCTCCAGAGGAGATTGCTAGTGGTTTTACTGATGTTTCTGCTATATATGAGTCGATGAATGAGCTTGATCAGGCACTCAAGTTGCTGCAGAAAGCGCTAAAGATTTATAATAATGCCCCTGGGCAGCAGAATACCATAGCTGGAATCGAAGCCCAAATGGGGGTGATCTATTATTTGTTAGGAAAATATTCTGAAGCTTATAACTCCTTTAAAAGTGCAATTTCAAAGCTCAGAGCAAGTGGAGAGAAGAAGTCGGCCTTCTTCGGGGTCGCCCTTAACCAAATGGGGCTTGCTTGTGTACAGCGTTATGCGATAAATGAGGCAGTCGAGTTGTTTGAAGAAGCAAAAGGCATTCTGGAGCAAGAATATGGACCCTATCACCCTGAGACGTTGGGAGTATACAGCAACCTTGCTGGCACATATGACGCTGTTGGCAGGTACGCTAATTGCTACTTCTACTAACTTTGCCATTCCTTTATAGTAGCACCTATTTACTTTGTTATTTACCTGGTGTGATTTGCTATGCTCTTGAGAACTTGGTACATTTGACTTATTTTGTTTTATCTGAAATTCATTTGAATTTTTTCTGCTGTTTATGAAGTATTTACTGGCAACACAAAAGTCTGTTCTTTGTTATGAATCATGATTCTGTAATGCATGTATCTTTTTCCAACTACATGGTGATCTTGATGCTCTTTGCAGGTTGGATGAAGCTATTGAAATACTGGAATATATTGTTGGGGTGAGAGAGGAAAAGCTAGGGACAGCAAATCCAGACGTTGATGATGAAAAGAAGAGATTGGCTGAGTTACTGAAGGAGGCTGGTAGGGTTCGGAATAGAAAAGCCAGATCACTGGAGAATCTACTCGATGCTAATCACCGTCCTAGTACTATAAATAATGATGCGATTATAGTATGATTATGAACAATGTATATGAAATTAAATATTTTTGAGATATTTATTCGAGAGTCAAGAAAAAGGTATAGGTGAAGGCTTTATTAATCGAGTTCTTGTTCTGGTATAGATTGGCATAATGCTGAATGGGGGCATCCTGTTGACAAAGTTGTATTGGTCAAAATTGGTCTTATTTTGTTTTCAGTTTCATTGCCCAATTGTTGTAACTCTGTAATCATATGTATATCATTATAGAAGGAAAGAATAATACTTTTGTACACCATTACAGTTTTTAGCATTTTAAAGAGCTGTCCTTGAGAAAAATCCTCTATAAAGTACAATTGTTTGCAGTTCAATAGATAAGTTCTAATACTGGTTCTCCCACCCACCCTTGAATAAAAATAATGTGCATATAGTTACAACTAATAGAAGACCACAGGGTTATATTTGTAATATCTAGATAAATGCCAAATACAACAATAATAGACAAAACTACGCCACAATCCCAAACAAACTAGAGTCGGCCACAATCCCAAACAAACTAGAGTCTGCTATAAAAATGCTCACTGTAAATATCTAGTCGGCCACAATCTCAAACAAACTAGAATCGGCTATAAAAATACTCACCGTACATTAGAGTTGGCTATAAGAATGTTCACTGTCCATATTGTTTTATGTAAGTACATCTTAGTCCAATAACAATACATGCCAAGTATATGAATAACAACTGCTGGGCACTACACCAACCCCATGATTCATCAATCATCAATCATCAATCATCAATCATCAATCATCAATCATCAATCATCAATCATCAATCATCAATCATTGGTTGGTGGGATTGGATTATAGACAGGTAAAATACTCATTTTTTTCATTCTCACTTCTAAAGTCTAACAAATAGATGTACTGTCTAGGAAAAAGTTCTTGATTTTTCTATTGTTTGATTTTCTTCCGAATAGAATATTCTACATCTCTTATATTAGATAAAATTATAGTCCAATTGTAATTAAGAAGTATAATCCAATTGTAATTAGGAAGATTGGTTACCTAATTTGTAAATGAGTAGATAATTATGTATATATTGTACATAATGATCAATGAAAAGCACGGAACATAATTCTTCATGGTATCAGCAACCAAAACCTAAAATTCTCTTCCTAACCTCTCGGCCGCCCCAACCCTCGGCAGCCGCCCTCCCCAAACTTTCTCCTACCTCCTCTTGGCCGCTTCCTCCCTCTCCTCTTCCCCAAACTTTTCAATGGCTGACCAACCTAAATTCCATCATGCTCTTGCAGTTAACCGCATCAAGAACTTCATTCCCATAACTCTTGAGATGGAAAAGGGTCAGTATTCATCTTGGGCGAAATTATTTAAGAATCATTGTCGTGTGTACAAAGTCATCAACCATATCATCCCTCCTAAATCAAAGCCCCTGGAACACCCTGATATTTCTGATGATGACCTTTGGTCCCGCTTAGATGCGGTTGTCCTATAATGGATCTATGACACGATCTCGAACGATCTATTGCATACAATCATTGAAACCGACGCCACTGCCCGACAAACGTGGGAGCGCTTGGAAAGTATTTTTCAGGATAATAAGACATAACGTGCCTTGTACCTGGAAAATCAATTTAAGGAAATTCAACAGGACGATTTTCCAAATGCGTCGGCTTATTGTCAGGAACTTAAGATGATTGCCGATCAACTCTCCAACGTCGGTGCACCGGTCACTAATCAACGATTGGTGATGCAACTTATTGCGTGTTTGAATGAAACTTATGACGACGTCGCTACAATCCTCCAACAATGCACGCCATTGCCTCCATTCTATGAGGCCCGTTCGAGAATCATCCTTGAAGAAACCCAAAAAACAAAGTGGGTCGCGGCTCATGCGAGCACCGTCGCCCTCATCACTACCGGCGGCCCCTCCGCCGCAAGCAGGGCCCTATTTTTCGGTTCACAAAACCGACAACCCGACACATGGTCCGACTTCCCAAAATCACCACAAAGGGCAAACCTCCGGAAAAGCCCGCGACCGTCGTGGCGGGAAGGGCCAACCACTGCCGCCCGGCAGAAACCTGCAGTGGCAGCAACCTCCACCGTGGGCCACCTACCCGTCATAGGCTACGTGGGCCAACCGGCTTGGGCTGCTCCACCGTGCCCATACCCGACTGCCTTCTAGGCCCCACCACCGAACCAATAGCCCCAGCCCGGTATCCTCAGTGCATATCCACAGCAGGCATACAGTGCACATGTCTCTCCTCCTTCCACCTACGCCCCGATGGATAGAGGCGACTATGAACACGAAGTCCCTCAACATTCCAGACAACAATTGGTACATGGATACTGGCGCCACATCTCATATGACGGCATCCTAAGGTACTTTCTCATCTTATTTCAATACGAGCAATTTAAATCGTCATATTATTGTTGGTAGTGGACACGACATTCGTATTCGAGGTTGTGGACAATCATCCTTATCCCCACCACACCCTCCATTAGCTTTAAAAAATGTCCTCCATGCCCCGACACTTATCAAAAATCTAATCTCTGTGCGTCGTTTCACAATCGAAAATAATGTTTCACTTGAATTTAATCCTTTTGGTTTTTTCTGTAAAGGACCTTATGACAGGGATGCGAATAATGCTATGTGATAGCACCGGGGACCTTTACCTTATACCACCACCGTCGGTCATCCAGCCTCCTCTCCCTCATCTCTTGCAGCTATTTTCTCCTCTTTATGGCATAATAGATTAGGACATCCGGGAGACTCTGTTTTACGCTTCTTTCTCAAAACTAAATTTATAGATCACAAACATGTATCTTATCCTCATGTTTGTGAATCTTGTGTTTTTGGGAAATAAGTTGTCATTTTATCCTTCATCTACCTTTACTTTAATGCATTTTAATATAATACACAGTGATTTATGGACTTCTCATATTTTAAGCACAGTCAGGCATCGATAATATATGTTATTTTTAGATGATTATTTAAACTTCATGTGGACTTTTCCCATTGGAAATAAATTCCAAGTTTATTCTATTTTTTCTTCATTCAGCGCCTTCATTAAGACACAATTTGAAAATATCAAATGTTTTCAATATGACAATGAGAGGAAATTCGATAATAGTCAATTCAATCTTTTCTGCGCCAAAAATAGCCTTGTTTTTCATTTTTCATGTCCCCACACCTCTCTACAAAATGGCAAAGCTGAACGAAAAATTAGGACCATAAACAACGTGGTTCGTGCCCTCCTTGCTCACGCCTCTATCCCCCTCCTTTTGGTATTACGCTCTATCCATGACAACATATCTCTTAAACATTCTCCCCAACAAGACTCTCAAACACAAGTCTCCTACTTAAGTTCTCTATCTCTGGGATCCTTCCTATAAGTATTTAAGAACTTTCGGATGTCTATGCTACCCCCTCCATCCCTCCACACAAATCAACAAGCTGCAACCTAAGTCCACCCCATGTGTATTTCTGGGTTACCCCTAATCATCGTGGTTACAACTGTTACGACCTGTCCAACCGAAAAATAATCTTTTCTCGTCATGTCATGTTAGATGAGTCTCAATTTCTCTTTACCAAACTCAATTATCCACCTCTGAATTCCTATGACTTTTTAAATAACGACAGTAATCCCCTTATAATTCATCACTTGCAAAATCAGTCTCTACCATCACCGACGCCTGACCCACATCGGGTGAGCCAGCCAACCCCGCCACACACTTCTCAGAATAGCCACTCTCGGCTACCCGAGGTCACTCCCTCCCCTCAAACAACGCCCCTCGCCACTTCTCCCTGATTCTGTTGCTCCCTCTCGGCCTGTAACTCTGCCTCAGCCGCTTCCCGATCCCACCCCTTCACCTCTTCCTCGTAACCCGAAAAATGCCTTATCCGATCCTAATTGGAAATCTGCCATGATTGACGAATATAATGCTCTTATTGAAAATAAGACGTGGGAGCTAGTGCCTCATTCTCCTGATGCTAATGTTATTCATTCTATGTGGATTTTTAGACATAAAAAGAAATCTGACGGTTCTTTTGAGAGGCACAAGGCCCGTCTTGTAGGTGATGATAGGTCTCAACAGGCGGGTGTGGATTGTGAAGAAATCTTCAGCCTAGTGGTGAAACCGACAATTATTCGGACTGTTCTTAGTATTGTTTTGTCCAAATCATGGTCCATTCATGAGCTGGATGTCAAAAATGCCTTCTTGCATGGAGACCTTCATGAGACTGTGTATATGCATCAATCTTTGAGATTCAGGAATCTAGTCCATCCAGATTATGTGTGTCATTTGAAGAAAGCGCTATATAGATTGAAATAGGCTCATCGTGCGTGGTACCAACGGTTTGATGGCTTTGTATCTTCTATCGGTTTTTCACATAGCAAATCTGATCACTCACTTTTCATCTATAACAAGGGTAATGACATGGCATACATTCTGTTATATGTTGATGACATCATCATAACTGCATCTTCTGATGCACTTCGCTGACTCTGAGTTTGCTATGAATGATTTGGGCCTCCAAAGCTATTTTTTGGGCATTGTTGTTACGAGACATGCATGTGGCTTATTTCTTTGTCAAAAGAAGTACGCCGAAGAGATTCTTGACCGAGCAGGCATGACGTCTTGCAAACCGGTCCACACACCGGTGGATACTAATTCCAAACTCAGTGCCTCTTCAGGTTCTCTGTACGCCGACCCGACTCACTATCGCAGTTTAGCAGGAGCATTGCAATATCTCACTTTCACGAGACCAGATATATCATATGCCGTGCAGCAAATATGCTTACACGTGCACAACCCGACGGATGAGCATATGAATGCCCTTAAACGTATTTTGCGATATTTACAAGGTACTCTTCATTTCGGCTTACACCTCTACAAGTCCTCACTCTCCGACCTCACCTCTTATTTTGATGCTGACTGGGGTGGATGTCCTGACACTCGTCGGGTTACTATATGTTCCTCATAGATAACTTGTTTCTTGGTCTTCTAAAAGACAACATACTCTGTGTTGATCCAGTGCCGAAGTCGAGTACCGAGGTGTAGCGAATGTTGCCTCTAGTCTTGTTGGATGCGCAACCTTCTCCTGGAACTTCACTGCCTCATCCATAAGGCTACATTGGTCTATTGTGATAATGTAAGTGCGATATATCTTTCCGGCAACCCCGTTCAACATCATCGCACTAAACACATTGAAATTGATATTCACTTTGTACGTGAGAAAGTTACTTGTGGACAAGAATCGTGTTCTTCTTGTTCCTTCCCAATATCAGATTGCTGACTTATTTACTAAAGGGCTTCCGCGCATACTCTTTGACGATTTCTGAGCCAGTCTCAACATACGAGAATCTCCCGCTTCGACTGCGGTGGTATGATAGAATATTGTACATCTACTATATTAGGTAAAATTGTAGTCCAATTGTAATTAGGAAGTGTAGTCCAATTGTAATTAGAAAAATCAGTTACCTAGTTTGTAAATGAGCAGATAATTATGTAACACTACATATATTGTACATATATATTATACATGATGATCAATGAAAAGCAGAGAGCATATTACTTCATTTCCCATGAGCAAAATCGCTCGTCAGGGAATAGAACGCCAACTTATAGTACTTCCAAAGACGAACAAAAAAATATTATGCAAGCAGTAACATATAACATAAACCTTTGTAAAAAATAACATAAAATATAGTCTCTCAGCACACATTTTACTTGCAGCAATTCTGCCAGTCATGTTAGTTGTTTGGTTTTCTGTCAGCCTGGTTGTATCTAATGTTGCTAAAACATAGTTCCCTAGCTAGAAAATGGGGCAAGGTCATAATTGTAAGATATTGATGTTAGGTGAAAAAGAAAATAGGAGATAAGGAGTCCACATCTGTTCCAGCTAGAAATTGTAGAGGTTCCATGTTATTTTAGATCTTATATATGTATAATGTACTTGATGTTCATGAATTGGTCCCCCATACCTTTGCTTTTACTTCAAAATTGCAAGTTACTTATTAGATTGTGGGTCTTTTATGTAGGTCTCCCGTCTCTACTCTACCATGCCTCTTTAGATTTGTTGGGACCTGATTTTCATGGTAATTTTTTCTATGAAAATTAACTTAAAGAAAACGTATCTTCTCTAGCCAGATTCACAATTATTGAGCCATAGATACTTTCAGATTTATTGTTGCGAAGATTGCATACGCCCTTTTCCTTCCCTTTTCTATAGATCCAAATGTAATATATTGTAGAAGTGAGAAAGTGACAAAAAATTGGTTCTTATGTTTGGGGTTAAAATAATATCTTAAATTTATCCCTCGATAGTTTGGTCCTGAAAATTTGTCAAAAAGGAGTATTTTGGTCTCTATTAAATATTTAACAATTCTAGATGTTAAAATTATCGGAAACTAACACTTGGAAGTGACATTTTTTTGCAATTTAAGTATTTCTAGTGTCTGATGCATAGTTTTTGATGTTGCAAGTTAAGAGATTTGAAGAGACAGACTTTTTGAATATACACAAATATAAGAGACCATTTTTAGTCGGTTTCTATTGTAATTGTTTTTTTTTTTAAAATATCCAATATTTGAAACTTGTAGTAAAAGACTCAAAAGTTGTATATGACATGATAGAAAAGACAGGTGTTATGTATTTTGTTTAATTAAAATGATTTACACTACATGAGATAGGTGCTCTCTCTAGGAATAGTCATGCTTTTATAATTTAAAAAATAGATCCAACATTCAATCAACAATTGTTAAATATTTGAATTTTGTTTGGAGGGCTCAATTGAATTATTGGTCGTCTTAAAATTTCATCTCGTCAAGTCACTTTTCCACAAAGAATGATGAAATAAGTCATTTTGGTGCTCATCCTTCTATAATTAGTTTTCGACGAATTTAGTTTTGTAAAAATTAGGATTGAGTTCGAGGACATATTTTTTGAAGATTTCTATGTTGTAACTTGTACGTCACTAATAAATAAGTATTGTCCTAAATAACATTATTTTTTATTTGTTTCAAAAATAACATAATTACTAACAATTATAGCAAATATTGTGCACGTGTAGTAGCAAATAGGACAATTTTAATCCTTATTAATTTATTTCTTATTCTGTATTCTCTCTCATGATTACATTGTCACAATTTTTTTAGTTAGTTATAAAATAGAGTTGTTTTCCTTAATAAGGTTTATGCCGCTAGCTGCTCTCTGTTTTTTCTTCTAGCTGCCACCAACTATTAACATAAGTATGTAATTAAAATATTTATAAATAAACTATCCTTGAAATACAGAATAAGCACACATGTAAATAATATATTATAAATAATCCCTAATATTTTATGTTTATAGATGATTTATAATGTATAATCATCGGCATCCTTGATTTATGTTTATAGGTGATTTATAATGTATAAATTTTGACATGATCATCGGCATCGTCGACGTCAAATTCGATGCGTATTCAATTATCCTCCTTTGTTTCGTTTTATTTCCCTGAATATTCAGTTCACTGGAGTTGGCGAGCATGGACACTCCATCCGATAATCCCCCAAACTCGACCAACGATAATTCCCAAAATTCGGGTACGTTTTATTTTCCGCCTCTATAAAATTATTGCTTTTCTACCTTTTTGATTGATTTCTCGAATATTTGGGGTGAACTTGAACCTTCAATCTGATTGACTTATTGCTGCCATTTTTGTTTATCTGTCCTATGAATCATTGTATGAATTTGATCTTCTTCTATTTTACTATGTTTGTACCGTTTAGGCTTCTACTGCACTTTTTTGGATTATTGGGGGCAGAGGTGGATCAAGAATTTGAAAATGATGAGTTCAACCTTTAAGATTCTTTGCACTCTATGCAATTTGCTTTTGAAATTATTGGGTTTATAAATTAATATTTGTTAAAAATCTAGTGACTTGAGCC
Source organism: Anisodus tanguticus (assembly GCA_034509755.1). Classification (NCBI taxonomy): domain Eukaryota; kingdom Viridiplantae; phylum Streptophyta; class Magnoliopsida; order Solanales; family Solanaceae; genus Anisodus; species Anisodus tanguticus. Next base: position 8,984,122 of record CM067554.1, on the reverse strand, counting down.
TTGGAGTAACCGGTAAAGTTATTGTCATGTGAAACAGCCTCTTGCAAAAATGCAGGGTAAGGTTCCGTATAATAGATCCTTGTGATCCGGCCCTTCCCCGGACCCCGTGCATAGCGTTAGCTTAGTGCACCGGGCTGCCCTTTTTTTTTTCTAGTGACTTTTACATATATATCTACATTCCACGTTGAAAATACTGTAGAATATTAGTTACATCCAGGGCCGGGTTGGGAGTGGAGCCAGGGGCGGAGCTACAGTGCTGGGTGTGGGTTCAGGCCACAACACATGTGAACTCCTAGTATGCTCTCAATGTTTTTGCAAGAAAAATGAGTTTTTCATCTGTAGAAGGAGATCTAATCATTGTACTCCATCTTCTCAGAGTGCACTCATTTGCTCTATGATGTTTATAACTGAAGTGTATTCGTGTCTGCGTTCTTTAGAATTTTTGAGTTGAATGGATTACTCAGATATCAAATCTCCATCTATAGTGATTAAAAAAATAATCAAATCTTCATTTGTGATTTTGCAGCAACAACTTCACAACCAGCTGCTAAAGATAATCATGATTCCAAGACTGAAGCTACAAGAGAGAACTCTCCAACTTCTGTATTTGTAAACTCGGAACCAGTTCGGGAGGATCAAGTCCAAAATGCCGTGAAGTTTCTTTCACATCCAAACGTTAGGGGATCTCCAGTCATGTATAGGCGTTCTTTTCTTGAGAGGAAGGGGCTCACGAAGGAGGAGATAGATGAAGCCTTTCGTCAAGTTCCGGTAGGCAGCTTTCTGATGTTTGACCTTCGATCTTGGCTTAATTATTATTGAAGCATGTAAGGATAAATTAAGGTACATCAAAAACATGTCTAAATTACAGGATCCCACTTCAAGTGTTTCTACCACACAGCCAGTATCTGCAAACGAAGGTGATTCATAATGTTCTCTAGAAAGAACCTTTTGTGTTGTGTTTTGATATTTTCTTTTCCTAAATTGGGAACATTATAATGTCTTTGGTCATTACGCTTATGACATTGCTGGTTTGATTTCTTGATGATAGATGAGAAAGTGAAATCTTCATCAACTAGTCAACCACTGGCTGCATCGCAAAATATGCAGCCTGCATCAGCTCTAAAGAGTAGTACCATGGGAAAAATGGGATATTTCTCTTGTTTCGATTGGACTCATACGATAATGGCTGTAGTCATACTGGCTGCTTCGGGAGCTGGTGCAGCTTTACTTTTCAAGGTATACTTAGTAAAGAGCTTCCAGTCTATCATGCCACTTGTTACCACATTTGCAGAATTGAGCATGTATCCTGTCATTGGCTAATTGAGAATTTGATGCGATGCATCTTCAAACTGTTAAGTGTTTCGAAGGACTTCTAACTGAATATTGTAGGCAAAAGTACCTTTTATTTGCATACTTTTCTACTTAATCAGTGACCCTTAATGATTTTCGTAAACTTTCTTCAAATAAATATAACAAATCCATTAAAACTAAAGATTCATGCTAAAATCAAAGTTCTTCGCTTTGGAGATGAATGCAGCTTCCTGTTTATTTCTTTTTAATTTAAACTAGTATTTCCATTCAATATTCGCCACAGGGCTTTGGTCTAGTGATAAGAGCATAGTGTGTGAGGTGTGGGTTAGGCACACGCTATGGGTCCTGCTGCAGGTATTCAAATGGAGAAGGGTAGAGGGCGGCCCCATTATCCATTGAGTATTGGACAGTGCGCCGCTGGCACTCAAGAATTTTTCGTCAACCAAAAAAATAAATTTAAACTAGTAGTCCCTCCGTCCCAATTTATATGATGTAGTTTGATTGGGAATAGAGTTTAAGACATAAGGGAAGACTTTTGAATCTTATAGTCTAAAACAAGCCAAAAATATTTGTGTGGTTATAAATCATCTCGTTATGCGTAAAAGGTAAATTTTAAAGTTAAATTATTGTCAAATAAGAAAATGTGTCATTCTTTATGGGACTGACTAAAAAGGAAAGTGTATCATATAAATTGGGACATAGGGAGTATCAAATTTCAGACCTTTTCTCTATGCAAAATCAGTGTTTTTCAAGAGAAACTCTATTTTTTGATTGTCATGTGCTTTTGGCTTCTCTAAGGTGCAAGTTCATGGGCTTATTCCATGAATCTTTTATGGGAATAGTTTGGTAGAAACAATATATGCCTTTTCTTTCTGATGCAATTTGAGGACATCTAGACTTCTCCATTTTACCTTTACCTCCTATAGTTTTGGAAGAGAATGCCAGTATATCAGTTCATCTCCTTTTTGGTTCCCTTAGTTGCTTGATCGGGTATATAAAATTAGGTCTTAAATTATAAAGTAGTTTTCTCCGTTGGCTTAGTTCTTTGTTTTCATTTAAATTTTTAGTTTTGGTAGTTAAATGTTGTAGTAGCTTGGTAGCTAGTGTTTTCTCTTACAGAAAAGAAATCAAAAGCAAGCCTAGCAATTCATAAAAAGCAGATATTTGACTGTTCAAGTGTATCTCCTGAATGTGATTTTGCTCTGATATTTGAGAGTTTTTGCATGGGAATTGAACAGTGAACATGATGATATATTTCACCATTTAGGTCATTGAAAACTAAAATCAAGCCTTAGAATTTCGTAACAAGTTGATATGTGATTGATCAAGAGTATTCGTTGAGTGTCCTTTTTCTTGGATACATGAAACATTTTTGCATGGTGGATGGAGCAGTGACCATGAATCGATGATGATATATTTCACTATTTGTGTCAGTTGAGAATAGTTCATACTGTAATATGAAGGACAATTTTGAGACTATCATCTAATAACCCACCCAGTAATGAAAATCAATTGTTCTGACTCTTCCATTCCGTGATTCAATTAGATTCTATATTGAAGTTACCAAACGAGATCTTGAAAATAATGCTTGTAGCCTATGTAATATATTGCTAGTATCACTATCATACCCCCCTTAAAATGATAATGTGATTTTGCCAGCATACTATTGTACCCCGTTTGAAGTCTTGGATTCGCAAAGTTGTAAGGGAAGAAGAAGTTGAAAAAGCCGTCATGAAGGGAAGACCAAGTGTAGCAGAAGAAGCTGCTATTGCTGCAAAAGCAGCTGCAGCAGCAGCTTCTGATGTGGCATGTGCAACCCAGGAGATGCTGGCATCAAAAACTGAAGGTTTGTTGATAAAGTTCTCTGCCGTTAATACTGAAACAGTTTCTCTTCCTTGCCTTTTAGTGCATAATCCATGCTAAACTTATCCAATCATCAGTATTTTACAATGAATAATCTTCCTAGCAATTAACCTGTTGTTCTCCACAGAGAAAAGGTACTTTGAGGAGTTAACAAACCTGTTAAACTACCAAGTACGGGAGATGAAATCAATGAGTAGTGCCTTACAAAAGCTGGAAGGTGAGTATATAGTTGCTTGCAGAAATGCTTCTACTACCACTGTCTCTTATTCTACCCTTTTACCTTTCGGGTTACTATTTGGAAAAAAATTGGTTAAGGTATAAAGTATATGCCGTTTGAGCATTTGTTGCTGTTAGAAGTAACATTTATGTAAGCATTTTGGAAAATAGGGGAATATAATGTGTCGACTTCTTGCTGCACTTACTGAGATTAAAGAGTAATATGAATGCTTTTAATTGAGCGATAAAGGGAGGGAGAGAAAGAAATAGGATATTTTGCTGGTTCCACCTTCCTTTGAGGCTTGTCTACTTTGCTTTAGATCTTTTGGTGTTTATATGTAATTAAACACTTGGGTTTCTGCTTGCACGTCAGTGCAGATTTTATAGTGTCTCAAATGCGTCTCCTCTCACTCTGCGTAGATCTCACTATGGAGCCTATACTCTGCGGTGCTTTTATGCAGCTATTGCTGTGGTAATGGTTTGTGTCACTTTAGTGGTTTCCATAAAAGTTTTGATCCTCAAGCGTAAAAGGCTAGGCATTTGAATCAGGAAACTTCTTAATTGACCTGATCACAGTGATCATGCCCCATAGGTCCCTATAAACTGGAAACAAAAGGAAAGGGATTTTGCCTGCATTTATTCAAGAGAATTTTCTAGTTTCATGTGCTATTGAATTAGAATTTGTACAGATATAACAGTTCTTAGTGTTGCGGCTTGCTAATGCTGCTTAATTGTTTTACTTTTTTTTAATGAATCTTATTTCATTTAAAAGAATCTAAGTTTTACTTCATATTCTTCTCTTTGAATTAATAATATTATTGAGTTAAGAAAGTTGAGAAATAGCTATACTTGAATCTTTTGTTTCTAATTAAATAATGTAAAAATGGAATGTGAGTAGGCGAGGGTGTGGATGTAGGCTAGTGGATCAAGGCATCCAAATTTGGAAAAGTTTCAGTTCAGATATTTTGGGCTCTTCACTTTGTTATCACTCACATTTGTGTATATTGGATTTGATCCAAGCTATAATTTTGTCATCTAGTGGGTATGTTGTTATAATTTTGTCATCTGTCTTGGAGTTTAAGCTTTCATAAAATAAAGGTCAGGTTCTTTAGAGGAGAAAATTTGTCATCGGTAGTTTAATATTCATGTTCTTTATCCTCTAACCACCTCAAAAAGTAAAGAAAGAGGGATGGATACCATGCATAGTGAGCATCAGATACCTGATTGGAATTTCTGTGCGTTCAGGGAAAAGTAGTACTTCTGGAAGAATACCTGCCATGGAACAAGATAATCGAAGAATTTCGGTTTCCCATTCTAGGGTGAGCTGTATAGTTACAAATAGACTTGCATCTTATTTTTGATTAATCTCATTGACTTTTAAGTTCTCTTTCTGATATTCTTTTATGGCACAGCAATCCTATCTAAATGGAGAACTGGATGTTGATGCACGTTCAGGTTCTAATATCTATTTCTAGCTGCCGATTGATCTTATTGTATCACTAGTTTTTTTTAATGCTAATTCTGTGTGATTTGAGTCTTTTTTGCAGTGAGATCTTTGTCACCACCTGTACCTGTGGAACCATCTGTTGCCCCACACCCAAAATCTTATAAGGACGTAAGCTCTTCCATCCTCTGGGTGGTTACTATTTTTCCAAACTAAAATTTGTCTCTGCTCTAGTTCCTCATCTATATTATCCTTTTAACCAAGATAGGCATGCAGCTTTTCTATTCATATACTCGGTCTGAAAGCCAGTTAACCTTACCTTTTGTTATCATGTTGAGTTTCTAGATCAATTTATCATTTATATATTTCTGGCGGACTCCCTTTGAAACTCCATTTTAAGGAAGAAGGGGTTGGGTGTCCTGGCTCATGGGCCATGCTTTCTTTAATTTCATTAATAATTGCCTTCATTGCTTCTACTCAGAGAAATATTTTTTTTTATGTAGTTAATAGATGTGGTACATGAATACGTACGGAAGTAGTCACAATCAAATGGATCAACCTAAAATATGCACAGAATCTGTTGATTGTGATAATTCTAGCTTGTAATGAAATGTGCGTCTAGGTCTGGGAACTGGGAAGTAATCAATTGATAGTACCTGTTTGACTTTCTTCTGGATTAAGAAGCTAGACAATTTCTGTAGATTGTCCTGGGAGGAGTTAAGAAAATCAGTTAATCTAACTCCGTATTCATATTGTAGATCATGGCTATGATTCAAAGAGGAGAAAAGCCGTTGAACATCCGAGTGAGTCCAGGCTTCTGATTGCACCAATAGACATAACCTTAAGTTTGTATTGAAACTTTTCGTGCTCTTACCTTTATACATCTTTTGTTGCAGGATATAAACGACCAACCACCAAATCCTAACCAGCCTATACCAGATTCTCGTGTTGGTCCAAAGCCTAAGGTCTCTTTCTCTTTCCATTTTTTATTGGCATTTTACTTTTAAAACAGATAAGACAGAGAAATTATTGCCTGAAACTTATAACTTTAAATTCTAAATTTAATGCTGCATGTATTTGTTTGGGTCTGTTGGTTTCATATTCTTGTGCAGCCTGCACTTGGAGAACGTGATAAACTTTAGACACCATCCTTCCACTCGAAAACATCCTTTTTGTAGTTCAAACTTAAAGCAATAGAAGTAATGATCCTTAACTGATGCTTTTTTCTAATTATCGACTGCATTTGATGTTTATGGAGTATGCCCATCATTGTATGGCTGTTTATACAACTGTCATGTTGATTTGGATAACAGAATTATGGTTTTATCTCTTCGTGATAGACCTTTCTATTTGATGTATTTGCCTTCTCTTCGATATGGGAGAACCTGAAGAGGTGGGGTGGAGTCAAATCTGAATCATATGTTTGAATTTGAAATAATTTTACTATGTTGATTGTGAACAGCCTTGGGAAGTTGGTCAAAGTCAAAACAGTTCAAGGAATTTCCTTCAATCTCAAGGGAGTGGCGATGGCTTGAGTTATGGGTATCAAGACCATCTGACAAATGGAGACAGTTCAACACCTTGGTGGCAACGCAAGAATGCCAGAATAACAGAAATCGAAGCTGAGAATGAACAGAAGTTTGGATCTACTGCTGCACCAACTGAGCTACGACCAGTTCAGCGATCCTGGGTTCCTCCCCAGCCACCTCCAGTTGCAATGCCCGAAGCAGTTGCTGCCATCCAACAACCTAAGAAGCCTTTATTTCAGAAAGAAAAGCTGACCGATGATGAGTTGATGGCTCGTTCCTCAGAAATATCTGATGACTTGCAGAGGATTACAAAAATCTCCGAATCAGGTGGTCTCACCGAAGCTGATGGTTCAAATTCTGGGCAACAGTTGAACGAGGCACCTATTATTACAAATGGTGACTCTGTCTTGAGCAGCTGAAGCATCTCCTGTTGTACTTGTCATATGGTTTGGGTATTTGGTCTTAATGTTTATTACAATCTTGTAAGTACATTTTATGGATGAACTCAAGTTTCTAGTGCTTCCATTGTGCTCCTAGATTGAAATTTAGCAGGGGCGGACCCATGTATTAAGTTTTGGTGCTCGAACACCCATTAATTGCGGCGGTTATCCTATGTAGACATAGAAAATATTGAAATTTTGGTATAAAATATTAAATAGCACTCAAGAATCAATAAAAGATCCTGATGCTTTAGTTAAAAGGTGGGAGACTTTAGGTTAATCCATGGAGGAGCTGAGTTCGAATCTGACTTAAAGCAATGTATTTTTTGTTGATTTTAAGGTTTTTTTTGTTGATTTTAAGGTGAACACGCAGGACCATTGAATCCTGGATTCGCCACTGAAATTTAAAATTATAATTAAACTTGCTCTTATGTGAAAAGATAATCTGTTTATACCTAAAGCTTATTTGCAACAGCCACTAATCCTCACCCCCAAAAGGGAAAGAGGAAACTAAATTTTGATTTTCATTAATTGCTTGAAAGCTCTGATTTGCTGTTTGTGTGTCTTAGGCTCTTAGCGGTATCTGATAAGCTCCATTATGCACCAAAAAGTGTTTACCTTTTTGTTGAAATATAAAAAAATTCGATACCTTTGAAATTTGTTAACTGTAAGATAATGATCATGTTAATCATCCTTAGTGATTTTGTGGATGTTATAAAGTGGTCACCTTAGACCGACCGCTTATGCAGCGAATAGAAGGCACACACGTGTGGTGTCTCTATTGTAAATAGAAGTATAAGATAATTTAGAGTAAGCATTACCTAAAAAAATAAGTACTGATGTGTCAAGTGAGAAATCCATTTGTCATTGCATTGAGTAGGACATTTGCATAATCGCACCAAATTTTCAATAAACACGAAAAGTGGGTGTTTCTCAATTTCGGGTACCCAATTCGTGTTCACCCCCCCCCCACACACAACCCCTACGTTGACTTTGAATCATAATAATGGAACATAACGGTCCTCTTTTTCCAAGTGCTGTATAATCAAGATTTTCAATCTTCTTATAGTATAAGTCAATCACACATTTTAATTTTGGAGAACACTTTCTCAAGAAATTAGCAACTCATGCTCGCCCAACAACTCAAAAGGATAACATGAATGTGTTAAATGATTATAAATTGATGCCTCGTTCAAAAACCATTAGAGAAAGTTTGAATTCAACAAATTTTATTTATTGCTTACCTAAATACTTTTTCTACCGTTTTACTATTCAAATATACTAATAAATGAGAAGAAAATTTGACAAGATACCAATAGATTCCTTCCATTAGATGCTGTATAATTGTTCTCTCTTTTTTGTTTTGGTACACATATTATATTAGGTTACATAACTTCAGAAGAACATTACTTTAATTAGAATATGGGCTTAGCAGCTAACAATTCTAACCATTAAACAAAAATGGAACTTTGATGTTGCCATCTGAGGCCTGCATCACAGCCATGTTTAGTGTATTATTCAACGGCGTTTAACACCAAACAACCTATTTCATACACTAACTTATTGTTTTACTTGTATGAACCAAGAATGATAATATTGACTTCTTAAAAAAAAAAAAAAGGGGGGGGGGGGGGGGGGGGCAGAAATCTAAATGTTTATATGCTCATTGCTCACCGTGATCACAATATTAGGACTTATATTTTGGAGGCTCTTTCTGCTTTTGTGAAATGTAATCTATGTTTAAGATGAAAAATTAAGATCCTAGATGAAAGCGTAGATGAGTATAGACCACATAAATATTAAACAAAAGAAACCTTCAAAAAGAGTTATCTTTGCTCATCAATAAATAAGAACGATTTAGGTCTCTTTATCAAGAGAAAATCTTCACTTTAGGAAAGGTACTTTCTCACTGGCATTCATGTTTAATTATTATATTCAATGTTTTAGATAACATTTAAAATAAATAAAAAGCTTATCGTACTCTCAAGATGAAATAAATATCACACGTTGACCATCTAGATGGGAACCTAAGAGGGAAGAGAATGGAAAATTCTCAAAGCACCTTAGATAAACATAATTATGCATAGTGATTAAGAAAAAACAAAAAAAATCTAAATTAATAAAGTGTGAGAATATAATCATATAGCTTCAACGATATAGCATATGCAGTCCAGTAGATATGAATGATTCTCAGTCCGTCGTCATGCTTCCTTGTGTCCCTTTTTAATCCTCCACCGCCGGCATCTTATGGATTTGATTCAATATAATCCTACTAAACTAAATATCTATATGTCCTCTATATCGTATAAAGGAGATCAATACTTATTTCCTCAACCAATGTACACATCTAACACGTAATATCTTGACATGGGATTTAGTCAAATAGATGGTTAACAATATAATGCGAGGGTACAATATTTATGGGTCTCACTCTATTATAAGAACAACATTCTTGTGTCTAACTCAGGTATAAATATTAATACTATAATAATTATCCAAAATTATATAGAGAGACATCAACTTATTGTAGGGTTTTGTTGGGTTCAAAACACATAAGTAAGGCACATCGGAAGTTTAAAATTGTGTTCTTATTTACCCTAACAATTGCTTATATGACAATCAAAGAACATGTAACATAAATACATGAACACTTACAGGTTGTATTATCTGGAATCTTTATCAACTGTGGGTTCGCACGGGAAAGCCCTTTCGATTGCAAGCTCCAAGCTTCAATGTACTTCTCCTTCGGAAAGCTAGGAAATTCGGCAGAGGTTCGAGAGAGTGTTTAGATTCTAAGTCTCTAAGACTTAGAATGATAATTTGAAATTTTGGTGTGTTGAATAATGAAATGAATGTCTGTATTATAGGTGAAAATTAGGTCAAACCGGATTAGGGTTTGACCTTGGGCCTGACCCATAAATCGAGACATATTAGGTCATTAGCGTCGCGGCCCTATGGTGTGGGCGCCGCGGCGCTTGACGTGGCTCTATCTTGTCTCGATTTATTTTCCGCACATTCTTAATTAAATCCAAAATCCAATTTTGACTTAATTAAAACAATCACTATTCATTTAACTATCTCGATTCTAAATTGAATATTTAGTACTCTCTTAATACATCCTTAGATCGAAAAGACAATCGACATAGTGTGACCCTACATGCCTTCACATATCGACATTAATCAAATTAAGGTCTACGCGGAACTCCTAGACGGCGCCGCAAGACGAACTCAATATGTAAAGTACGTTTACACGAATCCAGTAAACTTAACCTCTATGTGGTAAGATAAAATCCTTTCATTCACGACACACCCGATCAAGCTTAGGATTTGTCAAGTGTCTATCCAAATGGCTTAATCATTGTATCTCATCTATATTAGTTGACAACTAGACCATATTCTAAATATGTCTATTGCGTTGGCCAACGACTTAGTCAACCTAATATCACTGAGAATCTGAGTGTTCTCTCGAATATACATTCGAGGAATGAATCCTAATCTTGGCTCAACTACCACCTTTAATCCACATCGTAATGTACCCAATACAAGCTGTATCTCAACCTATAAGGCATTTGAGCTTAGGACAGGATCAAAGTACATTACTTTGTAGACAATGTGTGTATTGACCTCAAGTCTAAGGACTTCTATCTCCCACACACTGATCATACTTTAGACAAGTATAACAAACAATATATCAGAATGATATACCAATACTTCCAAAGTATCCATGTGTCCATCATGAGTAGTCATTACTCGTAGCATGTGAGACAAACTACATCCTCTAAGGATGTGATGCATACCACATGTTGACTTATCACATATCATCGATATCCCATTCTCGATGATCATTAGTCGAGACTATTTTAAGAGTTACGTTATAATATTAATATCTCACATTATCAATAACAACGTAACCTCCAGGTATGCATATTATAGAATATTATAAACAATCAATTAATAATTCAATAATTGCAAATGCTAAAATATTAATTTCCATTAATAATAATGTGAATATGTGTAAAGTACATTTGTCCTAATATAGATTGTCTCTAGGACATAAATAAATTTCCACTTATTCCTTCAACTAATGTTGAACATTACGATTATAGCGCTATTTACTACTTTCTCTGTCCCAATTTATATAACACACTTTCCTTTTTAGTCGGTCTAGAAAATGATACATTTCTTTATTTGACAATAATTTAACTTTAAACTTTACCTTTTACGACATATAACCATACAAATATTTTGACTTGTTTTAGACCATAAAACTCAAAAGTCTTCATTTATTTCTTAAACTTCGTGCTCAATTAAACTATATCATATAAATTAGGATGAAAGAAATAGTATATAATAGTATTACTTTTACAAATTTAAGAATTTAAATGTTTTTAACACAGTAAAGTTAAATTGTAATTATGATACCTTTTTCTCCCTCAAACTAACACTTGTACTACAAAATTTAAAAATTCAAATGTATTTAACACATTAAAATTAAATTATAATATGATACTTTTCTTTCATCACACTAACTTCCGTATCATTATTATTTTATAATGGATTAATATTGTACGCTGTGTTACTCATTTCTATAATGTACTGAAAGTTAGCGGAAGTATTTCAATTTTAAACATTTATTTAAGAGAAATAACTTTGGCCAATTTTTTTTTTTGTACTATAAGACAGGTATCCTTCATGCGAGCCACATATTAATCCAATAACGAACGAAACACACAGAGTCCCTTCTTTCTCTCTCGCTCTGAACGGCTATCCTAACTTTTATTGCCAAAGAGTAAACTTGGGTTTGCTGTAAATTTCATTTGTATTTCTTGGAGAGCTGAGATTTTTTCTTCATCAGTGGACTTGGTGGTTGGGAGTGATCAATAGTAATTGAAAATGGCCTTGAATTTGCTGTCCCCTGCTGAAATTAAGTCCATCTCTTTCTTGGACACCTCCAAGTCCAGCTTCAATCTTAACCATCTCAAGTACCAAGGTTCTTTATTTTCTACACCCTTATAAGTTTCTTGGATTTGGATAACTGAAAGTTTCTCCTTTGAGTTGTTAATTATTTGGTGGTTAATTTTTTGTCATTTTCTGGAAGTGTAAGAATTTCTTTCTTGTGGCATAGCTGAATGGAGTTGAATTTGTATTTTCTTGAATTTTGAGTTGTGGGGGAAGTTAAAGACTCATTTGTTTTGCTGCAATAGTCATTCTTGATTGTGCTCTGAATGATTTTGTGTTTTTTTTGTGGGGTGCTTTAGGTGGATTGTCTATCAAAAGGAAAGAGTGCAGTGGGACATTTGCTAAGAGGGTTCAGTGTTCAGCACAGCCGCCACCACCTCCAGCCTGGCCTGGAAGGGCTGTTGCTGAGCCAGGCAGGCAGAGTTGGGACGGTCCAAAGCCTATCTCAATTGTTGGTTCGACTGGTTCTATAGGAACTCAGGTTAGTGAATTTTGAAATTGTCATTAATAAATACTTATGATGTAGTATTGTCTTTTTGAGTCCTGATTGGTTCTAGCTTTGGAGTTGGACTAAAGTACTAGTAGAAATTCTTAATGCTTTTGTATGTGTTAGTTACTTTGCAGTTAAAGTGTAAACTAAAGTTCAGCTGTTTTTCAAGAAGAGGATGAAAAGATTCAAATTTACCTAGATTTTATTCTGCATCTTTTGTATCTGTTCTTTATTATTAGTGGTGTGCTGCTTTTACTACTGTGTCAATTATGCCAGTTGTCTTTGTTTTTGTATTGTTTGGTTGAATGAAATTCCAGTTAGTATAGGTTGCTTGCTATTCGAGAGAATCAAATATTTGTTTTGATTCTCTACTTTTTTATACTAGTATACAGGAATCTTTCCAATAAAATCAATGCAAATTATTACTTTTACAAAAAAAATGCCAGTTGTCTCTTCTTTAAGTTCTTCATTGCTTCAATTGCAAGTTTGTGTCTGCAGACATTGGATATAGTTGCTGAGAATCCGGACAAGTTTAGAGTTGTTGCACTTGCTGCTGGTTCAAATGTGACTCTTCTTGCTGATCAGGTTAGTATTCACTTACTGCCTGCAAATAGGAAAGACCATGAATGTCAAGTCTGAATAGAAATAAGACATCCTATCTATGCTTTATTAGCTGTATCACTGCATTAACATTTTGAGGTCATCATGTGGCTTCTGCTGTTTGTAACACGACTGGTTTTGCTTAAAGATGTGATGATTATTCAAATATAAAATGGTTCCTCATTCCACCCACTGTTTTATTCCCTTTCCCAATGCTAGTATGTTCGCAGCACATTGATTGACATATCCCATTAACCATGTTGAAACCCAAATATCAGGGCTATACTTTCCTATTATAACCATGCCTTTTTCACTTCTTTCTTTTGGGTTTTGGATGTAGACCTTCCCACTTAAGATATTGGTGAAAATCATTCAAGCTTGTTTTATATCACGCGTTATTTGTATTTTGGATCTCAATATGCACAAATTTGATGGAAATATTGGTTCTTCAACATGGATACCCAACATATCAAGCTTCTCTAGTTAGACTCTTTTATCTGGCTGTCAGGTTTTGATGATAAAAAACGTTATCTCTGAGTAGGTCAAAACATTCAGACCAAAACTAGTCGCTGTTAGAAATGAATCATTGGTTGAGGAACTCAAAGATGCTCTTGCTGATCTGGAAGACAAGCCTGAGATTATACCTGGGGAACAGGGTGTCATCGAGGTTTGTCCAACTGTCCCAAACTTTATCTTTAGCTAGTAGAAGTCCATTTCACTTATTGGCAATTACTTTGTGCTTCAGAAAAAAATGATGATTGTTCTCTACAATGTGTTTCAGGTTGCCCGCCATCCGGATGCTGTCAGTGTAGTTACAGGAATAGTTGGCTGCGCAGGTTTAAAGGTAAGGTTAAGGCTTTTGTCTATCTGAATTTTTCAGTATTGATAGTTCTGTGAAGATATCCTTATGCATAGCCATTCTAAGAAGAAAGCAACAACAACAACATATCCAATGTAATCCCCCTACCTTGGGGGTAGGGAGGCTGTTTCCGGAAAACCTTCGGCTCAAGAGAAAACATGACAAAAAAGGTCAGCTACAGTTTGAAGACTGTAAAGTAAAGAGATCATGTACTATTGATAAACATTAATGGAGAAATTTTAATAGTAAATGCATCAACTGGTATGATAATCGGAGTACAAGAGATAGCAAATAGTAACATGAAATCGAAGGACAAGAACCTACAAGGTAGCACTATGACTGCTAGTATGAAAGGATACACGAGACCCATACTACTAACCCTTCACCCTAATCCGTGATCTCCACAACCTCCTATCTAAGGTCATGTCCTCGGTAAGTTGCAACTGCGCCATATCTTGCCTAATCACTTCTCCCCAATACTTTTTCGGCCTACCTCGACCTCTTCTGAACCCGTCTAAAGTCAACCTCTCGTACCTCCGCACCGGGGCCTCCGTTCCTCTCCTTTTAACATGTCTGAAGCATCTCAGTTTCCTGCATCTTGTCCTCCATCGAGGCTACTCCCATCTTATTCCAGATAATTTCATTTCTAATCCTATCCTTCCTAGGATACCCACACATCCATCGCAACATCCTCATCTCCGCCAACTTCATCTTCTGGACGTGGGACTTCTTGACTGGCCAACACTCAACCCCATACAACATAGTAGGTCTAACTACCACTCTATAGAACTTGCCTTTAAGTTTTGGTGGCACCTTCTTATCACACAAGACTCCAGTGGCGAGCCTCCATTTTATCCACCCTGTCCCAATACGGTGTGTGACATCGTCATCAATCTCTTAATTTTCTTGGATAATGGACCCAAGATACTTAAAACCTCCTTGTTGTTGGATGGCCTGTGTCTCAAGCCTCACTTCCACGCCCTCCTCCTGTGTTACGTCACTGAACTTGCACTCCAAATATTCCATCTTGGTTTTGCTCAACTTGAACCCTTTGAACTCCAGGGTTTGTCGCCAAACCTCCAACTTATCATTAACTCCGACGCGAGTCTCTTCAATCAAAACTATGTCGTCCGCAAATAACATACACAATGCCACCTCCCCTTGAATTTTTCGCGTCAGTTCATCCAACACTAAGGAAATTAAAAACGGGCTAAGAGCAGATCCCTGATACAATCCCATCACCACCGGAAAGTTCTCCGAGTCTCCTCCCGCAGTCCTTACTCGGATCTTGGCTCTACATGTCCTTGATCGCCCTAATATATGCTACCGGCACACCTTTAGCCTCCAAAGAATCTCCCTTGGAACTTTGTCATTCGCCTTCCAGGTCAATGAACACCATGTGGAGGTCCTTCCTCTCCCTGTACTGCTCCACCAGCCTCCGAAAACATAATAGAAGAAAAGAGTGCTGAGAGGGTGAAATGTGTTTTATTTCTCATACTTAAACAATTTAAGCTACTAGTAGCACCGGATGCTAGTCTGCTAATGAAAGAAGATGTCAGTTATTGCTCTTTTGGCTGTGCTATTTGATAGATGCATCTTTGTTTGTCTTTCTCGGCTAAGACAAAATAGTGAATCTCAAATTTATTTGTCTTTGTTTGCTTCATTAGCCAACAGTGGCTGCCATTGAAGCAGGAAAAGACATTGCTTTGGCCAATAAAGAGACTTTAATTGCTGGTGGTCCATTTGTCCTTCCTCTCGCACACAAGCATAAAGTGAAGATTCTTCCAGCAGATTCAGAACATTCTGCTATATTCCAGGTAAAGTTCTCTTCAAATTCTAATTGTTTAATGGAATGGTTAGTTATAACTAATGTGGTTGAGATTGTTTCTGATCTTTGTGCAAAATTTACTTAGTATGATCATCTGTAAATGTAAATCTTGCATCTCCATCAACATTCTATATTGCAATGATTAATTTCCGGAATAACCTTCCAACCCTGGTTTCTTCGAGGGTAAAAGATAAATTTTCTAACTATTTTTCGTGGTTTCAGTGCATACAAGGCTTGCCAGAGGGTGCTCTTAGGCACATTGTATTAACTGCTTCTGGAGGGGCTTTCAGGTAGAAAACTTGAACTTCGATCGAATTTCAATAACTTATATGATATCTCAGTTTGTATCCTCGTATTGCAACATTCATATCAATCTGCAACCCCAAAGAGATTCAAAATCCTTTTCTGTTGTTCACCTACTTCATCTTCAAATCTTAAATGACGACAATAACAGAATTGTTGTACTTCTCTATCAAATGATTCCCTTCCCAACCCACACCCCTTACCACCACTCAAAAAGGAATTCAAAAGATTATACACACACAACATATGTATTCAGCTCTGTGTGTGTGTGTGTATAAGGCTTCATATATCTAGATGTTAGCAACAACAATAACAACAACATACCCAATGTAATTCCACAAGTGGGGTCTTGGGATGGTAGAATGTACGCAGACCTTACCCCTACTTTGGGAGGTAGAGAGGCTGTTTCCGGTAGACCCTCGGCTCTAGATGTTAGTGTGCCAGATATTTGAACAAACAATTTCTTCATCTTTCTTCTAATTATATGTACATCTTGTTAACCTTAAAACTGATATTACTGTCGCTGATAGGGACTGGCCAGTTGAAAAGTTGAAAGAAGTTAAAGTAGCTGATGCTTTGAAGCATCCCAATTGGAACATGGGGAAAAAGATTACTGTTGATTCTGCCACCTTATTCAATAAGGTATCTCAACTGTTGTTTCTAGATCTTTGCTCTACGATTATTGTTTTGTACTTTTCCAGCTTTTATTCCATATGCAAACCATCAGAGTATGTTATGAATTGTTTGCCTTAGCCTAGGTTTAAAGGTTCGTCTTGTTCTCAGGGTCTCGAAGTTATTGAAGCTCACTACCTTTTCGGAGCCGAGTATGATGACATTGAAATTGTCATCCATCCCCAATCCATTATACATTCAATGGTGGAAACACAGGTAAAGATCTTCTATCTGCCCTCCCTTCAGCTCTGAGATTATATCAATTATGTAATCTAGATGAATATGCATGCTCATAAATTGATGGTTTTGGGATTCCTTTTCCTTCTCTAATGTGTAGGATTCATCAGTATTGGCACAGCTGGGGTGGCCTGATATGCGTTTGCCCATCCTTTATACTTTATCTTGGCCGGACAGGATTTACTGTTCGGAGGTTACTTGGCCTCGCCTTGATCTTTGCAAGTAAACACATTCTTTCTTTGTGACTGCATTTTATTTTGCTTATTACTCTAAGCTCATTAGAGATCTATGTTTGCTTACAGCTTCATTTATTTTGCTTTTTCCAAATATGAAATAAGCTTTGGAATTTCCTTTCCAGTTAGTACAAGTAATTCTGAACGTAATGGTATAGGCTCGGATCGTTGACATTTAAAGCCCCTGATAATGTAAAATACCCGTCCATGGATCTGGCTTACTCTGCTGGGCGCGCTGGAGGGACCATGACTGGAGTTCTGAGTGCAGCAAATGAAAAAGCAGTGGAATTATTTATTAGTGAGAGGTATGTACATGTAGTCCTATAATCAACTTCTGTATGGGTTCATATTATATGCTTCAAATTCTTAGTCTGATACTAATACTTTAAGATTCTCTTTGGCACCTGCTAGTAGTCTCGCAACTCTATCTACGACTTCTGACGGTCACACATTTTTTCTTATTTTCCTATTTTTGTGGGTTATTTGGTGCTAGATAACGTCAAGGGATGCAGACGTCATTGTATCCCTAGTAATTAAACCATTTGTCCCAATTTCTTGATACTTGTAACTGGGTCTTTCAGCATTTAACAGTTTCCCTAACAGATTCATAATGCATTATTTTTTCAAATCTACCAATTGTTCAGGTTGCTTTTGGTATCCATAAGTTGACAAGTAGTGTTGAAACTAAGTACTCCTGTTTGCCCATAGAATGCTAATAAACACATAGGTTTCCCTGTACTGGCTGTATGAATTTACTCTTTCTCATTGGATGTGATTCAGAGTTAATGATTTTATATCAAATTCTAGCCTATTCTTCTTAATTCCCCGTTGTTGATTAGATGAATATATCCGAAGTTTTCTAATGGGATGTGGTTCAGAAAAAAGGATGATATTTCATTTTTTGTTGCCTAATCAATCTTCAGTTGCATTTTCAGACTTTCTCGTGGCACTGCTAGAAATACTAGTAATCTATCTCCTCGTTCAGTCCTTCAAGATATAGCTGTTTCCGGTCTATTGTTTTAAAAAAATTATTTCTCATGCCAAACTTCGTTAAAGTTTAAATCGGTGATCAGTAACCATTAAGTGATTTTAAGCGGACACTAATGGAAGGCCTGTCTTGAATTTACCGAGTATTTTCCCCAAAGAGAAAACATTTGATGTCTGAATTTTTGAGCCTTCTAAAGAGATGTCCTGTTGCCCCCGATAATTATAATTCAAGAAGCCGTGTGCTCAGATGCCAGTTATATATTGGGTTTACGCCTTGTTTTTCTTAACAATATGAATTGTCCTCGTTTCAGAATTAGCTACTTGGACATTTTCAAGATTGTGGAGTTAACATGTGCGAAGCATCGGGAGGAGTTGGTATCTTCTCCATCGCTGGAGGAAATAATACATTACGATTTGTGGGCTCGAGACTATGCAGCCAGTTTGGAAAAATCATCTGGTTTGAGTCCAGCTCTTGTATGATTTGGTTTTTGGTCAGCATGTTGAGCTGAACTTGTTTACCCAGTAAAAGGAATTTGTATAGGGTGGCGCGATATGCAAATGTGTATGGTAGTGAATGTAATATGATTAGGTTACATGTACTACATCAGTGAACTTACCCTTTTGAGTAAATTCCTTTTATACATGCAATTTAATCTATTTATTTCTTTCTTGGAGAGAGACTCATGAAGCGTCTTTCTTGGAAATTTCACAAACAATTATAGGAAAATATTGCACAAAATAAACACACACAGAAAAGGGGTGCAACAACTTGCCGCTTTTGACCACTCGCCATCACTCTCCCCTTCGCTCATTTTAAAGGATGGCGATGATTCTCCATTTGGCTCATCATTACTTTTTACATACCATGTTGGTTGTGTGATTGATTTAAGGGGTCTTCGGGTGGCTGGTTTGGAGGTAAGTTATGCAGTGACAGAAGGTGGAAGAACTAATACATGAATAACTAAATCATGTATAACTAATCTTTGCATAAAATAGTACATAAATTCTCTCATAATCAATTCATATATTACTGATATATGAATAATTCTAACCAACTACCAAACGACCTCTAAATGAATTGACGTTTGAAGAAATTATAACAAAGTCAATTAGGATCTGGGAATTTGAATTCTGTTATGATAGGTAAGATGTATTCATAGTTGTTCAGTTTAGGACTTTCCCGCTTCGTCTATGTAAACTGAAAAATCTAATGAAATCTGAATTTTCCTTGCAGTTTTTGTGTTAAAGGAGTAAGCAGTGTAAAGACTGGATCTTGAGTCTAACTCAACCTCAAAAACTTTTTTACATGGTATCAGAGTCAAATCCATTTCAATTCTTTGTTCAACGATGTTGGGCCCCCAAATTATATTGTCCACGCTCCAGTTAACGAGGTTTGGGTGTGCGGGAGAGTGTTTGATAATTAACATAAGTATACACGGTTGTCTCACCGTGTATATCTTATTTATGGTAACAAAATAGTTTGTATTAATTGTATATAATTAGCATTGTATACTTATCATAATTGTAGGATCCTTGTACAAGTAGAATAGGGTTTTGGATTAGAATAGGAATAGGATTTTCCTATTATGGAAATTGTAAATTGTATATATACTCTTTCATTAATGAAAATAATCAAGAGATTATTTCTTTCATGGTATCAGAAGTCTATGTCTTAAATTCCTCTCTCCAATTTTCTCAAAATTCCGTCTGACAATCCCTCCAATTTCGAGCTTCTTTTCTCGAAATTCGTGTTCGACGGTCTCTCCTCTCTTCCCAATTTTTTCTTCCCAATCCCTACATCACGTCTTGCGTTGCTATTATGTCTAAGAAGACGTTTCACCATGCCCTCACTGTTTATAACATCAAGAATCACATCCCTATCATTCTTGAAATAGAAAACGTCCAATACGCGACGTGGGCAGAATTGTTCAAAGTTCACGCACGCTCGCATCAAGTTCTCAATCATATTATCCCCGCGGCTCCAACGGATACGGAGGTGCCCAAACCTGAGGATGATCCTAATTTATGGACAACCCTTGATGCTACTGTTCTTCAGTGGATTTACTCCACTATTTCTACCGACCTTTTGCAAATGATTATTGAGCCTGACGCTACGGCGAAGGCTACTTGGGATAGACTACATGATATATTCCAAGATAATCGAAATTCTCGTGTTGTTACCCTTGAGCAGGAATTTTCCCACATCAATATGGAAAATTTCCCGAACTTTTCAGCATATTGCAAACGGTTGAAAGAATTGGCGGACCAACTCCGCAACGTTGGTGCGCCCGTTAGTGAAGATCGTCTTGTCCTGTAGATGGTTGTTGGCCTATCTGAGGCATATAGTGGCGTTGGAACTCTTATTCGTCAAAGTAATCCTCTCCCGAGGTTCTATCAAGCCCGCTCCATGCTTACTTTGGAAGAAAACCGTTCTCGCGGGGCAACAAAAATAGTCGGAAAAATAATGGAAAAAATCACGGGGGCAAACGCGGCAATGGTAAAAGTGGCAGTAGGCCCCGTCCCTACGGCAGTGGGACACAACCCAGCTGGTCCCAGCCTTGGGCCCCCTGGCCGTGGGCAGTGGCCCAGCAACCCCTATTTTCCTCTAGCTAAAGCGTCTGGCAGTTGGGCTGCCCAGCAATAGTCACGGCCCAATGCAGCCTGGCCTATTAATTCTGGCCCAGCAGGTTTCTGAAATTCTTCTGGGTTGGGGCAGCAAGCAAGTGTGCTTGGGCCCCGGCCTCCACAGGCCCATCACACAACGACCCCCACTCAGACCGACATTGAAGCCGCTATGCACACACTTGGTTTAACGTCACCGGACCCGAATTGGTACATGGACACCGGAGTCACTACCCACATGACATCCGATCAAGGTACTCTCTCGTCTTATTCCAATTTGAGCAACCCGCGTGGAATAATTGTTGGTAATGGTAATTCTATTCCAATTGTGGTTATGGTCATAAAACGTTTTCCCCCCCCCCCCCCATCCACCCATCCACCCTTATCTTGAAAAATACCTTTCATGCCCCAAAATTAATTAAAAATCTAGTGTATGTCCGAAAATTCACCATTGATAATTCCGTGTTTATTGAATTTGATCCGTTTGGGTTTTCTGTGAAGGATTTCAAGACGGAGAGTCCTCTCATGAGGTGTGATAGTAAGAAAGATCTTTA
Organism: Anisodus tanguticus; assembly: GCA_034509755.1. Classification (NCBI taxonomy): domain Eukaryota; kingdom Viridiplantae; phylum Streptophyta; class Magnoliopsida; order Solanales; family Solanaceae; genus Anisodus; species Anisodus tanguticus. The sequence continues at coordinate 8,962,975 of CM067554.1, read as the reverse complement.
TCCTATCACGCCATGTTCCGGTCTCTCGAGTCTAGCCTTGCCGTCCTCTTTTGCAGCCCTTGCTCCTTCCTTGTCATCCGGAGTCATCTATTTTGTCTTCCTTAGATAAAAATAATTTTGTTTCATGTAAGGGTACACGTAGTACTCCGAATTGTCAATCTTGTTCTTTATGAAAAATTGTTAGGTTGTCATTTGTAGACTCTAATTCTCATACTTTAATGTCATTTGATATTATTCATAGCGATTTATGGACGTCTCTTGTTCTTAGTTTTTTGGGTCATCGGTATTATGTTCTATTTTTGGATGATTATTCTAAGTTTTTATGGACTTTTTCGATAGCGAAAAAATCTCAAGTTTTTTTCACCTTCTTAAAATTTAGAGCATTCATTAGAACCCAATTCAAACGGGAAATAAAAAATATTTAATGTGATAATGACAAAGAATATGACAAGGGGGTGTTTCGGGAATTTTATGCAAATAATGGGATCAATTTTTGTTTTCCTTGCCCACATACGTCTTCACAAAATGGGAAAGCCGAATGCAAAATTTGTACCATTAATAACATTGTCCGAACTTTATTGATTCATGCTTCCGTACCCCTTTTTTTGGCATCATGCTCTACAAATGGCTACTTATCTTCTTAATATTCTTCTTTCCAAAGGTTTGACATATTCGTCCCCTATTCAAATTTTATATAATAAGACTCATTTGTATTCACATTGTAGGGTCTTTGGGTGCTTGTGTTATCCACTCTTTCCGTCCACCACAATTAACAAACTTCGGGCCCGATCTACCCCTTGTTGTTTTTTGGGTTATCCGTCAAATCACCGTGATTACAAATGTTTTGATTTATCATCTAATAAAATCATCATTAGTCGTCATGTAATTTTTGATGAATCTCAATTTCCGTTTGCTAAGGTTATTAATCCCGTGCCTAGTTCGTATAATTTTTTGGATGATGCTATTTCCCCGTATATTATTCACCATTTTTCGGACGTGTCCCGCACCCCAAATCCACCAGCGGGCCCACTATCTACTGGCCTCACTGTTCCAGCCGCTGTATCCAGTCCCATAACGGGGCCAGTGACGTTAATTGGGCCAGATTCCCAGCCCATTACCGCCACTGTTCCAGTGACGGGTGTTGACACCCAATTTTGTCCCCTCTTTTTCGATATTTATTTACAATTTTAAATATTTTAACACCTCATAACAATTTATATATATATTATTGTATATATGCTTTTAATATCGTTGTCTATTCTCATTTATTGTCATTATTATTATTATTCACATATTTTATTATTATTTGCTTTTATTTTATTTTTTCGCAAAACAGGTCGCATTTTTATTTTAAGCATTAAGCATTTCACAAATATTATGTTTTTATTATTATCACATCATTATATTTTGTTTTAAATAATTTATAATTCTTCAAAGCATTTTAAACCCCTTTTTATATTTTCTAACCCACAACCCATTTTATTTTTCCTCACCGAAAACAATATCAATCCACCACAACAAATTCAGCCCAACCCCTCACCCGAAATCATCCCAAAATTTCAGCCCAAAATGGGCCGGCACCAACCCACAAAGAAGCAGGCCCAACCGGCCATCGTCGGCCCAAACCCATTTTAGCCCAATCCCATTATTCCCCCTAAAGCCCAAAACCTAAACAAAAACCCTAAAACTTTTCCCCTCTCTTTCACCTCATCAGCCGCGTCGCCCATAACCCACCTCACCTGACACCACCTACGCCGGTCACCAACCCCTTACACCACCCATACCCTATTACCCCCAAAATCCGCAACCCATCCCCTAAAATACGCTCCAAAAAATCAGCCTTTTACCCTCTATTTTGAATTCAAAACTCGAACGTTATGGGGGAGAATCGATCTATAAAACCCCCATTTGTTCTTCATTTTAGGGGGGGGGGGGGGGGAGCAACAAATCGAGGTCGGTTTTATTAGAGGTTCGAAGTCTGTTTTTTGGGTTCGAAAAACAGGTCCCGAAAATAAAATAAAAAATCAAAGAAAACAAGTCCAAAAATCAGAAAAGAAAAGGGTCACTTGTTCCTGATTTTTGGTTAGAAATACTCCTTTTCGATTCCTAATCAAGTCCGAAAATACCCTTTTTTTAGTTCTTAATTTCCAATTCGAAAATACTCTCTTTTTTAGTTCCTAGTTTTCAAATCCGAAATCCCTTTCTTTTCTTCGCATTCCGGGTCGGTTCATTCGGGTTGGGTCAAAACAGCAAGCTGGGTCTATTTCGGGTCAGAATCCAAACCCTAAATCCATTCTAAAAATCGCAAAATCAACATTCCAAAAAATCACAAAAATCAGCATTTTCAAATAACTTCTCCGAGCAGGGTCGACGATTCGAAACACGCCTCGATTCGCTGCCCGGAGAAGGTAAACTCAATTCCCTCCCTTCTTTTGTTTATTTTAGTGTTCTATATGTTCTTATGTATTTTCTTTCTGTTAATTAACTATGTGTTAGTTAGATTTGTTTACATTACTATGTTTATTAATGTTTAGATGTAATGTACAAATTAATCTACTTAATAACCTAGGCCTGTATTTTGCTTGTTAAAACATGGAGTAAGTTATGTTTATATAATCTGTTAAGCTTGTTATTAATGCTGGCTTAAGGGAGTGTGACTTTAAGTAGTTAAGTATTTTGTGATGTTTATTACTGTTCAAATTACACTTTTAGCTTATCTAATTGACTGTTTGTATCCAAACATGCTAAGTTAGGCTTTTATTTAACACGATATGATGTATGTGTTATTTTTTTTTAGTGTTTGTTTAGTGAAGGTTATGCTAAGTATGACTAGTTGAGTACCTATTTTTCTTCTAAAATCATGGCTTGAGTTAAGTAAGGTCTGAATGTGTAGCTCTTTACCTGTCTGAATATTATATGCTAGGACGAGACACGGTTTTCAGTTCTCCAGGGATTTAAATGCATGTTTGACAATCCGTTTAGATGTAACTCTGATTCCATATAGCATTTTGTCTTAATGTAGTTATGTTTAAGTTAATATGTGTGATTACATGTTTGTGTGAAATTTCATGATCATGGTGAGCTGATTTAGACTCTGAAAAATAGGAATTTGGAGTATGAACTAGTTTGCAATAATCTGCTTGAGTTGTTTAAGAATGTGTTTAGGAGTATGTTAACCAAACTTGTCATATTATGTATGTTTTATCTTTTAGTATGAGATTTAGGGCCAGATTTGATATTGTGGTGCCTCACATATTAGTTTAAGATATCATAATGAACTTGAATTGCTTAAACTAGCATGTATTGGGATCTGTTTTGGCTATGTCTAGATTAGCTAAATCGATAGGATGCCTAAGGTTGCTAATTTGAAGGTTATTTTGACTTGTATGGACTGTTTAGGCCAAATATGATGATTAATGTATTAGTTAAAGATTGGTTTGATCATGCGTAAGCTGATTAAGTCATGATATTTGAAATATTAAGATTATTTGTGACTGTGAGACTTAGTTTCTATCTGAGTATATGTGTTTAGGAAAGGCTAGGAATAGTTAATGGCTTGTCAGGCCAAGAAGCATATTTATTTGGGTTGATTACTATACATATGTGTTCATATGATTAGCTCAACATGTTTATAATTGATAATTCACAATGTTTGGAACTTTTTAGTAAGTAAGATAATTTAAGAAGCTATTGTGGTTGATTTTAGAAGCATGATTAATCTCTTGAGAATTGTGGTTGGTTAATTGTGTGTTTTACTTGTCATATCATCTGTTGATGCTCATTCACATACCTTGATTGCGTTTTTCTGCCTATAATCTCATTTGCCCTGTTCAAAATATATGGCTATGTGAAATGGAATGCCTAGCATGCTTGGTCTGTTCGTTAGGAAATTAGTCATGATAATGAGGTCAAAGTTTATATATGTTGTTCCAATAAATCAATTCATAAAGCTCTGTTATATGTGTACTGTTTGACCCAAAATGTTGTTATTGTCTACTTTTGTGTCCTTACTTACTCATTCATAGATTAATTGAATATCCAAAGGCCTAGGATGATTAAAATGAAGTGATGTCATATGTGTGTAATGCATTCCCACAGTTTTGATATGATCTGGAAAAAAGAACTTCACCTTTAGTTGATAACCTTGCATGGATTAGGATTTGTCTACATGCTTGCTTGTATCCATGGAGTGCATGAAACTGAGAATGACAGTGTGTACTTGTAGTGTACCCATTCTCCCTTCTGTGTATAACTATTCCGAAACCATGTTAAGAAAAGTCTTCTATATGTTGTTGTGTCTAGTTGAAGTGTTTCAATTTCCCTTAAAACATGTTGTCCATGTTCTGTCCAGATATATTTGCATCAGTCTAGCATTAGGTGGGGTCTTTCTTTGTGTTTTCAAATAATTATGCCTTTATCATGAACAACTGGAAAGGCTGTTTGCGTCTTCCTAACGTATTCTATGTCATCCTTGCTTGCTATGTAAGCTATTCCTTTTAGTTTAAATGCATGCCATTACTGATTTCTATAATATACTGATGGTTCAAAATAATAGAATTAGGTCAAACTTCAGCATGCTAGTATGAATGATTGATTCACAACATCATGACACATCCTTGCATAATAGTTGAGTCAAGATACATTGCTTGACTACCTCTGTGGCCCATATGTCACTACTTCTTTGCCACTGTTTGAGTCGTTGGGCCTGAGGGGCCAACAATACACTATTTTCATCAAGTGCGGCATAAATAAAGGCCCAACAACATACTACTCTTCATGAATTATTTATTTATATTTTCTTATGTATATACATTTTCATGTTCCGTCTACTAATCCTTTTTCTTTTTTTTTGTTTACATGAAATGCATCAGGAGCAACGAAGAGTCTCGTTATGAGACTCATCATTGCTATTGTCAAAATGAAAATCCGCATCCACATTCCTTGCATTCTCCGGCCTCGGGACTTCTAAACAAATAGGGCGGGATGATATCGTCATCCGCCTTAGTCGCTGCTTTCAATTCCTTTAATATCGCTTTTTATTTTCCGGCTTGTAATAATTATTTAATGTTTGTACGATTATTAGGATACTTAGAATAATTAGGCCTCGAATTGTTAAATTAATAGGGTAGTTTAAAATTGGAAACCCGTCGCTATCCATTTCTAAAAAAAATGGATAGATTTATTTTTTTTAAAGCCACAGAGATACTTTTTTAAACGAACTAGACCTGACCCACAAGAAAAAAACTATCACGTGGCTTTAAAAAATAAGTCTCCAAAAAAAATAGGTAGATTTATTTTTTTAAAGTCTCGTGATATTTTTTTAATTAAAAAAAAGTTAAACAATTTTTGAAAAAATATGTCAGCGAAAAGAGCATATTTACCCCTAATAACTATCATTGGACATTTCGAGTGTGTTTGGTATGGAGGAGAATATTTTTAAATTCTCATGTTTGGTTAGTCAAAAATTTTGAGAAATATTTTCTCTTGCAAGACAAGTTTTTTAAAAATGATGAAAATGACATTTCTAATAGAAGTAGGAAAAAACAAGTTTCATAAATGAGATTTTAAGTGCATTGTCTCCTCTCCAGCTCGTTCTTGTTCATAGTGTTTTGCTAGATCGTATATAAATGCTTTAGAAATACATTAATATTTTTTTACTTATGAAATACTAAACAATAAGTAAGAAATTCACTTGTTTGTAAGAAATAATTTCCTTCGTATCAAATACGCCCTTATAACGAGACTTTTTCCAAAATTACGCACCTGATCCCCTCTCTTGGCCAGGCCTTCCTGATTTCTGTTTAGCAAATGCCAATAAACTTTGCTAAGTTGGGTCTGTTAGGTGCCACTCCTGGCACTGGGCCGCTAACGATAAGCATCATTTCATAATTGATAAGGACCATTTAAATTTGGGAATAGACCGTCCTAATGTTTTGCATATTGTTTCCTGTTTTTGGTTTTGGAAATAGAGGAATAAGGGGATGAAGGCCCGAACAAGGAGAAGACAAACATGAGTTTGATGATCGTATAAAACCTTTTATGGAGAAAAATATTTTTCAATTTTTTTATGTTCTGAGTTAAAAATTTTGAAAAACATTTTCTTTAGAAATATCAATGCACATATCGGGTCACTTCTGGGGGATTATGACGACGTGCATGGAGGCTTTGGCCTCGGGGACAGGAACGGAGGAGGCGTTTCACTTTTGGAGTTCGCTAAAGCGTTTGGGATGGTGATAGCCAATTCGAGGTTCCGAAAGAAGGAGGAGCACTTGGTGACTTTCCATAGTTTGGTGATTAACACTCAGATATACTTTTTGCTAGGGGTGGGCAAAAAACCCGGAGAACCGTTTGAAAAACCGAACTGAATCAGGATTTAGTGATTCGGTTCGGTTTTTTAATTTTGGATACGAACCGGACCGAAAAAACAGAATTAAATATATAATTATTCTTATTTTTTATTTTAGGCTACTACTTTCTCTTGAATTATAGTCATTGAAGTCAATCTATGAAGCTTTTATGGAATTCGAATGCGGCATGAACTTGATTAACATATCACGGAAGCATTGACATAAAATGTAGGGAGAGAAAGTAGTTGTAAATTGGTGAAACTTTAAATGGTCATAACTTTGTGCTCGGATGTCCGTTTTACCTTTTTTATTTTATTTTGGGTATTTATTTGAGACGGGCTCGGCCAAAACTGCAGCAAGGCGGTTTGGCGTAGCCAGTTTTTACGAAAACGCCAGTTTCTACGAAAACGTCAGTTTTCCCAATCAATTTGTGTTTTCCTCCAAATCGGTTTCTAATTTTCTTTTTTCTTTAGTAAACATCTCACGACACACAATAGATTTCAACGTCGAAATTTCATGGTAGTGTAGGTGTGAATGTCAATTTCAGTTTTGAAAATTCATTTTTTTAAAAAAAATAAAAAAATCCCCGACCCGACCCACTAAAAAAAACTGATATAATCCGATACGTTCAGCGATATAAACCGAACATATCAGTTTTTTATTAATAAAAGTTGTCTTCATTTTTTTTTAAAAAAAATGATTTTTATTCGGTTCATATTTTTCGGATACAAAATCGAACCGAACCGATATACGCTAACCCCTACTTTTTGCTCCTTAGGAAGGTTGACAAAGGTCTTTATTAAGACTGCAAGGTTATTCCGAGTGAGTATCTTACAACCCGACATAAGCTTTTGGTGATGGATTTGGAGATCATGTCGGAGAAGAAGATGAGGGTTGTGGACGACAGGCTAAGAATCAAATGGGGGAGTTTGACAATGGCTAGTGCAAAGGAGATGGGGGAGAGGTTGATGGTCAGGGGGCTTGGGGGAGTAGTGGGTATGCGACCGGTATGTGGAACAGGACGACCAGTTCCATTCGGGAGGTAGCTAGAAAAGTGCTAGGGGTCTCGCGGGGATAGTCGTGGTGGGCATCGAGGGGTCTGGTGGTGGATGGGTAAAGTTCAAGAGAATGTGGAAGCAAAGAAAGTGGCGTATGCGAAATTGGTAGAAAGCAATGACGAGGTCGAGAAGTGGACAAATATGGAATTATATAAGATGGTGAGGAAGGAGGCAAATCTAGCGGTTACGGCAGCGAAAACGGTGGCTTTTGAACGCCTGCATATGGAATTAGAGGAAAATGGCGGGAATAAGAAGTCGTAAAGACTAGCCAATGCAATGAGATGAGGACGTGTGACTTGGATCATGTGAGGTGCATCAAGGACGAGGATGGAAAAGTGCTGGTGGAGGACGTGTGTATTAGACGGAGGTGGCAGTCTTACTTCATTAAACTCTTGAACGAAGAAGGAGATAAAGACGTTGTGCTGGGAGATCTGGAGCAATCCGAAAGGTACCAGAATTTCGGATATTGTAGAAGTATTAAGGTTGATGAGGTTAAGGGTGTTGTTCGTAGGATGCGCAGGGGACGAGTGACCGAGCCTGATGAGATCCCAGTTGAATTTTGGAAGAGCGTAGGCAGGGCAGGTTTGGAGTGGCTGACTGAGTTACTTAATGTCAGACAGCATGAATGCCCAAAGAATGGAGGTGGAGTACAATGATTCCTTTGTACTAGAACAAATGTGATATCCAGAGTTGCAACAACTATATGGGTATCAAGTTGCTAAACCACACTATGAAAGTTTGGGAAAAGGGTCGTGGAGATGAGGGTGAGAAGAGGCGTGTCTATTTCCGAGAATCAATTTAGATTCATGACGGGAAATTCGACTACAGAAGCCATTCATCTTATTAGGAGATTGGTGGAGCAGTATAGGAAGAGAAAGAGAGACTTACATATGGTTTTCATCAACCTCGGGAAGGCATACGACAAAGTCCCTAGGGAGGTTCTATGGAGAAGTTTGGAGGTTAGAGGTGTACCTGTGGCATACAGTAGGGCAATCAATGATATGTATGATGGAGCCAAGATTAGGGTACGGACAGTAGAAGGAGACTCAGAGCACTTTTTAGTGATGATGGGGTTACGCCAGGTATTAACTCTTAGCCCATTCTTATTTTCCTTGGTAATGGATGGACTGACGCGACAAATTCAAGGGGAGGTGTCGTAGTGTATGTTATTCGCAGATGACATAGTCCTGATTGATGAGACTCGCAGCAGAGTGAATGATAAGCTAGAGGTTGAAGACAGACTATGGAGTCTAAATGGTTCAGGCTGAGTAGGACCAAGACAGAATACTTGGAGTGCAAGTTCTGTAACGGAAGCGACCATGATACAGGCGTGGAGGTGAGGCTTGGTACTCAGGTCATTCCAAATAAAGGAAGCTTTAAGTATCTCGGGTCTATTATCCAAGGGAATGAAGAGATTGATGATGATGTCACACATCGTATTGGTGTAGGGTGGATGAAATGTAGACTCGCATTTGGAGTCTTGTGTGATAAAAAATTGCCACCAAAACTTAAAGGTAAGTTCTATAGGGTGGTGGTTAGACCGACTATGTTGTATGGGGTAGAGTGTTGGCCAGTCAAGACTTCGCACATCCAAAAGATGAAAGTTGCGGAGATGAGGATGTTGAGATGGATGTGTGAGCATACAAGGAGGGATACAACAACAACAACAACGTACCCAGTGAAATCCCACAATGTGGTGGAGGAGAGATATGATTAGAAATGATGATATTCAGGATAGAATGGGAGTGACCCCAGTAGAGGATAAGATATGAGAAGCGAGGTTGAGATGGTTCGGTCATGTGTAGAAGAGATGTACAAATTCCCCCAGTGCGGAGGTGTGAGAGGTTGGCTATGGACGGGTTCAGAAGGGGTAGAGGTAGGCCGAAAAAGTATTGGGAGAGGTGATTAGACGGGATATGACGCAGATGCACCTTACTGAGGACATGACCTTAGATAGGGGGTTGTGGAGTACAAGATTAGGGTAGTAGGTAGTTAAGTGTAGTCCTACTTACGCTTACATACCGGTAGTTGTAGTGTTATTAGTGTAGCCCTGCTTAGCCTATTATACTAGTAGGCGGAGTATTGTTTTATAGTCCACCGTCATTTAATTTCTGCTGTTGTATGTTCTTTCGTGTACTTTGTTTATCTTATTTACATGCGTTAGTTACTGCTTCCTTTTTCAGAATGCTTTATCATGGCTTATTTGCTTTTGTTACCATCATTTTCATACTGCTTTAAATTTCTTATCCGAGTCTGACCGTTTCTCTTGCTTTGCTTGTGCTTATGCTTTGTCTTAAGCCAAGGGTCATTCGGAAACAATCTCTATACTTACCAAGGTTGAGGTAAGGTCTGCGTACACCCTACCCTCCTCAGACTCTACGTTGTGGAACTTCACTGGGTATGTTGTTGTTATTTTCTTTAGGAAAATAAGCTCCTTAAAATGAGGGAAAATGACTTTCCTCGTGAAACTAGGAAAAACATGTTCCACAAGTGACATTCTACACTAATTGTCTTCTCCCACCTCCAACACACCCTACCCCTACCTTACACCCGACCCCATATCCCATCTCAACCACCCCTACCTTACACCCGACCCCCTCATCTCGTTGTGTTTGACTATATTATATAGAAATATTTTTGGAACGATATTTTGTGCTTAGGTACCAAATGCCGGAAAAGAAAATAAGTAAAAATGAAAAGTATTTCCTTTCATACCAAACACACCCTTCAAGATGACTAACGAGTTACTTCCTCTGTTTCATAATAAATAGTGTTTTAGGTTTTTTATTTTTTTCCCAAAATAAATGGTGCTTTAGGGTTTCAAAAAGAAATTGACCTTGTTCTTCAAAAATTACTCGTATTTACATAATCAAGAATCATTAAGTAATTTTTCTTTTCTAGGCTATTATGGATAAGTTAGTAAAAACATTCATAATTTTCTAGAAGTGACCAATTCCTCAAGGGGTATGAATACACTGAAAACAACGCTTACTGTGGAACGGAGGGAGCATCATTCAATCAATTTCCCTTTTTCCATATTCCTATTAACACTCAGCTTATTTATTCTTGGTCCTTCCTCCAAAGATCAATGGAAAGATAGAAACTTGTTATTCCATTTATTATGATTTTTTTCTTATTTGTCTTTAAGTTTAGCGTGCTTCTTAGGATAAAAAGTAATTTGAACTTAGCAAAGCATCTCTTTTATTTTTGTGTTCTCTGTTTGGTTGAGGAAGAATTTGGGAACTATCATAATCAAAAGGAAATGATGCAAAATGTCTGGTGTCCACCTAAATCCCAATTAGGGAGGACAAATGCTACGAATAAGCTCCGCTAAATCGGAACGTCTTAATCTCTTAGCAACTTCATTTCATTATCTTCCAAGTTAAATCCTTTGTACTCAAATTTCAGTTGACTATTAGCAATAAGTAGGAGAATAAACCCACTGGTGAGTGGCTCTTCCACAATATTTATGACAAGCATCTCTCCGCTAACCCAATAACTCTGCCAATTAAAATGTTTTAGTGTTGAGTCTATTATGACAACTTAATTAATATAAAGGTTTGGCCATGTGATTGTAAAAGTAATAAAGTTTTGTATTTCATCTCAAATTGATATATTACTTTGCATTATTTTCATAGATAACTGACCTTTCGGGGACAAATAAGTGATTTTATCAAATAAATAAGTAACCTTTGGTGACAAACTAAAGTGATTTTGTTACACAATTTCAATTAGTTGAGTGATCAATTAAAATATCAAGTCGTTCTGGAAACTAATCTATTTGTTCTAAACAGACAAGCCTTACATCTATTAAGTGGCAACTGGCAAGTATAAAACAAAATCCAACAATCGTGGAATAAACGGTAAAAAAGAGAAACTTTTATAAGCATAAATTTTAGGTGATCGGCAAATATCAACAAAATAAGTAAGAAAATATTTATAGTATTTTTCAAGAAACGATTTTTCTATCCCACCCCCAGCCCTCCACCACCCTTCACCCCCACCTCCACCATCCACCCCCACCCTCCACTACCCACCCCATCCACCCCCTTCACCCACAATCGCGGAATATAAAATCGCGGGATTATAGTATTATTTTTATCTTTGTAAGAGGGTTGATAACTAATCCCGGTATGATTAATGGCGGGATAACTTTTTCCCAGCCGAACGACCCTTAATGTGAAAGATTTGCAAGCTTTAGTATTTTGTAGGACTACATATATGAGAGTGGTGTGCAGATTCAAGGAAAATTCAAGGAAGCTCACTACTATACGGATTTTGTTGGATGCTCAATAAATCTTGGTGTCTGCAGAAACTCAAGGAAAAGGGTACTCTAGCTTTTGCATAGTGATGAGTAGTGACTACAACAAAAGAAACTAAAAGGAAATTGTGAAAATAACCCACAACTAATAAGATTCACATGTTCTTGCTACCTTACCCCACATTTCCTCTATTTTCCTTTAGAGTGATGCCAATCAGAATTTGACATCAATCTTCTTTCCTTTTTTATTTGTTCTATTGGCAATTTATGTTTTTTCAAAATAAAAAAAAGAGTACTTTTCAACTTACCCCATTATGTGGAAGATTTGAAAAACATAGGCCCTTCATGTTTTGGGATTGTTTTCTACTACCAATCTCTAGTAGACAAAACAAAAGTACCACTAGTTTTAAAGCTACATTAACAATACATATGAAGTGTATGCTAGTGTAAACAAAATCCACATATCCTTAATTTCACAACTAAAACGTTAAGTAGAAATTTCTTATGTAAAAATAACTTTAGGGAAAAAATGTAGATGCCTAATATAAATCAAGTCATATATACTAAAATCTTGAACATAATAGTCTAGCAGAAAAAGAAGCGTCACATAAGACATATGTGATGCAAAAATTATTATGTAAAAGGAGTCTCAAATTAATGATTTCTCTTCCCGTTTATCTTAACTCTCATTAACACATAATCAGTGATGGAAAAGTGTATAATATACGGTAACACTGGGCAGGGAAGGACTAATTTATAGTAGGATTTTTAACTTAATCTATTACGTTCATCAAATAATCAAATAAAATTATTCATTTCTCCCTCCAGATCAAAAAGAGTGTCCACCTAGTCATTTGCACACCCTTAAAAAAAAATTAATTTCTAGGCAAAAAATAGGTAATTTGACTAAAATATCTCTAATTAGATAGGTATTGGGTTTTGGTCACCTAACACTTCATAAGGACAAATATGAAAAAATAAGGTTAATTATTTCTTGATTTGATAAATAGACACTCTTTTTTACTCAAAAAATAAAGGCTAAGTGGACACTCTTTTTCATCTAGAGGAAGTAATAAACATTTAAGTTATGGAATTGACCTTATTCACAAGTAATTAACACTTGTTAAAATTAATGTTTCAATTAATTTTGAAAGAGTTAATCTGATAAAAGCTTTTTCAAAAGTAAATGAATGTGAATTTGAAGATACATCCTTCATTTAGTCTATTACGTTTTTGGTTTCATTGTTTTAACTCCATGGTTCTTGGAAGCCCTCTTCCGGATGAAGTAATCTCTTCCACTGAGAGGGGTAAATTTAAACTGGAGCACCTTGTTAAGAGGGGTATCTTCTTAGCCTGTTTTAGGTTCTTGAAAATTATATTTTTATTAATTAAATTCATGAACCTAAATATAAGTATTAGTGGATGAAACTCTTCTCTTTCCAAACCTTTTATCCCTTAAATAGTGTTTCATTCTTTTGAATAAGGCAAGCACTCCAAAAATAATTTTCCCTGAAAACTTTTGAGAGACATTGATCAAAAAGTGAAATCACCGATTCAAGAATAGAAGAGCAACGTTCTTAGATGCTACTTGTTTTGGGGCTTAGTTGAATCCAGAAGATAGAGTTGTTATTTATTCTTCTGTTTGCGCATGGGAGAGACTCCAACTATCTTCAAGAAACGTCTTGACGTGCCTCAAAGCCAAACAAGTTTTATTTTGGATTTTTAATATTGTTGTCATCTTTGTTCTAACAATTTGAAGATAGTTGTCTCTATGGCTTCTACATCAACATTGAATGTTGTTCCATCTTTGCCTAGTCCTAATTTTGAAATATTTGATGGCAAAGACATTCCTAGATGGCATGAAAAGATGAAATTCTTTTTAAGACGATTGATGTTGGCATATGTCCTTGAACAACCTTGTCCTAATGCTCCTGGTCCTGAGGTAGCAACGGACAAGGCTACTTTGATTAGAGAACAAATTGCCAAGTGGAAAGATGATGATTATTTATGCAAGAATTATATTCTTGGAGGAATGTCCAACAAATATTATGATCAATATTATATCAAGTGCAAATTTGCTAAGGAGATTTGGGACACTCTTCAGACTATCTATTTGGTAGAAGAGGTGAGTTCAAAGAAGTTTCTTGTTTCAAACTATATGAAGTTCAAAATGGTTGATGATAAGTCTATCACTGAACAAGTGCAATCCAAATTATAGCTAATAAAATTGCTATTTCTGAAATTGCTCTTAATGAAAATTTTCATGTTGGTGTTATTATCTCAAAACTTCCTCTGTCTTGAAAAGGATACAGAAGCAAACCCTTACACAAGAAGAAAGATTTGTCTCTTGAGCAATTATTGCAGCATTTTCAAATCGAACAAGAGAGTCGATATCGTGACAATAATATTTTGAAGGAACCCTTATGAAAGCTCATGTGGTTGAAGAAAAATCAACCAAGAAGGAATCTGTTTATAAGAAATTTTCAAAGGCAAAAAGAAGTACGAATTTCAAGTATACTAGTACCAATTCTAAGTCGAATGAATGTTACCACTCTCACAAAATTGGTCACTATGCACATGACTGTAAAATTCTTAAAGCTGAAAAGAAGAAAGAAAAGGCAAATAACCATGAAAAATGAATTTGTGGCAATGATTACGAAAGCATTTGTAGCAGAAAATCAAGTGGAATGGTTGATAGACACTGGCGCAAATCTTCATATATCAGGTGATCGAAATACTTTCAAAACCTATGAATTAGTGGGGGACGATAAAATTTTATACATGAAAAATTCATCATCTACTAAGGTTATGGGGAAAGGAGCTGTTGAATTGAAGTTTACTTCTGAAAAGATCGTCACGTTGATGGACGTATTGCATGTTCCTGATATTCAGAAGAACTTGGTGTCAGGTACGCTTCTTTCGAAGCATGATTTTAAAATGATATTTGAGGCAGATAAATTTATTCTATCTAAAAATGGTATTTTTGTTGGAAAATGTTATGCTACAAATGAAATGTTCAAACTCAATAATGATAATGAAAGTATTTCGGCTTATATTGTGGAGTCTCTAGATTTATGGCATGAATGTATTGCTCATGTGAATTTTAGATTCATTCAACTTATCGTGAATAATGGATAAAGACTGTGGGAAAGATCATACTACTAAGTGTCTTACTTATAGTAAATGCAAGATAATAAAGAAGCATATTAAGATGGTTGGAAGGATATCCACACTTTTGAAATTAATTCTCATTGATATCTGTGAGATTGAGATGGATTATTTCTCACGTCATGGAAAGAGATATTTTATCACTTTTATTGATGATTATTCAAGAGATACATATGTCTTTCCATTAAGAACAAAAGATAAGGCATTTGAGACTTTCAAAACATATAAAGCATATGTTGAAAATAAATTGAGTTTGAAGATTAAATCAATTAGATCTGACAGAGGTAGAGAGTACTTAAAATCAGATTTTATTATTTTTTGCGAAAAAGAAGGCATTGAGAAACAATTGACTACATCTTATATACCACAACAAAATAGTGTAGCAAAAAAGAAAAACAGGACTTTCATAGAAATGATTAATTCTATGCTTTATGAATCTGGTACACCGAAAAATTTGTGGACTGAAATCTTATTCTCAGCCTGTCATATTTTGAACCAAATTCCTTCTAAGAAGCTTGATGCATCCCCTCATGAACTTTGGAAGAACCGAAATTCAAATATAAATTATTTTAAAGTATGGAGTTGTTTGGCTCATATTAGATTACCATATCAACATATGGCTAAAAGTGGCTATAGAAGAATAGATTGTGTGTTTATTGAATATTTCAGACCAGTAAGGCTTATAGATTCTTAATCTTGAGACTCCAAGCCCTCACACAATTATTTAATCATTACATGCTAACTTTTTTAGCACATATTTTCTAAGAAAAAAAGAAACTTTGGAACAAGATGCGAGTTATTTTATATCTCCTCTTAAAAAGGAAAATAGGAGCCCTTGGAAGAAAGCCAACCGAGGCGTAGTATAAGATCATTGGACATGATTTTCAAGTCTATTTGATTGAAAAAAATCCTGAAAGTTATGATGAAGCAATGTCTTCACATGATGCTCTTTTCTGGCGTAAAGCTATTGAGATGAAATTCATTCTATCATGTCAAATAATACATGAATTTTATTAGATCTTCCTCCTGGATGTAACCCTATTGGTTGTAGATGAATTTTGATGAAGAAATTAAAATATGATGGTACTTTAGATAAGTACAAAGCTCGCTTGGTAGCAAAAGATTTTACTCAAAAGAAAGATATTAGTTATTTCGATATCTTTGCACCTGTAGCTCGGATGACATATATTCGGCTCTTGATTGCTTTAGCAGCAATTCATGATTTAATAATTCATCAAATGGATGTGAAGACGACATTTCTCAATGGAGATCTAGATGAAGAAGTTTACATGAAACAACCAAAAGGTTTGTTAATCCTGGTTAGGAACATAAAGTCTGTAAGCTTCTTAAATCTCTTTATGGATTAAAACAATCTCCAAAGAAATGACATGAAAAAATTTAAAAAGCCCATGATTTATGTTGACTACTCAATCAATGGTGGTGATATTTGCATATTTAGTAAATTTAAAAAAAAAATAGATGCTATAATTTGTCTCTATGTGGATGACATGTTGATCTTTGGGATTGATATTGGAAGAGTCAAAGAAACAAAATCATTTATCGCTTCTCAATTTGAAATGAATGATCTTGGAGAAGCTGATGTAATTTTGGGCATTAAAATTGTAAGATCATCAAATGGTTTGACTCTTACTCAATCAAGTTATATTGAGAAAGTTCTGAAGAGGTTTGGTCATTTTAATGACAAGTCTGCTCCTACACCATTTGATCCTAGCATCAAACTAGTGCGAAATTCTGGTGACGTTTTTGATCAATTGACATATTCTTAAATTGTTGGGAGTCTTATATATGTTATGCATTGTACCAAGTCAGATATAATTATGCAGTAGGAACTTTGAGAAAGTTTACTAGTAACCCTGGAGTTGAACATTAGAATGCCTTAATTCGTGTTTTAAGGTATCTAAAAGGTATGATTAATGTTGGCCTACATTATTCCACCTTTCCAGCAGTTCTTGAAGGCTATAGTGATGTTACTTGAAATTCTTTGAATTTTCACTTTGGCTGGAGCAGCAATCTCTTGGAAATCAAAGAAACAAACATGTATTACTCACTCAACTATGAAATCAGAATTTATAGCTATATCTTCCGCTGGAGAAGAACCTAACTGGATTTGGAGTATGCTGATAGATATTCCTCTGTGGAGTAAGCAAGTGACACCTTTGACTATCTATTGTGATAATAAAGATTCTATATTTCGGGCTTCAAGTGATTGTTACAATGCAAATTGAGGCAAGTTCGTCTCAAACACAATAATGTGAAAAGATTATTGGAGGATGAAATAATATCGCTTAAATATGTGAAGTCTAGATTTCATTTAGCAAATCCTTTGTCTAAAGGGTTAGGCAAAGAGTTAGTGGTGGAAACTTGTAAAGGGATGAGTAAAAACATGTTGTAAATTAAGTGTGCTTTATGCTAACCCTACCTAATGATGTAATCTTAGGTTCAAAGGGAAAAACAAGTGAAGTTACAATTGTGGAGCATATCAATAAAATTTTCATTTTTTTAAAAGAGTGAATAGATGTGCATGAGTTGAGATTCTATTATCTTAATAAATTTATAAGACCGATCTCGGTTGGAGTTAGTAATAAAACTCTTGATAGATTTATCAATATTCCTACTATAGATGATGATGACATTATATTCTCTTAATAAGTCTATAAATCGATTTCGGTTGGAATGCCTAGGAACATTCTTGATAGATTTACCGATACTTTGCGCTATAAAAGAGGATGAGATTAAATTCTCTTAATGAATTTATAGACTATTTGGTCGGAGTATGCAAAGTTAGTCTTGATGAATTCACCGCGCTAAGTGCGAAGTGGATACCGCTTCAATAGAATTTTAATAGGAAATCTTAAAGCACTAAGATAAAAGGATTCAGGACACATGGCCGTAAGGTGGTGTCAAAGGATTTTGATTTTCACTGGAAAATAACAATGTACGTGAAAATTTTTCTACTTCATTCAATGAACTATTTAGTTCAAGATTGGTTCGCTAAATAGTCAATGATTTAGAAAGTCTTCACTAACTAATGGTTCAATTCCAAAAGACATCATTATTGATGCATGTTACTAAATTAATGTCTCAAATTACTTTCAAATTTTCTTGAAACAAGTGGGGAATTGTTAAAATTAATGTTTCAATTAATTTTGAAACAGTTAATTTGATAAAAGTTTTTGCAAAAGTAAATGAATGTGAATTTGAAGATACATTCTTCATTTAGTCTTTTACGTTTTTTGTTTCATTGTTTTACGTTTTAGGTTCTTGAAAGTTACAATTTATTAATTAAATTTATGAACCTAAAATAACTATTAGTTAATGAAACTCTTCTCTTTCAAAACTTTTTATCCTATAAATAGTGTTTTATTCTTTTGAAAAAGGCAAGCACTTCAAAAATAATTTTCCCTCAAAACTTTTGAGAGACATTGATCAAAAGATGAAATCACTAATTCAAGAGCAACGTTCTTGGATGCTACTTATTTTATAGCTTAGTTGAATCGAATATAGGATTGTTATTTATTCTTCTTTTGCTTGTGGGAGAGACTTCAACTATCTTTAAGAAACGTCTTGACTTGTCTCTACGCCAAACAAATTTTATTTTAAATTTTTAATATTATTGTCATTTTTGTTCTAACACCACTAGCATAACTATCACAGGGGGAGTATTTATATAGTGGAAACTTTTTAAGTGACAAATATGTACCGCAAAGAGGAAATAATGCTTTTCCCTTTTCTCTAAAAAGAATTTTGGACAATGAAGAAAACAGTACTATAAACAAAAGGATGATTTCTGAATAACCAAAGACGAGAATAATTTGAGTTTAAAATAAAGCAAGCTCTTGGATTTCTATTTTCCGAAAGAAAAAAAAAAGAAAAAGGAAAGGAAGGGAATAATTATAATTTATAAGAGTGCCCTTTCTTTTTAACAGTCATTATTGTCCCGTTGGATCCAACTTTGTCAGGTGCTAAAGTTTTTGCATTACTGTTATCATATGCCCCACAAATCACAATATAATCATACTTTTTTCTGGTCCTCAGCACTGACTAGTACCTACACAGACTTGAGTATTAATATTATTAATTAATTAATTAATGCTAATAATCAGAAGCAAAACCAACCAATAAAATTAAAGCAAAATAAATGCTTTTTCTTTTATTGGTAAGAGTTGCGTTGTTAATAGAGAAAACAAAGATTTCATGCTTAAGCTTAGCACAGCCACACACGACAAAAAAGGGACAGATATATGATGATTTTTTTGGCGGGTCAGTCTAAGAACATGACCTTAAATTTTGTCGAGAAGAATTTTCTAATAAAAAATACCAAAACTAATAGTAAAAGAAAACATTAATCGTAATTATTAGAAATTGATGTATTTACTAAGAACTAAACCTGCACAAATTTTCTCCTTCTTTTGATTTTTTCAGTAATTATTACTCAAAATTCACTAATCCATCTAATTCAATATGCTCGAATAAAGCCTAGTCTAGAGGAAGTGCATTTCTTACCAAAAAAATCATTCTCAGGATTCGAATTGAGACATCATGCTATTTTAATTTCTCTCAAGATGTTCTCTAATATTAGCAAAATAGTGTGTTAGATTTTACATTAAATAAAATGAATATAATTTTTTGTTGTCAACTCCAAATAATGAAACGTCCTAATTCTTATCCATTAAAAGTCTTCGTATGTTAATCAATTTTCCATTTTTATCTAGACGTCTAAAAAAAGTCTGATGAACATCGCAATTTTCAAGAGAAGACATATCCGAAGGTTCCATTTTCCAAATCATTTTCAATCAAATGTGGAAAGCCAGTTTTCCATTTCCTTTTCATGTTGAGAATACTACTACTACTACTTATAAGAGTAACTTAACTTCCTCCTAATATCCTGATTGACCTTTTCACTTCTAGAAACTTAGAAAGTAGACTTTTCACATTCCTTAAGTTTAGTGAAAAATCATTAAGAAAATCTTTTCCCTTGCTTGCAAGAAATCTTACATTGATTGGGTAAGTGATGACCAAATATTATCATCATTAATGTAAAAACCATAATTAACACAAGCCTCCCGACATTCTTACCTGCAATCAGCAATGACATTCTTTTGATTTCTCCTGCTGTTATCTCCAGTGTATTTATTAATGAATTTTTGGAGCATATGATATGTTGGATTGTTGTCTCTTTAGATTATGGAAGGCAAATATTACGCAAAGTGCACCACTGGGGTACGTTCACATGGACGGTTATATGTCGAAGATCCCATACATACCCCTGCCACATTCAACTTGAGTTTTATATATACTTATACCTAATTCGAATTTATATTTTTTTTGTCACAAATTAGTTATACCTAATAAATTAATTAATGAAATTTCATATCAAGGTTCTTTTTGTTTAAAGAAGACACTTTTCTTCCACTTAAATATGTAAGATTAAAACTTAATTCACACATGATCTTGAACACAATAATCTTACAAAGAGATAATACGGAAAATATATCAGATGCGGAAGAAATTATCACGAAAGCGGAAGCGTTACGTGTATAACGGGTTTCTACCTCCTTTCCCTAGTCTTATGTTACCACAAACGTCACCGATGAAAAAGATGTAGAGATTTTGTGGTAACCCTAATGGGTGGAGGGAGGACTAATTTATAAGTTGTGATTTAATACGGTACGTTCATCAAATAACCGATATAACGGACGAGATTTATTCTTCATGAAATATTAGTTAGGGGCTTTACATTAATCGGACCACATATTTTTAATTAATAAAATCTAACAAAATACGTAAAAAGAAAAGATAATAAGCTTTCTATGGTACCATCTTGCCTCTCTTATATTACAATAAATTCCCGCTTGAATCTACTTCTTCATGTGTGTAAGTGAGTGTAACCCGTGTAACTATGTATATATACTTTAGTAGAGTCGAATTCAGAATTCGACATTTATGAATTATGATTCTAGGACAATGATCCTAATTGCTAATAATTGGATTTTAGATTTAATTTTAATACATTTTTAATGAATTCCTTAATATATATATATATATATATATCAATTTTGAGTCGAAATTATTGAATTCTGTCAAACTCATATTTTAAAGCCTCAGTCTGATCTTCTTCTTCGTAAAGATGAGGGACCATATATAAATAAGTTGTAACAGGACTAGATGAGCGGAAAGTGAACTTATACATTCAAATTACTTGCCACTAATGGTATCATTTAGATTTGGTTGAGAATTGAGATTAGTGATTTGATTTAGACTTCTAGATTTTACGTTAAATAACGAATTACTCTCTCTCCTTATTCCTTTTTATGACAAAAGATTAATCAATATAGTAAAACTTTTGGTAGGTACGTAGATAAGTAAATTTCACAGATGATCACTTAACTATTATTTTTTTTACAAAAGTCGTTTAATTATCTTTTCTAACACAAAAGTCACTTAACTTTGATCAACTAACACAAAAATCACTTTCATGTCACTAAATCACTTTCCCTTAAATAACTTATTTTTTACTTTTTTTTATTAAAATCTAATAAATAAAATTTTAATTAAAAAGGTCCAATCCAAATTTTATGAGAGGAATGAACATATTGAAAATAGTTTGGGTTCTCTAATAATTTAATGAAAGTAATCAAATCCAAAAAATAGCAGGCCGTTGGACTTTGGACAAAGAAATATAGCGTTCAACTCCATTACAAAAAAAAAGTGTTTAATTTCAAAGGAAGACCTTCAATTATTTTATTTGTATGTATAGTCCAGAAAGACAAATGAAACACAAAATCAAATGCGAATCGTATTTATTTCAAAAAATTTAGCGTGTTTCTCTCGCTCTATATGTTATTAATATATTTTTCGTTACATCATAATATTATATATATATATAACCATTGGAGTTGATAGCAATTTCGAGATGTTTTTGTGAAGCTCTCGTTGTATAAATAGCATCATTCATGTATGAGAGTTTGTCTTTATATTGACGTACTCCATGTGTGTAATAATTTAAATTTGACGGAATCATTGATTTGAAAAGGGCAGCCCGGTGTACTAAGCTTTTGCTATGTGCGGGGTCCGGGGAAAGGTCGAACCATAAGGATCTATTGTATGAAGTCTTACCTTGCATTTCTGCAAGATGTTATTTCCATGACTTGAACTCATGACCTCATGGTCACATGAAATAGAAAATAATTATTATATGTTCTCTTTTGCTGAATGTTGTAATCATTTACACACATGATATTGAATACTAAATTTTAATTTTCAATTTATAGATCTCAATTGTCAATTTGGTAATCTTGAATTTCTTTCCCATCTTGAGCTAGCATAATGACTGAAAATTTAGTATAATGGTAGTCAATTTTGCCAATTAAAACTTACAAATATAACATCATTCTGGGTCAAGATGATGCCATATCATTTAGTTTAGTCATGGTATAAAAGTAAGAACAATAATTTTAATTTACTTGGATAGCTAAGAGAATTACCTAGTATTATTTCAAACCAAACATGTTACATGATATGGAAAATAGTTATTTACTTTTTTCATATGGATTTTGGGTCGGGTCGGATTAGACCTTTTTAATTAAAATTTTATTTATTAGATTTTAATAATAATAAAAAAAAGAGTAAAAAATAAGTTATTCAAGTGAAAGTGGTTTAGTGACCTGAAAGTGATTTTAGTGACTTTTGTGTTAGTTGTTCAAAGTTAAATGACTTTTGTGTTAGTTGCTCAAAGTTAAATGATCTGTGTGTTAGAAAAGATAGTTAAGTGACTTTTATGGGGAAAAAAAACAGTGATAGTTAAGGGGTCATAAATTTAACCATAGGTATAGCCGTAGATGTTACACTTGAACGTTTGATACTGGATGGAAGGTCTTTTCACGTGCTAGAATTATTTAAGCACAATTCACCACATAAAATGTCTAACCTCCATATTATTTGAAGATCCACAACAGCTTGCAAATATTAGTATAACTTTTTTTTCTTGTTCTCGTGATCATGGTGCCCTACAGTCTACACTGATTATTTATTCTTCTTTTGCTTGGCAATCAGGGTACTCTGAAAGTTAGACATTTCAATCCCTTCGAGAAAGTGCATTAATTTTCTTCTTCCCTGAGAAGAAAGAAAGATATTGATACATGGAGTAATACATAAGTCTTCAATGACTATTAGTTGATAAGGTAGAGTTCCTCCACTTAAAAATATGCATTATCAGAATGAATCCCTTTCGAGCTCCCGCCCGTCAACTTTGTTACTAAAAGAAATTGAGTTTAGTAATTTGGCGGAACTTGTGTATTATTAAATTGACCAAACAGGGGGAAAAAATCGATCACATCAGAAATTTAGGTGAGGTCTTCGAAATTGAAAAAATCAAATAGACATTGGTTCACATCTCAAGTTGGATACCTCAAGATCTGACTTTCACGTAGAAAATCAATTTAGCAAGGATTAAATTTCTTTGTTTCTATTTATTCCAGAATTAGGTATCGTTAAAACACTACTTAATCCGAATTATAAAATTACGACCGTATGAGGTAAAATTCGTATTATACAGTTGTACAAATTCTGCTGTGATGCGTGACAAAGAGGATGGGTCAGATTTAAATCAGCCACAAGTGTCTCGAAAGCTCTTGCATCGTAGAGGAGTCACTATAGGATCACTAGTACTACCGGAAAGCAGGATATGAAAAGGCATGTTTATTTACCGACGGTCGACCGAAAAAAATCTTGCAGGATATTCACTTTGTTCGCAAAAAGGTTACTCGTGAACAAGTACGTGTCTTACATGTCCCGTCACACTATCAGATAGCCGGTATTTTTATAAAAGGTCTTTCGCTGATTTTATTTGAAGATTTTCGGGACAGTCTCACCATATGTCGACCTCCCGCTTCAACTGCGGGGTGTGATAGAATAAAATAAAATATTTAGTCATAATTGTGTATATTTTGTATATGATATATGTATATTTAGTCATTTATTACTTTAATTCTAGCCTAGGATTATGTTTGTATTATGAGTATATTTACTACCCTTTGAAATGAAATAACCAAAGAATGTATTTTTTACATTAAGGACATCGAAAGAAGGAGATATAAAACACATTTGATACTTACATTATTTTCTAGTTCTTGTTTCAATTTAAGATTCCAATATCGCAATTAACAACTTGCCTAGATACTAGGCTCAAAGCTTCTCTAAGTATCGGACTGTTTTAACTTGTTGTTTTCTATTATATTTTGCGGGTAAACAACGATACAATCAAACTATACTCCAAATATATATTTTTATGAACTTTAGACCAAAAAAAGGAACTGTTTTTACTCTTCCTCTATTCCAATCGAGAAATGCAGCAGACACGCATCTTTTGTTGCACATGAATATGAGCGGGAGAAAGTAAAAGAAATAACAAAAGGTAAAGTAAGGGACACACCATTTTAATATAGTTACAAGATTATTAATGAAATTAAGAAAATACTAATAGTACAAAAATTCATTCATTATTAATTCATCAACTGAGATCAGGACAAAACTTATCCAGATATTTACAGACGATCTAATCATCATTTACTCCCTAATTTAATCACTCTAAATCCTAACATAATTGCTCCAAAACAATCAAAATCTACTACGTAATCGTAATTAATAGGACATTAATCACGTACTTCACCTTACAATGGCTGTACATTCCTACTCACCCATTCATGTTAGCAAAGAATCCCACAAGATCTTGCCTGTACGGTAAGTAAGTTTTCCTTCTCTCTTCTCCGTTCTTCACATAATGCATCGCCGGAACTCTCTTCGATTTTGCGGTGACCTTTGGTGCATTATCAGTTTTCGTCGTCTTCTCTTTCTTTTTTAGTGGAGTTAAAAAGACGAAAGTGTCCTTGCCGTCGCTATTGCTCCTATGGAGAAGGTCACGAAACTTCCAGCGTTTTGATGAGCCTGTAGAGTTGCTCTTCTTACAACTTCCGTCAGGCTTCTCCGTCTCTTTAGGCCTCCACACACAGTATGTCCCGGCAGGAATCGATTCCAAATCATCAGCTTCAGACGATGAGCACGACGAATTAGCTTCTCGCTCTTCTTCCAAGAAAAGCTTCCTTAACGGAAGCCGAAGCCGAGCAGACGCCTCCTCCGACGTCGAATTCGAATGAGATCTACCGTTAATGATGTCATCGTTGTTTGACAACAGATCTCTATTGAAAATCGGGTAAATTGGACGGATCTGACCGTTGTAAAAGATCTCATCAGCTGCAACTGGTAAAATTTCAGACTCTTTTATAAATGAAAATTCAAATTCATCGTCATCTGCATTTCCTTGTTCTTTTTCATTTTCATTGCAACTGAATCCTCCACTATCAGCAATAAAAAAATCCCCATGTGTTTCATTTTCAGCCTTAAATTCTTCAACAACTCTATCAGCAATCTCAGCCAAATTCTTATTAGAATAACTATTGAAACTCAAAGACTCTGATAATTCCCGTCTCGCCTGCATTTTTTAAAGAATTAATTTGTTCAGTTTGAGAGAGAGAGAGAGAGCGCGTTTTGTTTGTTTGGTATAAAAGGTGGGAAGTGTGGGCGTTGTTTTGAGATTATAGAGGCTACAAATTCAAAACGGAAGATAAAAATTAAAAAGGAGAGGGGGATAGGATTAGGTGTACAATAAGTTTTTGAGTTTTAGGTGGTGTACCAAATAATCGGTGGAAAATTAGAATAATTGACTTTTGGTGTGTCAATGTATTATGGAGTATGTATGTTATATTTGTGAGTTCTTTGCTTGGTTGATACGTAATATGAGCGGAAGTTCACACGTGTAGGTGCTAACTAGTCCACACGTAAGAGAGAATACTACTCCTAGGAGTATTATTTTTGTGGTGTTCTTGAAATTGGCTGCGCTGTTGTCTGTGGTTTATCTTCTATGTGAGTTGGCTGGGTGGTTGTGTTGTGTATGATGTTTTATTAATTACTTAATCCGTTCAGTTTTACTTTATATTTAATTATTATTATTTATTTAATGATTGAAATTAATTAAAACTTATCAAAAAGAATGTGCTGAAAGAAATAATTCTATGATTATTTTCATTAATGAATAGGTATATATACATGATATACAATATTTAATTATGGAAAATAAATCTACATTTTTCTATTACAAGACCAATACCTTTTTCTAATACAATATTAATACCATAATTACACTTGTACAAGAATTCTACAAATATGATAATTTAATACATTAATTTCGATCCAAGTGGTATACATGGTTTTGACCGTGTATACCCTGTCTATCACACCCCCGCAGTCATAGCGGGCGGTTGTCGTACGATGAGACTGTCCCTAAAATCTTCAAACAGAACCAAGGGAAAACCCTTGGTAAAGATGTCAGCAATTTGGTACCGTGAAGGGACATGCAAGACACGTACTTGTCCTCGAGCTACCTTTTCGCGAACAAAGTGAATATTCATCTCGATATGTTTAGTGCGTTGATGTTGGATCAGATTCCTAGAGATATAGACTGCACTAACATTATCACAATAGACCAATGTAGCTTTCTGAATCGGAAAGTGAAGCTCTAATAGAAGATTACGCAGCCAACATGACTCAGACACCACATTGGCTATCCCTCGATACTCGGCCTCCGCACTGGATCGCGATAAAGTAACTTGGCGTTTTGCCGACTAAGAGACCAAGTTACCACTAAGAAACATACAAAAACCAGATGTCGAACGTCTCGTAACTGGACATCCGCCCTAATCAACATTTGTATAAGACATGAGAGTAGAGACGGAAGATGGATATAAATGCAAGTCATAGTCAAGTGTGTCATGTATGTACCGTATAATGCGTTTGAGCGCATGCATATGCTTGTCCCTCGGATCATGCATAAATAAACACACTTGCTACACTGCATAAGTAATATCGGGTCTCGTGAAAGTAAGTTACCGAAGAGCACCTGCAAGACTACGATAGTTGGTGGGATCCTCGTATGGTGTGCTAGAATTAGCACTCAATTTTGGCTTGGTATCAACCGAAGTAGAAGATGACTTACAAAATGACATGTCAGCTCTCTCAATGAGACCACATGCATGACGAGTGACAGATATACCCAAAAAATAACTCAAGGGCCCCAAGTCTTTCATAACAAATTCTTAACTGAGAAGGACGTGATAGACTTGTGCAGAATATCAGAAGAGGCAGTCAATATAATATCATCCACATATAACAGAATGTATGCCAGAGAAGTACCACGACGATAGATGAACAGAGAATGATCAGACCTATTGTGAGAAAACCCAATAGTAGACACATAATCTACAAACCTCTTATATCAAGCCCGTGGGGCCTGCTTAAGCCCATACAAGGACTTCTTCAACAAACATACATGATGAGGATAATTGGGGTCCCTAAAACCCAAGGGCTGATGCATGTATATTGTCTCCTTAAGATCACCGTGTAAGAAATCATTTTTTATATCCAGATGATGAATGGGCGATGCTTTCGAGAGAGCCAGACTGAGAATAGTGTGAATGGTAGCCGGTTTGACCACCGGACTAAATGTCTCTCCACAATCTACGTCAACCTGTTGAGTTTTACCATCACCTACAAGACAGTCCTTATGCCTCTCAAAAGAACCGTCAGAATTTTTCTTATGAGTAAAAATCCACATAGAACAAATAATATTGACACCAGGCGGACGGAGCACCAACTCCCACATTTTATTTTTAATAAGAGCATTATATTTATCATTCATGGCCATTTTCCAAAAATAAGACATAATAACTGTTGACACCCAATTTTGTCCCATCTTTTATGATTTTATTCGTAATTTCTAATATTTTTGACACTTTTAAAACAATTTTAAAATATAGGCATGTATGTGTATATATCTTATTATTATTATTATTCGCATTTTTTACTATCATTTGCATCTTTATCATAATCATAGTTTTATCCATAATATTCTATGTTATTTTATTTTTCGCAAAATGGCATCGCATTTCCGTTTTTTATCAAGCATTGAACATTTCGCAAATATTATATTTTTTATTATCACTTCGTTATGTTATTTTAAATAATTCACATCTTTTACAAAAAATATATATATATATTTAATGTTAAAACCCTTTTATATTTTTAAACCCAAAACAATTTCTAACCCATTTCATTTTCCCAACCCAATACAAATTCTACCCAAACAAACAAGCCCAAACTCCCCAATTAAATTCCCTTATACCCAAACCCACAAAACAAAATCCCAAAACATTTCCAAGCCCAATCGGCCACCCCACCTTCCAAGTCCAACTCCCACAATCCCATTTAAACCAAACCCACAAAATAAACTCCCAAGCCCATTCCCTTATTTCACCAAGCACCAACCAAAACTCCAAGCCCAACCGGCCATTAACCCGTCGCCCCAACCCAAAACCTTCAACCGCCGCACACCCCATACCCCCCATACCCGACCGGTCACCTCGCCCACCGCCACCACCCACTCCCTGCCACCAACCCTGACACCACCACACCCCTCCCATCACTTCACCATACCCATACCCCTAAAAACCGCTTCCAAAATTCAGAATTTTCTTTACCTTTAATTCAAATTTCAAACTCGTTCTTGGCGGGGAATCCATCTATAAATACCCCATGTTGTTCTTCATTAAAAAAGGGGAGAAATTTAAAACGGATTTTGAGAGGAGATTTTTCGGGGATAAAAACAGATTTTCGAAGGATTTTTCGGAAGACTATTCCATATATACATAAAATATTTGTTGTGTTCGTGATTTTAAAGCATTTGCCTTCTTTGTTGTTCAAGATACAAGTCCGAAATAGGTCCAAGATTCGAAAGAAAGGAGGTGAGTTTCGTTTTTGAACTTGGGTTTTTAAATACTTCTATTCGTTTTTTTTAAACCGAGTCCGAAAATCGGTTTGCATTTTTGTTGTTCTTCACTGATTTCGGGTCGGGTCGACCCGACCCGGGTCGACCCGGTTCGGGTAATATTTTCAGAATTATTGCATTTCATATTCTTGTTATTGGTTATCTGAAAATGGTTAAAATTTGATTCGGGTTTGGATCACTGATTCGGGTCGGGTCACTGACCCGGGTCGGGTCGACCCGATTTGAATATTTCCAAACTTTCTTGCATTGTTGCTGTTGTTATTGGTTATCTGGAATTGATAGAATTATTCGATCTCGGGTTGAATCTCCAATTAGGGTCGGGTCGGTGATCCGGGTCGGGTCGACCCCGGTTTGGATTTTTTCAAATCTCTTGCATTTCATGTCTTGTACATTGGTCATCTGAAAAAAAAAAAAAAAAAAATCTGTTCCGGGTTGGCATCTGATTCGGGTCGGGTCACCCGGGTCGGCTTGACCCGGTTATGGCATTTTTTCATATCTGTTGCTGGTTATCTAAAAAATCTGAATTTCTGATTTCATTCGGGTCGCTGTTCATGATCCGGTCGGATTTTTCCATAATTACTTCTTAATCCGTTCCGGTTCCAACATTTCAGAATTTGGGTCGGATACTTTAATTGCTCACTGCTCGTTTCTTTTACTGTCTTATTGTTTTATTAATATTGCATGAAGGCCGATGAAATTAACCTCGAAGCCACGCTTTTCTTTCGTTTTGTTTCTCTGTTTTTTTAGCTTTGTTTTAATTATCAAGGCAACGGATATCTCCGTTTTTTCTTTTTTTTCTTGTTTTGAATAAATATCGCGTCTTTTCGGTCTTGCTTTCCATTTCGGTTCTTTGCTCGGTTTCAAATTCTTGTTCTCTTTTTTTACCGTTTTAAATTAAACATCGCACCTTTCGGACATTGCTTTCTGTTTCGGTCACCTTTGTTTCGGCATTCAAATATCCGTTTCTTGTTTTACTATTTTTTAACTAAGCATCGTGTCTTTTCGGAAATTGCCTCTCTTACTCCTATTGCTACTGCTACTGCTGCTGTTCCGATTTAATTTTGCTGATTTGAACACGATACTACACTGGTCAATGAAAAATATCCGTCGATTTTGAGGCCTCCACGTTGCAAAGACGGAAATATAACTTCGGGCAATGATGAAGACTTAAACCTTTTATTTCATCCGAGATCAACATGTTTAGTAGACGAGGTGAATTATATATTCGCAGCCACGATGTGATTATAGTGATCTTTTCTATTTCACCCGAGAGACCAACACGTTTAGTAGGCGAGGCAATCAAAATAAACCACATTAGTCATATGTTTGCACCACGACGTGATTGGAATGTTCTTTTCAAAATTTAAGTTCGAGCCCTCCGTGATCAAAACATTCTTTGTTTTGAATACGGATATGAAGTTATTTGTATTTAACTGTTTCTAACCGTTTGTTCTTGACGACTTGCGGGGATTAAAGTAAATAAAGGCAGATTATTCCTCGGTGTTTATTTATTTTATTTCTTTCTTTAATTCACTTTTATCCCGCTTTGTATTGTAATATTATTTATCGCACTTATGTAACTATTGAAATGCTTAGAATAGGCAAACTTAGGATTAATTCATAGGGTAGTTTAAGATTTGAAACCCGTCGCTAGCTTATTTATTTGTAGGCTCGGTTAAATTCAAACTTAGAAATCCTTCGCTAGTTTATTTATTTTAGGCTCGTCACGCGTATTCAAGATTTTCAAAACAACTTTTGTCATCTTTTATTTGCTTTATTAAATCATACCGAATAAGTTTATCTTTTGTCAATTTACAATTCATTGATTCCCCAAATTTTACTTCTTTGGCATTATAAATAATTTGTTTTACTATCAATTGTCAAATACATATTTTTTCAACTCTACATGTATTTCTCTTTAAATACCATACAAATGCATATTTAAAAAATCTCTACATGTATCTTTCTTTTTAAAATGCATTATTTACTAATTATTTGCAAACATCTTTAAATCTGTTATACTTGTAAAAACATATATTTTTCTAGTAATAATTAACCTGAGTTTGACCGGATAACCGCAAGTTAGCGGATCTTAAAGGATGCCTAACCCCTTCCCTTTAGGATAATAAAGAACCCTTACCTAGAATCTCGCTAGTTTCGCAGACCTTAAAATTGGAGTTACATTGCAGCATTTAGTTTAAATATTTAGGTGTCCTAATTCACTATAAAAAATAATTAGGTGGCGACTCCTCAATTCTTTACCCAGGAATCACCTGGAATAAGTCCGTGCTCCGCTCCGACCTCTCGCGGGGGGTCGGGTCAAAATCGGGCGCGACAATAACGATGGCTCAAAGAGCTTAAAACGGGAGATGTCCATAAATCACTATGAATAATGTCAAAAGGCACCAACGTACTAAAAATAGAGGCTACAAAAAGTAATCTAACATGTTTCCCTAGTGGACAAGAAGGACAACTATAAGTACTACGCATACTCTTACAATCAATAAAATTATTATTTTTAAGAGAAGAAATAACAGACGACCCAGGATGACCCAAACGTGCATGCCACAAGAAAGGAGCGAGAGCGACAAACGTGGATGGTGTGGCTTGTTTTCTGGAAATGGTGGTGGTGGTGATTGGATAAAGCTCTCCTAACAGTTGGTCTAGGAAAATCGTAAAACAAGATTATACATATCTCTTATGTAATGAATAAAACCAAGAGCGGAAGGAAATGAAAAAGGTAAACCCTCAACCGCAACTAATTTTGCTATTGCTTCCCTATCTCTATGTTTATCGTATTTTGGACCTACAATTCCCCCCGTCGTCGGGTTAATTTGACCTTGTACTTAATCCGGGACACTATGTGAACCTTGTTCCGACTGAGAGCGCATTGGCGCACCCGAATTTGTAGCCTCATATTCATCCCACCTAGCTTTGTGAAAGCTTTGTACATGTCTCAATAAACCTCCCGTCTCACCCTGACCTTTTCCCATTTTAAATTTATAAATATTTTTACAAATTTTGCATCTAACTACTTGATTCTCTTGGTCCCTATCAAAAAAATCTCATGCAGCTAATTTTAATTTTCATCGTGTGGGGCCTCGTCTCATACTAAGGGAAATAGGAGGCGTTCCAGTTTCAGTTTGAGGTGCACTAGTGGGTGTGTCTTCTAGATTATCTTTTAAACTAAAGTTTGGTTCAATTGCATAATATATCTCATTATCTAATGTTATATTATTAAAAAATTAAGTTTCATCTATATGAGTGTAATCATCAAATCATCTTGTCTAGGAATAGGATGACTAGAAGAAATACCCCTGCCCTTCTTACCCCTACCAGAAGAGCACCCTTACCCTTAAACATACATCTTAATCCATCCATTTTAATTATACAAATAAGTAATTAAAGATAATGAAATTAAGTGTGATAATTAAAATAAAGTAACAATAATGATTTAAAGAAGGAACGAAGGTACCAAACGTCAACGTAACGTCGACTTGTAATCGAGGTTGAAAATTGAAACTTTGCTCGATGGATGATCTTCAAGCTAGTTGCCAATTTCACTCCCAATTTTTGAACTTTGATACAATTATACAAATGAGCAAATAAAATAAAACATTTAGTAGGCAATGTAATTGTAGACTTGTAGAGAGATAGATTGAGTTGAGAGATTAGAGAGATTGTAGGAAGATTTGTGAGATAAAATGAAGAGAAAATGAGGTATTTATAGCTGGAAAATTGGGTTAAAATATAAATATAATAACTTAGGGGTTAAAAATAAATATTAAGGCGTAGGAGGGTTTATGGGGGGGGGGGGGGGGGGGGGTGCGGCAAAAATGGTCGTTGCAAAAACGACCAAAATATTAAATGGCCGTTGTGCAACGGTCATCTTTGCAAAGAGGGGATCGGGGGCGGGACGGGGTCTGGTCGGGGCGGGTCTGGGGCGGTATGGGCCTGGGCGGAATGAGCTCAGTTCCCGTCCCGATTTTGAGTCCCGACACCATTATTTTTAGGGGGGATCGGGGTCGGGCCCACCCGGCCCACTGGCCACCCTTGAAAACGTAAAAATATTCACGGCTGGAACAAAACGAGATAGTAACTTTTATTTTCCCTCTTTTTTAGTATAGTGATGTTCACCTTGGACTAATTCACCGGAAATCCGTTGCACATAATTATCAATTCTTCACGTGAGTGTGTGGGTACGTAATGTATAATTATTTTTTTTCTTCTTTTCTCTAGAAACCAAATTTTAGCACCTCTTTAATCATTTCGAATTTTTTGGACTATATGTGCAAAACTTGGAAAAAGAATTACAGAATCTGAAACTTGAAAGTTATGATCGATTCACATGTCATTTCTTTGTAACATACGAAACTGATATTTTTTTTTGTTACATAGGGGGTTGGTGAAGGGGAACGGAGAGGAGATTACCACGTGGAGATTCGAACCTTCACCAACAAGGTGAAAGTTCATGTAGTCAATCAATTGAGTTACTAGATCCATACGATGTTTCAAATCAATGAATTTCAAGTTCTTTTTTCCCCAAATGTTGCATATATCACCAAAACAATGCCAAATCTGCAAGTGCGACCAAATGTTGCAGTAGAGTTGTCATGGTCTCAGTCGTTGATTAACAAAACATAATCCAGGAAATACATGCGAATCCATACTTTTCTGTCCACAAAATAAACCAAGTTTGATGGCGAGTCAAGGATATTATGGAGTGCAATTATATTAAAGTGGTTAATAATACACAATTATAACACTCCAAGACCTGTGTATTTTGCCCTTCCGCACATTATAGGTCAACGAGAATTAGAAAAGAAGGGCAATGGCAAGGAACCGCCGACTTAACATGCCTATGTTAGTTTCGTGCTTTCTATAATTTTGTTTAGGTTACGAAATAGAGAGACGCAAAACTCGCATCCATAAGAAATCTTTTAGGTTTCTTTTTTGATAAAAAAAGATTAAAATATCTACAGTTGGACTAAAAAGGAGGAAATATATGTAATTCTTTATATATAATATTGGTGTTTAAACCAACTAATGCGTTCCTAAATCAATTCATTAGATATATATTAATATAATTTTTAATTCTTTATTTTCCTTCTTACTTATACAGATTATTAAACTTTCTTGGCAGGGAGAGAGCAAGAGCGATAGAGTAGGGGCGGATCTAGGGCCGAGGGTGTTCGGGTGAACACCTCGACAAAAAGGTACACCATATATATAAGGTATTCTTTTAATTTTTTTATATATATATATATATATATATATATAATTAAAAGAATACCTTATATAAATATATTGAATACCTTGAATACAAGAGAAGAGGTTTGTTTAGTGGTTTAGGGTTTTAAAATTCATCTTGAGTTTCTATGTTCAAATTTCAAACACTATATTTTTATTTAGAAGTACGAAGAGTTTTCAATTGCCGTCGGAAGGTTATTGCCGCCGAAAGGTTCCGATGATTGGTAAAATTTTCACCAATTATCCCTTTTCGAGATAAATATTTAGTAAATGATATTCTTTTTATTTTTTTAGTAATCTTGTTGTTTGGCAAATGATCATTGTCTAAAAATATCTTTTGGACAAATTTAAAAAATTATGAGAGAATAAATTTTTGTAGATGTTTGATGATAATTTAATAGTTTATTCGTACTAAGAATTTTACATGTGTACAACTCTTAAAATTGGGACAAAATCTAAATTATGATCTAAATGGACGGGAAAACAACGCGTGCACCCCTCAAACCAAAATAATTACCCGCTCATACCCCACATTATTTTGGTACAGCCAGAAAAATCAAAACTATTTACTCGAGGTGCCTCATATTATGATACCAACATGTTATATAAATATACTGAGATAGCATCATAAAAGACTGCTTCAGTCCTTCTCTTAGTCCTCCATGATAGCATCATGATATATACATAAATATATTGTAATGGTATTATGGATGATCATGTTCATTTATTAAAAGAAAAATACTTTTCTCGAAAAAAATATCTATGATACCATCATCATATATACATATATTGTGATGATATCATGGAGGACTACTTCAGTCCTTCAATGAGACACTCCTCAGGATCATCGGTACCATCATGGTATATAAATATATTGAGATGGTATCATGAAGAGTGAGGACTAAGAGAAGGACTTCTTAGTTCTCAATGATACATCACGACATATAAATATACAACGATGATATCATGAAGGAAGAATTTTGGGCGAGGGGGCACGTCGGATAAATAATTTTGGGCGAAGGGGAACAGCAAGTAATTAGTTTAGGAGGGGTATGAGGCGGATAATTATTTTATGTTTTAGGGGTATTTGGGTTAGTTTTCCAAAATGAACATTTGCGTAAATCGGTCAAGCTTCTGGTATTTGTTTCTTCTGACATGATTTTTGGGCTGTGTTGGGTAAAGGCCCAATAAGGGTAATACCCAGGATCCATGAAGTACAGCGCGTATACTAGGTGAAAGCTTACAATGGCTAGCTCTTAATGATGGAATCACGGTATTAATAATGTAGGGAGCCAAGTAATTGTAAGTTGTTTAGTATTACAAGGAGTCCAGAATTTAAATGATACGAAAAGTAAGGAATGAACAAAAATATCTCAAATTTTTGTGTGCGATAAAAGTATTTTTGCACAGTAAATTACTGCACAATAAGTTTTTAATCGTAACGGCGCAATAGGGGTAGTATTTTTTTTTTTTAGTTAACTTTTTATTTTTTCAACACTTAGTCATGTGTCAAGACTCTGAAACGTCAATATTTTATATAGAATCTGATTTATTTATTTTTTGCGAACAATAATGTAGACTCAAAACATCAAGGATACCTAAGCGTTCAGATCATCGTTTTAGGAGTTGTAAAGTACCCGCAATAAGTTCTGTTTGGAAACTTATTTATTAGGTTTTAGTGTTTTATTTTTAAGTGTTTTATTAGGTTTAAGTGTTTTAAGCGTGTTATTTTCTAGTCAAGGTATAGTTTTATTCGAAAATATAAAAAAATCATAATTAATTTAGGATGTCACACGAGTTAGAAATAAACGATAATAAAGACTAAGATAACTAATTATTATTAAGAAAATAATACGCAAAAAATATAATACTATCTTGTAGACTAAGTATTGATTTATCAATGGGCCCCATGTGAACGTTGGGATCCATGTAGGTGTTGTATCTGTACAAATAATGTTTAAATTATTCATTATCCTGTAATATTAATTATCTAATCCTTTATTGATAAACTGTTGTGATGTTTAATGGTACATTTGTCTTTGACATGCCAGATTGAAGTAAATTAATTTATGAAGCTTTGATTTAAATAATATGGGGTGAAAATTAATTGATATATAATGAAAGCTTTGACATAAGTAGGTATATAAATCTAATTCAGTTAGATAAAAACGTAAATAAAAAATAAGGAGCATAGGGAGAGGAACTAGTTGTAAATTGGTGAAATTTAAATGGTCATAACTTTGCGCTCGGATGTTCGTTTTACGCGATTTTTTGATTTTGTGCATTTTTTTCGAGATCTAGCCGGTCGTGGTTAATTTTTATAAAAACGCATGTTTTCACATTCAATTTGAATTTTCTCCAAAGTTGGTTTTCAATTTTAAATTTTCTTTAATAAAGATCTGGTGATATACAATAGATTTTAAGGTCAAAATTTCATGGTAATGTATGTTTGAATGTCAATTTCAATGTTAGAAATTCAATTTTCGAAAACAAAGGTAGTATTTTCTCGACATATTCGAAATAAAGCTGACTAAAAAATAACACGCTTAGATCAAAACCTTAAAAAATAAAACACTTAAACATAATGATAACAAGTAAAACATACTTCAGACACTTTACAACTCCTAAAACGATGATCTGAACGTTTAGGTATCCTTGATGTACTGAGTCTACATTATTGTTCGCAGAAAAAAAATATCAGGTTCTATATAAAATATTGACGTTTCAGAGTCTTAACACATGACTAATCTTTGGTCAAATTATGGGGGGAACATGACTAAGTGTTGAAAAATAAAAAAGTTAATAAAAAAGTATTTCTTCTATTACACAGTAAATTACTTCGCAAAAGGTACTTATATCAAAAAAAATAGGATATTTTTTTCACCTTCTTACTTTTTAGATCATTTAAGTTCTGGAGTCGTATTACAAGTAATTAGACTGCTTCAGTTTTTTTGATGCACACGTTTTGCTTGATTCTCTCTATTTTGACTAGCCGCTTTTTTGATGCACACGTAATTAGACTGCTTCGTATTTTGCACTATCTTTCTGGAAATCAAATTCTAAATACTAGCTTTTCATCCATTGAATATTTTCTTTCTTGAAGACAGGGTCAATGTTAATGAAATTATCCCCATGCCAATTTTGGTTACAGGTGGACCACGCCAACTAAGATACAAGGTAGCATTAGTGTAAGGGTAGCCAAGTTGGTGTAACAGTAGAGCGCGGGACCGCAAGGTCACGAGTTTGATCCCCTGCATAAACCTTCTTAGTTGAGCCTGTCACACATGGCTTGCCAAGTGTGGTTAATCGGCTGACGTGGTTTGCAGGCTATTGCGTCAGTCCGGGATTTACCATGTACGCACTCGAGAGAGTAGCGGCTACGGGTTCCTTCGTCAACAAGGTAGCAATAGTTATCAAGACACATTCTTTTACTACATAAAAAGAGAGAATAGTCCCCGGACATAGCTAGATGACAAAGGAATGAAACTTAAAATTCAGCTAGAGGCCTGCAGCGTGAGTTCGAATTCTGGTGGGAGCAATTTGCTCTCTTCTGAGGTAGGCCCTTGTAGGTGATATCAGTTGCTCTGTTCTCAAACTCTGGTCATTCAGGCACATCCCGCGATTTACTGGTAGTAGTGCTGAGGAATCGGGACTACTAACTCTAGAAATAGCCTGGCGTAAGCCGGGAAGCTAGATATCAAAAAAAAAAATATATATGTAACAATTGATGGATACAAGTTGGTTTTCTTGTTTGATAAGATAGGTAGAACTATCTATAGCTGGACGAGAAAAAAGAAAGTATATAATTTTAACTTCTCTTCGTCTACGTATATATTATCAATTCTTCACATGAAGAACAAGAATATTAATATGTAAGCAGAAAATAGATAAAAGCTATTTTAATCAATTAGATAATGTTGTGAAGTATCACTTTTTTACGCGGATTGGCCTCCACACGCACTGGTCTTTAAGTTTTGTCCTTCATATTCGTGGTCTTTAATTTTTGTCCCATATTCGGGTCTATTTCGCAAGACATAATTTCTGTAATATTTCTCTTCGAAAATTGAAATTTTGCCTCGCGCGGCATAAATTATGTAGGAATTAAATTATGCGGCATAATTTTATAGTAATTTTTTAGATTATATTGAGTGTTGGAAATTGTCTTATCCGACATAGTTTGTGTGGATGTTATGATACATATGTTGAAGTTAAACGCTAATTATGCCGTTGAAATCTAAAATTATGCTTTTTTTCATATTATGTTGAGCGTTGCAAATTATGCCTTATCGGGCATAGTTTGTGCGGATGTTATGATACATATGTTGAAGTTAAACGCTAATTATGTCTTGCGAAATTCTAATTATGCCGCGCCAAAAAATAATGAAGGGCAAAAATTAAAGAACACAAATTTAAAAGACAAAAATTAAAGATCACCCCAAAATAGAGCATTTGTGCGAATGAAGTATTAGAAGTAATTAGACAACTTCAATGTACCAAAAAAAAAAAGGAATTAGACAACTTCAATATTTGATTCACACGCTTTGCTCAACTCTAAAATCTGTTTTAATGAAAAACTTTATTTTATATTTCACACAACTGACATTAATTGTGTTTATTTTATTTTATTTTTTTTGTCCCAAAGGTTTGTGAAATCAAATTAGTGTACACTTTTGAGTCTACAGACAAAACCTCACTCGAACTAATAAAAGGATAGTGAAAACATATGCTTTGACTGCTTAGTTTGTGTTGGAGATATAAACCAGAATATTATAAGTTGCAGAATAGGAATAGATCTGATAAATGAAAAAGATAAACAGTTGCGAGAAAATCTTATAGAAATAAATAAATAAAAAGAACAGATTATATTTTTAAGAAATTTATCAGCCCTAAGAGAAGTAAAATTAAGCAATAATGAAGAATGGTACGAAAAATATAAGACGTATAAGAAAAAATACTTAGATATAAAAGATAAACAAGATCAGCAGATAAAAGAGTTAAAAGCTGAGAATTTAAAATTAAGATTAAATGATAATGAGGATTGGTATAAAAAATATAAATGAAAATACTTAGAAGCAAAAGAAGAGATAAGAGAACTCAGAGTAGAGTTAAAAGAGACTAAACAAGAATTAAAAGAAGTAAAACAAGAAGTTTTAGAGCTTAGAAAAGAAGTATGTATTTTAACAGAACAGTTAAAAAGAAAATACGACTTAGCGAAAGTGATGAGAATAAAGAATACTCAGATAAACAGAGTAGCAGTGATAAATAGATAAAAGAAAGCGATAAGAATAAGACTAGCGATGAGACTAGATCTAAAGAAAACTCAGACAACCAGAGTAACAGTGATAAATCGACTAATTAGGAATTACATGTAGTAGAATTTATAGAAGAAGAAAATTCTGAAAATAATTCTGAGAATACTGAATTAGTAAGAGAAAATGATCAGATATTAAAAGCTTTAAGAGGAGAAAAAAGAGTAAATGCTATAATAGAAAAAGAACCAGACAGTGATATAGAAAATGAATATCATGAACAGGTGAATACTGAAGTAGAAACAGACGATATCATAAATGAAGATGCAAATGATTACCCTGAAGAAGAGTTAGTTGACCCTAACTTAGAAGTGATAAACACAAGAACAACTAGATTACCAGATCATATACCCATTGGCCAGCAAGCTGAATTTAAAGAGTTTGTAGGATCAATGACCCAAGGAGTAAACTATAATGGATATTTTCTAGAATTAGATAATGTTTATGATGAACAGGAAATAGGAAGAAGAATAACAGATTGGAATTTAGGGATGTATGTTGCATTAATGAATAGCACGCAAGCCGAAAACCTAGATTATATGTATGATTTAATAGCTAAGACTATAATTGGAAAAGCAGCATACTGGATAGAATCAATAGCATATCAGCTAAGAGGTGAAGTTTTAAGTCATGCGACAGACTGGAAGTCAATGTTGATGATTTTCGACTTACTACTGAAAAGAGAATTTTTAGGTGAAAAATGGTTAGTAGCCAGAGAAAATGTTTTAGCAGAAAGAAAAACAGAGATTATCATGAACCTGAATAACATGAAATGTTGTAGAATCGATAAATTACCATAATACACGATTAGCTTTAGTAAATTCTTTTATGAAGCTAGATTCTTACCAGAAGAAGGAATAATTTACCAACAGTTATACTATGATCATCTGCCTATACTGTATAATATTGAATTATCAAAAGAATACGTGCAGTTAGAACCTAAAGAGAATACTCTAGGAGAAAGAATACGAGTTTTAATAGCATATTTGATGAGAAAATGCGAAGAATATCGATTACAACAAAAGATTAAAAAAGATAAGAAAATAGGATTAAGAGAAATCTGCGGATTCACAGAAAGAAGATTAAAATTTGGATGCAATAGCAAAGAAGACAAGTATAAAAAGCATAAAAGACATAAGAAATATAGGGATAAATATGAAAAGGATTACAAATACAGAAAAGAGAATAAAAATTATTATAAATCTTATAAAAGGAAAAGATTTAAAAGATATAAGAATAACCCTGAAACTAGAAGAAAGTTTAAGAATAAAAGAAAATTTAGAAGGAATAAATATTTAAATCCTATAGAATCAAATAAGAGTAAAGAAGAAAAAATAAAAGAGTGTACATGTTGGAATTGTAATGAAAAAGGTCACTACGCCAACAAGTGCCCGAAGTTAAATAAAAAAGGAATAAAGTATATAAATACAGAACAGTTTATAATGAGTTTAAAACTGATTAGAGAAAAAAATAATAACTGGTATGGTTATGATGATTTTTATGTCAGTGAAACTGATAAAGAATCAGAAAGAATAAGTTATATTAATCAACATTCTAGTGACTGTAGTTCTGAATAAAATGAACCCACTAGAAAGAGAAAAGATTAAACTAATAAGAGAAAGAGAATACTGGATACAATGTGAAAGGTATACACGGAATAAACTGATTACAACTTCAGCAGTTAATGAAACTGGAAGTATTTATTACAATGACAGATATAATAAGATTACCAAGAGACTTGGAAAGATAAGTGAAAGAATAAATGAAATACATTGGCAACAAATGGAAATATCAAGATTCATAGCCAAAATGAAAATACAAGTACAGGAATATGAACAAGGACTACAAAAGAATAACGAGGATTATTTATAAACTTATATATTAAAGACTAATATTTTAGTTGAATTCTTAGCAGGAATAGCAATGTCAACCAGCAAAGAATTTGAAAAATACATAGTCAAGGCTATGCAACAGATTATACAGACAAATGAAATATTGATTACCAAATTACAGGAGAATACCCAGACTATAAAAAGCCTAACAGAAGCCATACATGACTTCTCAAAACTGAAAATCCTACAAAAAGAAGAACAGAAAAAACCAGCTACTATACAGCCAATACCACAGAAAACCTTTCAACCATTCTTATCAAGATTAGCAACCATGCCATTAGCAATACCCTCGACATCAGCAGCGGTATCCATGGCAGACACACTGAAATACAAACCAGAATTGATTAGTGCTTATGAAAAGATTAATAAATTTTATGATTATAAGACTAATGTTGATATTGTACGCAGTGCTAAGCTGAGTAAATATCCAAGATTTATTTGCAGTGAAAGAGCAAATCCGAATATTGTGGAAAGACTTTTCACATACGGATTTATCGACAAGATTATCACAGATGATAAGATGAGCAACCTCACCAGATTACCACAGATTATCACCAGATCAACGGAGCTAATGATGGAATCCTTTGGCAAAGGGATTTACGGAATACAAATATTAGATGCTTCAACCGATTTAAAAGGTAAACCAATTGTTATATGTCAAATCTTTAAGACAGGAAGGAACAACACAATCAGCGGGGATGACAAGAATTTAAACATGAAAATTCCATGTACATTGGAAAAATTCCAAGACTTGCTTAGTGCTAAAAGTGTATTTGGATTACTGACATTGAAAACACGAATAGAGGACATGCTGAGAAATCGGAAAGCATCCGTAATTGGATCTTCCAAAGGTGGAGACATAGAGGAAATTATGACCCTCTATTATGACAATGACATAGAAGTTAAAGAGACTACCGAATTAACTCTATTACTGGACAAGATTACCAATCTAAAGCATACCCATGCTGAGGAGACTATTCGCCAATATAAGACTATGATTAAACAAAAGAAAAGACCCATGATAAGAACTGAGACGGCATCGTCGTCTAAGGAAAACATAAAAAAAGAACAAAGTCCTGATCCTTTTGAATAAGGAGGGGGAAATGATAATTTTGAAAAAAATTGATTATCCTGATCCTTTTGAATAAGGAGGGAAAAACTGACTATCTTTTGCAGGTACAAATGTAGATTTATCTCCATAAAAGAGGCTTTATGGCCCAAAAAGACTATGGCTTCACAGCCCAAAGATTATGGCTTCATAGCCCAAAAAATTATTATAGGATTCATGTAGATTCATCTACTTGGAACCTCAAAAAGAGGCTTATGGCCCAAAACAGAATATGGCCCAACGTAGTGTTTTATACTACGGTAAAGCCCAAAAGATTATGATGCAGGGAATGTAAAGTTTTACTCTGCATAACCCTATTGAATACTGGTCAGGGAATGTTTGGATTAAATCTATGCATAACCCACAAAAAGAGGTGGTTTTAACTGCCCAAGCAGATTATGGCTGGATGTAGTCTTTCATACTACAAAAAAGCCCAACAGATTATTATGGCAGGGAATGTATGAATTTATTTGTGCATAACCCAAGAAAAAAAGGTCCTATGGACCCAAAAAGATTATGGTCTCACAACCCAAAACTGATTAGGAGCCTCACGGCCCAAAAAGATTATGGTCTCACGACCCAAAACTGATTAGGAGCCTCACAGCCCAAAAAGATTATCAAAAGGGAACATGTAATTTTTACGTGGTACCTAAAAACAAAAAAGATTATTATAGGGAACATGTAGTTTTACGTGGTACCTAACAAACAAACAAAAAAATTATTAATGGGAACATGTAGTTTCACTACGTGGTACCTAGGAAAAGAGATCCTACGGATCCAAAAAGATTATGGCCCAACATAGCTTAAACTATGGCAAGTCCACATAAAAGAGGCCTTAGTGCCCAAAACAGATTATGGCCTTCTGGCCCAAAAAATGATTAACAAAAACAGCTGATTACAAAGGAATATTTTCAAACAAAAATCAGCTGGACAGCTGGAAAGGAGTACACACGAAAGCAGCCGACAAGAAAATGACATTCGATAGCGACATTCTACCGAAAGTCATGACTGACTCGACAGACGACAGATTAGCCGTATAACGACAAGAATATATTTGACAGAATAGCCGTATGCGCCAAAAGAAGATTTGAAAATGAAGAAAACGACAAACAACTTTACGAAAAGTAGCAGACAAGGCACTGTAGCCTTTAAGACTTTTTGAAAAGTTTTTTTGTCTAAGACTATTTACTTTACGACTTTTGATTAAAGATGAATAGTTGATCAGCCGAGGTTATCTATATAAGGAGCCTCTGGTAAAGACGAACATTCATTCTCTCTTTTATTCGAAATAGATTCTCTCTTTTATTCGAAATAAATTCAATCTTAAATTCGAAAAATTTGAAAAACCTCTCAATGTTTAACTAAGAACACTTCAGTCTATAATCCAAAATCATCCAAGAACATCATACGATTAATCGAATATCATCCAAGAACACCTTAAGATTAATCTTATATCAACCAAGAG
This sequence comes from Anisodus tanguticus, assembly GCA_034509755.1. Taxonomy (NCBI): domain Eukaryota; kingdom Viridiplantae; phylum Streptophyta; class Magnoliopsida; order Solanales; family Solanaceae; genus Anisodus; species Anisodus tanguticus. The sequence continues at coordinate 8,919,202 of CM067554.1, read as the reverse complement.
TATCATAAGAACAAAGATTAAGATACTTTGAGAATTCATGATTAGAACCATACTGGTAGGAGCACAACACCGGCAGGAAGACGATCGGAGGATACCCGTAAGCAGCATCTCCCCTGGAGGACATAGGGTAGCAATTCCGTGGGTTGGGTTGAGAACTGTGACTCGGTGATCTGATTATCTGCTGAAAGGTATGTGCTTCAACCATGTGTTTCTAATTATGATTTCAATAAGTATATTATTTTGTTGTTATGCTGCTTAGACGTTGATATTAGATTATGATTATATTGTTCCGATGTTGATATAAATTATACTGTTGATGTTTGAATGTTTGATAAAGGATTATAGACTTGATTAATTAAAAATGAAACTGAACTTAAGAATACCCTTAAGAATATCTACCCGATTACATGTTTATTATTTGATTAAATTTGAAAAAAGTTTGATTAACTCTGAAATAATGATTAAGTATACACAGACTACCGTCTATATTCCGACCTCTAGGGGTAATTAGACGAAGAAAAGATCCGCCCCGAAAATTGATGCCAAAGCCAAAAAAACCTGAACATATGCTTCAACTTCTGCAGCATTTCATCAAACACTCGAACCAAATCAAACAAATACAATCACTTATCACAACCAGTGGTTGTCTCCTCCTTACCTCTCAATAGATCAACACACTTGTTTACAACACCCTCATCAGGGCTTACCTCAAACAACTCTCACCCTTTTCAACCACATGCTCTTTCGTAGAGCTCAGCCCAACAGCCATACTTTCCTGAAAGAAATAATCACTGGATAATTTTCATTGATGAAAGAGTATATATACAATTTATAATTTTTCATAATAGAAAACATATTCATATTCTAATCCCAAAACCCTATTCTAGTAGTACAAAAATCCTATAATTATGGTAAGTGTACAATACTAATTAATGTAATATTTACCCTAAAATAATACAACAAACATTAACATAAATCAGCCCAAACCGTGGGCTGTATATTTACAAAAATCGAGACCATATTCATACGATATAGACGTGTATATCGCATGTATCTTTAACATTTCCCTTCACTTAGCAAAGCAGCCTCATAGCAAAGCAGCCTCATAGCAAAGCAGTCATCATTAATCCCTTCACTTATACGATATACACGTGCACGCAAGGTGTTTGATGAAATTCCTGAACCGTGTGTTGTCTCGTATAATGCGATGCTTGATGCTTGTGGGGAAAATGGGGATATGGTTTTGGGGTTCTCGATGTTTTCTCGCATGACGTATAGAAATGTTTATTCATGGACTAGTATGATTCATGGGTACATGAAGAATGGGTGCTCCGAGGTTGCTGTTAAGTTTTTCGACCGAATGATGGTACATGAAGATGTGAAGTGTAGTTTCTTGAAGACAAATGAGGCGACTTTTGTTAGTATTCTTTCTTCTTTCACGTTTTTGGATATTGGTGTGGCGTTATATCTAGGGAGGCAAGTACATGCTTACATGGTAAAGAATGAGGAGTTGAGTGTCTTCATGACAACCGCATTGATTGCGTTTTATGGGAAGATGGGTTGTTTGGTATATGCTTCAAAGGTATTTGATGCAATAGTTAGCAAGCAGGTTTGTGCTTGGAATGCTATGATTTCGTCCCTAGCTTTGAATGGCAGAGAGAAGCAGGCATTAATGATGTATGAGAAGATGAGAGCAAGGGGGCTGCAACCAAATGAGATTACCTTCGTGGCAGTTCTATCAGCTTGTGCGCGTGCCAAGCTTGTATTCTGGTTTTAGATTGTTTGAAGCAATATCACTTGAATTTGGACTTGTACCTAAGATGGAACACTATGGTTGTGTAGTTGATCTCTTAGGGAGAGCTGGGCTACTGCGGGAAGCGTACGACTTCATAAAAAAGATGCCTTTTGAAGCTGATGCCACTGTCTTGGGTGCTCTGATGGGTGCTTGTAGACTTCATGGAGCCCTTGAGTTAGGAAATGAAGTAGCACAACTATTGCTCAAGTCACAACCGAATCATTATGGGCGATATGTGCAACTCTCAAGTATTTATACTGGCGCAGAGAGGTGGGATCATGCTGCCGCCTTGAGAAACGCAATGTTAGATGCTGGAATACATAAGGTTCCAGCCCACAGTTTTATTTAGTAGAGCTGATAACTGCAACAGCTTTTATTTGCAAATTTGTCAATGAGCCTTCTTGGTGATGAAATCTCGACTCATCAAAATCAGCTAAAGGGATCCTGCATATGGATTTTGCACAGAGACTGAAGCACTGCATAAAGAAAGCTGAAGTCACAACAGAAAAAATTAAGGAAATGATAGACTTTTGTGAAAATGCATGACAAACATGGTTCCCTTGTCTGTTTGACGAGGTTATTACTTGATTGGCTGATGGAGTGCAATAAAGTAATTGCAGAGAGAAAATTCTTGGAAAAATTGGACTTCTTGGAGTTAAAAAGTTTTCTTTGAAGGTTCAAATTTGTATGTTGGACTCAAAGGCATATATCAAATGCATATGCGCAGACATGAACTTTAAGGAAGCAAATTTTTATTGCATTCTTTGGTGTTAGTCCGCAAGCAGACATGCTTCATCTTAATGTGAAAAAGTCTATAGTAACTAAAAGAGCATAAAAACTTGTTTGAGGAGCAAGGGACTTGTTTTCTGATAAAAATAAGAAATCAGCATCGATTTGACCCGAGCTCTGCTTATTTAATGAGCGTTGTCAATATTATGTCTTGAAGGGGATTCAAACATCTCCAGGCTATTTAGTAATAACATTACTAGTTACATGCTAGTCCAGCAACTGTCTCTAACTTGTTCTTTGAGTGCAATTACTCTTCCTATATATGGAGGAAACTGCTATGAGAATGAAGACATTGAACTATTATCCAATGTAATGCTTATTGTTAGTATGTAATGCTCATTGGTAGTAATAGTTCTAGCTAGTTGTTAGAAGTGATGAGCCCGAATGGTATGTTTCAGGCTCAGATTTGTGACATAATGTTCATCTTCGTAATAAAAAGTTTAGTTACCAGAAAAAAATAGTAACCATGTAATGTCTGGTTAGTTTGGTTTCAGTTTGACTTTTTTTTTTTGGTTAATACCAGATCAAATCAATTATGATATGATCTTTCCTTCAATATCAAATCAATTATGGTTGATCAATTTCCTTACAAGACTAACTTTTGATGTATTCAAGCTTGATTTCATAAATGATAATCATGTGGAGCTTCCATACTTGGCTCTAATACCGGTTTTGCTCTCTCAACCACTCACTTTCCTGAACCGAGGCCCAATTTTATCCTGTTACTATCCCATTAATCTCTACAAGATACAGAGGATTCTACAACCATTTTAATCTACAACTAAATTAAACAATTACTACATATTAATGTCTATGCCTTTTATCTTCATCCATATTCATTGTTTCCCCACAAATTTTCCATTCATGTGCCATTGCAATGCTCAGTTTAACACTGGGTGGTGTGGATGCATACTTTTTTATTAAGGGAAGTCTATTTGGAACACTGCTCCTACATACATGTGCCTCAGGGATGGTCCAAAGAATATTTAAGGCCAAACAGTACTTGGAGGAGGCAGGGTATGATCTTGTTGATGTGCAGCAGATGGTGTTGGAAATTTGCCTTTGGCGGGAGTTGCGTCCAACCATCTTTAATAACTTAAACACTAGGGTTTCGCATGTTGGAGACTTTGATTCTTCACACGTGTATAATCTACTAAGTAAGTAGATGACCATAGGGCCGAGGATCGTCAAATTTCGTTCAGAAATGAAAGAGATATTGGTTCACAAAGTGAGTTGTTTGAAGCATGAAAAAATGTGGTAAGACCAATCCTCCCTCATCGGTGGGGGAAGGAAGATTTGTTTAGTTTATAAGTTTCAAAATTGGCTTGGGTTTTGGGACCCCAAGGGTTATCCCATGTGTTTGAAGGAGGGAGGACCTAGATGTGCTTTGGTTCGAGGCTAAGCCCACACGCGTGCCGCCGCCGCCCGTCCGGTCACGGGCCAAATTGCTTCATATTTACAGTTTGGTCCCTGAAGTTTCAGGTAAGTTAAATTGGGCAGAGAACTTATTTTTGTTGTTGGTTGGTTTTGGAACGTTAACATGCACATCAATTCAGTCATTACTTGAGTGAATAACTCTCCCTAATGGCTCTAATCCGTTGCACATCAATTCACCATTTATTTTGGTTGAATTACTACCTCTATAATTGTCATTACTTCGCCAGTAACAGCAATTATGTGGGCAGTTGGTAAGTCCTCTCCTTACAACTATATAATGAAGTATTTGCTCAATTATTGAGACTACACAAAACACACAAACGAAATCAGATTCTTCCTACTACTTTCCAGCATCATTTCATTACTCAAATTTGTTCAAAGTAACACTTGAGTTACATTTGCTCAATTGTTGAGTTGATGTTTTATCTTGGGTGACTATTGTCCAGAACGTACAAAGGATATATACGGGTCAATCTTGTCTTAAAGACAGAGTGTCATCACTCGACCCAGCATAACAAATTGTTCCAGTTTTTTGTTCAAGCATACTGAAATTTCTATTGTTGTAATTTCATTTTGTTGTAATACTTAGCAGTTACTTATTTCTGTTTCCTGCACCATTGTAACAACAAATGGAGCATTTCTCAATTAAACTCATGTAAGCTTTGCAAGGTAGGCTGGCTGCTCATGGAAGATTGGCTACCAGAGATAGGATCTCACAGTGCAGCACCTGTTCTTCCAGTGTCAAAATCGTAGCAACATAGATTTAGTGGTCATATTGGATCTTCAGGAACCATCACAGTGGGAAAAGTTGGAACATAAATGTTAACTGAAACAGTGAAGAGTGCTTGATAATATTACGAAAAAGATGGAACCTAAATTCTAACTGAAACAGCAGAGTGTTTGATAATATTACTAAAATGTAGAACCTAAATGCTAACTGGAATAGTGAAGAGTGCTTAACAATATTACATTACTAAATCGTGTGAAAACTGTTCCTCCCGCGAGTATAGTAAGATGAGCCCACGTTAACATTATGGCCGTGAATGGGGAATAAGGGTATTAAGAAAATGAATTCCCAAACATTAATTGGATAGTAATTTGTTTTTACTCTTCCCATCAACAAGAATTGATCAACTATGACAACTATCTATTACATTGGTAGACCCTGTTACTCTAAGACAACTTCGGGGTACAAAGCAAAAAAGACAGCGTGTGAAGAGATACAGCAACCCAGGTCAGAGGGGAATTGAGATACTTCAAAGACTAATTTGTTTGAAGATGTCATTTTCATCCCCATGAATCAAGAGCAGCTAGTCCTCATTTGTGTCACATTTAGGTTTTGGTTAGTAGGTGTTGATCTTACAACATTTCATTCTCTCTGCTTCTATCCATAAATTCGTCAAGAAAATTATTCAGCAACTCTTTTGGCAAGCACAACATCTTCCATCTCTTTGTTCAGAGTTAATTGAGCTGGTGCTGGATGAGTTTCCAGTTGATCCTTTGTTATGCTGCGAAAATCGAAGGACAAAAAAGTCAGTTGATCAATCATAATAATTGTGAAAAACTAGCAAATGTTTCCTAGTTTTGACTGTTTGGCACACAACTTATAGTATCATCTTAAGTGTGTTTCTTAAGGGGACTAAGCCATTTGGCATGTACAAACATATGGCACCAAATTCTGTTTCAAACATCGATTATGGAACAAGCAAAAATTTGTCGAATGTTAGTTTAAGGAAAAATTAAGGCATGAATCAACTAAAACTGCAGTCCCTTACTTATTTCTGTATTATACATAAGAAGTAAGAACATCATTAAGGCTTGAACAATCAGTATATTTATTAATGCCACATTTAGTGAGTAATGTTCATACCTTATTCTTGCAGGACTTGATGATTGCAGTCAACAACTCATCTCCTGCTAGTTTCCTCACATGTTGAATCAAATCTCGCCTTGTAATCTTCCTCTCCTGTAAACAGAACTAGACTGTTAAGAGTCCACATCGTATATGTAATGGGAACATGGAATCCTTATATAGACTTGGACAATCCTCACCCTACAAGCTAGCTTTTGGGTTGAGTTAGGCCCAAGATACATTCTTTACAGACTTGAATAACTGCACAAAAAACACTACTCCAAACGCATAACAAAATACAGAGTTCAAAGAACTTCAAACGCTTACCTTATGATCATTATGATATTTTGTAATCAATTTGACAGTGTGAGACGGCAAGAATTTCGATAGAGCAGAAATCAGAGCAGGGAATGTAATCCAAGGTGATTTGGGATTTCTAACAGGAACTGCAAAAATGACAACAAAGATTAACAATCTAAGCACAATCGTCAAAAGCATTCCAATTCTCTTTAATGCTTAAGGCACTGCATAGTTACTCACCTTTGACATGTGAGTTGACTTTGAAGCTGACCATAAATTCTGGAAAGACATAACTATTCATATGAGTACTCCATACAATATACTTTCTAGGAGAAAGTAAATTATCAACTCCAGTATCAAATTCCTCAGAACTTGGATAACACTGTCCTGTTCCAGGATGTACAACTTCACTTTTTCCTAATATCACACGACAAAGCAATAAATGCCTTATCCCGTTTTTATCAGGAACAGCACCTTGCAGACTGCAACAAAAACAAAACAAAAATCAAGAATCAGTTAAAATTAAAAAGAATTAAAAACTTCAAAACCCAAAAACTACAAAACAAGATATATTGTTGCTCTTGTAACGAGACTCGTGACTGTGATACCAAATTATCACGACCCAAAAATCATATCCAATAGGTGAACCTTAAGCCAATTTTGAACACTTTATCAATTGTCAAGTACGTACCAATCGAGAGGATTATAATCAGGAGAAAGGCATATGGCTTGAGAATAAGCTCCATTATTCGTAAATGGATGAGGAAAACCATGTGATAATATGTTGTTAATCTCATCTTTCGAAGCTCCAAACCAAGCATACTTCACATTAGCATTTCCTCCATTTTTCTTCGCCACAGCTTTAGAAAAAATAACAAAAGATTGAAGCTTCGCTTGCTTGGTGAAATTCGAGCAAGTTTCTTTATGAATTGCAGTAATTTGCGGCGTTGATGATTCAAAACAACCCAAACCCGATAATAACTTGTTGCTTATAACTCCATGTATCTTATCACCTTCATCAATTCTCATCAAACCAGTGTTGTTGTTTTCTTGATAGTTGGAACCAATAACCGAACTCTCTGAATCAGAAACTTCTGGATCTTCTACGTCATCATTGCTTGAGCTTGTAGATTCAGTAAATTGATTAACCATAATCTTGTGATTAGTGTGGTATTCTTGATGAAGAAGAGAGAAGAACTGTGGCTTCACAAAGTTCTCCATTGTAGAATAACTCCAAGAAGAAAATATATCCTATTGGAGGGGTAAATCTAACAAGTGTTGGACTAATTTCCGTATAGAATTTGATTCTTGATCGAATGGAGCTTAAGGAAAACACCTATGCAAAACAGAATGTTTTTAAAGTATAGAAGAAGAGAATATTCACGATAAAAGAATCAATACTTGGTTAGAAGATTAAATGGTGAAGAATAAAAAGCACATTGTTAATGGGCAGGTAGAATTATATTAGTAAGTATGTTGTAGAACCAAAACAAAGAAGAAAGTTTGATAACTTGGGAGAAAACAATGAAGAAATGAAGAATTTAAGCCAACGGAAAACACCGCCACAAGTTTATAATTACTTGCTTGCTTAAAACTTTAAAGTGGGCGGTGAAGTTGGTTTGGTTTGTTTCTATTTTGGATACGGTCGCTTTATTTTGTTGATTTCCTATTTTGACCTTCTTACTTAAATGGGTTTCGTGATGTATTTGGTTAAGTAATGTTTTCAAATAACGTGTGCGGCTACGTGGACGTGTCAGCACAATACTTGGTCAATGTTTATTCATATTTGTTAATTTTTTAAAATTTATAATTAATGTGAGTAATTAGTTTGTGATTTTGCTTTGGGAGGAAGGAAGTGTTAGCGGCAAAGGAATTTTGTTTTATTAATTAAAAAAGGAGTATTAGTTTATTGTTTGTATAGTCGCTTTTTACTTTACATATCATTGAAAAAATTAATTAGAATGAATATTTAAAATTATATTCTTATTTATATTTAAGTTACATCTCTCTATTTATGTGTCATTTTTATTAGTGATAAAATTTTACTAATAATAAAATATAAAAAAAATTAATTTTATTTTAAACTTTTAAAATAATAAATAATTTAAAATAACTATTTATAATAATCATGATAAATTGAAACATAAAATATATTTTATGTCGGTCCGCTTATGCATTCCTTTGTGTACATTCCAATGGTAGACTACTGTATTGTATTTCACATGGGGCAGATTAATTAATGGTCTTTATTATTTTTTGGAAGGGTATTGCAGTCTACTAGAAGTTTTCTTTTTCTCTAATTTTCTATAGAAATAACACCTACAAAATCAACATGCACACACTGTTTTGCGGACAACTAGTACTCAAGCTCTACAAGTTCATTTAGGAGCAGGACCACATAAAAAAACTTATCTTAGGCATTTAATGTATTATTTATTAACCACCTGTTTTCTGAATTTTTATCTTGAGGGAGTCTTGCATTAACTGATAAAATTATTGTCATATGACCAGAAAATCGATTTCAAGTCGTGAAAACAGTCTCTATCAGAAATGCAAGGTAAAGCTGGGTACAATAGACCCTTGTGGTCCGCCCTTTCTTCAAATCCCGCGCATAGTGAAATTTAGTGCACCCGGCTATTTTTTTTATCCTTTATAAGAGTAGTGGTTCTTTATCTTTGACAATTAAAAGGGGAAGGGGGGAGGACAATAATTTAGCGTTTAGCTATAGTTCAAACTCGAATAAATGGTTATCTTTATTTTTTTCTTTTTTCTATAATGAAAGGTAAAAAGCTTCTGCATCACGAAAACAACACTCCCTTAAAAATTATAAAATTGGTTTACCTTTTAGTTCAAAAAGAATATCGCGATTATTCTTAATCTTCATCGTGAAGGAATGAGATCATGTCACTTTCTCTACAATTTAAAAGGATGTGCTTGATAATCTATATCTATATTATAATAATATAAAGTAGAGCTAGGGTCGTCGGAGGTGGATCGGGTGGAGCTTAATCCGCCTCCACCCGTCAACCATTCATCTACCACCCGACCCATCCATCACCCTATTTTTTTCTTCATCCACATCTGATCCACCCATCATCCACGGGTGAATCAGGTGGATCGGGTGCTTCACGGATGAAAATTATAGCACAATCAGTCAATTACCTAAAATATAACATGAAAAATCGATTTTGAAGAAAATCATGTCGTTATAGTGAAATGTTATTATAACGAATGACAACTATAGAGTATGTATGATCTTTGTAATGCGAGGATGGTAAAGATGGGAAATTATTTGTCATATTTTAAAATTTCACCCGATATAAAAAGAATAAAGAAAATTATTCTTTTTTAAATTTTGAAATTCCAAGTAAATATTTTGTTTTTCTCTCAAGGGAGAAAAATAGAAATTAATAAGTAGATCAAATTAGTATTCATTTGAATTTTTCAAATTCGAAATGATATTTTTCTTAAAACATAAACTCCACATATGTCCTTTAGATATTTTCTTTCAAAAGTGAAACAAAAGATCTATTCGTTCTCTGTTTTTGTTTCGGTTGAAAAAATGTATCTAGTGCTAGTTGGATGACTTCAATCACAATTACATCAAGAAATTATGTCAATTTATTGCACTCCAGGTTTGCCTTTTGAAGTTATTAAGAAGACTTGCAAAATCTTAAATAGGAGAAGTGTCGGGTGGATGAATGGGTCGGGTGATGGGTTGGATGTATGTCCACCAAATCCGACCCGATCCGTCACCCAATTAAAATTTGTGTTTTATCAGATTTTTATCTATATAATCAGATCGGGTGAATCGAATATTCATCGGGTCGTTGTAAAATTGACATCCCTAAGCAGAGCTTAGAAGAGTTGACGCGGTATGTCTCTAAAGCCTGTAATCTTATTTTACTTTTTTTTCCAGATATTTAGCTTTATCTTTTTTTTATATAAATATAATTCGATAGATATATCCTCTTAAAATAGTTGCGTCCGTGTTTCCAAACGTTCCCTTTGTAAACGGGTGTCCAAATTTACTTTTCTCTCTCCTTAGTTACTATTGAAACGCTTGCTTTTTACAGTGGTGTCAAAAATTTCTTCTCTCCTTTATTATTGAATTAATTCATACCTATTCATATATTTCTCCATTCAATATAATTAGTAATTGATTACTTTTTGAAATCAATTGAGTCATCATGATTTACCTTCTTCACAGATCTGTCGGACCGGAGTGTGGGGGCTCCTGGGTGGAAGTTCCACCTTTTTTTGGAAAAGTAATTGATTACTTTTATATTGATCCGTTTCAACTGTCCATCATTTTTAATACATCACCCTTTTTATTTTAATTCATCCAAAAAGAATTTTATATTTCTTTATTTAATAACTATTGAATATCATCATTTCTATTTTATTTTTGTTGAATTCAACTTAATTTTAAAAATACATTTATTGTACAGAAAAGTCAACAAAAGTAAGCATAAAATAAGAATAATTTAGTAAACATAATAAAGTATTTTTTTATTTTTTAAATGTCGTGACTAATCAAATGATGTCAGGTAAATTAGGACGAAGGGAGTATTTAAGAGTTTTTTTGCTTTTGCCTTTACGCTGCCATTTTCTTTTGCATTTACCGGAGATATCAACATAAGATTTCTTCCTCTTTATTTATCCTAAATATAACAATTTATGTTTGGATTTTTTACAGTAATCTGGCTTCTACTTTTGCGTATGATTCTGCGTCTTTTAAATTTCCTCCGGTTTGCCATATATGGTGTCACCCAATTGTTTTATTTTTCTCTCCAAGTTTTTAGAATTATTTTATAGGAATGATAATAGAAGCTAACCAGTGAAAATAAAGTATTTTCTTATTTCGTGATTTTGCAAAGAGGAAAGCTGAGAATTTGATTGGTGTGTTGAGGAAAGTAACTTTTTTTTAGTTGACATTTTGCTAAAGAGGAAAGACATGTATTGAATTGAGGAAAAGTAGAACTGATCGCTTTATTTTCCCATTTCAACTATTTATATACTGCTATAGTGGTTCTGCTCTATTATTAGTTTTATTTTTGTATTTTTTGAGTTAAGTTTGCATTCTCTTTCATTTTTCAATGTCTTTTTAAATTTAATATTTATTCTATAAATGTGGGGGTGAAATTTTATAGATAATAAAGAAGAGTACTAATGTTGATTCATCTAACTGAATAAATACAATGATGACGAAGTTCTGTCAAGGTATTATTCTGTCGTTTTGTCGTTTTTGGTAATTCTTAGTTTGTTTAAGCTCCGTTTGAATCTTTTTGTTCATTAATCTTAAAATATCATGAAAAAATTACTTTCTGAGAACGCAATCAAAGAAACCGACATGAAGCTTGTCAGCGACGATAGATGTCCCTTCAGTTGATTTTCTCACCTCTATTTTGCAAATATTCAAGAACAGATTGAAAACCTTCAAGGATTTGAGAGAATTTCGAGCAACAATAGTAACTCCCCATTTGTTGTTGTCTCTGCCTCAAATTCATTTGCCCTAAAACTACCCCTATCACAAAAAGGGAACAAACTGCTAATCTGCAGCAGTTATATGTTAAAAAAAATAAAAAAGGAGTGGTTTATGGTGGCGGAATCATTGGTTTAGGAACTGGCAGCCATCGAAGCTTCGATTTGATTTTTTTTAATCTGTCCAGAACTTTGGATCTGAATAACATCAAAGTCAGTTGTATATTGTTAGAAGGTTAAATCGTTAATTTCCATTGAATGAGAGCTTAGAAAAAGGAGAATTTTAAGTGGGTGTTACTTCAAGTGGGTTGCCCTCCATTGAATGAGAGCTTAGAAGATGATGAGGTTGTTGGCTGGCCATGTGTTTGGTGGTCCTCCATATGGATACAATGTGGCGTCCACATGGATCCAACATGGCATCCACATCAGCTTTCCGTCCAACTGAGGGTTTGATAACTTTGTTAACGTGAAGGATATATTTGACCCCAAACTTTAACGGATGACAATTGTGATTCTTAATAGATAGTTGAAGGGTAAATTTAACCTTGTGAAAGCAAGACTTAACTCAACCGGCCATCATCAATTACTATTCCCTCGGTCTCAATTCATGTAGCACCATTTTTTTTTAGTTTATTCCAAAAAAAATGTCACATTTCTATAAATAAAAATAATTTAACTATAAGAGATTATTTATAGCCACACAAATATCTAAAATTTATTTTGACAATAAATTTCAAGTCTTTTTTTAAAAAAAATCATGTCAAATCAAATGATGACACATAAATTGAGACAGAGGGAGTAGTTAGTACTACTATCATTCAGAATTTTGCGCAACTGAGGTCACACTTTGTCTTATACAGCCGTTGCTAGCAGATCACACGCAGATATAAGCCTCAAAAAGAAAAAATTGATGACAACGTTATCATGAAGAAATTGTTCAGACCGTAACTGAAAAAATAAACAAGACGAGCCTACTCTCTTTGGCAATGCCAAGTCAAAATTGTGAACCAAATCCAGAAAATTAGAAGTGTCCTAGCCAGAAGGCGAAATGCTTCAACTATGACTTCTTCCACGTAATAAGTTACAGTAGAGAAATTATACATTTGAGACATGCATCTGGTGCTGAACCCGCTGCTGCTGCAGAAAATTTTCCCTAATATCTTACAAACTGCCTCGTATCGTCACCTCCTTTCTTTCCATAAGGATTACCCTCACTGAACCCATTTCGGCTTCCTTCAACTTTATGCTTTTTCTGCCTGAACTTGGATGCATTGCTATCTATGGTGAGGTGTACTTTTGGAGGATTAGAAAAACAGAAAGAAGAAGCTACAGCCTGCAGAACACACGTTTATCCGTCAAGTAATTTCTGGATCAAAAGTACTACCTATCTCCACTTTTTTGGTATTTAATGTGCCATTCCAGCATTAGAAAGTTATTCTTCACAATTTACATGCACTTTACAAGATGGGACATTAATGCATCCTACATAGAACCATGTATTTCATCCCTGTATCATAATTGAATAAACCATACATATAATGTAAAAAAAGTAGAGAAAATACTTGTCTCGAAAACTCACTTTAGCAAATTAAACTTTACCAGCAATTCTTTACCCCCTAAACAATTTATATGTCAATTATGTTCAAACATTTGCCCAGACCAGATAAGAGTTGGGTGTTGTTTCACCACTTGCTTTGTCATTCGTCCACGTCATTTAATAAAAATAAAAAAATTCGTCGAAACTAACTAAAAATAAATAAATAAACCCGAACCCGACCCATTCCCAAACAGATAAACCTAAATCTAAAGGAATTTTCACCCGATTACCATGATGCCATAAGCCAAGAGTTGAATACCTTCATTGCCAAGTGAAGTAGCAGCCAGTTCAAGATTACCAAGATGACCACAGGATATTTGAGTAGATATAGAAGTAATATTGTTGAGCAAATAAACAACAGTGCTGGAGCTGCTAGGCAAAAGAGGTTTCTGAATTCTACGAAAGAGGCCCGTCCAAGCCGCTGAAAATTGGACAAGCTTGTGACGGACAATATGTCTTCAAGCTCAGAGTTTACATGTTCCACTGCAATTACTGGTTCTTCACTTCTTTGGGTTCTAAGAGAAGTTCACTCGAGAAGAAGAAGAGCGTTATTTTTTCTTCTTCACGCGCTTTTCAGAAAGTGACAACACTTTCTTGCCACGTCACTCATTAAGGGGGTATTAATTTCTTTTCGTACTAGTTTAGGTGGTAAAAAAATTGCCGGTAATGTTTAATTGCTAAAGTGAGTTTTCGAGAGACAAGTTCAGAGGTGATTTTATGTATGTTTTCAAAAAAGTAATAAAACCATAGACTTTTAAGTAGTATTTCTATGCGCTGCACTAAGATGTATCAGTCTTTTATAACCAAAGTTATCATGTTCTTATTTCTTAAAAATTACACATCTATGAGAATGTATCCACAACACTGGAAAAGGCATTAAGATAACGTACCTGTAGATCAAGTCGGTGAACATTGAATATTTCCTTCATGGAGTGAGAATTATATGATAGTAAATAAGACCTATATGCCTCTTTAGCCGACTGGTTCAGGTAATAGTTGTTTGCAACCAATTTTTCCTGAAACAAATTGTTTCAATCTTTCATTCAGCACAAAGATCCTAAGGTATAAGAAACACACTGGTTAGCCAAATATAAAAAAATACAAGCAGTTGCGTCAGATTTACCAGGAGTGACTGCACATTGGCCAACTTCTTATGATCAAATTCATATTCTTTTACAGGCACTTTTGCCGCCTGTCATAAAAGCACTACACATTAGACTACGAACACAAACCCACAATTGTATAAGCAACATTGAAAAACTCAGCTGCTCTTCTCTGTTACCACTGGAACTCATCAGGAAACAGTTTGAAAAGCAAAATTCAAGAAAAATTAACGATCTAAATGGGAAAATCAGTTTGTAGAGCTCCAACTTTTAGCCCACGCTTCTAGATTAGATTAAGTATATTTCACTTGGTAAATATATTTTCGACTGCCACAGCTCCTAACTCATACTCCAAGGGATCAATGCTTCTGACGACACATTTAGAATTCTAACAGATGTTAAATCATTCTGTAAATAAAAGAAGGCAATTGTGAAGAGACCTTCAGGTACTTAAGAAACTGCAACTCCTCTGGAATCAAGAAGAGCAAGGCATTTCCTTTAGCACCTTCACCACGTGCTGTTCGACCGACTCTATGTATATATTCCTGTAATGTTTACATATCATATCATTAGAAGGAACGAGAATTTCTCCCTTCATAACCAACTCTGAAGACCCATAAAATGAAGTGTTTATTACCTTGGGTTCATCAGGGGGATCAAACTGCACAATCCAATCCTGGAAAGAGAGACATAACAAGAATCAATACTCTTCTATTACTACCTTTCAGAGGGAGAGAGCTGTGCAGATGTATATTTCATCTAGTTATGACGAAGCATGTCACTGATTTTCTCACTTCATAAGCTGTACAGTGAAAAACGTTTTTACTTCTAATAAAAATGTACCAACAACTACCTTCCAAATCAAATAGAACACATAAAAGTAAAAATAGATAAGTACAATGATAGCACGACAAGATAATCGAAGCAGAAGAAATTGAGCACCAACTACATTTTCTCTTTCTTCGGTAAATCTTTGTTTCACTTCCCCACCCACATGCCCGAAATCCCAGAAAGGAGAAGAAACAGTGAAATGGGTTTACTCTCCCCCGATTTCCTATACAGGTTCAAGCCAAGAATAGACCACATACTGGTTTAATAAGAGGGGAAGCAACATACCACAGCAGGAATATCCAGACCGCGTGCGGCAACATCAGTGCATAACAGGATGCCCTTCTTTGCTTCGCAGAACTCAAAAAAGGTAGATGTTCGTTTTTGCTGCTTTTGTTTCCCGTGAATATCATGGCATTCAATCTTGATATAGCGAAGAAGTTCAGAATGGAACTTGACAGAGTTGCAAGATGAGAAGAAAACCATTATTTTCTTTGACAGGTTCCTCTTCAAGAATGAATAAAGGAGAATAAATCTCCTGGCACTTGGGACAACACAGTATCCTTGTTGTAACCCTTCGTTCGTGACCTGAATTGACCATATACTCAAACAGACTTAGAACATGATCTTAGAATTAAACATATACTAGGAGGAAATAAATGAGTGTGTATATACCCTCCTCCTTCCGTCATCCACATCAATGTAGATAGGAGCTGTCAAAGACAAGCGTGCAAGGTCCTCAACCTGAAAACAATGAACAGATTGAGTCACTCAGTGAACCTCATCTACTCTGTCTATCTTTTTCACTCTCTTCATCACAAATTTATATTTTGCCAAAAAAACAAAAAAAAGAAGCACTAATACTCGCAATATAATGTAGCTTCGTTCAGGAAGATAATTTTTAACATATATGACATGACATGTATTACTATCAGAAGTTTCTTAATGAAGATCCTTATTTCTTTTCTGTTTCCAAAATTATGTTTAAAGTTCAAGACAAATGCACTTGAAGGCAGGAATTTACTACTTGCTTTTCAGCTAGGAGGACCATGAAAAACTAGAGGCTTTAGAATACCTTTTTTGTCTGTGTGGCCGAAAAGAGAGCAGTCTGCCTCCCCTGTAGAGCAACTAGCATATTAGTTTAACTCAGAATAACAAATACACCATTAGTTGATCATACAAAGAATAACTGAGAAACAAGACATGCAATGAACTACCAGATATAGTGACTGCAAACACAAGTTTCGAAGTAACAACGTCTAGAAACTACACTAGCCAACAAGTTATATATGAGCTTTTCACTCGGTCATACCTGATTTTCACACATTGGTAGTCCATTATAGTCAATGAGTTGAAAAAGATATCCATCTAAACTCCAAGAATCATCGTGCATTTAAGAACATTTACATCAGCCATGAGTTTATTTTAATGTAGAAAAAAATCACCACCGAGAACTTGCAAGGGCAAAAAAAAATGCATATTCGTACTCCACTCAGTTCTAATTAAAATCATTAAGGAGACCTAACACAGGAAATCGTACACATTTTAATCTTAAAATTGACTATCATTTTGGATAACAATTTCACAAAGCTATAGTTTTCATACGACTAAGTAGGTAACACTACTGATTTGGTGACTACCTCCTTTGGTAGAAGTTTAAGGATTTGCTGCATGTCTTCCTCAAAGTTCGCTTCCAAAATCCTATCAGCTTCATCAATCACGAGACACTGCAAGTTTAGGCACTAATTTCAGAAACCACATTGATCCTTGGACACAGGCTAAAGTAAAGTTATGAATAACTTGTAAGGTAAATTCTAATAAATACTATAGGTGGGAATTGAGAATAATTGATATCATATTAAGAAATGACATCATAAATAGAAATAACTAGCCGTTTGAAAGACGCAAGTACCTTAAGGTTCTTATAAATGAAGCCCTTGGTATTTCTAAGATGATCAAGAAGTCGACCAGGGGTGCCTACTAAGAGATTAGCCCCTTTTGCAATACGCTCTGCCTCTGCTCTTCTTGCTGAACCACCAATAACCAATCCGAGAGTCTGCGAGTGATACTTGAGAAGGTCCTTTGCCACAGCATGCGTCTGAGTCATTAAAACTGTAGGTTAGCCTTGAAACACAAACTCTAATGGGCAACCACTGTCCAACAATGTAGTACTTCCAAAGTTTGTTAACAAATTCTAGTTGAACCACAAAAACTTGTGATAGTAATATATACGATCTTCCAGAATTGGAATTTTTTGCAACAGCTCTGTATGCAGTAAATTTTCTTTGAACCAAGACGCTATGGCCTATGAACAAGCTAATACTGGACAAAGGTTAACTGTGACACAACGATTTTGTCACAAGTGATTTACTAATTACCACATTTCGCACTGATTATATTAGTCCAACAGGAAGTCAGCAAGAGAGATTTATAATTGTTATAGGATCAATAAAGCTGAAGAATAACTCATTTATGCTAAGAACTTAAGGCTATTTTAGTTCCTCAATGAGTCAATGTATTTAGTTGTAGATGACTCAAACATGCATCTTTATTCCCAGGTTTTCAGTGAAAGTAAAAATAGATACCTTCATTATTTTTAACAGATAAGAATAGAATGCTCCATTCTTCTTATAAACTAGACCTAATATGACCTCAACAGTATGAAGAGAAACGTTTGGATAGATTATTATCTCAACTTTTGGTTAAGAAAATGTTTACTTTAATGTTCTGCTCTGTGAAAATGTCAATTGGTAGTTATTAAGATGTCAAAGTCAAGTCCAAGAATTCTAAAGCAGCACCAGTTTATATTAGTTTGAATTGTGGAACAATATTTTACATTTTTGGAACATGTTCCTAGCTATTTTTGGTCTCAACTGGTCCATGCCTTTCACTGCCAGAGAAGCTTATGTCAGTTGGACCTCTAGAAAGTTGAAAATCCCATCAGAAAGATCTAGACCATCGTCCCAGCTTGTAGTTTTTGGTGTATTTGGTATGAAAGGAACAGGAGATGTTTTGATGGGGTGTCAACTCAATTATGTTCTCTTAAGGCTAGTTGTTTGGTTAGTCCACTTAGTTGGGGTAACCATTGCCCTGTAAATAACATCGACACCTTCCTGGATTTAATCAGTTCTTTAGTTCTATAAGTTTTTTGTATTCTGGACTGACAAATCCTCTGTTGTTGTAATCTTTGCACCCACTGGATGATTCTAATGGCACTCACTTACTTCATAAAAAAATACATTCCAGAGAGGACAAGTTTATTTAAGGACAGATCCAACAGGGTGAGAAGGTTAATTTTGTTAGGACAGAAGTAGTATGCAGGCAAGGAGAACAGCCATATCAACATACCCACCCACCCACCCCAAGAAAAAAACAAGAAGACCAAAAAGAAAAAACAAGCAAAAAGGAAGGGCAATGAAGAGGATCCTGGGGATCCTTGGAGTAAATGGTAAAGTTACTGCCATGTGACCAAGAGGCATGGATTCAAGCCGGTAAACAACAGAAATGTGAGGTAAGGCTGCGTACAATAGACCCTTGTGGTACGGCCCTTCCCCGGACCCCGCGCATAGCTGGAGCTTAGTGCACCGGACTGCCCTTTAAGCAAAAAGGAAGGGCAGGGAAGACTAGGTATTTACCTGTATGGCCAGTTCTCTTGTTGGGCAAATAACAACTACCCCAGTTCCATTACGAGGTGTAAAGTGGACATGATGTAATAATTCCACAGCTGGTATCAAAAAAGCAAGTGTTTTACCAGAACCAGTTCTTGCAGCTCCGAGGACATCCTTGCCTTCCAGAAGAGGAGGAATTGCCCTGGCTTGAATCTTCAACATCAAAGATAAACAATTAAGGTAGGGATATTTTACGAGAACAATGACTGTTAGCTATTTAGTTTGCCAAAATATAGACATGAATCAAGCGGTTAGGGGTTCTCATGGAAAAATCATTATCAACTTATCTATTCAAGTTCCAGTAAAAGAGATTAAATTTTTTCACTTCAAGCAACTCGAGACAAAGTACAGATATAGAATAAGAAACTTGTTGACACCATATCTGAAACATCATTCAATTTATTAGTAATTTCTACATTTCACAAACTAATATCTCAATATGGTGCCAAGTATTTCACTTAGTTAATATCTGCTTATGAAAAATACTAGAAAATGCAGAATGAAAATCTAATAAACAACTGACATAGCCATCAAGGATCCCAATTTTCATACTTTAAGCAATGCAATTAAAAAAGATTAAAACTTGTAATTTACCTGAGTCATGTACTCAAATCCCATATCCTTAATGGCCTTCATAGTAGGCTCAGAAATTTCAATAGAAGAAAACAACTCCGCGCTCATAATACCCGACCCACTCTTCATCTCTTTCTTAATCTCCGCCTTCAATTCATCATCCACTTCCTGCTCTTCTTCACCGTCCTCTTCTTTGTCCTCGTTATCTTTGTCCTTCTTTGTCTCTTTTTCTACAACCATTTTGTTCTTCTTGTCTCTCTTTCGCTTTCTCTTCTTAATTGACTCTTCTTCGACGACTATATTAGGGTTTTCTTCTACATCCGCCATGGTTGATAATTAATAAGTCGGCGGCGTATGCACTGCATAACCCAATATAGTTTGTTTTCTAATTAGTCAATTAAGATTTTCGAAGTAAGTTTTTACTTATTAAACGCAAAATTAATATACCACCACAACCTTGAAATATTATCAGGTAAACAAACTTGTATATAAGCAAACTTAACATTAAGCCATTATTTACATTGCCAAAAAAAAAAAAAGAGCTAGGGTTCTTACTTCATAAACGCAAAATTAGTATAGCACGACAACTTTTGAGCAATTATCAGGTAGAGCAAACTTGTAAAAGCAAATACAGAATTAAATAGGTATATCACCATTGCGCAAATAAAAACAAGGAGCTAAACATTTGGTCCAATTAGATAGAGTAAAGGTTAATACACACGTAAAACAAATAGGTACATACAGTTGATACCTGTTGGAGGAAGACAAACTGTGGGAGTTTGCTGCAGAAAGTGAGTTAGCGAACAGACAAGGGTTTGGGCGACAATTCTAAGCAGGAAAATGTTATTATTTGGACTTCTTTGTTTTCCATCCAGCCCACTACATAATTATTCGGTTTGGGCTAAGGTCCTTATTAGATAGCTAAACAGTCAGATTAAGGCCCATATAGGCCCAAATAGTCAATTGCACTTTTGTCCCTATTTTGTGTTGGTTTTAATTTTTATCCCTCATATCTTTTTCGGGGCGTCCGAAGATTCGCCTTTACTCCTACTGCCCTACCACCAAGACCGGTAAGACCAACAGCAGCGGATTCAATCCCTCAAGACAAATAATTTTTTCACAACATAAGATTATATTTGGGAAGGAAAGTAGATGTTTCCTGCAAGCAAAATAATTATCCACTCATAATCACTTACTTTCATGTCCTTAAAATTATTTACCAGGATGGCCTCAAAATTATGATATCAACATGGTATCACACCGTCTCTTATATACCATGATGGTATCACGTAGACTTATTTCATTTCTTCAAAAACACTCATTAACCATCTATGATACTCATATGGTATATATATATTGTTCATTTATTAAAAAAAGCACTTTCTTCAACAACAACAAAAAATGATCTCATCACCTAATATATACTGAGTTGATATCATGGACAATTGTTTCAGTTCTTCAATGAGACACTCTCTTTGTCCTCCGTGTTCATTTAACCCAATGTTTGCTTGGGTTAAATATAAGTGAATTAATTTAGGTTAAACAATGAGTTATAATCTAAACCATTCAACTTATAATCATTTTTTATATATATTTGTCTTTGTAACATAATTACTAAATTAAATAAACAAATAAACTTTTCTCTTATTTATTATGGATCACATTACTAAACAAACTTATGTTCAATGTTTTCATAAGTTTATTATACACTCTGGCCCCATAAACTTTAAGAAGAACTAACGTGAATGAGTTTAGCGAATTATATTTTTTATGGATTGGATTTGACACCAACGAAGCAATGGAAGTTTTGTGGGGTAAACTTTAGTCCAGTCACCTATGCCATTGAGCCAACTGCACGTGGGCACCTTTTCGTGTTTCTTTCCTTCTTCTTTTTTTTCTTTCAATTTTTGGCTCAAACGGGTAGTGAATTTTATTAATACACAGCACACGAGTTATTTTGGATATACAATAGCTCGGGGAATAATTTAGAGAGCCTTTCTGTTCACAGGGAGAATTAAACATTCATATTTTGCTGGCGTATATGTTCGTTACTGAAATAAATAATATCCTCATTATTTTTATTAATGAATAAGTATATATATAATTTATAATTTTCATAATATGGAAAATACTATTCATATTCTACTCCCAAAATCATATTCTATTTGTACAAGAATTCTACAATTATGGTAAGTGTACAATACTAATTGAATACAATAATATACTACCAAAATTACCGTGATATACACGGTCTCCTTATTTCCTTATATGGCTCGTGTTTCCATGATATACACGGTATACACAGAGCAGTGTTTATCACATGTATATTTATCACACACCCCGCAGTCATAGCGGACTGTCTTTGTACGCTGAGCAGTCCGCTGAGATTGTCCATAAAATCGTCAAATAGAACCGAGGGAAGACTCTTAGTAAAGATGTCTGCAATTTGATACATGTAAGGGACATGGCAGACGCGTACTTGTCCACGAGCTACCTTTTCGCGAACAAAGTAGATATCCATCTCGATGTGTTTAGTGCGCTGATGTTGAACCGAATTTCCATAAAGATAGACTGCACTAATATTATCACAATAAACCACAGTAGCTTTCTAAATGGGACAATGAAGTTCTAAGATAAGATTACGTAACCAACATGATTCAGATACCACATTGGCTACCCCTCGATACTCAGTATCTGCACTAGAGCGTGATAATGTAGACTATAGCTTTGCAGACCATGACACCAAATTATTACCAAGAAACATACAATAACCAGACGTGGAGCGTTTGGTGTCTGGACAACCACCCCAATCAGCATCTGTATACGAGACAAGCGTAGAGGTGGACGACGGATATAGATGCAAGTCATAGTCAAGTGTTCTCTGGATGTATCGTATAATGCGTTTGAGCGCAATCATATACTCAACCCTAGGATCATACATAAACAAACATACATGTTGTACGACATACGTAATATCCGATCTTGTGAAAGTAAGATACTGAAGCGCCCATGCAAGACTACGATAGTGGGTAGGATCCTCGTAAGGTGAGCCAGTCGCAGCACCCAGCTTGGGTTTCGTATCAACTGGAGTGGAAGTAGACTTACATGAGGACATACCAGCACGCTCAATTATCTCAGCGGCATACTTTTGTTGATAAGAATAACCCACCTGCATTACGAGTGACAACAATCCCCAAGAAATAATTTAAGGGCCCCAAGTATTTCATAGCAAACTCATAACTGAGTAGTGTCATGATAGACTTGCGTAAATCATTAGAAGAAGCAGTCAAAATAATGTCATCCACATATAAGAGAATATAAGTCGGGGAAGTACCACAATGATATATGAACAGAGAATTATCAAACATGCTGTGAGAAAACTCAATAGTAGATACATAGTCTACAAATCGCTTATACCAAGCCCGTGGGGCCTGCTTGAGCTAGGGCTGTTCATTTTGGATTATCTTATCCGATCCGATCCGATCCGAAATTTCAGATCGGTAAAATTATGATCTGAATCCGATCCGAATTTTATAGGTGCAACAGTAAAACTCCAAAATGGAAAGTAGAACTTTATAGTTCACAAATTAAAATCCCATAAAGTTTCACCACCATGCTAAAACATCCAATGTCCAACATCCAATACATTAACTACTAGCTAAAACATTCAATGTCCAACATCCAAATTAATACACCAATACAAATAAAGTTCACAAATTAAAATCCCATAAAGTTTCACCACCATGCAAAATAGCTCATAAGTCTAGTAGACAATATTATATCATTCAAAAGTATCCAACGACTCATCAAGATCAATTGTTGGTTGCTCCGTAGTCAAATCTTTCATACCTACAAAACAAGTATCACAAGGAAAAAGATAGTATTAGCATTAAGTAAACAAAAATACAAATGTAATAATATATTTTAAAAATAATTGAGATAAAACTAACCATCTTCCATATTCTCCAACTCAAGAAGAATTTATTGCCTTACAAAAATAACGAAAACCTTCGTGCTCTACAAACATGAAAGGCAACTCATCAACAATTACCATATTAGCAAGTGCTTTTCTAGTGAATTCTTGATCAAAACTCCACAACTTTGGAACATTCACAATCTCAGTAGAGCCATCTTCTTTAGTAATTGTTTTTGGTTCAAAGTCTATTATATGGCTGGCCAATGGGCCGAGTCGGCCCGGTCCCGCCCCGAATCCTACCTTTTTTTTAAAAAAAAAGAGTTGCGGTATCGGGACTCGAACCGGGGCAGGACATGGTCTCGTCCCGACCCGCCAGGCCCTACCCGGTCCCGCCCCCAATCCCGCCCGAAACCCCCCTTTGCACAAATAACCGTTGCACCAACAATCATTTTACATTTTGGTCGTTGTGCAACAACCATTTTTGGCCTCCCCCGTACCCCCTTAATATTTATTTTTAACTCATAAGTTATTATATGTACATTTTAATTTTTCAACTATAAGTATCCCATTTTCTCTTCATCTTTCTCACAAATCTTCCTACAATCTCTCTAATCTCTCAATCTATCTCTCTACAAGTCTACACAGTCTACTAAATATTCAAGTTTATTTATTTATTTGGGAATTGGGAGTGAAGTAGTCAACTAGCTTGAAGATCTTCCATCGAGCAAAGTTTCAATTTTCATTATACTCTCGATTACACGTCGATGTTACGTCGGCGTTTGATACATTTGTTCCTTCATTAAATTATTATTGTCTGTTTATTTTATTTAGCGCACTTAATTTCATTTACTTTAATTATTTATTAGTATAATTATAAATTTATAATAGAAGGATTTAAATGTATGCTTACGGGTAGGGGACATGCTTCTTCTAGTAGGGGCAACAAGGGCAAGGGTACTTCTTCTAGTCATCCTATTTCTAGACATAATTCTATTCCTACACATGATGATTTTTTTGATACTGAATATTTTCCTACAATACCATTAGATTTAGACGAGGAGATATTTTATGAATCTCAATAAGACTTTAATTTAGAGGATGATCTAGATGATACACCCACTAATGTAGATGACAACACACCCACTAGTGCACCTTCAACTGAAATGCCTCATATTCCCCCTAGTATGAGACGAGGTCCAGCAAAACGAACATTAAATCATATGCATGGACATTTTTTGATAAGGATGTAGAGAATCAAGTAGCTAAATGTAAAATTTATAAAGATGTTTTAAAATTTAAAAATGAAAAAGGTCACGGTGGGACGGGGGTTTAATGAGACACGTAGCAAGGACTCATCCAGCTATATATGCCCAATACGAGGCTTCAAAACCGGGTGCGCAAACGTCCGCTCCATCGGTTCACATACTATCCCGGATCAAGTACATGGTCAAATTAATCCTATGACGGGGGAATTGTAGGCCCTAAATACGATAAACATAGAGATAGAGAAGCAATAGCAAAATCAGTTGTTGTGGAAGGTTTACCTTTTTCATTTCCTTCATCTCCCGATTTTATTCATTACATTAGAGATATGTATAATCATGCTTTTAACAGTTTTCCTTGATCAACTGTTAAGAGATATGTATTTAAATTCGCACATGAATATCAACAGTATTTACGTTATTCATTATATCATTTTAATGGAAAAGTGGCTATCACTTCTGATATAGGCCGTAGTACTAACGACCATGATTATTTAACGGTAATCTGTCATTGGATATATTATAAATGGTCTATGCAAAAACGTATCTTAGCGTATAGATATATAGATGATAGGCACACTGGTACTTTTATTGCAGAAAATATTTATCAAGTGTACGATTATTACGGAATAACTGATAAAATTATGACTATTATATTAGATAACACTTCTTCTAACAATTACGCTATTACAATTTTAAAAAATAGTTTAACTCCATATTTTCAAGATCATTTTCATATAAAATGTGCGTGGCATATATATAACTTAATTGTAAAGGATGGTTTATCACTTTTTGAAGACATTCTTAATAAAATACAATTTGCTATAAACTTTATTTTTAAAAATAATAGAATACAACGAAGAAAAGAATATAAAAAAAATTTGTCACGATTGCCAAATACCTTATAGAATTTTTTTAGAATAAGTACCCCTTAGGTGAAATTCTTTATACGAGCAACTACTTGTTGCTTATGACTATAGAAAACCTATAACTTTATTTTTTAACCCTCATAATCAAAATTCAGCTGATATGGCTGTAGATAACGATTGGGGAAAATATCCGAACTTATTGTATTTTTAGAGAAATTTTTTCAAGCAACAAAAGAATTTTCCGGTATATATTATCCTACTATTTCAACTATGTTGTTTTATACAACTCTAATATTTTTACTTCTTAATGAATATATGAATAAATCAACTTATAAGGCAGCTATTAAAAATGTTTATCAAAATAAAAAAAATATTTTATTCATATTCCCACTATTTATATTATTGGTGTTGTATTAAATTCGACTATTAAAATAGACGGTACTAAATCACTTATTGAAACTATTTACGATTGTATAGCAGTACTACCACCTTCAAGTCCCAAAAATCCAAACCACCCACTACCTATTGAACAAACTAAAGAAGACGTGTTGTCTAGCGTAGAAGACGAATGCAAAAAAAAATATAGGTTTTACCAATAAGAAAGTGCTAGCAATCTACCGGCTTCCATACCATATTCTTCTTCTTCTTCAACATAACCTCACAAAAGACATGTTGTTTCTGCGGCTAGTATTGAAAGCCTCAGAAATAGAATGTGCAGTGGCCGTACCGCTACTAACCAAATTACGAGTTTGATATTTTTGTTTTGCAGGGTTCTGTACCGTACCAAGCAATTCTCAATGAAGAAGGACGTGAAGACTTGCTGAAATACTGGAGGGGGAATGAGAAGACCTTTCCGACACTTTCAATGATGACCCGAGATGTTTTGAACATTCAAGTGTCATCAACGGCGTTTGAAAGCGCTTTTTCTGCCGGTAGATATCAAATAGGAGAGCACATATACTCATTAGTTGGAGACAATTTGGAGATTGTAATATTATTCAGAGATTGGATACGAGCGGAGCGGAGAAGGTGCGGTCAACCAGAGATCAACGAAGAAGAAGACGAAAACTACAACGAAATCTTATCTGAAGGTGGTGGAAGCGACGTGGAGCAATTTGACCAACAAATACCAATTCCAACCGAAGAACCACAGAAAATTATCAAGAAACTAGAACAGGTTTTTTTCAAAATGTAATTTTATTATGTAATTTGCAACTTTTGAACAACACCACAAAGTTGCGATTTTGACAATTGTATTTGTATATAAAAAAAAATCATATGTCTATTAGATAATATAAGAGGCACAAAAACAGTCTTGAGATGTTTTTATTATACTATCTTGTTTAATTATTGAATTTTTATATATATATATATATTATTTTTTAAATTAAGTGCAAAAAAAAAAACCGATCTCGCCCCGCCCCGACTCCGACGGGATCGGAAACGGGAAGGGACGACGGAGAATCCCGCCTGTCCCGATCCCGCCCCGACGGACCTGATCCCGGCCCACTGGCCACTCTTAGTCTATTAACTTTTGCTTTAAATCTAAATTGGCAGGACATTATTTACATCTTTGAGCATGATTTTTTAAAGGAGTAGTACCATTCGTCCCTTTACAACCAATAAGAAGATCACAATGACTACACCTAGCCGCATCAGGATCACTAGTATCTTCATAATGAACCCACCATTTAGATTTTTTCTTCCTAACACGTTGAGAAGAGCTACCACCTTCGGTAGGATGTAGAGGAGGTTTTTTTTGTTTGCTTGAGGACGATGAAGGAGCGTCTTTCTTTCTCTTAGTTGGTGGAGGCGAACGTTTCTCTACTTCTTCTTCTTCCAGACTTGCCACTTCATCCTCATCAGATATGTACACATTTTCAATGTTTGTATCCACTTCTATGTCATCATTGCTCCCACTGAAATTACTACATTATTGAATATAAAATTAGCAATCTTTAATGGGAAAATCAAAAGATTTTTTTTTTTAATAGTGGTGTAATCTGTAAAATATATTAAGAAACAGTGGTGTAATCTGTAAATTTCAGTTCGTATTTTTTAGTTTAATAGATCAAAAGAAAATAAAACATTACTAAAATTATCATAATTTTTTATCTACAGAAAATAAAATTGAAAAACTAGTAAATTATCATAATCTTTTATCTCCGGTTGTTTTGTCAAGATTGAATAATTCCTTACAGAAATTATGGAACCAAAAATTAAAATTTACTAAATTATCAGTACGATCAAAAGAAAATAAAAAATTAAAATTAATAAACTGAAAAAGTGAAAAATTAGTAAATTACCTCATTGTTTCGGATATCCGAAAGTTCAAGAAGGGCAAGGATGTTTCGAATCAGAATCCAAACAAGAAATCCAAAAATTAATTTTTTTGATATACCCCAAAGCCTTCATATTTCAAACAAGAGGATAATACAAAAATATTCATATTTTAGAGATGGAGAAGATGAGGAAAGAAGAGAAGAGGAATAGATTTTCTTTTGCCTTCATATTTTCTAAAGAAATGAGGGCCAAAAGCATATGAGACAGAGAAAGGGACAAAACCCTTGAAGGCTTTGGGCCAACTCGAAGTCGGATGGGCCACAGAAGTCGGATGAGCCAATGCAAACTGAAAAGCACAAAAGAAAATAACAAAAAAAAATGGATATCAGAAAGTAAAGAAATTGTGATCCGTATCCGATCCATTTTTTTGGATATCTGATCCGAAATATTCGAAACTCAAAAAATGGATCGGATATTCAATTTTTTGGATCGGGTCGACCGGATCGATCAGATCGGATTATTACGAATAGCCTTGGCTTGAGTCCATACAATGACTTATTCAATAAACATACATGATTAAGATATATGGGGTCGCTAAAACCCAAGAGCTGATGCATGTAGACTGTCTCCTTAAGATCACTATGTAAGAAGACATTCTTCACATCTAGCTGATGAATGAGTCATGTCTTGAAAAGAGCCAGATTGAGAACAATGCAAATAGTAGCCGGTTTGACCACTGGACTAAATGTCTCACCACAATCCACGCCAACCTGTTGAGTTTTACCATCACCTACAAGACGAGCCTTATGTCTCGCAAAAGAACCATCAGAATTATCTTTATGAGTAAAAGTCCACATAAACCGAATAATATTAACACCAGAAGGACGGGGTACCAACTTCCACGTCTTATTTTCAATAAGAGTATCATATTCGTCGTTCATAGCCAATTTCCAATTCAGGTCATTTAATGCAGACACAGGGTTACAGGGTTGTGGAAATTTAAGAACATTAGAATTAAGACTAAAATGTCTTTTTGGTTTAAAAATACTCAGTTGACTTCGAGTAACATGCATGTGTGGTGAGAGAGGATTTTGGGAAAAAGTCGGAGGGGTGATGGAGTGGCCAGCAAGCAGTGGCCCTGCTGGCCCAAAATTGGAAAACGGAGGCCGGAGAGCTGGGTGGCGAAAACCGGGCCGAAGGGCGGCTCGGTAGTGGGCTGGGCAAGCGGCTCACTAGCAGAAACTGGGGCAAAAATAGTGGGTGTTGGCGGGCCAGCAGGCAGTGTGCCTGCTGGCATTCGGGGTACAGGATTGACCCATTAAGTGGTGCATAATGTACGGTGAGACTTCGTCATCTAAAAAATTATACGACACAGGCACATGACTACTCACTTTAGCAAACGAAAATTTGGTTTTATAAAAAATAACATAGCGACTAATTATGATTTTATTAGATGATAAATCAAAATATTTGTAACCACGATGATTAGATGGATAACCCAAAACACACAAGCGGTAAAACAGGCTTGAAGTTTGTTAATTGTAGTTGACGAAAATAGTGGATAACATAAATACCCAAAGACCCTAAGATGTGAATACGAAAGAGTATAGAGGATTTTAAGAGGGGATGAATATGTCAACCCCTTGGTAGGAAGTATGTTAAAGAGATAAGTAGCCATTTGTAGAGCATGATGTCAAAAGGAAGGGGGTACGGAAGCATGGACCAATAAAGTTCGGACAATATTATTAATGGTATGAATTTTTCGTTCGACTTTTCCATTTTGTGAAGACGTATGAGGACAAGAGAAACGAAAAACTATACCATTAACATTACAAAATTCCCGAAATAATCCATTATCATATTCTTTACCATTATCACATTGAATATTTTTTATTTTCTTATCGAATTGGGTACAGATGAATGCTTTAAATTTTAAGAATGTGGAAAAAATGTGAGATTTTTTCGCTAACGGAAAGGTCCATAAAAATTAGAATAATCATCAAAAAATATAACATAACACCGATGTCCCACAGAACTGAGAACGGGAGAAGTCCATAAATCGATATGAATAATATCAAAATGCATCAAAGTACGAGAAGTAGATTCTACAAATGGTAATCTAACATATTTTTCTAAAGGACAGGAATGACAAATTGGAGTACTACGCGTACCCTTACAAGAAATAAAATTATTTTTATGCAAGGAAGAAACAATGGACGACTCAGGGTGACCCAAACGTGCATGCCACAAGAAAGGAACTAGAGCTGCAAATGTGATGGCATGGCTTGATTCGAGAAACTAGTGGCGGACGTGATTGGATAAAGATCTCTCATACTATTGCATCTCATGAGAGGTATTCCCGTTTTGAAATCCTTCACAGAAAACCCAAATGGATCAAAATTAACAGAAACTCAATTATAAGTTGTGAATTTACGGACACACGCCAAAATTTTAATTAAGTTAGGGGCATGAAAGGTGTTTTTCAAGACAAGAGAAGGATGTGGGGGAGACAAAATTGTATGATCGGAACCACGAATTGGAATGGAGTTGCCATTACCAATAATAATGCCACGGTTACTGCTCATATTGAAATAAGAAGAGAGGGTACCTTGGTCGGATGTCATGTGAGAAGTGGTGTTGATGCCCATGTATCGATTCGCGCCTGGAGGGTTTAATCCAAGTGTATGCATAGCGGTCTCTATATCGGTGGGTGTCGGGATCATATTCGGGCCCGCAGCATTGAAGGCCTGCTGACCCGACCCGGAACACTGATGGTAAGAACTTGAGAAATTGGGCATGTGATGGGGCTGGACCGAGGCCCAAGATTGCTGGAAATAATTGGGAGGGCAGTAGGCGGGACTGGGCCACTGGCCACTGGTTCAGGCCCACTGCTAAGGGGCCCAAGGTTGAGACCATGCGGGTTGGAACCCAGTACCCCGAGGCCCTCCCCCGCTGTGATTATTGTTCCCGTCGGTGTTGCTATTGTTCCGATCGCCGTTATTGTTGCCGCCACGATTTTTGCCATTATTTTTACGATTTTGATCCTTCTTGCCACCACAGTTGTTGCAGTTTTTCCCGGATTGTCAACAAAACTGTGAGAGTTATCAGATGAAGTCATCATCGCCACGGAACTGGCGCCGGTAGCCGCCTTTTTTGCCAAGCCGGCTTCTTCCAACGTGAGCATCGAATGAGCTTGATAAAAAGGTGGAAGCGAATTACTTTGATGGAGAAGAGTCCCAAAGCCAATATAGGCCTCAGATAGGCCTGCAACTATTTGTAGAACAAGACGATTATTGGTAACAGGCGCTCCAACGTTACGGAGTTGGTCCGCCAATTCCTTGAGTCGTTTACAATAAGCTGAAATATTCAGAAAATCTTCCATGCTGGCTTGTCAAAATTCATGCTCAAGAGTGACAACTCGGGAATATTGGTTATCCTGAAATATATCACGCAATCTATTTTAGGTAGCCATAGCCGTAGTGTCTGGTTTAATGATCGTCTGTAAAAGGTCGGTAGAAATAGTTGAGTAAATCCACTGAAGGACGGTAGCATCAAGAGTGATCCATAACTGAGTATACTCCACGGGTGGAGGGATAGCAAGAGGAATTATGTGATGGAGGACTTGATGTGAGATTGCGTGGATTTTGAACAATTCCGCCTACGTCGCATAATGGACGTTCTCCATCTCAAGAACAATAGGGATGTGGTTCTTGATGTTGGAAACAGTAAGGGCAGGATGAAACATGTTCTTTGATGTAGACATAACGAAAGAACGATAGGTGAATGAATGATTTGGAAGAAAAATTTGGGAAGAGAGGGCATAGTTTATGAGAATGGACACAAGAACCGAGGCATCGAAAGAGAGGAAAAAATCGGTAGAAGCACCTAGACTTCTGATACCATGAAAGAAATAATCCCTTGATTATTTTCATTAATGAATGAGTATATATACAATTTACAATTTCCATAATATGGAAAATCCTATTCCTATTCTACCCCCAAAACCCTATTCTATTTGTACAAGAATTCTACAATTATGGTAAGTGTACAATGCTAATTAAATACAACAATATAGTACCAAAATTACCGTGATAAACACGGTCTCCTTATTTTCTTATATGACTCGTGTTTTCGTGATATACACGGTATACACAGAGCAATATATATATCGTGTATATCACGTGTATATTTATCAGTTACCAAGGTTCTGTACAATAAATGGGTATGAGGACAACTATTAAATTGCACAACAAGTAGATAGATGAAAGTTGGGATTTCACAAATATCGTCCTCGAATATTAATGATCTCTCTTTATTGAGTTTTATATTTGAGGTATGTAAAACATATATATGTGAAAGAAAAACGTAAAGAAGAGTGTTGAGTAGAAACTTTCAAAAGCATATGAGTGCTCATTGTTTAATTGGCCCTCGTATTATTAGAGTTGGTAAAAACGTCTTTCTTAATGTACTTGGCTTTTAAGTTTTAACTACCAACCTCTTGGCTTTAGTGAAATGAAAGAATGAGAATTCGAACTTGAACCGTTTAGAATGCCTATATCTAAGCTAGTAATTCCAAAGATCGAGGTGATAATCAATATCAAATCCCTACGCTTCAATGTTGAGCTCATTAATCATTGTTATCCATAGACCTGTTGATATATGTTTTGGTTATTCATTCTTTATGATTTTGAAACCAAGATGATAAATGCTAGTTTTACCAAATATGCTTCGTACTTGAAACCTTATTGGCAGGGGCATCTTTGGGCCCGGACGAGCTGTGCTACCGCACAGGACCCTCGAAAAATAAAAAATTTTAGAGGCCATTTTTTTATTTTTTATTAAGTAGTATTAGCCAGAATTTACCGTAAATGTCCATAATTCGCAGGTCTTCGCAGGTCTTAGCCAAATCTAATTATTGAAATCGTATATTTACTTATATTAAGGCCACTTTTACGAATTAGAACAGGCCCCCCAAAATGTTTGAGACGGACTTGCTTATTGGTACTACCTTTTAAGAATTCAAAATTTCTACCTAATTCAATTCTTCATCTTACTCAATCTAATCCAATGAAAGGCAATATGACATTTTAAATTATCAAAAACCATTTTGACGAGAGGGTGTTTGGTATACCAAGGTCACTGTACTTTGAAAATGCGTTTAATATTAAATATTAAAAAAATAGATTAGAAAGTGTTTTGATGAATTTGAGTACTAAAAATTAATGATAATGTGAAAGCGCTAGTTGGGGCAATTTTTATGATATTAAATGTTAAGATTGTTGTAACAAATATTAATGTTTATGTCGGAAATGTTTTTTTTAAATGAATTCAGTCATACATGTCACACAAGGGCTTTATCGCACTAAAAAAAATACACACAATTATTATCTGGAGTAACTAGCCCTTTAATTTAGATTAACAAGAAGAATACAAAAGAAAGAAAAATGTATGTCAACTTTAACATTCTCCTATTAAGGTCAAAAGGTGAAAGGTAATGGCTTGCCAAGTGTGGTTAATCGGCTGACGTGGTTTGCAGATTATTGCGTCAGTTCGGGGTTTACCCTGTGCGCACTTGAGAGTGTAGCGGCTGCAGATTCTTTCGTAAAAAAAAGGTGAAAGGTAAAACTAGCTTGTATTCCATGAAATTTAAATTAAATTATTTAACCATACAGATGTAATTATCCTATGTTTTTACTTTTTAATATTAGGTATCCTAATAAATAAAGGTGAAGATTACCCGTGATGGAATATGGCCGTTACAAGTTATAATTTTAAAATATTCAAAATTTGGCC
This sequence comes from Anisodus tanguticus, assembly GCA_034509755.1. Lineage (NCBI taxonomy): Eukaryota > Viridiplantae > Streptophyta > Magnoliopsida > Solanales > Solanaceae > Anisodus > Anisodus tanguticus. Next base: position 8,885,653 of record CM067554.1, on the reverse strand, counting down.
CACATTATTTCCATTCTAATTTTTGCTTTGAGCAGATGCTCACTTCCTCGCTTTACTGTCAACCGTCGATCTCCCTCAAATCAACGTTCATGTTTATCTTTCCCTCTTTCCCAACTTCTCATTTCTTCCGTTTACTGAACTCTACCCAGTTTAGCTAATAGCTTCCATTTCATCAATTTCCCATCAAGAATCTTGAATTTTCATTTAAAGTTCTCAACTTTATTGTGATCCAAACAGTTTTAGCTACTGGGTTATTCAAGAATCAGCAAGGGCATGTTTGGATAGGGAAGATTTATTGATAGAATGCCAGTGTTCACAAGATCCCAGATAATTGACTCACAGACACAGAATGATAAGAAAACTAGAGCAAGAGCAGATCAAGAAGATACCCAAATGGCTAAAAATATGAGAAATCCGCACCATGGTTTGAAAGAGAAGATGAAAGCACTTACCCTTTTGTATGAACAGCAAAAGCAAGGCTCTGTGGCTCTCAAGAATCAATCTTTCAAGCCTGAAGATTCAAGGCTTTCAACTCACCCTAGTGTAGATCTTTTGAGCTCAGGTACTAGAAGAGTTGAGAAAGAGCAAAAACAAACAAAGCCCATTAGTCATGTGATGAGGGAAAATGTAACAAGAACTTATGTGCCCCCACCCCCTTCAGTGGTGGAGGATGGGAAGGAAAATGTCGCGGTGGCGGCTGCAGGAAGTGAAAAAATAGTAGGATTTTCATACCCTAAAAGGGCAAATGCGTCGAGTACTGTAGCAAGAAAGCTTTCAATGGGAACTTCAGCAATGCCGGTGAATACGGAGCCTAGGGGAACTAGAAAGACAGTGAAAGAGAATGTGCAACACGAGTTGGATACCATTTCAGAGAAAGCCAGCAAGGGTGGGAATGGTGATGATGGTGGTGGTAGTAGAATTCTTGTTTTTGTAAGGTTAAGGCCAATTTCAAGAAAAGAGAGAGAAGGTGGAGCCAGGTGTTGTGTGAAAATTGTGGATGGAAGAGATGTCTATCTGACTGAATTCGCCACGGAGAACGACTACCTTAGGCTAAAGAGGCTCAGAGGGCGCCATTTCACTTTCGATGCTTCCTTTCCTGATACTGCTGCTCAACATGATGTATATTCCACGACGTGAGTTGGAACATTTTTAGTAACTTTCTATTGATTCCACTAATTCATCCTTGATCTATTAATCAAGAATAGAAAAATTGTCGAATTTGTCAATACTATGAGCCTTTGATGTTAGTGTATTAGTAACTTGATAGTTTGTGGCTGCAGTGTTATTTGCAGCATAATTTTAGGTCTAAAAGCTTCAAGATTTGCATTTTAGAGTATCTATTCTTTTAAGGTTTCTAACTCTTCTGTAGCATTTGATGTTAGTGTGGTAGTAACTTGATAGTTTACATTTTAGAGCACATTGTCTCCTTCACAAGGTAGGGGCAAGGCTGCGTACACACTACCCTCCCTAGACCCAACTTGTGGGATCACATTCGGTATGTTGTTGTTGTTGTTGTAATAGGAGCACATTGTCTGTCTCGCAGATCTTACCTAATTGTAACTTTTGGTAGGCTAAAGTGCTCACATTAAGGTCTTTTTACACTGACTTTGGAATAAAATGGACCTAATAGAGCGGAATGAATGTAGAGTAATTGTATATCAGACCTCAATTGATGTGGTAATGAGTCATATGGGGGATTGTTTGATTGAACACAGTTAAAAACTATTTTCTGTAAGACATTGTCAAAATAGTAAAAGCTTGACAGAGTTCTGATACTTACTAGCTTATTTGATGAGAGGGGATTTTCTTTTCTTTCATTTTCTTGAGGTCAATCTTTTTTGCTATCAGAGGTAAGACTCTGAAGTTTACTCCTCCTTGATAAAATGTAGAAACTGAACATTTGGAATCTTGTATTTTCCAGAACAGCAGAGCTTGTGGAAGCAGTTCTGCAGGGAAGAAATGGTTCTGTGTTTTGTTACGGTGCCACGGGTGCTGGAAAGACATACACAATGCTCGGTACAATTGAGAATCCTGGGGTAATGGTATTAGCAATCAAGGATCTCTTTAGCAAGATAAGGCAAAGGAGCTTTGATGGGAATCATGTGGTTCACCTTTCCTATCTAGAGGTCTACAATGAAACTGTGAGAGATTTGCTGTCCCCGGGCAGGCCTTTAGTCCTACGAGAAGATAAACAGGTCCGTGCTTTTTTCTAAAGAATGATTATCCTCACAAACATTAGTAACTCCCCTTTGTTTCTAAAATGGCTAAACTGCATACTGCTCGATAATTTTTTTCTGTTGCCCCATCTTTTATACTTGTCGAGTAATAGTTATAGTAGTTTTCTACCAGTTTTTTCCATATATAGAAGAAAATAGCAAAAGGATGATCAGATTTTCTCAATGCAGGGAATAGTGGCAGCGGGCCTTACTCAGTTTAGAGCATACTCCACAGATGAGGTATGTATCATAGTTTTCTTTTAGATTAGTCATACTAGAGTATTAGTTGCTGAATCAAAGTTGTTGACCCATATTTCTTTAATGAGAACAGGTAATGGCATTGCTCCAACAAGGAAACCTAAACCGTACCACAGAGCCCACCCGCTGCAATGAAACGTCCTCACGCTCTCATGCTATTCTTCAGGTTCTTGCAATTTTGCCATAATCTTAATTCATGCACCACCACCGCCATTTCTTGATTTTTGATAAAGTTTTTATTCAACACGCAGGTTGTGGTTGAATACCGTGTCAAAGATAGTTCAAATAACATTGTAAACCGAGTTGGAAAGCTGTCACTAATTGACCTTGCTGGTTCAGAAAGAGCTCTAGCTACTGATCAGAGAACCCAAAGATCACTTGAAGGTGCTAACATAAATAAGTCACTTCTCGCACTGAGCAGCTGCATTAATGCCCTTGTTGAGGGAAAAAAGCACATTCCTTATCGGAATTCTAAGCTCACTCAACTACTCAAGGATTCACTGGGTGGTGCTTGTAACACTGTGATGATTGCCAATATTAGCCCAAGTAATCTCTCATTTGGTGAAACCCAAAATACACTACACTGGGCTGACCGAGCAAAAGAGATCCGAACAAAGGTTAGAGAATTCAAAGCTACTAGTCGGCAACATTGTTTTGATTCATCATAAGTAAAATACTTTTAATGACCATCGTGATTTTTTGCCTTTCACTATGCAACATCTATTTTGGAATTAAGGTGTAGTTGATTGATTTATTATTCGACGTTTACTGCTTCAAATGAGTTTATCCTTTTAGAAGCTCCTAGATGCAAAATCTCTGGCCCTCTGCAGTTCTTTTAACTTTTTGCAGCTTACTATGTAATATGTTGTGTTTCTGAAAGTTAATTCCTACTCCTTGTTTTTCATCTAATGCCAGGGCAGTCCATATTGACATGCAATTGACATATACATTAGTTGTGAAGTAATATTCAGTATCTTAGGGATGCATTATCATCCTAATATCTCCTTTTACCAAGTGCAGGCTTATGATGCACACGAGGAAATGCAAATGCCTGATTCTGAAACAGATCAGGCCAAGTTATTGCTTGAGCTGCAAAAAGAGAATCGCGAATTGAGAATGCGTTTGGCTCATCAGCAGCAAAAACTGATTACAATCCAGAAGGAAAATTTGGCTGCAAACGCTTCCCCTGCCCCATCTACAGTTTCCTCTATCTTATCACCAGCACCATCTTCTGCTCAGCCAAATGAAAAACAAAAAGCAAGACCATCTTTCTTGTCTGGAAATTGTTTTACCCCTGTATCCAAGAGAAAAGGTGCAGATGACACAGTTAGAGATCTAAAAAAGGCGGTTAAGGGATTGGAGGCAGAAATTGAGAGAATGAAGAAGGATCATGCATTGCAGATAAAGCAGAAAGATGATACAATCCGTGAGTTGTCACGAAAGAGTGCAAAACCAGCGGGAGGGACACAAACGGGCGTAAGAAGGATCGTCACAAGGGCAAGCTTGCGACCTAAGGAAACACATGATGTTGATTTGAAGAGTCCAAGTCATCGTTTTCATTCTCCAGCTCCCACAGCTAAAAAACGCAGCTTCTGGGATATAACAACAGCTAACAGCCCATCAGTTGTCACTTTAAATGGAAGAAAGACCAGAAGCCATGTTACAACGGAAACAGCAGCAGCAGCTCCGTCCATGCTTCTCCAGGTACATTTTGATATCTTCTACGTTCATTTCACATGGCATCTACTTCATCGAGTTTTTGGTTATCCATGTTTCTTCAGGCATATTTTCATATCTTCAACATTCATTTCACATGGCCTAGTTAGTTCATCAATTCTTTAGATGTGTATTAGATATGGATAGGGCTGGCAAAATGGTTTAGAAAAAAACAAGTAACCATCCAATCCACATGTCAATTTTTTAAAAGTTGGATCAAATATGGACACTATCCATATTATCAATACTCATTTTTCTGCTTGTTATTTTTCATGAGTTCTTGTTCTCTGGGAGTCTTAAGTTTATTTTGGCTTTTAGCTTGTCTTTTCACCTAACTATTCCTAAAACCATGGATAATATGGATTGGTTAACCCATTTTTATCTGTGTTAAATATGGGTGGGTCGGATATTATATTCGTTTTTGTTTAACCCATTTTTTACCCACTCATATCCGATTCCAACCCGCCCGTTTGCCACTCCTAGATATGGACTTTCACTAGTGAACAGTTGAACAGTGGCCCTAATAGAAACTTTTTAGCTTATAAGAAAAGGTTAGATATTTCTTGAAAATATTTAACATTATACAACAACTACCCTCAATTTCAAGTAAGTGAGGTTGACTATATGAATCCTCACTGTCCGTGTCACTCCATTTAAGTCCGTCTCAGTGCAATAGTATAAAAGCATTAGTCTCTCTGGCACTAGAAGTTATCTCCATTTTCTACTGCCACAAGAACCAACTTCATAATCATGCTTTAAAGTGTACTTTTGAGTTTCTTTCTTCTGCAAACTGATGCAGCTTGCATATCCATGTTTCTGGTTTGTGTTCATGTTTGGGCCACACGTCGTCAATTACACCACTCAGCCAGGATTTGCTCGCCAGAATGTAAAGCAATAAGGAAGGCAGATCACTTGGAAATTCTAATCTAGCTGGCGGCTCACAATCAAGCTTACGTCGATCACCCCGGAGCAAGGAAAGGGTGGAGCATTCATTCACTTGTATTAGACAACAGACTAACTGTCTAACAGTGATTAAATCTATAGTTTGTGATTATTTTCGCTCTTTTTCTTCCAGATATATTTGGGCATATTGAAGTTATGTTATTAATATTATTTCATTGTTTCTTCTGTTATGAAAATTTTGAAGCACATTTGCTTCAAGTTTCTGTAGATAGTATGCTTTTCACTTTTCCAAGTTTGAAAATATTTCAGGATCATCCTACTTTTGAGTTTGAGTTCCAAATTCCAATACCTAACATATTATGGACATTAATGGACTGCTTCTGAATGATATCAGAAATGAGTTTCAATTATTGGAATAACGTCATTCTTATGTCGTATATTTGTTAATTAACTTGCATTCTAGGTGAAACCAGAGAAAATTTCGTGAAGAAATTGAACACCAATCATGTTGCTGAATGAACAATTTTCTTAGAGGGCCCTGAGTATCAAACTTAACTGGTAGTAAATCACAACTTGGACACAAAACAAAATCAGAACAGCACAAGCCAGAGAGTTTATAGGCAAAAATAAGAAAAAGGAGCTTCACGGTATGATTTAACTGCTGAAAAAAAATCCCTGATACTCTTTCAAGTTTCAATTCAACTACATGTCAGTTCTAAATACTTGCTTAGAGTTTAAGCAATCATGCAAGGTCTCGACCACTTTAGAATCTCCTTTCTTTTTCCTTCTTTTCCTTTTCTTTAGCTGAAAGGTTACTTAGGGTGATATTATGGCCCTTAGGCCTAACTCACCCAAAAGTTAGCTCATGCGGATCGAGAGTTGCCCAAGGCCAGGAGATCATAACTCATTTTCTCAACTAATACGAGACTTGACATTCCCTACATGTCAGGACCAGACTAACAAAATACGGGGGTTCAACAATTAGAAACACAACATAGGGCCTGGCATGTATAGCTCTGACATCATATGAAGATATGATCCTGAGCCTAACTCAACCCCAAAAGCCCCAAAAGTTAGCTTATGAGGTTAAGATTACCCAAAACCATATAAATATAAGGAGATCACAATATTTGCCACAACTCAAACTCATGACACGTATTATCCGCTTTGACGTCCCAATAGACCCTCACTGATTTGTCCATTGGCGTACACCATCATTGAGCCCAAAACGGCATACCATGTGAGTGTATGTTATGCCATATAAAGTTCTTCACTTTCTTATTTCATTCCGATCTGGGAATCGCCTAAGGCACAACATATCTACAACCAAATCAAAAATGAAACAACGGGTTATTGTCAAAGACAGAACAATTAGATTCAAAGGAATCAAGACTTCGAAAGTTATCCAGCTAATATGGTACCAGGTGTAAGCCTAATCAGGAGTTGGTTAATCCATTGGCATCATTATGAATGTTGTTTCCTGTTTATCCTTGTTTAAATAACGTGGTGTTCGGATCAGCTTAAACATATTTTAATTATTCCAGCGAATACTTATTATCTTGCATCAACAAAAAGATATTAGGTAACTCTGCCACTAAAGTTTAAATCATATGAGAAGAAATTAGTCAATTACCAAGCATTATTTTTGTCTATCGTGAAATCTGAATCCTAATCTACCATGATCATCTAGTGTTATCTTCATTCTTTTTACCTACTACTAAATATCTTGAATGCTCTTTTAACAACGGTCGTAATTCTCTTTTGGTCCTACAAGACAGGCCTGAATGTGTAACTAGGCACACTTTTTCTGGCGTGATAGGCAAAAACAAGGAAATGTTTTAACAAAATGGTGTATAAGCACCAACGAAAGCAATATTTAGCAAGTAATGACCCATATAAATAAAATAAATGCACTGTACTTTCCTAATGATTGAAGCATTAGTAGCATACTGAAATAATCATAATTCATAACATAACCAAAATAATCAAAGAGGGATAAAATGATGTTTATGCCCCACTTCAAACTGTGTCGTATCTTGCTAGGACCTGTGAAATCCTTGAGATTTTCATTTTTGTTAGTATTTTCTTCCTTTATATGTATCAAATTGCAATAGAATTTGCAAATGATTATACATGATTAGATGGGACATTCTGCCAAAAAAAATAACTCCTCAGCTATGTTTGAGCTTATCCTCCTTAAAAGATTGATTTGATTAAGCAAAAAAGCAAACAACAGTTGAAACTTTGAATAATGATAACAACATGATCAAAAGAAAACATCGGTTACTGTGAAATATAATCTTAATTTTGATTTCTTCATTTGATTGTTGTACTCCATCACACATCCACTAAGATGGCCCCTCAAATATCAACCTTCTCTTTTTTACTTTGTATAAAGGATACTGAAAATAAAACAAATGAATATAAAGCCTTGAAAATAGGAGATGAATCATTGCATACTGTAAACAAACTTTTGTTTGAATGAATACCTCTTTACTCCTCATAATTAAGTTCTAATAGTATCATATGTTTCTTACCCCCTAGTATTATTTTATTTAATTCGCATTTAACGCCTCTCCAGCAATTCAATAAGGGACCAGAACATACTATGTGACAAGCAAATGGACACATGTACTCTTTAATAAAATTTTGATTTTTTAAGTTATATGATATTAATCTTCTCTACTCAATGAGTCTTGGAGCAACGATAAAAATTGTCAATTGTGTCACCAAGAAGTAAAGAATTCAAGTCGTGAAAACAGATATTAGTGTATCGTGCAGATATGCGAAGTAATATTGTGCAAGTATAGTGGGAGATTAGTGTATCGTGTGCTCTTTTAACATTCTCTATCAAGCTCCTAAACACGGGGGGGGGGGGTTAAGGGTTTAAATTTTATGCTTTTTTTTTTCCTTTCAAGATAGTGATCTAATCCTTAATTATTGGATATGTCTGTCAATAAAAGATGCAAAAAACTGGTAGTTTTGAAACTTCTAAATGGTGTAAAGGGAAAGCTAAGTTCTAAAGCTGAGTAACATGTCAGTCAGTGATATGCACCAAAACCAATGATTGGAACAAGCAATTTTTATACCCTTTGGATCAGATGCCAAAAATTTATGTAGTATTGTATCTAGCTAGTTGCCAGAAAAAGGAATCTAACAAATGTTTAAAGATTTGAGGGCGGGAAAGCAGTCAAGAAAAGAAACACAAAGCCCCCTATTACAGATTCTTATTTGCCCGGAACAACTTTTGTAATCACAATTTAAATTAAAGAAAAAAACATGAAGAAGAAATTAGTAAAGGGGTGTTTGTGCTAAGAGATTCAAGAATCTCATCATCCAAACAGTTTGCCATGTCACAGAGCAAAGAAAGAAAAATTATACAGTAACAAAATGCCAACTTTGATGGATAAAGGAACAAAATTGAGCCAAAATGTCATGGTATCAACAGAGAATTAGAAGACAAAAAGAATAAATATTTGTCTTATATGATCATGCAGTAATTCAATCATTTAGGTAAGATAAGTAACATATATTTTCCATTCCACCCCAGAAAGAAAAAAAGTACAGTAAACTCAGTGTCCAAAACAAAAGACAAAAAGAAAATAAAAACTTAGAACATTGCTAGATCTCCATGTCCGTGGATCAATAAAAGATTATATATTCAGTTAAACTAAGATTCTAATAAGTGATTAGACCTTATACTCTGAGCAAATAGATGCTAAGTTCAGGAGCAGCATTGCTATCAGGATTCATCATGTAGAATGCTTCTGAATCTCTTGACCCAATAACTCTTTCAAATTTGGCTCTCATATACATAATCTCCCCAGAATCAGGACTTTCTTCTTCTCCATTACCAGGCAAAACACCAGCACCCATTGATATTGGCTCAACAGCTTTTAGTATCTGCAATTCTTTTGCACCAATTTCCCTTCTTGTAGCAAAGCCACATTTTTTACCATTGCAGTAAGTCCTCCATATAGGCTCATCTATGAGTCTAGTAACCTTCTTTTCTTCCTCCTTATCGCATTCCAATGCGATTCGGACCAACCCGGACGCCATTTCTCGGACTAGTCCACTTATAGGTGTGGCTAGCTCAACTAAGAAAGCTGGTTGAGAACCAGAATCTTTTTGAAATGCAAAATGTACATGTCCACGCCTGTGTCCAAAAAGTGTGCCTACAACTCTGGTTCCTAGGCCTTGTTGGAAGTTTCCCTTGTTTCGCCCGAACGCTGTTAGGACAGATTTTAGCCTGGATACTGCTATAGTTTGCAGCTTCCTCCTTGTTGCTGAAGCAGATTGGTTGTCATCTGCCTTTTTTTCATGGATGGTGTTTAAAGTAGAAGACTTGGTAGTTGAGACTTCAGGATTCTTGAAAGGTTGTGCCTTTATATTCTCTGTTGATGTTTTCACTTCTTCATTTTTGTTTGAGGTGTGCTTTGGAGATGGATTTTCTAATGTTGCTTCTTGTTGTTGTTGTTGTTGTTCTTCTTCTTCTTCTTCATTGCTGACTTTAGCTGTCCAGTGGAACTGTCTCTTAGAGGACAAGTCTTGGAAACTCTTTGCCATGATTGTCTTCATCTAAGAAAAGAAAATCAAGACTAGGCTGCACACTTTAAAGTGTTGTTGGTAGGAGAGTGAGGGGCAAGGAGATTCTAGTTACTTCTTTATTGGGGGGATTTTCTTTTTTTTATTTGTTTTGCTTCTAGCACTTTGTTGAAGAAAATAAGAATCTGACAAAGAAAAACACAAGTGTCCCCACAAACTGTCATGGGAATTGGGAGTATAACACAGGGAAAGGTATAGGCTTGAGAGGATGTGAGGAGAGAGGTAAATGTTTTGAAATAAAGAAAGGAATCTCAGGGAGACATAAGATGTGTTATTTCACTTTCTTGTGGGGTATAGTGAGAAAGAAATAGGCTTGACTGGCTCTTTTTGACCTGAACACAAAACAGTGTGGTCACTAAAATCACAGTGAAAGAGAGAACCAAAGAACCATCACTATTTACAGTAGACATACCTCCCAACACAACGTTCTGCTCCATGTCTTGTTCGTATGATAAAACCTGCACCCATATCTAAAAGGAACACAACAGTGATGTGTTTAACTCAGCTCAGCAATCACTCAGATTCTCAAACATGAAATATTATGTTACTACTCAAGACACAATAACCTGCGATACACACTGCATCAAAACTGACACTATGATCAGGGATTTACTGTTCTTTCATTTTCTTTCACTCCTTCTAAAAAAATATATATGTGGCTAACACAATCTTTAGAAGGAAAAGCAAACTTCGAAGTGAGATGGTGGGCCTAAATCAAATTGAAAAACGGAGGCATTTTCATTTCGACGTTTAATCTTTTATATTCCCTCTCTTTTTAAGGGAAAAGACTTGCACCAATACCAAGTAAAGTGGAGCACCAAAGGCCTTACCTAGAAGTCAAATAAGTGAGTGAAAACTATAGAAAAATCACTAGTCAAATGCTAGTAGAAACAAAGATAGTTAGGGCCTTAGGGGTAGTGGTGGATCCAAAGTAAACAGGGAACACCAATTTGGGCAGCTTACAAGGACCCTAGGTCATTGCCATGAGCACTGAGTTGAGTTGTAAAGCCATTACAAAAATGACCAAATAAGTGTATAGCGACCATCACATTCATCATTCGTCCCCTACTGGTTTTCAGTGCTGTGACAATTTTTTATTTGGTAAAAGTAATAAAGATGCGAGCCCCAAAGCTATCAATCACATTGGTCATGGGTGGGGCTGAGTAGGCCAATTAGTGTGAAGAGCCAACTGATGACAAAGAGCACCAGATATTACCACTCTAACAAATACAAATATACTGAAAGCACTTGTAGACCGTAGAGACCATTGTGAAGAAAATTCAATAATTACGAAACATATGGACATAATTAAAAGAGTACAAATTGAATTCAAGTCCACAAACAACCACAGGTGCCAGGAGCTTTTTGTACATGATAAAAGAGAAACCACCTCTAAAACGACTAAAGAGGTGCTTGCCTACTTTAAAAACAAGGCCCTAAGTTAGCTATCCAATTTTTGCTCCGCTTCTGAGTCTTGCTGTTTGGGTGGAATTGAAACAACTCCATTCATCCTCGCACGTGCTTCAGCAAACATCCTCTGTTGTGCAGCTAACGCTTCTTCTTCAGTCATTTCAGCTACACTATTGCTCCACTTCCCAGCTCTCAGTGTCCTGTGGGAGAAACACAAAGCAAAAGGGCAAATCGTTAATGAAGATCTTTCCACCATTAAATCATTTCACATGGTTGTAAAAATTATCGAATTCAAAATTAAATGTCGGGCTAGCAACATGCAGAGAGGTTTTTGGACCAAGGTGAGAAAAAAATATGGCGCTTTGTTTCGACATCAGAAGGATGTCTTCAAACGTCCTAATTTCTAGGCCATTCATAGATCCGAACTCATGTAAAAGACAGAAACGAGCTCTTATATACCACAGTCTCCAGTTTGTGTTGTTCATATGCGGCATAAACTTCTTCAATATATTCCTCAAAGCCAAGAACCTGAAAAACAAGAGTTGTTTATCATTTCACGAAAAACAGAAGGATATAGAACAAAAATTTTACAGGCTGACATATTAAAAACTAAAAGTAACTACATTTAATTAAGGTTTCTTGTTATTCAACACAAAATAATTATAGAAGTATTTAAGTACCACACTTAAAACTGGTTCCATGGGTTTCGTGGTGAAACGTTGTTCCTAGAGACCTAAGAAATGAGATTATGATCTCTGCAATTGATGTGGCCTAACATCACCTTGTGGGGGGGGGGGGGGGGGGGGGGGGACAGACCAAACATGAAAACAATTAACAGGGTTTGCATTTCATCATCCTTATCGGCGTCGTGCAACTTTGTGACCTCAGATGAGAAGTAGGTTTGAGATTCTTTAAATCACATTCAAATGAACTCATGCTAAGCATGATTACAGGTGATAACAGCAGAAAATTGCAAAAAGAGCAGGATGAAGATGATCAACATAATAGAGAAACTACAGGAACAAGAACTACCTCTAAAGCCTTGAGTACATGTTCTGGTGCAATTGTTCGTTTATCTACTCTATTACAAACTTCATTTGATTCTGATGAGATAAGATTGATGAACTCTGCACAAGTAGACTGAAAGTTGGAATACCATGCAAATTAGAAAAAAAAAACAATAAGAGGATTCTTCAGGTATGAAGTCAAGCTATGATTTGACAACGGCTCTTTCTCTTTCTCTCTCCCCGCCCACCACAACCCCGCCACCGGCGACCACCTCCCCACCGGTAAAAGGTAGGTCTCCCCTTCCCTTCTCTCCCCCTCCCTCCCTCCACAGACACCCATCACCCCCACCCCCGTTTCTGTTTTCTTTGTCTTCTTGCAGTGAAACACCCAGCAGCAGAGAGCCACAAATCCCAGCGGCAAGACTCAGGTGCATCTCCCGGAAGCCACCATCACAATCGGACATCCACTCAATCCCGGGTGATTTCTACTCCTTCTCTTCTCTTCTCTTCTCTTCTCCCTAGGCGTGACTGTTTTTTTGCGATTACATTTGTTCCTTTTCAATTGTGTTGGCTGGTGGGTACATTAGATTGAGATTGAGTTTTAATCTGACATATAACGAAGCTATTTTATTTTATATTTTTGAAGTGCTTTCTGTTATTTTGCTTTATCTATATTATTGAACTGATTTTAATTTTTGAAGATCCTTGAGAGTCTCCAGATTTGCAAATATCCTTTTTTTTTTCTTCTGCATTCTTTTGTTTCTACATTTGAATAATCTATTTAGCACGGATTGCTTGTATTTTGCGAGGACCACGTGGCTTTAGTGAATGATGGTATACTAGGGTCATGTTCTCAGTTGGGGACGGTGGCGAGGGTTAGGGGGGTAAGTGGGGTAATGACAATGCTAGGCTGAGAATAGGGTCTTGAAATATTGGAACTTTAACGGAGAAGTCCATAGAGCTAGTTAAGATTCTTAAGAAGAGGAAGATTAATATAGCTTGTGTCCAGGAGACCAAATGGATAGGACCTAAGGCTAAGGATGTAGACGGGTATAAGCTATGGTTCTCAGGTAGGTCAAAGTATAAGAATGGGGTAGACATTTTGGTAGACAGCGAGCTAAGGGATCAGGTGGTAAAGGTTAGGAGGGAAAATGACAGGATGATGACGATTAAGTTGGTAGTTGAAGGGTGCACTATGAACATTATTAGTGCGTATGCGCCGCAGGCGGGCTTGAACGAGGAGGAGAAGAGGCGTTTTTGGGAAGATTTGGACGAAGTGGTTGGAGGTATATCACCCACTGAGAAGTTATTTGTAGGAGGGGATTTCAATAGACATATTAAGGGCACTTCCGAGGGGTTATGACGACGTGCACGGAGGTTTTGGCCTCAGGGACAGGAACGGGGGAAGTGTCTCACTTTTGGAGTTTGCTAGAGCTTTTGGGATGGTGATAGCCAATTCGAGGTTCCTGAAGAAGAAGGAGCATTTGGTGACTTTCCGTAGTTTGGTGGCTAAAACTCATATAGACTTTTTGCTCCTTAGGAAGGTGACAAAGGTCTTTGTAAAGACTGCAAAGTTATTCCGAAGGAGGATCTTACAACCCGACATAAGCTTTTGGTGATAGATTTGGAGATCAAGATGGAGAAGAAGAAAAGGGTTATGGATGACAGGTTAAGAATCAAATGGGGGAGAGGTTGATGGCCAAGGGGGCTTGAGGGAGTAGTGGGGATGCGACCGGTATGCGGGACAAGATGGCCAATTGCATTCAGGAGGTTGCTAGAGAAGTGCTAGGGGTCTCGCGGGGTAGCTGTGGTGGACATCGAGGGGACTGGTGGTGGAATGGTAAAGTTCAAGAGAAGGTGGAAGCGAAAAAAATAATGTATGCGACATTGGTAGAAAGCAAGGATGAGGTGGAGAAGTGGATGAATAGAGAATTATATAAGATGGCGTGGATAGAGGCAAAGCTAGCAGTTACGGCGGCGAAAACGACGGCTTTTGAACGTCTATATATGGAACTAGAGGAAAAAAGCGGGGATAAGAAGTTATTCAGACTAGCCAAGGTGAGGGAGAGGAGAGCCAAGGAATTGAATCACTTGAGGTGCATCAAGGACGAGGACGACACAATATTGGTGGATGACACACATATTAAACGGAGTGGCAGTCTTACTTCCATAAACTCTTGAACGAAAAAGAAGATAGAGACATTGTGCTGGGAGATCTGGAGCACTCCGGTAGGTACCGGGATTTTGGGTATTGCGAAAATATTAAGGTTGAGGAGGTCCAGGGTGCTATTCGCAGGATGCGTAGGGACGAGCGACCGGGCCTGATGAGATCCCAGTCGAATTTTGGAAGAACGCAGGTAGGGCAGGTTTGGAGTGGCTGACGGAGTTGTTTAACATCATTTTTAAGACGGCGAAGATGCCCGAAGAATGGAGGTGGAGTACAATGATTCCTTTGTACAAGAACAAAAGTGATATCCGGAGTTGCAACAACTATAAGGGTATCAAGATGCTAAGCCACACTATGAAAGTTTGGGAAAGAGTCGTGGAGTTGAGGGTGAGAAGAGTCGTGTCTATCTCCGAGAATCAGTTTGGATTCATGCCGGGGAGTTCGACTACAGAAGTCATTCATCTTATTAGGAAGTTGGTGGAGCAATATAGAGAGAGGAAGAGAGACTTACATATGGTTTTCATCGACCTCGAGAAGGCATACGACAAAGTCCCTAGGGAGGTTCTATTTTGATGTTTAGAGGTTAGAGGATGTGCATGTGGCATACACTAGGGCAATCAATGATATGTATGATGGAGCCAAGACCAGGGTACGGACAGTAGGAGGAGACTCGGAGCACTTTCCAGTGATGATGGGGTTGCACCGGGGATAACTCTTAGCCCATTCCTATTTGTCTTGGTGATGGATGGACTAGCGCGACAAATCCAAGAGGAGGTGTCATGGTGTATGTTATTCGCGGACGACATAGTCCTAATTGATGAGACTCGCAGCGGAGTGAACGCTAAGCTGGAGGTTTGGAGACAGACTCTGGAGTCTAAAGGGTTCAGGCTGAGTAGGACCAAGACAGAATACTTGGAGTGCAAGTTCAGTAACGGGAGCGACCTTGAGTCATGCGTAGAGATGAGGCTCGATACCCAGGTCATTCCAAAGAAAGAGATCAAGTACCTCGGGTCTATTATCTAAGGGAATGGGGATATTGATGACGATGTCACGCGTCAGGGATAAAATTAGAAATGATGATATCCACGACAGAGTGGGAGTGACCTCGGTGGAGGATAAGATGTGGGAAATGAGGTTGAGATGGTTTGGACACGTGCAGAGGAGAGACACAAATGCCCCAGCGCGGAGGTGTGAGAGGTTGGCAATGAACGGGTACAGGAGGGGTAGAGGTAGAGCGAGGAAGTATTGGGGAGAGGTGATTAGACGGGATATGAAGCAGATGAAACTCACTGAGGACATGACCTCAGATAGAGGGGTATGAAGGACACGTATTAGGGTAGAAGGGCAGGACGTAGTCTAGCTTAGTCCTACCTACGCTTACAAACTGGTAGTTGTAATATTATTATTGTAGGCTCGCTTAGCCTATCATACAAGTAGACATAATATTGCCTTATAGTCCCTTGTCGTTTGATTTATGCTGCTATGTGTATTTTGTTTGTCTTATTTACTTGCATTAGTTATTGCTTCTTTTTCTTTTACAAAATTCGCTATCATGACTTACTCACTTTGTTTGTGGTACTTTGCTTGGGCTTGGGCTTTGTCTTGAGCCGAGGGTCTCTCGAAAACAGTCGCTCTGCCTACCAAGGTAGAGGTAAGGTATGTGTACACTCTACCCTCCCCAGACCCCACATTGTGGTATTTCACTGGGTATGTTGTTGTTGAAGTCAAGCTATGATTTAAGTTTAAGGGTTGTAAATGATGATATTATATAATCTAGTAGAAGGAAACAACATAGGAGAGACTTCAATCCTGTTGGAATAGCAAACACAAGTCACCAGACAAAAACATCGACGCAAATATACTTATAAAAAAACATCAACGAAAATAAGTAAATAAAAGCAGATCTAGACATCTATGTTGCTCAGACTCGTCAAAAATTGCTGCCAGGTGCCTGTCGTATCCTCCAAAAGTAGATTAATGGAGGATCCGATACAGGTGTGGCAACATTTTTGGAGAGTCCGAGTAACATAGCTACAAATTGTTATGTTTTGTTTCTCTCAACCACATCCCCGTTGACCTTGAATGAACAAAACGATAATAGAGTAGGTTACCTTATAAAATAAAAAAGATTTAAGGAATAGGTTAATATACCAGAGTAATGACCAAGTTACATTAGAACTCTCACTTTTCAAGCTACCTGTAGTCATCTATGGGATACCACTCAAGAGGAGTTAAAAGGAACTTGAATGCTTACAATGGTTACCTGTATTATCCAACTATCTACTAAACTGCTCAAAACTTATAACATTCCCTGTCTTGTGTCTCACTATAAATCAGCAGTCACAACCAAGAGCTAACAAACAACCAGAGCAAAAGTTTCCTATTCAACCGCCATCCTCCAATTTAAATACAGGTTATTACTTATTCCCGCTACTTTTCTTGAGAAGCATGTTTGCTATTAGAAGCAAACACTACTGACAAAAGCACCACACATCAACAGAACTTTAAACTAAACTCAGAAATTAAGTCAGACATATTATAATCAACTCACCTACACAACATTCAATCAAAAGATCCTGAGCGTCTCGGGCAACACGAACATCAGGGGGCAACATTTCTTTAATAATCTTTGTCATAGTTGCTGAGAAGAGAATAGTACCATCAGTATATTCAGAGAATCAACCAAATACATAAACCATCAGCCAAACACACTCATCTATCCCAAAAATAAACTCGTGAGGAAAACAAAATGATCCAGATTTCAGAGCATACGGTGAAACCAGAAGCATAAAAAAGCTTCAATTTTAGAATAACTATTTCGCTTTTGCAACTGAAATCAGCTCAGCACTCAAATATATTATCAAATTTCTTTTCAAAAGCAATTACTATCACTTAAGTCACTCAGAAGTCAAGTTTTACCCTCTCCGAATATATTTCACAAACTCCCATCTCCCAGCAGGGGCAGGGCTAAAGGGAGGCAAAGAGGTTCAATTGAATTCCCTTTGCCAGAAAATTGTACTCGGAAAAAGGGCAAAACCAAATTTCTTAGTTATATATAAAATGTTGTATCCCTTTGACATAAGAGAAGATTCGAGTGCAGTGGTGAAGGGGTTCAAAAATTGTTTCGATCACAGGTTCAAATTCTAGGTATCACACTAGTATAAATTTGAATCCTTGTACGAATTTCTGGTGTTTTTACTCACCCTAAATCCCCCACCCACACCTACACCCACACGCACAAAAAAAGCAATTGATATCCCTCTCTGCTCAAAATCTCGTTAATTAGGTTTAGACGATAACCCAACAGAAACAGGAGAAAAATTCACCAAAAAAAGTCATCAAAAAGCAGAATATACACCAGACATGGTAGCTATAAAAGAGAACATGGAGGAAGATGAAAACCTTTGGGAAGCGAAGCATCTTCCTTCCAACGATATCCATCGGTTCCATTTTAACCCTTCAAAACCAAATCAAATCCACAATTCAAAATTAAATTCACAAATTCCAACATAAAAAGTACTCCTTTCGTCCCAATTTATACTAGCGTTTATCAGTTTTGAGAGTCAAATAACCCTTCCTTTGACTCAATTTCAAAGATAGATTCTTCAAGTATTTTATAATAAGATTTAGAAAAAACTAAAAAGAATCACCCAAAATGTACCTTCTCCGTAAGAGTTTGTTCCAACTCTGCCCCAACAGCTGCTTCCACTTTGGCTATTGAAGAAATTCACTTTCACAACTGACTCATGGCAATGCATGTGACGTACCAACCAGTGTCTTTTGGTTAGGTGGTATTTAAGGATGCAAATAGATATTACAAACGAACCTCAGTTTTGTAATTTTCCATCAATTTCACGCATAAGCAATGTGGAATTGTCAAGAACACGCCTGCTTTCATGGATAATAGACCGGAACACTTCATGCTTAGGTTCTGGCTTATGGGACGCAAGTTCAACAAAGGGATTTCTGATGTTTGATCTCTTGCACAACTCCTTTGCTGGCTGGACATTCTTCCACCAGAAGTCAGAAAGTGCAGTCTTCAAGAGTTGCCAATATTCTTCATCACGATGCAACCTAAACAAACTGCTTCCTTTGGTAGTCCAAACATAATAGTCCATCCAGTCTTGATCCAATATTTCCATTAAACCCTGAGCTTGTGGAACATAATAAATGGGAATTCTTTTCCAAGGAGTCGCCTTAGTCATATCACCATTGAAGAATGGGCACTTGATCTCCAAAACCCCTCTAGATGGAAGATGATAAACAAACTTGTCAACCACACCATCAGGGGAAGCTGCAAGCCAGTCATCCCCCATGTTCATTTCCCGATGATACACGTTAAAATTAGTAAAAGAGACAGGATTTCCAGTTATTAGCTTATATCTTACAAGAGCCTCCTGTTCCTGGCTGTTAGTCCAAGCCGTAGCTAAATTACCTGAGAAGGGTTGGACCGCCCCAATTTTCTCCAACCAGAGTTGGACTCTACGCTTAGGCCAAAAACCAACAGCTTGACCAAAAGTGCTAGCTGTAAGTTTATTCTTTCTCGATTCTTCCCAATTCTTGTACCAATGCTGAAGACTAGGGGCTTGAAGAATTTGATGAGAGTCGCACGAGGAAAATCTCAAAGAAAGTCCAGCACTAGTGCTGCTGTACCTGGGAAATTGAGAAAGAGAAACAACTATCTTCTTAATTTTGCTACAACACTTGTCATTTGATGAACATCCAAAACTGAAAGTAGCAAAAGGCATGACCTCCACTGCAGAACAATAAAGTGCTCAACTTTTCAGTATATCACCATATCTAAGGGGGGAAATGAGTTCTTTTTAATTAATGGTCAAAAAAGTTTCATACCTCAATCACCCATTATTCCATTTAACTGCATAAACTATCAATCACTTTCTATTAAAACACACCCCACACCCCGATGGTAACTTGCCTCCACACGCCTGTTGTCGATTTATTACAAATATTTGGTCAATTCAGCATTGACACATGTTTTAATATAGTTTAGGTAGGTAAAATTAACAATAGATAGTTAAGACATGAAACTCGCGAAAAATAATAATTTAGATGTGTTTTTTATTATTAATTTTTTTTATTTTAGCAAGAACTCAAAATGAAACTTATGAATTATTTCCACTGTTTATGAATTATTCAAAATGAAAATAGTTTAGATGGATTAAGGCCCCATTTATTTGCAAAGTCTGAATCATTTAAATTTTAGTCTATTATGCATTTGTTTTGATTAAGATTTTATCACTTTTTGGGTTTTAATACGTCGGTTCTAGCTCTTTCTCTTGATTATATTTTGGACTTTCTTAATATATCGGTTCTAGCGCTTTCTCTTGATTCTATTTTGGACTTTCTTATGTTATGGATCTCGAAGATTGAATTTAAATATCAAAGAAAGAAGTCATTTTTACGTTTCGCTTCCCCTCTCTTCTTCACTCAAAGAGGCAATGCACTCTTGGACATTCGGAAGGCGCATGACACCAATAAATGACACTTTTTAATTCAAATAGAAGCAATTGGATGACCTTTCACCGAAACACAGAGGAGATCTGACCGAAACAGAAGTCTTATTTGTATTCAGACCTCAATCAAGCTACTCCACTATTTTAATGCTCCACTCTGTATTAAACCTTTAAACAAAAAGTGACGCTTTCTTCCCCAAACTACAAAACTTTAAATTTGATTTCTTCCTCAACCCTTATATTCTTGACGTTGATTTCTTTTCAACCGTTAACACATCATCATTTTTTATACTTTTATCGTATTTCGTGATTTTTTATTTCATTACGTGATAAAGAACACCAGCATTAAAGATACTTTAGGTCTGATAAGGAATACCATCACAAATTATGATTCCTTACTTTGATTCTCATATTTTTTTACAATTAGTTCTTTTATTTCATGGCAAATTTTTTCCTGAAATTCTGGTGGGTTTGGCGTGGGCACGAAATCACATAAGAGGGGGAGATGAGGAAGAAAGAGAGGGGCGAGAGGGATACACTTAGGGGTGTTCATTGTTTGGGTGAAAGGGGATCCGAGTAGAAAAATTAAACCAAACCGATGAGATGAATTGATATTTTTTTGGTTTTAATTTTGGTTTGGTTTAAATTTTTTACAAATTGATAATATATGGATTGATTTGGTTTTATTAAAAATAAACTGAAGAAAAAATCGAACCAAGTCGACAAATTAAATGCATAATTTTTATAATTATATATATGTAATATATTATTTTCATAAATAATTTTAAATATTTTGTGTAATTCTTTATCAATAATTTATTTTTCCCATTGAGTTTATCTCTAATAGACTAATGAACTTTAAGTTTAAGCCCATTTCTTAAAAGAAAGACATGAATCAAGATCAATTTATGTGAAAACATAAGTATGAAATTATACTTTTTTTATTTTTCCGTGATACAAACAAATTATAGTCATCATAATAAAAGGATAGTAAAAAATTATAAGTTAGTGGAGAATGAAAAAATCTTCTAATTATATTGGAGGAGGGGAGATATCATTAGATTTTTTAAAATCGAAAAATCAAACCAGGTCAAACGAAAATCGACAACAACCAACCGATAAATATATATTATATTTGATTTGATTTGATTTTAATAATTAAAAAAGCGCTTAATTAAGTTTGGTTTTGTCAATCAAATGTTAGTTACACTCATGTTATGGAGTTTGTCAGCCAAATGTTAGTTGAATATTCATATTGGATACATTAAATATTTCATATTCTTATCAATTTGGTGATCACATTATGTTATATTAATATTTATTCAGATACAATGTTGATGTAATATTTAATTACACACATTCAAATCTTTAGAAAATAAACAGTCTTAATAATTCAATGTTAAGATCTTTGATACAACATCTTAATATTTATATGTATATTCATATTAAGACATTTCAATCTTAATGAAAATAAATGCAACCTGAGTAAGGTTAAGTCGTCTCATTAAGTTCTTTTTAAATAGCACTAAGTAGGGGTTAAGTGGTATAAAGTAATACATAGCCGAAGAGGAAAAGTGTGATTAAGTAGTTTTTTATAGGGTTAAATACCATAAAGAAGCACGTAGTAGAAGAAGAAATGAAGAATTAAGTAGGGTTAAGTATTTTTTAAGCCGCCTTAAGTAGAGTTAAGTAGATTAATTAGCGTTAATTAGCCTTAAGGTTATGTAGCATAAAGTAACACATAATAGAAGAGAAAAGAAGGATTAAGTAGCGTTGAATAGTATTTTCAATTAGTCTTAAACATGATTAAATAAATATAAAGTAGCACATAGTAAATAAGAAAGCGGATTAAATAGTTTTAAGTAGTCTTTAATTGAGTTAGTAGAATAAAGTATCTAGCTAGCACGTTTGGTCAAGTTTATTTTTCTTGAAAAATGTTTATTTTTCTTTAAAAGTATTTATTTAAAAAAAAATGAGATGTTTGATCAAGTTTTTTAGAGAAAATAAGTGATTTTGGAGAGTAAAGAACCTTTTTTTTAGAAGCTACAAAAATAGTTTTTAGCAGAATCATTTTTTTTTAAAAACTTTTGACAAAAATACACTTAAAACACTTTTAAAAATTTAACCAAATACTAATAGATGTTCAAAAGTGTTTTTTAAATTAATTTATCAAACATAAACTGTTTTTTATAAACATTTTAAAAAATTATTATACTTTTAAAAAAATACTTTTCAAGCTCATTTTAGAAACTTGATCAAACCGGCTATAAACACCCTTTTAACTTTTTTTTTCCTAAGGATATTCTAGTTAAATTATATTTTACTTTATTAAATCATCTAATTATGATAATTTGATGTAAATAAATCCACCATACGGGTTAGCCATTGTAATTTCTATTTCCAAAAACTATACAACTACATATAAATATAATAATGACAGAAGCAAACCGCAGAGTGTAGAAATCTCGCCGTTGGCTAATGTCCGCTCACCGGCAGGCAAATTTCTCGAATCAACGATCACATTATATTATCAAAATCAAGGAAACTAGGGTTTATAAGTTGCAATTTGGAAGCTATTGATATAGAAAAATGGATAGCGACGAGGAAGATTTCGTGTTCTATGGAACACCTATAGAACGAGAGGAAGATGTCAGTAGCCGCAAGAAGAAGGCTGTCGCTGAGGCATCTGGTCAGTTGCGAACCCTTCCCGCATGGAAACAAGAGGTACTCAATTTCAAATTAAGTACCTCTTAATTATTATTTTATTTCATTGGTTTAGGTTATTGAATTGTTGATTCCACTCGCTACTAGATTAAAATAACTGTTTCTCGAATCCTTTAGAAGTTAGAAGTCTATGTTTTAGAGAACAAGGCATAGAATATGACGGATTGAGGTTTTTTAATTTTTTTCTGCTCGTTTCTTGTGTGAAATTAGTAGAATTTTAGTGGCAATGTAGCCTTGTTTGATGGACATTGCGAAGCACCTTTTAGTTGTAAATAGCACGTTGTCCTTGTTGAGATTGAGTTAGTTTACAGTTTTACACTGATAGTATGAGAAAGTTGATAATTGTTATAAAGTTTTGATGATCCTTTAGGGCTCGTTTGGGTGGAGAACAAGTTATCCCGGGATTTGGTTGGGATAAACTCATCCCAAATTTAATCTCGGGATTAATATCCCTTATCCCTCGTACCAAATGAGTCCTTAGTACTTTATTAATACCTATAGTCCGTTAAACATATGTTGTTGCTGATTAAAATAAGTGCTTGATCAAAGCTTTTCATCCTCAGAAGCTTTTTTGTTTATCTGCTTCTATCTGTTTTTTTTTTTTTTGCTTATTAACAAAATTGATTTTCAGGTCACAGATGAAGAGGGACGGAGGAGATTTCATGGAGCATTTACTGGTGGTTTTTCCGCTGGATACTACAATACAGTTGGCTCGAAAGAGGGTAGTGTTTTCCATTTTATTGTTTTGCTTCATTTAAGTGACGTTTTTCTTGATAATTTTATTTGGGAACTATTTATGTGAGATTCTTTATGAACCATCTATAACAATGTTGTAGGATGGACTCCACAAACATTTACGTCGTCTAGGAAAAACAGAGCTGAAGTCAAACAACAGAGTCTCTTTAACTTCTTAGATGATGATGAGAAAGCTGTATGTTCTCTTCCTTTCGCTTTCTTCATAGGTATAAGAATGTAAATACGGTATACTATTTTGTGTTAGTGTTACACCCAAAGAAGTCAATCAATTCTATGACAAAACATCAGCTTTTGGCTGGAGAATTTGAAAGAGCGCTGGATGCTCTTCTCAGGATACTTACTCAATTTTGTTTTCAATTAACTTCCTCTGCAAGGTTGGAGTTTTTACTTTTAAGAGAGATTTCCTGAAAGACACACGATCTCCAGTATATACATCTAGTGTGTTTCCCTCTGCTGTTTCTTTTCCAAAAGTCACAATCTAAGTTTAGGCTGTCTCATTTGCCCGTGGAAAAAAAACTATGAGTTAACCTATGAGAGACATTCCCTAAAAAATATCTGGTTTACTATCGGTGATTGAACACATGAAGTAGCATAATTTTGGATGTACCGAATAACAAATCCTTGTAGTTGTATTAACGTTGGGAATTATTTTGTAATTGTTGTTGAAGAAAGCCATCTTTGTCTCATGTCAACTACTCCGTGCCTGCAGAAGCTTGAATTCCTTTTTTTTCTCCCTCATCTTTTGGTTGCCAAGTGTACTCCAAAGTAGCTTCTATTGACTTCTGTGTCATGCAAAATGTCCTGGGAAGAGTAAAGAGTAAAATATTCACGTCTTTGTTCTTAAACAAGCTAATACATTGATGGTTATGTTCTAGTAGTGTAGAGCAATGGGTATTGAAAGACTATTGTGAAACGTGCCAGTTAGTGTACTTTGTTTTCAAGTTTCCTTGTTTTCTGAAGGTTAATTGTCATGTTCTCTTGGTCATTGTTTGTCTAGCTGCTTCTAGTTCTATGACTTCATCATAGTGTTCTTTTGTAAATTATGTGGGAACTTTAGAATGCCATATATTCGAGTTGAGCTGGTACTGATCATTCGGTCATTTTCATTTCTGTTCCCCTAGAATCTTACTCTGGTTTTACATCATAGGAAATGGAGGGCCGCGTAGGGACATCGATGCAGTATGATACATTTGGATTTACTGCTGCGGAACTTGCTCGTAAACAAGCTGAAAAGGAACAAAAGCAGAGGTGTTCTGTTGTGCTTAGCTGTTTCTTATGTATAATAAAATTGTTAGTTTGTAGCTTAGACTTTAGATGTTTACTACTTTTTGTCTAATGTCATTATGTGATTGCTATAACTAAATATCTCTACCTCATTGAGCTGCAAGCCTGTTCCTTGCATCTGTTCTTTTATTGTTGAAAGGATCTTATGTTCATTTTTCTTTTCAGGCATGTTCTTTAAATACTATGATATATGCTTTTGTATCTTCCTGAACGATTTTGTGACTATGACGTAAGCACTCAATGGTGAGATAGTAAATGCATGACCTGAGACAACCTTAGACTCCTGTTAAAGTACAGATATTATTCTGATTGATATAGGTGGTTGACATTGAGAATAGTTTTCTCGATGTACAGGAGTATAGCTGCGTTTATTTGCTGTGTTTCTGTACGCTATCCATGCCAGGCCTACCCTATTCAACATGATCGAGTCTAATTGTTGTGTTAATCTTTTACTTTCTTTCATTAGTGTTGGTTGCATCTTCACTCGAGTAGAACTGGATTGAAGGAGCCTAAATGCTTAAATTCCTTTTTTGAGCTATGAGTTAATTATTCTAGATTACTTATCTTTACGTTTCATACTGTTAACATCTTGCTTGAACTGCAGGCCCTCTGCTATACCTGGACCAGTTCCGGACGAAGTGGTACTTCCAGTGACAGAGTCCATTGGTCTGATTCTATGTACACTGAAAAGTACAGTTTTTATGAAGAGAATAATTTCTCATTTTGTTATTCTTATTTTTGGGCAGGACTCACATTACTGCAGAAGATGGGATGGAGGCATGGTCGCTCAATTAAGAACTCACATACTGATTCACTATATAGTATGCGTGTCCATTAAGCTCCCTTTTTTCTTATGTCATACTTAAGTCTGTTGGATATTGTTAATGATTTAATGTATGGTGCATTACCTTGCAAGCAAAGAAATTTGGCAATGGACTTAATTGGACACAGCTTTTAAACTGGTTGAAGAAAAGCTGTTAAGGATGGGATGAATGATTCTTCGACTACTGTTACAGACTGTTTTACCTTGTTCCTAGAGAGTGTAGTTTTTCAACTTCGATAGAACTGATGGTTAGATGGTTGGACATTGAAAATTTTAGATAGTCCAATCAGTTCTTGACATATGCCATTAACAAACATGTTGGAGGGTGACAAATGGACCTTACTAGACAGGTTTTGTATTGGCTTAGGAAAGCTATTTAGACTGGAAGTCTGAACTTATTTGACAAATTTCAGCAGAATTTTCTGTTGACCCTTGAGAGTTAATCTGATGATGCCCAAACATTTCCGATGCACATTTATGGGACTTATTCAGCATCTATGAATGCCGTCATAGAGAATTGGGGCAACCTTTTGGAAGCTATCAGTTTAGGACTTTGTTCTTGGTGTAATTTTTTTTGGTCTTAGTGTTTGATAATCGTCAAGAAAAAATTTCTAATCTTTTGAAATTAAACAGATAATTTTCGTGCTTTATAACTATGAGTAAATTTGTTGCTATCTATCTATTCTTTGAACATGTTTCTCTTTTTGATTTGCAGATGCTAAGAGAGAGGCAAGAAAAGCTTTTCTTGCATTTTCTTTTGCTGATGTGGACGCACAACCTTTGGGCTCTGGGCTAGTTGAAGATGCTACTGATAATATTGTGGATCTGCCAACTGATGATGGGAGCCAGTTTTCTAAAAAAACACCGGTGTGAACTGATGCTTTATTTCTTCAAGGCTTTTCTTTGTCACCAGGGCTTTATATTTGTCTTTTATATTTCTGTTTCAATTTTCGAAAGTAAACAGTTCCACTGTCTTATTACTTGCGTTACATCTTCATGGCACTGCTTCATTTAGTCTATGTTATGAAGCCAGCAAACTGGGATGGCGAGCGTGAGTGGAGAACTGTTGGGTTATTAGCTGTCCTTTTTCTTCTTTGGGAGATGCAATGTGTTGCTACTGATTTTCTCAAATGACTCCGTTACTTCAAAATGCCCCTAATCTTTAGGAGAAGGGATGTTGTGTGGATTTTAGTTGTTTCTTTCCTTTTCAACTAGAACGATGCCAGGTATGATTGCTCGAGTTCATTCAGTTCACCTTTTATTTGGTGAGAGAAGGGAATGTCAACGCTAGTGGTTACCCCTGCAGAACTAAGTTTGTAATTCTGTATGGCCTCATGCTTTTTTTTTTTTGGTGGGGGGTGGGGGGGAATTTATATATATTTATGGTATCACATCTTCTATGAACATGTGGAGGGTTTTTGGTTTAAAACATACTAACTAATTGGATGTATTCTGAGCTAATAACATAGTTCTTCTGCTCGACATATTGTTCGTAGAAAAATAATTTGTTACCAACAGAAAATGAAGAGTAAAAAGGAGGATAAAAAGATGTACTCGATCGACAACATTGTAAGATGTACTCAATTAGAGCTCTAAACAAGAAATGCACACATGCTTTTGGAGATTAGTTAATCCAAGAACAGTCTCTGTTACACCATTCAATGCCAAGAACCATCTCCCCCAATATATTAGAACCTAAAGATAAAATGGGATTCTCCATTTGGTTTCGATGCATTCATTCAGATTACATGGTTATACACGACTAGCGAGATCAGAAGTTCGTCATTTGTTTGCACTTCTTTTTCCTTTTTGAACAAAAATAGTGATTTTGTATCCTTGCAGAAACTTCTATGCTCTATCTCCTTTTAGTTTTTGCTTTAATGCACCGGTTCCCTAATATTTTCCTGCTTGTTTCCTGACCTCTGTAGGTTTATATGCTTAACCCAAAGCAAGATTTGCATGGTTTAGGCTATGATCCTTACAAAAATGCTCCTGAGTTTAGAGGTACTTAATGTCTCAACAATAGAGAAAATGTAATCTAATTTGTCCTTATCATAACATATGTAGCTGATTTGGAGCATATTGTTAGTGAATAAGTGCTTTGCTTTTTTTTTTCTTTTCAGAAAAGAAGAGATCGCGGCTATCAGAAAGTACGCAAATGGGGCATCAAGATAGAGTCTTGAAGGACAGCCTATTTGGTTTCAAATGTAAGATTTAGCCCTTATGTTTTCTGATTTAAGCTTGCCTTCCATTTAGTACTTCTTATCTTCTTTTAAAGACTGCAAGATTTACCCCTCATGTTTTGAGATTTAAGCTTGCTTTCCATTTAGTACCTCTTAATTCTTATCTTCTTTCAAAGACTGCATTACCAGTGTAGACTCTTTAGCTATTTGGGTTAATTTTATCAGCAGGAAGGGTTGCTCCTGGATTTGGTGTCGGGGCTCTTGAAGATCTTGATGTTGAAGATGAAGATGTGTATGCATCAGGTAATGTCTTTTTCCTTTTGGCTGTAAATTCAGTTATTATAGATAAACAAATACCAGTCAGTTTCTTTTGTTGATATGCAAGTATCACTCAATTAGTTAGCAATATGGATTACAGAAATTCCTATTCTTCCTTCTTTAGTTCTCTTAT
The DNA here is from genome assembly GCA_034509755.1 of Anisodus tanguticus. NCBI lineage: Eukaryota > Viridiplantae > Streptophyta > Magnoliopsida > Solanales > Solanaceae > Anisodus > Anisodus tanguticus. Next base: position 8,857,676 of record CM067554.1, on the reverse strand, counting down.
CAAGAGAACACCTTTATTTTCCCTTGTGGGTCTACTATTTTGTTTCACTGCACAAACTTTGGTGCTGCTTTATGCTTGTACCAATCACCACCGCTAAGTTTATGGTCATCGACTGGCCCGGGAAAGGGGGAAGGCAGTAGTGGTTGGTGAGCCAAAAGTATGGAATAGAAAAATTGAGGCATAAAAAGAATTTGAAATTCATATATTGTCAATATGGGATTCGATTTATGCAAAAAGCACAAGTAAATTCTACGAAATTCCCAAAAATAGGAGCAATTTGTGTCTTTTTTGTGCTCAATTTTGGTTTGTGTTTGCGAAACATCTGTACCATCTTCTTTCCTTATTTGCATTTTTCAAGAAAGTAGTAGTGTCTTTAAATTAGAGACAGCTTCATTTTGCCATCATGTGGAGAGAAAGAAATGCCAGTGTCTTTGAACTAAAGTTATCTTAAACTCAAATGTATATTCTTGCTTAGTTTTTTTGGTGCGATGAAGCTACATACATTCGTTTTAGAGTTGGATGCTATGGTTGACTTTCTTAGTTCTCTATCTACACTGTGAAGTTCTTTTTTCTTGATGTACTTTGCCTTGACATTTTCTTAATGCTGGGATCCGTATGTCTCATTATTTATCAATAACTTCATTTTGCCATCCTGTATCTGCAGTGCTTTTGTTCCTTCTCTCAAGTATACTTTCATGAATAAAGTTCAGTCTTGTTCTGTTAATGTTCCTTTGATCCAGTTTGCAGGTTAGACAATTGCAGAATATGGAAGCTTTATTTTTCTTCTAGTTTTGGTTGCTCTTGTAGCCTTGCATTATAGGTCCTTATTTGTCCCTCTCCACCTGGTATTTGTGCGGAGGAGGGGGGAAATAGCAGTTCTTCTTGGAAGTTTCTTATATTGACTAGTATTTCTCACCAGGTTATGACTTTGAAGAGACTTATGTTGAAGAAGTTGAAGAGCCTTCAAGACCAAAGGTGGAGAATCTGAAAATGTTGGACAGGAAGGCACATGATGTTTTACCTGGTTTTAGTGCTGCTACAAAGTCCGACTATCAGCTGGAAAGGTATTTTCATGACACATATTTTTTTACTGAAAGAAACTCAATCTGTTGGTATCTTTTCCATTTTAATTATATGCTTTTGTCACTGCACTTGCTTTAGAGCAATTAAATCTAGAAGATAAGAAAACCATATGGGGCCTGGGGCATAGACCATTGAAGTATGTCATTTTTTTTTGGATGAAGGATACATATTTGAGCAGCACCAGTGGTCCAGATAGGACTAACAAGAAAAACAGCCTGTATGTCGCTATTGAAGTAACTAAAAACTCTTGTAATGGACACATAACTAGAATATGTTTTGGACATCTTCTATTCACCTTTATTGTGCATGGACCAACATGTTCAAACTACAGCTACAACCCCTGTTTTCTGTCTGGATTTGTTAATTCTAGCTAGACTATGCAGATAAACAAGTCCTGAGGGAGGAATGTATTAACAAAGGATGTTGAGCAGAAAACTGAAGATGTGCTACCAGTCTTGGTCGTCCCACTTTGGATGAAGATGCCTTTTACCCCTTTTTCTTGACAATGAGACTTCTAAATAATGCATTGTACTTGTGCCCAAGGGTGTGGCCTATTGATAAATGACATAGTGAAACCTTGGAGATCATGGTTCAAATTTCAACGGAGAGGGAAAACACTAGGTGATTTCTTCTCATATGTCTAAGGCTTTGTGGATAGAGTTACGTGGTATAATGTACTGGTAGGGTAGTAGGTATCTGGTGGAATAGTCGAGGTGTGCGCAAGCTGGTCCGGAAACTACCGTTTTAGAAAAAAGGGAGAATGTTTCGTACGCCGTTCATGGGCTGTAATTGAGCTAATCTAACCTAAGGCGGATTTTAAAGATGAAAGACCTGTTGGCATGATAAAAGCGAGATGCTCATCTTTCAGAAATGTAGGAATCCTTGCTGTTTCAGCACTGACAGACAGTATTGCCTAGAGCGGAAGAACCCCCCCCCCCCCCCCCCCCACACACACACACACACAAAAAAAAAAGAATAAAGAATCATTGATAAGAATTAGCAGAAAAAATTCTAACACACTTTTTAGTTCTTCCACAATTATTTTTTGGTTCTCTTCGATAAGGGTCATCATATTGCTTTTCTTGTGATAATGAAGGAGTTAATGATTGTCCTTTTCTTTTCCGCATCTACTTTTAGCTGCCATTTTTCTAGACGTGATCAAGGAATTATGGGGTTACTTTACCTTATCAAGGAATTATGAACTTGTCAAAAAGGAATTATGAGGTTGCTAGTACATGCTTCTACTGTATATAGAATTAAGTCTGTTTCTTGTGTTCTAGAAGTTGGTACCTATAAGGTGTATGGTTGCATATGGTGAAAACACTAACTAACTTTTATTTCATTCTCTCTCTAACTCAAAATCAATTATGTCAACAGATTTGATCCTCCAGTGATACCGCAGAATTTTGTTCCCCATCATAAGTTTGCAGCTCCCCTTGAATCTGATAATATGGCTCCTAATCTCCCTCCCCATGTTGTTCCTCCCCCAGAGGATAATAATCTTAAAATATTGATTGAAGGGTTGGCTACATTAGTAGCTCGTTCTGGTAAATTACTTGAGGATCTTTCCAGAGAAAAAAATCAGTTCAACCCTCTATTTGGTTTCCTGAATGGAGGAGAAGGTCATGAATATTATGCAAGGAAACTTTGGGAGGAGAGACAGAAACGTAATGATCAAGGCAAACAACAGTTGGATGCAAAAATGCCTCGGAAAGTGCAGAAGATGACAGCAGAAAGCCGTGGCCAGATATTAGGAGAGAAGCCTATTGAAAGAAGCTTGAGAGCTGCAAATTCCTCTGGTATATCTGCTGATGCTATCAGTCTCTCGTCCAATCTTTCAGATACATTCACCAAACCTGCGTCGATGGTAAGTGGTTTAGTACCATTATTTTTTTTTGCTCAATTGTTTGGCTCAAGTTTTAGTTGAAAAAGGATATTTTATGTATAGAAAGCATCAAAATTGGCCGCTCTTCCCAGTTCCTCCTAGTTGAAAGCTTTCTTGTTCATATATTGAGCTGTATTCAGATTTGGTGTTGAGTAACTAGTAAATTAGTACTTAGGGCCTCAAAAATGCTTTTGAGTTTAGAAAGGTATACATTAATTAGTTTTTGCCTTCATGTGCACTGGAATTTGTTTTGGTGTTTGTTGATTCTGAATTCCTGTCTGCAGAATGAATTTCTTGAATCTGCAAAACCTTTTCAAGATGATCCTGCTAAGCAGGAAAGGTTCGAGCAGTTTCTGAAGGAGAAATACCATGGAGGTCTTCGCCCTAAAGACGGTAGTGGAGCAAGTAATATGTCAGAAGCTGCCCGTGCTCGCGAAAGATTAGAATTTGAGTCTGTAGCCAATACAATAAATAAAGGAAAACAGGGAAAAGAAAGTATTCCACCTAATGAGTTGTTCTCAAGTACGTTAGCTGCTGCAGGATTGCAATTCACTCCTGGAGCGGCAGAGGTACATATATTATCCAACTTCTAAGTGGACATTCTTAAGTTGGCTGTTTTGTCCTGTTTTCTAACTGCTTTGTCCCGCAGCTAGCTAAATTTGGTCAAGATGATGGTATAGCGACAACAAGTATGTACCCAAAACGGGAGGAATTTCAGTGGAGACCTTCACCTATTCTATGCAAGCGCTTTGATCTTATTGACCCTTATATGGGCAAGGTACAACCAATTACTGTATATTTCATGATTTTAATGTGTCATCTCCCAAATCACTCTTTCGAAACCTCTATCAAACTCCACCCTTCTACATTGGCTGGACTGTGGTATCTCCTGGAGAAGTTGCAGCCGTTGAAGTCATAGACCTTTTCTTTTTATGAGAATTCAGTTGGGCTTCATGTTCTTTCTCAGGAAAGCTTTTCTTTTTTCACTGACAGTTAAGTGCATGCTTCTAGGCTCTAGCTAGCAGTGAGGTTAGTCGATTGAGATGAAGGGCAGTTGACAGATAGATGATGATGATTGTGATTCGGGTTTTCCTCTTTCTTTCCTTAATCTGAATGTCACTGTAATAAACATTCTAGAACATAGGGACTTTCTGAATTTCTTCTTTATTAGCCTGTTTGGCTAAGCTTCTAGGAGGCCAAAAGTTCTTTTTTTTCACCCCAAAAGTGCTTATTTTAAAGAGTTGAGGTGTTTGACCAAGCTATTAAGATAAAAATAAGTGCTTTTGAGTAGTAACAGAAGATGTTTAAGAGGCTGAAAAACAGCTTCTCTCTAAAAGCAGAAGTAGAAGTTTTTAATTTTCGTCTTGACAAAAATACCCTTACCGAAAAAGTCAATATACCAAAATACCCCTTCTTAATTTAGCCTAATACTTACGCTATTCTAATTGCAATTCCAAATATTTTTATAGTTGTTAAATGACGTTTTGATATATTTGAATCATCTTTAAAGAACAAAGTACTTTTCAGTTTTAGTTTCATATTTTACTTGAATAAAAATGAAAAACTTAATTATAATCTTTCATAATAAATATTTAAATTTATTTATCTAGTTAAATAATATTAACTATTAAGTAAATCTTTTCATGTCCTTATTCGTAATTTGACCCTCAAAAGCACTTTCTAAAAATTTGGTCCAACACAAATTGCTACTCAAAAGTGCTTTTCGGATTTGATTGGACAAACACAAATTGCTTCTCTTCAGAAACACTTTTTTCAAAAAGTACTTTTGGAAAAACACTTTCCAAAATAAGCGGCTTTTAACGAAGAGAAACAATTTGTGTTTGGCTAGTCATTAGGGTAAGTCACTGGAATTTAATGAACTGAATAAATTTAGGCTTTATATTGTGATGTACTCTATACTTGTAATCTGTTAAAATAAAGGTGTCTTGCTTCTGAGTAAAATTATTACTTTGAATGGATCTGGTAAGAAACAAGGGAGTCATTTCCACAGAAAATTTACCTTACTTGTAAGTGACCTTTTTCCTAAATGAGTCTCTTCAACTCTCAAAATGTCTTATTTCTACATTTGCTTTCAGTACCTCTTAATTTTTCTGTTCTGGAATTGTCCTTGTTACACATACTCTGTTTGTCTCTGAGCTCCATTTTGTTTTATGCAGCCACCCCCACCTCCACGTGCGAGGGGCAAATTGGACTCACTTATATTTTTGCCTGATTCTGTTAAAGCTCCAAAGCTTGAAGATGATGTTTCTGGGGATAGGAGACACTCTCGCCAGGAAGGCCATATAGAAGAAGGAAAAGAAATGGTTGACCAGGAAACTGAGGTTGATTCAGAACCGGAAAATATTGAAAGGCCTGTTGATCTGTACAAGGTATTTAGTCTTCTTATTCAAATTAGTTGTTAAAATAAATAGCTCCTTAATAAAGTAGTGTTTTTTTGCTAAGTTTTCTTTTATTTGGAATATGATGTTCACAATACAGATTTTGCTACTCCTCTTTGTTACTGTAATTGGTCATTTTTGGTATAAGGACAGTGATAGTATCTCTAGTAAGCTTTGCTTCTAGTTGTTACCTCAAGGTTTCAAACTAGTGCTTTAGATTACTTGGTATTTTTAGGGAGGTCAAAAGGGTTAGATGTGTGGAATGTTTCTTCTCTTATATTCTTTGGTTGATGAAGGGTTGGGGTGGGTTATTTCCTCCCCAATTTGTAGTTCCAAGGATGAGTGCACCGGCAGTCGTTTGTTACATTCTGATTGTCCATTTTTCTATGGATATCCTCCCTGCTTTATGTATCACGAAAATCTCATGAACTGAGCTAATGCTAGGATTAGTTGGTTCATGAACTGAAATGCCACCTGTTGAAGGATAGCTATTGTTGATGTTCATTATCTAAAAATGTAGTCGAATATGAAACTGTATTAGTGTTGTCAGGTCAAGGAGACGTGATTTTAAGATCAAACGGCTGATGAAGGAGTAGTATGAATTCATTATCTAATGTGCTTTGTTTCCTTTGCATAAGTTTACAGCTTTTCATATTGGTTAAATATTCATTTGTAGGCTATATTCTCTGATGATTCGGATGATGAAGCGGAAACTAGCAATCAGAATGTTGCAGAGGATCCTCAAAAGAAGGTTGAAGCTGTTAATACAACTTTAAATCGATTAATAGCTGGTGACTTTTTAGAATCATTGGGTAAAGAACTAGGTTTGGAGGTTCCCACAAATATGCCTTGCCCAGAAAATAAAACCAGTAATCCAGCTAAAAAGGACACTGTTCCGATAGATCTGACAGAAAAGAACATTAACCAATCTGCTAATGGTACATCATCCACTTCTGATGCTGTTGGTGCGGATCTGCCAGATCCGGTATTGGCTGTAGGAAATAATAACCAGAACATCTCTCGAGAAGGTAGATCTCCTAGAGAAGGAACTATAGATATCAACTCTCGGAAAAATGGTGGCAGAGGAACGGGAACTGAAAGCTACAGGGATGATGTTAAAAAGAATAGGTTTGAAACGGAAGCTCAAACACATATACATGCAAAAGCAAAAGGAGATCAGCACCGAAGTAAGAACATCAGTTCATCCGACGATGAAATTGATAGAAAGGGAAGGCGACGTCACAGAAGCAGGAGTCCAGCGGGGGATGCATCTTCTGATTCATCCGAGGATTATAAAGACCGTCGTTCAAGGTCAAGGAAGAAAAGATCATCTCAGGAGAAGAGTAGTAGTAAAAGGCACTCAAAGCACCCTAAGCATAGAAGGAGAGACTCTCGGAGTCCCAGTAGACATTCTCGTCATGGTTCAGAAAAAGAACGCAGAGAAGCCAAGAGAGAGAAGCGTAAATACAAGGATTGAAATGTTTCTACTATATGACCTGTTGAAATAGATCTAAGGAGTTACTTGAAATTACTGCTGATTGAATATCTACGATGTCCCAGATAACTGGTTTGTTACTGCTGGAACAGTTCATGCTCCTTGGCTTTACTACTATGTGCCCTTTTGAGTGCTAGGCAGAGAGCTCTTGCTCTTTGGTCAATCTATGGGTTTAGGAGAACCGGATGCTGGAGATTTCGCTTGGAACATTCTGACTTGCAAGATATGATCATGGTTTGGTCTGTTTTCCGGCTCATTCCAGTGATCAAGCTTTTGGTTGTACACAATTGGATAATGGTCTGGTGGGTCTGAATTTTTTTCATGCTTACGTTACTAAATGAACTATTCAATGTTAAAACATACCAGCTATATTTCTTACTGGGTCTTGGGAATTTGTTATGTATGTTGTATGTGATTCCCTATTTAATCCATGAGTAAGACCGTTTATCTGTTCTGTTTCTATTTTTCCAATACTACTTTCATTTTCCTTTGCCTTCTCTTTTCCCCACATTGGAAACGGCAAATGTTGTAGTCATGGGTAGGACTTAACGAGGTTTGCAGTGTGAATGAAAAGAACCTTTGGATTATGGAGTAATCCATCAGATTTCGGGCTGATGCGTTGTTTGAAAGCGTGCTACCTTACTTGGGTTCAATGATTATACTTTTGACTAAGTAGGCAATAAGCTAGTATAATGATGCCTCGCATACAGACAAACTAATTGACCTTAGGCTGGAGTCAACTGTACCCCGAATTTCTAGTATTCTCATTTGCATAAAGTCTTATAATACCATGACAAGCTGTCACCATTTTCTTTAATCTGTCTCACCTGCTGGTCCTGTATTCGTATTGGTTAGTAATGCTTTCTGTCAAGGTAGTGAGTGCTTTAGCCAACTGGCTGATTAAATTAGTTGGAATATCACCGATTGCTGGTTTCACAGGAGAGACGTTCGCTTGTCAAACTCCACTCAACCTTTCTTTTTTCAAAATTGCTTTGAATTGATTTCCCTCGTCGTCGAGGATCTATTGAAAACAATTCTCTTATGAGATTACACCGACGAAGGAAGTTTTGTGAAGGAGGTGAAAGTCCAACTCCTAGTGTAATGAATTGCATTGGTTTGAAGAATTTCGTATGAAAAATTTATACTCTTCTCTGATACAATCTGTCTAGTATGGTTAATCATCAATCACCCAATAACACATGCAATCAGCTTTACCGTACAGGGAAAGTTAAAAGTATAGGAAGAAGTCCAGCAGCTAGCCAGCTAATTCAAATAGAAAATACAGATAGACAGTATCTTTCCTTTCTCTTGAGGGGGGAAAAGAGAAGAAATTGTGGGTGGGCAGGGGACGTTGGAATTACCTTTTATGTACGAATATTTACACAACTAGTATTTTTTTTTTTTTTAAAAAAAACGCTAAAATATCCCATCAATTGACTCAAATCAGCCAAGAACTATTCAATATTAAGATGATCAGAACTTTGATATATTTTGTACAGTTAGCTGATTGATATAAATATCAAAACATCGCTACGGTTATGATATAGATATTCCAAGAAATTCGGCAGCAGACCTAGCCATAACAGTTGCAAATTCATTAAAACTAATAACACCATCTCCATCAATATCAGCCTCTTTGATCATATCAGTAAGTTCACGATACGACAATGGCTGTCCCATTTTAGCCATTGATCCTGCCAGCTCCGCTAACGTAATGTAACCATTTCCATCGCGATCAAACGATCGAAAAACTTCCAAAAGCTGCCCTTGATTTAGCAACATTTCTTCATTAATTAAATCAGGCATAATTGCATTAACAAGTTCATCGAATTCCACAGCTCCATTTCCATTAGAATCCATGTTGGCTAATAGAACATGAATTTGGTCACCATTTGGCTTTAGTCCCAACGAACGTAATAGTGCTGCTAGCTCTAAATGAGTTAGGCTACCATCATCGTCCATGTCAAATCTTGAAAATATGTCCCTTAATTGGTCAAGTTGATCAACTTTAAGCCTTGACATAATTTGTTTTCCTCTTTTCTTCATCATTTGTATATGATTTTTGGTAGTATTATTTAGCTAGGAGTATAATGAGAAACGTAAAAAGAGGATATAGAGAAGGAAAAGAGATAAAAATAGGAAGAAAAAATTGGTGGTGATGGGAGGAGCTTTTTAGGCACGGTTGAAGAGAGGGGGGTGTCATTCTGTAATTGGGAGGCTATATAGATTCCATGTAATGATATTTTTTAGTAAAAAAAATCACTAGTCGGTGGTTTTAATTCATTTTTTAGACTATGGTAGGATCGCATACAGTGTATCTCATTCAAGAATCAAGAGAACCTTCGTAGGTCAGTTCGTTGAATTTTCTTAAAGTCAATTGTGTCCATACGTGGTGACCCATTTCACTGTTGGACTTAATCTTGTGCTCCCACTTCACCATGTGAACTAATCTAATCTAATTTTGATATTCATATGTGAACTTCAATACATATTCACAAGTACAAAAATGTGTGTATCTTTTTATTAGGAAAGCGGCAAATACCGAGGCGGAACTATGAATTTAAGTATTCGGGTTCTGGATTCAAAAAATACGCAGCTTACTGGGTTTTATATAAATTATTTATAGATATTCTGTTAAATAAGGCAATATACACACAATATACAAGTGTATATTGCCTTATTAAGAGGCCACGAAATCAGCCCATACTTGCCATATTGGGCTGATCGGTTTTACAGATTTTGGTACATAAAATATTGTATATTTGGAAAATATATGTGTAGTATATTGTAATGTATTTGTTACCTAAAGTAGGTTTATACACTACCATAATTGTAGAGTTAGAATTATGGTAGAATAAGGTTTTAGGAATAGAATAGGAATAGGATTCTCCTATTTTGTAACTTGTGTATATATATCTATTCAATCAATGAAAATAATCAAGGGGATTATTTCTTTCATGGTATCAAGAGCCTAGGTCTAAACAAAAGTTTTTCTCTCAAACTTTTGCCCTCCCTTTGGCCGAGACCCCCTCCCCCTCCTCGGGTTTCTCTTCCAAAATTCGTCTTCCGCTCTCAAAAACACCTCTCTTAAATTTCCCTTTCTTCTTTGTTCTTTCAATATGTCTAAGAACAATTTTCAACCTGCCCTCACGGTTTCCAATATCAAGAGCAGTATCCCTATTGTCCTTGAGATGGAAAACATCCAATATGCGACGTGGGCGGAGTTGTTTAAAATTCACGCTATATCTTATCAAGTTCTTCATCACATCATTCCTCCCGCTAGACCCCTTCCTGCGGAGGATCCTGAGTTATGGATTACACTTGATGCTACCGTTCTTCGGTGGATATACGCCACTATTTCGCTGGACCTTCTACAGACGATTATTGAGCCGGATACCACGGCTATGGCTGCATGGAATAGATTGCGTGACATATTCCAAGACAACCAACATTCCCGTGTCGTCACACTCGAGCAGGAATTCTCTCTCGTTCGAATGGATGAATTTCCGAACGTTTCTGCATATTGCAAGAAACTAAAGGAGTTGGCGGATCAACACCGTAATGTTGGCGCACCAGTAACAAATAATCGTCTAGTTCTACAGTTGGTTGCCGGTCTTTCGGAGGCCTATAATGGTGTTATAACTCTCCTTCGCCAAAGCAACCCTCTTCCCGACTTCCATCAAGCCCGCTCCATGCTTACGTTGGAAGAAGCCGGTTTGGCTAAAAAGGCGGCTACCGGAGCAAGCCCAGTTGTCATGGTGGCGTCCTCTCCTAGTCCTTCGGGTTTTGTTAATAATTCGGGCCAAAACCATAATAATGGTGGCGGCAAGAATAATCGCAAAAATAATAACAAAAACCGCGGGGGCAAACGCGACGGTTCTGGTGGCGGTTCCGGTGGTCAACAAGCAGGCGGTGGGTCCCATCCAGGGTACAGTGGCCCACCACCCCCCTGGGCCCAGCAATGGGGCCCATGGCAGTGGAACCCGTACCATCCAGCAGCAGTTTCCAGCGGTCAGTGGGCTGTCCAACAGTCGAGGCCCAATACCCAGCAGTGGCGGCCCACTGGCCAGTGGCCCAGCAGCGGTAGCAACATCAGCTACGGCCCAGCTACACCACGGACAGGAGTTCTTGGGCCCCGACCTCCGCAAGCCCATCATGCAGCAGGCCCCACTCAAACCGATATCGAGGCCGCAATGCACACACTGGGGTTATCTCAATCGGACCCAAATTGGTATATGGACACCGGTGCCACTACTCACATGACTTCCGAATCAGGTACTCTCTCATCTTATTCCAATTTGAGCACCCCTCGGGGGATAATTGTTGGTAATGGCAGTTCTATTCCAATTCTAGGGTATGGTCAGAAAACGTTGTCTCCCCCCAATCCACCACTCCTCTTAAAAAATACCTTACATGCTCCTAAATTGATTAAAAATTTAGTGTCTGTCGAAAAGTTCACAAATGACAATTATGTTTCTGTTGAATTTGATCCTTTCGGTTTCTCTGTGAAGGATTTCAAGACGGGGAGCCATCTCATGAGGTGTGATAGTAGGGGGGATCTGTATCCTATCATGCCTGGTTTCAGTCCATCGAGTCAAGCCTTGCCATCAGCCTTTGCAACCATCTCTCCTTCCATGTGGCATGCTCGTCTGGATCATCCGGGATCTTCTATTTTATCAGTTTTAGATAAAAATAGCTTTATTTCTTGTAAGGGTACGAGTCGTACTCCACTTTGTCAGTCTTGTTCATTAGGGAAAATTGTTAAGTTGCCATTTGTTGACTCCAATTCTCATACTTCAATGCCATTTGATATTATTCATAACGACTTATGGACGTCTCTTGTTCTTAGTTCATTGGGTCATCGATATTATGTTCTCTTTTTAGATGATTATTCTAGATTCTTGTGGACGTTTCCAATTGCGAATAAATCACAAGTGTTTTCCATCTTCATCCAATTTAGAGTGTTCATTCGTACTCAATTCGACAGAGAAATAAAAAATATTCAATGTGATAATGGGAAAGAGTATGACAATAGGGAGTTTCGGGAATTTTATGCTAATAATAGGATAAATTTTTGTTTTTCATGTCCTCATACATCTTCACAAAATGGGAAAGCCGAACGCAAAATTCGTTCCATAAATAACATTGTCCGAACTCTCTTAATTCATGCCTCCATACCTCCATATTTTTGGCATCATGCTCTACAAATGGCCACATATCTTCTTAACATAATTCCTTCTAAAGGTCTGACATATTCTTCCCCCCCTAAAAATCCTATATAATAAGAACCCGTCTTATTCTCATCTTCGGATTTTTGGGTGCTTGTGTTATCTGTTATTCCCATCCACCACAATTAACAAACTTCAGGCTCGGTCTACCCCGTGTGTATTTTTGGGTTATCCGTCGAATCATCGTGGTTATAAGTGTTTTGATTTATCCTCCAAGAAAATCATAATAAATCGCCATGTAATTTTTGATGAAACCCAATTCCCTTTTACGAAAGTTCATACTCCCGAGCCTAATTTATATAATTTTTTGGATGACCAAATATCCCCGTATATTATTCGGAATTTTTCGGACATCTCCCGCACCCAAAATCCTCCAGCGGGCCCACTGCCCGCTGGACCCACAGTACCGCCACGCCCAGTGATTCCAGCCACTGGAACAGTTCTAGCAATTGGGCCAGTCCAGCCCAATTTTGGAACTGGTCCAGACGATGAGTCTAGTATTTACCGACTTGGGCCAGCAGGCCCACTGCCTGTTGGCCAGTCCGTCCCGAGCCCAGAAAATTCCCAAAATTCCCTCAATTCTTCCTCGAGTCATAGACCGGTCACTCGAAGTCAGCGGGGTATTTTTACACCTAAAAGACATTTTAATTTACATTCTGATGTCTCTAAATCCCCCTTGCCCCGCAATCCTGTGTCCGCATTAAATGACCCTAATTGGAAAATTGCTATGACTGATGAATATAATGCTCTTATTGATAATAAGATGTGGGAGTTGGTGCCCCATCCATATGGTATTAATGTTATCAGGTCTATGTGGATTTTTGCTCATAAGGAGAATTCAGATGGATCCTTTGCTCGACATAAGACGTGACTTGTTGGTGATGGCAAGACTCAGCAGGTTGGGATAGATTGTGGTGAGACGTTTAGTCCGGTGGTCAAACCGGCTACTATTCGCACTGTGCTTAGCTTGGCTCTTTCAAAGACTTGGCCAATTCATCAGTTGGATGTCAAGAATGATTTCCTACACGGTGATCTCAAGGAAACTTGATCTATATGCATCGCCTTTGGGTTTCAGGGATCCAAACCGTCCTCATCATGTATGTTTGTTGAAGAAGTCCTTATATGGGCTTAAGCAGTCTCCAAGGGCCTGGTACACGAGGTTTGCTGACTTTGTTTCAACTATTGGGTTCACTCACAGCAGGTCAGATAATTCCTTGTTCATCTACCGCCGTGGTTCGTCTTTGGCCTACATTCTGTTGTATGTGGATGATATCATCTTGACTGCCTCTTCCGATGCCTTGCGCCAGTCTATCATGACCATGCTCAGTTCTAAGTTTGCTATGAAAGACTTATGGCCTTTGAGTTATTTTTTAGGGATTGCCGTCAAGCGTCATTCATGTGGCTTGTTTTTGTCTCAACGAAAGTATGCTGTTGAGATCATAGAGAGGGCTGGGATGTCATCTTGTAAGTCCACTTCCACGCCAGTTAATGCAAACCCCAAGCTAAGTGTCGCAGCAGGGGCACCATACGAGGACCCGACCCGCTATCGCAGTCTTGCAGGGGCACTCCAGTATCTTACATTTACCAGACCGGATATTACGTATGCGGTTCAGCAGGTGTGTTTATTCATGCATGATCCCAGAGTTGAACACATGAATGCAATCAAAAGCATCATTCGGTATATTCAGGGGACACTGGACTATGGATTGCACTTGTATCCTTCATCTACATCCACACTTGTCTCGTACACGGATGCTTATTGGGGTGGTTGTCCCGATACCAGACGATCGACTTCTGGCTACTGTATGTTCCTTGGCAATAACTTGGTCTCCTGGTCGGCAAAGCGTCAGGCAACTCTATCACGCTCAAGTGCAGAGGCAGAATATCGAGGGGTAGCGAATGTGGTCTCCGAATCATGTTGGCTACGTAATTTGCTTTTGGAGCTTCATTGTCCCATTCAGAAGGCAACCTTGGTATATTGCGATAACATTAGTGCCATCTACCTTTCAGGTAACCCAGTTCAACACCAACGTACTAAGCATATCGAAATGGACATTCACTTTGTCCTTGAAAAGGTTGCAAAGGGTCAAGTTCGCGTATGCCATGTCCCGTCGCGTTATCAAATTGCAGACATCTTTACAAAGGGTCTACCAGCGGTTCTCTTTGAAGACTTTAGGGACAGTCTCAGCGTTCGAAGACCGCCCGCTATGACTGCGGGGGTGTGTTAAATAAGACAATATACACACAATATACAAGTGTATATTGCCTTATTAGAATCAAGAGAACCTTCGTAGGTCAGTTCGTTGAATTTTCTTAAAGTCAATTGTGTCCATACGTGGTGACCCATTTCACTGTTGGACTTAATCTTGTGCTCCCACTTCACCATGTGAACTAATCTAATCTAATTTTGATATTCATATGTGAACTTCAATACATATTCACAAGTACAAAAATGTGTGTATCTTTTTATTAGGAAAGCGGCGAATACCGAGGCGGAACTATGAATTTAAGTATTCGAGTTCTGGATTCAAAAAATACGCAGCTTACTGGGTTTTTTATAAATTATTTATATATATTCAGTAGAAAATTTAAACACTGACACAAATATTTAGTCAAAAAACTTCATTCTGCCAAACCCCTTGGCCAAACTCTAGCACCGCCTTCAGGCACATACCATGGAGGTGCAACTGATTATTACAAATACAAGATTATGCTAAGTGGTATAAGACGATGTATAAAATATGGATGTGAGGGTGGACTTACTAAAAGTTTCTCTAATATGATGTGAAAAAAGTTTTAACATACAAACTGAAGCCACAAGGTACTATATCGATGGAGTTAAATTAAACTTTTGGTTATAATATGAGACACTATATCTCCAATATCATCCAAAAAAAATGACTATCCTTTGAACATTGGAGAATATCTTGATGGGTACCATAAAAGCAACCGCATCACAAAGATTATGTAGCCCATATTTGTCGGTCTCTTTAATGGGTAGGGATGGCAATAGGGCAGGTTAGGGCGGGTAAGTCTTGACCTGCTAAGGATTCAACCCGCCTTGCCTTGTACCATTTAGCAATTTTCAGAAAATATGTCCTATCCTGACCTGCCCCGCCTCACCCTGTTTATGTCATCTTTCATTTCTCCTCTTTATTTTTTTAAAGATTATTAAAAAAAAAATATGTCATATTATTAAAACAAAGGAAGTAGCAATTTCTGGCTACTCATTCGTCCCAAATGTACATTTTTGACTAATGTATTAATATAGCCATTTTTTTTTTATTTCCCTCCAAAACTTTCCTTAAATAATTTAAACCAAGTAAGGGTGTGTTTGATGTGGAGGAAAGCATTTTTCTAAACTACTTTTATATTTCGTTAGTCAAATTTTAACTCTTTTAAATGTTATATATATGTATCTAGGTAAGGATCTTTTGGATCCAAACAGTAATATGGGTAATTGTTTGTTTGACTTGCTTGATGGATTTGATCATGTTTCTCTTTGATGATAGACTAATTTTCTAAGTTAGTCAACTGGCGTAGACTTAGTAGAGAAACACAAAAGTTTTTCAAGTAAAGAATCACATTTTTAGCCGACCCGGTTGTAAAATTTGGACCTTGCCCTGCCCAGCCTCGCCCCGCCCCATTAAAGTTTTTCAAAAATTTGTCCATGCCCCGCCCTATTTAAATCTTCCATGCCCTACCCTATCAAGAGTTTGACCTACCCCGCCCTGTCCTGCCTTGCTGATTGCCATCCCTACTAATGGGCATAGATACTTAGGGCCATGATAAGCCCATGTAAGTTCCGGTGTAGAAACACAAAAACTTCTCGCCTAATAATTTGATTTTTCAAGGAGGAAATGCACATTTGTACTTCCACTAAAGTTTGATTTTTTTTTTTTGTTTTATCTTTTTCGTTTTGTTCCTCTCTTAGATATGTATAAGATGTTGTGGGTTCCCAACTTCAAATTTCCATAATTACCTTTAAAATGTTTGCAACTTAGAGTTTGCTACAGAAACTCACACACTTTAAAAGCTTCCTACACTTCAATTATATTTTTATAACAAAACACATTCGCAAGGGAAAATAGCACGACTACAACAACTTTTCAGATAATTAATTATCAATTGCTTCAGATAGAACACCTAAATATCAAGTAAACTTACAAATCACTGAGCTTCTAAACTAGCACACATAGCAAGCAGCCATCGAACTTTACACAAATAACCATATTAATATAGTAGCACATTTTACTGCAAAAACAATTCCGGCCTCAAAAAGCCTATTACTTCATCAAACAACATCTTGCACCTTAACCTCATTGCTACTATCACAACAATTCGTACACCGCCACCATAGTTTTCCCTTCACCCATCCAAAGCCGCAATCTCTCTGTTTAATGCTATCCAACGGCGTTGCAGGCTTCCGATTTGTACAATACCTTCCCACAATACACGAAAGAATCGCGAGAACAGTTAACACGGAGATGACTGCAAAAAATGGGCCTATGGACCCTGAAGAATGCCAAACGCTGTTTGGCACTGCTTCAGGGTACAGTACTAATTGTTGAGGTTGTTGTTGTTGTTGCTGTTGCGGCGGTTGCTGTTCATTTGGCCAAATTTTTGAAGCTGTGGTTGCCATATCTTGTTATTTGAAGATGCATTATTTCACAAACAACACATACTATATATATACACAATGAAGAAAAAACAGATGACTTTGCATGTTCATTAATTTGTACAAAAGTTATGTCGGACAAATGAATGGAACTGCAGAGACAAAATTAAAAGGTACGACTGATGGGTATTGTGCTTTAAGTGCGACTTTTGAAGAGTAGAGTGGGATTACAACTTGGAAAGGGGAAAGACATTCAGGAGTCTTACGTAGATTATATAAACTTTAAGTTGTTGATGTAATTTTATGTTTCTGCATGTGCTTATCTGAAATGGATTTTGACTTTTTACACGTAAGATAAAAAGTCAGTCCCCCATGTGGCTACACTTTGATCATGAACAATCAATCTTCTTTGCTAAGGCATAGGTCATGTCGATATTAGTCAAAGCAGCTAAGTAATCTAAACGGATTCACTGCCATTCTCAAATAATTTTTACATTAAGTGGTTTAACATGTCGTAGCAGGTTACTCACCACATTTTTCAAATTACTGATCTTATTTATTAGTGGTGATTCTTACTAATAATAATTAAATTTTTTTTTGGACAGGCGGAGACAAAAGAACACTATACTTCTTCCTATATGTTAAGGTTGCATTTGATGTTGTGACATTTGTACCAACATATATCTTTGAGTATTGATATGTATATGTAAATATGTAATGTTGGGACAAATGTTATGCAACATTCGGACTAACATTTTTTAGAACAGTTTTGTCTTACTTCACGTTAAGCAGTAATATTTTATTTTACTGTGAGGTAAAAATGACTTAGGCGTGGTGAATTGGAGCTGTGTAAAACGTGGGAGAAATAGTCAAAGCTTTGGGAAGAAGTCGAGTAAGGAACAAGTCAAAGTTGTTCAGATTTTCACTCCTTAATCATCTACCACAAGCTGCCCATCTTTTCCTCAACTTCTACAACCGATCGATGAGCTTTTCAAGGGAACTCTCTGCTATAAATAGAGAGGCCACAACAGTGTATCGACATCCAGAATCAGATTGCAAATATACCAAGAGAGCTCTCAGAATTTCTTCTCAGAAATCCGGATCACAAGTGTTGCCTGAGTGTGTCGACAACATTTTGTCAAACATTACAATTGTTGTTTAGATTCTAGATTAGTTTTGTATGGAGCGATTGTAATGAAAGGTTGTCTATGTCTACGTAGTTAGATTTTTCAGGCAGAAGTCATCTGCGACTTCAACTTTTAACTCCTTTCCGTTTTATATTGTAAATCTGTAAAGAAATGAATTTATACTTTTGTATATAATATATACAATACATTTGATCATTGACCATCATAAGTTATATAATATATGTAACTTATGAAAATTTAAACATTTGTGTTCTTTAAAATTCCGCTGCATTTACTCTTTAAAGTTACTATTTTGTTAAGTGTTGTTACTGATGTCGGACGACATAATTGCCGATATTCGGAAACAGAATTGACATTCGGTTTATTTCATTTTATTTTTATTTCCCATAGCGTTTGACACACCTTACACTATCTATCTAAGTTTGATGGATAGAGTTAGTCATACCTATGTTGGTGGGAGATAGAAGGCAAGTGCACAATGAAATAGTCGAGTTATGTATAAGTTATACAAAAAAAATATTTTCAATAACCCGATAAATAAATTAAAGTTCACATTAATTTAATTATAACCTTTCTGCGTCTTATTATTCAATTAATTCTTTGTCCCAATTAGTTAGTTAAATATATCCGAAACATAAATGTGGACCACCATGGTCAAGTATCATTTAACTCCGTTCATTTTTATTTTTATTTTTTGCGTTTTTTTTTTCTTGTTCAGATTTTAATGTTGTGACAATTAGATCTACAAAAGAATTGAATGATTGTTTAGGTATATTTGCAGACTTAAGGGCTTGATGGGTGATCCAAAAACGTCTGAATTTATTTTCTCTATCTTTGATGGTGAAGAATTATACTAATGAAGAGAGGAAAAGAGGTGCTGTCTAACCAAAAATGAAAGTTTGGTGAGCTTACTAAATGCTATGCTCTACCTATTCTTTTGATGTATCATCCTCACATTCACCTCTCACACCAAAATTTCTAGAAGAGCTCCTTATTCTTTGGTTTTAGTTCATCTTCAAATATAAAGAGATTACCTACTTTTTCAGTAGTCGCCTCGCAAAACATTTTGAAATTGATCCTTATTAATTTTTGTTAGTTATTGAAATATAAGAGACCACCTACCAAATATATTTTAGAAGACTCTGTGTGTTTGTGTTAGCGGAAAGCTTAGTGCATCAGACTGGCCTTTTTTACTCTGTGTGTTTGTGTGTGTGTTTTTCTTAATTAATTATACAAACCTTCACATCGATGTATTGATTGTGCTCTGAGATGGAGACGATCTAAAATCTAGAATACGTGAGTGAATACATATGTACACATAGTTTGAGTCGAAATAAATAATTTTATATTTTGTTTATCATTCACTGTTCGAGTCAATTACATTGAATATGTTATTGTAATAGTTATTATTGTTGTATTCAGGTCAACTGATTTGATTAATTCAGATTCATGTTAGATAAAGATAAATTCATTAAGAGGAAGGTAAAATTATTTCTCACTGAAAGGTTAATATTTGGATGATTCGAATTCAAGATCAATGGTTGTGGATGATAAAATTTCATCCATCTTATTGCACCCCTCGATGGTTATTATGACGTTCAATTACAATTTGTATTACTCCGTAGTTTAATTCAGGTGTCTATTAGGCTATTCAATCAGTGAAAGGCCATCGAATTGAAAAAGTTTTTCAGTGTTTATGAGTTCCCACTAAATAAAGGATTGGATTGTAAAACTCGTTTAGGGGAATAATTCAGTGGTCAAAAGTCACAAAATGAATAATGTTATGGATTGATTTCTATTGACAACCTTCTTGAACTTTTAATATTTTAACTATGTAGAAGAGTTCATCCAGTGCCCGAAATTCCATATCAGTTACATGTCCACTAACTGGTGAGTTGACTGCTTATCTATACATTGGAGTATATAATTTGGATGGTCCACAAGAACTACAAGACGATGTCATTAATTTGCTCTATCGACAAAGTTAGGGGGATTAAAAAAGAAGAAAAACACAGAAAAAGAGTGTCGTTCAATAAAAGCAATGTGGTCCGTGCTTTCTTTTTCAACCACCAATTTTTATTTTATTTTTGAAGTTTTGAAGTAAGATTTACATAATTAGAAAAATTGAAAAGGAGTACTGTGTATTACTATGATTTTTAAGTTATAACTAAGAAATATGTAAAAAAAAAAAAACAAATGAATAGTAGTTAAAGATAAATTAGTATCTTTTCAACAAAAAGTAATTTAGTTTATCTCACTAAATAAACCCGTAAAGAATAAAAGAAAAAAAAGAGAGTATCATTCGATTATTCGATAAAGTTAATTGGAACATTATAGGTAAGTCACTGTAACAATTCTTTAACTATTCGTAACTATGATAATAACCACGTTGTGAATAGATAGATACCAAACAAGAATCATCAAGAGCTGATCAACTGTTACTCCGGTTACTCAACTCTGCTGAGATGGGCACTATCACTTATGTGTTTTATGATTCCCTTTTACCTATTTTTTGGTCCAAGGTATACTTCCACGTCAAAAAATATAGTATATATGCAAATGTGTGCGTGAAATTATGATAGCATAAAACGTGTCTTTTTACATACAGTTTTTGTCAATTATTTATAATATCAATGCATTTTTTACCTGGTATTAGCGTTCACCAATGTCGGGCCCCCAAATTATATTATCCACGCTCCAGTTAACAAGGTATGAGCGTGCGGAAGAGTGTTAAGAGTCCCACATCGAATATAGAATGGGAACATGGACTCCCTATATGGACTTGGACAATCATCACCCTACAAGTTAGCTTTTAGGGTTGAGTTAGGACTCCCTATATGGACTTGGACAATCATCTGTTGAGAATATAATCAAAATCTAATCTAAAAGCTTAAGTTGTTAGATTTCACACTTTTAATATTTGATTATATTCTCAACACGCCCCTCACGTGCTGACCTGATTTTTTTTCATGGTCCAAGCACGTGGAAATTCTTTTTTGAGAATGGGTGGCTGTGAGGTTCGATAACAGGACATTTGGCCTGCTTTGATACCATATTGAAGTGTGTGACCATCTGATCTAAAAGTTTAAGCTGTTAGATATAATACACTTTTAATATTTGATTATATTCTCAACATCATCACCCTACAAACTAGCTTTTGGGGTTGAGTTAGGCCCAAGATGCATTCTTTAGAGCTTAAACATTGAGTGCACCTTTTTATCTGGGAAAAATAGTTATATTTTCTTTGAACTATTTGAAATGAGACAGTTTTATGGACCGTTATTTAGTTTTGGCACAAAAGTATATGTACGCTAATCAAGTAGCTCATAAATTCTATCTCCACTAATAGAGATGGCATTTTTTGGGCAAAAAACAAAATGCGTGATAAAATTGTTTCGTTTCCAATGTTTAGAAGCAAATGACGCTTATGGTTGTATAATTTAATTGCTAAATTTACTGATTACTCATCACTTTATTACTTGGATCATTCGAGTGCAGGATCAAGAATGCTCTATATGTGTTCTTAAAGCAGTTCTAACTTTAGTGATTTGATTTTCGCTAGTCAAATTTATTTTCCTGACTTTCGTTTGTTCGGTTTAGTTAATTGATTTACTGAATTTTTTCTGGGTTTAGTGAATCAAGTTTTTGGATTTATTAAACTAAAGTCAAGAAAGAAACTAAGTCTTTGTTATGAAATTTTAGTTTGCTTGGAGCTGATTTACTGAATAGGTGGGAAAATGTTATTGAATCTTGTGATAACTTTTCTACAAATTTTGCTGATCGTTTGACTTAGTGTTTCCGATAAATTTTTTTTATCGAATTTGTCAAGTTAATTAATGTGGCTTTTGGTAATAGCCTAATGAAAACTTCCCCTAAAAGAGGTAATTGTGAATTTGTATCAATACTTTAAAATCTTCGTTGCATGCTTTTAAGATTGACAAGAACAATTTGAATAAAGGTTGGTGAAATGAAGGTATTAATTTTGCCGAGATTCTCGAAGTCAGTAAGTTGGAGAAGAAAGTTCATAAATCAAGGACTTATATTTCCTTTATGAGTGTTGTTTGTAGATTAGAAATGAAAGTATGTTCGTGTTTCAGTATTAAACTATTAATTACACTAAACACCTCTATGAATATGACTAAGTTGAATGCACTACTATATTTTAAAATCAAACATTCATATATACTATACTTAAACTTTTTATTTATAAATTTTAATAATTATATTTCAATAAATTTAGTTTTGGATTTACCTTATAAGGGGTGTAAATCTAGAATTTCTATTATAAGTGTTTGATTAAAACACATGAGGTATATATAAAATTGAATTATAGTTGTGTCATGTAATTAACCCCAATTTTAATTTTGAACAATTAATATTAGACTAAGAATGAAATGGAGGAGAAAGTTATTTCGTATTTAAATAGTTAAGATTTTTTTTTAGCGTTTTTCTTGTTTTAATTGCTTATCCAAGTTAGAACTATAATTAATGAGAAGGGTTTCTTTGAACTAGTTAACTTACGACGAGTTTTGAACAATAGCGAAGAAGGTAGTTTATCCATTACGAATAGTTCGGTCGTATTTTTAAGGGAAAAGGGTAAAATTTGTCCTTCAACTATGTTTTATGGAATACATTTGTCCTCCGTTAAACTTTGGAATCAAATATATCCTCACCGTTTGCAAACTTATTAAATTTGCCCTCATTTGGACGGAAAGTTGATGTGTGTGCCACATTGGATCCACGCGGATGCCATGTTGGATCCACATGGACGTCATGTGGATCCATGTGGGTGCCACGTTGGATCAATGTGGGCGCCACGTTAGATCCACGTGGACGTCAGGTTGGATCCACGTGACATATATTAAACATAACCCTAACCAGCCTTCTCGCCCCTCCCCATCAGCCGCTACATCACCGCCGCCGTCACCACCTTGGAACACAACCTAAAAACAACATTCTGCGCGAGCTATGAATTTCTATATCCAAACAAGGAGAAATTACAAGCTTCTCTTCTTATTTGTTTAACTTTCTTACATATCTCATGTTATTTCTTTCTTGCTCTTGATTTTGGCCTTAGCTTCTGGGTTTGAATTAAAATTTTGATTTTGATTTCAGTTTCTTAGTAACTTCATATAGCTTAGAATCCTCCATTTTTCTGGCAAAGAAAGTGGTGTGGCGGTCGTGGCAGATATGAAAAAGAACGATGGTGGTAGAAGAAAGACGTGGCTGAAAAAAAGAAAAGGAATGAGAAGAGTGGCGAGCAGTGGTGCGGTGGTGGTGTGAAGCTCGTCGGAGCAGTGACGGGGAAGATGGAGACAAGCAACGGGATGGTGGTTTGGTTGTTTGTCGTTGGTGGGTGTGATGGAGCTGGTGTTCCGGCGTCGCAGTCGTTATGGTAGTGGTGGTTGACGTTTGTGGTGGTGGTGGTTGGCCGGTTTGACGTCGAATGGGCTGTTCGGTTGTTGGTTCGTGGCAGATTTGGTGTTTGCGAAATAGCGATGGATGTGTGGAGTTGTGATGTTGTCGTTGTTGTGATTCGCCGGAGACGATGATGACGTGGTGGGCCCTTGTGGATCTGGCTGGAGTTTGATGGGGTTCACCACAATGTTTGTTGGTCGCTGTGATATTGTTTGGTTTATGGTGTGGTTGTGCTGGTATAGTGGTAGTGGTGTACGCAATGGGGGTGGTCGGCGTTGGTTGTTAGAGGTCGGAGTGGTGGTGCGGTTGTGGTTGCTGGAGGAGTGTTTGTTGGTGGCTGTGATGGTACATGTGTCGTTTGGTTGTTGAAGCAGTGGGGTGGCAATGTGGTGTGGTAACGGTGGTTTGGGGTAGTGGGGTGAAGGGCGGTGGCTCATCGACTATGGCGGTGGAGCGGCGGTTATTTAGTGTGGGTCCCACATGTCATGCGTTTGATTGTTCTCCACTTGGATTCAACTTGGCGTCCACATGGATCCAATGTGACGTCCACATCAACTTTTCGTCTAAATGAGGATAAATTTAATAAATTTGTAAATGATGAGGCTATATTTAGTCTCAAAGTTTTACGGATGACAAATTTATTCTATATTTAGTTGGAGGGCAAATTCTTTTTTTCAATTTTTAAAGACTTTTTCCTTTTATCAACAAGTGAGCCTTCTGCAAGGAGTCCTTTACAGGATCCAAACACGTGTACACTGTTCCCAAGCACTCCTTAGCTTGACCCGGGACTCCCCCCCCAAACTAATTTTAACCAGACACGTCACTCTCACTATTCCAAGTTACTGTACTAATTTTACCCTTGCCAACTCAAATATTATTGGTCACTCCCTCTAAAGTCACCCACATGTATCCGTATATTACCCCCACAACTCTGATAAAATAAACACCATCACATCTAAAAAGAAGGATGCACAGTTCATCAATGGCAGCTATGAAGTCTGGCCTTCACAGTTTACCAGCTGGGTTTGTCTTCTTCCTCTCTATCTCTCTTGAATCTTTGCTATAGATTCCTATGTACAAATATTATATTCGTAATATTATTGTATATGTATTTATGTTATGTTTATATTGTCACTTCCGAAGTCAATGAGTTTAGATGTACTTATTTTGTGTTTATGGAGGTTAGATCTATGTGACACTGTTGGTCTTGTTATATTTAGTTATGTTGTTTGTTTGTTTTGGGTTGGTTGAGAACACTGGAGGCAGCGGTTCATCGATCTGTTCCCTGAAAGGCGATAAACAAAAATATAGCAACAGGAATCGATCGATAAACCTCTGCATCCAGCGCCTTAACCCTTCTCACATTTTCTTTTTCAATTGCCTTCATAACAAATTAGCATATTTAGTTCTTTTTTTTCCGCTCGGTGTTTCTGTCCGCTTTTGGACCCGATTTATTCGAATTTGCATTAGTTCATTAAAGAGAAACAGTTTCCCATCAAGTTTTTTTTCTTTCATTATCATGTGTGGTTATGCAAGAGGAGTTCATGATAAGCTCTGCTTGCACCTGGAAAAAGGTGTTGGGGATCTTGTCTCGTTTGGTCTTGTATGATAATTTTAGCTGCTTTTTTGTTGGATGTTTTTGTTAAAGCATGTAGAATTTGATGTTTTTCTGATCGGTATAAAGTATCCGCTGAACATCATTTGCAAAAGAGTATTTGTTCTACTTGGAAGGAAGGCTGGCCAGTGGGCCGGGTCAGCCCGATTCCGCCCCGACTTTTTTTTAATTTTTTTTTGCTGTATCAGGACTCGAACCGTGACGGGACATGGTCTCGTCCCGACCATTCCGGCCCGCCCCAGTCCCGCCAGGCCCGATCCCGGTCCCGCCCTAAACTCCCTCTTTGCACAAATATCATTACACCAACGATCATTTTACATTTTGGCCGTTGTGCAACGACAATTTTTGGCCTCTCCTAACCCCAACCCCCTTAATATTTATTTTAACCCATAAGTTATTATATTCACACTTTAACCTAATTTTTCAACTATAAATACCTCATTTTTTCTTCGTCTTTCTTACAAATCTTCCTACATTATCTCTAATCTCTCAATCTATCTCTCTGCAAGTCTATATTGTCTACTAAATATTGAATTTTATTTATTCATTTGGGATGAAGCTGACAACTAGTTTGATGATCTTTCATCGAGCAAAGTTTCAATTTTCAACTTTTCGATTACACGTCGATGTTATTATTGTCTGTTTATTTTATTTAGCACACTTAATTTCATTTATTTTAATTATTTATTAGTATAATTATAATGGAATGATTTAAACGTATGCTTACGGATAAGGGTCAGACTTCTTCTAGTAGGGACAACAAGGGCAATGATACTTCTTCTAGTCATCCTATTTCTAGAGAGAATCCTATTTCTACACATGATGATTTTGTTGATACTGAACATTTTTCTACAATACCATTAGAATTAGATGAGGAGCTATTTTCTGAAACTGAAGAAGACTTTAATTTAGACTATTATCTAGATGATACACCCACTAATGTACATGATAACACACCTACTAGTGCACCTAAAATTAAAATGTCTCCTATTCCCCCTAGTATGAGACGAGGTCCAGCAAAACGACTATTAAAATCAGATGCATGGACATTCTTTGATAGAGATGTATAGAATCAAGTAGCTAGATGTAAAATTTGTAAAGATGTTTTAAAATTGGAAAAGGTCACGATAGGACGGGGGATTTAACGAGACACGTAGCAAAGGCTCATCCAGCTAGGTATGCCCAATACGAGGCTTCAAAATCAGGTGTGCAATCGCTCGCTCCATTCGGACAAGGTTCACATACTGTCCCGGACCTAGTACAGGGTCAAATTAACCTTACGACGGGGGGAATTGTAGGCTCTAGTTACAATAAACATAGAGATAGGAAAGCAATAGCAAAATTTATTGATGTGGAGGGTTTGCCTTTTCATTTCCTTCATCTCCTGGTTTTATTCATTACATTAGAGAAATGTATAATCCTACTTTTAACGATTTTTCTAGATCAACTGTTAAGAGAGATGTATTTAAATTTGCACATGAGAAAACAGTATTTACGTTATTCATTATATCATTTTAATGGCAAAGTGGCTATCACTTCTGATATAGGCTGCAGTACTAACGACCATGATTATTTAACGGTAACCTGTCATTGGATAGATTATAAATGGTCCATGCAAAAACGTATCTTAGCATATAGATATATAGATGATAGGCACACTGGTATCCAATCTCTGAATAATACTGCAATCTCTAAGTTGTCTTTGGCTAATGATTGTCGATGCTATCCTATTTGATATCTACCGGCAGAGAAATCGCTTTCAGACGCCGTTTATGACACTTAAATGTTCAAAACATCTCGGGCCATCATTGAAAGTGTCGGAAAGGTCTTCTTATTTCCCCTCCAGTATTTCAGCAAGTCTTCACGTTCTTCTTCATTGAGAACTACTTGGTATGGTACAGAACCCTACAAAATAAAAATATCAAACTCACTAATTTGTTTAGTAGCGGTACGACTGCACATTCTATTTCTTAGGCTTTCAATAGTAGCCGCTGAAACAACACGTCTTTTGTGAGGTTTTGTTGAAGAAGATGGTATGAAAGCCGGTAGGTTGCTAGCACTTTCTTGTTGGTAAAACCTATATATTTTTTTTGCATTCGTCTTCTACGCTAGACAACACTTGTTCTTTAGTTTGTTCAATAGGTGGTGGGTGATTTGTTTTTTTTTTTTGACTTGGAGGTGGTAGTACTGCTATACAATGATAAATAATTTCAATAAGTGATTTAGTACAGTCTATTTTAATAGTCGGATTTAATACAACACCAATAATATAAATAGTGAGAATAGGAATAAAATATTTTTTTATTTTGATAAATATTTTTTTAATAGCTGCCTTATAAGCTGATTTATCCATATATTCATTAAGCATTAAAAATATTAAAGCTATATAAAACAACATAGTATAATAATATATACCGAAAAATTCTTTGGTTGTTTGAAAATATTTTTCTCTAAAATATAATAAGTTCGGAAATTTTTCTCCAATCGCTATCTACAACCATATCAGCTGGATTTTGATTATGAGAGTTAAAAAATAAAGTTACAAGTTTTCTATAGTCATAAGCAACAAGTAGTTGCTCGTATAAAGAATTCCACCTAGTGGGTACTTCTTCTGAAATTTTTCTATAAGGTAGTTGACAATCGTGACAAGTTTTTTTATATTCTTTTTTTCGTTGTATTCTATTATTTTTAAAAGTAAAGTTTATAGCAAATTATATTTTACTAAGAATGTCTTCAAAAAGTGATAGACCATCCTTTACAAGTTACAACTAAGTTATATATATGACACACATTTTATATAAAAAAGACGGAGTTAAACTATTTTTTAAAAATGTAATAGCATAATTGTTAGAAGAAGTGTTATCTAATGTAATAATCATAATTTTATCAGTTATTTCGTAATAATCGCACACTTGATAAATATTTTCTGCGATAAAAGTACTAGTGTGCTTATCATCTATATGTTAAAATACGTTTTTGCATACACCATTTATAATATATCAAATGACAGGTTACCGTTAAATAATTATGACCGTTAGTATTACAGCCTATATCAGAAGTGATAGTCAATTTGCCATTAAAATGATATAATGAATAACGTAAGTACTGTTAATATTCATGTGCAAATTTAAATACATCTATCTTAACAGTTGATCTATGAAAATCATTAAAAGCAGAATTATACATTTCTCTAATGTACTGAATAAAACCAGGAAATGAAAAAGGCAAACCATCCACAACAACAAATTTTGCTATTGCTTCCATATCTCTATGTTTATTGTAATTAGGGTTTACAATTCCCCCCGTCGTGGGGTTAATTTGACCATGTACTTGGTCTGGGACATTATGTGAACCTTGTCCCGATGGAGCGGGCGTTTGCGCACCCGATTTTGATGTCTCGTATTGGACATTCCTAGCTGGACGAGCCATTGCTACATGTCTCATTAAACCCCCGTCCCACTGTGACCTTTTCCAATTTTAAAACAAATTTTACATCTATTCTCTACGTCTCTATCAACGAATGTCCATGCATCTGATTTTAATAGTCATTTTGCTGGACCTCGTCTCATACTAGGGGGAATAGGAGACATTTCAATTTTAGGTGCACTAGTAGGTGTGTTGTCATCTACATTAGTGGGTGTATCATTGTCTAAATTAAAGTCTTCTTGAGTTTCAGAAAATAGTCTATCGTCTAAATCTAATGGTATTGTAGGAAAATGTTCAGTATCAACAAAATCATCATGTGTAGGAATAAGATTCTCTCTAGAAATAGGATGATTAGAAGAAGTAGCCTTGTCCTTGTTGCCCCTACTAAAAGAAGCATGACCCTTATCCGTAATCATACTTTTAAATTCTTCCATTATAATTATACTAATAAATAATTAAAGTAAATGAAATTAAGTGCGTTAAATAAAATAAACAGACAATAATAATTTAATGAAGGAACGAATGTACCAAACGCCGACGTGTAATCGAGAGGTTGAAATCGATGGAAGATCCTCAAGCTAGTTGTCAACTTCACTCTCAAATGAATAAATAAAATTTAATATTTAGTGGACAATGTAGACTTGTAGAGATATAGATTGAGAGATTGTAGGAAGATGAAGAGAAAATGAGGTATTTATAGTTGGAAAATTGGGTTAAAGTGTAAATATAATAACTTATGAGTTAAAAATAAATATTAAGGGGGTTGGGGGATTCCAAAAATGATCGTTGTACAACGGCCAAAATATAAAATAGTCGTTGGTGCTATGGTTATTTGTGCGAAAGGGGGTTCCGGGCGCGACAAGATCAAGTCCCGGTTCGAGTTCCAATATCGCAATTTTTTTTTTTAAAAGTTGGGGCGGTGTCGGGTCTGGGCCGACCCGTCCCACTGGCCAGTCTTAATTCCAATCGAAGAACCACATGAAATTATCAATAAACTAGAACATGTTTTTTTCAAAATGTAATTTGTTTAATTGTAATTTACAAGTTTTGAACACCACCACAAAATTGCAATTTTGACAATTGTACTTGTATTACAAAAAAAATCATATGTCTATTAAATAATATAAGGGGCACAAAAATAGCCTTCGGATGTTTTTATTATAGTATCTTGTTCAGTTATTGAGTTGTTTATATATTTTATTTTTTAAATTAAGTGCAAAAAATAAAATCCCTCCTCGATTCGCCTCGACCCGATTTCTACGGGATCGAATCGGGACTTCGGCGAATCCCGCCTGTCCCGATCCAGCCCCCACCCCCAGACCCGCCCCGACTCGTCCCGGCCTGTTGGCCACCCCTACTTGGAAGTATTTGGTGATTTTTGTATGTTAAGCTAGTTCTTTGTTCTAGCCTATTTGACAGAACTTTCAAAATTAGGTTATTTTGAAAGTGATTTGGTCGGAATCGGTTTATCTTTGACCAATTAATACGATAAATAATTGTCTACTTGTGAAGGATTTCAAGACAGGGATTTCTTTCATGAGATGTGATAGTAGGGGATATCTTTATCCTGTCACGCCCACATCCGGTCTCTCGAGTCAAGCGTTGTCATCTACTTTTGCAATTCTCGCTCAATCCTTATGGCATGCAAGTTTGGGTCACCCTGGGTCGTCTATTGTTTCTTTCTTACATAAAAACAATTTTATTTCTTGTAAGGGTACGCGTAGTACTACAATTTGTCAATCTTGTTCTCTAGAAAAATTTATTAAATTACCATTTGTAGATTCTACTTCTTGTACTTTAATGCCATTTGATATTATTCATTGCGATTTATGGACATCTCCTGTTCTCAGTTCTTTGGGCCATCACTTTCGAACGAAAAATAAAAAATATTTAATGTGATGGCAAAGAATATGATAATGAGTTGTTTCAGGATTTTTGAAGTACTAATGGAATAAATTTTCGTTTCTCTTGTCCTCATACGTCCTCGCAAAATGGGAAAGCAGAACGCAAAATTCGTACCATTAATAATATTGTTCGAATTTTATTGGTTCATGCTTTCATACCCCCTTCCTTTTGGCATCATACTCTGCAAATGACTACATATCTTAACATTCTTCCTACCAAGGGTTTGACATATTCATCTCCTTCAAATCTTATATGACAAGACTCTTTCGTATTCACGTCTTTGGGTGCTTATGTTATCCACTATTTCAGTCAACTACAATTAATAAACTTCAAGTTCGTTTTACTTCGTGTGTATTTTTGGGTTATCCGTCCAATCATCGTGGTTACAAATATTTTGATTTATCGACAAATAAAATCTTCATTAGTCGCCACATTATTTTTTATGAATCCCATTTTCCATTTGCTAAAGTTAGTAGTCCTGGGCCTAGTTCGTATAATTTTTTAGATAACGATGTCTCCCCATATATTATCCACCATTTCTCGGACTTGTCCCGCACCCAAAATCCGTCAGCGGTCCCACTGCCCACTGGTCTTTCTGTTCTGCCACTACCTACGGGTTCTGCCCCGATTACGGCTATTGGGCCAGCAGGTCCACTGCCTGCTGGACAACCCGTCCCCCATCCGCATTCTTCCCAAAATCCACCCAATTATCTCTCGAGTCATAGACCGGTCACTCGTAGTCAACGAGGTATTTTTACACCAAAAAAATATTTTAATTTACATTATAATGTTCTTAAATCCCCTCTACCCCGTAACCAAATGCCTGCCTTAAATGACCCGAATTGGAAATTGGCTATGAACGACGATTATGATGCTCTTATTGAAAATAAGATGTGGGAGTTAGTACCCCGTCCTTATGGTGTTAATATTATTTGGGCTATGTGAATTTTTACTAATAAGGATAATTCTGATGGTTATTTTTCGAAGCATAAGACTCGTCTTGTAGGTAATGATAAGACTCAGCAGGTTGGCGTGAATTGTGGTGAGACGTTTAGTCCGGTGGTCAAACCGGCTACCATTCGCACTGTTCTCAGTCTGGTTCTTTCAAAAACCTGGCCTATTCATCAGTTAGATGTGAAGAATGCGTTCTTACATGGTGATCTGAAGGAGACCGTTTACATACATCAACCCTTGGGTTTTTGAGACCCCAAATGTCCTCATCACGTCTGTTTATTGAAGAAGTCCTTGTACGGGCTTAAGCAGGCCCCACAGGCTTGGTATAAGCGATTTGCAGACTGTGTTTCATCTATTGTGTTTTCACACAGCAGGTCTGATAATTCATTATTCATATATCATCGTGGTACTTCCCTAGCTTACATATTATTATATGTGGATGATATTATCTTGACTGCCTCTTCTGATACTTTGCGGAAGTCTATCATGACAATGTTCAGTTATGCGTTTGCTATGAAAGACTTGGGATCCTTGAGTTATTTTTTGGGAATTATTGTCATTCGTCATGCATGTGAGTTATTCTTATCACAACTGAAGTATGCCGCTGAGATCATTGAGCGAGCTGGTATGTCCTCATGCAAGTCTACTTCCACTCCCGTTGATACTAAACCCAACCTGGGCGATGCAGCTGGCTCACCGTATGAGGATCCGACTCACTATCGCAGTCTTGCATGGGCTCTTAAGTATCTTAGTTTCACGAGATCAGATATTACGTATGCTTGTTTATGCATGATCACAGGGTATAGTGATGCTGACTATGGCTTACATTTATATCCTTCCTCGACATCTACATTTGTCTCGTATAGTGGTGCTGATTGGGGTGGCTGTCTAGATGTCAGACGCTCCACGTCCGGCTATTATATGTTTCTTGGTAATAACTTGGTCTTATGGTCTGCGAAGCGTCAGTCTACATTATCTCGCTCTAGTGCATAGGCCGAGTATAGGGGGTTAGCCAATGTGGTCTCTGAATCCTGTTGGTTACGTAATCTTCTTTTAGAGCTTCATTGTCCTATTCAGAAAGCTACCTTGGTTTATTGTGATAATATTAGTGTCATCTACATTTCTGGTAATCCGGTTCAACACCAGCGCACTAAACACATCGAGATTGATACACTTTGTTCGCGAAAAGGTAGCATGTGGACAAGTACGCGTCTGTCATGTCCCTTCCAGGTATCAAATTGCAGACATCTTACCAAAGGTCTTCCGTCAGTACTCTTTGAAGATTTTAGTGCAAGTCTCGGCGTACGAAGACCGCCCGCTATGACTGCGGATGTGTTTTTGTTATACCCGTGATATACATAGGTTTGTATACCATGTATATCACGGTTTCACAAGGCAACTTACCATATGTGAAACCGTGGTATACACGGTATACAAACCCGTGTATATCACTATTTTTGGAAGACTTTAGTTAGTGTAAATATTATATTAAATTAGCATTATACACTTACCATAATTATAGGATTCTTGTACAATTAGAATAGGATTTTGAAAATAAAATAGGAATAAGATTTTTCTATTATGAAAAATTATAAATTGTATATATATTTTTTCATTAATGAATATAATGAATGTATTATTTTCTTTCAAGGGCGAAAAGTACATGTCGGGAAATGGATCTGAATTTTTTCGGTTTTTTTTCTTTTTTCCGTTCGGTATTGGAAACATTTTTAGTTACCTCACGTGGTTTTAAGGGAAGCTTATATTTACCGTGTTCCCTACAAATTTTGCACCTACTATTTAATTTGATTACTGTTCTGTCATTAGAAAAATAAATATCCAAAAACTTGCAAAATTAGTACTGTTTCATTAAAAATCTCTGGTTTAGTTACCTCAATATTGTTTAGTTGCTTTATTTGTTGGTCCAGTTGATATGGGAATTTTCTTTTTCTGGTTTTATGACTCATCACTTGTTCGTATTTCTGGTTGACGTCAGTCATTTTCTACTGATGTCGAGTTGAATAGTAATTATTCTTTGCGGAAATCTTATGCAATTAATTTGATCCCCATTTGTCTGTATGGACTGCTGTAACACTCAAAAATAAGAAATAAAATTGGTGAATAATGTCATATCTGGGATTGGCTGGTGATACTTCGTAGGCGTTTCTTAATCAAAAATACTTTCACTTTTAAGAATTTTTGAAGTTAGAGTTGTGTTTGGTCATAATTTTTGCAAATGATATTTGGTTGTTGGAATGTACTTTTCTTAAATATAAAATATGATATATACTCTCAGTTTTTAAAAGCTAGCAAAATCACCTAAAATAATTATTAGACATAATAATTTTCGGTGTCCTTATAAAGACAATCTGAAATCATACAGCAAATCAATTTACTTTGGATGTTGATTTAACGAGTGCCTAGGGATGTATATTAAGCTCCTATTTTGCCTTGCAATGTTATTTTCCAGACTATGCAAGATCATAATTTGCAAATTAAGCTTGTTCATCGATGCATATGACCTCTTTTATACTCATCCGATATGAAACTCATTAGTTGAATTTATGACGGGGTCAAATTTATAAAAATAAAAAATATAGGGTAAGTTTAAAAAGTGAAAGATAAAAGCAATGACCAAAAATAAAAAAGTGAAAATTGTGAAAAGCAAGGTTTGGAGTGTCTTTCAAATTTCAAATATAACTTACAAGTTGTATTTGGAATTTTCATGTGAAGTTGTATTTGAAATTTTCACGTACAAACACTAATTTTTTTTTAAAAAGTGAAAAATTTCTGGAAAAAAAATATATATCTATGGTCAAACGTGTAATTAATTTTTTTACATTGGCACTTTCTATGGTTTTGGGTTAGATGTGCTATTCCAAATTCCAACTATCCACAATTTTTATTGATCACTCAGGAATAGTTAAAATTTTGGGCTACATTAACATAAAGAATCAATTCGTTAGCAACTATTTAACTGAGTGTCACTATCAGAATTAGTGAGTCAAAAGTTGTTACTAGGTGGGGGGGGGGGGTCTGTTGTTTTCCCGTAGAAGAGAAAGTTTACATTGTAAAGAAAGTATTGAAGGTGGGAAACATGTCGTGCCAGTGAAAATAAATATGAAATTGGAAAATAGTTGTATAAAGTAACAAATCGTCAGAGAATCTTTACAAGTGATATGAACTCAGAGGAATCTGGTATCACATTCTTTTTGCAAAGCTAGAAACCTCGTCAACAAGGTTGGTTCAATCAAAATTACCTTATTTTGACTGTACCTGAACGCCATCACTTAAAGGAAAAGAGTCTACGTCACTTTCAAGATTGAGGATCTTCTTTTACTCATGTTTCTTCCCCCCCCCCCCCCCCCCCCCCCCCAGCAAGATTCTAGTTTAATTGTGTATTTAGATGATGAGTGATACTTATTTAATTTAAATTTTAATGATTTAGTTTAAATAAATTAATTTGACAAGCATCTTAATCAAGCTAATACATTTTGAAAAAGCACACTCCATTTTTAGTAATAAAACTTTATCTCCCCCAAAATTATGCAGCCATTAATATCATTTTTTCCTGTTCATCGTCCACTCACCGTGAACTACCACTGCTATTGCCACTATTCGCCGCCCTTGCGGGATTTTTCTCTTCCTCTATGCATCTAATATTTCTTGTTCATTTGTTTGTTGAAGTAGATATACAATGGCTGTCAATGCCACATAACTCTCTCTACTCTCTTTTTGGCTCAGATTCGATCAACCCAGCAAACTCTAAGTTGCTGCTACAGTTCTAACCTGAAGGACTCTACAAAGAAGCATTGTTTCAGAGTTAAAACAAAGCAAAGCTATCAACTTGGGGTTTTAAGGGTAATATTGTAATTAAGATTTGAGAAAGACCGACAGATTTTGTCCTATACCCCCAGATCTGCTCCACCTCCACCTCCACCTCCGCACCGGAGCTTTGAGCTTTGGTGAAGCCCACCAACATAACGCCGGAGCTCCGACCTCCGGTGATTATTTTTTTTGCAGATACCACAAGATCTGGCACGACATGCATCCGAGTCCTATCACTCCGTTATCCCACCTAGCATCCGAGTACAAAAGTTTCGGCAGGAAACAATAATTTTAGGCAGTGAACAGTGTGTTCCGGCGTGTGAATCGTAATTTTTGGCGTGTAAACAAGTTCTATTAGCCTGGAGTTGGTACCTCCAGCTGCCCGTACTCAATATTTGTCCTTATCCTTGTAGTTAAATTCTTGCGTGTTGCGTTTTATTGAATCTTGACTTTACATTCTGCCTTTATTCTTCTTGTCCTTTGTTGTATCATTTTGGTTGGTAGTAGCCTGACTTACCTCTAAATTCTTGCGAACTTGTGCTTTATTGTTGGTTCCCGTGTGTGTTAACGTTAACCTTTGACTAATATTTTTTGCTCTAGTGGCTTTGATGAATGATGATAGACTAGGGTCTTCTGTCTGGGACAGAGGCGAGGGTTAGGGGTAAGTGGGGTAAGGGTAATGCTAGGCTGAGAATAGGGTCTTGGAATATTGTAACTTTAACGGGGAAGTCCATAGAGCTAGTTAAGATTTTTAAGAAGAGAAAGATTAATATAGTCTGTATCCAGGAGATCAAATGGGTAGGACCTAAGTCTAAAGATGTAGACGGGTATAAGCTATGATTTTCGGATAGGTCGAAGTATATGAATGTAGTAGACATTTTGATAGACAGCGAGCTAAGGAATCAGGTAGTAGAGGTTAGAAGGGTTAATGGTAGGATGCTGTCGATTAAGTTGGTAGTTGGAGGGTGCACTATGAACATTATTAGTGTGTATGCGCCGCAGACGGGCATGAACGAGGGGGAGAATAGGCATTTTTGGAAAGATTTGGACGAAGTGGTAGGAGGTATACCACCCACTGAGAAGTTATTTGTATGAGGTGATTTCAATGGACATATCGGGGCACTTTCAGGGGGTTATTACGACGTGCACAGAGGTTTTGGCCTAGGGGACATGAACGGGGGAGACGTCTCACTTTTGGAGTTGCTAGAGCTTTTGGGATGGTGATTACCAAATCGAGGTTCCTGAAGAAGGATGAGCATTTGGTGACTTTTCGTAGTTCGGTGGCTAAGACTCAGATATACTTTTTGCTTCCTAGGAAGGTTAGCAAAGGTCTTTGTAAAGACTGCAAGGTATACCGAAGGACGATCTTACAACCCGACATAAGCTTTTGGTGATAGATTTGGAGATCAAGATGGATAAGAAGATGGTTGTGTATGACATGTTAAGGATCAAATGGGGGAGTTTGACCATGGCTAGTACAAAGGAGATGAGAGAGAGGTTGATGGTCAAGTGGGCTTGTGAGAGTAGTGGGGATGCGATCGGTATGTGGGACGAGACGGTCAGTTGCATTCGGGAGGTTGCTAAAGAAGTGTTAGAGGTCTCGCGGGGTAGCTGTGGTGGGCATCGAGGGGAATGGTAAAGTTCAAGAGAAGATGGAAGCGAAAAAAGCGGCGTATGCGAAATTGGTAGAAAGCAAGGATGAGGTGGAGAAGTGGACGAATAGGGAATT
Source organism: Anisodus tanguticus (assembly GCA_034509755.1). NCBI lineage: Eukaryota > Viridiplantae > Streptophyta > Magnoliopsida > Solanales > Solanaceae > Anisodus > Anisodus tanguticus. Next base: position 8,820,945 of record CM067554.1, on the reverse strand, counting down.
GTATAAGATGACGAGAAAGGAGGCAAAGCTAGCGGTTAAGGCAGCAAAAACAACGACTTTCGAAAGTCTATATGTGGAATTAGAGGAAAAGAAAAGGGATAAGAAGTTGTATAGACTAGCCAATGTGAGGGGAAAGAGGGCCCGAGACTTGGATCAAGCGAGGTGCATCAAGGACGAGGACAGTAAAGTACTGGTGGAGGACGCGCATATTAGGCGGAGGTGACAGTCTTACTTTCATAAACTCTTGAACGAAAAAAAAGATAGAGACATTGTGCTGGGAGATCTGGAGCACTACGGTAGGTACCGAGATTTTGGATATTGTGAAAACATTAAGGTTGAGGAGGTCCAGGGTTCTATTCGCAGGATGCGTAGGGGACGAGCGATTCGGCCTGATGAGACCCCTGTCGAATTTTGGAAGAACGCAGGTAGGGCAGGTTTGGAGTGGTTGACGGAGTTATTTAACGTCATTTTAAGACGGCGAAGATGCCCGAAGAATGGAGGTGGAGTACAATGATTCTTTTGTACAAGAACAAATGTGATATCCAGAGTTGCAACAACTATAGGGGTATCAAGTTGCTAAGCCATACTATGAAAGTTTGGGAAAGAGTCGTGGATTTGAGGGTGAGAAGAGACGTGTCTATATCCGAGAATCAGTTTGGATTCGTGTCGGGGAGTTCGACTATAGAAGCCATTCATCTTATTAGGAGGTTGGTGGAGCAATACAGGGAGAAAAAGAGAGACTTACATATGGTTTTCATCGACCTCGAGAAGGCATACGACAAAGTCCATAGGGAGTAGAGATGGCAATGGATCCTGGACCCGGTCCGGATCCGGTGTATCCAGATCCGTTTTATAGGATATGGATCTTCAAAATTTGGACCCGACGGATCCGGATCGGACCCGGATCCATTTCTGACGGATCGGATCTGGATCTGGATCTGGATCTTGTATTTGAGATCCGTATCCGGTCCAGATCCGACCCGTGGATCCATTTTTTATTAAATATATTCATAACCTAGAATGTAATTTTATAAGTATTTTCTTAAAATTGCTAAGCACATCCTTGCAAGTTTAATTCTCAAAACAAGTTTAATTTATTCCCGCGTTAACTCAAAAATAAAAAAATAAAGAGGTAACTTCGATAATAAAATCAATGTTATATTAGTGAATGACTAACATCTCCATAGACAAGTAGTTAAAATTATATTCACTTCATTTATGAAGATTCCAAGCACATGCAAGTTCTGCATTGTAGAAATACTAGTCAGCATTTTCCACAATTATTGTCATTGTCCAACATTTTTAATTAATAGCTCACAATTAAAATGAGACAACGAACAAAATATCTCATATGAACATTTCAAAATTGAAAAACAGTAAACTGTTACTTAAGTAAAAATCGTTTGTCAGTTCAAAAAAAAATTCTTTGCAAGGTTACATTTTTAGCAAGGTAATTTTTTTTACATGTGGATCCAGATCCGATCCGTGGATCCGGCGGATCCGATGGATCCGGATTTGAATATGATATTTATGGATCCGCTGGATCTGGATCCGGATCTGGATTCAGGTATGAAAAACGGATCTGGATCTGGATCTAGTAGGATCCGGTCCAGATCCTATCCGTTGCCATCCCTAATAGGGAGGTTCTATTCTGATGTTTAGAGGTTAGAGGTGTGCATGCGGCATACACTAGGGCAATCAATGATATGTATGATGGAGCCAAGACCAGGGTACGAACAGTAGGAGGAGACTCGGAGCACTTTTCAGTGATTATGGGGTTGCATCAGGGATCAACTTTTAGCTCATTCCTCTTTGCCTTGGTGATGGATGGATTGACGTGGCAAATCTAATGGTAGGTGTCATGGTGTATGTTATTCGCAGATGACATAGTCATGATTGATGAAACTCGTCGCGGAGTGAACGCTAAGCTGGAGGTTTGGAGACAGACTCTGGAGTCTAAAGGGTTCAAGATGAGTATGACCAAGACAAAATTTTTGGAGTGGAAGTACTGTAACGGGAGCGACCTTGAGACAAACGTGGACGTGAGGCTTGATACTCTGGTCATTCTAAAGAAAGCGAGCTTCAAGTACCTTGGGTCTATTATCCAAGGGAATTGAGAGATTGATGACGATGTCACGCATCATATTGGGGCAGGGTGGATGAAATGAAGGCTCGTATTTGGAGTCCTTTGCGATAAAAAGGTACCACCAAAACTTAAGGGCAAGTTCTATAGGGTGGTGGTTAGACCGACTATGTTGTATGGGGCGGAGTGTTGGCCGGTCAAGACTTCGCACACCCAAAAAATGAAAGTTGTGGAGATGAGGATGCTAAGATGGATGTGTGGGCATACAAGGAGGGATATAATTAAAAATGATGATATCCGCGACAGAGGGAGAGTGACATCGGTGGAGGATAAGATGCGGGAAGCGATGTTGAGATGGTTCGGCACGTGTAGAGGAGAGACACAAATGCCCCAGTGCGGTGTGAGAAGCTGGCTATGGACGAGTACATGAGGAGTAGAGGTAGACCGATGAAGTATTGATGAGATGTGATTAGACGGAATATGGCGCATGTGTAACTCACTGAGGACATGACTTTAGATAGGAGGTTATGGAGGACATGTATTAGGGTAGTAGGTAGTCCAGCGTAGTCCTACCTACGCTTACAAATTGGTAGTTGTATTATTATTATTGTAGGCTCGTCTAGCCTATCATACTAGTAGGCATAATATTGCCTTATAGTCCACTGTCGTTTGATTTATGCTGCTATGTGTATTTTGTTTGTCTTGCTTGCTTGCATTAGTTATTGTTTCTTTTTGCTTCCTTTTGTTTTTCAGAATTCGCTATCATGACTTACTCACTTTTTTTATCTTACTTTGCTTGGGCGTGTGATTTGTCTTGAGCCGAGGGTCTCTCTAAAACAATTACTTTACTTAGCAAGGTAGAGGTAAGATCTGCGTACACTCTACCATCCCCAAATCCACATTGTGGAATTTCAGTAAGTATATTATTGTTGTTATATTGTAATATCATTTTTTTTCTCGAAAACAACTCATTTTGCGTTGTTTTAATGATCTTTTTTACGATTATCTGGATATTCATATTATTTGGCCATATTCTATTTTGTTTAGATCTATCGACCCTCAGTGTCATGTGAACAAGTCTCATATTTGTAGGTGAAAGGAAAAGTAAGCTACTTGTGTTGGATACTGTATGAAGTCTTTAAGGGAAAGACATGCGGGCTTAACTCAAAATCGATGTTAAGAGCATATTTCTTACTTTTTATGTCTCAAATTATGTGTAGTTTTTTCGGTTTATACGTCCCTTAAGAAATATTAATTAAAAATGATATTTGACCTACTTTGCTCTTATTTTTGTTTAAGTTATAACCACTCTTCATTAAATATTTACTTTATTTACGTGTCATCTTCATTAGTCACAAAGGATAAAATGTATTAATTATGCATTAATTTCTAAAATGGTAAATAATTTGAGACAACTATTTTTAGTAAATTACGACAAATAATTTGAGATGGAGGGAGTATGAAATAAGAGAAAAACAGTGGATTTGGATATCTATTTAGAAAAGAGGAAAGGCACAAAAATACCCTTCTACTTTTATTTATTAGCTAAGTTTACCCCTTGTTACAATTTGGGGCTATTTATGCCCCTGCCGGCTGCCGTTATGAAAGTTAACAAAAATACTCCTCAATTGGATGGAATCCCTAAATCGATCTAAAACTACCCAATGTAAGTTGAGATTACTCATTCCACTCTTTTAACCCGCCCCGACCCAGCTAATCCCTGAAAATATTTATACTTTATAAACTTAATTAAGATTTTACGTAAACCTCCCCCCACCTTGCATAGACACAAAAATATTAATGGAGATTCCAAAAACGTAAGGAGATGGTCCCACGGTAAAACCTCCGGTCAAAGTCAAAGTCAAAGTCAAAGTCAAAGTTAAAGTCAAAGTCAAACTGTATTAATTGGTGAAAAATAAGCACTGCAGTATTAAATTACCAGACACGTACGAATAAAACAGGTCATTACTCATAAATAAAGCTATCCATAAGCATAAATAAACGAAAATGCAACATTTGAAGAAACAAATGAACATGGAATTTTAAAAACTACGTCTTCAATCTCTGGCAAACGACCCTTTTTGCACCAGTTTTGTTTTGCTCTTCGGGATTTAGGCTCTATTTTACCTGCTTTGGCTGCTGCAATTTCATTGCTATCATTGTTATTTTAATTAGGCAGGTCAGGGCAGGTTGAAAAAGGGGAGTGGGTAATTTCAATTAAAATTGGATGATTTTAAATTGATTTGGAGATTTCATTGAATTGATGGGTATTTTTATTAACTTTCATAATTGTAGGGGCATAAATAGTTGTAACTCGTAATGGAAGACAAATTTAACTAATAAATGAAAGCAAATGGGTATTTTTATCCTTTTCCCTTTAGAAAATGGTGCGGGGGTAGCAAGAGACATTATTGTGAAACAGTTGAATAACTGCATAGGTCTAAATAGTATTTTTTACGTATGTCTATTTCGTCACCTGTGACAAGCTCTATCATATTGAACGGTTTTTCAGAGTAAAAAGAATGTCCTTATTTCATGAACATAAAGATTACTATTCTTTGAAAATAGCTTCTATGACAAGTGGAACTTAAATAAATGTTTGAGACCCTCGGGAACATGATGCAATTAAAATCCAGCTGGAGGTCTGCAACGTGTGTTCGAATCCTGGTGGAAGCAATTTGTTCTCTTCTGGGGTAATGCCTTGTAGGTGATATCAGTTGCTATGTTCTCAAACCCTACTCATTCAGGCATATCCTGCGATTTATTGATAGTAGTGTTGAGGAACCGGGACTACTATCTCCAGGAATAGTCTTACGTAAGCCGGGAAACTGGATATCAAAAAAAAAAGACGTGATAAATGGACATGACAATAATAGCAAGAATTGACATTAAGCAGAGATGAATAATTCCAAATGAATGGAAATTACTGTGACAAAAACATATCCGTCACAGCAATATAATGACATTCTTTGATGGTGAAATGATTTTTGTTTGCGTGTGCCACATATACACCCCACTCGAAATGACATTCTTTAACATAATTCTTTTAGGATTGAACCATGAATTACAGAAAAAGTAGTAAGAGGAAGGCGTTGATGACATTTGTACCCCACATTTAAGTAGTATAGGATAAAGTTTCAACCTAACTGAAGCATAGATTTCGTTATTACATTGTCAGTTGTGAGATGGCAAGACATATATGTGCAAGGTGGACGAAAGATTAGCAGAAAATCAACTTATGGTGGTCGGATGATAAACTTTTAAATTCCTCATGTTCCATTGGGACATTATGTGGTTAGACTGAATGTTTATTTGAAGTTGGAATTAGAAAACTAATAAAAACTTAAGTTTTGTGAGGTGAAGACATTATTTCACTTAAAATACTCTTCAACCCAATTTTTAATATCAAATTCTTCATTTCAAATTAGAGTTGAAATACTCATCAAGAAAATTAAAAAACCCAATATTCTTTAGCAAATAGTGTATCAAACGCTTAGGCCCAATGAGGTCCAGAAACCATAGAAAGAAGCCACTGCCTGGCAAAACTAGTTCCATTTGATGAGTTCTGAATCCTAGCCCATTAAAGCATGGACCTATCCTGACAAGAGTTCTTCTTGTTATGACATAAGTAGCCCAATGGTTGATAGCTCTTCTCTTATGCAAATACAACAACACACCTAGTGTGGTCTCACAACCGGGGGCGGAGCTACCCTTGCCCGAGGGGTGTCAAGCGACACCCCTTCACCAGAAAACTACATTGTATAGATAGGTTAAATTTTTGTTTTATAGGGATATATACTAGTGTTGACATCTCTAAACACAAGTTGAAGGCTTAGTGCAATGGTTAAGGGGTTGTGAAACTTTCCTAAGGTCACGAGTTTGATCCTAGCTAACAACATAATACTCTTTTTTTGACACCCCTTAATGAAAATTCTGGGTCCGCCACGGCTCACAACCGAGGTATTTTGTTTTCAATAGACCTTCGGCTCAAGAAAAATGATATTTAAAAGAGTGCAAGAGTAAAAAAAATAAAGCTACTCCATTCGTCTCAATTTAAGTGTCTTAGTTTTGCTAGGCACAAAACTTATAATATAAGAGAGACCTTTGAATCTTGTGATCCTAAACTAAAGATGTAAAGTATAATGTACTAAAATGTCTTTTAAATCTTGTGGTTATATAAACTTGTCATGTAAGATGTTTGAATTTCTAACTTACCAAATATAGAAAGAGACATTCTTATTGAGACAAATCAAAAAGAAAATTAAGACACTTAAATCGGGACTGAGAGAGCATAATAAAAATATTGAAGACAGAAAGTACTAACATAAAAATAACAAAGATAACTAAAGTATAAGAAACAACAGTAGTAATAAATTTGAAGAATAAGATAATGCTAGTATAATAGTGATAATAATGATAAGAAAGCAGATAGGTGCTCCAGGCTAGAACAATGTTCGACAACCAAACAAATAATCCTAATAGTTATTCCTTTTAAATTTTGATCAGTAAGAAGAAAACATCAAATGAACCTTGGTATCAGAAAGTAAATATGTATTGCATTAAAACTGGTCTAAGCAGAAACAAGCAAATATGATGAGAAAAGCTATACTACTAAGTTATATCAAAAGGAACTGTTTAATCCATTGTTCTCTTCCAATTCATTATTTGCATGCGAAAAAAGGCAATCAAAGAATTGACCAGTACTTTGATAATGATTTTCTTATTCTTCATGTTCTCTTCCAACACTAAAATAAGAAGCTACAATCACTGAAGAGTAAACCTTTGAACTTACCTGTAGTTGGACTCCACAGATCTCTTCTTTATTTCTTTCTTGATCTACACATTCATTATTTTGACATTTCCCTGCAAGTTTCTTCATGATGGCATGTTTAAGAAGTTGATAAAATCTTGGATTCTTTTCCAGCAAATTACACTTCTCTTCATTGGGTTTCAGGATTTCTTGGTTCTTGAAATTTGTTTTAGCATTTCTTCCACGAAGGAGAAGTGCAGCACTATCATAAGCCAAAGCAGCTTCCTCTACTCTGTCAAAAGTACCTAACCATAACTTTAGTTTTTGTGAAGATTCCGTAAGAAATATTAGTACTTGATTATTTCCTTCTAAAGTCATAGTACATATACTGAAATACAAGCATAATCCTAGGCTACAATTACGGTAATTAATACCTAAAATATACATCTACCATATACAAAATATACCATAATTATGACTAAATATATTTTTCTATTCTATCACACCCCGTAGTCGAAGCGGGAGGTCGGCATATGTTGAGACTGTCCCGAAAATCTTCAAATAAAACCAGCGGAAGATCTTTTGTAAAAATATCGGCAATCTTATAACGTGACAGGACATGTAAGACACGTACTTGTTCACGAGCAACCTTTTCGCGAATAAAGTGAATATCCAGCTCAATATGTTTAGTGTGTTGATGTTGAACCGGATTCCCTGAGAGATAAATCGCACTAACATTATCACAATAAACCAATCTCACCTTCGGAACCGGACAGTGGAGCTCCAAAAGAAGATTACGTAGTCAACAAGATTCAGACACCACATTGGCAACTCCTCGGTATTCTGCTTCGGTACTGGATCTAGACAAGGTCGCTTGCCTTTTTTAGGACCATGACACCAAATTATAACCAAGAAATACACAATAACCAGACGTGGAGCGTCTGGTATCCATACATACACCCCAATCAGCATATGTGTATGCAATAAGAGTGGTTGTCGAAGACGAATTTAGATGCAAACCATTATCGAGAGTGCCCTGAATATATCGCACAATGCGTTTGAGAGCATCCATGTGATCCTCCATCGGGTTATGCATGAATAGACAAACATGTTGCACAACATAAGAGATGTCGGGCCTTGTGAAAATGAGATATCGCAGGGCCCCTGCAAGACTGCGGTAATGTGATGGATCGGCATATGGCTTGCTAGAAGAAGCACTCAACTTCTGTTTAGTATTAACCGGAGTGGAGGATGGCCTACACAATGACATGACAACTCGTTCAACGATCTCTTCTGCATACTTCTTTTGAGATAAAAATAAACCACATGCATGCCGTGTCATAACTATCTCCAAGAAGTAACTCAGTGGCCCTAGATCTTTCATTGCAAACTCAGAGCCAATAAGTGACATGATAGACTTGCGAAGAGCATCAGATGAGGCAGTTAATCTAATAGCATCCACATACAAAAGAATGTAAGTGATATAGTTACCCTGACAGTACATTAATAGAGAATGATCAGACATGCTGTTAGAAAACTCAATATGTGAAACATAATCCGCAAACCTCTTGTACCAGGCACTAGGAGCTTGTTTGAGCCCACACAATGATTTCTTTAGCAGGCACACATGATTAGGATAAGTAGGGTCTTTGTACCCCATGGGTTGATACATGTACATTGTTTCATTTAGTTCTTCATGCATGAAGGCATTTTTTACATCAAGCTGATGAAGCGGACATGCCTTCAAAAGAGCCAGACTGAGTACCATACAGATAGTTACCGATTTGACCACCAGACTGAAAGTCTCACCGCAATCCATACCAACCTGTTAAATCTTCCCATCACCTACAAGACGAGCTTTATGCCTCTCAAATGTACCATCGGATTTTTCTTTATGACTAAAAATTCACATAGACCGAATCACATTAACATCAGGAGGACGGGACACCAAATCCCACACCCTATTATTAATAAGAGCATTAAATTCATCATCCATAACCATTTTTCAATTTGGGTCATTAAGGATAGACACACGATTACGGGGCAATGGTGACTTGGCAACATGGGTGTGAAAACCATATTTTTTGTTTGGCTTAAAAATTTCGTGTTGACTACAAATGACTGGCCGTTGGGCCAGAATTGGATTTGGGCCAGAAGTGGAGGACGGACTGCCCGGTAGTGGGCCGAGACCCAGCGGACCGCCAGCCACTAGGCCTCTCGGCAGTGGGCTGCTAACCAGAGGCTCAGTTGGGTCGGCAGCCACTGGGCTCGGTAATTGGGCTGAGACACCGGGAAAAATTGGGCCTGTTTGGGAGGCTAATTGATGGATCAAATACGGGGGTATGCTATCGTCAAAAAATCATAGGTAGAAGGCACGGAACAATGCAATTTGGCAAAAGGGAAATTTGTTTCATAAAAAAATTACGTGATGACTCACGATGATTTTATGAGAGGATAAGTCGTAACATTTGTAACCACGATGATTTTACGGATACCCCAAAAAAACACATGAAGTAGACATGGGTTGAAGTTTATTGATGGTAGTAGAAGAAAAGAAAGGATAACATAAGCACCAAAAAACCCGTAAATGAGAGTATGTTGGGTTCCTTAGGTATAAAATTTTGAGAGGGGATTGGTAGGCTAATTGTTTGCTCGGAAGTATGTTCAGAAGATAGGTTGTCATATGTAATGCATGATGCCAAAGGGATGGTGGTAGAGAGGCATAGACAAATAAGGTTCTAACAATGTTGTTAATGGTTCAAATTTTTCTTTCCGTTTTTCCATTTTGAGATGATGTATGTGGACACGAGAGACGAAATGACAAACCATTAGTTTTGCAAAAATTCCAAAGTGGCCCATTATCAAATTCTCTACCATTATCACAGTTAATATTTTTAATGTCCCATTCGAATTGAGTGCGGATGTATGCTCTATAGGAGAGAAATGTGGAAAAAACTTGTAACTTTTTAGACAAAGTAAACATCCACAAAAATTAGAGTAATCATCCAACAAAAAAAGATAATATCTATGGCCCGAAGAGCTCAAAATGAGAGATGTCCAAATATCACTATGGATAATATCAAATGGCATAACAGTACGAGAATTAGAAATAATAAAAGGCAACTTAACATGTTTTACAAGAGAACAAGAGCGACAACACATGAGAATAATGAGCTCTAGTACACTCAATAAATTTATTTTGTTTAAGGGATGCAAAAACAGGCGCTCCCGGATGACCCAAACGTTCATGTCATAAAGAATGAGCTAAAGCTGCAAAAGTGGATGGTAACGTGACTTGACGTGTGGTTGTGGTGATTGGATATAGATCGCTCCGACTATCACATCTCATTAGACGCATCCCCGTCTGAAAATCCTTAAGAGAAAACCTAAAATGATCAAATTCAACAGAAACTCAATTATCAATGGTAATTTTTCTAATTGAAATCAAGTTTTTAATTAATTGAGGAGCGTGAAGGACATTTCTTAAAGTTAACGGTGGGTTCGGGGGAGACAAGTTTTTAGTACCATTATCTCGAATTGGAATTGAATGACCATTTCTGACAATTATATCACGATTATTGCTCAAATTAAAATAGGACGAGAGATTACCTTGTGAGGACGTCATATATGACGTTGCACCTTTGTCCATGTACCAATTTGCGTTGGGTGTATTAAGCCTAAGAGTGTGCATCGCATCCTCGATATCTGTCAGGGTCGCCACTACTGAGTGGGCCTGCTGCCACTAGCTCGGCAGTGGCCCATGAATTCCTGGATGCTGGGTCACTGGCGAAGAATTGGGCCTGGCCCAGTTTTCGGCTGGATAGGGGCAGAGAGGCATGGCCTAAGGCCACTTCCAGGCCTATCGTGTTGGCCCACTTCCCCAATGTGCCCTCGATTGGCAGTTTCTATTGGTCGCCGCCACTGCCGCCTCCTTTGCCACGACGGTGGATGCCGCTCTTTCCATCACTACGGCCACCACCACGGTTTTTGCCTCAATTACTACTAGTTCATCCCTTTTAGACACGGTTTGACGAATTTTTAAATTGTGAAGAATTATCCTCGGATGGAGTGGCAACCATGGCAGAATTCAATACAGTTATTGTCTTTTTGGCAAAAATCGCTTCTTCTAGGATGAGCATAGAGCGGGCTTGGTAAAATGGTAGAAGAGGATTGCTTTGGTGGATGAGCGTACCCACTCCACTATATGCGTCGGTGAGGCACAACAACCAGTTGTAAAATAAGTCGATTGTTAGTTATCGGCGCCCCGACGTTCTTGAGTTGGTCCGATAAAACCTTGAGCCATTGACAATATGCGAATGCATTGGGAAAATCCGCCATGTCGGTGGTGGAGAATTCCTGCTCAAGGGTGACGACTTGAGAATTTTGTTGTCTTGGAATATATCGCGTAAGCGATCCCAAGCCTTCATTGTCGTAGAGTCAGGTTCAATAATTGTATGCAGCAAATCGCTAGAAATAGTGGCATAAATCCACTGAAGAACTGTCGCATCGAGGGTTAACCATAATTCTCTTTCGTCGTCTGTTTTTGGCATGTTCTCCTTGCCTTTTTCCGACGGAAATATGTGATGAATAACTTGGTGCGATCGACAGTGAATCTTGAAGAGCTCCGCCCACGTTGCATAATTGACGTTTTCCATCTCAAGAGTGATGGAAATATGAGATTTAATGTTTGAAACTGTGAGGGCCGGATGAGAAGAGGATTTTGAGTCAGACATGACTGACGGAAGAGGTTGGTGGTCGGCGGCAAAAGGAGAAGGTAGGGTGGGGGAGGGGGGGGGGGACACAAGGAAGGAATTTAGGGTTTCAGGAACTTTTCCTAGACTCTTGATACCATGTAAGAAATATTTTTCCTTGATTATTTTCTTCGAAAGTCGTAGTACATATACTAAAATACTAGCATAATCCTAGGCTACAATTACGATAAGTAATACCTAAAATATACATAATTATGACTAAATATATTTGCCTATTCTATCAGATTCCTTGATTTTTGCAACCCATCTACTTGATGGCCTTTGTCTCACTCTAATAAATTTCTTTCCATCATTCGAGGAAATTACCTTTGACTTTGTTGTTGTTTTTGTTTTGTCACTTGCTTTTCTGGGATATTTTTGGATGGGAATTTTGAGCTTTCCATTCTATACTTAAAAGAAGATATTAGAAGTGGTTTGTTTTATGTTAAGGAAGACGGAGAAACAGTGGTTTTATTTATAATGGTGTGTTTGTTGTCTTCATTGGGTTATTTTAGTAGTTTATAAGTAATCAAAACTTTTGATAAAATTAAATAATGATCAAGTTGATAGTGAATTAGCACCCTAGTACAAAGCAATCCCAGCCACTTGATATAACAAAATCAGAGATTCAATATTAGGATATGATGGAATGTACATGTTATAACTTATAAGTGGCCATGATTGCTTTTGAAAGACAATAACTATGTCTAAATCTCAAGTAAGTTCAGACAAACTGTATGACACGATGACTCTTCACTAACCATATCGCTCCATTTAAAGTTAAACTCATGCGTTTAAACTTTAAACTCATATCAAATCAGTATTATAGAAGTACTAAAAGTTCTGAAAGAGAGTAATCCCTTGCTGATTTCATTAATGTAATTGGCTTAAATACATGATATACAATAGTCATCCTATGTTATAATTACGGAAATCAAATTTACACTTAACTAATACAAAATATTACTACCATAACTACATATATACAAGATTACTAATGATATCAAAAGAATATATTGTGTATATTCTATCACACCCCCACAGTCATAGTGGACGGTTGTCGTACGCTGAGACTGTCCCTAAAATCTTCAAACAGAACTAAGGGAAGGCCCTTAGTAAAGATGTCAGCAATTTGATAACATGAAGGGACATGCAAGACACGTACTTGTCCACGAGCTACCTTTTCGCGAACAAAGTGAATGTCCATCTCGATATGTTTAGTGTGTTGATGTTGTACAGGATTCCTCGAGAGAGATATCGCACTAACATTATCACAGTAGACCAAGGTAGCTTTTCAAATAGGAAAATGAAGCTCTAAGAGGAGGTTACGCAACCAACAGGACTCAGACACCACATTTGCGACACCTCGATATTCGGCCTCCACGCTAGAGCACGACAAAGTAGCCTGGCGTTTAGCCGACCAAGAGACCAAGTTATCACCAAGAAATATACAATAACTAGATGTCGAACGCTCGGTATCTGGACATCCACCCTAATCAACACCTGTATACGACATGAGAGTAGATATCGATGATGGATATAAGTGTAAACCATAATCAAGAGTGCCTTGAATGTAGCGCACAATGCGTTTGAGAGCGTGTATGTGTTCTTTCCTCAGATCATGCATGAATAAACACACCTGCTGCACTGCATAAGTAATATCGGGCCTCGTAAATGTGAGATATTGAAGAGCCCCTACAAGACTACGATAGTGGGAGGGATCCTCGTATGGTGTGCTAGAAGTAGCACTCAGCTTTGGTTTAGTGTCAACTGGAGTAGGAGATGACTTACAAGTTGACTTGTCAGCCCGTTCAATGATCTCTGTTGCATACTTCCTCCGAGATACAAATATACCACCTGCATGACGAGTGACAACTATACCAATAAAAATAACGCAACGACCCCAAGTCTTTCATAGCAAATTCTAAGCTGAGAAGAGATATGATAGACTTGCGCAGCTTATTAGAGGAAGCAGTCAATATAATATCACCCACATATAATAGAATGTAGGCCATAGAAGTACCTTGATGATATATAAACAGATAATAATCAGACCTGTTGTGAGAAAACCCAAGAGTAGACACATAATATGCAAATATTTTGTACAAGGCCCGAAGAGCATGTTTTAGCCCATACAAGGATTTCTTCAGTAAGAACACATGATTAGGATGGGCGGGGTCCCTAAAACCCAAGGGTTGATGCATGTATACAGTTTTCTTAAGTTCGTCGTGTAAGAACGCATTTTTCACGTCCAACTGATGAATGTGCCATGCTTTTGAGAGAGCTAGAATGAGAACAATGCGAATAGTTACCGGTTTAACCACCATACTAAATTTCTCTCCACAATCCACGCTAACCTGTTGAGTTTTGCCATTACCTACAAGACGCCCTTATGCCTCTGAAAATAACCATACGATTTTTCCTTATGAGTAAAAATCCACATAGAACGAATCACATTAAAATAATGTGGGTGGGGCACCAACTCCCACATCTTGTTTTTAATAAGAGCATTATATTCATCATACATGACCATTTTCCAATTCGAGTCACGAAGGGTAGACACGGGGTTACGTGGTAGGGGTGATTTAGTGCCATTAGAGTTAAGATTAAATTATCATTTTGGTCTAAAAATACCTCGTAGCTACGAGTAACGGACCCTTGTCCTAGAATAGAAGTGGGCTGAATTTGGGTTGGTGTAGTGGTGGCGGTATCAATTCGGGTTGGGAGGACTTGGGTTTGCCGGTGGCTGAAATTATTTAGGCCAACCGGCAGTGGGCCTTGGTAGAAAATATGGACGAGAGAGTGTCGGCCAGCAGGTAATGGGCCTGACTGTGCATGCTGGTCCAAGTTTCGAGGTGTGGGCTGGATCAAATGGTGGACCACATACGGTGATAGCCCATCATCCAAAAATTCATAAGACTTGGACGCGGAATTATGAAACTTAACAAACGAAAATTAGGCTTCATAGAAAATGACATGGCAACTAATGGTGATTCTATTATAGGATAACTCATAACATTTGTAACCACGATGATTAGATGGCTAACCAAAAAACACACAAGCGGTAGAGCGGGCTTAAAGTTTGTTAATGGTAATAGAGGAGAATAGAGGATAACATAAACACCCAAATACCCTAGGATGAGAATATAAATGGTCTTTTTTGATAAATAATTTTGAGTGGGGATTGGTATGCTAGTCCTTTGTTAGAGAGTATGTTAAGAAGTTAAGTTGTCATTTGTAATGCATGATGCCAAAATGAAGGTGGTAATGATGTTGGGCTAGTAATGTATGAACAATATTATTAATGGTGCGGATTTTTCTCTCAGCTTTCCCATTTTGTGATGACGTATATGGGCATGAAAACTAAAAGGATATACCATTAACCTTACAAAATTCTCTAAATGGCCCATTATCAAATTCCATTCCATTATCACATTGAATGTTCTTAATTTTCCTTTCAAATTGAGTACATATAAATGCTCTAAATGATAGGAATGTGGAATAAACCTGAAACTTTTTAGATAACGGAAATGTCCGCAAAAAATTAAAATAATCATCCAATAAAAAATTATAATAACGGTGGCCTGAATAGCTCAAAATGGGAGATGTCCAAAAATTATTATTAATAATATCAAATGGCAACATAGTACTAGAATTTGAGGCAACAAACATCAATTTAACATGTTTTCCAAAGCGGACAAGAAGGACAAACATTAGCACTACGAGCGTTATTACACTCAATAAATTTATTATTTTTAAGGGAGATAAAAACAGACGCTCTCGGATGACCCAAACGTGCATGCCATAAGAACATTATAATATTTGCTAATAGAGATGCGCGCAAATTGGTCCCGATTGTATTGTACGTTAACCAAACTTTTTGGGGAGGATATATCTTGTAGTAACAAATAGTAGCTCATTTTCAGTCCTCCCTAGCAGCAGTAGCCACAGCCTTAAGGGATTTACTATAGCTGGCGACAAGCAAAAATATTACATGTGATGCTTATCTTATATTCTCTGTGTATATAATTTGGTGTTAATTGATAAAAAAAAAATTGAATTTCATAATTTTCGTCTTCTCCTTAACTTTTGAATTGGGCTGACTGGTTTAGCCCAATCAATCCAGATCTAGGTCTCCATTTGGGTCAATTAAGTTGGGCTAAAAGAAATGGGCCTTTGACCCAACGTGATTAGACACTGCCACACTGGTCCATTGATTGTCCAAAAGGAACTTGCAAGTATACATTAGGATGTTAACGGATCGGATCTGAACCGGATTCTACTAGATTCAGATCCAGATCCATTTTCATACCTGAATCCAGATCCGGATCCAGATCCGTCGGGTCCATAAAAATTAGATCCAAATTCGGATCCACCAGGTCCACGGATCGGATCTGGATCCACATGTAAAACTTTTTGCCTTGCTAAGAATGTAACCTTGCTAAGAATTTTTTTTGAACTGACAAACGATATTTACTTAGCTAACAATTTTACTGTGTTTCAATTTTGAAATGTTCATATGAGATATTTTGTTCGTTGTCTCGTTTTGATTGTGAGCTATTAATTGAAAATGTTGGACAATGACAATAGTTGTGGAAAATGCTGACTAGTATTTCCACAATGCAGAACTTGCATGTGCTTGGAATCTTCACAAATGAAGTGAATATAAGTTTAACTACTTGTCTATGGAGATGTTAGTCATTCACTAATATAACATTGATTTTATTATCGAAGTTGCCTCTTTATTTTTTGGTTTTTGAGTTAACGCGGGGATAAATTAAACTTGTTTTGAGAATTAAACTTGCAAGGATGTGCTTAGCAATTTTAAGAAAATACTTATAAAATTACATTATAGGTTATGAATATATTTAATAAAAAACGGATCCACAGGTCAGATCTGGACCAGATACGGATCTCAAATACAAGATTCAGATCCAGATCCGATCCGTCAGAAATGGATCCGGGTCCGATCCGGATCCATCGGGTCCAAATTTTGAAGATCCATATCTTATAAAACGGATCTGGATCCACCGGATCCGGGATACATACACCTCGCTAATTAAAATGTCATATTAATGAAAGAGTCATCACGTCCAACTCATTGACTACAGAGATTAAAATGAGTTAGCCAGTTGGTGATTGCTCATGCTCGAGCTGGAAACGTTTACAAGCATAAAATGTTGACTTGCTACTTGTTTTTAGGCTCATCTTTCATTTTCTTTTTACTTAGCTTTTTGATGTGTCTAATCTTTTAGCCTCTTAAAACTTCACTAATCGATCTCTTCTTCTTAGTATTCTCTCTTATTCCAATTTAGAGGACCCAATTCTATTTTCTTTCCTTATTTTATGGTAAACACTAGGAATATCCTTTTGTGTGGTTAAAGTTGAACTAACAAGAATCTTCCACATATGCAAAATATAGAAGGAATTAGGGGCTCCAGTTTTCTGATCTTATAAGCCACGTGTCATCATATTTATGGCTTCATCAGAATTTTGTATATTACCACGTCGGATTAATAAGGACCAAAGAAGTCTCCGAAGATTGAGCTGAAAGTTTAAACGTTATTAATTGTTCAGTTCTAAGTCCGTAAACTGAATATAAAAAAAATAAGGACCAAAGAAGACGAAAATCAAATTCAGCCGTTGAGTTTTTTTCTAAATTTCTCATCACACATTGTCCATCATCTATAATACAAAAAACTTTATTATACAACAGAGGCCATAAATCCCACAACCAACTTTCAGTGACAGACTCAACAAGCGGTGGCAAGAGGCTGAGAAGTGATGGCACTTAGAGCTTCAGCCACCGTAAAATCACCTCTTCCTCCACCCTCTTCTTCATCATCATCACCAAAAGTATTAAATCTGCCTAAACTCTCCCAAAAACCACAATTTAATTCAAAATCTGTGTCAGTGTCGCTCCCTACATCAACTGCTCTTTTCCTTTTTCCTCTCTTAACTGCTACACATGAAGCCAGAGCAATCAGATTACCCAAGGAAGATATCGTCTCTTCCCTTAATCAGGTAACCATTACAAGTTCCTCCCAATTTGAGTTGCTCATCATATTTTCTTGTTATTTTTTTAATAATACCCATTTCTTGGCTAAATTATTTGACGGAAATTCTGCTAGATGTATTATCTAGTTCTAGCTGATTGTCTTCTGTAATCTGTTTGCTTTCTTTAATTCTAAACCACTGAGCTCCCGCTATGCGCGGGGTTCGAGGAAGGGCTAGACACACGGGTCTATTGTACGAAGTCTTACCTTTAATTCTCTCCTGTTAGTTTTAGTATTTAAATTTACTAATCCGGATAGTTTTAACTTTTAGAGTGTTAGAGTGGGTTAGAGTCCCATGTTGGCTGGAGAATGGACGGGTGGTTTGCTTATATAGACTTGGTCAATACTCCTCTTGTAAGCAGTCTTTTGGGGTTGAGTTAGGTCCAAGTGTCATATCTTTACTTTTGTAGCAATGCTTTTTCTTGGACAATTGTGATTATACGTGGGGCGAAGCTAACTTAAAGGATGGAGGGGGTTCAATTGAATCGCTTTCGTTGGACAATTAAGTGTGCAAATAAGTCAAAAACTAGTTTCTTTGGATATATATAAGTTGTTGAATCCCCTAGACAAAAGGGTAAGTTCTAGTAAAGTGCCAAAGGGGTTCAGAATTTGCTTTAGGTCAATATGCTTAAATCCCAAGTGTGACATTTTCGAATCCTCTTGTATAAATACCTGGCTGCGCCAGCAGACTACATTACATGTATTAGTTGGTACAGGTCTATAAAGTTCTATGTTGAGTTTGAAGTCAGTGAATAAAATTTATTTATTTGCAATTTATTAGAAGCTTCCTCTTTTCAGGTAGAATCTGCATTTAATCAAGCTCAAGAAGTTGGTTCAAACATCTTTGATACTGCAAGCCGAGTAATTGGGCCCGTGATTGACTTTGTGAAACCCGGGATTGATGCGGCATTGCCTTTAGTACAGCAGGCAGGAGAGGAAGTTTTGAAGAATGTTTCTCCTGTCCTATCTGATGCCACTAAGAAAGCCCAAGAGGCAATGCAGAGTGCTGGCGTGGACTCTCAGCCAGTGATGACTGCAGCAAAGGTTTGGCTATAAAAATTCTTGTTTTACAGGCTTTAAGTCAGTTAAATTCATCTGCGCAATGTGAATAACTTTCCAGCCATCTATTACATTGCTTTTTGACCAGAGAATTTAATGATAGGAAACAATATGGATGTATTCATATGTGGGAGGAAGTATTTTCTTTGGTTGATAAAGCAACTGGCACTAGATATAGAAGAAACAGTGTTTAGTGCATCACTTTCTTTACCATTTTTGGCCATGATAATGATATTCGTGGACTTTCCTGTGCTGTTGTATTTTGAGTTTCATCTTTCTTTACTCAACTTTAAGAGAAATGATTGTTTGGTTGCAGACAGTTGTTGATGCAGCTCAACAGACATCCAAGGTGATCGAAGGGGCCAAACCAATCGCCTCATTCACTGTTGAAACGGTTTCATCAACTGAACCAGCTGTTATTGCAGTGGCTGGTGGCACATTATTCCTTGCATATCTTCTACTTCCTCCTGTCTTATCCGCTATCTCTTTCAGCCTTCGTGGTTTCAAGGGTAATTGAATGGGTTATCTTACTCTTATTTATTTCCCTTAATTTTTGCCGCTTTAGACCATTGAGGTATACAATGTACAAAAAAGTAAACTCGTAAGTATAATTCCTGGAGCATTTAAGGGTAGATGTAATACCCCAGAGGTCACAGAGGCGTACTCCCTCTATCCCAATTTAAGGGTAGATGTAATACCCCAGAGTTCAGATGTAATTGAACCCCTAATTTTTGACGCGGAACATAAATTTATGTGTAAAAAATTACTAAAATTGTACTCCCTCTATCCCAATTTATATGACACACTTTCCTTTTTAGTCAGTTCAAAAAAGAATGACACATTTTCTTATTTGGCAACAATTTAACTTTAAACTTTACCTTTTACGCTTACCGAGGTGATCTAAAACCACACATATATCTTTAGTTTGTTTTAGACCACAAGATTCAAAAATCTTCCTTTATTTTTTAAATTCCGTTCCCAGTCAAACTACATATAAATTAGAACGGAGGGAGTAATAAATAGTAGATATGAACCCATTTCTTTAAAAATATAATAAGTTCAATGCTAAGAATCTTAAGATTGAACCCATAGAGTTTAAATTCTGGATTCGCCTGGAATCTCCTAAAGTACATCGAAATAGTAATAGTTTTAAAAATAATACTTATTCGATTATGGAACTTCTAGATGAACTCGGTCTCAAGAACCAATATGTGCTGGTATCTGTGAGAAATGCAAATGCTCATTTGTCTTCTACACAGTCAATTCTATGATAGATACAAATGGCAAAACCACATATAAGCTTCTTCCACCAACCTCACCCTCCCTATAAACAACAACATACCCAGTGTAATCCCACAAAATGGGGTCTGGGTTCCTCCCCTTAAAAAAAATCAAAATTAACAGAAATGTGATACCACAAGAATATATGACCATGACTAAGCAATTGACCTGGTAAGATGGGATTATCCAGTTCCTTTCTGGTACCAAGAATTGTCTCCCGGGTAGCTGAAATTTTTCTTCATCATGAGGGGAGGTGCCTTCACATTTTTTTGACTAGCAGTCTCTTGATATCAGGTTATTTACATTTTAGCTGTCTAGCCATTTTGAAATTTATTATTTTTGGGAATTGAGAAAGTTGTCATTTCTTTTTTCTGTAAAGCAAAGTAAGACCACGTATAATCAGATTGGCTTGGTAGGTTGGTTCATTCGGTTATTAACTTCTGTAACGTCCTTCTTTCCTAAGAATAGTGTCCTGAGTGACTGAAATCCTTATCGTACTGGAGATTGTGTTCACAGTTTATTTTAATAGCTATTAACTTCTGTAACGTCCTTTCCGAAGAATAGTGTCCTGAGTTACTGAAATCGTTATTGTACTGGAGATTGTGTTCACAATTTATTTGAATAGCATTATCTTGATGCTTATTTAGTTGTTGTAGCTTAGCTATCCATTTTTAGTTTTTTCTATTGATTTTCAGAATAAAGAAATTTGATTTGGAATGTCATTTCCAGGTGAACTAACTCCTGCTCAAACACTGGACATGATGTGTTCTAAGAATTATGTCTTGATTGATATTAGAACTGAGAAGGACAAGGATAAGGCTGGAATTCCTCGTCTTCCATCTAGTGCTAAAAACAAGATGATTCCTCTCCCGTAAGTTGGGGTTTTCAAGTTTACATTCTTGCTTAGTAGAATTGCTATCGTCTAAGAAACGTAGAAAACATAAGGAATTGCTTTCTGGAGGTAAATTGACTTTTTGTACTAGTGAAAAGTTAACCAGGTCCACGATACTTAACTTTCACCTTGTTTTTATGTTTACATGCAATCTTTTAACTCTGACAAGGTATTGAGGAAGAAACTTCTTCGGGAAAATATGAAAAAAGCCTTCAGATATGTGTGTTTACACTTGTGCATATGTTCTCCTGGTATATTTCAGTTTGGAAGATTTACCGAGTAAAGTAAGGAATCTCGTGAGAAATCCAAAGAAGGTGGAAGCTGAAATAGTGGCGCTGAAGATATCATTCCTCAAGAAAATCAACAAGGGGTCTAACATTGTGATAATGGACTCGTGAGTTTTTCTAAATTTTCTTTTAATCTTCTTGAGCTTCACACTTAATGCCCTTCTGGTCTTATAGTCTATGTGCATCTTTGTATATTTTTAGTTATCAATAATATTCTCTCAAAACTTTTCAGGTACTCTGATTCAGCTAAAACAGTTGCTAAATCACTGACGAGCTTTGGCTTCAAGAACTGCTGGATCATGACTGATGGCTTCTCCGGAGGCAGGGGGTGGTTGCAGAGTCGGCTGGGAACAGATTCATACAAGTTTTCTTTTGCAGAAATCTTATCACCATCAAGAGTCATTCCAGGAGCAGGTAGACGTTTTGGTACAACAGGCACTGTCAAATTGCTTTCAGATTAACAAGTCTCCCTTGTAATGACCAACAAATGGCCATAGTATAGTTTTTGTAAGTTAGTTTGAATTCTTAAAGATAGCCTTCTGTAATTCTTTGATCAGTTCAGATGAACTATCCTTTGCCTCAGTTCTTCACTTTGTTTTGGCATGTCACTGCATGTTTTCAAATTCTATTTCTACATCGGATCGGTTTTCAAGCAGTTGGTTCTGGCCCTTCTTTTTATTGACATTTCTACCAGGTGCCAATGTTAAATGCAGTATTTTGCTCCTTGCATTTTCAATGATACTACAAACCAATATAACTACAATTCAATCAGAGTTAGTCTACACCATGAAGTATATAACCTTTGTAAACCTAAAATGATGATTAAGGAGGACACATACACAGTACTCAGTTATTGTCCTTTTCTATCAACCTGACAGGGACCTAAATGTGGAATTTAAGAATTTAATTGGGGTCTAATTGTAAATATCAAAACTACATTTGACTACAATTATAAGGACTCAAATAGAAGAAACAGGACTTATGGGTTTAAAAACCATTCTCCTTCATTTAACTACCGGTAACAGTAAGAGTTATGTATAACTCCTTCAACCACCGGTATCTTATCTGCAAGTTAAGCTCTGAATTTGACAGCTTCCATTTGTAGCAACTCTGGCGTTTGAATAATATTTGATTGGAGTTGAGAGAAGAATGTTTGTAGTTGGAACTAAAAATATATATATTTGAAAGTTGCCAATTGTGCTTGAACATGAAGTTTAACCGAAAAATAAGTGAGTTTTTTTGGAGGGGAAATAATTATTTCGCTTATATTCTCTAAACCGGTACTTTAACATTTTAAAACTAAATGTCTATCAGTTAGTTTCAAGAAAGCGATAGGGGTCTAACTAGAATTTCATTCCAATCTCGATATTGTTGGAATTGGTCTCGGAGAATCGATTGAAAGTTGTAGCCCTTTAATTGCCTAGAGAATCAGCCTTCATTAGTCAAAACTTTTTCAATTCTTTTGTTATCTGATTTATGTATGTGATTCCATTACCCCGCAATTGAAAATTAATGATTGACTCTATCTATAGTTTGAATTTATTCATAATGATCAAATTATATTTTGTCTTGTTTTCACCTTTTCCATCATTCTCAATATTATTACTAGGATCTCAAATATAAGATTTTAAATTTAATTTTCCATTATTCAATTTGCTAACATTATTATTATTATTTTAATAAATATTTTCACTCTCTAACCAAACATTTAAAAACATTTTTCAATATTTTTTTTCCAAAATGCAAATCAAAACTTAAAAGCCACTCGACTTGTTGGAAGGAGAGAATCAAAACTTTTTTTCAGACACCGTTTACAACATCAAAATATTCTTGCCAAGCTATCAATATCATAAAAATTGTTAAAAGTAATTCACTCAAAAAAAAATCTTTTAATCATACATGGTATATTATAAAATTAAAGAGTCAAATCCAACCATTCATTTACATCCACTTTTCCCCTTTCATAAACATCCATTATTTTTATTAACCACTCCACTGCCAACTTATTTTTCATTCCCTATCAACTTACACGAACCGGTAGACAGCCCAATTCACATGTACATATATTAACAGTACAGTACTGAGAAGAAAACGCTAAAACAGTGAATTTCTGGAACTCTTTCACTCATGGCACATCTTCAACTCTCTGTCACCGTCGAGGACATCCAGGCGCTAGGAATCTCCTCCGACGCCGCCGCGCAACTCCACCGAAAGCTGACCGAAATAGTTGCTACTTACGGGGCTAACGCTATCAAGACATGGCAGCACATATCCCAAGACCTTCTCACTCCGGACCTTCCCTTCTCCTTCCATCAGATGATGTACTATGGATGTTACATTCACTATGGACCTGACCCTCCTGCTTGGTTGCCCGACCCGTTAGTATTCTTCAACTGCCCCATTTGTTTAAATATTACTACTCCTTGTGTTTCAATTTATGTGTCTTAGTTACTATTAGTTGGAGAGTGAAAAGGATATTTTCTTTTGAGTATGATTTAATAGAATATATTCTTTCATTAATTCTATATCTCTTATTTTAATAAAAATAGTATTCATGTTGTAATTAGGTCTCCAATTTTAGGTAGAATTATATTTGTACTACTATATTTATTACACATTATTGATGAATACAATCAACTATCAAGGGAACATATTTCTTTATGGTATCAGTAGCCTAAAAATAAATCCACCGCTCCCGACCATAGCTCTCGGCCGCCACCCCCACGGAACCCTATTATTTTTTTTCCAGCCATTCTCTCTCCCTTATCCTCATAAATTTCATCTTCCATGGCTGACAAAACCAAATTCCATCCTACACGCACTAAACAACATCAAAAACTTCATCCTTATCACCATTGAGATGGAAAAGAGTCAATACTCCTCGTGGGCGGAGCTTTTTAAAATCTATTATCGTGTTTACGATGTTATCGACCACATCATCCCTCCTATACCGAAGTCCACACACCTACTTTCGGCTTCGACTTCTGATGATGCACTCTGGTATCGTTTGGACGCAGCCGTCCTCCAGTGCATATACAACACAATCTCTAATGATCTGTTGCACACCATCATTGAGACCGATGCCACTGCCCGCCAAATGTGGGAACGTTTGGAAAGTATTTTCCACGACAACAAAATTCAACAAGCGTTATACCTTGAAAATCAGTTCAAGGACGTTCATCAGGACGATTTCCCAAACGTGTCTGCATATTATCAAGAACTCAAGATGCTTACCGATCAACTCTCCAATGTCGGCGCACCAGTCACTAATCAGCGATTGGCCATGCAACTTATTGCAGGCTTGAACGAATCCTATGACGGCATTGCCACCATCCTTCAGCAACGCATTTCGTTACCTTCGTTTTATGAGGCCCGTTCAAGCATATTCTTGAGGAAACCTGGAAAATTAAGCGCAGGACCACTCAGGCCAGCATTGCCGCCGCCGCCCTCACCACCACTGTCGGGCTCTCCGCCGACGGTAGGGCCTCCAACTCCGGCAACCAGAACTGCCGACTCGAGGACTCACAACAACCCGCATCCACCCGCAACAGCCACCGGAGCAGGCAGTCTGGCAAGGGCCGCGACGGACGGACGAAATTCCGGCAACAACGGCGGCGGGAGCCAGCAAGAAACAGGCACCAGCGACCGTGGCAGTGGCAGCAACCTCCTCTGTGGGCTTCCTACCCACCGTGGGCCGCGTGGGCCCACCATCATGGGCCTCTCTTCCTAGCCCGTATCCGACATTCTTGTGGACTCCACCTCAGAACCGACAGGCCCATCCTGGCATACTCGGCCCACGTACCCAATAGACCTACACAGCACAAGCCCCCTCCCTCAACTTATGCACCGACTGACATTGAGGCAGCTATGAACACAATGTCATTCAACGCTCCAGACGAAAATTGGTATATGGACACATGCGCCACATCTCACATGACGACATCACAAGTTACTCTCTCGTCTTATTCCAATTTGAGTAATTTAAATCGAAATATTATTATTGGTAGTGAACAAGGCATTTCCATTCGCAATTTTGGTTATTCATCCCTATCCCCACCACATCCACCGCTAATCTTAAAAAATGTCCTTCATGCCCCTAAACGCATTAAGAATCTAATCTCTGTGCGACGTTTCACAACTGATAATAATGTTTCCCTTGACTTTGATCGTTTTGGTTTTTCTGTGAAGAATTTTACGACAAAGAGACGAATAATTAGATGTGACAGCACGAGAGATCTATATCCTATTTCAAATGGCGTCAACAATCCAGCCTCAATTCCATAAACATTTGCTGCTCTTTCGTCTTTCTTATGACACTCTAGATTAGGACATTCGGAAAGTTCTGTTTTACGCTCTCTTAGAAAAAATAATTTTATTACTTGAAACCGTATTTCTAGGACTCTTATATGTGAATCCTGCATTTTTGGGAAACATGCTAAATTACCATTTTCTGCATCCACAAATTGTACTTTGTACTTTACTACCTTTCGATATCATACATAGTGATTTGTGGACGTCCCCTATTTTAAGTACGGTTGACCATTGATATTATGTGTTGTTTTTGGACGATTATTCCCGCTTTCTATGGACTTTTCCAATTGACAATAAATCTCAGGTCTACCCCATTTTTTCCTCATTTAGTGCTCTCGTAAAAACACAATTTTGAAAAGAGCATTAAATGTTTTCAATGTGACAATGGCAGAAAAATCAATAATAATCAATTCAAATAATTTTGCTCCAATAACGGTCTTACCTTTTGTTTTTCCTGCCCTCACACCTCCTCTAAAAATGGTAAGGCCGAACGAAAAATCTGAATCATAAACAACCTAATTCGTGCCCTACTTGCTCATGCCTCAATTTCTCATCAATTCTGGCATTACGCACTCTCCATGGCCACCTACCTCCTATCCATGGATGTCTCTGTTATCCTCTCCATCCGACCACTCACAAACTCCAACCTTGGTATTCCCCGTATGTGTTTTTGGGTTACCCCGCCAATCATCATGGTTACTCGTGCTATGACTTGTCAAGCCGTAAAATTATTATTTCATGCCATGTCCTATTTATGAGTCTCAATTCCCCTTTATCTCCCTAAATCCGCCACCTCGGCATTCCTACGACTTCCTAGATGATGGCCTGAACCCTCTTCTAATTCATCATTTACATAGTCCGCCGTCCCAGACCCCGACACCCACCCCCACCTCAGACAGTCTGGGACACACTGCCCACTCGGTTCTGTCGACGGTGGCCCGAAAATGCCCACCTCAGGGTGATTCTGCAACCACCTCTCGGCAAACTGAGCATCGACCATGGAAACCTGGCAATGCCATGCACGGAATTTATAAACCTAAACGATTGTTTAACCTATCAATTTCAGTTGTCCCTTCCCATGTCCCTCCAAATCCGAATGATGTCTTGTCCGACCCTAATTGGAAAGCCGCAATGATTGACGAATATAATGCTCTTATTGATAATAAGACGTGGGACCTAGTACCCCATTCACCTGATGCTAACATTATTCGTTCTATATGAATTTTTAGACATAAAAAGAAATCTGATGGTTCTTTTGAGAGGTACAAGGCTCGTCTTGTAGGTGATGTTTGGTCTCAACAGGTGGGAGTGGTGATGAAAAGTTCAGCTTGGTCGTAAAGCCCGCAACCATCCGGACCGTCCTCATCATTGCTCTATCTAGTCTTGGCCCATTCATCAACTTGATGTCAAGAATGCCTTCTTACATGGAGATCTTCATGAAACGGTATATATGCATCAGCCTATGGGTTTTAGAGATCCTATTCATCCGGATTATGTGTGTATGTTGCGGAAATTGCTCTATAGACTGAAACAGGCTCCTCGAGCATGGTACCAGGGGTTCGCCGATTATGTCTCCTCTATCGATTTTTCACACAACAGATCTGATCATTCCCTGCTCATCTACAACAAGGGTACAAATATGGCTTACCTATTATTATATGTTGATGACATCATCCTCACCACATCATCTGATGCTCTCCGCCGGTCCATTATGTCTCTCATTTCCTCTGTGTTTGCTATGAATGATCTGGGCCCCCTGAGTTATTTCTTGGGCATCCCTGTCACTTGACATTCTGGCGGCCTATTTCTGTTTCAAAAGTACGCCGAAGAGATCCTTGATCGTGCAAGCATGACATCTTGCAAATCATCCACACGTCAGTAGACACCAATTCCAAGCTCAACGCTGATTCTGGCCCCCATATTCAGACCCGACTCACAATTGTAGCCTGGCTGGGGCCCTGCAGTACCTCACATTCACGAGACCTAACATATCATATGCCGTCCAACAAATCTGCATACACATGCACAATCCGACGGAAGCACACATGCATGCCCTCAAACGTATTTTACGATACGTCCAAGGTACACTTCACTTTGGATTACAATCTATACATGTCCTCGCTCACTGGTCTCACTGCTTATTCTGATGCTGACTGGGGTGGATGTCCTGACACCCGACGCTCCACGTCTGGTTACTGCATTTTCCTCGAAGATAACCTATTGTCTTGGTCTTCCAAAAGACAACCTACACTATCCCGATCCAGCGCCGAAGTAGAGTACAGAGGTGTCGCCAACGTCGTCTCTGAGTCTTGTTGGATCCGTAACCTTCTACTTGAGCTTCACTGCCCGATTCAAAAGGCAACACTGGTCTACTGCGATAATATTAGTGCGATATATCGTTCAGGAAATTCCCTCCAACATCAGCGCACTAAACACATTGAGATGGACATTCATTTCGTTCGCGAAAAAGTGGCTCGTGGTCAAGTTCGTGTCCTTCATGTTCCTTCCAGATATCAGATTGCCAACATCCTCACCAAAGGACTTCCACGCATACTATTTGATAATTTTCGAGCCAGTCTCAGTGGTCGTGAACCTCCCGCTTCGACTGCGGGGGTGTAATAGAATATATTCTTTCATTAATTGTATATCTCTTATTTTAGGTAGAATTGTAATCCTATTGTAATTAGGTCTCCTATTTTAGGTAGAATTATATTTTCTTTTGTAATTAGGTTGATTAGTTACCTAGTTTAAATATTCTTGTACTACTATATATATTGTACATTATTGATGAATACAATCAAGGGAACATATTCCTTTATGATTATTTCGAATACTTTCTAATTATTTTGAATTGTTGACCAATGACTTATAGTCAAAGTACTTTTATGTAAGTTTCGGAATATGTAAATTTTACAATAAAATGGAAGATTCTATATCCGAATTCACGGAACTTATAATAACTTATGAATAAGCAATCGTCGAGGTTGAGGAAGCTATTTTAGTTTAGTAATGATTCAAATGGATCAATAACAGTAAAAAGTTGTTCAAATAGGAATTTGAAGTTGAAAACATTAGTTAGTTTGACCTTCGTATTAAAAACAAGCCACCTAAAGCGAAACGGAGGGAGTATTAGTTAAGTATAGTTAAGGAATTTGATGAAGTAAGGTGAACAGTTGATAAATGTTCTTTTAATGCGAAAAGATTGGAACTTGATTTGGGATACACCTTAGTCTATTACTACGAATACCTTAGTCTATTACTACGAATTTAGTGTTAATTTCGTTTGTAAGAAGTTGTTGAATGGTTATGTTTAGTTGTTTTAATATTTGAGCTTATGATGTGTGACTCCTGGTACAGGGAATCAGCTAAGTTGACTAACATTGGTAAGTTATTGGAGCGGCGAGGAAAAGAGTTGCTGGGCTCACGTTATAAAGATCCTATTTCAAGCTTCTCTGATTTTCAAGAATTTTCAGTCTCAAACTTGGAGGTACTTTTATGTTTTGCAACTTTAATTTCTTACTGGAAATTTTCTGTATCAAAATGTCTTTGTAGGTCTGTTGGAAGATCGTATTCGAGGAAATGAATATTTCTTTCTCTGTTAGTCCTGAATGTATTTTGCGTGAATCTCCATTGCACCCTGGTGGTCAGTGACTTCCTGGAGCACGTTTAAATCCTGCAAAGAATTGCTTGAGGTTGAATGCAAAGAGGAGTTTAAGTGACGTAGTTGTGATAACTCGTGATGAAGGATATGATGAGGCACCTGTACCAAATTGACTCTTGAGGAACTAAGATCAGCAGTATGGTACAATTGCTTTTGTTACTGTGCGTTACAAATTGAGTTGTAGTACTTCTCTCGATTTGTTTTTAAGCCGGAATACTTGTGCTGTTATTTTTAGTTATGAATATTAATTGTAAAACTCTTTTTAAAATTACAGGAGAGTCGCATATTCCATTGATACCCTGGGATTGGAAAAAGGATCTGCAATTGCCATAGATATGCCAATGGATGTCAATTCCGTGGTGATCTACTTGGCCATTGTTATTGCGGGTTATGTGGTTGTCTCATTTGCTGACAGTTTTGCTCCAACTGAAATTTCAACGAGGCTCATGATATCAAAAGCAAAGGCTATTTTCACTCAGGTTGATCCCATTTCTCCTTCTATGGAAATAAACAAAATTATGCGACTAAATATTGTTTTCGATTTCAAGTGGTAGCCACAACTATTTTTCCGATATATATAGCAGTGTCTTCATGTTGGAATGCATGTAATACTGGCTAGACCAAAACTGTTAAGTGATATCATAGGCAACCTAGTTATTGCAGTAGGGTTGTGGATGGAGGAGAAGAGAAGCTCAAGTTGACATATTGTAAGCAAGTATTTTTGGATAGGAAGATAAAAGTTCTGCAAGCCATTTGGTAAACTGACTTCTTGATTGAATAACTAAAGCAATAGTAACTAAAACTAGTTGTATTTTTTTCCATTACTAAACATACCCCCACTGCCACCTAACAGAAAAGGAAGAAACGATTAGTTGTTTTAATATTACTACTTGACACCGAGGTTCTTGTTGTTGGATTTGATTCATGGATAATGATAATAAGATGTATGTAATCTTTTGCTAAGCTTCATATTAGATTAAACTTGATAAGATCAAGAGATCCTATCATTAGATTTCGGCAAACGGCTCTTGGAAAGTTATTACTAAGTTGACCAAGTGGCAAAAAAAACAATGTTTGTTCCTTTCAGAATAATTAATTGGTGATAAATGCATTACATATGACTATATGAGAGTGCTAAATTGTTTGTGGCTTTGAGAAAGTTGGAGATGAATTACCAAGTATAGCTCGTAACAATCTATCTATGATGCACTTTTAGAAATTAAAGATAACCTGTGTAAACTGTAACCTAACCTTCCCGGGATGTCAGCTTTATAAATCTAAACTACTGGGCTTCTCACACAGAACCTATAGTTAATGGTTGGTTCCTCTTTCAAGAGTTTCCAGTGAAAACATACACAGATTAAATTCATATGCTATGGTGAAGATTGGGAATATAATTAATGCCCTGGTACTTCATTTGGGAAAAAGAATATTTTGGACTAATGCTCATTTGCTCCACAACTCCACCACATGAACCATATCTCCTTCTGAGATTGTTTGAATTCATTTTGAAGGCTGTCCTTATCCTTTGATATTCTGACGGGAATTTAAGTATCTGATTCTTTAAGTTTGACCTCTCTCTCTCTCTCTCTCTCTCCTCACACTCTCACTCATGGGCTAAAACTCTTTTGGTTGACTATTCCTAGGACTTCATTAGCCGTGGTGGCAAAAAACTACCATTGTACAGGTCATATCCTAGCCCTGTGTCATTCTGTTTTATTTATTTGTTTCACCTTCCTAACATAAATTTCAAACCTGCAGTAAAGTTATTGATTGGTGATTGTGATTCCCAATAGAAGCTCCACCTTGAGCATAAAATTGCGTGATGGTGACATTTCGTGGCATGAATTCCTTGAAAGAGTAGACAAATCTAAGTAATCACTCCTCTTTCTGATTTCGTTTCATGGCTTTAATCCCCCCTTTTGATAGCTAAATTTGGATTTTGCTTCATCGATGATTTACTTTTATCTAGCTGTGCCATTCTAATTGTAGTGGTGGTGGTACTGGTAAATAGTAAACAGTAATAGAAAAAAAGTTACTCGGATTTGAGTTCATATAACCAACCCCGACTTGCTTGGGCCTGGAGGCGTGGTTGTTGTTGTACTTTCAAATTCCTTGTATTACCTGTAGGGAAGGGTGCATGTAACTTTGCACAGCCAGCTTTAATGACTTGTAGTAGAAATCACTACAGAGCCATCAGCAGCAATACCCCCAGAATAGCTTCACTCCACCAGCTGAACCTGAAATTTTACAGCAGAAATTTAAAAAAAATGTTTTTTCCTTGATGAATGCAGAGATTACACAAGTTTCTGAGTAGGTGACTACTTACCACTTACCAGTGCAACCAATACAGTTCTAGCTTTACTATCATAGATAACAATGGCCAAGCCTGTCGAAAAAAAGTACATTGCTTTTGTACCTGCTTGGCTTTATTACAGATTCTGAATACTGATGCTTGACATCCAAATTGGGAAGCATTTGATAGTCCTTACCTGAATTGAGGTTTTGTTTAGAAACCTATTCTTCCTCTATCATGCTAATAGGATCTTTTACCATCTAAGCCACTATCTTGACTCATGTTATACATCACTAACTATAATTTTCTCATTTAATTCTAGCTAAAAATAGCTTTCGTGCTGGAATAGAAAGTTATTGATCTCTTTAAATAGCAAGGAGGTTGAGTATATTGGGGTGGAACTACCTGCTGAAGCATTCACAAATATCCTTTTCTCTTCTGGCACAACAGGTATTTTGATATCCATTGCGAATATTCTGTCTTGTTCACTTACTCTATGTTTTGGTGTATTCAGTGATCATGTAAAATTCTTCTATGGTTCCATTGTTAATGTATATGTTCATTTATTTTCTCTCATGGAATGAAAAAGGACCCTTTCTACCTTATCAATAATATCTTGCCTTATAAAAAGAAAAGGACCCTTTCTTTTTTCTCGCACATTTACAGAAGAATTTTCATGATAATTACAGGAAAAAAATTCAGTTTTTTCCTACTGTCCTTGTAAGAAAAAAATTCAGAGTAGAACTACAAATATGAGACTATTACATTTGCTCTCTATAAATATGTTTTAGGGGAACCAAAGGCGATTCCATGGACTGCGACTACACCCCTTAGGGCGGCTGCTGATGGATGGTCCCACTTGAACATTGGCAAAGGTGATGTGGTGGCCTGGCCCACTAATCTTGGATGGATGATGGGCCCTTTGCTAGTTTATTGCACTCTTCTGAATGGAGCAACCATGGCCTTATACAATGGGTCCCCCCTTGGTTCTGGCTTTGCCAAGTTTGTGCAGGTGTGCTGCAATCTAACACTGTAGACCCACTTCAAATACCAAATCAATAGTGGTGGCGATGCTGATGATGATAAATAACTTTGATTGGTAAAACAAAAATTTTATGAATCTGAGTAGTTGCATACTTAATTGGTCTTACGTAAAGCAAGGAAATCTCTGAATAACACTCAATACTTCAAGTTAGATGATTGGAGAACTTGTGCAAACTTGAGATGGCGCTTGCTGGACCAACTAGATATAACAGCAAATCTAAACATTTATGCCAATACAACCTAGTACAAACTCTGGAATTATTAGTAGTATTTCAGACACCATTCTTTTTTTCTAATACTATCAATTATTAACTTGACATTTCCTAAGACTGGAATGCCATCCCAAATGACTTCAGATTGAAAATTTGGTTTTACCGTGTATAAGCTCACTTCTCTTGACATTTTCCCATTTGTGATTTCGACCATTTTTGCCATCTAAAATCCTCAAAACCTTGTCTAGGATGCTAAAGTAACTATGCTTGGCGTGGTCCCAAGTATTGTGAGGACATGGAAATCCATAGATTGCGCTGCTGTTTATGATTGGTCATCCATATGGTAATTATACTTGAGCATCTTTGAAACAGTTAGGGCTTTATAGAGACACTATATTGTCAATGGAAATTATGTGTTATTTTGTTTCCTTTTCTTTTCACTCCTAGTGATCAATGCGAACACTTTCATTTGGTCTTGGGCATATCTATTCGAAATGAGTTTCTTAAGAATTATATTTGACTTTTGTAATCCATGTTGAAACTTGAAACGCCCTCCAAAGATATTTCCAACTTTTTTCTAGCTAATTTTGTTATGTATGATGGCAGTCACTTTGCCTCCACCGGTGAAGCATCTGGTGTGGATGAATCCCTTTGGCTGATGGGAAGAGCTCACTACAAGCCTGTAATAGAGATCTGTGGTGGGACAGAAATTGGTGGTGGATTCATTGCTGGTTTGTTGTTGCAACCCCAAGCTTTATCTGCTTTTAGCACCGCAGCTATGGGTTGTAGTCTATTTATTCTTGGCGAAGATGGGGCTCCCTAGAGTAAGTACTTTTCAGCCTTTCTCAAACAATAAAGAGTGGTTTTCTTATTAATTGGTGCACGAGTTCATGAGCACAGACCAGTTCTTTATGAAAGACGCAAACCTTAAAGATATTCGATACATTCAAAGTAATTCTAATTGTAGCCATCGGATTTTCCCGGGGTCGGTGAATTGGCCCTTGGTCCCCTCCTATTTGGGGCATCAAGCACATTGCCGCTGACCACTATGGTGTATACTTCAAAGGAATGCCTGCTTGTAATGGAAAGGTTTGCTACTTATTATTTCTGATTCTACCCTGGTACCTTATTCTTTTTTCAGATAAGTACTTAATGTGTACCACCTAGCAGGTTCTGAGAAGACATGGAGATGTATTTGAGCGTACTTCTAGAGGTTATTATCGTGCACATGGCCGTGCAGATGACACCATGAATCTGGGGGGTGTAAAGGTCTGCCCTTTACCTACTCACAAATTATGAATTAGGATCTCTTTGGTTTAGGACTTCATTTGATAAAAAAGTATCACTTGAGACTACTACATTTTATCAAATTTCCGTTTAAACCAATCCTACTTATCACACCTGATGTTTGCTCCATAGATAAAAGAATAACATTTTGTCTTATTTCTGCGTAAATTGTTTCTTTGAGACTGATTATTTCTAAAAGAATATTCAGAGACAACTTATTTCTTTGAGACTGATTGTTTCTAAAAGAATATTCAGAGACAGCTTATTTATATATCAAATCAGTATAAATACTCGTAACAAACGGTCCTTGGCCCGTTACATCTATTTGTTCTTTGTACCTTTGTATATTTATGAACGCAGGTTCTCTCTTCTAGCTTATGGACTGTATTAGTTGCAGAAATTTATTTCTTGTTTTCTCTCTTTCCCATAACTGAAAGTTACGATTCCTTTTGCCAGGTAAGTTCAGTGGAGATCGAGAAAGTCTGTAATGCAGTTGATGAAAGTATTCTCGAGACAGCAGCTGTTGCAGTGCCACCTCCTGGAGGTGGCCCTGATAAGTTAGTTATTGCCGTTGTATTTAAGGATTTCGAGGGGTCAGGACAATTTGAATCCATTGAAGGTTTCGTTCAACTCAGCTTTGCAGAAGAAATTGAATCCTCTATTCAAGGTATATTTGCATACTAATCAGCTTTGGCAATACTGAGTTTGAAAGTTTTGTTCCTTATCAGGTCTAAAATGTTGCAGGTTTCACATATTGTAGCCCTTCCCTTCCAAGAACAGCGACAAATAAAGTCATGAGAAGAGCTTTGAGACAGCAATTTTCTCAAATTGGCTCTAAACTGTGACCTATGCAAATATGTAGGCCCTGTTCTTGGTGCAACTTGTAATTTGTAGATTATGATTACAACTACTGCTATGAGAAATGAGAATAATGATGTAATTCAAGTTTCAACAATTATCCAATAATGATGGATTGTTCCATCTGGTTTAATAAGTGGGTTGTATCTAGTTAGCATAATTCAGGTTTTACTATTGTACTTAATTAGCTTTTAGAGTCAAATTTGTCTAATCCTTTCACTGGACTAATTGCACAAATAGACGAAATTTTCTAACATTTAACCTTAAAAGTGATGTGTGAATCATATATAGTGCAAAGTTGGCAAGAACTTGATTTTTTGAACTAAAAGTTAATGTTTAAAGATTTTAAGGACAAATGACAAATCTACTACTTCCGGCGTTTCATAGTCATAAAAAATGATATATTTTTATATTAAAAATAATTAGTTTTAAACTTTTCTTTAAGAGTCAGAAACTCTTAAACTATGTTTAAAATAGCAAGTCTTAAGAATCTTCATTGTTTTTAGACTTTATATCGAGTTAACATGTGTCAAATAGATTAAATGGATGGACTATGGAGTACCACTATTAAACTTTAGGGATTAATTTAGAGTATACATATCCTCGTTAAAAAGTGT
This sequence comes from Anisodus tanguticus, assembly GCA_034509755.1. Lineage (NCBI taxonomy): Eukaryota > Viridiplantae > Streptophyta > Magnoliopsida > Solanales > Solanaceae > Anisodus > Anisodus tanguticus. The sequence goes on along the minus strand of CM067554.1, from coordinate 8,785,500 downwards.
ATATATACCCCTACCATTTTACAAATAGTGAAAATATACCTTTTTTACTGACGAATTTTTTTTAAGAAATTATTTAGCTTATTTTTTAGTTAAAAGAAATATTACATAGCTTTTTAAAAAATGAGTCAATCAATTTTTTTTCAGTAGACTTATTTCCTTAAAGCATTGGGGTAATTTTTTTGGTGGATCGAGTCTGGTCGTTTTAAAAAGTATTTTTGTGTCTTTAAAAAAATAAGTGTATTCATTTTTTAAACGAACCAGACTCGATCTACCAGAATTTTTTTATCAAGTGGCTTTAAAAAAATAATTCTACTCAAAAAAGTTGGTTGACTTATTTCTTTAAAAGCCACGTGGTATTTCTTTTAACTAAAAACAAGCTAAATGATTTTTTTTAAAAAATCATCAGTAAAAATAATATATTTGTACTATTTATATAATAATAGGCATACATGTACACTTTTTTTTAATGAAAAATATATCCGTTTTAAATCACAAAGACTTATATTCGCACCTTTTCCCTAAACTTTAAACCAGTTGAACACTAGTGGGGAATGAATTGGAATTAAGGTATAATTTGAGGATCAAAAGTAGAATTGAAATGTAACCCGGGGGGCACTATCTCTTGGTATTCTTTTCACCATATACATAATCGAAAAGCTTAGCAAGAAGTTGTTTCCTCCTCCACCTGACCGGACGGCCTCTATGGAAAAATTCTCTCCTCAATAAGCTCTAAATCAGTTGAAAATCTAGGGTTATTTTTCTCTATTGGAGAGGTCAAATTTCATGGCGGCAACTCTCATCGTTAAACCTGCCCTTTCCTCTGCTTTCCTCGGCCAAAAACTGTAAGTTTTTTCTTTCCTTCCTTACGTGTCTTGTTTTCTTGTGTATTGTAAGTCATTTGGGATCTATTGATTTGTTGTTTGGTGTGTTAAAGTTCCTACTTTTCATTAACTTTTGGTGCAGTTCGAGTAGAGGAAATTCAAAGAGGTCGGCACCCTCTGGTTTGTTTGTAAGAGGTCCAAGATGTGCGGCTGATACAGCTTATGGAGGTGGGTTTTCTATTATACTCCCTCCGTCTCAATTTATACTATGTATTTTGACTGGGCACAGATTTTATGCAATAAAGAAACACTTTTGAATCTTGTGGTCTAAACGAGCCAAAAATTATTTGTGCGGTTATAAATAAAAGATAAAATTTAAAGTTAAATTCTTGCTAAATAAGGAAATGTGTCATTCTCTTTGGGACGGACTAAAAAGGAAAGTGTGTCGTATAAAATGGGACAGAGAGAGTGCTAGTTAGCACCCATGAAATTGATACTTCTATGTATTGACCCTACAGATAGAACAGACAACAGTAATTGATGAATTATAGTAGTTTTAGATAAAATATCTTAGTGGCCATTAAGGATTTTGGTTTAGTGTTGAAATTTGGTGATCAAGAAGCTGATTTGGAACAAAGTAATTAGTAGGGTATCTTTAAACTCTAAGAATTTCAGAGATGGAAACTCTGTAAATTTCTCTACTCTAAACTCTTTTGAAAATGATGGAAATTTAAACGAGAATTCTGGAGTACAATATCTTCTGAAGCCTTATTCTTTTATTCCTGGGAATGTATCTTACGAGCGTCTTTCTCATGGCGAGAACAGAACAACGGGGAAAGACCTGGCCCAGGGTGAGCTTTATTTATTTAAGAAAGAATGGGGAGTGAATCGAATTCCGTTTCCGTTCTTTGGGCGCTTTCCGTGCAAAATTGATGAGAAAGACTGTTAAAAAAATTTCACTTAGATAACTTCTTTATGTTAACAATGAGTGGTAACAAGAGGGAAAAAATGGAAGTTGAAGTAATTTTTTATTTTAGCATTGGATACTTTACATATGTATATTGGATTGCTGGGTCTTTTCGAATTGTTTGATTAAACATGCTACCATCGAACTTCTGGTGTGATGGCCACAACTTGATTTCTGAAGGTAACATTCCGAAGTTTTCTCGAGCGAATGTTTGGGACCCGTACAAACGTCTTGGAATAAGTCGTGATGCTTCTGAGGAAGAAGTTTGGAGCTCGCGCAACTTTTTGTTAAACCAGTATGCCAATCATGAGAGAAGTGCAGAATCAATTGAAGCTGCTTTTGAGAAGATACTAATGGCAAGCTTCATAAATAGAAAGAAGACAAAGATTAACTTGAAAACAAGGCTAAAGAAGAAAGTCGAGGAATCTCCGCTTTGGGTTCAGAACCTCCTCAATTTTGTGGAACTTCCACCGCCTGTAATTATTTTGAGGAGATTGTTCCTCTTTGGATTCATGGCATGCTGGAGTGTGATGAACTCTGCTGAAGCTGGCCCTGCATTCCAGGTTTGTTCTGTCTCAATTTGTTATCCATGATAAGTCTTCAAAGCTCATTTGCTTTGCCAGTACCCATAGGAGATGGAGGGGCATGATCTTATGGCCACACTGTGGCTTCTCGCAGTGAATATATTTCTTAATCACTGTAAATTTATTCAGATATAAATTTCATTGTTGGTAAAGATCTGTCTGTCCCTTGATGCCTGGAATCTCAATGCACTAAGATATCCTTGTTGAACATATTTATTTGTATTGCCCCGTTTTCAAGGGAAGAAAGGATGGGGGCTGGTTAGTAAATAGGAATTGGCCACATTATGGTACCGTTTGATTCCCTAATCAATTGGTATATGAGTTATAGTCTTGTCATATTCTCACAAATTGAGCTGGTTTTGGGGTTAAGTTAGGCTTAATGCCCATTTTCTTGTCATAGTCAGACCCATACTTGGTGTTGGGCCACTCTTGTTATATTACTCTATGCTCTAGATATCTAGCCCTAGGTGTGCTAGATTCTTATGTTGCTTAACTATATGAGTTGTAGTCTTCTTTGTGCTACCTCACCACTAGAGCTAGTTTTAGGATTGAGTTAGGACTAAGATTCATTTTCTTGATAGTTACTCTTCCAAACTCAATCATAGGGAACTTGAGAACCTTTTAAACAATTATGTACTCCGGGACATCTTTCAGCAATCCTCTCTCCTGCTGACTCTGGCTTTTACCATAAGAAGGGTCTTAACTATAAGCACCATGTATTTCCGGGGAAATGGAAAAAAAGGAATGGAGGAGCTGGAAAGGTCAAGCAGGTCAGGAAACAGAGCGGTATTAAATAAAAATGACCACCTTCAGCCCTCTAATGACTACTTGGCTTTCTCAATATCGCTCTGTTAGCCTATACTCGAAACCTACATCAGTGGCCACTAGGTTTTGCAGGTTTAATTCCATAACAGTATAAAATCCAAAGACTATTAAGTGATGTAACAGTTAATCTCCTATATTATAGTTGACAATGCAGACAGTTTTCAAAGTTTTACCTGCATTTAATAGGGCAAGGCTTGTTTTTGGCAGCTGTAGATGGTATAGTGATTTTGCTGCTTTCGTTCTGGATCATCTCTTCCGATACTTTTATGACTTGAAATAATTGGCTTCTACAAGCTTTTCAAAAAATTTAAATAATATATTCCAACTTTATTTACAAAACCATTTTTTATGCAGGTAGCTATATCTTTTGGAGCTTGTGTATACTTCCTAAATGACAAGACAAAGAGTTTAGGTAGAGCTGCTATTATAGGGTAAGTTTATTGTTTGTCTCAGTTTTGACGAACCAAAAAATGAAGTTGCTGGTTTCTGAATTTCATTATCATCTTCAGATATTCCACTTTCATTACTAAGCGTGTGCCTTTTATATCAGGTTTGGAGGCCTTGTGGCCGGTTGGTTTTGTGGTTCACTGTTGGTTCCCATGATTCCTTCGTTCCTGCTGCAACCAACATGGAGTCTTGAACTATTAACGTCTCTCTTCATATATGTTTCTTTGTTTCTGTCCTGTACTTTCCTCAAATGAGACTCTAGAGAACCTGTTTTGCTGCAGCAGTTTTGACATGTTGCATCTTGCTTAATTCATGGTGTTCCTTCAATACTTTGTACTTTCAAACTAGTTATATGGCGAATATAAATTGTTATCAAGCTAGTAGGAATTAAGATCAATGTTTATCCTCCCTTTACTCTTTTGACTTTTCAAATGATGTTGTAAGTGGAAGAGCTATATGCCTATATACGTATCCAGGCTCCTTGTTCTTTTGCCAACTTAAAGTAGAAACTTAGTTGGGGGAAACAGTTCCGTTTGTTGCACCTGCTCATCCAATTGGTTCCTTCATCTTCTATTCTGACATTTTTCATATCTGCAAGATCTAACTAACTTGCTGCAATATCAAGAAGGGAGATGTAAAGAGATTAAAAAGGACTTAATAGGCTCAAATCAAATCACATCCGTCTGCAATCTCAACATAGCATGGGCTGCAAACTTGCGTGGTTCACTTTAAACATTTTGCCCTCTCATTTACCAGAGTTGATGATTCTTTTGAGCCGAAGGTCTCGGAAACTGCCTCTCTCCCTTACAAAGGTAGGGGTAATGTCTTCGTACATCCTAACCTACCTAGACTCCACTTGTGGTACTACACTGGTAGAATATGGTACTTATTATGCTTCACTTATGTATGTGCTATTCTTACGTATCCGGTTTTAGTACTTTGAATTAAAAAAAATGTGAATAGTAACAACCCAATACTCAGAAATGTGAAGTGCTTACATTAGGACGCTGCTAGATTTTGCCATTTTCAAAAGCTTCTTATCAGTGGGGACGTCCAATTCTAGCGGTAAGATAACTTCTCTTGGTAGTCAATATTAGGGGAAAACAAGTGAAGCAAAGCTGGTCACGACTCAAGAATGTGTATATCTTTAAAATTTATAGTGCATATAAATAATAAGAGAAGTGAAGTCGGTAATAAACAATAAATACAATATCAATGTTCTTATACCATCCAAACCAAGCTTCAGTCAAATAAATACTAATCCTTAGTAAAATGGAAATGTAACGAACCAATATGGCTCATGCAGGGTATAGTTTGTGCCTTTGGTAGCCCTTTGATCTGTCTTTCCAGTAACGGCAGAAGCCAACGCAGTAAACAATGAGGGCGACACAGCTGCCGATGGAGCAGATCTTCCAAACCTCCTTGATGCTGTCAAGGAATGCTATCTTACATGATTTGACAGTTGAAGCAGAGCTCGCTCTGTACATTGCTCTAAATCTTGCAGTCATTATCTGGTACAGCCGGCCCTGTTTTGGGCATGGTCCAGTAGGTAACATTGTGGAACTCTAAACCGCAGTAAGTGGGTGGCTTGCAGCAACCCGACTGCACGCACCAAAAAACAAAGATTTTAAGTAGTACTCCCTCCGTCCTAAAATAAGTGTCGTTGTAGCTCATTTCACGTCCATCAAAAAAAATAATGAACATAAAATATAGTGTTACTAAATTATCCCGAATTGAGCACTATTAAGAAGAACTAGTAAGAGTATAGTTGGAAATAATTACTACCTGTATCCCAATTTATATGAGGGGATTTGGCATACGAGGGTCAAAGCAGTTAATCTTTGAGTTGATTTCAAACATTGATTCTTCGTGTATTTTGTAGTAGTAATAAAATTTACATATTTAAAAATTTCATAAAAAGTAATATAAGTCTGCATAATTGGAGAAAATCGTAGGAAAAGAAAAAAACTGTTTGACTCCCCAAATAGTAAAGCCCTCATATAAATTGGACAGAGGGTGTCTCCGATTTCTAAAGCGACACTTATTTTGGGACGGAGAGAGTATAAAGTACACTAACATAAATACTAATTTTTTACACTATCAATAAACTTTAACATGTTATAACGGTTAATTATCATCTTTTTACCATATTAAAAGGATATGTATGATGGAGTCAAGACCGGGGTACGGACAGTAGGAGGAGACTCGGAGTTCTTCCCAGTGATGATGGGGCTGCACCAGAGATCAGCTCTTAGCCCATTCCTAATTGCATTGGTGATGGATGTACTGACGCGGCAAATTCAATGGGAGGTGTCATGGTGTATGTTATTCGCAGATGACATAGTCCTGATTGATGAAACTCGCAGCGGAGTGAACGTTAAGCTGGAGGTTTGGAGACAGACTCTGGAGTCTAAAGGGTTCACGCTGAGTAGGACCAAAACAGAATACTTAGAGTGCAAGTTCAGGAACGGGAGCGACCTTAAGACAGGTGTGGAGGTGAGGCTTGGTACTCAGGTCATTCCAAAGAAAGGGAGCTTCAAGTACCTTGGGTCTATTATCCAAGGAAATGAAAAGATTGATGACGATGTCACACATCGTATTGGGGCAGAATTGATGAAATGAAGGCTCGCATCTGGAGTCTTGTGCGATAAAAAAGTGCTACCAAAACTTAAAGGCAAGTTCTATAGGATGGTGGTTAGACCGACTATATTGTATGGGGCGGAGTGTTGGCCAGTCAATACTTCGCACAAAGATAAAAGTTGCGGAGATGAGGATGCTAAGATCTATGTGTGGAAATACAAGGAGGGATAAAATTAGAAATGACGATATCCGAGACATAGTGGGAGTGGCCTCAGTGGAGGATAAGATGCGGAAAGCGAGGTTGAGATGGTTCGGGCACGTGTAGAGGAGAGACACAAATGCCCCAGTGCGGAGGTGTGAGAGGTTGGCTATGGACGGGTACATGAGGGGTAGAGGTAGGCCGAAAAAGTATTGGGGAGAGGTGATTAGACGGGACATGGCGCAAGTGCAACTCACTGAGGACATGACCTTAGATGGGGGGTTATGGAGGACACGTATTAAGGAAGAAGGTTAGTAGGTAGCCCAACGTAGTCCTGCCTACGCTTATAAACTGGTAATTGTAATATTATTATTGTAGGCTCGCTTAGCCTATCATACTAGTAGGCACAATATTGACTTATAACACTTGTTGTTTGATTTATGATGCTATGTGTATTTTGTTTGTTTTATTTACTTGCATTTGAGATGGTTTGAGCACGTGCAGAGGAGAGACACAAATGCCCCAGTGCGGAGGTGTGAGAGGTTGGCTATGGACAGGTTCATGAGGGGTAGAAGTAGGCCGGGGAAGTATTGGGGAGAGGTGATTAGATGGGATATGGCGCAGGTACAGCTCATTGAGGACATGACCTTAGATAGGGGTTATGGATGACACATATTAGGGTAGAAGGATAGTAGGTAGTCCAGCGTAGTCCTACCTACGCTTACAAACTGGCAGTTGTAATAATATTATTGTAGGCTCGCTTAGCCTAACATACTTGTAGGCACAATATCGGTTTATAGTCCCTTGACGTTTGATTTATGCTACTATGTGTATTTTATTTTTCTTATTTACTTGCATTAGATATTGCTTCTCTTTTGCTTCTTTCCTTTCAGAATTTGCTATCATGACTTACTCACTTTATTTGTCGTACTTTACTTTGCTTGAGCTTGTGCCTTGTCTTGAGCCGAGGGTCTCTCGGAAACAACCATTCTACCTACCAAGGTAGAAGTAATGTATGTGTACACTCTACCCTCCCCAGACCCCACATTGTGGAATTTCACTAGGTATGTTGTTGTATTTACTTGCATTATTTATTGCTTCTTTTTCTCTTTCAGAATTCGCTATCATGACTTACTCACGTTGTTTGTCTTACCGTGCTTAGGCTTGTGCTTTGTCTTGAGTCAAGGGTCTCTCAGAAATAGCCGCTCTACCTACCAAGGTCTGCGTACATTCTACCCTCCCCAGACTCCACATTGTGGGATTTCACTGCGTATGTTGTTGTTGTTGTACCATATTAAAAGGGATATCACACTATCATAGAGATTTATCTATAATGTAGGGATCTTAGTAGCTCAGTTGGTTGGTCACCTAAACTTTCATCTTATTGGTGAGAGTTCGAATTTCCATATTATAATCTCCTATCTCTATATGATAATAATAAAAAAAAAATTAAAATAAAATAGAGATTTATCTATAATTACTTTATGGGTGACCTGAATATATGCATCATCAATGCGTTGAACTTAAACCTAGAAAAATATAATTATGGCATATTCATTGTATGTAATTTCTCTCCTAGTAGATTAATTCACTGAGAAAGGAGATCATAATGGATAAAAAAGTAAGAACCTTAATATGAGAGGCTATATTTGCCAGTAGGTATACGCTGCCAAATTTTCCAATTAAACAAACGGCTCTTAATCTCCTTCCAATGCTCTTCATTCATCAAATATTTCTAAAACCAGTTGGAGTAATCTCCAGATTTGATTTCCCTATAATAAGCCCTGCTCATGGTGACAGTTGTGCACACCATGAAACAGACCAGTCCAAGAAAGGGCAAGTTCAACAACACCATACATATCCATTGGATAATAGAGCCAGCTCGGTACAAGGAAAAAACCAAACCCAAAACTGAAACAACTAGCAGGAACACTCCCGCTATCAGCAAAGGCTTCTCCAACACTTTCTGGCAAAGCGTAGCACGGTCGCTGAAATGTAACTGTTAAGAGTCTCACGTCAGATATGGAATGGGAACATGGACTTCTTATATGGACTTGGACATGTTGAAATTTCCTAATGTGGGATTGAGTTTATCCCGTCTTTAATGACTTAAACACGTGGATCTCGCATGTCGGAAACATCGTTTCTTCGCACATGCCTAATCTACTAAGTGAGTAGATGATGTTAGTGTTAAGTATCGTCAAATTTCGTTAAGAAATGAAAGAGATATTGGAACACAAAGTAAGGTGTTTGAGACATAAAAAGATGGAGAGTTTTTTTGGCCAAAAATAATAAATCTCCCTCATTGATAAAAGATGAAAGAATGGAGCAATATATAAGTTCTAAGTTTGAGTAAGGGTTTGGGCCCCCAAAGGGTGACCCATGTGTTTAGAAGAGGGAGGACCTAGGTGAGCTTGGGTTCGAGGCTAAGCCCCACACGCACTGCTATTTTCATTGATATTGGTTGTGATGATCATATATAACAACTTTAAATTGGTGACATAATTATAATTTACCCATTTAATGTGCATATTGTTTCCATTTTGTGATGATCATAAGTAACAACTATAAATTAGTGGCATAACTATATGTGAACATCATATATACTTTTATTGATATTGGTGTTTATATTAATATGACGTTCGATATTGATATTTTCATTGATGTTGGTTGTGATGATCATTTATAACAACTTTAAATTGGTGACATAACTATAATTTATCCATTTAATGTAACAACTTCAAACACGTTTAGTAGAAGATACAATTTTGTCTAGTGTCTATGTGTGGCAGTTAACAGTGCATAGTAATTCTTTTTTCATTAATATTGGTGTTTATATTAATATGACGTTATATATTCGTTAAGTACTCTTTTAAATGCCAACCAATATACTTTTCAAGAATTAATGCATATTTTTTTATTTTACAACAACGCTTAGTAGAATATAACATAAGGTCTAGTGTCTATGCGTGGAACTTTAAGTTATCAGTGCATTTTTTCTCATTTTTCAACAACGCTTAGTAGAAGATGAAATAAGGTCTAGTGTCTATGGGCGGAACTTTAAGTTATCAGTGCATTTTTTCTTATTTTTCAACAACGCTTAGTATAAGATAAAATAAGGTCTAGTGTCTATGACAGAACTTTAAGTTATCAGTTTATTTTTTCCTATTTTTCAACAATGCTTAGTAGAAGATAAAATAAGGTCTAGTGTCTATGCGCGGAACTTTAAGTTATCAGTTTGTTTTTACCTATTTTTCAACAACGCTTAGTATAAGAAATAGACTGGAAAGAAGTGAATATCCATAAAAGCAAGATGTTATCTTAATATTTATATACAATGATATATAAGGTGATTTACATGGCGTGCAAACAAAATAATAAAAACAGCAAATCAACGTTCTTTTCACATGCCATGCAAAAATAAAAACAAAAGAGAAGTAGGAACCACAACTATTGGGGGTTGTTAGGAGGGGAGAGAGAAGCTTGAGGGGAATGTGGTGGTGAAGGAGGGGGTGAAGTAGTCTTCCAGCACCTCTCGACTCTCAGCGAGGAGTTCAATGAGAATCTTGTTGGTTCTCCGACGATGCTCCCAATTCTCTTCTCTCTCCGTCACAGCAATGCGACGGACATTTCACAACTCATCCTGAAGGCGATCAACACGGTTCATGAGTCGTGTGATACTACCACTGGCTATGAGTACTTCTCATAGTAGACTGTCCATACGAGGGTCACGATTTTATGCGGGGGATGGTGGTTAACACGGCCATTCGAAAGTCCATTAGAAAATTTTTGGGGTGCTGTCATTTTTTATATTGGAGTGTTTAGAAGATTTTTTGAATGAATAGATATGAACTTCCTTACAAGGTGGAGGGGTTTATTTATAGGGAGTAAAATATATTATATCCCCTTACAAGATGGAGGAGTTTATTTATAGGGAGTAAAATATATTATATTTTCCACTTCTCATCAAACATTCAATACGAACAGTCATTACCTATTTAGTGGTTGAAAATCCACATTGAGAAGTATCACATAAATGTAATCATGAAGAATATTGCAGAAAATATATAGACAGAATTCATAGTCCTGTTGTACACGTCTGTCGATGCATTTTTTAAGTTTTGACGTTTACACTCAATGTATATCCACTTGTGGGATTTGGATATGTTTTTTATTTCTTGTATTTGTGTACACTCAATTCATAATAGCCACAACTGAAAACTCATTTATTTGGACATGTACAACTTATTCTAAAACAAAGTTAATACGTAACATCAAAACACAATTAATTCACATGAACATGTACAAACAAAGATAATATTGTAAATTATATTGTAGCCTGATGCATTTTTTAACTCATCAATTGATTTCTCAATTGTTGCCACTCTATCTAGAACGACATTAGTCCCCGACCACACTCCATACAAAATTCACTACCACAAGAAGTCACAGGCTCCCACTCTACTAGACGTCGTTGGCGGGGCTCTACTAACCTATTGATCCATGTCGCATCAACAATCTCCTCCCTCGTGCATCTATTTCTTCATCCATCTATACCTTATTTCTTCGTTGACGGAGCTCTACTGGCCCATTGATCCATGTCGCATCAGCAAACTCCTCCCTCAATGCATATATTCCTTTATCCACCTCATTGTTGTCATAAGGTACAAAATTTCTTATGTGGTCCTTCTCCATCGCACCAATAGCTGGGTAAAGAAAAGAACGCACCCTCTTAAGTTCAACAAACAAACAACAAGATCTGTTCATAAAATAAGTAGTTTATAATGTATCAATTTTGACATTCTGATAGACTTAAGTTAAAATTTGTTACCTCTTCAGCAAGTATTTTCTTTTAGTTTATAATGTACCAGTTTTGACATTCTAATAGACCTAAGTTAAAAATTATTACCTCTTCAGCGGGTATCCTTTTAGTTTATAATATGTCGGTTTTGACATTCTAATAGACTTAAGTTCAAATTGTTACCTCTTTAGCATGTATTTTCTTTTTGAATGGATCAAGTTCATATTGGCATGAATTGTGCCATGTCACCATCCTTGGATTTAGAAGAGGAACAACCCCTGATTTGGCACCATTACATCCAACAAAAGGGATTGCTTCATATGCCCATACCTGTAATGGAATGCAACACATAATAGGGTCAACCGAATACTAATGTTCTATAATAAAATGATATTGGTATGGATAACTTACGAGCAATGCCCAGGAAAATTCACAAAAGACAGTAAGTTGATCTTGTAGTGGGATCGTTATTGAATTGAATAAACAATTTGAACATGTCCACCTTCTTCAAGTAATCCAAGTCAGATCAAAGCATATCTTTCCCCAATGATATTTGTTAAAGCGCGACAACGATTCAACCAAGCTTATCCATCTCGTCTCAACTGTTTTAGAATTATCATGTGCCAGTATAATATAGTGAACAAACCACAACAAGAAACCCTTAAGCTTGTCCAATTTGGACAATGTTTTGATTTCCAAACTCTTCAAGAGCTTATCCTGCGTAATACCTGATTTAATTATGGACCTTATTCGACTCATTTCCTCTAGGAAAGGCCCTACAATTCAATCCGGTGATCAATGCAAGCTCTCTCGACCCAAAACAACCTGGCATATCATCAATCAAAAACCACATCTCATGCTTCTTCTTTCGATTGGTAATTTACCGTAGAAGAAGCGAATGAACAAACTTTTCACTAAATCTATCCCAGTGTGAGGGCAGATCCAAGAAGTGGCCAAAACAAGTTCTACGAAACAGATTTAGAAGTTCATGTTTTCGCAATAGAACTTTAAAGTCAAACCATGACTTCATACTAGACTTTACTATGATCCTGGCTGAAAAATCAACGCCTTCCAAAAGACATGAGTTCAATCCTAGCCTTTCCAGCTTTTCTACGGCGATAAACTTGAACTTTCCAGGCACAAATACACGATCACTATTGTCCTCATCTTCAGGAGCCTCATATTCTCGACATTTCTCTTCTCCAAGATCACAATTGGCTACTTCTTCTTCTTCAGATTCAAATTCATCAATCTCCTTGAGAAGCTTTTCTAGAGATGAAAAGTTTGCCTCTTCTTCATCTCGTCTATGAATTAAATCATTTGGTTCATCTCGTATACTAATGAACTCATCTGGTTCTTCATTTCGTCTATTAATTAACTCATCTGTTTTTTCATCTAATCTATTAATTAACTCATCTGGTTCTCCATCTAATCTATTAATTAACTCATATGGTTCATCTTGTCTATTAATTAACTCATTTGCTTCTTCATCTCGTCTATCAATTAACTCATCTTGTTGTTTCTTTCGCCCATTAATGTTATCATTTGGTTGTTTCTTTGCTCTATTAATTAACTTCTTCGGGGCTTCAACTTCACCTACGTCGGGATCTAGGTCAATAACCTCATTTCTTAACCTTTTTTTAGATGAAGAAGGCCTGTAGTCGACTCTCCAAAGTGATCCGGTTTATCTTCTTGTCATCACCATGACTATAAACTCTAAAGAATCAACAAATAAGACATGCAAAACACAATGAAACTCAACAAAAAAAACATGATAAAAATAATTAGGGCTTGAAAATGACTGTAAATCGGAATCAACAAATAATCAATATCAACTAATTAGGGCTCCACAATAATTGTAATTCAGAACATCACAAAATAAGAGATTAAAAATACCATTTTGAACTCAAAAGAAATCAAAATAGGAAAAAATTAGGGCTTCTGAAACCTGCAACTGTTTTTTAGCTGAAATCCTCAAATCTTTGCTCTAGAAATAGCTTTTTGACTCCCAAAAATGCCTTCATGTTTTTGGAGATGGATGAAGTTGTGGGAGAAGGAGGAAGCTGAATGATCGTTGGAGATGAATGGAGCTGTGGGAGAAAGGAGGAAGCTGAATAATCGTTGGAGTTGGAGAAAAAAAGAACGATGGAGAAAAGGGGGGGGGGGGGGGGGAAATGACCTATTTTGAAAGTTTAGAAACTTAACTCAGAAATTTTTAAAAATACACAGAGATTCTCGCGTGTTCAATAATCACCTCATTAGTAACTTCTACACTCAAAATATATGGGGGAAAAAAAAAAAAAAAAACCCTGCCACTTACAAAAAAAAAAAAAAACTTTTGGGCTCGTGACAACTTAATCATCCTACCAATCCATTGGTCTTTCAAGTCATAAAGCAAAAATTCTCTTTCTACTACTACAACTATAACGTCTCCTCCAATGCACCTACCACCTTTCAAAAGCCATTTTCAACACACCAACTCTCAGCTTTCTTCGCCCCTCGGCGGACTTTCCAATATACCATTTTCTCCATTTAAATAACCCCCACAAAACCCTTTTCCTCTCTTCAACTGAAAGAAAAAAAACTCTTTTCTCTTTCTGCATTTTACACACACTCACAAACATGGCCTTAGCTCCAACTCAGCTCTCTAAGCCCTTTTTTTCCACCAAACCCACATCACAAACACCGCTTTTTTCACTATCTTCAACCCAAAAGATTCAATCTGGGCCGTTATCCACCGTCCGGTGCTCCGTCGCCGTTGCCACGTCAGCCACTGCATTTAAGGCGTCATCTAAGGTTAAATATGTTAAGGCAAGGCAGATCATAGATAGTAGGGGAAATCCTACGGTCGAGGTTGATTTGGTCACCGGTGATGATCTTCTTTACCGATCGGCGGTTCCGAGTGGAGCTTCTACTGGGATCTATGAGGCGTTAGAGCTTAGAGATGGTGATAAGAGTCTTTATGGGGGTAAAGGTGTCCTTAATGCTGTCAAGAATATTAATGAATTCTTGGGACCTAAACTTGTTGGTGTTGATGTGAGGTAATTTAATCTTACTACTTATTACACATTTCTTAAATTTTTCAATCATTCACTAGTATTTTCAAATTTTCAATCTTTCTCTATTTCTCAAGTTGTATACTTCCTCTGATCCCAACTTATGTGACAATTTTTGCTTTTCGAGATTCAAATTGCATGAGCTTTGACCAACAATTTATGATATATTTTTTTACCATATTATATGAAAATAGTTGCCACTTATAGTAATTGTTGTATAGTTTATAAATATTTAAATTTTAATTTTAAAATATTGAAGTAATCTAAATTTTTGTAGCTTCAAAAATTGGTCAAATGGATTCTCTGACTATTTGGGACTTGGACCGACTGTTTGATTTTGTGTTTAAAAAAAAAAGTTGCTCATTGTATTCGAACACGCTACCTCTTACTAAGGAAAGTACTTTTGAAGAGAACCCTCAACCGCTAGGCGATAGCTCTCACCGATAAGATTGAAGTCATTTTTAATACATATCTTAATATCTGAAATCAATAAAAGAAAAATGAAAATTCTGGGGCAGAGGCCCGCCTGCCCGGGCCCTGTGCGGTGGCGCCGCCTCAACCGCCCAGGGACGGCTCTGGACTGGTATGTATATTAATGCACCAAGACATCTCAAAAGATCAATTAGTAGAGAATAGTAGAGAATACTGGTGGTGGTATTGCTTGTTATGGTACTGCATTATTGCTTAATAATGAATTCCGTTGGAAATGGCTGCTTTTGTGTCTTCTTACTACTTCTTCAGTTCCATTATATATGTAGGAATTGACCGTGCATATAATTTAATTGTTAATTTGCTCTATATGATATATCAGCGATAGTGAAAAGAAATATATATCAAAATGATAGTTGAAAAGTTAGTGTGATAGTGAAAATAATACATTATCTCAAAATTTAAATAATTAATTGAATTTAGATTCGTCAAAGTTGTATAAACTAATGTTAATGGAAAAATGTCAAACATTTCGAGACATACCAAAATGGAAAGAGTGTTATATAAACTTGGAAAAGGTGAGTCATTGATATCATGATATGCTTACAATTTCTTTCTTCAACTCTGGACCTTTCAAGTATGGCAATTTTCTTTTCTTCTTGTGCAGGAACCAGACTGATGTTGATGCTGTTATGCTGGAGATTGATGGAACTCCTAATAAATCAAAACTTGGGGCCAATGCCATTCTTGGAGTTTCTCTCAGCGTGTGTAGAGCTGGTGCTGGTGCAAAAGCAGTACCTTTGTATAAACACATTCAAGAAATATCTGGAATCAAAGAACTTGTAATGCCAGTTCCAGCGTTCAATGTGATAAATGGAGGGAGCCATGCTGGTAACAATTTGGCTATGCAAGAGTTCATGATTCTGCCTGTTGGAGCATCAACATTTGCTGAGGCACTTCGTATGGGTAGTGAAGGTGAGAAGATAGCATAAATATCTGTTCGCTCCCGTCCTCCGGAATCGGGATGGAATAAAATAGTGTAAATAGACAATTGCTTCCTCTTTCTTGATGACTGTCACTTTGATAAAATAGTGTGGTTTCAGTAAATCTGCATAAGAAGTAGTAAAACAGTAGCTAAACTTTTTATTCCGTCAATATGCTGCTTTGTTGCTTTGATTATGCTTTGTCTTGAGCCAAGGGTCTCCCGGAAACAACCGCTCTACCTTGGTCTTCCGGAAACAGCCGCTCTACCTACCTAACAAGGTAGAGGTAAGGTCTGCGTACACTCTATCTTCCCCAGAACTCCCTTCACTTCACTGGGTATGTTGTTGTTGTTGTAATATGCTGCTTTGTCCTGAAGTACCTATAGCTAAACCTTTGCATACTATGCGTCCGCAAACTTGTAAAGAATATATTTATACATAGTATTTAACTGTCCACACTTGATTGAAGAACAGTCTACCACACTCTAAAGGGAATTATCAAAGCTAAGTACGGGCAAGATGCATGCAATGTTGGTGATGAAGGTGGATTTGCTCCAAATGTGCAGGATAATAGGGAAGGGCTAGTATTGCTTATGGATGCAATTGAGAAGGCTGGTTACACTGGCAAGGTCCGCTTTCTTTTTTGGCCTTGCAGTTTTATTACATTATTTTATTTTTGGAGGTTATGGACTTTCTCATAGAAAGATTGGTGCAGATTAAAATTGGCATGGATGTAGCAGCATCTGAGTTCTTGACAAAAGATGCAAAATACGATCTCAATTTCAAGAAACAACCAAATGATGGAGCTCATGTACTTAGTGCGCAGAGCCTCTGTGAACTCTATAAGGAGTTTGTCAGAGATTTTCCTATTGTATCTATTGAAGATCCATTTGACCAAGATGATTGGAGCTCATGGGCAGCTCTACAATCTTCAGTTGATATTCAGCTTGTTGGTGATGATTTGTTGGTGACTAATCCAAAGAGAATTGCTGAAGCAATTCAGAAAAAGGCGTGCAATGCATTGTTGTTGAAGGTAAGGGCTTATTCCTTTAAGCAACATACACATTTCTATAGCAAAGCTGCCTTGTTCGATCAGTAGGTTTCTTTCTCTTTTCCAAAGCACTAAAACTTAATTGTACTTAAATTAAAGAAGCAAAATGGAGTTAGGTTTCCTGTAAGGTACAATATGTTTGAGTTGATCCTCAGCAATTATAAGCAAAATAGCCTTAACACATTGAGAGTTGGTGCCTTAAAACAGTGGTACTTACTTTGGTGCATTTCTCCGGAAAAGCCAAGTCGTTTCCTGTTCGAAAGACTCTTAAGAGTATTTAACTAGTACCGCTTATCCTAGAAAGATACTGGTTTGAACAATACCATAGTATTATATTTATGAGCCTTTTTTAATGAATGCATGAGCCGATGGTCTCCCGAAAACAGTCGCTCTACCTACTACTCTACCCTACCCAGATCTCACATTGTGGGATTTCACTGGGTATGTTGTTGCATTTGTCAATAGACGGTACTTCACAGCTTATGTCTCAATTAGAGCTACACACTTGGTGTTGACACATTTTGTTCATATGGTGTGATTTATCTGGTTCCGTTTTTTCGGGTGAGACTTTAAGCACTTGACTCTTCAGAGCTGGCATGCACTATATCACTTTGTTTTCATGTATAGTTCTATTTCAAGTTTGAATGAGCGAGAAGGAGAAAGTTCAGTCATAGAAAAAACAAGTTATACGTTATCATGGGTCCAGTCCTGTTTGACGGAAAGACTGCATTGATGTACATAAATCAATCCTATAATATTAGGTGTTTAAAGCCGGTAGAACTCTCTTGGTAAATGAATGACACATGGTAGTGCGGGTTTGGCTCATTATCTTTCAAACTGTTGGCAGGTTAACCAGATTGGTACTGTGACAGAATCCATTCAAGCAGCACTAGACTCCAAAGCTGCAGGCTGGGGTGTTATGGTCAGTCACCGAAGTGGTGAAACAGAGGATAATTTTATCGCAGATCTATCTGTTGGTTTGGCCAGTGGACAGGTACTCTTGACTTCCAGTTGTTAAACGTTGGTTAACCTTTTCCACCCTTTTAACCGTCAGCAGCATAATAATATCCTTTTAAATTCTCCTTAATGCAGATCAAGACTGGAGCACCCTGTCGGAGTGAGCGGCTGGCAAAATACAACCAGGTTAAGATGGAACACTTTAATTTCCCTTCTTTGTTTCTTTCTTCTTATTTTTAATGGTTGCCATTTTTCTTGTTTTTGTAACTGCTATTGTTATTTCATTATTAATACTTGTCACACGGGGGAGCCTTGGAGCAACCGTAAAGTTGTCTCTATATGACCTTATAGATCATGGGCCCCACCTTGTGTGACTCGATATGCTTCGTGCAATGGGCTGCCATTTTTTTTGGTTTCTTGTCAGTATTTTAACTTCTATTCATGTGCTATTAGCAATTTTACCACTCAGTCTTGTCACCGCACAGAAGTTAATAAGCTTTCTTATGTGTATACTCATCTCCATTGCAGATTGTAAATTCTACTTTGGTTGTTCAATCTTCCTTCACAGAAGTACTTCCAATATATATATGCATTTCAACTGGATTTTATTGATGGCTAATGTCCCATTATGTTTTGTTTGCTCTAGATCTTCTGTGTTTGCTGATAACTTGGGGTGAAATTTCTTATATTTTTTTAAAAGAAAATATTCCTGCTTGTTTTTTAGTAGCTAAACTCTGTTATACTGATTGCAGCTTCTGCGCATCGAAGAGGAACTTGGAGATGTTCGCTATGCCGGTGAATCTTTCAGATCTCCTTGAGAAGGCAATCAAAAACTAAATTACTGAAACCTTCTTCACGCCACACCTACTATAGATAAAAACTAAAGTAGGGAGAATCAAGAAGAGTTTTCCTTTTTGTATACTCAATTGGGATTATTGTTTAGATATGTATTCGAGGATGATCAGGTAGCCATCAGAAGCTACATCGGATAGACTTTTCATGTGGTTCTATTTTTTAAAAAATAAACAAGTCTTTCATGCGTGTGAACTTTATTTTCCACAATGGAATTCCCGGTCTGCAGCAGGAGTGCTCTCTTTATAAAAATATGATAAGGCCCTCCTTTTTCTTTAGGATGCCATGACAAATACTTATCTAGTTGGGGGAATTAGTGGCCTGATACCCAGTCAAGTCAACAAATTATTGTTAATGAATACTTGAGGTCTTGCCGTTTTGATATATCGGTTCTCCAGATGTTACTAGGGACACAGTACTCATCATTAACACTTAAAACACCACAAAGTGAACAACCAGAACAATCACATTACTGAGAATGAACTAAGCATGTTCATGACGACAGCACAAGTTACAAGTTTTACTGGAATTGCATCTAAAAACTGACTATACTTTTCACCAAAGCTACTCAGTAGGAAGATAATGCTGAAAATGCGGGTTAGGAAACACAAACATGAAAACCACCATCTATCAATTTGTCTTTTCTGTGTGAGTTCTCCATTGATGTAAATCAAGCTTGGAAACTAGAGTGCAACGGGACAGGATGCTATTCAATTATACAGTAGAATGATGTTGACAGTAACACTGATCAAACCAACTTGAGCCTAGAAATACAATATACTATAGTAGATCTGGATTCAAAAGTCGAATGGCATATCAACAAACACTGGAGTGATTGAAAGATCTTGAATTCTGTGTAGATAAATAATTTTCTTTTTGAGTAAGACGAACAGGGAAAAAGAAATTACAAGGTCTCAAAAGCCTATGTTGGGTAAATAGTTTGTTGACATGTGGGCGGAGCAGATCATGATCCCATGGGAACTAATACAAACTCCAATATACAATATGATTCTAACATGATATAACAGCCTTCTCGAAAAAAAAGTAACAATGCACAGCAGTTAAGCATCAATTACTGATTTATAGGTCAAACGTGGGTCGCGCTACAGTTAAAGGACTCCATGAATATCCACACTCCATACTGAATCAGTTACAGGAACTACCTCTGGATGGCTGGACCCATGTACCTTCCCGGACGCATGTACAGATCCTCTGGTGTATCAACCACGGCAAGCCATGCATAGTCTTGTTCTTTTCCATTACTAATAATTTCATCTCCTTGTGCTGCAAATGCATGACATGTTAATCTCAACACAACTCTCAAACAAACTGAATACATCTGAAATAGCTAAGCAATCCTTGAGAAAGACAAGGCTTCAAAACGAAAGATGATAGACACTAACCAAAGCTGGAGTAAGGATAATCATGGTAGTAGGTACATCTTCTGCCAGCTGCTTCCAGATAAGGAGGAGCAAGAATGTCCAGAACCGCACAAGGTGTAATGGCAGTGAAACAGTGCAGATTCCCTCCACTTTTGGGATACAAAACAGATGTACCATGTGGTGCACTTACAACCTTATCAACCACCAACCTAGCGAGCCTCACTGTCAAATAAATGCATCATGTTTCTTTTTCTTAATTCTTTTTATATGTAGTGAAAAGTAAGGAACCACAAACGGAAAAAGTAGGGAAAATAAGATAGTAATAACATCAGCAAACTTTTTGCATAGTATCAGAGATATTACCCAGAAGATAATTTCAAAGATACTATTCACTTTGAATTTTCAGTATATATTCAAAATAACCAAAAGAATATGCAAATGCATCTCGCGTGCTATGATTCCAAGTGTCTAACACAGTGCTGGTGGATATCAATTTTGACGAACATAGACTATGTACATGAAGTGCAAACATTTAAGAGCATACCTCTTAATCAGTGAAAGAATATACGAAACAAAGAGTTTTTTGAAGTAACATATTCTGAGGAAAGCACTAACAAATAGGACAAAGTAGTAAACTGGATATTAATTTTGACGAAGATAGACTATGTACATGAAGTGCAAACATTTAAGAGCATACCTCTTAATCAGTGAAAGAATATATGAAACAAAGAGTTTTTTGAAGTAACATATTCTGAGGAAAGCACTAACAAATAGGACAAAGTAGTAACCTGCTATAGTGCACAAGGTGAAGAAAGTAGGACCTCAACGGGGCTTGACTCAGTCCAGCTCAGCTCAGAAGCTAGTGGACTCAAGCTTGACAGACCCCAAAATGAAATGGACTCAAGCACTAGCAGATGGATTGCAAAAAAATATTGAGCTCGTAATGAGTGGCCTTGCTAACCAAGTATTGCCAAAACAAGAAAACTGGAACTAGAAATTTCTCAACCATCATTTGTAGATATGTTAAACATGATCAATGCATAAATATGATGAACTGAAGAAAGGAAAACAGCAAAACACTAATATTTTTTACCTAAAACCAAATAAACCTCAACTTATATGAACTCATAGTGCTGAAATACCGGATTCTCCAAAAAAGCAAGCTCTACTATAAATCAATAATGCAAGATAGTTCTATCATGTTAGAAGTATCTCTCTTGCTTACCAAAGTCAACAAGCTGCAACCTAGAATTCATCCATAGAAATCTAAAGGTGATTCTATAACAAAAGCCAATCCTCAAGAAAATAAGAAATTAAGAATCTCATATATTAATCCAGGTTTCCATTTCGTACATCAAATCTTGATTACTATCCTCTAAATTGCAAACTTCATTCCTCCAGTAACCAATTTGCCAAAGTGAAGATGAGCGTTGTGAATATACTTGGAATCAAGAATTTATCATGGTAAATATTGATAGAACTTAGAGGGGAGAAGTTATGGCGCTTAAGACATCACTGCATGCCGTGGTGGTAGTGATGAGAGTTCCGCCAAGAGCGATGTGTCTTCTGACAGTCCGCACCACATAAGTAGTGGGTAAAAAGAATGAGAAAGAGCAGGCCCCACATATATTTTCAAAAACAGAGGATGTACAGGCGGTTGCCGCAACAACTAAGAATGGTTATGTTGTGTATCAAATAACGATGGATGGGAGCAGAACAGATCTGTTATTTGAGAGAGAGAGAGGACTACTGGGTACAAATTCTAGCCAAAAGGAAAGTGGGCCACAATGGAGGAATTAGGACCTTCATATACAAGGAGCTATCGCTCTAAAGACAATGATGCAATCAAAAGAAATACAGACAAAAGGGACAGGTAAGTTTGTCAAAGTCGATGGCAACTAAAGTGAAATAGAAGAATCACACAACCAAAAGAATGAGAAAATGTACAAAATTACATATGCAAGAAATCGGGAAAGACAATCTTTTATTCTAATGCGAAAGAAATGAAACATCGGCATATTCTGCTAGTATTTGGTCAATAAGGTGGCGCTGGATCCAAGTGTATGCTAGACTAATATGCAAAATCTGCAAGTTCAAACAAGAATCATAGAAGTATCAATTTTTCAAACAAATAAGGTGGTCAATTCACGGCTAAGTTTCAGTTTCAAACAGTGACAAAAGGGTTTCAGCAGGAAAGTTGTTCCAATCCAATCCATTCTTGAGGTTAAATATAGACAAAAGAGAATATGTCAGTGGCCTGGGACAACAAAGCACTCTTTTCTCAAACATTTGAGCCCACATGACCATAATATTTTCAAATCCAGATTAAAAGCACATCTTATATATCTGATTATAAGAAGTGTTTTCCATGTTAATAATGGGGATCGTTTGGAATATTGGATAAAGTTCACTACACAATCAGCTTCAGCTGCCTCCACTTTCCACTTGCCAAGTGACTATAGTAAGAGTACTTTGCTACACAAGTGTTGCAATCATATACTATCCTCTTCCAACTTCTATCAACAACAGCAACACATATGACACACCCAGTGTAATCCCACAAAAGTGGGGCTGGGCAGGGTGGGGTGTACGTAGACCTTACCCCTACCTCTAAATTTTAAAATTTCAAAGTAACTCTAAAGTGCAAGAAAGTTCATCATTGAAAGCCTTATAATAGAGAAGTTGGTTGTTAAGAAGTAAAAGGGTGATCTCTTATCATGATGCTTCTCGAAAGAAATGAGGTCTAAGTAACTCCATGGTACCTAACAAAAATCCAAGCTCCCCTGAGCATCATAACAGCCACTGAAGACGGACCATAATGGACACGGTCGAGTTGACAAGACCGTCAAATATGAGTGACATACAACTTGATGAAGGTAAAAGAAAAACTCAATCATATCCTGAATTGCTATGAATGCAAATCCCGTGTGATTTGGATATCTGCCATTTTCAAAAAATTTATCATACAATTCCTGGACCATGTAGAAACTTTGCTGGATCTAAAAGCTCTCTAACATATTGCGCAGACTTCAGCTGCGAGAGGTCTAAGGCAATATATTAAACTTCTATGTTAATGGTTTGGCCTGCTTTTCTAGAAACGTTTCTATATATAACTAATGGCCGTGATACGAAGTCAATGAAGTGACTTCTGGCCGCTTTATCATTCACACCCACAAATATTTAGATTCTTTGAAGTTCACTTAGTGAGTACTCTAATGAAAAGAATGTAAATACTTTATTTCTTTGGCACCTTGTCGTACCAAGAGAGGATTTTAGGAGCACTTAAACACTTGAATTCGTTTAAATCTAACCTGTAGGATGACCAGCACGTTCACTTTTCCTGATGCAAGCTGGCTCAACCCAATCATAAGCTTTCACGTGTAAGGATCCATAAAGGACCTTACTCAAAACAGTCATTCCAGGATGATCATGCAATGGAATGACCGCAGATGTTGGGAAACAAAACATACACATCTGCATTACACCATTTCCAATTGAGTTTGTCGTAGATATAACATAAGCTTGAAATACTCATCTAATGAAAAACCACACATTTGATACTGATACAATTAAAGCAGCAAAGTCATGAAGTCAATAAATGTCTTACGTCTGACCATTAAAATTTTGCTACACTAGAACTTGAGGAATTATTTTTTAACCATAAAAGTATACCCGTTCATTCAGGCTTTAAAGTCGGTGTATTTTAGAGTGTCCTTGCGCACATCCAATTAAATTTTGTAAGTTCTTTTTCAAAGATTGGATGGTGGAGATTGCAAAAAAACCTCACTGTTGATATAAAAATAGTGAGGATATGTAGCTTTGTACTTCTGTAATACATCTCCAAAGGCTGTGTTGACACGAGCATAAATTGTTATCAAACAACAATCCAATGAGAGACCTTGTAAATGCATTTGACAAATACACATGAAAAATTGCAAATAGCACTAACTAAGAACAATATATTACTGTGAAGTTTTGACCCTCGTGTATATCGACATATGTTAACGGTTGAGCCCAGCGATCCACCCTGTTGAAGACATTGAGCCCAAAAAGACCATGACCTCTTTCATCCTCCAGGCTTTCATCTTTCACTCCAACATCTTCCGGACCAATTGTATCTGAAAAAAAAGTAAAAACTTCTCATAATATGAAGTCTACAATACCAAAAACTGTACCTTTCCTGAACTTACATTTTAAATTCTTACAACAATTACAATCCCCATTACTTTGTTGTACACAATGCACATTTGTATATGATACAAAAAGCAAAAAAACGTATTTGATTACCATATTAGTTAAAAAAGAATGCAACTTTCTCCACATTAACTATTGCCAGTCATACAGCATTTTGTAAATCAAATTCCTTTATTAGCTGTTTTTTCCTATTTTTTCAATAATCTGATCACTCTTTCATAGGACTTGGCAGCTATACCTTACACCAACAACCCACCAAAGCCAAAACAACCCTACCTCCCCTTTAACCGACTTTCTTTAATCTTCATCATGATCCACATCTAGCATCTATATTTTGTACATAAGTAACTTTACTTCCTCAATTTACTTAATAAAAACAGCTCCAGAGATCATAATTGTCGCATTAAACAATAATTCATACACTAAATGAAAATGTTAACGTGGTTAGATAAGCAAAAGGCTAAAAGATAAGTACCCAAAAGGGAATAAAGCTTGTAGATGGCTTGAGAAGAAGTGGAAGAAGGCGTGAAAGTCTGCTTACAAAGGTCGTATAAAGCTTGAATGGAACAAGGACTCTTCTTCGTCATCGTCACATTACCAAGTGTCGGGATTATCGGGTCAGATGAAAATATCTGCAACTTATTAGATGCATTTTGACACATTCTGGAACAATTGAGGACCCGGACATAAATACCAATAAGTACTCATTCTGAGAAATTTTAACCTTTTCTTTTACATACTACTAGTATTTCATTTGATTTGTTATATAGTTTAGTTCAATAGTAAAAAATGAATAAAAAAAAGTATCACGATATAAAAATATTTTGTCACTCTGTATTTTTGTTGTTTGGAAAAAATATCATAAATGCTTCTGAATTATAAATAGAGTAATTATGCTATCGGATTGCATTTTGGCACAAATGTGGCTTAATCGTCGGAAAGTAGAGTGGGTATGCCCTTAAATTATTAAATAGAGTAATCATTGCCAACCTTTTGTTTATTTGGCACATAGATACCCTTTTGTTAGCCAAATGAAGCAAATAAGCCTCTTTTTACTGAATTACTTCACATAACTTACGGTGCCAAATGTCCAAAAACTATTTCAAAATATTATATGCATCTTCGTAATCATAATAGAAATGCTCTAATCTTAACTACATAACCTACAATGCACACTAAACTCAAAAATACTCATCGGATTGTACTAGCGAAGATTCACGTCGTCTACAAATAATAATACCTCATTATTTTATGATATGAAATGTTTACTTGTTTCATTTGCATATTTATGTTTCATGATCTACCCTTACGTTATTATTTCCTTTTTTTTTTCTTTTTTTTTTTTTTCTACTTATATAGTTATATGTGAGGAAGTTTATGATACATACAAGTACTATTCCTCTTATAATATTTTTTTTATTGAGCAAAATAATTAAATTGTAAGAAAATGTTTTCAACAACAATATAACTAAATTGTGGAGTAACAATTTTGATAGCAATTAATACAATTTATGAATTAAATCAAAGTTAAGTTTTTTTTTTTTATAGAATTGAATACTCCTAATAAATAACTTAAGCAGCGTGTCTATTTTCTCTTATTAAAACGGAAAATGGCCAATTGGCGGGAAATGGAGCATTGCAAAATCCCGAAAACCGTGAAAATTTTGTAATTGGGAAGCGAGAGAAATGGAGGGTAGCGAATGCGAGAAGGTAATCACTCCGATAAATTATAGTTAGAATCATATCAGTTTATCAACCTTATCTTAAAACAGACTTTTAGAAAGATTCTATCGGCGGGATAAAGTATTTCCAGTGATTTAAGATTCTACAAAAAAAAGTGTAACTTATGAATGTTTCTAATTATAAAGTGTAATCTATATGATATTAATATTAGATAAATTTTATAAACTCATAAATAAAAAAATGAATTTTAATCTTATAATAATCGTTTTCGTACTACATATTTGTTATTACGGTCTATATTCCTAAACCGCACAGAAATTAGTATTAAGTTGTTGAACCTAAATCCCCAACTATTCATCAACAAAGCCTTCAATTTCGTCGATGATGCATTTGATTTCTTCCACCAGTAAGTAGTTCTCCTCTTTAATTTTCGGTCAAATTTCTCATTTATTTCATTTCAATGAGACGAACCCCATTTCATCACCCTCCAAAGCTCCGACACCATCTGAATCGATACCTTATGTTTTAGCCCCAAAATTCCCAATCACCATCGACCAAAACTCCACTGTCACATCCCTAAAATCCCTTATCTCTGGTCCTCATAGAACTCGTAAGAGTCAAACCCCAAAGAAATTCATGTCGTCTTTCTTGATTTCCGATCGGATTGAAAAGAACGACTCAGTAGATAGTGGGCAAACCATTTCTGTGTCGAAGTACCTTCAGAATACAGAGGAACTAGAAGAAAAGGATGAGGAAACAGAGGTCACTAGTTAAACAATTGAGAAAATAGTGGTACAAGACCAAGTGAACGAAAACCTAGTCTCTGGTGACTTGCATGTGATTGGAGATACTGTTGTTGCAAAGAACATGACGGAGTGGTCAACAAGGACAATGTTGGTGACACTACGACACAATCAGGTAATCATGTTCCTTCTGATAGTGGTAAAGGGGTAGATGAGTCATCTATGGAATTTGATGGGTCTATATCTGAAATGGGTCAAGGTAGGTCTAATATTTTGGAGAGTGAGACTAAGATTATTGATGATTTTCCTGATACCCTGAGAGCCATGAAAAATAGTGAGGAAGTTATTGGTGATTTGGGGTCTGTGTTTACTGGTCCCTCAGCCTAGGGAGAATCTGAGTCTTTAGCACTCGAGACAACTCCTATCTGGGATGAGACACTAGGTTCCTCTAGGGTAAATTTAGATTTAGTTGTCATTACCAAACCAGTGTCTACTATTGTTGTGTCTTTAGGAGTTTTGTCACATGAGAATTAACATGTTCTACCGGTCCTACTGCTGAGTCTGATGATGAAGTGTCGCTATGCTTTAAGCGTAGAAGGGCCAATGTTATTGAAAATCCAAAGGAAAAGATTATGCCCAAAGTGAGAAAGAGTATTCCTTAAACGGCTCCCAGAATCAGACAAAGTAAAAAGGCTACAAAAACTGCTTTGAATTTTGCCTTAAAGGCAAGCAAAGAAAAGGAAACTAAAAGGACAAGAAACCAACTAAGGAAACGCAGGCTAGTTGATGAAGATGTTTTGGTTGATGCAGATGTTGTGGTTGATGACGATGTTGTGGAAGAAGATATGGAAAACTCTCTACTTGAAAGGAAGAATTCAAGGAAGAAAAAAAAGAAGAAAAAGAAAAATGTGGAACAGATTGACACTGATGATGAGGGTGACAAGTTTGACAGAAAAAAACGTGAAACTCGACCTCCTCCTCCAAAGAAGAGGAAAGGTAGTGCCAGTGAGGGACCCGGTTCCTCCAAAAGACAAAAATGTTGTGTTCAGTGAAAAGAAAAATAAAGAGACTTTGCGGAGTCAAAAGGTTTTATTGTGCAGAATGTTTAATTCTGACATTGCTGATAGATTTGGCATGAAGGAACTACTTGAGATAGTTGAGTTCCAAAAATTGACTTATCTCTTTGTCTCACGGGCACCCAGTGTATATGAAGCAGATGTGGCCAAGTTCTATGCAAACCTTTGTTATACTGATGACTGTACTTTTGTTCTGTCAGTAAATGGGACAGATTTTGAGTTAGATGAGTTGAAGCTTGGACAAATTTTGGAAGTCCCAACTGATGGGATGAAGACAATGTCTAGCGAGATGTCTGATACCTTTAAGAATGTAATTGTGAAAAGGGAGGGGTCTGCTACTAGAGCAAGACTATTCGAGAAGGAGCTTAAACCAGAGTATTTGCTCTTGTTGGCACTCGTCAAGAAGGTGGTGGTTCCAAGGGCTGAAGGACGTTCCATTGCCTCCATAGCAGACCTGGTCCTTCTTGAGGCTCTGTCAACTTTTAAACCCATCAGTATATCTGCTCTCATGACTGAGCACATCATCAAAGTGGTAAATGCAAGGGAGGGCATACATGGTCTTCCATACGGCTTCCTCTTGACAAAGGTACTTGTGCATTTCAAAATCAAAACTAGAAAGGCTATCATGGGCACTAAAAAGCATATATTCACCATGACGACTTTGGAAGTATGCGAGTGTGTGCCAAAGAAATGAAGTGTTGGCAACAACTCTACTATTTTGGACTTTGATTGAGGCTCAAGAGATGTCAACTGATGAGATTCAACGACTTAAGGCTGAGAATGCTCTCCTCAGAGTCCAACTGGCTAAAAATGCACTGGAACCTGGTTCTCATGGTGACTTGGAGGCTGCAAATGTTTAGAATGAGAAGTTGCGGGCTGAAAATGAGAAGTTAAGACAGAAGGTTGATGAGTTTCGTGATCAGATGCTCCAAGACCAGTGCACTAGCAATGAGCGAGCGGATAGACTCCTCAAGGCTCTGGCCCCTGCTCTTTAGCTTCCCTTCTAGCCTACTAAGCACATGTTCTTAAGACCCGCTCCTTCCTCCTCTTTAAGTTCTGTTCTTTTGATCCCTATTTTCGTTTTCTC
Organism: Anisodus tanguticus; assembly: GCA_034509755.1. Classification (NCBI taxonomy): domain Eukaryota; kingdom Viridiplantae; phylum Streptophyta; class Magnoliopsida; order Solanales; family Solanaceae; genus Anisodus; species Anisodus tanguticus. The sequence continues at coordinate 8,756,783 of CM067554.1, read as the reverse complement.
TAATGACATTGGTACTGATGTCAGTTTATTATCATGTTCTGTATTGTTTTGGCTACTATTCTTTTAAATGCTAACATATTTTTAGGGCAATTACTCTATTTTATGCATTGATGTTGGCTTGTTTGTTCATGTTTCTGCTTATGTTGTGTTGCCCAAGTGGCTCCGAGTTAATGCTGATAAACTTCTTTTTACTTGTGCCACTATGATTACTTTTTTCAATGATGCCAAAATGGGGAAAATAAGGGGGGAATTGAATATGCTTGCTATGATTGAGGGGGAAGTTAAATGATAAAATGTTGTTGTCATGATTAACATGTTGTTATGTTTGAAAGATGGGTCGGATCCGCAGGGGGAACACGTGGGGAACCTGGTTCTTAGGAAGAATATCAATTCAGTGTTTGTCATCATCAAAAAGAGGGAAATTGATAAGTTATGTCATCTTGTGTTTTGATGATTTGCCGAACTGTCGAAGAACCAGATAAGGACATGGTCTACAATCCACTCCTTCTGCTATCGTACAGTCAACAGTTACAGTTGTATAACTGTACTCTTCACTGACAGAAGTACAAAAGCACTGCTGCAGTTCGTTGGCGGTCAAACCAAGTGATGAATTGTCTCTACCTCCTCACACATGATCCCCGATATATATACAAAATGTTACAAGATTTAAGGCAACACTTGAAAACCTAAAATCACCATCAAAGTGCATCCGCCACAAGTCTCCGAGTGCTCTCAAGAACAAAGCTATTTGCAAACTGAAGGACCAGATCCCGACATTAAAGATGTCTAAGTCCTTTAGTTTGTTTTGAGTATTTTTCATTTTGTTCTTTATTGTAATCCTACACTACTTTTAAGAAGTGTCATAGTAGGACAAATTTCAACCTTTGTTGGTTTGTGTTCTTGGCTAGAGTTAGTCAAGGTTTGTAGCTTTGCAATAGAGTTATTGTAAAGGGCTTACAATAGAGGTATTGTAAGGGGTGATGGATTAATAGTTTAATTTCTAGGTTGCAATAGGTTGTAATATGAAATTGCTCAGTTAGCAAAGTTGAAAATCCTACTTGGTAGGTCATAATTTTTAATCCCTTGGGCAAGGAGTTTTCCACGTAAATATCGTGTGTTATTTACTTTCTGTTTTGCTTAAGGGAACAAATAGAGAACCTGATTCTCTATACTGTTTGGTGAACTCTTAGTTTCTATCACAAACCTAAAATAGAATACCAGCCCCACTATACCTTTACACTAATCAGCCAAGAAAGAAATATTCTCTGTCTGCAAGAGACAACTATTTCATCCTCTTAATGTATTTATTGGTTCTTCAAGGATAACAAGGCTAAAACCATGCACATTTGAATTGTTGAAATTTTCTCTTGATACATGTACATTTTCTAGTTAACTGTTTCAGTAGCATTAGCTGAATACGTTATTTTTGCGACAAGGTCCTGAACAACAAGATTCCTACACCGCCAATAGCAAGAGTAAGAAGCAGAGGAACACCAATTGATTCAACAACTTCAGCCATCCCTTCGGTCCTTTCTGTTCTTCCTTGGCGAGATCTTTCTCCATTGAGTTCACGGAGGATATTGCTCAGACTGTCTATCTGGTGCATGATTTGACGCTGTGATCTCCCAATGAGAAGTACCTGCTCCCAAGATGGTTTGTATCAGAAGCATAATTGTCTAATCAACTACCCTCTCAGTCCCAACTAGTAGATATTATTTTCAAATGATGAAGTATTCCGAAGCCGAGTTTACTCTAAAATTGGTCATATTGCGTCTAAAGGCAAAATTTAAAAAATTGGGAAAGAGAGTATATCAAACTACCCGCCGTGCCTCCTTTTTGTCTCTAATTAGTGGAAAAGATGATCACGAGATGAACGTAGAATACCTCTTCCAATAGAGAAGACTCTTTTGGCAGTTGGGAAGCCGATGATGAATGAGGTAAAAGAGAACCAGTTAATGAGCCATTGCCTAACCCAGCTACAAAAAGAGAAGTGGCAGACCCATTGCAAGACTCAGCCTGCACTGCCAAATTTTGTTGGCTAGCAGAAACTCTATTGGCAGATATTTTTGAGTTTAGCTCTTCCATCCGAGATGTAAACTCATCCATTCGCTCACTGAGTGTGGAAATTTGTTCTGAAAGTTGAGAAACAACTCCCTGGAAAGGCAATTCTTGAGTGATTGAGACAGAAAAGGAATAAAAAAGTAATGCAAGATTGAGATATTATAAACAGTTGAGCATAAGTGGGAGGTACTGGTAGCAGAGTTGCATCTCTTTGATGTATAAGAAATGATGATGAAATTAAGCAGGAAAACAGAAAAGTAAAAAACGGCATACATATTAGCTGGACAAACATGTTAGAACAAAGGGAACAACATTCATGTTTCTTATTCTTGCTTAATTGGAAGGTAATATATAACATAAAAAATGAAGAATACTTGGCTCCAAAGTAAGATACTCATTGTATTTAGAGTATCTTTGGTTCACACTAACGTTATTCCAGTCCTCTTTGCTGGTATTCCAGCACCAAGTTCTCCATATTGACAAATCAACCTACCTCTTTTGCAAAACGAATTGGTATCCTTTTATGACCAATTAAAAGATTTATAGGACTTGAAATAAAGACCCTTACCAATGTTTTATTGGTTAAAACAAAGCATATATGCTTTTTATCTAAGTTGCTCGGACTCGGGTGTGGGTGTCCGCTACGGGTGCAGATCTAGAGGTCGGATCCTTCATAATCTAAATTTTAAGGTCCAGGAATACGAATCCATGTATGGATATGGGTGCGGGGATTCGACTAAAAATAATTCAAATATCTGAATATAGAGTAATAAAACCTAAATTATGAGATATTATGTGAAAAATTTGAGGAGAAAATATTGATCAAGAAGAGAATCTGAGGAGATAAAAGGAAAAGGAGTGACATAGATATTTCTATATACAAGGTATTTCATTTTCTTCAATTTCACCTTAGCTTTTGTTTTGATTAAAGAAATCATTGAATTTGTCCGAAATTTCTACGTCGATTTTGGTCAAAGTACCCAAAGTCGGTTGATCAGATCGGGTACGGATCCCACACCCATGTCATGTCGACACGGGTCCGGCACCAAAAGTGAAGAGTTCGAGCAACATACTTCTATATAAACAACTGTAAATCATAAAAAAGACATTCTGCATGATTAAAAAGGGATCCATCATGGCAGGTCTTTTCAGCCACCAGTCCCCTTTGGTTGCCAGGATATCATCATTTGGCTTCTTTTTCAAAGTTATAAAGTCAACTTACTTGTTGATTCAGAAAACTATGATCCAAGTGTGTGCTTCCTTAACTCCTACATGGAAGACTTGTTTCATTCTTCTGAATATCCAAGCTAATGCAAACCTTTCCAAAAGTTATGTGGTTTTGAGTTACACCATTCTAATATAAGGGAGTAGTTAAATTATCAAAAGTTTTGACAGCCTGTAACTGTGTTCAAGGGTGTGGTTATGAGTCGTGATGATATACTTGAGTGTCACCAAGAGCAACTAAAAATCAATGCGTTGAGAAAATGATCTACGTCAGTAGATGAAACTCTTTTCCTTTTCTTGGAGTAAAATTTTATATTAGGGCTAAACTTGTGCAATTTGTGTCGAACAAGTACCCCGAAGTAGGGAAAACATTTTCTAAGAGAAATTTCAGAAAACACCGAACAGAGAAAAAAATTGGGAATCAGTTCACGAACCAAAAATAACTTCAATAAGTTGCCAGAATTGTGGAGACATTAAATTCTAACCAAAATATGAACCTACTTCTCTGAATAATTACCTGATTAGCCACTGGCGCTGGAGAATCAAGGGTTCTCCCGTCATATCTTCTACTATTAACTGCAAGTTTCGTCAGCTTGGACAGGTGTTTTTCTCGTTGGGTTGAGTATGTATGTGGGATACCACTGCCAATAGTTACAGGTGAACAGAGGATGATTTTTCGAGTGCATGACTTTTCCAGAAGTAGGTGATGATTGCAAAAAGTAAAAACATCCAAATAATGGTGCAATATATATATATATAGAAAAACTTTCAGCATCAGATAGCAATTTAGCCTATGACCTACCGATTAAGAAACTTTGTTCTCCTATCTGCTGAGGCTCGGGATAAAGCTTCTCTAGGGCTTGAGACCAAATCATCGTCTATGCTCAGCTTTGTCTTCAGATCATCTGGCAATGCCTGCATGGTCTATAATACTGAGAAACAGGAACAACGGAAAAGTTGGTATTTAATTAAAATTTATCGTACCATAACATCGTTTAAAAGCTTCTCCAGCTGAATTTGTTCGATGTAAGTGCGAGGAATATATGAACCATCCAAACCAAGAGAGTCAGCAACATATTTTACATGTAAGCGATCTCTTCCTTGCACCTTCATAAGACAAAAAACGTAAACAATAACAGTAGTAATTAGCTTCTCAGGCTAAACAATGCCAGAATCGAGGAAGAGGAAGCTCATTCTAATAGACTTTTCTCTGTTGCTTAGGTCTTCAGCAAAAGGGAATTTTAAAAATTAACTCACATATTCATCAGAAAATAGCTCCATAAAGTTTTCTTCTTCATTAATATTTGTTAAACTTCTTCAACTGAGGTTTTAGGGAACACCCCCCCCCCCCCCCCCCTTTACTTAATTTTTCAGCGTGTTTCATGTCACGTTTATAATATGTTAAAGAATTTAAGGTAAACACTTATATGATAGTAATGAGCAAGCATGGTATCCAAACTGGATATTTCTCCTAAATACAATCCTTACAATTGTCTCAACCCCAAAAATCAAAGTTGCTTTTCCAGTAGATCAATAAAATGGCAGGTTAGCTGATCATGCTGTGCACAAGCCTCACAAAACATTCAATCACCCACGGCCTTAGCCGCATTCTAAGTCTAAGACTTGGCTACGTACAGCTGTAAAAAGATTCTCTACGAGGTCTACGACACATCTTTACCTGAATTCCAGATGAAATAAAATCCAAATTACGAACAAGAGACAGATAAAAAGACAAGAAATTCTGCTTTGCAGATCATGATTCAAAACATTTAAAAGAAACTATATAGCAAAAGAAGATAAGAGCGACTTAGTAATTTGTGATTGCCATACCTGAACATACCGACGATTAAGTTGCTCCAACCAATCTGTTTTTACACAAACCTTGTCATCAGAGAAGATGTGGCTACTCCTTTTCAAAATGGTTGCAATTGAATATCCTAATGCCATCAACCCACCAAGAAGTCGTACACTGACCTCAAAGGTGATTCTTGGTGATATAATGAAGGGACTATCTGTAACCCATTCCTGAAAGAAATAGTGGAAAATCCTCAGAAGATACAAGATCATTAGTGTCAGGATTACTATTTCTTGACATTCCTTGTAAGTGAGTTAGGTCATCCACATTATAAAGACAAATACGATCTGAGTTTTCTACGATTTTGGTATTACAGAATCTTGTTTTCATCGTAAAAGACAAGGTGCGGGAATGCTCTACCAGGGAAGACAAGAATGCAAATAGAGCAAGATGGAGAGAAATTAGATTATGATAAGTCATAATAGAAAAATGTCACAAATGAAGTCAGTCACACGATAGACTGTTCTATGGTTTACTGTCCAAATATATATGACAGAACAGCAAGGTTCTACTCAAAAAAGAGTAAATTTGTATTAGATTGATTGCTAAATTTCTTCTGCTGTATCATATGGGACACCTCAGTGCCAGATTTTTTAAAGATGTTCCAGCAAGCTCTATAACCAGTAGATCCTAGATTATTAAAAGGTAGTAGTATTCGGCATACAGCAAATGACCGGCAGCACATGCTAACAGCATTCTTGCTGCTCATTAACAGTAAAGATGCATTGCAATCAAAAAGATGATATGAAGGATCCAAGTAGCTTAACAATATCAAGCAAGTTTACCATCTGAAAATGATAAAACTAGGTGACAAGTAGCCAGATTATTACTGACCGATATGCTCAGCAAGTAAACAAGGAACTTATTGGTCACCTCAAACATAAGAGTGTATTTTCCATCCTTGTTCCTCATCCTCAAATATGATTGGCAGGCTTCAGGATCTTCGCCAGGAGGTAGGAGATAAATATCATAAGTTTCCTCTGTAGTTTCCTTGTATTCGATTGAAAACACAGCCTTGATCTGGTCTACAGTCACAGTTTTTGTTGACTGTAAAATATATTTAGAACTCATCAGTCCCAAAAGTTGTACTTGCATGGTCACAACATAAACGGAATGTAGAGAGAAAGGTAAAAAATGTTAGACCTTTAAAACATATGTGGGGTTCTGAAATCCAGCGAACGGGTTAAACTTGTTGATAATTTTGATATGAGCTGTCTGTAGATCAGGCTCAATAAAGGCTTTGTACATAGGATACACCTGTTGAAAGAATGTCATAAAGATCATTGTACTTGGTTGTTGAAAATTTATAAAGAAAATTGAATTAGATATATTTGCAAATATTTGAAAATAACAGAGACGGAACCGTTTCGGAGATTTGTTGGATTATCTCCTCTGGCTCTTGTCCAGCACGTTGGATGTCCCTAAGTACCCGTTTCACCAAGTCAAAGTGCACTCCACCAGTGACACACACACGGAGATCTAGCAATGGCCTCAGTTTTTCACTCAAAGCATATATCCCTTCAATTATAACAATTCGAGAGCTTGGAACTTCAAGTGTCCTGTTAAATCAACAGTCAAAAAAAATTATGGGATCAGATAGAAGTAGACGTGCGTTTTACATTGGCAAGTAAGGAAATAAAATATTTTATCGGAACCCATTCTTGATAATAAATTTCAGATGTTCTTCCACGAATGGCTGCTAGGTAAAACCCTTAATTGTATTTTGATACCCCCCCCCCTTCTTCCTTTTTCTTTCCACCATTATCTTCTTATTTCGTTTTCTCTGTTCACGTATGCTATTAGCTCTTTATATTCCTCTTCTTGATCCTCTATTAAGATCTCTATGTGTGTACGCCAACTCATTTGATCGTGTATGAATCAGATCATGAATGTAATTCAGCGCCAGGTGGGGGGGGGGGGGACTGGGGTGGCTGATCGCAACTCACAACTCTCTGTCTTCTTCACCAAAACAAATCCGACAAATGATGAGCAAAACTTCGCCACAAAAAGATTATTGTATATCGATCAGATTCAGAATGATATGTAATGTCATTTGTGGGCTTCAATCAAAAGTAACACACATACCGTAGAAAGAAAACTGAGGTCTTAGTGTCTTTCAAATATCAAAAGTGGTTAATGAGCAATATAAGTACTTCTCTAAAATATGGTAAACCCCACCACAAAAAACCCCTCCCCCTGCACAACAAATAGTTTTATTCAATTCCCCTCCGTGAACTCAAGGAATATAAAAGAAAAAGAAGAAAAAGTCCTAGCACCGAGGAACAATCTGAAGAGGAAAAAGAACGCGAAGGAATAAAGGGATCCACAGAAAAGGTAGAGTGTTGTCAAGAAAAGTAAACAAGGGGATAGGAGAAGTAGCGAGAAAAAGAATGACAACTGACCTATAACCCACGCGAGAGCTTGATTTAAAATCGTATATAGGAACTTGAACAGGCTTCCCCGCTTTCAGCCCATGTATATTCTCGAGCAGAGTCTCATAGTCGGTCAAGCGTGGATCTGTTTCAAAAATACAATGACATAAAAGTTATTGCAAATCTTCATCCTAAATTCAATCATTAGTCACAGCATAGCATAAGGTGGGGCAAAAGAACAGAATTAGAAACTAAAGCAGAATAAAACCGACTATGCTGACATGATCCAAAACAGTTAAATATGGCCTAACCATTTTGACAAGATCATATACTGAAATTTACATCTCAAACTATAAGAACATTCAATCAAATTATGCTGCTTATTATTTATAGCAGAAACACGCATCCACAATTAGAACCCCTGATGTGCACCTAACCTACACATCACGTATTGCATTCTTACTGCTAGACCAAAGCCTTGAGGCAACTACGGGTCCTGGAATATGAATACTGAATTCCTTAACCCGAAATCCAATCAGTTTATGTGTTCACCGTGTGGACTCACTAATAGTGTAATCAACTTATCTCAAGATTTTTGGTTTTTCTAATTGGTTGTATAGACTAAAATAATTCACTCCGACTGATTACCGTGTGACTGTTGCTTTACAAGGAAATTACATAAAAGCTTTTGCCAACAAGATATTCAGCTCAAATAATTTTCCTCAAGGATGATTTTATTATATAAATCATTGATCTTAAATGAAGTTACCATGTTTTATCTATTAGATGATAAAAGTTGAAGAAACTTCATCAGAGAAAAGGAAAGAAACTATGTATAAATAGATTACATAGTTTCACTTCTGATATACTGTAGAATATTTACTCAAATCTTTTTTGATTTTTAAGATGCGACGCATATTTCTATGAGAACTGTAGAACATGGGTAAAGACAGTGTAATAATCATCTTCTTAGAAGAATTCACAATTCTAGACTGTTGTATTTTGTGATTTTTATTTTGATAAGGGAAAAAAAGCTCTTCTATATTAGAAAATTAATTACTTTCAAGGAAACCACGTCAACAAAATGAGAATTACCATCAGAATCATCTCTTAATTTTCTTTCTTCAGCAAAGGAGCGGTATATAGAAACACATAATAAGTGTACTCCTTAGATATATATATCCTCGATGCAATTTTCAGTAAAAAAGAGTGCTTGTGCATGCTTCTCTATGATTTCTTTCCAAACATATTAAATCTTATGCATCAAATGGGTCCCCAATCATTTAAATCCTAGTGTTTGACAATATCCTTTCTCATTTGGGATGATATCACGTATCCCACACGACTGAGAGAAGTCTGCAGGTTGCTATGTGAAGATGATGCAAATAATACAAAAAATTGCTACATAAGGTCACTACAAGAATAGCTCATAGACATCAACAAAATTATCTCATGTAATAACCTATTAGAAAGACTGAAAGCAAAAGTACCGTCGAAGTTTCCATCAACAATACGACTGGGCTCATTGTAGTTGTCCATGTTTATGATAGCAATACTAGGCATAACATTCAGGATCTTTTCTGTGAATATGGTCTTTCCGGCCCCCGAAGGACCAGCTACTCCCACCAATACAATTCCATCATTCTTCTGAACCAACAACTGGCATGCACGGATTACTATAAAGAAACCCTTCTCAAATGATAGCTGATCTTGAATTGGGACTATCTCATAACGAGCAGAGTTGCTTCTTTTTACCAATTGAACTTGATCTCTTAATAGGCCAGACCTTCTTCGCGGTGAATCAGCACTGGAAAGAGTATCCTGGGCCATCAGTTACCTGGAATATTCTGCAAATTAAGATGCAAATAAGAAATTTAAAATTAAAACTGTAATCCAAATATTACAGTAGTCTATGGACCCCAGAACGTCTTTTAGGGGGAACAGGCATCATCTGCAAGAGAATTTCATTCGCAAAGAAAAAGTTTCATCAACTTTTGTATTTGTTTGGAACGATTCAAACAAATAAAATTGATTTCTGCAGATATGAGGTAAAAGTACCATTTCTTGAAATGATACTGATCATGAGAAAATGAGGTCTCAAAGCAGCTCTTGATGAAATCAAAGCAAAAGAGAAAATTCATTTGCGTGTGCCTGCGCGTGTAGGAACAGTACATGCTAGTATCATTTAATCATGATCAAAGAGGTTGAAGTAATGCATTTTACAAGAAATAGCAAAGACGACACTTTACATCTCACTTTTCAGCTTGCAGTTCAGAAAATTGGAGATGCTCTAGCAATGCATACCACACCACTAATTGGCAACTTACTCTGTCCCAAAATGGTCGTCACAAATTGCTTCCGGCAGTAAACCAAAATGATCCTCGAGTTAATATTTTAAAACATGTTATTTGTCATTCTAACTCCATCATGTCGCAAATCATAACAGGTCCTCAGACTATATAAAGGAAAGGTTTTAGTAGGCTGACGGCGTAAAAATAGTTTAACTATGATGAATCTCCGAAAATGGATACCGGCCAGCCTCACTAATTTGGAATTGACGTGATTGGTTAACATTCTAATATCATTTTCATATGAAAAGAATCACAATTTAGAGTAATTTTTGTATAGTTCTAAATTTTATTTCCAATTGATAAATTTAAAAAGAAAACGACTAGATTTAGCAGTCAAAATTGGTCAAATTAACCCTAAGAAGTGAAAGTGAGAACCAAATTGGATCAAAAGGAGTTAACTTCCCTTATCATTTCAAAGAACTCTGAATGAGAGAAACAACAATCTCTCTGAATCGATTTCAAGAAAGAGTTTAAAGTTAAACTAGGAACCTAACTAATTAATACAATTGAATGATTTAAACGGCAAAAGAAGTCTTGAAAATTAAAAGAAAATGAAACTGAAAGATTTAGTATAAATTTTAGTCAACCGCCGATATATCTTGACATTCAAAGAGGCAACATAAAAGATAATTCCTGGTGCTAATTGATAAAGCGAACTACTAATTCCAAAGATCACATAACTTAGACATAATTCCAAAAATTCAATCAAACCCCAAATAATTTGGAAGTGCATGCAGAACGAAACAGTTGATATAAAGACCTTGAGAGTTGTATATAAGTCTCGGCACCTCTGATCAAGTGAGAATTAAAAGGGCTAGGAATTCACAAGAAGCTTCATACTTTTATCTCGTCCAAGAAACAAGAATATATACTGGTATTGGGTTTTAGTGGGACGAGTTACTGAGTTTGTCATTGCCCATCGCTGTAGAAATAAGACAGGACAAAAACGAGGGAAAGAAAAAGAAAAGTACCCTCTAGTGTTGCGTACAAACTATTTATAAATTATAATGCTAGGATCAATAAATTAGCCTCATTTATTTAGTTGAAACTATGGCTCTGGCCAGTGGGCCAGGATCAGGTCCGTCGGGTCGGGACTGGCGGGATCGGGATTGGGGCGGGTTTTTTTTTTTACTTAATTTAAAAAATAATATATATATATAAAAAACTCAATAACTAAACAAGATAGTATAATAAAAACATCTCAATGTTGTTTTTGTGTCTCTTATATTATTTAATAGACATATGATTTTTTTTAATACAAATACAATTGTCAAAATTGCAACTTTGTGGTGTTGTTCAAAAGTTGCAAATTACATAGTAAAATTGCAATTAAAAAATTACATTTTGAAAAACACACATGTTCTAGTTTCTTGATAATTTCATGTGGTTCTTCTGTTGGAATTAGTATTTGTTGGTCAAATTGCTCCACGTCGCTTCCACCACCTTCGGATAAGATTTCGTTGTAGTTTTCGTCTTTTTCTTCGTTGATCTCCGATTGACCGCACCTTTTCTGCTCCGCTCGTATCCAATCTCTGAATAATATTACAATCTCCAAGTTGTCTCCGGCTAATGAGTGTACGTGCTCTCCTATTTGATATCTGCCAGTAGAAAAAGCGCTTTCAGACGCCGTTGATGACGCTTGAATGTTCAAAACATCTCGAGCCATCATTGAAAGTGTCAGAAATGTCTTCTCATTCCCCCTCTAGTATTTCAGCAAGTCTTCACGTCCTTCTTCATTGAGAACTGTTTTGTACGGTACAAACCCTGCAAAATAAAAAAATCAAACTCGCTAATTTAGTTAGTAGAGGTACGACCGCACATTCTATTTCTGAGGTTTTCAATACTAGCCGCAGAAATAGCATGTCTTTTATGAGGTTGTGTTGAAGAAGAAGATGGTATGGAAGCCGGTAGGTTGCTAGCACTTTCTTGTTGGTAAAACCTATATACTTTTTTGCATTCGTCTTCTACGCTAGACAACACTTCTTCTTTAGTTTGTTCAATAGGTGGTGGGTGATTTGGATTTTTGGGGCTTGGAGGTGGTAGTACCGCTATACAATCGTAAATAGTTTCAATAAGTGATTTAGTACCGTCTATTTTAATAGTCGGATTTACTACAACACCAATAATATAAATAGTGGGAATAGGGATAAAATATATTTTTAATAGCTATCTTATAAGCTGGTTTATCCATATATTCATTAAACAGTCAAAATATTAGAGCTATATAAAACGACATAGTTGAAATAGTATGATAATATATACCGGAAAATTCTTTTGTTGCTTGAAAAAAATTCTCTAAAAATACAATAAGTTCGAAAAATTTCCTCAATCGCTATCTACAACCATATCAGTTGGATTTTGATTATGAGAGTTAAAAAATAAAGTTATAGGTTTTCTATAGTCATAAGCAACAAGTAGTTGCTCATATAAAAAAATTCATCTAATGGGCACTTCTTCTGAAATTTTTCTAGAAGGTAGTTGTCAATCGTAACAAGTTTTTTTATATTCTTTTCTTCGTTGTATTCTATTATTTATAAAAATAAAGTTTATAGCAAATTGTATTTTACTAATAATGTCTTCAAAAGTGATAGACCATCATTTACAACTAAGTTATATATATGGCACACACATTTTATATTAAAATGATATAGAAAAGATGAAGTTAAACTATTTTTTAAAATTGTAACTGCGTAATTGTTAGAAGAAACGTTATCTAATGTAATAGTCATAATTTTATCAGTTATTCCGTAATAATCGCATACTTGATAAATATTTTCTGCAATAAAAGTACCAATGTGCCTATCATATATATATCTATACGCTAAGATACGTTTTTGCATAGATCATTTATAATCTATCCAATGACAGGTTACCGTTAAATAATCATGGTCGTTAGTACTACGGCCTATATGAGAAGTGATTGTCACTTTGCCATTAAAATGATATAATGATTAACGTAAATATTGTTGATATTCATGTGCAAATTTAAATATATCTCTCTTAACAATTGATCTAGAAAAACCGTTAAAAACATGATTATACATATCTCTAATGTAATGAATAAAATCGGGAGATGATGGAAATGCAAAAGGCAAACCCTCCATAGCAACTAATTTTGCTATTACTTCCCTATCTTTATGTTTATCGTATTTAGGGCCTACAATTCCCCCCGACATAGGGTTAATTTGACCTTGTACTTGATCCGAAACAATATGTGAACCTTGTCCCGATAAAGTGGATGTTTGCTCACCCGGTTTTGAAGCCTCGTATTAGGCATACCTAGTTGGATGAGCCTTGCTACGTGTCTCATTAAACCCCCGTCCCACCGTGACCTTTTTCAGTTTTAAATTTTAAAACATCTCTACAATTTTTACATCTAGCTATTTGATTCTCTACATCCCTATCAAAAAATGTCCATGCATCTAATTTTAATGGTCGTTTTGCTGGACCTCGTCTCATACTAGGGGGAATAGGAGTCATTTCAGTTGACGGTGCACTATTGGATGTGTTGTCATCTACATTAGTGGGTGTATCATCTAGATCATCGTCTAAATTAAAGTCTTCTTGAGTTTCAGAGAAATAGTTCATCGTCTAAATCTAATGGTATTGTAGGAAAATGTTCAGTATCAACAAAATCATCATGTGTAGGAATAAGATTCTGTCTAGAAACAGGATGACTAGAAGAAGTACCCTTGCCCTTGTTGCCCCTACTAGAAGAAGCATGACCCTTACCCGTAAGCATACGTTTATTTCCTTCCATTATAAATTTATAATTAAAGTAAATGAAATTAAGTGCGCTAAATAAAATAAACAGACAATAATAATTTAATGAAGGAACGAATGTACCAAACGCCGACGTAACGTCGACGTGTAATCGAGAGGTTGAAAATTGAAACTTTGCTTGATGGAAGATCTTCAAGCTAGTTGCCAACTTCACTCCAAATTCCTAAATAAATAAATAAACTTGAATATTTAGTAGACGATGTAGACTTGTAGAGAGATAAATTGAGAGATTAAAGAGATTGTAGGAAGATTTGTGAGAAAAATGAAGAGAAAATGAGGTATTTATAGTTGAAAAATTAAAGTGTACATATAATAACTTATGGGTTAAAAATAAATATTAAGGGGGTAGGGGGTTTGGGGGAAGGCCAAAAATGGCCGTTGCACAACGACTAAAATGTAAAATGGTCGTTGGTGCAACGGTTATTTGTGCAAAGGGGGATTTCGGGCGGGACCGGGACGGGACCGAGTCGGGCCTGGCGGGATTGGGGCGGACCGGGACGGGTCGGGACGAGACTATGTCCCGTCCCGGTTCGAGTCCCGATGCCGCAATTTTTTTTTAAAAAAAGTTGGGTTCGGGGCGAGACCGTAGAGGTGTTGGGCCTGGATCGGGCCAATCCGGACCACTTGTCAGCCATAGTTGAACCAGACACATATTAACTCCTAATTTCTTTAAAGAGGGCAGGGCATTTTTAATTGGAAAATCTACATTGAGATCCAATAAATATAACAAGAGCAAATTCAAATCATTTACCGCATATTTAGTGTTATATAATGTTATAGTTTATCGAGTTAATTCTAAAATGTTGTTTGGTATGTGGGATAATATAAATATTTTAAGATTAAGTTTAGAATTAAATTTATATTTGGTTAAAGATATAAAAGAGAAATTTAAACTTTATTATAATTTGATTAGCGGGAGCAATTATTAAATGAGTGTCCTTGGGAAATAATTACTAGTAGGAGTAGTATTACAAAGATGATTTAGGCATTTAGCTAGCTATGCATTGGGCATTAAATTTTCATTCTATTAAAAAATTACTATTGCGAACTGTTACGAATCTCACCTTAACTAAACATTCACATTGACAGTTTTACCCTCAACCAGAGTCTACCCACATTGCATGTAGCAAGGCGAAAACAGATAAACGCAATGAAGTCAATGGGTGTGCACCCTTTGCAAGTCAACCGGGGTAAGTAAAGTAATTACAACTCAATCAATACGAACACTTGTGGTGGATCCAAGAGTGAAAAAAACGGAAATACTCCCTCCTTTTACTTTTAATTTTCCGCCTTCTTAAATTTTTTAAAATGAAGTATATATTTATTATAATATTTATATTAATTGATGTATAGTATTATTAGATTTGAAGAATAATTTTAAAATATGTAATTAATGTTAAAGATAAAATTGTTACAGTGAATAAGTAATTTTTTTTTTAAAAATATAATGGATAAATAAAAGTAATTATATTATTATAAAAAGGAAAAAAAAAGAGGGAGAGTGTGAGATCTAAGACTGAAGAGTAAAGAGGAGCTGACCATTTGATCAGAAGAGATGGGGTGTTCGTTCTCCGGATTGAATGCTCTATACGACGCCGTTAATGGTGATGGCGATGTTTGGATCAATGATAATCGCTTGAGAATCGTGAGGCAGCTAGGCGAGGGTGGTTTCGCCTATGTTTTCCTGGTGAAGGAGGTCATCTCTGACCCTTCTAATCCTGGCGTTTCCAAAAAAATCAAGGACTCTTCTGGTACACAAATTCACACTTCCCGTCCATTTCTTATAGCTAAATTAATATTTTCACTTACTCTTTGAAATCTTTCTCATAATGGGTTTTGTTCCTTTTCTCGAATTGTATGCGATTTGTTTTGGTTTTCGTTTCTAATAATTTACAAGTCCATTCAACTGCTATATGATCATACAAGTGTTTTTTTATGGTTTAACTTGGTTATCCGAAAATTGTGAGGAGCTGCTGGGGTTGGGGAGTTTGCTCTTAATTGCTGTGCATTCCAACCCCTCATGGTTTTCTATTTTTATTGGATCGGGATATTATTTGTATATGTAAGGTTAATCATCTTTAAATTTTGGATTTTGATGATTCTCTCATGTTAGAATTGGCAAAGATTGCGCAAATTCACAATTTAGTAGAGGAGTATTGTACTCCAGAATGTGCTTCTTTCCTGTTCAATCGTATAGCTTGCTGCAGTGACGTTGCCTAGAGACGCCGTAGATTTTGTAAAATATTCCTCCCTACCCCAACTCTTCAATTCAGAAAAAGTAAAATGCAGGAAAATGAATGCTATTACATGTTTTTAGCATTGATGAACATTAGGAGCTCTTAGATTTCTTATTCCTTTTTTTTTTCTTTCTCTGATTGGTTTTCTTTCCATTGCTAATGATGTTTCCACTAAAAGTTGACTTTGGTGGTTTATTGGCCCACTTTAATCTGATTCATGGAATCTTTCTCTTTGGAGAAGTGCAAACAATAAGTTGTCTTTAAACTTTGGTGTACAATTATTGTAGTCATTTCCTTTATTCTGTATAAAAATTATTGAAAACTCTCTCTTTATGTGCAGATGATGGAACTTATGCCATGAAGAAGGTTCTTATTCAGAACAGCGAACAGTTGGAGTTGGTTAAAGAGGAGATCCGTGTTTCATCTCTATTTACTCATCCCAATCTGCTTCCTCTCCTTGATCATGCTATCATTGCAGTCAAGGTAAGTGCTGATCTGTGTTGTTAGTAATACACTGATGAATGATGTCCATGTCTAGGCTTTCTGTGAACGACAATGCTTTGCACAGTTAGGTGTGAAAACTAAATTTAGACTGCAGTATCAACCATGATAGGTTATCTTATCCTTTGCCATTCCAGAAACTGTTGATGTACTCGGAGGAGCTGAATCCTTTCTTAAAAGATATTGCTCACTGTTCAGTCTTAAAATGATGATCAAATTTTGAATATGAAAGAGCTTGAACGATCATGTGGATTGGAAAACAAGTTTGCTCTCTAGTACTTTTCTTCTTGAGAAACCCAACTCTTCTCCATTTTCCTTTTCTTCCTTTGTGGTTTTTCTTTTTTGGTGTTTGGGATTGGGGGTGGGTGAACAATCACATAAAGTGATGAGGTATTACTCTTCTAACACATTCTGCTTATTGTGCATGGAGTTTGAGCAACTCTCAGTTGTCATTTATGAAAAGGCGAGTGATAATCATGTTATGGGCTTATAGCTGTACTGTACAGTACACACTATATGCCTGCAGATATGTGTCTTCCTTGTACCCTTTCCTCTACCACATGTTTGTTTTCCGTTAGATTCTATCTAAATATCTTACCCTGTTGGATAGGCTGGACCAGATCAGTCCTGGAAGCATGAAGCTTACTTGTTGTTTCCGGTACATTTGGATGGGACATTACTAGATAATGCCACAGTCATGAAAGCTAAGAAGGAATTCTTTTCCACTTCAGATGTTCTTCAAATATTTCGTCAGGTGAATTAAGGACCAGTATTTTTGCAAATGTGCATTTTCATGGATTTTTTAGAGAATATAAGGGGAGGACACAATCAACTCTAGAGCCTGGAAATGCATTTTAAGAAAACAATGTTATGCAGCTTTGTGCAGGACTCAAGCATATGCATACCTTTGATCCTCCTTATGCACATAATGATGTCAAACCTGGTAATGTCCTTTTAACTCATAGAAAAGGACAGCCACCTCTTGCAGTATTAATGGACTTTGGAAGTACACGTCCTGCAAAAAGGCAAATCCGCTCTCGTTCAGAGGCCTTGCAGCTGCAGGTACTTTTATTTCTTTTTTAAATCTATACATACTTCCTGCTATTTTTATGCCTATAAACTTCTAATACATTCCTTCTTTTGAATATGTCTGGCTGAATTTTTTTCACCAATGCTGTTGCTTATATAGGAATGGGCAGCTGAGCACGCTTCTGCACCCTTCCGAGCACCTGAATTATGGGATTGCCCAAGCCTGTGTGATATTGACGAAAGAACTGATATCTGGTCATTAGGTTGTACATTGTATGCAATAATGTAAGAATCCTCTCAATTATTTTTAATACTTGAAGCTCTCTGTGCTAGAGAAAGTAAAATCCTTTGTCCACTAAGCTGCTGATAATTGCATCAGATTCTCCAAAAGTTGGTTCAACTATCCTCTTTCTTGCACCTGCTGCACATGTACGTAGCATTAGTACTTTGGAGCTTGTACTGGACTGCAGTCTTTGTGCAAATGGTCCTTACTTGGAGCTGGTATTCCAAAGTAGCATCGATGGGAGTAGTAAATAACAAGTATTGTTAAATAGAAGTGGTTGGTTTTACAGCAAATAGAGCCCCTACTTTTTCCACTGAGACTACTTTGTCATATATAGTAGTACGAAACCTTAAGAAAAGGCAATCTACTAGTTGAACAAAGGAGGATCCATTGAAGAGTTTATGTTGTCTTGTAGGGAATAGTCCAATCTTTTCCCAAAAAGCAAGCAAGGGGGCTCCTTTTCTTCCCCATGTGGAAGAAGTGTTTTTATCATGTTAGAGACCAAGTCTAATTTTCATCAATATTCATGTCTCATTTTTTTTCTCTGAGACAAATTAATTGAGTTGTCTCCTGCGGTTGGCATCTCAAGGGATGGAGATATCTCTTGACCGTGAAAGTGGTTTCTATGTGGTGTATATCAATAAAAAGTAACCAAATCTTTTCATTGTCTAT
The DNA here is from genome assembly GCA_034509755.1 of Anisodus tanguticus. NCBI lineage: Eukaryota > Viridiplantae > Streptophyta > Magnoliopsida > Solanales > Solanaceae > Anisodus > Anisodus tanguticus. The sequence continues at coordinate 8,738,415 of CM067554.1, read as the reverse complement.
TGCAGGTATGGAGTATCTCCTTTTGAGTATGCACTTGGGGAATCTGGTGGAAGTCTACAGTTGGCTATTGTAAATGCACAGATAAAGTGGCCAGCCGGGCCTAAACCTCCATATCCAGAAGCCCTTCACCAATTCGTGACATGGATGCTTCAGCCTCAGGGGACAGTTCGACCTCGCATAGATGATATCATAATTCATGTTGACAAATTGATCTCAAAGTTCTCTTATTGAAAAGACAGGACACGATTTGTTGATTTAGTTTACGGATGATTCATCTTATAGCAATGTTTAGCTTATTACATAATTTACCGCAAAGTTACTAATCCATTCTTGACTTTACCCTGTTGAAATGTGAGAGAAGCAGCAATATTTTGCTCTTGTTTAGATTGTATTTGTGGCAAGAAGCTTTGGCGGTCGTATGTTCTTTCTTACAATTATTATTCATAGTTAGTCAATGGTGAATCATCCACTCTTTTGTTAACTAACGCAGCGATCTGGTGTGTTAAGTACTAAGGAAAATATTTCGAGAAGCTTATTTGTACTTATTTCTCTGGAGGCTTATTTCGAGAACTAGTAACTGGTACACGTTTATCATGATTGAACGTGTACATCTCCAAAGCCTTTCCCTGCTTAATGACGTAAATATTTAATATTGCTTTCAATGGCTTTGTTCAAGGACATTTAGCAGCACTAATTGTTCGACATTCTCATTTATATCCCGGGATTAAAATTCCTGTGTATTGTCTCTTAAGTTTTCAGATGTCCATCTTTTTTGACGGAGTTGCTGAAATATGCAGTGAATTTAGCTGTTTAGACTTTAGAGGCGAAACAATCGAAACGAATTAAATTGATAGTTCATCCAAAGAGCTCCTCAGATAAACATAATTCCAACAGTGAAAACTTTTTATACATACTGGTAAATACTCATGAATGGAACCCGGGATAAAGAATTTTGCTGCCTCTACAAGAAATACAAAATACTTGAATGAATCATGTTTTTTAACTTAGCTACTGTTCGATCAGTCTTCGTGCTCATCATCAGATTCAGAATCTGCAAGTCATAATAAATGCAGTGTAAGATCACAAGCTATCATGCTGCGGAAGTATATATGACCAACGAAGCAGGGTTCTTTTACCTTCTCGAACGTCATCAGTGACATGACCCGATAGGATTTGGTTCACAAGCATCCGTAATATGAGTCTCCACCAAATTAAGTGAAGAACTAACAAGCACATCAGCATTGCATTGAACGCAATGTAAAGTATGATTCCAGTAGTCCGGTCCTTCTCCGTGTCCACTACGTAAAGAATTTCGTAGCTGCAGAAAGTTGAGAAAGAAATAATGAAATCTTGTTTTATCTTGGTAGGGCATTAGTACACTAAGAAATAAATTTAGTACGATTATTAACAGTGATTGCAGTTGATAGTGAACTCACCATGTGCTACGGATTACCCAGAAGGGATAGCAGATTATACGAAGTAATGTAAAAGCCACCGAGAAAAGACAGAAGAAAATATCAGCAATCATATCGAAGCCACTGTATTTTGATATCTTTGCAATTTCCATAAGTACATCACTTCCATCATGAATTGCTAGAACCACTGATCCAACACGCGCAAGCCTGCAAAAACGAATGTTCAGATTCTTCAGAACCCACACTAACATCTTTATGCTAATTTTCAGTTGAAAACAAAAATCAAATTTCTCTTTGTTGTACCCGTATACGTAAGACAACACGATGAGTGATACTGTTGTTACGTGATGAACAATTTGAGCAGCAAAATCCGAGCGTTTTGTTTCCCAAAAAAGCGTTGCAAATATGGAGTATGAGTAGAATCCTCCAGCATACATGTACAATAATTTCAGCTTTAATCTGCCATATTCGAATTAACCAGGTTATAATCATTATATTCCCGAATCAGATATGAACACAAAATCTAAAAAGATGTGAAGAATTTTACTTCATTTTTAGATTAGGCCAAACCAGATCTCCAGGTCCTGCCCAAAAATATCGACTATCTGTAAACCAAGGCTCATTACAAGTCACAGAAAGCGCAAGTAACTCAGCAGATAGAAAGTATATAAATTTCCATGCTGACTCTTTGAATTTGTTGATCTTCTTCCTCTCTGTACGACCATTGATATTTACAATCGTCTTCTCTCCAAAAATCACGCGCTTAGCCAATGCCTAGAGAAAAATATATTGACCGGATCCAAATCAATCTCAAATGTCCAACAAAAAAATGGAGAAAACAAATCCAGATTTTCGTTTACCTCGAAAACAAATCTGTCGAGTACGAATCGAACGACGGGGAAGAAGAGAGCGAAAAATATTAGAAAAATCAAATCCTGGTACTCAGGGTAAGATTCTTTCTCCCAATCAACTGAAGCAACGGCTTGATACAGGTTGTTCATCGAGGGATTCTTTTCAAATCAATGGAAATGAACTGTTTTTGTGTTGTTTAGCATGAATTGCAGAACAAATGTTTGATGAATTGATGGGTGTAATGAGTGTTGATTTGTAGGAAAAGCCATGATTCTCTTTGATATGTCCTGGAAGTTTCGATTGAGGAGTTTAGAGGAAAAAATCAAATCTGGCGGGTCTAGTCTTTTCACTAAAAAAATACTACTAATAACTTTTAGTCGCAATTGGGTGGAAAGGACAAGAATCACCAGATCATTGATAAGTAAAGAAAACAAACTGTCAAAACATTTCTTTCTACGCAAAAGCCAATATTACATGGGTCCAAAAACTACTTACTTAATTGTTAGGGCAATTAGAAGGAACGCCCCGGTCTTTAATTTTTTGCGCCTCAAAGTCCTGTTTTTCTGTTATTTAAAAAATAAAAAAGCTATCGAAAATAATTCAAAATCTGGGTTCGAACATCAGCGCAGTCAAAAAAGAAAAAAAATTCGCAAAGGTAAAATTTCATAGAAATTATACCTATTCGGTCAAAGTGACATAGTTGCTATGTAATTCTGTGTTAAAGCTTAGTTTTGTAGAAAATTAAGATTATCTCTTGTTAAACTAATTATATAGAAATTATGCCCCTTAAGGTATAGTTTTTATACAACTTGGCCGAATAGACACTATGAAAATCTTGCCATGCAATTTTTTTTTACTCTGCTGGGGTTTAAATCCAGAATCTCTGATTTCTCATATCACTTTAGTCTTAAAAATACATCTTATAAGTTGCAAATTTTCTCATATCACTTTATTGAAAAAATACATCTTAAAAAGTTAGTGAAAACCTCTTTTAAATATTTTGAACTGCAAATTATTGTGACTTATAATACTTATTACTCCCTATGTCTCAATTTGTTTGAAGGTTGACTAGTTTGGGAGTTAAACAACTCTTTGTTTGACTACGATTTTCTTCAATTCTTTTCATATATTGTGAATTATCAATTATGCAGACTTATAGTACTTTTATGTAATTTTCAAATATATAAATTTTATTATAAAATACTCAAAAAATCTATGTTTAAAATTAAGTTAAAGAAAAAGATGTCTGACCACCAAACTTGTCAACCTTCAAACAAATTGAACGGAGAGAGTATTTAGTTTTCAAACATATAAAATTTATTTAAAAAACTTAAAGATTTTATGTCTAAATTTATAGTAAAATTTGAAAATTAATTTAACTCTTCTGTAATAGTAAAGATTTTAAATTTAATTTCTAAATTTATTTAAAAAATAAAACAATTACATGTTCACTGCAAAATTATAAAGAATACAAATGGAAACGGCACAACTAGCCTTTTCTTTTAAAGAATCCAAGTTTCAATTATGTATTTGGGGGTTTGAGGGAAGTGGGGTCCGCGAAATGATAAAAGCAAAAATTCAGCAATAGGAGTGAAATGACAATATGCCTAAAGACCAAAATTAATGGTCACAAGCTGCCATGTCGATCCTATAGATCAACCCAAAATAGAACTAGAGAAAAAAAATGCTCGTTATAGCAAGAAGTCGCTTTAAGATTAGCTTTGAGTAGGTCGAATTGAATTATGACTTACAAATTCAAAATATTTGACGCAATTTATATTAAACCTCACAATTTTAAGATGGGTGAAGTGATGAGCCGTGCTTAATTCATTTGACATGTTTAATTTAATTCGACCGTCATTTCATGCCTCCATTCAATTCTAATCTTGATGTAATGAGTTTTATATACTCTTACCTGATTTCACTTTGAGATAAAGTAATGACCCCTCTCCCATCTCTTTTCGTTTTATTAATACAAATTTCACAACTACTTTTGTGGTGAAATATCCCAAAATCAGAACATATATGGAGAATTAAGGACAAAGCAATTGAGATATCATACATTTGAATAACTATGAGATACATCAGTGTATTTCCTTACAAGCTCAACTAAAACAAATTGGTAACCGCCTCTAGCACAAGTGGTCTCCCATAAGCTGTTATCTAACGTAACAAAGTAACAAACTAACTAATCAGATACCAAATCTAAACTTATTTCGCTTACTAAATAAGTTAAAAGGCTAAGAAAATCCTTTTCGTTCGGAAAAAATAAACTCACATGAGTAGCGATTAACAAGTACACTTGTCGGAATGGTCAAGGTATGTGGCTTCGCTAAGTGATCCAACTAATTTATTTTGCTCTTAGTTTTTCTTACTTCTTCAATTAGATTGCAAATCTCTTAATATTGAACATGGCATGAGCAGACTTAACTTAAAGATTTAGTTTGTAAGTTCTTAACTGATCTGAAAAAGAAATCCAAACTAATTAAGCTAACAAAATAACTTAAAGTTGAGTTACACGCAATGGCATAGCTAGAATTTCTGTTACAAGAATTCAAATTTCGAAGAGATAAATAAATAAAATAATTTGATGAATAGGTGAACCTAAAATTTTAAGTCAAACTACATAATAATTAGCTAAATTATATGTTAAATATACACAATTATGTGTAATGAAAGAAATAATCTGTTGATTATTTTCATTAATTGAAAGACTATATATACAAGTTACATAATAGGAGAATCCTATTCCTAAAACCTTATTCTATACATTTATGGTAATACACTAATTATGGTAATACAATACTAATTATATTACAACCTTACCTAAACTAGGATACTAAATATTCGACTAACTATTCTTCCACTACTATAGCTCTGCCACCGGATACACGTGACAATTCATTTTTCTTGAAAATTTGAAGAGAGACATTTTCCCTTAGAAGAAAGAACTCACCCACGTAACAATTAATAAGTACACTTATCCGAATACGCAAGCACATATCTTCACTAACTGATCCAATTAATTCATTTTCATGTACCCTTTAGCTTTTCTTACTGCTTCAACTTAATTGTAAATCTCTGAGCATTGAGCCTACCATAAGCAGACTTAATTTCAAACTTTAGTTTGTGAGTTATTTCTACCAAATTAGCTAATTTAGACACCAAATATAAACTAATTAAGCTAATTAAATGACTTCACGTTGACATACATGTCAAAACTTGTCTTTATTGTAAAAAAAATGAATGACATAGCAATTAATAATACACTTGATTGAATGCTCAATGCACTTAATAAATACACTTCTCTGAGTGCTCAAGGCATGTGGCCTCACTAACCGACCGCAATTAATTCATTTTAATCTTGCTCTTAGCTTTTCTTACTTCTTCGGCTTAACTGAAAATGTATGATCATCTAACCTAACATGAGTATACTTAGCTTCAAGATTTAGTTTATTATTCTACTAATTTGAACACCAAATTTAAACTAATTAAGTTACCTGAATGACTTAGAGTTAGATACATATCAAAATTCCTTTATATTAAAAAATGGAAGGAAACTCCTTTTCATTAGAAGAATGAACTCACACATAGCATTTAACAAGTACACTTGTATGTATGTTCAAGGCAGGTGGCCTTAGTGATCCTAACTAGTTCATTTTCATTTAGCCCTTGGGTTTTCTTACTTCTTCAACTTAATTGCAAATTTCTGAGCATTTAACCTAGCACAACAAGACTTCGTTTCAAGATTTAGTCGGTTTGTTCTCTATACCAAACTGGCTAACTTGGAAACCAAATGTAAACTAATTAAGCTAACTAAGTGACTAACATTGAGATACACATTAAAAATCATCTTTATAAACAAATCGAATAAATGCCATTTCGCTAAAAGTAAGAAAACACTCACAAGAGTAGCAATTAACAAGTACACTTTTTTGCATGCTCAATGCTTGTGGCCTCACTAGGTGACCCCAACTAATTTATTTTCATTTTGCCTTAACTAGCTTTTGTGCAAATCGCCGAACATCAAAATTGATATGAGGAGACTTAGCTTCAAGATTTAGTTTGTGGTTCTTTCTAACATACTTACTAACTAATTTGGATACCAAATCTAAACTAATCGAGCTAGCCAAACGACGTGATGCTGATACACACATCAGAACTAATCTTTAATTATTGAGGAAAAATACACGCGTAGCGATTAATAATTAAGTACACTTGTTCGCATGCACGAGGCACGTGGACTCACTTAGTGTCCCAACTAATTAATTTACATTTTGACCTTTGCCTTTCTTACCTTTTCAACTTGACCACAAATCTCTAAACATCAAACATAGGTCTGAGTAGACTTAGCTTCAAGATTTAGTTTGCACTTAGTTCTTTCTGACTTACTTTACTAACCAACTTGGAAACCAACTTTAAATTAAATGACGTAATGCTGAGATACATATTCAACTTGATTTTAATTGTCGAAGAAAAGTTTTTCCGTTAAAAGTAAGAAAGAATTCACACGCCTAGCAATTAATAAGTACACGTGTCCGCATGCTCGAGGCACGTGGACTCACTAAGTGTCCCAACTAATTCATTTACATTTAGTTGGCCTTTGCCTTTCTTACTTCTTCAACTTGATCGTAAATCTCCAAACATCAGACCTAGGCCTGAATAGACTTAGCTTCAAGATTTAGTTTGCAGTTCTTTCTAACTTACTCATTAACCAACTTGAACACTAACTCTAAACCAATTAAGCTAACCAAATGAGGTAATGCTGAGAGACACATATTCAATCTCGGTTTTAATTGTTGAAAAAAATTCTTCCGTTAAAAGTAAGAAAGAACTCACACGCATAGAAGTTAATAAGTACACTTATTTACATGCACGAGCTAGGCACGTGGACTCACTAAGTCTCCCAACTAATTCATTTACGTTTTGGCCGTTGCCTTTCTTACTTCTTCAACTTGACCGCAAACCTCCAAACGTCACACCTAGGCCTCCGTAGACTTAGCTTCAAGATTTTGTTTGTAGTTCCTTCTAACTTACTAACTAATTTGGAGACAAACTCTTAACTAATTAAGCTATATCCAAATGACGTAGTGGTGAGATACACATCTTCCGTTAAAAGTAAGAAATAACTCATACACGTAGAGGTTAATAAGTACACTTGTTCGCGTGCTCGAGGCACGTGGACTCACTAAGTGTCCGAACTAATTCATTTAATTACATTTTGGCATTTGCCTTTCTTACTTCTTCAACTGGACTACAAATCTCCTGGCATCAAACATAGGCATAATCAGATTTAGCTTCAAGATTGAGCTGAAGGTTGCCACCATCATCATCATGTTATAGCTTCTCAAAACTTTGAAGGCCTGAAGGTATTCGGTATTCTAGTACGAACATTTATCAATTTCTTTTGAATGTTTTTAAAACTAGTAATTATATATCAATAATTCTGGGGTAATAATCATCCCCCCCCCCCTTCTGCCAAAATCCGGCCATTGACCTTCAACTTTAAACTATTTGACCAATTACTAAAAATTACTAGAAGGGCAAAACGGGCAAAACAAAATTCCCACTCTTTCTCATTTAATGAGGTGCCCTAATTAATTAATATTATATAGTACTTCTATCAAATTTCCCAGGCAATCCCTTTGTTCTTCGTAGAAGCATATGTTCTTCCATCTTGTTTTTACTCTTTTTCTTTACTGTCTCTAGGGTCTGTTTGGAAAGCCACCTGATAATTGGAATTGATATAATTTCACAGTATAGTAATTACAACGATCTGTTTATTTGTCATAACGTAATTACAAACATATTGATTGATTGCACATGTGTAATTACACAATTAAATTAATTTTTTTTAAAAATGGCTAAATGAGCCTAACGTTTGACCGAAATCTCAACTACACATTATACTCTTGAGAGGATCCTATTACCCCTGGATTAATTCAAAATGAAATATATTGCTTCATAAATGTTGAGGTGGCAAAAATAGTGTATTTCATTCTCGGTGAGAGGGTGAGAGGCGAAAATATATTATTAAAACTTTATTTTTATAAACACTTTTTACATTTTCACACTTATTAAGAACAAAATCATAAAGGTTGCCGGTGTTTATGGAGTTCACTGGAGACAGTGAAGGGAGCGGGACAGTGGTGGTGTCGCTTCAACGGCGAAACGCCGGAGTAATGCCGGAATATTACAAATCAACCATTAGTCGTTAAAGAATAAAAAAATCAGCCAAATCTGATCGCTTCTCACTAGTTCAATCGGCCATGACTGTTTTCCGGTGAGCACAGTGGCGAATGAGGTGGAAGAAATATAACAAGGCAATAAAAGTTCAAAATCAAAAAAGAAGAGGGCAAAATGTGTTGGGGCAAAGATTTGCATTTCCATTTTCGGGAAGAACAGTCAGAACTCCCAAATTTCTCTTCCTTAACTTCTACGACATAAGAATCATTCAGACCTTAAGATCAGAATAAAAAAAAGTCGTAAACCTTTGCACAATTTCATCTTCTTAAAAAACACATTTACTCAATTTCTTAGTAGATCTTTCCCTGACATAAACCTCATATTCAAACTGACTCAAATCACAAAAAAATCATACAAAGATTTGATTTTTATGAATGTATGAGATTGGAAAAACATGAAGGAACTCAAACCCCTTAATTCAGTTCCATTTACAAAGCCATCACCAGGTGTAGATCTCTTTCTCACACTCAATCCACCAGAAATAACCTTAACTTCCCTCAAATTTTTGGTCCTTCCCCTAAATTTTACAGCATATGCAACTTTTCATGCTATTGTGTGCTACGAAGGAGGAAGAGAAAGGAAAGAAAAGAAATTAAAAAACAGAATAATAAATCAGAAAAGGGAAAAGAATAAGAAAAAAATGAAAATAATAATAATTGAAATACTTCACTATCCAACATATATGTGGGTGTGGATTTCCAATGGTGTATATATTTCAGTTTAAAATAGCTCCGGGTGATAGGACCCCCACAAAGAATAAATGTGTAGTTGGTAATCTGCTTATATATTGGGGTGCTTTTGGCTATTTTCTCAAAATAAAAAATTAATACTTGATAGATATGTGCCTTTATAAATGATATATTAAATTAGATATTTAAGATTTCTTAAAAATATATTAATTAATCACATATTTGTAAATAATATGGTAAGCATTTTAAATTAATAATGATTTAATTTAATTAATTATAAATATTAAAAGAGCATATTTTGTAAGAACATCATGGGTTGGATGTTTGACAAAAAGATTAATTATATATAATGTCATAACATTATTCAAATGTGTGACAAAAAAATAATCTATCAATTGTAAGTGAAAAATGAACAACATGCAATGCAAAACAACAAATGAATAGTACTAAAGCAAATAATTTGAAATTGAAAATATAACCTAAATTCAAAATAAAAAAAACAGTTTAACACGATACTTTTATGTCAAATTCCAACATTTACATATAATAAGTTCTGACATAACTTAGGTAAATATAATTCAAAAGAAAGTGAATAAATCTATAACCTCATTCAACAACGAAATTCTATTTTAATAACATCACTCGTTATATGTCAAGTTTGTTAATGACTCATTCTTTCTAATAGTAGGAAGTGTAGTTCCAAAAACTAGAAATATAACGTAGTTACGCTAAATGAAGAAAATAAAAAAATATACGAGCAATTAAATGGAATCACAAAAAGTAAAGGTTGGGAAATGAGAAGAAAGAAAATGAAAGATAAATAATATATAATAAAAATAATTTAAAATTCAAAAATAAAAAAGGAATTAAAATAATAGAAATAAAAAATAAAAAGAAATTAAAAGAAAAAGAAAAAGAAAAGAAATTAAAACAATAACCCTGTAATTACAGGGTTTAATACTTTAATTACACCAAATTCTCAGCCCCCTTGAGAATTGAAGAGTGTAATTACCCATCACAATTACACTCAATTACATGTTGACCATGAAATTAATTGGCCTGACAAACATGCTAAACTATATAATTACACCCAATTCAACTGAATTGAATTCCAATTACATGGGTAGCTTTCCAAACATGCCTAATGAATTACTCAGTGATATAGTTTTTTTACTATAACAACTAGACATGTCCAAAGCTCGGGTCGGGCCTGGTGGCTTTTTTCCCCCTACTTGTCCGACCCTGACCTTATTTTTTTTAAAATTTCCGACCCTGGCCCTGGCCCTGACCCTTCGGGGACCATACGGGTCATGGGTCGGCTCTGACCCATCGGAAGGGGGACGAGATTTGGCGGGTCGGTTTTTTTTTTTTTTTTTTTTTTTAAATCGAATTTCCAAAACTGAAATTGGGATTTGGTGGGTCGGGTCGTGAGATGTTTACTTAAAAAAAAAAAAAAAAAATTAGAAATCGATTTGGGGAAAAACACAAATTGATTGGAAAACGAAAATATCGATTTGGAGGAAAACACTAATTAATTAGGGCACCTCATTAAATGAGAAAGGGTGGAAGTTATATTTTGCCCGTTTTGCCCTTCTAGTAATTTCTAGTAATTGGTCAAATATTTTAAAGTTGCCGGTCAATGGCCGGATTTTGGTAGAAGGGGGGAAGATGTCTATTGTTGCTAGTTGGGGGGAGGTTGATATTTAAGGCAAACTTGGGGGGGGGGGGGGGGGGGGCGATTATTACCCATAATTCTTATAACGTGCATTATCCAAGATGAGAAACTTCTTGCCCTACAACACCGTGAAAACAAGGGTATTATTTTTGGAAACCTTTATTCTCAGAAGTAGTACATAAATCAACAATTTAAATTCTTGATTTGAACAAACTTAACACAGATTTTTCCGGTTAAAATATGTATTTTCTGGTCAGGTTTAATTTTTAGTTACCTAGATGATTTTCATGTGACAAAAAAAAGAACTCTTATGTGATAAATCTTTACTTGGAATGGCCAAACATAGCATGTAAAATTGTAAAGTTGTCCAACCACAATTTATATCTGGTAATTTATTTTGTTCGTGGTTTCTTTTTGGTATATATTTTTAAGCAGGAGGTCAAAGAAACAAGCTAAGAGATTCACGAAAGTGGCAAAAAGGAAAGAGTTCCTGTTTGTTTTGGTTCCCACATGATTTAACACTCTCCCTAAATCATTTCAACGTCAAAAGATTCTTTAAATCCTCTATTTTGCAACTAAGACATTGTTTGGCATTTTAAATCAGCTACTTAAAAGTTGCCCATTCCTTGCCTCCTACATTTAACAGCAGTTCAAACAAACAATTTAACATGCCTATGGGTTATGATTATGATTTCGAAACTAGCTCTCATCATGCGGCAAGTACCAGAACGTCCAACATCGTGGATGGTTGCATTGCAATTTTCTTTGGGTGCGTGGTTCTCTTCTTTGTGTTCAAATGCTGCTGCACTAATCGGGAAATTTCACCAGATTTACAAAGTCGACGCACGGTAATGACTGAACAGCCATCAACTGCACCAGCTGATGATCGACAGGGTCATAGTATGGTTGTCATCATGCCTGGGGACTCAAATCCTACCTGCATAGCTATGCATATTTCTTCACCTCTGCATAGTCATGAAGTTTGATTAATTTTTAGATCTTATTTTATTGTATTGTTCCCACGCGGAATAAAGGAGGAGAGTTGCACTAAGTGGCCTAAGTGACCCCAACTAATTCTTTTTCGTTTAGTCCTTAGCTTTTCTTATGTCTTCAACTTAATTGCAAATGTCTTTTGAGCTCTAATTACCTAGCACGAGCAAACTTGGCTTCAAGATTTAGTTTATTAGTTCTCTCTACCAAACTAGCAAATTTGGAAACCAAATCTAAACTAATTAAGCTAACTAAATGACTTAAATTTGAGATACAAGTAAAAACTCGTCATTATTGAAAAATTGAAGGGAGACCCTTTTCATTCGAAGAAAAACTCACAAGTGTAACAATTAACAAGCACACTTGTCCGCATGGTCACGACATGTGGCCTCACTAGGTGTGACCCCAACTAATTCATTCATTTTTGCCTTAGCCTTTATACAAAACTCTGGATATCAAACCTGACACGAGCAGACTTAGCTTCATTCTTCAATATTTAGTTTGTAGTTCTTTCTAACATACTAACTAATTTGAACACCAAATCTAAACGAATTATGCTAACTAAATGACTTAACATTTAGATACACATCGAAATTCATCTTTAATTATCAAATAAAAGTCCTTTCGTTAAAAATAAGAAAAAACTCACACGCATAGCGGTTAATAAATACACTTGTTCACGTGCTCGTGGCACGTGGACTCACTAAGTGTCCCAACTAATTCATTTTCATTGTTTCTTTAGGCTTTCTTACTTCTTCGGATTAACTGCAAATCTCTAAGAATATTAAATATACATAATAGAAAGGAACGATAGGCTTGTGAGCGATATTCTTCGTTCTGTTCTAATATGATATCAGAGCTTTTAACTAATTCATTTTTTATTTTGTCTTATCCTTTCTGCAAATTTCAAACATCAAACCTGGCATGAGAAGACTTAGGTTCAAGTTTTAATTTGTAGTTTTTTCCAACTTACTTACTAACCAGTTTGGACACCAACTTTAAATTAATTAAGCTAACCAAATGACGTAATGCCGAGATACACATTCAAAGTCCTTCCGTTAAAAGTAAGAAAGAACTCACACACATAACAATTAATAAGTACACTTGTTTTCATGTACGAGACACGTGGACTCACTAAGTGTTCCAACTAATTCATTTACATTTAATTGGCCTTTGCCTTTCTTTCATCTTTAACTTGCCCGCAAATCTCCAAACATCAAACCTAGGTCTGAGTAGACTTAGCTTCAAAATTTAGTTTGTAGTTCTTTCTAATTTACTCACTAATCAATTTGGACACCAACTTTAAATTAATTAAGCTAACTAAATGACGTAATGTTGAGATACACATTCAAACTCGATTTTATTGTCGAAGAAAAATTCTTCCGTTAAAAGTAAGAAAGAACTCACACATGTAGCGATTAATAAATACACTTGTTTGCATTCACGAGGCACGTGGACTCACTTAGTATCCCAGCTAATTAATTCATTTACATTTTGGCCTTTACCTTTCTTACTTCTTCAACTTGACTGCAAATCTCCGAGCATCAAACCTAGGCCTGAGTAGATTTAGCTTCAAAATTGAGCTGGAGGTTGCCACCATCATCATGTTGTAGCTTCTCAAAACGTTGAAGGCCTAAAGGTATTCAGTATTCTAGTACAAGGATTAGTACTCCTACTGCAAATAGAAATCATGTGTTTTTATCAACAAAAACAAATTGAACCCTTTTTTAAACTTGTAATTGTGTATCAATTCTCTTAACATACAATACAAAAGATGGAAACTTCTTGCCCTCAACACGCATAAACAGGGATATCATTTTTGGAAACCTTTATTCTCACAAGTAGTACATGCATTTGATTTCTTGATCTGAAACAAACTCAACATAGATTTTTCCGGTCAAAATGTGCATTTTCCGATCAGGTTTATAATTTGGTTACCCAAAATTTAATTAGATGACTTTTATGCGACCAAAACAAAAAAAGGAAAAATGATCTCAGTTTTATAAGTCTTTACTTGGATGAGCATCGGTGAAATATTCCCGAACATATCATGTAAAATCATGAAGCTTTCAAACCACAAATTTATCTGATCGTAGAGAATTCCTGTCTTGTTTTTTCTGCATTATTATTTCCTTAATTGATATATATAAATTTTCTGCTAATTTCGCCTTTTTGGTCTCATTCAACATATACAAAGGGAAAAGACTTCTCTTATATATTATAAAAGAAAATATTTATGTATAGAATATTAAATACAGAACCTATCATAAAAATAAATTAGTAATTTTTTGAAATATTCGATAAGAAAGAAGAGGATATAACTTTTTTTCTATTTCAAGAAAAGAAAAATCGTATTTCCCGTATTATTGTACATTTCTATACAATAATAATTTCTCTCGGTCATTACGATATTTATTTTTGGTATTTTTAAAACAGGATATAAAAGAGTAGCACAAACAAGCAAGAGATTCACCGTGAAAATTCACCTAGGGGCAAAAAGGGAAGAGCTCCTTGTTTTTGTTTCCCACATGATTTGACTCTGCCAAATAATTCCATCCATTTAAAGAGTCCTCTTTTTCCTTCCTATTCAAAAAAAAAAAAAAAATCACTTCAACGTCACAAAATACTTTTTTTTTAAGATTAATTTTATTTTATATATATAATAAAAGCGAAACTCAAAGAATAATTGGACTAGATCACCTCACCTTACTTCACAAGATTCCATTACTACAACATCCGTTCTTTTGCAAATAACACATTCTTTAGCATTTTAAATCAGTTTATATAAAAGTTTCACATTCCTTGCCTACTACATTTAACATCAATTCAACAAATTAAACAATTTAACATACCTATGGACTACTATACTGAAGAAGGTACTGCTGCTAGCTCTGCATTAAGTACCACAATCGCCCACATTGCCGATGGTTGCCTTGCGGTTATCTTCGGGTTATTGGTTCTCTATTGCCTGTTCAAATGCTGCTGCACTAAACCAGATTTACCAGTAAAGATTGAACAGCCATCAACTGCACCAGCTAACAATCAACATGATCATAGTATGCTTGTCATTAATCCCGGAGACAGAAATCCAACCTGCATAGCAATGCCTGTTTCTTCGCCTAAGCATACTCCTAATGAAGCTTGATTAGTTTTTAGATTTTATTGTATTGGTCCCAAGCGGAATAAAGGAGGAGGGTTGCATTATGTTGACAACTAGCATAAATCTAGTCAAATTATAGAGTCCTGACTATACAGAATGTGGAGCAACATGTGTAGTGAGGATTCATCTATCCCACCTTAACTAGCTTGAGATTGATGCGTTGTTGTTGTTCTATTTATGAATCCAGAAGGCTAAGCGTGGTTTCCTAAACTCGGTTTTAATGGTCGAAGAAAAGTCTTTCGGTTAAGAGTAAGTAAGAACTTTCACGCGTAGCGGTTAATAAGTACTACTTGTTCGCATGCACGAGGCATGTGGACTCACCGAGTGTCCCGACTAATTCATTTACATTTAATTGGCCTTTGCCTTTCTTATTTCTTCAACTTGACCTCAAATCTCCAAACATCAAATGTAGGCTTGAGTAGACTTAGCTTCAAGATTTATATAGTTTGTATGTAGTTCTTTCTAACTTACTTACTAACCAATTTGGAAACCGGCTTTAAACTAATAAAGCTAACCAAATGACGTAATGTTGAGATACACATTAACACTCGGTCTTAATGATCGAAGAAAAGTCCTACCGTTAAAAGTAAGAAAGAACTCACGCGCGCAGCAATTAATAAGTACACTTGTTTGCATGCACGAGGCACATGGACTCACTAAGTGTCCCAAGTCCCAACTAATTCATTTACATTTTGGCCTTTGCCCTTCCTACTTCTTCAACTTGACCACAAATCTCCAAACATCAAATCTAAGCCGGAGTAAACTTAGCTTCGAGAGTTAGTTTGTAGTTCTTTCTAACTTACTCACCAACCAATTTGGACACCAACTCTAAACTAATTAAGCTAACCAAATGTCGTAATGCTGAGATACACATCCAAGCTCAATTTTAGTTGTAGAAGAAAAGACCTTCAGTTAAAAGTAAGAAAGAATTCACACGCATAGTGATTTAATAAGTACATTTGTTTTCATGTATGAGGCACGTGGACTCACTTAGCGTCCCAACTACTCCATTCATTTACATTTTGGCCTTTCCTTTTTTCTTCTTCAACTTGACCGCAAATCTCCAAACATCAAACCTAGGTCTGAGTAGACTTAGCTTCAAGATTGAGCTGAAGGTTGCCACCACCATCATGTTGTAGCTTCTCAAAACGTTGAAGGCTTAAAGGTATTCAGTATTCCAGTACAAACATTATTACTCTTTCTATTTCAAACATAAATTTATGTGTTTCATTTTGAACGTTTTTTAAACTTGTAATTGTGTATCAATTCTCTTAACATACAATACCAAAAGGGAAAGAGATTATGTTTTTGTTTCCGACATGATTTGACTCTACCAAATAATTCCATCCTTTTAAAGAGACCCATTGTTCCTTCTTTTCCAAAAAAAAAAATATCACTCCAACGTCACAGGATTCTATTACTATAACATCCGTTATTTTGCAAATAACACATTCTTTGGCATTTTAAATCAGTTACTTAAAAAGTTCACATTCCTTGCTTACCACATTTAACTTCGATTCAACAAATAAAACAATTTAACATACCTATGGACTATTATACTGAAGAAGGTGCTGCTGCTAGCTCTGCATCAAGTACCACCATAGCCCACATCGCCGATGGTTGCGTTGCGGTTATCTTCGGGTTGTTGGTTCTCTATTTCCTGTTGAAATGCTGCTGCACTAAATCAGATTCACCGGTAAAGATTGAACAGCCATCGACTGCACCAGCTAACAATCAACATGATCATAGTATGCTTGTCATTAATCCCGGGGACCGAAATCCGACCTGCATAGCAATGCCTGTTTCTTCACCTCAGCATACTCCTGATCCAGTTTGATTAATTTTAGATTTTATTGTGTTAGTCCCAAGTGGAATAAAGGAGGCAGTAAGTTGACAACTAGCGTAAATCTAGTTAAATTATAAAGAGTCCTGACTATACAGAATGTGGAACGACATCTATAGTGAGGATTCATCTATCCGACCCTAATTAGCTTGGAATTGATGCATTGTTATTACTGTTCTGTTTATGACTTAAGAAGGCTAAGCATGGCTTTTCTAATCTTATGCTATTTTTTTTTTATAATTACCGATTTAGTAGTTAACAATTGGCACTAAAATCACTAGTCATCAATCATTTGTCTGTGATGCTTGTTGCTATGTGTTTCTAATCTGATCATTACTGGCTTAACATCATTAGTGATACATAATTAATGCGAAAGTAAGACGTTAGTTGCAGATTTCTGTTCTCCTTCTAATTCCTTTACTTTTACATAGCAAAAGTCTACTCTCTTTGCTGTATTAATGTGATTTTAAATTGCAAGGATTCTATTCCTCACTTCGTAAGCATACTGTTAATTGGAATTTAAATACACCCTCTAATGGATAAGTTCAACAAAAGTATGAAGGACAACAGCGTAAGTACAGCATTTGATTAGACAATAATAGGCAATAAAGGAACTAGAAATTAAATAATGGTAATGGGAATATTAACATTCTCATAGAATTACTACTCCCTCCGTTTCAATTAAAGTATAGCTTGTTTGGCCAAACTTCTTAGATCATTTTATTTTGAATAGTGTTTTTTTAAAAAAAAATATTATTAGTGAGAAGTAGTTTGTGTTTGACCAATTAATTTAAAAAACACTTTGGAGCAGTAATTAGTGTTTGATCAAGCTTTTAAAGAGTGATTCTAAATGTAATTTTCTCAAAAGTGCTCTTTAAAAAAGTGTTTATTGGAAAATTTAATTTTTTAGCTTCTGAAAAAAAGCTTCTACTACTCCCTAAATGCACTTATTTTATCTAATAAATTTAGCCAAATACCTCAGCTTTTTAAGATAAGCATTTTTTGAGAAAAATAAGCATTTTTGAAGAAAAATAAGCTTGGTCAAACTTATTTTTCTCTAAAAGTGATTACTTTGACTAGGCACGAAGTTTAAGAAAATAAAAAAGACTCTTGAATCTTGTGGTCTGAAATTAACGACGTATAAAACCAAATTGCCCTTGAATCTTGTCTCATGTACTATGTTGGAGTTAAAAAGTTACCAAATGTCGAAAGATACATTTTCTTTTAAATAGATTAAATAGGAAACTAAGATACTTAAATTGACTGGATAGAGTATATCTATAAATTAAAGGGCATGAGAATATTAGCCACCATTAGGGTGGATGTATATCGGTTCGGTTCGGTTTTGTATCCGAAAAATATGAACCGAATAAAAATAAGTTTTTTTAAAAGAAACCAAATACAACTTTTTTAAAAAAAAAATGATATGTTCGGTTTATATCGCCGAACGTATCGGATTATATCGATTTTTTCTAGGGGGGGTCGGGTCGGGTCGGGTCGAGGAATTTTTTTTTTTAAAAAATTGAATTTTTAAAACTGAAATTGACATTCACACCTACACTACCATGAAATTTCGACGTTGAAATCTATTGTGTATCGTGAGATGTTTACTAAAGAAAAAGGAAAATTAGAAACCGATTTGGGGGAAACACAAATTGATTGGGAAAACGGACGTTTTCGTAAAAATTGGCTGCGCCAAATTTCTTGTTTGGGCATGCCCCGTCTCGAAAAAATACCCAAAATAAAAAAAATCGGAGAAAACGGACATCCGAGCGCAAAGTTATGACCATTTAAAGTTTCACCAATTTACAACTACTTTTTCTCCCTACATTTTATGTCAATGCTTCCGTGATATGTTAATCAAGTTCATGCCGCATTCGACTTCCACAAAAGCTTCATAGATTGACTTCAATAGCTATGATTCAAGAAATAGTAGTAGCTTAAAATAAAAAATAAGAACAATTATATATTTAATTCAATTTTTTCTATTCGGTTCGTATCCAAAATTAAGAAACCGAACCGAATCACTAAATCTTAATTCAGTTCGGTTTTTTCGGTTCTCCGGGTTTTTTCCCACCCCTAGGCACCATAATCGGCATGTTAATGACTATAGGCCAAACCAAAGTCATACAAGATTCATCATTTCTTTTCCTTACAATGGAATATTTTTTTCCTTTTTAGTGATGCATCTTTTTTCTATTGCTAGCTTAGAGAATCGGAACTTAATCCGTTAACTTCACCATTAAATTCGAGAATTATATCACATAATTAACTAACTTGAATATTGATAACATTTGAGCAGCAAAAGTCACTTCCAAATAACATATCTGCCTTTTCAATATTCCAAAAGAAGTATTTTCAACTTGATTTTATTTATAAATTTAAATGTTCGATGGGCCAAGTTAAATCGTGTGTGAGATTGGGGGAATATATCAGGTAGAATCATATCATCCAACTATGTGCAATATCCACAATTAGTTAATTTTTCCAGTGTCTATAAAAGCTCGTCACTTAACTGATTTCATGCAAAAAAACAAGCAAACATACTAAAAAAGGCAACTAAAATACGGAGTGGGAAACAAACATGAAGGCAACTGGCACTTCAGCTGAATTTTGGCAATGGAATTCACCAATTCCATATATCTATTGTGGTCTTGCAGTAATTTTCGCTAGCATCGGTTTTGCATTAATTTTTCTCATTTTTTGTCGCCAAAATTCTGCTTCAACAGAGCCCTTGGTTGAGACTGATGAAGAAAAGAAAAGACATCAAATGTATTTTCTAGATCCTGAGCCTAAATTTGTGGTAGTTTTTGCTGGAAATGATAAACCTTTGTATATAGCAAAGCCTCTTACTTTTTCTCCAAATGCTGCACAGAAAGTCTAATCTAACAGTTGCTCCTCCTTTTTTTTTTTTTTTTTTGGTTTGTAATATCCGGAACTCACTGGCCGAATTAATTCATATTTGTGCCGGATAGACTCAATTAAAGGATAAACTCGAATTTGCTCAAACCATCCTGCATCACCCAGGGAGAAACAAAATTTTGCATCAAGGAGTTTATTATCTAATATATATATATATTTTGTAATTTTACAGCAAAAGAGAATCCGGAAGAGTCTCTTCTGCCCCTCTAGCTCCGCCCCTAACCGCACCCTCAGTGGTTTGGCTTTTCTTTATTTAATTTCTCCTTGTAACATATTCCCTTTATGGGAATTAGCCAATTAGGTGTACAGTTATGATTTTTTTTTTTTTTTTTTGTTGATGATATGCCAAGATTTCAGTGGACTTTACAACTATGCATATGTTCAATGAATGAATGCATTAAAGAGTTCAAGAAACTAGCAGGAAGGTGTTATCGAAACACTTTTCAAGGTTGTCGATCTTAAAACCAGGACAGTAATAAAGTACAATTAGGATAACAACATGAAAAAGAGTAAATTAAGGAATTTTATATATTTTAAGAAATTTACAACCTTCCTCATGCGAACGACAAAGATTTGTCATATCAAAGTTTGACCTGAATACATATACAAAGCATTATCTTATCGTTAAAATTTATACTCCACTCTGGCTCTCTGCACCCATATGCCTCCGGCGGCGCAAGGGGTTTAACCCCTTCGCAGAAAAATTATTTTATATATATGTATATTGTTAAGAGTGTCACATCGGAAATGGAATGAGAATATGAACTCCTTATATGAACTTGGACAATACTCACCCTACAAGCTAGCTTTTGGGGTTGAGTTAGGCCAGATGTCATATCTTTACATGGTATCAGAGTCAGGCTCATTCCAATTCTTTGTTCACCGATGTTGGGGCCCCAAATTATATTATCCACGCTCCAGTTAACAAGGCCTGGGCGTGCGGGTGAGTGTTAAGAGTCTCACATCGAATATGAAATGGAAATATGGACTCCTTATATGATATTATTCACGCTCCAGTTAACAAGGTCTGGGCGTGCGAGTGAGTGTTAAGAGTCTCACATCGAATATGGAATGAAAACATGGACTCCTTATATAGACTTGGACAATCCTCACCTTACAAACTAGCTTTTGGGGTTGAGTTAGACCCAAGATCAATTCTTTACAAAATGGAATGGGAACATGGACTCCTTATATTGACTTGGACAATCCTCACCCTACAAGTTAGCTTTTGGGGTTGAGTTAGGCCTAAGATCCATTCTTTACATGGTATCAGAGTCAGACCCATTCCAATTCTATGTTTATCGATGTTGGGTCCTCAAATTATGTCATCCACGCTTCAGTTAACGAGGTTTGGGCGTGCGGGAGAGTGTTAAGAGTCCCACATATGATATGCAATGGGAACATGGACTCCTTATATAGACTTGGACAATCCTCACCCTACAAGCTAGCTTTTGGAGTTGAGTTAGGCAATGGATCCTGGGCCTAACTCAACCCCAAAGGCTAGCTTGTAGGGTGAGAATTGTCTAAATCCATATAAGGAGTTCATGTTCACATTCCATATCCGATGTGTGACTCTTAATATATATATATATATAATAATAATAATAAATGTTAAATTCTTTTAGCTTTTTTGTGTATTTTTTAAATATTTTGAATAATGTTGAAAATTCTTACTCGGACACGAAATAGAGCGTACCACATTTAAATGCAAAGGCAAAAGGAAGTGAGGGGGGAGAGGGTGGGGTGAACCAAGTGTTTAATTAGATTGGATCTTTCCAGCCTTGGGAAATTTGTCCCATTGTCAAAAAGAATTTGGAAAAGAACATCACATGTAGCCCAAGACAAGTGCAATACAAGATATGATCTCCCAAAAGGACAAACAGCAAGAATAATAGATGGGCCTTGCCTGTCTAGCATTTCCTTATAATAAGCCATGCCTTAGGATTACATAGTGAGGAACAACTAAAAAGTCATTAAAGGCAAGCCATGTCCCATATCATATATCCTTAACTGGTTGATTAATACTCTTCTTTGCACCTTCCCTTATAATCAAGGGAAAATGACCCCCTTTAATAAGCCTAGAAACTAACATGAATGTTTACAAAACTTTCATAATTAATACTATCCTAAATTCCAGATCTGACCACATTACAGATCACCATTTGACAATGACAGTACTAATAAGCGAAGAACAATAAGTTATTACTCCCTCTATTTTAATTTATGTGATATAGTTTAACTTGACACATAGTTTAAGTAAAAAAAATACAACTTTTAAAAGTTGTGATCTCAAACATGTCATAACATTTATGTGACTATAAAAGTTTATCATTAAAGATAAATTTAAAAGTTTATAGTTAGACGTTTATGTTGGAAATTTGCCTTTGACGGGAGTTGCGACCGACCAACTTTAACGGCTTAAACACTAGTGTAACGTATGTTGGAGAATCCGGTTCTTCACACATGCATGATCTACTAAGTACGTAGATAACCGTAGGGCCAAGAATCGTCAAATTTCATTGAGAAATGAAAGAGATATTGGTTCACGAAGTAAGGTGTTTGAAGCATGGAAAGTGTGGTATTGTGTGTAATTCTCCCTCATCGGTAGAGGAAGAAAGAATTGTTGTGTATATAAGATTCGAAATTGGTTTGGGGTTTGGGACCCCAAGGGGTATCCCATGTGTTTAAAGGAGGGAGGACCTAGATGTGCTTCGGTTCGAGGAAAGACCACACGCGCGCCGCCGCCGCCCGTCCGGTTCTCGGGCCACGGGCCACGGGCCTTCTGATATTATCTTTTTGGGCCAGAGAACTTTGCCAGAAGTACAGTTTGATCCCAGAAGTTTTCAGATGTACAGTTCAGACCAGAATTCTTTCAGATGTACGGTTTGGTCCCCGAAGTTTCAAGATGTACGTTTGGTCCCCGAAGTTTCCGGAAAATCGAATTTCGACGGTCAAAAACAGAAATGCCAAGCACTAAATTCAGCCATTTATTTTGGCTGAATTACTCCTCCTATAATGGCCAAATCCGTTGGTCTTTCTCCCATTAATGTTGGTGGCTTTACTACCTCCATAATGGCCATTATTTGGTCGTTATGGAGGGCGATAATCGCCCCCTCCCTCACCTATTTAAACACCCCCTTACACCATTGTTGAGAGCTAACAAAAACGTTCATACAACACATATGCACGAAAATACGAAGCTTTCTCAAGCGAGAAAATTCTTCTTCCTACAACTTCCAAGCATCATTTCGTTACTCAATATTCTTCACGGTAGCTCTTGAGTTTCCTTTGCTCAAGTGTTCCATTGCTGTTTTATCTTGGGAGACAAATTGTCCAGGACGTATAAAGGATACATACGGGGCAATATTGTCTTAAGGACAGAGTGCCACACTCAACTCAGCAAAAACAGTTTCCATTTTTCCGTCTTCTACAAAACTGGAATTTCCAGTTTTTCTTGTGTAACAATTGTAATTTCAGATTCCATGTTGAATTATTGAATCTCTGTTTATCCTTTTGAATACTTGTAATAGTTATATACTTCCCGTACTGCTTTATAAAGTAACATAGAGCAAAAACTCCCAACAGTTTTCAAGTATAGAAATGTATCATTTATTTACGGACAAATTTATTAGTAAATAACTAATGTCACATAAACTGAAATTGGGAGCCGTAAATAGTACTTGTATAACAAAATGGGAAGTAAAAGATTTTAGCTGCACAATTACCGATCATGAGTTAAAGATTGTACCACCGAGGGGGTGTGATGAAATCCCTTCTTAACTAGAGTTCTTGGGTCCGAACACTAGAAACCTGACTTAGTCGGATAAGTGAATTCTGGATATAAGATGATTAAAACAAAATAGTAGAGGGTTGTGGGATAACAAATGCATATATAGTATGCTTGCATGTAATATCAGAAAAACAGGGGGGAAATGTAATACTAGTAAAGTTAAATAAAAGCTATGTATGTCTCCTCCTAAAGTCACAGAACTTAACTGCTGAGAAGACTACTTACTACAAGACAACTCCAGTTGGCTTCCCTTCAGTTTATTTACTCCCAACCTCTTGTTTTTATTTGACATGACATAGAAATAAGTAGTGAGACTAAGAGAGGTCTTTTTTCTAGCCTCATTAACAACAACAAAAAAGTTACTAGTAGTATATAGGCTGTGCAACTTCTCTCCCTGCATTTTGCATTCAAAGCACAGCTTCTTATTAATGAGTCACGTTCAGAAATTCAGAGAAGTAAAGATATGTACATTTTTTTTATACCTAAGTGAGAGTAAGTAAGTCCAAATTTCTGTCCTCTGGTATTTACTCAAGGGTCGTTTTTTGTGCCTTTTGTAAATCATATTTGACAGCTCCTACCTGTCCCTCTGTCAATGTAAATAATGGCGATGTACATATCCAGATGATAAATTTAATCCAAAGATATCGAAATAAATATATATCGGGTTTTAGGGGTTGCTTTCAGGAGTAGAAGATTGGGGTATGTTTGTTCTTTGTGCGTGAGAGCTGTATTAATTGGTCAGAGCAGAACTCAAAACAGGTGTTTTGATTCAGCTTTCTTCTCTTTTTTTTCTTTTTTTTTTTGCCTTTTTAACATACACCAATAACCCCGCTTTTCTTTTATTAGTCTACCTACGCAACATTGTAGAGAGACGTTCGACTTGATTTATTCTTATGGAGCCGAATTCCCATATTTCTAATGAGGGGGAAGAATGTCAAAGCAGTGAATCTGGCTGGACAATGTACATTGGCTCTCCTGACGATGATGAGATGAATTACGAAGGGGATTTTGATGAAGATGAGGAAGATGTAGGCCGAGATCATAAGAATATTAATGACGATGATGATGATACTGATGATTCTATGGCTTCTGATGCATCTTCTGGACCAAGTCACATTGTTAGAAATGCAAATAAGAGTACTCAAATTCCAAAGGAAAAGGGTAATATTGGAAAAGGTTGTTCAAACAACAAAGCCAACATGAAGAAAGGTAGTGTCAAGAATCAAGAAAAGGGAGAATACTCTGTTTATTCAGCAAAAGGAGCTAAAGTTCCATCCAATGGTGAAAAGGTAAAGAAAAGTAGTATTTGGAAGGGCAAGGGAAAATAGAACTTACTGGTACTATATTATATATTTTCTCTTGTTATATTACTATACTAAAATTTGTATCTCTTGTGTTAGTACTTTGTGCAATGTTAAGGATGTTTTGCGATTAGGAATGAATCGATTTTTTTGTTCCCTTTTGTTGTTACTGGATACAATGCAAGAGGGTCAATTATCAGGATATGTATTGATCAGTTGGCAGATAGGAAATGCATTAATATTATGCCTTCATTCATGACTCTCTTTGAATATGTCATGTGTAGATAGTTAAATGCTTATCAATGTGCCGAGATTTAGACACGGTAATGTTAGTTTCTTATGCAGTTCTACTTATAATGTCTATGCGGTACACCGTTATTTGATCAACTAGAATTATTATACGTGCAACAGATCACGACTCTAAGGTTAGTGCATGTTCTACCATCATTTGGTTTAATGATGACAAATTCTACCACCTATGGAGGTCAAACTGGTGGATTGGAGTGAATTTCGGCCGATTATTAATCCGCTCTAAGTTACTTAGGTTGAGGTAAGTTAGATTTAAATGGGCTAAGACGAGTAATAACTCAATTCTTATCAAATTTTAATTTCTTTATTTATCTAATTACCAAACAAAATTTATAAAAACTTCTTTTCTTTATTATGACTAAAAATATATAACATATTAAACAAAAAATATTATCTTATAAATATTTTGACAAGATTTCTTATGGGTCGTGTTGAGCTACATATTCAGAACAAATTAGCCTAACAGAGGAGCTGAATTATCCAGGTCAAAATGAGCTGAACAAAATAAATACACGAGTATTAATCCCAAATTTGAATTAATTAAACGAATCATATTTTATTGGGTTAATTTTTCACCCCAACTACCAACATATAATGAAGCGGGAATACAAATATTGAAAATGGCACTCCGTTCTTCCTAATTTGTTTGACACCTTTTACTCATCAATGGGTAGCTCGACAATGTTGGGAGTTTGTTGGACTAAATTGGTTCCTTCTTTTAGATAATAAATTAGAATATTAAACAAAAAGTTGCATGTAAAGTACCTTTTTTCTTATCATAATGCTAATCAAAATTCAACACCTTCAAAAGCAAAATAACGAACATTTTGGAATATATGGAGTAAGCAAAAGTTCACCTAGGCCATAAGGGCCAAGTAATTACTAATAACGCAATGGTAAAACTTTACTACCACTAGATATTTATATCAAATCAATTAATATAAGATATTTGTTTTTCATACATGTTTTACTTAACTATGACTAAGTATATATATTTTCAGTGTTAATTTTTAACATACTAAAGATCTTGTTTCTTGGTTTGATATAAACATCGGGTGCCATTCTGTAAGGTCTTTTGTTAGCATGAGAAGTGTTGGAAATTTGCCTTTGGTGGGAGTTGGTCCAACCATCTTTAATGACTTAAACACTTGGGTTCCTCATGTTGGAGACTTTGATTCTTCACACGTGCATAATCTACTAAGTAAGTAGATGACCGTAGGGCCAAGGATCGTCAAATTTCGTTGAGAAATGAAAGAGATATTGGTCCACGAAGTGAGGTGTTTGAAGCATGAAAATGTGGTAAAGATCAATCCTCCCTCATCGGTGGGGGAAGGAAGATTTGTTTAGTTTATAAGTCTCAAAATTGGCTTGGGGTTTGGGACCCCAAGGGGTATTCCATGTGTTTGAAGGAGGGAGGACCTAGATGTGCTTTGGTTCGAGGCTAAGCCCACACGCGCGCCGCCGCCCGTCGAGCTCGGGCCTCGGGTCGTTGGTCGTTGGCTGAATTACTCTCCCTAAAAGCTCTAATCTGTTGCACATCAATTCGTCATTTATGTGGGCAGTTGATAAGTCCCCTCCTTACACTATATAATGAAGACTTTGCACAATTGTTGAGACTACAGAAAAACAAAAACGAAAAAGCAGAATCTTCTTCCTACATTCAGCATTATTTCATTACTCAAAGTTCTTCAAAGTAACACTTGAGTTTCCTTTGCTCATTTGTTGAGTTGTTGTTTTATCTTGGGAGACTATTGTCCGGAACGTAGAAAGGATATATAAGGGGCAATCTTGTCTTAAAGACAGAGTGTCATCACTCGACTCAGCATATCAAATTGTTCCAGTTTCCTGTTCCAGTTTCTTGTTCAAGCATATTGAAATTTCAATTGTTGTAATTTCATTTGTTGTAATACTTAGCAGTTACTCATTTCCGTTTCCTGCACCATTGTAAACAACAAGAAGGTGGTAAAAGTAAAGTGGTTTCTTTGATCCCACTCGGTCTTCCTTTTCTATTTTCTTCCAATAGTTCGACCTATCCAGAAAAATTATCGGCCTACGAATGTGGTTTCGATCCATTTGCTCCCCATAAAACATATTCCGAACAATTATCTTAATTTGGCTAAGTTTATTAGTAGATGCACGTACCATAAAAAAAAAGACTAAAGTATATCATGCACCTTAACTGTTAAGAGTCCCACATCGGATATGGAATGAGTACATGGACTCCTTATATGGACTTGGACAATCCTCACCCTACAAGCTAGCTTTTGGGGTTGACTTAGGCCCAAATTCCATTCTTTACATGGTATCAGAGTCAGACTCATTCTAATTCTTTATTCACCGATGTTGGGCCCTCAAATCATATTATCCACGCTCCAGTTAACAAGGTATGGACGTGCAAGGGAGTGTTAAGAGTCTCACATCGGATATGGAATGCGAACATGGACTCCTTATATGGACTTGGACAATCCTCACCCTACAAGCTAGCTTCTGGATTGAGCTAGGCCCAAGATCCATTCTTAACAACACTCCCCTGCACGCCCATAACTTGTTAACTGGAGCGTGGATAATATAAGGGGCCCAACATCGGTGAATAAAGAATTAGAATGAGTCTGATTCTGATACCATGTAAAGAATGGACTTTGGGCCTAACTCAAACCCAAAAGATAGCTTGTAGGGTGAGGATTGTCCAAGTCCATATAAGGAGTCTTCTCATTCCATATCCGACGTGGGAAACAAGATCTCTTGCTTTATTTGAAGAGGTTGCTTGGATGGGAGAACTGCTCAAACAATTGAAACTGCTAAAAGAATATATACTTCATCAGAATTTTCATCACATATATATCGAAAACTTTTTAGCAGTCCAACTGATGTGATCTGTAAAAGGTCCTCTTCCTAAACTAAAGTATATGAGACAACTATGAAATTCTAGTCACTGCGCATTCAAAATTAAAAAAGGAGCAAGTCAATGAAATATACGTACCCACATGGCTACATACCGCAGTTTATTCTTATTTAGTTGGAAGCAAAAGCAATACTATGTAATATTTCCTCCGTTCCACCTTGTTTGACTCGACTATGAAATTTACTTAAGATAGAAAAAAGATATTTACTTATAATTTAAACATGTAATAACGTTTGTATTGCTATACGATTTTTGAAATTTATGATATTAAACATACCTTTTTATTGTTTTTAATGTTGAAACCATTTTTCTTTACCAATGAACAATGAGTTTATAACATTTGTTTAGTTATAAAAGCTTCATTAATGAAATATTGAAATGTGTCAATTCTTTTTTGAACCAACTAATAAGAAAATAATATCAAACAAATGAAGAGAGTAATTAAAATATCCTAATTAAGTATATCTAAACATGAATAGAGGAATGGTTTACAATATAGCTTATGCATAGCATGAGGCGCATTAATTAGGCCGGGTTTTATTGGTTCAATTAATCCATTGCTTTCAACTCGAAATATATACATACAATATAAAATTAAAAAAATTATATATATACATACACATAATAATAAGAAGGTGCTAAAAAGTTGAGAGAGTGAGTGTGACCCCCTCGTACAGAATTACACATGGGATTCAACAGGGGGTACTACGAACATCCCGCATGCATTTGATTTAAAATATAAAAAATAAAAGTGAAATGGCTTTTCAATTGAACGTTGCAAAACGATTCCTCGACGGACCCCCAACCTGTCAACAGACTGGATAACGTGTGTGGCCAACGGAAGGAACAATTAACGTAACTTCCTTGTTTGCAAACATGATGTTTCTCTCTAGCAGCCTTTAATTTGGCTCTAAATACTTTCGGTTTGTGTTTATACATTGTATGTAGCTACTGCTTTTATTAATTTTATTACCCTCTATTAGACGCCCTTTATTACTAATAAAATTCCCAAAGGAACCGTACTAACTCTTTCATGCATACGTGTCACCATGATTATATATAAATCAAGCTGGCAGAAGTCATATACTTCCCCTCACATGTTACAAGAAATGCGTAGTTTAAATCATAGTATAGAATAAGTAATATTTAATACTATACTAACACAATCTTTAATGAGTAAAAGGTAACTCTTTATAGTTATAATCCTAATTACATGATTATTTGTCGAGTAGAGTAGAGTAAGAACATACTACATAGATAACTACTTAATTATACTGATTTTTGTACTATTAAGACAGCTCGATGCACGAAACATCACACGTTAGCAGGGTCCAAAAAAGTAGGTAGAAAGTCTAACCTAATGCAAGCATAAAACTTTTTATACTATTAATATGTATAATGTTTCATATGAATAAATGGAAAATCATACTAGCTTCCTGTCCTATCCCCATATGATACGTAGGGTGATACAATTAGCACACATAAAAATATAATTCGTCCAACCCCTTCATGTTTTGGCGGATTAATTATTCGTCCATTTTGATCCGGCATCTGAAGTTTTGAGTTGCAAACAATTTTGATCGGTATTCAACTAAGGGCCCCGTTAAGTAAGATGGAAGCCGAAGTAGACTTAAGAGAGACTTTTTCAAGGGAGAGGATTATACTGTTTCACCCATTAAGTGCTCAAATTTAGTTCAACTCGTCTATTTAACCCCCTTAATAATAGGTGGGCGGGCATGACCACTTTACCCCTACCGTCGGTCTTGCAAGAGATTGACCCATTTCTCAGAGAGATCGTAGGGAGAAGTCTATTAATGGACAATGCGACTATATTGGGGGAAAGAGAGAGAGATAAATATAGAAGGTAACTAAATTAGATCAAGGTGGGAGGGAAAGTAACGAAAAGAAATCATTGCTAAGCAGCTAGCGTGTATAAAAAAATCCAGTCGATCAAAAGTTGGTGATCATTAATCCAGTTTCTAGTTTGTAATATAGTGTTTGGTGTGTGACGTATAGTATTAAAGTAAGAAACGACGAAGAACAGAATATAATGAAGGCAGGTGCAGTAACAATCAGGGGCCAGCGGGGAAGAGGACTTGCGCGCACTAATGCTAGCGAGAGTACTACTTACTAATAAATGCGAGCTGAGAAGAACCTGGAAGGCTGGCAGTGACTGCAACACTCCATGTCATGGGACACGTATATCTTAATATTCACAACTCAACACTCAACAGTATTGGACAAAAACTAGGAAATCAAAGGGCCGAGGTTACTTGGCTACTTGCCTTGCATGTGAGTAGCTAGATTACTTTGTTCACATATATATCATGATTGAAAGAAATAATCCCCTTGATTATTTTCATTGATTTAATAGCTATATATACAAGTTACATATTTCCATAATAGGAAAATCCTTTTCCTATTCTACTTCTAAATCCTTATTCTACCATAATTCTAACTATATAATTATGGTAGGTGTATAACACTAATTAAGGTAACCTTTACACTACAATATACTCCAAATATATATACCATATATACAATATTGTTTTGTAACTAATTTGGCCGAGAATGGGCTGAGCCCACTGCTGGGCTTTGTTTAACACACCCCCACAGTCATAGCGGGCGGTTTTCGAACGCTGAGACTGTCCCTAAAATCTTCAAAGAGAACCGCCATTTGGTAGACCCTTTGTAAAGATGTCCGCAATTTGATAACGAGACGGGACATGGCATACGCGAACTTGACCCTTTGCAACCTTTTCACGGACAAAGTGAATGTCCATTTCGATATGCTTGGTGCGCGGTGTTGAATCGGGTTACCCGAAAGGTAGATGGCACTAATGTTATCGCAATATACCAAGGTTGCCTTCGAATGGGACAATGAAGCTCCAAAAGCAAATTACGTAGCCAACATGACTCGGAGACCACATTCGCTACCCCTCGATATTCGCCTCAAGACCGGAGCGTGACAGAGTTGCTTGACGTTTTGCCGACCATGAGACCAAGTTGTTGCCAAGGAACATACAAGAGCGAAGTCGACCGTCCGGTGTCCGGACACCCACCCCAATCGCATCCGTGTAAGAGACAAGTGTGGATGTAGATGACGGATACAAGTGCAACCCATAGTCTAGTGTCCCCCGAATATACCGAATGATGCGTTTGATTGCATTCATGTGCTCAACTCGGGATCATGCATGAATAAACACACCGCGAACCGCATATGTAATATCCGGTCCGGTAAAGGTAAGATCATCGGAGGGCCCCCCGCAAGATCGCGATACCGGGTCGGGTCCTCGTATGGTGCACCCGCTTTGCGGCACTCGCCTTTGGGTTTGCATCAACCGGTGTGGAAGTGGACTTACAGGATGACATCCCGGCCCTCTCTATGATCTCGCAAAGATACTTCCGTTGAGACAGAAACAAGCCACCCGAATGACGTTTGACGGCAATCCCCAAAAAATAACTCAACGGCCCTAAGTCCTTCATAGCAAATTCGAACCGAGCATGGCCATGATAGATCGACGCAAAGCATCGGAGGAGGCGGTCAAGATGATATCATCCACATATAACGAGAATATAGGCCAATGATGAACCACGGCGGTAGATGAACAAAGAATTATCGGACTCCGCGTGTGTGAACCCAATAGTCGAAACAAAATCCGCAAATCGTGTATACCTGTGCCCGTGGAGACCGCTTAAGCCCATATAAGGACTTCTTCAACAAACAGACATGATGAGGGCGGTTGGGATCTCTCGAAACCCAACGGCTGATGCATATAGACTCGTTTCCTTGAGATCTCCATGTAGAAACGCATTCTTGACATCCAACCGATGAATCGGCCAAGTCTTTGAAAGAGCCAAGCTAAGTACGGTACGAATGGTAGCCGATTTGACCACCGGACTAAACGTCTCACCACAATCAATACCAACCTTCGAGTCTTACCATCACCAACAAGTCGCGCCTTATGCCGAGCAAAGGACCCATCCGAATTCTCCTTGTGAGCAAAAATCCACATAGACACGATAATATTAGTACCATATGGACGGGGCACCAACTCCCACGTCTTATTATCAATAAGAGCATTATATTCATCGGTCATAGCAATTTTCCAATTAGGGTCATTTAATGCGGACATCGGATTGCGGGGCAAGGGGATTTAGAGACATCCGAATGTAAGTTAAAATGTCTTTTAGGTGTAAAAATACCCCGCCGACTACGAGTGACCGGTCTATGACTCGAGGAAGAATGGAGTGAATTTTGGGAATTTTCCGGTTCGGGACGGACCGGCCAGGCAAAGTGGGCCCGCCGGCCCAAATCGGTAAAAACCGGGCTCTCGGTTTTGGACCGGTTCCGAATTGGTCGAACCGGCCCAATTTTCGGAACTGTTCGGCTTTGGAACGACAGGGGCGATGATATCGTGGGACCGGCGGGCGGTGGGCCCGCCGGGGGATTTTGGGCACGGGAGTTGTCCGAAAAATTCGAATAATATACGGGGATATTTGGTCATCCAAAAAATTATACAACTTAGGTTCGGGAGTATGAACTTTTGTAAACGGGAATTGAGTTTCATCAAAAATGACATGGCGATTGATTATGATTTTCTTGGAGGATAAATCAAAACACTTATAACCACGATGATTTGACGGATAACCCAAAAACACACACGGGGTAGACCGAGCGACCCGGAGTTTGTTAATTGTTGTGGATGGGAATAGTGGATAACACAAGCACCCAAAAATCCGAAGGTGAGAATAAGAAGGGTTCTTATTATATAAGATTTTGAGAGGGGAAGAATATGTCGGACCTTTAGACGGAATTATGTTCGAAGGTAAGTGGCCATTTGTAGTGCATGATGCCAAAAATACGGAGGTATGGAGGCATGGATTAGGAGAGTTCGGACAATGTTATTTATGGAACGAATTTTGCGTTCGGCTTTCCCATTTTGTGAAGATGTATGAGGACATGAAAACCGAAAATTTATCCCATGAGTAGCACAAAATTCTCGAAACTCCCTATTGTCATACTCTTTCCCATTATCACATTGAATATTTTTTATTTCTCTTTCGAATTGAGTACGAATGAATGCTCTAAATTTTATGAAGACGGAAAACACTTGTGATTTATTCGCAATTGGAAACGTCCACAAAAATCTAGAATAATCGTCTAAAAAGAGAACATAATATCGATGACCCATTGAACTAAGAACAGGAGATGTCCATAAGTCGCTATGAACAATGTCAAATGGCATAGAAGTATGAGAATTGGAGTCTACAAATGGCAACTTAACACTTTTTCCTAATGAACAAGATTGACACATTGGAGTACGACTCGTACCCTTACAAGAAATAAAGCTATTTTTATCTAATACTGATAAAATAGAAGATCCCGGATGACCCGTACGAGCATGCCACATGGAAGGAGAGATGGTGCAAAAGTCGATGGCAAGGTCGGACTCGATGGACGAAAACCGGCATGATAGGATATAGATCCCCCTACTATCACACCTCATGAGACGACTCCCCGTCTTGAAATCCTTCACGAGAGAAACCGAAAGGATCAAATTCAACGAAACGTAATTGTCATTCGTGAACTTTCGGACGACACTAAATTTTTAATCAATTTAGGAGCATGTAAAGTATTTTTCAAGAGGAGTGGTGGATTCGGGGGGAGACAACGTTTTTCGACCATACCCTAGAATTGGAATAGAACTCGCCATTACCAATAATTATCCCCGAGGGGTGCTCAAATTGGAATAAGATGAGAGAGTACCGAGTCGGAAGTCATGTGAGTAGTGGCCCGGTGTCCATGTACCAATTTTGGTCCGGTTGAGTCAATCCCAACGTGTGCATCGCGCCTCGATATCGGTCCGAGTAGGGCTCGCATGATGGGCTTGCGGAGGTCGGGGTCCAAGAACTCCTTGCCGAGCCGGGCTCGGTCCGTAATCGCTACCACCGCCGCCGCCGGGGCCGCGGCGTGGGCCGCCACCGCCGGGCATTGGGCTCGGATCGTTGGCCGCCCCACCGGCCGCCGGGAATTTCTCGCCGCCGCCGCCGGTACGGGCCGCCGGCCCACGGTCCATCGCCATCGCTCCATCGCCATGGGCCCCACCGCCGGGCCCATGGGGGCGGTGGGCCACCTTGTTCCCTGGATGGGACCCACCGACGTTTTGCCGACTACCGGAACCTCCACCATTACCACCGCGTTTGCCCCCGCGGTTTTTGTTATTATTCTTGCGATTATTCTTGCCGCCACCATGATTATGGTTTTGGCCCGAATTATTAACAAAACTCGAAGGATTAGGAGAGGATGCCATCATGACAATCGGACTTGCTCCGGTAGCCGCCTTTTTAGCCAAACCCGCTTCTTCCAACGTAAGCATGGAGCGGGCTTGATGGAAGTCGGGAAGAGGGTTGCTTTGGCGAAGGAGAGTGCCAACACCATTATAGGCCTCCGAAAGACCGGCAACCAACCGTAGAACTAGACGATTATTTGTTACCGGTGCGCCAACGTTACGGAGTTGATCCGCCAATTCCTTTAGTTTCTTGCAATATGCGTAAACGTTCGGAAATACGTCCATTCGAACGAGAGAGAATTCTCGCTCGAGTGTGACGATACGGGAATCTTGGTTGTCTTGGAATATGTCTCGCAATCTATTCCATGCAGCCCATAGCCGTGGTATCGGGCTCCATAATCGTCGTAGAAGGTCCACCGAAATAGTGGCGTATATCCACCGAAGAACGGTAGCATCAAGTGTAATCCACACCTCGGGATCCTCCGCAGAAGGGGTCTAGCGGGAGGAATTATGTGATGAAGAACTTGATACGAGATAGCGTGAATTTTAAACAACTCCGCCCACGTTGCATATTGAACGTTTTCCATCTCAAGAACAATAGGGACACTGAGCTTGATATTGGAAACTGTGAGGGCAGGGTGAAAATTGTTCTTAGACATATTTGAAAGAACAAAGAAGGAGGATAAATTTAAGAGAGGTTTTTGGGAGCGGAAGACGAGATATTTGGAGAGAAAAACCCGAGGGAAGGGGGGGGGTTCTCGGCCAAGGATACAAAAAGTTTGAGAGAAGAAAACTTTTGTTTAGACCTAGTCTCTTGATACCATGAAAGAAATAATCCCCTTGATTTTTTTCATTGATTTAATAGCTATATATACAAGTTACATATTTCCATAATAGGAAAATCCTTTTCCTATTCTACTTCTAAATCCTTATTCTACCATAATTCTAACTATATAATTATGGTAGGTGTATAACACTAATTAAGGTAACCTTTACACTACAATATACTCCAAATATATATACCATATATACAATATTGTTTTGTAACTAATTTGGCCGAGAATGGGCTGAGCCCACTGCTGGGCTTTGTTTAACAATGATGCTGGCTGGCTTTTATTGGTCTCTTTTCCCGTAGATCACATCATTGTTAACAACATGGGTTGTGGAGGGATGGTTGAGATTCCTCCACCCTATCAAAGGTCTGAGGATGAAAAAAATTCTGTTGGAAGTATCGCCCCCAGAAATATACCCTTCAGTGCACAATCCGAATTTAGTCAGGCTCTAATGCGGATATTGGACACCGAATGAAGAACAAAAAAAATCACATTATTGTTCATTGGCTCAGAGTTGGGGGACACAGATTGTGAAACCCCGTTTGGGTCTTATGGGCTAATGTTCCCTGTTGAGAATGACTTTACTTATTTGTGTAACATCCCTCGTGTCTACTGTGCCCACCCCGGACCCGTTCCAACGGTTCATGCTGCTTCTCAACGGAGTTGGAACTTGGAAGTTAGCACCGCATTGATTACCAATTTCTTTCAAACCTTAATTTAATTTGTTGTTCTATCTTGCTTTCATCTTATTAATTTCTGTATGTGGGGGAGTGTATTCCCTTGTTTGTGATTCTATCTTTAATTTCGGATGTATTCTTTAGCTTTATTTGTACAAGTTGAAACTTTATAGTATCGTGAAGTTTTCATTTGTATAAGTTTGAATTTAGGACACTAAACTAGAATTTTTTTCCTTTTTAGTTAAAAATATTTTTGTCTCGATCTTATTTTCGCATTAATCTTCAACTACTTCGTAGACACTGCTATTTTTCAATTACATGGACAAAAAATGACCATTCGCTCTATTTTTATGAAATTTAGGGTCATTTGAATGAAATACGTGGTTCAAATGTCATTTAGCTCAATTCTCACCCTTATAGTAGCGTCTAGATGAAAATATACTATATATATAGTACCACTTTTAGGACTGTTAATTGAAATATATATGGTCAGTATTTGCATTTTTTTTTTTTAAAATAGTCATAACAAACAAAGTAGTTCAAAAAATAATTATACAAATTCCAAGAAACTTTTCTGAATTTTGAATTGGGGCAAATAAAATTCTATAATAGTATCCTCAAATTCGGAATTTATACAAGTAGAACTACCTATTGTAAGTGAAACTCCAAAATCATGAATTTCAACTTATACAAACAATATTTTAAAATTGTATCGTAAAATTCGAAACTTATATATTTCGAAACTTTATACGAGTGAACTTCACGATAGCTTCTTCATGTTCGTTTGTCACACCCTCTTCCCCTCTTGATGTTCCAAGTTATAACTTCCGTGCATGGCTTAATACGTGAACCATGTGATAGAGATAGCAATGCAACACCTGACTTTTCCTCATTTACGCATCTTTTTGTTCTTTTTCAGTCCTTTTTTCATTTCTTTGATACATTTTTATTCCTTTTTTGAAAGGAAAGGAGGAAAAGAGAAGAGTTGACAGAAATAATAACATTGTTAACTAATTAAGTGTGACCAGAAGAGTGATCAGAAAAAGTGAATATTGTGCCTTGTCGAGGTATGGTTATTTTTAATGGGAAAATGTGCAAATGTACCTTTCAAATTTGTGATTTAGAGCAGATAATAAAATCATATATATCCTATATATGATAGAGTTTATATGGTAGATTATGTAATTTAGTTAATAGTTGTAAATTATGAAATATTTTATTCATTTACTGGTATTTATGTAACTTCCCCTTTATAAATATCATAAAGTGCTATGCATATGCATCTCTACTTTTCTTAGCACTTGGTTCTTCCTCCAATTATCTCATTGCAGAATCAACGGAGTAAGAAACTTGATTAACTCCAAAGACATATTGATTTTGAGCTATCCCAAAACTGTCTAACTAGAGTACCATATTTTTTATAACCGTGGTATTCAGACCTATTTTTGTGCACCTCGATAATTCCACGAGATACCTGCTATACATATATCATGTAACTCTGTCCGTCAAGACTTGAATAGGTGGAAAGAGATTACCTGGTATTTTTGCCTCCGCTGGGATCCATACTTCACTTATATTCCATAACATTTAAGTATAAATTATTTAAAATGAACCATGAATTCTCAAGCAATATGTAACATATCATCAAAGAGAAAGTTGTTAACATGTTAATATGTTATACATAATGAGAGCTTGAAAAGATGCTAACTATTCCAGTAATCAAAATAGTTAACTCAAAAAGATATGCATCTACAATACTTTCCCCAACAAATGATTGTGCATAAGTCTCTACTAGTACAAAATCCAAAACCACAGACAAATTAGTACAAGAATCAAAGGTTACAACGCTAAACGAGGAGGAGAGGCGATTTTCTCAGAGCTTGACCTCAACATCAACACCAGCAGGAAGGTCAAGAAGCATTAACTTGTCGATTGTTTGAGCAGTTGGGTAAAGAATGTCAATAAGACGCTGATGAGTTCTAATTTCGAAATGGAACCTGGCATCTTTGTGAACGTAGGGAGATTTGAGGACACAGTAAATTCTCTTTTTGGTTGGCAGTGGTACGGGACCCACGGTCTTTGCGTTTGTTGTTTGTGCAGCATCAATAATTTGCATACAAGAGTCTTCTATTAACGGTACCCAGTATGACCTCAATTTGATCCTAATCTTCTGCTTTGGCGCTGCCTGAAAATACGTTTAGATTGTTAGATGATGCCAAAAATAATTAGAGAGAAATATCTATGTATTTATGCTAATTAGAACTTGTAAAGTAAACTTTGAATGCTGAACTAGAACAACCACTGGGATGTTTCTCAGCATAGTTTGTAGATTCAACTCTTAGGGGTCGTTTAGTTGCTAGTTAGAAAGTAAATTATACATGTATTAAAACCAGTATAACTAGTACCATGTTTGGTAGTATTTCAGTTGCTACGTATAAAATTCAGTTGACCAAGTACGACGTTTGGTTACTAGTTTATAATCCCGCGTTACTAATACATGTATAAGTTATGAAGGAATCGATGTATTATTTTATGCATGAAAAAAGATGGAATAACTAAATCCCGCATAATTAATCCTTGCATTACTCTAATCAACAACCAAACGACCCCTTAGTGAATAAGTATATGAGAGTTAGAGGGAGAACCCCGAGATTGATTCACACCTTGGCTTACACCTCTCACCTATAGAACAATAACCTTTCCAAGTCCGTCCTAATTCTAAATAATATTTTTACAGCTTTCCAAGGATTCCCGAAGATGACGGATAAATCGAGGGAGTGTATCCAAGAAATTCATAAACTACCAGAAAGTTAAAGGGGAAACCTGCAATGACCGTTCAGCTTCATCATAATTCTAATATTTTTTCAACTTTCCAAGGACTTCAACAAATGACTCTGATCACTCAATAACTGTCCTTTAAAATTCATAAACTGAACAGAACTACCCACCAGAGGAAACGAGTGAACCAAAAAATCTGTCTCTCAGAGCACGTTAAGGGAATTGTTTAACCAGCGGTTTCTCCAGCTATGGGGAGGGGATGGCCAAAGAAAACAACCACCAAGACACCACCGATTGATTAGCAGACGCGAGGACCCAATTCAGCAGCGAAGGGAAACGGCAAGGGTATTTTGAAGGAGAAAGTCTACGACGAAGAGCTTGACTCAGACGATGATGGGGGATGGCCAGATCTGCAAGCGAGTAGAGCAATTCAAGGAAATTCAAGGGCTAATACACCAGCTAGAGGTGGATCTGCATCAGGCTCCAAGGTGCAGCCACCAAACCCCAATTTGGGTAATGGAACGGTACTTGTAAAAGGGAGTCAATTGATAGGGAACAAGGAGCATGTGAAGGTCACTAATGTGAATTAGTCTGAGCAGAATGATGGTGGGAGGGCATGGGCTGGTCTATTTGATCAGAATAAGATGGCAGCAAAGGGATGAATCTCACTTATGTACCTCCAGCCATACAAGAAGGGGAAGTGCTAATTCAACTCGAAGCTGAAGATGTGGATACAGGAAATGATACATGGAACAAAGCACTTGTTCTCTATGTAGTGGGTAATACACCATTGAGAGGTTTGCAGCGAGCCAATGGAACTTTGTGATGAAGCCTAAAGTGTTTTATCACAATGAGGGATACTTCGTGATCAAATTCAACAGTGTTAACGATAGAGATGAGGTATTAATGGCTGGACCTTATACTCTTTTTAATCGTCCAATCATTATCAAGGCCTGGTCTGATGATTTTAATTTTAAAGAAGTATTGAATGCTGTACCAATCTAGGTTAAATTACCGGATCTTCCTCTGAATTGTTGGAATACTAAAGCTCTTAACAAGATTGGAAGTGGCCTGGGGAAACCTTTGTATGCCGATGCTTGTACATCGAACATTGATAGGACATCTTATGCACGAATTTTGGTTGAAACGGATGTAGCCAAACTGTTAATGGTGGTTCGGTGTTGTAACATTTGACCCAACATATCCCCTGAAGTACTGTTGTTGATTGCCAAAAATGTTGGGACAAATGTCACAACATTCAAACCAACATTTTTCATAACAGTTTTGTCTTACTTCACGTTAAGCAGTAACAGTTTTACTGAGTGGTAAAAACGACTTAGGCATGTGAATTAGGAGTTGTATAAAACGTGAGAGAAAGAGTCAAAGCTTGGGGAAGAAGTCGAGTGAAGAACAAGTCAAAGTTGTTGAGATTTCGACTCCATGATCTTCTCCAACAAACACACAAGCTGCCCACCTTTCCCTCAACCTACTCAACCAATCGATGAGCTTTTCAAGGAAGACTCTCTACTATAAATTGAGAGGTTACAAGAGTGAATCGAGATCCAGAAACAGATTGCAAAAATATCAAGAGAGCTCTTGAGAATTCATCTCAGAAAATTGGATCACAAGTGTTGCCTGAGCGTGTCGACAACATTCTGTCCAACATTACAATTGCAGTTTAGATTCTAGATTAGCTTTGTATTGAGCAATTGTAATGAGAAGTTATCTATGTCTATTTAGGTAGATTTTTTAGGCAGAAGTCATCTGCGACTTCAACATTTAATTCCTTTCCGTTTCATCTTGTAAATTTGTAAAGAAATGAATTTGTAATTTTTGTATATAATATATATATACAATACTTTCGGTCATTGACCGTCATAGATTATATAATATATATAACCTATGTAAATTTTAAACCTTTGTGGTCTTTATTTTTCCGCTGCATTTATTCTTTAAAATTTCTGTTTTATCGAAGTGTTGTCACTGGTGCCGGATGACATTGTCGCCGACATTCGGAAACTGAATTTGCATTCGAGTTAGTTTATTTCCAGTTAATTTTTATTGTTTCGTAGCATACCCGGACCTAACACAAACCTTTGCCTGAAACTATTAAAATTGGTGATCCTAGGGGAAGAATCATTAACCAAAAGCTACAGTATGACTGGAGCCCTCTCTATTGCCCAAAATGTTGTCAATTTGGGCATAATTGTATTGCTGGAAGACACTAACAGGGCAGAAGCTCAGCAGGAAGAGCCTACACAGGCACCTGCTAGGAAAGAATGGAAGATGCTACGGAAGATGGATCCAACTACCAATCCTAATATCGATGCACAAGGAAGAGAACTTGCACGACTGGTGGAGCCTGAGAACACAATGAATAAATCTGTTAGTAAGAATGCTTAGACTTTAGGAAGGAAGATGGATAGGGGAGTTGAAACTGAGAATGTATTCACAGCACTCACACAAATTGCCCACAGACTTATACATGAGGGGGCTGTACTGAATGACAAAGGAGTGAGTAGGCAACAGAGAGGAGGAGGTACAATGCAACATAATCCTACATCAGTATGAGTATTGTAGCCTGGAATGTAAGGGGCTTGAATCAGGTGTATAAGCACAAGGAGTTGAAGGTTTTCTGTAGGGAGAATAATGTTTTTTTGTTAGCTGTTTTAGAAAATAAAGTTAGAGAAGGGAAAGCACAAAAAATAATAAAGAAGCTAAGGGATAGGTGGAGTTGGGCTGCTAACTATAATGCAGACCAAAGGGGGAGAATCTGGGTATTGTGGGATCACTCTGTCATTGATTTCAGAGTAGATGACTTGCACCAACAAATCATCTATGGGTACTGTACTAAACTAAATTCAAACAATGGTTTCTACTTTGGAGCAGTGTATGGTTTACATAAAATTGCAGATGGAAGGAATTTATGGAATGATTTAGAATTATTGCTCAGCAATGCTAGAGCACCTTTAATTCTAATGGGAGATTACAACACCATTCTCCAAGGGGAGGACAGATACAATGGCAGTCAAGTGGTTGATGGAGAAACCAGGGACTTCAACAATTTCCTGCTTGACAGTTGACAATAACCTGACAAAGATGAAGACAATGGGTAGAAGATATACATGGACAAATAACCACACTCATAGCACAATAGATTGGATCCTTATTAATGCTGAATGGGTTCAACAATGGCCACATATAGAGGGAGTAATCATGGAACCTCAGTTTTCAGATCATTGTCCATTAAGGGTAAAAATGGAGGAGCAGGTTGATAGAGGTCCAAAGCCATTTCGATTTTACAATTATATGGCAGATCATCAAAAATTCATTAAGGAGGTTGAGGAGAGTTGGAACAGAAAGGGCACTTGGAACTCAATGCATCGGGTTTGGACTAAAATGAAGCAAATGAAGGTGGTAATGAAGAACATGGCTAAAAAGGAATTTGGTAGCATTGATAGGAGAATCATTGAAGCTAGGGAGGCATTAAGAGAGTATCAGATTAACCAAAGTGATCCTACGCAGAGCCAGAATCAATGCCAAAGGGAGAAGCAGTTGAAACAAGATCTGGATAAGTAGATTCTAGTTGAGGAAAGTATTATGCAACAGAATTTAGGGTGCAGTGGTTGAAGAAAGGAGATTCCAATACATCCTATTTTTTTGCATGCCTGAA
Source organism: Anisodus tanguticus (assembly GCA_034509755.1). Classification (NCBI taxonomy): domain Eukaryota; kingdom Viridiplantae; phylum Streptophyta; class Magnoliopsida; order Solanales; family Solanaceae; genus Anisodus; species Anisodus tanguticus. The sequence continues at coordinate 8,696,067 of CM067554.1, read as the reverse complement.
GAATAGACAGGCAACTAATCAAATCAGGAGATTGGTAGCAGATGATGGGAGGATACTACAGACAGATATTGAGATTGAAGAGGAGATCCTTAGATTCTACAAAGGATTACTAGGATCAGCTGCAACACAGTTACCTGCAGTAAATGCTGAGATTATGAAGAGGGGTAAGATGTTGACTAGAGACCAAAAGCAGTTGCTGATCAACCCAATCAGTAGAGAAGAAGTTAAAGTGGCTTTGATGGGTATAGATGACAACAAGGCGCCTGGTTGTGATGGATTCAATGCCCATTTCTTCAAAAAATCATGGGCAGTGATTGGAGAGGAAATCACATCTGCTTTACTAAAAATTTTTGACAATGCTGAGATGTACAAAGCAATTAATTGCACAGTAATAACACTGATACCAAAGATCAAGAATCCCTCAACTATCAAAGAGTTCAGACCCATCTCCTGTTGTACTATTCTTTACAAAGTGATATACAAAATCCTGACTACTAGAATGCAGAATGTGATGGACGCACTTATTGACAGTTCTCAAAGTGTTTTTGTGCCTGGAAGGCTGATTATGGACAACATTGTGATGAGCCATGAACTAGTAAAGGGCTATGGGAGGAAAGGCATATCACCAAGATGTATGATAAAGGTTGATATGCAAAAAGCCTACGATTCGGTTGAATGGGTTTATATTGAGCAAGTAATGCAATTGCTCGGATTTCCACATATGTTTATACAATGGATAATGAGCTGCATCAAAACAGTGAGTTACTCAGTGATGATCAATGGTGGATCCACAAAGCCATTCCCAGCCAAGAAAGGTTTGAGACAGGGAGACCCACTCTCACCTTTTCTCTTTGTTTTAGCAATGGAGTATCTCAGTAGATCACTACAATCTCTAGCAGGTGTAAAGGGTTTCAAATTTCACCCAAGATGTGGAAAACTTAACTTGACACAGTTAATCTTTGCTGATGATCTTTTGCTCTTCTGTGGAGGAGATGTAAAATCAGTAAGGGCATTAAATGGCAGGTTCAAACAATCTTCATCAGCTTCTGGTGTCATTGCAAATGCTAGTAAGAGTGCTGTATATTTAGGTGGTGTCAAGCCAGATGCGCAGGAGCAGATTACGGAGGAGCTGGGGTTCACTAAGGGTGACTTGCCTTTTAGATACTTAGGTGTCCCACTAAGTTCTAAAAGATGATCTATCACTCAATGTGAGCCTTTAATTGATAGGATGCTGAATAGGATTACTTCTTGGACAACAAGGTTTCTATCTTATGCAGGAAGGGCACAATTAATCGAAAGTGTCCTGTTTTCCATTCAGACATTCTGGGCACAGGTGTTCATCCTACCAAAAAAGATTGTCAAATTCATTGAAACTATTTGTAGAAGGTTCTTGTGGACTGGTGAGGCTGAGATGTCCAAGAAAGCATTAATAGCATGGGATAAACTCTGTCAACCTTTATCAGCAGGGGGGTTGAACCTTATGAACATAGAGCTCTGGAACAAGGCAGCAATCTGTAAGTTGTTGTGGAGTGTGTGCAGAAGGAGAAGATGTGGATAATTTGGGTTCACACGTACTACATAAAAGGAGGGAGTATATGGGAGACTAGTCCAAAAAGTGCTTCTTGGATGATTCAGAAGGTATGTAAAGCCAGACAGTAATTTGAGGAGGCTGGTTATACGCATAGTGATGTACAACAGATGGATACTTTCTCCATTAGGAAGGTATATCAGAGACTACAAGGCCAGTACCCGAAAGTAGAATGGAGGAAGCTGATTCTCAACAACCATGGAGCTCCTAAATGGAAGTTTATTTTCAGGTTGGCAGTGTGTAATAGACTTGCAACTAGAGATAGGATTGCTAAATGGGGCATCAACACCACTCTCCTATGCCCATTATGCAGTCTACAAAATGAAACAGTGGAGCACTTATTTTTTGAATGTAAATTCTCAGGCAATATCTGGACAAAAATACTAAGATGGCAAAAGATTCCTAGAGGCAATATGGCATGGGAAAGTGAGGTAAAATGGGCAATTAGGAACTGTAAAGGAAGAAGCAATGGTGCAGCAGTGTTCAAGATTACTCTGACAACAGCTGTGTATTATATTTGGCAAGAGAAGAACTGGAAGATATTTCAACAGAAGACAAGAACTGAGGAGGCTATACTTAGACAGATCATACACGGAGCATATTTTCGGGCAAGCCTGGTACCAAAGTTAACAGTTTATATGAGCAAGTTGAACTCCTACCCCAACCTTTGAGATTTAGTTATGAAGAGTAGGTTATGATGTGTAGCAGTTTTGTTGTTTGGTTAATTCTGGGGCATCATGTCCAGAATAGCTGTTTTTTTTTAAATCTGTACTGTACAGTCACTTGGTAAATAAAATATTTTTACTTACCAAAAAAAATGAACCAAGAAATTGCTTTAATCAAACTATCATGTAGGTAGTCTTGATAGAAGTGAAAATTCCAAGCAAATAATATTTTCTGAATAGCATATAAGTGTGTGAAAGTATGAAAAGTGAAAAATTAATTTCCTATCCAAAAAAGAGAAAGTGAAAGATCAATATGACACTATTAGCCTGAAAGGATTACTACTCAAATAGCCTTGAAAAAGATACTACACCACTAATATTAATGACCTTAGTTTCTGTAATAATGAAGCATCGCAATACAATGGTGAAAGGTCTTAATAGCATTAGTCGTAGCTTCATTCAAACAAACTAATACAAGCTTATCAATTAGACAAATTTCTGTTTTTTTTACTTCTTGATGCATTAACTAAAGTTCATAGCAGAAAAATAGTCAATGCATACAATTACTCAGAGGAAACATATAAGAATATAATCAAATCACTACTAAAGCTCCAAGTTATTTCAGTATAACGGAGGACGACCCATTGTTTCCACAATCACCAACGAATCTAACAGTGAAACACTTTGTACTCTCATTTACTCTCTCCATCCCAATTTATGTGAAGGTGTTTGACTGGGTATGGTGTTTAAGATAAAAAGGAAGCCTTTTGAAAGTTGTCGTCTAAAATAAGCCATAGAAAATTGTGGCTATATATCATTTCGTTAAGGGTAAAATGAGAAGTTTGAAGTTTAAATGTTACTTAAATATGGAAAGATGTCATTATTTTTGGGACAACTAAAAAGGAGAGTTTCACATAAATTGCAGAGAGTATCAAGAGTTGCTTGGCTGTTGATAAGGTAATTATATCACTGCAAATTTCCCTATAAGAAACTTCCAATTCAATGCAAGTGTATCTTAGCCTTACTTCACAAGCTAGAACTAATTAACCTCATACCAGAAGAGCAACAGGCACACCGAGTTTTCCACTGGTCAGCAGCCTGACTAGCAAAGAAGGATAGAATGGAGTGTATGCAGGGTGAAGGAGATTTTTCTACTGTCGAATTTAGAAATTTGCAGCCAGCTGCATAAACGGCAATGAACTTGCTTGACATAACAAAACCTAGTTGTATTCTACTATTCTCCTAAATGATATAATCAGAATAGTTCTCCGATGCGATAATATGCGTATTACAATTCTTTTTTATGTCCCAATGGTCTTCGGCAACCTTTTGTCAGCACTGAGCAAAAAGATGTGATATTTCTGATCCATTTTGAAGTAACAGGCTAAAGTAGAACAGTCAACAAATATTCCAATTAGACTGCTCGATGAACATACAACTATGTCATATTTAATAATTGTTACCAACTAAACAGGAGATTACATCGCCATAAAGGCTGCAGCATAATATAAAAAGAAAAAGAAAAAAAAACACAAACGCACACACCACAAGAAGACATACTAACAAATATGAGTATGAGCTTGAGTAATCAGTTTTTTTATGAGAAGATTGAGTAATCAGTTACAGACAACATTACTGTACTATAAGGTGCAAAAGGTTTGACCACTAACACTAGTCTAGTCTATAAAGTTCACCCGAGATATAACCGGTTAAAAGAAAAGAAAAACTTCTTAGTCATGATACATTAGCAAAATCTTGACTACATGCTTAGAAATACACAAAATGAAGATAACATAAAACATCAATGCAAAAATCTCAGAATGAACTATGAGTCGTGATGTACCGTGAAATTACGGTACATTTGATACCATTTACTTAGGCTTTTGTAACTCCTAGAGTACATTTTATGTTGTTTCTTACGTATTTTTGTTGTTTTGTAGGATAAGAAGTGCGGAGATGAAAAACAAGTAAAAAGGAGCAAAAGGTGCCTGAAAACATGACCTGTGAACCGCAGGTCATGCCTGCGAATCGCAGGTCATCCAGAGATTGCTGCAGAAATTTGGGAAAATGAACAAATTGGGAAGCAAGGTCTGCGACATGACCTGCGAACCGCAACCCATGCCTGCCGCAGACTGCGCAACTGAAGATCAAATTTTGCAAGACCTGCGATTCAACAGCATGACATGCAAATCGCAGGATGTGTCGGTGACATGGTCTGCGGTTCGCAACTGACGACGCGGGGATATTTTTGTCCAAATTGTGTGCACGTTTTTTGGGGACTATAAATATTCTCCTAGGGCTTTGGGACACCAACTTTTATTCAAATTTTGTCTCCCACATTGAATACATTCCATTTTTAATATTTTGAAGCTTGTAAGGAAGGATATTCAACTCTTGATTCCATCTTTGAAAAACTTTGTAAGTTTCAATGAATGCTTTATTATTTAATGCTTTGTTTTCATTTATTATGAGTAGCTAAACATTTAGCTAGGTTTGTGTGACCTTAATGGTGATTTTAATATAAGTGAGTATTGAAATGCTTGATTAGATTATTTATCATAAATGTATTCTATTAATGCTTCATTTTGTATTGATATTATTATTAATGGTGACCAACATTAATAGTGCTTATTAGCCCTTTCTTGCTTGGAAAAGAATAGAGGGTAGGAAAAGTATTAATAGCGAAGATTTGGGAAATTAAATCTCATCTAATAGCTAAAGCTAGGAATAGAATGGCTAATTTGATATTAAATGGGTGCAATGCAATTCACATCCTAGGGCTTGGAAGAGCCTAGTGATTACATTTACAATCTAGGTTGGAAGACTTGTGGTAAACTTAAAAGTAGCCCATAATCTAATACATTAGATATTTAATTATAGTCAAGCATAACCCCAATTATATTGATTTACCTAAAAGGGGTCACAACCCTAGTCCTTCCATCAATTAATTTACCAATTTAAAATATTTCTCTCTCTAGTAATTAGTAGAACAATCTTAAAAACAATCAATATTCTCCCAATCCCCCTGGAAATTATGACTAAACGTTGAGGTTTGCAATTAACTTGTATTTTTCTCGTCGCATTCCCTGTGGGATTCGACCCCAACCTTTGTTGGATTCTATATTTGTCGACGACCGCTTTACATCCTTTTCGAAGGTGTAATTTGGGCGTATCAAGTCGTCGAGCATCTCACCCCCCACCCCACCTCCAAACCCTCCAAAGACCATATAGAGAATTTTGCCTATGTGAACTTCGCAAAGCACAACACTGTCCCAATCTGGATAAAGGTTATAGTCCAACTACAATGATCCTCTCAACACCTTAATAGAGGTAAATCTAGACATAGGATTCAAATAAGCAAACCCAACTAATTTGGTATAGATAAGAGACTACATAGAAAAAACACAGAAAATAATCCGAGCGGTGGCAAAATCACTAGGTGATTTCTTACTATCTGTCCAAGCCTTAGTGGTCAGAATTATCAGTAGATAGTCTGGCAGGAGACGGGCGGAGCCACAATGCAAGTTACTTCGGCAGAACTCAAAAACTTTAGCTCAAATCCTATATTTGTGTTGAAATTTTCATTTAATATAAACAGATATTTTTTTCAGAACCTCCATTAAAAAAAGTCTTTTTCAGAACTCAGTAAACAGAATTGTGGTACAAAACCCGTAAACTAAACATCTCGGCTTCGCCTCTGGCGAGAGGTAGCAGCCTGTGTAACTAATTGAGTTGCGCTTAAGCTAACCCGGACATCACGTTTATAATAATTTCACACAAAAAAAAAAGAGGAAAAGAAGAAGGTTACCTTATCAGAGTCACCACCAATACTCAGAGTCGAGGCAGCTGGAATATCCTAAAAAGAAAGCAAAAATGACGAATACCCAACATCAATTCAACAAAAAGAAAGCACCTTTTTTGTTAATACAATTTGGTATACTGATAATTACCCAGAAAATTTACAAACATCAACATCAATTCAGTAAAAAGAAAGCACATTTTTTTGTTACTACAGTTTGGTTTACTGATAATTAAGCTAAACAATTATAAACCTCAACATCAATTAAGCAAAAAGAAAACACTTTTTTTGTTAATACAATTGGGTATACTGATAGTTAACTAAGCAAGTAAAAACCTCAACATAAATTCAGTAAGAAAAAAGGGGAAATTTTCAAAAATATACAGCTTTTCAAAATATTTACGCCTCAGTATTACACGACATTATACCTCGGGGAAAGCTTTATACATAATATATCAACCTTATATAAAGTGTACACAATGTGTTTATACATAAATATTAGCTAAATCTGGTGTTTATACACAAAGTATGGGTTATGGGAAGTAAATACTTTTTAAAAATATATAGAGCGTAATTTTCTGAAAAAGAAAGCACATTTCTTTTGTTAATACAGTTTGGTATACTGAAAATTTAGCTAAACAGTTACAAACCTCAACAACAATTCAATAATAAAAAATAAACACATTTTAGAGTGAATATCTTAAATGGTCATTCAACAATGACAAATTCTTCAATAAAGTCACTTATGTTTATTTGGTATCAACAAAGTCACTCAAGTTATGCTAGTGAAGTCATTATCCAAACAGTTAAATAAATAATAACATAAACATTCCCTCAAATTTGACATTGTAATACTTATTTCTTTTGTGGTTATGTTTGCGTCTCTTTTTTTCTTATAATTTTTTAGCCCCTATTGTTATTAATATAAAAATTATGATTTAACTAATTTGTTCTTTATGATATGTATTGTTATTTATTTAATTTTATAAACATTCTTTTTATTCAAGAAAAGATCATTTCAATCTCCATTGTTAAACCACATTTTTAAAAATTATGGTTGTAATTAATTCCTTGTTCGTAAACGGAAACAGATGAAAGCTAGTCATCTAAAGAATGGATCTTTGGCCTAATTCAATCCCAAAAATTAGCTTGTAGGGTGATATTGTCCAAGACCATATAAGGAGTCCATGTTCTATTCCATATCCGATATGGACTCCTAACACTCCCCGCACGCCCAGACCTTGTTAACTGGAGCGTGAATAATATAATTTGGGGGCCAAACATCGGTGAACAAAGAATTGGAATGGTTCTGACTCTCATACCATGTAAAGAATGGATCTTGGGTCTAACTCACCCCAAAAGCTAGCTTGTAAGGTGAGAATTGTTCAAGTTCATATAAGGAGTCCATGTTCCCATTCCATTTCCGATGTGGGACACACTCCCCGCACGTCCAGACCTCGTTAACTGGAGCGTGGACAATATAATTTAGGGGCCCAACATCGGTAAACAAATAATTGGAATGGGCATGGCTCTGATACCATGTAAAGAATGGATCTTGGGCATAATTCAACCCCAAAAGCTAGCTTGTAGGGTGAGGATTGTCCAAATCCATATAAGGAGTCCGTGTTCCCATTCTATTTTCGATGTTGGACTCTTAACACTCCCCGCACGCCCAAACTTCGTTAACTGGAGTGTGAATAATATAATTTGGGGGCCTAACATCGACGAATAAAGAATTGGAATGAGGCTGGCGCTGATACCATGTAAAGAATTGATATTTGGCCTAACTCAACCCAAAATCTAGCTTGTAGGGTGAGGATTGTCCAAGTCCATATAAGGAGTCCATGTTCCCATTCCATATCCGGTGTGGGACTCTTACCAGAAACACATGAAAGCTAGTCTTAGCAGTACACGAAACAACAACAACATACCCAGTGAAATCCCACAATGTAGGGTCTGGAGAGGGTAGAGTGTACACAGACCTTATCTCTACCTTGGTAGATAGAGCGGCTGTTTTCGAGAGACTCTCGGCTCTAGGCAAAGTACAAGCCCAAGCAAAGTAAGACAAACAAAGCACGTAAGTCATGATAGCGAATTCTGAAACAGAAAAGAAGCAAAAAGAAACAATAATTAATGCAAGTAAATAAGACAAACAAAATACACATAGCAACATAAATCGAACGACAAGGGACTATAAGGCAATAATGTGCCTACTAGTATGATAGGCTAAGCGAGCCTACAATAATAATACTACAACTACCAGTTTGTAAGAGTAGGTAGGACTACGATGGACTACCTACTACCCTTTTACCCTAATATGTGTCCTCCATAACCCCCTATCTAAGGTCATGTCCTCAGTGAGTTGCATTTGCGCCATATCTCGTCTAATCACCTCTCCTTAATACTTCATCGTCCTACCTCTACCCCTCATGTACCCGTCCATAGACAACCTCTCACACCTCCGCACTGGGGCATTTGTGTCTCTCCTCTGCACGTGTCCGAACCATCTCAACCTAGCTTCCCGCATCTTATCCTCCACCGAGGCCACTCCCACTCTGTCCCGGATATCATCATTTCTAATTATATCCCTCCTTGTATGACTACACATCCATCTTAGCATCCTCATCTCCGCAACTTTCATCTTTTGGGTGTGTGAAGTCTTGACCGGCCAACCCTCCACCCCATACAAAAATAAACAATTACAGAACAAATATTAATTTGCCCTTTTTTATTGCATGCCTATATATACAAATCTCCCAACTAATTCCAGTATATCCAAGTCACAAACTTTATGCAATTCATTTTGCTATTTAACTGAAGATTGGAGAAAGGGAACTGGAATTACGCTAGATGTAACTTAGATTAATGCAAATCTGTTTTTATTTTAATTTCAAAAATATATTTATTTTTATTTATTTGAAATCTCGTTTAATTTATAAATGTTATATGCACAACCTTATTATAAATTTGAATGAGAACTTAAGTGGAAGAAATGGGCTGTGAAAGAAGGAAACTAAAATAGGTCAGCAACACACCTACTAGTATTAATCTTTTTGTTAAATCATAATTTTTTATATTAATAATAATTAAGTTAAAAATTTAAAATAAGAGAGGCAAATATAATCACAAAGGAAGTAAATGTTACGAAGTCAAACTTGAAGGAAGATTTATGTAATTATCCATTTAGTTTTTTGAATATAATGACTTTATTGATAAACTAGCATAAATTGAGTGACTTTGTTGTACAAAACAAACCTAAGGAATGATCGGGGGAGATGTTTTCTTTTCTTTTTTGTTTCTACTTAATTTGAAGTAGTGTTGAAAAAGAATTAAAAAATGAAAAAAGGAAAGACTGGGCTGGATCAGTTTGCATTCTTGGTTATGGTTTTGATTGCTAGGCCCAAATTTATTTAGGGCCCGTTTGACTATGGATAATTTTTATTTTTTTCGGAATTGTATTCAGGAATCATATTTGAATATAGAATTGTTATAAATTTTTGAAATGCAACTTGAAGTTGAATTTAGAAATATTTTGAAATCGAAAAACTTCATATACTTGTTTACACATTTTTCACTTCAAATCACTCACAAAAAAATTACATCTTTTCCAAATTTTATTCATGTCGAAGCACCACTTAAGTTTTCAAATATTATCATTTTTCAACTGTTTTTCAAATACTATTTGTTTTCAAATTTCACATTTTCACTTAGAATTTAAAGTCACCTTACTATTTAACTTATATCCAAAATTTCAAATTTTGGTTGTACGGAAATGGTAGATGAATTACACACTGGGACTGAAGATGATGAAATCACCATGTGGGTTTTCAATGAAATTTTCGAATTTGGGTGATTTCGATAAGATTTTATGCAATTTTCTCTGTAGGCTTATCGAAGAAGAGAAATACTGGAGGAGATGTTTTATTTTTCTTTTTTGTTTCTTTTTTTGGTTCTACTTATTTTGTAGGGAGAGGTGATGTTGAAAAAGAAAAAATAAAAAAAAAGGAGAGATTGGGCCGAATCAGTTTGCATCTTCATGGGTCATTGGCACTTTTGGCCCCTTCAAATTGGTTGGTCTTTAATTTTTATCGTCGTAATAAATTAATTTTTTTGCGAAACATAAATTTATATTTTTGCATCATAATATTTGCCACGCGATTTAAAAACTTATGCCCCCTGACATAAGTTCAATAGGTAAGGATAAAAAATAAAAATCAGCTCATTTAAAGAATAAATACTAGAGATCAACCCGTTTAAGGGAAAACGATTTTTCCATCTTCATTCCTCTTATGGTTTTGATTGCTCCTCCAAAATTTATTTAGAGTTTAGTTTCTAAAAGATAACTTTTGTTACTACTCAATAGCACTTATCTTTTGTAAAAACTTAGGTCAGACCCACAACTCTTTAAAAATAATCACTTTGAAAAGATATTTAAATTCTGAATTATTCGCTTATTTAAGTTCGAAATTCATGATACTATCACAATATTTTCACATATTTTAACGATTTTCAAACACTAGATATTTTTTTTAAAAAGAACGATCCCTAAACTTGACTAACCCGTACAATTTTACTTTGTTTTTCTACTGGGTTTGCAAAGAGCAGCGAAGCGACGTTGAAAATAGTAAAAAGAAGATGTTTGGGCCGCATCAGTTTGCATCTTCATTCCTCAGTATGATTTATCTTAGTTCATTCGGACAATATTTGAATTGAAGTTGAAAAAGAATACTTAAAATTGAAATTGAAGTTAAAACAAGTTATGAAAAAGGTTAGATTTGTTTATGTACTGTTCGAGATCGAGCAACTTTAATAGGTATCTGTACCTTTTTATAGAAGAATTTGGACAAGTGAAGTATATTTCGGATAAAAATCTGTTAACCGGAAAGGCAAATACAAGATGTTATGTTGACGACAAAAGTATGAATGAATAAAAAAAAATTGTGAGCGGAAAACAATAGTTTCACGTGAACTAAACATTCAAACTCAGATTTCAAGGTCTCACTTTAAATTCAAATGATAATTTCGATATTACAGATGCTGAAATAATGATTAATGCTCAACCATGCACTATTACTTCTTTTTTGTGCTGATTCCCTTCAAAGGCACTGGTCTTTATTTTTGCCCTTTAAAGTTGAAAATTTTAATTTTTGTTCTTCGCTAAAAAATATCCGAGGTTTCGGGTTCGAACCGCTGCCCAGTTAAAAAAAAATCACAAGATTAAATTGGATTCGCAAGGCAGAAACTCTGCCTTTAAGGGAGAGTTTGCATACAAAATATGTCTGTCTTAAGGTAGAGTTTGTTACCTTAAGGCAAATTCTATCGGATAGGCATAGTTTGCAGGCAAACTCTGTTGTTCGAATTTTTTTTTAGTTTTTTGCCTGAGCGGGAGTTTGAACCGACCCGAAACTCAAGAATTTTAGGCGAAAGATAAAAATTAAAGATTTTCAATTTGAGGGCAAAAATCAAAGACCACCCAAAATAAAGGCATTCCTGAGAATTGCCCTTATTACTTTCACAGTTTTCACCATCACAGTGACTTATAATTGGAAACTTGATGAATAATGAGTCCACCTTTTTACCTTTCTCTACTTAAATATCAAACTTTCATCTGGAATTGGTTAAAACCTGTAGTGTGCGATTAATGGACATATTTTTAGTCTAAATATTTAATATTGGGAGTTACAGAAAGTTCTTAATCAATTATTTATTTTAGGAATTAAACAAAATTAGTTTTGGAATTGATGATATGAAGAGTTTTCAAGCTAAATAAATACAACATTATCTGGCAGAAACCTTAATTTTTAGTATGGCCGTGCGCACGGACAAGTTAACCAGTTAAGGATGATTCAAGTAGTACTAAAGAATAAAAAGGTAAAACTGAAGTTAAATGTAAAATTGTATAAATTTCATCTTAAAACTACTAATTGCCATACAAATTTAAAAATTAAGTTCTTATTAGTTGTAAGAAGACGAGTCTCAGCCAATTCCAGCACCACCTGTCACTATTTATCACTAAATATATTGTGAAAATCATATCCAGATAGGATTTTGCAAATTCGACATCCAAAACAAATATAACCTCTTATTAATGCAATAACAGCAAAAATATAACACATTAACTAACATTAGTGAGTTCTACTAAAGTTATCCATCTCAAAAGAAATCTAAACATATCTCAGCATATTCTTAACATTTTACATTTCAAGCTTTTATATACTTTGATTTAATTTAAAATTAGCAGTGATAGTTCGACTCAAATCTTTTTGATTTGTCAAAATTATTTATAATAAATCCATTCCCATGTAAAATACAAATTCATTAAATAATAAAAAGAGATTATTCGAATGAAAAAGATAGTTATTTGAACACAATTCACTCTTCTTCATTGGACAAACTTCACTAAGAGAGAGTGCCAAAATAACGTTAGGCAAGAAACTTGCACACAAATATATTTCAATATGTAAATATATTGAAATACAGACTAATACTCAACACATTTGGTCCACGTTGTTAGACAACACAACACGTGAAAAATGTAATTACTTTATTATTGTAAAAGTAATTACACAAAGACTTGAACACTATAACTTGACCACAATATACACAAAGTTCTTACTCTTTTATTTTTATCAACACTTGACATTCACACTTTAGCTTACACACTTTAGACTCATTTAGACACTTTTTGAATGCACACTTGGGACTTACTCTCACTTCTTGAAAACTTCTTACTCACTTAATTACAACTCAAATAGACCATCTCTATTTATAGGTGATGATGGAAGAATCTAGTTATGATACTTAATTACTACTCTATTCTAGAATATTCCTCACTAACTTCTTCTAGAATCATTCTTCTATTTATTTCTAGAGTTATTCTTTCTAGACTCCACTCTAGAACTTTCATTCTAAAGTTCTTCTTTCAACTCTTTAGACTCTTTAGAACTACTTGAACATTTTAGATTGATTATCCATTGTCTTAGATATTAAGTTGATGATAACTTTTAACACACGCTATTCATGACATTCTGTTTAACATCAGGGGTTGAGATAGCTCTGTTTTCTATACAGGGGAACAGCCATAGTGATCATGATGATGATCATGACCCGCTCCCTTTGTATTTCCAGTTGTTGTCATTTTTCATTTTAATTGCCTTCGCATCACTCTTTGTGGGAAGATTTATAAAGTTCAACTACCCGGCTGAATCCCAAGTCCTGGAGCGAGCAGGTATATTATTTGCGACAACAGCATTCTACCTTGCCATGACCAATGTTTTTTTTGCTATTTCTCGAAGCTTGTTCTTGGGGCGTCTATCTCTTCTCCTTGCTTGCTATTGCTATCTGCAATCGTTCCTAATTACTATCGCGAGTAGGCAAGACATTTCCAGAATACTATATGCCTATACGGTGCAAGTAATTTTATAAAAATTATGTTTTCAAAATATAATGCCCATTCTGGAAATCAAAGTTAGTATAAAGATTCTCAATCAACAGAACTAAGATTGTGGGATATCATCAATAGTTATTATCACTAAAGTGTTTGTAACATTTTGCATGTGAGCAAATCTTATGTCCCTGGCATTTAATCTTTCTTCTATGCATTCGGTTATCCATTTGATCATCTCAGTGTAAACTTAGTATTATTAGTGGACTGGTCGTCTTTTTGTGTTTGTATTATATTACATAATTTCAGTCCAAGCTGACCTCTCTAGGATTCCTTTTGACTGGTAGAAAAAAAGAAGAAGCGTGAATTAACAATGGAATCAGTTGTTTGATATGAAGAGTATAGTATTCTTTTAACGTTGGTTGGTTGACTTCAACATTTTTCGTAAGCATCAGAAAGGCAATAAATATCCGACTCAGTACTTTAGTAAAAATAGGATCTCTTTTTTTTTTTTTTACCAAGAAACCCGCAGCCGCTATTCTCTCGAGTGCGCACAGGGTAAACCCCGGACTGACGCAATAGCCTGCAAACCACGTCAGCCGATTAACCACACTTGGCAAATCATGTATGACAGGTTCAACCAAGAAGGTTTATGCAGGGGATCGAACTCGTGACATTGCGGTCCCGCGCTCTACCGCTACACCAACTTGACTCTCTGTTCGCAAGACGTGTGCATATATCAACAGTACTTTCTTGAAATAAAAGCATTCTATTACTCGTATTGCTGGCTGTTAACAACTTTTTGTTGTATACTTGTAAGTTGTAAAGTACCTGAAATTCACTTCTACGTATAAAGAATAAAGCTTACAAAAGCTTAAATCTACTCTTTAACGTGTAGTCATGGACGAATGTAGTATTTATGTTATGGATTAATTCAAACTTAGTACTTTGGTTCAGACTTGTATTGTGTTAAACATTTATTAAAGAGGTACGAATAAGAATTTGATATTCAGAAAAATAAAGTAGATGGGTTATGGTAAAATTTCTAATTCGAATTCATAATTCAAATCACGATTAATCCGCCTCTATGCATAAAAAAAAACTTTAGGTTTATAATTGCTGAGGAGACGCGTAAATTAAAAACACGATAACTAAAATGGGAGAGAAATAATATTTTGATCCTTTACAAATTTTTTTAAAATTTTATAATCTTTTTATAATAAATTTTCATTTTTTTTATAGATCTAAAAAATTACATAAGAGATCTGAAAAATTCATTTTTTCTATTCAAATTGTAAGAGCTAGAGGATGGCAGGTGGGTACAATTTTGTGGATTTGACACCACACTCGCTCCAGTTGGGGTGGTTATGGGTATAACTTTGACGGGTAGTAGGCATGTATGAGTAGGTGGTGGATTTCCAGTTATACCCGCCTACTCCGCATACAACCGCCCGTCCCAAATCCACCAGTCCGCCTTATACCCACAAACTGTAATTTTATTTGTACAACTTTATATTTATCTAAAGTCCAAATAATTTGACACACATAATTTTAACAGCTCAAAAGGCCAATAATAATAAATTTTTAGGATATTCACTTGGGTGGTGGAGCGTGTGTGGATTTAGGAATATAGCCATTTAGGCAGGTAGACCTGTCCACCAGGTCGAGGACCTGCCCTGCCCGACCCGACCCAACCCGAAAAACCAGGGCCAGGGTCAGCTATAAGCTGACCCGCGAGCCACTCGACCCGGAAAAGCGGGGACCCGACCAGGGTCAAGGTCGGGCCAGGGTTAGAATATTTTACCTATCTGACCCGGCCCGACCTCGACCCGACCCCGACCCCGACCCGCATATTTTTTTAATATAATTTATATTATTTTTCCTTCATTAATATTTATTTTGTACTTGTATATATTTTTGTCATTAATAAGTGATATAATACATGTTTTTATAATATTGTATTGCTCTAATCTACATTGAGCTCGACATAAAATAAGATAAAAACGGTAGCTGATTATTAATTATATATTTATATTATTAGTCGTTCTGTTAATATCACGGAAGCATAATGTAGTGAGAGAAAATAGTTGTAAATTGGTGAAACTTTAAATGGTCATACCTATGCGCTCGAATGTCCGTTTTACCCGATTTTTTTTATTTTGCGTATTTTTTCGAGATAGGGCCGGTCAAACAGCCACAAGGCGGTTTGGCGTAGCCAATTTTTAGAAAAAACGTCTATTTTCCCAATCAATTTGTGTTTTTCCTCAAATCGGTTTCTAATTTTCTTTTACTTTAGTCAGATCTCACGATATACAATACATTTTAACTTCGAAATTTTGTGGTAATGTAGGGGTGAATGCCAATTTCAGTTTTGAAAATTCAATTTTTTTTTTAAAAAATCCTCGACCAGGCTCGGTCCGACCCTGGCCCGCTAAAAAATTCTGACTGGTCAGGGTCAGGGTCGGATTTTTTAAAAAAAAATAGGGTTAGGTTCGGGCAAGCAGAAAAAAAACCACCCGACCCGACCTTTGGACAGGTCTATAGGCAGGTATGGATGTTGGCGGGTAGGTAACGGATATAAAATTTTCTGACGGGTACGGGTGCGGGGAGGGTACGCGCCCAATTGACATCGGTAAGATATTAGTATTAAATACTATTACTTCCGCACTACATGTTTCCCTCTTATTTCTATTTAATTTATTATTTCACCTTTTTCCGATACATGTTTCCAGAATGGAAGCAAGAAGTCAATTGCCTCTATCTCTACTTTATGCTTATAGAAACTCCCCTTGTATTTATGTTCAAACAAAATTAGGGATTGGTCATCAGTGTCACCGTCTTACACATGGTACTATATATAGAATTCTGCCTTACTCCTTGCGCAGCTGCAACTGAAAATGGATTCATCAGCTGCAAATTCAGTTTCAAACTCCCCCATTTCCTCTCCTGCCCCTCAACAACATCAGGTCTCTCTCGCATACCCTATCTGCCCATTCATCTCTTCTTCTTTTTTATCGATTAAGTGATATAATTTACGGACTAATCTAAGTTGCTCTCTTTTTTCTTTTTTTTTGTAGGAAGTGAAAGTCTCAAGCCCCACTGTTCCTGAAGATTTGAAGAAGGAAGTGGTCGAAGATCCTCTTGAGTAAGTGTATATATAGGCTTTTAATTTCTTGTATAATTTCTGATGTTTTTTTTTTGGTTCAAGTGTCTGTTCGGCCTTTGCTTTGATTTCTAATCTGTTGCTCTTTTACTGTGAGTAATTAGTGATTTCATGGTCTTAAGTGCAATTTTATTAAGAGATTTCTTGCTGTTAATTTGTTCATATAAGAATGTCTCTGTGGGGAATAGATTCGTAAAGAATTACTTTTACCTATCAAAATAGGAAATAAAATATATGCTCTTTTGTTTTTGCTGTAGAAGAATAGAATATACTCATGGCTGATAGTCATCTGTTCAAATGTTATGTGGTTTTCTTTCATGAGTCTACTTATCGCCTATAAATATTGCCCTTTTATCTACCCCAAAATGATGGAAAGATATGGAGATGGGAGCATAAGGGCAAGTGACTAGATGTTGCTGTAAAGCTTAGGAGAAAGAATCCCTTTCTATTATTTCATTCTTCCCTCCACAAGATCCGAATTCAAGTAGATTAATATTAAGAAAAGAACAACAAAAACATTATGACGTGACAAGTTAGGATTCTACTGGTAGATTTGCTAATAAAGTAAATTTATCATAACAGACTTCCGATAATGATGAGAGGGAAAAACAGTCACACAGGTTTTTTGTGAATCATTTGGAGCCCATCTGAAGTTATGTTGATCTTGTAGTGAAGATAGCCTAGTGTATATATGGCATCATGTGCCACAGCCGGATTTGAAAGTGTACGATGCTTAATTGATTCTCTTATAATGTAGTAATTGAAAAGTAAAATCTGTTGGTTATTCTATTATCTGCTCCCAAGTTAGTATCCTGTGTGTAAAGTGAATTCGGAGATCGAAACTAAGGTTTTAGGCGAATCTTCAGAATACAGGCTCAATAGTTAATGACAGTAATTTAGTACTTTAGCACTTTAACTGAAATATCAACAGTTTCCTATCACACGGCATCTGTTAAGTGCATGCTTATCAGAGATTTTTTTGAGTTATCCGCTAAACTGGTAAGCGCAAAGATACTTTTTCTGTTTTAAGGAAAAGGGAAGCCCGGATACTTTTTCTGTTTTACGAATCAAATATTGAATGAACTATGCATTATTATTTCCACTAGTCTAGATTTGCAGGGCCTACTGATGTGCTAGTAGTTTAGGGATAAAAAAGGTAAAGATATTGGCACACTAATCCTAAGTCCTTTCTTCTCGGTTGTGGTCCAATTATGGGTATCTATCTGGCGTTAAATATGTATAGGATATTTGAAATGTTTGTAAGGCTTTAAGGCTCTCTACAACTTGAAAAGTTATGCTAAAGCTTTCTGAAAATCAAATAATACCTAACAAGGTGTTTTGGCCAGTTGATGAATTCAAGTGTCACATTGGGGGTCTGAACGTGCGTAACTAAAACATGTAGATTCAAGTGCATGAGGATTTTTACGTAGTTGTGATTGCTTAATACTGTTTTGAGTCTTCTACTAATAAAAAACCTAACCTAAACTACTTATGTGGGCAATAACGGAAATCAATACATGCTTTGTTCTACTAGCTAGCACAGATCGTTACAAAAGTCTGCTTATGAATATAAATTGATACAGACTGTTTTTCTATCTCCTAGTTCATAGTCTTTCCCTGTATCTGGAGAAAAGATTATCTTACTTTACTTGTCTGTTATTAGAGGTATATACTTTCCTTTGATTGAAATATGCTTTGTCCACTATTCATTATTTATATAATACCATACTACTTCAAAGGTCAAAATATCAAAAAACTAGATGTACCTTTATTATAGTTTAGACCCCAGCTTTCTCGTATCAACGGTACCCTTCATGTCTATGCCCAATCAAACTAAAATGTTTAAATTGGGAGGATTACTTGAAAACAACTTGTTACGTCTCCGTTATTGTGTAACACATCCAATTTTTCATGTTAGGACATGCCCATTCTTTTAATTTTAAAAAAATAATCTTATCAGGATGCTGGTGGCTGTAAGTGTGCTTTTCATCTTTTATGGGGAGTAAGATCTTGTTGTGGCTGTTTTGATGATAGCTAAGCTCAACTCTAGTAGTTTGTATACTCTTGCAAGGTCTCTGCTTTTGTGACCACTGGTTGGAGTATGTTAACACTACCCCTATCTGTCTATACTGTCCCTATCTGTCTATACTGTGGGTGACCTAAAATTTCTAGTAATTTGGACCGGCCTCTTGGTGGGGCTAGTGGGGAAGTATCTTTGCTGGGCCGTTTATCAATCAAAATTCACCTGAAGATTCTTATAGCTGTTCCACATGTTCGTGCATTAAATGTCTTCCCAAATTTGTTTGTTTTTAGTATTTCAGAGTTTACTAAAATGCTCCTACTTCTCCAATTATTCGCTAGCATGTATATGATGATTAGGGCTGGAAGAAGGGATTTCATTTCTTTGTTCATATTGTATATCTATTTCCATTGAAAAACTGTATTTCCATTTCAGCTTCTAAATTTGCTGCAACAAGGCATGAGATAACGTAATATTGAAAGGAAAGGTTTTTGCTGGTGTGCTTTTATGAGTGTTATTAGTTCTCGGTGATGGTTAATGTTAAGTCTATAGTACTGATAAAGGAAAAGAAAGGAATTAAGACAACAAATCCTACTACAGCACTAATTCAAGTTGTTCTGCTTAGGTCTTCTGTCTATATAATTGTAATCTGAACTCGATGGAGGTCCTAACTCTTTCTATGCTTTCATGCTATGATGTAGTGAATTGGAGATTCGACAGATTGAGAAGTTTAAGAGGTATGAAGTTGAGGCCAGGAGACATTTAATGTCCAAGTACTTTTCAGACAAGACTATTTTTGGAGGTAAATAGTCCGGGAAAGCACCATAATGAGGTCAATTTAATTGAGTATTGAACCACAATGGTTGTTTTTAATTGTTGTTGTAGGTGGATATTTAAGATCATTTTGTGTGTCGTGGAACTGCATTTACTTGAGGGATACTCCTATCATTTATGAATACTTCGGTTTGTTGGTTGGCCCATCTCCCTTGCCTAATTTAAGTATCACTTAAAGTTAAGTGATATGGAGAGTCTCACTTTAGCTGCAGCGGTCAATTTTAAAGTCCTCAACTCTTCTGATGCATTTTACCTTGAGAAGATACTAAAAAGGGCAGCCCGGTGCACTAAGCTCCAGCTATGCACGGGGTCCGGGACCGGACCGCAAGGGTCTGTTGTACGCAGCCTTACCTTGCATTTCTGTCAGAGGCTGTTTCCACGACTTGAATACATGACCTCCTAGTCACATGGCAACAACTTTACCAGTTACTCCAAGGCTCCCCTTCTACCTTGAGAAGATACTATTGTAAACTAATTCTAAAAAAGATTTAAGGGCTTTTGAGTTTTAACAATGTAAGACTATTTTATTTCGTTTTCTCATAAGATGTAAAGCGAAGTTACCGGGACACCGACTAGTCAGTGTGCACAGTCAACAAGAAAGTGGGGTAGAGAACTTAAAATAGGCATATTGGAATAACCAGCTATAAGCAGATTAATTGTTAGGTAGCATATTTTTTGGAGAAAATCGTGCTTTCACAATTAAGTAAAACCAACTGCCTCGCTCTCCCTTAATTATTAGTGAAGAATTAATCTCTTCTTTCTGTTTAACTAACTCTAACCTATGGCTCAGATTGGCATGTCTGGATAACCTTTTTCCTGATAAGTATAAGTTGCGAATCTGCTACATCTGTTGAGTTATAACTATTAGAGCTTATTGTCACTTCACGTGCACCAGGAAAAGGTCATTAGCATGTCATCTAGTGTTGGGGTTGCAATTGTATCCCTACTAAATTCTTAGCTCAATTGCAGTTGGCATTGATTGGCTATGAATTGTTTGTGTTGAAACCATCGACTAGTTTTTGCTTCCACGATATAGCAAGACTGCAAGGTGGTAAGTTATTTGACATGATCAACTTCACTGACAAATGTTTGCAGGAAACATCTTTGACGTGAAAATGAGTATAGACGGAGAGCAAGTAAAAGTAAGCAGGTGTGTAAGTTTTTACCATATAAAGGATATATACAGCATGTTAATTGAAATGTATTTGTTGTTGCCTCAACAGCTCCTTTTTTTGCTAGGTTTCCTGGGTACCAGTCATATGCAGATCCGGCTAACTTTAATGATGATAGCAGTAGCGACTCAATCTCTACAGTGGAAACTCCAACTCCGAGTGCTAATGGGAAGCAACCTTCCCAAAAAGACTACTAGTCTTAGAATCTTTGCTTTGCTCTGAAATTTTTCTAGTAGATCAACTAGAAATGCTGAGAACCTTCTATAAGTTCTAGCAATATCTAAGGACAAAGATACTTAACTTGCTTCAGTTTGAGGCATAGTTGTAGTTGTTATTGTTGTTGTATGCAAGGACAAGGACAGTTTTTGGAGAGCTGGTTGGTTACTTGTTCCCAACTTATAGCATGTTTGGACAAACTTCCAAGATATGCTTATTTTGGAAAGTATTTTTTGTCAGAACTGTTTGTTGAAAAATTACTTTCAGAAAAGTGCTTTGGAGGAAAAACTATTTTTCTACTTTTGAAAAACTTATTTTACTATTCATAAGAGCTCAAAATCTGTTATTTTCTTAAAAATCATAGACTCTATTCAGTTTTGGCTTTCCAGAAGCTTTGGCCAAAAGGTTGTTAGTGCCTAGTTGCTCCGGCCTGAATAATATGATGTACCAGTGACCATTTGTTTTTGTTCTTTTAAAACTCTTGATACTATAAGAACACCTAATTTTTGTTAAGCGCCTTATGAGGACTAGAACATATTGAGCTAAATTAATAGCCTAAAGAAAGGGTATCGCATGAGGATTTGTGGATTCCACCATTTAAAAATATACCGTATTTGCAATACTTGCATTAAAAAAACCTACCATATTTGTTTACCCAATTAATTGTGTTAAGTCGCACCAGGCACATTAGGAGAATTCAAAGTTCCAGTTGTAACAACTTAGCAAAGCCTAGTAGTAAGAGTATAATCTTAATCAATTGCAGAAGTTACTGAAACAGAATAGAACAAGAGATAGAAAAGGACTAGAAGATTTTGAGCAGAAGAAGTTTCTTGGCTTGACATAATCAGAGTAGTAATTTCTGCAATGAAAGCCCTTCAGAACTTAAATAAACAAATAGGTGTACGTTCGTTGCTTTTGAGTTTTCAGTGGAGAATTTTGTTACTGCAAACTTGGGAAGCTTTTACAAATAATATAATCTCCCTTTTTGTGAATATTAATTTTCTTACTTATACTCCACCTATCATGCTTGGAGAGGCCTGCAATATTTTTCATTCAATCCGAGTTTTTTTGGTCTGGCTATAGTGTTATCCCTTCGATCGTAACGAATTAAACTCAATGCTTAACCGGTGCACCAATCAGTGTCATTTAATCATAGTTTCTTCGGTTAATATTAGATATATTTTACGAATTATTCACATAATATACTGAGTTTAGTCGGGTGATCATGACTTCACATGACCCATTTTTCCTACATAAATTCGCCTGGGCCTATAACAACATAACATATGATCTAAATCTTTTTTTGGTTGTTATAAACAAAACATTCATAAAAATACATTTATTTTGTATAAAGAAGGAAATTTTTTAATGATGAAAATATATATATTTATATAATATTTTTTGTTATAAATAGTCTACTAAAGTATCAAAATATTTGGTCAAAATTTCTAAACATATTGATAAGTAAAAAATTGTTATAGAGAAATAATATAACATAAAAAATAAATATGATTTAATAATATAACATAAAAAGTAAATATGATTTTTATAGTAAGGTGTTATATAAGGATGTTAGTTTGGTATTTATGGGATATTTGAGTGAAGACATTAGTACTACTATTTACTAAATATCCCATAAATATCGTGTTTTTACCCGCAAGGGTAGCCAAGTTGGTATAGCAGTAGAGCGCGGGACCGCAAGGTCACGAGTTCGATCCCCTGCATAAACCTTCTTGGTTGAGCCTGTCACACATGGCTTGCCAAGTGTGGTTAATCGACTGACGTGTTTTACAGGCTATTACGTCAGTCCGAGGTTTACCCTGTGCGCACGAGAGAGTAGCGGCTGCGGGTTCCTTCGTCAACAAAAAAAAAAAAAAAGTCCTTTACTTTCGGTTGTGGTATTTGTGGGTTTCGTAAATTATCCTTTTTAATACAGTATCTAACGTCAAATATGTATGGGATATCAAATTCATGTTCAAATACAATTGTACTAACTTTTAGAATCTTCTTTTAACTTTTGACTTGGAATACTTTTCTTATTTTATTTTATTTTAGGGTTCTTAAGTTTTTACGGCGGCTCCAAGCCTCTGCCGTCGTCGTCTCTCGCTGTCGCCGTCTACAGTTCTCTGTCTCTTTCCCTGACTTGAGTTGTTTCTCCCTGTTTTCGTTATTGGAATATAATATTTCCAGTTTGATTTGAAAACATTCAAATTCACCCATAATACTTCACTGATCATTTTGGGCACCATGCAGAAATGAAGACGACGTTAACAAGGTTCCAACATCCATTGCGACACATACGAGAACCATTGGAATTATTTACCCGCCTCCAAATATTAGAAATATTGTTGACACAACTGCACAGTACGTGGCAAAAAGTGGTACAAAATTTGACAAGGCTATTATTCTAAAAGAAGCTAGGAATCCCAAGTTCAGCTTCTTGAATGCTTCGGATCCTGACCAATGCCTATTATCAGCACCGTTTGGCTAAAGCTAACGCACAGAAACAACCAGCAAATTCAAATACTATCAAAGAAGCTGTTAAGCCTGATGATCTGTCAGCCAAGTTAAGACATGTAATAAAGGTTATTGAGCCACCTGAGGTAGAGTAATACACTGTTCGTCTCCCTGAAGGGATCACAAGTGAAGAGGTAAATATCATTAAGCTTACAGCACAATTTGTGGCCCGTAATGGCAAGTATTTTTTAACAGGGTTAACAAGCAGGGAGATTAATAATCCAGAGTTTTATTCTCTAAACCCTAATACTCACAGCAATCCATTCATGTTTTTTACTTCGATTGTGGATGCGTATTCGAAAGTCCTGATGCCTCATAAAAACATGACAGATGAACTGCGGAAGAGTGCTGTTGATATGATAACGGTCCTGGAGCAATGTTTGCATCGGTTGGAATGGGAGAAGTCACAGGAGATGGCTAGGCAGAAAGCTGAAGATGAGATAGAACAGGAGAGGTTGTTGATGTCTATGATTGATTGGCACGATTTTGTTGTTGTTGAGACCATAGATTTTGCTGATGATGAGGATCATGATTTGCCTTCGCCTATGACGCTTGAGCAGGTTATAAGGAGGAGCAAGAAGAGTATGTTGAGCCGGTGGAAATGGTGATGGATGGTGAAGAGATGCAGCTTGTCGAAGAAGGTATCGTGGAAATTCCAGAGGAAAGGGACCCACCAATGCGGATTGTGAAGGATTGGAAGAGGCTTGAAGAGAGGATCGCGGCAGGAAGGGATCCGACTAAGTATGTTGTATCTCCTATAAGTGGTGAGTTAATACCTATTAATGAGATGTCTGAACATATGAGGATCTCTCTTATAGATCCCAAGTACAAGGCACAGAAAGAGAGGATGTTTGCGAAGATTAGGGAGACGACTCTAGCTCAGGATGATGAGATTTCTAGGAACATTGTTGGACTTGCACGAACACGTCCGGATATATTTGGAACTACAGAGGAAGAAGTTTCAAATGTTGTCAAGGCCGAGATTGAGAAAAAGAAGGTAGAGCCGAAGCAGGTCATATGGGACGGTCACACATGTAGCATTGTTCGCACTGCAAACCAGGCAATATCTCAGAACTCTAATGCAGATTATCAGACCGATGCTGCAAATAATGTAAGTAACCTTCCTCTTCCTCAGGCTCCTGCTCCTCTCAATCCCGGTCTTCCATCTGTGAGGCCACTACCCCAGCCCTGATTTGCACTGAATATTCCTATGCCTCCTAGTGCTTGGGTCATTGCTCCGCCTTCACCTCAGCCTCCTATGGTTAACATGATTCCTAGGCCTCCTGGATCACAGTTTATGCCTTTGGGAGCACCTCAACTCTTTGTTCCCCTCCTGATGTGCCAGCCGGGAATGCCTATGGTCCCACCTCCTCCTATGCCCAAGGAATGCTGCCTCCATCTCCACTGGAGGAAGCCCCTCTTTCTGAAGAACCAGAGTCGAAAAGGCAAAAGCTTGATGAGTCTGTTCTCATTCCTGAAGAGCAGTTTTTGGCTCAGCACTTGGGACCTGCAAGGATCAATGTATATGTTAAATATACACAATATTGGGTCTCGGCTATGCTCACGGATTGGCCCTCGGATGGGCTGATTATTATGTGTAATTTATGGTAAATATTTAGTATCCTAGTTTAGTTAATGTTGTAATATAATTAGTATTGTATTACCATAATTAGTGTATTACCATAAATGTATAGAATAAGGTTTTAGGAATAGGATTCTCCTATTATGTAACTTGTATATATAGCCTTTCAATTAATGAAAGTAATCAAGAGATTATTTCTTTCATTATCTTTGCCGAATATTGATGAAGGGAATCTCACAGGACAAGTTCTGGAAATCACAGTGGAATCTCTTTCCGAAACCATTGGCAGTCTAAAAGAGAAGATTTCGAGGGAGATCCAGCTTCCTGCAAACAAACAGAAGCTGAGTGAAAAGCAGGTTTTCTGAAGGACAACTTGTCTCTTGCATGATATAATGTTGCATCTGGAGAAATAATCACTCTCTCTCTGAGAGAACGCGGTGGCAGAAAGGGATGAAAGGAGTTTTCTGGCACGGCCTTTAAAGGTTTTTTTCGGAACTGCTGGCATTATCTAATCCCTGTTATGAGTTCAAAGGATTCTCCATACCTCTTTTCATGTTACTGTGGAGATAATATAGGTCTCATACTTCTAGTATTTCTTTCTGCAATTTAGTCAACTAATTTATCTTTCAAGAAAAGTATTACTATTACATTTTACTACTCCATAATACTCCTACTTCTCCAATTATTTGCTAGCATGTATTATATGATACAGGGCTGGGACAGAAGGCAATAATAAATACAGAAGTTGCCGTCAATAAGGTAGGGATCATCAAAACACCAAACCAAACCATCCAATGTAAAGACGGTTTCAATTAAATTATAGGTAAAGAAGAAGCAACGATCTTTTGTTCTTAATTTGAATGATTCCCTATCTAATTAATGTTGGAAATTAGCCTTTGGCGGGAGTTGCGACCGACCAACTTTAACGGCTTAAACACTAGTGTTACGTATGTTGGAGAATCCGGTTCTTCACACATGCATGATGTACTAAGTACGTAGATAACCGTAGGGCCAAGAATCGTCAAATTTCATTGAGAAATGAAAGAGATATTGGTTCACGAAGTAAGGTGTTTGAAGCATGGAAAAGTGTGGTGTGTGATCAATTCTCCCTCATCGGTAGAGGAAGAAAGAATTGTTGTGTATATAAGACTCGAAGTTGGTTTGGGGTTTGGGACCCCAAGGGGTATCCCATGTGTTTAAAGGAGGGAAGACCTAGATGTGCTTCGGTTCGAGGAAAGACCACACGCGCGCCGCCGCCCGTCCGGTCCGGTTCCGGGCTGTGGGCTGTGGGCCTTCTGATATTATCTTTTTGGGCCAGAAGTACAGTTTGATTCCCAGAAGTTTCAGATGTACAGTTTGGTCCCTGAAGTTTTCAGAAAGTCAGAATTTCGACGGTCCAGAACAGAAACGTCCAGCACTCAATTCAGCCATTTATTTTGGCTGAATTACACCTCCTAGCCAATCCGTTGGCAATTTTCTCCATTTATTTGGTGGCTTTACTACCTCCATAATGGTCATTATTTGGCCAATAATGGTACATTATGGAGGCGATCAAACAGATCCCTCTTCCTCCTATATAAACACCCCTTACACCATTGTTGAAGAACACTTGATATACACGAAATTACACAAAGCAGAACGCAAAGCAGTTTCTTCCTAAATCTTCCAAGCATCATTTCGTTATTCAATATTCTTCACGGTAGCTTTTGAGTTTCCTTTGCTCAATAGTTCCATTGCTGTTTCATCTTGGGAGACGAATTGTCCAGGACGTATAAAGGATACATACGGGGCAATATTGTCTTAAGGACAGAGTGCCACACTCGACTCAGCAAAAACAACTTTCCAGTTTTCTTGATCAACAAAATAGTAATTTCAGTTTGTTGTTATATTGTAATTTTCAGTTTTAGAGTTGAATTATAATTTCAATTCTTACATAAGCAGTTACTTGTAATTTCCGTTTCCTGCAAATCCTTGTAAACACCAACAATTAAACGTTAAAAATTTATTACTGCCTGATGCGGGAAGGGTTTCTTGTCCCATGAGTGGAATGGCTTTCAGTTCTGCGTTCATATTGCTCAACTCTTGCAAGACACCTCACCGAGTACCGCATTTGCAATTTCTGAACCCCTTTTCTAAGAGAACTTTCTGAACTTTTAAAAATACCACCTATTTCATCTTTGTTGAATGTGTATATGAAGTTTTGGTGGTCTCATTGATTGGAGAGATTGCTCTTTTCCATTTGTTTTTGGATACTCGTGTACTAGTCAACATTACACGAGTATTATTTCAGACTAGTCATTCTCATGTAGTGGTTTTGTGCGGGTTGAATCCTGCAGTTCAGTGAATGTTTCTTGCCATTCCAATTTTGATTTTGTGCGGATATAATAAGTTCTCTGTACTTTCTTTTTTATAGAGGTATACATCGTTTGTCAAGTTTAACTTCAACTAGCAATCAACTGGTATTTCTTGCGGTTGGTTGGGGTGGCCTACCTAAAAAGAATGTTGACAAAACATGCAATCGTAGACAGAGAAAAGGACTCTGTTTATTTGCCCAAAAATATAAATCCTGTCTATGTATTTTCTATCAGTTGAATTATAGAAACTTGTAACATAATTTCCCTACTGGCAATTTAATCCTGTCTATGCATCTTTTTTTTTAAAAAAAACTACCTCTAACTTCTGGCCTTTATAAGTGAATGATATTGAGAAATCTATAGTGGCATGTCTGGACAACCTTTTCCTAAACGATATGGGTCGTGAATCTGCTACCTCTTTTGAGTTATAAGAGCCTGTTATCACTTCACAATTCACATGTACCAAGAAAAGGATATTAGTATGTCACGGAATATTGGGGTGCAATTGTATCCCCGCTAATATTTGAGTCGATTGCAGTTGGCATTGATTGGCTAAGAATCTATTCTGGCTAAGATACTGCAGTTGTACCACTCTTACGGGGGCCACTATATCTGATTTCAGGCAAAATCAAGACTGGTGCATTCCATTTGAAGGAATCGTAATGACTGGGACATTCACATTGATGGTTACACACAGATGCTCCTAACTCCTTAAGAAATTCCACCTCTTTGTGCTTCACTAGATCAGTTTAAATGGAATTTACACTCCTCCCTTATTTGCACTTCATCCTCTCTTACTTATAGGCCTTGGAAAACAATATGGAAGAACGTGGCTCCTCTGTAACAGATGCATACTTTGTGAGGCAAACATTCAACAATCGACAACTTTGGAATTTGTTGTTTAGCATTTTGGGTATCTATTAGCATTTTGGGTATCAATCGACAACTTGAGGAATTTGTTGTTTAGCTACATCCTTCTTTTCTGCCTGGAACACCATTCTTGACACTATACTTGAGCTCAATACAAATAAATATACTTGCTTAATTTTTGGTGCAACATGGGAGTGACAAATATGTAAGAGCCGGAAGCCATGCTGGACTTATCTGTTCATTACATTCTGTGATGCTCTTTCCACTTGGATGTAATCTTTTTCCATTCTTTGGCTGGCAAACATTAGTAAACTTCATCAAAAAGATGTCATAACATTTGTGTGACTATTAACTTTTAAAACTTATGATTTAAAACATATCATAACATCTATGTAATTTTAAACATTTCTCATTAGGGGTAAAATAGAAGGCGTATAGTTGATTGTTTAGTGACATTTTTTTTTGGAACATACTAAAAAAAAAGTGTCGTATAAACTAGAACAAAGAAATTATGTTATACCAGTGACTAGCAGGTGTCTATATTGCTTCAGCAAAGGGTTTCTTTAACAACCCTTGATGGTGTAAGAATGTAGTGAATATTGCCACTTGACCCTGATTTGTTAAGCGCACCTTCTTATACATAGGAAATAAAGGAAATGAACATTTTTGTTCACCCTCGTACTTTTCAAAGAGAACCAAGTAAAACATGTGGTATCGATGCAAATATGTATGGTAAAACACATTGCACTATCACTAATTTGCAGCATCAAACTAGAAATTCAAGAACAATAATGTACAAGTTGGCAAGACTATAACTTGTGTAGACAGTTTGCCCTATAATACATCTGGACGAGACTAATTCTGCACTTCTCCAGGTTTTAGCCTACAACTACCAAGCTCCATTTAAACTTTCCCCATGATCTGTAACTTAATAAATTCACTCTCTTAAGAATATAACAAACAGAAGGGATTAAGGTTTCCCATGGCTCCAGAACAAAGGTTTAGTTATCCAAACAAATTTCCATAAAGCTCTCTCCAACCTTGACCAACTTGCCCATCACCCTTGTTGGCTATACATTCACTCTACCAGTGCTCTTCAGTCATTCAGAGCCTGATGGCATTGGGGGGAGGTGCGCGCTAATTGCAAGCACTCACAGGCCCAGTGAGAAATCTATTTTTTACCCTGCCAAGTTGTGAAGCAACTGAAACTGTACATGATGAACCAAACCTACCGCCTCCTGAAAAGGAGATATGAGTTAATTATCATGCACCACCGATAACATACAATCTTTAAATTACATTCAAAAATCATAGATTTGCAGTATGGTAATGTGGTGGTAAAAGCATAGTACTTGAAATGTAGAACAAAATACAAACAAAGATGAAACAGAAACACAGCAAAAATACATGTTTAAATGGCTCAGAAACTATCATTAGATATTCACAAGCTTGTTCATACATGCTCTCAGGTCTAAAACACTTAACTACCACTGTTATTAAGCAAAGACCAACATATCTTGCATGTATGATAAAATGTGCTAGACTTCTCGAATATTTTACAAAATCCGGCTTTCCTAACAAGCATCCAATTTTGGTGTCTTCCAAGTGATTGTTGTTTTACTTATGATCAACATTAAACAAAGATTCTCACCGCCAATGACTTTTAAATGACTCATTGGTCCGCAATTTCCAAATATTCCAGTCTTGAGTGACAATTGGAGAATCCATGATCAAAACAAGAAAAAATACCTCAACTTAAACATCTGTAAAAAGAGGGGGGGAAAAAAAAAAAGGGGGGGGGGGGGGTTAGGGGTAGTAACAAGTGACCAAATAGACACTTCAAATCGACAAAAGTGTCTTCAAACACATGGGTCAGCCAAATCAGATGTGTGAAAATTACACGCTGATGATGTGTCAAAGGATGAATTAAATAAAGACACATGTAAAAAACACACATGTCAACCCCTGCCCACCCCCAGCTAACCCCCCCCCCTCTCTTTTATTCTTCTTCTTCGAAACTGCCCCTTCACTCTTCAGCAGCCCCCTCCCTTCGTAAGCAGCACAGAAGGCATAAAACGATCCCCCTATTCATCTCAAAATTATGAAGAATAAATTTGCATCATTTGAGCCTTTCTCGGTGAACTAACCTTAATTTTGCATGCTTAACTAAAATACACTATCAGAAGCCATATCCAAGAACGAGCCAACTTCACATAGCAAGAACAGACCTGGGGCGATTCAGTGAGCAGAAAAAATTAGAAATAGCTAGAGCAGAATCTGAGCATCTAGATGCGAAAAATATGGCGAAAGACCTACATCGAGGATAGAAGAGCTAAGTTCAAGGATAGAAGAGTTAATCTGACTGTTGGAGCACGCAAATTCTGAAAGGTTTCTTCTTCAATATTTATTGGTTTGCTTATTTATATACACGCTAACGTTTAGGCGTGGATGGTGGGATAGAAAGTCTTGAGTTGTGGATGGATGGCGAATTTGTATGTGAGAGATGTTCCCTCGACGGACGTGAACCGGAAATTCTCCAGCCGGCAACAAATACCCACCCCTTGCATTTTCTCGTTCCTCTTTTATTCCAGACAGTGGACTATCACCTTCACCATCACCAAGAAAGAGCCTAACCGGGAAAACCCACCACGACTCATCGGATAGCGCTAGCCTATCTCTTTTCAGTATTTTATTTTTTTTCTTTTCGTTTCTCACCAGAAATTTAGAAGAAGGAATGGTGAAATATTTAAACGAAAAAGGAGAGATCATAACTTCAGCTTTTCATGCACTCAAATGTAAGTGTAAGCCACACAATTTGCTATAACAGTGTGAGGTGCTCATGTGACACTAATGTCAAACAAGGGTGTCTATTTGGTCACTAGTTAAGTTGGCGCATCTAAAAAACAAGCCGTGCCAAGTTTGAGGGATATCTAGGTATTTGGCCCCAAAAAACAAGGAAATTTCCCCCCTCCAAGCTTGAATTTACTTTCACATGGTTCTAACATAAGAGCTACAGAGAACTGATTGATGAATATCAATGACTCTTATTATCTATGAGCTTTATGCAACTATAAGGTGTATAAGTAAATTTACTAAGAAAAATCAAATTAAATAGATAATTCATTCTTTCTGTAAGTGGCCAGCCATTTTGGCTTTACAAATTGACAAAGTTGTGGGGTCCATCCTATTTGTGAATCACTTGGCTTTGATTTATTCTTGGAGAGCAAGTTTATGTGTGTGAAGGAGAAAAATTGGTAATTTTCTCTTTCTTTTACTACTACTTGAAGCCCAAGGAATTTGAGAAGAAGAAATAGTTGAGTTTGTTCTTCTTTAAAGAGTATTTGTAAGAGATTTGTGTTGAGAAACACTTGTGTGAACCCTTTCTTGGAGTGATCTTGTGAGGTTATTCTCTTGGGGTTTTGGGGATATTAGAGTATTCAATTACTCTAATTTTGTACTCTCTTTTGTGCTTTTGTACTCTCTTTTGTATACGCTGGTGTTAGTAAATTTTCTCCTCTTTTGGTTGTGGTTGTAGGTCAAGTTGACCGAACCACGTTAAATTTTTGTCTCCTATTATCTTTGTTATTGTATTTGTACGACTGCTTTGTCTAATTCCGCACTATCCCGGACATCCAATCCTAACACTTTCTCTGAACTTGCTTCATATACAAAGTTTTCAACAACATATACTAATAGCAAGGCAATAAGAAATTCAAATAGTATTAACATCAAAATCATCTAGTATACCAACAACTTTAATTTTAGGAAACCAACAACTAATCAACAAAGACAATTCATTATTTCTCTAAACTTGCTTCATATACAAAGTTTTCAACAATATATACTAATAGTCAAGGCAATACGAACTCCAAATAGTATTAACATCAAAATAATCTAGTATATCAACAACTTTAATTTTAGGAAACCAGTAACTAATCAACAAAGAGCAGATAAATTATTCAAGGGATTGAACGTTTTCAATTCATCATCCAACTACAAAAAGTATACCTCCATTCAAGTTGCTCAAACCTCCTGTCCCAAAGATCAAGTTGATCAACGCTCTGTGTCTGGACAGTTCTCCTCCGCTCATAGTCAGGATCATCAGTGGGCAACTCGTGTCGACAAACTGGACAGGTGTTCCTAATTCCAAGCCAAGGCAGAATACAATCACCATGATACCTATGAGCACATGGTAACTGTCTAGCCTTTTCTCCCAAATTCATCTCATCCTTGCAGATAGCACAAGTAGCATAGTTCTTTCCTAAATCCTCTTTACTCACAGCCACAGTTGGAAGATCTCTAACAACAGTCTTCGAAGCTGGTGGTCTTCCAACTAAACCATTCTCACCCTCTGCAAACTGTCCAAACAACAGCTCATACTCAGCAGTGTAATTATAATCGTCTTGATCAATATGATGGCCTAAATCAAATCCCCCATTTCCAATTTCCGGGTCAGGCTCCAAATTGTGATCATTCAACAGAAACTCCCACTCCAAATTTTCCAACTCGATAGCTCTTTCCTCTCCTCGGGCAGCAGATGCAAATGCTTCCTCCTCCTCGTCTAATAACATGCTCAGAGTCTCTATCTCATCAACTCTTCCATCAATTTCTTCCCACTCAAAGTCCTCATTCACATCCCTATGATCCTCCAGTTGGAACGAATCCCAACACAAATGAACGCTCGGGTCGTCACTCTCATTGCCTCGAATATTCCCCTCTTCGTCATCGCCAGCAGCTTCATCCACATTGAATAATCTGCCTACAACGCAGTTCTCGTCAGGATCCGAATCAGATTCAATATCCACAATCCTCAACCCACTGACAATCTGCTCTGGGCCATCACAATCTTCAACATGAAACCCACAACCTAACCCTAGCCCAAAATCCGGGTCTAAGTTACTCAAGCCCATAAAGTCATTCTCTTCAATCACACCGAAACTGGCCTCCAATTCGGGCTCCGCATAGAGCAAATCAGGGCCCAAAACGACACGTGTCGAAGATTGAGATTGTTCAAAGCGTTGTTGAAACATATCCATAACAAAGTTTACTTGGCTCTCGCGGTTCAAAATATCCAAATCGGGTTCTGAAACGTCGTCGTTTAAGGAAATATTCGTTCTTCGCTGAGAAGCCGAAGAGATTTGGGGGCGGCGAGGGAAATAGGAGAGATCTGGGCCGTCGAAGTTATCGAAATCGTGAGCCCAGAAAGGAGAAGAGTCGAGGTCCTCTACGACAGCGTTTTGATGTTCGATAACGTCGTCTTCGTCGTCGTTGAGGAAATTATGTAGCAAGATTGAGACCTGAGCCATAGCTGAACCGGAGGAAATACCTTCTTCTTCTTTTTTTTTTTTGTGTGTGTGTGTGTGTAGAACTCCGTTTTTCGGCTTTTGGTTTTCCTTGTATTGATGGTTTTTCTGGTAGGTGTGTGTATGAGTAAGCAGTTGATTTTCTTGGCGTGTGAAATTATTAAAACATCAAAATCCCTGTCCCTTTCCACACTGTTCGGAAGCTCTGTTTGAACTTAGTGTTTGGTTAAATGGTGTCCCAAGAACTAATCTGCAACATAAAATACTACTCCTATTTGATTAACTGTATAAGAAAAATAAAATAGTCGCATTATTAATACATCATTAATATTTGTATAATTTATTGAAATATAGTATTTGTATCTTATTTTATATGGAATAGAAAAGAAAAAGTTAGTAGTGATGCAGGAGTTAAACTATTTATATCATAAAAATGCATTTTAAAAAAGTAACTCCATACATAAGAATCCCTTTAATATTAATCACCAAATAATAATTTATTCACTAATAATTACCTTCTAAATAACAGTTAAAATACATTTAAATTTCAGAAAAAGTTAAATTATTAATCATGTGATCTTACACACTATAAATAAGAACATTGAAGGACATAATCACCAAAGCCCCAAATCTCTCATAAACATCACCCACACCATTCGATCTTTTAAGAGCCCGTTTAGATAGTAAGTCAAAAGCCATAGGAATTCTAAACTTATGACTTTTGATTTATTTTTATTATTTTAACTTAATAATAAATGCTTAAAATATTCTTTTTATTTTATCCAAATACCACAAAAGTACTTAAAAGCACCTAAAATAAGCCAATCCAAACAGGCTCTTAACGTGCAAATCCATCCAACTCTAATGCACGAATAAAAAAGGATGTAAATGAATAACCGGCAATGGGATGTTACATAAATAATTACTGAACTATATAAAAAGATGCAAAATAGAAAGAGGATACACGCACTCATTTCCGCATTATTGCGGATTATCAGATTCAGCTCTCGGGTCTTGTCAATTGTTTCCACATTGTATTGCTTAAATTAAATAGATACAAGAACCACCACAAGCCTAATGTTATACCAATATATACAACTTTCTCTATTACAAGCAACTAGGCGAAAACGCTTCCAGTCACAAAGGCATCATCTGTCAGCTTTCACTTTTTTCTTTAGTGAATCAAACAAGGAAGTATTTTGTTTGTTGTTGGATGACTTTGCAAATGGATTAGAGGGGCGTTGTGTTGTTACCTTGTTGGCTTCTCCATTGTTATCTTGTCTGTCTTCAGGTTTACTTGCATTTTCTAATTTTCTTGCATTTTTTACTTCATCCACCTTATCCTTTTCATCCTTCACTTTCTTAGCCTTCTTCATATCAAATGCACTTTTGAACTCCCTTGCCATTTCCAATTTTCTGGCTTTAGCATTTTCTGCCTCTACATTTACATCCTTGATTGGTTCCTCCAGAACCCGTTTTTTCGTACCAGAAGGAGCTAACAAATTTAGGGACGGAGAATCCTGTGACTCCAATCTTTTGCTGCCTTCAACCGTAACACGGGACTTGGTTATTGCAGCATGAGCATTAAAGGAGGTATCACATTTCAACTCCGTCGCAGGAACTGTGCTACTAGTTGTTTCTTTATTCATTCTTCCCTGTAGAAATACAATGTAATAAGAATAAGAAACCCAACTAATATGAGCAAAAAATATGTGATAATCAAATGCTTCTGTGGAGGTCGCCTTCCCTACCTCCAATATGGCATTAAAGCGCTCTGCCAAATTTGATAATTTCAGTGCTGTAACAAGCTTTATAGCACCTTTGACTGATTTTTCCAAAGCCAGAAGTTTTACGAGTTCAGTAGCTCTGACTAGCTTATCACCTGATAAGAGAGGGGAAAGAAGCCGATACCAGAATGTAATAAAACATAATGGAAAAGTAGGAAACTGAAGCATTCTAAACTTGTTGCGATCAACTTTTTGAAGAAAACTGACCATTGCAGCAGGATGCAATGAGCCTCAGGATGCATCGATCAAGAGCGGCTTCAGTATTAAAAGCCTCATCATCAACCAAATTGGTGTCCTCGCCAGCAGCTTCCATTTCTTCAATTGTGCTCTGAATCTGAATGCAAATCCAGCAAACAGCATATCAACATGAATTTCCACTGATTTTTCTGGAAGGTGCAAGGAAATCTTAGCATACACATACCCGGTGGAGATGCATGTTATTCATTATAAATTCATTCTCCAGGTTTTCTGCTCCAAGGTCAGATGAAGCAAGAGGAAATGAAAGATCCAACAGTGAGAGAATAGGTTTAGGAGTGGCCTGAAAATACAAGCAGAGGATTAGAAAGGTGTTGTATGTATGGAAAGAAAAAACAGCAACAAAGCATCATACCTCTGGAAAGGAGTCGGGAGATTTGCAAATGACACAGACCAACTTGCTTGTGTTTAACCCAACAACCCAATAGTTTTCTTCTGGCTTCTTCAATTTGCTGGCACTGAAATTTCTAATTTGTAAATGAAAAAGATTTGTAACATCAATGCAGTTAGTGGACAAATGGGGAGGTTATTATACCTGAAAAGTGGAAGCCAACTGCCACCATATTGATTAGTAAAGACCCTTAGCACTCCCTACATTGCAGTTGTTAAGCAACCGACTTTGATTAAAGCAATCTTAAGAAAAAACAATGGTCTCAGAATTAATGCTCAATGTTTCTCACCTTAGAGTCAAAAGAACTAAGACGGCCTTCTTCACTAAAACCAAACCATGACAAACAGGAACCAGGAGTCAATGGAAGTCTTCCTAGGCGAGGTTGTGTTCCAGTACGAATATTGAAGACTCTAAATTCAAGAATCTGTATGGGATTTCAAATAGTTCTATTATCAATACACCAGTCCACCTCTTCTCCAATCATCATCAATAGATCAGACGAAATAATACTTGCATATATTTAAGTTTAACTAGAAAATCCAAGTTCAGTGAAACTGAAGAGAAACAACTACTCCCTCCATTCCAATTTATATGATGTAGTTTGACTAGGCACGGAGTTTAAGAAATAAAGAAAGACGTTTGAATCTTGTGGTCTAAAACAAGCCAAAGATGTTTGTGTGGTTATAGATCATCTCGATAAGCGTAAAAGGTAAAGTTTAAAGTTAAATTGTTGCCAAATAAAGAAACGTGTCATTCTTTTTGGGACTGACTAAAAAGGAAATTGTCATATAAATTGGGACAGAGGGAGTAGATATTATAGCAAATCATGTGATCTTCAATCAATATGAATATAGTTATGATCTGCCTTGGTAGTAACTTTGTAGACCCTAATTATTAGTCTTGAACTCCATCCATTTCAATTAGATGAAATTTATTTTCTTCAAATCAAGTCACAAACATATGGAAGGAAAAGACAAGCTTAACATGCAAAGTACAAGTGATTTTTACTGTGTTCAAGCATTGGAAAGTAATATGCATAAGCCTAGAAAGGTCAGAATATATTAAATTCTTTGTTTAAGAAAAAAAGTATAAATCAACGACAAGCCTTTACTTATCATTCAGACAGCACGAAAAACAAGGATATTTCAATTAATTAGTTGTAAAAATCTACTGTGACACAATTTTTGATGGGTAATCTACTGTCACACAACTTAAAAATTGACCTAATATCTCCTTTTATTAAACAGTCCACTGTATAGCCTTATTGACATAATTCTTCTCCGATAACTACGGAGGGTTTTACAAGGCATATCAACAACAACAAACAACAACATACCCAGTATAACCCCACAAGTGGTGTCTAGGGAGGGTAGAGTGTATGCAGACCTTACCCCTACCTTGGGAGGTATGGAAGTTGTTTCCGAATTACAAGGCATATCAACATGTGAAATAATAGATCTTAACCACATGATACAATAATGAACTATACCTGTTCATTCGAGGGAAGAGGGGGAGATGCATGTGTGACAACAGCAAGTTCATCCTTAAAGCCTGCTGCAGTAACCACTGGTCCATCAAGGGAAAGAATATGCCTCTGGTATTTCAATCCAAATAAAGAAAAATAACTGTCTCAGTTACCATTTCCAGAATAATCAAAAGATTGCTTATGACATTTGAAATACTCCATCTATTTCAAGTTGATTGTCATAGTTCTATTTTGGGTAATGCTAAAACAATTACCATTTTCACAACTTACATTAAATAATCAAAAGTATAAATAAATCAAAAACCAATCCATTATACATACTGGAAATGATTGTCAATAAGTAACACAAATTCAAACTGCACCTCCATGAACTACTACAAGCAAATGTTATTTTCTTAAAATTACATAAAATTAAACAAAAAATTCAATTTGGAGATAAGGGAGATTATTATAGACACAAATGTAACCAACTTACAAACCTTAAGGAAACAATATCTGAATATATATACCTGCAGACCACCCTGTGTGAAGATGCGAAGAAAATTACAACTTGTAATGGCAGCTACCCAACCAATTCCTAGTGCAACTGCTCTTACTTCTTCCTCTTCGAACCGCATTGACCACTGATGTTGCATAAGGAAATCAAAGTTAGCCACCAGAAGTAAAGTTTCATAACACTAGATTTCTGAAACATTTTGGCATACTCCTGATAGATGCATATGGAGTAACAGATTAAATCACTAACCTCACTGTTATTAGCCCAGGTACTAAAAGGCTGATACATGAGTGTACTCATATTCTTTTCACCCTTGCATGGATTTGCAAATACACTTCCATTTTCATTTAATGAAGCCATTGTGAAACCAAAATAATCAGTCATTGCAGGTACTCTGGGACCACTGCTTGTGTCATGAAAATCAATCTGCATTGAAGTTATCATATTAGCTGAATAACTCGTGCATATATAGGTCTATGGTAAAACATGATCCAAATTGCCCTCTCAACGTTGCATGCACCATCATTGGTAGTTGTTTTCCCCTTGTTAGTTTTGTTGACAAATCGATGATCACAGTTTCTAGCCATGAACAGTTAAAAGTCAATCACTTGAGATTGAAGATGGTAGTGGAAACAAGCACAAAGTTCAATTTTGTATGATAATAAAAATAACTAATGGCCCCATATCTTTGAGCCGAGGGTCTATTGGAAACATCCTCTTTACCCCATCGTAGGGGTAAGGTCTGCGTACACTCTACCCTCCCCAGACCCCACCTTGTGGGATTACACTGGCTATGTTGTTGTTAACTAATGGCCCCAGACCCCACTTGTGGGATTACACTTGGTATGTTGTTGTTGTAAAAAAAATAACTAATGGGAATAAAGTTTTGGAATAGAAATAAAGACAGACAGACAAACACAAAACAAACAAACAGGCTGCAATACCTCTATGTGAGAGTATCCATCATGCTCCATCGTGGTTATACTGCCAAGCATGTTGTAACGTAGAAAACGTCTTTTGCCAGGCTGTTGTGGAGTCGCGCCTGGCTGAATAGCTTCTTGCATTTTTGGTCCTGCAGAAATTGGCACATTCTTGAGCTCATTTCTTTTATTATCTGAACAATCCCTGTGACCACGAGGAGCCTTCTTACGAGGTTCAACTTTTGGAAATAACTCCAACTCTTCATAAGTGTCTTCTTCCCAGTCATCAGGATAACTATGCTGTTTGTGTAATCTTTTTCTGCTAACTGGTTCAGATTCACCGTGACTATCTTCTCCAGGATCACTTATACTACCAGATACACTTGGGTTTTCTTCCTCTTCATCATAGAAAAGAAGACCATGACCAATTTTAGAACATAAACCAGGAATGTCTTCCGTGGGAGATCTCATTGAAGAGGGTACAGCTGATTCCCAGACACCATATTTTCCCATGATGTCAATTATTGCCAATGCATTGCCAATTGGTTTCCACGCCATACAAGTTATTCTGTTCTCGAATTTCTGCCGATCAATATCTTGTTTCTTATCAACATCCCATATCAAAATCTGTCTATCTAGTCCAGAAGTAGCCATGTACTTTCCATTTGGTGACCAAGACAAAAAGCAAATGGGCTGTACATGATCACCTCTAAGAAAAAACAGTTTTTCTGCAGTGTCTCTGTCATACATCACCACATCATTCTTCAAGCCAGGAACAGCTAATAGCTCCCCATCAGGACTCCAGCTAACTATATTCATAGAAAAAAAATCAGAACCAATGACAGGAGCTATTCCTTTTAAGATGTGAATTGTTTTCCCTGACTGGAGCTCCCAGATCATGACAGTCCCTATTGAATCAGCTGAAGCCAGGTATTCACTTTTGGGATCAAAAGCTATGCCAGTGATGGACCCTCTATGTCCTTTAAGAACTCTTGCAATGGATCCATCTATGGTATTTATAAGTTTGATGCCATCATCATCACCAGCAGCTGCCAGCATAGTTCCGGATCTATTGAAAGCAAGCGCCCGTATAGGCAATGTAAATCTAGTAATATTTGTCTCGAACTCCCCGGCTGATGCAAAAATCAAAACAAGCAAATCAAATGACAATCACAATCAGCAAATCGATGAGCAGCTGGACTAACAAACCAGATATTCCAAATTTGGCATAAATAGTCAAGTATATGCCTCCATTTCAATTTATATGAGTCTTCCCGTTTTGAAACATTTCAAACTGTTTGAAATCATTCCATATTTATTCTAATTTCACAACTTCCAAGAATTCAAACTCATTTAACTTTCAAACCTTGATGTGATGTGTTCTCAGTCAAACTAACTTTTCGAACATTGCCTTATTGTTTTTCTTCCACTGTCACTAATATGATAAATAAGTCAAATCAACATCTTGAAATCCATGCCAATTCAAAGTTTAAATATAAATTAAGATGGTGTTAGTAATTGTTAAGGCATTTAAAGAACTATATATCCAGATCAGTTCTGTTAATTAACTAGCAATGATGTCTCGAGCAGTTAGACACACAGAAGCAGAAACGAACCAAATCAAGGAGAAGACTTCAGAAGCAAAACGAGATCAAGATGATCAGGAATATATTAAAAGGTAGAGTTCTATATCTACTATTTTCTTTTTTCTTCATCTTTCTTCTTTCATGTAGGGGCAGTGTGGAGGTGTGAATGGGCAAGGATATGGGACAACCTTTTCACTTCAAGCAGTACAAGAAAGGTTGCTTGGAGCATGTCAATCTCACAGAACTTAATTCGGGAGTTACCAGAGTTTGATTCGAGTTTTCAGCCCTTAAAAAGGGGTCAAGAAAAAAAGTTTAAAAGGAGAAACTTTGTATGTGCCAAACGAATTAAGACCAAATGCACCTTTAATTTTTCTCCATATCATACTATGTTAAAATTCTGTACTATAATTAGCAGCTGCAAATGTTGAAAAATAAAACAACTGAGCAAGCAAGACCAGCTCAGCTTCTCAAACTAACCCCGCAGTCCAGCCCGATGTTGACCACTAACAAATAAGGTGGTCCCAACTCCCAAGTAGCTCATGAATTGAAAAAGTGTCTTTACTAAATTATAGTTGAATCTCCATACTTCAGAAAGATACACAAGTAATTGTCACAAACACTGTTGCATTGTTAGCGGTATCAGGAACCAGCGGTCACACAAGATTTTTATGGAGGAACCAACTTATTCGCAAAAGAATTGACAATATTTTATTTAGAATGACTATGGGACACCAAAACTATATCTCAATGTAAGTAATTCAATAATTTTGAAAAGTTTGGATAACAGCAAAAGCCAGTCCCCATAAAATCTGGCTGAAACAAAAAACCTTAATTATTATGATTTACTTACCCACATTCTACAACATTTTTATTTTAGATATAAAAGCATGAAATAATAACACAAAATTCAGGGATACATATGATATAAAAAACGTAAATTAACAAAATTTAACACTAGTATTATGCACAACGTTCAAGTAGCTCTCACTCTAAGTTAACAAATAATTCAGATAAATTCCTTTTTCGGTCCTCAGCTAATGTGCTACAAATGCTTTAATCAGTCAACTTAAAGCTTCACTAATCATTTTGCTTCCAACAGGAATCCGACAAGCAAAAACTAAATTAAATAAAACGAACACCTTTGTTCCTAAAATGAAATTACTCTACTTTTTATTTCGATGGTGGACGTAAACTACTTGAGATGATAGAAAAATAGAGCAAATACCAGGAAATTTGTAGAGTTTGACAGAATGGTCAATAGATCCAGAAGCCAGACAGGTATAATTAGGGCTGAGAGCCAAAGCGGTGACGCCATCTCTATGATGTCGAACAACTTTAGCAGGACTAGCTGGAAAAATAGCATCATGAATGCAAATTGAAGAATCAGAAGAAGACGCAGTGACAATGTGCTCGCCCTGTTGATCCCATAAAACCGAGCAGAACGACCCAACACCATTGCTACTCTTCTGAGCTTCTCTCAGCTTAATCTTCATTGTTGATTAAGAATTGTTGCTCTCTTCCTTGGTTTAGACCTTACCTTTCCTTATGGTTTCAAGTGTTAGGGTTTTGGATAAATGTAAAACGTGGCGGGAAATGGGTTTGTCAATTGGGATAGAGAGAGCGGGAAAGGAGGACAGAATTGGAAATCTATTTCATTTTTGCGCCATTTTACTGGACCGATACCGATACCGACACCGACCCGACAAGAAGTTATTGGGCCAAACTCTCGCACAAGGTAATTACTGGGTTTAGCTCTTACTGGGCAATTCGGAAAATAACCTTATTTCTTGTGGCCTTTAATTTTTGCTCATCAAATTAGAAATCTTTAATTTTTGCATTTCACCTAAAAAAATCTTGGATTCTGGGTTCGAACCCCTACTTAATCAAAAAATTTAAAAAGAAAACGCAAACAGAGTTTGAATTCAGGCATAAAGCAAATTGTCTTACAACATGCAGAGTTTGTCTTTAGACATAAGGCAAACTCTACCTTGGGATATTTTTTTTTAATTTTGACTGAGTGGGGGTTCGAACCCGAGGCCTCGAGGTATTTTCGGTCACTTTTTTAAGCAAAGGACAAAAATTAAAGACAACAATTTAAGGGCCGAAAATTAAAGACCAGTGCCTCTGAAGATCAGTCCGCGCAAAAACTTGGTCAATTATTTACTGTGTTAGACAGTTTAAATAAAATTAAAATTAAAATCTTTATGCTAAAAATAAATAAAAATTTCTGAAAACAATTTGATAGACTATTTTTAGATAAATGACTATTGCACTTACAAAATTACCTGCGTCGTGTAATTTGAAGTCTTCATATTTTAAGTGCTTCTACATAATTTACATATTTCCCTTCTCTATTCCTCAACAATTAGCGAAATTCATTTTCAGATGATCTGTGCTTTAGAAGAGTTTGAAACTTTTTATCTTTAAGAGAATAAATACAGTCAAATCTCTCTATTACAGCGTAATATTTTTTGGATGCTAATAAAAAATCTATTCCAAAGAAAATTTGGTTATTATAGTGAAATATTGTTATAAAAAATTTATTGTTATAGAGAAGTAGAATATGACGGTGGTTAGTTGAGAGTAAAACTCCTGTTTTCAATAGCACAAAGGAAGTTTTTAGCCTCTTTTTTTTTTTCCTACTAGGTGAAATGCAAGTTTCCAAACGGGCAATAAGGTTATTGTTATGGTCAACAACTTTGTCATGGCATGAAGTTAAGTCCCAACTTCGAGGAATCAGTGACAATTGCCTCACCATTCCTCTAATTGCTCTCATGTGCCCATGTCTTGAAAACCCAAACATACATTTACCTTTTCCCAAATCCCAGAGTTTGAATCACCAAAAATTTCACAGTCCAAACAAACCTAATTGGACCCCCTAACCAAGACTCTAATTCCTAATTCCTAAGCAGGATGCTAAGAACCTACACAGCTTCATTTTCCGTACAATTCCTGAGATGTAGAGCTGATAATATTGTCGAAGCTCACATCGGATGAAAAAGGGATTCATTTTTTTACAAATACTTGTTCAAGAGCTAATTTTGGATCTCTATAACATTATCATGTCAATCAACTGATCAAGTATGTTTGAAAAACAAGATTGATATTAGTGGACATCGGTGGGATCAAATCAAAGTAATTATTTTAGTATAGTTATATAATCAAAAGGAGAGGACGTGAGAAGTTAGATTGCTTTGGTATATTTATATTAGTGGCCGACTTATGGATTTTAATAAGAAGATCTAAAATTTTCAAACTTGTGACCTAAGTAAGTCGAGCAGATTCAAAAAATTTACTTTCTTCCTATTGGCATAGTATGATCTTCCTACGAATGGGGTTCACTTGAATCCATGTCATTGGATCTAGGGGTTTGTGTTCGAAATTCGGTTCGATATTTTCAAAGTTCGAATTCGGTAATTCGGTAATAGTAGATACCAAATACTGAATCAAAAAAGTTCAGTTCAATAATTCGGTAATCGATAAATTTAACTTCGATTAGGTACGGTATTCGATATAATAGGTATTGAAGTTGGAGTCGGTTGTATCATATATTTAATACTGTTCCTCCGATTAATCCCGTTTTTCAATGTGGAGGCATGGTATACCAATAACCAAAAGTTTCTTGGATAATATATTTGCTTGAGAATAGATACTCCATAATACAAAAGTGAAAGCTAGGAAGAGAACACAACGAAAACAATCTCAAACTACGCAAAGTAAGACTAATCAATGCTTTGTGTAAAACTTTAACTCACTGTATATGCTATGTAGCTAGCAATTATTTTTCTTTTGAGAGGTTGATGAATATGAAATTATCAACATATTTAAACTTTAACTCACTGTATATCCGTAAGTGGTCTGCACCTCTTATGGATCAATGAGCTGTCCAGTTTTACACTTTAACAAGTACTAATTTTGATTAATTAGTTTTTGGAT
This sequence comes from Anisodus tanguticus, assembly GCA_034509755.1. Lineage (NCBI taxonomy): Eukaryota > Viridiplantae > Streptophyta > Magnoliopsida > Solanales > Solanaceae > Anisodus > Anisodus tanguticus. The sequence goes on along the minus strand of CM067554.1, from coordinate 8,651,743 downwards.
GAATATAAAATTCTCAGTAATTAAATGTTGGTACTTTGAAAAATACAGTTGATGTATTAATAAGCGGAGTTTGATAACCATCTATTTGAGTGCCTATATGAAGAATTTGTGAGCAGAAAATCCAAGATTTTTGTAATAAATAATTCGGTATTCGGTAAATACTGAATACCAAGCAGTATTAATATCTCATACCGAACTTAAACCTAAATAATTTTGAAATTACTCCTGAATACCTTATCGAATTAGCAAAATTTTCGATTCGGTTCGGTAATTCGGGTTTTGATATTTTATGACCGGCCCTAATTGGATGGGGTTCCTCCATTGCTTTGTATTTCTTATTTTAGAGAAAGAAATTTTAAACTTAAAACAAATTTAAAAGTTTTTGTTTTGAGTAAATTAAGCTAAATCCTCCTGTAATATAACTCAATTCCAGATACATCTCTTATATTTTAAATTTGTAACTTAACCCTCCTTATACATGCAAATTTTACACAAATATAAGCTAGTTAATTCATTTTACAATATGTTTAGTGTTTAATTTTGAAAAAACATGAGGTATATTTAACTAAGTACATTGACGTGGAAAACTAAAAGACAATTTAAAATTACTGATAGGAAGTTTTTACGTTTTTTATTTTATAAAATTTAAGAAAGAGAATTAATTTGGGATTACTTTTCTAAAAAACATGTTTTTGTAATCTTGTTTAAAGTTTTGTTTAAACTTTACTTTACAGCTTTTTCTCTAAGCATAGTCCACGGTCAACTAGTTTTAACTTTTAAGACTCCATCATCCTCGATTCTAGTATTTAATTTCAGCTGTAATTTACGACTCTACAAGCACATTTTCATTGTTGATCCCCCTACTATTAAAAATTAATCACCAATCATAATAAATTAAAAGATACTACACTCATTTACCAGCTAAGATAAACAAGATAGTAGTAGTAATTTAAACAAAGAGTAACAGAGTTGAGAACATTTACTTTTTTGTCTATCTCGTGGACTTAAAAAGGAACCCGCTATATATAGTATTGCTACTTAAAATAAACAAAATAGTAGTAGTAATTTAAATAAAGATGATTTGATTTTTGCAAATACTGTGTGTTTATATTTCAAGGTAAAACAATTTGCAAAATGATCTGAATAATGAGTGTTTACACCTCAAGGTAAAAGAATGTGGGTTAAAACTTTTTTGACTTATGAAAAAATATGTGTTTACACCTCAAAGCCAATCGACTAATAAATTAGTTCAAACACCTTGATTTTTTTTAAACCCGTTGTCAATTAAATATTGAAGACACTAAAGAACAAGGGGCACCCAGTGATAAAAAATGGGAGGGCGAGCTCTCGTGTTCTGAACTTGTTTGTTAAAACCTAACTGTAAAGTTAAAGAGTAGTTATATTATAATGTTATGCATCGCAGGTTGAGTGATTCAAGGTAGTTTAATTTTACCACTTGCCCATGTTCTTCTTCTTCTTCGACATTTTGAATTTCGCCCAGCTGACCGACTCCTTGGGAATTCTGCTCGATAATCACCAGTCTCATTAGTATATTATTTACTAGTACTGAATTACTGTTCCTTTAAGTAGTAAATAATAATCTGGGTTTCGATTGTTGACACCCAATTTTGTCCCATCCTTTTTGATTTGTTTGCAATTTTAAATATTTTTAACACCTCAAAACAATTTTAATCTATATACATACATGCGTATATATATATATATATTATTATTCTCTTATTATTATTATTATTCGCATTTTTACTATCATTTGCATTTTTGTCATAATCATAAGTTTTATTCGAAAATTCTATGTTATTTTATTCTCGCAAAAATTACATCGCATTTCCATTTTTTTTATTAAGCATTAAACATTTCGCAAATATTATATTTTATTATTATCACATCGTTATGTTATTTTAAATAATTCACATCTTTTACAAAACCAAAAATAATATTTTTAATATTAAACCCCTTTTATATTTTTAACCCAAAACCCAAAACAATTTCTAACTCATTTCATTTTCCCAACCCAATACAAATTCTACCCAAACAAAATTCACCAAAGCCCAAAACACCCATTTCCCCCCTTTACTCTTCGACCCAATTCGGCCAGCCCAAGGCCCAACCAAGACTCGAGCCCAACATCCCTTTTCCCCTTTTATTCAAACCCATTTCCCTTCCCCTTTATTTCCCCCAACTCCCTCTCAACCCCTCAGCCCAATTCCCGTCGCCGCAGGCCCAATCAGGGCGACCCACAAGCCCAATACCCATCCCCTTTAAACCAAAACAAAACAAAAATAAAACCCAACCCCCCCCCCCCTCCAAATCAGAAAACCCTAACACCTAAAAACTCCCAATCGTCGTGACCCCACACCCCCATACCGGCGACCCCTGCCGCCACCAACCCCCCTCTGTTACGCTGACACCACCAAACCCTTCGACCCATACCCACAAAATCCGCAACCCATACCCCCAAAATCCGTTTCCAAAATCATTTTTTTAAAACCTTTTATTTGAATTTCAAACTCGTTCTTGGAGGTTTAAACCATCTATAAATACCCCCTTTTTGTTCTACATTCAAAAGGGATTTTCGGGAGACTATTCCATAAATACAAAAAATATTTGTTGTGTTCTTGATTTTAAAGTATTTGCCTTCTTTGTTGTTCAAGATACAAGTCCGAAAAATAGGTCAAGATTCGAAAGAAAAGAGATGAGTTTCGTTCTTGAACTTGGGTTTTAAATACTTCTATTCAGTTTTTTAAATCGAATCCGAAAAAAATTTGTTCTTCACTGATTTCGGGTCGGGTCGACCCGAATTGGGTATTTTTTCAGAATTATTGCATTTCGCATTTTTGCATGTTGGTTATCAGAAATTGGTGCAAAAATCTGATTCGGGTTTGACACGGATTTCGGGTCAGGTCACTGACCCGGGTCGGGTCGACCCGGTTTGGATAATATTTCCAGAATTCTTGCATTTCATATTCTTGTATGTTGGTTATCTGAATTGGTGAAAATATTTGATTTCGGGTTTGAATTCCTGATTCGGGTCGACCCGTTTTTGGTGTATTTCCAGATTATGGCATTTTTCACATCATGTTGCTGGTTATTTGAAAAAATCGAATTTTGATTCGATCCCGTGTCTATTTTCGGGCGGTTCCTTTGTTTCATTCGGGTCTTTGTTCATGATCCGGGTCGGACATTTAATTACTTACTATTGTATGCGGCTATGTTGTTTATTTTCTTGCTTTGAATAAATACCGCATCAAGGCCGATGAAATTGAATTAGGCCGCGCTTTTCTTTCGTTTTTCTCGTTTTTCAAACCTTGTTTTAAATATCCGGCAACGGATATCTTCTCATTTTTTGTTTTAAACAAATACGCGCTACTGTTCGGCATCTTTTTCTGTTTCGAGTTCATTGCTCAATTTCGGATTACTTTTTTTTTATTTACTGTTTTAAACATCCGTGCAACGGATATCTTACTGTTTTATTCATATCGCATTTAGGCCGATGAATTTGAAATCAAATTCGAGGCCACGCTTTTCTTTCGTTTCGATTCTCCGTTTTCTGCACTGTTTTAAACATCCGGGCAACGGATATTTACTGTTTTTTTTTAAATAACCCGTCTTCTCGTGAATTGCCTCTCTGTTTACTGTTTATCGCCTACTACTTTACGCGCCTCTTGTTTTCAATTTAATTTTTGCTAATTTGAACACGATACTACACTGGGCGATGAAAAATATCCGTCGATTTTGAGGCCTCCACAGTCGTAAAGACGGAAATATAACTTATGGGCAAGGATGAGACTTAAACCTTTTTATTTCATCCGAGATCAACATGTTTAGTAGGCGAGGTGACTAAAATAACCAACAAGTTATATATTCACAGCCACGACGTGATTATAGTGATCTTTTCTTTTTCATCCGAGAGACCAACACGTTTAGTAGGCGAGGCAATCAAAATAACCACGTTAGTCATATGTTTGCAGCCACGACGTGATTGGAATGATCTTTTCAAAATTTAAGTCTGAGCCCTCCGTGATCAAAACATTCACTGTTTTGGATACGGATACGAAGTTATTTGTATTTAACTGTTTCTAACCGTTTGTTTTTGACAGCTTGCAAGGAACAAAGTCAATGAAGGCAGATACTCCTCGGAGTTTATCTATTTTGTTGTTTTACTTTCTTTAATTCAGCTTTATCTCGCTCTGTATTGTAATATTATTTATCGCAACACGCCGTGCTCCGCTACGACCTCGCGGGGGGTCGGGTTAAAAACGGGCGCGACAAGGATATCCGAGAGAATTAACCAACTATGTGCGTTTAATAACAACGTATGTACAACTAGTGGCTGAAGCAAATTAAATTATTTGACCATGAGTTACATGAGGGTAAATAATGTATCTTGGGCCTAACTAAACCTCAAAAGGAGTCCATGTTGCCATTTCATTTCCGATATGGGACTCTTAACACTCCCCCGCACGTCCAGACCTCGTTAACTGGAGCGTGGACAATATAATTTGGGGGCCCAACATCGGTGAACAAAGAATTGGAATGAGTCTGCCTCTCATACCATGTAAAGAATGAATTTTGGACATAACCCCAAAAGCTAGCTTGTAGGGTAAAATTGTTCAAGTTCATATAAGGAGTTCATGTTCTCATTCCATTTCCGATGTGGGACTCTTAACAATGAAATTCTTGTTAACAAGTTTGTTAAAGCTACCTAAATCCTAGAGTTAGGCTCAACGTTTTGTCCAAAAAGCAATTATATGGTGTTTAAATTTCATTCTTGAAGTAAGCCTGTTTTCTGCATAATTTCGGTGACCCTCCCAATTTCCAAAAGCCTCGTTCCCAAATGGCTAATTAAGTAGCCAAGATGAAATATAAACACAATTCTGGTACAAGGCAAAAGAAGAAAATGAAGTCTAACTACAAACTTTACTGATGATGAGAAGTAATAAATAAAATGATACAAAAGTATATAGTTTTTGCAACAAATTTTGGAAGCTCCCGAATTAAACTGCAATCATGATTAAAAAACATATGTAAAAATAATTTTATTGATGAATCTTTGTGAATACAATTCTATATGTTTTCTTGATTCTTCTCTCGAATGTTTCAAGGGCTGAAGCAACATTTCTCGAAGTTAGGATAATGTGGACCTCCTTGCAATGTGTTTGATCGTAAAAAATATCGGACAACACTTTGTCATTTCAAGTTAGCTGATTTCCAATAAAAATTCTACTGACCACTCTATTCTTGTTGGAGAATTATATATAGTTAATGTTGAATCTCCTTTTTTTGTTGGACAACTATGTACTTGGTGTTGGATATCTCTATTTGCGGATGCGTTCACCAACTGAAGAATGTTTCCTCCATCGGTTGAATGCATCGGAGAGTCATGTAATCCCCTATTTATCGTCTTAGAAAGTAGGCAATTAAGTGTGAATAAACTAATTTAATTTATCCGATTCTAATTGGTTCATATGAGTTATCAAAGTTAGATATGTAATAAGGATGCAGGTAAGGTCAAGACATATCGTTTTAGAAACTTAGCAACATTACTTTGATTAAAAGTTGCCACATCATTTTGTTGGCTTCAATTGGCTTGAGATGCCATGTTATCGGATACGTGGCATGAATTTGTGCCTTCGAATGAAATAGACGTTGAACTTGAAAATAATAAAAGTTTAGGCCAACAAAACAAACAAATCCTCGGTGCATGCATGGCGGCAGACAACCGTATCTTCAGTTCCACGCTATCATAGCCCTTTTCCTAATTAGCATCAACCCAGAAAGACCATCTTTCTCTTAACTGTTTTTGAAAAACTCTTCATTTTTCTATTCAGCCTTTTGAGTTTCCCCAGGTGCCTAACTGTACCCTAACCATTTTTTTAAGGAAGAAAAAGTTAGTTGTTCTAACCCTAGCTTTGACTTGGGTTTGGAATTTGGGCTTTCTATAAATCTCTCCCCTTTCCTTCCATGTGCACCCCTCTCCTTTATTGCAGAGTATAACAGACATACCCCTTACAAAAACAAAAACAAAAAAGAGCTCAAAATGGTGTCCTTAAGTTTTATGCTTCTTCAGATGGTGTTCATTTTCCTAATCATAGAGTATACAGTTGCTCATAGTGACCAAGGTACTACTTTTCTTTTAATTTCTCAGTCTTCAATGCCTTAAGGTTTTATTTTTCTATAAAGCAGAGTCCCCTGTTTTCTCAATGAAAATTTAATTAACAGTGGTTCCTTCTGCAGCTAAGAAAACCTTTGTGGTCCATGAAGCTAAAAATGGTCAGGCCATGGCACTAAAGTGTTATCTGAGTGTCGAGAAGGTACTAAAGTTGATTTGATTTCCCCTTTAATTAGTTTATTTTTTCTCAATACTCGAATTACATGAGATTTCTTGTTTTTGAAAGTTAAAATCAATATTTCAAACTCTGAAGGAGGTTCTTGTTGAAATTTCAGGAAGTTTTGGATGGTGTACCAGCAGCTGCTGAATTGACTAATGGCAGAGTGGGAGGAAGAAAAATGATGATAGAGCGAACGAATTTGAAGAAAAACATGAAGCAGTTGGAAGCTGATTCAAAGAATTCATCAGGTGCAAGTGCTGATTCTGTTGGAAATTTAAAGTACCATAAAGGGCAAGGGAAGTTGAGAGTAATGTCAACTAAATTGAGCGGTAAAAGTAGTAGTAGCCATTTAGTGAAGGCCAATACAGGAAGTTTCGTGGCTCTTAATGCTGATTATCACATGGCAAGACCGCACCCCCCTAAGAATAACTGAGTGAGACTATTTAAGAAGATTAGTATTAGGCTGTAACAGAGAGATAGAAAGAAACTTTTTGGCCGTTTTAGAACTAATTATTAAGTAGCTGTTTTTCTTTAGTTAGATGTTCTTGTGAAAAGGGATACTATACTTGTATGTATAAATTGAAAATTGCAAGAATTTTCGGATTATCTTGTGCAACAGTATCGCAATTCTTTGTAGTCCATCTATTCTTTTTCTCAAGCAAAGTGAAATGGAAATATGCATGTTTCTTTTATGATTTCTTTCTCTTCTTTTTTTTCCCATCAACTCCTCCCTGCAAGTTTCATGGAGTGTCTTAATTCTTCAGTTTTGCTCAAGTAATTAGCTATATCCGCCAGCCTATTTAATTTGCATTTAGCAAACTAGTTCGCTGGAAATAAAGGAGAGGAAAAAGAAATGGAATGTATCCTCAATTTGGGTATTTTTCTCGTTTACAATGCAGGAAACAGCAATAGTTCAGCCAGTCTACTCGGTGAATCACGAAAGAACATTCAAAATCAGGTTACGCACTTGTACTATTTGCTTGAGACTAGTTCGAGTAATTTCCATGTAATTACTTTTTCTTAATTTTCCTTCATTTGAATTTCAATATGCAGGGCGACAAGGGCAAAAATTTGATGAAATCAGCAAGTGGACGCAACTCGAAGAACTCAACGAGCTTCAACAGATCAACCTGATGATAATGAAACATTTCAGAAGCTTGAATCAGAGAAACTTCTGGAAGATACAACTGATTTTTTCACCATGATGAACAAAGACTACACTTGAGGTCCAGGAACAGGAAGCAAAACCCGTCACAAACACAATTTCCAGCCTTAACACAGATCAAATCCTTAAAATTATAAATTTTTGATTTTGGTTCAACAACTTTGGCCCCCCTCATAGGAGGAAACTAATCACTAACCCAGTTTTGCTTTGCTTGATGATTCTTGAAACATTTAGCATGTAATAGTTTTGTTTTTGAGTTTTTTCTAGCTGTGATTTACAAATGTGTAGTTAATAGTAATACGTAAGAATCAGTCTTTTGATTCCTTAATATTCTAAACAGTACCACTGGTCAAAACAGGAGGACCGCACTTTTTTTTTTTAATAATACTACTGCTAAGAATCTCAGAGTGACTGTATTATATGATTAAAGTTCAATTTGGCGCAGATGAAACACTGCAAATATCACGTGACACAAATGTCTCAATGCTGTGAATTTTTGTGATCCCTAAAGTTTCTTACATGATTAATGGTAACCTTCTGGTTCTGGATGTTAACTTCTTACAGTCATTGGTACATGTTTCTGGGCTGAAATTTCATTTCAGTACGAAATGAAGTGTATCAGTATTAGTACTAGTACTGCTTTTTTCTCGGAACACTTTGGCATAGTTACATTTTGTTGTAAGAGATACTCTAATTAATAAGTAAAAGAAATAGTACGAGAGAACATTTTACTTCTTTTGTGTTTCCTTTTTTCCTGTTACGTTACCATCAACACTGGTCTGTTAGCATGAGAAAATCTTTATATTCTTAGTATGTATATCTTAAATCGTTTTTTCTTGTATTACTCTTAATTTCTGTTCTTTTTCAGGTGTCTCTCACTTAGTTTACACACGACTATTATAAAATGAAATTTTAGTGAATCCAAAAATGGATTTTTATTTCCGATCCAAAATGACCTAAAGGGTATATCTTGAAGTCTTTGACCATTTCCTGATTTTGATGTAACTATAGCCTATAGGGCCTCAAATACATTTTGCATACACATCCAATTTTTCAGATGAATTTCCGCAAGCTTAATCAGTTACACTTACAGCTTAGCGTGACGCTAAAGCATGTCTCCTCCTTTCGTTCACAATATCAATTAACAGTTCACCCGGTTTTGGCACCTTAACAGGGACTTTATTTGATATTTTATGCTTATCCACTTATAAAATGATAGCATTTGCAAATTGGTCAGCCCCCTTTGGCCATGTTACACTAGTGCCGGGCTTCAACAAACTAGATTTTGCAGATTGAGACTTTAGATATTTTCAATCATCAAATGATAAATTAGAGGTGAATCGTATAAAAAGTAGACAAAAACACTGATGATCATGTGATTGAATGAAGAAGGTTAAAAACAACTCGACTGTGTAATTATAAACAAGGGTGGAGCTAGCATTGAAAATACGAGTTGAGCAGAATCCAATAATTCTAATCCAAATCCTATATAATTATTAAAAAATCAACGAAATATAGACATATAATAAATCTTAAAATCTTGGATCCGTCTGAAGATATTTATGCACTTTTGGTGCCCCTACTGGAATAACCAGGCCCCTCAAGACCTCACCAGTATTATATATGTTGCCCCTGTAGGTGTAGTTTATTGGGCCCTTTTATAACACTGCTCAACGTAGTTTACTAGTCCCACTATGAATCAAACATGCGCTGCCATCCCATCATCTCACGTTTCAACACGACAATTTATCACTTTGCTAAAACGGAAGTGGTCTCAGGCTGTCGAGTGGAATTACTATTGGAAGACATATATATAAAGGGCCCAAGGACCAAACTCTCTTTTGACCCATATGATATCTAATCGTTACAAAGTCCATATTTTGGACTCCAAATTAACTACCTCCATCAAAGTCTACCTGTTGATCACGAGTCGACAATATAATTAGCCATCGTGAGTTATGACCTCATCGAATTAGTCGCTTAAAACATTATTACAACTCATGTGAGGATTGTAAAGAGATTAACTTCCCACAACAATTACTGTGATAATTTAACACTGAAGTGTGATTAATATAATATAAATATTCAACATAGAAAATTGAGATTAATTTGATTTTTGTGAGGTGATGATTACTCAAATCATATAGAAAATTGATTTCCACAACCAATGTAAGACTATATAGATTTAAAGAAATTTCAATCTCCAGAGGGTTATGAGGTAAACTAAGATTACACTTTCTTATTTATAAAATTATAACAAAAACCTGAACAATTCGCATGAGGAAAAGATCGTGTCAATTTAATAAGATTATTCTGCAACTATTCCTAATAAACTAAGTAGTCGCTGATCAGCCCTATACTAACTGTTCCAACCACAGGCAAGATGGGATACCAACCTGTAATGATTCTTCAACTTGATTAAATAACTATACTATTTTTTCTTGACCATCCCTGTCATTCTTAATAAAAGATAAAGCATTGACCACGAAGTGTGAACAAGAAAAAAAGAAGAAGTAAAGTATGAAAGTAGAATTTTTGACAGAAAGTAAGATATTATTTAAGTCAATTCACTAAAATAATATGTTTTTTTGAAAATTTATAAAACTAGAATAAATGTATTCATGAGTAACGTATTAGTCATTATTTTATTCAAAACATCTAACGGGCAAAAAAACTGATGGTTAACGGTGTCAAAGTATAATTCATTACTGTGAGTAACGTTTTATGGTTAATATGTGACTCTCAGTAACGACTAAAGAATCAAAATCTGACATTGATTGATTTTAAAGTCGTAACTCAAAGTTATGATTTCAAAATAAAACGTAATTGACAATAACGTTTCTACTCTTGCACAATCAAATCCTACAAATTGGAAATCTTTCAGACTTATTTAACCTATAAATACAGCTACGTTTTAATACATTATGTTGATAGTACATAGAATGTACCTATTTCTTCACTGTTGTTAGTACATAGAATGTGCCTTTTTCAATTTAGCAAGAAGCTCTGTAACATGACTACTTCATCTAAATAACATTCTTTTTGACCAAAGGAGTAAAAAGTTTGGAGTTAAATGAAAACTAGAGATTGGGTATACATTTATTAATGATTAAAATTGGTCTTAAAGTATAAATAGATTATAGTTCTATTTTCTAACCTATAAGACTGTCTTAAAGTGGATTTTCCAGTGGGATCTATGCATGTGCCTATTTCTTCATTGCTCATAAAATTAATCACATTGATCACTTTTCCTTCTGTTAACATTCCAAATTGTTACCATTCACATAAAATAAAGAAGTAAAAAAAAGTAACTGATTACTAATGAACTAATTAAATAATTCTACAAACTTGACTAACACTTAAGTTTGACTACGGGTTGCACATTGACGCCTATAGGTAGGTTAAAAAAATACAACTATAATCTATTTCTACTTTAAGTCCAATTTTAATCATTAATAAATGTATATCAAATCTCTAGTTTTCATTTAACTCCAAAGTTTTTACTTCTTTGGTCAAAAAGAACGTTATTTAGATGAACAAGTCATGTTAATGAGCTTCTTGCTAAATTGAAAAAGGCAATTTTATGTACTAACAACAGTGAATAAATAGGTACATTCTATGTACTAACAACATAATGTATTAAAACGTAACTGTCGGTTACAATTTATAAAAAAAAATTCAATCAGAAAGATTCCAATTTGCTGGATTCTCCGGAGGATTTGATTTCACGTGCGTAATAATATTACTATCAGTTACGTTTTATCCTGAAATCGTAACTTTAAGTTACGACTTTAAGATAATCAATGTCAGATTTTGATTCTTTAGATTCGTTACTGAGAGTCACGTTTTAATCATAAAAATGTTACTCACAGTAACAAAGTTAACCATCAACTTTTTTATCTGTTGATTTTTAAAATAAAATAATGTCTAATACGTTATTCAGAAATACATTTATTCCTAGTTTCATAAATATTCAAAAAAAAAAATTATTTTAATAAATCGACTTAAATAATGACTTACTTCGATAAAAAATTCTACGAAGTAACACATGTTGTTGACGATACAGAAAACTAGTGGAAAATAAAAAAGCGGACCAAATATTTCCACAAGCCCGAGATATAACAGTGGAAAAGCAGGCACGTTGATCGCTACGAGACAACGAGGGTAGTTGTTTAATTTATAATCAATTTTGACTTAATTTGGTAGTATTTGACAGTTTTATATAAAAATGCTTATAAGTAAACATTCAAAGGCTTATTAGGACTTGACCAACACTTTTGTTATCTTCTTTATAATTTCTTACTCCTTTTTCTTTCCAATTTTAATGTTTGTCCCTCTCTTCCGGTAATATTTATTAGCAGTTCATATTTACATCAAATAGTATCAATTTATCATATAAAGTGGTCTAATACAATGAGAATATATATATAAATTAATCCTGAATAATAGGGATGTTCACAATTCGGTTAGAAACCTATCTAAACCGCAGATCGAACCAAATTGATCAAATAAATCGATAGTTATTTAGGTTTGGTTTAGTTTGGTTTTAAAATTTTAAAAATCGATAATATTTAGTTTGGTTTTGATTTTATTAAAAACAAACCGAAGATAAAACCGAATCGAACCGAGAAATCATATACATAATGTTTATAATTATATATATAAGATATATTAATTTTTATAAGTAATTTTAAATATTTTGATTTATTTTTATCAATTTTTTTTAATCTTTAATAGGCTAATAAACTTTACACATTTAGCTCATTTTTAACTAAAAGAGATTCATGAAATTCAATCTCATTAATTCAAAGAAATAGTTATGAGATTTACTTAAAAAAATTGTGAATTCTTATAAACTTTATTCACTTGACTAAAGCTTATAGATCTTAAGATATTTTTTTTATATTCCAAAAAAATTACAACTCCCATAATAAAAAAAAGTAACAATAACAGATTATAAGTCAGAAAAGAATGAAAACGTCTTTCTTAATCGTATGAAAAAATGAAAGAGAGTTTTTTAAAAACCGAATCGAACCGATAACAACCAAACTGATGGATATGCATTATATTTGGTTTGGTTTGAATTTAATAATTAAAAAATCGACTACATTGATTTGATTTTGATTTTAACCAAAAACTGATTCAAAGTTTCAAACCGAACCATGAACACCCCTACTGAATAATTGATAATTAATAGTCTATTAGCACCACAGATATGATGCATCTTAATATTGGTGTGGTATAAATACCAAGTAGGAGTAAGGTTATACCTTTGTTGTAAAGATACTACTCCATTTAATTTAATTATTTTCTGTAAATCGCTTTGAAAACATTTTAATCATCTAGCATAAGCATTTTTCACTAAACACATCAAGTGTGCATTAATAAATTCGATACTTCCGTTCTAATGTGCATCTATTCAACATTTAAACATGTTTTTCAGCATTTACTAGTGGAGTGATACTTATGTGTTTATATCCATCAACTAAGCCGAATAGAGTACTCTACAACATTATTCCATCTATAATGGATACATATTGGTATTGTAAAAGATGAGTCGTTGTACTTGTGCAGCATCAGGCTTTGGATGTGCGCTTTACCTTTTGATTTTTGTAGCCTCCTCCCTTAAATGTTGTACGAACGCTGCCAAATCTTTGAATGAGTTCCCACCTTCTTTAATGCCATTTAATGCAACTTTTCGTAGCTCTGATGCACGAGCCCTTCGCTCTTCTACGTTCCCTTGCACAGCTTCCGCCAGTAACTTAGTCAACTCGTCCGAATTTGGTATCGTATTCACACCTTCACAAGCTCTAATCGCTACCTTATGCTCGTCTAAAATGTTAGCATTGGCAAATTGGTCCGCACCCATTGGCCACGTTAACATCGGCACTCCAGCAACTAAACTTTCAAGGGTCGAATTCCAACCACAATGAGTCAAGAAGGCACCAACCGCTCGGTGCTTCAGGATCAATACTTGAGGGGCCCAGTCTCTAACAACTAGGCCCCTCCCAGCCACTTTTTCCTCGAACCAAGACGGAATCGCACCGTAATCATTCGAAACGTGTCCCTTCGTAGCACCTTTGGCTGACCAAATGAATTTGACTCCACTTTTCTCCAACGCTATGGCTAGCTCCTCCATTTGTTTGTTTGTTAACACCGCTTGACTACCGAAACAAACGTACACCACCGAGTGATCTTCACATGTGTCTAGCCATCCTAATATTTCACTAGCTAAAACAGAACTCGAACCACCTCGGTTTAATGAACCAGAATTATTATTATTATTAACATCCTCGTTAGGAGGCAGTACTGGTCCGACAGACCAAACCCGGTCGTGACCCAAATCTTTTTTCAGATAATCCAAATACACATTTTCCAACTCAGTGAACGTGTTGAAAACGACGCCGTAACTCGCTATATCAGCAAGATAACATTCTCTAATAAATTCCGAATTTGGGTCTCCTTTAACATAGCTCCGGAAAATCGGAGAGAGCTGCCACCAAGGGTATTTCGGGGAATTTGGAATATTCGGTAAGTGAAAAATCTCGTTTTCATCGTTAGTGTTTTTCCTTTTAGGCATTTCACGCCAGAGTGAGTAAACAACTGAAAGGGCCAATGCACCGGAAGTGGAGAACACGTACCGGCGAATACCAAGCTGGGTGGCGATTTCGTGAGTAAACCCTAAAAACATATCGGAGATTATGGCTGAAGGCGGCGAAGGGTGGTTGTTGAACCAGTCCAAAATCGGATCTCGAAGTTTGCGGAGGGTATACATCATAGAACGGAACCCACCGGCGGGAAGGTCCTTGACGTTTTCTACGCCGGCGGGGATTGAAGGGTGTGAAGGAAAAGGCAAAACGAGAGTATTAATTAATGGGTGCTTAGAGAGTAGAGGGTTTAAGATAGGGAGATTTTTGGGGGTGACTAATATAGTGATGGCTATTTCATTGGTGACTAGCTGATGAGTGAAGTCGAAAAGGGGTAACATATGGCCTTGTGCTGGATAAGGGAAGATGAGAACGTGTGGGCGATTTTCAGACATTTTTATCAGTTGGTGATGGCCGTCGGGCCGGCGTTTGGATGGAGAAAATTGGGAGAAGGAAAAGGGAAAGTGGTTCAACTTTAAAGGACAAGAACAAATGTTTTTTTTTTTTGGTTTATCTTATTAATAAGAGAGCAAATGACTTGACTGGCCATATTCAACTACTGTAGTGTTAGAGTGTTGACTACTGTATTGTCTGAATCTTTTTCTATAAAACGAAACAAATTAATATTTAATATATATGCTTTAAAATGGAAAAAATACTAATTGCATTTCAAAAAGATTCGCACTATCACGGCTACATGCTAAAAACTGAAGAGATTACAGATATTATTCATGGCTATCTTTAGAGGAGTATCAAATTAGTTAAAGCTTGAAATCTTTTATGTGTCTATTTATACATTTGAGGAGTTGTGGACTTTTACAGACTAAAAACATATTGTCTTAAATTTAAAACGATGAAAGAATCCATGGCTCAATTTTTTGTTTGGTAGAATTATATGTACATAGAAGTATAGAACTGATAGAAGCGTCTTGGAAATACTTTAAATAACACTAATGCATATTAAAAAAGTTGTTTGCTTTAAAATCAAAAATAAATTCAGCTAGCATAATCTACAAATGATCAACTTTTGAAAATTATTTCTCTTTTAATAATGTAAATATTTTATTCAAATTATATTTCAATACCAATCAATCAAGATTCTTTAGTAGTCTTAAAACTCTATTACTGATAATTTTTATTACGTTTCTACTTGTCTTCTTTTTATTGACTTTTTGCCGAACTACTTCAGCGACTATCCGTCTATCAATCAGAACAAGTAAGGAACTATTTTTAGGATGGACAAGTACAAAAAAAAATGGAGTATAAAATGTAAAATGAGTGAATTTTCACAAACATCTCTGTTAAATGCATAAATCACGCCGTCTAGCGCTAATCGTAGACTCGTAAGTCGTAACTTAGCTTTGCCCAGGATAGGAGTGAAGAGTTAGGTTGAAATCCCTTAATTCTCATTTCAAGAAAAAAGAAAGTAAAATATCTTATAAAAGGCAACAGAAAAAATCAAATCATATTAGTGGTAGTAGGCTGGTAGCACATTATTCATCACATTTTGTTACTGTCGAGTTTTATTTTCTACGCTCGACTCTAAATTTTCTTCATATTTCTTTTTATTGTGGCGAATTTCAATATCTAAATATGTATATCCAAATAAATTCACCTTAACCATTAATCACGACTACGCTAATTACCCTCTCTCAGTCAACCGGGTGCTTTTACGGGAAACAATAATGAAGTTTCTGTTGGAAATTAGCCTTTGGCGGGAGTTGCGACCGACCAACTTTAACGGCTTAAACACTAGTGTTACGTATGTTGGAGAATCCGGTTCTTCACACATGCATGATGTACTAAGTACGTAGATAACCGTAGGGCCAAGAATCGTCAAATTTCATTGAGAAATGAAAGAGATATTGGTTCACGAAGTAAGGTGTTTGAAGCATGGAAAAGTGTGGTGTGTGATCAATTCTCCCTCATCGGTAGAGGAAGAAAGAATTGTTGTGTATATAATACTTGAAATTGGTTTGGGGTTTGGGACCCCAAGGGGTATCCCATGTGTTTAAAGGAGGGAGGACCTAGATGTGCTTCGGTTCAAGTAAAGACCACACGCGCGCCGCCGCCGCCCGCCCGTCCGGTCTGGTTCCGGTTCCGGTTCCGGTTCCGGTCACGGGTCACGGGTCACGGGTCACGGGTTTAAAGGAGGGAGGACCTAGATGTGCTTCGGTTCAAGTAAAGACCACACGCGCGCCGCCGCCGCCCGCCCGTCCGGTCTGGTTCCGGTTCGGGTTCGGGTTCGGTTCCGGTTCGGGTTCTCGGGTTCTCGGGTTCTCGGTTCTCGGGTTCTCGGGTCACGGGTCACGGCCCACGGCCCACGGATATTCATCGGACCAAAGACTGTAGATTGCATATTCATCGGATATGCAAATAACAGTAGTGCTTATCGCTTCTTAGTGCATAAGTCAGATATTCCAGATATCCACCAGGGTACAATAATGGAATCAAGGAATGCTCTATTCTTTGAAAGTACCTTTCCTACAAAGGAGAAAGACATAACCTCTCGCAAGCGAAGTTATGCACAAAGCTCTCAAGAACCGGAGTCCTTGGCGCCGGATCTAAATGGTTCGAGATCTAGCGAATCTCGAGGTGGTCGAACATCCGGAATCTAGTGTTCCAGATTCTCGAACTTGGAGACTCCGAGAGATGGATCTAAGGCGAAGTAAAAGGGCCAGGAAGGATAAATCCTTCGGTCCCGACTTTGTAGCTTACATGGTTAATGATGAACCAAGGACAATTGCTCAGGCGTTGTCAACTCCAGAAGCACCGCTCTGGAAAGAAGCTATTGAGAGTGAAATAAGCTCCATTCTCGCATAACCATACTTGGGAGTTGGTTGATCTTCCTCCGGAAATAAACCGTTGGGTTGTAAATGGATACTCAAACGGAAATACAAGGCGGATGGGTCTATAGACAAGTACAAGGCCAGGTTGGTAGTCAAGGGCTATCGACAGACAAGAAGGCTTTGACTACTTTGACACATACTCTCCGGTATCCCGGATGACATCCATACGGGTATTTATTGCGATCGCAGCTTTGCGTGACCTTGAGATACACCAGATGGATGTTAAGACAGCCTTCCTAAATGGTGATTTGGAAGAAGAAATTTATATGGACCAACCCGAGGGGTACGTGGTTCAAGGGCAAGAGAAGAAAGTCTGTCGACTTATCAAATCTCTGTATGGGCTGAAACAAGCCCCGAAGCAATGGCACGAAAAATTTGATAGTACTCTACTATCGAAGGGGTTCGCCATTAATGAGTGTGATAAATGTGTCTACATGAAAGGTAACTCTGACTCGTTTGTTATGATATGCCTGTATGTAGACGACATGTTAATCACAGGAAGCAGTCCTAGGGTCATCCTAGAGACTAAGAACATGTTGAAACAATGCTTCGACATGAAAGATATGGGTATCGCAGATGTCATCCTAGGGATTAAAATCTCTAAGACGTCGACGGATTTGGTCTTATCTCGGTCTCACTACATCGAGGATGTTTTGAGAAAGTTCAAGATGTTAGACAGTTCTCCGATAGCGTCACCAATGGATATAAATCATAAGCTTGATAAAAATCTTGGTGCACCTGTATACCAGGAGCGATATGCACAGGTAATCGGTAGTTTGATGTATATAACAAACCGCACCCGACCCGATATTGCTTACGCGATCAATAAGTTGGCTAGGTTCACCCGTAATCCAAGTGATAATCACTGGAAGGCGTTGAATCGGGTATTACAATACCGAAATACACGTTAAACTTCGGGTTACACTATTCGAGATATCCACCGTACTATAGGGGTACGGTGATGCAAACCGGATATCCGATATAGAGAACACCAAGTCCACCAAAGTGGGTATATATTTACAATTGGTGGTGGGGGCTGTATCTTGGAAATCCTCTAAGCAAACTTGCATCGCCCGATCCACGATGGAATCGGAGTTTATCGCTTTAGACAAAGCGGGAGAAGAAGCCGAGTGGCTTCATGACTTCTTAGAGGATGTTCCGTGTTGGAACAAACCCGTACCTTCGGTAATGATCCTTTGCGACGACGTCGGTCGGCTCTAGGAAGGGCACGAGAATGTTATGTACAACGGCAAGTCTCGTCATATTCGACGGAGGCATAAAACCGTTAGGCAAGCGATCACCACGGGTATAATATCCATTGATTACATCAAGTCAAAGGATAATATAGCGGACCCATTGACAAAGGGCCTACTCAAGGATCGGATGGCTTTCCTGTCTAGGGGAATGGGCTTAAAACCCAAAATATAAGGACCAATACGGTGGTAACCCAACCTTACGAACCGGAGATCCCGGTAATTTGGTTCAATGGGAAAACTAAGTCAGTAAAGGTTCGGTTGATCGCTTCGGTAGAAGCATGAGCACTTCGGATAGTGATTTCGAAAAGAAACACCAAATCCAAAGCCGTTCCCGCGATAGACATTAAGTGCTATGCGGTATGGGTAAAGGTTAAGTTTTCAAAACACCGTAATGATCCTCAACAGTTGAGGCTAGGTTCTTGGGAAACTTTTAATGGTTCCTAACACTTGTGAAGTGGGGTATAGCAGGATACCTTGTAGGAGACCACCTATTTAAGTGCGAGGACAAAGCCGCCTCAAAATGAACGCACTTAAGAATCCAAGACGTTGTCCATGGCCAAAACGGACAAAACATTACGAAGAAGAGAGTAAGGGAATTTGTTGTGTTGGTATCATTGTCTTGGCTTACACTAAACAACGACGGTTCAAGACATCACGTTCACCGCGCAAAGTAAGTAAGTCCGATGGTATTCAACTATGGAAGGTTCAAAGCCGAGGCTACCTCTCCTTATGCAACATCGGTCCGCTGAAATATTCTTGGAAATGAAAAGACACCATGTGAGTGCGCCAAAATCTCTTTCAAGAGGGGATTGTTGGAAATTAGCCTTTGGCGGGAGTTGCGACCGACCAACTTTAACGGCTTAAACACTAGTGTTACGTATGTTGTAGAATCCGGTTCTTCACACATGCATGATGTACTAAGTACGTAGATAACCGTAGGGCCAAGAATCGTCAAATTTCATTGAGAAATGAAAGAGATATTGGTTCATGAAGTAAGGTGTTTGAAGCATGGAAAAGTGTGGTGTGTGATCAATTCTCCCTCATCGGTAGAGGAAGAAAGAATTGTTGTGTATATAATACTTGAAATTGGTTTGGGGTTTGGGACCCCAAGGGGTATCCCATGTGTTTAAAGGAGGGAGGACCTAGATGTGCTTCGGTTCAAGTAAAGACCACACGCGCGCCGCCGCCGCCCGCCCGTCGGTCCGGTTCGGTTCCGGTTCCGGTTCCGGTTCTCGGGTTCTCGGGTTCTCGGGTTCTCAGGTTCTCAGGTTCTCAGGTTCACGGGTTCACGGGTTCACGGGTTCACGGGTTCACGGGTTCACGGGTTCACGGGTTCACGGGTTCACGGGTCGTGGGTCGTGGGTCGTGGGTCGTGGGTCGTGGGCCGTGGGCTGTGGGCTGTGGGCTGTGGGCCTTCTGATATTATCTTTTTGGGCCAGAAAACTTTGCCAGAAGTACGGTTTGATCCCGAAGTTTCAGATGTGCGTTTGGACCGAGAATTCTTTCGGATGTACAGTTTGGTCCCCGAAGTTTCAAGATGTACGTTTGGTCCCCGAAGTTTTTCGAAAATCGAATTTCGACGGTCCCGAACAGAAACGTCCGGCACTCAATTCAGCCATTTATTTTGGCTGAATTACACCTCCTATAATGGCCAATCCGTTGGCATTTTTCACCATTTATTTTGGTGGATTAACTACCTCCATAATGGCCATTATTTGGCCAATAATGGCTGTTATGGGGGCGATTAAACAGCCCTCCCTCACCTATATAAACACCCCTTATACCATTGTTGAGGAGTACTTAACATACACGAAAGTACACAAAGCAAAAATCAGTTTCTTCCTAATCTTCCAAGCATCATTTCATTGCTCAATATTCTTCACGGTAGCTTTTGAGTTTCCTTTGCTCAATAGTTCCATTGCTGTTTTATCTTGGGAGACGAATTGTCCAGGACGTATAAAGGATACATACGGGGCAATATTGTCTTAAGGACAGAGTGCCACACTCGACTCAGCATAAACAACTTTCCCGTTTTCTTGTTCAACAAAAGTGTAATTTCTATTTTGTTGTTATATTGTAATTTTCAGCTTTCTTGTTGAATTGTAATTTCAATTCCTACATAAGCAGTTACTTGTAACTTCCGTTTCCTGCAAATCCTTTGTAACAACCAACAGTTTCTTCCTAATATGTAAACAAGAGAAAATAACGGAGAAAGAGCAAAACTTATTTGCTTTAGAAAGTTGATTATTGGGAACAACAAAATGGAATGGATAAAAGATGTCCATCTGCTTGAAATAATTGCCCCGTATGTTCAAAATCTTCAACTTTTGGGGTTCAGACTAGAGCTGTCCAACTGGGCGGCCGGGGCGGGTCCCGGAGGGACGGGGGAGGGCCGGAACTCGGGTTCTGGCGGGCCAGGTGGGACGGGAAGAGGTCCCGTCCCGTCCCACATCCCACCGGAATGGGATTGAGTCAGGATCGAAATTTTTTTCCACTTAATTTTAAAAAATAATATATACAAACACTTCAATAATTGAACAAGATTGTGTAATAAAAACATTTCAAATCTGTTTTTGTGCCTCTTATATTATTTAATAGAAATATGATTTTTTTTTGTAATACAATTTCAAAATTGCAACTTTGTGGTGTTGTTCAAAAGTTGTAAATCACATAGTAAAATTACAATTAAAAAAATTACATATTCAACCATACTTTTTCGAATTTCCTCACAATGTCTTGAGGATCTTCTGTTGGAATTGAATTTGTCAAATTCTTCAACGTCGCTTCCTGCTCCCTCAGACAAGATTTCGTTGTAGTTGTATTATTCTTCTTCGTTGGTCTCCGGTTGACCGCATCTTCTACTCTCCGCACAAATCCAGTCTCTGAATAGAACTGCAATCTCCAATGTGTCTCCCGCCAATGAATGTTTGTGCTCTCCTATTTGAAATTTTCCCGCAGAAAAAGCGTTTTCAGACACTGTTTAGGACGCTTGAATGTTCAACACATCTGGTATTGATTCCACCTAGTTGTGTGCTCGCCTTATACATGTCTCAATAAACCTCTCATCCCACCTTGATCTTTTCTGATTTTAAATCTATAAATATTTTTACAAATTTTAATTTTCATTGTGTGGGGCCTCGATTCATACTAGGGGGAATAAGAGGCATTTCAGTTGCAGTTTTTGGTTGAGACTCAGTCTTGACTCTGATCCTGAGGTTGAGGTGCACTAGTGGGTGTGTCATCTATATTATCGTCTAAATTAAAGTCTGGTTCATCTACTTCATCATCTAATGGTATATCATTAAAAAAAGCAGTTTCATCAATATGACTGAAATCAATCAAATCATCGGGACTAGGAATATAATTAGTAGAAGAAGTACCTTTACCCTTGATACCCCTACTAAAAGAAGTACCCTTACCCATAATCATATGTTTCAATCCTTCCATTTTAATTATACAAATAAATAACTAAAGTAAATGAAATTAAGTGCGATAATTAAAATTAAGTAACAATAATAATTTAAAGAAGGAACGAATGTACCAAAAGAGAAATAAATTGAGAGATTAGAGAGATGTTAGGAAGATTTGTGAGAAAAATAAAGAGAAAATGAGTTATTTATAGTTGAGAAATAGGGTTAAAGTGTAAATATATTAATTTATGGGTTAAAAATAAATATTAAGGGGTAGAGGGGTTTATGGGATTGGGGGCCAAAAATGACCGTTATAACCGTTCTACGACGGCCAAAATCGAAATTTACTCTTCTTCCAAATATTTGAATTTTAAATTCGGAAACATTTGCTATTTCTATCATCATTATAGTAACATTAACTGCGATGCTAAAAATGATAAGATTAATAAGTTTGTCGGACTAAGAGCTGCATTCTCATGGCAAATGAGGTTGGATAGGAGCAAGTGGTTTGAAACGGAATTTTCGAACAATAATCTATGAAAAGGTTTAATTAAACTATAGGCAAAGATATGTTATGGAGAGGGAAAATATGAAAAGGCTCAAGTAATAAGCATTACATCCTTATCCTCAAGTTGTTTGTGAATGCTTTCTTCGAAGTGGTTAAAACTTAAAAGTCCTTTTTCTGAAGTTCTAGTAGTAATATCACTACCATAAAAGTTTCTTTCTAGTCTAAAACTTTCTCCATTTTTTTTTTTATAATCCAGGTTTCCAGGCTTGCGCCTGACTACTTCACTGGTATTACCCAGACGTCCTGGAGGTAATAGCACCGGTCCTTCAACACTATTACCAGGTAAATCGCGGGATGTGCTCCGGTGGTCAGTTTTTCTGGGAGCGTACAACTGATCAATGAGACAAGGTCAAATTCCCCAACATGCAGAGTTTCTTCGTGCTTGCGGGGAATTGAACCCACGCTGTCCCATGCCAGAGCGCCTTATAGCGCCCAGGCTTTGCCACTAGACTATGCTCGGGAGGACAAACTGTGGTAGGGTAAACTTTTTAAAGTGACTGGTCCCACCGCATTACGGCCCCATACCCCAGAAAACCCACCTCCGGCCTGACCCTACGAATTAGTATACACCGTTTGGCCCTACGCGTATGGAGGGATTTTTTTGGGGGAACACAGTTCCACTCTCGCTGATCAGAGGACTCGAACACGGAACCTCAGACAACAATACCCTAATGTATTGGCCACTGGGCCAAACACTTTGATGTAACAAAGCAGTCTGTTTACGATAAAAATCGACCTCAAGAGGTGTATGAGTTAGGAAGCGACACATGTCAGAAATGGCGTCGGAGGTGACTCAACCATGATAACACCAGATGTGAACTTGTAGCTAGAACACCGGATAAAAACATGTAACCATGACACCAGACATAAACTTGTGGCCAGATAAGAGTCAACTCAAGAATATGACTGTTATCCTCGAAATTCCTCCAACCTTTATTAACTTTTATTAGGCTTTATTACCTTTTATTACAACATTATTATTGGTAATTAAGAGGGCGTGATTTGTGGATCATGCACCCCATAGCCCTAATATAAATAAATGTTCTCATCCTATTGTAAGGCACCAGAAAGGAAATAGGAAGACAACATATTCACTTTGTTCTTTATATTCTTTTGCTCCGGATTCGATGTGTTCTCAAAGGTTGAGTGTTCAACCAGAGTCATCCTCATTACGAGATTCCTTCGAGTTCACACGGATCAGGCTCAATTTATCATATCATTGTTTCTTTATTACTTGATTTCATTATTTATCTCTCGTTATTTACATTGTTTAAAGCATCAATCCACGTATCCTTTAAACCACATAATAAATTCAACTATATATTTTTTGGGATAAACAGTTTGGCGCCCACGGTGGGGCTAAGGATAATAGTGATGATTTGTTCAAACTCAAACTTCACTTGTTTCTTTTGAGTTTTTTTTTTTGAAAATAGGTCAATACTAAACGCTTGAAAGATGGCTAGTGAAATTCAAGTTGTGGTTAGGAACCGTGAAGACAACAACAATGGTGACAATGTCAATAACAGCAACGACGTTCCGTCCGTTGACCCAATAATCGGAGAGCATCGGAATAACCCCGTGATATCACCCCAGGAATCTAGAAGGTCGTGAGAAAACATCGAACGACGATGAAGATGGCGAAATAAATTTGGCTCGAATCTTTAACATATTGAAGGAGCAGCAGGAGGCCATCACTCAGTTGCAAAAGAAGAGCAGTGGAGCAAGTGCGGCGGATAAAGCTCGTCCCATCCGTGACGAAGATCCGGGCCGAGAGGAAGATCAAGTTAATAAAAATGGCAATGGATCGGGTTATAAAAAATAGCAATGGATCGGGGACTAATGAGTTCTCGGGAGTGTTGAAAATGCTCCAAGCCTTGACTAAGCGAATGGATACTAATGACACAAAGTTAAAACCTACAATTCACGGGTAGACCAGATTCCTAGAGCACCTCCGATCTTGAAGGGACCGAACTCGAAAAGATATATTCAGTTGATGTTCCCACCGAGTGCAGCTCCGAAGTTGATACCAAAAGGGTTCAAAATGCAAGATCTCCTGAAGTACGATGGAACTACCGAGCCAAAGGAGCATGTGACGGCGTACACTTGTGTGGTAAAGGGCAATGACATGCACCCGGATGAGATCGAATCAGTGTTGTTGAAGAAATTTGACGAAACACTATCCAAAGGGGCAATGACATGGTACTCTATGTATGTTGCCTGAACATTCTATTAACTCGTTTGAAATGCTTGCAGATGCTTTTATAAAGGCACATATCAGAGCACGAAAGGTCCAAGCAAGAAAAGCGGATATATTCAAAATTGCTCAGAAGGATACGGAGTTATTGTGTGAGTTCGTGACAAGGTTTCATAAAGAGCAAATGCTTCTTCCCCCGGTACCTGATGAATGTGTAGTGGAAGCTTTCACCAAATGATGAAATCATAGGGGCTCCAGTGCTTCGTTTAAACTCAAGGAGAATATGCTAGAATTTTCCGCAACAACATGGGCTAATGATCAGATGATTTGTCGATGTGTTCTACGACCCGGAATCAAGATCAACAGAACTTTGATTGGAGGCATTCCAGACACCGATTTGATCCATACGCAATGGGATCACGGACTGACAGGAGACATGAGCGTCTCTGGAGCGAATCGCCTGAAAATAATTAACATGAAGAACATTAATATCTACGAACACTGGTGATTGTTGCATCAAAGTAGTGAGAACTATAACAATAAGTATCAGAAGCATTTGAAGATGGCTCCAGAATAGAGTTAAAGGAAGGCACTAAGCCCGAAGGCACCATGCTCGAATCCTCATACTTCGTACTCAAGAATAAATACCAGAAATAGCCTGAACTGGCTCCAGAATAAAGAAAAAAAGATCGGGGACTGCCAGATCAGCCCCGAGAGTTTTTTTAGAAGGAAACAGAATCAGGAACCGGCTAGACCCAATAGATGTCAGCTCGGCCGCAATTCTCTTGCAATGTACTTTTGTTAATTTCCTCTAAACTATCTTATATGCAATGTTGTAAGCACTTGTGTATGTTCAAGGAATGAATTAAGCAAAACTTGCACCTTCTAAATATCCTCGTATATGTCCGAATGAACTAAATTATTTTTAAATTTGCTCACACTTAAAAGCAAATAAGAATTACTAATCCGAATAATTGTGCCCAGATGAACAAGAGACGTCCTTTTTCATAAGCACCATAAAAATAAGGGTTTTCTCTTATAAAGTCACCTAGTCTAATAGCTAAAAGATGGATGCTTTATTTTCCGACCGTAAAGTTAATCGGATGCATTAAGTTCCTGAACTTTATCAAAACCAGAAGTAAAAATTTCCTGGTAATTAATATCCCCGATCTACGGGACTATGAGGTTCTAAAAGTTTCGGGTATACTTTAAAATCTAAGAGTCAAAACTTAAAGACTATAAGTATCGGGTACAACTAAAAACTCAAGAGTCGAAACTCAAAGATTAAAAGTTCTGGATGAACACTAAAAAATCTAAGATCAAGCTTTATGTGGTGGTGGTACTTTTTCAGCGTTGGAATTGTCATCCAAAATCCTTAAGTCATGCACTCTTTTTCCCTTCACCCGGTTTTTGTCTCGATTGGTTTTTTCCGGTAAGATTTTTAATGAGGTTGTGTCAATGATGGTTACACGATTTTTTAGCATAAAGGATTAAATCTTCCACTTCCCCGTCACATCACAGGGAGTAACCGGAAAGTGGAGGGACTATCTGTATACGGTAAAAATTGACCTCAACAGCTGGATGAGTTAGAAAGTGACACATGTCAGGAATGACCAGTCGGAGGTGACTCAACCATGATGACACCGGATGCAAACTTGTAGCCAGCACCGGATACAAACATGTGACCATGACACTGGACATAAACTTTTGGTCGGATAAGAGTCAACTCAAGAATATGACCGTTATCCCCGAAATTCCTCCTGTCTTTATTAGCTTTTATTAGGCTTTATTACCTTTTATTATCTTTTATCGCAACATTAATATTGGTAATTAAGAGGGCGTGATTTGTGGATCAAGCACCCCATAACCCTAGTATAAGTAGATGTTCTCATCCTATTGTAAGACATTAGAAAGGAAATAGGAAGACAACATATTCACTTTGTTCTTTATATTCTTTTGCTCCGAATTCGAAGTGTTCTCAAAAGCTGAGTGTTCAACCGGAGTCATCCTCATTACGAGATTCCTCCGAGTTCACACGGATCAGGTTCAATTTATCATACCATTATTTCTTTATTACTTGATTTCATTATTTATCTCTCGTTATTTACTTTGTCTAAAGCAAATCAATCCACTTATTCTTTAAACCACGTAACAAATTCAACTACCTTTTTGGGGTAAACACAGTCATTTATCAAGGTCGTAAACTTTGATGTAGTAAAACATTCATTTAGTTGTTTCTATCAATTGTCGTTTATTTTGTATGCCATGTCGAAGGATATTGAATTTGTTGGGTTGACATATACTGGTTTATTTGTTAAAGTTATCTATATTGGTGCTGAAAGGGGGGCAATCTCCTGCATCAAGTCGAAGAATCTTAACACTTAAACACAGCCTTGGTACAGCAGGACTTCCCTGCAATTTGCACCTTCCTACATAGTTTGTCAGATCTTGAGACATTGGTCATTGACTGGACTAAGCAGACTTCAAGAGTAAGTTATTTACATATTTCTCCATATTTTCTTTACACCTACTAAGCAGACTTTACGAGTTGATTGTTTCATTACTTCATTTATCTTATTATATTGTTGCTATTACTGTCTATCGGAAACAACCTACCGACCTTCACAAGGTAGGGATAAAGTCTGCGTACATTATATCCTCCCAGACTCCATTTGGTGGGATTATACTGGATATGTTGTAGTTGTTGTTGTTGCTACTAAGTAGAAAGTCCTAAAACGGATTTTCAGCTTCTTTATGTAAGAGGTTTTGAGGTATCAGATTGTCACTATCAACACTGTTTATGTGAGTACGCCAGTGCTTCAGTCTCCATTTACGTAATTGTTGGAGAAAGGCAATATAGTATTCACCTTCATGGGTGATATACCATCTTTTTTGGTTGCAGGTATCAAGTTGGTAAAATTTGCTAAGCTTCCATTTGTTCCTTGAATCTAAAATCATAAGTCTTTTATTTTTTTCCACAATCTACTGACTCCTTGAACATCTAACTTCTAACTCAGGGAAATAACCTGGTTTTGTATTTCGTATTCTTTACCTGCAGGATTTACTCTCAAGGTTCATCAATGAGGATGAAAATGGCAGGATGTTTGAGAAGCATATTTTTGACTGCTCGTTGTTACATCTGAGGACCGTCAAGATCATTAACTATTACGGACCATTAAGAGCAAATAAGTTTATAATGCCATTGGTAAAGCACTTGCTAAAGAATGCAGAAGTGCTAGAGAATATGGTCATTGCTGCCAGTTTACACTACAACAAATTCCAAGGGAGTGATGTGTCTCGTGATTTTGTCGAAATAGCTCAGGAGCTTCTATGTTTTCCAAGATCCTCCAAGCATGCTGTAGTTCTGTTTTCTTATTGATAATCCTCTGCCGCTCTCATATCTATGGATTGCTACATATTTAGCAGGTGTTACCTTATGTGCAGAGCGTATTAAGAACTGGTCTGTGGCTGATTGTTAAGGTTGTGATCTTACTTGTCAGTAACCAAAGAGTTGTTAGTAGATGTTAATGTCTAAGTGACTCTGTATTTCTTCTCTCATCATGGTAAATCTTGTTGGGAGATTTGCTCTATGGTACTTTATAAAGCAGTACGGGAAGTATTTAACTATTACAAGTATTCGAAAGGATAAACAAAGATTCAATAATTCAACTAGAAATCTGAAAATTACAATCGTTACACAAGTAAAAACTGGAAATTCCAGTTTTGTAGAAGACGGAAAAATGTAAATTGTTTTTGCTGAGTCGAGTGTAGCACTCTGTCCTTAAGACAATATTGCCCCGTATGTATCCTTTATACGTCCTGGACAATTTGTCTCCCAAGATAAAACAGCAATGGAACCCTTGAGCAAAGGAAACTCAAGAGCTACCGTGAAGAATATTGAGTAACGAAATGATGCTTGGAAGTTGTAGGAAGAAAACTATTTTGGTTGTGTATTTTCGTGCACTGTTTTGCTGCATCTCTTACTGTTAACTCTTGTGCTCAACAATGGTGTAAGGGGGTGTTTATATAGGTGAGGGAGGGGCTGAAAAACTGCCTCCATAATAGCCAAATAATGGCCATTATGGAGGTAGTAAAGTCACCAACATAAATGGTGAAAGACCAACGGATTTGGCCATTATAGGAGGAGTAATTCAGCCAAAATAAATGGCTGAATTGAGTGCTTGGCTTTTTCTCGTCTTGACCGTCGAAATTCGAACTTCGGGGACCAAGCTCGTACATCTTGAAACTTCGGGGACCAAACCGCACATCTGAAAGAATTCTGGTCCAAACTGTAAATCCGGCAAAGTTTTCTGGCCCAAAAAGATAATATCAGAAGACCCACAGCCCGTGACCCGTGACCCGTGAACCCGACCTGACGGGACGGGCGGGCGGCGGCGGCGCGCGTGTGGTCTTTCCTCGAACCGAAGCACATCTAGGTCCTCCCTCCTTTAAACACATGGGATACCCCTTGGGGTCCCAAACCCCAAACCAATTTCGAATCTTATATACACAACAATTCTTTCTTCCTCTACCGATGAGGGAGAATTACACACAATACCACACTTTCCATGCTTCAAACACCTTACTTCGTGAACCAATATCTCTTTCATTTCTCAATGAAATTTGACGATTCTTGGCCCTACGATTATCTACGTACTTAGTAGATCATGCATGTGTGAAGAACCGGATTCTCCAACATACGTTACACTAGTGTTTAAGCCGTTAAAGTTGGTCGGTCGCAACTCCCGCCAAAGGCAAATTTCCAACAATCCCCTCTTGAAAGAGATTTTGGCGCACTCACATGGTGTCTTTTCATTTCAAAGCAATATTTCGGCGGACCGATGTTGCATAAGGAGAGGTAGCCTCGGCTTTGAACCTTCCATAGTTGAATACCATCGGACTTACTTTCTCGCGCGGTGAACGTGATGTCTTGAACCGTCGGTGTTTAGTGTAAGCCAAGACAACGGTACCAACACAACAAATTCCCTTACTCTCTTCTTCGTAATGTTTTGTCCGTTTTGGCCATGGGCAACGTCTTGGATTCTTAAGTGCGTTCAATTTGAGGCGCCCGTCCTCGCACTTAAATAGGTGGTCTCCTACAAGGTATCCTGCTATACCCCACTTCACAAGTGTTAGGAACCATTAAAAGTTTCCCAAAGACCTAACCTCAACTGTTGAGGATCATTACGGGTTTTGAAAACTTAACCTTTACCCATACCGCAGATAGCACTTAACGTCTATCGCGGAACGGCTTTGGATTTGGTGTTTCTTTTCGAAATCACTATCCGAAGTGCTCATGCTTCCACCGAAGCGATCAACCGAACCTTTACAACTTAGTTTTCCCATTGAACCAAATTACCGGGATCTCCGGTTCGTAAGGTTGGGTTTCCACCGTATTGGTCCGTATATTTTGGGTTTTAAGCCCATTCCCCTAGACAGCGAGAACACTTGATCTCCGGGTAGTCCCTTAGTTTGTAAACAAGGAAGTGACACCCATGATGATCAACTCGTCATACGGTCTTATGTCTCCGACGGATCCCGACAGATATGTCCAGACGCCGTCATCCGTGTCCTTCCTAAAGCCGACCGGCTAGCCACGTGTAGAACTGCTGAAGGCACGGGTTTCTCCCAATAAGGGACGTCCTCTAATGAGTCGTGAAGTTACTCAACTTCATTCATGCTTTGTATAAAGCGATAAACTCCGATACCATCATGAATCGGTCGATGCAAGTTTGCTTAGAGGATTTTCCAAGACCCACCATACACATTTACTTGTGACTTTGGCGTTCTTCGGATCGATGTCCAGTTTGCATCACCGTGTTCTCTCGAACCGCTGGACATCCGAATACTATAATCCGTAGATAAGCGAATAATTCGATATCGTCATATCCGACTTAACGCCTTCTATTGATCATGTAGTAAGATCATCAGTGAACCTTAGTTCAACTAATATGTTTGTAGGACGATACCAGGTCGGTTGTAGTGTGTACAATACATTGAACTACACGTGACATGTGCATATCGCTCCTTGTCTATGGGTGCACCATGATTCCAATCGGTTCTATGATTCATATCCATTGGTGGTTTCAACGAGATCGTCAACTATCGACCGATCCGTTAGATGTCTTAGAAATCCAATTCCTAAGATGTCATCTGTGATACTCATATCTTTCATATCGAGACTTTGTTTCAATATGATTTTCACTCTAAGACCGTTGGTTTTCCAATTGTTGGCTTTCTAACTTCGAGTCAATGTTTCGTGATCGATTCATTGTTTTGTTTTATCCGAGACTTTCGGGACCAAAATGTTAACATTTCGGGGACCAAAATGAAAGTTCGGGGAAGAAGCCCAACAGTTCAAAGCAAACCAATTTCGATCCTCTTCTTCCAACTCTCCGGTTGGGAAAGTCATTTCAACACCCATGCCATGTAAGATTACAATGGCCCTGGATGTGAAGCTACTCACGGGGAGCACTTTTTTACAACCCAAAGGTTCTTTTCCGGAAGAAGATTAACCATTACACAAGTATGGTTCTATATATGGAATCTATTTCTCCCTTTAGCTTCTTTCCAAAGCAAAGCGTTTTTGGAGATAACAATTATTTGTTAATTGTTCATGGTTCGTTCTCAACCATACAAGCTAGAAGGACGGAACAAGTCTTTGTCCCCTCTTTGCTCCGTCTTGGTTCAACATCTAGAATCCCGAGTTCGCAGATCCGGATTATTAAGTTCCGGATAGCCAAGAACTTTCGAGTCCGAAGATACGGAACGTCTAGTTCCGGGACGATCGAGCCCTCGCCGGTTCTTGTTAACCTTGAGCAATTACTCCTTTTTCCTTTTTCGAGGAAAGTTATCTCCAAAGAATTCAGCATTCTTTGACGCCAAGAGGCGATCAACACTATTGTTATTTGCAGATCCAGTGGATATGCAATCTACAGTCTTAGGTCGAACTTGACCTGTTTCGGTAGTCCATCTTTTACCAAGCTACCCCACATAATTTGGGCGTACGACTTTGCGCTTGGCTAACACCGTTGGACTGAAGTGAGAAATGAACAGTCGTTTAATGAACGATGCTTCACATTCTCCCCCTCTATTGCTACGAATTTCTCAATCCGTAGGCTTAGTTGATTTTCAACTTCTGCTTTGTAGGCTTCAACAACTTCATCTTTGCTTTTCAATAAACAAAGGATTCCATACGTTGTACCATCATCAATGAAGATCACAACGTACTTGTCTCCCCCCTCTATTTTGTATAAACTTCAAATCACCCAAGTAGGTGTGACTAAGTTCTAGAGGAGCAGTGCTTCTTTCGCTATTCCCTTGACGGAATTTGGAAAGGTGATTTTGCCTCTTCATCTACCTCACATTTATTTTGAGGGTTTATGTCGAGGAAGGCAACAATCTCAACATCGTTAGCTTTTGAATGACTTGCTATTTAACGTGTCTTAATCTATGATGGCATAGACGCACGGATTACAAATATATCATTCATTTGGCTACAGACATACTGTACCATTCTTAGTTATTACAGACCTGTTGGACTAATCTCAAACCAGCTTGACCAACAGCGTCCCTTAAACCAAGTTAGGAATATGTATCACCTCATCTTAGAGTGATCACAATCCATGAAGTCCTATTGAGGACAAGCTCTCCAACCCCTTCTACTTTAGAGGTGGCGTTGCTTCACATGAACAACCTCTTGCCCGTGGTTAGGGCGTAACCGGATCATATGTGATCTAGATACTCTGGCCTACTCCAGTTGCTTTGGCAGACTGAGTGTCCAATTTCTTTACTGCCTTTCTTTAGGCCTTCAGATCATTCAGGACCTGGAAACTCTGGCCCACCTTACTAGGTGTCCATTACTTTTCCTATGAAATGAATTTTCGCCACACTCCAGTCGCCCGGAGGCTTTATTTAACTGAGTGTCCAATGTCATCCTATCAAAGGAATTTTGGCCCACTCCAGTCGCCCGGAGGCTTTATGTGACTGAGTGTCCAATATCATCCTATGAAGGATCTTCTGCCAAATAGTATGACAGGCTCAACGTCTTTAGCTTTTAGACTCCTTCCGTTAAGATTGGTGCCCAGATAATTCTTGGCGCTTACTTAAGAGTGGTAAGAGTTTTCGCACAGTTAGTGGATCTTTCTCCATTGTATGTGCGACATACTTTACACACTTTTAATTATTACACTTAAAAGAACGGATCTTTTTAAGTCGTTTACCAAATCCAATCTTTAAACGGGAAAGAAGATGAGATTAAACTTCTGATTTGTTAAAGCGTAAGGAATATAAATTATTTTCATATTCCTCCTTACTTTAACCAATTTTATTTTTTTTTAAATCAGACATCATTTAATCTTTATTCTTGACAAGTAAGAAAAATACTTATCATTTAATCCTTATTCTTGATAAGTAAGAAAAATACTTATCCCAATTTCGGATTCTGGCTCACTTCAGTCACTTCATCAGACTGAGTGTCCATTTCCTTCTCACCATTATTCGGATCCTTTGTCTGGGACAGATATAGGCCTTCGCTACAAGATAGAATAACATCTTCGAGTCTTCTCCTCTTGTCCCAGTTGACATCCTCGTGCTCTCGAGAGCGCTTGTTCCCACCGAGTCTTGGTAGCGGTGACACCATGAACACGTTCATCATCATCACTCTCTTCTACCAAAAAACCATTGCCATATCCAGATTTGGTCACACAACTTCTGACCGACATCTTTCGAACACTAATAGTAATACTATACAATTATTGTCTTAAGTTGTTGGGAGATTTGCTCTATGGTACTTTATAAAGCAGTACGTGAAGTATTTAACTATTACAAGTATTCGAAAAGATAAACAAAGATTCAATAATTCAACTAGAAATCTGAAAATTACAATCGTTACACAAGTAAAAACTGGAAATTCCATTTTTGTAGAAGACGGAAAAATGTAAATTGTTTTTGCTGAGTCGAGTGTAGCACTATGTCCTTAAGACAATATTGCCCCGTATGTATCCTTTATACGTCCTGGACAATTTGTCTCCCAAGATAAAACAGCAATGGAACCCTTGAGCAAAGGAAACTCAAGAGCTATCGTGAAGAATATTGAGTAACGAAATGATGCTTGGAAGTTGTAGGAAGAAAACTATTTTGGTTGTGTATTTTCGTGCCTTTGTTTTGCTGCATCTCTTACCGTTAACTCTTGTGCTCAACAATGGTGTAAGGGGGTGTTTATATAGGTGAGGGAGGGGCTGAAAAACTGCTGAAAATCGCCTCCATAATAGCCAAATAATGGCCATTATGGAGGTAGTAAAGTCACCAACATAAATGGTGAAAGACCAACGGATTTGGCCATTATAGGAGGAGTAATTCAGCCAAAATAAATGGCTGAATTGAGTGCTTGGCTTTTCTGTCTTGACCGTCGAAATTCGAACTTCGGGGACCAAAGCGTACATCTTGAAACTTCGGGGACCAAAGCGCACATACGAAAGAATTCGGTCCAAAGCGTACTTCGGCAAAGTTTTCTGGCCCAAAAAGATAATATCAGAAGACCCACAGCCCGTGACCCGTGACCCCGACCGGACTGGACGGGCGGGCGGCGGCGGCGCGCGTGTGGTCTTTCCTCGAACCGAAGCACATCTAGTTCCTCCCTCCTTTAAACACATGGGATACCCCTTGGGGTCCCAAACCCCAAACCAATTTCGAATCTTATATACACAACAATTCTTTCTTCCTCTACCGATGAGGGAGAATTACACACAATCCACACTTTCCATGCTTCAAACACCTTACTTCGTGAACCAATATCTCTTTCATTTCTCAATGAAATTTGACGATTCTTGGCCCTACGGTTATCTACGTACTTAGTAGATCATGCATGTGTGAAGAACCGGATTCTCCAACATACGTTACACTAGTGTTTAAGCCGTTAAAGTTGGTCGGTCGCAACTCCCGCCAAAGGCAAATTTCCAACAAATCTTGCTGTTATATGTTTTGTTATATCTATCCAGTTGTTGATCCAATTCTCATACTGTTGAAAGATTTAGGGTTGAGAAATGAAAGGAACTTAATATAACTCGCTGTTTGGAAACATAACCAAGACGAGAGTGATGTGTCTCTGGATTTTGTCAAAATGGCATAGGAGTTTTGAGCTTTCCAAGATCCTCCCCGCATACAGTTGTGTTATCGCATTTTTAAACCTTAGCCCCTCTCTGTTTGTGTTGATTGTAACAGCGTTAAGATTTTTCACTTTATGTGAAAAGAGTATCCGAAACTGGTTTATGACTAATAGACCGGGTTATATTTGAGATTGTGATCGCAACGTGTTTTAGTATTTGTTCATGTCTTGTTGTGTATGTGTTTTTGTGATATGTAAGTGTTCAACACCATGCTTGAAAATTCTTTTAGGTGTCCAACGTGGCGGGACCCGGTGGGACGGGGAGGGTCCGTCCCACATCCCGCCGGAACGGGGTCGGGTCGGGACTCGGATTTTTTTTGTCACTTAATTTTAAAAAATAATATATACAAACACTTCAATAATTGAACAAGATCGTGTAATAAAAATATCCAATGTTATTTTTGTGCCTCTTATATTATTTAATAGAAATATGTTTTTTTTTGTAATACAATTTCAAAATTGAACTTTGTGGTGTTGTTTAAGAGTTGCAAATGACATAGTAAAATTGCAATTAAAAAAAATTACATATTCAACCATACTTTTTCGAATTTCCTCACAATGTTTTGAGGATATTCTGTTGGAATTGGAATTTATTTGTCAAATTCTTCAACGTCGCTTCCTGCTCCCTCAGACAAGATTTCGTTGTAGTTGTAGTCTTCTTCTTCGTTGGTCTCTGATTGACCGCACCTTCTACGCTCCGCACGAATCCAGTCTCTGAATAGAACTGCAATCTCCAATGTGTCTCCCGCCAATGAATGTCTATGCTCTCCTATTTGAAATCTTCCCGCAGAAAAAGCGCTTTCAAATGTTGTTGATGACGCTTTAATGTTCAACACATCTCGGGTCATCTTTGTTAGTGTCGGAAATATATTCTCATTCTGCCTCCAGTATTTCAGCAAGTCTTCTTGTTCTTCATCATTAGCAATTAATTCGTATGGTACAACACCGTGCAAAACATAAACATTAAATTCGCTAACTTGTGAAAAAGTTGAACTACTACACATTTTATTTCTAAGGCCTTGAATACTAGCAGCAGAAACCGCATATTTTTTATAAGGTTGCATCGAAATAGTAGAAGATGGTACATAAGCCGATTGATTATTTGCACTTTGTTGTTGGTAATACATATAAACTTGTTTGCGTTCGGTGTGTATGCTAGACGTAACTTCTTCTTTAGTTGGTTTGTGAGTTGGTTCTTCAGTTGGGTCTGTTGGAAGTACTTCTATACAATCATAAATCGTTTCTACAAGTCTTTTACAACCGTCTACTTTAATAGTTTGATTTAATACAGCACCAACAATATAAATAGTGGGGATAGAAAAAAATATTTTTTTATTTTTTAAAACATTTTTTCAATAGATGCCTTATAAGTTGGTTTTTGTATATATTCATTAAGTAACAAAAATATTAGTGCTATATAAAATAACATATTTGAAATAGTAGGATAATAAATACCGGAAAATTCTTTAGCAGCTTGATAAAATTTCTCTAAAAATCCATTAAGTTCTAAAAAAAAATCCCAATCATTATCTACAAGCATATCCCTTGGATTTTTATTGTGGGCGTTAAATAATAAAGTAATATGTTATCTATAATCGTAAGCAACAAGTTGTTGCTCATGCAGAGAATTCCATCTAGTCGAAACTTCTTCTGAAATTTTTCTATAAGGTAATCCACAATCATTACATATTTTTTTTATACTCTTTGCGTCTTTGTATTTTTTTACCTTTAAAAATAAAGTTTATAGCAAATTGTATTTTATCAAGAATGTTTTCAAAAAGTTTCAGGCCATCCTTTACCACTAAGTTATAAATATGGCACGCACATCTTATATGAAAATAAATCAGAAAAAGATGGAGTTAATCTAAGTTTTAAAAGTGTTATAGCATAATCATTAGAAGAAACATTATCTAATGTAATAATCATAATTTTATTAATTATTCCATAAGAATCATAAATTTCTTGAATATTTTCTGCAATAAAACTTCCAGTGTGCCTATCATCTATATATCTATATGCTAAAATACATTTTTGCATAGACCAATTTTGATCTATCCAATGACATGTTACCATTAAATAATCATTACCGTTAGTACTACGACCTATGTAAGAAGTGATAGTCACTTTGCCATTAAAATGATACAGAGCATAACGTAAATATTGTTGATATTCACTTGCAAATTTAAAAACATATCTTCTAACAGTTGATCTAGGAAAATAATTAAAAGCAGGATTATATGTTTCTCAAATGTAATGAATAAAACCATGAGAGGAAGGAAATGAAAAGGACAAACCCTCCACCGCAATTAATTTTGTCATATTTTCCCTATATTTGTTTTTATCTAGGACCAAAAATCCCCCTGTCGTCGGGTTAATTTGACCTTGTACTAGGTCGGGGACACAATGCGAACCTTGTCCCGACTCAGATAGCATTGACACACCCGATTTTTTAGCCCGGT
This sequence comes from Anisodus tanguticus, assembly GCA_034509755.1. Lineage (NCBI taxonomy): Eukaryota > Viridiplantae > Streptophyta > Magnoliopsida > Solanales > Solanaceae > Anisodus > Anisodus tanguticus. Next base: position 8,614,680 of record CM067554.1, on the reverse strand, counting down.
ATCCATGTGTTAATCTCTTTATTGTTATACGAAGGCATTATAATTATTGCTTTATTCTGAGCCGTGGTCTATCAGAAACAATCTCTCTACCTTCCAAGGTAGGGCTAAGGTCTGGGTACACTCTATGCTCCCCAGATCCTACTTATGGAATTATACCTGGCATGTTGTTGTTGCTGTTGATCAAATTTTCATATTTCTGAAAGATTTAAGGTTGAGAAAAGAAAGGAACTTATGCAGTTTGTGCATCAGCGTTAGTTTCAGCTTCTATAAACCACTTTCAACTCTTTGCTGAGCAATAGATACCTGCATCAAACATTTTCCTAATAGTTTCAGTCGTAAATCATAATCTTCCAGGGCAATCACTTTGCAGCTCTAGATAGAACAAAGTGCAGAAAAGCTGCAACATTGTGCCTGTTTATCCCAATGACTGTTGAGAGTGATTATAGTACAAGAGTTTGGAGTAGTGTACCAACCAACTTCAAAAGTAATGCCACTGCCGTCCAGCATCAATGCCTGTTGCCAAAATGGAACTCAGACTTAATTCAACTTTAAAAGTTAGCTTATGAAATGAGTATCGGCCAAAAATCACATAACGAAATTCCTTCAACAATGTGGGATATAACACTGTTTGCAAACCGAAGATTGGACATTTGGTGTATGGACACTATAACATGAGGGCCCATCATTGGGTAAGCCAACCAGTCAAGAATAATGGTGATTTTGGTTCTACTACCATGTTAAATAAACAAACATTGGGCTTAATTCAATGTCAAAAATGCTAACTCATGAGTTGAAGATTCTCCAAGACGATGTAAGGAGACAACATCCAGTCCCTCTCAACTAATAAAAGGCCACTTATCAATGGCAACACTTAATTCATAAAATATTTGCTTTTGTAATTACGATTAGTAAATTTAGCATATCATTAAAAGATATAATTAAGCTCATCACATAGAACTGGTCGAATGTTGTTCATAAGTGCGCACATTTTGCAGCTTTCCATCAAGGAAATCTTCACTTTGATACTGGATCCTTTTATATTCATCAAGACATGCATAAAGTGAATTGTTTCATACATATAATAACATAGCAAGAAAATTCACTCTGATTAAATAGATATGTGTGTGCTAAAGAAAATTGATTATCCAGCTCTTTAGCCTAATCGATTTTTTTATGACATTCTCATGAATCGATCTTAATTCATTTTTTCTTTGCAGAAATTGGTCAAATTGCATGATTTTCCACTGACTTCACCATAGCTGCATGTGGTTTGGAGCACAAAGACCTGGCATTTCTTCGCTTTCGAAAGTGTATTCATTTTAACCACTAGGCAGTCTGCCCATATGGTAATTTTATTTCACAACAAAAATATGTACACTTTTTTTCTCTATAATATCTCTAACATTCGAAAGTCTACGTGGACAAATCAAAGAAGAAAATCCGACGATCTACTTTTTTTGTTGATTAAATAATAAGTATAATTAAAGGCGTCCAGAAGATGCAAAAACAGATACAAGTGTGGGCTCTTAACAAGAATTAAAAGACCCAACAAAATCAATCAGTTGAATCACATCATTTACATTGTTCAGTCAGCTCATTCCAACGAATAAACTCTGCCAAATGTCTATGAATTAGGAATTGGTTTTAGTTAAGTACTTGGAGAATATTGTTCTTGAAAACATTTTATCTACAAAACAGGGTTACGGGTAACTACACTTGATCAGATTTTTGTTGTCATTAACCTTTAAAATTGGGCCTGCTAACTTTATAACCATGACATGGGTTGCCAAACCCAAAATAACTATGACAAAGATTAATGACTAATTGACATAGGGTGATTAACATTTTGATATGGTTCGTACTTTCTATTTAGAAGATATTTCCAGAATTTTTTGCCGTTTTTCCCCCTTTTTGTACAACTGCTTAGAAAATGATAGTCTTTTTATTACTCTGGTAATTTATGGGCATTTTAGACTACGGTCTAAAATTCTTTTGAACAAACTGAAAATCTTATGCGATAATTTTAGTTTACGATCTAAAATTTTGATAGACGATAGACGATAATCTAATGTTTTGTCAGTTCCAAGGGCTATATTACACATTTTTTAAGAATATGTACAAAATCTGGATGGTGACTTAAAAGAGATATTTGCATAAATTTGCCGGATATTTCTGTTTAATCAATAATCTCCTCGTGGGCTGTTTTGATAGAGGCCTGTAATATGGGCCAGTTAGAAACCAGCCCAAATACTGATGAAACCCAACAAGAAAAAGAGGACAGGTGTTAGAAGGGCAAAAAACTCATGTAGCAGCCCATTAATGTCAATAACCTTTTGTAGCCCTAAAAACAAGACAAATAGCGAATTCATCATTTTCTTCTACAACCGTGAACCATCTAGCCATAATCACAACCTTGTACACAGATCTTACTTCCACCTTGGTAGGTAGAGCGATTGTTTTCGGGAGACCTTTGGCTCAAGACAAAGCATAATCACAAGCAAGACAATCAAAACAAAGCAAGAGTAAAGTAAGAGAAAAGAGTAAAACAAAAGAAACGGTCAAACTCAGATAAGGAATTAAAGTAGTATAGAGTGCATTCGAACAAAAGGGAGTAGTAGCTAACACAACTAAATAACTAAACAAAATACACTAAAGAACACATAGCAACAGAAATCAAACTACAGTGAATTATAAAACAATAATGTGTCTATAAGTGTGATAGGCTAATCGGGCCTATAGTAATTGTTGGAAGTCTACTAATGTGGAATTAAGTTTATCCCATTGTTTATGTCTCCAACAATTTGGGCCCTGCACGTCGGAAATGTCGTTTCCACACACGTGCACTCGTAGTGCCAAATATCGTTAATTTCGTTAGTGAAAGAAATATTGACACGTAAGTAAATGTTTGAGACATAGAATAATGGACGGTTATTGGCTAAATAACAAGTGTTCCACGTCGGTAAATGAAGGAATGATTGTGCAAAGTGTAAGATGGTGCGGCACCGGAAAGGGCCGCGGCACCACCCGGACGGAATTCCAAAAGTTTGGCTGATTATGGAGAGGTTTTAGAGCATTAAAATGACAGTTTTTCCTCCATAAATCAGCCATTATTTGGCTGCATTAATTGGTGAATTAAAGGATCATTACATGGCATTTAAATGGCCATTACTTGGCTGGTCATCATGGGGATTCAATGACCATTACTTGGCATTGAAGGGCCATTACATGGGCATATGAAGAGCCATCTTACACACCTATAAATTGAGGCATTTGGCTCAATTCTATAGACTTACACACAAGTTAACAACACCACAAAGAGATCAGATTTTTCTGATAGTAATTCTTCTCTTAGCAATCTTCTTTATTCGTGTTCTTCGTTGGGGTCATTTGTGTAGGCTTTGCACATTTGATAGTTTGATGTTTTATCTTGGGAGACTATTGCCCACACTTCCGTAAAGCCTATATACGGGGGCAATCTTGTCTTAAAGACAAAGAGCCATCTCTTGACTCAGCCGGTGGTGTTGTGATTATCTAATTGGTTGCTAATTGTTTCAGGTGTGAACTTGAAACTCAAAGGACTCTAACCGTTCGAATTCTCAACGGTTCTACAAGCCACAAGTGTAGCAGTTCATGTTCTTATAGTTCTGAATACAAGATCCAGATTTGAAGTTCTAGTTCAAGATTAAAAGATTGACAACTTGTTGTTGTAATCTTTGTTGTTTATCCTTTCGAAGTACTTGTAATAGTTATTCACTATTCCCGTACGACTTTATCTCCAACAGTAATAACACTACAACTATCAATTTGTAAGCATAAGTAATAGGACAACGCTCGAGTACCTACTACTCTTCTACCCTAATTTGTGTCCTCCACAACCCCCTATCTAAGGTCATGTCCTCAGTAAGTTGCACCTGCGCTATATCCTGTCTAATCACCTCTTCCCAATAATTTTTCGGCCTACCTCTACCCCTCATGAACCCGTCCATAGCCAACCTCTCACACCTCCGCACTAGGGCATTTATGTCTCTCCTATGCACATGCCCGAACCATCTCAACCTCGCTTCTTGCATCTTATCATCCACCGAGGCCACTCTCACTTTCTCCCGGATATCATCATTTCTAATCATATCTCTCTTTGTATGCCCACACATCCATCTCAACATCTTCATCTCCGCAACTTTCATCTTTTGTATGTGCGAAGTCTTGACTAGCCAACACTCTGCCCCATACAACATAGTCGGTCTAATCACCACCATATAGAACTTGCATTTAAGTTTTGGTGGCATTTTTTTGTCGCACAAGACTCTATATGCGAGCCTTTATTTCATCCATCATGCCCTAATATGATGTGTGACATCGTCATTAATCTCTCAATTACCTTGGATAATAGACCATAGGTACTTGAAGCTTCCTTTCTTTGGAATGACCTGAGTACCAAGCCTTACCTCCACGCCTGTCTCAGGGTCGCTCCGGATGCTGAACTTGCACTCCAAATATTTTGTCTTGGTCCTACTCAACCTAAACCCTTTAGACTCTAGAGTCTGTCTCCAAACCTCCAATTTGGCGTTCACTCCGCTGTGAGTCTCATCAATCAGGATTATGTCATCTGCGAATAACATACACCATGGTACCTCCCATTGTATTTGCCGCGTCAGTCCGTGCATCACCAAGGAAAATAGGAATGGGCTAAGAGTTGATCCCTGGTGCAACCCCATCATCACTGGGAAGTGCTCCGAGTCTCCTCCTACTGTCCGTACTCTAGTCTTGGCTCCATCATACATATCCTTGATCGCCCTAGTGTACGTCACAAGTACACATCTAACCTCCAAACATCTTCATAGAACCTCCCTAGGGACTTTGTCGTATGCCTTCTCGAGGTTGATGAAAACCATATGTAAGTCTTTCTTCCTCCCTCTATACTGCTCCACCAACCTCCTAATAAGATGGATGACTTTTGTGGTTGAACGCCCCAGAATGAAACTAAACTGGTTCTCATAAATAGACGCGCATTTTCTCATCTCCACGACCCTTCCCACACTTTCACTGTGTGGCTTGGCAGCTTGATACCCCTATAGTTGTTGCAACTCTGGATATCACCTTTGTTCTTGTACAAAGGGATCATTGTACTCCACATCCATTCTTCGGGCATTCTTGCCGTCTTAAAAATGACGTTAAACAACTCAGTCAACCACTCCAAACCTGACATGCCTGCGCTCCTCCAAAATTCCACTAGGATCTCATCATGCCCGATCGCTCGTCCCCTTTGCATCCTACGAATAACACATGTAACCTCCTCAACCTCAATGCAGATACAATACCCAAAACCCCCGTGCCTACCAGAATGCTCCAGATCTCCCAGCATAATGTCTCCATCTCTTTTTTCGTTCAAGAGTTTGTGGAAAATCAAGTCACGAGCCCTCATCTTCCTTGATGCACCTTACTTGATCCAAGTCACGGGCCCTCATCTTCCTTGTTTTTGCTAGTCCGTACAACTTATTTTCCCTACCTTTCTCCTCTAATTCCACATACAAGCGTCCGAAAGCTGCCATTTTTGCCACCGTAACCGCTAGCTTTGCCTCCTTCCTCATAATCTTATAAAATTCCCTATTCGTCCATTTCTCCACCTCATCTCTGCTTTCTACCAATTTCACATACGTCGCTTTCTTCGTTTCTACCTTCTCTTGAACTTCACCAATCCACCATCAGTCCCTTGGATGCCCACCATGATAACACCGCGAGACTCCTAGCACTTCTCTGGCTACCTCACGAATGCAACTGGCTGTCCTGGCCCACATATCGATCGCATCCCCACTATTCTCCCAAGCCCCCTCGCCCATCAACATCTCCCTCATCTCCTTTGCACTAGCCATGGTCAAACTCCCCCATTTGATTCTTAACCTGTTATCCAAAACCCTCTTCTTCTTCTCCAACTTGATCTCCAAATCCATCACCAAAAGCTTATGTCGGGTTGTAAGATCCTCATTCGGAATAACCTTACAGTCTTTACAAAGACCTTTGTCAACCTTCCTAAGGAGCAAACAATTTATCTGAGTCTTAGCCACCGAACTACGAAAAGTCAACAAGTGTTCCTCCTTCTTCAGGAATCTAGAATTTGTTATCACCATCCCACAAGCTCTAGCGAACTCCAAAAGTGAGATGCCTCCCCCATTTCTGACCCCGAGTCCAAATCCTCTATGCACGTCGTCATAACCCCTGGAAGTGATCCGATATGTCCATTGAAATCCACTCATACAAATAACTTCTCAGTGGGTGGTATACCTCCCACCACTTCGTCTAAATCCTCTCAAAAACGTCTCTTCTCCTCCTCGTCCAAGCCCGCTTGTGGTGCATAAGCACTAATAATGTTCATAGTGCACCCTCCAACTACCAACTTAATCGTCATCATCCTTTCATTGACCCTCCTCACCTCTACCACATGATCCTTAGTTCGATGTCTACCAAAATGTCTACCTCATTCCTATACTTCGACCTAATGTTGAAGTGTATACAAATTGAAGAGATGAATAGTTCATGGATATTTTGGTATAACATTGTATTCACCGATTTTACTGTGTACATTCAAGATAAATACATTGTTTATACTGTATAATCGAAGCATAATCAGTGTATTATATTAATTATACACCAATTATATATTAGTTATACGTCAATTTATACATTAGTTGTGCGTATATTATACATTTTGAGAATACGCGATATAATAAAAAAATATACAATATACAGTTGAGATGGACTAAAATACATACACTTAAACACAATAACGTTGAGATAAAATGGGAAGTGTAAGGATATTGAGGAAATCGTAAGGGAGAGTATTGAAGAAACCGGGAAACGTAAATATATTGAGGAGATATCGGTTCCTATAATTTGGGGTAACTCTTTTGGAACTAACCAGCAATGGTTATGGTATCCAAATACTACCTAAAACAAATGCTAAAACTTAGGGAGAATATATTGACATTACTAGCTATAATCCCTACAATTACTCCTAACAATTAAATTGGGTAATAAAAGTAAGTCCCCTAAAACCAAACTATTTACTCTTCTATGCCCCTTTTTCTTTTCATACCCCCAAAACTATTTACCCTTAATACCTCTTATAGTTTTTATAGGTAATTATCTTTTTTTTCTTTCTTTCTTTTTTATTTCTCTATTTTTTTTCTTTTTTTCTGTCATTTTTTCTTCTTTTTTATTTCATTTTTATTCAAATCATAATATTCTTTATCTTTTTCACCATAATCTAATTTCATATTTAATTCTAGTTCCTTTCATTTTCTTTTTATTTTTTTCTTTATTTTTTTAATTCTTTATTTTTTCTTTTCTATTTAATTGTCTCTTTTTTCTTCTTTTCTTTGTTATTTCTCTACTTCTTATCTTCTTATCTTTCTTTTTCTCATTTTTCTCTCTTTTTTGTTCATTTATTTTTTCATAATTTTTTTTTATCATAATTCTGATTCTATAGATAATTCTAATTTATTTCTTTTTCACTTTTTAATTTCTTTATTACTTATTTCTTTTTCAATAGCAGTTTAAGTATACTGTTGCAGTATACTATGATACCCAATTGATATCACACAAGACTGACAATTCATTCTTTCAAGGAAAACACTCACTCCTCAATGATATTAACATGATATATATCATATACCGACAGAGTGTCATAGGGGACTGATCCATTCTTTCAAGAAAAATATAACTCAGTTTTCTATGATACCCACATGATATATATTATATACTTATAGGGTATCATAGAAGATTTATTTTTTTCTTAAAAATATACTACTCAATCCTCTATGATACCTGCATGGTATATCATATACTGACAGGGTATCATAGAAGACTAACAATTCATTCCTTCAAGAAAAAAAATATTCAGTCCTCTATGATACCATCACGGTATATATCATATATTGATAGTGTATCATAGATGACATATTCATTACAATATGATGCTCATACTGTATATATCATATACTCACATGGTATCATAAAATGATCAGTTCATTCTTTAAAAAGAAAACAATCATCAGTGCTCTATGATACTCACGTAGTATATATCATATGTTGACAAGGTATCATAGAAGACTAGTTCATTCATTTAAAGAAAAATATAGCTCAATCCTCTGTGACACCCACATTGTGTATATATATATATATATATCATATACTGACATGGTATCATGAATGACTGACCCACATGATGTATCATATACTAATATATATGATACTCACATGGTATATATTGTATACTGACATGGTATCATACAGACTAGTTAATTCCTTAGAAAATACTTTCAGTTCTCTATGATACCAACTTGATATATATCATATACTGACAGGGTATCACAAAGGATTGAAAGGTCGAGAAGGCACCTAAAAATAACTTTAGAAACCAGATTAGGAAAGTGTTTCCCGAGTTCGAGTTTATTTCTTCAAGAAAAACTCATCAGTCATTTATGATACACATATGTTATATATCATATAGTGACATAGTATCGTAAATGATTGATTCATTCTTTAAAAAATTCTCAGTCATTTATGACACTCATATGATATATATCAGATACTGACAAGGTATCATAAAGAACCGATTAATTTCTTCAAAAGAAACTTATAAAAAATAAAACAAATAGAGTTTAGGCTTAATTTTAATATTTAATATAATTTTTAGCGAGTTAAATTTTATAAAAAAATTACAAAAACTAGAATCATATTTTAAATATAAATTTTATATTAATATCATTAATATAAAAATACTTAATTAATATTTATCTTTATATTTTTTATTATTGAAAAGGAAAATAAAAAGACAATAAACAATAAAAAGGATAAGGACAAAATAGAAAAAGGATAAAATAATCAAAATGAAAAAAAATGTCTCACAAACTCACGTGCAAACACACAAATAAAAAAAGAAAAAAGAGGAAAGAGAAACTAGTCAATAAAGCATAATGTAATTAATGCACACACAAATAAAAAGAAAAAAAAAAGAGAAACTAGGACAATGTAATTAATGTACACACAAATAAAAACAAAAAAAGAAGAAAAAGAAATTAGTAATAAAAGGACAATATGAACATCTCGGATAAAAAGATTTTGGGCAGGGGAATTAAGTGAAAATAGTTTTATTTTTAGAGGCATTAAATGTAGTTTTTCCTAAAAGTAAACATGTGTGGAAGTTGATTATAATGGGTTGTTAAAAGTAAACTATGTTTATTTTGAGTTTAATTCTTATATTGGCTGTTATATGGGTTAATTATTCATATTAGAAGTATTGCGGGGCCACGTTAGTGCTATGAGAACCAGTGGAAAGCCACGAGACGTAAAGCACGTGAGGAAGACACGTCAGCAAGAATATCAAATATTGGACCCATAAACGACAGGTCACTTCGGAAAGGAATGCACATGCCCCCACTAGCAGACTTGTAAAAAGAAAACTTTATTTTTAAACAAAAATGAATTTTGATCACTTTTTGGTGTTACCTTTTCTTTAAATGGAAATTAGGTGCATTAAACTCCCGCTATGTCAGAAATTTGAAAAAGAATCAAATTATTAAAGATATATAGTAGTGAAATAAAATGATGGGACCCGCAATCCTAATCTAATGCCCACGTGACACCGTCACGAGAGTGAGAGCGATGCACCGCCAAGGAGTAGAAGCACGTGATATCACGTACCCTAGTTGGGTAGTTGATGGTGTTATGTTGTTTTACATGTATCCCCCAAATTATGCCCATAACATCCACCTCCCCAATGTTTTTTTTTTCAATTTAATAATTAAAATTTAAAAATCTAATGTACAACTAATTCGAATTTACATTGGATATACTTACTAAAAATAATATGCTCCTTCAGAAAAAAAGAAGAGAAAATAATCTTTTATAATCTTATATAAATTGAATAGAATAAGATAATCTTAAAAAGAGATATTTGATCTGAGGAAATAATGACCATAGCCATTTACAATTTAAATAAAAAAAAGATTTTTCAAAATTTCTAGTATGTTATTTTTAGATTTTGTATAAAAATTAAAATTTCTTATAAAAAGAAATATTGTAACGGACTACAAAATGAGCTAACCCCTAAGATCTCTTACGTTTATTATTGATCTCATGTATTATATTTATTGATTTACTTTTAAAGAGATTATAATTAAGATAATATCAGTAATTAAAGGTAAGAAATCGATCTCTAAATTTTCTATTCTCAAGATCTGAATCTAAGACATTTAGTTAAGAGCAGGGAGGTCGTAATTATCTCATCGCCTACTTAGCGGTGCACATGCCATTCTTTGTTCCTCAGATCCGTTTGAACATTGATTAAATTTTATTTTTACATAAGTATTTGTTTGTTTATTTATTTATTTATTAAATTTACCTATTATTTCAAACTTCAAATTTGAGATATACAATTTAAAGTTTGAAAAAATAGATTTTAGGAGTTTTTCCGTTTTCGAATATTTTATAATCAAACACAATTTCAACTTTAAAATACTCTTTTTCAACTTTAATTTTCCTTAAAATTCCAACCAATTTATATCCAAACGCCTACTCATCTTTGGCATTGCTTTATATGTGATTTCAAAAGTAACACTACCATCACATTACACGGTTACACGCACCTGAGGTCATGAGTGACAATGCCACTATTGTTGTACTAGTTTACTAGTACTCCACTTCATGCGTTTTATGATACTTTCTAAAAGAATATATTTTTTTGATTTTATTAATTTATGATTTATAATATATAGTGTTATAAAAAAATATTTACTTTGCTATAAACCAGGTAATTAATCAATCTAATTACAAAAATATTATAATTCTACCTAAAATATGCGAAATATAATTAATGTAAGAATATTTGGTAAATATTTTATTACACCTCTGTGGTCGAAGCGGGAGGTTCACGAACACTAAGACCGGCTCGAAAATCATCAAACAGTATGCACAAAAGTCCTTTGGTGAATATGTCGGCAATATGATATCTGGAAGGAGCATGAAGGACACGAACTTGACCATGAGCCACTTTTTTTCGCGAACAAAATGAATGTCCATTTCAATGTGTTTGGTACGCTGATGTTGGACGGGATTGCCGGAAAGATATATCACACTAACATTGTCGCAGTAGACCAGTGTGGCCTTTTCAATCGGGCAGTAAAGCCCCAGTAGAATGTTACAGATCCAACAGGACTCAGAGACGACGTTGGCTACACCTCTGTATTCTGCTTCGGAACTGGATCGGGATAGTGTAGGCTGCCTTTTAGAAGACTAAGACAATAGGTTATCTCCGAGGAAGACGCAATACCCAGACGTGAAGCGTCGGGTGTCAGGACATCCTCCCCAGTCAGCATCAGAATAAGCAGCGAGACCAGTGAGTGAGGACATGTATAGGTGTAAGCTGAAGTGAAGTGTGCCCTGGAGGTATCATAAAATACGTTTGAGGGCATTCATATGTGCTTCCATTGGACTGTGCATGTGCAAACAGATTTGTTGCACATCATAGGATATGCATGGTCTCGTGAATGTGAGATACTATATGGCCCCAACCAAGCTACGATAGTGAGTCAGGTCAGAATATGGAGGGCCGGAATCAACGCTGAGCTTGGAATTAGTAAACACTGGCGTGTGGACCGGTTTGCAAGAAGGCATGCCTGCACGGTCAATGATCTATTTGGCGTATTTCTTCTGACACAGAAATATGCCGCCAGAATGACGAGTGACAGAAATGCCCAAGAAATAACTCAGGGGGCCTAAATCCTTAATAGCAAACTCAAAGGCAATGAGTGACATAATGAACTGGCGGAGGGCATCAAATGATGTGGTGATTATGATATCATCAACATATAATAAGATGTAAGCCATTTCTAGACCTTTGTTGTAGATGAACAGGGAATGCTCGTATTTGCTGTGTGAAAAACTGATAGAATAGACATAATTGACTAACCGCTGGTACCATGCTCGAGGAGCCTATTTTAGTCCATAGAGTGATTTCCGCAACAGACAGACATAATCCGGATGAATAGGATCCCTGAAACCCATAGGCTGATGCATATATACCATTTTATGAAGATCCTCATGTAAGAAGACATTCTTGACATCAAGCTGATGAATGAGCCAAGACTTGGAAAGGGCAATGCTGAGGACGATCCGGATGGTTGCGGGCTTTACGACCGGGGTGAACGTTTTATCACAGTCCACTCCCACCTGTTGAGACTTGCCATTACCTGCAAGAAAGGCCTTGTGCCTCTCAAAAGAACCATCAAATTTCTTTTTATGTCTATAAATTCACATAGAACGAATAATGTTAGCATCAGGTGGATGAGGTACTAGGCCTCATGTCTTATTGTCAATAACAACATTATATTCATCAATCATTAAAGTTTTCCAATTAAGGTCGGATAAGTCATCTTTCGGGTTACGAGGAATGAGGGAAGGGACAATTGAAACAGATAGGTTAAACAACAGGTTAGGTTTGGAAATGTCGTGCAGAGCATGAGTTTCTATCATCTGTGGGTGTGCATCGGGAGGCTGGAGGGGAGGAGGGAAGGTGCCACGGGACTGTCGGGAAGACGAGGGAGGGCGGGTGTTGTGGGAAGGGGTTCAGCTGGCTAAGATCTTACCGAGCCGGACAGTCGCGGTGGGTTGGGCTGAGACTCGGTTTATCGAGGGTTGACCGAGGAGCAACCCTGAGATGGGGTGGTCTGAGCTTCCTTCGGCAAAATCGGATGGGCTACCTATCCCGAAGTAGCCGTGGTGGGTCCGGGTGTCACTGACTGGGACGTCAGATCATTTAAATAATAAATTAGAATGGGGTTTAGGCCATTTGCTAGGAAGTCATATGATTGCCGAGGTGGCAAGTTTAGCGAGGCAAAAGGAAATCGAGACTCATCAAATATGACATGTCAAGAAATGATCATTTTATGGCTTGATAAGTTATAGCATGAGTAACCTCGGTGATTGGGGGGAGGGTAGCCCAGAAACACACACGGAGAATACCAGAGTAGTAGTTTGTGAGTGGTCGGATGGAGAGGATAACAGAGACACCTGAAGACACGTAAGTGTTGATAGGAGGGGTTCCTACGAAACATAACTTGAGTGTATGGCCGTTGAACTAGTGACTTGGGATTATGTTTAGGAGGTAGGTGGCCATGGACAGTGCATAATCCCATAATTGAGGGGGAATTGAGGCATGGGCAAGTAGAGCAAGACTTAAATTATTTATGGTGCAGATTTTCCATTCGGTCTTACCATTTTGGGAGGAGGTGTGAGGGCAGAAAAAATGAAAAGTAAGACCGTGTTTAGTGCAAAACTGTTTGAATTGGTTATTATCGAATTCCCTGCCATTGTCACATTGAAAATATTTTATGCTCTTTTCAAATTGTGTTTGTACGAAGGCACTAAATGATGAAAAAATGGGGTAGACCTGAGATTTATTACCAATTAGAAAATTTCATAGAAAGTTGGGATAATCATCCAAAAACAACACATAATATCAATGGTCTGCCGTACTTAAAATGGGTGAAATCCACAAATCACTATGAATTATATCAAAAGGCATTAAAGTACAATTTGTGGATGAATAAAATGACAATTTAACATGCTTTCCAAAAACACAAGATTCACAAACAACAGTCTTAGAGACACGGTTGCATTGAATATAATTATTTTTTCTAAGGGATTGTAAGACAGAATCTCCCGGATGTCCTAATCTAGAATGCCATAAGGAAGACGAAAGAGCAGCAAATGTTGATGGAACTGAGGTTGATTTGTCGACAATGTTGGAAATAGGGTTTAGATCTCCGGTGCTGTCACATCTCATCATTCGCCTCCCTGTCGTAAAGTCATTCACAGAAAAACCAAAAGGATCAAAGTCAAGGGAAACATTATTATCAGTAGTGAAACGTCGCACATAGATTAGATTTTTAATGAGTTTCGAGGCATGAAGGACATTTTTAAAAATTAGTGGTGGATGTGGTGGGGATAAGAAAGAAAGACAAAAGCCACGAATTGGAATGCCTTGTCTACTACCAATAATAATATTCCGATTTAAATTACTCAAATTAGAATAAGATGATAGAGTACATTGTGATGCCGTCATGTGAGAGGTGGCGTCTGTGTCCATGTACCAATTTTCATCCGAAGCGTGGAGGGACATAGTGTTCATAGCTGCCTCAATATAAGTCGATGCATAGTTGGAGGACGGGGATACATGTGTTGTGTAAGCATGTTGTGGACGTACACCAAGTATGGCAGTTTGGGCCTGTCGGGTCGGAGGTGGAATCTACGAAGATGTTGGATATGGGCAAGGAGGAGAGGCCTAGGATAGTGGGACCCACGCGGCCCACAGCGGGTAGACAACCCATGGTGTCGGCTGCTGCCACTACCACGAACACTGCTGGTTGTTCACTGCCGGTGGTGACTACCCCTTGCCGCCACCGTTGCTGCCGGAATTACGTCCGCCGCAACCCTTGCCGGATTGGTGGCCTTTACGATTGTTACGGGTAGATAGGCCCTGGTTCGGGTCCCCGAGTCAGCGGTGGTGGCTGCCGGAGTTCAAGGCCCTGTCGTCGACGGAGGGCCCAATGGTGGTAGTGAAGACGGCGTCGGCAATGCTGGCCTGAGTGGTGCTACGCTTAATTTTGTGGGTTTTCTCAAGAATTTGCCTCGAACGGGCCTCATAGAACTGTGGCAACGACGAGCATTGTTGAAGGATGGTGGCAACACCGTCATATGATTCATTCAAGCCCGCAATAAGCTGCATTACCAATCGCTGATTAGTGACTGGTGCACCAACGTTGAAGAGTTGGTCGGCAAGCATCTTTAGTTCTTGACAATAGGCCGACGCGTTAGGAAAGTCATCCTGATGAACGTTCTTAAAATGATTTTCAAGGTATAAGGCACGTTGAGTTTTGTTGTCGTGAAAAATATTCTCCAATCATTCCCACGTTTGGCTGGCAGTAGCATTAGTCTCAATGATTGTGTGCAACAGATCATTAGATATCATGCCGTATATCCAATAGAGGACAACTGCATCCAAACGGGACCAAAGTTTATCATCAAAAGTCGAGGGTTTTGATTCATAAGGGATGATATGGTCGATAACGTTGTAGATCCTGGACCTGGTCCGGATCCGGTGTATCCAGATTCGTTTTATAGGATATGGATCTTCAAAATTTGGATCCGACGGATCCGGATCGGACCCGGATCCATTTCTGACGGATCAGATATGAATCTGGATCTTGTATTTGAGATCCGTATCCGGTCCAGAACCGATCCGTGGATCCATTTTTTATTAAATATATTCATAACCTAGAATGTAATTTTATAAGTATTTTCTTAAAATTGCTAAGCACATCCTTGCAAGTTTAATTCTCAAAACAAGTTTAATTTATCCCCGCGTTAACTCAAAAACCAAAAAATAAAGAGGTAACTTCGATAATAAAATCAATGTTATATTAGTGAATGACTAACATCTCCATAGACAATTAGTTAAAATTATATTTACTTCATTTGTGAAGATTCCAAGCACATGCAAGTTCTGCATTGTGGAAATACTAGTCAGCATTTTTCACAACTATTGTCATTGTCCAACATTTTCAATTAATAACTCACAATCAAAACGAGAAAACGAACAAAATATCTCATATGAACATTTCAAAATTGAAACACAGTAAACTGTTAGCTAAGTAAAAATCGTTTGTCAGTTCAAAAAAAAATCTTAGCAAGGTTACATTTTTAGCAAGACAAAATCATGTGGATCCAGATCCGATCCATGGACCTGGCGGATCCGATGGATCCGGATTTGGATATGATTTTTATGGACCCGATGGATCTGGATCCGGATCTGGATTCATGTATGAAAAACGGATCTGGATCTAGTAGGATCCGGTCCAGATACGATCCGTTGCCATCCCTAGATGTGAGATTGATAGAAAATTACCCTTCTATTATTTACTTATGCCATATGTAGAAGTACTTGACCTTTTCTTCCCTCTCAAGCTGTAAATTCGGCTCACAAGTACCAAATTTTCTTTGTTCGCCATATTTTTTAGATACTAATTATCTCAAAATCACAACAAATATCTGAATTATTGGAATAAATAAAATGAGAATTGACAAGCCATAATTGGCATAATCTTAATTAACACGCAAGAAATACTGAAGCAATTGTAGCTCTCATTGTAATTGCAGGCTTATTTTGATTTACTTGATTTTTTTTCTCAAGAAATACTGAGTAATTTTTACTAACTTCTAAAGATTATTTTTTGGTGTTCCAGCACATCACAAATGAAAACTCATCAAGAGTTTGATACGGCTAACAAATAATTGGATCATGTCAAATTTGGATTTGAGAATGGATATCATTCCCACAAGACTAATCCAGAAACTACTAGGTCAAATTACAAGTGTATAAGTTACTTTAAAAGAAAACATGAATTCCATATTATTATTATAATTATAAACTTTTCTTTTCAAATATTTTATTGTGGATAGCAATTAATGACCTCTGAATTATATAGAAGGAGAAGTAAAGAGAAAAAGTGATCCACACGAGAAAAGCATTTGCCATTCGTTGGTTATTATTTATTTGCGGCATCTTTGAAAATATTCAAGTCAAGAAATGACTTTTAGATTAAATCTGGAATTAGTGGGTGTTGTCAAAGAAAGTTGAGATGCTATACGTAAAAAGGAAGAGATTCATGAAATGACATAGACATATGGAGCTTAAGGTTGTCCTCTACACTTGATGCAAATGTTTGGTATTAAGAGAAGTTCAATTGAAATAATAATTGTCAATAATAGAATTTGAATTCGTATATGCTACAATTCAAAATTTCAAACTATGATCTATTCACCAGAACTGCACTATCCTTACTATTCAAAGATTAATATTTTTTTAATAATCAATTTTTGTTGATGAGTAATATTTTTCTATACTCCCCGTTTCAAAAAGATTGACTTACTTTCTTTATTAATTTATCCTAAAAAAAATAATTTCTTTTTATATTTAGAAACAAGCTAACTTTATAAAATTATTTACAATCACACAAATATTTAAAATTTATTTTAAACCACAAATTTCAAAAATATTTTTTGCTTGCTTTCGTTTTGTTTACTATTGTGTAATTCGTGAAGGCAGAATTAGGACATCTGAACGACTTCAATAAAATCCGTAGCAAGTCACGTCAAGTTAACGCCGCACTAACGCCGTTCCGTTGAAAAGAAAATTGATGGTCCCCACCGCACGCGAGCTGCTAAGCACGGCAGGGGATGGGCGCACGTGAGCGGCTGGGACACTCTCTCAGCTCACGTGCGATATTTTCACTCTTCCACGTATTCCCTTTAATTCTACATCACAATTTTGGCCCTTCCGTTTTTGGTACTGGGCCCCCCTCATCTTTTATGGGCCCATCCCCTCAAGTCCAGTCATAATTAGTGTTTCCAACATAAGTCTATTTCCTTGCTTGCTTTTCTATCTCCATCTCATTAATCATCCGATTCAATCCCCATCAAAATTAATCTGAAGAAAAGTCATTTACATTTGAAGGAAATGTTACGTTTTATTTTGCTTATTTTTGCGACATAATGTATTTTTCCCACGTTATAAAGTTGGCCAGAAATTACCTAGCATGTATACTATATATTTACATTTTGAGTCTTTTTTCAGCCTCTGAGTTTATTAGTAAGTAAATATAAATTCAGCCATCATATGAAAAAAAAGTTAGGTCAAAAGGAAAAATTGTAGTACTTGTTTTCACGAGTTTCTTTTTTGAAATCCTACTGTCTCGATTTAAATGACGATTTTTTAATTTGTTCTAAAAATATATTTTAATATTTAAAAATATTTAACTCTAATGTATTAATTTTATTCGTAAAGGGATAATTTATAAATATATAGTAAAAAATATAAGGTTTGGTTTAGATTATAGATTTTATTTTCTTAACTTCATATTTGTATTGGTTAAAATGCAACGAGCCTTTAGATAGACATACATGGCGATAGAGGATTAGATCGATGCGAGAAGAAGGGTCTGGAAAGTCAAAACAGTGTGTGAATGAGTTCTCAGTCACTCAAGTGTCGGATCTCATTCGAACACACGCCGTATGTATACTCGCTGATCGATAGTTAGAGACAGAATCACGATTTATCCCATTTCAAAATTTGCGATCCTCAAGGAAGCAACGGCTATGACGTGCATAGGGTTAAGAGAGTTAGTTGTCTAGGTCAAATCTATTGGTACCCTCTCGATTCTTGATTTGTACCCTCATCGAAACTCTTACGAGTACAATTTGACTCACTCTGTTCATTGCGATTTAAAAACTATTTACGTGCATTCACTTTGATCATCCAAAGCATTCTGTTTAACAATCCTGGAGATTGAATAAGATTTTCTATCTTTTCTTACTCAACTATATCGTTTATTTATTATGGTTTCGCTTAGTTTTAATATTCTTTGTTGCCTCAAACCTTACTAAGATTTCAAGAACTAGTATGGATTAATTTAATTGCTAGAGACCTTGTTCAAATAAATCTAACGTTTTTTCTGATAAACGGATTTTAACAATATCCCATCAAATACTAATACCTTATAAACTGGGAGGAGAAAGTAGTTAGTAGATCAATCTTGTACTTGTATTAAACTCTACTACACTAACAATAACAATGAAAAGAGGTTCCGGAGGCATAGTTGGATGACAAAGAAGGAAAACTTAAAATTCAGTTGGAGGCATGCAGTGCGAGTGCGAAGCTGGTGGGAGCAATTTGCTTTGCTCTCTTTTGGTTAGAATCTTTTAGGTGATATCAATTGCTCTGTTCTTAAAACTCTGGTCATTCAAACACATCCCACGATTTAATGATAGTAGTGCTGAGAGACCGTGATTACTATCTCTAGAAATAATCCGGCGTAAGCCTGAAAATTTGATATAAAAAAACAATGAAAAGAAATCAGATTCCCGTATAATGTGTGGGACCACCACATCACCGAGTGAGTTGGCCACGTGATTTGGGAGGCGGACGATGTACCAAGCAGACACTTTTTAATCACGTGACTCTACCAGATTTCGCGGTCAGACTGCCATCTGTCCCGTAACGCTAACTTTAATTCATAATCCCACAAATAAATAAACCAAATCGGCAATTAAGAAAAGCAGAGGGTTTACAAATACATTATCGTAATCCTCCGACACCATAAAATCATATTTAACTGATCCCTATAATGATACCTTAAGTAGAGAATGTCCACGCTACAGGGAAGCTTCTTCTTTACAATTACTTTAATTATGAGTATAGTAATTTGATTTCGTTTTAATTTGGAAGAGTTAATGCTAAAACTAATGATTGAAGCTTTTAATCTTTCTGCGTTGTTCTCCCTTCATTACATATACATTTTTGTTAAACTAATTAACAACAACAAATTCAGTAAAATTCCGCAAGACATTTTCTTAAACAAATTGAATAAATATTACTAATTAACTAGATAACTTTTACCTAGAATTTACAACTAGAAATACAAAGAAAGAAAAATAACACATTTTATTCTTTCATTTCTAATTTGATGCCTGGGAAAAATTATTCTCCGGAATCCTTAAGTAACCAAGTGTTACTGTGTTAAATTATTCATTTAGTCTTTTTGGGTATTTTTCTTTAAATCTCCAAACTACACTTGAAATTCTGTAGATCTAATTAAGCATGGAGTCTTATACATAGGACCTACGTAAAGAATCATATTATTTTCTTGAGAAACAATTCCAATTTTAAAAAAGCAATTGACTTTGTGTTCATGAACCTATGCGGTCTTCGCGTATTGTTGGAATCTTAAATTTTCTTTTAAATAGATGTAATCTTCGCCTCTACTTAATTAAATCGCGTTACCTTAACTTAGTGTATTTCCATTGACTAAGTCTTAATCAGTGGTTTTACCTTTTAAGTAAACAAGCAATAATTGGAAATGAATCGAGATAGTATATGATAATGTAACTATACTGTGACTCAGGTTTCTATAAGACTATATATACTTGGCAGGGTAAGTATTAATTTACCCCACTTGGTACTGTTATTACTTATTAATAATGTTTTTATTTAACTCATCATAAAACTTAAAGCTTGTTTGGTTGGAAAACAAGTTATTCCGGGATAACTAATTCCCAGATTAGTTATTCCGGAATTTTATTCCAACCAATCATGGGATAAGGAGGTACTAAAATTTTATTCCAGAACTATTTTTACTTATCCATCATACCAAACGACCCCATAGAGTTTTTGACAGATTTATCTCTCTAGTCCTGCAAAGAAGTTTTAATTAAAAATATTCTTATGTTATAACAGCCTTAAATTTTAACAATGCTCTTATATTCTACTAGTATTAGATTTTGTTTTTATGAATTATATCAAAGCTTTCCTGCAAGGAATTGTTTCAGTCTAATTTTTACCAAATTATATTCAAAAATAAATAAACTAAAGGCAGTAACACGTGTATTGTCCAGCACAATTTATAGTTAAGATGGTTGGTTATTTTTAGGATCTTTATACTAGTAGGTAAATCGAACGCATGGAGTGTTAAACTTGTGGACAAATCGTATCTTGCATCACTTGAACTGTTCATTATAAATTAGAAATTACTTATCAGATACTAACTAATTTTAGGTAGAAAAGTTTCGTATCTTCTTTTTAAGAATAAACAGTTTTGTTTGAACCAATTGATTTACAAGCATTTGAAATGTTATTGAGACTTGGGTATCATACAAGTAGTAGTTATAGAAAATAGCAAAATAATAGTCAAAAATTTAGTCTCAAGATAACATGCCATTATATTGGTAATTAAAGCTTTAATTTTAATTAAAGTATTAGTTATGAAATTATACAGAGATATTTACATAAGAGGCTAATCACTTTGAGACAAATGTAACTATTGTTTTTTATCAACCCTTCAGAATCCGAAACTTATCGATTCTGACTAATTTGGATTCATGCTCGGTAGACCTACTAAAGTGATAAAATATTCCTATTCAAAAGATCTTCATTTTCAGGCGGATCTAGAATTTTAATTATGAATTCGGAAGCGAAGAAGATAATTATAGAACATTAGTATTTAGTGTAAAAATACAATTGTTTATGCTCTCATCTTGCTTCTCTGGGTGAAACAATGACTTCATTATATAGCCATGTCTTCTCTATTTAGATTGAAATCGGACTCTACAATTCTTATCCTAATTATATAACTAATCCTAAATTATACCAACGAGTAAATCCTATATATAGTTTAAGGATTAAGGGTCTGTAGCCTTTACGTTGACTTTTCTATCACGAATGTCATTGAATTCACCAATCATTTGAATTATTATTGGGTTTAAAATTTTAGTATATGTATATATGATGTAGATTTTTTAACATATATATCAAATTTGA
Source organism: Anisodus tanguticus (assembly GCA_034509755.1). Taxonomy (NCBI): domain Eukaryota; kingdom Viridiplantae; phylum Streptophyta; class Magnoliopsida; order Solanales; family Solanaceae; genus Anisodus; species Anisodus tanguticus. Next base: position 8,593,253 of record CM067554.1, on the reverse strand, counting down.
ATCAAAATTGATGAATTCGGTCAAATTCATAAACTTTTACTATACTTCTCAAGGCTCAAACTTGAATATATTCAATTAAGGAGGAAAGGATCCAAATCATCTCAACATATATACCAGTGGATGGTAATAAAAATATTTCATGTTAAGATTAAACTAATAAGACACATTAAGATTTAAGGTGCTTAGTTTTATTTGTTTGCTAAAATCAAGCTAAGGGAAGAGGTTCAACGTGGGCGTAAAGTAGTTAGAGAATAGAGGGGTTTGGGGGGGGGGGGGGGGGGGGGGGGAGTTTAGGTTGGTGTGTCCTATATGTATTACTCCCTTCGTTCTAAAATACTTATCATATTACGTTTTTTAAGAATCAAACTACATAAACTTTGACTAACAATTTAAGTTATATTTTTTCATTATATTAATATGAAAATAATTATAATTTATAATATTTTTCGTATAGTTTTTGAATATCTAAATTTTAATTTTAAAATATTTTATTAATCTAATTTAATTTTATTTAATTTTAAAATAAAATAAAATTAACTTTTAAAAAAAAACACTAACAAGTATTTTGAAACGGATTAAGTATGTACTCCCAAGCAGTACGTAGAAGTGGGCAGTACCATTTTGTCGTGTTGTTGTGTTTAGCTCAAGTGCCTCACTCTTTCTTTCTTTTTATACGTGACCATATTTACGTATTTGACTATCACAACTGCGCACTTTCCTGTTAGTACTCTCTTTTATTTCCGTGAATGGGGAATAAAGTAGGAGAATAGGTGAAATCTTTTTTTTGCGTACAATTTGAGCCTGCACTCGACAATGACGAAGAATGTTAACCGATAAATCTTTTGATGAATATTTGCTTCACCTACTCGTTTTCTTTTTTGGTTTTCTTTCATAAAAGATAAGTTCTTCCAGGAAAATATAACCAAATGAAGAAGAAAGTTGTTCAAACTATTATGGGAAAATAACCTTCAAATAATTGTAAATTTTTGAGTTTCATTTTTGTTTCTATAAGAAAACATTTTGTTTTGAATAAAACGAAACGAATATATATACCCTATTCATGAAATAATATATCTATTCAGAATAAGTCTGGTTTCAGCTCTATAAACTTTGATCTTTTCCAAGAAGTAGCTAAGAAAATTTGCACTACACAGATATATGCTTTGATGATGTACCTCTATATATAGGGGTTTATCTTGTCTTGTCTGTATCTCTTTCATGAAAGTGAATTTCACATGTCAAAGTTCTTATTACTCGTTTGATGTATTATTTCTTAAAACAGAATTAGTACAGAAATTACTAGTAGCTTGTGTGATCAAACTTCTAGGATGTCAAAAGTGTTTATCTTTTTACAATACTTAATTTAGAGAATGGAAGTGTTTGAACAATTTTCTGTAAAAAAAAAAGTTTATAAAGAGTAACATAAATTATTTTTCAAAAGTTAAAAGATATAGTTTTTTTCATAAGCATTTTAGAATCTTGACCAATCACAAATTGCTGCTCTAATGTTGAAAAATGCATTTCAAATTGATTTATCAAACATAAAATATTATTCTCTTTATATATATATTTTCTAAAAGCACTTTTCCAAACAAGTAAATTTTACAAATTTGGTCAAACAGAATATAAATAAAATTAGTTTAAGGGTCAGATTGATGGGTTTTGGAGGCACGAAAATCCTAGGTACGAATAGGGCTGACAATTTCACCATAACCCGATGGATATCCGATCCACCCGACCCGATTATATGAATGAAAATCCGACAAAATATGGATGTAATCGGGTGACGGATGGATCGGGTCGGATTCGGGTGGACATACATCCAACCCACCACCCGACCCTCCCATCCACCCGTTATAAATTAATTAGTTTCAATCCACCCCTCTTGTAGATCTTTTAATATTTGATATAAATAATTGATAAACATGATTGCTAATTATATCTATCAACTTATGGATCTATTTTTACAAAATATAAATTTGTGGTCAACTTTTACATTTAAAATTTGAAATCTCAAATCATGCCTTTTTGGATGATTTGGAATTTCATCTCATGAGATGAAATTGCATGTCCAAACGCTTAATAAATGCTATTTTTAATTTGACTGAATCAGGCTAATCAAAATAACTTGAGTTAAGAAATATGTGGGTCGCTAACTCGTCCAAACTTAAACAGATTGAACAAAATATATTTTTATCTGCTAATTATACCACTCTAAGTTTGATCAAGTAAAACGTACATTGAACAACATAAGAAAGGAAAAAAAAACAAATGTTGATCGTTTTCACATAAAAATATGAACTCACGGTACTAGGAGGATTGATGATATTTATTTTATCTTAACAGTTGATATAATCAAATGCAACTTTGTGGGTTTACTAGACCCTGCCATTCTCGAATTAATCCGTACAATTCTCTACTTCTAATAAAATGAACAAAGTAAAGATCATTTTTGTGAAATTTGAACTGACATATTTATTAACTGTCATAAATTACCTTCAACACTTGAGTATCGATCAATTTTCATAAGTCTTCGTCGCTTCCATCCGCGAAGCACCCAATTCATCCGTGGATGATAGGTGGATCGGATGTGGATTAAAAAAATAAGGTGATGGATGAGTCGGGTGGTGGATGGATCGTTGGCGGGTGGAGGCGGATTGAGCTCAACCCGATCCACCTTCGATCCATTGCCAGCCCTAGGTACGAAACAACAAAAGAAAAAAAGGTAAACATTGAGGCGCAAGTAAAAAAGAGGCTAAGAATGTACCTAATGTTGGGATGAACCGTAAAAAGATATTCTTAATATGACGTGATATTATTTACTTTAAGCTAAATTCATATGTATTTTTCCTAAAAAGTCTATACCATTAAAAATATCTAACATAAGGGCTAAACCTTTTGTTTTAAGCTATTGTTGTTGTGCCTGTGTTCAAAAAATCAGGAAAAACAGAAACCAAACGGAAAGACAAAAAACCAGAAAAAACAGAAACTGGAAAAATAATACGAAGTAAGAAAATATCCGAGACCACGAATTCCTTGTGTGTCCTTAAGGAATTTAATCCCCTCATTTTGTACCCGAGGTTATGGATTACTTCCTCCCAGGATAAAACGGATATACTGTCGCAGAGTAGCGGTACGTCAAACGCCTTCGACTTCGACGAACTCAAAGTTGGCAACGAAACACAAAGTAAGACTCGATAGTTTTATTTGTGAAAAAAGAATGCGAATTTCGGATGCGAGAAATTTTTGGTTTTTTTGGTATCTTTAAAATGAGGCATTGCCTTAGTTTATATAGCCTTGAAGGTGCCTCTTCGGAATAGGTTGGTATTTGTTCGGAAAGGTTGCCTTCCATTTCTCATTCACACCAACTTGGCTAGTTTTGTTCATTAACTAGCTTTAACAATCCCCCACATGAATGGGGAATGGTTATATGATGAAAAACATGCATGACAAAAAACTGTGTGATTCGTAAGCAAGGATTAATCACATCTGGATAAGTAGATTTCTCTTTGAACTTTCCGTAGTGAACATATGTCGGATATACTCGGTCAATCGGTAGATGTGATATCCTTGAACCGTCGAGCTTTGGTGTATACCTAGACAACCACATGTCACACAATTAACCCTTTAACCGTCTTTGGTTCTCATTGTTTTGTTCGTTTCACCCATGATGAACTTTGCCTGGTTCATAAGTGCGTAGAGAATTGGCCTTACATAATTCTCCTTGAAGCGCTTACACTTCACACTTACATAGGTGATTCCTAAATGTGTCATCCCGTAGATACACTATTTGATATACCCCGTACCAAACTTAGGAACCATTAAAAAGCCGCAATGCATTATCCTGATGTACCGAACATTGTCTCATCACGAGAATGGACCAAAGAGTTATTGTGACAATGTTGAACCGTCATTAATGACTTTGTTTGATCTCTTTGAACCTAGATCTTGGGATCTCCAGTCTTCTAGGTAGAGTTACCGTCACGATGACTTGTCCTCGGCCATAGTCCCATTCCCCTTGATGATCTTTCAACTACCTCTCTAGTTAGGCCTTTAGTTAGTGGATCCGACACATTATCTCTGGACTTAACATAGTCAATTGTGATAATTCCACTAGAGAGTAGTTGTCTAACGGTATTATGTCTTCGTCGTATGTGACGAGACTTTTCGTTGTACATAAGGCTCCCGGCTCTTCCTATTGCCGCTTGGCTATCGCAATGTATGCATATAGGAGCCAACGGTTTGGGCCAAAATGGAATATCTTCTAAGAAATTCCGGAGCCATTCAAACTTCTTCACCGGCTTTGTCTAAAGCTATGAACTCGAATTCCATTGTAGAGCGGGCGATACATGTCCGTTTGGATGACTTCCAAGACACACTTTGCTCCTCCACCTATGGTAAAAACATATCCACTTGTGGATTTAGTTTCGATTGAACCGGTGATCCAATTTGCATCTTTGTATCCTTCAATAAGCTGCGGGATACCTGTTATAATGCAAAGCAAAGTTTTGAGTATGTTTTAAATACCCCAAAACTCGTTTCATCGCCGACCAATGTTTTTGGTCGGGATTACTAGTGTAGCGACTTAGTTTACTTATAGCACATGCAATATCGGTCGCGTACGAGTTCATGATATACATCAAACTTCCCAACACTCGGCATAATCCAATTGAGAATGACTTTCACCTTTATTCTTTGCAAGAGCAAGGTTCATATCAATTGGCGTCTTTGCAACTTTAAAGTCCAAATACTTGAACTTTTCAAGTACCGTTGCAATATAATGAGATTGAGACAATGCTAGACCTTGAGGAGTCTTATGGATTTTAATTTCTAGAATTAAATCGGCAACTCCTAAGTCTTTCATATCAAACTTACTAGCAAGCATGCGCTTAGTAGCATTTATGTTAGCAATGTCGTTACTCATTATCAACATATCATCCACGTACAAACAAACAATGACTACGTGGTTTGGAGTGTTCTTAATGTAGACACATTTATCACACTCATTTATCTTGAATCCATTTGACAAACATTGTATGGTCAAATTTTGCATGCCACTTGTTTGGGTGCTTGTTTTAGTCCGTAAAGAGACTTAACAAGTCGACACACCTTCTTCTCTTTCCCCGGAACTACAAACCCCTCGGGTTGTTCCATGTAAATTTCTTCCTCTAACTCTCCATTTAAGAAGGCTATTTTCACATCCATTTGATGGATTTCAAGACCGTACACGGCGGCTAACGCTACTAACACCCGAATAGATGTAATCCTCGTTACCGGCGAGTATGTATCAAAGTAATCAAGACCTTCTCGTTGTCTAAACCCTTTAACAACTAGTCTTGCCTAATATTTATCAATAGTACCATCGGCTTTCATTTTCTCGCTTGAAAATCCATTTGGAACCTAAAGGTTTATTCCCCTGGAGGAAGGTCAACCAATTCCCAAGTATGGTTGTTTAAGATGGATTCTATCTCACTATTGATTGCCTCTTTCCAAAATTGAGCTTCCGATGAAGACATAGCTTCGTTGAAGGTTCGAGGCTCATTCTCCAACAAAAATGTTAGAAATTCTGGTCCAAATGAAGTAGACGTCCTTTGACGTTTCTTTGCGTCTCGGTTTTTCCTCATCGGGAATATTTTCCTTTGTTTCTTCCCGAGGTCGTTTAGATTCTTTGCTAGACGACTCACATTCCTTTTTATACGGATATATGGTTTCAAAGAAGTCAAGCATTATCGATTCAATTACCGTATTTACCCGAATGTCGGGATTTTTTCGATTTGTGAACCGAAATCGATATGCCTTACTATTTGTGGCATATCCTATGAAAACACAATCAATGGTTTTAGGTCCTATTTTTACCCTTTTGGGTTTAGGAATTTGCACCTTGGCCAAACACCCCCACACTTTGAAGTATCCCAAATTGGGCTTCCTTCCTTTCCACTTTTCGTATGGAATAGATTTTGTTTTGCTATGGGGCACTCGATTGAGTATTCGGCTAGTTGTTAGAATGGCTTCCCCCACAAGTTCGGGGTAAACCAGAACTTATTAACGAGGCATTCATCATTTCTTTCGGGTTCTATTTTTCCTTTCCGCAATTCCGTTTGATTGTGGCGAGTAAGGAGCGATTGTTTGATGAATAATGCCATATTCCAAACATATTTGTTCAAAAGGAGATTCATATTCACCGCCCCTATCACTCCTTATCATTTTAATCTTTTTGTTAAGTTGAGTCTCAACTTCAGTTTTGTATTGCTGAATGCTTCAATTGCTTCATCTTTACTATTAAGTAAATAAACGTAGCAATACCGCGTACTATCGTCGTAAAAGTTATGAAATACTTCTTTCCACCGCGAGATGGGATTGACTTCATGTCACAAATATCGTATGGATTAAGTCTAAAGGACTTGAATTCCTTTCAACCGACTTATAAGGATGTTTAACATACTTAGACTCAACATGATTTGACATTTTGATTGATTGCATTCAAACTTAGGCAATACTTCCAAACTAATCATTTTTCCGCAAGGTTCTGTAATTGACATGTCCTAAACGTGAATGCCATAAATTATCGAACTGAATCAGTTTTGACAGCAACAATTATAATACACAACGGTGAAGATTTTATTTCTTCAAACCGAATCAAGGTTACACAAACAGATTTAAAATACTTGAAACGAAATGCAGTAAATTGTATGTTGTATACTTGATGAAGTTTTTATATCTTCAAATCAAGTACCCAAATGAGTAGAAAGTTATGAAAACTTTAATCTCAACCGGAGTAGAAAATCCGAAGATTTTAGTCTCCAAACAACATATAAGTTCGTTACACCGAAACAACAAACACCTTTTTTTTCTTTTTTTTTTTTCCCAGTAAATTGTATGCTGTATACTTGATGAAGTTTTTATATCTTCAAATCAAGTACCCAAAGGAGTAGAAAGTTATGGAAACTTTAATCTCAACCGGAGTAGAAAATTCGAAGATTTTAGTCTCCAAACAACATACAAGTTCGTTACACCGAAACAACAAACACCTTTTTTTCCCCCCAGTAAATTGTATGTTGTATACTTGATGAAGTTTTTATATCTTCAAATCAAGTACCCAACGGAGTAGAAAGTTATGGAAACTTTAATCTCAACCGGAGTAGAAAATCCGAAGATTTTAGTCTCCAAACAACATACAAGTTCGTTACATCGAAACAACAAACATACACCTTTTTTTTTTCCCCAATAAATTGTATGTTGTATACTTGATGAAGTTTTTATATCTTCAAATCAAGTACCCAACGGAGTAGAAAGTTATGGAAATTTTAATCTCAACCGGAGTAGAAAATCCGAAGATTTTAGTCTCCAAACAACATACACTTTTTTTTTTCCGACAACGTTCTGTAATTGTTAAACAAGAACAAATGAACACAGAAATAATGATTAAATATCTTAAGCTTGTTGTTGTGCCTGTGTTCAAAAAATCAGGAAAAACAGAAACCAAACGGAAAGACAAAAAACCAGAAAAAACAGAAACTGGAAAAATAATACAGAAGTAAGAAAATATCCGAGACCACGAATTCTTTGTGTGTCCTTAAGGAATTTAATCCCCTCACTTGTACCCGAGGTTATGGATTACTTCCTCCCAGGATAAAACGGATATACCTGTCGCGGAGTAGCGGTACGTCAAACGCCTTCGACTTCGACGAACTCAAAGTTGGCAACGAAACACAGTAAGACTCGATAGTTTTATTTGTGAAAAAAGAATGCAGAATTTCAAATGCAGAAATTTTTGGTTTTTTTGGTATCTTTAAAATGAGGCATTGCCTTAGTTTATATAGCCTTGAAGGTGCCTCTTCGGAATAGGTTGGTGACTGTTCGGAAAGGTTGCCTTCCATTTTTCATTCACACCAACTTGGCTAGTTTTATTCATTAACTAGCTTTAACAGCTATTAATGTGAATTTTTTTTACACCCCTAAAACATATGAAACACATTGGAAAGTAAGGTCCATTCGAGCGAAGTCTTAATGCCAGCCCATAAGTTACTGTTGAGATCACATGAATTGTTGTGACATAGGCTTATATTAGGATTACTATATATATCTTTTCCTTAATATATGCGACATTGCACTTTAAGTACCTAACGGCTTTGCATGTTACTCTAAGTTATAAATCAAAAGGGTGGTACTGTTCCCTCCATGAAATGAGAAAATAATATTACTATATATTATCATAGAAAAAGAAATGATGTAATGAATGACATAATGGATTATGTTAAGCCAGCCACAAATATTGTTATATAATGGATTATGCAATAAAAATGATTGATAATGAAATAACGTTTACATACTTCCAAATTGGAGAAGAATATAGTGCTACTATACAACCTGTGAGGGCATGGAAGCTACTTCGAGCTAGTTTTTCTAGTTTAAGAATGGGAGGAGCCATGTTCTTATACTTTTTCAAAAGGGGGAATAATTAATTAATTAATTAAGATGTACAACTTAAAATTAAATGGATGAATTAGTATAAAATTAGTTGTATGATTATGACAACCTGTTCGGTTGTAGCTATGCACCTTAATATGAATAATTGCCTTGATTGTCGGAGCTAAACAACCATTTTTGAAGTATCTATGATTATTTTTTTAGATTAAAGATTTCATACCCTCCAACAACAACAACATACCCGGTTGTCAAAATGAGACTTGTGACTAATGACACTAATCAGCAGGAGGGTATTGATTGTGGAGAGACATTCAGTCCGGTTATCAAATCGGCCACCATTCGTGCAGTTCTCAGCATTGCTATGGGTAAGCACTGACCTATTCATCAGCTTGATGTGAAAAATGCATTTTTTCATGTGGATTTGAAAGAAACAGTTTATATGCATCAGTCGTCTGATTTTGTCCATCCAGCAGCCCCTCAGTATGTATGTCGTCTCTATAAGTCACTTTATGGCTTGAAACATGCCCCTAGGGCATGGTATGATCGCTTTGCTCACTATATCATGCAACTTGGGTTTGTGTGCAGCAAGTGTGATAATTCTCTATTTATTTTCCATAGAGGTAGTAGCATTGCATACTTGTTATTATATGTGGATGATATTGTTCTGACTGCCTCTTCTGAGTTGTTGAAAAATGAGACCATTACACTGCTCAAATCAGAATTTGCTATGACTGACTTGGGGAAGTTGAGTTATTTTTTGTGGATTTCCGTGACTCGATCTGCCGATACTATGTTTCTTTGTCAACGTAAGTATGCATAGGAGATTGTATACATGGCTAAAATGGCGAATTGCAAGATCATGGCAACTCCAGTTGACTTTAGATCAAAGCTTAGTGCCTCGGATGGTGATCCAGTGTCAGATCTCACTATTTATAGGAGTCTCGCATGTGCACTACAATACATCACTTTCACCAGGCCTGATATTTCTTATGATGTTCAACATGTATGCTTATTTATGCATGCCCCAGGGAGCCTCATTTACTGCCCTCAAACGTATCATTCGATATGTTAAGGGCACACTGGATTATGGTTTGCATCTATACCCCTCAGCTCCGACCAGGTTGTTGTCATATACAAATGCTGATTGACAGGTTGTCCGGACACGCGACGCTCCACCTTAGGCTACTGTGTGTTCTTAGGGGATAATCTTATTTCTTGGTCTGCCAAGAGGCAACCCACACTGTCCCGTTCGAGTGTAGAAGCAGAATACAGAGGCATTGCTAATGTTTTTGCTGAGATCTGTTGGCTCTGAAACCTTATTTTGGAGCTTCAATGTCCATTACGTAAGGCTTCTTTGGTTTATTGTGATAATATATCCGTCATATATCTGTCTTATAATCCGGTTCAGCATCAGCGAACCAAGCACATTGAGATGGACATCCAATTTGTTCGTGAGAAGGTTGCTCTTTGTCATGTCAGGGTATTCCATGTGCCTTTTTCATATCAGTATGCAGACATATTCACAAAGGGCCTTCCTAGACAACTCTTCCTCGACTTCAGATTTAGTATTAGCGTCCGGCCTCCTCCTGCTCCAACTGAAGGGGTGTATTAGCACGTGTAGTAGGTCACCTATTTATCATATTTTGTATTGTATAATTATGGTAGAATTGGATCCTTATTATAGAAGGATTCAACATTGTACACCTATATATATTTGTATTAATGAGAAAGGCTCTCTAAGGGAGATTAATACAATCTTACAGTAATATTATAGTCTTAGTGTGAAAAATAAGATGAGATACAAAGTGAGGGTAAATGGTATATTTATAACCTAACTTAAGTAATATTTTTCATATTGAGCGTCTCCTTAATGATCATTATCTGCATAATTTAGCCATTATGTACGTGATTGAGAGTTTTCAGCTGTGAATGGTCGATTCTTTGAGAGCGGTTACAATTTAAACTTATATTGGCCGATCAATGTCATGTATATGCCACGTATCTTCGGAGGTAGACGAGATCACATCATAACTCCGGTCCTTTAATGAGCGAGTCTATCCTCAGTGGTCGTGTTCAAGTGTTGAGATCTGTGTCGCCTCTACTAAGTCATGTCCGGATCTGTATTCACCTTCCACATATCACCTCCTGAATAAAATAACAGTCAATTTTGAGTTTTACCCCATATAGCTTGATGCACTAAATTTCCATTATGCTCGGGGTTTAAAAAAAGATCGGATCATAAAAATTTATTGTATGAAACCTTATTCTGCATTTCTATAAAAGATTATTCTCCTTGCTTAAATTTATGATTTTCTGATCACGTGATAATAAATTTACCGAAAGTGAGAGAATCTGGGTCGCACATGGGAGCCAAAAAGAGAGAGAGTGTCCCGCGTTCCCCGGTACAACTGAAAGGCAACTCATACAGACAAGTGATAAAAGTGCTGCCATCACGTGACTTTTCCTCCTTCCTTACCAACATCCCCCCTCCCTCCCTCTGCTCAGTCCCATCCATCCTCTTTTTTTTTTTTTGTACTTCCACTCTGCAACTAAAAATCAAATTACAGGAGTATTATTTACTTACTTGGGATCTGTGCACTAATCATCGTCATTAATTTCTTTAACTACTTAATCTGTAGCGGGTCAACGGCCCCCAACTTAATTCTCTTAAATTGTATTTTTGTGTCTTAGTTTGATCAGTTTATGAGAGGCCAGTGGCTACTCACGTGACGACGTGATCTCATTTTGACAGTGTATACTATTGAGAAAAAGAAGAGCTTACTGCTTACCCCACTTAAGTTAACAGAGATAAGAGTACTACAAAAGAGTAACTTTCAGATGTAGCACTTCAACGCTCCTCAGTTCTCTCTTTTTACTTATTACTCCTATTATTTTATTTTTACAAATAAAATAGCCTATGAAACATACGAAATATATTATCTTACGATAAACATAAAATTGATTCTCCTAAATTCAAATAAAAAATAAAAAAAAACTTAAAACAGAACAATTTTCTAATTCAAATGCCCCTATATAATTCTCGAACAATTTGCGGCACATTAGTAAAAAAATACGTTAAGTATTTTATTCCAGAACTTCTAGTTAATTTTAAGATAACCAACATAAAAAAGTATACGGCTAGTTTATGGAAAAATATCGAAGTGTGTCAATCTCAAGATCTGTTTTGTGGATATTTCGTAATCTTAACTTTATGAAAGTATGTCAAACATGTATAAAGGAGGGAAACGTTGAAGTTTAAGTTTTCATGGGAAATCTTTTTTTTATATTACGTCAAATTATTTTTGGAGATAGTAGTACCGATTCCTCAACACTGTAAGTAAAAGTATATGAGAAAGATTAAACAGAACAATGCTGAGTCGAGAGATGACTGTCTTTAAGACAAAATTGACCCATATAGATGCTTTTACGGTGATGGACAATAATCTCCCAAGATAAAACAGAAACAATCAACTATATAAAGCAAATAAAGTTGATTCTGGCGAAGAAATAAATATAGAACATATTGGTGATTCTAGGAGAGGGTGCGTTTCTGTTTCTGTGTTTTGTATATTCTGTATATCGAATAAAACAGAAGAGACTTTTTCGTGTGTTTAAAATTGAACAGTAATATTCAATTTATAGGGAAGAGGAGGGGATGTTGCAACGTTTCTGAAATCTTCCAAACCGTTGCAACTTTTCCGAAATCTTCAGGGACCAAAGTGTAAATAAGAAACACTTTAGGGATCAAAAAGAAAATTCTGACCCCCGAACCCGACCGGGCGACGTCGCTCGTGTAGGGCTTAGCCCCGAACCCAAGATCACCTAGGTCCTCCCTCTTCTAAACACATGGGTTACCCCTTGGGGTCCCAAACTCTTACTAGAAAATAGAGCTTATATATTGCTCAATCCTTCCATCTTCTACTATTGTGGGAGATTTGTTTATTTGGCCAAAATCCATCCATCTATTTATATCTCAAACACCTTACTTTATGTACCAATATCTCTTTCATTCTTTAACGAAATTTGACGATATTTGACACTAATATCATCTACTCATTTAGTAGATTAGGCATGTGCGAAGAAATGATGTTTCAAACATGCGGAGCCCACATGTTTAAGTCACAAAAGACAGAAAAAACTCAATCCCACATAAATTTCCAACAAACACTATTATCAGTAAATCGCGGGATGTGCCTGAATGACCAGGGTTTTGAAAACAGAGCAATTGATATCACCTACAAGGTTATATCCCAGAAGAGAACAAAGTGCTCTCATAAGGATTCGAAACCACGCTGCAGGCCTCCAGCTGGATTTTAAGTTCACCTCATTTACCATTTAGCTATGCTCCGGGGACTTCCTGGGAAACCTTTTTGTTGTTACAGATCGTGAGCTTGAGTCGCGGTTCTTACCTTATAATTATATTTAGTTAGTGAAACATTAAATAGCATGCATGGAGCTATGGTTCTCAAAATCATTATTTTGCTATAATATCTCTATAACGGAGAGGTGATACCACTGAGAGTAGTGGTGCGATATGTATATAATAAGTCTAATCAGAGGTCCCATTTTTTTTAAAATTACTAATATAGAGCACTTTTTTTTTAATGAGATTTCACTTAATTCGTTTCGAGTTGGTCTAGGTTTCAAGAAGGGCATCGAACAACAAGTGAAAGATAAAAAAATAACGGAGAGGTGCTAATTAGCCTTTCTCCAAGTTGCATGCTTTTGTTTATGACTCAATTTCTCAATTTTGTTATAAAATCTATATAACGGAGAGTATGTACCATTAAGGGTTGTGGTGCGATATGAATATGATTGTTATTCTACTTTTAATCAGAGGTCTCGGTTTAGAATGAAAAAAATCTAATATAGGACACTTTCCTTTTTAATAGGTCTCATTTGATGCGTTTCAAATTAGTCGATGTTCTAAAACGAACATCATAAAACAAGTGAAAGATGAAAAACAAAATAACGGAGAGGTGCTGATTAATTATCCTCTGTCCAAGTCGCATGCTTTTGTTCTTAGTTCATACCAGGGTTGTCTAGTGGGTTGGGTCGGCCCGATTTTGACCCGCCCTATCCCACTACCCGATCCGCCCCATCCCGATCCCCCAAAATAAAAAAAATTGTCAGGGTCGAGGTTCGAACTCGGGAAGGGATCTGGGTTCGTCCCGCATGTCCCGATCCCGACCCGCCCCATCCGACCCCGTCCCGCAACGGCTATAACGAACATTTTTGGCCCCCCACCCCATAAACCCCTCTACCCCTTAATATTTATTTTTAACCCTAAGTTAATATATTTACACTTTAATCCTATTTCTCAACTATAAATAACTCATTTTTCTCAAAAATCTTGAGGATCATCCATCGAGCAAAATTTCAATTTTCAACCTCGATTACACGTCAACGTTACGTCGGCGTTTGGTACATTCGTTCCTTCTTTAAATTATTATTGTTACTTAATTTTAATTATCACACTTAATCTCATTTACTTTAATTATTTATTTGTATAATTAAAATGGAAGGATTAGTGCTTCTTCTAGTAGAGGTAACAAGGGTAAGAGTACTTCTTCTAGTAGTCATATTCCTAGTCCCGATGATTTGATTGATTCGGTCATATTGATAAAACTGCTTTTTTTAATGATATACCATTAGATGATGAAGTAGATGAACCGGACTTTAATTTAGACAATAATATAGATGACACACCTACTACTGCACCTAACCTCAGTCTCAGACTGAGTCTCAGCCTAAAACTGAAACTGGAATTCCTCTTATTCTCCCTAGTATGAATCGAGGCCCCACAAAATGAAAATGAAAATCAAATGCATGACATTTTTTTTATAGGGATGAAGAGAATCAACTAGCTAGATGTAAAATCTGTAAAAATGTTTATAAATTTAAAACTGGAAAAGGTCAAGGAAGGACGGGAGGTTTGTTGAGACATGTCCAAGGCGAGCACACAGCTAGGTGGAATCAATACAAGGCTAAAAATTGAGTGTGTCAATGCCATCTGAGTCGGGACAAGGTTCACATAGTGTCCCTAACCTAGTACATGGTCAAATTAACCTGACGACGGGAGAAATTTTTGGACCTAAATATGATAAAAAGAAAGATAGGGAAAATATGACAAAATTAATTGCGGTGAGGGTTTGCCTTTTTCATTTTCTTCCTCTCCTGGTTTTATTCATTACATTCGAGAAACATATAATCATGCTTTTAATTATTTTTCTAGATCAATTGTTAGAAGGGATGTTTTTAAATTTGCAAGTGAATATCAACAATATTTACGTTATGCACTGTATCATTTTAATGGCAAAGTGGCTATTACTTCTGGCATAGGCCTAGTACTAACGGTAATGATTATTTAACGGTAACATGTCATTGGATAGATCAAAATTGGTCTATGCAAAAACGTATTCTAGCATATAGGTATATTGACAATAGGCACACTAGTAGTTTTATTGTAGAAAATATTCATGAAATTTGTGATTACTATGGAATAATTAATAAAATTATAACTATTACATTAGATAATGCTTCTTCTAATGATTATGATATAAAACTTTTAAAACTTAGATTAACTCCATCTTTTCCTGATTTATTTCATATAAGATGTGCGTGCCATATTTATAACTTAGTTGTAAAAGATGGCCTAAAACTTTTTGAAAAAAACATTTTTTATAAAATACAATTTGCTATAAACTTTATTTTTAAAGGTAAAAAAATACAAAGACGCAAAGAGTAAAAAAATATGTCATGATTGTGGATTATCTTATAGAAAAATCCAGAAGAAGTTTCGACTAGATGGAATTCTTTGTATGAATAACCACTTGTTGCTTACGATTATAGACAACTTATTGCTTTATTATTGAACGTTCATAATAAAAATTCAAGGGATATGATTGTAGATAATGATTGAGAATTTTTTTTAGATTTGCTGAAATACTGGAGGCAGAATGAGAATACATTTCCGACACTAACAAAGATGGCCTGAGATGTGTTGAACATTCATGCGTCATCAACAAGCGCTTTTTCTGCGGGAAGATTTCAAATAGGAGAGCACAAACATTCATTGGTGGGAGACTCATTGGAGATTGCAGTTCTATTCAGAGACTGGATTCGTGCGGAGCGTTGAAGGTGCGACCAACCGGAAACCAACGAAGAAGAAGACTACAACTACAACGAAATCTTGTCCGAGGGAGCAGAAAGCGACGTTGAAGAATTTGACAAACAAATTCTAATTCCAACAGAAGATCCTCAATACATTCTGAGGAAATTTGAAAGAGTATGGTTGAGTATGTAATTTTTTTAATTGCAATTTTACTATGTCATTTGCAACTTTTGAACAACACCACAAAGTTGCAATTTTGAAATTGTATTACAAAAAAAATTATATTTCTATTAAATAATATAAGAGGCATAAAAACAATATTGATATGTTTTTATTACACTATCTTGTTCAATTATTGAATTTATATATATTATATTTTAAAATTAAGTGACAAAAAAAACCCGAGTTCCAACCCGATCCGCCACAACCCGACTCTGTTCCGACGGGATATGGGACGGGATGGTACCTCCCAACGTCCCGCCTATCTCATCCCGCCGAAACCCTAGTCGTGACCCTTCCCGTCCCGCCGAGACCCGCCCCGTTGGACACCGTTTGTTCATGCTATAAAAGAATCAATGTTAGTGGCCAAGATAAACAACATAATGTTACTGAAAAATGAATCAATGTAAATTAATTTGTCAGAGATTTACGTGACTGAGACATAACAAATAAAAAAAGTATAGCGCATTGTATAATTATTTTTTGAATCGATTAAAAAGTGCAATTTGATATTCACTCGATCTGTCTCACATTTGAAGCTACTCAATAAATTATCTTTAAGATGTGATGTGGAGGAGCCGTTTCATTTCGAAAAAAGGGTCAGATTAGTGCACCACCATTAGTTTAACTGGAACATGGAGTAGTTTCCCTAATTTTAATTTTATTATACTAAGGGATTTAGTCGCTAAATAAATTAATATTATTATTATTATTACTCGGGATCGCCAAAAGTATAAAAAATTCAATCTAATAGATTCAAATTTTATACCACTAGCAGTGAACTAAATTCCATGACACGATGATCCGACACGCACAGTCGATCTAGTAAACGGTCACTTGAAAGTTGAAACCTTTGCTTAAAAAACCGTCAATCAATGAGCAAAACGCCGTTAATCCGCCGCAACGACGTTACATAAACGGCGTTTTAACTTGACGGAGTTAGCACGTTAGGACAAACGAAAACGAAAACGAAAATGAAGAACGCTGCCTTTAAAACTCCTCTCACTACATCGAAAAGTAGAGAGAGAGAGAGAGAGAGATAGATTTTTCTCTGATCTATGAGACACATTTTCATTTTATTTTTCTGGGTATTGATGTATAAGAAAGAAATCGAGACGGGCAATATATATTTTTCTCGATGAATTTGAATTTTCGTTAGACAAAACGACGAGGGCCTACCAGCAATATCTTTCAAAAGTCGTTGTTACGCTTGAGAACTACTGTTTTCATTTCTTTCGGAGGAATCACATCTGAATTATGCATTATTCATCGCTAATTCTCATCTAAAAGTACGTATCTTTCCTTCGTACTTTAATTTCCTTCTGGATATCTCATATTCTCTGTTTTTTTACGTATATTTTCAAGTGAATTATGATTGATTAACTGGTATGTTTATCACCTGTTTCGTTTTGGAGCAGAATTTTCTAGGAAGAGAGAAGTGAAGTGAAGTTTCTCGGGAATTAATCTACGAGTATTGAACTTAGATTTCCAGGAGATTACTTGCTGCTAATGCTGTCTCCAACGTTCGTTGGAGGCGGATCTGCACTGCAAATAGAATTGAGTAGAGAATTTTCGAGATACGCAACGGCTTAATTAGCGAAATACAGTTGAATTCTGTGTATTTACTTGATCTGACGAACACACAATTTTACTGTGGATGGAGCTGCCTCAGCCCAGACCTTTTGGAACAGAAGGTAACAGTACTTTAATTACCTAAGTTCACTTTTTTGAGTGGGATAATATTTGAAAAATAAATAGAATTAAAAGCTGGTAGTTGTGGTCTGAGTTTAGATTTCTGTGTACGTGATTGTTGCAGGGAGGAAGACGACGCATGACTTTCTTTCACTGTATTCACCTGTTCAACAAGATCCAAGACCTACACAAGGTAAATTTTCGCGCATGCAGGATATTTCTTTTAATTTTCATTTTTACTGGAGATAAAAGAGTCCTTTTTCTTTTGTCTTTCTGTTTTGCTTATGAGTTTCCCCCCAATAATATAAATTTGAGGAAGTTGTGTTTGGGGTGCTTGTGCTGTTATTATAGATTTTGGAGAAGATGCAGCTAGCCCTTTATTGTTTCTTTTTTTTAAAGATTCTAAAATGAGAAATTATTTAATATTTAACTATTAGAGTATATATACAATTGAGAGTTATTAGATTAGATTTAAGTTATTTATACACGATGTAAAGAATTTTCCAAATTATCAATAAATGTTCCACCATAAAGAATTACATACAATTTGATTTACGCGATCTGATTGTGAATATATTTTGTAATATCAACAGAAAGAACTCAAGCCGGCCTTTTCCTTTTTTCATAACAAAATACCCAATATAATTTCACAAATGAAAAATATCCAGTATAATTTTACAGATGAAGTCTGGGCTAAATAGAGATACGCAAATCTTACCCTTATTTTTTTTGGATAGAGAATTTATTTGCGATTAACTCACAGCTCAAGAAAATTATTTTTCAGAATAATTTTACGGCAGAGTAGAAAATTATCATGAAATTTTTTCATATTTAAAAAATTTGATCTTGGGATCCTCTTATCGATCTTCATTTTTTTTGGGGGGGGGGGGGCGCGGGTAAGCCAAGAAGGTTATGGTAAGACAAATTTCGGGTTGGCCTTTCCTTCTCTCTTTATCAAAAAAGATTAATTTCTGGGTTTTCGTTAAAAAAAGTTTAGATTTGGAAACAATAGATAAATGTGTTGAGATGTGAACTGTGGTTGGGATAGAAGAGGGAAAAACAGTCACACCCACGAGTGTCGCATTAATGCACCCGTGACCTTCAACGCTGATTGCTGAGTGCGTATGTGGATCTGGCTCTTCTTTAGGTGGGCCATCCACTTGGAGTAGGCTCACATTACTCGATCCGGAAAAAGGTTGGGCCTTGGACTAAATGCCTCCCTATTCACATCGACTAATTTCGATCAGTATCATTTTTGGGCTATGATTATTCAATGTCCAATTCGGGACCCAGAGATTGGTATTTGATCCTTGCTTTAACACATTTCTGCGTATAATCATCAATTTCAAATTATGTGTCACCGTTTAACTTGACAAAAAACTTAAGAAAAAAAGACATGATAAGATGACAATTTTTTGGAATAAAATAAAAATAAAAGTGTGTCACATAAATTGAGATGGATGGAGAAATTATCAAGAGATCTTGAAGTGAATTTACTCTATTCTAAGGGTGGCCAACGGAGCTGGTCCCGACGGGACGGGTTAGGACGGGACCGGTCCTCCAGTGTGACTGGCAGGCCGGGACGGTGGGATCCGCCGATGTCCCGTCCCATCGGAAAACAGGACTATTCCTTAAACCCTAAAACTGAGACATTGGTACAACAGGAGGCTCGAGAGACCTCGAGCTATTGGGTCGGGATCTTTTTTTTTTTTGCACTTAATTTAAGAAAATAACATATATAAACACCTCAATAATTGAATTAGATAGTGTAATAAAAACATTCAAAGTCTGTTTTTGTGCCTCTTATATTATTTAATATAAATATGATTTTTTGTAATACATTTTCAAAATTACAACTTTGTGGGCTTGAAAGTTGCAAATAACATAGTAAAATTACAATTAAAAAAATTACATATTTAAAAATACATTTTCTAGTTTCTTTATAATGTCTTGTGGTTCTTTGGTTGGAATTGGAATTTGTTGGTCAAATTGCTCGACGTCGCTTCCACCTCCATCGGATAAGATTTCGTTGTAGTTTTCGTCATCTTCTTCGTTGGTCTTCGGTTGGCCGCACCTTCTACGCTCCGCTCGTATCCAATCTCTGAATAATACTGTAATCTCCAAGTTGTCTCCTGCTAATGAGTGTCTATGCTCTCATATTTGAAATCTTCTGGCAGAAATAAGCGCTTTCAGACGCTGTTGATGACGCTTGAATGTTCAACACATCTCGGACCATCTTTGATAGTGTCGAAAATGTCTTCTCATTCTCCCTCCAGTATTTCAGCAAGTCTTCATGTCCTTCTTCATTGAGAACTGCTTGGTATGGTACAACACCCTCCAAAACAAAAACATCAAACTTGCTAACTCTATTAGTAGTGGTACCACTATACATTCTATTTCTAAGGCTTTCAATACTAGCCACAGAAATAACATGTCTTTTTTGAGGTTGTGTTGAAAAAGAAGAAGAAGATGGTATGGAAGCCAGTTGGTTGCTAGCACTTTCTTATTGGTAATGCATATATACTTTTTTGCATTCATCTTGTATGCAAGACAACACTTCTTCTTTAGTTTGTTCCTTACGTGGTGGGTCATTTGAATTTTTTGGAGTTGGAGGTGGAAGTACTGCTATATAATCATAAATAGTTTCAATAAGTGTTTTACAACCGTCTATTTTAATAGTCGGATTTAGTACAACACCAATAATATAAATAGTGGGAATATGATTTTTTTTTAATTTGATAAATATTTTTTAATAGGTGCCTTATAAGCTGGTTTTTCCATATATCCACTAAGTAATAACAATATTAGAGCTATATAAAATAACATAGTTGAAATAGTAGGATAATATATACCGGAAAAATTCTTTTGTCGCTTGAAAAAATTCCTCTAGAAATACAATAAGTTATGAAATTTTTTTCCCAATCGTTATCTACAACCATATCAGTTGGATTTCGATTATGAGCGTTAAAAAATAAAGTTATAGGTCTTCTATAATCATAATCAACAAGTAGTTGATCGTATAAAGAATTCCGCATAGTTGCTACTTCTTCGGGAATTTTTCTATAAGCTAGTCCACAATCGTGACAAATTTTTTTATATTCTTTTTTTTCGTTGTATTCTATTACTTCTAAAAATAAAATTTATAGCAAATTGTATTTTATTAAGAATGTCTTCAAAAAGTGATAGATCATTCTTTACAACTAAGTTATAAATATGGCACGTATATTTTATATGAAAATGATTTGAAAAAGATGGATTTAAAAGATCTTTTAAAAATCTAATAGCATAATTATTAGAAGAAACATTATCTAATGTAATAGTCATAATTTTATCAGTTATGTCATAATAATCGCAAACTGAATGAATATTTTCTGCAATAAAACTACCAGTGTGCCTATCATCAATATATCTATACGCTAAAATACGTTTTTGCATAGACCATTTATAATCTATCCAATGACATGTTACCGTTAAATAATCATGACCGTTGGTACTATGGCCTATATCAGACGTGATATATACTTTGCCAGGAAAATGATATAATGAATAACGTAAATATTGTTGATATTCATGTGCAAATTTTAAAACATATCTCTTAACAATTGATCTAGGAAAACCGTTAAAAGCAGGATTATACATATCTCTAATGTAATGAATAAAATCAGGAGAGGAAGGAAATGAAAAAGTGAAACCCTTCACCGCAACTAATTTTGTTATTTCTTCCCTATCTCTATGTTTATCGTATTTATGGCCTACAATTCCTCCCGTCATAGGGTTAATTTGACATTGTACTTGGTCCGGGACAGTATGTGAACCTTGTTCCGACTGAGAGCGCATTGACGCACCCGATTTTTCAGCCAGGTATTGGTCCCACCTAGATTTGTGAATGTTTTGTACATGTCTCAATAAACATCCCATCCCACCCTGATCTTTTCCCATTTTAAATTTATAAACATTTTTACAAATTAGACATCTAACTACTTGATTCTCTTCGTCCCTATAAAAAAAATCCATGCATCTGATTTTAATTTTCGTTTTGTTGGGCTTCGTCTCATACTAGGAGGAATAGGAGGCGTTCCAGTTGGAGGTGCACTAGTGGGCGTGTCATCTAGATTAGTGGGTGTGTCATCTAGATCATCTTATAAATTAAAGTCTGGTTGAGTTGCAGAAAATATCTCGTCGTCTTCCTTTAATGGTATATCATTAAAAAATTCAGTTTAATCTATATGTGTGTAATCAACCAAATCATAATGTCTAGGAATAGGATGAATAGAAGAAATACTCTTGCCCTTGTTACCCCTACTAGAAGAAGCATCCTTACCCTTAAACATACATCTTATTCCTTCCATTTAAAATTATGCTAATAAATAATTAAAGATAATGAAATTAAGTGCGCTAATTAAAATAAAGTAACAATAATAATTTAAAGAAGGAACGAATGTACCAAACGCCGACGTAACGTCTACGTGTAATCGAGGTTGAAAATTGAACTCGATGGATGATCCTTAAGCTAGTTGCCAACTTCACTCCCAATTTTTTAACTTTGATTTAGTTATACAAATGAATAAATAAAGTTTAATATTTAGTATATCATGTAAACTTGTAGAGAGAAAGATTGAAAGATTAGAGAGATTGTAGGAAGATTTGTGAGAAAGATGAAGAGAAAATGAGGTATTTGGTTAAAGTGTAAATATATCAACTTGGGGGTTAAAAATAAATATTAAGGGGTAAGGGGAGGCCAAAAATGGCCGTTGCACAATGGCCAAAATACAAAATGGCCGTTGTGCAACAACCATTTTTTACAAAGGGGAGGGGATCGAGCGGGACTGGGGATCGGGCCTGGGGCAGGCCGGGCCCGGACGGGACGAGCCCAAGTCCCGTTCCGATTTGAATCCCGTTAAGTCTTTTTTTTATAGCGGGATCGGGGCAGTGTCGGGTCGGGACCGGCCGACCCACCCCGTTGGCCAGCCATACTCGATTCTCAAAGTTGATTTTAAAGAAAGTTAAGGAGCCCTTTAAATCAGTTGTTTGCAATACTATTTTCTCCCCAAAGAGTTCATTAGTCACCTTACTAATCCGCACAGTTCCCTGGTCTCCTCCTTTCCCTGCATATCAATCTTATTGCACTAAAAGATAAATCAAATTTATTAGATCAAAAAATTGCGTCGCTTGCCTTCATATGGACTGGTCTTTAATTTTTTCCCCTCAATTTGACCGTCTTTAATTTTTTGCTATACTTCTCATTTAATGAAAATTTGTGGGCCAAAATACTCTTTATTTGCGGGTATACTAAATCAGAAATTCTGCGTTCGAATCTCAGCGGAGGCAAAAAAAATCCGCAAGGCAAAATTTTAATAGAAATTATGTCTATTCGCCCAAAGTTATATAGAGATTATGGCTTAAGGGGCATAGTTTCTATGTAACTAAACTTTGGCTTCAAGCATAGTTACATAAAAACTATGCCCTTAAGATATAATCCCTATACAACTTTGGTCGAATAGTCATAAATCTTGCTTTGTCATTTTTTTTCTTTTTGATTCTGCTGGGATTCGAACCCACAACCTCAGATGTATTTTCGGAGAATTATGCCCCTTAAGGCATAGAAGGGGCATAATTTCTACCCAACTTTGGCCGAATAGACATATTTTTTAATGAAATCCTGTGTTGCGATTTTTTTTCTTTTTGATTGTGCTTAAATTCGAACCCAGAACCTCAAAGGTATTTTTGGTCATATTTTTAGGCAAATGATAAAAATTAAAGACCATCAATTTGAGGGCTAAAATTAAAAACCACCGATTTGAGGAGCAAAAATGAAAGACCATCCTAAAATACAGGCAATTGTGCGAATTGTCGGCGTTAGATTCTTTTTCATTCTTTTGGACCCGTATAAGTTGGACTTCATGCTAAGTCGAACAAAAACAGTAAAATGTAGCCAAAAGAATTTGTGAAATATTGGACTGTTGCTTACAAAGTATGTGATGTCTTGATGAAAGCATGAAGTATGTGATATGTTAGGATCAGAGAAAAACAACATTTGTGAAACATTGTTATTATCTTGCCAGATTCTTCTACCCTTTTATGCTGTCTTTCATTTGGATTAATGTGCTTGAAACATCTTTAATGTATTTTATATGGATAATTATGCTCTCAATTACATGCCTTGTATTTAATTAGTCCTTTCTCTATGGCTGTTGTGCATACTAAAGCAGGTGGATACCTAAAGACTCGTGACTTCTTGCAACCATTGGAGCAAGCAGAGAAGACACTAAGGAAGGAAGAAACGAAAGTTGAGGTAGCGGCTGTAGAGAAGCCTCCACCGCTAGTCGCTGCTAGTCCTTCAGGGGAGCATATTCTTCCTGGTGGCATAGGCACCTACAGCATTTCTTATTTGCACCAAAGGGTACCAAAGCCAGAAGCAAGCTTGTTTGCACAGACTAGTACCGACAGAAATGATGAAAATTCAAACTGCAGTTCTTACACCGGGAGTGGTTTCACACTGTGGGATGAAACTGCAGTCAAGAAGGGAAAGACAGGGAAGGAGAATTATGGGGGTGATAGACACATCCTAAGAGTTAAAATTTTTATTCTTTTTTTACTCCCTCCGTCCCAATATATGTGATGGTGTTGACTGAGCACGTAGTTTAAAAAATAAAGGAAGATTTTTGAACTTTGTAGTTTAAAATAAGTCACACATAGTTATGTAGTTATAAATTATCTCATTAAGGTAAAACGAGTATTTTAAGGTTTAAATATGTCATTGTCTGATTCGCGCTCTAGTGTTTGCTGCTTTAGAGTTATCTATGAATAGTTAAGTTTGAACCTTTCAGCTCCAATTAAAACTTGCTATTTGCTTGGCAGAAGCCGGAGTGATCACTGGAGGAGTTCAGCCTACGACATCATTAGAGCAATCATCTTCAAATCATAAGCACAACACTACGGCCTTAAGTTCGCTCTCATCTGCTCGGTCAGTGACTCTTTTTCTCCAATCATATGAATGTCTCCTTTTTTCCCCTTGATATCAGTACTTTTATTCACAGTTTCTAACTCTATGATCACCTTGCAGGCAATCATCGCCTCTTAAGAGCCAGAGTTTCTTAAATATGATAACATCAGCTAAGAATGCACAAGATGACGTTGACGATGACGATGATGATGAAGAATTTGTGATTAAGAAAGAACCACAGTCGCACCCCAGAGGTTTGTCTTCTGTAAGTCTAATAGTTCCCACTCATTGTCTACACGCAGTTGTCGTTTGTAACATTCAGATAGCTCCTTTTACAGGTAATTTATCTGTAAAAGTTGATGGACAAGGCAACGATCAAAAGCCAAACACCCCGCGTTCAAAGCATTCGGCAACAGAACAACGGAGAAGAAGCAAAATCAATGACAGGTATGTCTATGGCATAGTTGATAGCTTAAACATAGAAATATCTTTTATATAGAATCCATATCTTATAATAATATCTCTAGGCTGCTTGATACATTTCAAAGTGTAGAGAATGGTACTAAAATGAGAAATACACATGTCCGAATGGAGTTTGCTCGAGGGCTCTATTCTGTTACAGATTCCTATATAGGTTTAATGTTTCCATCTCTTCAGACTTTGCTTATCTGCGACTAGTTTGATTGAGTTTTGGTCAAAATAAAGTGGTGTTTAGCTGAACATTTAAATAATCTTTTAATTTCCTTTCAGATTTCAGATGTTGAGAGGAATCATCCCTAACAGTGATCAGAAAAGAGATAAAGCATCATTCTTACTGGAGGTACTTGAATTGCATATTTTGTTAAGTCTTCTCTTTATCAATAGAGCTATGTATAATAAAAACTAAAATATCATTTACAGGTTATCGAGTACATTCATTTCCTACAAGAGAAAGTGCACAAGCATGAGGAATCATACCAAGGCTGGGACAATGAACCTTTGAAGTTACCATTGGTAACCCATCTTGGTCTTTCTCAATGTTCGCCTCCTTTCTTAGGTCATAGCTATGTTGTGCTCAAACATTTATCAAAAATTGGCTCACCTTATGGTATTAAGAACTGAAACCTAAGAATTTTGTGTTAAGAATGTAGTATGTGGGGTAGGAGTTGGTCAATACCACATGTACCATTAAGATGCCAAGTTGGTGAAATGAATTGAAGTCTTGTGACATGCTTGTGTATTTCCATGACCATCTTTTCAGAGTATATCAGGATATGAACGGTTTCCAGCTCTAGATTATAGTGGATTGAAACAGTAGGTCTGGATTTGGATGCTGTTTATACTTTATAGTGCAATAACATTCAAACTTAATAGGCGACAACATAATTCATTTTAATCTGTATATTAGCCTAGATCTAGATACCTATATTCTCATTAGCACAAATTTTTAGTTGACCTCCATTCTGTAACAGAGCAAGTGCCATAGGACGACTCAAGGTGTCGGCAATCTTCCTCAAGGCACCATCAATGCATCTGGTGCTGCACTGACGTATGCCGGAAAGTTTGATGAGAATATGATGGGGATTTCTTCTACTAATCCTATCAATGTGCAAAAACTAGAACCAAACATAAGCACCACGAGTTTAAAAGAAATTGATCAGCAGCCTGGTTTAACAAATAAAGCGACAACAGTTTCTATGCACCCAAACACATTTTCATTTTGTGGGACTAGTAGCACACCAGCGATATATTCGTCAAAGCTGATAGCTGATACTGATAAGTTGGAGTCAAAGTTTCATTCTCAATTTTCGCTCAGCAGATCACATACGACTGATTATGCTATTCCAAATGGTAATCCAAAAAGGCAGGAGCTGTCTGTACAAAGTGGTACCATCAGCATCTCTAATGCCTATTCTCAAGGGTAAGAATTCTATTAGTGCTTAAAAGGTTCTGGAAATCTATCATTTTTAAAGCATCATTCATGTACTACATACATATTTATAAACGCTATACAAACTCAAGTAACTATGTCCTAAGTATCTGAAACTAGATGCAATTGCAATTGCATAGTATATGTCTGAGGCTTACAGAGTGAATGAAGTTCGGCATCAATCTTTTGTCGTTGTCTATTGAGATAATGTATTGTAGAAAATTCAGTTGCTTGTTGCATTCCTATGTTATACATGGTTTTGCACTCTGATCAAATCTCCCTCTACCTAAGTAGATTATTGTGTATGCTTTCTGCTGAATATACCAGTGGCTTGATATCAGTCTATACCCGTACTTGACAGGTTGTTAAACACATTGACACAAGCACTGCAGAATTCTGGAGTAGATTTATCCCAAGCCAATGTCTCTGTGCAAATTGATCTTGGGAAGAGAGCAAACGGGAGAGTAAATTCTTCAGCGTCTACGATTAAGGTAACATGAGCCCTTCTTAATTCCAGGAACTTTATACAGTTCTAGATGTCATTATTCTCCAAGTTAACACATGGTTTGAAGTTTGAGTAATTAACTTTCACAAAATTTCGACAGGGTGACGATGTTTCCACAAGCAATCAACCAATTCCAAAATCCATAGTTACAACCACAAGGGAGGAGTCTGATCGTGCCTTCAAAAGGCGGAAAACAAGCTATTGCTAATTTAAAACACTAGTGTTCTTTTTTTTGCAAGCAATATTGACGTCCACACCTGGTACAAAAATCTCCCAAATGAGAGATCACAAGCCACTGTATATGTAATGTACTAGTACTTACCTGACTAGAGTGATATTATTACTTGTAGTAAACTATTGTATCATTATTAAGGCTCTCCATGCTGATGATGAGAAGCTGCCCTTTTCAAGTTGAGGCTTCCATTCATTTTCGTGGGAAGAAGGCTCAAGGACATTGTTCTAGTCTATTTTATTAAAGACATGATGAATTTCGATAAGAAAAAGAAAACTTGATAGGTTGAAAACGAATTTGGCTTGACATTGTTTCATTCATTGAAATTTATAGGTCAAAGAGTTATCATCTTTATGGGATTGACTCTCCTTCTACTGCGTTACAATACGTTCCTCCTTATACTGGAACACTCTTGCTAAATATTATGAAGCCACAGTTTAACAATTTTGATGATCACTCTAAACAAGAGGCAGCATGATCTCACTCCCCAGACATCCCTCTCAGCTATATATTTTTCAGTCGATTGTAATTAGTATTAGTATCATAGCAAGCTCTTGAAGGGGATTTTCTAATGGATGACTATGAGCACAATATAAATTTAATACTATATATTAGACATTGGACGGTGAAGATGAACAACCAAGGAACTAAGAGTTAGTGAGGTGAACTTGGCTAGTGGCCCATAGATTTCGTGGAATAAATGGGATGGTTAGGCTTAAGCACCACACCACAGGTATGAACCTATTTAATAGTAATTGTAAACGTGTAAATATATTCCCTACCCATAATTAGAATATTTTCATATATTGTGTAAATATAATTATGGTAAGACTAGGATTCCTCTTTTGTATAGGCTTAGGATTCCTCTTTTGTATAGGCTTAGGATTCCTCTTTTGTATAGGCTTAGAATTCCTATTGTATAAGGGATGAATATTGTATTCTATATATATCTTGATATTAATGAAAGACTCCTCAAGGGAGATTAATATCATCTTACATGGTATCAAGAGCCAAATAAACAAAACCCTAAAAACCTTTCTCTTCCACAGCCTCGCCATTTTGCCTCTCCTACGCTGCGGCCCTCCCGGATTTTCTTCTTGTTTTTCGGGTTTTGTTCTTCCTTTCTTCTCTTCTCTAAATGGCTATCCCTGATTCTTCCACACTTTATGACGCCTCTACCTCCACAAATCCCACCACAAAGTCATCACCCCCGTTTCATCCCGCCCTTACTGTTTCCAACATCAAGAACCATATTCCCATTATTCTTGATCAAGAAAACAACCAGTATTCTCCCTGGGTTGAACTTTTTCGCAATCATGCATGTCTCTATAACGTGCTTGACCATATTGATGACACTATTCCGCGCCCAACGGAGGCTGATGATTCTATCTGGCATCGTCTCGACGCCGGCGTCAAACAATGGATATATGGCAGTATCTCTCAGGATTTGCTCCTTACTATCATGAAATCTGACTCCACAGCCCTTGACTTGTGGAATCGTTTGGAGGAAATTTTTCAGGACAACAAGCACACTCGTGCCGTGTATTTGGAAGAACAATTCAACAAAACACGTCTTGAAAACTTCTCCAATGTCTTTGAGTACTGCAAGCAGCTTAAACTTCTAGCGGATCAACTCTCCAACATTGGCACGCCTGTCACTGACGATAAAATGGTGCTACAAATGATTTCTGGCCTTACTAAGGGCGAATATGATACTTTGGCCACCATTATTCAACAGGCAGATCCGCTACCGAGTTTTAACAAAGCTCGCTCACAATTGTTGCTCGAAGAAACCCGTCGTGCTAAGCAGGATGAGCACGCCCAACAGGTGTTAGCTGTCGACACGCAACCCCAAGATCAGACGCCACCAGACAACTCCCAACAGCGGCAGGGCCGCGGCGCCAAGGGTGGAAAAGGCCGCGGCGGTAGAGGTGGCCGTGGTCGTGGCAAGGGTCACGGTCACGGAACCAACAAAGCAACGAATAAAGAAGAATAAAGAACAGAGATTGCAGAACAACCGCGCCGCGACTCCTCGAGTTCGTCTACAGCGCGCGGCGCCCCGTCTGACGAGCCGCGGCACCCCGAGTTCGAGCCGCGGCGCCAAGTCCATTCCAAGCACCGGCAGCCATACAATCCGTATTCTTACCCCGGTTTGTTAGGCCCGCTCCAGCCCCACAGCAGGCCTACTTCATGCAAGGTCAGGTCCCGCAGCCCTCCTCCGGCATGACACCCACTGAGTTGGGTCAGGCGTTCAGCACCCTATCTATGCAACAACTCGACAATACTTGGTACATGGACTCAGGCGCCACATCTCACGTCACCCAGTCTGCAGGTACTATTCCTAAACTGTTTTGTTTAAAGCATCCTCAATATGTTACAGTTGGTAGTGGACAACGCATTCCAGTTAAGGGGTATGGTACCTCATACACACAACCTCCTCATCCACCCTTCTCCCTAAAAAACACCCTATATGCCCCACACATGATTAAGAACCTCATATCTATCCGCCAATTTACTCGTAATAATTCTGTCTCTGTGGATTTTGACCCTTTTGGTTTTATTGTAAAGGATCTTCATACGGGGACACCTCTTACGAGATGCAATAGCATGGGGGATCTCTATCCATTCACTTCCACCTCCATTTGCTAGATCTTGCTCTCCCGTCACTCTAGCGTTTGTTTCTTCTTCAACCCGGCATAATAGGCTTGGTCATCCAGAGTCCCAGTTTTTAATTTTCTTAGAGGCAACAATTTCATTGCTTGTAATGGGAAACTTGCCCAAAATTGTGTTTCTTGCTCTTTAGGCAAACATATTCGTCTTCCGTTTAAATCATCTACTAGTGTTACATTTGCTCCTTTTGATATCATACATGCCGATTTATGGACATCTCTTATCCCTAGTTCTCTCGGTCATAAATACTATCTTGTGTTGCTTGATGATTTTTCACACTATGTTTGGTTATACCCTCTTAAATTTAAATCGGAAGTGTTTGTCAAATTTCTTGAGTTTCGCAATTTCATTCAAACACAATTTGGAAAAGGCATAAAATCATTTCAGTGCGATAATGGTCGTGAATTCAATAACTCTATGTTTCACCGCTTTTGTACCAATAATGGCATGGTTTTTCGCTTCTCCTGCCCTCACACCTCACCACAAAACGGTAAAGCTGAAAGAATCATCCGCACCATTAACAATATGATTCGCACCCTATTGATTCATGCCTCCCTCCCTCCACCCTTACGGGTCTATATTCGCTAAAATGTCAGAATACACTCTAAATATTCTCCCTACTAGCACTCTTCACAATATGACCCCTACCGAAATCCTCTACCATAGAATCCCCTCTTATGATCATCTACGGATTTTTGGTTGTCTGTACTATCCCAACCTTAGCTCCACCGCCCCTCACAAGCTTGCTCCTAGGTCCACTCCATGTGTCTTTCTAGGATTCCCGCCGAACCATAGGGGCTATCTATGCTATGACTTGTCGACTCGTCAGATCCACATATCTCGTCACGTCACATTCGACGAGACCACATTCCCGTTTTCCGTTTTTGAATCTTCCAAAATTCCAAAAACAGGACTACTCATTTCTTGACGAGTCTGCCATCTCTCCCCTCATAATCGAACAACTCACATCCTCTGTTTCGTCGTCAGAGCCGCGGCACCCAAACTTCAGAGAAGCCTGTCAACCTTCTAGCACCGCGACTCTCGATCCAGGAGCCGCGACACCTCCGACGGCTTCTTCCCCACCCTCTCCTTATCCGACTTTACCCCCCGTCTCAGACACCACTCCGCCACCCACTGTCCCTACCCATCCAATGGAAACTCGTTCAAAGCATGGAATCTTCAAACCCAAAGTCCATTTCAACTTGTCTGCCCAAACCATCTCTCCACTTCCAAAGAACCCAAAATTGGCCAAACAAGACCCTAATTGGAATGCGGCTATATATGAGGAATTCAATGCTTTAACTAAACAGCACACGTGGTATCTAGTACCTAGACCTGAGGGGGTGAATGTCATTCGTTGTATGTGGCTATTTCGTCACAAGTTCAGAGACAATGGGGATCTTGAGAGGTATAAGGCCCGTCTTGTGGCTAATGGCACAAATCAACAGGAGGGCATTGATTGTGGTGAGACCTTCAGCCCGGTTGTCAAACCGGCTACCATCCGCACAGTTTTGAGCATAGCCATAGGCAAACACCGGCCGATCCATCGGCCTTGATGTGAAGAATGCATTCTTACATGGGGATCCGAGAGTGACGGTCTACATGCATCGCCACCGGGGTTCACCCATCCGGCGGTTCCTCACTATGTGTGCCGTCTCCGTAAGTCACTATATGGCACAAGCAGGCCCCGTGCGTGGTATGATCGCTTTGTCGGGTATATCTTGCAGATTGGGTTTGTATGCAAAAGCAAGAGTGATACATCACTTTTCATTTTTCATCGAGGTAGTAGCACGGCTTACTTATTACTTTACGTGGATGATATTGTTCTTACCGCCTCCTCCGACGGATTGAAAAATGAGATTATTGCCTTGCTCAAGTCCGAATTTGCAATGACTGATTTGGGAAAGCTGAGTTACTTTTTGGGGATATCAGTGACCAGGTCTGCCAATCATATGTTCTTGTGTCAGCGTAAGTATGCAAAAGAGATTGTGTACAGGGCTAAGATGGCGAACTGCAAAGAGGTGCCTACTCCAGTTGATTCCAAATCTAAGCTCAGTGCTATGGATGGTGCTCCAGTCTCTAATCCTACTCTGTATAGGAGCCTTGCAGGTGCACTTCAGTATCTCACATTCACCAGGCCAGACATAGCTTATGATGTTCAGCAGGTGTGCTTATTCATGCATGCCCCCAGGGAGTCTCATTTCACTGCTCTTAAGCGTATCATTCGATACATTAAGGGCACTTTTGATTATGGTTTGCACCTATACCCCTCTGCACCAGACAAGTTGCTTTCATATACGGATGCAGATTGGGCAGGGTGTCCGGACACGCGACGCTCCACCTCCGGCTTTTGTGTTTTCTTAGGGGATAATCGATTTCTTGGTCCGCAAGCGACAGCTACCCTATCTCGCTCCGATCCGAGGTGAGTACGAGGCGTTGCAAATGTAGTAGCCGAGATTTGTTGGCTCGAAATTTCTCGTTAGAATTTCGGTGTCCTTTGCGTCGGCATCTATTGTGTATTGTGATAACATCTCTCGCCATCTATCTTTCTCATAATCCGGTTCAACATCAGCGAACCAAGCATATTGAGATAGACCTACACTTCGTTCGTGAGAAAGTTGCGTTAGGCCATGTCAGAGTGTTACATGTTCCATCATCCTATCAGTATGCAGACATATTTACCAAAGGACTTCCCAGACAGTTATTTCTTGACTTCAGAGCCAGTCTCAGCGTCCGGCCTCCTCCCGCTCCGACTGAGGGGGTGTGTAAACGTGTAAATATATTCCCTACCCATAATTAGAATATTTTCATATATTGTGTAAATATAATTATGGTAAGACTATGATTCCTCTTTTGTATAGGCTTAGGATTCCTCTTTTGTATAGGCTTAGAATTCCTATTGTATAAGGGATGAATATTGTACTCTATATATACCTTGATATTAATGAAAGACTCCTCAAGGAAGATTAATATCATCTTACATAATAATAAAGAAAATTAGCTCTTTGGTAATAGAAACTTTTCTAGCTAGATTTCTATGGATGGTATGAAAGATCAATTTCTATGTTTTTGTTTGTCCTGTCAGATTAAAAAGAAATCTCGACCCCAAAGAACCTTTTAAAATAAAATTTAAAAAGTCATGTAAATTGGAGTAGGAGGAGTATATTGCAGGTTCAACTATTCAATCAATCATTAAACGGGAACAATTCTTGAATAGCAGTATAGCACGCACACAACCAATGCAAATTTTTGATTGTTCATTGAGCTGCCTAGTTGAACAGTTATTGGGCTTTTATCTTAAGAGCTCTACAGTACTTTGGGCTTTGTGTTCAGATCTCTGTTGGGCTATCG
Organism: Anisodus tanguticus; assembly: GCA_034509755.1. Taxonomy (NCBI): domain Eukaryota; kingdom Viridiplantae; phylum Streptophyta; class Magnoliopsida; order Solanales; family Solanaceae; genus Anisodus; species Anisodus tanguticus. Next base: position 8,560,191 of record CM067554.1, on the reverse strand, counting down.
CATTTGACTGTTCGCATTCTTGCCAGCAGGCAGGTTTGCTCAAGTATAGTTTGCAATGTGCTAGAGAATGTTTAGATCTGTAGCCCATACTGACGAAACAAAACAATTCAAGAGGAAAAACGAAAAGCAACATGTCCCACTAAACAATATTTCTAATGGTCTTATAACCAACATTATTCACAAGTCCAGGGGAAAAAAAATCACAAAAAACACTTTTCTGTTGTAATTGAAAATAATCATTATTCTCGAAGTTCAAGTTCACCAAGTGAAACTCTAGATCACCGCGAAAGTTGAAACTCCAGGACAATTGGCTAAAGGAACAATATTGTCACCTTCATCGAATCAAAAAGTCAGTACTGGGTTCGCTTGGGTAGCTCAATTAGTTATCAAGGGGGATATTTGAAAAAAAGTCAGTACTGGGGCGCCAAAAATTGCATTTAATTTGGATGATCCCTTTAATTCGTTCGGCCAACCAAGAAGTCATCCTCAACCATTTCAGTCAATATTCCTTCCCTTTGTTGACCCTCTTAATGAACACTTCTTCTTTGGGAATAAAGTTAATGAGCGTCAAACTTTATCTTCACATAAGCCACTAGATCTTTTTCCACTTTTATTTATACACTATACTAAAAATAAATGTCCATTTTTTCTTGTCTAATTTGAATAACCAAGAGACAATTTACTATTTTATATCTGCCTTACCCTTAATATTAATTATTAAGTACTCATCATTTTCAATTCATTTCCCAACATATAGATGACCTATAATAATTAGAGGTGATATAGTAAATTTATCATTTTTATTTATTGCTTCTTAAGGATGTAACAAGTCAAACATGGAACCCTCAAACGTAACATTACTAACGACAATCGGAAGACTAATCGTTGTCAATTTTATACCTTATTTTCGTCGAGGTACATTCCTTTATTATTCATCCGCCAATCACTACCATAGATATCCCATTGATTGGGAAAATTATAACTAATAAAAATTGTTTAATTTTAGATACTAATAGCACTCTATTTTTATTTGCAAGTCAAGCGAAGCTCTATTCTCACCAAACATCACTATTGATAAATCTTACTACCTTAATATTAAATACCAGGAAAGTGTAGGGAGTTGGTGACTACGTACAATTCCTTAGAACTCAAGAAATGACATTAATATCCTTTTGTTCCAACTTATATGACGCATTTTCTTTATCAGTTTAAAAACGAATGTTACATTTCTAAAATTTTCATTTTAACCTAGTTGAGATTATTTATAGCCAAACAAATACACGAGACTTTTTTAGATCACAAGTATTAAAAAATTTCATTTCTACCTTGCTGAGATTATTTATAGCCAAACAAATACACGAGACTTTTTTAGATCACAAGTATTAAAAAATTTCATTTCTTTCTTAAACTTCATGAACGGTTATTAGGATTGAGGGAGTATCTGTCTTTTAAAAAAATTAAGCTTGATATATATTCCACGAGAGCAGCAAAAGCTAGCTGTAGAATGCTGACTTGTATTAAGTAACCTTTTAGCCAGCTGTGATGTGTAACGAAAGCAACGGTCGTTAGTACTATTGTGCCGTTTTGTATAATAGCGTAGTAGTAGGAACTTGGAGTGGCAGTTGCATATATAGAGCCATAAATAGAGAAACGCACTTGAATCTGATACGCATATATACATTTGACACCTCCAAGTCTTCCCTCGATAATTTGCCTTTCTTGGATCATTCAAAGTAGACAAAATAATACTCTACCAAATAATACAGTAATATAACTACAAGCATAGAGTACATACAATAGATTCTTGGGATTGCGTATCTTGGATTTCTCATATGCGACGATTCCCAAGTCCAAAAAATTCATAGCAATGAGTCCATTTATGACCTTTTTTTTTCACCAAAAGTAGGCGGTTTGACAAAAAGGGAGGATTGAGAGGCACGTAAATTTGGGTTGTTCTAGTGTCATTTTAAACTTGATTGAATAAGGCCACTGCCAGTGAATAATGTTACAAGTTACAACAATACAAAGGCTGATAATTGAAAGCTAGTTGAATAATTATGATAATTCCAACTAGTAATAGAATTAGAATGGACGCACTAAGGAGCCCCCAGGGGCACATGCGAGTGGGTAAGTGGCAAAGTGATTGGGGTACAACCACTCCGACGTCGCGGGTTCGAATCCGTGTGGTGACAGTCTTTGCTGAAATATTGCAAGCAGGTTCGAATCCGTGTGGTGACAGTCTTTGCTGAAATATTGCAAGGGTTGTTGCTGGGTTCGTGTCCCGTTGGTCATCTCTTCTTGCAGTGTGGTCGCCACTCGCGCATATCCCTCGATTTACCTCTCACCTGGCCAAGAGGCCTCTGGTACAGGTGGGAGGTTTCGCCTTCGGGACTTTCCCCTTCACAAAGAATGGACGCACTAAGGCACTAGTGATTGGAGGAATGAGTAGTACCACAAGATTATCTTATTGGAGATTAATTAAGTACGCAAAGTGGCTTATCTTTGGCCTTTTATCTATTTTAGTCGTCTCCACCTATTATATGGATATAAAATATAAATATAAATATAAATATAATATTACAAATTTTAATTTCAACGAGATTCAGGTATTAGCCGACCTACACGAAAATTATTGATCATAATTATGATGCACGCCTTCTCTTCCACTACCATATATTATAAACCTACTCCCCATGTCTGCTTATAATCGCCGACTAAATCAATGTGTGCAATATTTTTCACGTTATATATTATAAGTTGTGTTTATAAAAGTCTATTTGATGTCAATACTTGAAAAGCAAAAAGAAAGACCCGTAAGTACCTTTACAGCTGGTTGTCCAACCCCCCCCCCCCCCCCTCATTATTTTGTATATATATATTTATATCTTATTGTTTAAAAACAATTGGATGCTTTAAAAGCAATTGTTAATTGAGATTAAAACGTTTCAGCATTAATTTGCAGTTACGGTTCAATAAACTGCACTAGACAACCATTGTGATTTATGTGCATAAACTATACAGCTCTAAGCTGGTGGAGGCTTCTAAAGTGAGTTTGTTTGGTAGATGGTACGTAGCTTTAGTAATTAAATAAATAGTTTGTAATATTAACAAATATTCTTACATCAGGGGAATGTGCAGAAAGCAAATCACTTTTATATACTTTTCATATTATAAATATTATTTTCCAAGAATGAATAGATGTGTAAGCCTAATTTTTATATAACATTAACTAGAAAATAATTGGCCTCTCTTCTCCCACTACAGTCACATCTTACCAACCGCATATTACAACTCCAACCATTTTCTATCTGCCTCTTGGCCAAAAATTACTCACAAGGTCATGTTTGGAGCACTCAAATGTTCAACGCAATACAGAATGAAACCTCTACTCAAATGTTCAACGCAATACAGCACTATGATGATGAGGTCACAATAGAATTTGAAGATCAGCAGTTACCAAAGAAGACCAATGGCAAAAGATAGTGGAAATACAAACAAGAGAAGAAAGATTGTAAATGGGTGTGTTGAGGCAGAAAAGAATGAAGCCTTCAACAACTGGGTATTGGGATGGAATCTTAAAATTGTTCGGTCCATAGTTTGCAATAAAACAAATTCTATATTTCACCCCTCTGTGTACACTGCCGTAGAGTTGATGTAACCCTGCAATGGCAGGGGAAGAAGCTTCTATACAGGAAATAGATTATTAATTTATGTAAAAACGTTTTAATGTACTCTCCAGCATGCTCTCGAGTCTTCTTAGCCCGTCGAAGTGCACCTCCCACTGAACTTCAAGAGCCTCCTCGAAGCAAAATCCTGCTTTCTCACTGTCTCACGCTGTTGAGCACTATCTTCTCTAAATCATTCACAGAAACTGCATGGCAGTATTTTTTTTCTTTTTCTTCTGATCAAGTGTTACCGGCAACATGATTTAAATGCTGCTACTTAGTGTTTCATCCTCATTAGATGATTCTAGACACTCCCATGGGTTTGAGTAGAAATAATCCTCTTCTTTGGGTCGGTCTGGAATAACCAACCTCTTGGTATGGTTGCCCATACGTTCAGTATGAGCTTCCTTAACCGCATTAGAGAACTCATCCCATGTCAATGATCCAGCAGTATGTTGGTCTATCAAATCCACTAGAAGCTTTCTGTCCAACAAGATGGTTTTCTTGTACCTAAGATATCTGCACAGAATGGTGAGACTTTTAACATAATTGACATAACGCTACAACGAGATTTGCAAAACATAAAGTTAAACTTGTACTGTAAACCAGCAAAACAATAAGAAAACACCATATGTAGAAAAAGTTGTACTGAAACAAGCAAACCAACAAGAAAACCCCGCATGTAATGGGAATTACTAATGGGTGATGGAAATACAAAATGATATCACTTAAGCATTTGCACAGAAAAAATATTTCATCAGATGGAAATACCTGCGATGTCCTTCAACAACTTTGGCCATGTTTCCATCATATGTAGGAACAAATATATCACTCTCCAATGACACAAGATAGTCCAATGCAGCCATTTGAGAAGAGTGATTCTGAAAGAACATAAGGTCGGAAGGTTCTAGTAGTGTCTCCTTCCTCACCTGCTCAACATAAAACAGTGCAAACTGTGAGTCCACAAATTGAGGCAATATAAGCAGCTAAAACAACAAGTTTGCACTTGATAACTACCAGATTAGGATAAGCTGCTGAAAGACTAGCCATTCTCCTTCGTCCACCATATATCTCTCCAGCGGCAATGTAAACTTGTATGCTGGAATCAATGTCCAATGCCCTTAAAGTCAGGGCAGTTTCTTCGGGTGTCAAAGGACAGAGACCATCTCTCCTTTTCAAATCTGAATTTATGATTTTTTCTTTCCACCACGGATAAGCATATCTGCAAAAGGATTATATCAGCCCAGCAGTGAAAGACTACTAAAGACTGCCACTTCATACAAGGATATAAAAGTTCACCTCATTCTTGTCAACTCATCAATCTCATCCTTGTTACATCCCTGACTACAGCCAGAAAAAGCTAACATATCCATTTCATATCTCAGGTGGAGCACCATGAAAGGACCCTTTTGCCTGAGAAGTCGAATAACCTTTTTGCCCAGCTCTTCTATTTGAGGGGTGAATTTCAAGGCGCCAAAATTTACTCGACAACGCAGTTTTTGAATTTCCATGGGTTGACCATTATTAGCAAGCCGAGCATCGGTTCTGTTTAAGTGAACAACTTTGTACTTCCGAATTAAGGGAAGAATCTGTAATCAGCAAATATGACCATCAGTACTCACAGAAGTATGATGAGTTAACAACACACATCATCAAAGAAGTGTGGCTTAAACCTACAAACCTGGTTATGGTAGTAAGAAATGTCAGACCAACTGATAGGTGGCATGGTGTATATCATTCCTAGCTCTACTCTCCTCTTCAGTCTTGGCGGTAGCTCTCTCAATATTCGGACTTCATCTCTCAAGGATGTTATAAAATGATCAACATCGAATATATCTTGAAATTCACTGCAAGTCAAAAAGTATTGTTAAGCGTACTACAGATCATCACCCTTATATTATAAGGAAGCAATCCAGTAATTAGAAGACAAAAATAAAGATACTCGAGGAGATTCACCTTGGATCAGCCCAAAACGAGGTTTTATCCAGCTCAGGAACTATGAGAGTCACATTCAAATATCTTGCAATGGCAACCATATCACATATCTGCAAAAATAAAAACAGAGGAAGGAAATGAGAAACTTATAAGCTATAAAATTCACAATGGTTACTGTAATTGAAATACTTCAAAAATGTGACACTAAGCTGATATTTATCTTAAGTAAGCCACTCACCGCAGACCTCATTTGATTCAGCCCTCCATTACATGAAACCATAAGGTAACCATTATTCTTGTAAACCCCTGGATTAAAAAATAATTACAACAACTGTCAGGACTCAGTAATCGACGAAGAAAAAGACATCGTGAAACAGAAATTCGTAAAGCAACAATGGAGGAAACAAATATCCAAGGAGGAAAATTCTTAACTTTGTTCAATTATCATCGCACAAGAAGCTAGAAACACCTCAATAGGGCTATGAGCCTTTTGGTGATTTCAACTAAGATTCTCAAGGAATGTATTCAAACCCTTCAACCACATATTTCACTAGTATCTCAATTATAATTAGCAAAACTTGTAATGAGCAAAACATTCTTTACATAAATCATTACACATTAGATGATGTAATACCCAACGGCTATTCCACAAATTTACTAAAAATAACCCATCTACACCCTACTCTATAACATAACATGTACCGCGCAATCTCTTTGCTTCCCACCAAACCTGACCATCTACAACACACAATTAAGTAAACATAGCAGACAACACAAATTACTCACTCTTAGGTGGAAGAACTCTGGCAGGGACCTCGGGTGACGAATTGACAACAAATGCAGCAGCAGATTCCTGTGAGAAACAAGAAGGCCAGCCCTTCAAAACTCTAGGACCCCAAGTCTCCCCCAAAGTCATCAATTGAACCACACAAGTCCATAAAAGAATCGAAGTTGTTGCCCTTATCATCCATAACTTCATTCTAGACCGCGACATCATAGAACTTTTCAGTTTCTCCACACGACTATCACCTAAAGCTCCTGTTTTGAACCCCATTACGCTCAATTTACTCTTTTTTCCCTCTATTCTGCACATATCCTCCCCATACAACAACTCCTCTACTCAAAAATCTTATCTTTAATAGCTCCAGAAAGCTGCCTTGTTTAATAATGTAGTATCCAAATTAAGTCGGAAATTAAAGGAATTAAAAAATCCTACAGTCACAATTTCAAAGGCAAAAAGTGAGTGGATCAAACTGCTCAAATCTGAGCACAAAGAGAAAAGTGGAAGAAATTTGATCTTTCAGAAACGTAAACAAAACTTGGATAGTTAGATCTTCTAGAGAGTGATCATTCAGAAAGCAGCACCATAAACCCTAAATGTCTAACACATTAGGTGAGAAAATCGACCAAAAATTGGATTTTTGAGTGTTAACGGAAGCGAACCCTAACTGATTATTCTTTTCTTAGGATGAGAGATCAATTAAAAGGATATATAAGGAAATGCGATATGTGTGTTAGATTTGGGAGAATTTTCCGGCAAGACGGCGGTGACGTTTCACCGGAATCTGGTGCCGCCGCTGGAAGCGACGAGAGGGAAAAAAGAGAAATGTGAATGTGAAGAGGAGAGAGAAAGAGAAATAGAAAAAGAAGAGAGAGATAAGAACACGCGCGGTTATCACATGCGGCAACTTCCACACTTCCCCTCCTGTTATTTTCTCGGAAATATTATCGTATATATATGGATTATTATTTATTTCCTTTTTCGTTATTATTTTTTCAACTTTGGTCTTGCACAACTGCAAGTATTTGTAATCTCAAATCTCAATAAGGCAAGACTAAAAAATTGCCTTGTTCTTTAGCGATTGTTAATTCTATATTTATTTATTCTGTTTTGGTTATTTTTTAAACTAAGTTGTCTCTTTGACTTTGTTTTCCTTTAGTGGATTTAAATTTGTTCAAGGTAATCTTTTCTTTGATGGTAATGTGATTAATATATTGTAATCATATGTTTAGATCAATTCGTACTTAGTGAAAACAAGCCATTATTTTGATAAGTGGAATTAAGAAAAAACTCTCCCCAAAAATTTATAGTCATTCTTATAATCAAAACATATATTTTTCAGGTTAGTTATTAGGATTCGCCTAAAGATTTATATTTTTATTTGGATTCTTCCATATCAATATAGTAGTGACTTTATTCACTTACATTAATTATTTACAATGTTCAATAATGATCCTCAAAAAACGACATTGTGCATCCTCTTAGTTAAAATGGAAAGTAAGCTAGAAGTTCATCTTTACTTTATCAATATCATACTTGTTGTAAATATATAAACCTTTTGATATTACGTAAAACATACATCACAATATTTCAATAACTGCCACATATCTTTTTCTCTTCACACGAATCAAACGTGTATTGCAAAACAATTGAGGAATTGAAAGTTGAAACCTGATCGTAAGCTAAAAGTTGGACGTTTGACTATCACAGAAAAATCATTGGCTGCCAATTTCTTTCGAAGTGGGGACAGGGAAAAACAACATTATTTTCAAGAATAAAAAATATAATAAGCAATAACAAAACAATGAGAGGAAATATAAAAGAGGAGCAACCTTTGGAGTATGAAACCGGCCACACTAGATTCCTCCGCATGATGAACAGTGCTTATGAATTGAAAACCGCGGCAAATATGGAAAATAACCAATAAATGAGAGCGCCGGCCATAGTTGGATGACAAAGAAAAGAAACTTAAAATTCAGCTGGAGGCTGCAGCATGAGTTCGAATTCAGGTGAGAGCAATTTACTCTCTTCTGGGGTAAGACCTTATAGGTGATATCAGTTGATCTGTTGTCAAACCCTGGTTATTCATGCACATCCCGTTGTCAAACTCTGATCATTCAGACCCACAATTTACTGATTGAAATGATAAGGGATCAGGATTACTATCTTGAATAGTCTGCTTAAGACACGGGAAGTTGAATATAAAAAAAAAAAAAAGAGAGCCAGCTAAATTGCTATCGGTTAGGGGGCCACTACCATAAAGTCCAGTCAGACGTGTCAAAGATCGAGCCACATTAACGTTACACGTGGCGCCATGAGATGGCCGTACAACAACCTTCTCTATCGCCGAATTATAAGGGACACAATCTCGCGATACTTCTATTGCTAGAGTTAGAAAAACCTATATTTTTGGCTTTTCACCATCTTGTGTTACCTTTTATCCACATTTTTGACATTCTTATCCCGAATTAGTTGCTCTTTTTGTTTTACCTTTTTTGGCTTTACTCCCGATTTCTCGTTATCAAGTTATATTTATTGAGCTTATTAGTAAGTGGGATTCGATTTTCTTAGCATTATTGTAAAAACTACCCAACTGTATGGGGTAAAACCAGACTTGACAGTTGGACGATAATGGAGGCGACACGTGCAGAGTGGAGACAGATCAGATATGACTCAACAAGACCGACACCGATCTCAACGTTTGAGCACGGCCAGTAAAGTTAATCTCGTTCATTGAGAGTCTGGAATCATGATACAAACTCATCTAGCTTCGGAGATACATGACCGTAAACAAGACAATGAACGGTCAAGACAAATTCAAATTATAGTCATCCCCGAAGAATTCATGATTCATTGAAGACTCTTAACCACACATGCAACGATTTATTGTGTAGATAATGATCATCAAGAGAGACCTATAATACAATAGACATTACTTAGGGTTAGTTTATAAAAGCATATCTTCCACTAACTTGTATCTCATCTGATTTTCAGCACTATAACAATTATTTTTACTCCATCGTTATCCTCATGCTATTAAGTCCACGAAGCTATTGTATTCTGATAACGTTGCTAGAGAATTGTTCCGGAGAAACATCAATAAGAATCTCTTACTATGTCTTATTTGACTATTCGTTACTAGCAATTGTCATGTTGTCTATGTTAACATAGCAATTTAGAATCTATTAGTCATCTTATTATGTGTATCGTTTAATCACGTAAACAAATTCAATTATTATTTTACATTATATTTTAGGGGTAAACACAAATTTTAAAAATAATATAAAGTAAAATTACAACATTTGCGATGTGTACCAAAAAAAACAGAATTTACAATATGAAATAAACAGGAAAAAGCCAAAAAATATTATGGTTGCTACTTGATATGATCCTTTGTTATACTCTGAAGAAATAAGGCGATACGCCGATACCTGATCTTCAAGAAATGATGAGTTGAAATTAAGTGATGTCTAATAATAAGAGCCAGTTTATTTAGATCACGGTTGGTCATTTTCATTCTTTAACAACTACTGATGAAATTAGTAAAAAAAATAAATGCACTGTTAATTGATTGAAAATAACACTTCAATAGTTTTTCCAGGCAAAACAAAGGAAACAGGAAATCATGGGCTTCAGAATAGGAGAATTGAATTGCAGCACTAAATTTAGCTACATCTTAGGGAAGCAGCTAAGAGCCCGGGGAGAAAATTTAATGTAATCATTTAAGAGACCAAGAAGATAAGATCTGAGGGTTGAGACTTTAATAGTAATAAATAGCATAGTAATTTATCCTCGGAATATTTCTCAAGGACTTTGTTTAAAATTTTCTTCTATCTATGTTATATTCCCGGTGAATAAAAAAGAGTGTTAAATTAGTCATTTGCATACCCATTCAAAAATACTAACTCTTAGGTAAAAAAAATAATTTGATTAAAATATCTCTATCAAAGAAGTATTGAAATTTAGTCATCTAACACATAAATACAAATCGGGGAAAAGTAAAGTTAATTTAAGTACTAAAAAGTTTCAGCCTCTCTAACCTACCTGTTAGACATGATATAAAATCAAGGCAAAGAAAGTAAAACCAAATTTTACATAAAGTTTAGCCTCAGGCTCCTAAAATGCATTTGAAAAATTCAACTAAAGAGGCCTAACTCCTAAGTTCGTAGGATTGAAATTTCTTTACATCTTTTTTCTCAACCTCAAGGGTGCAGAAGAAGATGCAGTTCTTCGATGATGAGTTTATCTAAACTAATATATTCGATATGAAATTTAGATATATATAAAAATCAATTACATATTTAACATATCTTCATAAAAACAATCTTTTGCAGAAATGTGAGGTAAGACTGCGTACAATAGATCATTGTGGTCCGGTTTTTCTCCGGACACCGCGCATAACGAGAGCTTAGTGCACCGGATTATCTTTTATATTTAACATATCTTATACTACTATCTGAATTCATAATTTTAAAATATATATTTAAGTTTAAAAATTCTTAACAACTAAATTTATTTATGATAAAGTGTATTCATTTCTTAAAAGGGTGGAAAATATTCCAGACCGAACAAAGCTATAGTTAAACCTTTTAAAGCAAAGACAAAATCGCCTCAAAATTATTCAGCAGATATGGGGATTGAAACTATTTTCGGAAGAATAATTAGAGCGGCTGACGAGTAGTTATTTAACCTTAAAATTAGTATCGTAGGCGAGAAGTACGCTTGCGATAAATTGAAAAGGACAAGAAATGACAACTGGATTGTCTTTTGATGCTATGCTATTACTATAGGCCGTACCGTAAGACTGTCGGTACCGACGTTATAACGGCAAGTTAACGAGAGGAAGAGATGAGTAGGTGAGAGGGTGTATCAGAACGGTCGATTGGAGTGGGGGGGGGGGGGGGTAACGGGTTAAATGAACCAAGGCCTTGGGCTGAGCCTACTATTTGTGCGGCCCACAACCTGATTCATATTTGGGTTTGTTTCCCTTTGTGGGGCAAAGTATCAATGTGAATGTGGGTCGTGTCAGATTCTCTGGTCCACTTATGTAGACGTCACACTCATCATTTATACCACGCCTCACCTGTTATATTTCACTTTGAATTGAAGTAAAAAGATGTATTTGTTCCGGTCTGATTCATATGGTATTTCATTAGATTTGAAAAAAAATAATAATTAAAATTAGTAATTAAAATAAGTTATAAATATTTATATGATTGTAAGTAAAATTGAAATTTTAAGATTAAATTGTTCGGCTTATATCTAGTGTTTGATTTGATATGAAATTTAAGAAATAAGGTAAGACGTTTTAAAACTTGTGATCTAAAATAAGTCATAGTAAATAATTGTATGACTATAAATTATCTCGATAAATATATTATTGATACTTTGAAGTTAATTTGTTACTACTAATCATAGAAAAGTGTCAATTTTTTGGAGTGATCGGAGAAAAAAGAATGTCACATAAGTTGAGAGAAAGGGAATACTAAATACTATAAAAATGTCATTATTTTAAAATAATTAAAAAAATATAATATCACATAAAATGAGATAAAAAAAAAGTAACAAGTCAATCGTTTTGCCTCTAGAATAGAAATCAAATACCTCTTTCAATATTCACTATATAGTTCAACGAAAAAATTGGCTACGGTCTTTATTCTTTCTATTGATCTCCCAATAATAAAACGACCGACATAGTATAAAAGCTGACCAACCAAAATAGTGACACTTTAAAAGTTTAATATAGGAGGAATTCAAAACAAATGCTAAATTTTTTTAAGTTCCGAATGTATGATTATTTTAAGTTCCGTCTTATTGTTATTACACTTTAAATATTTTGGAATAGAAAATTAGAAAAGTCGTGAATAGTTGAGGATAAAATATGAAAAATTTGTAAAAGATATTCTACACCTAAGAGGTCGACGATTAAATGATAATCCCTAATCAACTACTCTAATTCCTATCAGATTACGATTGACAGAATTGCATATTGTATCTTAGACATAATATTCTTTATTCTGAAACTGAAGTAAGTATATTTTAAATTTTCCAATTACCAATTCTATGGTACGTGTCGAAAGCTCATTGATGCACTAATCACGCGAAAAGAATAATATTGCTGTCTTTGTCAAATATGATGTTTACTTTGATTCGTTGGCTTCTTAAACTCTTGGACCACGGTTTCCATAATTAATTCTAGATGGAGCTGAATTACATCTTGTAATTTCTCTATATTTAGTAAATTTTATTTTCACTTTTCTCTTTCTTCTAATAATCAAACGAAGTCCAAGATTACGTACCCTTTGATTAAGCCTAAAAGTGGAGAAAACTAAGGCCCCACTAATTTGGCAGCATTGTGGAAGTAAATTATTACTATTATTTTAAACTACCGGGGAAAGGTAAGTACTAGTTTATTTATGGATAAGTGGTGACTGGTGAGTAGAAGTAATCACTGGGTTTGTTGTTGTAGTTGTAGTTGTTTGGTGAGTGTAGAAGTAAATATGCATATATGGAGTACATAAATAATTGCTATTTTCGCCTCATTTTTAACGGTCGTTTTAGCTCAAATTTTTTATCTCAACATATTTTTTGTCGCTTTAGAAATTCAAAATTAAAATTGACAGTTGTTTTCAACTATACTCTTAATGTTAGAGAAGTATGCACGATATTAAGAGAAAAACCCATTCTATTTTTCTTAAATAGAGACAACTTAGTAAACTATACCTTGTAGTATCTATTATATTTTTAATGACGTGAAAAAGAGTTAAAGCGACAGTTAAAATAGGACGGAGGGAGTAGTATCTATTCATAGTAATTTTTAAGGAATTTTCATCTGATCATGAATCCCAGCTCACACATGCTAACCACTGTAATAAATTAGTACATGTTACGATGTTAAGGAATTGTGTAATTTTATAAACTTTATAGCAAAAGTGAATCAATAATTTTAATCAATTGGCAGATGTGTGGCTAGGGATGGCAACGGATCGGATCTGGACCGGATCCTACTAGATCCAGATCCATTTTTCATACCTGAATTCAGATCCGGATCCAGATCCATCGGGTCCATAAAAATCATATCCAAATCCGGATCCATCGGATCCACCGGGTCCACGGATCGGATCTGGATCTACATGTAAATTTTTTTGGCTTGTATAATATTCCCACATGTTGAAACTTTTATGACAAAATGAAACGCAATCTGATTGAAAAAAATGATTGAGTTCATTCAATCAACCTACACAAACATGACACCATTCTTCCAAAATACTGAACAAAGTTTTAGCATCACAAGAAAATAAAGACGATTGATTTCATTAGCGATGCAAACATGTTGCAACTTTGAGCTAATTTTTGGAGGCTTTAGTGATGCTCCACTTGTAGTTCTATTGATTGACTTCATTAAACAACATAAAACAATGTCAGTCATATATCAAAAGTCTCAGTTTTTTTTCCTGATCAAACAAATGAGAGACAGATACTTAAAGCTTACCGCTAGCAGATTCAAGAAAGGAAAATTTAAAGAAGAGTAGTATTTTTTTCTTTTTATAGAAATGAAAATATGGAAAACTGCAGAAAGCATATAGGTAAAAAAAATGAAATTTCAAAGATAAATTACATGGCTGTGTGACTTGTGCCTTATCCTGGTTCAACCATTTACCCAATACATAAATTATGAAAAAAATTAAGAAAATATTTATAAAATTACATTCTAGGTTATGGATATATAATATATATTTAATAAAATCGGATCCACGGATCGGATCTGGACCGGATACGGATCTCAAATACAAGATCCATATCCAGATCCGATCCGTCAGAAACGGATCCGGTCCGATCCAGATCCGTCGGATCCAAATTTTGAAGATTCATATTCTATAAAACGGATCTGGATCCACCGGATCCGAACCGGGTCCAAGATCCATTGCCATCTCTATGTGTGGCAGACTCACAAAAGAAACAAAATCGACTATTTGGTACTCCATGAAAGAAACGTGGTAATATAAATTCTAAATTTCTAATATATTGTTACCATCTAGTGGCTAATTGTCTGTAGTATATATTCCACCATGTGAGTGTCGACATACATATCACTTTATCACTTACATCCACATCTATAATCATGTCAATTATCATAATTAATCTGAATTAGGACCACTAATAAAGTCTATAAAGATAGTGTACCATTTTCTGCCTAATACAAATTTTGGAAGGTTTTACTATAATATGGGCCATTATCCATATATGATCAATTATCGTTATAGCAATAAATATAATACAACTTGTTTTTTTGGTAAATTATAATACAACTCGTTGTACAGTCCATTGTTATACTATTAAATTCAGACACATGATTTGTCTATACTTCGCATCATATATGGTAAAGTAATGAGTTTTGGTGTAAATTAACCCCTAGAACGAATAAATTTTTACCCTCTCAACTTTGAACCAAGCAGAATTAAAAGCAAAACTAATAGAAATGTTATAGTGGCACAGTGGGGCTTTAAAAAATTAGGAGTAAGTTTAACTATAAGTCACGGGTTCGAGTCGTTGAAGCAATCACTAATACTTACATTATGACAGACTGTCTACATCACACTTTTCGGAATGCGGGCCTTCCCCAAATCTTATTAACGCGAGATGTTTTATGTACTGAGCTGACATTTTTATTTTATTTTAAACTAAGATGGCTCAACTACACTTGTCTAGCATCTTCTTTTTCTTTTAATCAAACTCATTAGGTCAGCCTAGGAAAAAAAAAGATGTGAAAGATAGAAAGTAATTTTATGGTTGTCAAGATAAAAGGATTACTACGTAGATATCAAGAATGCTGCAGTAGCTAAACATTTTTTTAACGTTTACTTTAGAAATATGTAGAGTAACGAAAACATTATTCTCCATTGTCTTTCTAATTTATTCCTTTCCTTTTTCGCGATTGACATTAAATTACTGCTTCATCCCTAAACTCATCCCATTCTAAAGGAGGAAATTAAAAAGTAAAGGTAAATTCCACCGCGTGAAGAGTCAGTAAGTCTTAACAAATTCCTAGCATAGCATTAATTATTGTTTCTACTATAATTTCTGACAACTTTAAATTGACAGTTTAGGTTCTTTACATATTATTGTACTTACCTTAATCATACTGTCATAGTTCGCCAGATCTTAATTAATCAGTTGATCCAACTTAATAATGCAAATTAAACTAAAGAAAAAAATGGAATCCGTAGGTTATGGAAAGAATGTACAGATAACTAAACATGAACAATTAGATGGAGCCAAAATCAGCAAGAGATATATCTATTTAATCATTACAAATGCACGTCTGTACTGTAATCATATAGAAATAGACGAGAGAGTATATAATGTAATATGTATAGCCTGGAACTATGGAAGGAAGAAATATCAATCATCAAGAAATTAAAATTATTTAAATATAAAGAAGGGAAATACTAATTAGCGGCTTGGGGTATATATATATATATATATATATATATATATATATAATGCCAGAACTAAAATATAGACTGTTCGACAACTCGATCTGCTAATAATACCAAAACAAAACAAAATATATTTCATGGTTGAGAAGAAATCTTGAAAGTTATTCTAACAGACTACTAAAAGCCTACAGTTGCTATTCAAATAGAGACCAAGATTTTAATAGAAACGATATTGATGTGTCCAAATATGCCGACGGAGAGATATTTTTAGAATGAAAAGATGACAATAAGAGACTTTTCTTTGATTATTTTTCAATCATTAAATGTTCACAATTATTAGAAATTTCTTTTCTTTGCCCTGACTCTTTACTTTTAAGAGAAATTTCAAATGTTTTCTCTTCCAAAGTTGTCCAAACAATACCTTGATGAAAACTTGTGTCATATAATTAGCGAGGAAATGAGTGAACCCTTTTACAATTTGAATGAAAAAAATGTACTCCCGAAAAAAGATATAAAACTAAAAAAAAAAGTTTATAAAGGGCTATAAAACCAATTCTCCTATATAATTGCATCACAAAAAGTATATTTTTTATATTTTGATAAATGACGTAAGAAGTATAAAATAAATGTGGTTGACATGGTAAAGGATGTTACACCTAACCTAGCTAGGTCCAAATTTATTTAATTTTATCTACAACCAAGGTGTTGCAATCATATTCTTTTACTATATTCCTTGTATTGATCACTGAAAGCAAAATTGACGACTGAGAAAGGAACCAATGGTGCATGGGCAAACAGATCGACGAACTATAGCGTGTAATTCCAAATAAGTAATGCAACAGTTATTCCTTAATTGGAAATAAAGAAATAAAAAGAGTACATAGGTTATGGATAAATTATATTTTCTTTAATCGTTTTAGTACCAGTAACTTTTTTTAAAGAATGTTACTAAATTTGAAAATTCATTTTGCCGTCCATTAACGCCGACTGTCTTTTTGATTGGTAACACAGTTGCTCTTTGACTGGGCATCATCGTTTTCTACCCGGTATCCGATATGTTCACTGAAGCCAACTAATTCCGAATCGAGCTTGCAGGGTCCATTGTGAGGGTAACACTCCCAATTAAAAAAAAAATCCATTCACAGGCTTGAACCCGAGAGTTAAGGGTACGTGGAGGGACCCCAAATCATCCCACTACATGAATCCATGTTGGAATGGACAAAATTCACCAAACACAAACAGCAATTAACTGCAGCCAATGTTAGCAGCACGGTATAATCTGTTTAATCATTTAATTATTACACATGTACGTTTGTGTAAGATTGTATTAATCTTTCTTGAAGAGCCTTTCTCATTAATACAAATATATATAGGTGTACAATATGGAATCCTTATACAACAAGGTATCCTAATTCTACCATAATTACGTAACACTAAATATGGTAAATATAAACATGATACACTTGCTAATACGCCCCCTCAGGCGGAGCGGGAAGAGGTCGGACGCTAAGACTGGATCTGAAGTCAAGAAAGGCCCTTTGTGAATACATCCGCATACTGATATGACGAAGACACATGCAATACTTTGACATGACCGAGAGCAACCTTCTCACGAACAAAGTGGATGTCCATCTCAATGTGCTTGGTTCGCTGATGTTGAACCGGATTATGAGATAGATAAATAGCGGATATGTTATCACAATAGACCAAAGACGCCTTACGGAGAGGACATTAAAGCTCGAAAAGAAGGTTTCGGATCCAACAGACCTAAGCAACAACATTAGCAACACCTCTGTATTCTGCTTGTGCACTCGAACGGGATAATGTGGCTTGTCTCTTGGCTGACCAAGAAATGAGGTTATCCCCTAAGAACACATTATAACCTGAGGTGGATCGTCGCGTGTCCGGACAACCTGCCCAATCATCATCTGTATATGCTAACAACCTGGTCGGTGCTGAGGGGTAGAGATGCAATTCATAATCAAGTGTGCCCTTAACATAGCGAATGATACGTTTGAGGGCAATAAAATGAGGCTCCATGGGGGCATGCATGAATAAGCATACCTGCTGAACAACATAAGCAATATCAGGTCTGGTGAAAGTAAGGTACTTGAGTGCTCCAGCAAGACTCCTGTATAGAGTAGGATCTGACACTGGATTACCATCCAAAGCACTAAGCTTTGATTTAGAGTCACCTGGAGTAGACATGATCTTGCAATTCGTCATTTTAGCCCTGTATACAATCTCCTCGGTAGGGCCGGCAATGGGTCGGATGTGGATCGGGTGGAGCTCAATCCGCCTCCACCAGCCAATCATCCATCGACCACCCGACTCATCCATCACCCTATTTTTTCTTCATCCACATCCGATCCACCCATCATCCACGGGTGAATCGGGTGGATCGGATGCTTCGCGGGTGAAAATTATAGCACAATCAGTTTGGTACTTTTGATTTATTTTTCAGTTTTCATACTATCTTGCTTTACCATTATAATTTGATCTTGATACCATTGTAATATTCCTCAACATATTATATTGCTAACAGTTATAGTCATATACAGAGTGATGTTCAACATAGAAAATGTCAATTATGTATAACGTAGTACAAAAATAACATTTTTGATACTAGGAATCATCGTTATTGTCATGTTGAAATTGAAAAAGAATTTCCTTTCACTTTAGAAAAATAAAGACAACTATTGGAAATAAAACCAAGTACTAGTAACTACATGAGTCACGGGGTATGTTATCACTGTGGTTAGAAATACCATGAGTCAATGAATTGTCCGGAGAGGGCACGCCCCCAGCAACAACTACATATCGGGAAAACATCCACAAGATCCATTGCAGAGGCTACTGCCTCTCTCGCAAAACGAATCAGGGAACTTCAGTTTTAATACCATCATCCACGGGTGAATCTGCAAAATTGCCCCTCCCGAAACTCTTTCTGTAATGAATGAAATACATGACATAAATCTAGGGAAAATATTTTGGAATAATTCTTTTTTTTGTTTCCCACCCGGTGCATAGTATTCGTATTGATGTCGGACTATATCCGAATTCGCGTCGGATAATGCTCATTTCTCGGGGGAGCCATAGAAGTAAAACTATTTTTATGAAAACTTATCTCCGTAGAGAATGATTTGTGTTGTTATTTATTGAACTACATAAAAATAATTAATTTATAAATGGGTGAATGGATGGGTCGGGTGGTGGATTGGATGGTGGGTTGGATGTATGTCCACCCGAATTCGACCCTATTCGTCACTCGAATAAAATCCATAATTTGTCAGATTTTCGTCCATATAATCGGGTCGGGTGGATCAGATATCCATCGGGTTAGGGTGAAATTACCAGCCTTACTCCTCGGCATACTTACGCTGACAGAGAAATATAGTGTCGGCAGATCGAGTCACGGAAATCCCCAAAAAGTAGCTCAACTTCCCCAAGTCAGTCATAACAAATTCTGATTTAAGTAGTGTAATTATCTCATTTTTCAACAACTCAGAAGAGGCAGTAAGCACAATATCATCAACATACAGTAATAAATACGCAATGCTACTACCTCTATGAAAAATAAATAGAAAATTATCACACTTGCTGCACACAAACCCAAGCTGCGTGATATACTGAGCAAAGCGATCATACCACGCTCTAGGGGCCTGTTTCAAGCCATAGAGTGACTTACGGAGACGACAGACATAATGAGGGGCTGCTGGATGGACAAAACTAGGCGGTTGATGCATATAAACTGTTTCTTTCAAATCCCCATGTAGAAACACATTTTTTACATCAAGCTGATGAATAGGCCAGTGCTTACCCATATCAATGCTCAAAACTGTACGAATAGTGGCTGGTTTAACAACCGGACTAAATGTCTCACCATAATCAATGCCCTCCTGGTGATTTGTGTCATTAGCCACAAGTCCCGCCTTATACCTCTCTAACTCACCACTATCTCTGTACTTATGACGAAAAAGCCACATACAACGGATCACATTCAACCCCTTCGGTCGGGGAACCAAATCCCAAGTATGTTATTTTGTTAAGGCATTAAACTCTTCACGCATGACCGCATTCCAGTTCGGATCCATTTTGGCTAATTTTGGGCTTTTGGGAATGGGGGAAAGGGTTTGGGTGGACAAGTTAAAATGAACTTTGGGTTTAAAAATCCCGTGTTGGACATGGGTTTTCATATGGTGTAAGGGTGCTGGTTGGGTAAGGGATTTTGGGGTCGGGTTGATGGTGGTTAGGGATTTTGGGGTATAGTCGATGGTAGTTGGTTGGGGCAAATTCGAAACAGTGGCGGATGGTGGGTGGGGAGTCGAACTGGGATGTGCGAGGTTGTTGGCGGTGTCTGGGTTTGGTGTGGTGGTTATTTTCTGTGTACCGGTACTGGTGGGGGCTGGTAAAGTCGGGTAGGGTGTCGGTGGGGGTAGTGTTCCGGTAACAGGGTCGGCTTGTTGGTTTTCGGTGATTGGACTGATGGCGGCTTGGAGGTGAGACTATGGAGATGACACAGGGACTGAGATGGTTACCGGTGGAGGTACAGTGACTGGTGGCCGATTGCTGGTTCGAGAGACAATCGGCGGTGATGGGGTCAGTGACTGGGTGGGGTAGGCCGGTACAGTGTCGGCTGGCCGATTGTCGATGGTGGGGGGTGCAATCGGGGGGTGACAGGAACGTTCCAGGTGAGCTGTCAGTGGTGGCAACGGTGAGAGGTAGTGACGGTGATTGGGTACTCACTGCTGCCGGAACAGTGGTAGCATGTCGGAGTACCTGTTGGACAAGCGGTGATGGGTCTGAATCGTCGAGGAATTGGTAATCAGTGACTCAAATTTTTTTGATGTTGTCAAACAGGAAGACATATTCAACAAAGGTGATGTGCCAATAAATTATAATTTTATCGGTGGAGAGCTCATAGCACATGTATCCCCGATGGTTTGACGAAAAACTTAGAAAGGCGTACGGAGTAGATTTGGGTGCTAATTTGTGGGGTCCGTGGATGTCAGATTAGGGTAACACATACAAATGAAAATTCTAAGATGGTCATAGGTAGGGATCCGACGGTAGAGAATTTCGGTGGGTGTCATATTTTGAATGTGAGTAGGTAAAATATTGAGAATATGTTCTACCATTTTTAGTGCATATACCCAAAAAGTAGGAGGAAGAGACGCATGAAAAAGGAGGGTACAAATCATATTATTAATGGTTCGGAAAATTATTTCGGCTTTACCATTTTGAGGGGAGGTATATGGGCACGAGAAATGAAAAACCATGCGGTAAGAAGCACATAATTTATGAAATAAAGAATTATTGAACTCACGACCATTATCACATTGAAACGATTTTATGTCTTTTTCAAATTGCGTTTTGATCAGTGTACGAAACTCAACAAATTTGGAGAACACTTGAGATTTGAGTTTGAGTGGGTATACCCAAAGAAAGTGAGAGAAATCATCCAAAAATACAAGATAATATTTGTGGCCTAAGTTGCTAGTTATGGGAGATGTCCATAAGTCAGCGTGAATAATATCAAAGGGAGAGAAAGTAGTACTCATAGAAGTCCTAAATGGTAGTCTAACGTGTTTCCCTAACTGACAAGAGGAGCAACTATGAGAAATATTCTCTTTGTTACATTGGATCAAATTTTGGTTTCTAAGAGAATAAAAAATGTGAGAACCCGGATGACCAAGTCTACTATGCCACATTGTGGGAGATATGGTTGTTAGAACGGTGGGAGGGGTGACACTAGCAGCGGATGTGGGTAGGAAAGGATATAGGTCCCCTTCACTATTGCATCTCGTAAGGAGTTTTCCGGTACGGATGTCCGTTACAGAGAATCCAAACGGATCAAAGTTAATTGAGACAGAATTATCGGTGGCAAATTTTCTAACGAAAATTAGATTTTTGATGATGTTTGGGGCATAAAAGACATTTTTAAGAGAGAAGTGGGGATGCGGTGGTAGGGTAAGAGTGTCGCCAAATCCTTGAATTGAAATGCGATGACTATTACCAACCATAATAGATTGTGGAGTATTTAAACTTCGCAGTTAAGGAAAATTATCAGAATTGTTGGTGAGGTGAGACGTGACGCATGTATCCATATACCACACATTATTGGGCTGTCGAGAAGTCAATGTGACGAAAGCCGAGCCCAAATTGGATTGGAAGAGGCCTGGAGCAGACTGGTAGGCTGCCATGAAAATATTTATATATTATGATTTTTTTTCGGTAGTGGAACGAAAGAAGAAAAAAAATAGAAGAAAGCTTGGTGCTTTTGGATGTGTCTCGGTCAATGGAGCACTGACACAACAGAAGAAAGGTTTGCTTTCAATGTTTCTTGGTTACTGGCTCTTTGATAAAAGTGATAGAAAAATAAAGGGACGTGTAGAAAAGAAAAAGGATGGCTTTGCTTTTGGTCGAACAAGGGAACAACTTTGTTGTTCTTTTCGAGAAAGTCAGAGAGGACAGACACACTTTTCTGTTCTCGGGAAAGAAGAAATCGAGAGGAGGTAAAAAAGAAAAAATAGGATTTAGGTTTTGGCTCTTGATATCATGTAAGATTGTATTAATTTTTCTTGGAGAGCCTTTCTCATTAATACAAATATATATATGTGTACAATATGAAATCTTTATACAACAAGATATTCTAATTCTACTATAATTAAATAACATTAAATATGATAAATATAAACCTGGTACACTTTCTAATAGTTTGGAATCTCATAGATTTTGGACGAGTATATGCTATAAAGAAGCCTGATATGTATATCTTTCAATAATATCACAAATAATTACTCATAGAAGAAAGAAGAAAAGTTGCTTCGGACGAAGCTAGCACATCATATAATGCCATAACAAGACAATTCATCGACAACTCTTCGAATAATACCAAACAAACAAGAATATGTCTCATAGTTACGTTAAGACAAAATCTTTGCTGACTAGTCTCCAAGCAACTTATATATATATATATATATATATATATATATATTTTGTAATGAGAAAGACCCCTTTGCTTCTAAATTCTACACTAATATATTATTACGTTTGCTGGTCAAATGAAAACCAAGATTCCAAGAAAACTAGGCCCTGCCCATCGACGTTTACCCCCGAGGTTCTATATTACCCAGCTATGGATATGGTCACTACACCAGCCGATCAGCCTCACTTTGAGCCATTCCTCACCTCACATTGATGTGCTTTTGAGAATCTCGTAAGTTCCACAGCTTTGTCTACTATTTTGCTTCTTGCATTCTGTGGAGTAATATATTTTCTCTGTTCAATTTTGTGATACATGAAAATTCGGTAATTAGCTGTTCATGTCGTACTGAATACGTGTCTTGCAGTGGTGTATCTGGAGAAGGCTCTGGTGTTAAAGTAGAGGGCTCTCTTCCTATCACTGAGGCAGTTTCAACTCCAACTGTTGCCGACACTAAGGTTAACATACTCATGCTATTTACCAAGTGAAGTTCATTGATTGCATGATCTACTCAGTGTTATTAATCTGTATTCCAAAAAAAAACCAGTAAATAATACTAATTGAAAATAAACAGAATCAGTGTTGAAAAATAAGAATAATTTTTCAGAATATAATCGAGCCCACTTAGTTCAAAGTGTGTCCTTAAGGAAATTATTCCCCTCACAGTACTCGAGGTTGATGGAATATCCCCTCCCAGGATAGAACGATTATCTTACCAGAATAGTAGTACTCCAAATTCAGGTAGCGGCGAACCACTCAACAACAGTATATCACACATAATTTATTTGTGCAGAAGAAGAAGAAGTTTGTGTTGTTCAGAAAATTCGTAAGTAAAATTCTGAGGAATCAAACGAATTTATAGCCATGGAAGTACTGTTTCGAAGGTTTGCAACCCTTCCGAACAGTCACTAAAAACTGGTGGGAAATTTAAATGTGGGAAAGAAACCGGGTCGCGGGTCAGGGTCACTAACGGGTAGGATTGGATAAGTTAATTAATTTAATTAATTAAATAATTAAAATTAAAGAAAATTTGGTCCAAAAAGATTATCAATCAATCAGATCATTTGACCAAATCCAAATCCAAAATTTGACCGAAGCCGAAGCCGAGCCGAGCGAGCGACGACGACGGCGCGAGGGGTCCTTGCCCCCTCAACCCTTTTATTGACAAGAAGGAGTAATTCTACTTATAAGTAGAAGAACTTTTCTTTCCACTACCGATGTGGGACAAATGCTTATTTTATAAAGCAAGAGAGAACTCCCACTTTTCTTTCCACTACCGATGTGGGACAACTCCCACTTTTCTTTCAATTTCTCATTCAATCTATCATTTAAACCCAACAATCCCCTACATGAATGGGGAATGGCTATAAGATAAAGGAATGCGCGGACAAGTGTGATATACAAGCGAGAATTGACCGCATCTGGATAAGTAGGTTTCCCTTTGAACTTTCCGTAGTGAACTTATATCGGATATACTCGATCAATCGGTAGATTTGATATCTTTGAACCGTCGAACTTTGTTGTATACATAGACAACATAAGTCACACAATCAACCCTCAACCGTTTATCGTTCTCACGGTTGTGTTCGTTTCAGCCATGAACACCTCATGGTTTCATGAGTGTGTAGAGAATGGGCCTTTACTGTCATTCCCCTTTAAAGCGGCTTACACTTAACACTCACATAGGTGATTTCTAAACATGTGGTCCTATAGCCACATTATCCGGTCATACACGCGCGATTTAGATAATCATTAAAGAACCTTAATGCTTTATTAACTCATTAACAAGCCATAAGGTTTTATCCTTATTTCTGAACATTGTCTTCATCCGAGAATGGGTTGAGTTATTTGACAATGTTGAACCGTTAGTCACAACTTTGTTTGATCTCCTTGAACCTAGCTCTTGGGATCTCCAGTCTGCTAGGTAGAGTTACCGCCATGATGACTTGTCCTCGGCCTTAACCCCATTCCCATTGATGATCTACTAACTTCCTCTCTAGATAAGCCTTTTGTAAGCGGATCCGCCACGTTATCTCTTGACTTTACATAGTCAATCGTGATAACACCACTAGAGAGGAGTTGTCTAACGGTATTGTGTCTTCGTCGTATGTGACGAAATTTTCCGTTGTACATTACGCTCCCTGCCCTACCTATTCTTTGCTTTGATCTGTCACAATGTATACATATAGGAGCCAAAGGTTTGGGCGAGAATGGAATATCTTCTAAGAAATTCGGAGCCATTCAAACTTCTTCTTCGGCCTTGTCTAAAGCTATAAATTCGATTCCATTGTAGAGCGGGCGATGCATGTCCATTTTGATGATTTCCAAGACACGATCCACCCCCAATTGTGAAAACATAACCACTCGTGGATTTAACTTCGAGATGATCCGGTGATCCAATTTGCATCACTATATCCTTCGATCACGGCGGGATATTTGTTATAATGCAAAGCATAGTCTTGGGTGTGTTTTAAATACCCCAAGACTCGTTTTATTGCCATCCAATGAGTTTGATTGGGATTACTCGTGAATCGACTCGGCTTGCTTATAGCACATGCTATATCGGTCGTGTACAATTCATAATATACATCAAACTTCCCAAAACTCGTGCATAGTCCAATTGTGAGTCACTTTCACCTTTATTCTTTTGAAGTGCAAAACTTACATCAATTGGAGTCTTTGCAACATTGAAATTTAAATACTTAAACTTGTCAAGTACTCTTTCAATATAATGAGGCTGCGATAATGCTAGACCTTGTGGAGTTTTATGAATTCGATACCTAAGATCAAATCAAAGCAACTCCTAAGTCCTTCATATCAAATTTGCTAGCAAAGCATACGCTTCGTAGCATTTACATCGGTAATATCTCTACTCATTATCAACATGTCATCAACATATAAACAAACAATGACTTCATGATTTGGAGTATTTTTAATGTAAACACATTTGTCACACTCATTAATCTTAAATCCATTTGCCAACATTGTTTGGTCAAATTTCGCATGCCATTGTTTGGGTGCTTGTTTAAGTCCATAAAGTGACTTAACAAGTTTGCACACTTTCCTTTCTTTACCGGGAACCACAAAACCCTCAGGTTGTTCCATGTAAATTTCTTCCTCCAATTCTCCATTTAAGAAAGTTGTCTTGACATCCATTTGATGGATCTCAAGACCATATACGGCCGCCAGTGCCACTAACACCCGAATAGATGTTATTCTTGTTACCGGCGAGTATGTGTCAAAGTAATCAAGGCCTTCTTTTTGTCTATAACCTTTGACCACAAGTCTTGCCTTATATTTGTCAATAGTGCCATCAGCTTTCATTTTCCTTTTAAAAAACCATTTTGATCCTAAAGGTTTATTTCCAGGAGGAAGATCAACTAATTCTCATGTATGATTGTTCAAAATTGATTCAATCTCACTATTGACTGCCTCTTTTCAAAATGCTGAATCAGAAGAAGACATCGCTTTAAATGTTTGAGGCTCATTTTCAAGCAAGAATGTCACAAAATCGGTCCAAAGGAAGTAGATGTCCTTTGACGTTTGCTACGCCTTGCATCCTTTTTACTTGGTGTATTTTCCTTTGGTTCTTCCCGCGGTCGTTTAGATTTTTCACTTGACGACTCACATTCAGTTTTATACGGATAAATGTTTTCAAAGAATTCAACATTATCGATTCAATTACCGTATTAACATGTATTTCGGGATTGTCCGATTTGTGAACCAAAAACCGACAAGCTTTCTTTGTTTGTAGCATAGCCAATAAAAACACAATCCACAGTTTTTGGTCCGATTTTTACCCTTTTGGGCAAAGGAACTTGGACCTTTGCTAAACACCCCCACACTTTGAAATATTTCAAGTTGGGTTTTCTTCCTTTCCATAGTTCATATGGAATAGATTGTGTTTTCTTTGTGGGGCACCCTGTTGAGTATTCGGTTATTTGTAAGGATAGCCTCCCCCACAAGCTTTGCGGTAAACCGGAACTTATTAGTAAGGCATTCATCATTTCTTTTAATGTTCGGTTTTTCCTTTCCGCAATTCCATTTGATTGTGGTGTGTAAGGGGCGATAGTTTGATGAATAATTCCATATTCTAAACATATCTCGCAAAAGGAGATTCGTACTCTCCACCCCTATCACTTCTAATCATTTTTATCTTTTTATTCAATTGATTTTCCACTTCGTTTTTGTATTGCTTAAATGCATCAATTGCTTCATCCTTACTATTAAGCAAATACACATAACAATATCGAGTGCAATCGTCAATAAAAGTTATAAAATACTTTTTCCCACCGCGAGATGGTATTGACTTCATATCACATATATCGTGTGAATTAAGTCTAAAGGATTTGAATTCCTATCAATAGACTTATATGGATGTTTAACAAACTTAGATTCAACACAGATTTCACATTTAGATTTATTACACTCGAATTTAGGCAATACTTCTAAATTAATCAATTTTCGCAAGATTTTGTAGTTGACATGTCCTAAATGAACATGCCATAAATCATTTGACTCCAATAAGTAAGACGAAGCTGAATTCTTATTAATACTGTCAACAACCATTACATTGAGTTTGAAAAGGCCATCGGTGAGGTAGCCCTTTCCTATGAACAAATCATTCTTACTTATTACAATTTTCTCACTAACCAACACACACTTAAACCCGTTTTTGACGAGTAGTCCTAAATTTGAAACTAAATTCTTCCGAATTGTTGGAACGTGCATAACATTGTTGAGAGTCGGGACCTTGCCCGGAAGTCATCTTCGAAGTATCTTCCCATATCCTTCAACCTTGGTGTTGCAGTATTTCCCATAAACAAGTACCTCTTCGGGTCCGGCGGGAGCATAGGTTGCAAATGCTTCTTTTGTAGCGCAAACATGTCGAGTGGCACCAGAATCAAGCCACCACTCCTTTGGGTTCCCAACCAAATTGCACTCCGATAGCATTACACACATATCATCTATATCATCATTCTTTTCCACCATATTGGCTTGTCCTTTTCCCTTGTTCTTTTTCGGGAGACGACAATCTGGGGCTTTATGGCCAGCTTTCCCACAATTAAAGCAGTTGCCCTTGAACTTTTTCTTGTTGGAATCCTTCTCCTTTCCGGAGAAGGCCTCTTCCTTTTCTTGTTCTTTTTCAGAGCAGCATCTTCAACGATGTTTGCCCCTTCAATTGGTGAAGTCTTACGGTACCTCTTCTCGGCGGTTTTGTTATCTTCCTCGATCTTGAGACGAATCACAAGATCTTCCAACTTCATTTCCTTTCTTTTGTGCTTAAGATAATTCTTGAAATCTTTCCATGAGGGCGGCAACTTCTCAATCATTGCGGCCACTTGGAACGCTTCATTTACTACCATACCTTCAAAACAATAAGGTCATGGAAGATAAGTTGAAGCTCTTGAACTTGGGTTCCAACGGTTTTTCCATCCACCATTTTGTAGTCTAGGAATTTGGCAACCACAAACTTCTTCAAGCAAGCATCTTCGGTGTTGTACTTCTTTTCAAGTGCACTCCATAGTTCTTTGGAAGTCTCTACTTGCCTTGTAGACGTTGTACAAGTCATCTTCTAAGGCACTCAAAATGTAGCCTTTGCACAAAAAATCAGCCTGTTTCCAAGCCTCGGTAACCATGAAGCTGTTGGTTGTCGGACATGTCGGCGGCGAGCACGGGAGGGTCCTCATTTGGTGAACTTTTGCATACCAAGGGTGGTAAGCCAAAAGAACATTCTTTCGCCATCCTTTAAAGTTGGCACCGGTGAACTTCTCGGCTTTTCTCCGGTGGCACGGCGGTACAGGTCGTAGGAGTAACCGTGGTGCAAAGTATTTGCGAGAGGTAGTTCTAGTCTCAATTGCCATTATTTGTTTGTCATTTGTCAAATCGACAAAGCTGTTTTAGTTAATAAAACCGAATAGCAATTCAATCACGGACTTAAACGATGAAGATTTTATTTCTTCAAATCGCAGTATAATTATGAAACTTTAGTATTCCAACGAAGTTTTTATATCTTCGAATCGAATACTAATATTCATATGGAGTAGAAAACTACACAAGTTTTAATCTCCAAACCAGAATACAACAACGATGAAGTTTTTATGTTCTTCAAAACATTGTACAAGTATGAACTTTAATATTCCAACGGAGTTTTTATGTCTTCAAGTCAGAATATGAAATTTCATACGAAGGAGAAAACCACACAGGTTTTAATCTCCAAAACAAAATACAGATTAATCAAAAAAATATAATTTCCTTAAGATTGTTATTAATCTGTATTCCAAAAAAAAAACCAGTAAATAATACTAACTGAAAATAAACAGAATCAGTGTTGAAAAATAAGAATAATTTTTCAGAATATAATTGAGCCCACTTAGTTCAAAGTGTGTCCTTAAGGAAATTATTCCCCTCACAGTACTCGAGGTTGATGGAATATCCCCTCCCAGGATAGAACGATTATCTTACCAGAATAGTAGTACTCCAAATTCAGGTAGCGGCGAACCACTCAACAGCAGTATATCACACAGAATTTATTTGTGCAGAAGAAGAAGAAGTTTGTGTTGTTCAGAAAATTCGTAAGTAAAATTCTGAGGAATCAAACGAATTTATAGCCATGGAAGTACTGTTTCTGAAGGTTTGCAATCCTTCTGAACAGTCACGGGAAATTTAAATGTGGGAAAGAAACCGGGTCGCGGGTCACTAACGGGTAGGATTGGATAAGTTAATTAATACCAAAAAGATTATCAATCAGATCCGAATCCGAAGCCGAGCCGAGCGACGGCGACGGCGCGAGGGGTCCTTGCCCCCTCAACCCTTTTATTGACAAGAAGGAGTAATTCTACTTATAAGTAGAAGAACTTTTCTTTCCACTACCGATGTGGGACAAATGCTTATTTTATAAAGCAAGAGAGAACTCCCACTTTTCTTTCCACTAACGATGTGGGACAACTCCCACTTTTCTTTCCATTTCCCATTCAATCTATCATTTAAACCCAACACTCAGTTCCTTAATTTCTTGTCTGGATGTAATTGTGAATGCTCTTCCAGGCCGCAGCTGCAGAGGATGATGACGATGCTGATGTAGACCTATTTGGCGAGGAAACTGAAGAGGAAAAGAAAGCTGATGAAGAGCGTGCTGGAGCTTTGAAAGCTTCTGGAAAGAAAAAAGAACGTGACTTATAACTTGTATATCTATGTGAGTAGTTTTTTCTGTATCATCTACATCTACTATGTATGGATGAAGAGTGTTTGATGTTGTTTAAAGAATCATGCTGGTATTAATTTAACAGGCTTTCTATGCCAATAAGAACAGAAAGTGCTTAAGATATAAGAAGCGACCCGATGAGTAAACTAACATTTTCTCTTGAACTTGTTTGACTTCAGCTGGAAAGTCCTCAGTTCTTTTGGATGTAAAGCCATGGGATGACAACACTGATATGAAAAAGCTGTTCAAATGGAAGGATTGTTCTGGGGAGCATATATGTTTGATTTCATATTTTACTGTGTTCCGTATATTGTTTCACTGCTCACTAGAAAGTCTTCCCTTTTATCATTATATATGTGCCTTCTATCATTCCGGCATCTTTGAGCTTTTACTGTCCAGTGCATGTGAGATCCTATCTTTTCAGTACCCTTTGTCTTGCCAGAATTTCAAGAACTGCATTTAAAGCTGGTGAAGCAATTTCTATTTAACATGATTGGCTAACTCACTGTGGCATTTCATTGCAGCAAAACTTGTCCCAGTTGGATATGGTATAAAGAAAATGCAAATCATGCTTACCATTGTGGATGTCTTGGTGTCTGTCGATGATCCCATTGAGTATTATCTGGCAGTAGAACCAATCAATTAGTACGTTCAGAGCTGCGATATTGTGGCTTTCAACAAAATATGTAAGTAAATTACAGAATGCTTGTATTTTTGTTTCTACTGGATTATTGTGCATGTTTATTTGCTGTTTTTTAATCATCTGCTGCCTTTGTGACAGGAATCTGTTACTGGATTGAGGCGATGGAAATGAGTCATGAATCATCTTGGAGTCTTACTCCCCCCCTTAAGGACTTCAGATTTTGTTTTTTCCTAAGGAAGTTGATCTGATATGGTCCATCTATTTTGTTCCTCGGGATGGATCTTTTCTGAATTTGAGAAGAGTTATATTCAAGACATAATTTAATTTACTTGACACTTGGTGATTGCAAATATGATGTCCGAGTTATTAGATATCTGCATTGATGCATGCAACTATGGATGCATCATTGATGTATGAGTTAAAACACTTATCAAAGGAACTTGTAAGAGAATAACACTCCCTACAGACTTTAGTTTATTCTTTTCTGGATCTTTAGTATTGTGATTTATCTACTATGGAGGTATATCTGCATAATAACTATGATTAAGCGTTCAAAAAGTTAAACCTGTGAATTTGACTGGTAAAAGAAAGAAGTACTATGGCCAAATTTGACGAAAGAAAGGTTTCGAGGCCAATGTGTTTTTCAGGACGATTGATTGCTAAATGTGTGCTAGGTATGTGCGATATGTAAAAAAGATTTGACCTGAAGACGGGAAAGCCTGTATTGCCCAGAACAAGATTTCAATATGTCTATCTATGGTCTATATACCATGAAAAGTGATGACAAAGACAAGTTGCAGAAACTGCTATACAGCTCAACTCTGTGAAATTCAATATCTGCAGAAATCAAAGCACATTCTCCAGCGACAACTTCGCCTTTTATAATATCTCTTATCGGCTTCCACCATCTTGGCAGGGCTGTCGACCCACTCTGAGGTTAGTCTGTTTGATAAAAAATTAACCTCAGTAAACATAAGAGATTGAGGTCACACGTGAGAAATAGTTTAGCAGAAACTTACACAGGAAAGGCAAAAGATTTTGTGCTGTTGGTGCTACTTGAGCGAACAGAGATGTTATCATGACATTGCTTCGTTGCTGAGACCACTACAAGAGTTGAGTCTTCATTATCTGGAAGCTTTTCAGTGTTCTGAATTGCAAACAATGACGCTAAACTTCTTGGTGTTCCATCTTCAATGGTGCTGTTTCTGGTTTTTAAATTTGGTACCGATCCTTCTCTAGAAATTGAACCTGCTATACTACTTGGTTCACAACATGCTTCCTTGGAGACGAACTTAGAGGCCATCGAGACTGGATTCATCTCTTGATCCTATAAAAAGAGGTAAGAACATATGTCTGATATGTCGTTTCTTTCTTTTACACTCTTTAATGGTATCATTTACCAACACATAAATCATAAAAAGAGACTTTCAAAGGGTTCTTTCCACAATGCTGCTATACATGGTAGTTGGTACATTAAATAAATCACGATATTTGTGGGATACAACAATTGCAGGAAACGGGAAGTAAGTAAATATTACAATTGCTAGAAAGGATAAACTAAAGATTACAACAAAACTGGAAATCAAGAATGAAACAAACTCTTTGTGTGATTTACTGAGTCGAGTGATAGCACTCTGTCTTTAAGACAAGATTGCCCCGTATATCCCCTCTTACGTTGTCGGGCAATAGTCTCCCAAGATACAACAACAACTTAACAATTGAGCAAATGAAACTCAAGTGTTACTCTTGAAGAACTTTGAGTATAGTAAACTTGCTAGAGAGGAAGAAGATGAATTCAGAAATTCTGTAGTATTTTTCTAAGTGTAGTGAACAATTGAGCCAAAGGCCTCAATTTATAGTGTAATGAGATGACCCTTCAACTAGCCAACTAATGGCCTTTAATAACCATGTAATGACACTTATTGAGAGTGGTTACATTCAGCCAAATAATAGCTGAATTCATGTGACAAATAATGGAGATTCAATGATTCAAAACCAACCCAAAGGTCAGAACTTTCCAACTTTCCGTCATAGCATTCTGCCTCTGAAGCGTCGCGGCACTGTGAATTAGCGTCGCGACTCCAGTGACTGGCCAACCAATTAGCGTCGCAGCGCTGCCCGGGAGGCGCCGCGGCTCCGACGGTGTTGCGCCGCAGCCCTTCACGGCTCCGCGGCGATTTCCCACTTGTTTCATCTTACACTTCGTACGCTTCTTCCTTCGTTTACCAACGTGGAATACTTTGTCATTTGGCCAATAACCGTCCATCATTCTATGTCTCAATCGTATTACATACGTACCAATATCTCTTTCACTAATGAAATTTGCGATACTTGTCACTACGTGTGCACGTGTGTGGAAACGACGTTTCCGACGTGCGGGGCCCAATTGTTTGAGTCATAAATAATGAAATATACTTAATTCCACATTAGTAAATTTCCAACAATATTTACTTAACTGCAAAGATGAGAATGTTTAATCAGTTCAAGGGTTCCTTGAAGGGAACTTAAGAATGAAATTAGATGAACTAATTGGCCCTTTCGAGTTCCAATCCACCTAACTAAAAGAGGTTAAAGAGAGGACAATAGTACAGTACCCTTATAACCTTTCGAGTTCTCAATTCGTACATAATGTTTCTGTTCTTTCTTTTGTGTTGCTTCGCCATTTCTTTTGGGTGGGGGAGGTTTCATTTTTGTTGCATTTAAAAATCTGAAGTTGTATCTAGAGATTAAGTTTGATATGAGATGTATCTAGAGATTTTGAATCAAGATTGCTTGGTACAGATTTTAGTACCTTGTTTTTAAACTTTGTAATTTTAGAAAAATTATTATCTAAGAAATAATTGTTTTTAATGTTTTTAGAGAATTCTCCAAAATATCATCAATTTAACAGATTTAAGGACATTTCATTAACTTTAACGTAAAAAGGTGCTTGTTAGCACTTTTTTTACCAAACACTTAACTGCTTATTTTCAGTTTTAACACTTCTATCCAAACACGTAACTGCTTATTTTTCTAGCACTTAAAAATTATTTTTAAGCACTTATGCTTCAAAGATGATTTCATTTAGCTAATCCAAACAGGCTCCATGTCAAACTAAACGTCTATTATAATTGTGCTATAACAAGAAACTTCTGGTATTGACAATGCACAGTAAAAATACCTTAATTTACTAACTCGCAGGACTTTCTGAATTAGCTCAGAAGCAAAGGAAAACTTAAAGAAACTTTTGGTATTGACAATGGTAGTTATACCTGATTCTCTTTTTGATCAACAAGTTCTCTGTCTACACTCTGCTGTTTTGGCAAACCATGGCTAAACGAAATGGCATCAGCAATCTCAGTAGCAGCTTTAGCTTCCATCAACAGCTTCTTAGAGTCGTCAAACTGCTTAACAATGCTCTCGTATGGTTCAGGCTTGGATTCAGAAACTCT
Organism: Anisodus tanguticus; assembly: GCA_034509755.1. Lineage (NCBI taxonomy): Eukaryota > Viridiplantae > Streptophyta > Magnoliopsida > Solanales > Solanaceae > Anisodus > Anisodus tanguticus. The sequence goes on along the minus strand of CM067554.1, from coordinate 8,526,107 downwards.
ATTCTCTAGTTCTGCACAATTGTCTGGCTCATACTTGAGCATGTAACAAATATTATGGTGGTTCAACTCACAATTTTCCACAGAACATTCTTCCCCTTCCATACAAATGTCCTTGAAAACTTGATGATTGCTGTCTTGAAGAAAAACAACTAATTCTGGTAGTCTACACTCCATATAAATTCTGCATCCTTTCTGTGTTCTATAGTTGTTTTACTAATCATTTGTTCTTCCTTAGCTAAGGAAGATTTTACCTTGCATCTTTCCCTGCAGTGGAAAAAGAAATGTCATGTTCTCTGCACAAAACATGTACATGAAAGAACTACAGAACCATACAGAACACTGGCGGAGCCAGAACTTTTATTAAGAGGAGCGAAAATATAAAGAAGTAAATACATGAAGGAGTGCACTCAACATATCTATAAACTTTTTTTTACCTATTTTATAATGTTCTTTTTCAGCGAAGAGGTGTCAATTGGACAAGGGTGACTCCGAAACTGGTACAGAACATACAAAATATTTTTACAGGAAGATCAGAATCTTACACCCTTATGAGAATCCATCTTTTAGACAAAAATTATAAATAAGAAAAGCCAAAAAGCAACAAAGAGAAAGGCATGCAGAATTATTAAATTGTAAAGAGAAGAAAAATATGATACCAATAAACAAGCCAAGCATCTAACCAAACGTCCAAACCAGTGAAAGTGGAGAGCCAACTAATGAGGGAGAATAGAAAATCTCAGATTACAATGTCTCAACTGTTTCTTACTTTATGCCATTTAATTAAAGACACGCGATGGATTGAAGACCCACAGTGATCAAAATATTCATGCAGCAGTTGCAGATTTCTATTATTAACATAAGCTTGTGGGGATTTCCAGAAATGATTGTTCAACAAATACTATATTTTCACAACTACATCTCCTGCTACATAAATTTTCAAAAAACTACTAAGATAATTTATTTAAAAAAGGAAAATGAACATTTGAATAATGAATTGAAGTACCTTTTTTTAATCAACAACTGATTGTAACCTGCAAACAGCCATATACACATATACAGAAAGTCATGAGTTGGTCGAGAAGATTCACAAAGAAGAGTGAAGACGAAATTGAATTCTGAGAAAGAAGCAAAACAAAAACTCAACTTTGTTAATTTTCTTGGTCACTGCATAGACAAGATTTTCCAATTCTTAATATCAATTTCACATATTTGGAAAAAAGAAGGTGCATTTATAGGGAATTCTCAAGGCAAATCCATGAGCTGGAGTACTCACTTGACACTTCCTTATTTGGTACAATTGATGTAAGTTGTTACTATAATCAAATTAAAGGTTACGTCTAATTTTCCTTAATTTTTGTGTCAGTAGGAATTAGGAAATCCCTCACTTTCAGCTTTGGACAGTTCTTTGCGTGGGGAATGCCTAGATTAATTAGCCGACGAAAGCAGTTTTTGTTAGTTAGAACTACAACTCTTTTATCATAGAATTAATTATTTGACTCTCTAAAATATAGAGTATTGTGTAGGTTCTTTGGTTTGGCGTACTAGGGACCAGATATTTGGTCTTATTCACATCAATTAGCAACTCTAATATGTCTCAAGGGACAACTAAGTGGTGACATTTAATTCAATTCAAATAGTAATGTACTAAATAAGCAAACAGAAAACTAATATATGAGCAAATAACATGATAGGAGGGCAGAGGATGTTTATACATGTATTGTTTATACAAGAAAATCAATTTCTATGATAGTGTTTGGCTAAATATAGTGTAAAAGATGCTAATTAATTTAAATGTTTATATCATATTATTGGTGGTGGAAGTGAAAAAAGGTAAATTAATGATTAACATAGAATTCCATGATCTCGACATTTGAGTTTATGAAGTTGATTACCATGTCTTAGATGAACATTATCCAAATAAAAAAAAAAGGAGGTTGTGTCGTTGAGACATATATATCCCCTTAAGTTCCACCTTCTATCTTGTCGAAAGTTATTTATCGAATTTTGCTTAGTATTATTTAATTTTGAAGGACCACTCTATGCCTAACAAGCTCTGACTTGAAAGTAAGAAGTCGTTGACATAAAAGACAGATCGTACACCTTTATATTGATGTTTAACGTTAATAGGTGAAAATGAGGAAAGTGGGAGACTATTCGCTTTAGCCTTGCGAGTTCGAATTTCAAAGAAAAGTCAACTTTCACCTAGGAAGGAATAAAGTCGCATTATATGATTAATGAAATTGTAAAATATGTGAGGTGTCTCAAATTGAGAAAATATGATATACATATGAAATAAGTGAGTGATTATTTTTATTAAGTTATATATACCGATAATAAAAGATGTTTTACACTACTAATATAGTTTAACTAGTAACATACAACATTTATTCCATTTTTCATCCTTTCTTCTATTTTTCAAATAATCGTATTAAACTTGTAATAAATGTACATCTATTATTACATGTCGACTAAACTTGGTAGTGTATAAAAATATTCACCATCAACACAAAAGTTTAACTTGCTTTCATTTCTTAAACCATCACTGAATCCTATATGAAGCAACTTTACTTTCCTAAATTCTAGGAAAGTAATTCCTTGATTAATATTCTCCCAAATGTACAATATATATACAATCATCTTATGTTTGAATAATGGAAGACTAATCTATCTTACCTAAATTATAAGATACTAATTACAATTATACTAATTACAAGATATTTACCCTATCAATTATCATTAATGAATAATAGAGGTAATTATGGGATTGCCTCATAATTACTCTCTAACAGTCCCCCGCAGTCTTAGCTGGAGGTTTGCAGATGCCGAAATTGTCCCTGAAATCATCAAAGAGTACGCGCGGAAGACCTTTCGTGAAGATGTCAGCAATATTATAACGGAATGATACATGGAGAACACAGACTTAACCATGGGCAACCTTTTCCCGAACAAATAAGATATCCATTTCAATGTGTTTTGTGCGTTGATGCTGAACAGGATTGCCAGATAAGTATATCGCACTCACATTGTCACAGTAGACCATTGTTGCCTTTTCAATTGGACAATGTAATTCTAACAGGAGATTACGAAGCCAACATGACTTAGCAACCACATTGGCTGCCCTCGGTATTCTGCTTCAGCACTAGACCGAGACAATGTGGATTGTCGCTTAGACGACCATGAAACAAGGTTGTCCCCCAAGAACACATAATAATCGAAAGTGGAACAATGTGTATCCGGGCAACCATCCCAATCCGCATCGATGAAGGAGGAGAGACTTGAGGTGGAGGACTTACAGAGATGTAACTCGAAATGAAGAGTGCCTTGAACATACTGCATAATTCTTTTGAGAGCCCCCATATGTTCTTCCTTCGGATCATGCATGTGTAAACAAACTTGCTGGACCGCATAGGAAATATCGGGCCTCGTAAAAGTCAGATACTGCAATGCACCTGCAAGGCTGCGGTAATATGTAGGGTCGATGTATGGAGTACGTGCAGCGTTACTCAATTTTTCCTTAGTGTCAACTGGGGTATATGATGGTTTGCAGGAAGAAATCCATGCTTTGTCAATTATCTCCTCGGCATATTTCTTTTGAGTGAGAAACAGACCACCTGCATAGTGAGTGACAGCAATGTCAAAAAAATAATTCAACTTTCCTAAATCCTTCATTGCAAATTCAGCCGCAAGAAGGGACATAATAGACTGACGAAGTGAAGTTGATGATGTCGTGAGAATAATGTCATCAACATACAGAAGTATATATGCCATGTCAGTGCCCCTCTTATAAATGAATAATGAGTGATTCGACCTGCTGTGAAAGAATCCCAATTTGGAAACAAATCCTACAAATCTGTTATACCATGCCCTGTGAGCTTGTTTCAGACTATATAAGGATTTCCTCAATAGATACGATCTGGACGGGTAGGGTCGCAAAACCCCAACGGTTGATGCATGTATATTGTTTCCTGCAAGTGGCCATGTAAAAATGCATTCTTGACATCCAACTGATGAATGGACCAGATTTGGAAAGTGTCAGGCTAAGAACAGTCCTGATAGTTGTTGTCTTAACTACCAGACTGAATGTTTCACCACAATCTACTCTAACCTGCTGAGACCTGCCATTACCAACAAGACGAGCTTTGTATCTCTCAAAAGAACCATCGGGATTTTTTTATGGCAAAAAATCCACATAGACCGAATTATGTTCATATTAGATGGACGTGGTACCAAATCCCACGTCTTATTTTGAATAAGAGTATTAAATTCATCTAACATGACAGCTTTCCAATTCGGGTTGGATAAGGCAGCTTTGGGATTTTTTGGTATTGGTGATGGTTGGATTGAGGTGGTTAGGTTAAAATGGTGTTTAGGTCAAAATATCCCATGCATTGCACGGGTTTCCATGGTCCGTGGTTGAACAATTGGGCTGTTAGATATCTGGGTGGTTGCGACATTTTGGGCCGGGGCAATGGGCTCTGTATGGCCACTGAATTGGGCTAGTGTGTCACGGGAAGGGGGCTGTATGACGGGTAGAGGTGTAGGGGCTTCTCTTTGTTGGGCCGGCCTGCCACCAAATGTGGATTGGGCCGAGAGTAAGGGAAGAGAGACAGTGGCCTCGGTTCCTCGGTTCACCCCATTCGCATTTTGTGGTTGGGTCAAGTTGTGAGGCCGTGGGTTTTGTGATGGCCCTACACTATTATTTTGAGAGTTTAGATGATACCTCAAAAAATTGGATGAATTCCGTCGTCCAGAAAATCATATGAAGGTGAGGATGCCGCTCGAGATGTTGCAAACGGGAAAGTAGATTCATCAAAGATTACATGACGAAAAATAATGATTTTCCCACTTGACATATCAAAGCACTTATATCCCCTATAATTTTATGGGTATCCCAAAAATATGCAAGGAGTAGAACGGGCCTGAAGTTTGTGAATGGTGGTGGATGGAAACAAGGGATAACACAAATACCCAAAAACCTGTAAATGTGTAACTTATGGGAGACCGTGGTACAACACCTGAGTGAGTGACACATTGGAGATTAGTTTACTAGGAAGAATATTTAAAAGATATGTAGCCATTTGAAGGGCATGGTGCCAAAAATTTGGTGGTGTGGATGAATGCACAAGGATAGAGCGAGTCATATTGTTAATTGTTCGAATCTTTTTTTGGCTTTCCCATTTTGAGGAGAGGTATGTGGACATGAAATACACACATACATCCCATTTTGGTGACAAAAATCCTTAAATTGTGCATTTATAAATCCCCCCCCCCCCCATTGTCACACTGAAAACATTTAATGGATTTGCCAAACTTAGTTTTGATAAACACACTAAATTGTTTCAAAAAGTTATAGGTTTGTGATTTTTGTCCTAAGGAAAAAGTCCACAAAAAATTCGAATAATCATCAAGAATGATCAAATAGTATTTATGACATGTATCACTTAAAACTGATGATGTCCACAAATCACAATGCAAAATATCAAATGACATAAAAGTATGAGTAGTAGACGAAGAAAACGGAAGCTTAACATGTTTACCAAACACACATGTTTGGCAAACAGAAGAGTCCAAAAGTCTATTACAAGAAAAAAAATTATTCTTCTTAAAATGATTAAAAACTGGTGCTCCTGGGTGTCCCAACCTATTGTGTCATATACTAGGAGAAATGGCCGCAAAAGTGGATGGTTTGAACATGCGATTGTTGGAAACAGAGGTGAGGGGATATAAGTCCCCCGTGCTATTACATCTCATGAGTGGCATTCCCGTATGAAAATCCTTCACATAAAAACCAAATGGATCAAAATTCACAGAAACATTATTGTCAATTGTAAAACGTCTAACAGAGATCAAGTTATAATCAATTTTGGTGTATGTAAGACATTTTTCAAGTGTAAAGGTAGGTGGGGAGATGGTAGTGTTACATGACCAATACCACGAATTGGAATTTCCTGCCCACTACCGATAATAATTTTTTTATTACTGCTCATATAAAATAAGACGAAAGATTACCTTGAGATGCTGTCATGTGCGACGTAGCCCATGCATCTATGTACCACGACTCATCCGAAATATTTAGATTCATGTGGTTCATGACTTGTTCAATGTCCGTGAGTACATATCAGACAGAAGATGGTGCCTAGGCTGCAAATGCATGTTGGGGACGAGACCCTAGAATACCGGGTTGGCGATTTGAAGAGGAAGAAGGCCTGGCCCATGATGACGTCACATATTGGCATGGCGGGGCAGCTCATTGTGGGGCCCAAGCCCACTATAGGTACTGTCCCCACTGATTTCCACTACTGCCAGTCTGCCACTGCCCGGACTGGCTATTGCCGCCGGTAGTTTGTCCACTGCTCTATCCTCGTCCATTTCCACCACTATTTTTTTCTTTGTTATTATTACGATTTGAACCCCATTTTGGCCATTATTTTGACGATTATTATTGCCCTTTGAATCAGAATTTTGGGACTCCAAATCTGTGGAAGATGAGTTGGTGGAGACAAGAGCGGTTCCGGCGGTGGTTGCTCATGAGGATGCCTGCTTTGCTTTTCGCGTTTCCTCGAGAATTAACCTTGAACGGGCCTCGTAAAAGGGAGGCAACGGATTGCTTTGCTGAATGAACGTAGCAACACCATCATATTGTTCGTTCAACCCTGCAATCAACTGAAAAACCAACCTTTAATTTGTCACAGACGAACCAACGCTGGACATTTGGTCCGCAAGTACCTTTAATTCTTGACAATAGGCTGAGATGTTGGAAAAGTCATCCAATTTGACATTTGTAAATTGGTGTTCAAGATAGACGGCCCTAGAAATTTTGTTATCTTGAAAAATGTTTTGTAACCTTTCCCACGCCTGTTGAGCCGTAGAATTTGGTTCTAAGATGGTATGGAGAAGATCATTCAAAATTGTGTCATAAATCCATTGAAGGACTATAGCATCCAATCGAGACCATCATTTTTTGTCCACCGTAATGGTATCCGACGGTGATTCGAACGGGATGATATGGTCAATCACTTCATAAGCGCGACAGTGAATTTTGAAGAGTTCAGCCCAAGAAGTATATTGCCCTTTCTCCATTTCAAAAGTTATGGAGATAAATTCTTGACGTTATTAACGGCAAGAGCGGGATGAAAAGTTTGTTTTTCGGTCATTGGTCCACAAGAAATCAAACTAGAGAATCAAAGAAGTAGTGTTTGATGTTTTTGGTGTGGAAAAAACCCTTATGGTTTCGAAAACAAGCTAACCGAGGAGGGTCGGTTTTGGAGAAGGTGGCTAGGGTTTTGCTAGGGTAAGAGATAGTTTAGGTTTTTGTTTAGTAGGATTGGCCGAAATTGACAAGAAAGAGAGGGAGAAAATCGTGTAGAGGGAGAATGAATTAGAGCCAAGGATCTTAGACTCTTGATACCATGTAGGAAAATAATTCCTTGATTAATATTATCCCAAAAGTACAATATATATATACAATCATCTTATGCTTGAATAATGAAAGACTAATCTACCTTACCTAAATTATAAGATACTAATTATAATTATACTAATTACAAGATATTTATCCTATCATTTATCATTAATGAATAATAGAGGTAATTATGAGATTGCCCCATAATTACTCTAACACCAAGTAAATTTATTAAGCTGAAATTATGAACTTCTAGTAGCAGCTAAGATAGGTACAAGTAGAACCTACATTAAGAAGCCGTCGAGAATAAAACTGAAAAAATTAGCTAATTAAGTACCCTCGAAAAGCTAGCCTAATTAAGTAACCTTTAAAAGTGATATTAATAACGACATGTCAACATGTTTCGCATTTACCTATTTACAACATGCTGATTCATCAATTTCCTATCATTTGAAGATCATTTAAATGATTTGTTAAGACCAAAATTATATTTTAAACAAGGCCGGCCGGCAGGCATATGGCATGGGCAGCATTTGACTCCGATAGACAGACTAAACCGTAATTAGTTAGAAATCAATGGGTACTTAGTAAATCTAGAATCTTTTTAGTTGTAACGTCCCTTAAAGCATATTGAAATGGAAATATTTTTGAAAAGCCAAAAAAGGAGTGAATATTATTTTTTAAAGTCTTAGCAAAATCAAATTTCAATTATTCTCAGAAATCGACAAATCTGTTTATACTGACACTATTGAAAGTCATCATCTCCGACAATGTATGAGTCTCAGCAGTTGTTGGATTTGCAGGACAACAACAATGGCGGTTTCGGTGCCGGAGCTGACTCTCGGTCTTGGCTCCGGAGAGGACCGTGAAAGAATATGTTTCCTGCCTTTCATTGATTATTATGTACAATATATATAGCGTTACATAATTATTTACTCCTTTACAAACTAGGTAACTAATCTTCCTAATTACAATTGACTACAATTTTACCTAATATAGGAGATGTACAAAGAATATTCTAGAAATATTCTATCATACCCCGCAGTCGAAGCGGGAGGTTCTCGTACGCTGAGACTGGCTCGAAAATCATCAAAGAGTATGCGCGGAAGCCCTGTAGTAAATATGTCAGCAATCTGATATCGGGAAGGTACATGAAGAATACGAACTTGTCCACGAGCAACTTTCTCACGTATAAAGTGAATATCCATTTCAATGTGTTTAGTGCACTGATGTTGAACGGAATTTCCGGAAAGATATATCGCACTTACATATCACAATAGACCAGGGATCAGCTCTTAGCACATTCCTATTTGCCTTGGTGATAGATGGAGTGACACGACAAATCCAAAGGGAGGTGCCATGGTGTATGTTATTTGCAGATGACATAGTCCTGATTGATGAGACTCGCAGCGGAGTAAACGCTAAGCTGGAGGTTTGGAGACATACTCTGGAGTCTAAAGGGTTCAGGCTGAGTAGGACCAAGATAGAATACTTTGAGTGCAAGTTCGGGTAATGGGAGCGACCTTGAGACAAACGTTGATGTGAGGCTTGGTACTCAGGTCATTCTAAAGAAAGAAAGCTTCAAGTACCTCGTGTTTATTATCCAAGAGAATAGAGAGATTGATGACGATGTCACATATCGTATTGGAGCAGGGTAGATGAAATGGAGTCTCGCATCTGGAGTCTTGTGCGATAAAAAGGTGCCACCAAAACTTAAAAGACAAGTTCTATAGGGTGGTGGTTAGACGGACTATGTTGTATGGGGCGGAGTGTTGACCGGTTAAGACTTCGCACACCCAAAAGATGAAAGTTGCGGAGATGAGGATGCTAAGATGGATGTGTGGGTATACAAGGAGTGATATAATTAGAAATGATGATATCCGGGACAGAGTGGGAGTAGCCTCGGTGGAGGATAAGATGCGGGAAGCGAGGTTGAGATGGTTCGGGCACATGCAGAGAAGAGACACAAATGCCCAGTGCGGAGGTGTGAGAGGTTGGCTATGGACGGGTACAAGAGGGGTAGAGGTAGGCTGAAGAAGTATTGGTGAGAGGTGATTAGATGGGATATGACTCATGTGCAACTCACTGAGTACATGGCCTTAGATAGTGGGTTATGAAGGACACGGATTATGGCAGTAGGTAGTCCATCGTAGTCCTAACGACGCTTACAAACTGATAGTTGTAGTGTTATTATTGTAGGATCGCTTAGCCTACCATACTAGTAGGCGCAGTATTGTTTTATAATCCACTGTCTTTTGATTTATGATGCTATGTGTATTTTGTTTGTCTTATTACATGCATTAGTTATTGCTTCTTTTTCAGAAGTCGCTATCATGACTTAGTCGCTTTGTTTGTCTTACTTTGCTTGTGCTTTGTCTTGAGGCGAGGGTCTTTCGGAAACAACCGCTTTACCTACCAAGGTAGATGTAAGATATGCGTACACTCTACCCTCCCCAGACCCACGTTGTGGGATTTCACTAGGTATGTTGTTGTTGTTGTAGTAAATTTGTCAAGCAATTATACAAGAACATGGTCACGATTGATTACCAATATACAGAAGCTCTCTGTTGCTACTTTTGAGTGTAATTAGTGAGTAAAGTGTCGGAATTCTGAATAGTGTTGTTGGTTGTTACTTTTTTTTTTTTTTTTTTTTTGGCTTGCCCTTCCCATTTTTACGTTGGTGCATCTGTTTCGGTCCTTTCTATACTTGCTCGGTTTTGTTGTGGAAGTAAGCAAAACTACTAACAAGGAAAAAATGCTGATCAATGAAAACAACTATCTATATATTCTTGAGAGTTTGATGAATGTCCTGGGGGGAAAAGGGGAAGGAGAAGGTGTCAAAATTTGCAACAGTGATGACGGACGCTGCACCAAGCCTTATGCTTCCCGAAACGTGGGCCTTCTTCTTCATCAGGTTTTGGCATTTGAGCTGGACTGTCCATCCATTCCAAGCCCAACCTGCACATTTTAGCAATACCCTTACTTATTCTGCTAGAAAACCAATTAAATTACATTGATAATGTAATGTTTTACAACTATTGTTAAATATGGATACTTACACAGGGAAGGCAAAGGAACCACTGCTACCATTGGAGTAATTTGAATCACTTGATTCCGCAGATGGAGTCGTCGTTTTGCTTTCACTAACCTCACCTATGTGACTGATCTCTTTAACAACAGCCGGTGGCCATTCGTTTTCCATTTCATTGCTCCCTTTATCCTCACCCTGCCAACAAATTTAAACGTTACTTATTTTTGAATTCTAGATGTAAAGGAATTTTCATCTCCAACTGATAGGTCGAAGGCTTGAATAGATGATAAGTGAGAACATAGTGAAGTGTGGACTGAAAGAAAATAAAAGGCCAACTACATAGACAACACCCTAAAGTTGTCCGAAATTTTATTAGACACCTAATGGGACTTACCTTATCGTCTGAAATGGGAATCTGTTCTTCAGCTGATTCATAGCTATTTTCTCCATCTACACTGACCGTGTCGTTTTTACTCTGAGGAAGTACCTCTGGTGCATTCTCTACATACTTAAGCTGCTTTCCAATAATTCAAAAAAAAAGTATCTTATTAATACTTAATATCCATGCTAATCTCAAAGTCCCAATTGAATATTACTCCTACTATTTTGAAATACAGTTGAGAGCAGTAATACTTTAACTCCACAGGAAATTAAGCAAAAAGGAGAATTAAAGAAGATTCACTACCTTTCTACAAACAGGCTTTGAAGTTTTATTAGCATGATCAATTTTCTGGTGAAATGCCTCCAACTTTCTATCTTCCACTATATGAATTCCTCCATCGTCTTCAAAGCAAAACACAATATAATCCTCTTCAGAGAATCGAGGCCAGTTCGAGTCATTTTCTCCCTCTTCAACCTTCTCCTCTGCTGAAACTTTCACTGTTTCTTTTATCCTCTGTTCCATTTTCTTGTTCAACTTCTTCTTTCTGTTCTTTCTGCTATCACCAATCGGGTCGAAAACCATTTTCCTCCTCGGTTTCTCAGGTGTCATTGAGCAAAACTTATCCACTTCTTCCTCTACACATGTACTAATAGATCAATTAAACTACTACAACAACAACGTATCCAGTATAATCCCACAAGTGGTGTCAGTAAAGTGTACACAAATCTTATATTTATCTTGAGGAATAAGAGAGGTTGTTTACGAAAGATCATCGGGTCAAGTGCAACAGTCAAATAGTCGTGAACAAATACAGCAGCGAGGTAAACATGGCAACTAATAATGAAAGTAGTATAGAGCATACAGAAAAGGAACAACAACACAACGGAATATGGGAATGTCCGAAACACAAATAAACAACGGATAATAACAGATATCAAATGCAAGAAACTACATGACTAGGCTAATACTATGACAGACAATTTAGAAAAAACCAACAAAGGAAGAACAGTGCAAGAAATATTACCTAAAGGGAACCTGCAAGCATAGAAACAGGAAACCCAATCACTAATGCGCCATCTAACAAGCCTGGTTACTGCGCATGGATTGCTCATTTTTATGGAATTATCAAAGAGCAAGACAAGGGGTAGTTTAATTTATTTATTTTTCCTTGAAGAGAGCTAAGGGGAGAATGTTAAGGAGAGGGAATTATGGGATTTTTTGAATTTGAAAAAAGAATTAAAGGAGGAAAACATGGAAGGGAAAGAATTACAGTTGTATATAGCAGTATCCCATAATGATGAGTCGGCTATAATCCTTTAACATGCTATAATGGGAGTAAAATGTGGAGATATATATGGCAACTCACTTTTATTCCTATACTCTTTTTTTTTTTACTAAACTAATTACTCCCTTGTCAGCCCAGAGGGAAAATAGAAAAGAAAATGTACTGCTTTTAATGCTACACGTGCGGTCGTTTTTGGATCACCATATTCTCGTGATGGAAGGCGTTGTGTTTTGAGCTCTTTCAATTTGGTCTACTCTCCACCTTTTATTTGTCAAGAATGGGAGAGTATACCGGAAACAATCTATCTATCCCATAAAAATGGGAGTAAATTTTGTCTATATCCTATCCTCCCTAAGCTTCACTTGTGGAATACATTAAGTATGTTGTTTTTGTCTCTTCTTCTTGTCTATTTCTCGGTTCGGCTGAAAATTGCTAAAATAAATATTAATTCTGATTTAAGATTTATGAAATTGTATCACACGAGTATTTAGTAGTATTGAATGGGTGAAATCAAATTGTTGCTCCAACTATAGCTTCTACCGGCTATTTTCCTTCTTATTATCAGTGTAGATGACTAGACCAACTACTCTAAAAGCATTTATACTTAAATTAGTTGCTAGCAATATGGTAGAAATAACATAAAGAATTGTGACCTAGCGTCTATTTTGAAAAAAACAACTCATAAATTTGAGACCAAAAGGAATTAGCGGTTACAACTTACAATGAAATAGAGAAGTTTTATTTATTTTAAAAACCATTGGATTTTCAATATTATGGATTTATGGTGTGTTGAGTATTTAAGTAATCCCCCTCTTTTATTTAAAAAACTTTGTAGATAAATTCTGAATTTTGATTGTCACTGATGAATTATTAATACTTGCTATTTTATTTTTATTTCCCGGAACACTGTTATTCGTATTTATTAACGTTTGATTCTTATTTATTTGCTTGTCCTGTACAAATATAAAAGCATGTTTTTTTATTTAGGTGTGTCCATAGCATGCATTAGAAACCCCAGCGACAAGAATGGTTCAATCCAAATCAAGTTGAGACCGGTTATATGAATTCTCTCTAATCATATTACTTTAATCAAATTTGCCTTATGTCAATATTATTCAAATACAATAAAAGAAAAATACAGTTTTGTATAATTTTTAAACTATAAATCTCTGATAAATTAAACCACTCCTAAAAATACAGAATTTACAGTTAAAATGTTAGTGTAAAATAAATTATCACTAGATATGTGTTGTCTGTATAGATTTTTTTCGTCAATTGTGTCTTATTTTTTGCCAAGTCTGCGTGTATTCCCATAAGTTTTAAATCATTCAAGTCAACTTTCTTTCATGTGTTTTTAAGTTTACGTTTTCCTCTTTTAATAATTTCACACTTACAAACTGTTGTATCTTGCCTCTGAAGGTCGACGCTAGATAAAATTAAATAATCTCAAGAAACCTTCTCTTACTTTATCCTCATAATTACTACTTAAATAATCTCCTAAATGTGATTATTTCTAATCTTGTATGACACATCCGTCTTAGTACATGCATCTATGCGACAGTTAGCTTATGAATGTATTAAACTTTAGCGGTTCAACATTCATTCCCATATAACATTTATAGAACTTACATTTTAATTTGGTAAATATCCTTCTAATACATAATACAATGTAGTAATTCTCAATTTAAACCATTGATTTTAGTTTTATGTGTAGCATTTTCATTTTGTTATTCAATTCTCCTGCAACTACGTGACTAAACATCGTAATTATTTGCATTTAAACACTATAATCCATCTTATGAAAAAGCAAAAGTAAAAAGAAATCATAACATTGAAAAATGATCTAATAATTTATAGGACAATGACTATATATATAATATATATATATAAAGTCCATTGAGATATAAAGAGGAGAACATCATGTAGTTTAAAATTGAAAGAAGAATTTGATTTTTACATAAAAGTTGAAAGACGAATAATAATTTGAATATGCGAGTAAGAACATTTTTACGAGTAAAATTAATCCTGTGACTAGTAAATCAGTTAATCGAATTAGTTAACTAAAATGGATACTCAACATGATTAATGTTTTCGTAACTCTGAAATCTCTCCTCCAATTGATTTATTCAAAAGCATATTATCTTAAGTTTACAAATTCTGTTTTTAGATTAACAACTCAAGTCGTGTAAAATTTCTTGGATAAATATTTCACAACAATTTGATCTAATTGAAGGGTTAATCGAGTAATTAAGTCCTTAAGGTGTGATACTTCACTCACTATTATATTACTTGTGGATCACAAACGACCACCAATGATAACAAAGAGGGTAACATGTGAATGCTTTTGTATGAATTAACACATATCAATGTTATTGCATAGTTATAAATCCTTCAACATCTTTTTGTGCAGCTGCCCGTTTTAAATACACAATCCCTTATATGAATATTACGTGTAAAAATATATAATTTTCAAGATATTGTACAATTAAGTCACTCTCATTGCTCGTCACTCGCCGCCACTGGAAAGAAAGAGAAAAATAGGCCGAACTTGGGCAACTGAAACAATAGAAAAGGGTGGTAGATGATATAGTCCCATAGCTATTATTCCACCAAACTGCGTCTTCACTTTATAGTCCTCAACGCGCTGCGGGCGAAAAGCAACATTAATAAGGACGAATGATAAGGAGGCTCGACTATAAAGAAGCCTTTAAAGGCGCTAAAGTGATGGGTAGTTGTTGTTGCTAAAGGCGCTAAAGCGATGGTCCGGGCTTTAAAGAAGAGAAGCGAAAAAAAGTGAAAAACTACTATAAAAATAGAGGGGCGAAGCAGCTCGAAAAAGGAGCTGAGCAGCTGCTTTAAAACGACATTCTAATTAAAAAAATCAATTTAAAGTTACCACTTACCTTTACATTCCTTCACATATTCATATTTCTTATCTTGTTAAACCATGTTAACCGTTTTGTTTTTCTCCAAATCATTTTAACTGTTGAGGAGAAGAAAGCGAATTAAAGAGAGAGTGAGTAAGAGATCACGTGGATTGGCCGGGACTTGCATGTGAGCATCAAATCCCCGCCAATATTAGGTATTTAGATTCGCAACCCCTATTTTAAGGTGTTCTTTAATTTTTGTTCCTCAAATTGATGGTCTTTAATTTTTATCTTTCGCTTAAAAAAATGATCAAAAATACCTTTAAGGTTTTGAATTTGAATTTCAGCGGAGTCAAAAGAAAAAATATTTACAAAGCAAGATTTCATTAGAAAATATATTTATTCGGCAAAACCGAGAATAGAAATTAGGCTATAAGGGGCAAAATTTCTATTTAATTATGCCTTCAAAAATATCTCTGAGATTGTGAGTTCGAATCCCAGCAGAGTAAAAAAATGGCAAGACAAGATTTCATAAAAATTATGCCTATGCGACCAAAGTTATATAGAGATTATGCCTTAAGGGATGCCTGAAGTCAAAGTTTAGTTACATAGAAACTATGAGTCATAATCTCTATATAACGTTGACCAAATTTGTGTTGCCAATATTTTTGCCCCATTAAAATTCGAATTCAGAATCTCGAATAAAAAATATTTTAATTTACAAATTTTCATTAAGTGAAAATAGGGACAAAAATTAAAAAACAGCCAATTGAGGGGCAAAAACCGTATGAAGTACAAGCCACGCAATTTTTTGTCTCCTCCCTCCCAACGCCCAAAATCCATTTAAAGAAGGCATAACGTTATTCCTTCCCCAATAATCAGCGTAAACGACCTTGGACAACTTATAAATCACAGAATAGTAGTGAAAGTACCAAAGCAAGGTGTAAATTAGAGAATAAATGGAAGAATCAGAGACAAGTATGGAAGTGCGTAGCCTAACTGGTGAATGTCTCCATTCAAACAACTCCTCAAGCAATCTTTCCCTCCGGCTTCAAGTTCCCCAAATTTCCACCTCTTTCTCAAGGCAATTTCTTCCTCCTCCTCTCCTGTGTTGCATTTATCGTACACTAATTATTGAAATACAATTTTTTACATTTTCTTTCAAATTTTTCGTTGCCGTTTGATAATTTATGTCAACTATGATGTAGCTGTTTTTAGTATTTGGTATCTTTCTATTCTTGATCCCCCCCCCCCCCCCCCCCCCCAAAAAAAACACACACACACACACACACTCTTTCTTGGAACCTTTTATCTATTGATATTTTTTTGTGGGTGGATATCAGGGTTTCACTGCTTATTGTAGTTTTTGGACTATGCAACTATTCCCAGAAGAATGTAACAACAACAATATACCCAGTGTAATCACACATGTGGGGAGGGTAGAGTGTACGCAGACGTTAGCCCTAACTCATAGAGAAAGAGAGGCTGTTTCCAAATTCCAATAGACCCTCGCCTTAGGTTCCTAGAAAAATGCAATTTTTATTTTTATTTTTTATATTAATCTTTTGAGGTATTTTTTGTTTAAATCAGGGTGTCAAGTTGGGTTTAGAGAGTAAGGTAAGTGACCATTCAGTTGGCAGTGGGGAATTTCTGGTACACAAAGAAAGACAGACAACAGAATAAGAAAGCTGAGACACCTGCAAGTTCATCTATCCCAGTTGGTGGCTCAACTCTGAAACAAGCTGAGATAGCATGGTCTGACATGATGCAGGACTTATCTTACTTGAGCAGCATTTCTAGGAATGACAATCAGACTGAAGTTCTTTTGGATGAAACACGTTCTAGAGATTCTAATGGACAAACTGGCAGTGTTCCGTTGAATTGTTCTTCACAGGTTAAGCGCAAGAGAAGCATCAAGGATGACAAGATGGAAGGACATGCCGATGAGCTAGTCATTAACATACTAAACTCATCTTCGGTTGACATGGATGGCGAAAAAGCTAAGATATCTGTTCAGGTTTTAGCGTCTGTAAATTATTTTACTGACCTGAATTCAGGGAACTGCATGTGTGAGGGAGCCAACAGAAAGGACAACGTATCTGATCCATGTTCGAATGGTAGTGATTCGTGCGGCTGTCCGATGTGGCTGAGGAGTATAAACAAATTATTTTCTTTTTAAACATTTATTCAGCTTCCCTAGAACTTCATCAGGAACAAGTTGACTACCCTGGTCTGAAGGGAGCACTTGATTGTCTCTGTCTGTTTGGATTTCAGGCCGGTGTCACAGACATCGAGCAACTTTCCTTCCTTTGTCCTAAGGTACTTTGTTGGACCTCTGGTTAGTTTAACTGTTTTATTCCCTACAAAGATATCTCATTTGCCCCTACTTGCCTACTTTGTTAGTTTGTTTGTTTAAGTGAATGTATGATTTGATCTCAGTATTCTTTCTAGGAATTATAGGAAACAAGCTTTTACATTCTTAATTTCGCTTATACTTCTAATCATTTATCCCATTCAGTTCTTTTTATGCATCACCATAACCAGATGAACTTTGAGAGGTGTCAGGAGGTCGTTGCCCCCACAATCTTTTGAAGTTGTATTCTTTCCCTTATAAATTTGCTAAATATGTTGACATATCAGTTAGAAATGGCTTTGTCCTCCCCCTTCTCGCTACCACAATTCAACCTTGAGTTCTGGCTAGACCACTTATAAGGAGTATGAACTTTCTTCTTCAAGCTTTTACACCTTATTTTCTTTTAGGTTGTACACATTGTTGATGATGATACAGTGGTTAAAAATTTCAAGGATGGTATTGTCATTTTCAGAAACTCAATAACAAAGGGAGACCAGAGTGCAAGTATGTTTAGTTCATATTTCACTCTTTGATCTAGGAAAATGATTGCTTGAGCACTGAATAAGGCTGTTTTTCTCCTTTTCTTCCGAGTAGCTAAAAAAGGTGTAATCATATCGAATGTTCTCTGCTCAACGAAGAAAAGAGAATCTGCATTCCAGAAAAGTATTTTGAAGGTCGTCAAGTTGTTAAAGGTGTGTCACTTCTCACTTTGAATGATTTACTTGGTAATCAAATAAAACATGTCTTGGCATCCTCAAAATTGTTACCTTTTAAAGTTGACTTTGGTATGGTGCAATGTCCAAATGCTTGGACATTTCAAGAAGTTAAGATGCAGAATCACAGTCATGAGACTTTTTCCTTTATGTCCTATGTATTGTTATGACATGTATGTTTTATGCTGTGTTGACTTTTTATCTTGTAAGTTCAACTACATATTCCTGTTTGTGGATGTGTTGTAAATAGAGGTGACAATTTTAGCTCATATTTAGGAAATTAACCCATTTAACCCACATTTTAGTGTATTGGGTCACTCATATTTCTATTGGGTAAATATGGGCTTCAATTCTCTTTTTAACCCATAAAAATATGGGAAAATATGGGTATCCATATATGTGACTCACTAAATCCAATAACAACTCATTTTTCTCAAAATAGGAGAAAATGTAAATTTGGGGGAAAACATTTTCCGGATGGATAAAAAACACATCAACATACCCCCAACCCAACCCACTCTCCACCACCCACTCCACCACCAACACCTACCCCACCCCCTACCCTACCTACCCACCCCACCCCACCTTCTGCCCCTGATCCTTACACCCCACCCACCTTTACGCCAATCCCTTACCCCCCCTCCCGCCTCCCAACCTCCCCCATCCACACCCACCAATACCGACCACCACCCCTGCCCCCTCCCCCTCCCGAATTTTTTATTTTACTTTTGTATAACTTTTATAAAAGATGAGAAATATTTTTCTTACCTCCCACCCTAACCCTTACCCCACCACCACCCACCCCTGCCCCACTACCACCACCCTGCCCCCCCCCCCCCCCCTCGAATTTTTTATTTCATATATTTAATTTTACTTTTGTAAAAATTTTATAAAAAATGAGAAATATTTTTCTTACCTCCCACCTGACCCTTACCCCCCCCCTCCCACACACACACATTTTCTATTTCATATATTTTATCTTACTTTTATAAAAAAATTATAAAAAGTGGAAAAATATTTCTTACCCCCCACCCCTATTTGCCCCCCCCCCCCCACTCCACATTTTTCATTTATATAATTATAAATATATAAAATAATTAATTTAATGTGACAAAAAAAATTATAACATTACACTTGAAATAATATCACACTTGTATAATATGGGCTAACCCATAGCCAACCCATATTTACCCAAATAAAATATAGGCAGGTTGAAACCCAACCCATTTTTGTTCAAACCATTTTCAACCAAACCAAATCCAACCAAACCCACCCATTTGCCACCCCTAGTTGTAATCTATATCCTGGTAGTTCAGACTACAGGACTCTTGTCTGATGAGCTGGCTTCATGACCAATTTAAAAGATGCTTTTTTGTGCCATTCTTTCTTACTGTATGTTAATGTCTACTCCAGTTGAGTTTTGGCTTAACTTCATTTAGTTTGTGTTTATGCTAAAGTCCTTCACTAATGTATTAAGTTGCAGCTACCCTTAAATTTATTTTTGAAGAAATATAATATCTAGCAAGTACAAATTGTTGGCACTTGCCTTTAGCCTGGTCTTCCTTATTAGCTATTAGTAAGGCACGGGGGAAGCATCATCATTACAAGACTGTTGCTAAAAAAAAAGAGTCTCATGATTCTTCCTATTGGAAATTACTTAGGTACTATATGGTGGGTAGTATTCTCAAGTTCTGGAAGGTAATGAACTAGTTGTCACAACATAAGCATCTCTTTATAATGCTACACATCTTAGTGCCGTTTCTTTTTTGAAAAAACAATCATTGGTGTCTAGCATCTCGACTAATCAACCAGGTAGCATGTCTGACCCACAAGCACAGGTAAGGTAATCCTGCTCAGCAAGGCTAGAGCGCATGGGCTCAAGCAAGTGTTTATCATTAGAGCGGAGGGCTCAATCAAGTGTTTATTTGTATTATTCTTGATTGAGTTGTTGATCCTTTTATATCCGTTGTTCATTTTGATTGTTCAATGTTATGAAGTTTCCTTCATAGTTTGACTGTTTTACCCCTTCTTTTTTATCCGAGCTTGGAACCAGCTGTTCTTTCACATATGAAGAGTGGATTGATATTGACCGATTCATTGTGACAGTTATTGTAAGATAAGTATTAAATTACTAATGTTTCAATGCAGCGTCAAAACGAAAATGAGTTCTCTAACATTTCCCTGGAGGATTTCATTACCTTTGTGAAGCAAGGTGGTATTGGTGCAACAGGCATTGACACGAAACGAGCAGGTTCTCATTCCTTTGAAGCAAACTATTGTGTAAGTCTTAAAACCCTGCACTAAGCCTTTTGTAATTAATGCTCTCTCAATCCATCATAAAATGCTACATTTATGCAAATATTTCCACAATTTTGGCATCTTAATTGTACATTTGCAGTTGTGAGAGTTTCCAGTTCACAACTTTCTCCGCATTTGATTTTTATGTTGTAATTCTTCTTCATTAGAAGTGCTTGCAAATAACTTTATCTTTGTTTTTCAGAGGTCACTCAAGCTTATGAAGGAATTGTTCATTGTTAACATAGGCACAGAAATGATGGGAACTTAGCAGAACGCATCTGTCACCTTTTAAGATGCTAGCGATAAATATCTTCTCTTGCTAGAACAATGCCTATTGGATATTTTAGTGACTGTTATTTCTTGAAAGGGGCAATTCCAATGAAGTGGGTAGATGAAGGATAGAAAAAGAAACACTAGTAGTGGCCTACTTCAGTAGTACAGCTAATAGCAGTGTCTTGAATGACCTTTTATCAGTGCTATATTCCCTTGGTTATTGTGGTCCTTTTTTGATAGATGACAGAATTGTAAATGATTTATGTTGAAAACCTGATCAAGTGTTCTGCAGCTTTGATAATCTTTTGACATGCAGGATACAAATCCTATGACACCTTTGGAAATGGTGGAACATCTGAGAAAGGGGATTGGATCTGATGGACAGGTTTTTACCTTATTTTGCCTTTTTACGCTTTGACATTGTTCTTCTTCCCCTCTTGGTAACTACATATATTCCATTTCTTTTTCTTATGGGTGAGTTACTCCAAGGGAGTTTTTCATTGATATGCTGTAGGAGAAAGATGAAGCCCTCACTTACGTCAGTGGACATGTGTTCAATTGTGAATGACTTCAATTTAGCTACTACGTGACCCAATTATTGTTGTTAGAGCCAAGCGAAGGTTGTCCACCATTAATTCTGTTCCTGGTGCAGGTTGTTCATATTGAGAATATCAGTGCCCGCAATGCCACCTATGTTGAGATCCCAAGTGCACTTTCAGAAAGCACAATATTGGCATTGAAAAATATTGGAGTTACCAGATTATATAGCCATCAGGTAATATGCAGGTCTATCTAATATGGTTTCCCTTTAAACATAACTTTTATCCAAACTTTCTAAGCATTATAAATCTACAGGCTGAGTCTATTCAGGCTTCTCTTTAGGGGAAAGATGTTGTAGCTACCTTGACATCCAGTGGGAAATCTCTTTGCTACAATGTGCCAGTTCTAGAAGTATTATCCCAGAATTTGCCAGCATGTGCTCTATACCTCTTTCCTACGAAGGTTCCATGCTTTATACTTTCCAAGCTTAATTGTTAAAAATTCAGTCTTTGAGAACGCTAGTCTCACAGAAGTCTTTTGCCTTAATATTTTCTGTCTATGTTTGTTGAAGAGGCTTTTCCTCTGTTAAGATTTGCCTCAATTCCATCGTAGTCTAATGATTCCTTATTAGCATCTATGTGGCGGCTTCTACATCGTTTGAGTTGTCAATGCAGGCTTTAGCACAAGATCAACTAAGGTCCTTATTAAACATGACAAACGAGTTTAGCGCCCTTAGAATTGGTGTATACGATGGGGACACTTCTCAGATGGATAGGAAGTGGCTGCGTGATAATACTAAACTGGTATTCAGTAAGTTTTGATGTTTAGATAGGTTGAGATTTCTGTTCTTGTCCTTTCCTATGTTGGTCTATTTCCTACCTCTCCTTTCTTTTCTTGTGCAAGTACTGAAATTTCATCTGTTTTTTCAGTTGATTACAAATCCTGATATGTTGCATGTCTCAATCTTGCCATGTCACAATTCAGTCGAATTTTATCAAATCTTAGGTAAATATTCTCGATCATTTAGTCCTAATTTTGTTTCACATTACTAATGTGCTCAAACGTTTCCTGGTTCGTTCTTTTTCTTTGGTTGAGTGTCCCTGGAAGTACATGTTTTTTTTTTTTTTAAAATTAAAATTTTGACACCTTAATCTCATTTGCATGTCTCAGGTTTGTCATTGTTGATGAAGCTCATTCGTATAAGGGGGCATTTGGTTGTCATATTGCTCTTAATTTGAGGAGACTTCGCCGACTTTGTTCTCATGGTACTTTTTCCCTTGCTGTCTACTGCTACCACGAGATCTTTTTATCCTTTTCTGTGTTTGTGCCTTCGGAAAGTTGGTTTTTAATTGATTTCTCATGCAGTGTATGGTAGTAACCCTTCATTTATATTTTCTACTGCGACTTCTGGAAATCCCGTGGAGCACTCAAAGGTATCCAATAACATGGATAGTTTTACTATATATAATCTTTAACTATTTAGGTAGTGCTTACAGTTATATATGTATGGTTTACAGTATGACATGAGAACAACAACAACAACATACCCAGTGAAATCCTAGACCCCACGGTTTGGGGACAGTATGACACGAGAAATGAAGAAGATAAGTGAGAGAGATGAGGTATCAGCAGAATACACTCAAGAAAGGGACGAACTCTGGCCATCTTAAGGGATATACCAAAAGAGTTGAGAGTTAAAACTAGAAGAATTCCGTCTTCTAAATAGCTAAGACTCACTTGTAAAATTCAATCTCAAGAACTATCTTTTACATGGCAGGAGGGGGGGGGGGGGTTGACTGATCAACCCTTCATCTCTAGGCTAAGAATTTCAAACAAAGCTCACCCACTAAGTCTACCAGCATATTACTTTCAACTACAAAATCTAAATCTACTCTACTGGATAAAGCAGACAGAATCAGAATAAAATCTTTGAAAACCAACCTAAATTCAGTTTGAAAATACTTAGAACGGAAATATCTTGACCAGAATTTGAAGAAACATGGTCAGTGAGGATTCGTGTAGCCGACCCAACTTGTTTGGGACTGAGGCGTTGTTGTTGTAAAATCTGAAGTGTTAATGGTGAAATTGCCAATCATTCATTTCCTGTCAGCTTGACATACCTCAAAGAGATTGACCACATCCCACAGTAGGAGTCTCCGAATTACAATTCATTTAATCAGTTGGAGATTAGACAATTCCATAGCTATCATGATTTAGTTCTTTCTTCTTATAAAGAGAATGCAAGGTAAGACTGCGTACAACAGACCCTTGTGGTCCGGCCCTTCCCCGGACCCCGTGCATAGCGGGAGCTTAGTACACCGGACTGCCCCTTTTCTTATAAAGATAATTTTTATCAGAAATCTTCTTATACACAGATAATATGTTGATATTGACTCTTATTCTGCCTTCTTTCTGTGTTTTTGATAGCTTTGTTGTGTTTTGCATTCATATTTCCTGATATTATTCTAACTTTGTTGTGTTTTGCATTCATTTTCCTGATATTATTCTAACTTTGTTGTGTTTTGCATTCATTTTCCTGATATTATTCTACTTGTTTTTGAAAATAATGTGATAATAACATGATATCTATTGCCTACTACTTTTTTTCCATGTTAACTTTGAGGATCACACCTCTGTAGTTTCTTTGTCATTCACGAAGCAACCTTGAACTCTCAAAATTTACACCATTGTTATCTTCTGCATTAGCAGATGCTTCCACCTTTATTTGTGGAATTCATCTAAAGCTGAAGTCCAGGATGAGTTCCGTCAACTCTTGCATGTTATAGATTACAAATCGAGGGTTCTCATGTATATACTCTATCATATCAGACTAGTTAGTGTTTGTTGATTATATAAAAATCTCATCTCGTCACCTTGGGGTTATGCAGGAGCTCTCAAATCTACCAACAATAGAGTTGATTCAGAATGATGGCAGCCCATCTGGCTAAAAGCTTTTTGTGTTATGGAATCCTCCTTTGCGCCTGAAAATGGTAGGTTCTTTGATAAAGTCCTATAGCTCGCGTGTATTCATTGCAAGCAGTTTTTCATCATTAGTGGTACTTTTTTCTTGCAGATCTCAAAGAGAATTAAGAGTGACATTGAGGATGACTCTGTTGACAAGCATCTGATTGCTAGAAGATCAAGGTGAAAAGCATTTCCTGCTTTGTGTCCATTTAGAATTTGATATAGATCTCACCTTCTGTTTTCTAAAGAGAAAATACATAATTTCCCCCCTAAACTTGTCCGGAAAACTTAGTTTCACAATACAACGTTACGGGCGTTTATTTACCCCTATTCTTGTTTGAAGTGAAATAAATACCACCTCAAATGCTGATGTGGCAAAAAAAGAAAATAAAAGTGCGTACAACAACATACCCATTGAAATCCCACAACGTGTGGTCTGGGGAGGGTAGAGTGTACGCAGACCTTACCTCTACCTTGGTAGGTAGAGTGACTCTATCCCTTCTTGTATGCCCACACATCCATCTCATCATCTTCATCTCCGCAACTTTCATTTTTTGGATGTGTGAAGTCTTGACTGACCAACACTCCGCCCATACAACATAGTCGGTCTAACCACCACCCTATAGAACTTGCTTTTAAGTTTTTGTGGCACATTTTTATCGTACAAGACTCCAGATGCGAGCCTCCATTTCATCCACCTTGCCCTAATAAGGTGTGTGACATCGTCATCAATCTCTCTATTCCCTTGGATAATAGACCCGAGGTATTTGAAGCTTTCTTTCTTTAGAATGACCTGAGCACCAAGCCTCACCTCCACTCTTGTCTCAAGGTCGCTCCCGTTACTGAACTTGCACTCCAAGTATTCTGTCTTGATCCTACTCAGCCTGAACCCTTTAGACTCCAGAGTCTGTCTCCAAACCTCCAGCTTAGCGTTCACTCCGCTGCGAGTCTCATCAATCAGGACTATGTCATCTGCGAATAACATACACCATGTCACCTCCCCTTGGATTTGTCCTGTCAGTCCATCCATCACCGAGGCAAATAAGAATGGGCTAAGAGATGATCCTTGGTGCAGCCCCATCATCAATGGGAAGTGCTCCGAGTCTCCTACTGTCCGTACCCTGGTCTTGGCTCCATCATACATATCCTTGATCGCCGTAGTGTACGCCACATGTACACCTCTAACCTCCAAACATCTACATAGAAAAAAGGGGTGGGTCCACTAATGTCTGTATTATACAATAAAAGTAACAAGTAAAAGACAAAGATGGGCCCCTGGCCCTTTCTCCTCCTTCTAACCCATCTCTCCTTCTTCCCCATTTTGTCAAGATCGCCATTTTTTGCTCCTCAATTTTTCTTTCTTTTTCTAATTTTTTTTAGATAAATTGAAGAGAGCAGAAAAGCAGCAACTTTTCTATATCGAAATTCCCAAAAACTTGTTAGCAAATGACCTCAATTTTTCTTGAGCAAGTATTGTAATCATTTTTTTTTCATCCTTTATTTGTGTCCTAGAGAATGAGAGCGATTTTTGTAAAGAAATTGTCCATTGAACACCTAATGATAATTGGGCAAAATCATCAAACTTTGTCCCTTTTAGAACTGAAATTGCCATCAAATGAAAAAAAAAAACCACATTAACATATAGCCTAAGCTCAACACCGATCTGGCTATGGCGCTGTGCTTGGTTTGTCTGCTGTTTATGTTTGCCATTTTGAATAGCCCTAGCCGACATACAAGGTCAGAGAAGAAAACGGGTGGGTCGCCTGCAACTTGCAGCTAAATTGTGTTTTTACTTTCCCTAATCCGTTCTCTATATTTTAGATAAAGAGCAATTACAATTAAATTGTCATAATTTTAGGAATTAATTAGTGTGTAAAAATATAAGGAAAAGGAAAATAAATAAACAAAATGAAACGAAAAAGAATAAAAATAAATCAAAATTTAGATAATTTTATATGTGGCTCTGACACAGCAGTGACATGGTGCTGACATGGTAGTGACGTGGCATGTGTAATACACCTATTGTGAGACTTGTAATATAATCTTAGGGAGATATATATTCCACTTCAAACAAGAATAGGGGGGTAAATAAATGCCCATAAAGTTATAGTGTGAAACTGAGTTTTCCAGACAAGTTTAGGGGGGAACTTATGTATTTTCTCTTTTCTAAATGCATATTATAAAATCCCTGTATCTTTTCTTCCCAATGAACTGAGTCATCCTCGCTGCATCAGGAAGGAAGCAAGTACTGTTTCATTTCTCGACATACAAGACTATATACCAGGATTTATTCTTTGGAGCGTGACCAATTTGTTAAGGCATTGAAAGAAAATGTAGGCTTAGGAGACAACATATAACATGATACTACCAACATGCCTATTTTGATGGAATTGAATGAAAAGTTATTTGCAAGGAAGATAACACTGTATCTATAAATAAGGTTGAATGAGAAGATATTGGCTGAGTAAATTACGAGTCAAGTAGGTTATGTGGAGAGAATACATCTGATAAAACACTAAGCAATGATCTTGTAAGAATTCTGAAGAAATTAGGGTAGAGCTTAGGAAATCAGTTCTCCTCTGAAATTTACAGAAGCTCACTCTGTAATGAATGCACCACAACGAGGATTACTAAAATCAAGGGATACACTATATGCATTTGTCAAACATGAGGCAGGTTATATCCCCAATCCCCATGTCAGCAAATTTCATTGGATATATACACATATAGGAGACCTTGATAACTTGTTGGTAGAGACTGGTCGTATCGTGTATTGTCACCATGCATTTGAAAAAGGGTAATACCGTAATAGTAGGAATACATTCCGTAACTTATGCTAAAGATTTTATTTATGAAAAGAAATTGTGATGAAGAATCTAACTCTGTAGTTACTTTGGAGTAAATGAACATTCGAACCTATAAAACTAGATTAAAATGGATAGGACTACTGCATTTAATTAGTAATGGTATTTGATTTACTGACAAATATTCTGAAATAGTCTTTAGGAGCTTTTATACTGCTAAACAGGTAAGATATCAAGTACTGAAATTAGCATTAACAAACTTTATTCTGCCTTACTAAAAGGCTTGTGTTATATTATTAGTTAGTGCCACGTACCTCACCATAATCTTGCACCTTGACTTTTTCATATGTTCCTTATATCTCCCTCTTTTGTCCTTATTATGCATGTGAGCCACTTCATCACTCCATAAGTTGGATGCCTGAGAATATGTTAGATTCTTGGGAGTTAGCGCTAACAGGAATACTCTTGCCTTATTTCCCCATGCATTTTCTTTCTTCTTTTTCTCTTTTTTTTCGTTATTTCATGATCTTAGAGAAGTGTCTTAATTTCTAACAGTATTAGTCTGTCTCTGTCGCAGTCCCATTTTGGAGGTTTCTTGCCTTTTTGCAGAAATGATGCAGCATGGTTTTCGTTGTATTGCATTTTGTAAAACAGGCAAACTTTGTGAGCTTGTCTTAAGTTACACGTAAGTGAAATTCCACTACATAATTAAATTGTTCGTTCTCATTTTATCTTCTATTAACAGTTTGAGTATCCTGGAATAATTTGTTGTCCCAAGGCCTGAGATTCTTCAGGAAACAGCACCTCATTTAGTTGATACTATATGCGCTTACCGAGCTGGTTATATTGCTGAGGTGAGGATCTATAACTTGGTTAAGGACAGTTTGTTCATCCTCTTTAGTTAATCTTTCCCAAGGATATTTACTTATATAAGTGTTTTTCATGTTGCTCTAAACTTGCTTACATTATTGGCTTGTAAAATGAATTTAACTTCGTTTCATTTTGATCCGTTTTAAAGTATCCATATCCCACTTATTCAATAACTTACTTGCAAAATAGCGTGATTCTTACCTTATACTTGTGCTGATGCTCTTCTTAAATAATATAATTTCTCGCTGATGGTATACTTCAAGCTAGTCTTCGAAAATAGAGATAACCTTCTCAGGATACAGGCAAAAGAAAGCGCTACACTAGTTCCGTATGCAGACAAACTTTATTTGTAAGGATTACTTTCTTGTAAGTGAGGGTTTAAAGTACTCTACCTATCAAAATAGAAGATGCATCACTACTAAATTGTTCAGAGCTACTCCAGTTTATGTCATGTTACTACCCTCACAAGAGTGAGTTCTTGTTAGACATAAGAGACCAATGAGGAGCTGATCTTCTCAGGATGCAACCAAAAGGAAATGCAACACTGGCTAACCTAAGCAAGACAAACTGTATTTGTTAGGATACTTTATTGTAAGCAAAGTTTTAAAGTAATGTTACCTATCAGAAAAGGGATAAAAGAAAAAGTTATCTCTACTAAGCATTCAGAGCTTTGGATATGCTGAACCCAAGATAAGTCATTTTACTACCCTAATATCAATCTTGTTGGCTCAATCTAATCTTCTGTCACCTTATTTTCTTTACCGTATATGGAAATTCAGTACTCGTTATAATAGCTAATTCCTGCTTCCATAGTTTCTATTTGGTACTTGTACTTGTTTTTCTAACATAGATAACATAATTTGCATATTGGCAAAAAGATAGTTTGACCTCAGTTTTTCATGGAGCAGGACCGAAGAAGAATTGAGCATGAGTTTTTCAACGGTAGTATATGCGGTATTGCTGCTACAAATGCTCTTGAATTGGGTATTGATGTAGGACATATTGATGCAACCCTGCATCTAGGTTTTCCAGGCTAGCTAGGTATTAACTGTTTGTTTATGTCCCTCCGAAGATTCACACTTTTATTCTCATGCTGATATAGTTCAAATAGGTTTTTCATCAAGTCTGTGGCAACAAGCAAGGAAGGTCAGGCAGACGGGGAAATACATCACTTGCTATTTATGTTGCCTTTGAAGGGCCTTTGGATCAATATTTCATGAAATTCCCCCAGAAACTTTTCAGGGGCCCAATTGAATGTTGTCATATAGATGCAAGAAACCAGCAGGTTGTTTTGATTTCTTTTTGGGTTTCTTGACCTTGCCCTCATTTTCGATTTTAGTGATTGAACCGTGCGTTTAGTAGGGAATTCAGTTAACATTTGAAAAGCATGTGACTGGCAGGTTCTGGAACAGCATCTGGCTACTGCTGCTTTTGAACATCCACTGAGCTTGTCTGATGAAGAGAAATACTTTGGCCCTGGCTTGGAGAGTGTCATAATGGCACTTAAAAACAAGGGAATTCCGAGCACAGATATATCATGTAGTGCTGCAGCCAGGATATGGAGCTACATCGGGTTGGAGGTATGATCCTTTGAGTGTAGTGTTAATCAACGACACTGTGCTTGTGAGCTGGGTGTGGTTAGCTTTTCTAAACCATTCTATGCTGTTACCAGAAGATGCCCTCAAGTGCCATTAGTATTCGAGCCATAGAAAATGAGCGGTACAAAGTGATTGACATTCAAAAGAATGTACTCCTGGAAGAAATTGAAGAAAGCAAGGCTTTCTTTCAGGTAAAATAGTAGCAACTATATTTGGCAAATTCTTGTGATTATTCCTATTGGCAGAGCGGAAAAAAGCAAATACTAATAGTAAAAAGAGAGGGATTGAGAAATCATCATTCTGATGCTGATATTGTTATATTCATGTGTGTTATATATGTCTCTGTATATTATTTTTGTGCAACAGGAACTCTTCAATTCTTGGTTTTCTTTTGGCTTCTTAATAATTTTACAGGGGGGTTATGAAGTGGCCAATTATATGAATCAAGGGAACACGTATCTTGTGAAGGAGCTTGATGTCGCAAACAAAATCGCTTGGTGCCAACGAGAACTGATGTCCACGTCACTGGTGCAAACTTTGTATGTCTCAAGTTGTCCTTTTCATTTTCTTACATGTTTTTCAAGGATTGTCTCAGCCTTTTTTAAGCGGTGACCCTTTTTTTTCTTAATCTCAACTCAATGTAGAGATATTTGTTCGAGTAAATAACTAAAAAAAATTGCTTACTTTTTTAGAGCTCTTAACCTCTAGAATTCATGATGGGTGTTTTTTTATCTCTGTCTATTTAGATGTTGTTTATGAAGATACTTAATTAACGCTCAAACTTGTGTATTTCCTTAGAGAAATGTAATTATAAAATGACTGTATGTTACGAGCCATATTAATACAAGTCAAAATATCGTGCAACTCTCTCTAAGCTTCTAAACCAAATACAGAATTCACATACAATATCAGAGTTACAATAAGGTATCCGAGGATTTATGTGGAGCTGTATTTCTTCACTTATTGAGTTAGCTAAATATGATTTCTTCACTTATTGAGTTAGCTAAATATGATCAACAATCATCATTTTTAGAAACTTATACCTTTAGCATTTTGTTTATAACTAACACATAATATTATTTAATGATATTTGTATGATTTTTAAAATTTTTATACTCATTGATATATGTATGTGTCAAGTGTGTAAATTAATACTAGAGTACCCATATATAGACTCCATGAGATCTCTTCACAAAATGTCATTAGATTTTTTTTTTTGTATAAAAAATTAGATTTCACATTGGACAAAATCTTCATTAAATTAATTTTCTAATATTCAGAAGTTTGAAATCAACTAATTTTACTTACTAAATCTTTCTTTGTCTAAATTATATGAAATGTTCTAATATTTAGGATTTTAAAATCATTAAAATTTTACCTTATATAAATATTTGACAAACTTCTATATATCCTTATGAACCTTAAAAAGGTTTGTAGAGCTTTATACGTGGCAATGCTAGAGTTGTATCCACTTAAAATTTTGGTAAATCAGTAATGTATTATATATGTCGTATAACATTCTTGTGAGGCTCAAAGGAAGAAGCAATGGGTTGATCAAAATTGAGGATAAATGTACATATTGTTTGAATTTATGTATGAAACTTGTGTAAGAATTTTAGGGTAAGTAGAACATCATATTCATCTACCAAAGATTCAATATATACACAATATACATCAATTAGGAAGAGTCAATCCTAATCAATTCCTAATAATCTTTTACCTAATTTACATAATATTCCTAATTAATATTTTACTACCTACCATATATAATATGATACTACATTAATACAAAATCATAATATTATTAACATAATATTCTAACACTCTCCCGCAGTCAAAGCTGGAGGGCGGTGAATGTTGAGACTATCCCTAAAATCTTCAAATAATATCAGCGGAAGTCCTTTTGTGAAGATATCTGCGATTTGATGTCGCATTGGGACATGCAGCACCCGAACTTGTCCGCGAGCCACCGTCTCACGTACAAAGTGAATATCTAACTCAATATGTTTAATGCGTTGATGGTGGATGGGATTCCCTAAGAGGTAGATTGCACTAATATTATCACAGTATACTATTGTTGCAGTCGGAATAGGGAAATGAAGTTTAAGTAACAGGTTCCGAATCCAACATGAGTCAGATACAACATTGGCCACAACACGATATTCTGCTTCAGACTTGAGCGTGATACCGTGGCCTGCCTTTTTGAGGACCATGAGATTAAATTGTCACCAAGGAAGACGCAATACCCGGAGGTGGATCGTCTTGTATCCGGATATCCTGCCAAATCTGCATTAGTGTAAGTAACAAGTTTGGAAATAGAGGATGGGTATAGATGTAATCCATACTCCAGAGTGCCCTGAATATATCGCACAATGCGTTTCAGAGCATGCATATGTTCTTCCATTGGATTATGCATGAATAGACACACTTGTTGCACTGCATAGGTAATATCTGGCCTGGTGAATGTGAGATACTGTAAAGCTCCTGCTAGGCTGCGGTATAACGTTGGATCAACAAAAGGTTTGCTAGAGATGGCACTCAATTTTGACTTTGTGTCGACCGGAGTTGCCGAAGGTTTGCAGAAAGACATCCCAGCTCGTTCCACGATTTCTGATGCATACTTCTTCTGGGAGAGGAATAATCCACCTGTATGTCGGGTCACATCAATCCCTAGAAAGTAGTGGAGTGGGCCAAGATCTTTCATAGCAAATTCAGAACTAAGCTGTGACATGATATTCTTGCGAAGAGAGTCTGAAGATGTTGTTAGAATAATATCATCCACATATAGAAGAAGATAAGCAGTATGATTACCCTGACGATAGATAAACAAGGAATTATCTGAACGGCTGTGCGAGAAACCCATGCGTGACACAAAATCTGCAAACCGCGTATACCAAGCCCTGGGGGCCTGCTTGAGGCCATATAATGATTTGTTGAGCAAACATACATGGTTAGGATATTTAGGATCCCTGAGGAGGAAGGCATTTTTGACATCCAATTGATGAATTGACCATTCTTTTGAGAGAGAGAGGCTGAGAACTGTTCTGATAGTTGCATGTTTGACCACTGGACTGAATGTTTCCCCGCAATCTACACCAACTTTCTGTGTCTTCCCATCACCTACAAGACGGGCTTTATGCCGCTCAAAAGTTCCATCAGATTTTTCTTTATGGCTGAAAATCCACATAGATCGAATTATATTAGCATTAGATGGACGAGGTACTAAATCCCATGTCCTATTCGTAATTAGAGCATGATATTCATCATCCATGACCATTTTCCAATTCGGGTCTTTTAGAGCAGATACTGAATTACGAGGCAAGGGTGATTTCGAGACCTAGGTGTGAAGGATATATTTTGCATTGGGTTTGACAATCCCATGTTGACTACGGGTGATCGGACGGTTTGTTAGGCCAATGGACTGGACGCCACTGACCGAAGAGTGAGAAACTGAGGGTCCAGTGGCTGCACTGATGGAGCTGGAATTGGGCCCGTTGGGGCTGTCCTGCCCAATGGGCCTGAATTACGGTGTTCAACACTAGTAATAGGTATCGGGCTGTGAAAAAAATGTGTTAGATACGAAAGCTTATCATTATCCAAAATATCATAGTTAGGGGTCCCGGTGGCATATAACTTAGCAAAAGGAAATATTGTTTCATCAAAGATTACATGACGACTTATAAAGATTCTTTTGAAAGAAATGTCGTAACATTGGTAACCGCAATGATGAGTAGGGTATCCTAAGAACACATATGGAGTAGATCGGGCTTGGAGTTTTGTGATTGTGGTGGATGTAAAGAGGGGGTAGCAAAGACAACCAAACACTCGTAAGTGATGATATGTGGGCTCTCGTAGGTAGAACATTTTTAGGGAAGCTTGGTATGATAGATTTTTCTGAGGAAGGACATTCAATAGATAAGTTGCCATTTGGAGTGCATGATGCCAAAATACAGGGGGAAGTGAAGCATGAGAAATAGATGTTCTAACAATATTGTTAAAGGTTCTAATTTTACGTTCCGCCTTCCCATTTTGTGATGAAGTATGAGGACAAGACAAACGAAACTGAAGACCATTTGTTTTGAAAAAATCCCAAAACTGTTTATTGTCAAACTCCCCCCCCCCCCCCCCCCCCCCCCATTGTCACATTGAATATTTTTTATATCACGTTCAAATTGAGTTCGGATGAATGCTCTAAAAGTGAGAAAAGTTGAAAACACTTGTGATTTTTTTGATAAAGGGAATGTCCACAAATAATTAGAGTAGTCATCAAGTATAAGCAAATAATATCTATGACCAGAAGAACTCAAAACAGGGGATGTCCAAATATCACAATGTAAAATATCAAATGGCAAAAGAGTGCATGAAGTAGAGGAAATAAAAGGCAACTTAACATGTTTACCAAGTGTGCAAGAATGACACTTATTTAGAATTCGTGTCTGGGTACAAGAAATAAAATTATTTTGTTTAAGAGAAGCCAAACAGCCTCTCCCGGATGTCCCAAACGTTGGTGCCAAGGCAGCAAAAACAGAAGGAAACTTGGATTGTTGGGTTGACTGATTTATTGGATAGAGCTCCCCCTTGCTATCACATCTCATGAGAAGCTTTCCGTCTGAAAATCATGCACGGAAAAACCAAAGGGGTCAAACCGGACAGATACCCAATTATCAGTTGTAAACTTTCTAACAGAAACTAGGTTTTTGATTAATTTGGGAGCATGAAGGACATTCTTTAAAATTAGGGGTGGGTTTGGCGGTAACAATTTGCTAGAACCATAACCTTTTATTGGAATTGAATGACCATTTCCGATAATTATTCCATTATCATTGCTCAAATTAAAATAGGATGAGAGATTACCTTGGGAGGACGTCATATGTGACGTCGCTCCGGAGTCCATATACCAATTTGAATCCGGTGGATTAAGTCCAAGAGTGTGCATGGCAGACTCAATTTCTGTGGGGTGGCCCCCTGTTGAATGGGTCTCATGCCACTAGGTCGCCGAGGCCCATCGCTACTACTACCGTGGCAAATGACCCGGCGAAATAGGCCTCGCCGGGCATGTTTTCGCCGCCGCCTTCGCCGCAGTTCCTTGGAAATGTGCCACTGTTTTGTTGAGGCTGGCCAGTGGGCCTTGGGGGCTGCCTGGCCCAATTGCCTGCTGGGTTTGGACTGGGTGGTACATCCCAAGGCCACTGCCAGCCGGGCTGCTGCTGCCACTGTCCGCCGCCCCTGCCGCCGGGCTACTGCTACTGACCGCCGCCGTGCTGCTGCCACTGTCCACCACCATAGTTAGTGTTGCCGCCATTACCACCGCCACCGAAATTTCGGTGGCCTCCACCTTTGTTATTTTCGCGATTTTCACCCTTATTTTTATTGTTATGACGTCCTTTTTGTCCCTTATTTTGTTTAGAAGGTTCAAAAAATTACCATCATGTGAAGAGTGGCAAGCATGGCGGAATTTGAAGTAGTTGAGGCCTTTTTCACCAAGCCCGACTCTTCAAGTACAAACATGGACCTTGCTTGATAAAATTGTGGTAGAGGATTACTTTGACGAATTAGAGTTCCCACG
Source organism: Anisodus tanguticus (assembly GCA_034509755.1). Lineage (NCBI taxonomy): Eukaryota > Viridiplantae > Streptophyta > Magnoliopsida > Solanales > Solanaceae > Anisodus > Anisodus tanguticus. The sequence continues at coordinate 8,491,161 of CM067554.1, read as the reverse complement.
CCGCTATACGCGTCGGTGAGACCGGCGACCAATTGCAAGACTAACCGGTTATTAGTAACCGGTGAACCAACGTTTCGTAATTGATCGGCCAACACTTTGAAGCGTTGACAATATGTAGAAACATTAGGGAAATCCGCCATGTCAATGGTTGAGAACTCCTGTTCCAATGAAACAACGCGAGAGTTTTGGTTATCTTGAAAAATATCTCGCCAACGTTCCCACACCGCCATGGATGTGGAATCTGGTTCCATTATCGTATGCAACAAGTCTGTTGAGATTGTTGCATAAATCCAACCAAGGACTGTGGCATCAAGTGTATCCCACAATTCTTTGTCTGCATCGTTTGTGATGTCTTTCCCTTTATCGTCTTTTGGAGGAATTATATGATGAAGAACTTTGTGAGCACGACAACATATTTTGAATAATTCCGCCCAAGTCGCATAATGAACGGTTTCCATTTCTAGTTTGATGAAAACATGTGTTTTGATGTTTGAGACAGCAAGGGGCATGGTGAAAAGATGTTTTGGATTTAGACATAACTGGTTGTGATGAAGGATAATCAATAATTGAGTGAAAAAATAAAATTTTCGGCCACTAGGGTTTTCTAGGGAGGAAGATGACAAAAAAATTGAAAGAAATTAAACTAATTTTGGATCTTTCCTTAAGCTCTTATACCATGTAAGAATTATAGGGTAAGTAGAATATTTTACTCACCATATTCATCTTTCAAAAGTTCAATATATACACAATATACATCAATTAGGAAGAGTCAATCATGCCTAATCTTCCTAATCAATTTCTAATAATCTTCTACCTAATTTACATAATATTCTTAATTAACATTTTACTACCTATCATATATAATATGATACTACATTAATATAAAATTATAATATTATTAACATAATATTCTAACAACTTGCACTATTAAACTAGTATTTAAATAAAAAGAGGAACACGAGACGCTGGATTGTATTTATAATTGAGAGATATCTTGGGAATTACATTTAACACCGTAACTAAACTTTGATTGTCGTGTAAAAAATGGATTATTCCACCTAGTTAGGTGTTAGTGGGCCGAGCCGGGTTTGGCCACAGGCGATCCGGTCCGGTCCCAAGAAAAGGCGAGTACAATCGAACACCTCGGTGACAACTGGCGCAAGGTAATTATGGGTTGGGCTATAGCGTTGCACGGTGGAGCTGGTGACATACCCAAGGATCTGCCCCCGGAGCTTCGTGAGCCCAGAGAAGCCTGTCTCCGTCAGTGCTTACAGATGGGTGTCGATGCTCTCAAGGCCCAAAAATCCCCTTTAGATGTTGTTGAACTCGTGGTATACTACCAATTTTACCTTATAACAACACACAATTCTCATTGTAGTTATGTGCTGCCTTCTTGCTGAGGATTTTGTATCTGTTCAATTTTTTTACTCTGTTTATCACTTGTTATTATCTTCTTACTCAATTATAACTGTAATTTATTTTAATCCCATGAAAAATGGAAAAAGGTATGCTTTGATATTCATTTTCCATCTCTTTCTTTATATTATTCTCTTCTTGTTTCGGTCTTTGAGGGCATGCATGTCATCTTTGTTTCTTGTTTTTTTTTTCTGTATTAGGATGAGACTAAAGATATCTTACTTGACTTATGTTTGATACTTGGTTGAATAGCTGTTTCTCTCTGGTCTTATGAAAGAGTTAACTAATGGATTGGGTATATGAAGATGACTAGTGATTTCATCGATCTACATGATATAAACTATAAAAGCAGCTGCACCTTGGCGTTAATATAAAGCTCTTTTAACATTATTCAAAAATATTATAGAACATAATCTCTATTTAATCCTCCATTAGACAAAAACAGAAAATTGCCAATTATTCTAAGTACTGACATGGGTTTGGTTGTGATGTGAGCCTCTGAGATTGAGCAAGAGTTTTTACCTCAACAGCATGCTTATGTCTTGTCTCCATAAGTTGTCGGCTCTCACTAGCATGCAGGATGATACAATTGTTAAATTTTTTTATGTTTAAAAAGTTGCTCTTACCCCATGCTCTCACTACTTTAATTTGTGCAAGGGAAAGTGTCATTTTGTATATGTGCTTTGTAATGTTCCTGAGAAACTTGTAGAACTTGGGTCCTCTGGAGCCTTGAAACTTCTGGTTTAACTGATGTTATGCTGTTAATGAGTAATTTACTTTTTACTGATGTTAAGATAGATTTTAACTGTCTTGGATCAAGCAGGTGCGGGAACTGGAAAATAACCCATACTTCAATGCTGGCAGAGGATCTGTTCTAACCAGCAATGGTACAGTAGAAATGGAAGCATGTATCATGGATGGGAATACGAAAAACTGTGGAGCTGTTTCTGGCCTAACCACTGTTGTCAATGCTATATCTCTTGCTAGGCTGGTCATGGAAAAAACTCCACATATATATCTTGCATTTGAGGGAGCAGAAGCATTTGCTAGGGAGCAGGTATGTAAAAACTTTCTAATGGTCTTCTCTCTTATGGACATTCCAGAGAAACTGAGACAGGATCCAGCGGCATTGTTGATTCTTTGGCAGTTTTTTGCTTTATATGATTTAGTTGTGAGTTTGTGAAATTGGCTTGTTGGAATCTATTTTAGTTCAAGTTATAGGTTAACAATTGACACATCAATTAAGACATGCCTGCAGAAAACCATAAGAAAGCTATTGAACTATTTAGTGCTGAGGAATGATATCTTGTATCAGGATGATGCAAAGACCTCACAAATTATTCTCTCTGTTAATACTGTTCAATTCCAGTTCTAATTTATGTTGGTCTGTTTCTGGACTTCAAGCAGCTATCAATTTCTTTATGTTTTTCTGGTTCATTAATGTGACTATTCAGGCATGAGTGGCTAGTTCATTTGACAGTTCCTATTAATTTACTCTTTTTCTGATAATAACCCCTAGTTGTATGGCTGTGTTATGTTAATTTTTTTTACCCTTTTTTACATTGAATCTATTTGATTAAACTGTGATGGTTCTGTTGTCAAGGGGGTTGAAACCATGGACTCTAACCATTTTATCACGGAACGAAATATCGAGAGATTAAAGCAAGCAAAAGAAGCAAACAGAGTCCAGGTATGCAATTCTTCTATCTTTTCATAGTTATATCTTTGCTACAACCTACAAGATAGCATATTTATGCTTTTGGCCTTGACATTGATAGAAGTCTCACTGTTTTGTTATATGTATGTTTTTATCTAACCTTTTGATTCTGAATTTTTAAGAGCTTTAGTGTTCATTCTTAGCAAACATCAACAAAAATATTATCCATATGTACTTGGTCCTGTTCTTGTGGCCTCCAAGTGAGTTTGATTATGGTGTCAGCCTCAATAACTTAAATGTAGTTATGTGGCTATGCCTCTAACAGAGCTTTCTTGTTCTATTCCCTTCTTGGCAACTCAGTCTCGTGATTTAAAACTCAATTATTCTGTTATCCTAACTCCTCCAAGTGAGTTTGATGATGGTGTCAGCCTCAATAACTTAAATATAGGTATGTGGCTACGCCTCTAACAGAGATTTCTTGTTCTATTCCCTTCTTGGCAACTCAGTCTTGTGATATAAAACTCAATTCTTCTGTTATCAAGAAGCTTTCTGCTTCCGTCTTGTTGACCAATATTGCTGCCACCAATTTACAGGTAGATTATAATACACGGCCTATACCAAAAGATGACAAACCACCAGCTCCTAGTGGGGATAGTCAGCTAGGAACAGTTGGATGTGTAGCTGTTGACAGCTATGGACATTTAGCTACTGCTACTTCTACTGGAGGACTAGTAAACAAGATGGTTGGAAGGATAGGAGACACTCCCATTATTGGCGCAGGTACATATGCAAATAAACTATGTGCAGTCTCTGCTACAGGCCAAGGTGATGCTATTATCCGTGCAACTGTAGCAAGAGATGTTGCTGCTCTAATGGAGTATAAAGGGCTTTCTCTCAAGGAGGCGGCAGATTACGTTGTAGAGGAATCTGCTCCAAAAGGAACGACTGGCCTGATTGCTGTATCTGCCACTGGGGAAGTTACCATGCCATTTAATACAACCGGCATGTTTAGAGCTTGTGCAACTGAAGATGGTCACACAGAATTAGCAATTTGGTAACTTTTCATTAGAATAGATTAGTCTTTGTTGTATATTCTAGCTACACCAATGAATGTAACAGAGGTTTCAATAAGAGGAAGTTGGATCTCTTTCTTCGTTTGTATAGGACAAAATTAATGCTATGTGAGTCTCATTCCAGTGGAACTCTGATATTTCAGGGACATGATGTTTACGGTTTATATTATGGGAGAAGTGCTTCAACTGCAAAAATTGTGACCCGTGATAAAATGAGTTCAGAATCATGTGCAACTGGTGCACCCTATTGCTATAATAATACCATAAATTGATGCATATTAATCTACTAAAAAGAAAATGTAAGGAAATGCTAACTTCTAAATTCCGTTCTTGCAAAAACATTTTTCTTGGTAATTATTGAAGATGTACAATTCTGTTTACTAAATGCTTGCCACAAAATTTGAATGCATTCGTCCACATTTCGAAGAACCATGGAGTATAATAATTGAATAAAGAACTATTTAATCTACACTTTTTTATTTTATTTTTGTTGTATCTCGAGACACCAAACGCAATAAGATATCCAGCGATTCTTTTGTGTGTTTTGTTATCCACAGTGAAAATAGTTGGTGGCAGAAATGGACCATGAGTAATTATTAAAACAGAAAATATGGCAGTGTGGTCCGTCGGCAGACTCTGTTAACAAGATAGAACAGACACCGATTTAGCTACACTCATCAACTCATAGTCATCTTTTGCAAAGTTCATTGGACATATGTGCTTTCCAATTTTATTGGTTCTGTGCTTTGGAAAAGATTTGTAGACATTTTGTATACTTTAATTTATCTAGTCATGTGGGCACACGTTTCACAAGAAGTTAACGTTTGCATATGGTGTGATAAAAAAAATCCACAAGATTCACGAGACACAATGAGCAATCATTCAGAGCCCAACAACTTGAGTCGTTTTATCGTCGGTGAAGTAAATTCAATTCGTCCTATCTGGCAAGGTTTCTAAAACATGTTCGTTAAAAATCGTCACAGAATAAAAAGTACATATTTGTTAAATATACTAAATATACATAAGATATACACTGTATGCACGTGTATATCCTATGTATATTTAGTCTCGGTTTTGTCACATTGTACACGGTTTTGTATATTTGTAGTGTACCGAATTGGTACAAATTGTACCATAATTAGAATTGTATATTTACCATAATTATAGAATTCTTGTACAAGTAGAATAGGATTTTGGAAGTAGAATATGAATAGGATTTTCCTATTATGAAAATTGTAAATTGTATATATACTCTTTCATTAATGAAAATAATGAAGGGATTATTTCTTTCATGGTATCAAAAGTCTAGGTTGAAATTTTTTCTCTCTAAATTTTTCTTCGGTCCGAGCACCATGCCCTCAGTTTCCGTGTCGTTTCCCTTCAAAATCCCTCAAATCTCTTCTTTCTTTCGTTATGTCTAATTCAAGAACACGTTTCATCATGCCCTGATTGTTTCTAACATCAAGAATCATATCCCCTTATTCTTGAAATAGAAAACGTCCAATATGCGACGTGGGCCGAACTGTTCAAAATTCACGCACGCTCGCATCAAGTCATCCATCACATAATCCCCGCGACTCCTGAGGATATGGAGGTGCCTAAACGCGAGGATGATCCTAAGTTGTGGACGACTCTTGATGCCACCATCCTTCAGTGAATTTATTCTACTATCTCTACCGACCTGTTACAAACGATTATTGAGCCGGACGCTACGGCGATGATTGCTTGGAATAGGCTGCGTGACATATTCCAAGATAATCAAAATTCCAGAGCTTTTACTCTTGAGCAAGAATTTTCCCACGTCAACATGGAAAATTTCCCGAACGTTTCAGCTTATTGCAAAAGGTTGAAAGAATTGACGGACCAACTTCGCAACGTTGGTGCGCCAGTTACCAACGACCGTCTTGTCCTCCAGATGGTTGAAGGCCGCCTTTCTGAGGCATATAGTGGTGTTGGCACGCTTCTTCGGTCCTCTTCAGCAATTTTATCAGGCTCGTTCTATGCTTACACTCGAAGAAGCTGGCTTGGCCAAAAAGGCGGCTACCGATGCTAGTCCCGTAGTCATGATGACCGAGTCCAATTTTCCTTCCTCCGATTCCAACAACTCGGGCCAAAACCGCAACAAAGGTGGCGGCAAACAGGGTAAGAATAGGAAAAATAATGGCAAGAATCGCTACGGCAACAATGGTGGCGGTCGAAACAGTGGTGGTGGCCCTCGGGCAGTCAGTAGGAGCAACAACCTTGGGCCCATCGTGGGCCCCTATGCAGTGGAATTGGGCCAGCCAATATGGGCCAAATAGTGGCGGGTTTCCAGGTTGTTACCTGGGAAACTGGGCCCAGTTTTCCCAACAGCCCAGGCCCAGTTTCTCGGGTCCAGTCTCGGGTTTCAGACCAGTTTATGGGCCGGGGCAGCATGCCAGTGAACTTGGGCCTTAGCCTCCGCAGGCCCACCATGCAACGAACCCGACACAAACCGACATTGAAGCCGCAATGCACACACTTGGATTAAATCCGCCAGACCCGAATTAGTACATGGAAACCGGAGCCACTACCCACATGACATCTGATCAAGGTACTCTCTCATCTTATTCCAATTTGAGCGACCCTCGTGGCATAATTATTGGTAATGGTAATTCAATTCCAATTCGTGGTTATGGTCATAAAATATTGTCTCTCCCCCATCCACCCCTTATTTTGAAAAATACACTTCATGCCCCTATATTGATTAAAAATTTGATGTATGTCTGTAAATTCACCACTGATAATTCTGTTTCTGTTGAATTTGATCCGTTTGGGTTTTCTGTGAAGGATTTCAAGACGGGGAGTCCTCTCATAAGGTGTGACAGTAGGAGAGATCTTTATCATATCATGCCAGGTTTCGGTCTCTCGAATCGAGCCTTGTCATCAACTTTTGCAGCCCTTGCTCCTTCCTTGTGGCATGCTTGTCTTGGTCATGCGGAATCGTCTATTTTTTCTTCCTTAGATAAAAATAATTTTATTTCATGTAAGGGTACACGTAGTACTCCAAATTGTCAATCTTATTCTTTAGAAAAAAATTGTTAGGTTGTCATTTGTAGACTCTAATTTTCATACCTTAATGCCATTTGATACTACTCATAGTGATTTATGGACATCTCCTTTTCTCAGTTCTTTGGATCATCGGTATTATGTTATATTTTTGGATGATTATTCTAAGTTTTTATGGACTTTTCCGATGGCGACAAAATCTCAAGTTTTTCCACCTTCTTAAAATTTAGAGCATTCATTAGAACCCAATTCGAGCGGAAAATAAAAAATATTCAATGTGATAATGGAAAAGAATATGATAATGGGGTGTTTCGAGAGTTTTGTGCTAATAATGAGATCAATTTTCATTTTCTTGCCCTCATACGTCTTCACAAAATGGGAAAACCGAACGCAAAATTCGTACTATTAATAACATTGTCCGAACTTTATTGATTCATGCTTCCGTACCCCATTCATTTTGGTATCATGCTCTACAAATGGCTACATATCTTCTTAACATTCTTCCTTCCAAAAGGTTGACATATTCGTCCCTCTTCAAATTTTATATAATAAGACTCCTTCGTATTCACATATTAGGGTCTTTGGGTGCTTGTGTTATCCACTCTTTCTGTCAACCACAATTAACAAACTTCAGGCATGGTCTACCCCTTGTGTTTTGGGTTATCCGTCAAATCATCGTGGTTACAAATATTTTGATTTCTCATCTAATAAAATCATCATTAGTCGCCATGTAACTTTTGATGAATCCCAATTTCCGTTTGCTAAGGTTAGTAGTCCCGTGCCTAGTTCGTATAATTTTTGGATGATGGTATATCCCCGTATATTATTCACCATTTTTCGAACGTATCCCACACCCCAAATCCACCCGCTGGCCCCACTGTTCCGTCACCAGCTACAGTTCCCGCCAATGTGTCCAGTCCAGTTACTGGGCCAATGACGGTAATTGGGCCAGTTACCCAGCCTATTACCGCCACTGTTCCAGTCCTTGTTTCCAGTCCCCGTTGCCGAGTTGGGCCAGCAGGCCCACTGCCTTCTGGCCCGTCCGTCATGTGTCCTGATATTTCCCAAAATCCGCCCAATTCTCCCCCGAGTCAAAGACCGGTCACTCATAGTCAACGGGGTATTTTTAAACCAAAAAGACATTTTAATTTCAATTTAATATTTTTAAATCACCCTTACCCCGTAATCCTGTGTCTACTTTAAATGACCCTAATTGGAAAATTGCTATGACCGACGAATATAATGCTCTTATTGATAATAAGACGTGGGAGTTGGTGCCCCGTTCATCTGAGTGTTAATATTATTCGGTCTATGTGGATTTTTGCTCATAAGGACAATTCTGACGGTTCGTTTGCGAGGCATAAGACTCGTCTTGTAGGTGATGGTAAGACTTAGCAGGTTGGTGTGGATTGTAGTGAGACATTTAGTCCGGTGGTCAAGTCGGCTATCATTCGCACTGTGCTCAGCTTGGCTCTTTCGAAAGCATGGCCCATTCATCCGTTAGATGTGAAGAATGCTTTCTTACATGGTGATCTCAAGGAGACAGTCTATATGCATCAGCCCTTGGGGTTTCGGGATCCCAAATATCCTCATCATGTCTGTTTGTTAAAGAAGTGCTTGTATGGACTTAAGTAGTCTACACATGCTTGATATAAGAGGTTTGCAGACTATGTTTCGATTTTTGGGTTCTTTCACAGCAGGTCTGATAATTCATTATTCATATATCGCCGTGGTTCTTCCTTGGCTTATATACTATTATATGTGGATGATATTATCTTGACTGCCTCTTCTGATGCATTACGCTAGTCTATTATGACAATGCTCAGTTCTGAGTTTACTATGAAAGACTTGGGGCCCTTGAGTTACTTTTTGGGGATTGCTATCACTCGTCATGCATGTGAGTTGTTCTTATCCCAGAGAAAGTATGCAGCTGAGATCATTGAGAGGGTTGAGATGTCATTATGTAAGTCCACTTCCACTATGGTTGATACTAAACCCAAGTTGGGTGCTGCGGCTGGCTCACCTTATGAGGATCCGACCCGCTATCGCAGTCTTGCAAGGGCCCTTCGGTATCTTATGTTCACGAGACCAGATATTACGTATGCCGTACAGCAGGTGTGTTTGTTTATGCATGATCCCAGGATTAAGCACATGAATGCGCTCAAACGCATTATTCGATACATCCAGGGGACACTTGACTATGGCTTACATCTATATCCTTCGTCGACGTCTACACTCGTCTCGTATACAGATGTTGATTGGGGTGGTTGTCCAGACACCAGACGGTCTACGTCTGGCTATTGTATGTTTCTTGGTAATAACTTGGACTCCTGGTCTGCAAAGCGTCAGTCGACTTTATCACGCTCTAGTGCAGAGGCCGAGTATCGAGGGGTAGCCAATGTGGTCTCTGAATCATGTTGGTTACGTAATCTTCTTTTAGAGCTTCATTGTCCTATTCAGAAAGCTACCTTGTTTTATTGTGATAATGTTAGTGCCATCTACCTTTCTGGTAATCCGGTTCATCACCACCGCACTAATCATATTGAGATAGACGTTCACTTTGTTCGCGAAAAGGTAGCTCGTGGACAAGTACGTGTTTGCCATGTCCCTTCCATGTATCAAATTGTAGACATCTTTACAAAGGGTCTTCCTTCTGTCCTTTTTGAAGATTTTAGGGACAGTCTCCATGTACGAAGACCGCCCGTTATGACTTCGGGTGTGTGTTAAATATACTAAATATACATAAGATATACACGGTATGCACGTGTATATCCTATGTTTATTTAGTCTCGATTTTGTCACATTGTACACGATTTTGTATATTTGTAGTGTACCGAACTGGTACAAATTGTACTATAATTAGAATTGTATATTTACCATAATTATAGGATTCTTGTACAAGTAGAATACAATTTTGGGAGTAGAATAGGAATATAATTTTCCTATTATGAAAATTGTAAATTGTATATATACTCTATCATTAATGAAAATAATCAACAGATTATTTCTTTCAATATTCTTATAGTTTTGAGCTAAATCACATTCCAGAACCTCAATCATTTTACTGTAAAGAGGCGGTAAAAAGGCGGAGTCGTGATTTAAGCTTATGGACAAATTTTATTTTTATAAGATTTCCTTTTTTAATAATCGTGGTATGTACTAATTCTACGGGATACTTGTCACCTCCCACGAGTAACAAGTACTAGGTAATTCTGTCTACCAAGAGTATGACAAATGGAAAGACAAATACAAAGTTGGGAAAAGACATAGATTACACCCTAAATTATACCCGAAATATTGAGTTCACACTTCAACTAATCAGCCGATCTATTACCTGACTATCTAAAAAGTGAATTTATTTACTCCTTCATACACATATAACCAATTGTTCAAATGGAGGTGTTACACACTCACCGCCCATCACATTAGCGCTATGTCAAAAATCTTTTAATTCTTAATAGTAATTAATCCTAACCATAATAAATATGTATGATAAAGGAAATTTTCGCGGGTCTCATTTGACTTTTAACTTTTAGGGAGATGGGGAAATTTATTTGGATTATTGGAATATGACATGATCAGACCTGGTACGATCTTTCAATTTCCTGCTAATTTTCTTAACAAGTAGACCAAATAAGACCACAACCTAATTTCTGTGACACTGGTCATCAAAGGAGAAAAAATGAACGTCAAGAAAAACATAGTGGTCTTCCGGATGCATCATATCATCAACTAAAATAATTGGATCCGCGTACAGAACAAGAATATGAAGATAAAATATCTACCTAGATGTGATCAAAAGAACAAGATTATTACAAAATTGCTAGAAAAATTTGTTCTATCATTTGTAGAGACAGAGAAAACCTCTCAACCAAAAGCGATTCCCCTAAACCCTTTATCTTAGTGCATGACTTGCTCAAGTGTATAATATCATTTTCCTTTTTCACACTACTAAACAGATAAGAAGACCAGGGAATAATCCTTACAAGGGCAAAATTGTCTATTTCTAACTCTACAATGATGTAAAATACATTCCTAAAACTTTAAGAACGGGGAGCAAGTATGTAATCGTACTTGAAAAGTATAGCGTTTCAATGTGTAGCGCAATCCTGAAGGTGTGGGTGCGTCTGATTTACATATCGTTCCCACAAAGACTTATACTTGTTAATGTGCAACTTAAGCCACGGCTTCATGTTTCCATTGAAGTGAATCACTGCTGCACTCTCCATTAGGCGATTGTCAACATTCACATCATAACCTAATCCCAACACATGCCACCTCCGATCAAGAGGCTCCGTCATTCCATAAAAAGCTAATAGTCCAGGTGGAAGGGTTCCTAGCTTCCAAATCGTCCTATCAGCATTTTGTTCTATCCAGTAATGATATCGTGCAGTAACATTTGCTTTCCTCCAGGCAATCAAATCAAAAACATTCATACCGAATGCCCATCCACAGGCCTGGGGATCATACTTAGAGCTGATGAGCGGATTTGAAAAATTGAGATACTTGTAATAACGATGAAAAGCTTCGAGACAAGTTTCCACTGCTCCATTCACATTTCCATGCAAATCCAGTGAAAAAAGAGGTGTCAGATCCTTCTGAACCACAACATCATCATCAAGGAAGACAATCTTCTCCAATTGGGGGTAAATCTCAGGGATGTAAAAGCGAAGGTGATTCAACAAATATATATACTTTGGATTCCGGAACTTTGGCTCGACACCTGTATCTTGAGATCCGTCAAAATAATAATTCCTGGAGTCTGTCGCCATTAGCTGCTTTACAGCAGGAGAATAAGAAGAATTCAACCAAGTGAAGTTGTCAATATTCTGTACTTCTACTGTAGAACCTTTGAAGTCATTGTTCAGGAACCAAGCCAGCATCACTCCATAGTGCATCGAATCCGTTACGATGTGGAAAACTAGCTGCTTAGGGTGATCAGCATTGACCACGGTTGAGTTGATAACTACTGAAACTGCCAACAGATTATCTGAAAATATGCAGAAGTGATACAAGTTATTGTCTACTAAACGAGGTGAGTTTCTCCTCTCATCAGCAAAATCTTGCAGCGACTTTTTTGTAAGCCAATCAGCCATGAGCTTGATTTCTAGGCAGTGCAGGTTCTTTGGCAGAGACTCAGCTGTTAACTGTCCGAACATCATACTTTGAACAGATGCAGCATTGGCACGCTCTTCAAGAGCTTGAATATGTGATTTCATTGTCATCATAGTGGTAGCAATATCATAATGGGCATCCTGTGCCTTGAGGATTAGGGAAGAGAGACTTCTTATGATTGGCTCAGCTTCATCTAGAGAAATGGGCTCATCTCTCATTGCAGCCTTTGAGAGTAAAAGTTGGCAACTTCTTATCTTTGTACTTAGCTCCCACGCAAGATGAAGGTTGTTGTGCTCTTTTGCTATAATGATGTAAGCTTTGGCTAGTGTCGTTTGCTCTGCTAATTGTCTCGCATATGAATTAACACTTAACATCTCTTGTGTGAGATTCATACGCTCATGCACAGCCTGCTCATTCCTAGACTCTCTTTCCTGGTACAATGAAAAAAATTTAAGCCAGTTGTGATTATCAAAGTATTTTAGAGGTAAAATAAAACAAGATGAAACTCAGCTAATTTATCCACTGAAAGTTAACTAAATCTGTATAATCCAATATATTGGCAAATACAACCAACCATACAAAAGTATAGGTAAATGAGATCGCAATTCTCACTGAGTCAGATCGCTATTGAAAGGTGTTAGTCAACAATAATACAGTTTACATACTAATCTGTAATTGCAATTCTTTTTTATTTACAGAATGCAACTTCAAAAGATCTTAAAATAGTTTGAGTTACTTTTGCATATTGTTAAATCCTTGATTTTAAACCATGTAATGAATTAGGTGGAAATCACTGTGCTTGAAAAGATTCTCTGTCCAAGACTTAGAAGAACCGGACAATTCAAAAGCTGTACCACCTACAAGGACTCACGGCACATTCTATGCTTCTGCATATTTTAACATTAAAAGAACTTAATTGTATATTCTTTAAAAAATTGCTAACAAGCGGACATTTAACATTTGTCTTAAGAAATTATAGAAAAGAATTAAAAATAGCAATAGGTAAAAATGGGTAGAAAGTAGTAAGTGGAGTGAAGTTGAAAGATCAATTTAGCTTTATCATTTACAAAGATAGTAATAGGAACATGGTTAAATTTCATAAATGATGTATGACAAAGGTAGAGGTAGGGTAGTAATGAGAGACCATCAAATGGTGGACACTTGATTTACTTCCTCTGACCCCGAAACAGGACCTATTCATCCTTAGTTAATCATGAAATAGGAAAAATAATTTTTATGCGTTGCATATGCTTCTTGTAGAACCCATTTACTTTTCTGTATACACATTTTTCCCACGGTTGCTCCTCAAAAACTGAAAAAGCCAAGCTATGGTTTCCCATCTTGAACCTTCTCCTCAATAAAGTGCACCAAGTAAAAAATGGGACTATAATCTATGTCGAGTAATATAAACACGTAATACCAAAAAATCTACATTGAATTATAAATCTATGACACATCTACTGTCAAAACTTTTGTGTTGGTTTTATTAGATAGACTGTCATAGCAAGCATGTCAGCAACATATATATACTTACCATGTGCCAGCCAAGGTAAACGTTGAAGTTGATGGCGGTGAAATGCAGGTGAAAAACAAGAGAGGAAAACTAAGAAGAAGTTGTTGCTCAAGTGACTATGTTGGCAGCAGGGACCAATAGCTGGTAGTGATGGAAAATAAGAAGTTGGAGGTGGATTGCTTCTATTCTAGAGGAAGGGAGAAAGAAGAATGGTAGGGAATAGGAAGTAAAACTAGGTGAAGGTAGATATAAGGATGAGACTGTGCAAAAAGGCACAGCGGCAGTGGTAGTTAAGTGCACAGGATCTAATGCCACCATTTCCTCAATACTTAGCACAATAAAAAAGATCAAAGTCACCAGGGACACAAGCACACCTCCAGCCATAAAGATCAGAAGAGACAACAAGTAAATTATTGACAAACAAGATTGAGAAAACAGAACTTTCAGTCCTCCACAAGCACATCTAAATACAAAAAATATAGAGTTCGATGTGACAAAGTTCCCAGTATTTAAGGAAAGCACAGAAGATGTTAAATTTAGCTCATGATAAGTGCAAAATCCAACAAGCATAGGTTGAACACCTCTACTTATTTCCTCATACGCAATCTGAATCAAAATGAACTATATATCTTCTCTGAAAAAAACAACATACAAATGATCCACATTCTGGCTTAACATGAGATACAAACCGAAAGCAAAATGGGCTCCACAAAAGTTCATTATTAGGAGCTGAAGTTAAGAGAATGTCATTGCACATACACTTTTAGAAGAACCAAAACATGAATTGTTGTTAGCGGATTGAAAATAAAGTGCAGAATTACCATCCTAGAAAACTACTAACCAGTAATGTCAACAACCTCAGACAATTCAAGAAACAAACATGCCAAGTATAAAAGTTAGCACATTCTCAGATCAGATAACTCCCAGACATGGAAAAAGAAGAACCAATATTACTACTTCATCAAAAAAACAAGCTCATTAAGCTCGAACTAGTGTGATTCACAAAACAACAAAAAATACGAGAGCAAATGAATGATGTGGGTGTGGATTTGGAGGCTTACCAAAGTAGGTTGTTCTACGTGGTGATGATGAACTACAAACAAAACAAAACCTGCAATTGAGAATATAGCAAGAAACGACCAGATCCAACAAGACAACCTCCTTCGAACCGGGCGCCGATAATCGGCCGCCCGCCGCCGCATCTTATACCGTTATCTTCCACAATTCACCGCCAAAACCAGAAATGAAAACAATCTATCCCTGAGATTGAATCCACAAACAGCTAAACCATAGAACAATAAAACCGAAATCTCGGACCCCCAAATCAAGAATTCAATCGAGAATCACGAATATTGCAGCAAACTCATTGGTCAGAGTGAATCCATGAAGGCGATGGGACGGATGGCAAAATGGTATTGGCCAAAGGCGTAAAAAATGATCCCTTTATGAAGCCTCAATGAGATTGAAGCAGCTAAAAGAGGTTGAATGTGAAGAGGACAAGCCTTTTTTAGTAGGGGGAAATAACGAGATCGGGAGGGTCTATGTGAACAAAGCAGGGCCAGCATGTGCCGCTGTGTTTACAAGCCCTGTAGTGACAACCTTTACAACATCTCCACGATCATCCTTGTGCTCACACTTTTGTCAACTCAAATATTAAAATAACAATTGAAAAGAAACAAGTATCACATCAAAATTAAAATGAGAATACTTGATGAATTGAGATTTTTGTGAAGGTTGGCTAAAAATTGATGTTACACTATTTTTCTTTATTCTATCAAAAAATAATAATATTTTTTATATTTAGTAACAATTCAATTTTAAACACTTTATTTTATCTTTATGAGATGATTTATAAAAATTTATTTGATTTGTTTTACACCTTGAGTTTCCAAAATTTATCTTAAACTTTGTGCTTAGTCAATCACCTCTACATAAATTGAAACAGAATAAATATTATATATGTTGATTGTTGGTCTCTCCTTTTTCTTTCTTGGTAATAAAATTTTTACTATATATTATAATATAGTATAATATCGGGCTGGAGCTAGAGTAGCTGAAAAATGTTCATTTGAATTTCTTATATCGGAAAATCACATTATATATATAAAGTTAATTTTATAAGGAGTATATGTGTTGTTCCAAAACTTTGGGTTCCCGTCCCCATATGGTCAATAACAAAATAAACATTACAAACATAAACATTGCAAACAAACATTATAAAATAGGACATAATAAGAAGGTAGAGTATGATAAAAATAGTACTCCTATGTGGAGTAATAATTTTCCCAAAATTCTACAAGCTGCCTTCATCCTTAGCTAGTGAGTTTGTTATTCCAGTTAGTCCTTCCTGTTAGGTTCTATCTCATATTTATGTATTAGAGAATTCAAGCACTGCTTTTATTTCAATCTTCATGCATGTGCAGTAATTCTAGGTTGGTCAAGAATCAAGATGGATCTCTGTTGTTCCACAACATTGTCATACATGATACACCCACCGTTTGGTGTGTAAAAGGTTCCCTGAAATAGGGGTGTATCAAAGGGATTTAGCTGAAGGATATACCGTGTGCTAAGCCTTTGTAAAACCAAAATCCTCTAGCTTGCTACTATGATTTTGTAGCTAGTACAGTCTTCAATATAGCCGCGGGCAAATGCTTATTCCAATATATGATAGCTCTACGATTACGTCTAAAATCAGCTTTACTAGCTTCTCTACAATCCGTATTATAAGGTTCATGATTCTGTTTTGAGTAATGCATGGAACTCTTTATATTGTCGTTGTTCAGTGTTGGCATCATCACTGATGCAAACTTGAACCCTGGACTGGCTAATCACATTTTACGTCCAAGTGCATGATCGGAAGATTAGTTTCAAATGAGTGATCTCAATTTGTCAGAATTCCCATAAAATATCTGCTAAATGATTTTTCTTCAATTTCTATCATGCCACATGTTGTTCAGTTGTTGCAGAGCTTAGTTTCATTATCATTTCCTTCACAGGCTTCCAACTCTGCACTCAAAAGGTTACTTCAAAAGTATATTTGGATGTTCAAAAGAGAGATGTATACGTGCAGCTCCAAGAGTAACAAGGCAGAAGAAACGGGAAAAGAGCCTCCATCTTGTGTTTTCTGTACAGTTCAGAAATCTAAAACTAGGTCACTTGCTAATAGTAGGTCGATTTATGGCAGAGATTTGGAGAAATAGCAGAAGAAACGTAAAGTTGGGGAGACCTTCTGCTAGCCCAAGATCGTTAACTATAGATTGGAAGATTCAACCAAAGAAGAGGAATCTATGGAAGGAAAACTTGTTAGGGAAGAAGGCTTATTGAATGACTTTGAATTGGATTTGTATTGGGTTGTATTAGCTTACAATTGGGGTTGTAATAGGACCTGCACGAAAACATGAATGCGTATTGACAAAATTTGCATCTATGTAACGGACTGGCATGACAATATTTCCTCTTGGCCTTTTCGAACCACGTGAAACATCTCCTTGCCAAATTTCATGTTGTTGAGTCCCCCCCCCCCCCCCCCCTCCCCATTTCTCTTAACTCCTTGACAAATGTATTATCTAGAGAAACACATGTGATGGGAGAGTTTGAAACTCTAGCTTTTAATAGTTTAGAACCCTCATTTTCCAGTGCAACTCCATAATGCAAGAAAATTTCATCAGTATCAGCCTCCTTATCTGGGTGGGTGATGATCTGACCATCAATTTCCTGTGAAGCGTCAATACCATTGTAGAATCCACCATTAGATTCCCTTTTCAGTTCCTCAATAAACTGTTTGGCAGTTTCAGAGCTTCCAAAAATCACGTCGTCTGTCTCTCCATCTGAAATTGAGCTTTCAAAGTCAGTTTCTTCATCTATTTGATCTTTAGCTTTTCCATTAGCTTTCAATATTTGTTCTGAGCCATTGATTGACCTTGATATGTCAGATTATTGACCGGAGACTTCAATTTTTAATACAACTCCTTCAATGCTTTCTATGGAATAATCACCATTATCACATATAGTTTCTGACATTGCTTGCTCAGGTTCTGCTTCAAAATCCTGAACGTCCATACTTGTATTATCAGTTTCAGGATTTGCTTCTTTGATTTCCTTGGTAGCAGCTATCACGTCACCAAATTTGAACATCTTCTTGCTTCTTGTTGATGACAACAGTGCCTTCCTTTACATGATGGATTGTATTATCTGCTGCCACAATGACTTCATGGCCATTGTTTTCATGAAATGAGGAAAAATTGGATTGTTCTCTAACAAAATGGTGCGCACATTCTGAATCAACAATTCAGTCTCTTTCAAAATTGATAGAAGTCATAGCATCTATCCATCGTGTCTCGGCTATAAAGCACATTCCCCATTCTTCTTCTTCAGCAGCTTTCTCAGTTTGAGCCATGTTGCTTTCTTTGGTTCGACAATATCTTCTTATGTGTCCTAGTTTACCACACCGATAACATTTTGAGAGCCTTTTTATAGTTATTAGTAGACTCTTCCTCCTTTTCCAGCGAGCTTGAACCATTTTGGAATCGAGAGTGTGACCTATCTCTTGTTGTTTTCCCATTAAAGCTCCTCTTGTCAGCTACAAGAGCATGTATTTCCCCTTCTTTAATAGATACACTAGCCATTTGTTTGGCTAGTAGCTCCTGTGATGACATAAGATTTTCAAACTCCTTCAAGGATGATCGTTGAGCCCATACTTGAATTGGTGTAACAAAAAGAATATATTCTTTCTTCAAACCACGAATAATAATTCATCTAATTCGTGCTTCAGAGATAGCCTCGTCCAGATTTAATAAAGAAATCTCGAAACATAAGTTCTTAATCTTCAAAAAATACCCGGTAATAGAAAGATTACCTTGAGTGGTGTTAACCAATTCATTCTTCAAAATCTGTATTCGAGCTTCATCATTCTTGTTAAACAACAAATCGAGGGTCTTAAATACTTCATGAGCTGATTTGCACCTTATAATATGATCAAACAAATTGTGCGAGATGGACCTCTTTAGGATGAATTTCGCATTCGCATTAATCTGTTTCCACTTATTGTATGTGTTGCTATTTTCCGGTCCGTCGACAGGAGGACTTGTGTTACTGTCACGACCCAAACCGGAGGGCCATGATGGGCACCCGAACCCTACATGTCGGGCACCACTAATGACACATTTAACATATATCTGTAATCAATCATGGCCACAAGGTCCGTTACCGAATATTCGGCTGACACATACATCATAGCTGACAGGGCCTCACATAACTACTATACACAAGACACCTGTCTACAAGCCTCTAAAGAATACATGACATCACAAGGACGGAACAGGACCCCGCCATACCCCAAATGCATATGCAAAATATCATACTACGATCAGACTGCAACTCTGAAACAAGTAGAGTGCTCCAATACCAGCTGAACCAACAACCTACTAGTGCGAACCGTCACCCTCTTTAATTGAACATGCGGGCATGAAACGCAGCTTCCCCGACAAAAGGGACATCAGTACGACTGATGTACTGAGTATGCCAGACATAAAAAATAACATAGAAGAGATATATAACAACCAGAAACTGAAACAGTCGACAAAGACAGCTGATAGAAACAATCGACCATCAGTAAATGCTCCCTAATACATATGCCTAAATGTTATGCACAATGCAAATGCGATATACATATAGATATTGGCCACACAAAGGCATCTTCCTTTCCATAACAACATCTATGGGCATCATTTCATATCGGCCACACAAGGGCATCATATCATATTGGCCACACAAGGGCATCAATATTGGCCTCACATGGGCATCTTTTTTTTCGAGATATTTGTACCAACTGCAGGTGGTGACGCGTCCCTTTTATCCCATCCCCTACATATATATATTGATACCCTATAGTAGTGTATATAACACATGTGGGTTCAGGGTAATACATGAATATAATGCAAATGAAAATGCATGAATGACAATAAAACTTTTTTTAAAAATTTATCGGATGACATAATATCCTTGTACCTTCGGCTAACATCGGGAATATTAACATCTTTTCCATATACCTCAATAAGGATTTAGGAACATATTTAGACATGCTTTTATCACAGGAATCAATAATACGAACACTCTTTAACTACTAAGAGTAGAGTAATTTATGAAATAATATCACAGTTACGTTTCGTTACATGGAACATGCCAAAAGAAGAAATAATTTACCTTAACATACCTTGAATATTGTCCTTTCAATAATTTTGTATTGAATTTGTTGGAACGTTTTTGTATAAAAATCTAAAATGAAGAACCAACAATTGGAAGGAACGGTTGATGTTTGCAAGTGAAATTTCCAGGAATCATTTCCTTTTGGTAGCCGATTAATTTTGCATCAAAATGGCGAGACTTAGTGTTGCACCATTTCTCCCCCTTTGCTTATATTAATAACTCTCAACAAGATGATAAAGATCACAATGGTACCTTTCTTTTGCTTTGTCTCACACGTGTACTCATTGGTACATACACCATATGCATGTCCTTAAATATGACACCACCTACTTAAATGCATCCATCAATTCTACATGTCCTTTTATCAAATAATACAATTTACCTATTAGTGGATAATTTTTATACATGGTATGAAAACAACTCAGTAATTAATTCTCCATGTCGTCTACTAATTCAACATACACCCAATTACACGCACAATCAATTTCTTGATCCCAACTCATTTAAATCTTAATGACTTATAAAACCTTCATATACTCAATATCATAATCGTGTAATATAGCACTAGTCCATAGCCTTTTTATGCACGCACCAAACTTATTTTCGACCCCCGTTATCACCCTTGTTACGTCCAAAATTATTTCGGGATTTTATCCTTTTATATGCTAAGCTCTTTATTAGCATACGTAAATATAACATAAATTCCCCGAGGCCCGGTCTACCTGCCTACGTTTAGGTGTTCAAACCATCGCCCAAAATTACGAGATGTTACAGTTACTCCCATTAACAATATCCCACAAATCCTCGCCCACAAGGTATGACTCCATACATGTCTTCCATACCTTGTAATTAGACTGGTTCAACAATTCCATCCCAGTCCATTAACACGATCGCCAAAATCCATTTAGAGAAATCAGTTGAATCTACCGTTAACCTGATCTTGAAATAAAATCTAGAAGCCAATGTAAGGCTATGACTCTGATACCATGTGGAGAAATAACATAAGAAACGTAAAGTTGGGGAGATCTTCTACTAGCCCAAGATCGTTAACTATAGATAGGAAGATTCAACTAAAGAAGAAGAAGCTATGGAAGGAGAACTTGTTGGGAAGAAGGATTCTTGAATGACTTTGAATTGAATTTGTATTGGGTTGTATTAGCTTACAATTGGGGTTGATTATAAATGACCAATGTCACCCCTATTTATACTTGTATAGGAATGATTCTAGACACGATCCTAAAAAGATCTAGATAATTCTATCCTATTTTACAAATATCTAAGACTCTAGAACATGTACACATGTACACATTTCTTACGACAAATATCTAACATGAATCTAGAGCTTCTAGACATATCTCTAATTTAAGCATACAAGATATTTCAATAGCTCATTCTAGAACCTTCCTAAAAATTTAGGATTTTTGTAGTACCAAAAAATCAACTTTATTATTTTACAAGATTGCTTCTTTTTTCCTTTCCTTAAATATTACTAATACAACAATCAACTTAGGTACATTCATTTTGTTGTTTTGAATTTTGATAGCAAAAAGCAACTTTACTTGGACATGTACCTATTACTTCCAAAACAGTGCTAGAGTTTGGTTAATTATGACTCCTCTGTAATAATTCAGCTGGGGTTTAAATCATTCAAATCATTAAGAAAAAAGATACATATCCCGGTACAAATCACATCATAATTCTAGGTTTGTTACAATTTGACTATTTCTCTGCTACTTGTCAACCTAATACAACTTTCTTCCTTATCTGCTTAGCAGATCTCACCTTCTGCAAAACTAAAATCAAATTGTCTACAGAATTTTCTTATCAAATATAGTAACGGATAATCTTTGCTAAAACTCTTCTTTTTGGGTTTAAATTAAAGCATTATAAGTTCTTTTTTTCTAGATTCTTGATACTATTATGTCATGGTATCATTGTTTTTCTGTAGAAGTGATCAAACATTACATATGCCGCCTTTTTAACGTGTTTGCACCACATACATTTTACAAAAGTTAGAGAAAGTATTAGAAAATTAATCTCATTTTATGTTTTGTACAATTCATTTCCTAATGTGAAAAAAGCAACAATTTGCCTTCTGCACAGCAAAACAGAATGAAAACCGAAAAGATTCACACAATCCAAGGTACAAAGATTTTGTTACCCATAAATCCAAACAGTGAATCAAATCACAGTAAAAACAATTGGATTAAGCTAAGAGCCAAAAATTCTTGTGACGCTTAGTAGTAATGAGATATCCTCCAAACTTCCTCTTCCTTCTTACTGCAATTGTCAAGCACTTGGCATTCTGAATACAGTGTTCAACTACTCGGTTTTTCGACTTCTTCCCTGACCATATCCTGTGTAGGCGCCACATTATCGATCTTTTTCTTTGTCCCAACACCAGTAATGACACTTTTCTCTGCTTAGTTGCTTCCACAATTATAGGGCCTTTTTCTTTCCCTTCTTGCACTGCTATCTCTACTTGCACCTGTCAACACACAAATCATCACAATTCAAATACGAGGCGGATTTAGGGTTGGAATTTTCTAGGTTCAACTGAATTCATTACTTTTAACTCTGAATCAAGTATACAGACGAAAAAAGATAAGATAACAATCATTCTAAATCTATTAACTTTAGATTATGAATTCGCCTCTAGTTAATAAGATTAAAATCAAATGCATTTTGTTCATGACATTTCTCTCTCACACAAAAAAAAAAAAAACTGATTGAATGACTAAATAATGAGACAAATTGCTTACAGCAAGTAAACACATGCTAACATGAAGCCAAAAAGTAGGAGTGTTAATTTACTTGTCATGTTGAAGTGTCGACAAAAGAAGAAGATTTGCTTTTCCTACTAAGACTTGGCCAGTTGGTTTAATTAGGCCAACCAGAAATACTTGACAGCACTTTTTAGTTAGGTCTGTTTGTAACTTTCCATGTGATTTGGTACGGACAATATTTGGACTGACACTATACGTTCAACTTTTCTCCCATTCAATTATCTTACTTGGCAATTTGGACTTTGTACAACATTCTTAGGTGTAAAACTGTAAATTCAGTACCGTGAATTTACATCATGATATATGGATATGGGCGTCACATCCCACCTCACTCATAATTACGGTAATCTTCCTCAACTATTTAACTTGAACAATCCTCAATTTATTTTGGTCGGTAATGACAATCGCATTCCAATTCAAGGCTATGACACCACTCAAACTCTATCACCTCACCCTCCCTTTTCCCTCAAAAACGTCTTATATGCTCCTAATATTATTAAAAACTTAATCTCTGTTAGAAAATTTGATTGGGACAATTTCGTATCTATTGAGTTTGACCCTTTTGATTTTTCTGTGAAGGATCTACGTACGGGGACAACTCTTACGAGATGCAATAGTGTGGGGGACCTCTATCCTTTCTCATCCGCTTCCGCAGCAAGTCTCTCGACAAACCTCTCTAACCGCAATCTCTCCATCAACTTGGGGCAATAGACTTGGGCACCCAGGGGCACCTATTTTTAATTTTTTTAGAAGTCAAAATTTAATTCAATGTAATAAAGGGAACTATACCCTCAACAGTTACTCTTATCCTCTAGGGAAGCATGTCTCTGCCTTTTACATCTTCATTGAGTATAACTTTTTCTCCTTTTGATATCATTCATGCGGATTTATGGACATCTCCTATTACTAGCAACCTGGGTCTCAAATATTACTTGGTGCTTTCGGATGACTTCTCTCATTTTCTTTGAGTTTATCCTCTAAAATATAAGTCCCAAGTTTACTCCACTTTTTTAGAATTTCAGGCGTATGTTAAAACCAGTTTGAGAAAAACATCAAAACATTTCAATGTGATAATGGTCCTGAGTTCAACAATTCCCCTTTTCATAAATTTTGTGCGGAAATGGCATGGTGTTTCGATACTCTTGCCCCCATACCTCACCTCAAAATGGACAAGCAGAAAGAATCCTGTGCACCATCAATAATATGATACACACCTTGCTCCTGCATGCTTCTATCCCCTCTTCCTTTTAGGCCCACGCTTTACATATGACAACATATATTCTCAATATATTACCAACGAGTACACTCCATAATAAAACTCCAACCGAAATTCGCATCCGTCGAATCCCTTCCTATGATCACCTTCAGATTTTTGGCTGCATATGCTACCAGAATCTCGCCTCCACGGCTCCTCACAAACTAGCACATAGGTCTACTCCTTGCATCTTCTTGGGTTTCCCTTCGAATCACAGGGGGTACTTATGCTATGAGTTGTCCACACATAAAATCCTAGTTTCTCGCCATGTCACATTTGATGAGCATATATTCCCATTCGTAAACATCCGTAAATACCATATTCCTTGATGATTCAGACACATATTCTGTCATCCAAAACATAATCCACGGAACTACTAGTACGGCACATCAAACGACCGCTACTGCTTCCGTCCATCCCTCTACACACTGCCTACCTATAGGCTGTGTGCCGTCCTTACCGTCCCAGTCCCCGTCACACACTGCCCGCATCTAGCAGCCCACCCCACAGTCGTCGACCACCCCACAGTCCCCGCCACCAATCTCCCAGCCCCGGTCGACTACTTCCTTGCCCGCTGCTCCTGTCAACCCCTCACTTCCCCACTACCCGAGCCCATTGCCCGAAACAGCCAACATCCTGCAACATCACATGGAAACCCGTGTCCGACATGGGATCTTCAAACCAAAAGTCTACTTTAACATATCCACTCAAACCATCTCACATATACCCAAGAACCCAAAATTAGCCAAACTTGATCCAAATTGGAATGCGGCCATGTGTGAGGAATTTGATGTGCTTACTACACAACACACTTGGGATCTTGTCCCAAAACCAGAGGGGGTCAATGTTATTCATTGTATGTGGCTATATCGTCACAAATTCTGGGATAGTGGTGAGCTTGAACGCTATAAGGCGAGACTTGTGGCAAATGACACAAGACAATACGAGGAAATTGAGACCTTCAGTCCAGTGGTTAAACCAGCCACCATTCGCACGGTTTTGAGCATTGCTATGGGGAAGAATTGGTCAATTCATCAACTTGATGTGAAAAATGTGTTCTTACACGGGGATTTGAAAAAAATCGTATACATGCATCAACCACCTAAATTTGTGCATCCTTCGACTTCTCAATATGTCTGTCGGCTTCGAAAGTCACTTTATGGATTGAAACAAGTCTCCAGGGCTTGGTATGACCGTTTTGCCACTTACATCTAGCAGATTTTGTTTATATACAGCAAAAGTGATAGCTCACTTTTTATTTTTCATCAAGGTAATGACATTGCATACTTGTTGCTCTACGTAGACGACATTGTCCTGACTGCCTCATCCGATGTGCTGAAAAATGAGATCATTGCCCTGCTCAAATTCAAATTTTTCATGATAGACTTGGGTAAGTTGAGTTATTTTTTGGGAGTTTCCGTGACCAGATCCAAGAATGCAATGTTCATATGTCAGCGTAAGTCTGTCAAAGAGATTGTTTACATGGCTAAAATGGAAAACTGTAAAATTATGCCCACTCTAGTTGACTCAAAGTCGAATCTTAGCGCGGATAACGGAGATCCGGTGCTTGATCCTTTTCTTTATAGAAATCTCGCGTGTGCGCTTCAGTATCTTACTTTCACTAGGCCCGATATTGCTTATGTTGTTCAGCAGGTGTGTTTGTTCATGCATGCTCCGAGAGATCCTCACTTCACAACCCTTAACTGTATCATTCGGTACGTTAAGGTTACTCTTAACTATGGGTTACATCTTTATTCATCTGCACCGACCAGGCTGATATCATATACGAACGCCGATTGGGGCGGCTGTCCACACACATGTCGATCTACTTACGACTATTGTGTATTTTTAGGTGATAACCTCGTCTTGTGGTCTGCCAAACGGCAAGCTACACTTTCTCGTGTGAGTGCAGAAGCTGAATATAGAGGTGTTGCGAACGATGTTGCCGAAATTTATTGGCTTAGAAACCTCCTTCTAGAGCTTCATTATCCCTTACGTAAGATATCTCGTGTCTACTGTGATAACATATCTGATGTTTACTTGTCTCATAAACCGGTTCAGCATCAGTGAACCAAACATATTGAGATGTATATTCATTTTGTTCGTGAGAGGGTTACCATGGGCCATGTTCGGGTGTTACATGTTCCTTTTTCCTATCAATACGCAGATATATTTACTAAGGAACTTCCTCGGCAGTTGTTCCTTGATTTCAGATCCAGTCTCAGCGTCCGGCCTCCTCCCGCTCCGACTGAGGGGGTGTGATTCAGAATATATTAATATTCTTCATATATTCTGTAATTATTATTATAGTGTAATTATGTAAAGTAAAGATCCTTCCCCAATTAGGTTTGTAAATTGTAAACACCTATAAATATTGCATTAATGAGAATCCTCTAACCAAGAAGAATTACATTATTCTACAAAAATAATAATTTTATAGTAGCTTCATTGACCAATCAATCAAATCCAAATGCAGAGCAATTTCAGAACTTACCCCTGGTAGCTTTGTTTGGCAGATATTCTTCATGGAGTAAAGAAGTTCATAGGCTCTCAGATTATTTTCACCATTAGTATTTTCACCTACACAAGTGAAAAAAGATGATATTAGTACTGAAAGAAATGTGTTGTTGATTTGTACATATTCAATGAATATTTTAAGACAAATATAGGATTTGAACACAAGTTACTAGGTTCAGCGGAACCTCTAGCTCCGCCTTTGTGCTTATGAGTAAAGAAAGAGTACGAAAAGTAATGTTACCTTGTTGAGAGGGCTTGATCACAGAGAGAAGAACAATGGTGTCCTGGCTTTGAACAGTATGTGTAAGTGCCCATTGAAGAGCATTTTTGGCTTCAAGACTGGGATCAACCACAACCATTACTCTATTGTCAATCCCATTTTCAGAATCAGTCTTAGATTCATCGGTGTTGTAGTTCATCTCAATGCTGTTTTTGCTGGAAAATTCAGACTTGTTGTCATCGGATTTGATCAAATTAAGCGTCTTCTTGTACAGATTAGAAGGAGAACGGGCTCGAACATGGACA
Source organism: Anisodus tanguticus (assembly GCA_034509755.1). NCBI lineage: Eukaryota > Viridiplantae > Streptophyta > Magnoliopsida > Solanales > Solanaceae > Anisodus > Anisodus tanguticus. Next base: position 8,464,073 of record CM067554.1, on the reverse strand, counting down.
ACAGTTCGATTCATGCAGAACCCTGGTAATTTTACACGGACACGCATCATGTTTGACACTACTTTGTTCTAAAACTAAGGGGAGGGGCCAAGTAAAGGGGGAAATTGGTGGTTCTTTGTGGAATAGTAACAAGTTTTCTATATGATTGGCAATATGTTGGAGAATGGGCGGGAGAGAAAGGTGTGAATTTATATATGTTGTGACAAAGTTAGTGGCTTAAAAGGTCATGCCAAATCTTGGATTTTCTAAAGTCGTGGATGTGGGGTTCTTGGTCCATTGATTGACGTGCTTAGCAGTTAGCATGAAGTTCAAGTACACCCATACTGACTTAGTTGTTGAATTAAATGCCAATGAGTAGTAGTGCTACATTAACATTTTTGTTAGCCATTTATCCCAAAAATATGAAAGTGAAGACCTAACATTTTTGTTAACCACTTATTCCAGACATAGGTATCCATTCATAGGATGGACTTACTGTCAGTTTGTCAATCTTAATGGGAAAATAATTCTTCCTTTTTATGATATGACAGATTAAGCTTAGTGGGTATGATAACAAGAATTTCTAGGGTAGAAATGTCACTAGTGTTACATAGCAAAATAGTTGTAATGTTCGTGTGACACAGTGAATAGCTTTTTCATATTTAATTACAATGGAAACTTATTGACTATTTCAAATTATTAAATTTAATGGTGTTCGAATTTTTGACGAATCTTTTGTAACGTTAGGTGTTGGAAGGAATAAGATCGTCTTATTTTTTTGGTTATCCGGCAAGGGCATGAGGGGCTGTTTAGCCTTAAGAATTAAACGTGGGCAAGATTTTGTGGTTGGAATCACAAGATTAGATTCATTGTTTTTTTTCTGTTTTTTATTTGGTATAAATTCGTGGATGCTGATTTAGGACTATAATTGTCCTTCCTTCATAATCATACACAACTATTTTAATCTCAAATCTAATGCCACATACTCCTCCTATATGGATATTGGTAGAGCCCCACGTACTTAAGATAATTAATCAATCTTACTGAAATTATTCACAAAATAAAAAAGGAAAAAACAAGAGGAGGTAGAAAAAAAGTCAACTTGATTGGCAAGCTGTAGTTTAGGAGTATTAAATAGTGTTCATTCTCTGTTCCAGCAATGTCAACCTTTAACTCTCTCGTCTGCCCGACCATATAAGCCTAAATTGATTGTTTTTTTTTTTGTTTGGATTAGGAAATTTAGTGCTTGCAATTCGGCAAAATTCCATCATCTACTGTTCCAATCATGACTTGCATGCATTTCTCATTGTCTTCTTTGTGTCCCATACCTAAATGCCCCAACCTCCACCCACTCATCTATTTAGAAAATGTGTAAAATTAGACTCTCCATTTGGCTAGTGGAATTTTCTGATATTCAAAGTTGAAATGCAATATACTCAAAGAGAATAGCTGGTGGGAATACTATATGCAAATGAGTAATCTGCACTATTAGTGTAAATAATTCTTATACCATCATGTTATTTTTATCTGTCGTGTAATAGGTAACATATTTTATTTTTAAGATTTCAAATCTCATATTTAAAAAGGCTTACAAGTAAATATTATTTAGATGATTTGATAATATAAAAACAATTATGTAAACTATGTACAAAACATAAATTCTATGCAATAAAGAATGCTTTTGTCCCAACGAAGATGTGATCAATTGGTCACATAAATTTCATTTTCATGGGTGAACTCTTCACTGCTGGAGTCAATTTTTCACATGGGAATCATCCAAGTCTAAGTAACATGGATTTAGGACTAAGGAGACGTGGCTATGGACCAAATTAGACAAATACTGTGTAGGAATATTGACTATTAGGGATCCCTAATAGTCAATACTTCGAATAGTAAATATTCTGGAAGCATGAAAAACTCTTGCGCACTTCATGGATCAAATGAATATATCCCTCCTATCACTGAACCTAGAATTCCAATATAAAAACTAAAGCCTAATTGGAATGCTAATTATGAAGCAAAAATTATTATGTTCTCGATTCTTTATTCACAATAGATAAAATGCTCCAGTTTTCTGTTCTATCATAATGGAAGGGCTATAGCATAAAAATGCACTTCGTAATTATTACCCCATAAAATCCAATATTTATTTACATGGAGAAGAAAATATGTACATGCTAGGCTCTTCTACGCTTGAACTATTTTCATCCTCGATACAATGCAAGAAAAAAAGTCTTCTTGAACTAAGGTCCACCTGTCCAACATCTGTGGTCTTTTGAGGAATTAATCAAAGCCCATTTAAATAGATCTATGCTAACTATCGACGTGCACACACACATTATCATATATATGCTAAATTAGTATTTTTGTTCCTTCGATGTTTGATGCAACGTAACTATATCTATTTAAAAGCAATGAGTACTCGCTTTGTCAATATAGTGCTGTCGAAAATCTATTCCAATTATTGAGAAGCAATCTGACAAGAAATGTACCTTTGACGAAGGCAAGGAAATTAAATAATCAGTACTATATATATAAGAATCTAATTAATATACTATTTAGATTAAATAATGAAAGCAACATTCTCGTCGCTGTAATTCATAGAAGAAATATAAGCAATAGTAAGTAGTAAAAAGTTAAAGACTAAATATATCCAAAGTGAGGATGATATAGTACTACATTACATTTTGCATATTGTTACACAGCAGCCATATATACACAATAAATTAGATATCAAAGTTGTGTTTGTTTGATAACATATATGTACATATTCTACTAATTCGTAGATAACAAAACATAGCATAATACTGACCGCTTCACGCTTATACATACTTGACTAATTTTAGCCATTAAGATGGCGTAGCATCCATGGCGGCATCACTGAAGTGTTTTGTTGTTGCTGTCGCGACGATCCTTCAACTTCTCCATTGTCTCCTGCAGTCGGGTATGCTTCCCTGCAATTTTTTCACATCCAATCAAATGCCTTAGTGATCTCTCCAATAAATGACTTTGTGATACATGAGTTATCTTAGCTTATGAATTTAAAACTCAATGTATTAGTTTTAGGATACATAACTTGTTTTTTTCATGAACTAGCTAGGGAAGGAATGTATCAAATTATAGGTACATGTTAGAAGTTCTATAAATACATAGGCACTATAGCCTTTTATGCAACCACTATAAGAAGAAAGACATTTGCTAACAACATTTTTTGTTGTCATATGATGAAATGTTGTTGCCAAAAGTATTTTTCGCAACAACGAAAATTGTTGCATGCCTTTACAATAAACTCTGATTCGAAAAGTTTTCGCAACAACTTGGGGAACAAGTTATTTCCATTTACGTTTTTTAGCAACAATATATTTATTGTTTCTAAAGTTTTATTGTCAACGCTATATTTTCTTGTAATGAAGCAAAGTTGAGTGAAGTAAAAAAAGAATGATTTATTTACTCGTATTCAAAGAGAATTTGAGAGATTGACAATACTTCTCCTCTCCAAGTTTCCAACAAATCATGTAACTAACGTTTTTGGTACTATACTATACAATATATATCTTAAATTTATCCTTCAGTATATTTTGGAACGGTATACTTTTATCATTAGTAAGTTGTCTTGTATTTATCCTCGACTCTAACTGAGTTGCAGCACAGATTAGGTGGATTCCACAAGTCAAAATACTTCAGAAAAAATGTCCATCTTTGATCAAGGGCTAATATTACCCTCTATATTCTTCCGGCTGCACTTTGTTAGGGTCGAGGATAAATACAAGAGAATTTACAGATGACAACCGATGTGGCGGCGGTGGCGACAGCCAACAACAACTGTCAGCCCAGTGGCAGCCGAGGGCACCCTGGGGCAGTGGGCCGGCACCAAGGGCCTGGCAGTGGCCTAGGTACGTGCCTCCCTGCCCCTATCCAGCCGGCAAGAATCGGGCCGGTGCCCGGCAGTCGGTCCGGTCCAAAGGCAAAAGAACCCAGAATTCTTGGGCCACTGCTGAGCCAGTGGCAGCAGGCCCACTCGGCAGTGGCGACATCGTCAGTTATCGAGACCACGATGCACACTCTTGGGCTTACTCCACCCGACGCAAATTGGTACATGAACACCGGTGCAATGTCTCATATGACGTCCTCACAAGTTAATCTCTCGTCCTATTTTATTTTGAGCAATGATCGTGGTATAATTGTCAGAAATGGTCATTCAATTCCAATTTGTGGTTATGGTACTACAAACTTGTCTCCCCCGAACCCACCGTTAATTTTGAAAAATGTCCTTCACGCATCTAAATTAATTAAAAACTTGATTTTAGTTAGAAAATTTACCACTGATAATTGAGTTTCTGTTGAATTTGATCTTTTTTGGATTTTTCGTGAAGGATTTTCAGACGGGGATGCGTCTAATGAGATGTGATAGTCGGGGCGAGCTTTATTCAATCACCACAACCACACATCAAAATAAATTACCATCCACTTTTGCAGCTTTATCTCCTTCTTTATGGCATGAATGTTTGGGTCATCTGGGAGCACCTATTTTTGCTTCCCTTAAACAAAATAAATTTATTGAGTCCAATCACTGCCAGCCCATTGTCGGGCAGTCCGTCCTTCCCGATTGGCCCAACTCTAATTTCGGCCCAACGGCCTATCACTCGTAGACAACACGGGATTTTAAGCCAAACAAAAAATACGGTCTTCACACCCATGTTTCCAAGTCACCATTGCCTCATAATCCCGTGTCTGCCCGGCTATGGGTGATGAATTTAATGCTCTTATCAATAATAAGACATGTGATTTGGTGCCCCGTCCCCCTAATGTTGCGATTCGATATATGTGGATTTTTAGTCATAAAGAAAAATCTGATAGTACATTTGAGAGGCACAAATCTCGTCTTGTAGGTGATGGGAAGACTCAACAGGTTGGTGTGGATTGTGGTGAGACTTTCAGTCTGGTGGTCAAACCAGCAACTATTAGGACGGTCTTTAGCCTGGCTCTTTCGAAGGCATGGTCGCTTCATCAATTTGATGTCAAAAATGCCTTCCTGCATAGAGACCTTAATGAAACATTGTACATGTATCAGCCCATGGGGGCACATAGACCTTATTTATCCTAATCATGTGTGCCTGCGGAAGAAATTATTATATGGGCTCAAACAAGATCCTAGGGCCTGGTACAAGAGGTTTGCCGATTACATTTCACATATTGGGTTTTCTAACTGTATGTCTGATCATTCTCTATTCATCTACCGTTAGGGTAATGATATTGCTTACATTCTTTTGTATGTGGATGAAATTATCTTAACTGCCTTATCTGATGCTCTTCGCAAGTCTATCATGTCACTGCTTGGCTCTGAATTTGCAATGAAAGATCTAGGGCCACTGACTTACTTCTTGGGAATAGCTGTGACACGTTATGCATGTGGTTTATTTTTATCCCAAAAGAAGTATGCAACAGAGATTGTTAAACGAGTTGGCATGTCATCGTGTAGGCCGTCTTCCACTCCGATTGACACTAAACCGAAGTTGAGTGCTTCTTCCATCAAGCTATATGTTGATCCATCACATTACCGTAGCCTTGAAGGGGCCCTGCAATATCACACATTCACGAGGTCCAACATCTCTTATGCTATACAATAGGTTTGTCTATTCATGCATAACCCGATGAAGGATCACATGCATGCTCTCAAACGCATTGTTCGTTATATTCAGGGTACTCTTGATCATGGCTTGCATTTATATCTGTCCACTCTTATTTCATAAACAAATGCCAATTGGGGTGGTTGTTTGGATACTAGAAGCTCCACGTCTAGTTATTGTGTATTTCTTAGTGATAATTTGGTCACTTGGTCCTCAAAACGACAAGCAACTTTGTCCAGATCTAGTAACGAAGTAGAATACCGAGGAGTTACCAATGTGGTGTCTGAATCTTGTTGGCTATGGAATATTCTTTTAGAGCTCTATTGTCCGGTACCGAAGGCAACATTGGTTTATTATGATAATGTTAGTGCTATTTATCTATCAGGGAATCCGGTTCACCACCAACGCACTAAACATATTGAGCTGGATATTCACTTTGTTCGCGAAAAGGTTGCTCGTGGACAAGTACGTGTCTTACATGTCCCGTAACATTATCAGATTGTCGACATCGTTACAAAAGGTCTTCCGCTGGTTTTATTTGAAGATTTTTGGGACAGTCTCAGCATACACCGACCTCCCGCTTCGATTGCGGGAGTGTAATAGAATTAAATTGCATTTAAAATTGTACATCTCATATATTAGGTAGAATTAGATTTCTCTTGTAATTAGAATTGATTAGTTACCTAGTTTGTAGCAAGGTAAATATTTTTGTACAATTATATATAGTGTAAATTATTAATGAAATAATTATGGAAGAATATTTCTTACATGATATCAGTAGTCTAGGAAAAGTTCCTGAAACCCTAACCTTGCTTCCTTGTGTCCGACGCTCCCCCCTTCTTCTTTTTGCAGTGGACCACCCTTCTCCCCGTCATCCATGTCTGACTCAAAATCTTCTTTTCATCCAACCCTCATAGTTTCCAATATTAAATCACACATTTTCATCACTCTTGACATGGAAAACATCCATTATACAACGTGGGCGGAGCTTTTCAAGATCCACTGCCGCTTCTACCGGATCATTCATCACATAATTCCACCGAAAAAATGCAAGGAGAAGGTGCCGAAAACTGACGACGAAAGAGAATTATGTTAACCCTTGATGCGACAGTTCTTCAGTGGATGTATGCCACTATTTCTAGCGATTTGCTGCATATAATTATTGAGCCTAATTCCACGGCGATAGAGGCTTGGGATCGCTTACGCGACATATTTCAAGACAACAAAAATTCTCAAACCATTACTCTTGAACATGAATTCTCCACCACCGACATGGTGAACTTTCTCAATGCTTCCGCATATTGTCAACGGCTCAAGGTGTTGTCGGACCAACTCAAGAATGTCGGTGCGCCGGTCACTAACAATCGACTTATTTTACAACTAGTGGTCGGCTTCACCGATGCGTATAGTGAAGTGGGTGCGCTCATCCGCCAAAGCAATCCTCTTCCACCATTTTACCAAGCCCGCTCTATGCTCATTCTAGAAAAAATGGGTTTTGCCAAGAAGACAACCATTGTGTCAAATTCCACCTTGGTTGACGCTCCGTCCGATGAGAGTGTCACAATTTGAAAATTTTCCGCCAAATCATGGCGAGAAAGGCCGAAACAACGGTAATGGGAGCAAAAATCACGGTGGTGGTAAAGGCGGTGGCAAACGCTTCGAAGGAGGTGGCGGCGGCGGCGGCGGTAGCCAGCAGCAACCGTCAGTCGAGGGCACCCTGGGGCAGTGGGCCGGCACCATGGGCCTGGCAGTGGCCTTGGGCCGTGCCGCCCTGCCCCTATCCAGCCGGCAGTAATTGGGCCAGGACCAAGTCACATCCAACAACCTAGCAGGCCAGTCCAACAGGCACAAACCTAGGAATTCTTGGGCCACTGTTGAGCCAGTGGCAGCAGGCCCACTCGGGAGTGGCGACCCCGACAGATATCGAGGTTGCGATGCACACTCTTGGGCTTACTCCGCCCGACATAAATTGGTACATGGACACCGGTGTAACGTCTCATATGACGTCCTCACAAGGTAATCTCTCGTCCTATTTTAGTTTGAGCAATAATCGTGGTATAATTGTCGGAAATGGTCTTTCAATTCCAATTCGTGGTTATGGTACTACAAATTTGTCTCTCCTGAACCCACCGTTAATATGAATAAATCAAGTATAACGGAGACTATTATTAAAATATTTGCATAATAGAGGGGTTTTGAAAGATAAAGAAGGCAAAAGTTGAATAAAGAGTTGAAAAGGGGCAAAGAACATACTCTAGGTGAAGGTTGTTGAAGGGGTATGACATAACGAATGAAGATGAGTTGAGATGATCATGGCTCTGTTGCTCCCACTGATTCTGCTGGGCTATCTCTTTCTCCCTTTCCTTCACCTGTTCAAACAAATACAAAACTTACAAATCCTGTTTTTAGGCATTCCAAATGGGATTTTTTGGAGTGAGATCCAAACATATTTTACAGAAAATAAATTACTACCTGCTTTGAGAGATTGTTGTTTTGCTCTTGTAATGCCTTGTCCTGTGCAATGCAAGAAAGAAAGTTACACCTGGAAGCAACTTGATTCTATCATGCAACAAAAGTTCCCTCCTTTTCTTGTGAAGAAAATATGCATTATTGATCATAACATTAGTTTAATTTGAAGCTAGATGGTAATGACAATATGTGTGGTGGGCTAGTGACACTTTTATAGTGATGCATGTCGATATGATAGCCGACTATTAAGAAGAGTTTAACTAATAAATATCAATATAGCGTAATGAAATTTATCATGCCATTAGGTTATTAAAAGATATCCACGTACAGGTAATTTTTCATAAAAATTGAAATTTTATGATCTTGAAAAGAAGCCAAGTTACATACTACTACAGGTTAATCTTTCATCCAAACAAAAAAAGAAAGTAAAATAGCATGATATTAAAAATTCTTTATATTATCTGTATATGTGTTGAACTCGATTATGAAAATGATTCTATCAAAGGACAACTTCTTACCTTCTTTTGCAGCTCAGAAATGGTTTCATGCATCAATTGGTTCTACAAGAAAAAAGTGTTCAGTTCAAAAGGTTTCTTAAAATAAACTCCACACACACATTAATGAGTTCCTCTTATACCTTTCTTGATCGAATGTGCTTAAGAGCAGAATCGAGTTGGTGCTCCAAATTCTGAACCTCTTTCATACTCAATGAGTCCAAGTCTTCTCCCGCATAATGCCTGTAAATAATCTCATATATATACGTCAGTAGGAAATATATATTAGATACAGATATAGAGTACTATACTTGAGCACTGTGGGAAATGTATGTATACCTTTGGTTTCTTTGCAAGACCTCAAGTCTGGCCTTAAGCTTAGCATGTTCCAGAGTCCAGCTCCCCTGCAAAAAGTTAAGTTTTCTCCCAATATTTGATAACTAAGTCCACTAGGTAGCAAATTATAATTAGATTTAGAGTTAAGAGTCAAAAATACACCTTAAGTATAGCCTTTTTTTAAGCTTCCTACCTGAACTATCAGGTGTGAGAGTTTCCTACCTAAACTATCATCAACTAGTTTGCAAAACACACCTCAACTATCAACAATCAGGTAGGAAAAGTGAATAATTGATAGTTGAGGTGTGTTTTGCAAACTAGTTGATGATAGTTTAGGTAGGAAAATTAAAGAAAAATGATACTTGAGGTGTGTTTTTTACCCTTATCTCTTAGATTTAACAAGACTTTGGCATACCGGGGTTTCGATATCAGTAGCATTAATCTGCCTCTCAGCATATGAGTACCTTTCATACCTTTCAAGAATCCTTTCCATGCTGATATATCACATCACAAGAGAGGGGGCAATAATCAAATAACACCATTTGATATTTCTAACAGAATTTTTTTTTAGTGTGTAAACTACCAGTATCATTTTAACAATAGGAAGATAGTACTGTTGAGTTATGTAAGTCAAGAATTTTGATGATTAACGACTGGAACAAGTGAAGAGATAGGTATACTATGTGTCTCAATTATCGCGGGATTGGAACAACCAGAACAAGTGAAGAACTAAGTGTCCCTAGTTTTACATCGGGTATTTAGACTAAGTTAGCGTTTGGTCATAGAATTTGGATCAGATTTTGAAAATTTCTCTTTAAAATATTTTAAGTTTCAAAAAAGAAATTTCACTTCAACTAATAAAACTTCAATTTTTTTCCGGTAAAATGAATGCATGTCTAAATACAACTTCAAAAACTCAAATTTTCAAGTTTCAACGTCAAAATCTACGACTAAACAGGAGCAAATCAATGAATGCAAAGATAAATATCTTTGATAGACACATTTAGTACTTAACCGTGATTAAGGTTAAATTACTTAATTTAGGGCAAACATCAGGTTGTTGGGGGGGGGGGGGGGGGGATATTTACCTTGTTTGGATTGTGCTTCAAATTAAATTTAATATGAAGAATTTGTAAAACTTGTGTGGTTTATAACAAATCAGAATTATTTATATAATTATAAATCATCTTATAGTAAATGGAAGTGTAAAATTAAATTAATTCTAAATATAGAAATGTGTTTTATTCTTTTTAGAATAAATTAAAATTAAAAAATAAGTTTGTCTCATAAAATAAGACATAGGAAGTACAGGTTATCTTGTCAAGGGAACGTAGTATTATGGAAATGTTGGAAGCCAAACAGGCTATAACTGCTCAAACGTGATAGTCATGGCAAACTTCTTTAGTATATACAATTTGATACTTCTTGAATAGTCCTTTAGTTAAAAAGTCTTCATGAGACCCTCTTTACCCTAAAGATGTTTAAGTTATTAAAAGTTTAAACTTTATGTCTATACTTCCATTTAAATACAAAAAACAATCCTGGAGAAATTGTTGGCGTTAAAACCTCAATCCCGTGAACTAATTAAGGACCTTTATTAGATATATGAATTAACGTACATATAGTTAGTAAACAATCTTGATCATATTCTCTTCCTTTTGAAAGTCTATCCTGCTATGTTTACAGGTAGAATGCAAGACAAGGAAATACAATAGATACATAATTCTGGAATTATATATACTAACAAACAACATTAGATAGATAAAGAAGAAAAGGTCGACTGAAGCAAGTTATTATAATTAGCACTATATATTGTCTGTACTAAATTGTATAGTAACAACTTTCTTTCTTTTTTGGAAGATCCCAAAATTATGTTACTCCATATAGAGTTGAACATTTTTAAACATTTATTTAATTAAAGGTGTTTGGAGGGGATCCATTCTATGATCTAAATTCTCCAGAAAAAAGTATTTACATGTTGCACACTTGCACTAAGTTGATCATAACTATATGAACAATGAATCCGTACAATGATATCATACTCAAACAAAATAATATTTCTAGCTAGTATGCATTCCTAAATTAATGTTGAGATCCTTACTCTAACTTCCTTGATCTGTAAATTTCTCTATCCACAAATTTGAGCAACGAGTTTAAAAAAGTGATTAGCTGCTGAACAATTGTATCTTCCAATAGTTAAATTGATACATACAAAAAACTTACTTTCATATCATCTCTATCTCATTTGATTAATTAATTACTCCTTCCATCCCAAATTAGTTGCCATGAGTCAAACTATACAAACTTTAACTAGTATTTTAAGGTGTATTTTTTCATCAAATTGACATCAGGGAAGTTACAACTTGTAATACTTTTGAATAGTTTTTTAATAGAGTATCTAAATTTTAATCATAAAATATTGGGTTGAGTTAATCTAATTTAGCTACAAAAATTAGTCAAATTGAATCTCGAAAAGATAAACGTGTCAACTAATTCATGACGGAGGAAGTAATTAGCAAAGTCACATGTTATGGCTCTTACATGTTATGGCTCATTTCTCTTGTTATCGTCTAGAACTTCTAAGAACTTTTACTTACTGCTATTTTAATTACTCCTCAGTACAAAATTTAACCTGTTAAAAGTACTTACCTTCTAGTGCATGCCTTATTTTAGGGAATTAACATTCACCCTTGTACCCAGTAAATAAAATAAACATTAACCATTGAGTATAACAATGAAAGGCTGAACCATTGACGTGGACCATGAGTCTGCTAAAGTTTAAAAGCCTAACTTGGTGGTCATTAATAGAATATTTCTCAATATTCTTTCATTAATGATATATATCTCCTATTTTAGGTATAATTATAATCCTTTTGTAATTAGGTTAATTAGTTACCTAGTTTGTATCAAAATAAATATTTTTGTAACATTATATATATATTGTAAATCATTCATCAATTAACATCAAGAAATATATTCCTTCATGGTATCAGTAACCTAAAACTACAAACCATACCCTAGCTGCTGATACACCTTCTCGACCGCCAGCTTTTTTCCACGCCGGCACCTAGCCCACGTCGGAACCCTAGCAGCCGACCTCTCTCGACCGCCCACCCCCTCTTTTCCCCATGACAGAACCCTAGTTTTTTTGGCCATTCTCCCTCTATATTCCTCATAAATTTCCTCTTCCATAGCTGACAAGACCAAATTTCATCCTTCACTTGCAACATTAAAAACTTCATCCATGTGACTCTTGAGATGGAAAAGGGTTAATACTCCTCGTGTGCGAAGCTTTTTAAGATCAATTGTCGTGTTTACGAAGTTATCGACCACATCATCCCTCCAATGTCAAAGTTCACAGACATACCATCGGCTTCTTCTAATGATGCACTCTGGTCTCGTTTGGACGCATCCATCCTCCAATGGATATACGGCATGCTATCTAATGATCTGTTGCACACAATCATTAAGACCGATGCCACTGCCCGCCAAACATGGGAACATTTGGAAAATATTTTCCACGACAACAAAACTCAACGAGCGTTATACCTTGAAAATCAGTTCAAGGACGTTCATTAGGACGATTTCCCAAACGTGTCTACTTATTGTTAAGAACTCAAGATGCTTGTCGACTAACTCTCCAATGTCGGCGCACCAGTCACTAATCAGTGATTGGTCATACAACTTATTGCAGGTTTGAACGAATCCTATGACGACATTACCACCATCCTTCAGCAATGCACGCCCTTACCTCCGTTTTATGAGGCCCGTTCAAAGCTCATCTTTGAGAAAACCTGAAAAATCAAGCGCAACACCACTCGGGCCAGCATTGCTGACGCTGCCCTCACCACCACTGTCGGGCCCTCCGCCGACGGCAGGGCCACCCGTTCTGGCAACCAGAACCGTCGATCAGAAGACCCGCAACAGTCCGCTTCCTCCCGTAACAACTGCTGGAGCAGGCAGTCCAGCAAGGGCCGCGGCGGAAGAAATTCTAGCAACAATGGCGGCGGGAAGGGGTAGTCTCCGCCGGCCAGAAATAGCCAGCAGCGACTGCGGCAGTGGCAGCAGCCTCCACCGTGGGCTACCTACCCGTCGTAGGCCACGTAGGCCCCACCGTCATTGGCCTCCCCTTCTTGCCCGTATCCAACATCCTCGTAGACTCCACCTCAGAACCGACAGGCCCAACCTGGCATACTTGGGACACGTACACAATAGGACTACACAACATAAGCCCCTCGCAATCGACTTATGCACCGACCTAGACGAAAATTGGTATATGGACATAGGCGCCACATCTCATATGACGGCATCACAAGGTACTCTCTCGTCTTATTTTAATTTGAGTAATTTAAATCGGAATATTATTGTTGGTAGTGGACAAGGGCCACAAGGCATTCCCATCCGTAGTTATGGTCATTCCTCCATATCCCACCATATCCACCACTAATCTTAAAAAATGTCATCCATGCCCGTAAACTCATTAACAATCTAATCTCTGGGCGACGTTTCACAACTGATAATTAGGTTTCCCTTGACTTTGATCCTTTTGGTTTTACTGTAAAGGATTTTACGACAGGGAGACGAATAATGAGATGTGACAGCACCGGAGATCTCTACCCTATTTCAAACTCCATCAACAATCCAACCACAGTTCCATCAATCTTTGATGTTCTTTCGTCTTCCCTATGACATTCTAGATTAGAACATCTGAAAGACTCTATTCCCTTAAAAAAATAATTTTATTAATTGCAATCGTATTTCTAGGACTCCTATATGTGAATCTTGCATTTTTTTGGAAACATGTCAAATTACCATTTTCTGCATCCACAAATTATACTTTAATGCCATCCGATATTATACATAGTGATTTGTGAACATCCCCTATTTTAAGTACGGCTGGCCATCGATATTATTGTTGTTTTTGGACGATTATTTCAACTTTCTATGGACTTTTTCAATTGGAAATAAATCCCAAGTCTACCCCCCATTTTTCTTCATTTAGTGCTTTCGTAAAAACACAATTTGAAAAGAGCATTAAATATTTTTAATGTGACAATGGCAGGGAATTTGATAATAACCAATTCAAACAGTTTTTCTCCAAAAACGGTCTTACCTTTCGATTTCCTGCCCTCACACATCCTCCTAAAATGATAAAGCCAAACGGAAAATCTGAACCATAAACAACCTCATTCGTGTCCTACTTGCTCACGCCTCAATTCTCCCCTCAATTCTGGCATTACACACTCTATATGGCCACACATCTCTTAAATATAATCCCAAACAAGTCTCTAGCTCAACGGTGGCCCACCTAAGTTATGTTTCGTAGGAACCCCTCATACCAACACTTGCGTAATTTTTGATATCTTTGTTACCCTCTCCATCCGACCACTCACAAACTCCAACCAGGGTCTTCACCGTGTGTGCTTCTGGACCTGCCAATCATTGTGGTTACTCGTGCTATGACTTGTCAAGACGTAAAATTATTATTTCACGTCATGTCATATTTGATGAGTCTCAATTCCCCTTTGCCTCTCTACACTGGCCACCTCAACATTTCTACAACTTCCTAGTTAATGGCCTAAACCCTCTTCAAATTCACCATTTACATAGTCCGTCGTCCCACACCCCAGCACCCGTTACCACCTCGGCTAGTCCGGGACTAGTTGCCCACCCGGTTCTGCTGATGTCCAAAACAACCAGCATCAGGGTGATTCCACAGCCACCTCTTGGCAAACCGAGGTTCGCCAGCCAGTACTGTCACCCCTACCCTTCCTCCTCTTCTCGGCAGTTCTGCGGCAAACCCCCCTCCCATCCCACGTCCCGAGACACACTCTCGAACCATGGAAACATGTGCCATACACAGAATTTATAAACCTAAACGGTTGTTTAACCTTTCTATTTCAGTTGTCCTTTCCCATGTCCCTCGTAACTCGAAGGATGCCTTGTCTGATCCTACTTGGAAAGCCGCAATGATTGACAAATATAATGCTCTTATTGATAATAAGACGTGGGACCTAGTACCCCGTCCACCTGATGCTAACATTATTCGTTCTATGTGGATTTTTAAACATAAAAAGAAATCTGATGGTTCTTTTGAGTGGTACAAGGCTTGTCTTATAGGCGATGGCAGGTCTCAACAGGTGGGAGTGGACTGTGATGAAATGTTCAACTCGGTCGTAAAGCCTGCAACCATCCGGACCAACCTCAGCATTACCATATCCAAGCTTGGCCCATTTATCAACTTGATGTCAAGAATGCCTTTTTACATGGGGATCTTCATGAAATTGTATATATGCATCAACCTATGGGTTTCAGGGATCCTATTCAATCGGATTATGTGTGTCTGTTGCGAAAATCACTCTATGGACTGAAATAGGCTCCTCGAGCATGGTACCAGCGGTTCGCCGATTATGTCTCCTCTATCGGTTTTTCACATAGCAGATCCGATCATTCCCTATTCATCTACAACAAGGGTACATACATGGCTTACCTATTATTATATGTTGATGACATCATCCTCACCACATCATCTGATGCTATCCGCCGGTCCATTATGTCTCTCATTTCCTCTGAGTTTGCTATGAAAGATCTAGGCCCCTTGAGTTATTTCTTGGGCATCTCTGTCACTCGACATTATGGCGGCTTATTTCTATGTTAGAAGAAGTACGCCAAAGAGATCATTGACCGTACAGGCATGACATCTTGCAAACCATCCCACACGTTTGTAGACACCAATTCAGAAACAAAACTACGAGCTAGTTAGAAGGGGTCACACGAGAGGCAGATGTAGAGCTACCCGATTTATATCTAGTACTTTCAACACATAATATATATTTATGGGTAAAATCCATGTATAACAAGTTGTGAGTTTGAACTCATAATTTTAAAAATATAATAAACTTAATGCTAAGAAGCTTAGTAATTGAATACACCTAGTTTAAATCTTGAATACGTTCTATCGAAGATTGAACCCTCGAAAACTCAATAGGCTTTGCATGCAATGAGCAAGGCAAAGGAGGATGTTTTAATACTCTTTAAACGAAAAACTAGGGGGGAAAAGGGAGAATCAGAAAGATATCAAGAAGAAACGAAAGCATTGCTCAGGCCTCAGGATAGAAGTAATTTTAAACTAAAACATTAACAACTTAAACAAAGAGAATTGGAGGAAACAAAGATCTGAAAAGTCAAAATATATGATGTTGTGCCGCAAAAACGAGAAAAACTATTCCAATATTAACAAAATCTAGGGGTAAAGAAGAAAAGATCAAGAAAAGAAGAGTATAGAGCATATATAGTTAAAGTACACAAAAGAAAAGATATGATATTAATTGGTGCAAAGACATAAAAAACTTACCAAGAATCAGTGGAATACTCAAAGAGTTTGCCTTTAGTGGAAAAAACAATTAAACCAACTTCAGCATCACAAAGCACAGAGATCTCATGAGCTTTCTTCAACAACCCAGATCGCCTTTTCGAGAAGGTCACTTGCCGATTAATTTTGTTCTCAATCCTCTTCAACTGTACTCTTCCTCTCCCCATTTCTTTCCTTCTTTAGTATTTCTCTATTTGGTAAATTAAATGGCGCTCAGGGTGGTTTTTTTTTTTTTTTTATCTCATGTAGTATATATTTCTCTGTTTGGTAATGAAATGGTTTTGCAGACGTAGAGAGTGAGAAAAAAAAACTGTATCGTTATTGGGAAGTGGAAGGATTCCCCTCAGATAGGAGGAGTGGAGAGGTATTGGGAAATACCAGAGTGGTTTCGTCAAAAATGTTGTCGAGTTTTGATTGGTTAAGGTTACTGTTGAGTACCACAAGTTAATACAAATGCCGTACGTGTGGGGGATGACTAACTGTACGGACCTAAGATCTAATTTTCCAGATTACATTCCCATGATGCTAATGCCTGTTTATACTATAGCTAAAAAATTACTACTCTCGTACTCCCAAGGGCAGAACAAGGGGCGAGGGGCAGCCGGAAAGGATAGTTCCTCAAGTTCTAGAAAATAATAAAGAGGAGCATGGATACATTTTGTATCAATTTATATGATGCAATTTGACTAGACATCAAGTTTAAAAAATAAAAGAAGATTTTTTAATATTATAATTTAAAATAAGTTAAAAATATTTGTATCGTTATAGATTATATCGTTAAATGTAAAAGATAAAGTTTAAAATTAAATTATTGTTAAATAAGAAAATGTGTCCTTTTTTTGGATTGACTAAAAAGAAAATTGAGACAAAGGGAATAATGTTTTCCAATACTTTGAATTAAAAGTATTTAATAGAAATATTTTATCATGTGTTTGTGTATTCAATTGGAACAAGTCGTGATTCGAATATCTAAATGAAATTTACTGATAAAATTTAAAGGATTATCGGTATATTAAGCATATAAGTAATGACTATATGTATCATGCTTATTTTACTTATGTAGAATATTTACTCTTTATTCAAGTAAAATAAATTCAAATAAATTTATTTGATAAATGTAATTGATATCTTGATATAAAAATATGCTAGCACCTGTAAAAATTCAATGATAATTTATGCAACTTAAGTGGATTTCTCTTTCACTACTCAATTCACCTCAAGGCCCACTGATGACATCTTTTGGTTTGTTTTTTTATTGAAACTCAACTACATATAGCAGTTCTTATGTTTAATTTTTCTTGAGAGAATATTTGTACACCTTCTATCCCAATTCTTATGGTACTAGTTCACAGCTTTCACCCAATTCAAACGATTATATGTACTATTCAAAATTGAAATTTCATATGGCTATTTAATTTACAAACTAACTTTTCAATCTTCAACTTAATTTTCTTTCTACTAAAACTAATAAGATATATTTTTTAAAATATTTTACACATACACTTTCATGCGATGGTGGAGTAATTAAAGGAATTTTCACTTAGATATAGAGCATATACCCCGTACCACTTCACTAGTCAATGGCCTAAATGACTTTTATAATATTGGCATTGTTAAATATACATACTATACAGTATATCACGGTTTTGGTCCAAAATCAGTCTGTGTATTACCTTAGTTTAGGTATATTGTTTTAGTGTAATAATTAGTCTTGTAAACTTACCATAATACTTGTATTACCATAATTGTATAGTTAGCGTCCAAGTAGAATAAGGTTTTAGGAGTAGAATAGGAATATGATTCTCCTATTATGAAAATATGTAAATTGTATATATACTCATTCAATTAATGAAAATAATCAAGGGATTATTTCTTTCATGGTATCAAGAGTCTAGGTTAATATTTTGTCCCACTTTCTCCCTACTATTTCCGTCCAACCACCGAATCTGAGCCCCCTTCCTCGGTTTCCGTGCGGAAATTATTTTTCTCTTCCCCATTTTTCCTCCCCAATCCCTACGTCACGTCTTGCGTTGCTATTATGGCTAGGAACATGTTTCACCCTACCCTTACTGTTTCTAATATCAAGAATCACATCCCTATCATTCTTGAAAGAGAAAACGTCCAATACGCGACGTGGGCCGAACTGTTCAAAATACATGCACGCTTGCATCAAATTCTCCATCATATTATCCCCGCGGCTCTTACAGATACGGAGGTGCCCAAACCAGAGGATGATCCTACGTTATGGACGACCCTTGATGCTACTGTTCTTTAATGGATTTACTCTACTATTTCTAGCGACCTCTTGCAAACGATTATCGAACCCAACGCTACGGCGATGGAGGCATGGAATAGAGTACGTGATATACTCCAAGATAATCAGAATTCTCGTGTTGTTACCCTTGAGCAGGAATTTTCCCACATCTATATGGAATTTCCCAAACGTTTCAGTAAATTGCAAAAGGTTAAAGGAATTGGCGGACCAACTTCGCAACGTTGGCGTGTCTGTTTTGAATGATCGCTTGGTCCTACAAATGGTTGCAGGCCTTTCAAAGGCATATAGTGGTGTTGGCACGCTTCTTCATTAGAGCAGCCCTCTTCCGCAATTTTATCAAGCTCGTTTTATGCTTACCCTCGAAGAAGCCGGCTTGGCCAAAAAGGCGCCTACCAGTGCTAGTCCCGTAGTCATGATGATGTCCTCTACAAAACCTCCGGGTGGTGTTGGCCAGAACCATACTCATGGTGGCGGCAAAAATAGTCGGAAAAATAATGCCAAAAATCACAGGAGCAAACGCGGTGGTTCCGGAGATGGTCACGGTGGCAGTAGGAATCGAAATACCGGCAGTGAGCCACAACCCAACTGGTCCCAGCCTTGGGCCCTCTGGTCGTGGGCCTGGGCCAATAGGCAGTGGACCAACAATCCCTACGACCTAGCAATTTCGCATTCTGGCCACTAGACTGGCCAGCAGCGTTTTTTCAGGCCCAATCCAGTTTGGCCTAGTGGTTCTCGCCCCAGTTCTGGGCCGGGACAGCAACCCGGTGTACTTGGGCCCCAGCCCCCTCAGGCCCATCATGCAGCGGCCCCCACTCCTTCTGACATTGAAGTCGCGATACACACGCTTAGAATAAATCCTTCGAACCCAAATTAATACATGGACACCGGCGCCACTACTCACATGTCGTCCGACTCATGTACTATCTCGTTTTATTCCAATTTGAGCAACAATCGTGGTATAAATGTTGGTAATGGTAATTCAATTCCAATTCGTGGTTATTGTCAGAAAACATTATCCCCCCCCCCCCAATCCACCTCTTATTTTGAAAAATACCCTTCACGCTCCAAAATTGATTAAAAATTTGGTGTCTGTCTGAAAATTCACCACTGATAATTTTGTGTCCGTAGAATTTGATCCATTTGGTTTTTCGGTGAAGGATTTCAAAATGCGAAGTCCTCTCATGAGGTGTGATAGTAGGGGTGATATTTATCTTATCACGCCACGTTTCGGTTTCTCGAGTCACGTAATGTCATCCAATTTTGCCGCTCTGGCTCCTTCCTTGTGGCATGCTCGTCTAGGTCATCCGGGATCATCTATTTTGTCTTCCTTAGATAAAAACAATTTTATTTCTAGTAAGAGTGTGCGTAGTACTCCGAATTGTCAATCTTGTTCTTTAGGAAAAATAGTTAAGTTGCCATTTGTAGACTCCAATTCTCATACTTTAATGCCATTTGATATTATTCATAGTGATTTATGGACGTCTCATGTTCTTAGTTCTTTAGGTCATCGGTACTATGTTCTCTTTTTGGATGATTATTCTAAGTTTTTATGGACTTTTCCAATAGCGAAAAAATCTCAAGTTTTTTCCATCTTCTTAAAATTTAGAGCATTCATTAGAACCCAATTCGAACGAGAAATAAAAAATATTCAATGTGATAATGGCAAAGAGTATGACAATAGGGTGTTTCGAGGATTCTGTGCTAATAATGGAGTCAATTTTTGTTTTCCTTTTCCTCATACTTCTTCACAAAATGGGAAAGCCAAACGCAAAATTCGTACCATTAATAACATTGTTCGAACTTTATTGATTCATGCTTTTGTACCCCCGTCTTTTTGGCATCATGCTCTACAAATGGCTACACATCTCCTTAACATAATTCCTTCCAAAGGTTTGACATATTCTTCCTCCTTCACATTCTATATAATAAAACCTCTTCGTATTCACATCTTAGGGTCTTTGGGTGTTTGTGTTATCTGCTATTTCCGTCCACCACAATTAACAAACTTCAGGCCCGGTCTACTCCATGTGTGTTTTTGGGTTTTCTGTCTAATCATCGTGGTTACAAATACTTTGATTTATCCTCTAATAAAATCATCATTAGTCGCCATGTCATTTTTTATGAATCCCAATTTCCGTTTGCTAAAGTGAGTAATCCCGTGCCTAGTTCGTGTAATTATTTGGATGATGGTATATCCCCGTATATTATTCACCATTTTTCGGACATGTCCCGCACCCAAAATTCTCCAGCCGACCCACCGCCCGCTAGTCCCACCGGGCCGTCACAGCCCTCTCTGTCCGTTTTATCACTGCGCCAGTTTTAGCAATTGGGTCAGTCCAGCCCAATACTGGAATGATCCAGTTCCTGCATCCCCACTATTTCTGCTTCCCGAAATGGGCCAGCAGGCCCACTGCCTGCTGGTCAGTCCAGAAACTTCCCAAATTCTGCCCAATCCTTCCTTGAGTCATAGACCAGTCACTCGTAGTCAGCAGGGTATTTTTAAACCAAAAAGGCATTTTAGTTTACATTCTAATGCTCTTAAATCACCCTTACTCATTAATCACGTGTCTGCATTAAATGACCCGAATTGGAAAATTGCTATGACCGATGAATATAATGCTCTTATTTATAATAGTATGTGGGAGTTAGTGCCCCATCTATCTGGTATTAATGTTATTAGGTCTATGTGGATTTTTTCTCATAAGGACAATTCAGACGGTTCATTTGCATGACATAAGGCTCGGTTTGTGGGTGATGGTAAGACTCGGCAGGTTGGTGTGGACTGTGGTGAGACGTTTATTCGGGTGGTCAAACCGGCTACCATTCGCACTGTGCTCGGCTTGACTCTTTCGAAAGCATGGCTCATTCATCAGTTAGATGTGAAGAATGATTTCTTACACGGTGATCTCAAAGAAACAGTGTATATGCATCAGCCCTTGGGGTTTAGGGATCCCAAACATCCTCATCATGTCTGTTTGTTAAAAAAGTTCTTATATGGGCTTAAGTTGTCTCCTCGGGCCTGGTATAAGAGGTTTGCCGACTATGTTTTGACTATTGGGTTCACACACAGCAGGTCGAATAATTCTTTCTTCATCTATCATCGTGGTTCGTCCTTGGCCTATATAATGTTATACGTGGATGATATTATTTTGACTGCCTCTTCCGATGTCTTACGCCAGTCTATCATGACAATGCTCAGCTCTAAGTTTGCTATGAAAGACTTGGGGCCCTTGAGTTATTTTTTGGGGATTGCTGTCACTCGTCATTCAGGTGGGTTTTTCTTATCCCAGCGGAAGTATGCAGCTGAGATCATTGAGAGGGCTGGGATGTCATCCTGTAAGTCCATTTCCACTCCAGTTGATACTAAGCCCAAACTTAGGGCTGCGGCCGGCGCACCGTACGAGGATCCGACCCGCTATCGTAGTCTTGCAGGAGCCCTTCAGGATCTTACATTCACGAGACCAGATATTACGTATGCCGTACATCAGGTGTGTTTGTTTATGCATGATCCCAAAGTTGAGCACATGAATGCGCTCAAACGCATCCTTCGGTATATTCAGGGTACACTTGACTATGACTTGCATTTATATCCTTCATCAACGTCAACACTTGTCTCGTATACATATGCTGATTAGGGTGGCTGTCCGGACACCAGACGGTCTACGTCTGGCTATTGTATGTTTCTTGGAAATAACTTGGTCTCCTGGTCTGCGAAGCGTCAGTCTACTTTATCCCGTTCCAGTGTAGAGGTCGAGTATCGAGAGGTAGCTAATGTGGTCTCTGAATCATGTTGGTTACATAATTTGTTGTTAGAGCTTCATTGTCCTATTCAGAAAGCGACCTTGGTGTATTGTGATAATATTAGTGTCATCTACCTTTCTGGTAATCCGGTTCAGCACCAGCGCACTAAACATATCGAGATGGACATTCACTTTGTTCGCGAAAAGGTTGCTCGTGGTCAAGTTCACGTCTATCATGTCCCGTCCAGGTATCAAATTGCCGACATTTTTACAAAGGGTCTTCCCTCTGTCCTTTTTGAAGATTTTAGGGACAGTCTCAGCGTTCGAAGACCGCCCACTATAACTGCGGGGGTGTGTTAAATATACATACTATACCGTGATATACACTTAAGGTATATCACGGTTTTGGTCCAAAATCAGTCTGTGTATTACCTAGGGATGGCAACGGATCGGATCTGGACCGAATCCTACTAGGTCCAGATCCATCGGGTCCATAAAAATCATATCCCGGATCGGATCTGAATCTACATGTAAATTTTTTTTGCTTGAATAATATTCCCACATGTTGAAACTTTTATGACAAAATGAAACGCAATCTGATTGAAAAAAATGATTGAGTTCATTCAATCAACCTACACAAACATGACATTATTCTTCCAAAATACTGAACTAAGTTTTAGCATCACAAGAAAATAAAGACGATTGACTTCATTAGTGATGCTGAACATGTTGCAACTTTGAGCTAATTTTTGGAGGCTTTAGTGATGTTCCGCTTGTAGTTCTACTAATTGACTTCATTAAACAATATAAAACAATGTCAGTCATAAATCAAAAGTCCCAAATTTTCTTTTGTTGATCAAACAAATGAGAGAAAGATACTTAAAGCTTACGGCTAGCAGATTCAAGAAAGAAAAATTTAAAGAAGAGTGATAATTTTTTCTTTTTTAGAAATGAAAATATGGGAAACTGCAGAGAGCATATAGATAAAAGAAATGAAACTTCAAAGACAAATTACATGGCTGTGTGACTTGTGCATTATCCTGGTTCAACCCTTTACCCAATACATAAATTATGGGAGAAAATTAAGAAAATACTTATAAAATTACATTCTAGGTTATGGATATATTTAATAAAAAATGAATCCACGGATCGGATCTGGACCGGATACGGATCTCAAATACAAGATCCATATCCATATCCGATCCATCAGAAACAAATCCGGGTCCGATCCGGATCCGTCGGGTCCAAATTTTGAAGATCCATATCCTATAAAACGGATCTGGATTCACCGGATTCGGACCGGGTCCAAGATCCACTGTCATCTTTAGTATTACCTTAGTTTAGGTATATTGTTTTAGTGTAATAATTAGTCTTGTACACTTACTATAATACTTGTATTACCATAATTGTATAGTTAGTGTCCAAGTAGAATAAGGTTTTAGGAGTAGAATAAGAATATAATTATCCTATTATGGAAATATGTAAATTGTATATATACTCATTCAATTAATGAAAATAATGAAGGGATTATTTCTTTCCGGCGTAATGATATTGAGTTAAACTAGCTTAAAGACAACTCAACATTATGTATTATATAATGTATGCTTCATAGGGAAAACTCATGTAATTTTTCTCAAAGACCTCACAGAATTAATAGTACTCAAACAAGTTTAATATAATATTTGAAGTCAAAATTTTAAATATAAAATTTGTTCCTCGCTTAACAAATATAATAAGGTTGGGATTGCAACTAGCAATTAAAAAGGGCAAGTAGGCCAGCATAAAAGATGGAAACTAGTAAAGTTTCTACTTAAAAAATTAAGGGCCACATGCGCTGGCTTTATCATGTAAACGGTAAAAAATAATTTTTGGCTTAACTCAATCCCAAAAGATAGTTTGTAGAATGAAAATTGTTCAAGTCCATATAAAAAGTCCATGTTCTCATTTCATTTTTTATGTGGGATTCTTAACACTTCCCCGCACGCCCAGACCCCGTTAATTGAAGCGTTGATGACATAATTTGGAGACCCAACATTGGTGAACATAGAATTGAAATGAGTTTGGCTTTGATACCATGTAAAGAATGGATCTTGGCCTAACTCAACATAAAAGTTAACTTGTAGAGTGAAAATTGTCCAAGTTCATATAAGGAGTCACAAACTGGTTCACACCAGCATTCCCACCCTGTGGCTGCTGCACCTAAACCTGCGCCATCGCAATTCAACACAAAAACAAACAAAAAAATAAGGAAAAAGTATGATAGGAATACCGAATGAAAAAATTGGACTGGAATTCTAGATATTAATAAATATAAGTATGATAGGTATGCGTAAAATAGTCCGCTTGGGCAGCTCAATTGGTTATCAAGGGAATATTTGAAAAAGGTATGCGTAAAATATAGGCGTCTTAATTATGATCCGATAAATTTTGGCTGTCCCCTCAAATTGAATTGTCACATACAATGGAACATACCCATCTCATCAATTTTGGCTGTCCCCTTAAATTGTTCTCTTATGTTGATGTGTTACCACACTGCTCCACTTATTAATTATCAACTTCAGAACACTTAATTGTCCGAGGATTCTCATGTTACTTGTTCCCTCCATTTCAAAATAAGTGATGTTTTTATCTTTTCATTTTATTTTAAAATTAGTGATGCTTCAAAAAATCAAGAAGACATTAATTATTATTTTTCAATTTTACTCTTATTTAAATAAGTAAAATTTAAAAACAAAAAAATCGACCTCAAAAAGAGGTACTAGGGAACTCAAACAATATAATATCATTGAAGTAAAGCACACGCGGGAGTATGAAGCTTATGATCCTTTCATTATGATACAAAATGTTAAGCAACTGTATTATGCTCCTTATCTTTTGCGCCCAGATAAATCTGCTTGGTGCGTGGTAATCAAAATCAAACCTATGGGTCGTGTGGAAGATGAGAATGAGTTGCTTGCTGCGTTCCATACTGACGACATATCAATTGTCAATCAAATAGTGGATATTAGCGAATATTCTCTGTATATTTTGTAATTATGATAGATGTATATTTAAGGTAACTTAGGATTCTAATTGTATTAGGAATCAACCTTTGTAAGGTAAGTTAGGATTCGTACCATATTAGGAATCAACCTTTGTACAGCTATATATATTGTGAATAATGAAAGGAATCCCCAAGGGAAATTATTCTATCTTTCATGGTATCAAGAGCCTAAAACCTAAATCCTCATTCCCGGCCGAAATTAGATTTTTTTTTCCGATTTCACAGAAAAAAAAAATAAAAAAATTCTGGTTTCTTCCTCCATATTTCGGCCAAACCAGAAAATTCCCTTCCTCGACAAAGGCGGCAACCATGTCTTCCCTCACAAATTTCGTTTCATCCACCGGCACACTTGAAAACCCCTCTCAACGTTCGGTATCTTCTTTTCATCGGCATTCGCCGTTAACAACATCAAGAATTTTATCCCTATAATTCTTGACCAAGAAGACTATCAATATTCCATGTGGATGGAACTATTCTACATTCATGCATGTGCATACAACGTGCTCGATCACATTGACGAATCTGTTCCTCGTCCCACCGATGTTACTGGACTCAATCGGCGTCGTCTTGACGCCATCGTCAAACAATGGATCTACGGCACCATCTCCAAAGATCCGTTATGCACTATCATGAAAACAAAGTGCTACGGCACGTGAACTTTGGGTCCCGGCTAGAAGAAATCTTTCGGGACAATAAAAATACTCGGTGTATTTGGAAGAGCAATTCAACAATACCCGCCTCGAGAATTTTAACAACATGTCCGAATATTGTAAGCAACCGAAACTCATAACCGATCAACTATCCAACGTCGGGACTTCGTTTCGAAACCAAGATGGTGCTTCAACTTGTTGCGGGTTTACCGAAAGGTGAATATGACACACTCGCAACAATGATTCAACAAGCCGACCCTCTCCCAAGTTTCAACAAGGCACGTTCACAACTATTGTTGGAAGAAACTAGACGTGCTAAACAAGAGGAACATAATCAACGGGCGTTAGCCGTTGACGGGATGGCAACACTGCGGCCGGCGAAGAACCACCATCACAAGCATGTCCGAAGAAGCGGCAGAAGAGCAGCACTGGTTGCGGTCTACCAAAGAAGAAGAAGAAGAAGCGCAAGAAGAAGAAGAAGAAGAATCGCTGCAGCAAGAAGCAGCAGCTAAAGACGGCGAAGCTGCTGCGGCGGCGGCACGACACCAGCACCGACACCGGCGGCACTGCTGCAGACAAAGAAGCGGCATCACCAACACGCGACACCGAAGATCTAAAGATTCAGCAAGAAGCCCGGGCCGGCTCTGTCCCCGACCGATTTGGGCCGAGGCCTACACCACCGTGAACCTTCAACGCCCCGACGACAATTGGTACATGGACACCGGAGCCACATCTCACCTCACCCGGTCGTCGGGTAACCTATCTCAACTACGTCGGTTAAAGTGTCCTCAATTTATTCGTCGGCAATGGTCATCGCATTCCAATTGAAGGTTACGGTAACACACACACCAAACATACACACCCGCCTTTCTCCCTAAACCACGTCCTATACACACCTAACATCATTAAAAACTTAATCTCTGTTAGAAAATTCACTAGCAATAATTCTGTGTCTGTCGAATTTGACCCTTTTGGTTTTTCTGTGAAAGAACTCAATACGGGGAAAATTCTTACACGCCACAATAGTGTGGGAGACCTCTACCCATTCACTCAATCTTCCGTTGTCAGGCCGCAAGCACCTCTATCCCTTGCGGCAATCTCTCCCTCCACTTGGCACAACAGACTCGGACACCCCGGAGACCCAGCTTTTACTTTTCTTAGGACTTCTAAGCGTATTAAATGTAATAATGGAAAAATTGCCCAACACTGTTTTTCTTGTCCACTAGGCAAACATACTCGTCTTCCATTTATGTCATCAAACAGTGTTACTTTTTCTCCCTTTGATATTGTTCATGCTGATTTGTGGACATCTCCGATTGTTAGCTCTTTGGGTCATAAATTCTATCTAGTATTCTTGGATGATTTTTCACATTTTGTCTGGATTTACCCACTGAAATTCAAATCTGAAGTTTTTACAAAATTCCTCGAGTTTCACAACTTCATTAAAACCCAATTTGAAAAATCTATCAAATCATTCCAATGTGATAATGGACGTGAATTTAATAACTCGACATTTCACAATTTCTGTTCTAAACAAGGTATGGTTTTCCGTTTTTCTTGTCCCTATACTTCTTCCCAAAACGGGAAATTTGAAAGAATTATACGTACCATCAATAACATGGTTCGCACACTTTCGTTTCATGCCCGCCTACCACCGCCTTTTTGGGTCTATCTTTGTCAAAATGGTAGAATCCCTTCTTAATATTTTACCAACTAGCACACTCCAAAACAAGACCCCTACCGAAATCTTATACCGTAGGCTACCATCATATGATCACCTACGTATTTTTGGATGCTTATGCTACCCCAACATGGCCTCCACCGCACCTCACAAACTTGCACCTCGCACTCGCCATGTGTCTTCCTTGGTCTATCTCCTAATCATCGGGGCTACTTGTGCTATGACATTGCTACTTGCAAAATCATCGTCTCCCGTCACGTCACCTTTGATGAGACAACCTTTCCTTTTTCAAATCTCCGGAAATTTCAGACCACCGATTACATCTTTCTCGATGAACCAAGTACGTCCCCGATTATCCAAAATCTATATCAACAAAGCAGACCTTTGTTCCGACGGTCTCGCCATCGTCCACCACCCCCAACGGCTCCTGCTCACCCCTACAACCCCCAGTCGAGTCACCAGAAACCAGTCCAGCTGAACTGCTGCCCACTGGTCCAGAACCAGTGGACCAGCAACCTCCCAGCCCCGATCCACCGCCACTGCCGTCTCATCGTATGGAGACTCGTGCACAACACGGGATCTTCAAACCCAAGGTTCACTTCAATCTCTCCACACAAACCTTATCACCCATTCCACAAAATCCAAAACTAGCAAAAGCGGACCCAAATTGGAATGCGGCCATGTGCGAGGAATTTAACGCTTTAACCAAGCAAGAACCCTTGGGTTTTGGACCCTAGCCCCGAAGGTGTGAATATTTTCCGGTGTATGTGGCTATTTCGGAACAAGTTCGAGACAGTGGTGACTTAGAGAGGTATAAGGCAAGACTAGTCGCCAATGGCACTAATCGGTAGGAGGGTATTGATTGTGGTGAGACATTCGATCCGGTTGTTAAACCGGCCACTATTCGGATCGTTCTCGTATTGCTATGGGCATGCATTGGCCAATTCATCGCCTTGATGTCAAGAATGCATTCCTTCATGGGGATTTGAAAGAGATCTGTGTACATGCATCGACCTCCCGGCTTTGTTCATCCCAGCGACTCCGCGATTTGTGTGTCGTCTCGAGAAAGTCATTGTATGGACCGAAACAGGCACCCCGCGCTTGGTATGATCGTTTTGCCAGTGTATCTTTTGCAGATTGGTTTTGTATGTAGCAGGTGTGATAACTCTCTCTTCACTTTTCACCGAGGTAGCGACCTTTGCATATTTGCTATTATATGTCGATGACATTGTTCTTACCGCCTCATCGACGGTTTGAAGAATGAAATCATTGCTCTACTCAAAACCGAATTTGGTATGACCGACTTGGGCAAGCTAAGTTATTTTTTGGGTATATCGGTAACAGATCTGCGCACCACTATGTTCTTATGTCGGCGTAAGTATGCGAGAAGAGATAGTGTACGGGGCCAAGATGGCAAATTGTAAAATTATGCCAACTCCGATGGACTCCAAATCCAAGCTTAGTGCCAATGACGGTGCGCCGGATTTCGATCCCACTCTATATCGGAGTCTAGCGGGTGCTCTTCGATATCTTACATTCACTAGGCCGATATTACATATGCCGTTCGACAGGTGTGTACGTTCATGCACGACCCCCGAGAGTCCCATTTTGCCGCCCTCAAACATATTATCGATACGTTAAGGGCACACTAGACTTTGGATTACACTTATACCCCTCTCGCCCCAACCAAGTTACTTGCCTACACGGATGCGATTGGGCGGGATGCCGGCACACACGTCGCTCCACCTCGAGTCTTGTGTATTTCTTGGGGATAATCTTATCTCATGGTCCGCCAAGAGGCGGGCCACACTATCCCGTTCGAGTCTTTGAAAGCGAATATCGCGGTGTTGCTAATGTAGTGCTTTGAGATCCGTGGCTCCGAAATCTTCTTTTAGAGCTCCGGTGTCCACTCCGCAAGGCGTCTATAGTCTATTGTGACAACATATACGCCATCTATATGTCTCATAATCCGGTCCCGGCATCGGCGGACTAAGCATATTGAGATGGATATCCACTTTGTGCGAGAGAAGGTTGCCGTGGTGGTCGGTCAAAATTTTACACGTGCCTTCCTCTTATCGGTATGCGGACATCTTCACAAAGGGACTACCGCGACAGCTCTTCACCGACTTCCGATCCGGCCTTAGCGTTCGGCCTCCTCCCGCTCCGTCTGAGGGGAGTATTAGCGAATATTCTCCGAATATTCTCTGTATATTTTGTAATTATGATAGATGTATATTTAAGGTAACTTAGGATTCTAATTGTATTAGGAATCAACCTTTGTAAGGTAAGTTAGGATTCGTACCATATTAGGAATCAACCTTTGTACAGCTATATATATTGTGAATAATGAAAGGAATCCCCAAGGGAAATTATTCTATCTTTCAGTGGACGCTGAGTTAGAAAATGAATTAGAGCATCCAGAACACATATTAGAAGAAATTAATATAGAAGAAAAAAACAAAAAAAACATATACACCCACCACGGGTGCGTTAGCATTTCAATAAAAAAAAATTGATATTCAATTGGAACAAATCGTAGTTTGAGTATTTAAATAAAATTTTCTTACAAATTTAAAAGGTTATCGGTGTATTAAGCCTGCAATTAATGACTATATGTATCATGTTTATTTAATTAGCTAGAATATTTACTCTTTATTTAAGTAAAATCAAATTCAAATAATTTTTTTTGATAAACATTTATTGATATCTTGATATAAAGTAGTAGTAAATGATATGCTAGCATGTGCTAAAATTCAAGATGTGTCACCTTATACAACTTAAGTGGATTTCTCTTTCACTACTCAATTCACCTCAAAGCGCAATGATGACATCTTTTAGTTTGTTTTTTGTTAAGGGTTTCACATCGGATATGAAATGGAAATATGAACTTTTTATATAGACTTGGACAATACTCACCCTAAAAGCTAGCTTTTGGGGTTGAGTTAGGCCCAATATCCATTCTTTATATGGTATCAAGCCAGACACATTCAAATTCTTTGTTCACTGATGTTGGACCCCCAAATTATATTATCTACACTCCAGTTAATAAGGTCTCGCTATGCGTGGGAGATGTAGAGATGCAGAACTCACGGAGCATAGCACCGGTCTTCCCTTTCTAATACGTCAGGACTTTGACGGAGCAGTTCGTCATTGTCGACAAATTCGCTAAGAAATCGAAGGCTGCACAGAGACAGTAGTTGTCAATGCTAATGTTCTATTATTTCTTTTTTTTTTTTCAGGATCGAGTGTAAGAGGCGTGTCATTTTTTTCGAGTTAATTGCATTGGCCAAACCTAAAATTTTTCAGTAATGGAGTAAGCTTATTTGGCATCAGATTTAGACAGAAAAAAAAGGAAATAACAATAATTTTCTTTTTCAAACTTTTTCCCTTTTTTTTTGTTTTTTGTGTTGAATTGCGATGGCGCAGGTTCAGGTGCAGCAGCCACAGGGTGGGAATGCTGGTGGTGTGAACCAGTTTGTGACTCCTTATATGAACTTGGACAATCCTCACCCTACAAGCTAGCTTTTGGGGTTGAGTTAGGCTCAAGATCCATTCCTTCATGGTATCAGAGTCAGACTCATTCCAATTCTTTGTTCACTGATGTTGGGCGCCCAAATTATATTATTCATGCTCAATTTAACAAGGTCTGGGCGTGCGGGAGAGTGTTAAGAGTCTCACATCGGATATGGAATTGGAACATGGACTCCTTATATGGACTTCGATAATCCTCACCCTAAAAGCTAACTTTTGGAGTTGAGTTGGACCCAATATCCATTCTTTACATTTTTAGTTGAAACTCAACTACAAATAGTTGTTCTTATGTATATTTTTTCTTGAGAGAGAATATATGTACCCCTTCCATCCCAATTAGTCACTGGCACCACCGGTGGGAACAGTGCCAATACTGGGGGTGGGCCTCGGGATTCTAGGCCCCAGTCGGCCTGGTTCTAGCCTTGGGCCCGTGGAAGTGGGCCTGGACCAGTGGCCAGAGGCCCGGTCCCGCCTACTGCCCCCCTCCTAATTATTTTCAGCAACTTTGGGCTCCAGTCCAGCTTAATAACAAGCCCAATTTCTCGGGTCAACAGTCCGGTGTACTTGGGCCTCGGCCCCCGGAGTCCTTCCATGCAATCGGCCCAAATTCAATGCCGAGACCCACCGATATTGAGGCCGTCATGCATACACTTGGATTAAATCCTCCAGACGTGAATTAGTACATGGACACCGGCGCCACTTCTCACATGACGTCCGACCAAGGTACTCTCTCGTCTTATTCTAATTTGAGCAAAAATCGTGGCATTATTGTTGGTAATGGCAATACAATTCCAATTCGTGGTTCAGGTAATACAACTTTGTCTCCTTCACATCCACCTCTTGTCTTGAAAAATACTTTTCATGTCCCGAACTTAATTAAAATTTTGGTATATGTTCGAAAATTCACCACTGATAATTGGATTTCTATTAATTTTGATCCTTTTGGATTTTCTGTGAAGGGTTTCAAAATGGAGATACCTCTCATGAGATGCAATAGTAGGGGAGATCTTTATCCAATCACGCCCCCTTCAAGTTTCTCAAGTCAAGCCATGCCATCGACATTTGCAGCTCTAGCTCATTCCTTGTGGCATGTGCGTTTGGGTCACCCTGGGTCGTCTACTGCTTCTTCTTTGCATAAATTTTTTTTATTTCTTGTAAGGGTACGCGTAGTACTCTAAGTTGTCATTCTTGTCCTTTAGAAAAACATGTTAGATTACCATTTGTATGTGGATGATATTATCTTGACTACCTCTTCTGATGCTTTCGCAAGTCTATAATGACACTGCTCAGTTCTGAGTTTGCTATGAAAGACTTGGGGCCCTTGAGTTACTTCTTGGGGATTGTTGTCACTCGTCATGCAGGTGGGTTATTCTTATCACAACGGAAGTATGCCGCTAAGATAATTGAAAGGGCTGGTATGTCCTCGTGCAAGTCTACTTCCACTCCAGTTGATACTAAACCCAAGTTGGGTGTTGCGGCTGGCTCACCTTATGAGGATCCCACCCACTATCGCAGTCTTGGCGGAGCTCTTCAGTATCTTACATTCACGAGACCAGATATTACATATGCAGTACAATAAGTGTGTTTGTTTATGCATGATCCTAGGGTTGAGCACATAAATGCGCTCAACCGCATTATACGATACATCCATGGAACACTTGACTATGGCTTGCATCTATATCCGTCGACGACTTCTACGCTTGTCTCGTATACAGACGTTCATTGGGGTGGTTGTCCAGATACAAGACGCTCCACGTCTAGCTATCGTATGTTTTTTGGTAAGAACTTGGTCTCCTGGTCTGCGAAGCG
Organism: Anisodus tanguticus; assembly: GCA_034509755.1. Lineage (NCBI taxonomy): Eukaryota > Viridiplantae > Streptophyta > Magnoliopsida > Solanales > Solanaceae > Anisodus > Anisodus tanguticus. The sequence continues at coordinate 8,431,067 of CM067554.1, read as the reverse complement.
ACGGTCTACATTATCACGCTCTAGTGCCGAGGCCGAATTTCAAGGGGTAGCCAATGTAGTCTCTGAATCATGTTGGTTACGTAATCTTCTCTTAGAACTTCACTGTCCCATTCATAAGGCTACATTGGTTTATTGTGATAATATCAGTACCGTCTATCTTTCTGGTAATTCTGTTCAACACCAGGGCACTGAACACATCGAGATGGATATCCATTTTGTTCGCAAAAATGTAGCTTGTGGACAAGTACGCGTCTGCCATGTCCCTTCCATGTATCAAATTTCAGACATCATTACAAAGGGTCTTCCCTCAGTTCTATTTGAAGATTTTAGGGACAGTATCAGCGTACGAAGACCGCCCGCTATGACTGCGGGGGTGTGAAAATATACCGTGGTATACACGATAAACACGACATATATAATGCCTTGTGTATACCGTGTATATCACGGAAACACAAGACCAAACAGTCTGTGATATACATGGTAAGTATATCACGGTTTGGAGAATATTTTGTAACATAGTATTTATAATTAATTAGCATTATACACTTACCATATTTGTATATTGTTGTACAAATAGAATAGGGTTTTGGGAGTAGAATAGGAATAAATTTTTTCATATTATGAAAATTGTAAATTGTATATATACTCATTCATTAATGAAAATAATCAAGGGATTATTTCTTTCAATATCTCTAATGAAACGATTTCTAGCCATACAAATTTATGTGGGTTGTTTTAGACTACAAGTTTCAGAAATTTTCATTTATTTCTTAAATTTTGTATCAAATCAAAGATTTTCATATAAAATGGGACGGAGGGAGTAATAATATTGGGATTGGGGTTGGGGTGGGGGTGGGTAAATCTAACTTATTGTTACTTTAAACATGTCTCTTTTCATTTCTAGCTCACGGCAACATAGATCAGTCAATTAAGTTTGTAGCTCGTTATAATTTTTTTTTTTAATTTATGTCTTTTTTATCAGAGATATTTATTTTTTTGTATAAGTGATCTGAAAAATAACATAAAAAGAGATCTTTATAGGATCATTTTTTTTTTCAAATTGTAAATCATTATTTTCATCCACTCTCGAGAGATTTAAGCAAACGTAATGAACTTAATATTATATTGTATATTTTTAGTTTTTTCTTCTTCAATGTTAATTCAACGACCAGCAACAAAGTTGTCGAAAATATAGATATTTGTATGTACTTTTAACTTAACTGGACCACAAAAGTAAATGTAGCATGCGCGAAACTGATGAAGCAGAAATAATAGGCTGAATTTGAAATTGGGGTGAAATTGTTGAAGTGTTATAGTCATCAAAAAGTCCCAAGACATGAATTAATATTTGTCTTTTTTTCAGATAGGCTTCGACGACAAAATAGGCTGCTAGTATGATAATAATTCACGTCTGTTGTTTCACAAAAATAGAATCGAAGCATACCATACAGTACTCAATACTAAACGCCAACGCTTCTTTCTTTTTCAAGGAATAATTTAAGTTGTCCCGGAATCGAAGATATTCAAGGATTTAAAGTTCAAATAGTTAATTACATGTATCTTTATAATCTTTAAATGGAATACTATATGGAGAAACCAACTTCATTCCATGACTTATATTTTATATCCATAATACTTATAATAGTAATAGATCTCGTCTCAGAAAATGTCTTTAGATTATTAATTAGCAGAGAAAAGTTTATGTGTTTTGCATACCGTATATAAATAATCATGATATTTAATATTATCTCTAATCCTTAACCTGTTATAAAACTTTATATTCAGTAGTTGTACTAGGAAATCGTGTAAGATTAGACTATTTAAAATATTTCATTTTACGTCTTAATCGTTCAAGGTTTAATGGTAGTTCAATTCTTATATAAACACACTTTTATCTATCTAATTAAGAATCAATAACCATAAATGAGTCCGAACAATTATGCAATATTCAAATACCTAAAAGGATTACGGTCTTTTTGAAAATTACAAATAGTCTGTTTTACTGTTATATTGACACCACCATAAAGAGAATGAAATTTAGTTATACATCAAGTCAAAGTATCATGTTTGATGTACAAATTTTCATGTTAAATGGCTAATATCATATTTTTGTTATATCGGCCTAAAGAAAAAATAAAATCTAAACACACGAATTGCTGTGTTATAACCCAAAAAAGAAATAAGAAAAAGAGAATAGTGCTATTCTGTGCTAACCCAATTCCTTCACTTGATATTATAATTTACACCAATTGGCCGGGGTAAAAAAAACTGACACGTCAAATGTGGTAACATCACACACACATACACACTATTATATAAAAATATACAGTGTAAAAATTTCAAATCTAAAAGAAGGAAAGTGAAAATAATAAGAAATGAATAGTACTCATAGTAGTACCAAATAAAGCGGTAACTGGGCAGTGAGCAGTATACATTTTAGAGGGCTTTCACGTAGGCTGGGCCCCGTAGGATTTAGCTTTATGTGCAAGTTGCGCTGATGGGCCTTGTCTCTTTTAGGTTATCATAAATTTGACTAATTCCTTTGCTTTGCTTGCCGAATCAAGTAAGAATCAGAGGCATTTAAGGTTGTCTAAACTTGGTAGCCATATTCTTCACTTTTCCTCGTCCCTTACTTTCTTCTTTATTATTCATTTTATATTCAAGTGAATTATTAATTTCTGTCCCCAACAATAATTTTAATAAATTGCCTTATTGTCTTTGTAATGAATGAACGAATGAAATATCATGCTCCATTATTCACTTTTAAAAGCACGTGATAAATTATTTCTATATTCCAAGTATTTATCGAGTAATTTAATGATCAGAATCTTATCTCCTGTCTAAAGGACTGTCGAAAAAGAGTGAAATACAGTAGGGAGCCCTAGACCTTGCAAAGCCCAAATAAGGAAAACATTCTTATCTTTAGAAGTGTTGACAAGAATTTCAATTCGAATGTAGCATCAGAATTCATCATCCAATTAGAGGTTAAATCCGATACATTGTCACTTAAAAGAATTTTTACACCATCAAATTACTTTTATTGAGCAGATAATATATCTTATTTATAAGATAACAAACCTCACATTTAAAAAGACTTACGTGTAGAATCTTTGATATAACTTGATAGTGCAGTGGATGTGTATATAAGTTTTAAATCGATTGATTTGCATTATGAGGTTTTAGAATGTCTTTGCAAAGAAAAATCATACTTCCAATTATAAGAAGCAAGTAATTAAATTGTTTAATAGAACTAGACTAAAGTAGGTTTGATCTTGAAGAGAAAGCTTGAAAGACAAATTTAAACTGTAAATTCTTGGAACCTCATATATTCTTATTCCTAACGCAAATGTCGCTGTGTATAAGTAAATATGTCTTTATTGATGCCTACATAAAGTAGATGGCAATTGAATAAGATTCTCCAACATAATCTGGTTGGAATTATACTTTACCTATTTAAAGTAATAGGGTTGAATTAGTGGTCTTCTTTAAACTTTGTTCCAATTGATGTGATCCTGTTATATTTTTAGTTGTTCCAATTAACATAATTTTATTTTTATATTTAATAAGAATATAATTTTAAATTTATCATTTTACTTTTAATTATATATTGTATACTCACGCTAATACTTATGATTTGTTTTAGACTGGATCATATAAATTGGGAGAGGAGTAAATCAAAATTTTGCTCGTCTTTCTTTACTAGTTATATCAATCAATTAAAGAGGAAAAGAATTTCGACATACATACCTCATTCTCAAGGTGTCAAATTAGATAGTAAAAAATTTTCGTTTGTAGAAAAACAACCTTTTCAATTGTCCATAAATAACAAAAAGCCACAACTAGGGCCAAGTCATTGGATTCATCACAATTCACAACGAATATCGCTCATTTAGATCCTGTACTATAGATAAGCACATTCTGAAATATTGATGGAAGAGCAACATGAATATATACAAGATAAGCATATGATTCAAAGACACAAAAACTATAACAATTCCATTTAATTACATATTGGGATACAAGCAGAAATGCATAGTCAGGACGGTTCAAATGTTATAGTAGCAACTTATGCATACATTATATTTATTGTCCTCCGTAGATCGATCGCCGCGATAATTCTTAAGAGAGTTTCTAAATACAATTTGCAACAAAACAAAAAGGATAATGCAATACATTATACTGTATACTGGTTGAACCAAAGATGGACAGCTGCTTCAATTTATCAGATTGATTAAAGCATCCACCCAGGAATAAAACCATTCATATTGTGAGCAGATGCTGCTGCATTCACCTCATCCGTATCGACAGGATTGTAACTGGAAAAGTTTAACCAGAAAAAACAATCAAATGTAATAATAATAAGGTAATTAGTAATAATAACATGAGAATTATATAAGGAAACCTAATTTTAAACCCATTATATGTGAATGCAGGTCCGTGATGAGCAAGATTGAGCACATACGTACAGAGAGCAAAATAAGGTTGCTGACACATTGCGATATGAACAATTGATGATTATTAATGAAAAGAGGATGAGTGCAGTTTGTCGCGGACAACACTACCAGAACAGGATAATTCCAGCTAAGAAAGGAGAGGAACTTTTTGGGTACATAGTACATCTGGTAGTTCCTTCTATGTTGTTGATGCTACCTTTGAATTAGGAATTACTTTTGTTAAAAAATATTCCGACATGTAATAGTAATGATTTACCCGACTCTGAAACCTTAACTATTTTGGTCTAGCGCGACCCTATATCTTGTTATGATGCATGATATATGATACTAAATAAGTTTTTACCCCAAAAAAAAAATGTAATGTTGGTCATCACTAGATATGGGCCTTTTTTATAACAGTTGTATCTCGTCAAACTTGTATCAATTTTGTGCCCATCAACTAACCAAGTAGTAAGATATATAGTACCTCGCATGAGCACAAATATCAAATAATATTGCCCGTCAAGGCTTTTGAAGCCTTTCCCACATTATTAACTATTAGAGCACACCTTGGTGCACACTGGTCTATTAATAGAAATAGAAATTTAAAGTCAAATTTATTTTTAATAATAAAATAAGGGATTACCCAAAATGTGGAGAAGAAGAATGCAATCCTAGAGGCTGAAAGAAACCCTCTGTATGAGGGAGACGACTGTGTTGATGCATGGCTTGATCAGCTCCATCTTCCCAACACAATCGAAGTGGAAATCCAGTTGCACTTTCTTCTAGCTGACAAATTTCATAAAACAAACACAACACGAATTTCAAATGATTTTACATTACCAAATTACCCAAAGAATATTTACAAATAATTGTCTTAATATTTGAGATTTGTAATCTTAGAAATAAAACATGTTACTTGTCACAACTGGTAAATAATGGTGTAAGAATTTCAATGAACAATTCAAACACTTGTAAAGTGAAAGAGAATAATTCCTTGATTATTTTCATTAATGTAAAGGGTTTATATACATGATATACAATAGTAAACCTAGCCTATAATTACGGAAATCAAATATGCATTTCCTAATACAAGACTACTACCATAATTACACATGTACAAGATCTCTAACAATATCAGGGAATATACATAGTATATTAGGAATATACTACGTATATTCTATGACACCCCGACAGTCATAGCGGGCGGTTGTCGTACGCTGAGACTGTCCCTAAAATATTCAAACGGAACTAAGGGAAGGTCATTAGTAAAGATGTCAGCAATTTGGTACCGTGAAGGGACATGCGAGACACGTACTTGTCCACGAGCTACCTTTTCGTGAACAAAATGAATATCCATGTCGATATGTTTAGTGCGCTGATGTTGGACAAGATTCTAAGAGAGATATATCGCATTAACATTATTGCAGTAGACTAAGGTAGCTTTCTGAATAGGAAAGTGAAGTTCTAAGAGGAGGTTACGCAGCCAACAGGACTCAGACACCACATTGGCTACCCCTCGATACTCGGCCTTCGCACTAGAACGCGATAAAGTAGTCTGGCGTTTAGCATACCAAGAGACAAGTTATCACCAAGAAACATACAATAACCAAATGTCGAGCATCTGGTATCTGGACATCCACCCCAATCAGCATCTGTATAAGACATGAGAGTAGATACAGAGGATGGATATAGGTGTAAACCATAATCAAGAATGTCCTGAATGTAACACACAATGTGTTTGAGAGTGTGCATGTGTTCTTCCCTCGGATCATGCATAAATAAACACACATGTTGCACTGCATAAGTAATATCAGACCTCGTGAATGTAAGATACTGAAGAGTCATTGCAAGACTGCGATAGTGAGAGGGATCCTCGTAGGGTGTGCTAGAATTAACACTCAGCTTCGGTTTGGTGTAAACCAGAGTAGGAGATGACTTATAGGATGACATGTCAGCCCATTTAATAATCTCAGCTGCATACTTCCTATGGGATAGAAATAGACCACATGCATGATGAGTTACAATTATACCCAAAAAATAACTCAAAAGCCCCAAATCTTTCATAACAAATTCGGAGTTGAGAAGAGATATGATATACTTGCGCAGTTTATCAGAGGAGGCAGTCAATATAATATCATTCACATATAACAGAATGTATGCCAGAGAAGTACCGCAAATGATGAGACATGCTGTGAGAAAACCTAATAATAGACACATAATCTGCAAACATTTTGCACCAAGCCCGAGGGTCCTGTTTTAGCCCATAAAATAATTTCTTTAGAAAGCACATATGATTAGGATGATCGGGGTCCCTGAAATCTAAGGGTTGATGCATGTATACAATCTCCTTGAGATCACCATGTAAGAATGCATTTTTCACGTCCAGATGATGAATGAGTCATGCTTTTGAGAGAGCCAGACTGAGAACAATGCGAATAGTTACCGGTTTGGCCACCGGACTAAATGTCTCTCCACAATCCACGCCAACCTGTTGAGTTTTGTCATCACCGACAAGACGGGCCTTATGTCTCTCAAAACAACCATCATATTTTTCTTATGAGTAAAAATCTACATAGAATGAATTACATTAACACCAGGCGGACGGGGCACCAACTCCCATATATTATTTTCAATAAGAGCATTATATTTATCATACATGGCCATTTTCCAATTCGGATCACGAAGGGCAGACACCGAGTTACGTGGTAGGAGAGATTTAGTGACATTAGAGTTGAGATTTAAATGTCGTTTTCATCTAAAGATACTCTGTTGGCTACGAGTAACAGGTTGTTGACTCAAAATAGTAGTGGGTCGGACCTGGGTTGGTGTATGGACGTCAGAAATGACTGGACTGAGAGGCGGGTCACGGGTTGGGCCAGCAGGCAGTGGGCCTGCTGGCTGAAATTGATCACGGGAAGGGTCTGAGCCAGTAGGAATTGGGCCTGCCAGTGTTTGCTGGTCCAAATCTCAAGATGTGGACCAGACCAAATGGTGGACCACATACAGTGAGAGCCCATCATTCAGAAAATTATAAGAATTAGACACGGAATCATGTAACTTAGCAAACAGAAATTGGGTTTCACAAAAAAAATGACATGGCGACTAATGATGATTTTATTAGAGGATAAATCATAACATTTGTAACCACGATGATTAGACGGATAACCCAAAAATACAAAACCGGTAGATCGGGCTTGTAGTTTATTTATTGTAGTGGAGGAAAAGAGAGGATAGCATAAAGACCCTAATATGAGAATACGACAGATCTTTATGATAAAGAATTTTGAGTGGAGATTGGTATGCTAATCCTTTGCTAGAGAGTATGTTAAGAAGGTAAGTGGTCATTTGTAATGTATGATGCCAAAATGAAGGTGGTAATGAAGCATGGGCTAGTAATGTCCGAACAATATTATTAATGATGCTTATTTTTCACTCGACTTTCCCATTTTCTGAGGTTCCATTATCACATTAAAATATTTTTAATTTCTCGTTAAAATGGGTACGGATGAATGCTCTAAATGATAGAAATGTGGAATTAACTTGAGACTTTTTAGATCATGGAAAGGTCCACAAAAAATTAGAATAATCATCCAAAATTAACACATAATAACGGTGGCCCAAAGAACTCAAAACGGGAGATGTCCACAAATCACTATGAATAATATCAAATAACATAGTACAACAATTGGAGGCAACAAACGGTAATTTAACATGTTTTCCAAGCGGACAAGAAGGACAAACATTAGTACTACACGTACTATTACACTCAATAAAATTATTATTTTTAAGAGAGGAAAGAATAGACACCCCCGAATGACTCAAACGCGCATGCTATAGGAAGGTGCTAAAGCGGCAAACGTTGACGGCGTGTGGCTTGTTTAGTGGTGGTGGTGGTGGTGATAGGATAGAGCTCGCCCCGACTATCACATCTCATTAGATGTATCCCCATCGAAAAATCCTTCACAGAAAATCCAAAAGGGTCAAAGTCAACAGAAACCCAATTATCAGTAGTAAATTTTCGAAGACACCAAATTTTTAATTAATTAATGAGCATGAAGGACATTTTTCAAGGCTTCAGGGGAGGTAAATTTGTGTGACCATAACCACAAATTGGAATTGAATGACCATTATCAACAATTATGCCATGATTTTTACTCAAATTGAAATAAGACGGGAGATTATCTGGTGTAGATATCATGTGAGAAGTAGCACCAGTGTCCATGTATCAATTTGCATTCGGAGGATTTAATCCAAGTGTATGCATTGTTGTCTCGATATCCGTGTGGGTTGGGGTTGCTGCTGGGCATGCAGCAGCAAAGGCATGCTGAGGTCGAGGCCCAAGCGGGCCATGTTGCTACTGGGCCTGACCCAAAATTGAGGAGCCGGATAGGGTGGAGTAGCCACTGTCCACTGGCACAGTCCCACAGTTATGGTCCACTGGCCTAAGGTTGCGGCCAATGGTGCTGCGGCCCAGGCCCTTGCTGGCCACTGTCGCTACCTCATCCTCTGCCACTGCCGCTACCGCCATGACTGCCGCCGCGGTTTTTGCCACCATTTTTATGACTTTGGCCTTTTTTTCCGCCACCATTGTTACGGTTTTAGCCAACATTTTCCGAAAATGAGTGAGGGTCATCGGTGTTGGCCATCATCAAGGAGGAATTGGCTCCGGTTGCCGTCTTTTTAGCCAACCATGCTTCTTCTAAGGTGAGTATGGAACGTGCTTGGTAGAATGGTGGGAGAAGATTGCTTTGACGAAGAAGAGTTCCATGGAACGTTTGAGTTGATCCGACAACTTCTTGAGCCTTTGACAATAGGCGGAGGCATTCGGAAAATCTTCCATATTGATGTGAGAGAATTCCTGCTCAAGGGTTACGGCACAAGAATTTTTGTTATCTTGGAATATATCACGCAACCTATTTCAAGCTTCCATTGTCGTGGCGTCGGGTTTGATAATTGTTTGTAAGAGGTCTGTAGAGATGGTGGAATAGATCCATTGGAGGACCGTAGCATCAAGAGTTGCCCACAACTCGATTTCATCATTTGTGGAAGACACTTTCTCCTTGCCTTTTTTCGGTTTGACGATGTGATGGAGGACTCTATTAGACCTTGCATGAATTAGACGTTCTCCATCTCAAGAACGATAGGGATATTATTCCATATATTGGAGACTGCAAGAGCATGATGAAAGGTATTCTTTGTGATAGACATGATGGAAGAACAAGAGGAGAATTAGGAATTCAGAAAAATTTGAAGGGATGAGAGTCGGCCGAGAAATAGGGTTCGAGTAGGGCGGCGGAAGGAGTATATTATTGGAGAAGAAAAAGTTTGCCCTAAACTGCTGATACAATTTTCCTAATACAAGATTACTACTATAATTACACATGTACAAGATCTCTAATAATATCAAGGAATATACGTTGTATATTAGAAATATACTATGTATATTCTATCATAAAGTATATGTTAAAGTAAGAGATTTGATCTGATTGGTCATTCTTTTTACCTTTCTACGGAGTAGTTTATTAGATTCTGCCAGCATTTGCTCCTGCAAATTAAAATTCATAGGAAATTTGAAACAGGTAAATATCTCTCGCTTATTTCTTTTATAATTGGAATGAAGTAGAATTCCATAAATGAGTACCCTTTGTTGAAGATCTGCAAGCTGATCCAGCATGTATTGTGTCTGCAAATTAAAGGGCGAAAGAAACAATGTTGTTGGACAAAACTTCTATATTGTAAATAATCTACTACATATATATTTTTCAGCAGCATTGTTTATTATTGTGAGAGACATCTTGTTGTAAAAGCATATAATCCCAAAATTGTTATTGATTAACTGCATTAATCAAAATAATCACAACATAAGTTTCACAAAAGTAATACAATGTTTGATTGGGTAACTCATTAAAGACAAAAAAGTAACTCATATAGTAAGAGTAACTCATTAAAGAAAAAAAAAAGAACTCCTCTTAAAGTAAAGCAATCCCTACATAACAATATTGTTATTCAATGCATAACACAACCTATGCTATTATTCACCTAATTTACAATATACATATTATATGTCATAATCTACATATAACTAGTCTGTAAACCAGGAAAGAAATTAATCTTCCCACAGCCAAAGAAAATCATAAATTGTTAGGAAAAAAGTTTGAATGAGAACTATTATAGAGTCAATTGTGACTTTCTTTTCATCTATGTTTCTCGGGCTCTCCAAAAATGTTGCCTCACCCCTGTTTGATCCTTTAAAATTACACTACTTTTATAGGATCCGATATGCACCAATGACATTTTTGAAGAGTTTGAACAACATAATTTTCATGCTATTTTTCCTGTTTCCTTCTCTCTTTTCCCCATAAAGTCATGATAAGTTTAATAATAAACTAGTTTATTAGGTTTCTAGTATATATCTTTTTTAGAATTGATATTTGGTTCTTCGGAGTAGTAAAATATAGAGTTTAAGGGTGAGTACAAACGATATATATTTTCTGGTGTTGATAAATAAACAAAGTACATTATTTAAAAGCGATATATATATAATTTAGGCAAACTTTAGCGGTAAGGGTGGATAGTATAGAGTGTGGGGGTGGTGTGGATGGGGATATGGGGTGAGGGCGGAGGTGGGGTGTGGAGGAGATAATAATCTGGAGTATCACTTATAAAAACTTTTTTTTTTCTACTTTAATTGGAGAAGTCAGGACTTTGCTTTATCATTAAGGAACTTACTTTATGTAAAAAATATATTTTTTAAAATTTTTGAGTAGGCAAACGTGGAAAAAGAAGAAAGTACATATAAAGATGTCCAGCTATCTTCACTTGTCTTATTTAACATCAAGAGAGGTCCCTCTTTTTAAAAATTAAATCACCCAACACAAGGTAGGATGATGTTGTATTAACAAGAGGAAACAAATATGGGGGCCTAACATGTAGCATAGAGTTTGGATCACAAAACTCAAGAGAGGTCCCTACTCCCTACAATGACATTTACTCAAATAAAAGGAAACGTCTATTAGAAATACATATTCAACTAAAGGGAAACAATCTATACTCAAACTTGCTAAAAAAGAGGCATTTTAATTTTTTGGCGATTGAGATGGGGGATCAATCTAATAAGTCCCCAAAAATAACTAGTATAAAACAACCTATGGAGCCAGCAATCAAAGTATCATAGTCTTGAAAAAAGTATTACTACAACCATTCATATAAAACTCATCATTTACTTCATTAAAACTATAACGCTTGTTTTGTATTGAAAAAAAGATATGTAACTTGTTAAATTGCATTAATAATATAAATGTACTGTTAGTGTATATATCTTAAAATACTTGAATAATTTACCTTCCTTGACCTAATTTGCTTTAAGGATCCCTCTAATTGATTCTCAAGCTGCTCGAGGTCCTTCGTGCTTAATGTCCCTAAATCTTCCCCGAGAAGGATTCTGTGTAATTTTCATATAAGTTACCAAAATAAATCAATGTGTATATAAAGAGTATTAGATAATGGATTTAAGCTATATATACTGATAGTGAACAGAACTTACCTCTGAGATCGTTGAAGGAGCTCAACTCTAGCTTTTAGCCTCAGATACTCGTGATAATTATTCTGTCAATAAATAATGACGTTTTAACTTTGTCATAAATTCACAAAAGTTGAGTGTAATCAACTTCAATTTTAAATTTGAAAACTATATACAAGATTATTAATGATTCCAATATTCACGGGTTGTTTTGAAATGAATAAAAGAGTGTCATATAAATGAAAACAAAGTATATGTTGTTGCAGCCAAGGAATGAAGGGCCAGTCATGAAGACATCAAGAACAAGAAACATTACCAATAAGTAGGAAAGCAAATTTGTGTTAATTTAGTTCAAAAATTGAAATTCAATTAGTTTTTGCAAAAAACAAATAAATTGAACTAATGCAAAAAAAAAAACGTCTCAACCAATCTCAACTTGAAGAAAAATGCAAGGATTCGAAGGGTGTGTTTGGTAGGGAGGAAAATAATTTTTTTCCCTATGTTTGGTTGGTCAAAATGTTTTGAAAATCATTTCTCTAAGAAAATAAGTTCCTTAAAAATGAGAAAATGATTTTACTAATGGAAGTAGGGAAAACAAGTTCCATAAATGACATTGCAAGTTTATAGTCTTCTCCCCTCCCACCCAACACCCCGAACCCACACTCACTGATCATCCCACTCCCTACCAACCCGAATGCCCACTTCCCTCCCCATCCCACCACCCTATTGTTTTGCTAGATTATATATAATGCTCTTGGGATAATATTTTGTTGCTTACTTACCAAACACTTCAAATAAATAAAAAAACTCACTTGTAGAAAAATATTTCCCTTCGTACCAAACACACCCTAAGTTCTTTCTTTTTGGTTGCAACACCGTTACTAGCAGAACTTAGAAGGGGATTTGGTTGAAACACATTCTTGCAAATAACCTTTTTTTCCTATGAAGAATAACGTATATCAAGGGACCAAAATGTTTAATTGAAATTAAACGGTCAGAGAGTAGATACATACCTGAGAATCAGTAGCTGATTGGTTGGTTTCCAAAGTTGCATAGCTGCAACGTTGATACTTCTCAATTGTTTTCACCATGCTGTAAGAATTAAAACAGAAATGAAATGTATCTCCTACTATTAATTAATAGTTCTGTTTAATAGTAACATTTTGCAGTACAAGGCTGCTGAACAAAAAGTTGTCATTATGAAGGTACGATCCACTTGATCATGAAGAAACACTTCAAAGTTCTCTGGTAGCTCATTTTACATGTTATGAAGAATATCCTAAAACAAAAAATAGGAAAAGAGTTTTTTTCTATCAATTAACAAACAGAAGTCAGTGCTAAACAAAAATCCCAAATATTAATTATTGAAATAAAAGAATTGACTCGTCCACAAAGTTGTTTGTTGTTTGTAAAATAAGATTGGGTCAAATAAAGTTATATGTGTTCTTGGAAAGTATTTTGAGGCTATAGATAATGAAGGTGCATAAGTTCAAATATGTAAAGGGTCTGGATTAACTCGTGTAATCTTGATTTTTTGGCTTACGAAATATTAAACATTTATAAGTGAATGTAATTTTTATAATAAAAACATATTTTGCATAACATGGTTTAAGCACTAAAATTACCAATATATATGGACTCTCGGGTCACAAATTTTGACAATTATCTGGTGGAAGTACTCCTTCGAATTTTAAATTAAATACTAGTACTATATTTCTTATATAAGTAATAACTAGTACTCCTATTAATTATCTTTGCAATAAGATTTTAAGCTTTAGCTGCTTATTGGAAACTAACATAAGCAGCCTTTGCTCATCCATCTTGGGAATCAAAGAACAAAATAAAGTAGCAGTTTTTTGCACTGTCAAACATGACACCTCTGCAAATCAATTCTTTACAGTAAGAAAATTGTAACGTGGAAAATTGCTAATTAGGTTTTCAGAATTTTGGCAGTAAATTCCTTCACAAGGCGTTAAGTGCTCAATAAGTATGAATAGGTTATAGCTAGAACTCATCAAAATCATCCTGCAGGTCGAAAAATGACCCTATGGGGAAAAGAAAAATAAATCAAGAACAGTCTGTTGTTAGCAAAGTCTGTTAAAATAAATTAAGACGAAAAATCATCAATTGTTTTCATATGCACAGTAGTTCAAAAAACAAATACTGCTCCATAGTACTAGTAAATAATAACAGAAATAAGTAGATCTTTCAAAGAATGAAGGATTAATGTTAAAATCGTATATAAAAATGAAATATCTGAGTGTATATATATATAGGCAATTGATCTTATATATATGTAGTAAAAATACGGTACATGTTCGTATTAAGAGAAGTCAGATCTTGCATAAAAATTAAAGTGAGAGAAAATACAAGTCTGATAACCAAATTTAATGAAGTAAGAATAAATGAAAGTACACATTAAAGACCAGAATTTTGCAAACTATCTTCCATAGATAACAAGGGTTTCGTTAATAGCACTAGACCTAGCTAGAAAACATTAAATATATAGACACATCTTGTGAATATATATCAAATTAATTTGATAAATACCTTGAAGTGCTGCAGAACTCGTAGAGTTTACCACGATTAGAGAAAATGATGAGAGCAACTTCAGCATCACAAAGAACAGAAAGTTCATAAGCTTTCTTGAGAAGTCCATTTCTTCTCTTAGCAAAAGTGACTTGTCTGTTTATTTTGTTTTCTATTCTCTTCAGCACAACTCTTCCCCTTCCCATTTTTAATATTCTATGTTTGCCAGAGAGAGATGAAAGAAGAAAGATAAATAAAGGTATTATACCACTCTTGGTTAACAGCTGAACTACTCTTGGATAATAAAAGGGGTATAAATTAAATGAAATGAAATGAAAGAGTAGGAAACCCTGGGGATTTCTGTATCTTTGCCCCCCCCCCCCCCCCCCCCCCCCCCACTCACTAGAAACCAAAAAGGCAAAGAGAAAAAATTAAATTAGGTTAATGATGTAGTATTCTCATACCAACCAACTCATCAGCCATCAGCACCTGAGAAATGTACATTCATGTTTTACCCCCATAGAGTCAACTGGTCCTTCATGCCCTAAATAATGTATCTCACTCACTCTATTTAGGCAATTTGTACACCAAATATTCTTTTTATTTGATTTTAAGTTTTATGCATTTTTAAAAGATTTGGGATTTTTATACTAAACAATAGCCCAACAAAAAATAACACTCATCTTTAAGTATTTTTAAATATAATTTAGTCAATATTAGTTTGTACAATGAATATACACTTAATCAACACCGAAAATGGCTACAAACTTGTGAAATTTTGGCTAAAAAGTTCAAGATCCCAAAAATAATTACTCATTTAGGTCACTTTTAACTTTTAAGTTAGGTACATGTATTTGTGTTGAGCCGATGGTCTATCGAAAACAGTCTTTCAACCCCCACATAAGTAGATGTAGGGTTTGCATACATCCTACCCTCCCCATATAAATCTGTATGATAAACATGAAATATTATGTTAAACATTTCTGTTGTTAAGGTATTTACATATAAGTCTGTATGATAAACATGAAATATTATGTGTCTCACACAACATTAATTATGTCAGGCTTCTTTTGTCTCACAGTTTATAAGTGAATTCAAATCTTACACTTTAGGTTTACTAGTTTGTCGGACAAAAAAGAATCTCACACAATTAATTTCAGTTGGCGTGAAGCACATAATGAAATTTCTCAATAAACATTAATTGCTAAATTGATATATACTAAGTAGGCATTTGGCCATAGAAATTAAAGAATAATTCACTTTTAAAAAAAAAATTGAAGTTGGAGTTTGAGTTGTGTTTGGCCATAGTTTTTACAAACAATATTTGGTTGTTGGAATGTACTTTTTCTTAAAAATATGAAATATGATTTATACTCTCAATTTTTAAAAACTAGCAAAATCACTCAAAGCAACTGATAAACATAACTAGTGCGTAAACACTGCCCATCAATTATTTCCTATTACATAGAATGATTTATATAGACTTTCTTTAATACAATGATATAATCAACTTCACAATTATTCGCATCTTCAACATGTATCGTCATTAATCATGGCATGAGCTTGTTTTGCATACGAGCTACAGAAACTAAAATGACCCAGTGCATTTCTTCTCGCTTACGAATTACTATATACTATTACATTTCATCAATTCTAAATATTATTACAACGATTCATTAGTGCTAAAAATCAACAACACTAGTAATAGTTATTCTTTAATATAATTCTCCCACATTGTTTGAACAATCTGTTCTCTCAAGCATTCATTTTCCGATCAGCTAAATTAAATGAGTCAAATTTATAAAAATAAATAAATATAGGATAGAATTTAAAAAGTGAAAGACAAAAGTAACAATCAAAAATAAAAATTAAAGAAAAAGTGAAAACAAAGCTTTGGTTGTTACGTTGTATTTGAAATTTTTATGATTAAATGCTAATTTTTGAAAAAAAAGTAAAAAGAAATTCCAGAAAAAGGTGAATAATATCCATGGTCAAACGGTCCTAAAATGATAATTAACCAACTGTCATCCATTAGTCTTGAATTTTTTTCACCCCGATAATTTACAGAATTTAATTAATGTGAATATAAGTATAGCCATTGGAGCAGGGGATGAGGACACCTGGAGTTACCCTACTTAGTTACAGACTTACAGTTAGTTACAGATAGTCTGTTTTTACTTTCCACATACAGTACTTTGCTTTTTGTGGGCTTTGGGTAAATTAATGTTTCGCATCCTAAAACCTATTGGACATGAACAACAACCTTAAAAAGTGACATTCTCCGCCTTTTACACTCCCGTGGGTGTCGACGCTTCATTGGTTCTCTCCCAACTAGCTATTTCCCCTTCCCAACGTTCTTCTTTAACTTTCTTCAATTTTCCATTTAAATTTCTAACAACACTACTCAATTTTTGGGATTCTGGTTTTAGCTTTTGTTATTAACACGCAAATTCAGAATTTCAAAAAGATGAGTGCACTATTACTTTTAAAATCAGATTAAAAAAATTATAGCATAACAAGTTGGGTTTGATCCCTCAACCTTCTAAAATTTAACTCAACATCTTAACCAGTACATCATTCAATCTCTTTTAATCATGGATTCAGATAATGTAAGACATATTTTAAAAATTATACACATAATATATCGAGTTTAGTCGGGTGATTGTAGGTTCACGTGATCCAATTTTTGGACCTAGATTCGCCTCTAGTACTACGTAATAATTGATACGTCTACACGGTATAATTTTTCGGGGAAAGATGTTCAATTAAATGAGTTTCAAGATTTTTAGGTATAAAAGTGGATCTTGAAATAAGTGATATAGCACTCCACTTCAATATTAATGTGCAAAAAAATTAATGGATATTATATATACATCTTTTGATGAAGAAAATTCTATTAAGGTCAAGCCGGTCCATATTAAAATAATTAAATACATATAGTTATATTATAATTTAAGAAAAATGGAGAAATGGCGCAACTATTGGGAGAGTCTCTGAACAATTGTAACTCTTCATATAATACTTGTAACTCTTCGTATTCGTATAACATATGAAAAAATATTGAATGTTAAAACTTCTTACTTCTCTCCTGAAAAAGAAATAGAACGCTTCCTTTGGATTATTCCAACAAATTGAAAAACTCTCATGAACTAATGTGGTAAAAAAAAAATGTGAAAAGATTTCTTAAGAAAAACTAAGCGATCTTCTACAAAGTATAACGTTCTTCTGTAATATTAGTATCTTTAGACTATAAATCTATATAGTCTAATTCGTGTTTAATAGTATAAGATTAAACCATCGAATAGTAAAACAAATAAATGAATCTTGGGGGAATGGTGTGTTCTTGGTGTGATTGAGTTTTCCATTCATTTAAATTTTTTATTACTGAAACTTTTAAATTGATTGGTGAATAATCGAATAACATTTATTTGACAAACAAAATAACGAGTTTCCAACAATAGATCAATATTTGGATGAATTTTTTCCCAACCTCCCTCCCCCGCTGACATTCTCACTTCATATTAGTGACGTGGGATCTTCTCGTTGGTTGATTATCTACTAGCTTACTGTTTCCATTCCCCAAGCTCTGTTCACCTTTTAAAAAAAAAATTACACTTCTGCTTATTTATACCACTTATGAGATTACACGGGATATATTGTTGTTGTACTCTTCTGCTTATTCATTTTCCCATTGAACCTGGCTTATGGAATAAAAAAAATTGTAAGCTCTTCGAAAATTAATTAGGATTGTTTGGTAGCTAGTTAGAAGACAAGTTGTTCATGTACATTAAATTCTGCAAAAGTAATATAACGTTTGGTAGTTGATTAGGAGGTAAGTTATTCATGTATAAAATCAATTGGATGTATAGCTTTCAATTTAGAAATATATTATACATGTATAAGTTACGTAGAAATCTATGTACTTATTTTGTACATGATAAAAGATGGAATAACTATACCCTGCATAAAATAATACATAGATTTCCTCATAACTAATTCACTACAAGAAATGTTGGAAATTTATCAATGTGGAATTAAGTTTATCCCATTATTTATGACTCGAACAATTGGGGCCCCGCACGTCGGAAACTTTGTTTCCACACATGTGCACTCGTAGTGCCAAGTATCGTAAATTCCCTTAATGAAAGAGATATTGGTACGTAAGTAAATGTTTGAGATAATGGACGGTTATTGGCTAAATAACAAGTGTTCCACGTCGGTAAACGAAGGAAGGATTGTGCAAAATGTAAGATGGTGAGGGTCGGGAAGGGCCGTGGCACCGGAAAGGGTTGCGGCACCACCCGGACGGAATTCCAAAAGTTTGGCTAATTATTGAGAGGTTTTGGAGCATTAAAATGATAATTTTTTCTCCATAAATCAGCCATTATTTGGCTGCATTAATTGGTGAATTAAAGGGTCATTACATGGGCACTTGAAGAGGCCATTCTTACACTACTATAAATTGAGGCCTTTGGATCAATTCTACACACTTTTCAAGAACAACAATTCAGAAATTCTTGTTGCAAATCCTCTCCTCTTAGCAATCTTTTGTTATTTGTTTTCTTCACTAGAATCACTTGTGTTTGCTTTGCACAAATGATAGTTTGTTGTTTTATCTTGGGAGATTATTGTCCGCTAACGTAAAAGCATATATACGGTGCAATCTTGTCTTAAATACAGAGTGTCATCACTCGACTCAACACAGTTGTAACACTTCCAGATTTAGTATGTCTTGATTTTAGGTTATCAAGATTCAAAGAGCTTTCTGTAAATTGGTATAAAGATTCAAGACTGATTCAAGAACTCAAAAGCTTGTTGTTGTCACAATTCTTATTTACTACAAGCTTATTGCTATTGTAATCTTTATGGTTTATCCTTTCGAAGCACTTGTAATAGTTATTTACTATTCCCGTAATGCTTTACCTCCAACAATTATAAGATAAGATTGCATTAGTGCTCGAAAAAAGTCAGTCAATAATTGTGTGATCAAATCTGGTTATGGCTGTGTTTTTCTGGTTGAAGACAGTTCCATTGACAGTAATTGTATTTGTGTCAACAAACTAGACTATGGTTCAAATGTTGAGGTTCAGAGCGCCTATGCTGGTCATGCTATTGACGGTCAAGGTGTTGATGGTGTCACCGCTCCCGAGAGTGGTGGAAACAAGAGCAAGAGGAGAAGACTGAAGATGTTGTTCTATCTTGTAGCAGAAGGCCTATATCTGTTCCAGACAAATGATCCGAATAATGGTAAGGAGGAAATTGACACTCAGTCGGACTGAAGTGGGCCAGAATCCAAAAGGTCTAAGTTAATTATCCTTCCTTGTCTTTAATGTGTTTAGATAATATCTGAATAAAAGTGTGTAAAGCAAGGCTAGGAATATGAAAGTATTTTTATTAAATACTTATATTCCCTACACTCTAAAATCAGAAATTGAATCTCCCTCCTTCCTGATTAAAGATTGGTGATGGAAAACAAAACTTAAAAGATCCGTTCTTTTGGGTATAATTATTAAAAGTGTGTAAAGTATATTTGCACATATGAATGAGAGATATCCACTGACTGTGCGAAAACTGTTACCACTCTTAAGCAAGCGCTAGAAATTGTCTGGGCACCAATCTTAAAGGAAGAAGACTAAGAGATAATGACTTATCTTAAGACGTTGAACATGTCACACTATCTGATAGAAGATCCTTCATTTGATAGGATGGTGTTGGACACCCAGTCGTACAAAGCATAAGGGCGACTGGAGTGGGCAAGAGTTTTCAGGTCTTAAATGATCTGGAGGCCAAAAGAAAGGCAGAAAATAAATTGGACACTCAGTCTGCCAAAGCAACTGGAGTGGGCCAGAGTATCCAGATCATATATGATGTGGTTACGCCCTAACCACGGGCAAGAGGTTGTTCATGTGAAGCAACGTCACCTCTAAAGTAGAAGGGCTTAGAGAGGTTGTCCTCAAAAGGACTTCAGGAATGGGATCACTCTAAAGGAGGTGATACATGTTCCAAACTTGGTTTCAGGGACGCTGTTGGTCAAGCTGGTTAGAGACTAGTCCAACAGGTACAGTATGTATGTAGCCAAATGAATGATATATTTTGTAATATGTGCATCTATGCCATCATATATTAAGACACGTTAAATAGAAAGTCATTCAAAAGTTAACTAAGTTGAGATTGTTACCTTCTGTCGACATAAACCCTCAAATAAATGCGAGGTCGGCGAAGAGGCAAAATCACCTTTTCATTCCGTCGAAGAAATAGCGAAAGAAGCACCGCTCCTCTAGAACTTAGTCACACCTACATAGGTGATTTGAAATTTATACAAAATAGATGGGGGAGACAAGTACTTTGTGACCTTCATTGACGATGGTACAACGTATTACATCCTTTGTTTGTTGAAAAGCAAAGATGAAGTTGTTGAAGCGGATAAGCGCTACAAAGCAGAAGTTGAAAATCAACTAAGCCTACGGATTGAGGAATTCGTAGTGATAGAGAAGGAGAATGTGAAACATCATTCATCAAACGACTGCTCCTTACTCACCTCAGTCTAACGGTGTTAGCCAAGTGCAAAGTCGTACACCCAAAATATGTGGGGCAAGGCGATCCTTACCGCTAATGCAATTCTCAATAGAACTCCGCATAAGGATAAGGATAACCCTCCATGTGAAACATGGAAAAGATCCCACCTACAAATATTGTGATATGGGGTGGCGTGGTACAAGTTGGAATACCGAAATAGGTCAAGACTATAGATTGCATATCCACTGGATCTGTAAATAACAGTAGTGTTTATCGCCTCCTGGTGTCAAAGAATGTTGAGTTCTTTGAAGATAAATTTCCTTGAGAAGAAAAAAAAGTAATTGTTCGAGGTTAACAAGAACCCGCGAGTGCCTGATTGTCCAGAACTAGACGTTCCAGATCTACAGGACTCGGAAGTTGCTGATTATCCGGAACTTAATGTTCTAGATCTACAGAACTCAGGGATTCTAGATGTTGAACCGAGACGGAGCAAAGAGGGGACAAAGACTTATTCCAGGCCTACTAGATTGCATGGTTGAGAATGAACCATGGACAATTAACAAAGAATTGTCATCTCCAGAAGCACTACTTTGGAAAGAAGCTACAGAGAGAAATAGATTCTATCAGATAGAACCATACTCGTGTAGTGGTTGACCTTCCTCTAAGAAAAGAACCTTTGGGTTGTAAAAGTGGATACACAAATTGAGTACAAAGTAGATAGATCTATTGACGAGTATAAGGCATCGGCTACTTGGACATGTGATCCCCTGGGAATAGCTTAACATCCAGGGCCATTGCAGTCTAACGTGACATGGATGTTGAGACAGCCTTCCTAATCAAAGAGTTGGAAGGGAGGATCAGCGTTGGTTTGTTGGACTGTTGGGCTTCTTTCTAAACTTTCTTTTTGGTCCTTGAAATGTTTAAATTTTGGTCTTGGAAGGTTCAGACGAAACAGAAACAATGAGTATGACAACAGAAACATTGACTCTGAAGTTAGAAAGCCAACAATTGGAAAACCAACAGTCTGAAAGTGGAAGTCATATTGAAACAAAGTCTCGATATGAAAGGATAAGACTTTTGGTCCTGACTTTGTAGCTTATATGGTCGATAACGAACCGAGGACAGTTGCTGAAGCATTGTCTACTCCAGAAGCATCACTCTGGAAAGAAGCTATTGAGAGCGAAATAGAATCCATCCTGCAAAACCACACGTGTGAGTTGATTGATCTTCCTCCTAGAAACAAATTGTTTGTATGTAAATGGATACTCAAACGAAAGTATAAAGCAGATGGGTCTATAGATAAGTACAAAGTCAAGTTGGTAGTCAAGGGCTATCGACAGAAGGAAGGCCTTGGCTATTTTGACACCGGGGAGTACGTGTCAACTCTGAAGGTTATCTGTACGGGCTGAAACAAGCTCCGAAGCAATGACACAAAAAATTTGATAGTACCCTACTATTGAAAGGTTTCTCCATTAATGAGTGTGACAAATGTGTCTACATGAAAGGTAACTCTGATTCATTCGTCATGATATGTCTGTACGTAGATGACATGTTGATCACGGAAAGCAATCCTAGCTTGATCCTAGAGACTAAGAACATGTTGAAACAAATATTTCGACATGAATGATATGGGTGTCACAAATGACATCGTAGGAATTGGGGTTTCTAAGACATCTAACGAACTGGTCTAATTCCAAACTCATTTGTGAGATAGTTGACAGTCTCATTGAAGCCACCAATGGATATGAATCATAGAATTGATTGGAATCATGGTGCACCCATATACCATGAGCGATATGCACAAGTCACGTGTAGTTCAATGTATTTTACACACTACAACCGACCTGGTATCGACTTACAAAGTAGATCAGTTGAACTAAGGTTCACTTGTGATTCTGGAAATGATCGATAGAAGGCGTTAAATCGGATATGAAGATATTTGAAATATTCGTTTATCTAAGGATTATGGTTTTCTGGATGTCCAGCGGTTATGGGAGAACACAGTGATGCAAACTGGACATCGGACATGAAGAACACCAAAGCCACAAGTGAATGTGTATGGTGTGTCTTGGAAAATCCTCTAAGCAAACTTGCATCGACCGATTCATAATGGAATCAGAGTTTATCGCTTTAAACAAAGCATGAGAAGAAGTTGAGTAAACTTCACGACTCCTTAGAGGACGTCATTTTTTGGAGAAACCCATGCTTTCGGCAGTTATACACTGTGGCTAGCCGGTCGGCTTCAGAAAAGGCACGGATGACGACGTTTGAACATATCTGTAGGAGATATAAGACCGTATGGCAGTTGATCACCACGGGTGTCATTCCTATCGATTACATCAAAGGATAATATAACGGACCCTTTAACTAATGGACTACCTGAAGATCAAGAATTCTGCCTGTCTAGGGGAATGGGCTTAAAACCCAAACAATACGAACCTTTGTGGTGGTAACCCAACCATATTGACTGGAGATCCCAAGAATTTGGTTTAATGGGAAAACTAAGTTGTAAAAAGTTCAGTTGAGCGCTTCGATGGAAGCAAGAGCACTTCGGATTATGATTTCTGTAAAGAAACGTAAATCCAAAGTCGTTCCCGCGATAGACGTTAAGTGCTACCTGCATGGTGGGTAAAGGTTAAGTTTCAAAACCTTTGATGATTCTTAACTGTTGAGGTTAAGGTTTGGGAAACTTTTAATAATTCCTAACACTTTTGAAGCGGGGTATAGCAGGATATATTATAGGAGATCACCTATTTAAGTACGAGGACAGGCCGCCTCAAATAAACACACTTAAGAATCCAAGTGTGTCCACGGCCACAACGGACAGAACAATAAGAAGAAATTGATAAAGAGAGGTATTGTGTTGGTACCGTTGTCTTGACTTACATTACATACTGACGGTTCATGACATCACGTTCACCGCGCAGTAAGTAAGTCCGATGGTATTTAACTAGGGAAGGTTCAAAGCGGAAGCTACCTCTTCTGATGCAATAACTTTTCGCTGAAAGATTGCTGAAAGTAAGCACCTTGTGTGTGCGTCAAAATCTCTTTCAAGAGGGGATTGTTGGAAGTTTACCAATGTGGAATTGAGTTTATCCAATTATTTATGACTCGAACAATTGGGGGCCCGCACGTCGGAAACGTCGTTTTCACACACGTGCACTCGTAGTGCCAAGTATAATAAATTTCGTTAGTGAAAGAGATATTGGTACGTAATTAAATGTTTGAGACATAGAATAATGGACAGTTATTGGCTAAATAACAAGTGTTCCACGTCGGTAAACGAAGGAAAGATTGTGCAAAGTGTAAGATGGTGCGGGTCGGGAAGGGTCGCAACACCGGAAAGGGCTGTGGCACCACCCGGACGGAATTCCAAAAGTTTGGCTGATTATGGAGAGGTTTTGGAACATTAAAATGACAATTTTTCCTTCATAAATCATTCATTATTTGGCTGCATTAATTGGTGAATTAAAGGGCCATTACATGGGCACTTGAAGATGTCATTCTTACACTACTATAAATTGAGGCATTTCGCTCAATTCTACACACACTTTTCAAGAACAACAACTCAGAAATTCTTGTTGCAAATCCTCTCCTCTTAGCAATCGTTTGTTATTTGTTTTATTCGCTAGAATCACTTGTGTTTGCTTTGCACAAATGATAGTTTACTGTTTTATTTTGGAAGACTATTGCCCGCTAACGTAAAATCATATATACGGGGCAATCTTGTTTTAAAGACAGAGTGACATCACTCGACTCAACACAATTGTAACACTTTCATATTTAGCATGTCTTGATTTCAGGTTATCAAGATTCAAAGAGCTTTCTGCAAATTGGTATAAAGGTTCAAGACTGATTCAAGAACTCAAAAGCTTGTTGTTGTCACAATTCTTATTTACTACAAGCTTGTTGCTATTGTAATCTTTATGATTTATCCTTTCGAAGCACTTGTAATAGTTATTTACTATTCCCGTAATGCTTTACCTCCAACAAGAAATATAGAACTGGCAACAAAACTTTAGCAACAACAAATATATTGTTGCTAAAAAACGTAAATGACAATAAAAATTTAATATATTGTTGCTAAAAACGTAAATGGCAACAAAAAGAATAACGTGTTGTTGCGAAAACTTTTCGCATTGGAGGTTATTGCAACGGCATGAAACAATTTTTGTTGTTGTGAAAAGTATTTTTGGCAACAATATCCAACATATGACAATAAAAAATGTTGTTGGCAAATGTCTTTCTTCTTGTAGTGATTCTTGCATTACTAGCTAATACCTGCATAACTCTAAAATAATACATAAATTTCTCATAACTAATTACTGCATTACTAGCTAATATCTGCATAACTATAATCAGCTATCAAACTACCCCTTAATACCCAGTTATCAAGGTTTAATTTAACCAAAGCTACTCTAACCTATATGGACTCATCATAATGGCCTCAATTGATATAGAAGTTCAAGGATTAAATTAACCCCACTGAACGGCATAATTGATATCTGAGATATGGGATAAACGGCATAATTATCTATAGGGATTGGAAACAATATGGAAAGTTACATTAAAATGCTTTACTGTGAAGTGAAAGAGACGAATCATAAGGTACTTAGAAACTATATCATTTGATGTTCATCATATTCATATGTCATTGTCTATGGCTTGCAAATTAATTGTGGTAATCTTTTGCACCACTAATATATTATATAGACACATGCTTAATTAACTTGTGATTAAATTGGAGCCTGTTCCAGTTGAGTAGGTCTAGGGAGATATATACTCCTTTGTTTTGTACACATGGTTTTGATAATGGAAAGGCAATCACTCTTGAAGTGGTTGAGTTAATTAAAAAACATGCTTAATTAACATGTTGTGAGCGTGAATAAAGTGTTTGTTAAATATTCACAATATACATGTGTACATTGTGTATATTGCTCTCGGATTCTCCCTCTCGGTCTACGTGACATTACCGTATATAGAGTATATAATTTAGGTAATATTTAGTATCTTAGTTTAGATAATGTTGTAATTTAATTAGTATTGTACACTTACCATAATAATTGTATTACCATAAATGTATAAGTTAGTATCCAAGTAGAATAAAGTTTTAGGAATAGGATTCTCCTATTATGGAAATATGTAACTTGTATAAATAGTCTTTCAATTAATGAAAATAATCAAGAGATTATTTCTTTCATGGTATCAAGAGTCTAGGTTTATTTTCTCTCCCAAATTCTCCAAATTGTTCCGTCGACTTCCCTTGCAAATTCCGAGACCTTGCTCTCGGTTTTTCGTGCTGACGAGAACCCCCTTCTTCCCAAAATTTTCTCCCTAATCCCTCACTCACATATTGTTCTATCAATATGTCTACATCCCGGAACATGTTTCATCCTGCCCTTACAGTTCTAACATCAAGAATAACATCCCTCTTATTCTTCAAATAGAAAACGTCCAATATGCGACGTGGGCCAAACTGTTCAAAATTCACGATCACAAACAATGAAAACCTTAAATCTTTCTTTGAAACTTCATATGAACTGTACATGGGCCGGGTAACATGCACATCACAATTGCGGTCATGATAAATCAGCCAAGAGGTTGGGAGTTCGAGTCACGGGGAGTAAAGCAAGAGATGGCCAGAAAAGAGCCATGTTGAATCTGTTGGTTACAAAGATGCAGGAAACGGAAATTACAAGTAACTGCTAAGTATTGCAAGAACTGAAATTGCAGTTGAATAATAAACTGAATTACAATGAACAATAAATAATAAACTGGAACAGTTTTTGGTATGCTGAGTCGAGTGTTTGCACTATGTCTTTAAGACAATATTGCCCCGTATGTATCCTTTCTACGTCCTGGACAATTGTCTCCCAAGATAAAATAACAAATGAACAATTGAGCAAAGGAAACTCAAGTGCTACCGTGAAGAATTTTGAGTAATGAAATGATGCTTGGAAGATTGTAGGAAGACTGAATTCGTTTCTATTTGTGTTAAGTGTAGCTCAACAATGGTGACAAATGGGTTCTTTATATAGTTGAAGGAGAGGCTGATGAACTGCCTCCATAAGTGCCATTACTGGCCAAGTAATGGCAATTATGGAGGTAGTAATTCCTCCAAAATAAATGGTGAAGATGTGCAACGGATTGGCCATTTAGGAAGAGTAATTCAGCCAAAATAAATGGTTGAATTGAGTGCTGGTGGACGTTTCTGATCTCTGCCCAATTCTGACTTTCTTGAAACTTCAGGGACCAAACTGTACATATGAAAGAATTTTGGTCCAAACTGTACATATGGCAAAGTTCTCTGGTCCAAAAAGATAATATCAGAAGAAGCACAGCCCACGGCCCGTGACCCGGACCGGACGGGCGGGCGGCGGCGCGCGTGTGGGCTTTCCTCGAACCGAAGCACATCTAGGTCTTCCCTCCTTTAAACACATGAGATACCCCTTGGGGTCCCAAACCCTAAGCCAACTTTGAGACTTATAAACAAAACAATTCTTTCTTCCTCCACCGATGAGGGAGAATTGATCTCAATACCGCACTTTTCCATGCTTCAAACACCTCACTTCGTGGACCAATATCTCTTTCATTTCTCAACGAAATTTGATGATCCTTGGCCCTACGGTTATCTACTTACTTAGTAGATAATGCACGTGTGAAGAACCGAATTCTCCAACATGTGTAACACTAGTATTTATGCCGTTAAAGTTGGTCGGACGTAACTCCCGCCAAAGGCAAATTTCCAACAGAATCCTGACCAATGGAATTCAGAAAGTAGGATTTACCATATAAATGAAAATGTTTATTAGCAAAAACTTGGAGGTTTTTTTCTTATCATTGAGATGGACCTGTATTATAACCCAATAAGATTACAAAACAGAGAGAATAAACTTGGAGGTTCACCTTGGTAAAACTAAAGCAAATTCTTGCTGAGCCTAAAGATTTCAAATTCTTGCTCCATTATTTCATCTGACTGAACTCATGGTATACTGAAGTCAAAGGCATATGCTATTGATGCTTCTAACAATTTTACTTAGCCTAAAACATCAAAGGGGCCAAAACATCTAGACTCTAAAACCACATAAACCTCTTC
The DNA here is from genome assembly GCA_034509755.1 of Anisodus tanguticus. Lineage (NCBI taxonomy): Eukaryota > Viridiplantae > Streptophyta > Magnoliopsida > Solanales > Solanaceae > Anisodus > Anisodus tanguticus. The sequence continues at coordinate 8,402,971 of CM067554.1, read as the reverse complement.
CAACCATATAAAAAACAAAATATATTTGCCTCATATAGCCCTCCATCAAAAGTTCATATTCATAAAGTCTCTTTTATACTCTTCAAGCTCCAAAGGTATCAGCTAAGAATTGAGAACCAGAAAGAAGCTGGAGTACCCACGGAAGAAAAGATTGATTAGTCATTTTGTTTCAAGACGTATAAACCAACACTTAGGCAACTCTTAACAACACCATCTTGAAAGAAATAATCCCTTTTGTGGAATGTGCGCTGTTGTCTGAAAAGTATTCAAATTGATTCAGATTATGGTTAGACAAGACACAGAACGTTGAGTTGATTTGGTTTTGATTTCTCCGTGAAGGATTTCAAGACGGAGAGTCCTCTCATGAGGTGTGATAGTAGGGGAGATCTTTATCCTATCATACCCAGTTCCGGTCCATCGAGTCAAGCCCTGCCATCAGTGGATGAGGGGGAGATAACGTCTTATGACCATAACCACGAATTGGAATAGAATTACCATTACCAACAATTATACCGCGAGGGTTGCTCAAATTGGAATAAGACGAGAGCGTACCTGAATCGGATGTCATGTGGGTAGTGGCACCGGTGTCCATATACCAATTTGGGTCCGGAGGATTTAAATCAAGCGTGTGCATTGCGGCTTCGATGTAGGTAGGCGTGGGTGCCGCTGCGTGATGGGCTTGCGGTCTCGGCCCAGACTGCTGGCTGTATGTGGACTAGGTCGAGTTGGGCCTGGATTGTTGCTGGGTCGCCCACTGCCAGTTGGGTGAGAAGTTGCTGGGCTGAAACTACCGCTGAGGGACAAACTGAATGGGCCCAAACTGCTGCTGTGGGGCCCACTGTGGGCCCCAGAACTACTGTTTTTGCTGCTGACCACCGCGAGGACCCCCACTGCCGCCACCATTCTGCCGGTTGCCGCCGTTGTTGCAGTCGCGGTTCTTGCCATTATTTTTCTGATCTCCACCCTTTTTGCCGCCATCGTTGTTGCAGTTTTGGCCCGAGTTGTTGGAACCAGTAGGATACACCGTGGACTCGGTCATCATGACTACGGGACTAGCACCGGTAGCCGCTCATTTTTCCATGCCTGCTTCTTCGAGTGTAAGCATAGAACGAGCCTGATAAAATTGCGAAAGCGGATTGCTTTGCTGAAGAAGCATTCCAACACCACTATAGGCCTTGGAGAGGCCGGAAACCATTTGGAGGACCAAACGATCGTTCGAAACTGGCGCGCCAACGTTGCGAAGTTGGTCTGCCAATTCCTTTAATCTTTTGCAATAAGTCGAAACATTAGGAAAATCTTCCATAGTGACGTGGGAGAAATCTTGCTCAAGGGTAACGGCTCTAGAATTTTTATTATCTTGAAATATATCACGTAGTCTATCCCAAGTCGCATGTGCCGTAGCGTCAGGCTCAATAATTGTTTGCAAAATGTCGGTAGAAATTGTGGAATATATGCACTGAAAGACGGTAGCATCAAGAGTCGTCCACAACGCACCAAGCATATTGAAAATGGACATTCACTTTGTCCGTGAAAAGGTTGCTCGTGATCAAGTTCGCGTATGTCATGATCCGTCAAGATATCAAATTGCCGACATCTTTACAAAGGGTCTTCCCTCTGTCCTTTTTGAAGATTTTAGGGACAGTCTCAGCGTTCGACGACCGCCCACTATGACTGCGGGTGTGTGTTAAATATACACAATATACATGTGTATATTGTGTATATTGCTCTCGGATTCTCCCTCTCGGTCTACGTGACATTACTGTATATAGAGTATATAATTTAGGTAATATTTAGTATCCTAGTCTAGGTAATGTTGTAATGTAATTAGTATTGTACACTTACCATAATAATTGTATTACCATAAATGTATAAGTTAGTATCCAAGTAGAATAAGGTTTTAGGAATAGAATAGGAATAGGATTCTCCTATTATGGAAATATGTAACTTGTATAAATAGTCTTTCAATTAATAAAAATAATCAAGGGATTATTTCTTTCAGTTTTATATTTGTGAAAAGTTTGGAAAGTTACATATAACGTGTAGAATCTCTTAATGGTGTGAGGTCTTTTGAAAAAAATCATGCGGGTTTTGCCCAAAGCGAACAATATCATACCATGTTAAAAATATTTTGAGCTGATTTTAGTCCAACAACTACTACAAAAAATTAGATAATTTGCGAAGGTTGAAAATGCAATCGCACATGTTAAGCATCTCTATGATTTGCTATCATCAAATAGCGCAGGTTAAGCGAATTGCACTTTCATCCTCCGCAAATTAACATTTCTTTTTGTAGTGAACTGATATCAGAATCCAGGTTCAGCGGGATGAGAAAGACGAAGGCAGATGGTGATATGGGGCTCGGCTAATTTTTTCTTACGAGCTTAGAGACACACACATACAAAAGGAAGCTAGTTTCGGCTTAGATTGTCATATAAAAACTCAGATGATGTGGGTCGAACCCATGAATTTCAAAAATTGGATTGTGAATGGTGGTAATGGGCCACATAAAACTTTATTCGATGGGAAGAACCGTTGATCGTGGTGACGGATCACGTGGAACTTAGTTCGAGAAAGAAATTATTAAGTGTGCGAACAAAGTTCACATTGGTAGCTGAAAAGATTGAAAGCTACGCACGATCTCTTATTTGTGAGGCCTTTTGAGAAAAATTGTACAAGCTTGACTTAAAGCAGACAATATCATACTCTGTTAGGAGTATCTTCGGACTAATTTAATCCAACACTACAAAATAGAAAATAAAATATTAACTCTCTCCACATCCAACGGTAGGTTTTATTACACAAAATATCACTCAACAGATAGTATAACTGCATTAAAATGGTCAAACATATTTTACTAACCACAAAATCACTTAGATTTCACTTAATATCCAAAAATATCATTCTTGCCAAAGCATGGTAAAGTTGGTTGAGTGTTTTCCACCACACTTGTTGACTGGTACAATAGCCTTATTATAAGAATTCCGTGACCAATATATCTCGCGATGTTATGCTCCACGTGATATTTATCTTAGGATAATATATATAACTCTAAAAGAATCATTCTTTACGAATTAAGTGTGTATCATTTAAATAAAAAGTACTTTGCTTGAGCATGCTTGCCAGCGAAAGAATCTACTTGGGACTTGGGAGAAAAAAAGAGAATTGTGGAAATTCTGAGATCAAATTCAAGTATATATACTTGGGGAGTAATTGCGTCGAGGTCTTCGCAACAATAGGTAAAGAAAGGTGTCGCAACTGCTTAAAAGTTAAAACACCCCTTTCCGTCCAACACAACGTGACAAAGATAGTCGAGGTTAGCACAATTAATTTCATTAATTTTTTCATTTCAAGATAATTAAAGAACTCCATGACCCGAATAAATTACACAAATTCAAAACCGTATCCGTGAGATTTAAAAACACAAATCCTTACGCTTGAAATAAAGAAACCCATATCCTATCATCCTTTTAAATTATTGAAAATATGGAGGACTCGAATTAAACTTTTAAGATGAGATGATGAATTGTGGAAGGAAGATAAACTTAATTTTAAGAAAAAACTGGCTGGAATTTGAAATTCAGGCCACTTAATAGTAGCAAACACAACAACAACATTAATATACCTATTCTCAAATGTGAGATCTGAGAAGGTAGAGTGTATAGAGTGTAGGACCTTACCCCTAACTCGTAGAGATAGAGAGATTGTTTTCAAAAAATCATCGGCTCAAGTAACCTATAATAAGGCAAATTGAAGCTACTTAATAAGGCAATTATTTGGAAGAAAAACTAGTGCAAATAGAAGGCTAATGTATTGACGCATACTCATCAAATGATGCTCGAGTAAATTACAGATCGTAACATGGGTCACGGAGCTTTGTTAGTTTAAAAATAAAATAAAATAAAAATATATACATTGTAATGGGATGGGGTGATTTTCCGCCAACTTCAGCAGATTTTTGCAAGTATTATTTTTTAGGAAATTAAGTAAAATTTCATAATTTTATGGTTAAAGGATATGTTTGATTATTTGACTATAGCTATACAAATTAGCAGGTGTATTCTGTGTGATTAACCCTTTCATGATAGCTAGACAACCTATGGAAATTTTGAATTGAACACCACGATAATTGGATTAAGTAGGTATTTACTTTGGTTAGAGTTTTAACAAATAACAATCATATATGTTGTAACGAACTAACTAAATATTGAAGGAAAATGAAGAACGGATCACTAAAATTTACCTACAATCAGCTGAGGCAATTGATGAACTTCAACTACTCCTACTTACTCTAGTTTTTAAGAGCCTAATCAAAATGATAAAAGATTAAAAACATAAGTATTTGGTCTACTCTGTAAAATTAAGATAACAACCCTCTTGGTTCTAAATATCGTCCACTTTTGGCGTGACTAATAAAATATTTTTTCTATGATTCATAACTATACTATTCTATCAATATTCTTTTTTTCAGAAATAGATTAAGCGTATTCGAATTAGAACTGAAAATTGTCTAACAGATCATTGAAAAATGAAAAAAATAAATCGAAAACTTTTGGGATGTGAGAACTAATAAGTTGACATTTGTGACACTTCGTAATGGTCCATAATCTGTTTAATAGAACACTCATCAGCGAGAAGAAAATAAAATATAAAACCACTTTGGCCAAAACGTGCCCATTATGATTTGATGTCACAATAAATAAGCTCAATGAGGAGAAATTATTTGATTTAACTAATCTGTTCTTCGATACAGTGAATTATCTAGAGGTTATTTAATGAATACAAAATATTCTTAAGTGCTCAGTGAAAAAAAAAAAAAGAGAAACATTAAAGATGTGATTAGACGTGTGAAGAGGAAGGAATATTGATATGTGTGTACAGTGGGAACCAAAAACTGAAAAGTGGTGAAAGACTGTCAATGTATATTACTTCATCCATCTTAAAATGTTTATTTATTTTTAATTCGATACAAAATTTAATAAAATAAAATAAAATTTAAATTTTGTAGTTGTTAATTAAAAATATATATAATATACTAAAATGTCATTTAATTTTAAAATTTAAATATATCATGTGAAAAATTGTAATTGTAGAATTATCAAAAAAGAAAAATATTTTAATAGAGAAGACTAGAAAATTTGTTGCATTTTTTGGTGAGTGCTTTTGAAAACTGCAAGGACAAAAGGAAAAGGAAGCGAATAATATATATTTAAAAAGACACTGAAGAAACAATGATGATTGATGAGATAGGAAAGGGAAAAAGAAGGGACATTGTAATAATATAAAATACATCTGCAAGGAAAAATGTTAGTAGGAGTATATAATCACTAATCAGTTTCTCTTGGTACGTTTTATATTACTCCAAAAAAAATCCTCGGCACTTACCAAAATTCAATTAAAATTTAAGGTTTTAAATATGCACGCTCATAGCTATGGGAGGTTTAAAATTTAAATATAAACAATATCATTGTTTTTAATTCAAAGTAAAAATATAACGAAAATAGAAGAAAGATAATAAGTAATTATTTTCTGAAGAACCCAAGGAAACAAATCAAAAAGTGACAATGACACATTTTGGGAAAGTCACGTCCAAGTAGTGAGTGCTCGATTTAAAGTTTAAACTCGTGCATTATTTTTCCATAATTTGGAAAAGATCCATATATATATATATGAAAAATAAATTAAAAAATTTACCCAAAAAGATTTTCACCCGTTTGTCCAAACGCCACCCATGCCCTTTTATAACTTATAAGTGACCGTTTGGCCATGAATACTTTCCGGACTTGAATTTCAGAAATCATGTTTGACCATAAATTTTCAAAAAAAATTCAGAATTTGGAAAACACCAAAAAAAAAAAAAATTCTACTCTAAATTATTCATAAAAAATTAAAAGCAACTCCAATTTATATTTATGACCAAACACAACTTCAATTTTTAAATATTATTTTTCACTCTGAAAATAAAATTACTTTTTTCAATACTCACAATTTCATGACCAAAGGGGCCTCAAATGTGGTAAAGCTAGAGGATCGGTGGACGGGTAAGGTCAAATTTTAACACTTAATAAAACAGGCTAATAAGTCAATTAACATATTATCATTGCACAATCTGTTGATGAATGTGATTCGGTAAGATATGTTGGGTCATTTGGTATTATGATTAATGATGGGCCGTAATTTACTTGTGTCAAAACTTTATTTATTCGTTTGTTTGTTTGACAATTAAGTCGATGAACACAAACGAATGTTAACAACAAAAAAATCATAATACAACAGTTTTCTTATGAATTAATTGAAACTGTGTTCAAACTAATTAACTCAAATTTTTAAGTGGGTTGATTTGCACTGTCCAAATTGACTTATGTATTAATTACTCTCAACTCAAACTTTCATAATTGAAAGGATTATATTTCTATTAGCTAAATCTGAAAAGCCCAAAAGCTATTCATAGTTTGTCTGCTGGTGATCAACATTATTACTAAGCTTGAAACAACACTAATTTTGAGGAGCCTTAGTGCCTTATTTCATCTCTTTTCTCTTCTTTTTTTCCCATCTATTTCTTTGATCTTTTGTCCGTACATTTTGGACTATCCATGTGCATTGCACCTTTTCAAGATCTTTATCTATTTGGGTAGCTTTTTGATTACTTATTAGAATCTAAATCTGTGTTACCTCAGCATTCATGATGTAACTAAAATCTGTAACTAAACCTAACTACCCGTAGGATAGCTAGGTGTAATGACACTTGCATTTTGAATAAATTAACACTCGTGAAAGCTCAACTACTATTCATACATGATAAATTAACAATGTGAATCTAGTAAATTTGCAATTTAGGCCCATTTTGAAACATAAGACAGTTCGTGCACAAAGCATCCCGCATTAGCAGGGTCTGGGGAAGAGCTGCACCTCAAGGGAATTTAAAACATAGATATGGTGAATTAAATCTATTTTTTTGTGGTGATCAAATATAATTTTAACCTTGTGATATAAGTTAGTTGTAGGTATATTCAGGGGCAGAGCTAGGTAGGCATCAGGGGTTCATCCGAACCCCCTCGGCGAAAAATTACAATGTATATATAAGGTTAGAAATATATTTTTTTATGTTCATATAGTAGATGTTGAACCCTCTTGACTTCTTCGTGTAATTACTTCTTTATAATTTTGAACCCCTTAAGTGAAAATGTTGACTCCGCCATTGGGTATATTATGTCCCAATGTAGTTATTGTTCAGAAAACTAAGCTTTCGAACACCAATACCCAATAGTTTATCAATTTCTTTATATATACAACAACAACATATCCAGTGTTATCCCACAATGTGGGGTTTGGGGAGGGTAGAGTGTACACAGACCTTACATCTATCTTGGTAGGTAGAGCGGTTGTTTCCGAGAGACCCTCGGCTCAAGACAAAGTACAAGCCCAAGCAAAGTAAGACACACAAAGTGCGTAAGTCATGACAGCGCATTCTGAAAAAGAAAGAAGCAAAAAAGAAGCAATAGCTAATGCAAGTAAATAAGACAAATAAAATACACATAGCAACATAAATCAAACGACAAGGGACTATAATGCAATATGATAGGCTAAGCGAGCCTACAATAATAATACTACAATTACCAGTTTGTAAGCGTAGGTAGGACTACGCTGGACTACATACTATCCTTCTACCCTAATACGCATCCTCCATAACCCCCTATCTAAGGTCATGTCCTCAGTGAGTTGCACCTGTGTCATATCCCGTCTAATCACCTCTCCTTAATACTTAGTCGGCCTACCTCTACCCCTCATGTATCCGTCCATAGCCAACCTTTATATATCAAGAATTATATTCTCGGCTTGACATGTATTGGGTAAAAGTTTTTTTTGGACCAAATTACTTGTGTCACTTGTTTTTATTAATTGTTGATAATGTTTCCTCAATGAGAAAAAAATATTTGCTTCATTTATAGGTGTTTGCATATTTTTCTTTACACGTATCTATACACTTATTCTGCATTACTTGTTTTAAACTTTCATGAAACCATTATTAATTGTTAGTCTTCAGTCTTCAGTCTTCACCACATAGAATCATGAATCATCACCAAAGCATTATTCTCATACTGTATTCCACATGCATGTCCCTTAATTTTGTCTGACCAAATGCTAAATACTTGCTTATAAATTGTTCTCCAGAGAAATACTTTTTTAGAAAAGCCAGAATTTTATTGTTAAGAGTCTCGCATCGAAAATGGAATGGGAACATGGACTCCTTATATGGACTTGAGCAATCCTCACCCTACAAGCTACCTTTTGGAGTTGAGTTAGGCCCAAGATCCATTCTTTACATGGTATCAGAGTAAGACTTATTCCAATTATTTGTTCACCGATGTTGGGCTCCCAAATTATATTGTTCATGCTCCAGTTAATGAGATCTGAACGTGCGCAGAGTGTTAAGAGTCTCACATCAGAAATAGAACGAAAATATGGACTCCTTATAGTAACCATATATGAATGCACCATTCCACGACTTATAATAAGTGGTTGCTAAAAGGATTATGTGAAACATGAAAACCATGAACTTAATTCTAATTGTTGTTTGAAAAATTGACAAGATACATTCATGCACCGCCGTTACACAAAATATGTATACCCCATCATCAATGAAAAATCCCTTCCTTGATGTGTACAAGATTCCGACAAGGAGGATGCAGGTGTATATCTTCACCCACATATTGTTTCAAGACCTAATAAATACTCCCCCCGATCAATTTTATAAGGAGCTTTATCTTTTACATTTAATTTAAAATTAATAAATTTTATATAATCAAAAAGGTATTGATTTTTTTAAAAGAAAATATCCCCTTATTTAATTAAGTGAACTCTTACATAATCAAATATTATACTTACTAAATAGTTTTTATTTAATATTTAGTGAAAACACCTCATACGTTATAGAAAACATTAGATAATATGGACCGGAGCAAGTTTAGGATAACGTAATCTTACTCTTACTGTAAAGACAATTTTGATATAGAATTTAAATTTACATTCCTGAGCTGATAATATAAAAGATATTATTACAATCAATTCACACATAAAATAATAATAGGCAAATATTTATGATAGCTAGTAAATAATAATCTAATAAAAATGATAATTAATTTGTCGTGTGTTATAAACATGATAGGTGTTCGTGGTCTCAAGCAAGTGGAGCATCTAGTTTGTTTGGCCCAAGTTTTTACAAAAAATAAATAATTATTTTAGAGTTTTGAGGGGTTTAACTACGCTTTTAGAAGAACATAATTAGTAACTCCGGGTAGTAGCAGAAGTCTTTTTCAAAAACTAAAAGAGTAATTTTTTCTCTTTAAGCATTTTTAGAACCTTGTCCAAGCGTATATTGTTGTTATAATACCGACGAAGTATGTCTCACATTGATTACAACAACATACTCAGTGAAATCCCACAACGTGGGGTCTGAAAAGGGTAAAGTGTACGTAGACTTTATCTCCACCTTGGTAGGTAGATCGGCTATTTCTGGGAGACCCCCGGCTCAAGACAAAGCATAATCACAAGCAAAGCAAGCAAGGCAAAGCAAAGTAAGAGAAACGGTCAAACTCGGACGGGAAATTAAAGCAGTATGGACAGTATGAACATGTTGATAACAAAATCGAATATGTCATGGTAACGCATTCTAACAACATGAAGTAGTAGCTAACACAACTAAATAGGATAAACAAAGTACACTAAAGAACACATGGAAGCAGAAATCAAATTACAGGAGACTATAAAGCAATATTGCATCTATAAGTGTGATAGGCAAATCGGACCTACAGTAATAACACTACAGCTATCATTTTGTAAGCGTCAATAGGACTACGCTCGACTACCTACTACCCTTCTACCCTAATCTGTGTCCTCCACAACCCCCTACTTAAGGTCATGTCCTCAGTAAGTTGCACCTGTGCCATATTCCGTCTAATCACCTCTCCCCAATACTTCTTCGGCCTACCTCTACCCTCTTGAACCCGTCCATAGCCAACCTCTCACACCTCCGCACTAGCGCATCCGTGTCTATCCTCTGCACATGCCCGAACCATCTCAACCTCGCTTCCTGCATCTTATCCTCAACTGAGACCACTCCCATTTTATCCCAGATATCATCATTTCTAATCTTATCTCTCCTTGTATGCCCACACATCCATCTCAGCATCCTCATCACCGCAACTTTCATCTTTTGGATGTGCGAAGTCTTGACTGGCCAACACTCCGCCCCATACAACATAGTCGGTCTAACCACCACCCTATAGAACTTGCCTTTAAGTTTTGGTGGCACCTTTTTATCGCACAATACTACAGATGCTAGCCTCCATTTCATCCACCCTGCCCCAATACGATGTGTGACATAGTCATCAATCTCTCCATTCCCTTGGATAATAGACCCTAGGTACTTGAAGTTTCCTTTCTTTGGAATGACCTGAGTACCGAGCCTTACCTCCACGTCTGTCTCAGGTTCGCTCCCGTTGCTGAACTTGCACTCCAAATACTCTATCTTGGTCCTACTCAACTTGAACCCTTTAGACCCCAAAGTCTCTCTTCAAACCTCCAACTTGGCGTTCACTCTGTTGCGAGTCTCATCAATCAGAACTATGTCATCTTCGAATAACATACTCCATGGTACCTCCCATTGGATTTGTCGCGTCAGTCCGTCCATCACCAGGGCAAATAGGAATGGGCTAAGAGTTTATCCTTGGTGCATCCCATCATCACTGGAAAGTGCTCCGAGTCTCTTCCTACTATCTGTACCCTAGTCTTGGCTCCATTAAGGATCGCCTAGTGTATGCCACATGTACACCTCTCACCTCCAAACATCTCCATAGAACCTCCCTAGAGACTTTGTCGTATGCCTTCTCGAGGTCAATGAAAACCATATGTAAATCTTTCTTTCTCTCCCTATACTGCTCCACCAACCTCCTAATAAGATGAATGGCTTCAGTAGTCGAACGCCCTGACATGAATCCAAACTGGTTCTCGAAAATAGACACGTATCTCCTCACCCTAATCTCCATGACCCTTTCCCAACCTTTTATAGTATGGCTCAACAACTTGATACCTTATAGTTGTTGCAACTCTGGATATCCCATTTGTGCTTTTTGTACAAGGGAATCATTGTACTACACCTCCATTCTTCGGGCATTCTTGTCATCTTAAAAATGACGTTAAACAACTCAGTCAGTCACTCTAAACCTGCCCTGCCTACGCTCTTCCAAAATTCAACTGGATCTCATCAGGCCCGGTTGCTCGTCCCCTGTGCATCCTGCGAACAACACCCTTAACCTCCTCAACCTTAATGCTTCTACAACACCCAAAATTCTGGTACCAACTAGAATGCTCCAGATCTTCCAGCACAATGTTTCCATCTCATTTTTCATTCAAGAGTTTATGGAAGTAAGACTGTCACCTCCGCCTAATATATGCTTCCTCCACCAGTACTTTGTCGTCCTCGTCCTTGATGCACCTCACGTGATCCAAGTCACTGGCCCTCCTCCCCCTTGTCTTGGCTAGTCTGTACAACTTTTTATCCCCGTCTTTCTCCTCTAATTCCACATACAGGCATTTAAAAGCCGTCGTTTTCACCGACGTAACCGCTAGCTTTTCCTACTTTCTCGCCATCTTATACAGTTCCCTATTCGTCCACTTCTCCACCTCATCATTGCTTTCTACCAATTTCACATACACCACTTTATTCGCTTCCACATTCTCCTGAACTTTACTATTCCCCCATCAGTCCCCTCGATGCCCATCACGGTTACTCTATGAGGCCCCTAGCACTTCTCTAGCTACCTCCCGAATGTAATTGGATGTCCTGTCCCACATACAGATCGCATTCCCAGTACTCCCCCAAGCCCCATTTTCCATCAACCTCTCCCATATCTCATTTGCACTAGCCATGGTCAAACTCCCTCATTTGATTCTTAACATGTCATCCACAACCCTCTTCTTCTTCACCAACTTGATCTGCAAATCCATCACCAAAAGCTTATGTCGGGTTGTAAGATCCTCCTTCGGAATAACCTTGCAGTCTTTACAAAGACATTTGTCAACCTTCCTAAGGAGCAAAAAGGCTATATGAGTCTTAGCCACCGAACTACGAAAAGTCACCAAGTGTTCCTCTTTCTTTAGGAACCTCGAATTGACTATAACCATCCCACAAGCTCTAGCGAACTCCAAAAGTGAGACGCCTCCACCGTTCCTGTCCCCGAGTCCAAATTCTCCATGTACATCGTCATAACCCCCCGAAAGTGACCCGATATGTCCATTGAAATCCCCTCATACAAATAACTTCTTAGTGGGTGGTATACCTTCCACTACTTTATCCAAATCCTCCCAAAAGTGTCTCTTCTCCTCTTCGTCCAAGCCCGTCTGCGGCGCATAGGCACTAATAATGTTCATAGTGAACCCTCTAACTACCAATTTAATCGCCATTATCCTGTCATTGACCCTCATCGCCTCTACCACCTGATCTCTTATCTTGCTGTCTACCAAAATGCCTACCTCATTCCTATACTTCGACCTACCCCGAGAACCATAACTTATACCCGTCTACATCATTAGCCTTAGGTCCTACCCATTTGGTCTCCTGGACACATGTTATATTAATCATTCTCTTTTTAAGAATCTTAACTAGTTTTATGGACTTCCCCGTTAAAGTCTCAATGTTCCAAGACCTTATTCTCAGTCTAGCCTCTCCCTTACCCCCACTTACCCCCCTAACCCTCGCCCCCGTCCTCGATCGACCCTAGTCTACCATCATTCACCAAAGTCACTACAGCAAATATAAAATAATAAACTACTCAACGTTTACCCTAAGACAGGAATGGATCAAAGTGCAAGCACAATTTAACAAGAATCTAGAGATAGGTAAAATCACTACGCCAAGAATTCTATAACTAAAGACAAGAAGCGGGAAAATTTAACAACAAGGTTAAGGACAAAGAATGGATACGGGCAACTGGAGGTATCCACTCCAGTTGAATCAAACCAGTTTGCTTGCGAAAATCACTATTCACTGGCACCGGAAGTATTGTTTGTCCGTCGCCGCAGACTATTCACGGACTGTTCACGACTGTTCACGGTATTGTTCACCGTACTGGAAATACTATTCACCGAAGGTTTTTCCCAAAAAATCGAGCACCTGCGTAGATCTAGAAGAAAAAGAACACAAGAACAAGCAAGGAACAAAAGACAACAAAAACAAATGAAATTTTGTTAAAAAAAATGTTTTTCTGTCGCCGCCGGTGGGTGGTCGGAGCGGTGATGTTGTGTCTTACCGTCGCCGCCGGTGAGTAATTAGAGTGGCACTGTTGGGGGGTCTTATCGTCAGGAATGGGGGTGGGGGTTGTATGGGGAGGGGGTTGGTGATATTACCGTTGGGGAGGAGTAGACTAGAGAGAGAGTGGCCGTGTCACGGTCAGTTAAAACTAAATTACTATTTTTTGAAAATATTTTTTCAAAAAATGCTTCTAACAATAAATACTTCTAAAATTTTGGGCAAACGTAGGAGAAATTAGTTAGGCTAATGTCGAGTTATAGTCGGCCATATCTAGTATAGCTTTCATGATCATTCACCATTCTCTCTTCAAATTCGAAATCAGCTTCGCAGTGACTATGGGAGAGCCAGGTCTAATTCGCCGTCAAAGGCGGCAGATGCACATTGTTATCCATCATTTTGTTTACATGGGAAAATGATGTGCGAGAATCGAAGAATTGCTTTTTTCTTCTCTTTTAGCTTAATCTCTTTTTCCTAGACAAAATCATGCTTCTTTATATTAGATCAAAATAACGAAACGTCATAAGAACGTTAATAAAATAAAAATACTTCCTCCGTCCCAAAATATGGCCTTAGCAAAAAAAAAAAAATCCTAAAATAAGTGTAACTTTAGAAATTCAAGATAAAAATTAGCAAGTGTTTCCAACTATGCATTTAACATTAAAGAAGTAGTCCTCTTTAAATATTTCTTGATTCTAAAGAAACATCTAATAAATAAATGTAGTTTAGTAAACTCCATATCATATTTATTAAGTAATTTCTTAGTGGATGTGATTTTCGTTAAGGTGACACTTATTTTGGGACAGATAGAGTAAATGATAATAAATTACTATTAGACAACAAAAAAATAATATCAAAAAAGTCGTTGATTGGTCAATTGATCAACACAAGAGAAAACTAATATAAAAAAATTATAAAAATATAGTGAAGAATAATCTTTACCTAAACAAGATTCTTTTAATGACTACATTGTAAATGTTATTGTATATTAAATTTGTACGTTGTAAGAAGAAAATATCCTGAATTTGTAAAAGTCAAAAGCTTTATTCAAACTTTTCCACTAAAAAAAAGTAATTCTAATTACTATAGAATATCAAGGTAAATTCCTAACACTTCATAATAGGCACTCATCGATTAGCTAATAGAGTATTTATTTTTCTTTCACTTACGTTGGTTTCTTTACTAAAACACAATTGTTTCAATTTGGGGGAAAAAAGATCAAATTTGTTTTAACATTCGTTATTTTGTATATGCTCTTTGTTTACCTATCAATCCATAGGAGCTTCCACCATTCGAATATAATCCCTTTACTAATGGTTTTATTCCACATGAAAAAATTGATACAGGGTGAAAAAATTATTGCGTGGGGTTACGTACGAATCCATTGAACGTCTAATTTTATGCGTAAAAATCCCTTTTTAAAGTTAACGAAGATGAGAGTGATATAGAATTACAACATGAGTGGATCCCTCAGATTATCACTGATGAACCATACTATTGGTCTCTCGATGGGTGGTGTCACATGTTATAGGACCACCTTTGACAACTACTTTATAATTCATTCACCTGAAACCTCACTTCTCTCAACCGTTTCTATTTTGTTCTTCAACAACCCCCTCCCATTAGCGGAACATAATTTTCATTGAGGGATTGAAAATATGAAGAAGTAAACGCAAGAACAAGTCAAAGAGGATTCAACATCTATTATATATAACAACAACAACAACAACATACTCAGTGAAATCCCACAACGTGGAGTCTGGGGAGGGTAGAATATACGCAGACCTTACCTCTACCTTGGTAGGTAGAGCGGATGTTTCCGAGAGACCCTCTGCTCAAGACAAAGCACAAGCACGAGCAAAGCAAGAGAAACAGTCAGATCCGGATAAGAAATTTGAAGTTGTATGAAAATGCTGGTATCAAAAGAGAATAAGCTATGATAGCGCATTCAGAAAAAAATAAGCAGTAACTAACGCATGTAAATAAGATAAACAAAGTACACTAGAGAACACATAGCAGCAGAAATAAAACGACAGGGGACTATAAAGCAATATTGCGCCTACTAGTATAATAGGTTAAACAGGCCTACAATAATAACATTACAACTACTAGTTTGTAAGCATAAGTAGGACTACACTCGACAACCTACTACCCTACTACCCTTCTACCCTAATTTCTTTCCTCCACAACCCCCTATCTAAGGTCATGTCCTCAGTAAGTTGCACCTGCACCATATTCCGTCTAATCACCTCTCCCCAATACTTCTTCGGCCTACCTCTACCCCTCCTAAACTTGTCCATAGCCAACCCCTCACACCTCTGCACTGGGGAATTTGTATCTATCCTCTGCACGTGCCCGAACCATATCCGCCTCGCTTCCCGCATCTTATCCTCCACTGAGGCCACTCCCACTCTATCCCGGATATCATCATTTTTAATTTTATCCCTTCTTGTAAGCCCGCACATCCATCTCACCATCCTCATCTCCGCAACTTTCATCTTTTGGATGTGCGAAGTCTTGACCGGACAACACTATGCCCCATACAATATAGTCGGTCTAACCACCACCCTATAGAACTTGCCTTTAAGTTTTGATGGCACATTTTTATCGCACAAGACTCCAGATGCGAGCCTCTATTTCATCCATCCTGCCCCAATACAATGTGTGATATCGTCATCAATATCTCCATTCCCTTGGATAATAGACCTGGGGTACTTGAAGCTTTCTTTCTTTGGAATGACCTGAGTACCAAGCCTCACCTTCACGCCCGTATCAAGGTCGCTCCCATTACTAAACTTGCACTCTAAGTATTCTGTCTTGGTCCTACTCAGCCTGAACCCTTTAGACTCCAAAGTTTGTCTCCAAACCTCCAGCTTAATGTTCACTCTGATGCGAGTCTCATCAATCAGGACTATGTCATCTGCGAATAACATACACCATCACCTCCCCTTGGATTTGTCGCGTCAGTCCATCTATCACTTAGGCAGATAAGAATGGGCTAAGAGTTGATCTCTGGTGCAACCCAGCATCACTGAAAAGTTCTCCGAGTCTCCTCCTACTGTCCGAACCCTGGTCTTGGCTCCATCATACATATCCTTGATCGCCCGAGTGTACGCCACATATACACCTCTAACCTCCAAACATCTCCATAAAACCTCCCTAGGCACTTTGTCGTATGTCTTCTCACGGTCGATGAAAACCACATGTAAGTCTCTCCTCCTCTTCCTATACTGCTTCACCAACATTCTAATAAGATGAATGACTTCTGTAGTCGAACGCCCCTGCATGAATTCAAACTGGTTCTCGGAAATAGACATGTATCTTCCCACTTTCATCTTTATGACCCTTTCCCAAACTTTCATAATGTGGCTTAGTAGCTTGATACACTTATAGTTGTTGCAACTCTGGATATCACATTTGTTTTTGTACAAAGGAATCATTGTACTACACCTTCATTCTTCGGACATTCTTGTCGTCTTAAAAATGACGTTAAACAACTCAATCAGCCACTCTAAACCTGCCTTGCCTACGCTCCTCCAAAATTCAACTGGGATCTCATCAAGCCCGGTCGCTTGTTCCCTGCGCATCCTGCGAACAACACCCTTAACCTCATCAACCTTAATGTTTCTACAATACCTAAAATCCCGGTACCTACCAGATTTCTCCAGATCTCCCAGCACAATGTCTCTATATCTTTTTTTGTTCAAGAGTTTATGGAAGTAAGACTGTCACCTCCGCCTAATATGTGCGTCCTCCACCAATACTTTGTCGTCCTCATCCTTGATGCACCTCACGTGATCTAAGTCACGAGCCCTCCTCTCTCTCGCCTTGGCTAGTCTGTACAACTTTTTATCCCCACCTTTTTCCTCTCATTCCACATACAGGCATTCAAAAGCCGTCATTTTCGCCGCTGTAACTGCTAGTTTTTCCTCCTTCCTCGCCATTTTATACAATTCCTTATTCGTCCACTTCTCCACCTCATCCTTGCTTTCTACCAATTAGGTGCTACCCATTTGGTCTCCTCAACATCTATATATATATATATATATATATATATATTAATTTTAACCATAAATAAATAATATAATTTTCTGCCGAAAGGAGTTCAGATGAATCACCTTGACCCTACCTAGCTCCGCCCCTGTCGGCTCCCACCTTAAAGAGGAAACTGTAAAAATATAGGTTACCCCTTTCCAATTTTGAATTGGTGATATGCATAGTTCCTATGACATTTTAAAAGTATATATATATATATATATATATATATATATATATATATATATATATATATATATATATATAATTTCCTTAGAAATCACACGTTAAGAAGAACATATATGATAATGTTTTTTCAGTTTGTGAATTCCCTTTCTCATGGCACCTTTAATGTACGGCTGATACCTACATATTGTGGATTTTCATAATCATCTAATATTAGTAACATAACTTACTTAGAACTCCAAACTTAGGATTAGGTGGTTATTCTAAAAAGAAATGATAAAATTGCACGAATTGTTCCTCAAATGGGTTGGTCTTCAATTTTTGCCCTTTAGCAAACGAACTTATGTCAAGTGGGATATAAGTTCTTTAAAGGAAAAACACATGCAAACATAACTTGTGTGATATTATGATAAAAAAAATATAAACTTATATCCCGTGAAAAGGTTGTTATTATGAGGCGCAAAAATTAATGACAGCACAAAATAGGGACAAAACTTCAAATGACCCAAAAGAAATAGAATAGATCCGTCGGCCTATTTGTAGTAGCCCGAGTGTCACCCACATAGCTAGCTGTAACCGTTTGTAACTATCGCCATTGTATATTCAGTATATAACAGGTGTATAATAGGTATATAATTAGTGTGTAGTGTTTAAATACTGATTATCCACAAATTATACAGTTATACTGGCTAAAATTTATTAAAGAAATAAAAAAATCAAGATAAATTTTTATTGTGAACTGTACTGGGCTGCTGTGTAATGTAATAATTAGGAAACTAACTGAAATACTCCCGAAAAATAAACTAATTACCCACCCCATGCCCCTTTTAAACTAATACCCATCGTACCCCCTCTCCCAAAACTATTTACCCGACATATCCCCTAGCAAAAATTCCTTCCTTTGTGATACAATCGCATTATATTTATATACCATGATGGTATCATGAAGGACTAAGAGAAGGACTGAAGTAGTCTTTCATGATACCATCTCAGTATATTTATATACCACGATGGTATCATGGTCCTTGGGAGTGTCTCATTGAAGGACTCAAGCAGCCCTCCATGATACCATCACAATATATGTATATAAGACAATGATATCATAGAGTTTTTCCGATAAAAGTGTCTTTTTTTAATAAACGGACATGATCATCCATGATATACCATTTCAGTATATTTATATACCAGGATGGTATCATGGAGGAATAAGAGAATGACTGAAACAGTCTTTCATGATACGATATGAGTATATTTATCTACCATGTATCATAACTGAGAGGGGGGCATCTCGGTTAAATATTTTTAATTTTTAAGGGGTACGAAAAGTAAGAGTGATAGAGGCGGATAAACAATTTGTTTTATGGGATATAAGTTATATTTTCCCATTAATTATCATGTCATTTCCAACTTGGGCTATAGTTTCGCTTTCTTATTTTGAAGGCCCAGGAACTGACAAAGCTTAGTTTTAAGATCATGGCCTTTATTATTTTAGGAGCCGTTTGGACATGATTTGAAATCATGATATGAAATCCGTGATTTGAAGTTGAAATTTTGTCTGGACATGTAATTTGGATTTTTAGATTATATTTTTTCTCATAGACATAAAAACTCACAAGTTGTGAAAACCATCAAAACTTTCCCAATTCTCATACAATCTTACCAAATGAGCAAATCATAGTTCATAACAAAATTAGTACGCTACTAGAAAGGCTTTCTAAAAAATACAACATAAATTAATCGAATTTTAGTTTAATAAAAAGGAAAATTGAACTTGAGTTGTAGTGTAACTATTCTTTAATATAATCCTCCCACATGGTATGGACAATCTCTTAATATACTAGCAACTTGCAAATTCTTTAATATTTGATAAAATGATTGGTAAACATGATTAGTAAATATATCTACCAACTTATGGATCTTTTTTACAAAACATATATTTATGGGTCAAGTTATACATTTTAAAAAAACTGAAATCATGATTTGGAATCTCAAATCACACTTTTTGGATGATTTGAGATTTCACATTATGATATGAAGTTGAAGTTGAAATTTTATTCAAATTACATAAACAAACGATGATGTGAAATCAAATTATGAAATCGTGATATAAAAACGCATGGCCAAACGCCTACTTGATTTCATGAATGTTGGGCTTCCTTTTGAACCACCAACCAGGTCAACTTACAAAGCCCTTCTTGCATCTTACTAAGAATTGAAGAAATAATATGAGATGGAGTCTATGAATATGTAGTGTAATTAGCATGCCCAAGATTATTTTACCACACCAAAAGCAAAACATTTAAAAGCAAATGTGTCTAAAATGAAGCTTGAAAGTAGTAAAATCATCCGGGAGGGTAATGAAATCGATAAGATTCCTTCACCTTTAGTCACTTAAATTTTATTTCTGAAAATAAAAGTGCTCTTGTTAAACCTTGTATAATAGGAATCGGAATTTAATTGAATGCCAAGTTAGAGATATAGAATGCATAAAGAAGAAAAAGTAGGGAAGTTGTGATGGTTGATTACATTTATATGTTCACATGGGGAACATCCACATAAAGGGAGGAAAGGGACAAATCAACTCCGTTTCATTGGTTGGGATAGAAGTGGCTTCATATAATACAATTCAATAAAGATGTATATATCATATACTACGATTACGGTAAAATTTTATTTATACCTCATATTTGTATCAAATTGATATAATTTACTACGGTATTAATATAATTTGCTACAGTCAAGTAATTTAATAAATGTCACTTAATTATAATTATAGTTATAAATAAAAAAGCTTTATATTCAAACACATAACATGTAATATGTATTAATTTTGTATAATTTATGTCCGTTTGGACAGCTCAATTGGTTATCCATGGGGATATTTGAAAAATTTTGTATAATTTATAAACACTTGGGCCAATTAATTTCTACATTTCAACTACTCTCACAGAAACAAGGACTGTTGCACTTTTCTTTGCTTTGACTTATTCTCAAAACTGTGGGCCTTCCTTTTCTTGAATTATCCGCACACCCTCACTCCACTCAAAATACGGTATTCTATATTACTCTCTCCCTCCTAATTTATGTGACATCATTTTATTTTATATTAAATTTAATAAAAATTTGAAAACTTTTAAAATAAGTCTTATATAAATATGTGGTTATAAAATCATCTCATAAAGTTAAATTATTTCTAAATATAGAAAAGTGATGATAAGTTATGTCATATTGTGTTTTGATAATTTTTCAAACTTTCGAGGAACCAGATAGGGATCCGGTCTGCGATCTGTTCCCTCGGCTATCATACAGTCAACAGTTACAACTGTAAATTGTATTGTTCACTTATAGAAGTAGAGCATCACTGCTGCAACTCGCAAGTGTTCAAACCAAGGGTTGAATTGTCATTATCTCTTCACACATGCTCCCTAATATATATACAACATGTTACAAGGTTTAAGGTAACACTTAAAACCCTAAAATCACTTTGAAAGTGCAGCCGCCACAAGTCTCCAAGTGCTCTCAAGAACAAAGTTGTTTGCAATCGAAGGACCAAATCCCGACACTGAAGATGTCTAAGTCCTTTAATTTATTTTGAGTCTTTGTCATTTTGTTCTTTATTGTAATCCTACATTACTTTTAAGAAGTGTCATTATAGGACAAATTTCAACTTTTGTTGGTTAGAGTTAGTCAAGACTTGTAGTTTTATAATAGAATTATCGTAAAGGGCTTACAATAGAGGTATTGGAAGGGGTGAGGGATTAATAGGTTAATTACTAGGTTTCAATAAGTTGTAATCTAAAGTTGCTCAGTTAGTGAAGTTGAAAATCCTACTTGGTAGGTCGTGATTTTTAATCTCTTGAGCAAAGAGTTTTTCATGTAAATATCGTGTGTTATTTACTTTTTGTTTTGCTTGAGAGAACAGATAGAGAAACTGGTTCTCTATACTGTTTTGTGGAGTTTTAGTTTCTATCAAGTGACATTTTTTTTTAAATAGATCAAAAAGAAAATGATGTTTCATAAATGGAGACAGAAGTAACAATTTTACTAATATTCAATTGTTTATACTTTTAAAGTAATGCTACGCGTCTAGAATATTTGGATTCAGATAAAGTCATAAAACTCAATATCTTAAGACAGTATATATCCGCGGGCTCGGTGAAAGGTAGACAAGGGGGGTTGTTTTAATTCTTGACATTAAGCATGGATTTCTTAGGTATTTGATTTTGGAAAGTGGTTAGTTGAGAATCTTTGGACTTCAAAAGTACAACATTTGTGGCTTGTCATACACAATAATGTTTTTTGTGGCAAAGATCTGTGGCGACCCTTCTTGTCGCCACAAAAAGTAAGGGTTTATGTGGCGACTGACAAAACGTGATACTTTTAGCGGCGACGTTTATATCGCCACAAAATGTGAGGTTTCTATGGCGACATGACATAATCGCCATAATAAGTGATTGTTTTAGTGGCGACTATACTTAGGTTGTCGCAAAAATATACTAATTTTTCTTTTCCAATGATACAAAGTTTTGGTGGCGACTTACCTCGGTATGAAAAAGGTAGCTATTGTTGCGACTTTTCGTTGCCACTGTTATAAGATATAGGAAAAAGTACTAGTAATTAATTAAAATTCAAATAATAAATATGAAGTTACTTAAATAAACTTTAATCACCCATAGGGGCTATAATTATGATTTATATTTACTAAAAAATTAATCATGATTTATTCTCCTAAATAAAAAAACATCACATTTCATCAGAACATTTATTCTCTCAAATTTCTCATCAAAGGAGTATAAATTAATTATAATTTAGTTAATGTAAAAATAAATACAATAAAAGTCATATGTGAATATAAGATATTATTACATTCTCCAATTTTGTAGAAGTATTCATTCTCCAATAATAGTGCAGCATATAAGTTTTTGGTGTATCATTCCGATGTTGAAGGTATTCACAAAAACACACTTATGGAATCTACTGAAGTAGAATTTTTTGAGGATATTTTTCCTTACAGAGACAAGGATAAAAGTGTTCCTAATCATAAGAAAAGGACACTGCCTCAAGATGAGTCAAACCAAAACACTAATAATGATGAAAATCTTACTTCATCTATTCAAGAAAAAATCTATGAACCAAGGAGGAGTAAACGTGGGAAAATTTCCAAAGATTTTGGACCGGACTTCATGACCTTTTCCGTTGAAGGAGAACCTCAAACATATAGGGCTGTTATGGAATCATCCGAAGCACCTTATTGGAAAGAGGCTATTCAAAGTGAGGTAGAATTCATTGTGCAAAATAATACATGGATATTGGTTGATCTCCCTCCGGGACAAAAACCACTAGGCCATAAATGGATTTTCAAATAGAAATTAAGGCCTGATGGTATTATAGAAAAATACAAAGCTCGTATAGTAGCCAAATGGTTTCGACAAAAAGACGGTGTAGATTTCTTTGATACCTACTCACCAGTAACGAGAATTACGTCTATAAGAACGTTAATTGTTATAGCGGCGATTCACAATTTGGAAATACACCAAATGGATGTGAAGACCGCATTTTTGAATGGTGAATTAGATGAAGAAATTTACATGGAACAACCCGAAGGGTTTGTTGTTAAAGATCAAGAACGAAAGGTTTGTAAATTGATTAAGTCTTTATACGGACTTAAACAAGCTCAAAAGCAATGGCATGAAAAGTTTGATAATACGTTATTATCAAATGGTTTTCAAATAAATGAATGTGATAAATGTGTCTACATTAAACAATGTAAAAATGCATGTGTCATTATATGCTTATTTGTTGATGATATGCTAATTATGGGAACGGATAAAGATGTAATTAACCAAACTAAGAAGATGTTGCATGCCGCTTTTGATATGAAACATATGGGAATAACGGATGTCATTCTTGGTATTAGAATTCAAAAGAATTCTGATGGTTACATCTTAACACAATCCCATTATGTTGAAAAGGTCCTCAGAAAATTTGGACACTATGATGATCGACCGGTTGTTACACCATTTGATCCCACTAGTCACCTTAAGAAGAATGAAGGTGAAAGTGTGTCTCAATTGGAGTATACACAAGTTCTTGGAAGCTTGATGTTCCGGATTTAGCACATACAGTGAGTCGACTAAGTCGATACTCACATAATCCTAGAAAGGATCATTGGTTTGCACTAAGACGAGCACTCCGATATCTACAATATACAATGAACTATGGATTGCATTATACAAAATATCCTCATGTGTTAGAATGATATTGTGATGCTGATTGGATGTCCAACCAGTCGGAAAGTAAGTCCACAAGTGGTTATGTATTGACACTTGGTGGAGCGTCGGTATCTTGGAAATCATCAAAGCAAACGGTAAATACGCGATCAACTATGGAAGCAGAGTTTGTAGCCTTAGACAAAGCGCCGAAGAGCGCGAATGGCTCAGAAACTTCCTAGAAGGTATTCCGTTGTGGACAAAGCCTGTGACAGCCATTTGCATACATTGTGATAGTATGGCTGCCCTGACGAGGGCAAAGAATCAGATATACAATGGCAAGTCGAGACATATAAGGTGACGTCATAATACAATACGAAGCTTGCTGAAGAATGGAATTATTTTCGTTGATTATGTGAGATCAAAGGACAATATAGCGGATCCTTTGACAAAAGGCCTTAACAGAGAGCAAGTCGTATTTACATCGAGGGGAATGGGCTTAAAGACAACACAATGAGTCGTTAACTGGCGGAAACCTAACCTATCATAATTGGATATCCCATGGTTTAGGTTCAATAGGAAAACTAGTTGGGGAAGACTCAAGGAGCATAAAACACACATATGCTCATTCCTATGGTGTACTAAGTGTGTTAATCCGTTGATGTTTTAAGGGCTGAATCTTATTCTTAATAATACTAAAAGCCTTATGGTGGGATAGTACGGACTATTCTTGTTTGGTATTACCTATATGAGATTGATGTGGGGTCGCATCTGGGAGAACCGATATGGCTACGTTCTCTAGAAAATCTCACGAAGAAGGAGTTGTTCACGATCGAAATGAACACAATCGTAAGAATTGAAATATGTTGATATGATCTGTGTGATACTTGTTGTCTTGATTTACTACAAAACGTGAATAGTTCAAGACATTTCGTCCACTATTTCACAAAGTAGATTCGATAGGTATTCACTACGAACGGTTCAAGTCCACAAGACACCTTTTCCGATGCATGTCATATCGCGCTGTTCAGAAATAACGAAAAGTTCCTTATTATCTTATTTTCTATCCAAATGTGGGGTATTGTTGATGTTTGAATAGAAAATGTGGGGTATTGTTGGAACTTGTATGGAATTAAGAAGAAATAAAGTGATCAACGGACAGAAAATTCGAATCAAATGTTGTAACTTTTCAGAACAATTACAACCTTTGGTATGAATTGTTGTAACTGTTCATATGCTACTCTATATAAAGAATGTTGATCACTTGGTTGAAATATACACAACAAGACAGAACTAACTACAATCAATCATTTTATCACAATTAATGATTTGAGATTGTTGCTTCTATTTCTTCATCTTCAAAATAATTTTCTGAAGAACACATATAGTAAATTCGCCAGAGGTGAAGTTCTTGTGCTAGAACTCTCACTTAGATAGTTGTATCCTCTAGACAGACATCCGTAAAACTACAGCACAAGTGGGGGCGAATTTTTGTCTTAGGACACTGCATCAAGCGGGCCTCTATCGACACCAAGTTAGTATGTGTTTTCAATTTGCTGAATTCATTGTTGTTGATTTCAAGTTATATTGAGTTATTATTATAGTATTGTGCTTATTTCATTGATGATACTAGATTGACACTAACAATGTGTTATATATAAAACATTCATGATTTTCTTAAAATTGTAGGAACAAGGTTCTTCAACAAGGGAAATGATGTTGGCCAAGGAATTCGAAGACATTTGATTTTCTTTTTTTCCATGTGTATACAATTAAACTGCAGTATGAGTGTTTTATACTTTTTTGCAGAGTAATTGGTAATGAAAAGTTCCTACGCCAATCTGTTTAAGTGTATTTAGTGGTGTTTGTTACATGTTAATGTTTTTGGCAATTAGTAAAATACTATAATTAATTATTTTTTTGTCGAAAAAAGACCTTCGATGGTGATCCTAGTTGCCACAGAAAATTATATGTAGTGGCGACCATACTTGCCAGGAAAGAGTTTAGTCTTTTGTGGCAGCTAGTCTATCGCTACTGTAAATATTTCATGGTGAGCCATTTTTGAAGAACTTCCGTGGATGGTTTTCCTGGTGATGGTAGTCGCAAAAAAAAAGTGGCCTTTCATGGCGACACTTTGAGGTTGCCACTAACAAGTATAGCCACCTAGTATAGCCAACAACCCTTGAGTCGCCATGAAAAGTTTTGTTTCGTCGACTTTATAGCTTTCTGTGGTGACGAAAGTCGCCACCCAAACCCCTTTTTCTTGTAGTGATAATAGCTCAAAGTACATGCAAAACGTTAATTAACATAGTAATTATTGTTTACAAAGATGCAGGAAACGGAAATTACAAGTAACTGCTAAGTATTACAAGAACTGAAATTACAAAGAACTTGAATAATAAACTGGAACGGTTTTTGGGTATGCTGAGTCTAGTGTTTGCACTCTGTCTTTAAGACAATATTGTCCCGTATGTATCATTTCTACGTCCTGGACAATTGTCTCCCAAGATAAAACAGCAAGTGAACAAATGAGCAAAGGAAACTCAAGTGTTACCGTGAAGAATTTTGAGTAATGAAATGATGCTGGAAGGTAATAGCAAGACTGATTTCTTGTTTCTGTTTATGTGTTTTCGTGTTGCTCAACAATGGTGACAAGGGGTCCTTTATATAGTTGAAGGAGAGGCTTACCAACTGCCCACATAAGTGCCATTACTAAGTGTCATTATTGGCCAAGTAATGGCAATTATGGAGGTAGTAATTCACCAAAATAAATGGTGAATTTGATATGCAACGGATGGCACTTAGGAAGAGTAATTCAGCTAAAATAAATGGCTAAATTGAGTGATGTTGACGTTCTGTTCTCAGCCCAATCTGACTTTCTTGAAACTTCAGGGACCAAACTGTACATCTTAAAACTTCAGGGACCAAACTGTATATATGAAAGAATTCTGGTCCAAACTGTACATATGAAGGAATTCTGGTCCAAACTGTACATATGAAAGAATTCTGGTCACAAAAGATAATATCAGAAGAAGCACAGCCCACGACCCACGACTCGTGACCCGTGACCCGAGAACCCGAGAACCCAGAACCCGAAACCCGAGAACCCGGACCAGACGGGGGGGCAGGGGCTGCGCGCGTGTGGGATTTCCTCGAACCGAAGCACATCTAGGTCCTCCCTCCTTTAAACACATGGGATACCCCTTGGGGTCCCAAACCCCAAGCCAACTTTGAGACTTATAAACAAAACAATTCTTTCTTCCTCCACCGATGAGGGAGAATTGATCTCATACCACACTTTTCCATGCTTCAAACACGTCACTTCGTGGACCAATATCTCTTTTATTTCTCAACGAAATTTGATGATCCTTAGCTCTACGGTAATCTACTTACTTAGTAGATTATGCATGTGTGAAGAACCGAATTCTCCAACATGCAGAACACTAGTGTTTAAGCCGTTAAAGTTGGTCGGACGCAATTCCCGCCAAAGGCAAATTTCCAACAATCCCCTCTTGAAAGAGATTTTGGCACACTCACATGGGTGCCTTTTCATTTCCAGCAATATTTCAGCGGACCGATGTTGCATAAGGAGAGGTAGCTTCAGCTTTGAACCTTCCATAGTTAAATACCATCGGACTTACTTACTGCGCGGTGAACGTGATGTCTTGAACCGTCAGAGTTTAGTGTAAGCCAAGTCAATAGTACCAACACAACAAATTCCCTTACTCTCTTCTTCGTAATGTTCTGTCCGTTGTGGCCATGAACAATTTATTGGATTCTTAAGTGCGTTCATTTGAGGCGGCCCGTCCTCGCACTTAAATAGGTGGTCTCCTACAAGGCATCCTGCTATACCCCACTTCACAAGTGTTAGGAACCATTAAAAGTTTCCCAAAACCTAACCTCAATTGTTGATGATCATTAAAGGTTTTGAAAACTTAACCTTTACCCATACTGCAGATAGCACTTAACGTCTATCGCGGGAACGACTTTGGATTTGGTGTTTTTTTACAGAAATCACTATCCTAAGTGCTCATACTTCTACTGAAGCGATCAACTGAACCTTTACAGCTTAGTTTTCCCATTGAACCAAATTACTGGGATCTCCAGTTAGTAAGGTTGGGTTACCACCGTATTGGTCCTTATTCTTTGGGTTTTAAGCCCATTCCCCTAGACATGCAGACCATCTGATCCTTGGGTAAGCCCTTTGTCAGCGGGTCAGCTATGTTATCATTTGATATTATGTAATCAATGGATATTATACCCCTGGTGATCAGCTGCCTAACGGTCTTATGTCTCCGTCGACTATGAAGAGACTTTCCATTGTACATAGAATTGTGTGCCCTTCCTAGAGCCGACTGGCTGTCGCAGTGGATCATTACAGAAGGTACGAGTTTGTACCAACAAGGAACATCCTCTAAGAAGTCGTGAAGCCACTCAACTTCTTCTCCTGCTTTGTCTAAAGCGATAAACTCCGATTCCATTGTGGATCGGGCGATGCAAGTTTGCTTAGAGGATTTCCAAGACACAGCCCCACCACTAATTGTAAATACATACCCACTGGTGGACTTGGTGTTCTCTATATCAGATATCCAATTTGCATCACTGTACCTCTCTAGTACAACTGGATATCTCGAATAGTGTTACCCGAAAGTTAACATATATTTCAGGTATTGTAATACCCGATTCAACACCTTTCAGTGATCATAACTGGGATTACGGGTAAACTTAGCCAACTTATTGACTGCATAAGCAATATCAGGTCAGGTGCAGTTTGTTATATACATCAAAATACCGATCACTTGTCCATATCGCTCCTGGTATACAGGTGCACCAAGATTTTTATCAAGCTTTTGATTTGTATCCATTGGTGACTTTATCGGTGAACTGTCTAACATCTCGAACTTTCTCAAAACATCCTCGTTATAGTGAGACTGAGATAAGACCAGTCCGTTAGACGTCTTAGAGATTTTTATCCCTAAGATGACATCTGCGATACCCACATCCTTCATGTCGAAGCATTGTTTCAACATGTTCTTAGTCTCTAGGATTACCCTAGGACTGCTTCATGTGATCAACATGTCGTCTGCATACATGCATATCATAACAAATGAGTCAGAGTTACCTTTCGTGTAGACACATTTATCACATTGATTAATGGTGAAACCATTCGATAGTAGAGTACTATCAAATTTTTCGTGCCATTGCTTCGGGGCTTGTTTCAGCCCGTGCAGAGATTTGACAAGCCGACAAACTTTCTTCTCTTGCCCTTGAACCACATACCCCTCGAGTTGGTCCATATAAATTTCTTCTTCCAAATCACTGTTTAGGAAGACTGTCTTGACATCCATTTGATGTATCTCAAGGTCACGCAAAGCTGCGATCGCAATGAATACCCGTATGGAGATCATCCGGGATATCGGGGAGTATGTGTCAAAGTAGTCAAGACCTTCTGTCTGCCGATAGCCTTTGACTACCAACCTGGCCTTGTACTTGTCTATAGACCCATCTGCTTTATATTTCCGTTTGAGTATCCATTTACAACCCAACGGTTTATTTCCCGGAGGAAGATCAACCAACTTCCAAGTATGGTTATGCAGAATGGAGCCTATTTCACTCTCAATAGCTTCTTTCCAGAGCGGTGCTTCTGGAGTTGACAACGCCTTAGCAATTGTCCTTGGTTCATCATTAACCATATAAGCTACAAAATTAGGACCGAAGGATTTATCCTTCCTGGCCCTTTTACTTCGCCTTAGATCCATCTCTGGAGTCTCCAAGTTCTGAGAATCTGGAACACTAGATTCCGGATGTTCAGCCACCTCGAGATCCGCTAGATCTGAACCATCTAGATCCAGGCCGTCAACGACTCCCGGTTCTTGAGAGCTTTGTTCATAACTTCGTTTGCGAGAGGTTATGTCTTTTTCCTTTCTAGGAAAGGCACCTTCAAAGAATAGAGCATTCCTTGATTCCATGATTGTACCCTGGTGGATATCTGGAATATCTGACTTATGCACTAAGAAGCGATAAGCACTACTGTTATTTGCATATCCGATGAATATGCAATCTACAGTCTTAGGCCCAATCTTGACCTGCTTTGGCTTGGGTACTTCAACCTTTGCCAAACAACCTCACACCTTAAAATATTTGTAGGTGGGTTTCTTTCCCTTCCATGATTCATATGGAGTTTTGTCATCTACTTACTTAGTAGATTATGCATGTGTGAAGAACCGGATTCTCCAACATGCGGAACACTAGTGTTTAAGCCGTTAAAGTTGGTTGGACGCAACTCCCGCCAAATACAAATTTCCAACCGTAATTTCCGAAGCATGTCAAACTAGATATAGCTATTCTCCTTTCAACCATATATATATATATATATATCATAACATTACATTAATATCTAATGCAGTCATGCATGCTTTGAAGAATTGGCACGCAATTGGCTTATCAAACACCATAATTCTCATTGATGACAGTGCTATTAAGACACACGGAAGAGTTTAGATAATGAAATGTACATACATGATTATTGCATGCCATTTCACAAAGGGTTAACTGTACATGGAGCCGTAACTGAAACAACATTGATCGGTGCAAGTGATTGCCACCTCATGCATGTGAGAGGGGGAACCAGAATTTTTGCTAATTAAGGATATCCAAGTGAATTTTAACTTATATACTTATTATAATTTTATATATACGTAATAAGTTCGACAAAAAATGTTCAACTGACTATCCTTATTTACATGGAATTGTGCCAACATGTGAGATCATTTTATATATACGTAATATAAGTTTTCGACAAAGAGTGTTCAACTAACTATCCTTATTTACATGGAGTTGTGTCAACATGTGAGATCATTATGCATGGTATAGTCATGTCTAAGATTAAGATATAAATTAAAAAAAGGTCACAAGTCACAACTTTATTGAGTTTCAACAGCACATTTTGTCAGCAAGGGAAAAGATATATATACCCTACCAATGCACCAAAAGCTACTTCACAGTTCACATTCAAAGAGCTAATAATAGAGGAAAGAAGGTGGTATTGGATAGGCGGTTTGTGTGTGTGTGTGGAGTGGAAAGCCCAAAATTTAAACTTCAAAGGCCTTATATAACAAGCTGGACGCCTGGACCCCAAGCTTTTAATTTAAGTAGTAAATCGAATTGTTAAGTTTTGGTTCAAATGAAGTATGTCATGAAAGCATGAACAAAATTGACATTATTATATATAACAAAATGTCAAACTGCATTATTTTCAATTGTCAGTCTTCAAAGTTGGAATGGCAAAAAGGAAAACAAGGATGGAGGAATTCAAGAAGGTTTTTTAAGTGTTTAACCATGCAGTTGTATTTAATCATAAAAAATAGTAAGGAGACTTATGGATCAACCACGATTTGTGTCACCAATCATCTGAAATACTCACGAAGTGATGAAGTTCCTTTCAACATCCTAGATATACTTCTGGATTTGCAGAATGTATTCTCTTGTATAGCTAAGCCTAGACGTCTTATAGATTTTTTTCCCAACATCCACAATGGTGCACTTATATGCTAAGGGTTAGGGGATTGGAGGACAAACTAATAGGCTAACGGGCTAACTAGCACATCTTATAGGTGGATTCGAAGCAATACCTATTTCTAATAGATAGTGTAAATGTTTTTATGCTATTAGATAATTTTAATACGACAACCCTGCTATCATTTAACGGGTTATCAAATATTGCGTATCAAAACATATGTAATTGTCTAATAAGTAATCTGATTATATAATATTTTTAAATGCTTTAAATTAAGAAAGGGGGACTTACCAACAGTGGATGCCATTTAATAAAAGCTGAAAGGCAAAAGTAGCAAGGCAGAAGGCTGAGTATTTCAGAGAAAAGGGTCCCTGAGAAATACTTGGAAGTCATATATAGTGGGGGAGGGTGTTAGCTTCATCCATCTTATCTCTGCTGGCCTGTCTTTAATATCTCTACTTTAAAAGCCACATAAAGTTGGCATACACGCTTTACAATTCCTATTTTCTTTTACTGTAACATATCAATAATGACTTGATCTGGAGAAGTTTTATATTTCCAAATATAAAGTTCTTGAGAAAATGACCGAGTAGCTCAAAATAGGAGTAACAATTTGAAAAATTAGTCGAGATATGCAAAGCGGGTATCAGACACCGGAGGTAAAAACAAAAAAAAAATCTATCTTTATCAAAGCTAGCATTTGGCCATAAATTTGGAACAAATTTTTAGAATTTATCTTCAAATATCTGTTTGACCATAGATTTGAAGCATTTTTTAAAATATGTCTTCAAAAAAAATTCAAGTCCCATGACCAATTTTTGGGGTTTCGGGATTTTTAATTTTTTAAAAAGTAAAATGAATGTCCAAACAGAACTTCAAGTTTCAAAAATCATAAGTTCTATCATTTGGTGATCCACTCCACTAAATCGACCCATGACCCAAATTTTTATAACAAAAAACTAAGGACTTAAAAATTACTAGTAATCTTTTACTGGTAACGTGGCTAGATTCTCCTCCCTACCCAAGTCTTAAAATTGCCTCACGTTCATGTGATTACTATGACACTACTGCTAAGCTATTTGCAAGTAGTAACAGTTCTTCAAGAAATTTATACATTATATTCACAAAATATTATGCAAATCAACCGAGTCTAGTTGTACCTTTGTTCCTCTTTTCATCTATGATGTATTCAAAATATAAATCCCTTGAGCAAACAACTTGAATTTTAAGAACACCATAAGAAGTTGGTAATGATTGCAGGGAAAGTAAATGTCATATCGATAATCAACGTTTCAATTCACTTAGTTAATGCAGAAGCCAGAAAGTAATGATTTTGTTCAAAATTACTATATTAATCATCTGCTCTACAAAATTTACATTACTGATCAGTTTTCAGACATCCTAATCAAGTCATACACTAAATTCATTGGATAGCGGGTCAGGTTAATAGGGTGTGTCACTAAATGATAAAAAAATGAGTTTATATTAAATAACGATTTAACTTTTTTTTAAATGTCACGTCAACAAAAGTTGACTAAAATGAGTTAAGTGACTTTTGTCTTACAAAGATGAAAGTTGAGTGACTTTCCAGTTACAAAATAAAGTTAAGTGACTTATCGATCGGTTCGGTTCGATTTTGTGTATTACCGGTCCAATTTATTGATTTTTGGTTTATAACACACTAAACCGATAACCAAACCAATAAGATATTCGTCATCGATTTTCGGTTAATGGGTTTAGGATTCTTAACGGTTTGGTTTTCGGTTCAACCGATAAGAAAATGCTCTAACTTATTTTTTGCTTTCTCATATTTTCATTTGTTTATACATACATTGCTTCATACATAAAAGTCTACATAAATTACGAACAGAAGCAAATTCAAAGACGTTATTGCTAAAACAAACTTGTATTCTTTTTAGTTGAGAGAGGCAGAAAGGCAAGAGCCTAGTTTTGAGAGAACTAAAGTGTGCCTGTGAAAATAAGGTCCTAGAACAAAGTAAGAATTTGGAAATAGGATTTGTATTTAAAATTCAAAGGCACTAATTTAATTATGGATAAAAAGATAATTTTAATATAATCTTATTAGATTATCGGTTTAACCATTAACTAAAACTTCAAAAATGGAAACCGAATCGATAGTCTAATAAAAAAATAATTATAAAACTGTCTAAAAATTATTAACTCAATAACTCGATATTAATAAATTAATAATATTTTTTTCAATTCGATTTATCGAGTAAATCGATTTTTGCACAAACCTAGATAGGAGTATCTTTTTTCTAATAATGCGCTTCATAAAAGCTTTCTTGTGTTGCTCGCTCGCTGAGTCCCTCCGATTCA
The DNA here is from genome assembly GCA_034509755.1 of Anisodus tanguticus. Taxonomy (NCBI): domain Eukaryota; kingdom Viridiplantae; phylum Streptophyta; class Magnoliopsida; order Solanales; family Solanaceae; genus Anisodus; species Anisodus tanguticus. Next base: position 8,369,382 of record CM067554.1, on the reverse strand, counting down.
AATGATTAAATAAACTCCATAGTAGTTAAATCACCTAAAAAGAAGAAAATGCAGGATAAGACTGCGTATAATAGACTCTTGTAGTCCGGTCCTTCTTCAGACCCAGCACATAGCGGGAACTTAATGCATTGACCTATCTTTTTTAGTAGTCAAATCACCTAAAAGGAAAGAAAAAGAGGAGGGGGGGGGGGGGTTGGAGATAAATTTAAAGTCAATTACAAAGAGTATTATTTTCAAATTCAATGTAAATCATTAAAGAAGAGTTATGTCTTCAAAGCATGAAATATTAATACAGAGACGAGATATAATTGTCCTCTCTCACATTAAAATATGTTTCAAGAAACGCGTAACATTTATTTAATTGAAGCACACAAGGTTTAAACTTAAAAATCTGTAAAAACACAACAATTGTGAAACACGCGAGGCTTTTCTCTGCATATTATACTCTGTGAGTATATCTTTAGATTATTTTCATTTGCTTTTTCTATAAAGATAATGGTGTCTACCTGTCTGGTGTCCGCTTTATTCTTTTTCTATATTATCTTCATATCCTAAATTTAAATAAAAAGAAAAAAAGTGTCTGGATAGCAAATTACCTACTGGCAAAGGAAAGTAGCAAGTAGTGGGGGCTCTCGTTTTATCTCTATAATATAACTAAAGAAAACATGTTACTTGATTGTATTTATCATTAATGTACAATATATATATATATAGTAGTAGTATAAAAATATTTAAACTAATCAACATAATTAAAATAAGAAATATAATTCTACCTAAAATAGGATACCTATTTACAATAGGAATACAATTCTACCTAAAATAAGAGATATATAATTAATGAAAAAATATTTGGGAAATATTCTATTACACCACGCAGTCGAAGCGGGAGGTTCACAAACACTGAGACTGGCTAGAAAATCATCAAATAGTATGTGTGGAAGTCCTTTGGTGAAGATGTCGGCAATTTGAAATCTGGAAGGAACATGAAGGACACGAACTTGACCAAGAGCAACTTTTTTCGCTAACGAAATGAATGTACATCTCAATGTGTTTAGTGCGCTGATGTTGGACGAGATTGTCGGAAAGATATATCGCACTAATATTATCGCAGTAGACCAGTGTTGCCTTTTGAATCGGGCAGTGAAGCTCAAGTAGAAGGTTACAGATACAACAAGTCTCAGAGATGACGTTGGCGATACCTCTATACTCTGCTTTGGCACTGGATCGGGATAGTGTAAGTTGTCTTTTGGAAGACCAAGACAATAGGTTATCTCCGAGGAAAACGCAGTAACCAGACGTGGAGTGTCAGGTGTCAGGACATCCACCCTAGTCACCATCAGAATAAGCTCAAGTAGAAGGTTAAGGATCCAACAAGACTCGGAGACGACGTTGGCGACACCTCTGTACTCTGCTTCGGCACTGGATCAAGGTAGCGTAGGTTGCCTTTCGGAAGACCAAGACAATAGGTTATCTCCGAGGAAAATGCAGTAACCAGACGTGGAGCGTCGGGTGTCAGGACATCCACCCCAGTCAACATCAGAATAAGTAGTGAGACCAGTGAGCAAGGACCTGTATAGATGTAATCCAAAGTGAATTGTACCTTGGACGTATCGTAAAATACGTTTAAGGACATGCATGTGTGCTTCCGTCGGATTGTGCATGTGTAGGCAGATTTGTTGCACGACATAGGATATGTCAGGTCTCGTGAATGTGAGGTACTGCAGGGCCCCAATCAGGCTACCATAGTGAGTCAGATCTGAATATGGGGGGGCTAAAATCAGCGGCTGAGGTTGGAATTGGTGTCTACTACCGTGTGGGATGGTTTGCAAAATGTCATGCCTACACGGTTAAGGATTTCTTCAGCATACTTCGTCTGACACAGAAATAGGCCGCAAGAATGTCGAGTGACATAGATGCCCAAGAAATAACTCAGGGCCCCCAAATCCTTCATAGCAAATTTAGAGAAAAAGAGAGACATAATAGACCGACGGAGAGCATTAGATGATGTGGTGAGGATGATGTCATCAACATATAATAATAGGTAAGCCATGTTTGTACCCTTGTTGTAGATGAAAATGGAATGATCAGATCTACTGTGTGAAAAAATGATAGAGAAAACATAATCGGCGAACCGCTGGTACCATACTCGAGGAGCCTGTTTCAGTTCATAGATCGATTTCCGCAACAGACACAAATAATTCAGATGAATAGGATCCCTGAAACCCATAGGCTGATGCATATATACCATTTCATGAAGATTTCCATGTAAGAAGTCATTCTTGACATCAAGCTGATGAATGGGCCAAGACTTGGATAGAGCAATGTTGAGGACGGTATGGATGGTTGTGGGCTTTATGACCAGGTTGAACATTTCATCATAGTCTACTCCCACATGTTGAGACCAGCCTCACCTACAAGACGAGCCTTGTACCTCTTAAAAGAACCATCAGATTTCTTTTTATATCTAAAAATCCACATAGAACAAATAATATTAGCATCAGGTGGACGGGGTACTAGGTCCCACGTCTTATTATCAATAAAAGCATTATATTCGTCAATCATTATGGCTTTCCAATTAGGGTTGGACAAGGTATCCTTCAGATTTCGAGGTACAGGGGAATGGACAACTGAAACGGATAGGTTAAACAACCATTTAGGTTTATGAATTACGTATATGGCACGTGTTTCCAAGGTTTGAGAGCGTGTCTCGGGACGCTGGATGGGAGGGGTGTGTGTCGCGGGACTACCGGGAAGAGGATGAAGGGCAAGGGTGGCGGGATCGACTGGCCGATGCTCGGTTTGCATAGAGGTGGTTGTGAAATCACCCTGAGATGGGCTATTCCGGGCCACCGTCAATAGAACCGGGTGGGCAGTGTGTCCCAGACTGTCCGAGGTGGGGGCAGGTGCCGGGGTTTGGGACGATGGACTATGTAAATGATGAATTACAAGAGGGTTCAAGCCATCATCTAGGAAGTCGTAGGTCTGCTGAGGTGGCAAGTTTAGGGAGGCAAAGAGGAATTGAGACTCATCAAATAGGACATGGCGTGAAATAATAATTTAAATGCTTGAGAAGTCATAGCACGAGTAACCACGATGATTGGCGGGGTAACCCTGAAACACACATGGGAAGATCGAGGTTGGAGTTTGTGAGTGGTCGGATGAAGATGATAACAGAGACATCCAAAGATACACAAGTGTTGGTAGGAGGGGTTCCTACGAAATAAAACTTGAGTGGGCGATCGTTAAGCGAGACTTGTTTGGGATTATGTTTAGGAGATAGCTGGCCATGGAGAGTGTGTAATGCCAGAATTGATGGGGAATTGAGGCGTGAGCAAGTAGGACACAAATTAGGTTGTTTATGGTTCAAATTTTTTGTTCGACTTATCATATTGGAAGGAGGTGTGAGGGTAGGAAAAATGAAAGGTAAGACCGTTATTGCAGCAAAACTGTTTGAATTGTTTATTATTGAATTTTCTGCCATTTTCACATTGAAATTATTTAATGCTCTTTTCAAATTGTGTTTTTACGAGAGCACTAAATGAGGAAAAAATGTGGTAGACCTAAGATTTATTGTCAATTGAAAAAGTCCATAGAAAGTTGGAATAATCATCCAAAAACAACACATAATATCGATGACCAACTGTACTTAAAATATGAGACATCCACAAATCACTATGTATGATATCGAAAGGTAGTAAAGTATAATTTGTGGATGCAGAAAAGGGTAATTTAACATGTTTCCCAAAACGCATGATTCACATATAGGAGTCCTAAAAATACGGTTGCAATTAATAAAATTATTTTTCGTAAGAGAGTGTAAAACAAAATCTCTCGGATGTCCTAATCTAGAGTGCCATAAGGAAGACGAAAGAGCAGTAAAGTCTGATGGAAATGAGGCTGGATTGTTGACGGTGTTTAAAATAGGGTAGAGATCTCCGGTGCTGTCACATCTCATTATTCATCTCCGTGTCGTAAATTCTTCACAGAAAAACCAAAAGGATCAACGTCAAGGGAAATATTATTATCAGTTGTGAAACGTCGCACATAGATTAGATTCTTAATGAGTTTATGGGCATGGATGACATTTTTAAAGATTAGCGGTGCGTGTGGTGGGGATAAGTATGAATGACCAAAACCACGAATGAGAATGTCTTGTCCACTACCAATAATAATATTTTGATTTAAATTGCTCAAATTGGAATAAAACGAGAGAGTACCTTGTGATGTCGTCATGTGAGATGTGGCGCTTATGTCCATATACCATTTTTTGTCTGGAGCGTTGAGTGACATTGTGTTCATAGCTGTCTCAATGTCAGTCGTTGCATAAGTTGAGGGCGGAGGGCCTGTGTTATGTAGGCCTGTTGGGGACATGGGTCGAGTATGCCAGGGTGGACTCCACGAGGATGTTGGATACGGGCTAGGATAAGAGACCCATGACGGTGGGGTCTACGCGGCCCACGGCGGGTAGGCATCCCAAGGCGGAGGTTGTTGACACTACCGCGGTCGCTGCTGGATGTTCCCTGCGGGCGAGGACTTCCCCTTTCCGCTGCCGTTGTTGCTAAAATTTTATCCGCCGGGGCCCTTGCCAGACTGCCTGATCTGGCGGTTATTGCGGGTGAATGCGGGCTGCTGTGAGTCCTCGGGCCGGCGATTCCGGTTGCCGGAGTTGGAGGCTTTATCGTCGGCGGAGGGCCCGATGATGGTGGTGAGAGCGACGTTGGCAATACTGGCCTGAGTGGTGTTGCGCTTGATTTTTTGGGTTTTCTCAAGAATAAGCTTCGAACGGGCCTCATAAACCGGAGGTAACGACGTGCATTGCTGAAGGATGGTGGCAACGCCGTCATAGGATTCGTTCAAACCTGCAATAAGTTGCATGATCAATTGCTGATTAGTGACTGGTGCGCCGATGTTGGAGAGTTGGTCGGCAAACATCTTGAGTTCTTGACAATATGCAGACACGTTTGGGAAATCATCCTCATGAATGTCTTTGAACTGATTTTCAAGGTATAACGCTCGTTGAGTTTTGTTGTCATGGAAAATACTTGCAAACGTTCCTATGTTTGGCGGACAATGGCATCGATCTCAATGATGGTGTGCAACAAATCATTAGAGATTGTGTCGTATATCTATTGGAGGACGGCTGCGTCCAAATGAGACCAGAGTGCATCATCAGAAGTTGAAGCTGAGGGTAGGTCTGTGGACTTCGGTGTAGGAGGGATGATGTGGTCAATAACTTCGTAAACACAATAATGGATCTTAAAAAGCTTCGCCCACGAGGAGTATTGACCCTTTTCCATCTCAAGGGTGATAGGGATGAAGTTTTTGATGTTGTTTATTGCAAGTGCAGAATGAAATTTGGTTTTGGAAGCCATGGAAGATGAAATTTATGAGGAGAATGTAGAGAGAATGACTGAAAAATACTAGGGTTCCGTGGGGGTAGCGGCCAAGAGCTATGGTCGACGGCAATTGAGGTATTTTTAGGCTACTGATACTATAAAATAATATGTTCTTTGATTGTATTCATCAATACAACAACAACATACCTAGCGAAATCCATAATGTGGGGTCTGGGAGGGTAGAATGTACACAGACCTTACCTCTACCTTGTAGGTAGAGCGGATGTTTTCGAAAGACTATCGACTTAGGACACATTGTATTCATCAATAATGTATAATATATATAGTAGTACAAGAATATTTAAACTAGGTTACTAATCGCTGCGGCACTGTGAATTAGCGCCGCGGCACCGCAGCTCCAGTAACTAGCCAACCAATTAGTGTCGCAGGGCTGCGTGGGAGGTGTCGCAGCTCCGACGGTGTGGCGTCGCGGCCCTTCACGGCTCCACGGCGATTTTTGAATCGTTTCATCTTACACTTCTTCCTTCGTTTACCAACGTGGAATACTTTATCACTTGGCCAATAACCGTCCATAATTCTATGTCTCAAATGTATTACATACGTACTAATATCTCTTTCACTAATGAAATTTGCGATACTTGGCATTACGTGTGCACGTGTGTGAAAATGACATTTCCGACGTGCAGGCCCCAATTGTTTGAGTCATAAATAATGGGATATACTTAATTCCATATTAGTAAATTTCCAACAATTCCCTCTTGAAAGAGATTTTGGCGCACACACTTGGTGCCTTTTCCAGCAATCTTTCAGCGGACCGATGTTGCATCTGGATAGGTAGTATACTCTTTGAACCTTCCATAGTTGTATACCATCGGACTTACTTACTGCGCGGTGAACGTGATGTCTTGAACCGTCAGTGTTTAGTGTAAGCCAAGTCAACGGTACCAACACAACAACTTTCTTTACTCAGTTTTTCATAATATTTTGTCCGTTGTGGCCGTGGACACTTCTTGGATTCTTAAGTGAGTTCATTTGAGGTGGCATGTCCTCGTACTTAAATAGGTGGTATCCTACAAGGTATCCTGCTATACCCCACTTTACAAGTGTTAGGAACTACTAAAAGTTTCCCCAAACCTAACCTCAACCGGTGAGGATCATTAAAGGTTTTGAAAACTTAACCTTCACCCACACTGCAGTAGCACTTATAGTCAATCGTGGGAACGACTTTGGATTTGGTGTTTCTTTACAGAAATCACTATCCGAAGTGCTCATGCTTTTACCGAAGCGATCAACTGAACCTTTACAGCTTAGTTTTCCCATTGAACCTAATTTCTGGGATCTCTAGTCAGTAAGGTTGGGTTACCACCGTATTGGTCTTTATACTTTGGGTTTTAAGCCCATTCCCCTAGACATGCAGAACATCTGATCCTTGGGTAAGCCCTTTGTCAGTGGGTCAGCTATGTTATCCTTTGATATTATGTAATCAATGGATATTATACCCGTGGTGATCAGCTGCCTAACGGTCTTATGTCTCCGTCGAATATGAAGAGACTTTCCGTTGTACATAGAATTTTGTGCCCTTCCTAGAGCTGACTGGCTATCGCAGTGGATCATTACAGAAGGTACGGGTTTGTTCCAACAAGGAACAACCTCTAAGAAGTCGTAAATCCACTCAACTTCTTCTCCTGCTTTGTCTAAAGCGATAAACTCTGATTCCATCGTGGATCGGGAGATACAAGTTTGCTTATAGGATTTCCAAGACACAACCTCACTACCAATTGTAAATACATACCTACTGATGGACTTGGTGTTCTCTATGTCAGATATTCAGTTTGCATCATTGTACCCCTCTAGTACAGCTGGATATCTCGAATAATGCAACCCGTAAGTTAGCGTGTATTTCAGGTATTGTACTACCCAATTCAACGCATTCCAGTGATCATTACTCGGATTACGGGTAAACCTAGCCAACTTGTTGACTGCATAAGCAATATCAGGTGGGGTGCAGTTTGTTATGTACACCAAACTACCAATCACTTGTGCATATTGCTCCTGGCATATGGGTGCACCACGATTTTTATCAAGCTTTTGATTTCTATCCATTGGTGACTTTATAGGCGAACTGTCAAACATCTCAAACTTTCTAAAAACATCCTCGATGTAGTGAGACTGAGATAAGACCAGTCCGTCAGACGTCTTAGAGATCTTTATCCCTAAGATGACATCTATGATACCCATATCCTTCATGTCGAAGAATTGTTTCAACATGTTCTTAGTCTCTAGAATTATGCTAGGACTGCTTAATGTGATCAACATGTCATCTACATACAGGCATATCATAACGAACGAGTCAGAGTTACCTTTCATGTAGACACATTTGTCACACTCATTAATGGCGAAACCCTTCGATAGTAGAGTACTATCAATTTTTTCATGCCATTGCTTCAGGGCTTGTTTCAGCCCATATAGAGATTTGACAAGCCGGCAGACTTTCTTCTCTTGCCCTGGAACCACATACCCCTCGGGTTGTTCCATATAGATTTCTTCTTCCAAATCGTCATTTAGGAAGGTTGTCTTGACATCCATTTGATGTATCTCAAGGTCATGCAACGCTGCGATCGCAATGAATACTCGTATGGATGTCATCCTAGACACCGGGGAGTACGTGTCAAAGTAGTCAAGGCCTTCCTTTTGTCGATAGCCCTTGACTACCAACTTGGCCTTGTACTTATCTATAGACTCATCTGCTTTATACTTCCCTTTGAGTATCCACTTACAACCCAACGATTTATTTCCCAGAGGAAGATCAACCAACTCCCAAGTACGGTTATGCAGAATAGAGCCTATTTTACTCTCAATAGTTTCTTTCCAGAGCGGTGCCTCTAGAGTTGACAATGCTTCAGCAATTGTCCTTGGTTCATCATCAACCATATAAGCTACAAAGTCAGGACCGAATGATTTATCCTTCCTGGCCCTTTTACTTCGCCTTAGTTCCATCTCTGGAGTCTCCAAGTTCTGAGAATTTGGAACACTAGATTCCAGATATTCAGCCACTTCGAGATCCACTAGATCTGAACCATCTAGATCCGGGCCGTCAACGACTCCCGGTTCCTGAGAGCTTTTTTCATAACTTCATTTGCGAAAGGTTATGTCTTTTTCCTTTATAGGAAAAATACCTTCAAATAATTGAGCATTCATTGATTCCATGATTGTACCCCCATGGATATCTGGAATATCTGACTTATGCACTAAAAAGTGATAAGCACTACTGTTATTTGCATATCCGATGAATATGCAATATACAGTCTTAGGCCCAATCTTGACCTGCTTTGGCTTGGGTACTTCGACCTTTTCCAGACAACCCCACACCTTTAAATATTTATAGGTGGGTTTCTTTCCTTTCCATGATTCATATAGAGTTTTGTCCTTACCCTTATATAGGACTCTGTTAAGAATCGTATTAGCGGTAAGAACAACTTCTCCCCATATGTTTCGGGGAAGACCATAATTGATGAGCAAGACATTCATCATTTCCTTCAATGTGTGGTTCTTACGTTCCGCCACACCGCTCGATTGAGGTGAGTATGGAGCCTTCGTTTGATGAACAATGCCTAATTGGGCACAATATTCCTTAAATGGCGCTACATATTCTACTCCTCTATCGCTACGAATGAATTTAATCCGCATGCTTAGTTGGTTCTCAACTTCCGTTTTGTAACGTCGGAACGCTTCAAAGGCTTCATCCTTACTTTTCAACAAGTAAAGGTAACAATACATTGTGCTATCATCAATGAATGTCACAAAGTACTTGTTCCCCTTAGTTTGTGCAAACTTCAAATCACATATATCTGTGTGAATAAGTTCTAGAGGAGCGGTATTCCTTTCGACGGATCGAAAAGAAAGCTTTGTGAGTTTTGCCTCTACGCACACCTCACACTTATGTTGAGGGTTTACATCGATAGACGGCAACAACTCCAACTTAACCAACCTTTGTATGGACTTATAGTTAACATGTCATAATCTATGATGCCACAAATTAGAGGACTCAAGCAAGTAAGAAGAAGCTTCAATATTCTTGCTTGCACGCATTACAGACATGGCGTTAACTTTGAAGAGGCCTTCACAGACGAATCCTCTTCCCACAAACGTTTCATTTTTAGTGACTACAAATTTATTGGACTCAAACACTATCCTAAAACCAGCATTAACCAATAAATGACCTGAAATTAAATTTCTTCTAATCTCAGGAACATGCATCACTTCCTTCAGAGTGAGCTCCTTTCCAGAAGTCATCTTCAGGACTACATTTCCTACCCCCAGCACGTCAGAGGAAGCGTTGTTGCCCATGAACAACTTCTTGTTTGTAACCGGTGTATAAGTGGAGAAGGCATCTCTATTGGAACAGATGTGTCTTGTAGCACTTGTGTCCATCCACCATTGCATGAGATTCTCAACCAGGTTTGCTTCTAGCACCACCGTTGAGAACTCCTCAATTATGTCGTCCAGAAATTGGTCTTTGACGACGTTAACATGTGCCTTGCCCTTAGCCTTGGCCTTCTCTTGTTGCTCAGTCTTGAGCTTGCGGCAGTCCTTGATCATGTGATCATGTTTCCCACAGTGGTGACAGTTTCCTTTGAACTTCTCCGCTGCTTAGGTCTTGCCGTCTTTCTGGAACTTTTTCGCTTCTTGCTTGGGTTCCCTTTGGCCTCAACCAGATTTGCCTTAGCCTCAGCGGGTTGTTTACCCCTAGGCAACGCCTTCTTATTATCTTCCTGAATTTGGAGTTTGATAATAAGTTCTTCAAAGGTCATCTCCTTTATCTTGAGTTTTAAGTAACTCATAAACTCATTCCATGAAGAAGGTAACTTTTCAATCAGTGATACAACCAAAAACTGCTCATTTGGTTTCATACCTTACAAATCCATGTGATGTAGAATCATTTGGAATTCCTGGACTTGGGACATCACTGTTTTACTATCCACCATTTGAAATTTCAGAAATTTCCCAACGATGAATTTCTTAGTACCTGCATCTTGTGCGTTGTACTTCTTTTCCAACTTCTCCACAACTCTTTGGTAGTGCCTACGGTGCAATACATCGTGTATGGAGGGTCTGACAAGCAGTTCAATATGTAATTCTTACACATAAAATCACTATGACTCTATGCATCAAGAACCATCTTCATGCCATTAATGACATGGATACCTAGGCTCCCTTCAACCGTTTCAGAAAGCGAATGGTCCATTTCATCTCCAGCTTGTGGAGGATCTTCTGTTAGGAACCGTGACATTCCCATAACAGTTAGATAGAATAACATCTTATGTTGCCATCTCTTGAAGTTTAAGCCCATGAACTTTTTAGGGCGTTCATGGTGAAATCCAGCGGGTGGAGGAACGACAACGTTCCCTTGAGCGGCAGTAAAGGCGTTGGATGAGCCTTAAGCAACCTAAAAGGCATTAGGGATGCCTTGAGCAGTGGGGAAGGCAGAAGGATTGCCTTGAGTAGCAGCAACAGTAGAATCAGAAACAATTTGATCTCTTCCAGTCATATTTCTAGGTACTTACAACAAAATCTTGTCTTAAAATTATTGGGATACAATTATTGCAGGGAACGAAAAGTAAGTAACTATTACAATAGTAAGAAAGAATAAACTAAATATTACAATAAACTGGAAATCAAGAACTTAACAAACTGCTTGTGTGATTTGCTGAGTCGAGTGATGACACTCTGTATTTAAGACAAGATTGCCCCGTATATCTCATTTTACGGTGTTGGACAATAGTCTCCCAAGATACAACAACAACTTAACAAATGAGCAAAGGAAACTCAAGTGTTACACTTGAAGAACTTTGAGTATAGTAACTTTGCTAGAGAGGAAGAAGATGAATTCAGAAAATCTGGAGTATTTTCTAAGTGTTGAGTAATGTTCTTCAATTGAGCCAAAGACCTCAATTTATAGTGTAAGGAGAAGACCCCTCAACTAGCCAACTAATGGCCTTCAATAGCCATGTAATGACACTTGATTGAGGGGTTATATTCAACCAAATAATTGCCGAATTCATGTGCCAAGTAATGGAGAATCAATGCTCCAAAACCAACCCAAAGGTCAGATCTTTCCAACTTCCCGTCGCAGCATTCTGCCTCCGAAGCGCTGTGGCTCTGTGAATTAGCGCCGCGGCTCCAGTGACTGGCCAACCAATTAGCGTCGCGGCTCCGACGGTGTGGCGTCGCGGCCCTTCACGGCTCCGCGGCGATTTTCGACTCGTTTTATCTTACACTTCTTACTTCGTTTACCAACGTGGAATACTTTGTCATTTGACCAATAACCGTTCATAATTCTATGTCTCAAACGTATTACATACGTACCAATATCTCTCTCACTAATGAAATTTGCAATACTTGACACTACGTATGGACGTGTGTGAAAACGACGTTTCCAACGTGCGAGCCTCAATTATTTGAGTCATAAATAATATAATATAATTAATTTCACGTTAGTAAATTTTCAACCGTTACTGGTAACCCAAAATATGTAGTGTCAAATCTCTTTCGCTGAATCATATCTTCGTCACCAACTTCATTTTCTCATATTTACACAACTCTCCACTTAATAATCTTTGTGCACTTCACTTTATTACTCCATTTCTGTTTTGTATTTTTAGTATTTGGACCACTTCTTTTTCACTCACACAACTGTACTACTATTACTACTACTTTTGCAATTTTGCTATAGCTCCCTTTGCTTCCAGTAAGGGGGCAAGTATTTAACTTGTCTACTTCCCTTCTTGAGCGCTTCTTGATTTAAAATAAAAAATAAACAGTTATTATGGCCTTCCTCATTTTTCTCCTCCTCTGAGTTGTCTTTTTTGACTTGGGTTTTCAAGAACTATTAAGTTTTTCAGTTCTTGAGCTTGGTGAAAAATACAACATTTACAATTTTTGACTTAGTACACTTGGGTTTGTCAAGTGTATTTTGTGTTATGGAGCTCAAGATTCAACCTTGTTCTTGTGTGGAAGAGTAAAGCAACACACTGAAATTGTTGAAAGAATAATAAAAATTCTTGAAAAAAATGGAGTCTTGGAGTTATTTCTCTGGTGGAAAGGGTTTAGTATCAGATGAATCAGTTTCTGTAAATGATGGAATGATAAGAGCAAAAAATGGAGTAATGAGCTGGGAATTAAAGACCCCAAGTAGCTATGGAAGCACTATGATGTGTTCAAGTCAAGAAAATAGTGATAATCAAGAATTTCAAGAGTCGGGTTCTCCAGATCTGATGCGAAAAGTAATGTTTAATGACCAAATGAGAGGTGGGGGCAACCTTTTTGGTTCATTTTCTGGGGAAGATAAGTCTAGTTCAGCCGTGGAATCAAATTATAAAGAATCATCACTGATTGATTTGAAGCTTGGAAGGTTTCCTGATCATAATATAGATGCAAATGTTTTCAAATCTCCCAAAAGTATGCCTAGTTTCACTTCTGCTGAGTCCATTGTTCCAGCAAAGAGAATGAAAACTGGAGGTGTGAACTCACAGAAACCATTTTGCCAGGTTCAAGGTTGTGGGAAAGATCTCAGATCATGTAAGGACTATCATAAAAGGCATAAAGTATGTGAGGTTCACTCAAAGACTGCTAAAGTTATTGTAAATGGCATTGAGCAGAGGTTTTGTCAGCAATGTAGCAGGTACAACTTGTCCCCATAGGCAGAACTCTAAATTTGTAGACATTTTGTATTAGTCAATCGTAGTTTCAAATTTGTGAACTATATATGTACAATTTCTTTTAGGGCATACTTTTTCAACCTCTGAATAATTTGATTGATGATAGCATCTTTATTTGCATACCTTGTATAAGTGAGATGTTGTATCTCTTTTATTTTTTTGCACTAAAATATGTTCTCTTTGCAGCTCATGTAAATCAGTCTTTGCTACTTTACTTGTAGGTTCCATCTACTGGCTGAGTTTGATGATGGGAAACGGAGCTGCAGGAAACGTCTTGCAGGTCATAATGAGCGCCGAAGGAAGCCCCATAGTGGTATGCACTCGGGCTGTTTCAGTCATTTCCTGTCAAAGTAGAACTTAATTTTGCATATTATAGTTTCCCTCTCTAATATGAAACTCACTAATATGCTTGATATTAGTTTCTAGACTATTCAGTGTAATCCATTTTTTATTAGTACTTGTTATTGCCAAGGCAGCACCTAGAGGGTGCTGAAATCTGATCATGATTGAAAGACTTGATCTCCCACAGCAGGGAATCAATAATCCCAGAAAAAGTTATCAAAATGATTTACAATCTTTCATGTTTCACACATGTAAATCTGCTGCAAGTGATGATCCTCATCCTGTGTAGTTTTTCTTGAGTGAGACTTGCTTTATGCCCTAGCAATCCAAGTGAAACCCACCAATTTTAGTGGTGCATTGTTTTTACTAGATTCTCAAGGCCACTGATTCTTTCTGCCAGCTCTAAATAGAACACTCTGACAAGGCTTAAAAGAAACCACCGTCCTTTTCTGCTTTCCAAATCAAAGTATCTGGTTTTGGAGATAGCTCTCTGATTCCTCAAGTTTTCCTCTGTAGCTGAGCTAAAAATTCGAATTCCCAATCATTAAAGTTCCTCCTGTATTTGAGACCTCATCTACCCCTAGTCCTACTTTCATCGATGGCCGATGGTAGCATCATGTTCTATAATTGCAGTATGGAAGAGGAAACATCTTTTAAATGGATGTCTTTCAGCCACTAGTGTAATTAGTCAATTAGAGGGTTGCAATATTGTTCTTTATGGTTATAAAAGTTTAGAATGTTGATTTGTTTGCACAAGATGTGTTAGTCCTTGAAATTGGTCTGGGAAATTATGCAGCCTTTTAGATGTTGTCTTGCTTATTTTAATACTTGGAAAGAACATTTTCCAAGCACGCGAATATCGTGTTATAGTAATACTATTCTAGTAATAAATCGTTTATTTTGAATGTAAAACAGTATTTGTAGACAATTTAGATATTTGAGCATAATTTTTCATGAAAATAGAATGATAGAGGAAGTATTGAAATATTATGGACCCAAATAGAGCATTTATAATAATGAGGATTCATACATTTGATTCCAACAAGCTTGGTATTGATGCATAGTTGTGGTTATTGTACATCAAATAGTATAAATTTGTTTCATCTCAATATTGCTATATATCATGGATTTTATGTAGAAGATAGTGCTAAAAGGTTTAGAGAATGATAATGTCAAACTCTATATAGATATATGCAGCATTAATTGTTTTAAGAGAAAACAATGTCATTTTTATATATGTAACAATTTGTAGAAACTTTCTTCCAACAAATAATATTTGAAAACTGTGATAGTGAATACATTATTATTGTTATAAACTTCAGAATTTGTGTTTACTCTCACACGCTATGAATAATACTTATCTATTAATCAACAAGTGCTAGACCTAATGCAAGAACAAGTAAGCCATAATTCCAACTAATTCCTATACGGATCTTGACTTCAGTGTGTTTGTATTTAGTTAAGCTCATATTATTTCAGATTGTAGGTCATCTGAAAGGTCTTCCTCCATATGATTTTAGGTCTGCCATCCTCATTAGCACATTCAATCATCATAGCGTGACACCTATTAGTCGTTGGTGCATAAGGATATCTATTTAGTCCATAAGCAAACCATCTCAAGTGACGTTTTATCATTTTATCCTCCATGTGCTTGCACCTATGTCAGATGTGATCATTTTTTATCTTGTGCAGTCTTGTATGAGTGCCCGTTTAACTCAATACTTGTATTTTAGCATACCATGCCTCGGTGTTTCTCTATTATGTGAAATGTTTAAAAAAAAATCATATGTGCAGTACCATAACACACCACATTTTGGCAGGTACCAGATTTCGTGGAACTTCTTTTGCAACTTCATCCTTCGCGTGCCAAGACATTCTTGGTGGCCGCTTTCTGCATCAGCCTAAATATGAGATGAATGACTGGTATAAGAATGTAAAATTTGAAGATGGTGTTGATTATAGCCCTCAACTTGCCGCGCCCTTTACAAATGGACAGTTACAACCAAAATCTGTTTTCACGTCATATCATTCCAAGAAAGGGTGTCAACCTGAAGGACTACCTGCTGTAACAACGAGCAGAATTAACGAGAGTACAAACTCATCTCTGCATGATATGCGAGGATTGGATTTTGTTTCCCCTTCTCTGTTCCACACCACCTCAACTGGATCTGAAGTCTTGCATGTTTTGGACACATCTTCCACCATTCAGGGGCTATCAGGGATATCAAACTCCAGCAATGCTCTCTCTCTTCTGTCATCTCAATCACAGGGCTCGTCAAATCATTCCAATGTTTTTCCCGCTGCCCGCCCCCTGATTCCACCAAGCAATAATTCATATTACAATGTGACTCAAGCATCTAAAAAAGTCCTGGGACTTGATCCTCAGGCTTCAGCAGGTAGAATGTCCAATACGTTCAATTCATCTGGGGTCAATTCTTCATGTGGACTAGACCAGATGCTGTTTCCTAGCAACACTTGTGGCATCAATGGGATCATTCAAGGATCAGATTTGGTGAACCCCAACAAGAATCAACTTTCTTGTGAAGATGGACCCACCATTGATTTGCTCCAGTTGTCGTCACAGCTTCAGCATGTGGAGCATCAAAGGTTTTCCATGCAAGTGAAGCAGGACAGCAATGCTTTTCCCGGCCTCAGAATCACTTGAGCAGGTAGAAAAATGTGCTGTATCACTATCAGTGTTTTGCTTAACTAACTACATCTGATGCTTCATTCTGGTGATTACAGAAGGATCCTTTATCTTTTAGCTTCAATAATTGCTTAACTATATCTCATGCTTCATTGCTTCAACTATATTTATGCTTCATTGCTTAACTACACCACATTCTTAGATATTCACCTACAATTTTTATTCATATTTGTTGGTTCTAAGACTGAACAATGAAGGCGTCAGGTTAATTTCTTGTTGTCAACATCCAATAATGGCTGATCCTATCTTAGTATTGGATGTTCCATACAGATGGTTATCTTGTATACAAAAGCAGGAGGACTGTAGATTTTGTAACAATGCAGCTAGGATCAAGTTGCATGAGTAATCAATCTTGCGTTGTTATGTTGCCCTTCTTGCCCTAAGTTAAACTTTGCTGTTTGTAGATGCAAATATCTGGATTATCGTCAAAATTGGTGGCCGCCGAACAGCTGAAGTGCACAGCAACTCATGCTAGAACCAGCCAACCTTCTTAGCTTACAGAGGTGGGAGCATCAGGGAGCAAGTCTTTGGAATGTTCACTTCTTCATTGTTGTTTCTTTTTTCTTCGCTCGACACTGACAACTATTACTCATGGTGACATTCAATAATAATGTATTTCTTTCTCTTGGATAATTAACAAAATAATCATGACTTGGTAGTCAAGTTAATTTGTGTACAAATTATCTACCCTTTTCATTCCTTTCTTATGAACTAGTTGCTCAGGTATTTCATGAAAATGTGATGAAATGTTATGTACTCATTACAAAGAGTGCATTATTTGTGCAAAGTTTGCCCTGGAAACTGATTTGGCTCGACCTGCTCCAAAGAGTATATGCAGAAAATCATGTTATGCTTGGCAACTGAGGAAAGAGGATGAGCAAGGATAATCATAAAGAGTGAAAAAGGGTGTGAATTTTGCTTGTCAGCTTTGAGATATTAGTTGTGGAACGTTAATTGTATGATATCTTCAGTGAAATTAAAGGATCAGAAAATCGATTTCTTTTATCTGCTTCACTATTCTTCAAGTTGAAAGTCGCGGTTGTCAACTTGTGTTTGACACGTCATCGATGAACTGCAAAACCTTTGGTATCTATTTATCTGTTTTGGCGTTATTGTGTACTTTGAGAATGTAAATAAGAACCATCTAGGCTGAAAAACTAATTAATAAATTTAGAGGGTTAGGACTCACAACCAAGTCGTTGTAGTATAGTGGTAAGTATTCCCGCCTGTCATGCGGGTGACTCGGATTCGATCCCTGGCAACGCTGTTTTCCTCTTTTCTTTACCACTTTGCTTCTAACATTCTGAACTTTGAATCTCTAAAAGCGGATTAAAAGTGTAAATCCCAGATATCTATTATAACCATTCTTCTTTATAGTCTATATTTAAATCAGCTTAAAAACTTTCCTACTTTTAACCCTGTTTTGCCTATCCAGTTGCATGTAAAA
Source organism: Anisodus tanguticus (assembly GCA_034509755.1). Classification (NCBI taxonomy): domain Eukaryota; kingdom Viridiplantae; phylum Streptophyta; class Magnoliopsida; order Solanales; family Solanaceae; genus Anisodus; species Anisodus tanguticus. The sequence continues at coordinate 8,351,811 of CM067554.1, read as the reverse complement.
ATGGAGAAATGCCAAATTATTTGCTGCGGTATCTTATAAGTACTAGCTATTGTACAAAAGAGGAGATTCAGTTTAGTGATGGTAAAAAAACATCTCCCTGATTATAAACAACTACTATTACATGTCTATTTCTTAATAAAACGTATATTTCCTTTCAGTTTTAACAATGTTACTATTATTCCTAATTGATTGGCAAGTCAATCGAGTACAAATCTAGGTGGTATTCAGAAAGAGTAATTGATATTATGGCATCCCAATGTGATGATTTTTCTTAGGTCAACCTGTCTTCGCTTTTGACTTTTCCACTCAGAAAGTTGCTCTTAGACCAAACATTATGGAAATTTTGAGATAACAACAAAAGACAACTTATTAAAGAATATGCTTATGAAATCCAATAACGGCCGGCTTGTCCAGAAAAATATAATGGTTTTGATTAAATTAAATGGCATAGTCGCATAGATATTGTCCTCAACTCTCCGGACATAACAAGACTAACAACCTCCTTACTGCAAAATATAATTACATAAATAAAAAACTCGAACGAAGAAAATGATGATAGTAATACAAATGCCTATAATAAAAGGGGAAGTATGCGTGATAATACTCTATTTTTGTCTACTTTGAGCTACCATTGGGTAATTTTGGCAGGCAGCAGTCGAGGCTGCTGATGGATTAAGCTCGTCCCATGCTTCAATCCATGTGATCATGGCATCAGCCAGCTTGTTAAAGTAATCATCCACCTTGCCAAGCTTTGCCTTCACTTGTTTTGAGAGTTCAAGGTAGCATTTTTGGACTGAGGTGCAGTCCTTTGGAAGAGCAACAGATTGGAAGAGTGGGATCAACTCCTCTTGCCAGTAAATACCCTTGTATTCTTTCTTCAGGTTCACAAATGGATTGCTGGCTTTGCTGTGCCAAATGTATGGCAGACCTGTCTTCACTCCCAGTCCTAAGTGATCACATATCACCTACACACACAAAAATGATAGGATGTATGCGTGAGAAATCACTAAATATGACAAATGTTAAATTATGAAATTATTAGCGAATATTCTCAGAATATTCTCCGTATATTTTGTAATTATGATAGATGTATATTTAAGGTAACTTAGGATTCTAATTGTATTAGGAATCAACCTTGTACAGCTATATATATTGTGAATAATGAAAGGAATCCGGAAGGGAAATTATTCCATCTTTCATGGTATCAAAGCCTAAAACCTAAATCCCTCTCTTCCTCATTCTCGGCCGAAATAGGCATTTTTTTTTTCTGATTTCACAAAAAAAAAAAAAAAAAAATCTGGTTTCTTCCTCCCTTTCTCGGCCAAACCAGAAAATTTCCTTCCCTCGGCAGGCGGCAACCATGTCTTCCCCCACAAATTTCGGTTCATCCACTGGCACACTTGACAACCCCTCTCAACGTTCAGTATCTTCTTTTCATCCGTCATTCGCCGTTAACAACATCAAGAATTTTATCCCTATAATTCTTGACCAAGAAGACTGTCAATATTCCATGTGGATGGAACTATTCTACATTCATGCATGTGCATACAACGTGCTCGATCATGTTGACGAATCTATTCCTCGTCCCACCGATGTTACAGACTCAATCTGGCGTCGTCTTGACGCCATCGTCAAACAATGGATCTACGGCACCATCTCCAAAGACATGTTGTGCACTATCATGAAAACAGGTGCTACGGCACGTGAACTTTGGGTCCGGCTAGAAGAAATCTTTCAGACAATAAAAATACTCGGGCCGTATATTTGGAAGAGCAATTCAATAATACCCGCCTAGAGAATTTTAACAACATGTCCGAATATTGTAAGCAACTGAAACTCATAACCAATCAACTATCCAACGTCGGGACTTCTGTTTCAGAAACCAAGATGGTGCTTCAACTTGTTGTGGGTTTATCAAAAGGTGAATATGACACACTCGCAACAATGATTCAACAAGCCGACCCTCTCCCAAGTTTCAACAAGGCACGCTCACAACTATTGTTGGAAGAAACTAGACGTGCTAAACAAGAGAAACACAATCAAAAGGCCTTAACCGTTAACGGGATGACAACACTGCGGCCGGCGGCAACCGAAGCAAAGTGCAGCGAGTCCAGAAGCGGCGAAGAAGAAAGCGAGCCGGTGGCGGAGGTCGTGGCGGCAGAGGTCGCAACAACAAAGGCAAGGGCCGCGGAAAGGGCAACGCAACGCAACCAAAGAAGAAGAAGAATCGGCAAAGAAGAAGAAGCGGCAAAGCTGCAAGCAAGTCCAAGAAGAAGCACCAAAGCATGCGGGGGCCCGATTCCGGCGGCCGTGGTCGGCCCGGCCTCTTGTGCTGGCTCGCCCGGCCACCGAGCGAGCCAACCGGCAGCAGAAGAGATATCCCCACAGGCTGCCGCCCAGCAGCAGAAGCAGCAGCAGACAAGATGGCAGACACGGTGGCACGGCCCCGACCGCTTTGGGCCGAGGCCTACACCACCGTGAACCTTCAATGACCGACGACAATTGGTACATGGACACCGGAGCCACATCTCACCTCACCCGGTCGTCGGGTAACCTATCTCAACTACGTCGGTTAAAGTATCCTCAATCTATTACCGTCGGCAATGGTCATCGCATTCCAATTGAAGGTTACGGTAACACACACACCAAACATCCACACCCACCTTTCTCCCTAAACCACGTCCTATACACACCTAACATCATTAAAAACTTAATCTCTCGTTAGAAAATTCACTAGCAATAATTACGTGTCCGTCGAATTTGACCCTTTTGGTTTTTCGTGAAAGAACTCAATACGGGGAGAATTCTTACACGCCGCAATAGTGTGGGAGACCTCTACCCATTCACTCAATCTTCCGCCGTCGACCGCAAGCACCTCTATCCCTTGCGGCGATCTCTCCCTCAACTTGGCACTGACTCGGACACCCCGGAGACCCGTTTTTACTTTTCTTAGGACTTCTAAGCGTATTCAATGTAATAATGGAAAAATTGCCCAACACCGTTTTTCTTGTCCACTAGGCAAACATACTCGTCTTCCCTTTATGTCATCAAACAAAGTGTTACTTTTTCTCCATTTGATATTGTTCATGTCGATTTGTGGACATCTCCGATTACTAGCTCTTTGGGTCATAAATTCTATCTAGTATTCTTGGATGATTTTTCACATTTTGTCCGGATTTACCCAATTTGAAATTCAAATGCGAAGTTTTTGCAAAATTCCTCGAGTTTCAAAAATTCATTAAGACACAATTTGAAAAACCTATTAAATCATTCCAATGTGATAATGGACGTGAATTTAATAACTCGGCATTTCACAATTTCTCGTTCTAAACAAGGCATGGTTTTCCGTTTTTCTTGTCCCTATACTTCTTCCCAAAACGGAAAGGTGAAAGAATTATACGTACCATCAATAACATGGTCCGCACACTTCGTTTCATGCCTCGCCTACCACCGCCTTTTTGGGTTTATCTTTGTCAAAATGGTAGAATCCCTTCTAAATATTTTACCAACTAGCACACTCCAAAACAAAACTCCTACAAAAATCTTATACCGTAGGCGACCATCATATGATCACCTACGTATTTTTGGATGCTTATGCTACCCCAACATAGCCTCCATTGCACCCCACAAACTTGCCCCTCGCACTCTTCCATGTGTCTTCCTTGGTCTATCTCCTAATCATCGGGGCTACTTGTGCTATGACATTGCTACTCGCAAAATCATCATCTCCCGTCACGTCACCTTTGACGAGACAACCTTTCCTTTTTCAAATCTCCGAAATTTCGGACCACCGATTACATCTTTCTCGATGAACCAAGTCGTCCCCGGTCATCCAAAATCTATACCAACAATGACCCACCATTTGTTCCGATAGTCCCACCGTCCGCACCACCCCACCGACTCCCTCGCTCACCCCTACGGCCCCCGGTCGAGTCACCTGCACCACCAACGACTGCTGCGCCCACTAGTCCGAACTAGTGGACCAAAGAACCTCACAACCCCGACCCACCACCACCGCCCTCACATTGCATGGAGACTCGTGCACAACACGGGATCTTCAAACCCAAGGTTCAATTCAATCTCTCTACACAAACCTTATCACCCGTTCCAAAAAATCCAAAACTAGCAAAACCGGACCCAAATTGGAATGCGGCCATGTGCGAGGAATTTAACGCTTTAACCAAGCGAACACTTGGGATTTGGTACCTAGACCAACCGGTGTGAATGTTATCCGGTGTATGTGGCTATTTCGTCACAAGTTCGAGACAAACGGTGGTGACTTAGAAAGGTATAAGGCAAGACTAGTTGCCAATGGCACTAATCACAGGAGAGTATTGATTGTGGTGAGACATTCGATCCGGTTGTTAAACCGCCACTATTCGGATCGTTCTCGTATTGCTATGGGCATGCATTGGCCGATTCATCACCTTGATGTCAAGAATGCGTTTCTTCATGGGGATTTGAAAGAGGCGTGTACATGCATCGACCTCCCGGCTTTGTTCATCCCAGCGACTCCGCGATTTGTGTGTCGTCTCGGAAGTCATTGTATGGATTGAAACAGCACCCCGCGCATGGTATGATCGGTTCGCCGGGTATCTTCGCAAATTGGTTTTGTATGTAGCGAGTGTGATACATCTCTCTTCACTTTTCATCGAGGTAGCAAGACCTTGCATATTTGCTATTATATGTCGATGACATTGTTCTTACCGCCATCGTCGACGGGTTGAAGAATGAAATCATTGCTCTACTCAAAATTGAATTTGCTATGACCGACTTGGGCAAGCTAAGTTATTTTTTGGGTATATCGGTGACACGATCCGCACCACTATGTTCCCGAGTCGGCGTAAGTATGCGAAGAGATAGTGTACGGGGCCAAGATGACAAATTGTAAAATTATGCCAACTCCGGTGGACTCAAAATCCAAGCTTAGTGCCAATGACGGTGCGCCGTTTCGATCCCACTCTATATCGGAGTCTAGCGGTGTGCTCTTCGATCTTACATTCACTAGGCCCGATATTGCATATGCCGTTCGGCCAGTGTGTGTCGTTCATGCACGACCCCCAAGAGTCCCATTTTTCCGCCCTCAAACGTATTATCAGATATGTTAAGGGCACACTAGACTTTGGGTTACATCTATACACCTCTGCCCCAACCAAGTTGCTAGCCTACACGGATGCAGATTGGGCAGGATGCCCCGACACACGTCGCTCCACCTCGGGTACTGTGTATTTCTTGGGGAAAATCTTATCTCATGGTCCGAGCAAGCGGCAGGCCACGCTATCCCGTTCGAGTGCTGAAGCAGAATATCGCGGAGTTGCTAATGTCGTCGCTGAGATCTGTTGGCTCCGAAATCTTCTTTTGGAGCTCCAGTGTCCATTGCGCAAGGCGCAAGGCGTCTATAGTCTATTGTGACAAGATATCTGCTATCTATATGTCTCATAATCCAGTCCAACATCAGCGGACTAAGCATATTGAGATGGATATCCACTTTGTGCGAGAGAAGGTTGCCGTGGTCGAGTCAAAATTTTACACGTGCCTTCCTCTTATCGGTATGCGAGACATTTTCACAAAGGGACTATCGCGACGACTCTTCACCGACTTCCGATCCGGCCTTAGCATTCGGCCTCCTCCCGCTCCGTCTGAGGGGAGTATTAGCGAATATTCTCAGAATATTCTCCGTATATTTTGTAATTATGATAGATGTATATTTAAGGTAACTTAGGATTCTAATTGTATTAGGAATCAACCTGTGTAAGGTAAGTTAGGATTCGTACCATATTAGGAATCAACCTTGTACAGCTATATATATTGTGAATAATGAAAGGAATCCGGAAGGGAAATTATTCCATCTTTCAGAAATCATTATTTCAAAATCACAATAAGTTCAGTCTAGAAACTTTAAGGAATAAAGTTTTCACAAGTTCAAATCATAGATCTATACAATCCCAAAGCAGGAAATGCAGGCCATGGAACTAGTACTAGTAATGCCTTGGTGCACCAGCCAGCCCACATGTCGTCGTAGCGCCCAATAGGCTGTCCATCGCCCATGAGTCCAAAGTACATAGCAGGGCCAATCAACTCACAGTCGAATGCCAAATTCATGCCACACATGGGGAAGAGGGTTCCCTTTGGGATTGTCATAACTGTTGGAAATTTGCCTTTGGCGGGAGTTGCGTCCGACCAACTTTAACGGCTTAAACACTAGTGTTCCGCATGTTGGAGAATCCGGTTCTCCACACGTGTATAATCTACTAAGTAAGTAGATGACCGTAGGGCCAAGGATCGTCAAATTTCGTTGAGAAATGAAAGATATATTGGTCCACGAAGTGAGGTGTTTGAAGCATGGAAAAGTGTGGTATTGAGATCAATTCTCCTTCATCGGTGGAGGAAGAAAGAATTGTTTTGTTTATAAGTTTCAAAGTTGGCTTGGGGTTTGGGACCCCAAGGAGTATTCCATGTGTTTAAAGGAGGGAGGACCTAGATGTGCTTCGGTTCGAGGAAAGCCCATACGCGCGCCGCCGCCGCCCGCCCGTCCGTTCCGGGTTCACGGGTCGTGGGTTGTGCTTCTTCTGATATTATCTTTTTGAACCAGAATTCTTTCATATGTACAGTTTGGTCCCTGAAGTTTCAAGAAAGTCAGATTGGGCAGAGAACAGAACGTCAACCAACACTCAATTCAGCCATTTATTTTGGCTGAATTACTCTTCCTAAATGTCATCCGTTGCACATCAAATTCACCATTTATTTTGGTGAATTACTACCTCCATAATTGTCATTACTTGGCCAGTAATGACACTTATGTGGGCAGTTGGTAAGCCTCTCCTTCAACTATATAAATGACCCTTTGTCACCATTGTTGAGCTACGAAAACACACCAACAGACACACATAAACATAAACGAAATCAGTCTTTCTACTACCTTCCAGCATCATTTCATTACTCAAAATTCTTCACGGTAACACTTGAGTTTCCTTTGCTCATTTGTTCATTTGTTGTTTTATCTTGGGAGACAATTGTACAGGACGTAGAAATGATACATACGGGGCAATATTGTCTTAAAGACAGAGTGCAAACACTCGACTCAGCATACCAAAAACTGTTCCAGTTTATTCTTCAAGTTTATTGTAATTTCAATTTATTGTTCAATTGTAATTTCAGTTCTTGATACTTAGCAGTTACTTGTAATTTCCGTTTCCTGCATCTTTGTAACCAACAATAACAACATCAACATACCTTAAAAAAGACAACAACACAAGGTTAGGGACCACATTAAGGAGTTAAGATCAAGAAAATGAAAGGGAAAGTTACACATTTGGCCGGTCGGCCAAAAGAAATTACATTCTCTAACCAGTTTACAAAAAAAAAATGTGTGTCAGCAATTATTTTGGTGGGAGGCTATGTTGGAATATGTAAAGCAACAACGGGAATAGTAAATAACTATTACAGTGATCGAAAGTATAAACAACAATTAGGACAACAACAAGTTGTCAATATCTTGATCTTGAATGAAACTTCAAATATAGAGCTTGTATTCGGAAATACAAGAACATGAACTGCTACACTTGTGGCTTGTAGATCCGCTGAGAATACGAACGGTTAGAGTCCTTCGTCTGTTAAGTTTACACCTGAAACACTTAGCAACCAACTAGATAAACCACAACACCACCGGCTGAGTCGAGAGATGGCTCTCTGTCTTTAAGACAAGATTGCCCCAGTATATAGGCTTTACGAAAGTGTGGACAATAGTCTCCCAAGATGAAACAACAAACTATCAAATGTGCAAAGCCTACACAAATGATCTCAGCGAAGAACACGAATAATGAAGATTGCTAAGAGAAGGATTGATATCAGAAAAATCTGATCTCTTTGTGGTGTTGTGAACTTGTTTTTCTGTTCATATGTGTATATATGTTCTCATGTTCTTCTATAGAATTGAGCCAAGGCTTCAATTTATAGGTGTTCAAGATGGCCTCTTCAAGTGCCCCACAATGGCAATCAATTGCCATGTAATGGATGACATTTAACCCCCAAGTAATGCAGCAACATAATGGTCCAAGTAATGGCAATTATTGGGTGGTTTCAATGCCATTGAAGCCCCCTCAACAGCCAAACCTGTGGGATTCCGTCGAGCAAACACTGCCTGGGAAGCGCCGCGGCGCTACAACATTTTGCGCCGCGGCTCCAGAAAGCCGACGAAACTTACTGCCAGTCACGTGCCGCGGCGCTGCTAGGGGGCGCCGCGGCCCTTCTCGGTTTCGCGGCCCTTTTCCAACCCGTTCCATCTTACACCTCGCACGATCCTTCCTTCGTTTACCAACGTGAAACACTTGTCATTTAGCAAATAACCATCCATCATTCTATGCCTCAAACATTTCACTTACGTACCATTATCTCTTTCATTAACGAAATTTACGATACTTGGCACTAAGATTGCACGTGGGTGGAAACGATATTTCCGACGTGCGGGGCCCAATTGTTTGAATCATAAATAATGGGATAAACTTAATTCCACATTAGTAAATTTTCAACAGGCTATACTAGGAAGGTGATGCTACCTGGTGTTCCTTTCAAGAGGCTTGACAAGCTGGGTAGGTGCATCATAATCAGGGATGTTGAGCCAGAGACCATGTGAAACTGCAGTTGGTACACCTTCACGGAGACTGAATGGGTACCCACGGACAAAATCTGCACCCTCTATGTAGGGATCATACAAAGTGTTGAAGAAAAATCGACTTGATGGGGACAACAGATTTTTAATGTGTTGTTCAAGCGCATTAATTTCCTTTCCAGTTGGGTCTTTAGCTACCTGCGATTAATAACAAATACCATCCATTAACACCTCATAAACATTGAGATCATCCTTCACAAATGTTATTTTAGTTATACAACCCTTTCCACACATGAGATCTTTGTAAGACCATTTTCTTCTATTAAAATTATAACCGCTAATACGAGATCATTTACTTACAATAAAACACTCAATATAAGCAAGAGCACTTTCAAATCTGGAATAAAGAATTTATAATCTGAAACGATTTAAGTTACTGTTATCTATAAGCTGTCTCAACACTAATGTAGAGAGATTTGATAAATTCAGCACCTCCCAGAGCAATTAGAAACCCAGCAATCAGCAATGCAACAAAATTTACTGTAATGCCACATGAATATACTCACAATTTAGGAATTCATATCAGATCCAGTATTTATATAAAAAAAATAACAAATATCAACATTATTCCAAACTGTTATATAGGTTGTTGACAATATAATCAAATAATTAAAAGTTGCTCTCTCTGACCGCTTAAGCTTTTAGATGATATGGTAACAAAATTTAAACCCAAACCCAATTTTTATAACACTTAAACAACATCAAACCAGAAATAAAAACCCAATCCCAATTTTTATAACACTTAAACAACATCAAACCAGAAATAAAAACCCAATCTTTAACATCCAAAATTCAGCAGATCAAGAACATATTAAAGCAGTAAACACAACTAAAAATAATGTCAAAAAAAAGGTAATCTTACAAAGCAATCATCGTCAATGGTATAGATATACTTCTTCTTGGAGACCATATAACCAAAGCAACGACAAGCAGAATCCTTGAACGAAATGCAAGAAGCCTTAGGACCCAGAATTTTGTTAATATCATTACGATTATAAAACTCATAATCAAACCCTTCAGGAACCTTAATGACCTTAGAAGGGTCACCATCTTGAACAATGATAAGATGGTAAGGCTGGAAAAACGATCTCCACATCTCCAAGAAATCAAGATTTCTAATAGTGGGAATAACTATGTCAAGTTCATCTTTCAGAAGAGGAGTTGATGCAGGAGATACAGAAGCATGAGCTCATGACATTTTTGTGTAAATTGAACTGAAAATGGAAGGAGCGTTTATGAATTAAGTAGGAAAGAAATTAAAAGGGAAGGAGGGGGTGCTTAGGCATGTTCATCCGTATGTTTGGATCAGGTTTATCACATTTTGATTATAATTTAGATTTTCAGATTTAACAACATGTAATTCGAATTAGATTAAAAAATATTCGGATTTGATCAGATTTTTTAAGTTTGGTTTCGGATATATCGGTTTGGATAATTTGAATTTTCGGTTCGACTTATAACAAAATGAACAATCAAATAAAATATTTATACCACATTACCTTAATATATAGTTCTTTGTTGCTATCACAATCATATAAATAAAGTACTTATACAAATAATAAAATCATTATCAAGGATGAAACAAAAGCAGTACTAGTCTATCAATGAACAAGTCTAATTTAGTAAAATCATTAGAATATATATTGACAATGAAAATATAAAAAAAATCTACTTAAAGATGACTATTTTTGAGATTAATTTTTACAGTGAAGATATAAACAACATTAATTTTTTTCTTCCAAATTTATCTTAATTAAATGGAATTTTATAAAATCAAGAAATCATTAAAAAGCTACTACTTCTTTTCAAGGCATTTGATTAAAAGTAAGTTAGTAAAAACACTTCTTACTTTCTAACAGACATGTCCAAAACTCGGGTCGGGCAGGGTCAGGGCCGGGTCGGGTGAGTTTTTTTTTCTGCTTGCCCGACCATGACCCTATTTTTTTAAAAAAAAATCCGACTCTGGCCCTGACCCTTCGGGGACCCTATGGGTCATGGGTCGGCCTTGGCCCGTCGGAATGGGGAAGGGATTTGGCGGGCCGAGCTGAGATTTTTTTTTTTAAATATTGAATTTCCAAAACTGAAATTGACATTCACACCTACACTATCATGAAATTTCGACGTTGAAATCTATTGTGTATCGTGAGATGTTTACTAAAGAAAAGGAAAATTAGAAATCGATTTGAGGGAAAACACAAATTGATGGGGAAAACAGACGTTTTCGTAAAAATTGACTGAGGCGGTTTGGTCGGCCACGCTCGAAAAAATGCGTAAAATAAAAAAACCCGGGTAAAACGGACATCTGAGCGCAGAGTTATGACCATTTAAAGTTTCACCAATTTACAACTATTTTCTCTACTACATTATGCTTCAGTGATATTAATAGAACGACTAATAATATAAACATATAATTAATAATCAGCTATCGTTTTTATCTTATTTTATGTCAAGCTCAATGTAGATTAGAGCAATACATATATTATAAAAACATGCATTATATCACTTAAATATTAATGACAAAAATATATATAAGTACAAAATAAATATTAATGAAGGAAAAATAATGTAACTTATATTAAAAAATACGCGGGTCGGGGTCAGGTCGGGCCGGGTCAGATGGGTAAAATATTATGTTCCTGGCCCCGACCCTACATAAGATTGGGTCCCTGCTTTTTCAGTTACATCCTATGTGTAAACTCTCAAAATTAACTCACTTCATCTTTGATTGATGATGACTTGATGATTTTCTGCAAATGAAATATGAATACTATCTCTAGAGTTATGGAGGCACTCAGGCATTTCAGTGATGTAACAGATTTGGTGGCTAATTTAGAGGTCAGCGGGGCGAGTAAATGCGGTTACCCGCCCCATTATTTAGGCGGTGTGGATATGGGTGGTGCGGGTACGGGCGGTTCGGATACGGTGCGGGTGCAGTGCAGATACAATGCCGATCTTATATGAAATCCACCCCGCCCCAGTACCCATGGCGGGTAGCACTTTTGATATCCATACTAGCCCCACCACTCACCAAACCATCTTCCATACTCGAACCAACTGGAGCGGGTGCGGGGCGGTACCCACATTTACCCGCCCCAATGACATTCCTAATCACTAAGATAGTTGAGTAATAGTTTTAACTTTAAAATTTAACCGCATAGATTAATTTCAGGGTATGGTACCCCGGTGCGAATAAATATTTAACAACCAACTTCGCATTTTGAACTAACACACAAGATTTACATCCTAACCGTTGGCATGATCGAACTTTTAGTAGGCCAATTTATGGGTTAAAAATTTGGTGAAATAACTCAAACATACCGCCCACACATCTAGTTTACAGCTATGTAATCTATTGTATCACCGGTATATAAATAATATATATGTAATGTATAACTACATATAAATTGTTCAATTTTTTAATAACTTTATATATATATATTCTTATACACTATATATATTGTATATATTTTATATAACAATATATAAATATTATATAACTATGTACAAACAAAGTATTTCTTAGAGACCCAAAAATTCATCTCAAACCACCACCATCCAACATATCTCCATTTATAGTGGTTATTGAGCTAAATCTAATGGAGCTGTCAGTTTGAGAAGGGATTCGTGGGTAAGGGTAAAATCACCATTGTCGGCTTTCGAAGTATAGAGTATAGACAAGTATCAGGAACAACAGAAACGAAAACATTTTCCTTCATACCAAAAGACACCCTTTTAGAATAACAACGCAACAGTTAACAACCATCCAAACAAGAGTGAAATTGAAGCTCAGATGTATCTGATAAAACAAGTAAATAAAGACATTGCCATAGCTGCGAATCTCGGGTTGCATTCCGGGTCGCCTCGTCAAGATACGGGTCTTAGTTTCTCTTGCAACTTCATAATTCTCTCAATTTCTTCCTTCTGAAATGAATTTAGCTCAACTACATAACATAAAGAATCATTTCGAGTCGAAATTTTCAAGGGTTATTTGATTTTCTTTTCCTTTTTTACATATGAGAAATCATTGGAGTTGTAGAGAAGGGCAAGAAGCAACCACCCTTAGCAAAATTCTCCTCTCTGCAAGACTCCTCTTTTCTCTCTGAGCTGAGCTTCCAATTAAAGTCAGTATAGCAGTAACGTTTCTAAATTTGCCATCTTATGAATACTTTATTGGAATAATTACGAACGGGGCAGAGAGAGAGAGAGAGAGAGAGAGAGAGAGAGAGAGAAAGAGAGCGGAGAGAGACCTATAGAAGAGAGAAGAAAATTAGGTTTTGGGTTAAACTGGTAAGAGCAAGGGAGTTGGGCTGAGTTTTGGGCTAAACTGGTAAAATTATTCTTAAAATTTTAACATAAGCTCAATTCGTAATTACAAATAAAGCCGGTCAATCTGAGGCCCACCTCATTTTTGGGGAGAATAACCTATATGTACAATACATAACGATAGGTTATATTTACAAAATATGGCCATACTTTTCAGTTTACAAAATATACCAATAGATTTCTTTCAAAATATATACAAAAATTTTGTGTATGAAAACTATATAAAATGTGTATATCTCGCTCAAAGCTTAAAATTTTTACTCAGAATTTTTGTATGAAAACTGTATGGAATATATATATTTCGTTCAAGGCTTAAAAATTTCGCTCACATTTTTGTGTATGAAAATTATACTATGAAATATATATGTCTTTATCAAAGCTTAGAATTCTCACATTTTTCATGTATGAAAATTGTATAAAAATGGTATGAAATATGTATGTAACTATATAAATTTTGTATAAAGTTCATGTTAGGTTTTTGGAAATTTAATACAACTACAACATTTTATACAACTTTCATACAAAATTAATACAATTTTATATCTCGCTTCAAAATTTGGATAAATTTAATATAACTATAATAACATTGTATACAACTTTCATACAATATTAATACAAAATTCAATACAATTTTGGATCTCGCTTCAAAATTCCGATGAAATTCAAAATATTCAACTAACAGCTCGTGGAGATTGTCTTGTTGTTGCTCTAACTCTGCCTTATCAATATGAGAATGGATTAGAAATTTGTAATGAGAGAATACAATGCGAAAGAAGTTTCCAAATAGTCCAAAATCAGAATAGAAGTTTTTGTTTCTTCGGAATTTCTAGAGGGGCAATTAACTCAACTGTCTTGTGTGCACCTGCAGGTTCACCTACTACTTCAGTTCTACCGCCCTATCATCTTCTTGTTCCAAATCTTGATTACATTATATTGGTAAGAAACGATTAAATCCATTAAATCATACTCCATATATCACACTTGATTATTGGTTGAAGAATTTCATAATTGGGCGGGGTTTTGCCGGTAAGCATGGATGAAACAGAGCATCGGGGAACAGTTTCTTTCCCATAGTATAAGAAGTTAATGTGATTTAATAATTGGATAGTCATAGAGAATTCTGACGTCACAATGTGTTAGGATGGATGTTCCAATTTCGAGTGAGTAACGAACACTCCTAAATTACATAAAATGAATACGCAATGTTTTTGACCAAACAAAAAAGATGAGTCTTTTTCATTGTAATACACACGCTACTTGGGGAAGCATAATCCCACTTGATTGAAATAACCAGCCACTAACTCACAAAAAACAAACTAACGACACCCACTAAAATAAGGAATTAAAATAACTACTACCACTAACAAAATAATAGACTCTGCCTAAATTAGCGGACCATTAAAGCTGAAAATCTTTGACCCAACTTGGAGCTCCTTGGGTTCGTTTGGGCCTTGTGTTCTGTTGATTAACTGGGCCTTCTTGAAAGATAGATAGAGTGTTGGTCCACATCAATTCCATTCCCTTCAAAATGGGCCTTGTCCTCAAGGTCCATGGAATTAATAATTTGTTGCTGGCTTGCACTAGCAGAATCATTCCTCTGCCTCCAATTAGTAATCTGTTCGAACAAGTGAGGATGAGCTGATTCCATCAATTCCTTTGATTCCCAAGTCCGGTCAGCAGGTAAGGAATTCTCCCATTGAACCAAGACTTGGTTTTTCTTTCTCCCTTCTTTCCATACCGTGCGCTCATCAACGATAGATTCGGGCTTCAGGTACAATTGCTCGTCCTCGATTATGCTTGATAAATTCGCAATTGTGGTGGGTGTTTCTCCAAAGTAAGGTTTGAGGAGTGATATGTGGAAAGCGGGGTGGATGCGACACCCGTCTGAGAGATCAAGCTCATACGCCACTGCGCCAATTTTCCGCAGTACTCGAAACGACCCGTCATATTTTTTTGACAGCTTGGCGGAATTGCGGCGGTGTAGAGTCACTTGTATATAGGCGCGGAGCTTAACATAAACCCAGTCCCCTAAGGTAAATTCCTTTGTCATTCGCTTTTTGTTTGCTTGGGCTTCCATTTGTTGACGGGTTTTATGGAGAGCTTCTTTAAGTTTGGCTAGGGGGTTGTTTCTGTGGGTGAGAGTTGAGTCAATGGCAGCATTTTGGGAGTTTCCAGGTAGATATTGAGTCATTGTTGGTGGTGGGCGGCCGTATAGGGCTTGGAAGGGGGTGGTTTTGATGGCCGTGTGGTGGCTTGTGTTATACCAATATTCCGCGAGAGCTAAGTACCTGGTCCAATTGTGGGTTCGTCACTGACAAAGCAACGTAGATAGGTCTGGAGGCTACGATTAACGACTTCGATTTGCCCATCCGTCTCCGGATGGTATGCACTGTTGTAAGCTAATTTAGTACCCAATTATAAGAAAAGTTCTTGCCAAAACTTGCGTAGAAACAACGGGTCTCGATCAGAAACTATGGTTTCGGGTAATCCACGAAGTTTATGTCAGTGAGGAATATAGAAGCTAGGTATGAAGCTGTGTATTTGGTGGGTAATGAGATAAAATGGGGGAATTTGGATAAGCGGTCAACAATCACCCAAACAACAGTTTTGCCAAATGACATGGGAAGGGTGGTTATAAAATCCATACTAATGTCTTCCCATACTTGATTTGGTACGGGGAGGGGTTGGAGTAGGCCGTAAGTTTTGTGGTTTACTGGTTTGTTTTGTTGGCAAATGGGACAGTAGTGCACAAATTGCTCAATTTTTTTTTCTCATTGCAGGCCACTCAAACGCAGCCGATATGCGACTTTAAGTCGCCTTGACTCCTGAATGGCCACCACAGGGAGAAGAATGATATTCTTCTATTAATTGCGACTGCATCCCTGTTTCATCAGGTACATATAATTTCTTATCGAGAAAAAACAAACCATCATGTACCTTAAATTTTCATTGACCACTGTTTCAAATCCCCTATAACTTAAAGCCACCTCGTGAGCCAAGGAGATCTTCTCTACTTAGTCCTTTAACAAAAGTTCTGATGTGATTTTGTTCAGGAACTCCGTTCCGGCTTTAGTGGTGGCATAGAAATGAAATAGTCAAAATGTTACCCTTATAAATGTTTCTTTAAAGGACATGCAAATGAAGAATGTTACAAATATTTTGGGACGGAGGGAGTAATATATTAACTGTAGGAAAGGTTTTGCGGATAGCATGTTCTTCTTTAATTAGCTCCTTGCTTATCAATATACTCCTAATATTTTGTTAGTCCGTAGCTTTTAATGGGGTTTCTGGAACAACAATCCTTTTCACGAGAAAGATCTAGCAAAACCACATATACATAGGATAGAGATTGATGGTATACTAGTTTTTAGGTTCGGACAGACTATTTAAGAAATATTTCACATCAATTTTTCGTTATCCTATCATGTACAATCATAATTAGACTTCTTGAAATGTCTTAATCATCTCAATTTTCTTCAATAGTACAGTTCTACAGTTCAATTATTATTTTCGGCAATTTTGTTTTTGAATTTTGGCGTAAGAGTCGCACTATTATTACAATATTTTGTTTGTTATGTAAAATAATTAAAACTTTTAATATAGTATATAACATATAAAATATGTATTAGGAGCATTATATATATATATATATATATATATTCGTTCAACACTAATTTTACTACGAAACATGAATACATGACACTCAAACAAGATTTTGATTTAGGGGTAGAGTTAATAATGCATGGAGCATATAACTCTCTTCGAAGAATAAATGAAATTTCCGTATACGCATAAAGGAACGTCTAGAGGATTGCCCCAAACCTGTGACTCCCAACTCATTTTATCAACAACATTCTATTGGAATTAACAAATGGAATGTGAGGCATCTACATTCATGGATGACCTCAATTTTTCGCAATCAGCTCAAAGTGTTTTATCGCGGTAAAATGATGATTGACTATATCTGGAAATAAAATTCCACTGAATACTAGTAGAACAATTCTTTGTTTATTTTGTTCCATGGAGAGATGAAAAGTACATTCATTTTGTTCCAGCGAGCTAAATTCCGTCGGCCTTGTTTCTTCAGTTTCAACTTCTCCATTTTCTTCTTCTTCTTCTCCATTTTCTTCTTCTTCTTCTTCTCCATTTTCTTCTTCTTCTAGGGCCTCCATAGTTGAGAATAATGGGTCAGTAGCCTCATTGACCACAATAATGAGAAATTGAGGCTTTTTGCATATATGACCAGGGTGCCATTTATCCTCACAACTAAAGCACAATCCCTTAGCTCGCCTCTGTTAGACCTCAGGTTGGGTGAGTCTTCTAACAGGTAGATTTTGTGATGGTCGTGAGGGTGCGGGTAATTGAGGGAGTGGTGTGGGTTATTTGTTGGGCCTTGTATAGTTGGGGTTAGGCGGGTAGTTGGGTTGGGAAAAATAACATAGGTTTTGATTTATTTTGGGCTTGGATTCTTTCATTTTGACTTCTACTAACTTGGCAAGCCCAATTGCGTCGGTGACGGTTCGGGGTTTTAAGACCGCGAGCTCTTGTTGTATTTCCTCTTGCAACCCTGAAATGAAACAATTTAAAATTGCAACAGGTGGTAACCCATCCACACAATTGCAATTTTTTTCAAACTCGGCTTGAAACTCCATAACAGATCCTCTTTGTTTGAGTTTAAAGAGAGGCTTGATGATTTTCATACGAACTTGGCCCGAATCGCACTTCTAAAGCTCTCGCGAATGAATCCCAATCGCTAAGTTGGTGATTTGAGTGCATCCACTTATACCAACTCAAAGCTGGTCCTTGCATGCAAAATGATGCCGTCATTAATCGTTGATCATGAGGTACGTGATAATAATCGTAATATTGATCAGGTTGAAAAAGCCAATCCAAGGGGTTGGTTCTATCGAAGAATGGAAGGTACAATTTGGGCGGCTTTATGGCGGCGGGTGAAGGAGGTTGGAAATTTCGTAGATTTGCGGTAGGAGGTGAATATGAGGGACCTTCTTGATAATATGGATTCGAATGAACGGTGGGGGGAGGTGGTGCGAATGGGTTTACGTCGTCGAGTCGGGCTCGAAGATCATTTACGACCTCGGTTAGAGAAATCACAGAGTCCTTCACCGCATCGAATTCTTCCGTGGCAGGGGTTTTGTTTTGCTTGGGAGGCATGGTACTCTCAATGAAAACACCAAATTGTTAGGGTCGATGTTCCAATTACGAGTGAGGAACGGGCACTCCTAAATTATGTAAAAGGAATACGCAATGTTTTTGGCCAAACAAAAAAAAAGATGAGACTTTTCATTATAACACACCTATTTATGTACATAGATAATCAATCACCACTACTGTCACTACGCTACTTGGGGAAGCATAATCCCACTTGATTGAAATAACCAACCACTAACTCACAAAAAACAAACTAACGACACCCACTAAAATAAGGAATTAAACTAACTAGTACCACTAATAAAATGACAGACTCTACCTAAATAAGTGGACCATTAAAGCTGAAAATCCTTGACCCAACTTGGAGCTCATTGGGTTCGTTTGGGCCTTGTGTTCCGCTGATTAACTAGGCCTTCTTGAAAGATAGAGTGTTGGTCCACATCACAATGGATAGTTAGTGATGCATAATCACATAAATGGTTGAATTTTCTATGGCTGAAGCCATCGGGAGACGCCTATGATTGACAACATTTTTCATTTAAATATCGTAACTAAATCTGGCTGGTTTCATTTGGACACCTAAACTAGGCTCGTAGTGTGTCATTTAGACACTGTTTGTTGACTTGACAACTTGGGTGAGTTCCACATCAAATAGGCGTGTGAAAAAGCTATTTTGAAGTGGGGAACATATTTTTCTAAATTTTTAACTATTTCTGTTTTGGTTCTTCTCTTTATTTAGTTATTTTGAGTTTAGGGTTTCAGGAACTTTCCCTAGATTACTGATACCATGTAAGAAATATTCTTCTTTGCTCATTTCATTAATGATTTACACTATATATAGTGGTACAAAAATATTTACCTTGCTACAAACTAGGTAACTAATCAATCCTAATTACAAGAGAAATCTAATTCTACCTAATATAGGAGATGTACAATTATAAATGCAATCTAATTCTATTAGTTCTATTTGAAAAGCAGATGCAAGTCACACTTGACAATT
Source organism: Anisodus tanguticus (assembly GCA_034509755.1). NCBI lineage: Eukaryota > Viridiplantae > Streptophyta > Magnoliopsida > Solanales > Solanaceae > Anisodus > Anisodus tanguticus. The sequence continues at coordinate 8,332,651 of CM067554.1, read as the reverse complement.
TTTGACTTGATCGATATATAGTGACTTGATTAATTGTGAGTGTCCAGATATGAATTTTGGACCAAAAGTTTCTACTTTCTATTGTGCATTGATCCAGATCAAGCAAGAGTACTTTTCAATTTGACAGTACCATATGTTGGCATGCCAATTTCAGTAAGCAATTACATTATGAACAATGTGAATAAAATAATTGGTGGGTTGGCCAATTCCACACTTGCCAAAATCAAAGACCAAAACACGAAATATGTCACTTTCTTCCTTTTTCCACTAATTTCCAATTGCATTTATGGGCTGGACCGCACCAAAACATGAAAGATGTCCAGACCCTAGTTTCCAGACATTAGTGATAGAATATTACCATATCTTGTATATTAGCATTGATAGAATATTACCATATTTTGTATATCTTTTATGTTAGGTAAATTTATATTCCAATTATAATTAGGAAGATTTAGTTACCTAGTTTGTAATTATGTAACGCTATATATATTGTACACAATAATCAATTAAAGGCAAGGAACATATTCCTACATGATATCAGAAGCCAAACCCCTAGAAAGACCTGATGATTCTAGCGATGAACTTTGGTCCCGCTTAGATGCAATTGTCCTACAATGGATCTACGACACGATCTTGAATGATCTATTGCATACAATCATTAAAATCGATGCCACTGCACGATAAACGTGGGAGCGCTTGGAAAGTATTTTTCATGACAACAAGACACAACGTGCCTTGTATTTGGAAAATCAATTTCAGGCCATTCAGCAGGATGATTTCCTAATGCGTTGGTCTATTGTCAAAAACTTAAGATGATTGCCGATCAATTCTCCGACGTCGGTGCCCCGGTCACTAATCAATGATTGGTGATGTAACTTATTGTGGGTTTAAATGAAAATTATGACGGCGTCGCCACCACTCTCCAACAAAGCACGTCATTGCCTCCATTCTAAGAGGCTCGTTCGAGACTCATTCTTGAAGAAACCCGAACAACAAAGCGGGCAACGACTAATGGCAGGACAACCGACGCCGCCCTCGTAGCCACCGGCGGCAACCATGCTGACCCAAGAGGCTCGGATCCCGCCCCATCCCACATGCAAGCCAACAATCCGACACGTGGTTTACGTCCTGGAATAACAACAGAGGAAGAAATTTCGGAATAGCGACGACAACATCGGTAGCGCCGGAAACAGTGGCAGCGGTGCCAGGAGGCAGCCGCATCAACAGTGGCAGCGGTGCCAGGAGGCAGCCGCATCAACAGTGGCAGCAACCTCCGCCGTGGGCTGTCTACCCGACATGGGCAGCGTGGGCCCCATCGACATGGGCTGCTCAACCTTGCCCCTACCTGACGTCATCCTGGGCCTAACCTCCGGCTCGACAGGCCCAGTCTGGCATCCTCGACGCACGTCCACAACAGGAATACAGTGCACAAGTTTCTCCTCTTTCAACCTATGCACCGACGGATATTGAGGCAGTTATGAACATGATGTCTCTCAACATTTACGACAACAGTTGGTACATGGATACTGGCGCCACATCTCATATGACGGCATCCCTAGGTACTCTCTCGTCTTATTTCAATATGAGCAATTTAAATTGTAATGTTATTGTTGGTAGTGGACAAGACATTCTTATTCGAGATTATGGACAATCATCTCTTTCCCCACCACACCCCCCGTTAGCCTTAAAAATGTCCTACATGCCCTGAAACTTATTAAAAATCTAATCTCTGTACATCGTTTCACAACCGACAATAATGTTTTCCTTAAATTTGATCCTTTTGGTTTTTATGTGAAGGACCTTATGACAGGGATGCGAATACTGAGATGTGATAGCATTGGGGACCTTTATCCTATCACCACCTCCGTCAGCCATCCAGCCTCCTCTCCATCAACCTTTGCAGCAATTTCGTCTCCTTTATGGCATAATAGATTAGGACATCCAGGAGACTCTGTTTTATGCTTCCTTAGCAAAAATAAATTTATTGCTTACAAATATGTTCATTCTCCTCATGTTTGTGAATCTTGTGTTTTTGGGAAACATATCAAGTTGCCATTTTATTCTTCATCTACTCGTACTTATATCTTTTGATATAATACACAGTGATTTATGGACTTCTCCTATCTTAAGCACGGTCGGACATCGATACTGTATGTTGTTTTTAGATAAGTATTCAAACGTCCTATGGACGTTTCCCATTAGTAATAAGTCCCAAGTATATTCTATTTGTTCGTCATTCAGCACTTTTATTAAGACACAATTTGAAAAGAATATTAAATGTTTCCAATGTGATAATGGGAGGGAATTCGATAATAATCAATTCAAACTTTTCTGCGCCAAACACAACCTTGTTTTTCATTTTTTCTGTCCCCACACCTCTCCACAAAATGGCAAAGCCGAACAAAAAATTAGAACCATAAACAACTTAGTTCGTGCCCTCCTTGCTCACTATCCCCCAATTTTTGGCATTACGCTCTATCAATGGCGACCTATCTCTTGAACATTCTCCCAAACAAGTCTCTCAAACACAAGTCTCCCACTCAAGTTCTCTATCTTCGAGATTCTTTCTATAAGCATTTACGAACTTTCGGATGTTAGTGCTACCCCTCCATCCCTCTACACAAATCAACAAGCTGCAACCTCGATCATCCCCATGCGTCTTTCTTGGCTACTCCCCCAATCATCGAGGTTACAATTGTTACGACTTGTCAAGCCGAAAAATAATCATTTCTCGGCATGTCATATTCGATGAGTCTCAATTTCCCTTTACCAAACTCAATTCTCCATCCTCAAATTCCTATGAATTTCTAAATGATGGCCTAAATCCCCTTCTAATTCATCACTTGCAAAATCAGTCGTTACCGACATCGACAATCGTCCCCACCACTACCGTCCCTAGGCGGGCAGTCCACCCAGCTCCGCAACGGGAGCCTCGGAACAACCCTTCACGGCCTTCCATCTCGGCTGTCTCTCGGCAGGCCCCCTTTCCCCAATGCCACTGCCCCTTCTCGGCCCCACCCCTACTCCCAGCAGTCTACCCAGTCTCGCCTCTACTTCTCGGCCACTCTATCCCAATCCTGTCCAACCTCTCGCGGCACACCCACGAAAAATGGAAACCCGTGCTATGCACGACATTTCCAAACCCAAATGACTATTTAACTTGTCCACTTCGGTTTCCCCTTCCCCTGTTCCTCGTAATCCGAAAGATGCCTTGTCCGATTCTAATTGGAAAAATGCAATGATTGACAAATATAGTGCTCTTATTGAAAATAATACGTGGGATCTGGTACCTCGTCCTCCTGATGCTAATATTATTCGTTCTATGTGGATTTTTCAACATAAAAAGAAATATGATGGTTCTTTTGAGAGGCACAAGACCCGTCTTATAGGTGATGACAAGTCTCAACAGGTGGGAGTGAATTGTGATGAAACTTTCAGCCTGGTGGTGAAACCAACGACTATTCGGACCGTTTTCAGTATTGCTTTGTCCAAGTCTTGGCCTATTCATCAGCTTGACGTCAAAAATACTTTCTTGCATGGAGACCTTCATGAAACCGTATATATGCATCAGCCTATAGGATTCAGGGATCCGATTCATCCAGGTTATGTGTGTCTTTTGAAGAAATCACTCTATGGACTGAAACAGGCTCCTCATGCATGGTACCAACGGTTTGCTGATTTTGTATCCTCTATCGGGTTTTCACATAGAAAATCTTATCATTCACTGTTCATCTATAGTAAGGGTAATGACATGGCATACATCCTACTATATGTTGTTGATATCATCCTCACCACATCTTCTGATGCACTTTGCCAATCCATGTCACTCCTTGCCTCTGAGTTTGCTATGAAGGATTTAGCCCTCTAAGCTATTTTTTGGGCATTGCTGTTACTAGACATGCATGTAGCTTATTTTTTTTGTCAAAGGAAGTATGTCGAAGAGATCCTTGACCGAGCAGGCATGACGTCTTGCAAACCGGCCCCCACACCGGTGGACACTAATTCCAAACTCAGTGCCTCTTCAGGTTCTCTGTATGCCGACCCGACTCACTATCGCAGCTTAGCAGGAGCGTTGCAGTATCTCACTTTCACGAGATCAGATATATCCTATGTCGTGCAACAAATATGCTTACACATGTACAACCCGACGGATGAACATATGAATGCCCTCAAACGTATTTTGCGATATGTACAAGGTACTCTTCATTTCGGCTTACACCTGTACAAGTCCTCACTCTCTGGTCTCACATCTTATTGACTTATTCTGATGCTGACTGGGGTGGATGTCCTGACACTCGTCAATCCACGTCGGGTTACCGTGTGTTCCTCAGAGATAACTTGCTTTCTTGGTCTTCTAAAATACAACCTACTCTGTCTTGATCCAGTGTCGAAGCTGAGTACAGAGGTGTAGCGAATGTTGTTTCTGAGTCTTGTTGGATACGCAACCTTCTACTTGAACTTCACTGCCTACTCCATAAGTCTACAATGGTTTACTATGATAATATAAGTGCGATATATCTTTCCGGCAATCTCGTTCAACATCAGCGCACTAAACACATTGAAATGGATATTCACTTTGTACGTGAGAAAGTTACTCGTGGACAAGTTCATGTTCTTCATATTCCTTCCCGATATCAGATTGCTAACATATTCACTAAAGGACTTCCACGCATACTCTTTGATGACATTCGAGCCAGTCTTAGCGTACGAGAACCTCCCGCTTCAACTGCGGGGGTGTGATAGAATATTACCATATCTTGTATATTACCATTGATAGATACCATAGTTTGTATATCTTTTATATTAGGTAAATTTATATTCCAATTGTAATTAGGAAGATTTAGCTACCTAGTTTGTAATTATGTAACACTATATATATTGTACACAATAATCAATGAAAGGCAAGGAACATATTCCTACAATTAGCTCTCAACATTCAAAATTCAAAATTCAATCTGAGTCATGCTGTGTTAATTTACTGATAGCTTCTGTATGTAGTCTAAGTTGCGTTTGGGGCAGCATGGTGCACAAAACATCCCGCGTTAGCAGGGTACGGGGAAGGGCCACACCCCAAGGGGTGTGATGTAGACAGCCTATCTAATGCAAGCATTAGTGGCTACTCCCACGGCTCGAACCGGTGACCTATAGGTCACACGGAGACAACTTTATCGTTGCTTCAATGCTACCCTAATGCAAGCATTAGTGTTAATTTACTGATAGCTCTGTATATAGTGTAAGTTGCGTTTTTTACTTGTACATGTAGCTGCTTATGACGCATTGGATCCGAAAGGAAACATAACAATCAAATGGGATGTGATTTCTTGGACCCCTGGTGGTTATGTGGTAAGTATATTTGAACTACTATTATGTTATATTCACATTCTAATAAGCAGTTTGAGATCTTTGGTTCATGAATGTTCCAAATTTCAGGCAGTGGTGACAATGAACAATTTCCAAATGTATCATCCGATAATGAGCCCTGGATGGACTTTAGGATGGACATGGGCAAACAAGGAGGTAATTTGGGCCGTTATGGGAGCACAAGCTACTAATCAAGGGGATTGTGCAAAGTTTAGATACAACATTCCTCACAGCTGTGAGAAAAATCCTGAAATAGTTGATTTGCTGCCAAATACCCCTTATAACCAGCAATTTTCTAATTGCTGCAAGGACGGCATTTTAGCATCGAGGGGAGAGGACCCCTCTGCTTCTGTCTCATTTCAGATTACTGTTGGCTCTGCTGGGACTACAAACAGAACTGTCAAACTTCCCAAAAATTTCACTTTGGTCGCTCCAGGTGGTGGCTATATCTGCGGTGCTGCTAAAATCACCCGTCCCACTCTTTTTTTTTTGGTGTAACGGTAAAAAGTATATAAAGTAACCAGCACCAACCGAAGGCGAACCTACGGACAAAAGAAATGGATGATGCTATGAATATCATGCATATCCCACAAGCCGGGAAGTCACAATATTCATTTGCATCAAGCAAATAACTAAGGCTGAACCCACAAGTCGGGTAGCCATGTAGGTGAAATGATGCTAGGAATCAAACGCACAACTCACAAGTCGAGAGGTCATTTGATTCTTTTGCGTCATAGCCAAAGCTCAAGCAAGTCCCACAATCCGGGAAGTCAAGAGGGCTAATACAGATCGACCCTCGTCAATCCCTTATGTCAAAGATACCGACATAAGGTTGCAGCCGCAACCTCCGTAAACCCTTATCGTGGTAAACCCAATGGGACAAACCCATGATAAGGGAAGAGCGCCTAGCGTTAATGCTGCTAGAGTGAGCTATTGCCGAGGGCCAGATGTTCAAAACAAGAAGTAAACTGCGGAAATAAAGAAAACAAAGTAGAATAGACAATTGTTTTGATTTTGAATACGAGAGCTTTCTTATCAAGTCTTGCCCCATCAAAGACAACCTTGTTGCGCGCAATCCAGATGTGATAGACCGTAGTCGCAAGGGCCACCCTTTTGGCCTTGGCTTGCCAACCTGTGTCGTGCCCCTCCTTTCTTATATACTTCAATGCACTATCGATAGTGCTCATGGCCCTAGTGATACCGAGCCAATGCCTGATGCGCTGCCAGATGTAGGACGAGCAGGCACATGTGAAGAAAATATGAGCATGAGACTCATCTTCCGTTGAACAAAGACCGCACACCTGAGGTGTGTCCAAGTATGGGGTTCTATCCTTTGTACGGAGTTTCTTTATGGTGCACATCCAAAGGATGAAGGAATGCTTCGGCAGTATACACGAATTCCAAACATCACGAGACCATGTGACTGCATTTCCTTGAGGTCTGAAGAAGTTATATGCAGCCTGAATACCACCTGAGCCCGATTCTTCCTTGTGCCAAGAGGAGATAGTGTGAATGGCACAGGTTTGAGATCCAACACGATTTATAATCTGGTCCCGAATCATGATCAGACGCTTTATAAGGGAAGAGTTCTCTTTTTTTGCTTCCCAGGACCAAATGTCACAATTAAGCAGGTATCTGTGATGGATCCAACGTACCCAAAGGGTGTCCTTTTTCTGCGCAATATCCCAGAGGCATTTGGCAAGAAGAGAAAGGTTCCAGGCACGTATATCCCTAAAGCCAAGCCCTCCTTCTGATTTAGGCATGCAGCAAGTTTTCCATGAGGCAGGGGGATGGTCGGACCTCCAGAGGAAAGTCCTACATAGGCGAGTAATCTTGTCACAAACAGTAGCTGGTATGGGCATGATTGAAAGCCAGAAACATTCCACGCCCTGAATGACTGACTTAATGAGTTCCATTCTGCCCGCATAAGAGAGAGTTGCGCTGCTCCATGCATTGATGTATGAAGCTACTTTTTCAATAAACAGCTCGTAGTGGATGACCCTCAAGCTTTTGGCATCTAAAGGGATGCCCAAGTAACGAAAAGGCATTGAACCAATCTGGAAGTTTGTAATGCGCTTTATATGATCCAACTCGTCCTCAGGAATACCAGCAGCATAAAGGTTCGACTTTAGAGCATTCGAATTAAGCCCCGAACAGTGGCAGAACGCGTGAAGGCACTCCATAACAATTCGAATAGAGTGCGTATCGCCCCTGGAAAGGAGTAAAAGGTCATCCGCGAAGGCCAAATGGGTGATTCGAAGACTTCCACATTTCGGATGATAATTAAACTCCGCCTCATAAGTATGTTTCTTGATCAACCTAGATAAGTATTCTAGGCAAATGACAAAAAGGGACGGCGAGATAGGATCACCTTGGCGAAGACCCTTCTGTCCTTTGAAATGGCCATAGATGCTGCCATTGACGGAGACAGAATAGGATGCAGAAGAGATGCATTCCATAATAAGGTTGACAAACCGCTCAGGGAAATTAAGATCAATCAAAACAGCCCGTAAGAACTTCCAATCAACAGAGTCGAAGGCCTTGGTAAGGTCTATTTTGAGCATACAACGTGGCGAGACCCTCTTACGGCAGTAGCTGCGTAAAAGCTCTTGTGCAAGGTGAATATTCTCGACCATGCTCCTTCCATGGACGAAGGCTGATTGTGCTTGATCGATAATGCCACAAAGAACTGTTTCCACCCTCGAAGCTAAGATCTTGGTGATAACCTTGTAAATAATATTACAGCAAGAGATCGGCCTATAATCACCAACCGTTGTGCAATGCGAAGACTTTGGCACGAGAGCAATAACAGTGTGATTAACCTGTTTTAGTAGGTATCCTGTAGCAAAAAATTCCTTAACAGCTTCACAAAATTGCTTACCTACAATGGCCCATGATTTCTTGTAAAAACAGGATGTAAAACCATCCGGACCTGGGGCCTTATCGTCCCCCATCCCGAACAGTGCCCCTTTTATTTCAGCATCAGTGATCGGCCTGATCAGGTCCTCCCCTTGGGCGTTGGAGATGCACGGGCCAGACGGAATTACAGTAGGGTCAACAGGGATAGAGTTGCCCTTGGTGCCAAGTAGTCCCTTGAAGTAATTTACGAACTCAGCAGCAACCTGATTGACGGAGTTGGTGGAGGTGCCATCACCCTTAATAATAGAGGCGATGAAGTTTCTGGCTTTGTTCCGTTTAACCATTGAGTGGAAGAATTTAGTACATTTATCGGCATTCTTAAGGTGGTCACACTTGGCGAGCTGCCTCATGAAACTCCTCTCGGCGTCAGTGAGTTGTATAGCTTTATGCCTTAGAGACCCAATCAACTCCTGGTTGGTAGAGTCATTTGGGTTGGCCAGACCAGAAGCTTGGGCCTCAGCCAATTCCTCCTTTGCCCTCTTTACTCTAGAGGAGATATGAGAGAAGTTCTTATCGTTGAGGCGCTTGAGGGGCCATTTAAGGCAAGACTGCTTACGACATAAGATGTATTGGGCTGTACCCCAGCAATTTCTCGACCAGGCATCAGAGACAATATTCCCAAAGTCATGGTGGGAAGTCCACATGTTGAAAAATCTAAACGGCCTGTTCTGGGGCCTCGTGTGTTCAAATAAAGAAACAACACAAGGCGAGTGATCCGAACAAGTCCCAGGCTGTAAGAATTTGGCATGACCCAGCCAGCCATCATTGAGCCAATTGGCGTTAACCATGGCCCTGTCAAGTTTGCTCATTTTCCCTGCGACGAAGTATGTAAAGTTGCAGCCCGATGAGGGAAGGTCCGAGATACCTACAGCGTTGCAACAGTCCGTGATGTCCCTAATGTCGTAGTTGGTGATCTGTGCCATGTTGAGTCTTTCCTCAGGTTTCATGACAGTGTTGAGATCACCCAAAATCAGCCACGGAAGATTCACTATAAGACCATAATTCCGCAAAGAAAGCCACAACGGTCTTCGCTCAGAGATGGAGTGTAATCCGTAGACAAAGGAGACATGAAAGGATTTGGAGGAGATCCTGCATGTTACACTACAGTGAATAGCTTGCGGGTGAATGTCAATGGGCTGGAGTAGCACTTTGGCAGGGTTCCAAAGGATGAAAATTCTCCCAGCTGGATGAAGATCAAAATTATGGGCCACTTCCCAGCCATTGAGTCTCCCATAATTCATAAAACGCTGCAGTTTGGAAACATTGAGCTTAGATTCCAGGATGCCAAAGACGTCTATGTTCTCATTCTGGACGAGTTCAAAAATCCCATCCTTTTTGGAGGGGTCGTTTAGACCCCTAATATTCCACGAGGCAATAATCATTTCGATAGGCCTCCGGGCCTAGGGCCCTTCGGTATATCTAAAAGATACATTTTGTTCTTCTTCTTGCTCTTCCCAGGTTTGGCCATATGAGCATTCATGACCTTACTAGGTGGCATATCCGGATCCTGGCTTATGGTCGCTGCCTTGCCATTTTTTCCAACCAAAGTGTACCCCTCATCCTGGAGGGTATTGAAAGCTGGGGAGATAATCTGAGTACCTGCCTCAGTCAGGAGCCCCCCCGTTGAATCTGCATTAGCCGGGTCACTGGTAACAGAGATTTGAGCATTAATAGCGTTACCAGCTTTGGTTTGATCCCCAACAGGCTGGTTACCAAGAATACCTGCACCAACCTCAGTTTGTGCCCCTGAAGGCTGGCCCCCATGGAGGAGCAGAACATCTATATTTTCATAACTTTGCAGGCCTGCGCCAGCCTTGGTCTGAGCTCCCGAAGGCTGGCCCCCAAGGTTCACCAAGGCCTTCTCACCTGTGCCAATCTCGGTTTGTACCCCGGAAGACTGGCCCTCAAGAATGCATAAGTTCCTACCTTTATCGGCCCCGGTTTGCAACTCCGAGGGCCGACCTACCGAATGGGTCTCTTGGCACTCCTTGTCATTACCTAGCTTTGGGGGAGAGGGAGGAGGGGTAGCAATGTAAGAGTGTACAGGCTTCCCCTTAACCCGTCTTTTAGTGGACGTCGAATGGTCCTCACAGTCGGCATCGGAATGCCCAACCCTTCTACATTTTGTGCAAAAGGAAGGGAACTTTTCATAAAGGATTTTTTGCACAATAGGTTCCGCTTTGCCTATATCAAGCCTAATTTCATGCATAGGGTCTTTGGAAACATCTATTTCTACCAAAGCACGAGCAAAATTTGTTTGGTTCCTCTTACGAGTAAGAAGATCAGTGGCAATTGGTTTGCCCACCCGCGATAGGATTTTGCTTAAAGCTGATGGGTTCCAAAGCTCAAGGGGAAGAGAAGGGAGTCTCACCCAAAGGGGGACAACACAGATTTCCTGTGTGTCAAAGGAGAAGCATTTAGGGATATCTTTTAGTAAAAGGGCAGTGCTGTAAACAAAGTGCGGCCCCTTACTGATGACCTTAAATTTGTCTTCTGCCGATTCAAATCTGAAAATGATCCAACCGCTATTGTGGACGCTAAAACGATATTTGACCCCCCAAGATCGACATAATTTTTGCAAGGCAGGGCCTCCCGGGTACTTACCAGCACCTGATGGTCGACGAGTAAGGGAAATGAGTAAGTTTGATTTTCAAGATTTTCCACAAGATTGGAAGCAAATAGTAGTACTATATTTGCTAAGCCTGATTTTTATGCTCAATATGCAGTGACATGGAGAGTGATTTGCACTTACTCGCAGTTCTTAGCCTCTCGCACAACAACATGTTGTGTCTCCTTGTCTTCTTTTCACAATGGAAGTATCACCCCTTGCCCTTCCTGTTCTTGTGGCTTCCCAAACAGCAGCAACTGAGTCATGTACGATTTATATGCATCTCCCATAGTCCATATCTTCACAATTAGTAGTAATAATACTATTCTCTTAAGACAGCGCTGATGTGCATAGTACATTAAACAAGTAAAAATTGGCCCTCAAGTAGATATTAAAGCTTTGAACAATTCTTGGACGATTCTCCTTAACGGATCATAACAACTGCAGGAAGACACCGAGTGGAAAAGGAGTAAATATGCCAAAGAAAGTAAATAAGCCAGTGCTGCATTGCACAAAACACATGTGCCCTATCAATGTGCATTGGCATGTGAAATCGAACTACAAGTAGTATTGGAGCGTGAAGATCACCATGACAAACTTCAATTACCATTCAGCTATACACAATGGACACTCGTCGTTCAACATCACAATGCTACTCAAGTCTCTGGCTTTTCATACAAGCCTCTCATGCCCTACACATCAATCAGTAAGCCCTCTATCTCTTTATTAATTTGATTCATAAGCAAAACAGACACATTCTTGGCTATTAGACTGCCAAAGCGTTCATCAGGCTGATCATATTCTATCTATGCAGATGATACTGCCTTGTTTTATGGGAGAAAATCATATAATGATGTCCTTATGCAAGCTGGACCAAAAGGAAATGTCCACTCAGATTTAACACTTAACAAGGATGGAAAAAAACTTGATCTAAAGAAAGGTTGGGCTTTCCCCCGGAGGGTCTACTTCAATGGCAATCTGTGTGTGATGCCAACTCCGGATTCTTACCCATATGTTCCAAATCCTCCCGGCACCAGATAATTAAGAGCATTGCCAACTCTGTTGTTCTGTTTCTCTTGGTATTCCTAGCCTGTGGTAGTAACTGGTGATAAATATTCAAGTACTGGGATGTAATAATGAAGTATTGTAATTCACTTTACAATTTCCAGAATTTGCGAAGATTTATAATGAAAAACTATGGTATTTAGTCATAGCACACTCAAATCATCCAATTTTCTTGTAGATATCAAATGAGTGTGACATAAATATCAATGATTCATACAACAGGTTTTAAGGATATTCGTTTGGGCATGAAACAAGGAGCACCTCTTGTAAGGACCAACTCTGATCCTACTCTATTTTATTGTCAACAACCAGTATGTTGTTTCACTTTGTAGTCTGCTACTTAAATGTTATAGACTGAACATGAGAGTAACCCAAAAGACTAGTTTATTAGATGGGAGAGCCCACTCAAGCCAATAAACCCATTCGTATTTCTCGTTTTAATCAATGAGGGACAATTGACATACAACTATTGCCCCTCGCTTGAAGATCAATGACCTCGTTGGTCATGGTTTGGCACTCCTAACACCCATCTGGCCCAGTTGATCAAACGGCTGGTATCTTTTTTGTTTCTTTTTTCGGTCCAGTTGGTCATGGCTGGCACTCCTCAATCCTCATGGGTCCAGGCCACCAAGGTGCCATGGCGGCAGCCTCTTCTCCTCAGCCTTATGCTGGGGAGAAAGAACCTAACCCACCCGCCTCTCTCCTCTCTCCTTCTCTCTGGCGATCATGGCGATTTAGAGGTGCCATGGCGGCAGCCTCTTCTCCCCAGCATTGGTATTCTACGAGGCCACCACTTTGAGTCGTGGGGCTTAGGCGTTGATCAACCTGCTCTGACTGAACAAGAAAGTCCAACCCTTTGGTACTATGTTAATAAGTTCTATGTTTTTGTAATTATTTGTGAAAATATAAAGAAAAAGATAAATATATGCAAGCCATCTAAATTGGAACAGCTACGTCGCATTCATCAAGTCTTCTATTGCAGATCACTGGAGCAATTAATAGAACTAATTTAGTACTGGAGTAGATCTGCTCCCTTTGCCATGTGCCCATTAATTCCTTGTACTAATTGCTCCATTTTCTCGTTAATTTGTAAGAGTCAAAGATTAAAGTATCGTGATGTCGAAATTGCATAGAAATAATTGTATCAACGTCATGCCGACACTTGGAGGAGCTGCAAAAATCTCAAAGAATTTTGCACTGCATAATCTTTTTTTTGGAGCAGGCGTTGTGGTAGTTGCACCCCTGGATAAAATAAAATGATAGGAATTGCCTGTATACTAGCGACTTGTTCTACTTCGTGAGCAACGTAAATAACATTACTTATTAAGTTTTTAGCAACATTGATTTACTAATTAAGTCTTCTTTCACAATGCTGGGTCAACTCTTTCAAAGTTGTAGTTTGACAATTGCATATAAAAATCAATAAAGAGGGGGGGGGGGGGGGGGGGGTACAGTGTTAAACAATTTAGAGTCCCTTTCTAGGAAGCAGCCTTCTATGCGACCTTTTCAACATTTTTTTTTTTTAGATATGTGAATTTGCACTCTTTTTTTTCAAACTACTTTAAATAAATCACTTAAGTTGTCGAGAAAAGTGGCATAATTTTCCACCATGGTGTCCAAGATTTCATGGAACTCAGCTACCTTAACAGTTCTCCTTTTTGTGCTATGTTCTGGTGCAGGTATTAGATTGAATTCGAATAGTAGCTCTCCTTTACTGATAGGCTCTATATTCTAGTTTGAGTTTCTTACTTATAATTGCAGCTGCCTATGTCGCATTGGATCCAAACGGGAACATAACAATCAAATGGGATGTGCTTTCTTGGACCCCTGATGGTTATGTGGTAATTATATTTGGAGTACTATTATCTCATTCACCACTAATAAACAGTTTGAGATCTTTGATTCATGAATGTTTCAAATTCTTCAGGCAGTGGTGACAATGAGCAATTTCCAAATATATCGTCCTATAATGAGTCCCGGATGGACTTTAGGATGGACATGGGCAAAGAATGAGGTAATTTGGGCCATGATGGGAGCACAAGCTACTGATCAAGGGGATTGTTCAAAGTTTAAAACCAACATTCCTCACAGCTGTGAGAAAAATCCTGAAATTGTTGATTTGCTGCCAGATGCCCCTTATAACCAGCAAGTTGCTAATTGCTGCAAGGGTGGTGTTTTAGCATCGGGAGGAAAAGACCCTTCTGATGCTGTCTCTGCGTTTCAGATTACTGTGGGTTCTGCTGGAACTACAAACCGAACTGTCAAACTTCCCAAAAATTTCACTTTGGATGCACCAGGTGGTGGCTATATATGTGGTCCTGCTAAAATCGTCAGTCCCTCTCTATTCATCACGCCTGATCGTCGACGAGTAATAAGGGCTATGAGTAAGTTTGGTTTTCAAGAAATTGGAAGTAAACACTATATTTGCTAAGCCTGAATCTTTATGCTCAATATGCAGTGACATGGAGAGTAATTTGCACTTACTCTCAGTTTTTAGCCCCCTCTCCAAAACCAACATGTTGCGTCTCCTTGTCTTCTTTCTCCTTGCCTTTTTCTCAAAATGCAAGTATCACACCTTGCCCTTTGTGTTCTTGTGGCTTCCCAAACAGCAGCAACTGTGTCATGTAAGATTTATTTTTATATCTTCACAATTAGTAGTATTAATACTTTCTTGGACGATTCTCCTTAACAGATCATAATGAATAACTGTAATTGCAGGAAGACACCGAGTGGAAAGGGAGTAAATAAGGCAGTGTTGAAATGCACAAAGTACATGTGCCCTATCAATGTGCATTGGCATGTGAATTCAAACTACAAGAGGTTTTGGGGAGTGAAGATCACCATCACAAACTTGAACTATGGATTCAATTATACACAGTGGACACTCGTCGTTCAACATCCATTCCTCAACAATGCTACTCAAGTTCCTGCCTTTTCATACAAGCCTGTCATGCACAACCTATCAACTAGTAAGCTCCCTATCTCTTTACTTGATTCATATTCTTGGTCATCAAGGCGTTCATCAGGCTGATGATATTCTAAATATGCAGATGATACTGCCCTGTTTTATGGGAGAAAACCATATACTGATGTCCTGATGCAAGCTGGACCAAATGGAAATGTACGTTCAGATTTAACACTTAACAAGGATGGGGAAAAAACTGCACTAAACAAAGGTTGGGCTTTCCCTCGGAGGGTCTACTTCAATGGCAATCCGTGTGTGATGCCATCACCTGAATCTTACGCAGTTGTTCCAAATCCTCCTGGCCTCAGATAAAGAGCGCTGTCCAACTCTGGTTGTTCTGTTTCTCTTGGTATTCCTGGTCGATGATTGTTACTAGTGATAAATATTCAAGAGCAGGAATGTACTAATGAATATTACAATGCACTTTACAATTTCCAGAACTCGTGACTTATAATGAAAAATAAGGTGCTTAATCAGAGCACATTCGGGTCATTTCATTTTCTTAATGATACCAAATGAGTGCCATGAAATGTCAATGATTCATACAGCAGGTTTGAAGGATATTCGTTATGCTCATGAAATAAGGAGTACCTCTTATAAGGACTAAGTCTGATCCTATTGTATTTAAATGTCAACAACCAGCTGGATATACAAGAGTTCACAAAATTATGTTTGTTTCACTTTGCAGTCTGCTACTTGAATGTTATAGAATGAACAGGAGAGTCTAACCCAAAAGACTAGTCTATTAGGTGGGAGAGCCCACTCGAGCCAATGAACCCATTAGTATTTCTTCTTTTAATCGACGAGGGACGATTGACACAACATTCACCCTGCTTAAGGATCAACGACCTCGTTGATCACGGCTGGCACCACTTCTATGATCTAGACCAACACTCCTGATACCCATCTGCCCAGTTGATCAAATGGTTGGTATCTCGTTCTTTTTTTTTCTGTGGGTCCAGTTGGTCATGGCTGGCACCCCTCTTAGATCCAGGCCACCACTCCTAGCGCCCTACCAATTTCTCATGACCGGCACCCCTCCTAGGTCCAAGTCAACACTCCTTGCACTCTACCAGGTCACCACTCCGAGTCGTGGCCTCAGGCGTTGATTGACCTGTTCTGACTGAACAAGAGAGCCCAACCTGAAAGACTAATCTAATAGGTGGGAGAACCCACTCAAGCCTATAAACCCATTAGTATTTCTTGTTACATTAAATTGGCTCTGCTAGAGTGAATTACTTAAAGAAGCATAACTCTGAAGAGCCATGTTCAAAGAGTCGGTGTCATTCAAATTGGTAACAGATCGTTGTTCACTTATGTAACATTGTTCAAGAAGCTTCAAACTCGTAATTCAAAATACTTTTATTCGAGGCATTTGAGCTCACATGCAACTTCAATAGAATTTCTTCAACTTGAAATACAGCTGCCCTACTCTTATATGTAAAATTCTCTCATGAAGATTAGATTAAGTTTAAAGGGAAGACATATATACACAGAAGAAAAAAAAGTCTCCTCTCTTGGAATTCATTTTTACAACTGCAAGGGTTCGGTTGTGGACTGTTATAGATAATGATTGCTTAATGTTCCCATCAAATTAGGATTCTTTCACTGTTAGGTGTAGTAGGCTTAAATTTTTTATTATACATAATCAAGAACAATTATGACTTAACATCTACTACAAAGGGCCAATTTTGCCTACAATACAACATGACTCGTGAAATCACACATCGTGGGGTCTGGGGAGGACATCGTGGGGTCTGGGGAGGGTAGAGTGTACGCAGATCTTACCTCTACCTTGGTAGTTAGAGCGGCTATTTCCAAGCAGTTTTGCCTACAATGACCTTACTAATCAGAACTGATTATATATCCCACCTAGGAAATGACTGCTTAGCTATTGCGTTCAAATGTCCCAATTATCTCCCGCCTTTCTCAACTTCATTGAAAGATACCAAAATAGGTGAGAGAGAATTATAGAGTTGGAGTGAGAAAATGAAATTATGGCATAAAGCACCCAACAACCATTAGGTGTGGCATCATCATGGGCTAAAATTCCCTCTCTTTTAATACTCCAACTTCACCTTTTAGTAAAAACATAAGATCCAAGATATACTATACTAAGGATGTCTCAGAAAAGAATATCTTTTGAGGGAAAAGATTACTCCCATCAATGCCAACTCTTATTTCCTCTAGCAAAGTTAGATTTTTCCGCAGTCGTCTTGTCTTCTATCTTGCCTCATGCAGGTACTATACAATCTTATAATTATGAAATTATATATTGTAGCCCCTTTCCCATTTATTGCCTGGTAATCAATTACATGTTATTTTCTTCTTTTTGGACCTTCAGATGCATTTGATCCATTAGGTCCATTTGGTAACATCACAATAAATGGGATGTCATGTCTTGGACACCAGAGGGCTATGTGGTAAGTATCTTCATAAAACATTGAATGACACGAAAGATTATACGAGTAATGACAATCTGAAATATTCGCTCAGGCTGTAGTAACAATGAATAATTTCCAAATGTATCGGCACATTATGAGCCCTGGATGGACTTTAGGATGGAACTGGCCAAAGAAAGAAGTGATATGATCAATTGCGGGAGCACAAACAACAGAACAAGGTGACTGTTCCAAGTTTACAGGAAATGTACCACATTGCTGCAAGAAAGACCCGGTACTTGTGGACTTGCTTCCTGGAGTTCCCTATAATCAACAGTTCAGCAACTGCTGTAAAGGTGGCGTGCTTGCTTCTTGGGGCGAAGATCCTTCCGAGTCAGTATCTTCCTTTCAATTAAGTGTTGGACTTGCTGGAACATCAAACAAGACAGTAAAACTACCCAAGAATTTCAGTCTGCTTGGTCCAGGACCAGGCTACACTTGTGGCCCTGCAAAGATAGTTCAATCCACTGTTTTTCTCACTGCTGATCATAGGCGAAAAACTCGAGCATTGAGTAAGTATACCCTTTTTGCTTCTACAGTCAGACCTCTCTATAACAGTCACCCTCTGTAAGAACATTTCACTATAACATCCATGTTTTTGTGGAACCGTTCTTTCATGTTATGTTATATTATATGTTATGTATAATAGCATTCGCTATAGCAGCCAGAAAATATCGGAACAAACGACATTGTTATAGAGAGGTTTGACGGTATATTTTCCTCTGTTTTTTGTCATTTCAATAAGCAATCAGGTTGATGTAAAATTACTTGCAGTGACCTGGAATGTGACATGCACCTATTCTCAGTTTCTTTCGTCCAAGTACCCGAGTTGTTGTGTTTCCTTCTCAACTTTCTACAACGACACCATCACCCCTTGCCCATCCTGTGCTTGTGGTTGCCATCATAAACACAACTGCATCATGTAGGTATCATTTGCATACGTCGAGCTTTCCCATTTATGCTAATTAGTGTACTGGGATTTTGATGATGCAGGAGCGACTCAGAAAAACTGAAAAGAAAGGGAATAAACACTCCAAAAAAGGATAATGAACCATTGCTACAATGCACACACCATATGTGCCCAATACGAGTGCATTGGCACGTTAAGATCAATTACAAGGATTATTGGAGAGTCGAGATTGCTATCACTAACTTCAATTATAGATTGAACCATACACAGTGGACACTTGTGGCACAACATCCTAATCTCAACAATGTGACTCAAGTTTTCTGCTTCAACCACAAGCCTCTCGTCCCCTACCAATCCATTAGTGAGTGCATATGAATGTCAATTTTTAGTTTTTCTTCTCAAACATAACAATCATTTCTTGATACACAGATGACACTGGCATGTTCTATGGTATGAAGTTTTACAATGATTTGTTGATGGAAGCTGGACCTTCGGAGAATGTTCAGTCTGAGGTGCTTATGCAAAAGGATAAGAATACATTCACGCTGAAGTCAGGATGGGGATTTCCCCGGAGAGTCTACTCACGGAGATGAATGCAAACTTCCCCCTCCGGATTCATACCCAATTTTGCCAAACTCTGCTGAAAAAGGACCATTTTTGTTTTCAAGCACTGCAATTTCCACGATTTTCATGATTTTCCTCACCTGGTAACGCAAAAATAATCATTCGATGGCAGCAACAACATATTTTACTGGGGATTCTCATAACATTTAGATTGTGTTCCATCATCAAGAGCTTGCTTAGGTTGTTATATATTGGATGCATGCGGAGAGAAGTGAAATTGAACCTTGTTCATTTTATTTGGAAATAAGAATTTCCTTATGTATAAGATTCTTGCTTTCTGCCACTTCCAAGTTATGAAGTTTTCTCAACATCATTCAATAGTGTACATCAAGATTCTCAAAGTGTAGGGCACCAACGTGTTATCATAAAGTGTTACGATGTGTGCAAAGATATACAATGCATATGTTGAACCTCAAGAAATCAAACTGGTGATGCATTTAAATTTACTGAAGACATTTAGTGTTGATATAAACAAGAGTAGAGAATTCTCTTCATTGGAAGCAATGAAAATTCTCAGTTATATTTCTTACAATTTTACAAGTTATGTGAATATAGTAGTATAAGAGATATCAAAATTGCTGGCAAAGCGTGAATTAGAGTAAGCGCACTGTGGGCACTAGCATTTGGCAGGTACGGATAGGCATCCGAAGGTGGCATAACACAATTGTCACCATTAAAGTAAACCCTATGAGGGAAAGCCCATCCATTTTCAAAGGTGAACTTCGATTTATCCTTCTGAAGTATGACCTCTGATTGCACATTTCCAGAAGGTCCACTCTGCATTAGCAGATCATTGTAATATTTGATTCCCCAAAACATAGCAGTATCATCTGTAAAAGATCATTTTCAAAAGATCGAATCACTTAGAAAGATAAAATATAAACGAAAAGTTGTATTTCAATGTCAAGGGCAAAGATTACTCACTAATGGAACCATACGGGACCAGCAGGTCATAATTAAAGCTGAATATCTGGGTGAGATTGTCAAAGTTGGGGTGCTGAACAACAAGATTCCACTGGGAATAATTCATTCTGTAGTTAAAATTTGATATTGTGATTTTTACCCTCCAGTAAGCTTTATAGTTTGTCTTAACATGCCAATGAACTCTAATGGGACACATATGAGGAGTACATTGGACCAGAGGACTGTACTCATTATTTCCGGAACTTAGAAGTGCTGAAGCTAAATAAGGGGAGTCCGGTCTGTCAGAGAGCATAAAAAATATCGAATGAATGTTAAGAACTTCTGGAAACCAAAATAAAAGAGAAACTGAGAATTTGAGATTAAAGATGGTGTTCACTCACTCTACGCATGTTCCCGGATGAGTTATGTTATTTTGGCAACTACATGCGCAAGTCGGACAGTTTATAATGTTGTTGTTGTAGAAAGAGGACAGTGAGACACAACAAGTGGGTGTCTTCTGAGCTAGGAACTGTGAATAGGTGCAAGTAACATTCCATGTCACTGCAACGAAAAAAGAAACAATTTAATATGATTATACCTTTTACTAGTGCAAACTTGGAAAATTTCATGATCAAAGAGGTATGCATCATTTGCGGATGTGTCATGTCACTAATGTCTTGAAAAAGTAAAGGAACAGAGTAGAAACAACAATATACTTAATTGAAAAAGGAAAATATGCAACCACCGAAAGAAACTATTATTGCATACTCATAGATTTATAACCAACTGTAACTTACTCAAAGCTTGAGTGAACCTCCTTCCATCTGGTGTTGGAAACTTGGTTGGTTTCCCCTTTGTTGCAGGCCCACAGGTATATCCAGGCCCCGGTGCCTTGAGGGTGAAGTTTTTTGGCAACCTCACTGTTTTGTTACTTGTTCCTGCTTGACCAACAGTGAGTTGGAATGCGCTGACAGCTTTCTCCGGGTCTTGAACCCACGAGCTAATTACTCCACCTTTGCAGCAATTTGCAATTTGCTGGTTATACGGAGTTCCTGGCAACAAGTCGACAATGGTTGGGTCCCTCTTGCAGCAATGAGGGATGTTTCCTTTGAATCTTGAACAATCTCCTTGCTCTGTAGCTTGACCTCCAACTGCACCCCAAATTACTTCTTTTTTGGCCCATGTCCAACCCAGTTTCCACCCAGGTGCTTGAATATGATGATACTTTTGGAAGTTATATATTGTAACAACAGCCTACTTAACTCAAAGGAGAAAACAGTTTTTTGGTCAAACATAACTGTGATAAGCTTGATTATAAGCTATAATTGGTATTTTAAGTGACAAGTGACATTCCTACCAAAAAGAAATTGAACTTCCATGTTTGCACTAATTCAAATAAATAAGGAAATAATGCAAACTCAACGAGAACTTATAAAAAACAAAATATCAGTTTCAGCTTAATTAGTCTTATGGTTCCTCAAACCTGTGAGTGTTGGTTTGTGAATCCAATTAGCTTGGAAATCAGACAATGATACATCTGAAATCATGCTCCTTCTACATAGAATCATATTTGCCTTTGCCGAGAGATATTGAAGAATATGTCATTAGTAAAATAAGAGTATTAGAAATATACACAGATTATGTAAGAATCTGTGTATATATTTAGTGATTTGATTAGAGATATGATTAGCATAATTTCAGCTTGTATACTGTGTATATATTTCCAATATTGTAAATGAAAGACACACAAAACATTTTATCTTTTATGGTATCAGAGCCTAGGTAATCCATACCTTAATCCTTCGACCAACTCTATTTGCCGTCGACCATTTCTGCTTCTTCGTCTTCTTCAAGCTCCCATGTTCCGACAGTAAGCCATGTCTGTTGAACAAACATTCGACCCAAAAACACCTTCCCCTTCTATTCTTCCTCCTCACCCAACTCTTGCAGTGTCGAACATCAACAGTTTTATCAAAGTCACCCTTGATATTGAAAAGGGTCAATATATCACATGGTCAGAATTATTCAAAATCCATGCTAGAGCTTACAAAGTTCTAGACCACATCTCTCCATCGAAGAAGCCGGGTTCCCCCCATCTCTTAAAGAAACAGATCCTGAGTTGTGGTTACGTATTGATGCCATTGTTCTACAATGGATCTACAGTACCATTTTCGAAGATTTTCTCAACATCATCCTTGAACGAGACTCCATGGCCGAAATCGCATGGAATCGGCTAAAAGACATATTTTTCGACAACAAGAATTCTCGAGCCCTCTATATCGAACAGAAATTCTCAGCAGTCCAGATGGAAAATTTCTCGAATGCCTCTTCATTCTGTCAACACCTCAAATCCCTAGCAGAACAGCTATCCACGTCGGCGCCACCGTGTCGAACGAAAGATTGGTACTCCAACTGGTTTCGGGTCTAACGGAGGCCTACTCAACCGTTGGGTCTCAGATCCACCATGGCGACACCCTTCCCCCCTTTTACAAAGCCCGATCCATGCTCATTTTGGAAGAAACGGCAAGGGCGAAAAAGGCACGCAAACACCACCGACAACTCTGCCTTGCACGTGACTCACGATGATGTGGGTGGAAATCAGGGCGGAAATAGAAAGAATAACAATCGTACCTCCACTAATCGCGGCGGTAGAGGTGATGGAGGCAATCATGGCGGCAGAGGGAAGAGAGAAAATGGAGGTAGCCGTGAAAGACAACCGCCACATGTATCGGGAGGGCAACAAACTGGTGTAGGGCGACAACCCAATTTTTATTCTGCGAACTGGGCCTATCCGCAAGGGTATGGGCCTTGGAAACATTGGCCCAGTCCACCTTGCCAGTCCGCCTTGCCCATACCCAACTGCACCAGCCCAATTTCATAATAGAAATGGCCCAGACCACCTCAGGCCCACGTAGCAGCAGCCCAGTCGGCCCAATCCACATACACACCAACCGACATTCAACAAGCCATGCACACTCTCTCGATTTTCCCTCCGGATGATCAATAGTACATGGATACCGGGGCTACATCTCACATGACTGCAAACGGAGGTAATCTTACGTCTTATTTAAATAAGAGTAATAATCGTAACATTACAGTTGGTAGTGGCCATACAATTCCAATTATTGGTTGTGGAAATGCATTGTTACCCAAACCACATCCTCACTTAACCTTAAAAAATGTGTTGCATGCCCCACAATTAATTAAAAATCTTGTTTCTGTCAGAAAATTCACAATTGATAATTATGTTACTATTGAATTTGACCATTTCGGATTTTCTGTGAAGTATATTCAGACGGGGATGCACTTAATGAGGTGTGACAACGTGTGTGACCTATATCCAATAACCACAACGCCTTATTTTGGACTATCAACACCTTCTACTTTTGCAGTTTTATCTCCCTAATTATCGCATAATTGTTTAGGACATCCGGGAGCTCTTGTTTTAAGCTCCCTTCATCGGAATAATTTCATTATGTGTAATAAATTTCGGGATAATTTTTTCTGTCATTCTTGTCCCCTTGGGAAACAAGTTAAACTACCATTTTATGACTCGTTATCATTAACCTCTTTGCCATTTGATATTGTGCACAATGACCTTTGGACGTCAACTATCCTCAGTTCGGGTGGTCATCGTTATTATGTTTTGTTTCTTGATGACTTTACAAACTTTTTATGGATTTTTCCAATTGCTAATAAAATCTCAAGTATATTCCATGTTTCTATGTTTTCACACGTATATCAAAACACAATTTGAAAGGGAAATTAAGTGTTTACATGTGACAATGGAAGAGAATATAATAATAGGCCCTTTCAAAAGTTTTGTGAACAACATGGAATGAGCTTTAGATTTTCTTGCCCTCATGCATCTTAGAGATATGATTAGCATAATTTCAGCTTGTATATTGTGTATATATTGCCAATATTGTAAATGAAAGACACATAAAATATTTTATCTTTTAAAGAGCAAATACACTCACAGTATATCCATCTGGAGTCCACGATTTAACATCCCACTTGACAGTAATATTTCCATTGGGATCGAGTGCATCATAAGCGTCTGCAACAATATCCAGCAAATAGTGAACTTCTTTATTCGAGCTCAAGGACACCAAACAAATAGTATAAACATCGGTTTAATTTCTATTATTTCTCGGAGTTTATTTTGTTACAAGTACTGAGCCAACAACAAATCAGTAATCTGAAGTCTGAACTAGCTTATTAACCTGGCCAACAAAAAATGCATAAGCCACAGATCACGGTACTATTTTGATGTCCCGAGCATTATAAATGTAAAAGTGAGGTAATTTAATATTACAAATGTAAGATTATGTAGGTGAATCTAATATCGCCAATGTGAACTAACTCAGCAATAACCAACAAAAATTTAGTAAAGCCACAGCTTGATGAATGTGCATCAGATTGCTATAATATCAATGTTCCGATCATTATGAATGCAAATGTTGACTTAAAAACATTAAGCGAGTGAATTTAATATTACAAGGTAATATTGGCCAAGTCAAGGATCCTAAGACAACAGAAAATATTAATAACAAATATTTGTTGCTTCTAAACCAACTTTTTTTGGGGGTTCCAATCTAAACCACCTACTTGAAGTTTGACTATCAGATTTAGAGAACCTCAGCTAAAAAAATGGAAGAAAGATAAAATAAAATAAAAAAATAAAAAAATCATTTATTTAATAAGATGGTCAACAAAATGCTCTAGAGTGTTCCAGTGTGCCGCGGAGTATACAAAGCTGAGCATGCACATCAACGTGCAGGACATTCTTATTCCATCAATAAAGAAACTCGAATATCCAAACTATCTTTGACCAAAAAGATTAATCAAATCAAATCCACGAATGACAAATAAATGAAATTACTTCTATGTCCACCCACAAGGATAAAAGGAAACAAGAAAAGAACAAACTTTTATTTTCAAGATTATCGTAATCCCTTTATGTGTAAATGTAATCTTGACTCTCTTCTTCCCGAGTCAATGAAACAGTGTTCAAGAATTCACATTAGCAATGTTACATTTGAAGCAAACCCAAGATGCCCATTTCTATGTCCAAGATCAGCAAAACAAGCTGTCATAATTGAAAGACGACAACAACAACATACCCAGTGAAATCTCACGATGTGGGGCATGAGGAGGGAGCGTCCACTCTAACTCTACTTGGTAGGTAGAATGGTTATTTCCAAAAGACCTCATGCTCAAATATTTTGAAAGATAGTACAAATATTTTCTTTTTAAGGTAACACTTGAGTAGGTAGTGGTAAACGAGATGATGATAGATGGAATAATTAAACACATTAGGCACTCACTCACCTGTAGATGTAAAGCATATAAGAGAAATCAAGAAGGCTATCAGAATAGCAAAACTGCTAAATTTAGTGATTGATCTTGAGCTGGAAAAGAGACAGAACTCCATTGCTGAGCCAAGAAAAAAAACTTGGTGGAGAGTTTGTGGATTCTTTAACTTGAGAAGGGTGACAACTGACAAATGTTATTTTGTGTTTGGGGGATGCTGGTTGGTAGACTAGTAGTAGGAAAAAAGAGAAAGAATTGCATTTAAGCGTGGAGGGGGATTAGAATGTGTAGTGGCATGGAATTAGCCTTCTGTGATGTTCACATGGGAGTAGGCAAAAAAATAAATGGGGAGGGGTGAAATAGACTTTATAGAGCCAACTGTCAACAGATGAGCTTATTATTTTTTCCCTCTTTTTTTCTCAGTGGTCACCTGTGATTGTGATTTACTCGAAATTTAATTTAGGACACTAATGGTAGCTTATAAGGCAATTTTTAGCGTTTCCCATTAAACTGCACATAAAAAGGAACCTTTCCAAGAGAGGGAAAATAAAGGACCATTGATAGCCCTTGCTTGCAAATTTTGGAAAAAGAAAAGAAGGAATCTTTGTTGAGTCGTGGAGCCTAATTTTAGCCGACACTATGAGGACCCTACACAGAGGGTTGAGATCAACCAACTGTGGGGACTGACATGAGTCGGTGTAAGGTTATTAGTGGAGGGTAATTTAGGAATTTTAGGCTTGTATTATGTTTGCCCTAGTTTTCTCTATATATAGTCTAGGGCGTCGTTATTCTCTGTGTGGCAAAGCAAAAGAGAGTGAGTTTAGAACCGCAACAAAAACAGTTTCTTTCTTGAGAGAAAAAAAGGTGAGTCGTGAGACGGTGTAGCCGACGAGAGAGAAAGAGAGATTGTAAACTCAAAACTCCATTATAGTAAAATCTGCAGCGGCAAGTGGACATAGCTCTTGCATTGAGGGTGAACCACTATAAATCTGTGTGTGTTATTTGTTCTTCGCATATTGATTATTTTCGGTTCAAGTAGGGTTTGAGACGTTAAAAATCCTAACAATTGGTATCAGAGCGACATGTTGTGTTGCGATTCAGAAAACAATAGGAGGCGAAGATGGTTCGGCGCACGGCATCAGTAAATTCGATGGTACAGATTATGCATTTTGGAGAATGTAGATTGAAGACTATTTGTACGACAGAAAGCTTCATCAACCTCTGAGCCCGAATCTAGAGGAGATGAATGAGGCAGATTGGAATCTCCTTGATCGACAGGTTCTGGGAGTAATCCTATTGACGTTGTCGAGGAACGTTGCTCACAACGTGGCGAAGGAGAAGACCACCGCTGGCATGATGAAGGTTCTGTCCGACATGTATGAGAAACCTTCGGCTAACAATAAAGTATTTCTCATGAAGAAACTCTTTCATCTAAAGATGGAGAAATATGCGCTTGTTGCAACGCACGTGAACGAATTCAACACGATTGTCAATCAATTGTCATCGGTTGCAATCGAGTTTGACGATGAAGTGCAAGCCCTAATTTTGCTGGCGTCTCTACCGAATAGCTGGGAGCCTATGAGAGCAATGGTTAGTAATTCTGTCGGCAGTGATAAACTGAAGTTCAACGATGTTAGAGATTGTATCCTTGCCGAAGAGGTTCGCATGATAGATTCTGATGAGGCATCGACTAGTTCTGCTCTGAATGTTGAAAACATAGGCAGAAATCATGACAGAAACTACAACCGAAATAGGGGCAGGTCGAAGTCAAGGAATGGCAGGGTTCAATCCAGATCCGGGCGAACTCTTAAATGTTGGAACTGTGGAAAAATGGGTCACATCAAGAAAAATTGCAGGGCGTCGAAGAATGAGGACAACGAGGGGACTGGAATCAATGCTGCCACCGAAGACATTGGTGATGCACTGTTGTTATCGGTTGACTGCCCGATCGACTCTTGGGTGCTCGACTCAGGAGCATCTTTTCACACCACCCCACACCGACGAATTATGTTGCTGGGAATCACGGCAAAGTTTATTTGGCCGATGGTGAGCCGTTAGACGTTGTTGGCACTGGAGACATTAATTTGAAGATGTCAAATGGACACGTGTGGAATAACACAAAGGTCAGACACGTGCCGAAGCTGATGCGTAATCTGATCTCAGTGGGTCAGCTTGACAATAAGGGACATAATGTTAACTTTGGTAACGGGTCCTTGAAGGTGTCGAAGGGTGCCATGGTGGTTGGTCGAGGCAAGAAAACTGGTACTCTGTATATGACGACTAGCTGTCGTGATATAGTCGCGGTTGTTGACAACACAAAGAAGACAGAGTTGTGGCACTGCAGGCTAGGGCATATGAGCTAGAAAGGGATGAAGCTGTTAGTGACTAACGGTTTGATTCAGGAGCTGAAGTCGGTGGATCATCATATGTGTGAGAGGTGCATTCTTGGAAAACAGAAGCGGGTAAGTTTTTCAAATGTCGGATGGGAATTGAAGGCCGAAAAACTTGAGTTGGTGCACACGGACGTGTGGGGACCTGCTACTGTCCCATCACCCGGAGGATCACATTACTATGTGACCTTCATTGATGATTCAACCAGAAAGTTATGGGTTTATTTTATGAAAAATAAATCTGACGTGTTCACTATCTTCAAAAGGTGGAAAGCCATGGTCGAGAATGAGACAAATCTCAAGTTGAAGAGCTTGAGGTCCGACGGTGGTGAATACATTGATGGTGACTTCAAACGATATGGTGTCGATAATGGGATCAAGATGGTGAAGACTATTCTTGGAACGGCCCAACAAAATGGAATAGCGAAAAGGATGAATCGAACATTGAACGAGCGTGCACGGAGCATGAGAATACACGCTGGACTGCCCAAGACATTCTAGGCAGATGCAGTCAATACCGCAACCTTCTTAATCAACATAGGACCATTTGTTCCCTTGGATTTTAGAATTCCATAAGAGGCTTGGAATGGAAAGAAAGTAAATCTTTCTTTTCTGAAAGTGTTTGGCTGCTTATCCTATGTTCATATTGATGCTTCAGCTACAAGTAAACTTGATATGAAATCTAAGAAGTGTTATTTTATCGGCTATGGTGATACCGAGTTTGGTTACCGATTATGGGATGACCAAAATCGGAAGATCATCCGAAGTAGGGACATCGTATTCAATGAACAGGTGATGTACAAGGACAAGTTGCGGGAGAGTTCAGAGTGCAAGAACAAGGAATCAAAAACAGTCGATTTGAGAGACTTCTCGGCAGCCGAGACACCCGAGCTACAGCCAGGTACTACTGAGGCAGAGGAACAAGCTAGTGATGGCGGGGTTGATGAAAATATTGATTCTGAAACAAATCAGCAGACGCCGATCACAGAACTACACAGATCATCCAGGATCAGTAAGCCGGTTAACAGGTTCTCTCCATCCCTCAACTACATCTGCTCACTGACAGAGGGGAGCGGGAATATTATGAAGAAGCAATGTAAGTCGATGAATCGATTAAGTGGGAGCTGGCAATGAAAGATGAGATGGACTCACTGTCAGCAAATCATACATGGGAGTTAGCCGAGTTTCCAGAGGAGAAGAAGGCATTGCAGAATAAATGGGTCTATCGGATAAAGGAAGAACACGATGGAAGCAAGTGATATAAAGCTAGGCTGGTTGTGAAGGGATTCCAACAGAAAGATGGCATTAACTACACGGAGATCTTCTCTCCCGTAGTCAAGATGGTAACCATCAGAACTGTTCTTGGGCTGGTAGTAAAAGAAAACCTGCATCTCAACAGATGGATGTGAAAACTGTTTTTCTTCACGGTGATTTAGATGAGGAAATCTACATAAAGCAACCTAAAGGATTTGAGGTCAAAGGGGAAAGAGAATCTGGTGTGCAAGCTTCAAAATAGCCTGTATGGACTGAAATAGGCTCCAAGACAGTGGTATAAGAAGTTTGACAACTTTATGAAGAAAGCCAAGTTCGTAAGGTGCGAAGCAAATCACTGTTGGTACTTCAAGAGATTTGAAGACTCCTACATGATATGCTTCTTTATGTTGACGACATGTTGATCGTAGGAGCAGACCTACATGAGATCGATTGGCTGAAAAGGAAGTTGTCAGAAGAATTCACAATGAAGGATTTGGGAGCCGCAAAGCAAATCATTGGGATGAGAATCATCCGAAGTAAGGAGGGCATCAAGCTCTCACAAGAAGAATACGTGAAGAAGGTTCTCAAGAGGTTTAACATAGATGATGCCAAGCCAGTCAGTACTCACTTGGCTGGACATTTTCATTTGTCTAAAGACTAGTCGCCGATGACCGAGGACGAGATGAAACATATGGACAAGGTACCTTATGTATCGGCTATCGGCAGTCTTATGTATGCAATGGTTTGTACGAGGCCAGACATTACACATGCAGTGGGAGTTGTTAGCAGGTTTATGAGCAATCCTGGAAAGCAACACTGGGAGGCTGTGAAGTGGATTTTCAGATATCTGAAGGGCAGCTCGAGTTCAACTTTGTGTTTCCGAAAGTCAGAGACATGATTGCAGGGATATGTTGATGCTGACAATGGTGGTTATGTTGATAGTAGAAAGAGCACATCTGGGTATGTTTACACCTTCGGAGGTACTGCGATTTCCTGGATTTCAAAGTTGCAGAAGATAGTAACTCTCTCTAGCTGTGAGGCTGAGTATGTTGTCGTGACGGAGGCTACGAAGGAGATGATGTGGCTACAATCTTTTCTGCGGGAATTGGATCAGGACCACGAGGGGAGTGTTCTTTACTGTGATAGCCAGAATGTCATTCATTTGGAAAAGAACCCGGTTTACCATGCTCGCACGAAGCATATACAACTTCGGTATCATTTCATCCGATCAGCTTTGGAAGATGGAGTATTAATGCTTGAGAAGATCCCAGGGAGTCAGAATCCAGCCGACATGCTGACGAAGGCCGTGCCGAATGATAAACTGAAGTTGTGTGCAACTTCATGTGGACTTCTTGGATGAGGATCGAAGTCGTTGTTGCAGATGGAGACAGATGATTGAAATTAGTCTACGATTGTTGAGTTGTGGAGCCTAATTCCAGCCAACACTATAAAGACCCTACGCAGAGGGTTGGGATCAGTCGATTGAGATCAACCGATTGTGGGGACTGACATTAGTCGGTGTAATGTTATTAGTGGAGGGTAATTTAGGAATTTTAGGCTTGTATTATGTTTGCCCTAGTTTTCTCTATATATAGTCTAGGGCGTCGTTATTCTCTGTGTGGCAGAGCAAAAGAGAGTGAGTTTAGAACAGCGACAAAAACAATTTCTTTCTTCAGAGAAAAATAGGCGAGTCGTGAGACGGTGTAGCCGACGAGAGAGAAAGAGAGATTGTAAACTCAAAACTCTATTATAGTAAAATTTACAGCGGCAAGTGGACGTAACTCTCGCATTGAGGGTGGACCACTATAAATCTGTGTGTGTTATTTGTTCTTCGCATATTTATTATTTTCGGTTCAAGTAGGGTTTGAGACGTTAAAAATCCTAACAATCTTCAGTTCTCACCTTGTTTGGCTTGTTGAAAAAAGAAAAGGGAGTAAAGAGAGTAGTAAAAAGTAAATGCGTTATTTAATGTAACAAGTTTATTGTGGGAGAAATGCAGTGAAAATTGGCGGAGGAAAATTATCCTTCTCATAAATAGGATAGGAGTAGACATTATGGGATTGACTTTAGGCTGCTTTGATTTAACAATTGCGCTTCATCTGAATTTTTTCTTCTTCGCTTTTATCTGAAACTAAGAGGCCTGTTTATTGTACTTCTTGAAAACTTTTTTTCATTTACTAAAAGAATATATAAGGTGACCATGTTTTCCTCTTACCATCATGGAGTACTTTTTTCTTCTTTGTATAAATCATTTTCTTCTCTTGGACGGGAGGGTAGTTGAAACCCCAAAAAAATAAGAGGACGATCGGGCCATTACTAAAAATCTCTATTTTCACTAAATGTCGGTAAAAAAAATTTAAATAGTAATATTTTTAGACGAAAAAATTAAAAAGTTTTTCAGCATTTCAAAGGAACCAGTTTCTCACCATGTATTTTCCTAGTGAGCTGGTTTAGCCGAAATGAGGTGAAAAAATTATGTTTTATAGCACATATTTTTCACTCAATGTCAGTGGAAAAAATCTTTGTTTCTAGTAGTGGGCGCATGTACGATTCTGAGTATGAATTCAGCAGAATTAATATTCGTTTAAACTTTATATTTGTCTTAAAAATTCATTTAGTATGTATATAAATTCAATAAATTAAAAACATTAAATCTAGAACTCATAAACTTCAAATTGTAATCCGCCCCGAGGATGATATAGGTTCGGAGGAACGAAACATAGGACTCCCCGTTTATGTTGTCCATTTTTAAACATGAAACAGTGGAGAAACACAACATGCCATGGTAATTGCGAAAGTGAAAGTCATCTAATACCTGAACAATACTTAGGTGTTTATACATGTTACAGTTAAATATTTTTTATATTTAACTACTCCTATTATTTAGCAATAAATATATTAAGTATCATTTTAATTTGTACTTAGCTATTACAATTGTTTGACTTACCGTAAACATCCGTGCGAATATATATCTTCCGAACAACAACCCTTTCGCGAAGTGCAAGGTGTTCAAGGCAGATTGTGAATCTGTACTGACTCAACATACACGAATGAAATTTACATTTTTAATGGGAATACTTCGTGGAATATGATTGGCCATTGTATGTGCGTATTATTATGATTAATGAAAATCCAAAGTGGGTTCAATTAAGTTTTAGGCAGCCTAAAAGTGGATAATTAAGCTGACGTGTTGACATCTTCTTTCTTTCTCTTTTCATTCTTGATACTTACTTGACTTGGAAGGTTAATTCACAGGCCCTCGTGGCATTTTTGGGCTTAGAAAGGCATACCAAGTCAATGTCACACCATTAGCAAATGACTAAAAATAAATTATTGAGGTTGTCAGTTTCGTTTCTTTATAGGGACTACCTTTCAAATGCCCCCCCCCCCCCCCAAAGTAAAATATTTGTGAATAGTTTATACATTGGGTTTTTAATCGGTTTCTGGTTAGGCCGTGACATTTATCAGTTGCACCTTAATCGTCAGATTAAGGTTTCATTATCATACTTGATCAAGAAGTTAGGGGCGAGGTGGGGTGGGGGGATAATTACTTTATAATTATATAGAGTTCTCAATAAACGTTAATAAATATATAAAAAAATGTATCATTATGATGTGTGATTGTGAAGGATAGTGGTCGCAAATGGACAGAATAAGTTGGATTTTGACATAGTTGAAAATGGACTGGACGAAAAAAGGTCAAAATTGCAATCCGCGTCAAAAACAAGTTGGATGAATGATGGGCAAGTAAAAAATGAGTGACCTAAATTTTCTTACTGTTGTTTCCCAAGATGTATTGAGTGCTTGTCTTCTTATATGCTCTATTCAAAGTGTATTAACGCTTCGCAATGACATCATTTTTCATTTGTTTTATAATTTGTTAGTGAGCTGTATAAAGAATAGTACTAGTCCAAACCACAAAATCCAAGTCGACGAATAGGTTATATCTCAGTCTCAATAGCCTGCTGCCTCTGGCAGAAGGGCATAAACCAACCAAACCTCAAATAAACAATAGATAATACTCCATTACAGCCAAGTTCAGTACATCCTCCATAATGCTACCCAACCTAGCTGAACTGTGAGTGACACTATCCCTAAGTCATTTGTAATAGCAGCAGTTGAAGTGTAAAGTCCCGGATGTTAATAAAAAAAATATTTAAAAACACTCTTATTTGAACTAGAAGATCTATATCTAACTTAGACTTCTACTGGACCTGGATATCCCTCTAGATCTTCCTTACTTAGGAGTTTTATAAGACTCAAACACACTCAACTTTTCACTATATCTTCAAAAGCCAAAAACTTCAAAGAAAAACCTCTCCTCTCCACCTCACCTTCTTGGACGAAAATTTGCCTTTTTGGTGAAATTTGTCTCTTTTTTTTTCTTCTCAAAAGCAAGGTTGGGAAAAGATAAGTGTGCAAGAAGGAGAATAGTGGCAGTGTAATTAAAATTGTGAAGAAATAAAGGTGAGTTCTCTCACTCACAAATTCTTAGTAAAATCCTTTGGTTTTGAGTTACAATGCATGTTAAAACATAATATGAATGTTGGAAGAGAAATCATGAAAAAAAAGGGGTGTAGTATAACTTGTGATGAATTATTGATAGAGAATTATCTTGTAACAAGTTTGAGTCATGGTGATTGCGAATTGTTTTCGCTGAGTTATCCTTGTTAGAATGGGACGAAATTTTCCAGAGTTGTATATCTCTCTTTCACTATTAGATTGAGTCCAAACGAAGCCAAATCGACATACAGTTTGAGAGTTATCGTTGTTTAAAGTTTTTGCCTCTGATCGATTGAAATCCGGAAGGGTAAAATGTATAACGAAAAAAAAAACTGTACAATCCAATAACGAATCTGAAAGTTGGTGATAAACAAAAGTTCTAGTTTTCTCTGTTCTTGACAGTTTGAGACCTTACGGAGATCAATCCAACTTACGGATAAAGAGTTATGACTGTTTTAAGATTGTGTCTTATTTTACAAAAAAAATATGACGAGACAGTTTTCATATGATTGTTACTTTCGTGAATTTGTACTAGTTAAACTAAGTATTTTCAGAAGAAACTGGATATAGTGATAGGTCACCGTGTTACCTTCGATTCGGCGCAAGAAACGCCTTATTTGGGGTTACGGTCTGAGAGTTATGACCCTTGCAAGTGAGAAAAAAAGGAGTTGAAAGAATGAAATATTAATTGAATCTTCTGAAAATATGATTAAGTATGGAAGTCTATTATTGTGATATGCATGACTTCGTGATCTTATGTTCCCAGCATTTTAATCATGTATGATGTGATTTTTATTGACATTAAAAGCTTCTTTCCAGTAAAGATTTCCTAGGGTGAGTTGGGAGGACCAGAAGTATAACTTCCCTTCTCGGTAAAGATTCCCGAAGGTGAGCTGGGAGGAGATTATGCCTGATGTGATTATTGTAGACTTGAAGGCTTCTTTCCAGTAAAGATTCCCTAGGGTGAGTTGGGAGGATCAGAAGTATAGCTTTCCTTCCCGGTAGGAATAAGATTCCTACGGGTGAGCCGGGAGGGCCAGGATAGTTTTCCTCCCCAGTAAAGATTCCCGAAGGTGAGCTGGGGGAGGAGATTTGTGGGTGAATAATTATTATTGGCATGTACATTGAAGGTGTTGTAAGATGGTTTCATAACGTGCTTATTGTGTTTATAGTATGATTGTATTTAGAACATTGCGAGGTTGCTTTGAATTATAAGGCGAGGTTCTCACTCAGCCCCGGATGGTAGGGCCAACTCTTTTTATCTAACATATTTAAGGAAAGCATGACAAAGGGAAAGCTCCGCAACAAGGCTAGCGATCATCCCGCAACCTCACTATTCCACTAATCCATTACTTCGGATTTGGTGAATGTCATCCTTGAATGAATATGTCTGAGAGACTAAGTTTTGTTATCTCGAGAAATGGCCCACATGAGATTGTTTTCTTTTAGTTTCGAATTTCTCATTCTATATCTGAAACTTCCATTGAGTCTAGATAGAAATTGTAGCGGCACGAGTATGAGCTCGCGCGTTTATTAAAGAAATACACAGATGGAGCTAACATGATTATATTATTTCCGCACTTAGATACATGCTTAATTTAGAAAGAAAAGATTTTTAATGGTTCGCCTAGGAAGGGATAGTTGCCCAGGTAACATCACACCATAGGGGAAGACTTAGCGGGTGGCATCTATTCCCCCATTTGAGACAGCCCCGAAAGCCCTAATGATTCCGGAAACAAATTTGGAATGTTTCAAATTTGGGAGATAAGTCGGGGCGTGACATGAAGATTGCTTAAAGTTACAATATCGCTGAAAACTTGATCATACATATACCCAAAATGCAGATATATAACACTTCCTTATACTTGATCCTGTATAAGTCATCACACAGAAATTCTACCTCGTCTCATCCATATTTGCTGCACAAGAGACATCCTCCTCGTGTCCTGGTCTTTTTCCATGATCCATGCACAACTGCCAAGCATATTCACTATATTCAACCACAACATATTGAATATTTTTATCCATTCAGTCTCCATCATTCACAGCTTTCATTACCAGCTTCTCCATGATCGTGCAACACAAACCCAGTTAAGGATTCGTGTAGATGTGAAGATGGCTCCAACTAAGTTATGTATTCAACTCAGATTCTACATGTCTCCTTTGATATTTTGCTAATATAACTAAATGTCTATAACAGTAGGAAACACTCGACCTTCTTAATTGACAGGGATATCAAACAATCTTACACAGCAAAAACACATGACCTATGTTTTCTAAAGAGTTTCCAAATACAGTTAATACCATGCAAATCATCAGTTCTCTCTTACAAAGTACTCCTCTATCCCAATTTATGTGGCACCATTTGACCAGCACAGAGTTTAAGAAATAAGGAAAGACTTTGTTATGTTTACCAAATTGTCATTACTTTAGTGCCAACTTTAACTTTTCTTCACAATAAGTAGTACATCTTTAAAATTAAGTGGGACCCAACAAGGGTAAAATATAGATACAACACAACCAACATACTCAGGGAAGTCCCACAACGTGAGGTCTGGGGAAAAGGGTAAAATATAGATGATGTCATTAAATAGTTGTTAAATAAGAAAATGTGACATTCATTATAGGACTGACTAAAAAGAAAATGGTGTCACATAAATTGGGACGGAGGGAGTACTGATTTTGCAGCTACAAATTTTTTTAAGTACCTCCATCCAAACAAACAAAGAATTCTTTTGTGGAACTCCTGCTTTCGTAATAAGAATCTAATTTAACCTTGCTCATTTACAAATCTTACCCAAAGATGAAGCATCATAAGGGGCACAAGGGATAGGAATCTTGCATCAGAGTAACAGATTAACTATTATATTTGACAGCATAGAGGAGAAAGTTAATGTGCAAGATATGCTAGAAGAAGCAGCTTTAAGACTTTAGGGCACAGGAGGTGAGGATTCCGTTCAATATATGTGTGGCTATACAGACAAATGCACAACTGAATTCAACACCAATGACTGCCAATTAATCTAGTCACAAGTAATATAGAGTTATCCGTCACAAAAGAACCTATACACTCATGTTCATACGAAGCATTTCAGAATGTTACTATTTGTTAAGGAGAGATGATGGCAAGTTTGATCTGTAGGCATCATTACGAGTAGCAGGAATAGACACATTCAGAATTTATAGTTCTAAAACAATTCATGAGGTACAAAATTTATAAGTTCATTCATGAGTTACAAATTTAAAAAGCAATAAAACATAAAGGAGCAAGTATTTCTGTTAGCCAAAAAATTTATTTCTAATGTTGTCAAGACATATCAAAACAAGGAGGAAAAACTTTCAGCATACCACTGGAAAATCTCGCTCAAAATCATCCAATACAGAAGGGATCAAAATGCTCTGCGAGCCATTTTCCTAGGTTTCTTCACAAAACTTAAACGAATTTTCTTTAGCTTTGTCCTCTTTTTAGCCATTTTCTCTGGCAATGTCAACCGCTTCTTCTCCTTCTTCACAGCGGTGGATTTCTTCTTTGCAAATCTAGGATGCACCATATAGGCCTTTGGCTCAACTGCCAATCCATTGCTCTCAGCTTCCTTATAGAGTGCATTTGCTTTGTCAACACGATTATGAGCAACCAGCCTTCCCATCAACAAGTCGTATGTCTTTAACCCCGGCTTGCAACCATCCTCTTTCATCTTTGCGAAGACACTCATAGCGTGATCAATCCTCTCAATCCCACATAATATCTTCAAGAATTCATAATACACCTTCTTATCAAGCGCATCCCCAAATCCAGCTGATTTCATTCTATCGATCATTTCATCACCCTCTCCAACCCTAGCAGCCTGATACAAGCTCCTAATAAGAGTGAGAAAAGTCGTCGCATCGGGATTACAACCCCACTGCCCCATCCTATAAAACAGATTCAAAGCATCCTCTGTTTTCCTGATCTTACATAGGTTAGTGATCAAAACATTAAAGGTTTCCACGTCTCTCAGAACACCCTTCTCCTCCATTTCCAGTAACACATTCTCCGCCTCGTTTTGAAGCCGGAAAGGATCCTTCTTCCTACACAGCTTACAAATACAATCAAGAATTGCATTATACGCCGAAGTCCCAATCTCAAATCCTCCTCTATACATCTCCCCAGCTAACCGCTGTGCCTCATCGAGTTTCCCATCAATACACCAACCCTTTATCAACATATCACATATATATTCATCCGGGAAGAATTCACAAGCCAAACTCTTCACCATTTTCTCAGCATAGCTAGCAAAACCATGCTCACACAACTTAGCAACAACCAACTTCAAAGAATCCAAATCCCTAACTAACCCATAATCTTTCTCCATATTTTCAAAAAATGCCACTGTCTGAGTGGGTCTCCCAGCCCTTACAAGTCTATCAACCATGGACTCCAACGTCTTCCTGCCCGTTATCCCTACCCCATCAATAAGCACATCATTGGCAGCTTTAAAATCCTTTCTCCTCCCAAAATAATCAACAAAGTAAGACACAACTTCATCATCAAGATTGAAACTTTCCTTAGACTTAACCCATTTAAACAACCCTAAAACAGTTCTGCCTGAATCTGGGGAAAGATTAAGTGTGGTGAGGATCAGGGTAGGGGTTAAAGTGATGTGGGAGAAGGAAAGATCGAGTCTTTGTGGAATGGAAAGAGATTCAGTATCGAGTTCTTTAGCAAGCTCAGATGAAAGTGACTGAGCAGTTGTTTCTTCTTCATTAATTTGGGTAGAGAAGGATCTGAAACTGGTGGAATAAAGGGATAAAGAAAATGGTGAAGTGAATAAGTGGGGTTTGGAAAGGGAAAGGGATAGTTGTTGGTGGTGGGATTGATTGGTTGCTGATGAACAAATGCAACGACGGACAAGTGTACGGAGGTGGAGGCGTGTTAATGGGGAAGTGAGACGACGCATTTTTACTGTGTGTAGTGAGGGAGAGAGAAGGGGAAAGTGAGACGGCTATGGCGCAAGTGTTAAACCCTTTCTTACTGCTACTACAGCGAGTCTGGTTCTGGCTTCTGGGCTTTGTCTATGGGTTTTGGGCCTTTCGGCCACCTATTCGCTGGAATGCCCCTAAAAAATAGGTGCTAATTTTTGCATTTTAATAACTATAAATTTATCGAAAATATTTTTGAGATCGAAAAAATAAAATTAAAATTAAAATTTTAGATTCGAATCCCAGCAAAGTCAAAAAGAAAAAAAATCATAAGACATGATTTCATAGAAATTATGCTTATTCGGCCAAAATTGCATAGAATTTCTATGTAACTATGTCTTAGGCTTAGTTTCGTAGAAAATTAAGCATAGTTTTATGTAATTTTGACCAAATAGACATAATTTATATGAAATCTTTCCTTGCAATTTTATTTTATTAAACTCTGTTGGAGTTGAACCCAAAATTTCAAATTTTATAGATCAACGAATAAAAGATATTTTGACCCATATTTTTTTTATTAAATGAGAAATATGGACCAAAATTAAAGACCAGTCCATACTCCATACCAAGAGCAATCCGCGTGAACAAAATAACCTATTTGATCATGAAATTGGCAGATAGCAACGTTTTGGAGTAAGAATTTAGAATTGCACTCAATACCAGCTTTTTCCCGGATACAGTATTTAAGTTATGCTTAGTTTTTATTTAAAATGTATTCCCTCCTTCTCATATTACTTGATCACTTTTCATTTTACTTGCTCTTTAAGAAATCATAAATAAGAATAATATTTTTACTACATTACCCTTATATCTCTTCAATTAGTTACACTCTAATCAATATTGGTTACTTTACAAAATAATTAATGTTAAGAACAAAGTAGGACCAAATTTAATTATTCTATCTTGTTTTTAGAAAATGACCAAATAATTTGAATGGATATTTTTAGTAATGTGGCCAAGTAATATAGAACGGAGGGAGTAACTAATATCGACAAACTTCACATAAAAGTATCCTTGCTGCTTCCTCTCTTCTCCTCCTACTAAAACTGTAAACAGTGACCAAAACATATTCTTCATGCTGGACTTGGGTATTCATTGGCTAATCAATCCACAGAATTCAATCCTATTTGACAATTCAAGTTTTGGCATCTGCTATTTGAATTACTAGGACGAAGGTTGTTAGAATATATATACATGAATACATGGTGACGAAGTGTCTTCTAGACACATGAATATATTTCAATTTAAACTTGTCAATTATTCGAATATAGCTTTGTCTTAAAGCTACATGTTAGTTGAATGCATCAACATATCCAATATAATTTTATTAGGTGGAGTTTATAAAGAATAAAGTGTACGCAGACCTTATTCCTAATTTGTGAATGTCGGGAGACTGTTTCTGATAGACTTTCGACTCAATATGTTAATTAAATAAAAAAAATATCATAAAACTTATTTAAGAATTATTTGAATCTCGATATTATAATGTCAAACATACGAGTCTTCTACTACATCGTTACTTCACATAAAAATGTCTGATATTTGCTTGCACAATAATTATGCCAATTTACTAAAAGTTGACTCGGTAAACATTACTTTAGTCTCGTATAATTGAAGTTTTTTTTTGGTAGTAATCGTATAATTGAAGTTGATTATGCATTAGTACAAAATAAAATCCAAACTCTTTAACCAAAAATACCAAACGACCAGCATAGAGTTTAAAATTAGGAGGGTATTTAAGTCTTTCTCCACATAATAATGGGTGGAGACCGGAGAGGATGAGATTGGAGGATGTGAAAACTGCAGAAACTGAAACCAACTGTCTTCTTCTTCCTGTAGGCGCGTGGCAAAGACGCTCCTTCACGGATAGCAAGTTAGCAACCTTGTAAGGTAACTGTATCGATTACTGAAGTTTCGGTCCATGTTTTACTTCCTTTTATACCTCATATATCGTCGTAAAAAGCACGTAAAACATACCAGAAGCACTGATTGTGTCAATGTTTGTTCTCTGAGAACCCAATTGGAATTGCATTTGAGTATAACTTTGATTGGATAAATAATGTGTATATTTCTTTTTATGATTTCGCAATATTTTTCAGGTTTTGCTTAGAATTTGAGAGATGGTATTAGTTCAAAACTATACCACTCCGTATCATGCATACTTGCCAAATGCATCATTTCAGGTAACGTCTCGCGTTCTTTTTCCATCTTGCTTAGCACTGATAGTGTATCCCCTTTTTTAAGACTTCACTTTCACTCATAAAGGTGGATGTGATGTATCAACTGGGGTGGTTTAGGAAGAATGGTCACAACCGTAGGGCTACTGGCTTACTTAGGAAGAATGGTCACAACCGCGTAGTAAGTCTGTTGACTTGGCTTACTACGCGGTGAACGTGATGTCTTGAACCGTCAGTGTTAAGCCAAGTCAACGGTACCAACACTACAACTTCCCTTACTCTGTTCTTCATAATGTTTTGTCCGTTGTGGCCGTGGACACTTCTTTGATTCTTAAGTGCGTACATTTGAGGCGGCCTGTCCTCGCACTTAAATATGTGGTCTCCTACAAGGTATCCTGCTATACCCCACTTTACAAGTGTTAAGAACCATTAAAAGTTTCCCCAAACCTAATCTCAACCGTTGAGGATCATTAAAGGTTTTGGAAATTTAACCTTTACCCACACTGCAGATAGCACTTAATGTCTATCGCGGGAACGGCTTTGGATTGATGTTTCTTTACATAAATCACTATCCGAAGTGCTCATGCTTCCACCGAAGCGCTCAACTGAACCTTTACAGCTTAGTTTTCCCATTGAACCTAATTCCTGGGATCTCCAGTCAGTAAGGTTGGGTTACCAGCGTATTGGTCCTTATAGCTTGGGTTTTAAGCCCATTCCCTTAGATAGGCAGAACATCTGATCCTTGGGTAAGCCCTTTGTCAGTGGGTTCCGCTATGTTATCCTTTGATTTTATACAATCAATGGATATTATACCCGTGGTGATCAGCTGCCTAACAGTCTTATATCTCCGTCGAATGTGACGAGACTTGCCGTTGTATATAGAACTCCGTGCCCTTCCTAGAGCCGACTGACTGTCGCAGTGGATCATTACAGAAGGTACGGGTTTGTCCCAATAAGGGACATCCTCTAAGAAGTCGTGAAGCCACTCAGCTTCTTCTCCTGCTTTGTCTAAAGCGATAAACTCCGATTCCATCGTGGATCGGGCGATGCAAGTTTGCTTAGAATATTTCCAAGACACAGCCCTTGACTACCAACCTGGCCTTGTACTTATCTATAGACCCGTCTGTTTTATACTTCCGTTTGAGTATCCATTTACAACCCAACGGTTTATTTCCCGGAGGAAGATCAACCAACTCCCAAGTATGGTTATGCAGGATGGAGTCTATTTCGCTCTCAATAGCTTCTTTCCAGAATTGTGCTTCTGGAGTTGACAATGCTTCAGCAATTATCCTTGGTTCGTCATCAACCATATAAGCTACAAAGTCAGGACCGAAAGATTTATCCTTCCTGACCCTTTTACTTCGCCTTGGTTCCATCTCTGGAGTCTCCAAGTTCTGAGAATCTGGAACACTAGATTCCGGATATTCTGCCACTTCGAAGTCCGCTAGATCTGAACCTTCTAGATCCGGGCAGTCAACGACTCTTGGTTCCTGAGAGCTTTGTTCATAACTTCATTTGCGAGAGGTTATGTCTTTTTCCTTTCTAGGAAAAGTATCCTCAAAGAATTGAGTATTCCTTGATTCCATGATTGTACCCCGTGGATATCTGGAATATCTGACATATGCACTAAGAAGTGATAAGCACTACTGTTATTTGCATATCCGATGAAAATGCAATCTACAGTCTTAGGCCCAATCCTGACCTGCTTTGGCTTGGGCACTTCGACCTTTGCCAAACAACCCCACACCTTTAAATATTTATAGGTGGGTTTATTTCCCTTCTATGATTCATATGGAGTTTTGTCCTTATCCTTATGTGGGACTCTATTAAGAATCGTATTAGCCGTAAGGACGACTTCTCCCCACATGTTTTGGGGAAGACCGGAATTGATGAGCAAGGCATTCATCATTTCCTTCAACGTGCGGTTCTTGCGTTCCGCAACACCGTTCGACTAAGGTGAGTATAGAGCCATCGTTTGATGAACAATGCCCGATTCGGCACAATATTCCTCAAATGGCGCTACGTATTCTCCCCCTCTATCGTTACGAATGGATTTAACCCGCATGCTTAGTTGGTTTTCAACTTCTGCTTTGTAACGTCGGAACGCTTCAAAGGCTTCATCTTTACTTTTCAACAAGTAAAGGTAACAATACCTTGTGCTATCATCAATGAATGTCACAAAGTACTTGTCCCCCCCCCCCCCAGTTTGTGCAAACTTCAAATCACATATATCTGTGTGAATAAGTTCTAGAGGAGCGGTATTCCTTTCGACGGATTGAAAATGAATCTTTGTGAGTTTTGCCTCTACGCACACCTCACACTTATGTTGAGGGTTTACGTCGATAGACGGCAACAACGACAACTTAACCAACCTTTGGATGGACTTATAGTTAACATGTCTTAATCTATGATGCCATAAATTAGAGGACTTAAGCAAGTAAGAAGAAACTTTAATATTCTTGCTTGCACGCATTACAGACATGGCGTTAACTTTGAAGAGGCCTTCACAGACGAAGCCTCTTCCTACAAAAGTTTCATTCTTGGTGATTACAAATTTATTGGACTCAAATACTAGCCTAAAACCAGCATTAACCAATAAATGACCTGAAATTAAATTCCTCCTAATCTCAGGGACATGCATCACCTCCTTCAGAGTGAACTCCTTTCCAGAAGTCATCTTTAGGACTACCTTTCCTACTCCCAGCACGTCAGATGAAGTGTTGTTACCCATGAACAGCTTC
Organism: Anisodus tanguticus; assembly: GCA_034509755.1. Classification (NCBI taxonomy): domain Eukaryota; kingdom Viridiplantae; phylum Streptophyta; class Magnoliopsida; order Solanales; family Solanaceae; genus Anisodus; species Anisodus tanguticus. The sequence goes on along the minus strand of CM067554.1, from coordinate 8,289,515 downwards.
TTGTTTGTAACTGGTGTATATGTGGAGAAGATATCTCTATTGGAACAGATGTGTCTGGTAGCACCCGTGTCCATCCACCATTGCATGGGATTCTCAACAAGGTTTGCTTCAAGCACTACCGCCGAGAACTCCTCAATCATGTCGTCAAGAAGCGTGTCTTTGACGACGTTAGCCTGTGTCTTGCCTTTGGCCTTGGCCTTCTCTTGTTGCTCAGTCTTGAGCTTGCGGCAGTCCTTGATTATGTGACCAGGTTTCCCACAGTGGTGATAGTTCCCCTTGAACTTGTCCGCCGCTTGGGTCTTGCCGTCTCTCTGGAACTTGCGCTTCTTGCTTGGGTTCCCTTTGGCCTCAGCCAGATTTGCCTTTGCCTCAGCGGGTTGTTTTCCCCTAAGCAAGGCCTTCTTATTATCTTCCTGAATCTGGAGTTTGATAATAAGTTCCTCAAAGGTTATTTCCTTTGTCTTGAGTTTTAAGTAACTCATAAACTTATTCCACGAGGGAGGTAACTTCTCAATCAGTGATGCAACAAAAAACTGCTCATTTGGTTTCATACCTTCCAAATTCAGGTGATGTAGAATCATTTGGAATTCCTGGACTTGGGACATCACAGTTTTGCTATCCACCATTTGAAATTTCAGGAATTTCCCAACGATGAGTTTCTTTGTACCGGCATCTTGTGCGTTGTACTTCTTCTGCAGCTTTTCCCATAACTCTTTGGCGGTGCCTACGGCGCAATACACCGTGTAGAGTGGGTCTGACAGACAGTTCAGAATATAGTTCTTACACATGAAGTCACTATGACTCAAAGCATCAAGAACCCTTTTCATGTCATTGACGACATGGATACCTTGGCCCCTCCAGCCGTTTCATTAGGATGAGGGTCCACTTCATCTCCAGCTTGTGGAGGATCTTCTGTTAGGAAACGAGTCATTCCCATAACAGTCAGATAAAACAACATCTTCTGCTGCCATCTCTTGAAGTTGGAGCCCATAAACTTCTCTGGGCATTCATTGTGGAAACCGGAGGGTGGAGGAACAATGATGTTCCCTTGAGCAACCGGAAAGGCATTGGGTGTGCCTTGAGCAGTGGGGAAGGCAGAGGGGTTGCCTTGATTAGCAGCAGCAGCAGAATCAGAAGGCGAGTTGTTCTCTTCCAATCATCTTTCTAAGCACTTACAAAGAAAATCTTGTCTTAAAATTGTGGGTACAACAATTGCAGGAAACGGGAAGTAAGTAAATATTACAAATGCTAGAAAGGATAAACTAAAGATTACAACAAACTGGAATCAAGAACGTTACAAACTCCTTGTGATTTGCTGAGTCGAGTGATGGCACTCTGTCTTTAAGACAAGATTTTCCCGTATATATCCTTTTACGTTGTCGGGCAGTAGTCTCCCAAGATACAACAGAAACTTAACAAATGAGCAAATGAAACTCAAGTGTTACTCTTGAAGAACTTTGAATATAGAAAATTTGCTAGAGAGGAAGAAGAAGATTTCAGAAAATTTCTAAGTGTTAGAACAATTGAGTCAAATGCCTCAATTTATAGTGTAAGGAAATGACCCCTCAACTAGCCAACTAATGGCTTTCAATAGCCATGTAATGTCACTTATTGAGGGGTTACATTCATCCAAATAATGGCTGAATTCATGTGCCAAATAATGGAGATTCAATGCTCCAAAACCAGCCCAAGAGTTAGAACTTTTCATCTTCCCGTCGCAGCATTCTGCCTCCGAAGAGTCGCGGCTCCGCGAATTAGCGCCTCGGCTCCAGTAGCCAAGCCACCATTTAGCGCCGCGGCTCGGACGGTGTTGCATCGCGGTCCTTCACGGCTCCGCGGCAATTTCCCACTCGTTTCATCTTACACTTCTTCCTCCGTTTACCAACGTGGAATACTTGTCATTTGGCCAATAACCGTCTATCATTCTATGTCTCAAACGTATTACGTACGTACCAATATCTCTTTCACTAATGAAATTTGCGATACTTGGCACTACGTGTGCACGTGTGTGGAAACGACATTTCCGACGTGCGGAGCCCCAATTGTTCGAGTCATAAATAATGGGATAAACTTAATTCCACATTAGTAAATTTCCAACAGTTTCATAGTTCCTGTAGACTTCTGTGAAGGATCCAATTAGGGCTGTTTAATTCTATATATAGTGTAATCTCCAGTGGTTTTTTATAGGAATATATTAATCCGGTTCACTTTAACCTGCTGTCTTGATGAGCATAAAAGGAATCTACCTCCAGCCTTCCAGGTGGATTTCTTAATGATGAAGAGAAGTGAATCCAAGATGCTCCCTTATAAAGGATTTTGAAGTAAATTAAATTCTAATTTGAAGGACAAACCTTTAGTAATTGTGCATGATTTGGTTGATATTAGCACCTTTGCATCCATGGACTGCAATGTTGTTTGTTCGATGACCTTGCATTTGAGTTTTTTGAGCTTGATCTAAGTGTCATCCCAGATTCTGATGACACTTAGTTTTGAGTATATAATGTGGGAATAGTGCTAGCAGTACATCATATTGTCCTGTGCTGATTGACCTTTTGGCACCAAAGATGTACTAGTCGCTATTTTCCTCTATTTGTTTCCTTACAGATAGACCTGGGAGGCGTCAATTTCTTGTAATTGGATCAATTGCCCCCTTGTTGCTGATGACTTCTCAGACACCAATATCATGTAAAAATCTTCATGCAGTGTCTTAATCTTTTGATTCCTTATACTTTTGATTCAAAGTTGTGATGTATCTCACACAGTTATCTTTCTTGTATCTTGTTGATTCTTGAAATTTTAATGGCTGATATCCTAAGAGTACACCCTTTGATATTGCTCAGTTGCTGCAGAAAATAAGAAGGGCTTTCTGCCTGTCACGGACAAGAAGGATGGATACTCTTTCCTTTATCCTTTTGGGTGGCAGGTCATTCTGCACTTGATGACTATAATGTTCTCTGTTGGTTTACTTTTACGGCTGTCTCTTGTTCTAATGTCTAGTTGTATAAACAATCTTCTGGAGAAACGGGAATATGGAGTTGCATTTGTGGGTTTAGCAATTTCAGATCTTTGCTCCATATATTCCTTGGAAAATTTTAGTCCCCTTCTATATAATTCAACTACTTTTTTAAGAAATACTACAATTGCAATTTTCAATTCCTGAACCACTTTTCGCCCATATAAATTAAACTTGTCTTATCCGTTGATTCAGTTTTTCTTTAACTGTTTCTTTATTTATTTTTACCCTTGCGCAGGAAGTTGTTGAAGGTGAAGATAAAGTTCTCAAAGATGTTATTGAACCACTTGAAAGTGTTAGTGTAAATTTGGTACCAAGCAGTAAAGAGGACATACGAGATTTTGGTTCGCCACAACAGGTTTGTTGAAATGCTAGATCATTTATCCCAGATATGTACATAAAAAGTGCTACATATAACTCCTTTTTTTTTTGGATTTTTTGCCCCAACGGGTGGTTTTATTTATTTAGTGGATTTCTTGTTAATTTGTGATTGTGGGCACTCATGAATGTGTCCTAACCAGAAACTATTCATACTGCAGGTTGCTGAAATTTTAATAAAAAAGTTTTTAGCATCACCTTCTCAGAAAACAAAACTGATTGAAGCATCAGAGGTGTGTAATTTGATATTTCTTCCATCGCTGAAAATTTATAATTGATCTTTGAGTGCTTGTCGTGCTGAACTATCATTGGTGTTACTGTTGAATAAACCTTTCAGAGCGTTCGCATCTCTGATGTAACCCACTTATATAACTTCATTCTGGATCGAGTGAATTGGTTACACGTTTTGATGTCTTGGGCCCTTAAAAGTTCATTCGGTCTTATGAGAAAGAGAGCTTATGTATTGTAAAGCTATGTTGATGCAACAATAAGTATACCTTAATCACAAGCTAGAATCCATGAACTTAGAACAAGAAGCGAATTATTTCTTAGCTCAGTGCTACTTAAGTTAGAAGAACATGATTGTTTACATTCACACTATGGGCGCCTCTGTTGCTATTTTCGATGAACTTGAAACAAAAGGTAAAAATGTTAATATGCTCAATTCACAGATGTCAAGTTACAGTTCTACCTTTTTTGTCATGAAATTTGAGCATTCTAATTCTAGTTCAGAGAACCTTCTCAACAGTAGTTGTCCGTTATCTTTGCTTGAAAGGGCATATAATTATCTCCATTTTTTTTTACAGCTCATGGTGCGATAAATATGATCTAGTGCACTATTTTGACTGGTGTCCTGTGTTCCAATATTCTCATAGCTCTGTATTGGCACTCAGGTCTATTTGGAGAGCACGAGTATAGGAGGAAACTTTAGTTTACAGAAAACCGGTCTTTCTTCATTTTCTACCAAAGAGTGATTCTTTTGTTTTTCCTTCCTTTTTTTGGATAATTACCAAGTAATGACAAACATTAAAAAATAATTTCCATTTTACTGGCATTATTGAACTGCAAAATGCCCTCCTATGCTTGAGAACACAAGTTCTTCATTCTCTGTTGCCCTTCTAATTAGTATTAAATGCCATCCACTTCATAATTCTTGGCATATTTTAAGCCATCATTGGTTTTAAATTTCTGGCAAGCTAGTTATTATATGAGATACAGAAGGATGTCTACCAAGGATCATCTGTTGACATCGTATGCCATATAAGATGAACTAGAAACCGTGATCAGCATTTTTCCAGTGCTTCAGTAGGGCTTGAGCTTCTTGTTATATGTATTTTACTGGTTAGGAAGACAAACTATCAGTTTCCGAATCAACACACATAAATGATTCACTCTTCCCATGATTCAATTTCTTTTTAGTCTTGAATTGAGGTCATAAATAACTTAAATTGGTTTCACTGGAGCAAAGCTAAGCTACTCCTGCAACTGCTATCATATGTAGAAATGACATATAGCTATTACAAGATAACTTATTTACATATGTTGGTACATGTCACCTCGTGTCATACTTGAAAGATATCACAAGGAAATATCTAAAGTCACTAAAATAAGTAATCCCACCTAGTTCTGCTCCTTTTTGCAGTGTTTCCAGAAGATAATGAGATTTTACTAAAACTATAAAAAAAAAAACCTCAACCTACAGAACTCCCAAAGAATGAAGAAGAGAGACAGGGGCTAACTCACAGTCATGAGGTGAGAGCCACACTGTCATTTAGTCATCTAGCTCGTCTTGTTCCCTTTTGTACTAATGAAAGGAACAATTTTTTATCATATCAAGAAAAGAAAATTAAATTCTGAAGAACTTTTACATCTGATAGACGTGGAATGTTGACATTTCCAGCAAACAGCTCGACTCCTGCTTTACTTCAAAACTGCATAGATTCTTTATAAAGAATTGGTGACGCTTGGCATGTGGTTTTGTCAAATGATAAGCATCTTCTTGGTGCACACTATTGGAAATGATGGCTTTGTTAGAAAAATGAGAATTGGGATAAAATTGATCATGTGTTTGCGTAATTCTGCAAGCTATTATTTTCCTCACATGCTTACTACTTTTTATCATGTTTGTATTGTCTAATATCAGCTTTTACATACCCATTTGATGTATCTAAATTTATTTCATGATCATTTTGTAGCGTGATGTTGATGGAAAAACCTATTACACATTCGAGTTTACTGCACAAGCCCCAAATTATACTCGGCATGCTCTCACTGCAGTCTGCATTGGCAATGGTATTAAACGTATCTTAGGTTTTCATAGATGATCCGTATGCTATGAAGAAACTTTTACTTCTTTGCTGACTTGGATGTCTCAATTCCTTCGGCAATCTGATTTAAAAAGGGGGTCTCATTTCCCTGCCTCTCTGGAGTAGAACTTGGTTACCTGCCAAGTTCTTGCACTACTGTAGTTTTAGTACTAATTACTTGACAGATGCAGAAATTTAAACCTCAAAGACATTCCTCTGAGCCTGAAAAGCTGATCAGTGATTTTCTTGGTAACCTGCAGGATCGTCAACTTAGCAACAACTATTTCAGTCTCCTATATTCTCATTTATCAGCTACCACCATAGTTTTGTTTCCATCAATTAATTATATGATGACGTATATAGATGGTTTTAGCTACATTAAAAATAAGGTTTTTTAAGATAACTTCTACCTCAAAATTCAGCATGCAAGTGATCGGACATCAGTGACCATCTTTGTTGTCAGCATGTTAGTTGATTTAGGCCTTTTTGTTTTATTAGGGATAACAGAGAAAGAAGTGAATTACAGAAACAGGGTTCAAACCCTTGAAAACCAAAATGCTGATGCTGTCAATAATTTCTATTATTCAACCAGTATAACTATCGACTCTTATAGTTGTTCTGTTTATCTGCCCTCTTCGAAGCCTGATTGTTTTATATCTAGAACTTTGAATCTTTCATTCAGTGAAAATCAACTTTATGGCAAGTTATTAGTTACAGTGATTACCTCATGAATGTCTTGAATTGATGAGATGCTTTTTATTGTTTAATTTAAATTTAAACGAGAAGTTAATGCCGGCCAGACCCAAGACTTCCCTGGTTCCATTTTTGTGTATCCTGGTCCCCTACTCCTATTGTATTTGCTACTCACGCGTCTAAAATCACTGTGTCATGCCAAGTTCTTTCTTCTCTGCTTTGACATGGAATTTGAGTATGCATAAACTTCCTAATATTTCCATTTGAATGATGAATCCTATTGCAGGAAAGTTCTATACACTAACAACTGGGGTAAATGAGAGGAGATGGGAGAAGATAAAGGATAGACTACATACCGTGGTTGATTCCTTCCAACTTTTCAATGTTTTAGTTCAATAACACGGTACTTTTTGGTTAAATCCCAGTTTTTCATCTTTAAATAACTAAAATTAGAGGTTGTTAGAGGTTGTATAATTAATGTAGATATGAGTGTTGTGCCTATTCTCAGCCATTGCTTGTCAAAATAACAATGCAGATTTTATGACAGCAGACTTTGTTGGATACTCATTGTTCAATTTCAATGTTGACTCTGTATTTTCTTTTCTTTACTGTCCTCATAGTTAGTTATGTGCCCTGAACCACAGTTCCTAAGCCAAAAGAAAAATGAAATAGCAAACCTACTCTTCAACGACTATTTTTCTTTCTGATAAGAACAAAGTTGGCAAAATTTCACAAGTTTTGTAAGAATTCTTACGTTGATTTTTGGTTCCATGCAGAAGAAAAGGCACATTATGTGCATCGCATGTATAAGCCCTGAAATCATGCGTAAAAAGCTGATTGGTTTGGTTTACCATTCACAGCAAATGTGCTCCAAATTAACAGATAAAGAATGAGAATAGCATGCAATTCTATCATTATCCAAATTTCCCAAGCATGAACGGCATGATTCTTCTCTTTCTCTTTTATTATTTCTAATTATCAGTAACTTTTTGAACCCATATTTTATCTTTCTATAATGAGCCAATTCTTGGTTGGAGCTCATCAGGAAATAATGCTCTTGAAGAAAGATGAAGTTATGAGATCATATTAAAAGAATGTGTACACGTATATTAAATTACCCTCTAATTAATGCATAAGAAAAAAGCAACTTTTGTGTCATTTTCATGGGCACAAGATCATGTTTCCTTGTTCCACGCAACAGTTCTTTCGTGTATAATAAACGTTACTTTATGGAGGTTTCTTTAAGATGAAGCATGTTATCTTTAAGTTATGCCCGTAAACATCATTATTTGTCATGATGCTGCCATTAGTTAAATGCAAAAAGTTAAGTAGAAAGAGGCCATATTAGGCAGTTTCATGGGAATTTTTGTAGATCCCCATTCACACTAGCAGCCATTAGCACAAACTCAAGTTTAATCATATGACAATTAATTAATTAAAAATAGTAGATGCAAACGTCCTACAATATTTCAGCCGGATCTTTTAGATGTGTCAAATATGGTTTAAACAGCACACAGTGATAGCTAAATACTAAATGATATTTAATTATCCTCCTTTTGCAGTTGGCACATAATTTGTATTATAAGGGTTCTTTCACAAGCAGAAACATACACTGTATTAAAGATAAGAAGCGAGGATATGCCTTGTTTATAGTTTCTTTAACATGTCCTACAATCACTAACCACTAGTGTACGCAATAATCACCCGCACATGATTATTAAACTAATAAAAAAACTGCCTAATTATCTAATGAAACTATAGATATGATCCATAATCAACAAGACCTTAGCTTAGAGTCTCCCCAGAGATTTGGTTAGGCAGTCCAATACAAATGTTATTTTAGCTTATACGATTCTTTTTCACAGAAGATCAGTAAATAATAACATTGAAAAGATGCAAATAAAATACATGAAATCTTTGTAGGATCATTTTCTTCTATCCAAGTCGTACGTGTACACAGAAGATTATTTCCCTGAACATTCTAAATTCAGCACATACTACAAGAAAGTATAGAATTGACTACACAACTTTAGCAACAATAAATATATTGTTGCTAAAAAATGTCAATGGCAACAAAAATTTAATATTTTGTTGCTAAAAACATAAATGGCAAAAAAAAATAACTTCTTGTTGTGAAAATTTTTCGCATCGGAGATTATTACAACGGCATGCAACAATTTTTGTTGTTGCGAAAAGTACTTATGATAACAGCATCCAACATATGGCAACGTATATGTTGTTAGCAAATGTCTTTCTTCTTGTAGTGACACATACATTTAAATGACCATTAATTAGTTTATATGAGGTTGGCAAAATTCAATAATGAATAGTATCATACTTGTTGAGATAAGGGTTTAGTGTGTGTTTGGTTCTGCGGTGGACATAATTGATTTTGAAAGAATTGATTTTGACAGAATTAAGTTTGACAATAATTGATTTATGTTTGGATGCAACAATGTAAAAGTGATTGTTATCAATTCATGATGTTTGGATAGTTTTGATCAAAATTACTTTTGAATGTAGAATTACCAAAATGGACATAGTCAAATACATATAAATAAAAATTACTAAAATAATAGTGAAATATGAAGTATGTAAATAAAAATTACAAATAGATAATAGAATTTAAAGTGCAATATAGTACTTAAATATTAGTAGAATATTATTACAATACTAATTTAAAGTGCAATATAGTACTTAAATATTATTACAAAACTAATTTTGCACCAACCAAAAAGCAAAAATTAAAGAGTCATTGAAGGATAAAGAGGAGACCTGTAGCAACTTTAAACAGGGCAATGAAGGTGAGTAGAGTTGTTGATGAAAATTAAAAAGGGTATTGAAGGAAAAGGTAAAAAAATTAAATTGAAATAAATGTAGAATTGATTCTAGTACCTTAGAAGCTAGAAATTGTAGCTTCTCCATAATCAATTTTGAAAAGGAGAATTGATTTTGGAGAGGAAATCCAAACACTCAGATTTTGCTCATTTTCACGAAAGTAGCAACCCATAAGCACTTCTGGGTTGCCATAATCGAAATCAAACATGCACTTAATTAATAAATTGATATTTAGTACATGCACAAATTATCATGGGGTCCAAGATGAGACTCAGAATCATCATACTGTAGCCCTAGGGCATCTCATGACTAAGTGACTGTCAGCTTCAAATATATGATAAGAAATGTGCTTGAATAGATCATCAGCAGAATCAGCATACAGCTAAGTATTAACCACTTTTTAATTGCCGTGCCTCTTGATTTTGATTGGACTTCGATATTTTTTCATTGGTATATTCACTAGCACTTCCGATTGTTGTGTTTTTATCATTTATAGTAACTTCACAATGAAGGACTTATTCGGAAGGGAAATATTTTTTCCATTATTTGATTTTCACCATATTCATGTTATTCCATTGCCTGGAAAACGAAAAAGAGTACAATAGATTTTTTGTACGAATCTTTGCTTTGCTTGTGACTATGCTTTGTCTTGAGCTGAGTGTCTCACGAAAACAGTCGTTCTACCTACCAAAGTAGAGGTAAGGTCTGTGTACACTCTACCCTCCACATACCCCACGTTGTGGGATTTTCACTGGGTATGTTGTTGTTGCTGTTGTTCACTGTATAATTAGGGGTGGAGGCAGAGGCTCATGTGCAAGTCACTGAACAATTTACTTACGTAAATAGGGCAAAAATAATTTTTTTGCATATATAAGTTGTTGAATTCCCTTGACATAAGAATTTTTTAATTTCCTTATTTGAATTTCTGGTTCCGGCGTTGAGTGTAATAATCTTTTATGTATCAATGTAATTCAACATGTTATAGACAAGTTGTTCCCTTATTTTTTAAGTTACTAATCAAAATTATTATGTATAGTAACCTTTAATTTTAACTTATTCTTTCACTGTTATTTTACTTGATACGATGATGACATAAGTTGAATTTAAATGAAGCCGTAAGGATTCATATAGCCAAACACACTTGATTAGGATTGTGGGTATGTTGTTGTTGTTATCGTTATCTTTGATTACCTTTAAATAATCTAGTAATGTAAATAGTATTTAGACCATCAAATCAGGAGCCTCTATAGGGTGGCGGAAGAGGGGTTCTTTTGAATTATTTTATCGAAAAATTATAGTACTATATATTATATAGTAGATGTTAAACTCCTTGATAAAAATCTTGCCGAGGTTATTATCATTGAGTAAAAGTTAGATCCAAAAGCAAAATAATCTAGAGAAGGCGTCACAGGAAAAGAAAGGAATTCCTTTGGGCATTTCCTTTTCTGCATCCAACTTATGTATTATTGTTCCCCCTCATATGGTAGTATGTGGATTCACCACTATTCACGGTGGCTACACCTCCACTTATAGCTTCAATTAAACCACTCTTAAGATCTTGTTCATCCTTTTGATGTAGTTTAATTTTGGATTAAGCAGCGCACCTAGGTAGTATTTGTTACTCGAACAGTTAAAAAATAGACAACATAGTACATGTTACAACTCCATGCATATTAGCAAGGTTATCTTCTTATCAGAACTGGACTATATTAAATAAATATTAGTTTAATTTGAGCTTAATTATTCCTTCGAATTGGAACAAGTTATTAGTCATGTTGTAACTTTAGTACCGCAGAGATGAGTTAATAATATTAAATGCAAAGGGAACCTTAACAAATCTATTAAAGTAAATAATTAATCAGCACAATCCCAAGAAAGAATCCATTGGAAGCATTCAATGTGGTGTGGGTAGCTAATATTCGAAATTAAAGGGGAAAACTTGGAAGAGAAGTTGGAGAGATAAGAAAATAATATATGAAAGAAAAAAAACGATTGGTGGTCAAAGGAATAATTAGTATTACTCTTCCTTGTCCACTTATGATATATTCACTTCGCCTTGCAATTTCTAGCTACATCATCGTATCAAATATATATGGAATAATAAGGAGATGTTGGGCCATGTAAGTTAACTTTAAATTATTTGAAGGTTTTTATTTAAATTTGTGTTTGTTTATGATTTTTTAACAAATCTTCAACTTCAATTTGGATTTTTGATTTCAAGTCCCAAATTCACCTAAATGGTAGAATTTCAATCTCAAGTTTGTGATTTTATTTTTAAAATAATTTAAAACTTAAATCATAAATTTATATTTTATAAAAAAATTCAAAATTTTAAATTTTGTAAAAAAAGATGAACGATCGACGCGGAGAGATTTTTTGTACTATGTGGGAGGATTATACAAAAGATTAGTTACTGCGATTATTGATTTGTTGGACCAGTGGTCTTTGTAAAATTATTTGTATATATTTGAAAGTTTGTAATAATATGTAATTGCAAGTTTTTATTTAAAAAAGAAACATGGAGATGTGGGATGTATTAATGTGGCGCCTTCGGATATTTCAATACCTTGTTTATGAACTACAATTTGCTCACTTGGTAAGATTGCATAAGACTTGTGAAGTTTTGATAGTTTTTGAAGGGTGTCACAGGCTACGGAAAGTAAAAACAAGAGATGAAATAAATCGAATGTCAATTCTGTTTCCGAATGTCAGCATTTATGTCGTCTGATACCAGCAACAACACTTTAGCAAAACAGAAACTTTAAAAAGTAAATGCAGCGGAATTTAAAAAACACAAAGGTTTAAATTTTTCATAAGTTATATATATTATATAACTTATGATGGTCAATGACCAGATGTATTGTATATATATTATATACAAAAATATAAATTCCTTTCTTTACAGATTTACAATATAACATGGAAAGGAATTAAAAGTTGAAGTCGCAAATGACTTCTGTCTGAAAAATCTAACTAAGTAGACATATACAACCTCTCATTACAATCGTTCCATACAAAACTAATCTAGAATCTAAACAACAATTGTAATATTGGACAGAATGTTGTCGACACACTCATGCAACACTTGTGATCCAGATTTCTGAGGTGAAATCCCGAGAGCTCTCTTGGTATTTTTGCAATCTAATTCTGGATATTAATTCACTGTTGTGGCGTCTCTATTTATAGTACAGAGTTCCCTTGAAAGGCCCATCGATCGGTTGTGGAAGTTGAGGGAAAAATGGGCAGCTTGTGGTAGATGATTAAGGAGTGAAAATCTCAACAACTTTGACTTGTTCCTTTCTCGACTTCTTCCCCAAGCTTTGACTCTTTATCCCACGTTTTACACAGCTCCAATTCACCACGCCTAAGTCATTTTTACCTCACAGTAAAATATTACCGCTTAACGTTAAGTAAGGCAAAACTGTTATTCGAAGATGTTGGTTCGAATGTTATGACATTTGTCCCAACATTTTTATGTATTCAAATCAGTACTTCAGAAGATATGTTGGGTCAAATGTCACAACATCAAATCCCATATTAACAATCTCCCTTTTTTTGCCTTTCTTCACAAAACACATTACAAAATGTACAAACGACTTTAGTGTATTGTCACAGATGTTGTCCAACACCTATGATTACTGACAAGCTCCCCCTTAAACTGTGATGGCATACAAGCAAAACTTGTGTATGCCAGTGTATACCAAGTCATATGATTAGTAAATAATGTGTGCACATATATATACACATATCATCCAATAAACAAAACACAAAAAAAAGAACCCGTTGTCAGAACAAACCATTGTCAAACATAAACATCCACAACAACCATTAACCAAAACAAAAAAGGTTAATAATTCAAACAATCATAAACCAAACATTAAAAGCTCATGATGCAGCACATCAGTCCGCTTCTTCCTGACTCATTATGCAGCAGCAGCAGCAGCTTCCATCAGCTTTCTACTTCTGCATAACAGCTTCAGCTTCACCCTCATCCTTAGCTTGTTCAGCAACACCTTCCTCCCAACAACTTCTTCCTTTTGCACAACAATATCAATAGTTTCTTCAGCAGCAGCAAAAGCTTCATCATCTGCACCTTCAACCTCTTCCCCCTGCACAGAAGCATCTCCCCCTTTTTGTGAAGAAAGTAAGAGCAAGAAATGGTCTCTGGCTTGAACCAAGGCATCTCTGGCAGCATCAACCTCTGAAATTTGTTGGTCGATTTTTGCTATTTGACCCACTAGACAGTCTGTTGACAGTGTTGACTGTCTTGAACCAGTGTTGCCCTGAATGTTTGTGACATTTCTGGCAACATTCTCACATTCTGCTTCCTTTTTCCAAGGCAAGTCAATAACTCTTTCTTTGCTCTTTAAAATTGCTTTGTTCAATGTCTACAGTTCAGGAGTCTTTCCTATAATATCCTATCTCTTAGGTCCAAAGCCTTGGGTAGTCAATATTTGGTAGATTAGACAGGGAAATGGAATGATTAAAGTTGATTCCTTTTCAGCCAAGTTGGCAACTTGATAAAATATCATGTTTCCTAAATCAACTTTTAAGTCTTTCCCAATTTTAAACAATAGGAAAGCTTGTTCAGATGTCACAACTTACTCATTTAAGGAAGGAAGTCAATTGTGAATAGCAATTTTGTAGAGGGTGGAAATAAGGTTGTTAGTTTTGAAGCTGGGCATCTAGGGATCCACTTTTTCATTATACCTCTAGTAAGGTATTCAATTATTTTATCCTTATTTTCTGTCACTCGTACTGCATCTCTAACTCTCTCTTCAGCATCTAGTCCCATACATTGATTTATAACAGAGGGTGTAAATTGATAAATCTTGTTATAGAGATATACCTTCCCATAATTTTTTGAGGAGACATCCTTTATAGCAAGACTCAGATTAGCATAAAATAACTTAATCACCTCATCAACATAGGGTTCTTTATGTGTGACAGATGTGAGAAGTTGTCTATCCTCGAGGAATTCTACTAAGCCATATTCAGCACACGAAGTAATATCCAACACTTTCTCATGTTTAATTACTCTATTCTTGTACCAGTCCCATTTATCATATTTAGCTTTAGAATAGATTTTTTCTGAAAAGGCAGATACCTCAATGTCTGAATCAGAACTCTCGGATTTGGTACTGCTAGAGGATGTTGGTGTTTGTGTCTCTTCTGATGTTGGCTGAAATATTGTGTGAGATATTGTAGCATTAGCGGCAACATTTGGATCAGCACTTGATTTGGCATACCTGGGAATTCCCTTTGGAAAGAATTGCTTCAATGGAGTTTCATCATGGATTTCTTCATCTTTTTGAGACACATTTTGCAGTACCGAGGCAGTTGGTTCTTCTTCACTCTGTTCAGTTGAGAGAACAAACTCTGTGTCGTCACCGTCACTGCTCGAGCAAGCAGGAATAGATGTATCAAATATGGACCTCTTGTTTCTCGACTCTTCACGAACTCTTCTCTCAAACATTCTACTCGATCGACGAGTAGGGAAGGTAGAGGATCTTGGTATTTTACCCAATGCTAAAATATCAGATATTTCATCAACATCTATTGGATTATTGTCATCACCTGGGTAGCTATTGTCTAAAGGTTCATCTAAACCTTTAAATACTATAGATTTGGACAAGTCCTCTGTGGATGGTGAAGAGAATAACCGACAGGGTTGCTGCAATTCATTTTGCTCAGATGATCCAGTGTTCATAGGAGGGCTTGTACTCATTGGGGTATTGGTTGGAATGTTGGTTGACATTGGTGTTGACATTGGAGAGATTTCCATTTGGGGAGTATTGTGGAGAGAGTTTTGGAAATTTAGGGTTTGAGATTGATGATGGAGTTTGCTTTGGTGAGTCCATCGGTTAAGAGAATGTATACACGATGTGATTTTCCCCCTTTTAAATTTTTTTGGGAAAATTCAAAAATAATAAAATTATAGCAAATGAGAGGAATATTTATATACATGGCTAACCTTTCTTAGCAACAAAAATCCCTTAGTTTTAGATGTTTCATTTTTATGCAATGACTTACACCTAAAATATTGGGATAAAACAAATAAACAACACGATAAGGATAAACTTTAATCTCGTCATTTTAGCTTTTGAAAGTCCTGCGTAAAAGGCATATAATAGGGAGTAGGATCTGATATTTCAATGATCAGATAAGCACAACATCCCAACATTTATTACATTCTGAAAATGTCAATTGGACGACACAAGTATTTTGATCCCATAAGAACTTTTCATTTTGGAAACAAATCAAGACACGTTTTATATGTATTTTATGAGTTTGACCACTGGACCAATGTAACATTTTTCCGTCGTGTCCTTGATCTAATCATATAACACATACAAAGAATTTTCCATGTCAACAATAAGAATACTTATTTAGTATTCTCAAAATTCTTTTGAAGCACTCGATACTCCTATAGAATAGGAACGGTATCTTTTTAAGGGCTTTGCCCATTTTGCACAGTTGCCAAATATTTCTATAGGCTTTGCCTTATTTTGATACTCCATTTTTATGATATATATGTATTTATATATCATCGCAGAGAACGGTATCACGTTGGAATCACATTCTTATTGAAGGGTCATGCTTGTGTGACCAAAAGTTATGCACTATACAGCAACAATAATCAGTTAGTGATATAACATAGGTAAATGTCAGCCGAAATGTTAGACAACGTTTCAGTCGACATTCACCAAAAATGCCTTCTTTTTAGAGATTACAAATACCAAGAGATTTCTTCAAACTAGAAAATCTCTCATGGTCCAAAGCTTTTGTAAAAATATCAGCTAGTTGATGAAGAGTGTCAATATGTTCAATTTTAACTAGCTGTTTTTCAACTAAATCTCTTAAAAAATGATGTCTAATATCAATATGTTTTGTACGTGAGTGTTGAACTGGATTTTTGGAAATATTTATAGCACTCAAATTATCACAATACAAAATCAAAATGTTGCTAGAAAATTTGTAGTCGTCTAACATGTGTCTTAGCCATATTAATTGAAAGCAAGAACTCCATACTGCTACATAGTCAGATTCAACAGTTGAAAGTGAGACACGATTTTGTTGACGACTATACCATGAAACAAGGTTATTGCCAAGATAAAAACATCATCCACTTGTACTTTTTCTATCATCCACATCTCCAACCCAATCTGAGTCACCAAATCCTATTAAGTTAGGATTAGCGTCTTTGGAATACCATATTCCCAACTCACATATGCCAGCAATATATCGAATAATACGTTTCACGACATTTAAGTGGGACATTTTGGGACATGCTTGAAAACGTGCAGAAACACAAACACTAAACATAATATCTGGGCGACTAGCAGTAAGATAAAGCAGGCTACCTATCATAGATCGATATAATGTTGGGTCGATATTTTCTCTAACATTATCCTTACATACCTTCTGCGATGAACCCATTGGTGTCTTCATTTGTTTAGCGTTCTCCAATCCAATTCTCTTAACTAGATTCTTGGTATATTTACTCTGTGAGATGAAAATTCCATCATCACTTTGCTTTATCTGCAAGCCTAAGAAAAAAGTTAATACCCCAATCATGCTCATTTCAAATGTTGGTGACATAGCTTCAACAAATGAATTTAGGTACGACTGTGAGGTCAACCCAAAAACTATATCATCCACGTAGATTTGAGCAATTATAATATCTACACTGTGTCGTTAATAAATAAAGTACGATCAGCTTCGTCACAATTAAAATCAAATTCAAGAAGAAAGTTAGTTAAACGACCATACCATGCATGAGGGGCTTGTTTCAGTCCATACAAAGCCTTCTTGTGCTTATACACATAGTGTGGATGGTAAGGATCTTCAAATTATTTTGGTTGTTCAACATAGACTTCCTTATCTAGATAACCATTTAAGAATGCACCTTTCACATCCATTTGTTGTAAAATAATTTTCAGACAACAAGCAATAGCAAGTAAAAATTTAATTGACTCAATTCTAACCACATGTTTGAAGGTTTCGTCATAATCGATTCCTTCAACCTGAGTATAGCCTTGTGCAACTAGACGAACTTTGTTTCTAACAATTATTTCCGATTCGTCTGATTTATTTTTAAAAATCTACTTAGTTCCAATTATATTTGTATCATTTGGACGTGGAACTAAGTCTCAGACTTCATTTCGAGAGAATTGTTCAAGCTCTTCTTGCATTGCTTGAATCCAAAAATTATCTTTGAGTGTTTCTAAAATATTTTTTGATTCTAGAGTAGATATAAAATAAGAAAGACTAACATCTTGGTATATGGTAGACATACACACATACCTTACCATTTCTCTGTAGTTGAGTGGTTCTTTCCCTCTTGTTTTAATTCCATCAAAAACTACCTCTATCATCTCGCTCGTGGGATGGTTCTTCCTAATTCTTGATGAGGGATTCCTTCAAACTCGATCTAGCAATTCAGCATTTGACTCCTCATCTATGTCCTATGTGGTCTCTGCTTCAGGTTCAAATGTTGCTTCGGGTGTGGCAACATCTGATTCTTCTGCAATCTGTGGACTTTCCAATGTATCTATAATGTTATTTTCAATAGTTTTTTCTGAAACATCAGAAAGATCATCAAATATAACATTTACAGACACTTGTACAGTTCTGGATCTTAGATTGTATACTCGATAAGTATGACTATTTTGTGAATATCCAACAAAAATTCTTTTGTCACTATTAGAGTCAAATTTTGCCAAATAATCCCTGTCATTTAAAATATAATAAATACACCCCAAAAACATGAAAGTAACGCATGTTTGGTTTCTTTCCATTTATAATCTCATAGGGTGTCATCTTTGTTCCTTGCCTTAGATAGACTTTATTAGCTATTATATTAGTAGTATTCAAGGTTTCTGACCATAAACGTTTTGACAAATGTTTAGAACTAAGCATTACTCTAGCCATTTCTTGCAATGTCCTATTCTTTCTTCTGCAACCCCATTCTGATGAGGAGTTTTGGGGGCAGAAAACTCATGGAAAATCCATTTTTTCTCAAAAAAATTGTGAATGAGCTATTTTCAAATTCTTTTCCATGGTCGGATCTAATCCGAAAAATAGGAGAATAAATTTCTAATTCTAAAGTGCAAGATTTTAAACATATCAAACGTTTGTAATTTTTCTTTCAAAAACTATATCCAAAAATATCTAGAAAAATCATCTACTATCACAAAGGAATACATCATGCCTCCTAGACTGTCTACTTAAATTGGACCCATTAAATCCATATGTAGCAATTGAAAACAGTGAGACGTACATGAATGTTGTCCGTCATGTTGGACAACATTATGAGAGACACGGGTTTGCTTATCTTTCAAACAATCTTCACAGGGTATGCCTCTAACAGCTTCATATGAGAATAAATTTTCTAAATTATGGTAGTTGACCTGCCCCAACTTATAATGTCATAGTGTTGTGTCATCGATCTTAGCATTATTGCATTTTTCTTGTCTTACAACAAGATAGCAATTGTCACATGTTCTTGTACCTGTCATGACACATGTATTAGCTTCATTTGTAACTTTACAAGCATTCTTATTAAATTTTACCACAAGATTGTCATCACACAGTTGACTAATACTAATAAAATTAGCCATTAAACCCTCAACTTGTAAGACATTCCTTAAGGCTGGAAAACTAGGAACATCCAAGATCCCTTTTTCAATTATTTTGCTTTTACTTCTACCTCCATAAGTCACGTTTCCTCCATTGAATGATTCATAGTTCCTTATAAATCCTTTTGTACCTGTCATGTGGCAAGAACATCCACTATCAAAGTACCAAGAACCTGAAATATTAGTTCTTAATGTAGTTATATAGACATTACAAGTTAAATCCATTTTAGAAACCCAAACACTTTTTAAAAAAATTACCTTTTGGCTCAAAAATGTTTCTTCGATGTTTATCCAGAATGTTGGACAACAATTTAGGCAACATTTTGCTCACAGAATTTTGAAGTTTGAAACAATATGGTTTTAAGTGTCCAGGGGAGTTACAGTGATGACATACAAACTTCATATTCTTTGACATATATGACAACCTATTATTCATCTCTTTTTCTTTACAAAGCGTATATTCTCATTTTTACCAAAGAGATTAGAGCATATGGTTTTAAGAGAGTTTTCGTACCCAATTCCAGTATGTGAAGGTTTACTAAGGTTGAGTATCTCATTCAATTTCGAAGTCCCTGTATTAAGCTTGCGGAAGGTTGCTTCGGCTAAATCTAATTTTGCACGAATCTTACCAAATTAAATATCATTTTTGGTAAGTGCAACCTCAAATCGAGTTATCGTGCCTGTTAATTCTAAATTCTCATGAGTTAACAATTTTACCTTTTTATCAAGTTGCTTGGATTCCATGATTAAGGATTTACAAATACTTTGTAATTCATTAATCATATCATCTTTGCATTCAACTTGATCCATACAATCAGCCTCACTAACTGAAATAGAACCACTAAAGCAATAAACATCAGAATAGTTAAAGATTTCATACCTTTCGGATGTCGTTGAGGATGTTGATGTCGTTGCTGATGTTGAAGCAAATGTCGTGACATCTGAGACAACATTATATATGATATTTTCATTATCCGATAGAGAGTGTTCAAAAATAGTGGTCAGCATTGCTTGTGATTCGACTTCTTTATCTCCTTCCTCTTCTCATTTGTCGTCACTAAGAGAAACCCTTAGACTCTTACCAAATTTTCTAAGAGTGTTTGCACATTCGTTGGCATAATGACCCCAACCCGAGCATGCATAACATTGCACGGACTCAAGCTGTTTGGGATCAAATTTGGTACGATCTGAGTTAGTTCTTCTTAGTTGATTTCCCTTTTGTTTATTAGGAAGAAATCTAGTGGGATTTTGTTTGAAGACTTGGTTATGGTGCTCATTAGATTTAGATTGATTTCTCTCATTGTTGAACTTCCTCACCATCGAATTGTATTTTCAAGTGAGTAATGCAACATTTGCACCTTCGCCAATTTTTTCAAGATTCTCATCTTCTTCTTCAATTTGACTCTCCGAGGATTGAACTTGATGTGTCGTAGTCTTGCTTTTATACGATTCCTTTTGATTCTCAATGTTCACCTCATAAGTTTTGAGTATGTTCATCAAGGTATGAAGGTCCATTGTGGCAAAATTGTGAGCTTCTTCAATAGCACGAACCTTTAAATTGAACTTTTCAGATAGAGAACGGAGGGCCTTTTCAACAAGTTGAGTGTTGGTTAATGGTTCACCAAGCACTTGACATTCATTTGAGATGTCAATCAACTTTTCAAAATAAGATTTAATATCATCCGCTTCTTGCATCCTTAAACGTTCATATTTACTCATAAGCATGTATAGCTTTGTTCGACGAACACTTGAGCTACCTTCACAATGAATTTGTAAAATATCTCATGCGTCCTTAGCCGTGGGCAGTTTTGAATTAGTTTGAACATGTAAAGATCAATTCATCCAAATATTGCATTTAGGGCCTTTTAGTTAAAGCTAGCATTATTGGTTTCTTCGGTAGTCCATTCGGATTCAGGTTTACCAATAATGTCGCATTCCTCATCCGGTGGCAACATTGAAACAACATATCCATTGGTTATAGATCTCCATGCACGAATATCAATTGATTTGATATGCGAACGTAGGTGAATCTTCCAATAGGCATAATTTGATCCATCTAAAATAGGAAGTCTATCAATAGCCGGATTTGCCGGATCTATAGCTTATGACAACAGGACCAAACACTCATTGTGTTAAGTGTCGGCTCTGATACCACTTGAAGGGTGTCACAGGCTACGGAAAGTAAAAACAAGAGATGAAATAAATTGAATGTCAATTCTGTTTTCGAATATCAGCAATTATGTCGTCTGACACCAGTAACAACACTTTAGCAAAACAGAAACTTTAAAGAGTAAATACAACGGAATTTAAAGAACACAAAGGTTTAAATTTTTATAAGTTATATATATTATATAACTTATGATAGTCAATGACCAGATGTATTGTATATATATTTATACAAAAATACAAATTACTTTCTTTACAGATTTACAATATAAAATGGAAAGGAATTAAAAGTTGAAGTCACAAATGACCTCTGCCTGAAAAATCTAACTAAGTAGACATAGACAACCTCTCATTACAATCGCTCCATACAAAACTAATCTAGAATCTAAACAGCAATTGTAATGTTTGACAGAATGTTGTCGACACACTCAGGTAACACTTGTGATCCAGATTTCTGAGATGAAATCCCGAGAGCACTCTTGGTATTTTTGCAATCTAATTCTGGATATTAATTCACTGTTATGGCGTCTCTATTTATAGTACAGAGTTCCCTCGAAAGGTCTCATCGATCGGTTGTGGAAGTTGAGGAAAAGATGGGCAGCTTGTGGTAAGGAGTGAAAATCTCAACAACTTTGACTTGTTCCTTTCTCGACTTCTTCCCCAAGCTTTGACTCTTTCTCCCACGTTTTACACAGCTCCAATTCACCACGCCTAAGTCATTTTTTCCTCACAGTAAAATATTACTGCTTAACGTGAAGTAAGGCAAAACTGTTATTCGAAGATGTTAGTTCGAATGTTATGACATTTGTCCCAACATTTTTATGTATTCAAATCAGTACTTCAGAAGATATGTTGGGTCAAATATCACAACATCAAACCCAACATTAACATTTTTCACAGATTATGAGGTTTTCAAGTTTATGACAAAAAAATATAACTTTTGAAATTCAAATTGCATATTCAAATAAAACTTTAACTTCAAGTCAATGTCTACCCAAATCAATAATTTCGAATTTATGTCCAAACGCTATTAAGAGAGAATTCCAAAACAAATATTCAAGACATGCCAAAAGGATAACGAGATTACCTCTTTCCTTGCAATATTCTACTTTCTTTCTCAAGCTTTTGGCCATATCTTTTCATCGAAAGGTCCAAATTTTGAATAATCATTCAAACCATACAGGTTCTCGGATAAAGTTCTGTACGGATATGCGGTTTGGTTTTTCATGTACTCCATGAGAAACACAAGGCTAAGTACTTAGTAATAACGAGAAAGAGAAAAGCATGAACAAAGGTGGCAAAATGAATGGGTCATCAAAAAAGTGGTCAATTTAGCCAATCTAACTAACTGTTCATGTTTCAATTCGTCTAAGCTTACTTGAATTGAGTTAAATAAATACTGAATCATAACTCAACATGACGCTATCGATCCCCTCTACTTTTTTTGCTTTTCTTTTTGAAAAAGAAATACGAAAGCTAATGTAATTTATTTTAAATTATTAGCTAAAGTTCTTCAAAATTTACATAATTTGCCATCCTAATTTCGATTTTGTTTGTTTGGATTTGCACGGGCAGATGTAGAAGGTAATTTATGGATTCATTCGAACCTCATACGCATGCTAAAAAATATTCATCAAATAACTATAAATACTAATAGATTTCTAAACCAATAAATCAAATAGATTGTAGTGAAATTTTAAACTCATATAAAAAACGGTCAAATTCTAGATCCGGCCTCTGTGACTTGCATTTTGATCTGTCTTAACCAAATAGTTTGATGAATCGTTTCACGTTCAGCTCGTTGAACTAAGCCAATAAACGAGTCATGTGTCAACCCGTTTGAACCAATTACTCAAAAATAGGTACATTATTAGTTCATGGAAGAGGTGAGAGGAGCAAAGGAATAAATAAAAGATGAGAATTAATGGCGAGGCTGAGAATCAGCACAAGAGAAGAGGCTAAGGCAAGTTGCGTTTGCTTTTGATGGGGAAAAACTGTGAATATTGGATATTCAAATCCTGAATGCATCTTTCTTTTTTATATACAGGTGGGAAAAAGGAGAAAAGCTTTATAATTATAGTGTGTTTGGTAAATGTTTTTCAATATTTTCATATTGGTTGGTCAAAATCTAGAAAAATAAGTTCTTTAAAAATAAGGAAAATTACTTTCTCAATGAAAGTAGGGAAAACAAGTTCCAAGAGTAACATTCCAAGTAGATTATACCCTCCCCACCAACCCCAACCCTCACCTCTTGACCATCTCACCCCGCCACCCCCATTCCCCACCCCGTCTCACCCCCATAGATTACATATAAATATTCTTGGATAATATTATTTTTTATTACTTAAGAAACACTAAAAAATAAGTAAAAATATCACTTATTTTTTAAGAAAACATTTTCCATCTTACCAAACACACCCATAAAATAAAGGAAATTATTCTGCTTGTACAATTTATAGCTTAGCTAGTTAGAATTTAAATACCATTAAAAGAGGTGAACCATATCATTCTTTTTTGTGCTTTGGGGTTCTTATTCCTCAATCATCTGTTTGCTTCTACCACATTGTTGTTTTGTTTTTGTTTTTGTTTTTTTGTTATTTCCGTTCGGTATTTGATATCCGCATTGAAGCTCGATTATATCCGGTTTCACGTCTAGTAGAGCTTGTTCGGACAAAGCGCTCTATGTCAGAATTTTTTCATATCCATAATTCGATATCAAAACCTTTAATTAAAAGAGGAGCAGTCACATCTTTTTGTGGTTTCAGGTTTATTGTTTTGTTATCATCTGATCATAAAACCAAAATTCCCCTAAGCAATAGAGCAAGAGAATCTTAGTAGTTTGCTTTACTTTAACATCAGCCATAGTACTTCTCCTTTTCTTCTCCATTCAAAAGGCTATGCTTTCTAGCTAAGAATTAATAGAGCACAAAATAAAGATAGCAAGAATAAAGCTGATAACAGGGACAAGGTAATTTAGCACAATTTATAAGTTTAGGAGAGTATAAAG
The DNA here is from genome assembly GCA_034509755.1 of Anisodus tanguticus. Taxonomy (NCBI): domain Eukaryota; kingdom Viridiplantae; phylum Streptophyta; class Magnoliopsida; order Solanales; family Solanaceae; genus Anisodus; species Anisodus tanguticus. The sequence goes on along the minus strand of CM067554.1, from coordinate 8,265,473 downwards.
GCTTTTGTTTATTATTTAAGTAGATCTTATGACGATCTTGTTTCATCAACGTGGATTAAGGTATAATTTTAATACTCTCTTAATGTTCAAATACAGCAAAGGTTTTCCAAATTATCTCTTTAATCTTTGTTAGCGCTAAATCCCCCAAAAGATACATAAATGGATTTTAACATTATTTTTATACTTCTAACACTACTTATTATGGAAAAAGATATACTGAAAATTTACACATAGTGTAATAGTTGCAGGGTGAACATTGATATAAATTAAAGCACAAACTTTTGCTAATACAACGATTGATTCTCTGCATAAAAGACACTTATTCATACTGCATAACTTACACATACGTTATATATCATTATATTGAATTAATAGAACATGAAATAAAAGCACGTATTAAAACTTTAATAAGAACATCTAAAATGCCAATTAACTCTGAAGTAGTGAAGTGTCTTATTTTACTGAATTAAAAAAATCTGTCATTGATAAAATAAATATCACCACGGTATTATATAATTAGTAGTCTAAAAAAGCTAAAGTACATCGAGCAAATTAATTTATATGGAGTACATAGTTATTCACACTAAAGTAACTCATGCGTTAGATCATTCAGTCATACGAATCGTCAACTAATTAAATTACTTAACCACTACTTAGTCTTGTGATTTATTTCTTGGATTCTCCTTGTAACTTATCTTTCTACTCCAGCATACATGTACCGTATTATGTTGTCTGCTTTAACAGTTACTGCTAGTACAGGACACTAATCACATGATAGTGAGAAATTGAAACGTTTCCTTATTCAGGAATAATAATGATCAGTACCTTAATATCCGTGATAATTACCCACTATTCATCAATTACTTGAAACGGATTATTATTAATTAATGGTAATAATATGAAACGGCATGAATTAGTTTTCCTCCCCATCTTGTCAATGTATAGCAAAACAATGCATGGACAGATGGTCCAAGAGGATCAATACTACATTCTCTTTTTGTTTACGGGGTTTCTAGATATGTTATATGTACATATCAAATGTTAATATAGGACAAATGAAGGGGAGAGATGGCCCATCATGGAAGAACATACTTCCCCATTGGGGGAAAACCCATTTACACTTGCATGCTACTGTTTACTCAAATTAAGCAAAGTTCACACAAAAAAAGATAACAAACAATTGTATCCCCATGTGTTAATAGATCAAGTTGCACAACAAAATTACGCCTTCATAGCAAAAGAAGCATACAAAGCAAATGAGCAAAATGGGACTTGCTTAATCTTTAATAGAAACATTGAAATTATATTTGCTTTGGATATGTAGAAAGGATGCTGTTTACAGTGCACGTTGAAATCACACCAAAGACAACAAACAAATTAGCATAAAGGACCAAGTGAACGGTACCATTGGTTAGACTAATCTTCCATAAGACAATTAAAAAGTACTGATATAAGCAGAACTTATAAACAAGTCTGATCACTCCGTCAAAAGATACAAAATTCATGGCTAATAGAATCAAGGAAGACCAGCATGCATAGGCCAACAACCAAAAACATAACAAAAAAAAAAACTTTCAACGAACTCTAGAAACAGCCTTGCAAACCAATGGTTGCGTCATTTCCATTGACAATTTCAAGCACTCCGATAAGTCCACGCCATTATCAGAAGGAGACCATTTGAATTCCTGAAGCAACTGAGCCAACCAAAGCTGAACAGTAGCAAGTCCCAACGCCTTGCCCGGGCACACCCTCCTCCCGGACCCAAACGGCGCGAGCCTTAAATCAGAACCCATGATTGCTACATCTTCCTCCAAGAACCTTTTGGGCATATATTCTTCGGGTTGTGACCAAATCTTTTCATCATGAGTAATAGCCCACATGTTCACCATAGCCGTGGTTCCCGCTGGGATCAAGTGCTGACCAACGCTTGTATCATGAATTGCAAGCCTAGCCCATGAAAGTAGTGGACCAGGTGGATGCACTCTCAGAGTTTCTTTCACTACGGCTTGAATGTACGGCAAATTAGGCAAGTCGGAATCACATACAGCTCTATCAGTTCCAACCACGTTGTCCATCTCACATTGAACTTTGGATTGAATGTCTGGATGAAGTACCATTCTTGCAAGAATCCACTCTAGCAAGATGGTCACAGTATCAGTCCCCCTGAATATCATTTCCTGAAGAAACAAATGTATTATTATTTAAAGTTGAACCAAAATCAAATAAAAAAGCATATGATGCTGATGAAAACAGTTAGAAATAGACTGGAGGGGAATATATCAGCACTGCCTCTATCATACAAAGTTAAAGCTAGCTAAAATTATTCAGATTCTTCATCACCAGAATACAAGATAGAGACAATTTAACAGATGTATTTTAGCATTTATGCAGAAGAATCAGGTAGTATTAACAAAGGAAAAAAGGTAATGAATGATACAGCAAAACAGAAAGATGTGAAGCAAATGAAAACCGAACATTAACTAATAGCTTGACACGTTCTTATACACAGTAACGTATTAACGATTAACAATAATAATGTAGCGATACAATACTGGAATTAGAGAGATCATAATAAGCAATGAATCATTGCATATATTAAAAGGCAAAGATTAAAAAAATACCCAAAGAACAGCAATCATGTCTGAATCACTGAGTTTATTTTCCTTCCCCAAATCAAGCAAGACATCAACGAAGTCATGAAAACCTTCATCTGCAGATTTTCCAGCATTTTTAGCCCTCTTAATCTTGTGTTCTTCAATGATCTTCCCAACAAATACGTTCACTCGGGCCACCAACTCTTTGCATCTTCTTCGAACCCCTTGCAAATCCAACCACCCCAACAACGGAAAATGGTCACTCCAGTTAAATATCCCCAGCAACTCGTACCCTTCACTCACCAAATACTCCAACTCCCGCCCATCTTCTTCTTTAAAATCATAACTCTTACCGAAAACTGTCGTCATCACATTGTTCAATGATCCAAAATGTAAAACCCTTTTCACCATAACATTCCCATCTGTCTCCATCAAACTCGCAATTTCATTCACCATATTTCTACCTATCTCTCTTCTAAACTCCCCAAAACACGCTATTCTTTTCGGGCTAAACAAATGGGTAGCCGAAATCCTCCTTAAGTTCCTCCAATACTCGCCATACGGCGCAAAACCCATCGCTCTGTGAAACAAAAGCTCGTAAGCAGACTCTTTCACTGGTCTATCAGCAAAAGCCGAACTGTTGAGTATTTCCTTGGCAGTTTCCGGATGACTAGAAATAATAAAACGAGTACACCCAACTGAAAACGCCATTAACGATTCAGCTTTCAAGCTTTTACAAAGCTTTGTTAGAATTCTATGAGTGAGCGAACTAGTGAAAGTTAAGACCAACCCAAGAATAGGTAAACCGGAAGGACCAGGAACGGAAACGCGGGACTTTGAAAAGGACCAAGCAAGTCCACCAGGGGTAAGCCAAAATGCGAAAACAGCAAGAAAAAGGAGAAAAAAGAAAACAAGTTCATAGTTGAGAACAACAGTAGAAGGAATGAAAACCAGAGAGTACTCAGAATACATTTTTCGGTGCTTCAAAGATTTTGAGTAGTTACGATGTGTAATAGGTTCGGACAGAGAATGGAGGGGAAGAGGGGAAGAGGAGAAGGTGGCAGAAGAGGTGTGGAGAAGACCAAGAGCGTGAGACAACGGTTAAATAGAGAGTTAATAACATGGGTTAATTATTCTTTATCATGAATTAGATACATCAAAGAAAAATTAACAATTCTTTTAAAATATTGATACTCAATCCAAGTAAATGATAATACTAATGAACTTTTTTCGTATAACTATCCAAAAATAAGCTCTTTATGCCATTTATGTAATATTTTTCACATTTTATGAAGTTAATAATAATTCGATCGACTTGAGGTTTAAGTACTATATATTTTAAAATATAATTTACATAATTTGAATTGAAAAAGCAAAAAGTATCACCATAAATTAAAATTGAGTGAGTTGTTTGTTTCCCGATCCTTTTGGTTAATCATTTCAGAATTTCACGAAAACGCCAACTTTTTGGCTTCCTCTTGCTTTTAACCGATCTTATTAGGTGTATTAAAAATAATAAAAGATGATTTTATGTAACTAACAAATTCAAGTATTCTTTCTTTTTACCCAAGTAAAGTACACTCTAGGGGCAATTTTGACTTTCTGGTTGGAATGAATGATTTCTTTTTAGCATGTACAGTTAAGGGGTCGTTTGGTTTGAAGTACTAGTTTAAGTTTTGCCTTCACACTCCTAGTTAATTTGGTTATTGATACATTAAACTGCGCAAAATAATATGCCGAATAACCTTCGGATAATTAAATGATATATAATTAATGCGGGGAAACTTTTGTTTTTTGGAAAACATTCATAAGAGCATCTAAAGACAAATATTTTTACCATAGGTAATCCCTAAAAAATAATCACTATATTATTTATTCACGGTATAGTATTACATAATTTATTTGTTCTTCATGTAACGATTCTCGTATTACTTATTATCCACATACCATTTATTAATCATCGTTCAAACAATCTTTATATAACTATTTTATCGACCAAACACCCACTTATTGTTGATTCAATTGGACATTACTCCTAATTAGTATAAACATGAATGTTAATAATTATATACAAACCCTTCAAGAAAGTATATTTTTTTTCTCTACCGAATACATAATTCTATTTTATTTTAATTATTTGTAAAAAGATTTCAGCCAAGTGGAGTTTTCGTGCTTTTCTTTTTCAGATTTTTTTCTTGGAACAAATCAAAAAAAAATAAAACTGAAATTACTACTCGAATACTTTTAAAGGCATCGGACTTGGTACCAAGACTATATAGAAAAATATAAAGCACTATTATTATTGCTATTATTACTGTAATTTTAATTTTTATTATTATTATCATTAAATTTATCTCTTGGGACCTCCCTACCTTTACTCCTAATACTTTTAAAGGTATCGACTTTTGGTCCCTCTCCCAAACGAACAAAATTCCTCCAACACACAAAGCTAACTTGATATATATACCTTTTAATTATGGCATATTTTTTTCGTTCTCTGCTTTTCATTTTGTTAGTGAAGTTTATTCTGTGCTATATTTCTCTTGGAAGCACATATAATATTTATAGAGGACAATACAAGGCCAGATATAGATTGAGGCAAAAAGAATGAAGGCGAAAAGAGAATACTTACGTTCTTACTATCATGTAAGTGGGGGCGAATTTTTTTCTCTTTTATTTTCTTGTCAGTTGGAGAGACTCCAAATTGCTGCACAAAATAAATATATAAAAATAAATGAGTATTGTTGCCCAGTTCATCTGCATTGAGAGGTTGATTCTGAATTTCAAATTGATGAATATTAATTTATTTTTATTATTATTAGATTTTAAATTAATAATTTATTCATACTAAATAATTTCCCTACATTCCAAAATAGTTGTCATATTTCGCTTTTCGAAAGTTAATTTGACTAATCTTCTAATTAAATTTTATTAGATTAATTTAAATTTTTGATATTAAAATATAAATATTGAAAAACTATACTAAAAGTTGCAAGTTTTGGTAAAAAGGTAAATTTTAAAAATGTCAATCAAAATTGACGTGATTCGACTATCAAAAATTAAAAGATGACAAGTATTTTAGGAGGGTGAAAATATATAATTCGTGATAAGCTCTTGTTACGTTTGAGAGATTCATGCACATTGCTCCCTAGCACTCTTTGAAGCATTGAGAAAGACATTATGTCCTCGACTAGGTTCCAAGGTTCTATTCCACGTTAGTAAAATTACTGAATTCTATTGAAATTGTTCCTTTTACCCTGCCTACGGCTCAGTTGACGATGACTTGATACTAAATTAAAGAGAGGCAACTCTCGACAGTGGCAATTGGACTTGTTTATGATTTCTTGAAATAGTTAAGCAAATTTAAGTATTACAAATTCATCTTTGAATAGGTGCATGTGTGCTACATTTTTTAAGGAGTTTTTGTTAGAACTAGAATGGTTCTAAACGGAACAGATTCTGAACTCGTTTTACAATTGTTGAAATGAGAAGAACAATATAGTTCTTGAATGCTTTTCTTGAAGCAAACAAATAGTCACGGGCTATGTGTTAGCTTAAATTGTTCTCTTTCCTTCTTTTTGGATAGTTACATTAATTACTTTTGGTATGTTTCTTTTGACTTGTCTTAAGAGATTGTTTACTTACGAGTTAATTAGAATTATGTAGTTCTTAATAATGCAGGATTAGTTATGTAAAGTTTAATTATTCTATTTTTTATCATGTATAAAATAATAATCAAACACCGTATTTAATATGTTGAATTTTATACAAAGTAACTAAAACACTACTACCAAACATGAAATTAACTATATTTTTTAAAACAAAAATCAGACAAACATCATCTTATCAACTATCAAGATGACACCAGTGAAGAAGAAGTATTTCAATCCAATGATTTTGATTAAAGTTTGATATATTGACACTTGATGCTTGAAATTTAAACATAAAAAGGATCATTGATGAAGTCGAGGCCCTGATCTTCATAGTAGATGAACAAGTTCATTAACATTGCTAAGGAGCCCGAGATAGTAGAAGAGCTCCTCCTCAACTGCTGGATCCAGCTACTTCACAGCCAACCTCTCAAAAATGATGGGAGTAGTTTTGCAATTGGGTGGACTGCAAGTTCAGCAGAGACGTGAACTGCATGTTAGTAGGGACATAGATTTCAGTTTTTCTCCCAAAGTTATTAGTATACCAACAACTTCTGGGCAATCTAATCAACTCTGCTAGCTGTTGGATTCATATTAATCTTATACATGAATAAATTATTTTCTAACCATCAAACGATCCCTAGAGTATTAAGAATATAAAAGGCAGAACAACCAATCTTTTTTAAAAAAATTATAGCTTCTAGAATTAAGTCTCGCAATCCATTAAAATTTGATCTCAAAGTAGACCATCACTAGCCTATGAAAGTATATGTATGTCCTAGAAACAATCTGAATTGGGACAAATGTACTTTATACACATTCGTATTATTATTAATGGAGATTAATATTTTGACATTTGCAATTATTGAATTATTAGTTGATTGTTTATAACATTCTATAATATGCATCCCTAAAGGTTACGTTGTTATTAATAATGTGATATATTAATATTATAACGTAACTCTTAAAATAACCTCGACTAATGATCATCGAGAATGGAATATCGATGATATGTGATAAGTCGACATGTGGTCTGCATCACATCCTTAAAAGATGTAGTATGTCTCACCTACTACGAGTAATGACTATTCGTGATGAACACATGGATACTTTGAAAGTATTGGTATACCCTGATGATATATTGTTTGTCTAAAGTATGATCAGTGTGTGGGAGATAGAAGTCCTTAGACTTGAAGTCAATGCGCACCTTGTCTACAAAGTAATATACTTTGATTATGTCCTAAGCTCAAATGCCTTACAGGTTGAGATACGGCATGTACTTGGTACATTACGATGTGGATTAAAGGTGGTAGTTGAGCCAATATTAGGATTTATTAGTCGAATGTATATTCGAGGGAACACTCAGCTTCTCAGTGATATTAGCTTGACTAAGTCGTTGGCCAACGCAATAGACATATTTATAATATGGTCTAGTTGTCAACTAATATAGATGAGATACAATGATTAAGTCATTTGAATAGACACTTGACAAATTCTAAGCTTGATCGGGTGTGTCGTGAATTAAAGGATTTTATCTTACCACATAGAGGTTAAGTTTAATGGATTCGTGTAAACGTACTTCACATATTGAGTTCGTCTTGCGGCGCCGTCTAGGAGTTCCGCGTAGACCTTATTTGATTAATGTCAATATGTGAATACTTGTAGGGTCACACTATGTCGATTGTCTTTTCGATCTAAGGATGTATTGAGAGAGTATTAAATATTCGATTTAGGATCGAGATATTTAAATGAATAATGATTGTTTTAATTAAGTCAGAATTGAATTTTGGATTTAATTAAGAATGTGCGAAAAATAAAATGAGACAGTGTAGAGCCACGTCAGCGCCGCGGCGCCCACACCATAGGGTCGCGACACCATGACCTAATTTGTCTCGAATTTTGGGTCAGGTCCAAGGTCAAACCCTAATCCGGTTTGACTAGGGCTGGCAACTTCACCCTAACCCGACCCGATTATATGGATGAAAATCCGACAAACACATGGATTTAATCGGGTGACGGATCGGGTCGGATCTGGGTGGACATACATCCAACCCACCACCAACCCACCCATTCATCCGTTATAAATTAATTATTTTCAATCCACCCTCTTGTGGATCTTTTAATATTTGATATAAATAATTGATAACCGTGATTGCTAATGATATCTATCAATTTATGGATCTATTTTTACAAAATATAAACTTATTGTCAACTTTTAAATTTAAAATTTGAAATCTCAAATCATGCCTTTTTGTAGGATTTGGAATTTCATCTCATGAGATGAAATCGCATGTCCAAACGATGATTTCATCTCATAAGATGAAATTGTATGTCCAAACGCTTAATAAATGCTATTTCATGAGATGAAATCGCATGTCCAAACGATGATTTCATCTCATAAGATGAAATTGTATGTCCAAACGCTTAATAAATGCTATTTTTAATTTGATTGAATCATGCTAATCAAAATAACTGGAGTTAAGAAATATGTGCATCGCTAACTCGTCCAAATTTAAACAGATTGAACAAATTATATTTTTATCTGCTAATTATACCTCTAAGTTTGATCAAGTAAAACGTACATTGAACAACATAAGAAAGGGAAAAAACAAATGTTGATCGTTTTCACATAAAAATATGAACTCACAGTACTAGGAGGATTGATGATATTTATTTTATCTTAACAATTGATATAATCAAATGCAACTTTGTGGGTTTACCAGACCCTGCCATTCTCGAATTAATCAGTACAATTCTCTACTTCCAATAAAATGAACAAAGTAAAGTTCTTTTTAATTATCATGAATGAATAAAAACTTAGTTCTTTTAGATTTTAGTTCGAGTTCATCAAATGAGTTAAAAAATGATGTTAGGTTTTTATTTCTCATTAAGTAGTAATACATATATCTACGTTTTCCCCCCTCTTTCCATACATTTGTTCTCTTCTTTTTTTCTTTTCCTCCTCTGTTAATGGCGATTTTGTATTCTTGTTTATACTTATTTTTAAAAATCAATTATTTTTATTTATTCATTAAAATGATGTCCGAATAAATTAATCCTTAAATAGATAAATTTATAGTTTTGCAGCTAAATGAATAAAAGAGTTAATTTTTTTTAAAAGAGTACATGAATTTTATTTAAAATATTTATGAATTCTCATTAAGTTTCAGCTTTATAAATTAGGGGTCTTTTGGTAGAGTGTATAAGAGTAATGCTGAGTAGGATGTATTAGTAATGTTCGTATTAACAATACTTGTATTAATAGCATTAGTTATGCATGAATTATTTTTTATCCACAATTTGATTTTATGCATTAAAAATAACGTGCATTGCATAATTTCTAAAAGTAATAGGTTGTTTATAAAAATACCATCCATACTATAATAGGTGAGGAATTGCATGGGCAATTGTGTCTTTAACCATGCTTATGCATGCATTAAAATTATTATATTGCTAATAATATAATTTGTTAGGTATTAATTATGCGTAGAATAATAACAAATAAAATATATAACTAATGCTTGTATTAGTTATACATAGAATGAGAAAAATACTATCAAATAAAGTAATAATAATACATAAACCTAATGAATATGTTATTTTTCTCTAATGCGTCTTACCAAACGATACCTAAATTCTATGCATGAAAATAATCACGTCAATTAATGTGAATGAATGAAGTAATAAATAAAGGAATAGAGAAAAGCAATTAAAACGTTAAAAAATACGCCGGCGCAGTATTGGTCACGAGGAGGGTATAGTTAGAAAGTGGGAAGGCGTTACTTATGGGTAATGGAACTATGGAAGTGAGGGAGGAAAGAAGCGCATTGTTATTGTTCATCTGAGTAACGGCGCCGCCTTCCAAATCTGATGGGTAGATTCCGGGTTGCGTGCCTTCACTATTAGATTATTTGTCGTGTTATTTAAATTGATTATGTCAAATTATTTATTGTTTTAAAAGTAATATTTATATAATTTAATTATCATTTATACATTTTGATATGTGGTTATTTTGCTTGATAGATCAATTTGATGATTGATGTAAACTTTTATTAGGTAAATAATTAAAATTTTGTAAATCAAAAACACTATTTACTTGAAATAACTTTCAAACAAATATTTTAATTTTCACAATAATGAAAATTTATGTATAACCAAATCAAGAACTAATGATTTTAAATATTTGGCATGATACATTAACAAGCCCTTGAACTTGGTCTCAGCTGACAATTATGTTCTCCAATTTTGTGTGTGCACAAGTAAACACATCAACTTGTTTTAACTTTGTCAGTTGAACACTTAAACTTACAAAATGATCATCTAAACACCTCCAAATTTATGTTCTATGTCAATGTCAATCAGTGTCACGTCATCATTTGTGTTTACGTGATCAACTTTGTACAAGTTAAGGTGTCTACTTGTACACAACTAAACTTGAAGGACATATTTACCAGCTGAAGTCAAATTTGAGGGTCTATTTATATATTATGCCTAAATGTTTTTTATCATAGATAAAGCATGTCATTAGATATAAAAAGAAAAATACTCTAGTACTACTAATACTAAAAACTAAATATAAATGAATTGAGTAATTACTCTCTTTTTCTCAATTTATATGACACATTTTCTTATTTAACAATCATTTAATCTTAATCTATACCTTAATCGAAATAATTTATAATCACACAAATATCAACTTATTTTATACTACAAGATTCAAGTAGGTGTTTGGACATGCGATTTCATCTGATTAATGAAATCTCAAATCATCCAAAAAGTCATGATTAGGTATTCCAGATTATAATTTCAAAAATTTTAAATATAAAAGTTGACGTATAAGTTTATATTGTGTAAAAATAGAGCCATAAGATGTTATATATATTTTCCAATTATGTTTACCAACTATTTATATCAAATATTGAAAGATCTACAAGTTCGTAGAATATTTATAACAAATTTATTCTTACAATCTATGTATGATGATTATATTAAACAATAGTTACACTACAACTTATGTTCAATTTTTCATTGAATGATCTAAAGTTTGATAAATTAATATTATATTTATTAGAAAGGTCTTGTAATAGTTTATTAATTTTGTTATGAATCATAACTCGCTCAATTTTTAAGATTATCTAAAAATTGAGAAAATTTTAATAATTTTTACAATTTATAGATTTTTATATCTATAAAAAATAATATAACTTAAAAAATCTAAATTACATATCTAAACAAAGTTCAACTTCAAATTATTATAATTCCCTGGTGATTTCAAATCATATTCAAAGTTTCAAACCGCTTTCAAAAATTTTATTTTATCTTTAAAATTTCGTATACATTACATATAATTAATTATTTTTTTCCATTAGAACGACAACCCACCATTGTACTGCTATTGAACTGACTCTTGGTTCAAGGTGTATCAAAGAGTCGCCTCCCAGCTTGGCAAATGGCAGGGCAACAATAGTTGTACAACAACATTGCTTTTTATACCAATAGAGAGAGAATTGAATTGGTCAAAAGACATCTGCTGTTTTTCTGATTTGAGAGGACAGTGAATCTCTGAGACGCCGTCTGCATGATCAACTTTATAATCAAGTCACCAATTAATAGCCTTTTAGCTCTTCTTTCTCTATTCCCCTGACCTCATCAACAATAATGTCCTCCCTACATCCTAATTTATTTGACACTTTTTATTTTTTTAATAATTAATAAATTGTTTTTTATCGTAATTTTTTTATATTTTAAATTATTAATTATGATGACTTATAATATTTTTTACGTAGTGTCTGAATATATCAATTTTATTTCGATTTTTTAAAATATTCTATAATCAAACAGGATAAAATTTAAAAAAAATCTAACTTTTAAAAAGCAAAAAGTATCAATCAAATTGAGCTTATATACGTACTCTTATTCATTACAATTTTCACTTTCCATTTTACAGTCTGTATTATTGAAACAGACTTCCTGGGAAAGCTTAATAGAGTGAATACTTTGTGGAGGGGAAAGTCCCGAAAGCGAAATCCCCCCACCTGTATCAGAGGTTTTTTGGTCAGATGGGATGTAAATCGAGAGATATGCGCGAGTGGCAGCCCTTCAAGGGAGAAGACCAACGGGACACGAACCCAGCAACAGCCCTTGCAATATTTCAGCAAAGACTGTCATCACACGGATTCGAACCCGCTACGTCGGAGTGATTGTACCTCAATCACCTTGCCACTTACCAACTCGACCGTCAAAAAAATTGCATCACCTAACAATAAAATTATATCTAAAAAACTCAAATTCTCTTAAAAACATCCATTTTACAGTCTGTATTACATTTCAAAAGAAAGTGAAAACTCGACCGTTAAAAAATATTTGCATCACTAACAACAAAACTATATTTTTAGATACACTTTTAGTTTTAAAAACTCAAAAATCTTAAAAATCCATAAATTACGGGTGTTTATTTTTTTTTTTTATGTAATATGACTTTTTTCAGAAATGACATACATGGCATAATTTTTAAGAAATTGTGTGTTAATAAAAAATTCCACCATCTTATTTTGTAGAAAAAAAGGTTTGGGGGACCCACAGGTATTTTGTCATATTAATTTATTTTAAAATAACTAATCTCTATTTTATTATTCTACCATCAGACAAAAATAACGAGTTCCGATATTATTACAAATATTGATATAACTTATTTTAGGATAAGTAACTAAATAAAGGGTAAGATAGTACTAAGTTTCTATATTAAAACTATTCATGTTTATCCAGCATACCAAGCGATTTCTTAACATATTGAAGTGTAGTTAGAAGATATTTGTTAGATTATGGGTGGTTTGTTAGTCGGTTAGAGTTAGCATTAATTAATAATACATGAATTAGTTATGAGTAAATTTATATATTATTTTATATAGGGTTTAATTAGTCATATAGTATTAGTTAGACATGTACTTTTGATTTGCATAAAATAATATATACATTCTCTCATAATTTATACATATATCGATTATGTCGGTTTCTAATTGCAAACCAAACACCGTACTCATTTTATATATAAATAATTCACCTCATAACTAGCTAACAAACACATTACTCCTTCCGTCTCAAGTTATATGATGTAGTTTGACTCGTTACGAAGTTTAAGAAATAATAGAAGAATTTTGAATTTTATGATCTAAAATAAGTCAAAAATATTTTTGTAGTTATAGATTGTCTCGTTAAGTGTAAAATGTAAAGTTTAAAGTTAAATTATTATCAAATAAATAAATATATTATTATTTTTAAGATTGACTAAAATATATATATATTATATAAATTAGAAAATATAAAATATTACTTATGTAGAACGAACAACTTACTCTAACCATCTACCGAACGACCCCGGTTCTTTTCTGGTTTGTTGGTATCTAGTTGAAAGGGAATGAGTATGTTTTAGAACTAACGTAAAACATTAGGGTTTTGTTGGAGTAATGAGATGGTACATGTTACTGGCACCTACAAGAATCCTCAAACTGGGCCTATGGAGATTGTGTTTGCTTTGGTACCATCACCCATTTATTATAGGGGGAGACAAATACTACAGAGACTCTATAACCTCCAAGTACATTCTCTCTTTCCATAGTCCACATAGTTCATATAGGCCAATAGTCAAGTTGTTGTAGCAGTAGACCGCGAGATCGCAAGGTCACGAGTTCGATCCCCTGTATAAATCTTCTTGGTTGAGCCTATCACACATGACTTGTCAAGTGTGGTTAATCGGCTGACGTGGTTTGCAGGCTATTGCATCAATTTAGTGTTTACCCTGTGTGCACTCGAGAGAGTAGCGGCTGCGGATTTCTTCGTCAATAAAAAAAAAATAAAAAAAAATATAGTCCAATAGTCAACTCACTCACTCATTTAAATTGACCCTCCCTTTCATACATGCTTTTATCGATGGACGGACTAAAGACCCCACCAAGTAGACTGTCCTCTAAAGCAATACGCCATTTCAAAGTACTATAAATTTGCATATTTATAAACTAATAAAATGAGTTACTCCATAAGTTATTTGAGGTCTCTGCCAGTAATAATATCATATGAACTGAAACAGAAAACTAATTCATAAAAAAAATCATAAACTATACAGATGTTAAGATGGATGTATGATCATGTTAAAAGAGATATTATAAGGAATGAAGATATACGGGACAAGGTTGGAGTGCACTCCGTGGAGGATAAGATGAGGAAAGCAAAATTGAGATTGTTTGGACATGTGAATAAGAGGTGTGAGGATGCCCCAATTAGGAGGTGTGAGAGATTGACGGTGACAAGAGTTAGAAGAGGTAGAGGTAAGCCGAAAAAAAATTTAGAGCGGTGATTAGAAAGGATATGGCTCAGCTCGAGCTGACTGAGCACATGACCTTAGATAGAAAGATTAGGAGATCGAGGATTATGATAGAAGATTAATAGGTTTTGAGTTTTGTCGCGATGTGCGAGAGAGAGGTGGGGTGCTAGCCTTTCCATCTCTTCTTCTCCTTTTCTTAATTGTATATTTTTGGTATCGCATAGATCATTACTATGTGTGTTTACCATGTTGCGTCATTTGTTTTGTATTTTATTTTTTGTTGTCCTATTTTCTTTGCAATACTGCAATGACTTACGTTCCTTTGAGTCGATGGTCTATCGGAAACAACCTCTCTACCCCGCAAAGCTAGAGGTAAGGTCTGCGTACATCTTATCCTCCTCAGACCCACTTATAAAATTACACTGTGTATGTTATTATTGTACTTTTACCCAACATTCAAGGGGTTGTTTCACAGTTGATTAGGATAAGTTAAGTGTATTAGATCATGCGTAAATAATTTCATGTTTGATAGTAATATCTTTTACTATATATAAAATTCAACACCTAATATCGTATTTGGTTTGCATATATTCCAGTCATTTTAAAATGTACCTATTCCTAAAGGATTTAAGTTTGTTGGTTTGAACAGACATTTAGATATTATAAATACTTACAGGATTACTCCAAGATAAAAAGAGGAATTAGATTACTCTCTCTTTCACTTTCACTACAAATAATAACATTATGTTCTTGTAAGAAATTCAAATTAATTGCTGAAATTTGAATTTTATTAGCTTTGTAAATTTTGGAAGAATTCTGTCACCATTCCTGAAGCAATAAAGTGGAAGGCTTAAATTTCTTAAAAACAGAGATTACTCTGTCAAAGTCAGATTATTTCTTCCCCACTTCTCAAACCTATTTTCCTAACTAACTAACTATATATTAAGGAATATTATAACTCTAAACAAATTATAACTAATTCTTATAACTCTAACCAAATAGTTATGCTTTTACCTGATAATAAATCGTAATCAAGAGCGGAGCCACATGATAGTTATGAATTTTAAAAAACTAAATAATTTTGACTCAGACTTTATACATTATGTTCAAAAATATTTAGTAATTACAAATAATATATCAAAAGTGAGTAGGTAAAAAGATTATGATCCAAAATTATAGATTAAAAATTCTGAATCAATCTTAACGAGAAGTAACTTTATATGGCGTTATTTTATCTTTTGTGTAAATTTGTCGTGTATCTTCTGTATCTCTTTTCTCAGTATCAAATCGTGCTATAAATAGGGAAAAGAAACAATAAGCGGTAAGATAAATTATTCACTTCTTTTCTTGATCGCAATATAGGTTAGTGGCGAAGGAAGTGGCTTTTAAACTCTCAATCACAATAGAGGAGCATAATTTCGCTTTTAATTATTTATTTGGTAATTATCACTTGTCCTTAATTACTTAATAAGCTACTTTAAGAGCGGTAAAATTAGTCCATAAAAATATGATCTGCTCAATCCGTTCAAATCTGAACGGGTATTGACCGCCTATTTATTAGCTCAGGCCATTTTAACACAATATGTTTCAACCCATCTAAAAATTGGCATGATATATAGTTCAAATTGATTAATAGAAATCTTCTCAAATATTTTTATTTGATATATTATAAATAGCCATAATAAAGAAAATAAATAGTTTTATTAGATGTTTAAAAAAATATTAAAGAACAAACAAAGAAATTAATAAAATTTAAGTAGTAAGAATTTGGCGGATTGTTATGACGCATTTTTAGCCTATTTCAATCCAAGCAATTTTTGGGGAGTCATTAACCCGCCCATTTTGACCCTTTCAAATTCCAAATTCAGCTTAACCCGTCCATTTGACACTCCTAAGTCCTAAGCTACTTTGACTAAATTATAGAATTAAATTAGAGTAGATCAATTTGTTTATAAGAAAATAAACGTAGATATTCAGAAGTTACAAAAGAAAATACTACTTATTAACTCTATTATTTTAAAAAGGCCCAACTCCTTTGTCAAATACTCTTAATGGTGAAAAAAGATTATGAATCGCAACTAATTATATAGTAATCTCTCACTAGGTATATGTTTTTTTATAAAAAAAATGCAGCGAAAGTTTAGATGTATTATATATAGTATGATGTATCTTCTTGTTTGTGCAGCTTGAGATTATCTATGAACAGTATCCGATTTAATTTATTGTAATGTAATACCTAGTAGTAGTTCTTTACAAATGGCTGCTGTTTCAAGATCTTTTCTAGTTCTTCTCCGTCTTTGATCCTTTTCCGTAATTGCTTTTGACAAATTTTTCAACCTTATTTTTCTACAAATAAGGACTTGAACATCAAAATCGAAAACAAAGGACAAACATTAAAACGTAGAAGTCCTAACCAAACAATATGGTTATGGTTGACTTCTTCCTCCTTTTTCTTTCATTAGTTCTTTTTTTAAGGTTAATGCTTGTCCATTTATGAAATAATTGACGTCAATATCTATGTTCTCATCTCATCTCAAACTGGACATTTTTTTGTTCATCAAGGCAAACACCTCCCCTTCGTGCAAAGATCCATCCTGAGTTATTTAAAGTGTCACGGTCCAAATTGAAATCCTATAGTTCATAGGTCGATCTAGCATGTAACGGTAGGCAGATAATTGATTTAAAATTTATTGGTTCCTATAGTGATCTCAAGTTAATATTACGATATTAACTAGGTACACACTCAAATATTTATAAATGTTCAGTAGAATTTTAAATTATATACAAAATTTAGGTAAAAGTTACTGAGTTCATGTGAACTCGTAACTAGACCTCTAGATCCGCCTTTGAATGTAAGATATAGTTTGCAGAGGTGGATCGATCTAGAATTTAAGTTGGTGTGTTCAACATTTAAGGTCGTTCTTATCTTGAACCTATTATATCGTTATGAGTTCATCTATGTTATGTATAGCATTTTTCGTGAATTTTTACATGTAAATTTATGTTTTGTCACTAAAGTAGTGAGTTCATATGAACACGATGCCGGTGTGTTACATCTGCCCATGACAGTTCAAATTCACGTGAACTCAATAACTTCTGTCAACTCATGTATATGTACTAAAAGATTTGATTGATGGTAAAGGTTAAACATTATTATTGTATATTAACTTGAAGTCGTTCCATAAACTTCATATTTTTGTTATGCCTATACTATAGTTCTATCAGAAGAAAATCTTCGTAGTCTAACCCGAATAGGAATCGGAATCCTATATATCTGATCAACAAGTTCCAACCACTTGCAATTCAAAAAAATGTGCTTGCTTGGTCTCGTCAATAAAATTTGATGATCAAGAGAATAGAAAAAAATAGTACTACTCACAAAGTTGCAAGTGATTAATAATATCGGTAAAAATTCATTGATTATTGTGTACAGTATATATAGTGTTACATAATTACAAACTAGGTAATTAAATTTTCCTAATTACAATTGGAATATAAATTTACCTAACATAAAAGATATACAAAATATGGTAATATTCTATCCATGATAATATACAAGATATGGTAATATTCTGTCACACACACGCAGTTGAAGCGGGAGGTTCTCGTACGCTGAGACTGGCTCGAAAGTCATCAAAGAGTATGTGCGGACAGTAACCCGACGTTGATTGACGAGTATCAGGACATCTACCCCAGTCAGCATTAGAATAAGATGTGAGATCAGAGAGTGAGGACTTGTACAAGTGTAAGCCGAAATGAAGAGTACCTTGTACATATCGCAAAATATGTTTGAGGGCATTCATATGTTCATCAGTCGGGTTGTGCATATGTAAGCATATTTGTTGCACGACATAGGATATATTTGGTCTCGTGAAAGTGAGATACTTCAATGCTCTTGCTAAACTGCGATGGTGAGTAGGGTCGGCATATAGAGAACCCGAAGAGGCATTGAGTTTGGAATTAGTGTTCACCAGTGTGTGGGCCGGTTTGCAAGACGTCATTCCTGCTCGGTCAAGGATCTCTTCGGCGTACTTCCTTTGACAAATAAATAAGCCAAATGCATGTCTCGTAACAGTAATGCCCAAAAAATAGCTTAGGGGCCCAAATCCTTCATAGCAAACTTAGAGTCAATGAGTGACATAATGGATCGGCGAAGTGCATCCGAAGATGTGGTGAGGATGATATCATCAACATATAGTAGGATGTATGCCATGTCATTACCCTTGCTATATATGAACATTGAATGATCAGATTTGCTATGTGAAAACCCGATAGAGGATACAAAATTAGCAAACCGTTGGTACCATACACGAGGAGCCTATTTCAGTCCATAAAGTGATTTCTTCAAAAGATACACATAATTTGGATGAATCAGATCCCTGAATCCCATAGGTTGATGCATATATACAGTTTCATGAAGGTCTCTATGCAAGAAAGCATTTTTAACGTCAAGCTGATGAATATACCAAGACTTGGACAAAGCAATAATGAGAACAATCCGAATAGTCGATGGTTTCACCACCGGGCTGAAAGTTTCATCACAATACACTCCAACTTGTTGAGACCTGCCATCACCTACAAGATGGGCCTTGTGCCTCTCAAAAGAACCATCAGATTTCTTTATATAAAAAAATCCACATAGAACGAATAATATTAGCATTATGATGATGTACTAGATCCCATGTATTATTTTCAATAAGAGTATTATATTCGTCAACCATTGAATTATCTAATTAGGATCGGACAAGGCATCTTTTAGATTACGAGGAATGGGGGAAGAGGCAACCGAAGTGGACAAGTTAAATAGATGTTTGGGTTTAGAAATGTCAAGCATTGCACGAGTTTCCATTGTCAGTGGGTGTACTGCGGAAGGTTGGACAAGATTGGGATGGGGTGGCAGAGAAGTGGAGGCGGGACTGGGTGGACTGCCGGGAGTAGTGGTAGGGTCGAGAAGGGGCAGTGGCGCTAGGGAGAGGGGAGCTGGCCGGGAGACAGCCGAGACAGAAGGTCGTGATAGGCTATTCTGAGGCTCCCATTATGGGGTTGGGTGGACTGCCCACCTCGGGATGGCAGTGGTGGGGACGGTTGCCGGTGTTGGTAATGACTGATTTTGCGAGTGATGATTAGAAGGGGATTTAGGCCACAACTTAGGAATTCATAGGAATTTGGGGATGGAGAATTGAGTTTGGCAAACAGGAATTGAAACTCATTGAATATGACATGCCGAGAAATGATTATTTTTCAGCTTGACAAGTCGTAACAATTGTAACCTCGATGATTGGGGGTAACAAAGAAAGCCACACAGGGATGACCGAGGCTGCAGCTTGTTGATTTGTGTAGAGGGATGGAAGGGATAGCACATACATCTAAAAGTTCGTAAATGCTTATAGGAAGGATCTCGAAGATAAAGAACTTGAGTAGGAGACTTGTGTTTGAGAGACTTGTTTGAAAGAATGTTCAAGAGATAGGTTGTCATTGATAGAGCGTAACACCAAAAATGGGGGGGGGGGGGGAATAGAGGCGTGAGCAAGGAGGGAACGAACTAAGTTGTTCATGGTTCTAATTTTCCCTTCGACTTTGTCATTTTGTGGAGAGGTGTGGGGATAGGAAAAATGAAATACAAGGCCGTGTTTGGCGCATAAAAGTTTGAATTTATTATTAACGAATTCTCTCACATTGTCACATTGGAAACATTTAATATTCTTTTCAAATTGTGTCTTAATGAAAGTGTTGAATGACGAAAAAATAGAACATACTTGGGATTTATTACCAATGGGAAACGTCTAGAGGAAGTTTGAATAATCATCTAAAAACAACATATAGTATCGATGCCCGACCTTGCTTAAGATAGGAGAAGTCCATAAATCATTGTGTATTATATCAAAAGGCATTAAAATACAAGTGGATGAAGAATAAAATAACAACTTGACATATTTCTCAAAAACAGAAGGACAAGAGACATGTTTGTAAGCAATAAATTTATTTTTTCTGAGGGAGCGTAAAACAAAGTTTCCCAGATGTCCTAATCTATTATGTCATAAACATGACGAAATTGCTGCAAAGGTTAATTGAGAAGAGGCCAGATGACTGACGGAGGTGGTGATAGGATAAAGGTCCCCGGTGCTTTCACATCTCACTATTCATATCCTTGTTATAAGGTCCTTCACAGAAAAACCAAAATGATCAAATTCAAGAGAAATATTATTGTCGGTTGTGAAATGACGCACATATATTAGATTTTTTATAAGTTTCGGGACATGAAGGACATTTTAAGGCTAACGGGGTGTGTGGCAGGGAAAGAGATGATTGTCCATAACCTCGAATGAGAATGCCTTGTCCACTACCAACAATAATATTACGATTTAAATTTCTCATATTAAAATAACAAGAGAGAATACCTTGGGATGCCGTAATATGAAATGTGGCGCCAGTGTCTATGTACCAAATATTGTCAAGAACGTTGAGAGACATCGTGTTCATAGTTGCCTCAATATCCGTCAATGCATAGGTTGAATGATGAGAAACTTGTGAACTGTATGCCTACTGTGGACGTACGTCGAGGATGTCGGACTGGGCCTGTCGGGTCAGAGGTTGGGTCCAAGAGGACATTTATAAGGGGCAAGGTGGAGCAACTCATGCCGGTGTGGCTCATGCAGCCCATGGCGGGTAGGAAGCCCCCAACGGAGGGTGCTGCCAATGTTGTTGCACGTGTTTGTGGCTGTTAGCCGGCGGGGGCTATGTCTTGCCGCCGCCGCCACTATTTTTCGGTGCTGCCGCGGCTGTTCCTAAAATTTGTTCCTCTATTGTTATTTCGGGAACGTGAGCCACTGTCAGATCGTTTACCTTTATGTGGGATGGGGCGGGAGCCGAGCCTCTCGGGTCAGCATGGTTGCCGCCGGTTGCTTTGAGGATACACGACTATGCTGGCATTAGTCGCTGCCCGCTTTCTTTTTAGGGTTTGTTCAAGAATGAGTCATGAACGAGCCTCATAGAACGGATGCAATGACATGTTTTATTGGATGATGGTAGCGACACCGTCATAATTTTAATTCAAACCCGCAATAAGTTGCATCACCAATTGTTGATTAGTGATCGGTGCACCGACGTTGGAAAGTTGATCGGCAATCATCTAAATTTCTTGACAATAGGCCGACACATTATGAAAATTGTCTTGTTGAATTACCTGAAATTGATTTTACAGATACAAGGCATGTCGTGTCTTGTTGTCATGAAAAATAATTTCCAAGCGCTGCCACGTGCAGTAGATCCATTGTAGGATAACCGCATCTAAGCGGGACCAAAGTTCATCGTCAGAATCATCAGGTCTTTCTAGGGCCTTAATTTTGGAGGGATGATATGGTCAATGACTCTGTATACACGACAATGAATCTTAAATAATTCCGCCCAAGATGAATACTGAACCTTTTCCATTTCAAGAGTTATGAGAATGAAATTCTTGATGTTGTTAACTGCAAGAGCATGATGGAATTTAGGTTGTTCATCCATTGAAAATTGGAGAGGAAGAGAGGAAAGTCGAAGAAAGAAGCGAGAGGGTTCCGGGGGGGAGGGGCGGCGGCTTAGGGAGCAAAAGAAGTTAGGGTTTGACTTCTGATACCATGTAGGAATATGTTTCTTGCATTTCATTGATTATTGTGTATATATATATATAGTGTTAAATAATTACAAACTAGATAACTAAATCTTTCTAATTACAATTGGAATATAAATTATCTAATATAAAAGATATACAACATATGATAATATTCTATCAATGTTAATATACAAGATATTGTAATATTTTTTCAATATCTTCATCGAAATCCACAAGTTGCAACGTTCCTAGTTACGACAAATTTTTGTGAAGGTTGACTCCTGTCGGGTCCGTTCCTTTTACAATAATAGTGACATTCATTATGTCCAATAATATTTCGAGGGAGGGGTTGGAAAAAAATTTAATCACTCATTTATCCCTAATTTTGATTTTAAAATTTTGAATTTTAAATATATATTTTTTATTTTAATTTTAAGTTTAGAATATGAAATTCAAAAAAATAGGTTTAAAAGTTTTTCAACATTTTCCAAGTTTTCGTTCAGAAAATTTCAATTTTGTTTTCAAGTTCAAGCACAATTTTAACTTACAAATATTCTTTTATAATGTTTGGCCATGTCCGTTTCTTTTTCAAAACTTACAACATGATTAATTTTCTTTATATTACTCCTACTATATTCCTCCTACGTAGCCTCATGTAAAGCATATGTTACAGTCCGTCTAAATTAAATGCCAAAGTGATACTAATATAATGTAGAATTGTATTGATATCCCTTGGAAAGTTTTTCTCATTAATACAATCTATATATAGATGTACAATGTTGAATCCTTATATAATATGAATCCTAGTTCTACCATAATTATATAAGACTAAATATGGTAAATTATAAAATAATGTACACGTCTAATACACCCCCTCAGTTTGAGCGGGAGGAGACCGAATGCTAAGACAGGATCTGAAGTCAAGAAAAAGTTGTTTGGGAAGGCCCTTTGTGAATATATATGCATACTGATAGGAAGAAGGGACATGCAATACCTTGACATGACCGATGGCAACCTTCTCACGAACAAAGTGGATGTCCATCTCAATGTGCTTGATTCGCTGATGCTGAACCGGATTATGAGATAGATATTTGACGGATATATTATCACAATAAACGAAAGATGCCTTACGTAATGGACACTGAAGCTCCAAAAGAAGGTAGCGGAGCCAACAGATCTCATCAACAACATTAGCTACGCCTCTGTATTATGCCTCTGCACTCGGACGGGATAAAGTGGCTTGTCTCTTGGCAGACCAAGAAATAAGATTATCCCCTAAGAACACACAGTATCCTGAGGTGGATCGTTGCGTGTCCAGACAACCTGCCCAATCAACGTCCGTATAGAATAATAATCTGGTCGGTGCTGAGGGGTATAGATGTAAACCATAATCAAGTGTACCCTTAACATATCGGATGATACGCTTAAGAACAGTAAAATGAGGCTCTCTGGGGGCATGCATAAATAAGCATACATGCTGAACAACATAAGCAATATCAAGCATGGTAAAAGTGAGGTATTGTAGTGCACTTGCTAGACTCCTGTAGAGGATGGGATCTAACACGAGATTACCATCCAAAGCACTTAGCTTTGATTTAGAGTCAACAGGGGTAGACATGATCTTGCAATTTGCCATTTTAACCTGTATACAATCTCCTCTACATACTTTCGCTGACAAAGAAACATTGTATCTGCATATATGGTCACTGAAATCCACAAAAAATAGGTCAACTTCCCTAAGTCAGTCATAGCAAATTTTGTTTTGAGCAGTGCAATGATCTCATTTTTCAACAAGTCAGATGAGGCAGTAAGTACAATATCATCGACATACAACAATAAATAAGCAATGCTACTATCTCTATGAAAAATAAAAAGCGAATTATCACACTTGTTGCATACAAATCCAATTTGCATAATATATTGTGCAAATCGATCATACCGCGCTCTAGGGGTCTGTTTCAAGCCATAAAGTGACTTACTGAGACGACATACATACTGTGGGGCTGCTGGATTGACAAAATCAGGCGGTTGATGCATGTAGACTGTTTCTTTCAGATCCCTATGTAGAAACACATTTTTCACATCAAGCTGATGAATGGGCCAATGCTTACCTATAAAAGCTCAGAACTGTACGGATGGTAGCCGGTTTAATAACCAGACTGAATGTCTTACCACAATCTATGCCCTCATGCTGATTGATGCCATTAGCCACAAATCTGGCCTTATACCTTTCTAACTCACCATTGTCTCTGTATTTGTGACGAAAGAGCCACATACATCGGACCACATTCATCCTCTAGAAACCAAATCTCAAGTGTGCTGTTTAGTTAAAGCATTAAATTCCTCAGGCGGCATTCCAATTGAGATCTGTAGAATTGTATTGATCTACCTTGGAGAGCATTTTTCATTAATATAATCTATATATAGGTGTATAATGTGGAATCCTAATTCTACCATAATTTACATAAGAATAATATGGTAAATTACAAAATAATGTACACGTCTAATAGATAAACAAGGAGTTCAAATTGATAGTAAGTTTTTTGCTTTCGGTCATGACTCATGATGCAATAACTATAAAGTAAAATCCAAATATTTGCTTCTCTTTTGCTAGTCCATCTTTATATAGGCCTCGTATCAGCATAAATATGAGAATCCAAATCTAACTTTAATTTTGTGGGTATAATTTCTTCACTTCAAATCAATTTCTTGATCCAACCAGCAGTATTGAAATATGCATTAAATGCCAAAAAGAAAAGTTGTTCTTAAAACAAAGAATTAAAGGGCTTGTGCTTTTTTTGTGGCAGCCACACACACCAACTTCCGACGCTTTTCTTTTTGACGAAAATATATGATTTGTATCCATGCAATATTTTATAACGAAAAAGAATTCGTTTGTTGATTCATTCTCTATTTGAAGAATTTATGCTGCAAATAAAGAGGTGAAGTAAGGGTTCGAACTTTATGATTTTTAATTTTTAGAATTACTACTTGGTATTAGTAATTGGTTTTTGAATTTTACTTTTATACATATCTAGTGAATTTATTAATATAAATTTAAAAATAAAATTAAAATTAAAATTATTGAATTCGACCGAATCTAACCTTTTAACTTTGCTCCTGACAACAAGTGTAGTTAGCAGCCTCGTAATACAGCTGCTAAGCACTCTTAATTATAGCATCCATCACCTTTGTTTCCAACTTATATTCCTCACCTTTTATAAACACTAAATTATTAGATTCCTACTTTGATGAAGACAAATCTATAATTTAACATGTTTGATACTCGTGTTTTAGTTAAAATTGTTAATTTACGTTTGACCGTGTGTTACCAAGACAACATGCCAAAGAAGATCTACTTTTGTTCTTCCAAATTTAGATATAGATTTGCTTCCAATAATTATAAGTTTGAACCTAGTGGAAGTGATCTTGTCGGCTTCTAACGATTTGTGGATGAGTTCGTGCATAAGGGGTTGGTAGGCGGAAACGGGTTGGGGGGGGGGGGGGGGGTTGGCGGAGAATATATAGCAGTCTTGTTAGGCCAATTTTTAAAGAAAGGTGTTTTCGAGTAAATAATTTAAAGTATTTATGATGAAAGATTTCAATTAACTTTATCAATCTTATTTTGATTAAGGAGAGTGTAAGAGTCAAATGGATGAAACCAAGAATGGATAAGTTTGATAAATATAAAATTTTGTTACATGTATTTTTGTCTTGAAAATTTTAGAAAAACACACAAAAAAATTAAGTTAATTCAACATATATGAAAGAAATAATCCCTTAATTATTCTCATTAATGAAAGAGTATATATACAATTTACAATTTTTCATAATAGAAAACTTATTCCTATTTTAATCCAAAATCCTATTCTAGAAGTACAAGACTCCTATAATTATGGTAAGTGTACAACACTAATTAATGTAAAACATTACCTAAATATATTACCTATATACATTACCTAACCGTGGGTATACATGGAATATACAAGTTGCCGAGACACTATATACAAACAACCGAAACCATACATATACATAGGATATACACGTGTATATCTTATGTATATTTAACACACACCCGCAGTCATATCGGGCGATCTTCGTACGCTGAGACTGTCTCAAAAATCTTCAAAAAGGACCGAGAGAAGACCTTTTGTAAAGATGTCTGCAATTTGATACCTGGAAGGGACATGGCAGACGCGTACTTGTCCACAAGTTACATTTTCGCGAACAAAGTGAATGTCCATCTCGATATGTTTAGTGCGTTGGTGCTGAACCGGATTACCAGAAAGGTAGATGACACTAACATTATCACAATACACCAAGGTAGCCTTCTGAATAGGACAATGAAGCTCCAAAAGAAGATTGCGTAACCAACACGATTCAGAGACCACATTGGCCACCCCTCGATACTCGACCTCTGCACTAGAGCGGGACAATGTCGACTGAAGCTTTGCAGACCATGAGACAAAGTTAATATCAAGAAACATGAAATAGCCAGACATGGAACGTCTGGTATCCGAACAACCACCCCAATCAACATCCGTATACGAGACAAGTGTAGATGTCGAAGACTGATATAGATTTAGGCAAAAGTCAAGTGTCCCCTGGATGTATCGGATAATGCGTTTGAGCGCATTCATGTGTTCAACCCTGGGATCATGCATAAACAAGCATACCTGCTGTACGACATACGTAATATCTGGTCTCGTGAAGGTAAGATACTGAAGAACCCCTTCAAGACTGCGATAGCGGATCAGATCCTCGTAAGGTGAACTAGCCGCATCACCCAACTTGGGCTTAGTATCGACGGGAGTGGAAGTGGACTTGCATGAGGACATTTCAACACGTTTAATAATCTCAATTGCATACTTCATTTGTAATAAGAACAACCCACCTACATGACGAGTGACAACAATCCCAAAAAGTAACTCAAGGGCCCAAGTCTTTCATAGCAAACTCATAACTGAGCATTGTCATGATAGACTAGCGTAATGCATCAGAAGAGGCAGTCAAGATAATATTATCCTCATATAATAGTATAAAAGTCAGGAAAGAACTACGACGATATATGAACAATGAATTATCAGACTTGCTGTGAGAGAACCCAATAGTCTAAACATAGTCTGCAAACCTCTTATACCAAGTCTGTGGGGACTGCTTAAGCCCATACAAAGACTTCTTCAATAAACAGACATGATGAGGATATTTGGGATCACTAAACCCCAAGGGTTGATGCATATAGACTGTCTCATTGAGATCACTATATAAGCAAACATTCTTCACATCTAACTGATGCATGGGCCATGCTTTCGAAAGAGCCAAGCTGAGCACAATGTGAATGGTAGCCGGCTTGACCACCAGACTAAATGTCTCACCACAATCCACACCAACCTGCTGAGTCTTACCATCACCTAGAAGACGAGCCTAATGCCTTGCAAAAGAACCGTCAGAATTATCCTTATGAGCAAAAATCCATATAAACTTAATAATATTAACCTAGATGGACGGGGCACCAACTCCCACGTCTTATTATCAATAAGAGCATTATATTCGTCGGTCATAGCAATTTTCCAATTCGGGTCATTTAAAGCAGACACAAGATTATGGGGGTAAGGGTGATTTAAGAACATTAGAATTTAAATTCAAATATATTTTCGGTTTAAAAATTCCCCGTTGACTACGAGTGACTGGTCTTTGACTCGGAGAATAATTGGATGGATTTTGGAACATATCGGGACACGTGATAGACGGACAAGCAGACAGTGGGCCTGCTGGCCCAGAACTGGAAATGCGAGCACTGCCTAAATGAGTGACTGGGCCAGGTTTTGGATTGGGCTGGGCAACTGGCCCAATTATGGAAACTGGAACAGTGGACGACCTAACAACGGTATTGGAAACAGTAGTGAGAGAGACATTGTCATCCAAAAAATTATACGAACTAGGTACTGGACTACTCACTTTAGCAAATGGAAATTGAGACTCATAAAAAATAACATGGCGATTAATGATGATTTTATTAGATGATAAATCAAAACATTTGTAACCACGATGATTAGACGGATAACCCAAAAAACACAAACGGGGCAGAACGGGCCTGAAGTTTGTTAATTGTGGTGAATAGAAACGACGGATAACATAAGCACCCAAAGATCCTAAGATGGGAATACGAAAGAGTCTTATTATATTAAATTTGAAGAGGGGACGAATACGCCAAACCTTTGGTAGGAAAAATGTTAAGAGTCGTCCACAACTTAGGATCATGCTCGCGTTTAGGCACCTCCGTGTCCTCAGGAGTTGAGGGGATTATATGGTGGATGACTTGATGCGAACGTGCGTGAATTTTGAACTGTTCGGCCCACGTCGCATATTGTACGTTTTCTATTTCAAGAATAAGAGAGATGTAATTCTTGATGTTAGAAACAAGGACAGGGTGAAACGTGTTCTTGGAGGTAGACATAATGAAAAAAATATATAATATGTGATTGAGGGATTGGGAAGAAAGAATCTGAGGATCGAAAATTATTGCACGGAAACCGATGAAGGGAGCTCGGAATCGATGGCAATATGGGGAGAAAAAAAAGTTCTCAACCTAGACTTTTGATACCATTAAAGAAATAATCCCTTGATTATTCTCATTAATGAAGGCGCATATATACAATTTTTAATTTTCCATAATAGAAAACATATTCCTATTCTAATCCCAAAATCATAATCTAGTAGTACAAGACTCCTATAATTATGGTAAATGTACAACACTAATTAATGTAAAACATTACCTAATATATATTACCTAAATACATTACCTAATCGTGGGTATACATGGAATATACAAGCTGCCGAGACACTATATACAAACAACCGAAACCATATATATATATATATATATATATATATATATATATATAGGATATCACGTGTATATCTTATGTATATTTAACAGTTTATTATACATGTACACCAAAACATAATTTTAACCTTATATGTACCATGTTTTTGCGCGAATTGTTCTTCAAGGGCTTTGATCTTTAATTTTTGTCTCTCAAATTGTTGGTCTTTAATTTTGCCCTTCCCTTAAAAAAGGGGCTGTAAATATCCCGAGGTCCTGGGTTCGAAGCCTCGCTTAGTTAAAAATTTAAAAAGAATTCGTAAGGCAGATTTTGTATTTCACAAGGCATAGTTTGCCTTCAAACTCTAAGAGTCTGCCATCAGGTAGAGTTTGCCTTATGCCTGAAGAAGGCAGAGTTTGCAGGCAAATTATGTCTTGCGAAATCCAAACTATGCCATGTGATTTTTTATTAATATTTGACTGAGCTAGGGTTTGAATCCAGACCCCAGGGATTTTAGGCGAAGGACAAAAATTAAAAAATTTCAATTTGAGGGGTAAAAAATTAAAGATTTTTAATAGGCAAAAATTAAAGACCACCCCGAAACAGGGGCATTCGTGTGAATTGCCCTATATGTACAATGTAATTAATTTTTAGCAAAGGAGATTCAGATGAACCCTTTGCATCCCTAAATTCGTTTAGGGGTGTCAAATAGACGAATTGAGCAGAATTTAAGCGGGTCAAGATGAGACGATTTAATAAATGAGCGGATTATTAACCCGCCAAAAGTTGTTTGGGCTATAATAGAATGTGTCAAGCTGCATAGACTATCATAAACCAATCTATTCAATTCTTACCAAATTTTAATTTAATTATTTCTTTTTTAATAATTTATTTAATCACCAAATAAAATTATATTATTACTTAAATCTAACGTAGGGGCGGAGCTAGGTGGTGATAAGGGGGTTGACCCAAACTTCCTTTCGGCAAAAAATTATCATGTATATACAAAGTTAAATTTTTTTTTTATGTATATATAGTAGATGTTGAACATCCTTGACTTCTTTATTTATTTATTCCTTTATATTTTTTACTCTCTTAATAAAAATTCTAGCTCTTACATTTATAACATATAAAACCAAAATATGTTCTAAAACATTTCTACTGATACCAAATCACGAGAGTGAAAAAAACGAATTTGCTGGTACTCGACAGTCTACAATTTTGATAATGTTTAGGCAATTGCGGCATGTTGAGATCTCATGCAGTATCTATATTTGAAGTACACTAAAGTTGGTAGTTCATAAGTTTATGTACTAATAACTTGGAGAAGGGAAAATTGCCCACTTTGGGCAATACTTATCCTACTTCACAGTTTGATACAAAAAAATCATTTTCATTGTACCATACATTAATTTTGTACTTTTGTCTCCATTGTGAAATTTCTTCAATAAGTATTTTCTAACATGAGATGGAAACTGGGAATTTGAAAATTTAGAGGCATATCAATTTAAATTTTTTATCTCGCATTGACTTTGTCATTTCCTTTTATTTTATTTGTAAGGTTTTGTTATGCAAGTAACTTAATTAATTTCCATTCCTTTAGCTAATGGCGCCGCGGAGCAAAAAAAATTATTTAGGAGAATAAAAATATAAAGAAAAGAAAATCAACATCTAGTATATATACATAAGTTCTTTTTTACTTATATATACAATGTAATTTTCCTAAATTTAGGGTCACAAAATTTCATACTTGAAGGAGACAAAACTGATTTAAACTACATTACTTAAATCAACGTTTCATATTTTTTTAGCTATACTTGAATATTTACACTTGCTTTTCACCCCACTCTTGTTTTAGAGTAATTTTCTGAGATGGTATTAGGACAATTTAAGTACTATTGAACCATCAAAGGATGTGATGCAGTGGATGAAGTTGTTCCTCCCTTAACCAGAGATTTCGGGTTCGAGCTCTAGGTATGAAAAAATTCTTAGTAGAGAGCGCTTCCCTCATAAATGGGCTCTGCCCAGCGCGAATCCTAATATAGTCGGGCTCCAATGCGGTATCGGACAATAGGTGGAATCTCCCTCCGGATGAAGTGGGGCCATCTGTCTAATGATTTCCACTTTCACCTCGAAGCGATCTCAACCAAAAATATTTAAATACTATTGAAGAAAAATGGTAGTGCAGGACACTTGCAATTTCAGCGCAATTTAGTTCCTTGACATAAGCATTGGATTCACACAATGGGCTTGTCGCAGGGAGCAGCAAGTAGGTGCGAAAGCCCAGAGATGTGGAACCAAAAATACTCTGGACATAGGGTCCAATACTCGCAATGTAAACAGACCAATGGGCCTGCATGTAATTGTGTTTAGGAAGAGGCCCAATTCTAAATGCTAAAGGCACAAATGTCCCTATTTCAGGGTGGTCTTTTAATTTTTACCCTTCAGCACTTTTTGGCACGGAGATAAGCTTAGATTTCGCTCGACAAAATTTATATTAGCCCGAAATATGTATCATAATATTTTCCAAGTTATGTCGACACGGCGAAACTTTCAACAATCAACATAATTTGAAAAACGACA
The DNA here is from genome assembly GCA_034509755.1 of Anisodus tanguticus. Classification (NCBI taxonomy): domain Eukaryota; kingdom Viridiplantae; phylum Streptophyta; class Magnoliopsida; order Solanales; family Solanaceae; genus Anisodus; species Anisodus tanguticus. The sequence continues at coordinate 8,233,911 of CM067554.1, read as the reverse complement.
TAAGTTTAGATTTCATTCCGAATGTGTATCATAACATCCCACAAGTTATGCCGGACACGACAAATTTTTCAACACTTAATATATTCTGAAAAATACTACACAACTTTTGTTGCATAACTTAATTCCCACAGAACATGTGCCGAGCGGGGCAAAAGTTTAGTTTTCGAAAATAAAAATGTTGAAGATTCATTAAATGAGCAGCATAGACAAAAATTAAAAACCACCAAGGGAAAAATTAAAAAACCAGTGCGTTTGAACTGCAATCCATGCAAAAACTTCAATACTAAATGCAGATCTTCATTTCAATAAAGATACCATGCTTATTCTAACAGGCTACTTGTTTAAGTAAATAGTGGATAAGCATGAAATTCTATCCTATAGGCTAATTATATTTAGGTAAAAGGTGTAAGCCACGACTGTTAGATGTGGAAAATTGATATTATATGAGTAGACTTTACTACTTTAAAAACCTTGTCCGAATATACTGTAGAACAAGACTTGAGTCAACTCATTAAAAATTATAGGCCATTTCCGTGTCTTTCTGATTTCCCACAAAATTTAAAATCCATAATTATTAGTAACTGAACCGATGTATCACAAGTTTAATTTAGTAGCCTTTGTTATCCAATGAACTACCATATTCTTTCAAGTGATACGTGGAAAATAACAACACTAAAAAGTACAAACCAAAAGATGCATATCATGTAATTATATAGAATCTTAATATTAAATATAAGTAATTAATTCATATTTTCATTTCATTACGTCATGTAATCAGAGTAAATTGAATTGCTTTAGGGTAAACTTCCTGCTTATAGGTACTTATTACTCTGTCCCAATTTATATAACACACTTTATTTTTTAGTCAGTAAAAAAAAATAACACTTTTTTTATTCGATAATAATTTAACTTTAAACTTTACATTTTATATTTAACGAGATTATTTATAACCACACAACTACTTTAAACTTATTTTAGATCGTAAAATTTTAAAAAAAAATCTTTATTTTTTAAACTCAAGTAGAGTCAAATTACCTCACATAAATTGGACTAGGTAGCTTCTTATTTTGTAGATGCTGAAAAGTCAAAAGATCCCAAGTCCAACAAACAAATGCAGGCCGGGTCGGGCATTTAAACGACTTATTTCGTCTTTGAAAGAAGTTCGAGGAAGCAACTCATTTCTTGTTATTTTCAGCCGTTTGTAGTGCCTAATTTTCCTGTGGCTTACAAACACAAGGCAGTAAAATCCCCCAAAATACACCATTTGATAGAAGAAAAAAAACAGGCAAAAGTATATAAAACACAACTTGTGTATATTTCTAAGCCTCGTAATGGAAATTTTCAGAACACTTACACAATTTGCTGTCCTATTTTCTTTTTGTATGCACGTCAAATTTCTTTTCATTTATTTTTCGTTTCTTTACTTTCTTTCCTTTCAAATTATTTAAAAAATAACTTCTCTGTCCTACAAAATTAGAGATTCTGCTTAAATTATAAACTTCACATGATTACCTGTGTAACTACGCTGAATATATTATTATTGGTGTGTGTTTACAGAGCAAAAAATATTAGTATCTCAAATGACATGAGCAATTACCTAAAGAAAAATTGTTTTTATTCACATGGGGTCGTGCGTCTTGGTCTCCAAGAAATTCCCAACTAATAGAGTATAACCTATCAATACTAGACGACAATTTTATTTTTCCAAATTGGAGTATATATATACAAACAACACCCACTAATTTCACCATTCCCTCGCACACTTTCTTCGATTTTTGATTTTCAGTTGACTCATCCATGGACTACCATTCAGGAATGCATGGCCATGGCTTGGGTAATGCGAGAACTCCTCTGTTAGACAGACCTGCTGTAAGTTAAATCCCATTTTTATTGTTGGGTTTTCGCAAATTTGGGTTCATAGGCCTGTGCACATCCATTATTTTTATGTCTTTGAATCGTAAGTAGCACTTATTGTACTGTGTCACATCGCATGAGTAGAAATTTTCGGCGAATTTAGGTAGTTAGGTCATGATGTTCTATAATTGTCACCAAATTAATCCAAGTTTTGATTGTATTTGCATGTGGATTTATGGTTCAAGATAGAGTAAATGGAAAGTATACTCGTAGTCCGTGGCGTAGCCAGGATTTTTCGGTAAGGGGGTTTAAAATATGAAGAATTAAACACACGAAGAATCCAATCCTAATGGGATTCGGCATTTACTATATATACATTAAAAATTGTATATACAGTGTAATATTCTGCTGAAGGGGGTTCGGATGAACCTCCTTTCCCCTACCTGGCTCCGTCCCTGGTCGTAGTAAGTGTTTACCTTTGTTATAACATCGACATGGCAATTGAAGCTTGACTTAATCCATCTCTCTTCGGTTAGTCTTAAGAGGAACTTGTCCAAATAGAAGTTTATTGCATAGCAAAGTTGTCTCTGTGTTATAACTTATTTGAGATTTCTAAGCATTGAGCATGTAGTTTTCTTTGGGATGCACTATGTTGTAGATTGTATTTTGCAAATTGTGAGGACCACATGACATTTGTAGTTCTGAGAATTTGGTTAGGCAAGGAGATATGTCTTTTAGCAGTTTTTTTTTTTTTTGGGTTTTTACTGTTCATATCGTCTTTATAGTTGGGGAGAAAGAGAAATGATGCTGAAAATGGTCAGCTCGGAGACCTTGAGCATGGTGATTCTGTTCCGGTAATTTAAGTTTTGTTTCCAGTTTTCAAATTATGTATATCACTAACCATTGTTGTGTAGGAGTAGCTAACTTCGTCTTCATCTTCAGGCACCAAATGTCGGATTTGGCAGAGTCCTTTCACTTGTAAGTGGATGTTATTTGTGTCTGTAGTTGGTAAAATACGTGTGCACACTGGAGTTAAATTGAACTTTTAACATGCTCCTGTTTTGCAGGCGAAGCCCGAAGCAGGAAGTTTGGTATTTGCGACAATTGCTTTGATGATTGCAGCAACATCAAGCATTTTGATTGTAGGTACCCTTTTCAATTCACTGCTTTTCTACTAAAGCAAAAGCTGGATCTCCTAGATTTTCTTATCACTGACCTTATAATGCTCAATTTGCAGCCAAAATTTGGGGGAAAGATAATTGATATAGTTTCGGGTGATATCCAAACACCCGAACAGAAATCAGAAGCTCTAAATGCAGTCAAGAACACAATACTTGAAATATTTCTGATTGTCATCGTTGGGTATTCCCTGCAACTTTTGGCCAACTTTCTTTTTCTCTCTTTTCGTGCTACTAAAGAAAATCTTCAATTTAATAGTCGGTAACTTGAATCGGTGCTTGGAGGTTGCATTCTACTATTTTAGGCTTTCAGGAGAAAGGGGCATAATGAGACACTTGGCCCTCCAGTATGGTTTTCCCTTCAATTGCATTTTGTTATGTCTAAATTTGCAACAATCTCCTCTTTCAGTTCTGTTTGCACAGCGCTTCGAGCATGGCTATTCTCTTCTGCTAGTGAAAGGGTTGTAGCCCGGTTGAGAAAGAACCTGCTAAGTCACCTTGTTCACCAGGTAAAGACATACTCCTGGCTAAATTCCTCTAATTACGTTTTATCTTTCTCACTTTGTTAGAGCTGGTCTTGTTTTTCTTTCCATCTTTGAGATTTTTCTGAAAGACAAATGCATTCTTCAGGAGATAGCTTTCTTCGATGTTACTCGAACAGGGGAGCTCCTCAGTAGGCTATCTGAAGATACCCAGATCATAAAGAATGCCGCAACTACTAATCTTTCAGAGGCTTTGAGGAATCTTGCTACTGCATTTATTGGTCTTGGGTTCATGTTTCAAACATCATGGAAACTAACATGTAAATGGATAAAACTTTTTAAGAGAAGATTCCTATTACATTCTAGCTTCTGTTTATTATCTTATATTCTTTACTGATTTTACAAATATAATTCTAGTGTTGTCGCTAGCTGTTGTACCAGTCATATCAGTTGCAGTACGCAGATTTGGTCGCTACATGCGTGAGCTTTCCCACAAAACTCAAGCTGCTGCAGCAGTAGCCTCGTCCATTGCTGAGGTTTGTGACTCTGCTCCTGTAGATAGTCGTTTCTACACAAAGTATGGTAAAGTTAACTGGTTCTGGTAATATTCCTTCCTGCATGTTAAATACACAGTTGTATTCTAGTTGAAGTTCTTGGGAAGTAGACTTCCCAAATTTGCATTGACAGAGTGATTGTTGTTTGGACCCCTAGCAATGAGCCACTGCACTTCAAAAGGAGCTTGTAGAAACTAAATCTTATGTCCTCTAAAAATGAATGTTTGCATGGAGGTTTTCATTTGAACTAGTTCTAAAGTAGTTCATAAATGTGCCATCATCCAAGAGAAATCGTGTTATTTATACTCCCTTGAAGCAGTGTGATAACTATCAAACAAAGAAATAATACTACAAAGTCTTGTTTCTTAAAATTTTGAGTTCAAGTAGCTGCTGGGGTCTTGGCAGTCTTGTGGTGTTTTAGGAACATTCACGTTGCTGGGAAGTACATGATTGCTGGGAGTTAATAAGTATCCTTTATTTTATTTTTCTTCAAATTAACATGTATCCCTTATCACCTCACTTTTTTTGTTACTACATGTTTCTCAATATTCTAAGCAACATAGGGTCATAGAGTTTTGTCAATGGCGAGATTTATTCTCATGTAATCAAGGGGAGGTTTGTTTTTAGGAAACTTTCGGCGCCATACGCACAGTGAGATCATTTGCGCAGGAAGATTATGAGATTTCACGCTATTCAGAGAAAGTTGATGAGACCTTAAAGCTTGGGCTTGGACAGGCTGTGAGTTAATTTCTTCCACCTTTGCACAAGAAAAGAAGGGGGAGAGAGAGAGAGAGAGATGGTAATAGAGTGAGAAGGAAAACCTGATATCTCGTGTTTTCTGCTGCAGAAAGTGGTTGGTCTTTTCTCTGGAAGCTTAAATGCAGCATCTACCCTATCAGTAATTGTAGTAGTAATATATGGAGCCACTCTGACTATCCAAGGCGCTATGACACCTGGAGCTCTTACATCGTTCATACTCTATAGCTTAACAGGTGACTCTCTCATTAGTTTTGTCTTTTAATGAAAGTCTGAATTGAATTGTAGTATCTCTGGATGACCCATAACTTGTGTAATATTTTATCAATTTTCAATTTCTATCAGATTCTTCTGCTGACATAAACAATTGAACGTTTTACAGTTGGATCATCAGTATCTGGACTATCTGGATTATATACTGTCGCAATGAAAGCTGCTGGAGCCAGCAGACGGGTTTTTCAGCTCTTGGATCGCACATCATCCATGCCAAAATCAGGCAACCAATGTCCATTGGGGTTTGTTCCTTTATTCTCTTAATCCAATAGTTTGTTGTTCAATACCTCTATACCGCTAGAAGGTTCCAGCTCCATAAGTAATTGTGGCATAAACCACAATTAGTTTCATAGGAAGACAATCTATGAACAGATACTTGATAACTCATCTGGTAAAATGCAATCAGTGACCAAAGCGAAAATGCCTTTCATCTTCTCTTGATGTTAAAAGTTCTGTTTACACCGAAATATCCATCTGTCTTAGAAATAGAAGCATGCATTTTGACGGTGTTCTCATTTGTTGGTTCTCGCATTGTAATAGGGTAATACCAAATTCATTTCTTTTGATGTTTGCCAAAATTTCGGAAGCTGGCCCGTCCTGCTGCATCAAAGCTGTTCCTGGTGTCCTCAATTCAAACATGCATCCATGCACTTCCTCATAACATCTATTATTCCTTTATATCAGAACTTTCATCACGAGGCACTTAACCTCTCTGATTCTCAAGATCAGAGACAAAATTGTGACTATCGTATCCAACTTTTGCTTCCATAGCCAGTTACGCCCCACGGGATTATAAATCAAATGTCAGTTGCTTTTGTTACAGTGATCAAGCTGCAGAGGTAGAATTGGATGATGTCTGGTTCGCCTATCCGTCCCGTCCTAGCCACATGGTCCTCAAGGTGAGGAGCATATTCTCTTATACTGTACCTACATGAACCAAAATGGTTGTTGACAAACAAAAGGAAAACCTTCTGTGCATTCAGGGTATAACATTGAAACTACAATCTGGTTCAAAGGTTGCACTGGTTGGTCCAAGTGGTGGTGGAAAGGTAAGACCCTGTGCCATTTAAGTTGCTATTGTTCCTCAAAAAGAGGGAGAACTCATGAATTCTTTGTTGCAGACTACAATAGCAAATTTGATAGAAAGATTCTATGATCCCGTAAAAGGGAAGATCTTGCTCAATGGGGTTTCGCTGGTTGAAATATCTCATAAGCACCTACACCATAAGGTAATAATGGAACTTAAGTACAAAGTTCTTGAAGCTAATATTACAAGTTATAGATTCCTAACTTACATATTTCTTCCAAAAAATGTCAGGTTAGTATAGTGAGCCAGGAACCTGTTCTTTTTAACTGTTCCATCGAAGAAAATATTGCCTATGGATTGGGTGGCAAAGCAAGCAGTGAAGAAATAGAAAAAGCAGCTGTAAGTTTCGATGTTGTTAATGTCTGATTGCAGTCTACTGCAAATATTCTAACAGTTGTCACATCGCTGTTTTGAACAGAAAATGGCTAACGCTCATGAATTTATATCCAAATTTCCCGAACAATATCAAACCCATGTTGGAGAACGAGGATTGAGACTTTCTGGTGGTCAGAAGCAGAGAATTGCAATAGCTAGAGCGCTGCTGATGAACCCGACAATTTTATTGTTGGATGAGGCCACGAGTGCTCTGGATGCTGAAAGTGAATATCTTGTTCAGGTCTGCTTTAATTTGATACCTGCCTGCCTTTATCTCCTTCGATTGTTCACCTAAATGACCTGAAATCTTGTCTAATTGTGTTTATATGCTATGCAGGATGCCATGGATTCCTTGATGAAAGGTAGAACTGTTCTCGTCATAGCACATAGGCTTTCGACGGTCAAGAGTGCAAACACTGTAGCTGTTGTTTCGGATGGTCAAATAGTCGAAAGTGGCACACATGATGACCTTCTAAACAAGAACGGAATCTACACAAATCTGGTGAGGAGGCAGTTGCAGAGACTCAAATCTGATAGCTAGTTTTCATCTTTATTCAAAGCCACGTGATAAACTGAGTTAGCAAGCACAAATGTTCATTGAACTTGCATTCACATATAGAAGGTGTAAGGAGCAAGCATCATTCTATAAATGACGATTTGTCACTATAGTTCAATATCGTGTGCTCCAATCATGCATGCGCCACTGCTGATTTTAACCATTTCACTGGTTTGTCATTGGTCATACATGCTAAAGAGTTTTTGAGTGAGTTATGGGAATCCCTGTGTCATTATGCCTTGGAATTGCACTTGGCGAGTTTAGAAATATACATGATAGTTTAAGAATTTAAGTTGTATGCACGAACGTTGTAAAGATTCTTTTACACTATCAGTGAATTTAATGTGTCACAAGTTAATTGCATATTACTTTTGACAGATTACTAATTAGTACTACTAATATTTATCAATAGATTTTTTTCATTACCTAATAAATAATCTGATTGCCTAGATGTACTAGGGGGATATTCTATACACTGTATAGAGTTTAGACTTGTGAGATCATCCTAATGGACAACCATTATGACCAGTAACACTTTTTGTCAGTTGGTCATTAGTTAGCGCAGTAGAGCAGAGCCGAATTCTGTCTTATATGCAAACATGAAACAACAGAGGCATTTCTATTAATTGCTATTTGCCGCCTCCACTTTTGGTACTCCTTAACCAGACACACTCGTCTTTACTTCTTCCCAGCAACCTTTTCCTCTGTCAGCTTTGGCGTTACAATTACATTTATTGGCAATCTCTTCCAAGGGGTTGTTTTTATTTGCAAGCAAATTATTCCGAGATTATAATAAAGATGTTAAACAGTGACAAGATTATGTCGTTGATTCTTGGTTTGTTTGACTAAAAATGAGATTATACAAATTATATGTTTGATTTAAATTAAATAAACTTGGATAAATTTTTATTTTAATTTCAACTTTTGCTTTCTTAAAATATTTTACGAGAAAAGCTTTGAAGAAAGATAAATATATTATTTTGTTATTTTATCCAAAAATAAATAATTTCGAAATTGTCATTGCAGTCTCATGATCGCTTATATCAAAATTAAAAATTCTACTAACGTGAAATGAAATAATTTCATACTTTATTCTGAAATTATAATCCCTTATCCCCGTAACCAATTGACCCATCAGTACTTCCGAGTTTATCAAATGGATGTATTTTCCTTATTAAATTAAAAGAAAAAGGATGAAACACAAGGCAAAAAATTTAGATTCTCTCTTTTCCCTTTTCCCAATCTAGCATAAAACCTTTAAAAGAACTGGTGCAATTGAAGTCGCTAAGTGAATTAATTAGACTATTTAGTAACTTAAACCATTTGATCATTAATCGAATACCTTTTTGACCAATATCAAAGATTGATTAGCTTACTTCACGTTATTGAAATGTAGAGATTATAAATAAAATACCGATTGTGCAAGAAATAATTTGTCCTAAATATTTATCTATAAATTCGTAATTTAGGATAACAATTGAATTTATTTGTGGTTCAAGGACACGCAGATAGAGATAACCAAACAGTAATAGTTTTTATACTAAATTGTTGTATAAACGTAATTAAAGTAAATAATCACAAATAACAAATGAAGGAACAATCAAATAAAACAAAGTAAGAGATTCTTATTGATGTGCCTTTGAGACAGTTGTCGGGCAACGTCACTCATCGGAATGCAAGAACTTTGTGAACTTAAGAGCTTGAGAGCAACAAGAAAGTGAAATAGCTATTTGTGATGAAAATCAGACGAGATACAAATGAAAGGAAAGGGGTGTTTTTATAACCTAATCCTAGGTACCGTTCTCCAAGTTGTACGCTTCTCCCCGTGATCCTTATTTGCACGTTACTATATCTTTATGCATAATTGGGGAACCACCAAAGTGGATCCTGAATTCTGCGGAGGTGGTTGCAATCAGGATCTATCTTGACCGACTACTGTCTCTGTAAACGTGTAAATATATTCCCTACCCATAATTAGAATATTTTCATATATTGTGTAAATATAATTATGGTAAGCATAGGATTCCTCTTTTGTATAGGCTTAGGATTCCTATTGTATAAGGGATGAATATTGTACTCTATATATACCTTGATATTAATGAAAGACTCCTCAAGGGAGATTAATATCATCTTACATGGTATCAAGAGCCAAATAAACAAAATCCTAAAAACCTTTCTCTTCCGTAGTCGGTGCCGCCTCTCCTACGCCGCGGCCCTCCGGATTTTCTTCTTGTTTTTCGGGTTTTGTTCTTCCTTTCTTCTCTTCTCTAAATGGCTATCCCTGATTCTTCCACACTTTCTGACGCCTCTACCTCCACCTCCACAAATCCCACCACAAAGTCATCACCCCCGTTTCATCCCGCCCTTACTGTTTCCAACATCAAGAACCATATTCCCATTATTATTGATAAAGAAAACAACCAGTATTCTCCCTGGGTTGAACTTTTTCGCAATCATGCATGTCTCTATAACGTGCTTGACCATATTGATGACACTATTCCGCGCCCAACGGAGGTTGATGATTCTATCTGGCATCGTCTCGACGCCGGCGTCAAACAATGGATATATGGTAGTATCTCTCAGGATTTGCTCCTTACTATCATGAAATCTGACTCCACAACCCTTGACTTGTGGGATCGTTTGGAGGAAATTTTTCAGGATAACAAGCACACTCGTGCCGTGTATTTGGAAGAACAATTCAACAAAACACGTCTTGAAAACTTCTCCAATGTCTCTGAGTACTGCAAGCAGCTTAAACTTCTAGCGGATCAACTTTTCAACATCGGCACGCCTGTCACTAACGATAAAATGGTGCTACAAATGATTTCTGGCCTTACTAAGGGCGAATATGATACTTTGGCCACCATTATTCAACAGGCAGATCCGCTACCGAGTTTTAACAAAGCTCGCTCACAATTGTTGCTCGAAGAAACCCGTCGTGCTAAGTAGGATGAGCACGCCCAGCAGGTGTTAGCTGTCGACACGCAACCCCAAGATCAGGCGCCACCGACAACTCCCAACAGCGGCGGGGCCGCGGCGGCAAGGGTGGAAAAGGCCGCGGCGGTAGAGGAGGCCGTGGTCGTGGCAAGGGTCACGGTCAACAGAACCAACATCAGCAACAACAACAGAGATCGCAGAACAACTGGGCCGTGACTCCTCAGCAGTTCGTCTACAGCGCCGCGGCGCCCCAGTACAGAGCCGCGGCACCCCAGTTCAGAACCACGGCGCCAAGTCCATTCCAGTACCAGTAGCCATACAATCCGTATTCTTACCCCGGTTTGTTAGGACCCGCTCCACCCCACAAAGAGCCCACTTCATGCAAGGTCGGTCCCGCAGCCCTCCTCCGCATGACACCCACCGAGTTGGGTCGGGCGTTCAAGACCCTATCTATGCAACAACTCGACAATACTTGGTACATGGACTCGGGCGCCACATCTCACGTCACCCGGTCCGCAGTACTATTCCTAAACCGTTTTGTTTAAAGCATCCTCAATATGTTACAAAGTTGGTAGTGGACAACGCATTCTAGTTAAGGGTTATGGTACCTCATACACACAACCTCCTCATCCACCCTTCTCCCTCAAAAACACCCTATATGCCCCACACATGATTAAGAACCTCATATCGTCCGCCAATTTACTCGTAATAATTTCGTCTCTCTCGTGGATTTTGACCCTTTTGGTTTTACCGTAAAGGATCTTCATACGGGGACACCTCTTACGAGATGCAATAGCATGGGGGATCTCTATCCATTCACTTCCACCTCCGCTGCCAGATCGTGCTCTCCCGTCACTCTAGCGGCTGTTTCTTCTTCAACCTGGCATAATAGGCTTGGCCATCCAGGAGTCCCAGTTTTTAATTTTCTTAGAGGCAACAATTTCATTGCTTGTAATGGAAAACTTGCCCAAAATTGTGTTTCTTGCTCTTTAGGCAAACATATTCGTCTTCCGTTTAAATCATCTACTAGTGTTACATTTGCTCCTTTTGATATCATACATGCCGATGTATGGACATCTCCTATCCCTAGTTCTCTCGGTCATAAATATTATCTTGTGTTGCTTGATGATTTTTCACACTACGTTTGGTTATACCCTCTTAAATTTAAATCGGAAGTGTTTGTCAAATTTCTTGAGTTTCGCAATTTCATTCAAACACAATTTGGAAAAGGCATAAAATCATTTCAGTGCGATAATGGTCGTGAATTCAATAACTCTATGTTTCACCGCTTTTGTACCAATAATGGCATGGTCTTTCGCTTCTCCCCGCCCTCACACCTCACCACAAAACGGTAAAGCTGAAAGAATCATCCGCACCATTAACAATATGATTCGCACCCTATTGATTCATGCCTCCCTCCCTCCACCCTTCTGGGTCTATGCTGCTAAAATGTCAGAATACACTCTAAATATTCTCCCTACTAGCACTCTTCACAATATGACCCCTACCGAAATTCTCTACCATAGAATCCCCTCTTATGATCATCTACGGATTTTTGGTTGTCTGTGTTATCCCAACCTTAGCTCCACCGCCGCTCACAAGCTTGCTCCTAGGTCCACTCCATGTGTCTTTCTAGGATTCCCGGCGAACCATAGGGGCTATCTATGCTATGACTTGTCGACTCGTCAGATCCACATATCTCGTCACGTCACATTCGACGAGACCACATTCCCGTTTTCGAATCTTCCAAAATTCCAAAAACAGGACTACTCATTTCTTGACGAGTCTGCCATCTCTCCCCTCATAATCGAACAACTCACATCCTCTGTTTCGTCGTCAGAGCCGCGACACCCAAACTTCAGAGAAGCCTGTCAACCTTCTAGCACCGCGACTCTCGATCCAGGAGCCGCGGCACCTCCGACGGCTTCGCCCCCACCCTCTCCTTATCCGACTTTACCCCCCGTCTCAGACACCACTCCGCCACCCACTGTCCCTACCCATCCAATGGAAACTCGTTCAAAGCATGGAATCTTCAAACCCAAAGTCCATTTCAACTTGTCTGCCCAAACCATCTCTCCACTTCCAAAGAACCCAAAATTGGCCAAACAAGACCCTAATTGGAATGCGGCTATGTATGAGGAATTCAATGCTTTAACTAAACAGCACACGTATGATCTAGTACCTAGACCTGAGGGGGTGAATGTCATTCGTTGTATATGGCTATTTCGTCACAAGTTCAGAGACAATGGGGATCTTGAGAGGTATAAGGCCCGTCTTATGGCTAATGGCACAAATCAGCAGGAGGGCATTGATTGTGGTGAGACCTTCAGCCCGGTTGTCAAATCGGCTACCATCCGCACAGTTTTGAGCATAGCCATGGGCAAACACTGGCCGATCCATCATCTTGATGTGAAGAATGCATTCTTACATGGGGATCTGAGAGAGACAGTCTACATGCATCAGCCACCAGGGTTCACCCATCCAGCAGTTCCTCACTATGTGTGCCGTCTAAGTAAGTCACTAAATGGCCTGAAGCAGGCCCCCCGTGCGTGGTATGATCGCTTTGCCAGGTATATCTTGCAGATTGGGTTTGTATGCAGCAAGAGTGATACATCACTTTTCATTTTTCATCGAGGTAGTAGCACGGCTTACTTATTACTTTACGTGGATGATATTATTCTTACTGCCTCCTCCGACGGATTGAAAAATGAGATTATTGCCTTGCTCAAATCCGAATTTGCAATGACTGATTTGGGAAAGCTGAGTTACTTTTTGGGGATATCGGTGACCTGTGTCCGCCAATCATATGTTCTCTTGTGTCGGCGTAAGTATGCAGAAGAGATTGTATACAGGGCTAAGATGGCGAACCGCAAAGAGGTGCCTACTCCGGTTGATTCCAAATCTAAGCTCGGTGCTATGGATGGTGCTCCGTCTCTTATCCTACTCGTATAGGAGCCTTGCAGTGCACTTTCGCATCTCACATTCACCGGGCCGACATAGCTTATGTCGTTCGGCAGGTGTGCTTATTCATGCATGCCCCCGGGGAGTCTCATTCCATCGCTCTTAAGCGTATCATTCGATACATTAAGGGCACTCTTGATTATGGTTTGCACCTATACCCCTCTGCACCAGATAGGTTGCTTTCATATACGGATGCAGATTGGGCAGGATGTCCGGACACGCGACGCTCCACCTCCGGCTTTTGTGTTTTCTTAGGGGATAATCTCGATTTCTTGGTCCGCTGTGCGACAGCTACCCTATCTCGCTCCAAAGGCCGAGGCCGAGTACGAGGCGTTGCAAATGTAGTAGCTGAGATTTGTTGGCTCAGAAATTTACTGTTAGAACTTCAGTGTCCTTTGCGTCAGGCATCTATTGTGTATTGTGATAACATATCTGTCATCTATCTTTCTCATAATCCGGTTCAACATCAGCGAACCAAACATATTGAGATAGACCTACACTTCGTTCGTGAGAAAGTTGCGTTAGGCCATGTCGAGTGTTACATGTTCCATCATCCTATCGTATGCGTACATATTTACCAAAGGACTTCCCGACAGTTATTTCTTGACTTCGAGCGCCGGTCTCGCCGTCCGCCTCCTCCCGCTCCGACTGAGGGGGTGTGTAAACGTGTAAATATATTCCCTACCCATAATTAGAATATTTTCATATATTGTGTAAATATAATTATGGTAAGACTAGGATTCCTCTTTTGTATAGGCTTAGGATTCCTCTTTTGTATAGGCTTAGGATTCCTATTGTATAAGGGATGAATATTGTACTCTATATATACCTTGATATTAATGAAAGACTCCTCAAGGGAGATTAATATCATCTTACATGGTATCAGAGCCAAATAAACAAAACCCTAAAAACCTTTCTCTTCCACGGCCGTCGGCCGCCTCTCCTGTTGCGGCCCTCCGGATTTTCTTCTTGTTTTTCGGGTTTTGTTCTTCCTTTCTTCTCTTCTCTAAATGGCTATCCCTGATTCTTCCACACTTTCTGATGCCTCTACCTCCACAAATCCCACCACAAAGTCATCACCCCTATCCCGGTCTTAAGTCTCCAGAGCTAGACGGGTTGTTGTCGTATTTTTGGATCCTCAACGGATAAGATCAACCACACCGAACACGTTTGGCTGCCCTTGTCGAGTCACGTCTGATCTGTCACTATTTTCCACGTGTTATATCCTGATTCGGCCAATTGTTGGATCGGTGGTTTACCTCATACACTAAAAATGACTTAAAGGGTTCGTTGTGACTGTTGCTTAACCGTATCTTAAATTAAACAATAAATTGATAAGCTTACGTCACGACATTTAAGTGTAGAGATTGTAAACAAAATATTTGTTGTGTGAGAAGTAATTTATCTTAAACTTGACATTAAAAGTTTGTTATGACCGTTGTTTAACCGTATTTTGAATTAGACAGGATAATGATTTACTTGACTTTAAGACTTTTTATGACTCACACTTAGTTATATCTTGAACAAAACAAAATATTGATTAGCTTACTTGACGACACCTAAATGTAGAGAATATAAATAAATTATTTATCGTCTGAGAGATACTTTATCCTAAACTTGACTTCAAAAGTTCGTTATGACTGTTGCTTGAGCTGTTGAGCATATTTTGAGCTAAACAAAATATTGATTAGCTTATGCGACAAAATTTAAATATAGAGATTATGAACATAAATTTATTATGCGAGAAGTAATTTATCTCAAACTTGACTTCAATAGTTCGTTATGACCGTTTCTTAACTGTATTTTGAACTAAACAATATATTGATTAGTATACCTTACGATATTTAACTGTAGAGTTTATTAATAAAATTTATCGTGTGAGAAATAATTGATCCTACACTTGACTTTAAAACTTTGTTATGACAGTTGCTTAACTATATTTTGAACTAAACTCAAAATTAATCAGCTTACGTCAAGACACTTAATATAGAGAGAACACAAATATTTTTTGCGGGAGAAGTAACTCGACCTCAACCTAACTTTAAAAGTTCGTTATGACAGTTGCTTAACTATATCTTGAACTAAACAAATTATAAACCGCAACTTATTATTGCTTTATTGTATTATATAATTTGTTTTACCCATTCTAGAGTGCTATTTAACACCCTAAAATAAAAGAATACACAATAATGATTCTCATCATAGTACTTGATTCAGGCTGTCATAGATAACTTATCTTTGGCCCTGTCACTGAAAGGTAGTACAAATTACAATAATCTCAATTCTCAGCAAATGGGGCATTATAAATACGCCATAAACCCCAATTAACCTTGATTAAATCTTAGCATACCATAGCAAAACACTCTCCTTTCTCCCGCCCACATTATCAAATCAAGAATCTTGGGTTTTGATTAGATTAGATTTTCGAGTTCATTTAGTTCTTGCTATTGGTCTTACTCATATAAATCTATACTTGCATTGTTCTGTTCTTTTCAGTTAATAGAATGTGGAGCGAGCCATTGATGAAGGGAACATTGCCCTCACCCAGGGACAGCCACAGTTGTACAACCATTGGAGATAATCTGTTTGTGTTTGGGGGCACAAATGGGAGAGAGCCTCTTAACGAATTGCATATCTTGGACACTTGTTAGTGCTTTTGATCTTAAAGACCATTTATTTTATTGCTTTATCTTTTAATAGTTGCCTCTGTTGTCTGTGTAATGCTAAATTAAAATTAATCTATAGTCATAGTATGAGGACAAACCCTTAAGTCATTACATTTTATGCTGCTTTATCTGCATTTATTTGTTGCTGTGTAGTACTACTAAAAAAGTGGACAAAAACAATTGTGTTAATAAGAATTTTTTTGAAGTGCAGTAATTCAGGTTATCTAGGAAGTTGTTGCATTTTGTTCTACGAGACTGGAAAGTCACCTTCAATACTCCTGTTTACCGATTCAGATCCGAGATAGTCCTTTATTGCATAGATCTGGGGCTATTTACATGATTTAGGGTGGTTTTCATATCAGAAATCATGAACGAGCTTCAAGATAACTCGTTATTTTCAACAGTGCAATGTTTACAGAGAGATGGAGATGATATCATGTGATGAAATTTTTCTGTTCTTCTCTTAGTTTGAATGTTGAAAGTTAGCAGATATTTGGAATTCTATAAGTTGTTCCCGATGGTTTACATAATACCTAATAATTCGCTGAATCTACATTTTTTGTTAATAGCTCGATTGCGAGCTGCTTGTATATAATTAGAATATTGACTAGAACTTTTTGAGTTACCAGTATGAGAACCACTTGTGAAGATGGCCGGGGGAATTGAAGAACTTTATCTCTACGACCTGTTTGAGGATATTTTTGGGTGAAGATTCCAATGGATCATATGATTTATAAGCAACAAAGTAGTATCAAATACCATCTGGTACCACTGCCCTACCACTCATATTCACTGTGGTGTGATCATATCTAAGCTAATAGTAGAGGCTTTACTTTCACTAAAGCTGGAAGGACACAATTTCCAGTCTAATCGACTAGCTGTCTTTTTTATTAACTATGAAGTGCATCCGCCTCCCTGTTTCATAATCATTTTGTGCAGTTTACCATGTTCTGTTCCTACAAGAGCACTTACTAAAGATATTGCACGACTCACTGTTTGTGAGTATACAGATTTTTGGACTGAGAAACAGCTTCTCTACACCACAAAGGTAGGGATGAGGTTTGCGTACATCCTACTCTCCCCATACATACACTGGGTATCTTGTTGGTTTGCTTACATCCTACTCTCCCCATACCCCACTTGTGGGAATACACCAGGTATCTTATTGGTTATACTAATACATCTAAAAAATGAAAAGAGCAATTGATTTAGCATAATACATGCTCATGATCACTTCGGGAGATTATGTTCAGTTTTTAAAAATAATTGCATCTTAAAACAAGAGTAGCGCGAACTAAAAATTTGATTTCCTTAAGCATGCATTGAGGATTGTTCACAGTTGAAGCATTGGGTATATCCTGACAGTGAATAGGAAAGGATTATCATGTTACAATTGGATCATCTGAATGCTGACACTGTTTCCCCAGACACAAAATAAACCCACATAGAGTAACAGCAGTCTCATCATTTTTCATGACTACATTTGGACAGAAGGAACTAGTTCTTGCCATCGCCAAACAGGTAACCCAGGGAAGATCCACCACCTGGGGCAGCATGCACTTTGGTAGATGGGCGATCCTGAAAAGAGAACAAAGGTTCAAACATTTAATTGACAAGACAATGTCACACCGTGAGCTAGACAAGGGAATAAGATGGGAGAGAATTAGCAACACAAGAAGCATATCGAATGAGCTAGATGAAGAATGGAAAAGAATATCTTCAGAACAGGATGGTTCAGTCCTCATATTTCCTTCCTGAAAGTTGGTAAAATGTTATGATGGCGGCAGTCCCAGATGATTGGAAAGCGGAAGTGGTACAACTTGGGCAGCAGCAATTGACAGAAGTGTGATGTGACAGAATCAAGAATGCAAGAAGCATGTAGTACTGAACTAAATAACGAATGGAAAAGAACTTCCTTCAGAAATCCTATTTAGATGTTTTTATCCTCAATTGACCAACTTGGAAAGCGGAAGTGCTACTACTGAAGCAGCAAGAACTGAAGGAGGTGATAGAATCAAGAATGCAAGAAACATATAGTACTGAACTAAATAGAGAATGGAAAAGAGATTTCTTCATTGAAAAATCTGCTTCCATGTGAAATTCACTTTCTGAAAGCAGTCATTTCAAAACTAATTCATTTGATCAAGGAATGAGGTAAGGTCTACGTACACTCTACCCTCCCCAGCCGAGAGTCTCTCGAAAACAGTCGCTCTACCTACCAAGGTAGAGGTAAGGTCTGCGTACACTCTACACTCCCCAGACCCCGCATTGTGTGATTTCACTGGGTATGTTGTTGTTGTTATGAGAATCAAAAAGAAAGAACCAATAAGTAAAATCTGCAAGAACGTTGTAAAACCGATTTTGAAAGAAAGATGATTTGCAACTTACAGTGAGGAAATTCCCAGTGTTTTGTCCATCTGCACGGAAATAGTTATTGGCATTGCGCCCCTGCTGAATGCCAGCCGGAATCTGCTTATTAACATTTGGAGCTGGTGCAGTAGGCTTCTGTGGATCGCTTGTAGTAGGTCCCTGATTCTGTGGAGCTTCTACCTTGTTGGTAGTAGGTTTTGGAGCCTCACCATCTCCGAAGAGGTAACCCAGGGAACTCTGTCCTCCACCACTGCTGACTCCACGACCCATGATCTCTCAACTTTTAAATGATTGATTCTGCTCAAAACGTATAGTGTACAATCATTGTAAACAAAACGTATGAAGTACAAGTAAGCTCATGACCCACTATAGTGTACCTTATAAAGATCAACTGTAATATGTGTATATGTGTGTGACATGTAAACTTTTTTTTTTTTGAAATGGTGTATTATAGATATCAAAAAACCAGCACTAAGAGAGTGCTGTGTTTACAGTTTGACATGTAAAGTAAATTAACAGAATCACATATGGGGCTTTAGTCTGAATGGATAGCTCCAGGTTCATAACAAGCTGAAAGTTGAGAACATATGACTACAGTGTAGGACAACATTAAGACTGGCCTTCTTATTGAGAAATCAGAGATAATTCAGAACTTTTCTTTTATCAGTACAAAGACAATTCAGAACTTGGTAATATATGACTACTGTTTATGATAACATTAAGACTGGCATAAACATTGTGAACAGACACACATACATATAAGTTTGTCCTATTAAGATCCCCGTCGATGCATAACAATGAAACAGTGACTGCCGCAGAAGTAGTGCTCATATCTATCTGAACCTATGCTATTAGAAGTTGTAGCTCCTATTACACGCCTGTTACACAACTATCTTTTCTTTCTTTGAGCCAGATTTAATATTATCATTGATTCATCTACTGAAATCAGATAACATCCCTCAATTAGCAAGCAAACCTTGCAACCAAGGAAATCTAGTAGTACACTAAAAATTTAGACAAAAACACAATCTCCAGCACAATACAGCATTGTAGATTGCAAAAGCAATCTCAGATCTTGTTAAATCATCTAGAACCAAAAAAATCGCATAATAACGCTAGTAACAACTGTAAGGTCAATTAGTTGATTTGTTCTATCAAATTTATCAGTTTCTTCTAATTCCTTTAGATATATTTTTTGGAATTTCATCTGATCGAAATTTATCAGTCAACGATGTACATTGTGTTGGAAATTTGCCTTTGATGGATATTGCGTCCACCCATCTTTAATGACTTAAACACTAGGCTTTAATGACTTAAACACTAGGGTTCCGCATGTTGGAGACTTTGGTTCTTCACACGTGCATAATCTACTAAGTGAGTAGATGACCGTGGGGCCAAGGATCGTCAAATTTCGTTAAGAAATGAAAGAGATATTGATCCACAAAGTAAGGTGTTTGAGACATGAAAAATATGGTGTGAAACAAATCTTCCTCATCGGTGGGGAAAGGAAGAATTGTTCATTTTATAAGCCTAAAAAATGGATAAGGGTTTGGGACCCCAAGGGGTAACCCATATGTTTGAAGGAGGGAAGACCTAGGTGTGCTTGGGTTCGAGGCTAAGCCCACGCATGCCGCCGCCTGCCCGTCCGGTTCGGGCTCGGGTCTTGGGCTTCTTACCCAAATTGCTTAATATTTATAGTTTGGTCCCTAGAGTTTCAGGAAAGATAAAATTAGGAAGAAGTTCCAGTGAAGGAAGGCAGAAAGCCTTTTGGGTTGGTTTTGGTTTTGGAGCATTGAATCTCCATTACTTTGCACATGAATTCGGCAATTTATTTGGCTGAATGTAACTCCTCACTAAATGTCATTACATGGCTATTAAAAGTCATTAGTTGGCTAGTTGAGAAGCCACCCTCCTTACACTATAAATTGAGACCTTTGGCTCAATTGTTAGAGACTTGAGAAAATTTCAGAAATCTTCATCTTCCTCTCTAGTATTATTTCATTACTCAAAGTTCTTCAAGAGTAACATTTGAGTTTCTTTTGCTCATTTGTTAAGTTGATATTTTATCTTGGAAGGTTATTGCCCATAACGTAAGAGGATATATACGGGACAATCTTGTCTTAAAGACAGAGTGTCATCACTCTTATTTACAACGAAGTATCAAAGTGGTTGTAATCGTTCTTATTTACAGTTTGTTGTAATCGTTAGTAGTTTATCATTTCTGGCTATTGTATGAACATAGCTCTCATGAACTAGGAGTCGTTCACAGGCGATCTAGATGGTTCAGATCCAGTGGACTTCGACGAAGTGGTTGAATATTCAGAATCTAGTGTTCCAGATTCTCAGAACTTAGAGACTCCAGAGATGGAACCAAGGCGAAGTAAAAGGGCTAGGAAGGATAAAACATTCGATCCTGACTTTGTAGCTTATATGGTTGATGGCGAACCAAGGACAATTGTTGAAGCATTGTCAACTCCAGAGGCACCGCTCTGGAAAGAAGCTATTGAGAGTGAAATAGACTCCATCCTACATAACTATACTTGGAAGTTGATTGATCTTCCTCCGGAAAATAAATCGTTGGGTTGTAAATGGATACTCAAACGGAAGTATAAAGCAAATGGGTCTATAGACAAGTACAAAGTCAGGTTGGTAGTCAAGGGCTATCGACAGAAAGAAGGCCTTGACTATTTTGACACGTACTCCCCGGTGTCTAGAATGATGTCCATACGATTATTCATTGCGATCGCAGCATTGCATGACCTTGAGATACATCAAATGGATGTCAAGACAACCTTCCTAAATGGTGATTTGGAAGAAGAAATTTATATGGAACAACCCGAGGGGTATGTGGTTCCAGGGAAGAGAAGAAAGTTTGTCGACTTGTCAAATCTCTGTACGGGCTGAAACAGGCCCCGAAGCAATGACACGAAAAATTTGATAGTACTCTTCTATCAAAGGGTTTCTCCATTAATGAGTGTGACAAATGTGTTAACATGAAAGGTAATTCCGACTCATTCGTTATGATATGCCTCTAAGTAGACGACATGATGATCACAAGGAGTAGTCCTAGCTTGATCCTAGAGACTAAGAACATGTTGAAACAATGTTTCGACATGAAGGATATGGGTATCGCAGATGTCATCTTAGGGATAAATATCTCTAAGACGTCTGACGGACTGGTCTTATCTCAGTCTCACTACATCGAGGATGTGTTGAGAAAGTTTGAGATATTTGATAGTTCACCTATGAAGTCACTACTGGATAAAAATCAAACACCCGTATGGCAGGAGCAATATGCACTTGTGATTGGGAGTTTGATGTACATAACAAACTGCACCCAACCTGATATCGCTTATGCAGTCCACAAATTGGCTAGGTTTACCCGTAATCCAAGTAATGATCATTGAAAAGCGTTGAATCGGGTGCTACGATACCTGAAATACACGCTAGCTTACGGGTTGCATTATTCGAGTTATCCAGATGTACTAGAGGGGTACATGATATCTGATATAGAGAACACCAAGTCCACCAGTGGATATATATTTACAATTGGTGGTGGGGTTGTGTCTTGAAAATCCTCTAAGCAAACTTGCATCGCCCGATCCACGCTGGAATCGGAGTTTATCGTTTCAGACAAAGCGGGAGAAGAAGTTGAGTGGCTTCACGACTTCTGAGAGGATATCCCTTGTTGGGACAAACCCGTACGGTGATGATTCACTGCGACAGCCAATCGGCTTTAGGAAGGGCACGGAGATCTATGTACAACGGCAAATCTCATCATATTCGATGGAGACATGAGACCGTTAGGCAGCTGATCACCACGGGTATAATATCCATTGATTACATAAAATCAAAGGATAACATAGCAGACTCACTGACAAAGGGCATACCCAGAGATCAGATATTCTGTTTGTCTAAGGGAATGGGCTTAAGACCCCAGCTTTAAGGACCAATACGGTGGTAACCCAACCTTACTGACTGGAAATCCCAGGAATTTGGTTCAATGGAAAAACTAAGCTGTAAAGGTTCAGTTGAGCGCTTCGATGGACGCAAGAGCACTTCGATGGAAGCAAGAGCACTTCGGGTTATGATCTCTGTAAGGAACACAAACCCAAAGTCATTCCCGCGATAGACGTTAAGTGTTATCTGCAGTGTGGGTAAAGGTTAAGTTTCCAAAACCTTTAATGATCCTCAATGGTTGAGGTTAAGGTTTGGGGAAACTTTTAATGGTTCCTAACACTTGTAAAGTGGGGTATAGCAGGATACCTTATAGGAGACCACCTATTTAAGTGCGAGGACATACCGTTTCAAATGAACGCACTTAAGAATTCAAGAAGTGCCCACGGCCACAACGGATAAAACATTATGAAGAATAGAGTAAAGGAGGTTGTTGTGTTGGTACCATTGACTTGGCTTACACTTAAACACTAGGGTTCCGCATGTTGGAGACTTTGGTTCTTCACACGTGCATAATCTACTAAGTGAGTAGATGACTGTAGGGCCAAGGATCGTCAAATTTCGTTAAGAAATGAAAGATATATTGATCCACAAAGTAAGGTGTTTGAGGCATAAAAAATATGGTGTGAAACAAATCTCCCTCATCGGTGAAAAAATGAAGAATTGTTCATTTTATAAGCTTAAAAATGGATAAGGGTTTGGGATCTCAAGGGGTAACCCATGTGTTTGAAGGAGGGAGGACCTAGGTGTGCTTGGGTTCGAGGCTAAGCCCACACGCGCGCGCCGCCGATCGCCCGTCCGGTCCGGCCTCGGTCTTGGGCCATGGGCTTCTGATATTATCTTTTTAGATCCAAATTGCTTAATATTTACAGTTTGATCCCTGAAGTTTCAGAAAAGATAAAATTGGAAAGAGTTTCCAGCGACGACGGAAGGCAGAAAGCCTTTTGGGTTGGTGTAGTAATTGCAGATCGCAAAAGCACATCAGATTACGGGAAATGCAGGTGTAGTAATTGTTAAATCATCCAGAACCAAAAAACATTGCACAACGACGCTAATAACAACAGCCTAGTCAAATATTTGATTTGTTCTATCAAATTTATCAGTTTCTTCTAATTCCTTTAGATTATTTTTTTTTGGAATTTCATCTGACTGAAACTCTGAGAGTTACACGGAAAGCCAGGCAGTCAGCGATGTACATTGCACACACTTATATAGATGCATGACAATCAACTACACATAAAACAGTTTATCATGAATGATAAATAACCGACAAGCAATCATAAATCGCTAAAACTTGAACCTCCCCATATCAGCAGCATTCTAAACTCAGATCCGAAACAACGGTAACTTTGGGGAAAAAATGAGTGATGCATAAATTCAAAACAAAAAACGCCGATCCAGACGAAGACGAACAACGACAAAAATGAAATTCAAATGAGTAAGAGCAAAAGGAGAGATAGAAAGAGAGAACAAGAACCTGAGTAGTTTGGATCTGATGTGTAGAGAGAAAATGCAGTGAAATTGATTGAAGAGCAGTAGGGCTTTATAGGTACAACTAACGGCACGGCAGCACTGGAAGAATATTACTAACAAATATCTTTGAAATACTATTCGGTGTATGGTGGGTGGCTGGACTGATGTGCAAATAATAACGGGATAATTGGAGGTCGATTTCGTAAATTTTTGAATTTTCTTTTTGACCCCTGCTTGCCTGCCTGTCTTTTTAGCTTTGGCTAGTCTAGTTCACGTGATTACTTTGTGAATGAGAAAGTTCCGTACGCGACCCCACCTGTATCAGGGGCCCTTGGCCATATGAGATGTAAATTGAGGGATATGCGCGAGTGACATCCCTGCAAGGGAGAGGATCAACGGGACACGAACCCAGCAACAACCTTTGCAATATTTCAGCAAAGACTGTCACCACACGGATTCGAACCCGCGACGTCGGAGTGGTTGTACCCCAATCACCTTGCCACTTAGCAATTCGCATGTGCCCGGGGGCTAGTTCACGTGATTACTCTTTCGGGATTAAAATTAAATTAGTCGTAAAAGCTGTAGTTAAAGCAAAAGTGATTGCTTAAATCGTGGTCGAACGCTAAGTCACTTTATAAACTCACTACTTTTCACAAGTAGAGGGTTCAAATTCCACAGCAGTGTAATAGTATGAGCGAAAATATTGACACAATATGTTTATTTAGGGGGTGCCAAATGGACGAATTGAGTTAAATTTGAGCGAGTTAAAATAAAATGAGTTAATAAATGAACGAATTATTAACCCATTTAAAATTATTTGTACTGAAATGGACTAAATTTTGAAAAGAAAAAAATAGATTGGTGAAATGCCTCTATTCACGAATAGACTTTCTTCATTTTTCTTTTTGGGTGATTCTTTTTGTCAATTGTTAATCTTATTTGGATTATAAACGGAAAAAGTTTATTCATATTAAGTGTTTATATCTTAATAAATGCAAGACACTTGATAGATGCTTCTTTATTACTAAGTGATCGGCAAATGATATGTATTATTACTTTAATATTTAATTTTTAAAAATAAAATTTGAAAATTTGTATAAATATCGAATGAAAGCGATTAAATATTTTTATAATTAGAACTTCTACACCTTAAATTAAATTCAAACTCAAGACACATCATTTTTATTGGTGACATTTTTCTTGCTAAACTGTTCCCTTCAAACACACAATCATTAATTTTTGGGAACTTTTCCCAAGCTAAACTGTCCTCTTCAAAGCTATAGCATTGTCTATTTTGGACAATTAAGTAGAAATTCTTCAATTTTCTTCTTTTCTTTCTTATTTCTTCATTTTCAATAACCAATTATTTAATTTTAAAAAATACAAAGATAATACTTACGTCTCATCTTTAGCTTAATTTGTGAAGTTGTCGTTACATTTTGTGAACTATTTTCATTGTAAAGCTAGACTAGGCATAGCAAAACTTGGTGATTGATGATATATTCCATTTTTATTTTAGAGTACAATGTTTTTTTGTTTAATTTCCATTTTTAAAAAACAAATTATAGGAAGAATTTCATAAATCTCCCTGCGTCTTGGACTTGTAGCACATGCCTCTCATATGGTTATCAAAATGTATATGAACCTCACTCATATGATTAGTATAACATAACTATTTTATACTTAACATATAAAGTAAAAACAAATAATTTTAACCTTTGATATGAATTTTATCTTTTCTTTTTGTTTCATATAACAAGACTAACTTAGTAAATTTAATTATTTAGGGAATTCACCCTTTATTAGCTCATTTAAAATAGTTCTAAAATTTCATCCATAATAAAAATAATGAAGAATGGTCCTTTTTTTAGTTTTTATTAGCATGATCGATAACTCTGAGACACACAAAAAAGTTTTTAGAGTGACTTCAATAGCACACCACCTAGCTTTGAAGCATACATCCAATTTCCACTTGCTTTAAAATCACTAGCCAATATGTTTTTTCTCTCATTCCTTTCTTCGTTTATGGTTTGATATTTCTGGTGTCCTAGGCGTATCAGAAAGAGAGATAACTTTCACTCAAACCAGAGTTGTGAGTTGGAAGAAAGAAGTAAGACCCGTGTGAAACTTTAGTTTCGCTACGAGCATGTGCTCTTAGCCCTTTTAATTTTGTTTTATCTCAATTAAACTTCATACCTTTATCAATTCATTCTTTACTACATATCTCTTTCTTTTTCTTTATTGCCTTATGAAGGAAAGCTCATTTCACCAATTCGACAAATTTTTCAAAGCTATTTGAACGGACAAGATTGAAAAAAATAAAAAAAAAATCCTTTTTTTTACATTCACATTATGTATTTATTTATCTATCTTATTCAAGAGCAAAAATTACTAGCCTGAGCCGAGGCCTCTCGAAAATAATAGTAGATGTTTGCGTCTATTCTATCCTCCTTTTGTTGTTGTATGAAGAGCAAAATTTCTTTAAAATTTGACGACAGGATTAGATTCATAATTTGATAACATATATAAAGACATAGGTTTTCTAGATAAATAAATTAAAGAACAATGGCAACTTTGTGCACTGCTGTAAATTTAAAAATCATAGCTATGTTACAATGTCATGATATAGTTTTATGACAATAGAACTGAAAGAAGTGATAAGCGCCATTACTGGCGGTGCCCAGTTGTAGTCGAACCCGAGGAATTCATTTACTCTTGCGTGTTAATGAATGTAGACATGTTAGATTGGACGGAGTGACCCGAATCTCTTTGGGAATAACAAAATTAATTTTTGAGACCCTCCGTTTCCTCAGATCCTTCGTACTTACTGTGTTTCAGAAAGACAATAGGTATTCTTTCGTCATATGTTTCAGGTATCCTAATCCGCATCCATTCCTCTAATTTTTAGCTGTTTCTGCAACTTATTTATTTATTTTTCTGATGTGATTGAAGTGCTTGATTTTTATATTTAAAGTTTTAGGTTTTATTGGCTTCGAGTATACTTCTTTCTGGAAATTGTTCAATAATCTGAGTGTGCTTGTTCATGTATATGTAGTGCTTGAAATATAGTAATGCTAGAAACTGAAGGTGTATTGTGCTCTTAAAAAACTTTCCTAAACACATCTTACTCTGTTTTGTGTGTGCTTAATAAACTGCACCTGTTAATTTATACTCCCTCCGTCCAATTTATGTGATATATTTTGACTGGACACAAAGTTTAACAAATAAAGTAAAACTTGAATCTTGTGGTATAAAACAAGTCAAAAATATTTGTACGGTTATAAATCATCTCGTTAAGTGTAAAAGGTAAAGTTTAATGTTAAATTATTATCAAATAAGGAAATGTGTCATTCTTTTTTGGACTGACTAAAAAGGAAAGTATGTCATATAAATTGGGACAGAGGGAGTATGTATTTCCCCTTTTTGGAACCGTGACGTGGTATAAGCAATTTTATAAGTGGACAATTAAGTTGGCGAAAACTCTAATACAAGGACTTGAAGAAATTGGACAGTGAGGTGACGGTTTGAGTTTACTAATCGTAGAAAGTATGTGTCTTTTTGAAGTATTGACTAGGGAGTGTTTTGTTTGCTCTAAAACTCATGTTAGATTGATAAGGAAAAGAAAAAAACAAACCTAGTTTATCCTTTTTCATTTGTTATATTATTGTTAGTAAACATTGCTTGATGTATAGTTAGTATATATATTCAATTGTTAGGGATAGATACGTAACAACGGGAATTTGGCTACTCAATCCTCCCATCCTGGTACCGCCAACGCTTGGTCGACCTCTCCTGATGTATCTGTCAGTAATGGAAGCATCCATAAGCCTCTGCGTCTGCTGCTATTGATGTGTCCGAACCTTGACTCTTCAATAGATTAGATTCAATTCTTGTTGTTGGTGATGTTTCACTTGGTATTGAGGTGACTAGTCTGTGAAAAGATGCATATGAATAAATTAGTATCCAGGAATTGGCTGCTCTCAGGCCCCCAGATTATGTAGATGCTAAAAAGAGAATTAGTAAGGATGTGGTCAACTGAGAAATAATGAAACAGCAGCGCTGCGTTTTAGCAGTGCTGCTTTCGTTGAAGGGAAAACATAACAAGTATGTTGCTGCCTTCATTACATGCAATGGCGGATGTAGCTAACAAGCTATAGTTCAACTGAACCGTGTAATTTTAATATGGAGCTTAGCTATATAGGCAAAAGATCACCAAAATTTCAATAAACACATTTTGAACCCGTAATTTCAGAAGTGCAAAGGGTTCAGTGGTAAAATATTAAAGATTAAACCCATCAAGTCAAAATCTTGGATCCGCCATTGATTACATGGAGGGCCAAAAAAGGAAATAGGCAAAGTAGGAGGGTAATTCTTTTGTGATATTTATAATTGATGTTGACCATGCTTTAGAGGCTCCATAGAAATACAATCCTAGAAATGAACTCGCATCACTTGTCTTCTTACTAAACTAAACCAGTTCACAAGCAAGAAGTTGCTTTGTGGATACGAGTCAACAAAAAGGTAAAAGAAAATGAGATACAATCTGAAGAGACGAATCTGTCCCTTGAAAATAATGTAGTTACTTACCAAGCGAAAAGAAACGAATAGTTACTTGTAAACATGCACCTTTTGTTCCAATAGCAGGGAAGAGGCCTTTCATATAATGGTGTAAGTTCAGAATTGCAAGTTGACACATGCTGCGAAGGAGATATGGTGATAAGCAATAGTAACATCGATGTATATCTTCTTAAGAACATATGCGAGTAGGAAGTAGAAAGTAATTCTCTGACCCTAGTGATGCTAGTCAAGATGTCAAACCTAGTGGTGGTCGCTACATTGGCATGTCTAAGGATTGCTTGTCTGTTCCTTGGATTTGATGTTAAACGAGTTGCATTGTGATGAGAGTTTGCCATACATAAACATCACTTTTCCTGCTGATAGCAGTTAATTTATTGAGGTCAAAGATTTTGCAGTTGAGACGAGGTCCACAAATATATCCAAGACTAAGAGTGCTAATAATCTACTGCAGGAAGCAGAGAAGGAATTCTATTGCTCTTGCATGCAGTATACCAGCAATTGTGGAGTATGTTGTAATTTCAGAGAACAAAACAAAAGCCACTAATGTTGACATCACTTTTGCTTGCTGAAAGCTGCGAGTTTATTGAGGTTAATGCTTTTGAAATTGAGATGGGGAGTCCACAAATATGTACAAGATCAAGATAGTTGATAACCTACTGCAGGATACAGAGACGGAATTCTCTTTCTGGTGCCAGCAGATACCAGCAATTGTGGATTTTTTTTGAGAATAAATACCAGCAATTGTGGATGATATTGTGATATGAGATAGCAAAATAAGATCCACTAACATAGACATTATTTTGCCTGCTGGAAGCAGTGAGTTTAATGAGGTTAATTTTGCAATTGAGACGAGGAGTCTACAAATATATTATAGACCAAGAGTGCTAATAACCTATTGCAGGAAGCAGAGTAGGAATTCTATTGCTCTTGCCAGCAGTATACAAACAATTTTGGAGGATATTGTGATTCAAGAGAGCAAACAAAGTCCACTAACATAGACATTTGCTAGCTGAAAGCATTGAGTTTATTGGGTTATCATTTTGCAATTGAGATAAGGAGTCCAAGATGTATCCAAGACCAAGAGTGCTAATAACATATTGTAGGAAGAGAAGAAATTCTACTGCTCCTTCAAGCAGTATACCAGAAACTGTGGAGGATGCTGTGACTCAGGAGAGCAAAACAAAGTCCACTAACATACACATCACATTGCCTGATGAAAGCACTGTTTTTGCATCTGACACAAGGAGTCGACAGATGTATCCAAGACCAAGAGTGCTAATAACATATTGCAGGAAGAGGAGAAGGGGTTATGTTGCTCTTGAAAGCAGTATACCAGCAATTGTGGAGGATGCCGTGATTCAAGAGAGCAAAACAAAATCCACTAACATGGACATCACTTTGCCTGCTGAAAGCAGTGAGTTTATTGAGGTTAATGATTTTTCCATTGTTACAAGGAGTCACCAAGTACATCCATGACCGAGAGTACTGATAACCTATTGCAGAAAGAGGAGGAGGATTTCCAGTGTTCTTGGAAACAGTGTACGAGCATCCTTGGAGAATGTTGGCTCCTCTGTTGTGATTCAAGAGAGCAAAACACCAGCCACTAACTTAGGCCCATTGTCTTTATCATTCTGCTCTGAAATTTTGCAAGAAGTGATAACCAGAGATGGAACCACTTCAGTGGGAGCGCGGCAGATTTTAGTGAAGGCAGCCTGTGAAAGTTCATCTGTTGAGCATCGGAATGAAAAGAAAATACTTGCAGTGGATAATTCAAGAGAAAACAGTAATAGTTCTGTATGCGACACCATCAAGAATGTGGCACATCATGTGGAATTTGCTAAAGATGGTTATGTGAGGGCTTGCGCTTTTGGGTCTTCAACCAATGAAATTTTGGATGGAGAAAGACAATCTTTAGCTGAAAGTAATTCTTCTTCCTCAAGATTGTGTGCTTTCATAGATGAGAAAACTGAAATCACAAATGTCGGGACCGTCCCTCCATTGAGCAGAACACTTAATAGACGTTCAAATAAGAAGCTTCTAGTGCTTGATCTGAATGGACTCCTTGCTGATATTGTTCCGCTTCAACATGTTCTGTATGGTTTCAAAGTGGATACCATTGTTTCAGGGAAAGCAGGTAGAAGTTGGCAAATAATTTCATTCTGAAGTCTACTTTGTCTCTTGTAAAATCCTCTAACTGAGTTACCATCTGTTCTACCAGTTTTCAAAAGACCTTTTCATGATGATTTTATGCAATTCTGCTTCGAGAAATTTAATGTAGGTGTTTGGTCATCGAGAATCAGGTAGTTTCTGAATTTTGTTTACTTAATATTTGAGAAGTTTATGTGGAATCATATTAATGTGCATTTTCCAAAAAATTGCAGGAAGAATGTGGACTTGGTTCTTGATTTTCTATTGGGAATGCCAAGGAAAAATTGCTCTTCTGTTGGGTAAATTCGTTTTTCCTCAATAACATAAATTAGCGTCAGTGAAGTCGGCAAACTTTAATCTGAAAGCACCGGGAACAAGAAGAAAAATCTTGTGAGCTTGAATTTTAATATACGGTTGAAATGACCATACATTGTCAGGTGCATGGTCAGTTATGTTTTCTTTTGTTGGCAAGCATCACTAAATGCCTGGTTGCTCAAATATGGAGATCATCCAGCCCTAGGAAATTATACCTATTTAGAACAAGAATCAGGCCATGTGAAAAAGCACAATGATTTCATTTAATTCTACTTAATGTTGGTCTTTCTCATATGAGCACCCAAGATTATATTATGCTTTCTTCTTCCATTCATTATTTTTCTTGTATCTTTCTATAGCATATATGAAGCTGTATATGATCTCCCATTGATGGGTTGTAAACTAATAAATTTAAGCGACGTCAACTACATGCATTTTAGCTTTCTTGTTTCATTGAAAGATTGTTTCTAAACTTTGATAATGCATTGGACAAAAACAGTCTGTGGTTGCACTTTGGGTCAGGTAGCAAATAGCTCTAGAATAAATTATACATGGACATAATCTTGTGTGTGTGCTGTTTTTGGATTGGGTGGCATAATCTTGTTGTTTCAATGAATATTTATGTACCACTTTGTGGGATTACACTGGGTTTGTTGTTGTTTGTAATGAATATTTATGTCTTTATTGTATGTTATTTGGGATTCAGCTGTACTTTAGGTGGTCGCCATTCTTTTTGTCGTTGTAAGGTCTGTATTTCTTTAGAGTATGATATTTTGAATTTTATCGTTGTGTTGAATAACTGCCTTTATTTTCTGATATCTGGAATTCAACCACCACTTATTAGGCTACATCAGCCAATTGAGCACTACCCAAAATCTATCCAATTCAATGCTGAATGCTCCAGTATACTTCTATGAAGGAAATAATTGGCATTGCCCTTTGAAATTTGTAGTAACTATAGCTTCACAATATGGTGACTGTAGGTGTGGAGTTTCTTTCTTTCTCTTTCTCCATTGGTCTTCTTCAACTCATCTCTTGTCTATCTCTCGATTTTCTCTTTTGCTTGAGGACCGAAAAATATCTTAGAATCCCTGAGGCCTGGTTTAGTAGGCCTCATGGAGGACATCTCGGGATAAAATAACGTAAGGAGATGATCTAATGCTTGGGTAAATTGGACCAACGGAATATTCGATGAATAATCTTCCCTACATTTGATTTGAAATTGACATTTTAGTACCAAAAACCCCTTGAAGCGCTTTGTTCTTGTTTTTCATGCTAAATTGATCAAAATTTTGTTTCCCTCAAAATGTTTTTCATATATTGGCATGTTTTCCTACCAAATTCAAGGAAATAAAAGACGAGAAATACTTGTATTTCAGAAACTTTGATAATGAATGTGAACTAACTAAATTGACAGCCTATCCTTTTCCCTTTATCGTTTCTTTCATTCATATCTTTCAACACAGTACAATAACTTAGAATGTTATGCAGGATCAATCCCACTGCACTGATACTGGTTTCCCTATTGTTGGTAAGAGGAGAAACACGTCTATTATTTTGAAGAAGCTTACAAAATTACGGGAGAAGTTTGAACCAGATCTTCCATGGGAGGGGTGAATATGATGAGTCAAACACACTTCTGTTCGACGATTCTCCTCACAAAGCCTTGTGTAATCCAGTGAGTTTTAACCCTTTCCTTGTTGCTGGGACCCTTGCTCCATGATCCTCAAAGTATATGATTTTGCTTGGTGTTTTCTTATTTTCAGCCAAACACAACAGTATTTCCAAATACATATTGCTACACAGATGAGAAAGATGACTCACTAGGTGCGTCTCTCTCTCTCTCTCTCTCTCTCTATATATATATATATATATGTATATCGTTCTATTGTTCTGTCGTTCTATCTATCGTACATGATGAGTTAATCATACTATTAAGTGCAACTTCGGCTATTGGACTTCACTTCATCCATCTCTTGGTTGGTAAAATGATGGGGTTGGTGGGTCTTTCAAGATGTACATTTTCATATAAATTGTGCAGTTTGATGCCGAATTCTGTCCTTGGATTTCATCTTTTCTTACCGGGTCTCAAGTTGTACTTCATAGTTCCCCTTGTTACTTCTTCTCAAATCCTGACTTTGAATTACATCCGTAAGTGCTTTACATTAATGTGAATAAACTTGGTTCAAGTAATTACTCTATTTGTATGGGGCGGGAAATATAGTGGTATCCCCTGCGAGTGCATGAATATACGACTTGAATAGTATTATATCCAATCTTTTTGAATGATGTGGTATTACTATATTCAATCTTAAGTTGTCAATGATTAACTAAGCTTCATCTCATCAATCGACAGCAGGGCCGGAGGGTGATCTACGCGTTTATCTTGATGGACTGTCCATGGCCGAAAATGTTCAGAAGTATGTAGAGGGTAATCCATTTGGTCAACGACCAATCACGGAGAAGAATGTATCTTGGCGTTACTACTGCAAGGTCATTGAAGCTGCTACATATTCCAGAACATAGTGCTAACAGATTCTCAACTTACCAATACTGATGCAATACTTGACTCGGCAACTGTTTTTTCCCCTTAATAGTTGGCCCAATCTTTTGGAT
The DNA here is from genome assembly GCA_034509755.1 of Anisodus tanguticus. Classification (NCBI taxonomy): domain Eukaryota; kingdom Viridiplantae; phylum Streptophyta; class Magnoliopsida; order Solanales; family Solanaceae; genus Anisodus; species Anisodus tanguticus. Next base: position 8,200,775 of record CM067554.1, on the reverse strand, counting down.
TACTGTAGTTGGGATGCCTTCTTTGGTTGGTATTGGATATTTTTGCTTTTTTGGTACAGTTAGTGGATATAGTAGCCTCATCCCTAACCCAAAATTGTAAAGTATTTGCTCCTCAGCCAAATATATTCTTATAGCAAGCTTTAATCAAGGCAAGTTAATGTCGTATTACTCCGTCTAAGAACAAAGATGTATTGTTAGTCTCGGGGCTCACAAGTACACAATTGTTTTGTTGTATTTTTTGGATGAAGTTATTTCATTGTCCCTTTCCCCCTTGATGAATGAAATGTTAATTTTTCATTGAATTTGGTATTTGATCACTCTTCTGTTTTGTCTTAGGTCACGACAAGAACTGTTTAACCTTAATGTGTTGTTAATTACGTAGATTTTTTGCATATTACTTGCTCCGTTAAGGTTACATGAGGGGTTTCAACAATACTCTCAATTGCTAAGAAATGAACTAGGACGGTACTACTATCTTCATAAATAGTCTGGTGTAAGTCAGGAAGCTGAATATAAAAAATAAACTAGGACGGTAACTCTCAATTACTTCCTTCACACAACACATCCCCAAATTTGATTGGTCAAATTTATTAAATTTTCAACCCTATTGAATGCATTTGTACCTTAAATTTCAGACTGGTGCACTGTGACCGGCAAAGCAAATTAGCTGCAATAATAGATGACAATTGAGGGATCAGAACTACTATCTCCATGAATAGTCTGGAGTAAATCGAGAAGCTGGATATAAAAAAAAAATATGTAGCCAATGTTTGGCCCCTTTGAATTCAAGATTTAGTATTTTAGTTCCTCACCTTCCTCGTCACTGTCAACATCACAATCTCTCTATTCTCTAATGAGCTAGCTAGGTAGTTAGAATTTATTAGTCCTATCACTATCTAATAATACCCCTTAGATTAATATGTATATTCAACTCAACTCAACTCAACTCAACCGTAATATTTTAGAGTATATATATTTCAAGAAAATTCAACTCATAATTATATATACCAACCATATGCTTCCATGTGCATTAACCAATTTCACCCAAAAAATAAACAAAAGAAGGAAATAGAACTTATTTTTTAATGCTTCTCATTTCTGGAAGCACACAACAAAATTGAGCCCACAATTATGATAATCAACCAAATAATAGTCGTCGTGGTCCATAGTTGGGTCCTCTTGACAGCTATGAAGAGCCCAAATATGTTGAGGATAGTGTAAATTAATGTTTGTGGATAGGATGGGATAATAATTTTAGGTGCCTTGTCCTTCATCCAAACCAACTCAACTAATGAAGTTAACTAATTACAATCAACTTGTCCATGTGCTTTAGATTTGGATATTTATTTATGATCTGGCAAAGCTTAATTACATTCATTTGTATATATACCTTCCATCCAAAACAATTTTTGCCTCATCTCTCTCTCTCTCTCTCTCTATATATATATATATATATATATATTTATTTATTGTATAATCTTTATTTCCTCGACTGCACGGTCCCTAATGTCACGGGCACAATAATTTTGGATTGTCAATTTAAAGCAACTAGATGTTTTCACAATGAAAACAAAATGTGACACATGAATTGCAATTTAATGAAAGTGCCACAAATAGATAAGACTCTCATGCATACCGAATTACATTTATTACGTCTACTTGACCCCTTTTTGATGACCTAAAAAGTGAACAAAATCAAGGGCTTTATAAAAGTGCATCTACATGATATACTATTCTCCAACAATTAGGTTTAGAAGTTTGGTATTCAAAAGCAAAAAGCAAAAGGTTGTGTTTACTTTTACTTTAGAAATGATAGCCAAAAGTTTATGAGAGTAAACTTTTGCTTTCAAGAAAATATCATTACTTGAGAAGGATTAATGAGTTGCAGCCTTACTTTGTCTTTTTCTTCTTTTCTTGGAAGAAAATGACAAAAAGCTTTGTAAGGATAGCCCTTATAATACACAATTGATATACTTTAATTATTGGATCGTGCGTCCTCCTTTAATAAGAGGTTTGAAGTTTGAGTCCTAGTGGATTGAATTTTTTTTATAGGAGTGTTTCCATCTTTGATGAGTCTTTTGTAGTGTGGATCCAAATTATTGATCGGGATCCTAAAGTAAGTATCGGACATTGGATAGAAAAAAATATTGAACATTAGTGGGTCCTCTCTCGCTCCTCACAAGTTCACGATTGCACATTAATGATTGGGTTGGATAGACTATGGATGATCGAGCCCCAATTTTTGGTGAAAAAATAATCTTACGCAACTCTATGAATGATATGTCACTTTATACTAAGATTTTTTTAATATGTTATGTAAAAGTAGGATTGGAGAGAAAAAGTTGGGCATAATGTAGCAATCAAAGCATAGTAGGATTGAAAGAAATGTCGCTTAGAACATGGACTACGATGATTGAGATGGTTATTGCCTAAAATAGAGTTAAAAGGCACCTCACATGCATGTGGAGTGGTTTATTATTCACTTTATGCATGTGATCATCTTCTTTTTTTTTTGCCTTGATATAATATAACATTAACATTATTTCATCATGATGCAAAGTGCATAGGTCCTACTACTATATCTATTATTCATGCACAAAATTTGCTCGATATGGTTATGATTTCTCTAACTTTTATTTCCAGTCCTTGTTAAAAGTTACCCCCCTTCCCCAAACCATCTATTTTAAATTTCTTTTTAGTTAATAAAATTTGATCCAAAATAAGTATTGGTTTTCGAAAATAAAAAATATAGTATTTTTTTTCAAATGTGCCCTTACTCTAATAACTGATTTATAGTATTAAATAAAAAATTTAATGTCAGGGTGAGAGTTACCCTTGAGAGGCAATTGACAAACCCTTTTTGGAAATTATACTATTTAGATAGGTAAATATATATATACTGAAATTTCGACAGTATCGCCTGTGAAAGAACATTTAAAATGGACCCAAGACAGAGAGGATTATTAATGTTGTTGATTGGTCATCATCAAACTTTGCTATTTATTCTTTCTTAGATCATACTTCAGAGTTCGAAAACATGATTTTCTTTTCATAATTCATACAAACGACAAGAAAAGAAATAAGCATGAAATTTCCCAAACTTTGGAGCCATAAAACATGTTGAAACAATGGGGGGAAGCATGTTATTTTAAAATTAAGTTTTCAAACACGCGTCAACAAACACAAAAAATGAAAAAATAATATTTATTTGCTAATTGCGAAAGGTCAGTCAACGTGTTAGGATTTGAAAGACACGTAGAAGCTAATACATATTATCAGTAGCAAGTATCATTTTGGGGTGAATTTTTAAGAATGTCAAATTGATACTCCCTCAGTTCCATAATAAATAGTGTTTTTAGCTTATGCACAGCTCTTAAGAAATTGTTCACTTCTAGAATATTATGAGTATTTTTACTAACTTACTTCTAAATTAATGTCTAGAAAAGAAAAGTTACTTAATGATTCTTGATTATGTAAATATGGATAATTTTAAAAGAATAAAATCAATTTCTTCTTAAAATTCTAAAATATCATTTATTTTGAAATAAAATGAAAAGCTTAAATCACCATTTATGAAACGGAGGCAGTATAACTATAAACAAGTAGAAGAAATAGGATTTTGACCGATTTGCACATGTGGCATAACCATAATATGGTAGGAAGAACTTAATATAATTGTCCTGTGCTTTTTAATTCTATGCTTAAAAGTCAATACGTACGACAACTGTTATCTATTAATTTCTTGTTTAAATCAAGGTAAATGTAGGTTTGGCACAAAGTACAATTTACAAACATGGTTTGTTGGGTGACCATGGACCACAAGTTTATTCCTTTCCCGTTGTATTTTAATTAAGCTCCATACATATTTCTAACACTATCTTAAAAGTCGGGCAACTTAATTAAAGGTAGCTGTAAAAGAAAAATGAAATCAGAAAGGGCTAATTTTCACTTGAAATCGCAAATGAATTTTCATAAGTGCGTAATGCATTTATACTCCCAAAATCACAGTATTGCCAAATTTTAAAACCATGTACGGAAAGAATAGTTTTTATTACTTCAGATTTTAGATTCTCCTCGAGCGAAATCCTTTCATTAATACAATATATGTTGGAAATTTGTCTTTGGCGGGAGTTGCGACCGACCAACTTTAACGGCTTAAACACTAGTGTAACCGGTAACGTATGTTGGAGAATCCGGTTCTTCACACATGCATGATCTACTAAGTACGTAGATAACCGTAGGGCCAAGAATCGTCAAATTTCATTGAGAAATGAAAGAGATATTGGTTCACGAAGTAAGGTGTTTGAAGCATGGAAAGTGTGGTATTGTGTGTAATTCTCCCTCATCGGTAGAGGAAGAAAGAAGTGTTGTGTATATAAGATTGGAAATTGGTTTGGGGTTTGGGACCCCAAGGGGTATCCCATGTGTTTAAAGGAGGGAGGACCTAGATGTGCTTCGGTTCGAGGAAAGACCACACGCGCGCCGGGTCGTGGGCTGTGGGCTGTGGGCTGTGTGTCTTCTGATATTATCTTTTTGGGCCAGAAAACTTTGCCAGAAGTACAGTTTGATCCTAGAAGTTTCCAGATGTACAGTTCGGACCAGAATTCTTTCGGATGTACGATTTGGTCCCCGAAGTTTCAAGATGTGCGTTTGGTCCCTCAAGTTTCCGAGAATCCGGACGGTCAAAGCGATTGTTGCCAAGCACTCAATTCGGCCATTTATTTTGGTGAATTACTCCTCCTATAATGGCCAAATCCGTTGGTCTTTCACCATTTATGTTGGTGGCTTTACTACCTCCATAATGGCCATTATTTGGCTATTATGGAGGCAGTTTTTCAGCCCCTCCCTCACCTATATAAACACCCCCTTACACCATTGTTGAGCACGAAGAATGAAAAAAGAGAACACCAAAAACAGTGCACGAAAATACACAACCGAAAACAGTTTTCTTCCTACAACTTCCGAGCATCATTTCGTTACTCAATATTCTTCACGGTAGCTCTTGAGTTTCCTTTGCTCAAGGGTTCCATTGCTGTTTTATCTTGGGAGACAAATTGTCCAGGACGTATAAAGGATACATACGGGGCAATATTGTCTTAAGGATGAGTGTTACACTCGACTCAAAGGCAAAAACAATTTCCATTTTTCCATTTTCTACAAAACTGGAATTTCCAGTTTTCTTGTGTAACTATTGTAATTTTCAGATTTCCAGTTGAATTATTGAATCTTTGTTTATCCTTTCGAATACTTGTAATAGTTAAATACTTCCCGTACTGCTTTATAAAGTACCATAGAGCAAATCTCCGACAATATATATAGTGTGTACAATTGAAATTTTAATTGAATAAGGATTTCTATTTTACATAATTACACTAAAATATTAATTACAGAATATTGCAAAATATACGGTGAATATATAGAAATATCTTCTCTATCACACCCCCTCAGTTGGAGCGGGAGGAGGCCGAACGCTGAGACTGGATCTGAAGTCAAGGAACAGTTGTCGAGAAAGCCTCTTAGTGAAGATATATGTGTACCGATACGAAGAAGGAACATGTAACACCCTAATGTGACTCACTGCAATCTTCTCGCGAACAAAGTGAATATCCATCTCAATATGCTTGGTTCGATGATGTTGAACAGGGTTATGAGACAAGTAGACAATAGATATGTTATCACAGTAAACCAAAGATGCCTTACGTAAGGGACAATGAAGCTCAAGAAGGAGATTTCGGAGCCAACATAGCTCTGCAACAACGTTCGCAACGCCTTGATATTCTACTTCTGCACTCGAACGGAAAAGTGTGGCTTGCCACTTGGCCGACCACGAAATAATATTGTCTCCCAAAAATACACAATAGCCGGACGGAGAGCGACGGGTATCCGGACAGTCTGCCCAATCGGCGTCTGTGTAAGAGAGCAACTTAGTCGGTGCGTAGGAATATAGATGTAGTCCATAGTCAAGAGTGCCCTTAATGTACCGAATGATATGCTTACGAGCTGTAAAGTGAGGCTCCCTAGGAGTGTGCATGAACAAGCACAACTGTTGAACATCATATGCAATATCGGGCCGAGTGAAGGTGAGATACCGAAGAGCACCTGCGAGACTCTTATAAAGAGAGGGATCGCTGATCGGATTCCCGTCATCTGTAATGAGTTTTGACTTTGAGTCGACATAAGTAGGCATGATCTTGCAGTTTGCCATTTTAGCCCGGTAGACAACCTCTTCTGCATACTTATGTTGACATAAGAACATGATATGTACGGATCTGGTCACTGATATCCTCAAAAAATAACTTAACTTATCCAAATTTGTCACAGCAAATTCAAACTTGAGCAGATTAATGATCTCGTTTTCAGTGTATCAGAAGAAGCTGTCAGAACAATATCATCCATATATAGAAGAAGATAAGTCGTGTAAGTACCTCGATGAAAAATAAAAAGTGAATGATCACTCTTGCTGCACACGAACCCGATCTGTATGATGTATGTAGCAAACCTCTCATATCAAGCCCTGTGGCTTGTTTCAAACCATGTAGTGACTTACGAAGACGACATACATACCGAAGAACCCCCGGATGCACAAAGCCAGGTGGTTGATCCATATAAACGGTTTCTTTCAAATCCCCATGTAAGAAATCATTTTTACATCAAGCTAGTGAATAGGCCAATTATTCCCCATAGTTATGCTCAACACTGTGCGAATGGTGGCTGGTTTGACCACCGAACTAAAAGTCTCACTACAATCAACTCTATCATACTTACCAGTACCATTAGTCATAAGTCTTGCCTTATGGCCTTCAAGCTCACCACTATCTCTGAATTTCTGACGATAGAGCCACATACAACGAATCACATTCACCCTCATATGGTTTTGGGACAAGATCCTAAGTGTGCTGATTGGTTAACGCAATTAACTCCTCACGCATGACCGCATTTCAATTTGCGTCAAGTTTGGCTAATTTTGGGTATAGTTGAGGTAGTTTGAGTTGATAGGTTAAAGTAAACTTTTGGTTTAAAAATCTCGTGTTGTACACGGGTTTCCATTCGGTATGATGGGATGGTCACTAGTTGGGCAGAGGGACAAATTGGTGGCAGGCTTGGTGTCGGGGCAGTGTTGTTGGGAGAGGACTGGGAAGGTGACAGGCAGTGTGCCGGGGCAGTGGGGTAAGGTAGTGTGGTTGGCGACTCGACGGGAGAGAGGGGCAGTGGGGTGGGATTGTAGGGAGGCAGAGTGGTTGGGGCAGGTACACTGGTCGACGGGATGGGTGGGGCAGGGGCACTATTCGACGAGGAGGTTGGGGCAAAGACACTGTATGACAGGATGGGTGGAATTGCCGGATCGGAGGGGGGTGGTGGCGATACGGTCGGAGGTGTCGGATATTGTAGTGCATTTTGTACTAGAGGTGAGGTATCCGGATTATTAAGGAATTCATAATCAGTGGGACTGAATTGGTGGATGTTGGCAAATGGGAAGATATTCTCCTCAAATGTGATATGATGTGAGACTGTGATTTTACATGTGGACACGTTATAGCATAAGTACCTCCTATGGTTGGACAAGAACCTAAAGAAGACACACTGGGTGGTACGAGGTGCTAATTTGTGAGGGACAGTGGAGGCAAGATTCGGGTAGTAGAGACAACCAAAAATCTGAAGGTGATCATAGGTAGGGATCCGACAGAATATGAACTCTGTAGGGGTCCTATTTTGGAGCGTATGAGTAAGTAGTATATTAAGAAGGTATTCTGCCATTTTTAACGCATATACCCAAAAGCTGAGGGGAGAGACGCATGAAAAAGTAAGGTACAAATCATATTGTTAATAGTGCGGAGAATTCGTTTGACTTTACCATTTTGAGGGGAAGTATGAGGGCAGGAGAAATGAAAGACCATGCCATTAGCCAAACAGAATTTGTGAAAGAGAGAATTATTAAACTCACGATCATTATCACATTGAAATGTTTTTATTTCTTTTTCAAATTGTGTTTTAACATACGTACGAAATTCAAGAAACTTGGAGTATACCTGTGATTTATGGTGGAGCGGATAGCCTCATAGGAAGTGAGAAAAATTATCCAAGAATATTAAATAATATTTATGACCCAATTAGCTAGTAATATGAGAGGTCCATAAATCTGCATGAATAATATCAAATGGAGAAAAAGTAATACTCAAAGATGACGTAAACAGAAGTCTAACATGCTTTCCAAGATGACAAGAGTAGATATTTTGGGCAAGGTTCCCTTTATTACATTTAATTAAATTGCGGTTTCTAAGAAAATTAAAGATATGAGCTCCGGGATGTCCAGGTCTACTATACCACATTGAGGATGAGATTGTAGCGAGAGAGGTGAGAGTGATGACACTGGCAGCGGACGTGGGTAGGAAAGGATCGATGCCTCCCACACTATTGCATCTCGCAAGAAGTTTCCCCGTACGGAGGTCCTTCACAGAAAAACCAAATATGTTAAAATCAATAGATACGTAATTATCAATGGCAAATTTTCTAACAGGGATTAAGTTCTTGATAATATTAGGAGCATATATGACATGTTTGAGGGAGACGAGGGGATGCGGTGGTGGAGTTTGTGTGTGGCCAAAACCTTGAATTAGTGCGATGATCATTTCCGACTATAATAAATTGAGGAGTATTTAGATTATGCAATTGAGGGAGATTACTAGAGCTGTTAGTGAGGTAGGACTAGCGCCCGTATCCATAAACCACACATCATTGGGTTGTTGAATATTTAATGAGCCAAAAGCTTGACCCAAATCCGTTGGAGTGAGGCTCGTCGTCGGCTGATGGGCTGCGGTATAGTGGGCATGATGGCTTGGGCCTGGTTGATAAGTCGCTGGATGGGCTCCTATGATACTGGACCTCGGTTGTACCCATTGTAGCTGTTGGGCCTGGGCCACTGGAAAACTGCCTGATGGTGAGGCCCATGTCCCGTACAGCTGCCATGACAGTGGGTCGGCCCATTGTGATGGTTGCTGGACCTGCCTGTAGGGTTGGCCCGATTGCCATGGCATGTGTCTTTGCCTCCCCTGCCATCCATGCGGCCTTTATCTCTGCCGCCACCGCAGTTGTTTTGCGGTGCGAGGTGGTCGGATTGTGTCTGCTGGTCGGTAGATGTGGTGGGTGTCACGGTGGCGTCAGCCACCAATGCTTCAGATTATGCTCATCCTGTTTGGCTCATCTCGTCCCCTCTAATAGCAATTGAGATCGTGCTTTGTTGAAACTCGGTAGGGGATCGACTTGTTGGATCATCGTTGCAAGTGTGTCGTATTCACCTTTCGTTAAACCATTAATTAATTGCAAAACCATCTTTGTATCTGAAACTGGAGTTCTTACATTAGATAATTGGTCGTTATCAATTTTAGTTATTTGCAGTAGTCAGCCATATTAGAAAAATTTTCAAGAGGGATGGTGTTGAATTGCTCCATAGATACACGACACGTGTATGTTTGTTGTCTTGAAAAATCTCCACCAACTGTGTCTATAACTCTTGAGTCGAAGCTCCGGTCTTCATAATAGTATGAAGCAAATCCTTGGAGATAGTGCCATAGATCCACTACTTGATGATAGCGTCAAGTCGTTTTCACGTCGCGTCGTCGACGTCGGGTGGCGAGGAAAATGTGGTATCAATGTGGTCAAGCACGTTGTAAAAGGGAGGAGGATTTGTGTCGTCGGGGTGTTGAGGAAGAGGAAATGGGAGAAGCTATATGGGCCGTGGGTGACACCATAAGGACTGCTGGAAAATATGAGAGAAAAAGATGGAGCGTTCGGGATGTATACGAGGTTTATATGGGCAATATCAGTCGTATACTATGTGTATATCGGCTTAGGGAGGCTGTATACGAGTTGTATATGGTGGCAGAGAGGTTATATCAGCCGTATACAAGGTGTATATCGGTTGTGTATAGGACAATATACGTGTTGTATATGGCGGCAGAGAAGATATATCAGTCGTCTATAGGGTGTATATCGGCTGTGTACAGTAGGGTTTGGCGTCGGAAAAGAAAGAGAGAATTGGGGGGTGGGGGCGAATAGGGTTTATGGATTTTTGGCTCTTGATACCATGTAAAATATTGTAAATCTCCTTGAGTGGAGTCATTTCATTAATACAATATATATAGTGTGTACAATTGTAATTCTAATGGAATAATGATCTCTACTTTACATAATTATACTAAAATTAATTATATAATATTACATAATATACGGTGAATATATAAAAATATATTCAATATCAAATATATTATCCAAAATTAGAAAAGAAAAAGAGGGGAAAAAAGAAAAAGCAAAACCTGAAAAAATTAAGATTCTGATCGTGACAAAACTAACTTGAACAGTACGAGTAAATCATTATGATAGCAGATATATAGTACAGTAAATGATTTGCATGCAACGTACGTTAAAGCATAAATTATAAGTTAAATAAAGACATATAAGGCGTGCATGCAACGGAAAATCGCCATGAAATCTTTTGTTACGCGGTCACCTACGTTGTATTCTCATATTTATTTGAGGTGAAAAAAATAGTATGAAAAGGACATAGATAAAGGCTTATTTCTCTGTTGCCTGATTTTTAGTAGATTTTGCACTTAAAGAGTTTCACATTGGATATGGAATGAAAACATGGTATCCTTATATAGAATTGTACAATTTTCACCATACAAGTTAGCTTTTGGATTTGAGTTAGACCAAGGTGCCATATTCCTTCATGGTATCAGAGCCAGACTCATTTCAATTCTATGTTCACTGATGTTGGGGTTGAACAATCCTCACTTTATAAGCTAGCTTTTGGTATTGAGTTAGACACATGTGCCATATTCCTTCTGGACATGCGGGGGAGCGTTAAGAGTCTCATATCGGATATAGAATGGGAACATGGACTCCTTATATGACTTGGACAATCTCACCCTACAAGATAACTTTTGAGGTTGAGTTAGACTCACGATACATTCTTTAAACAATCGTTAAAATATGAAAAGAACAATTTCAAAACTTCAAAAAAATTTGTGACTTTTTTCGTCAAAGTTTAAAAATTTTAATGTAATTTAATCCTTCACTTTTAGGTTATTTATCTTGTGACACTTTTTCCTTGGAATTCTATTGCTTATATAGTTGTATTATGAAGATTTTATTTAATTAACCTGTCAAACTTTTGAATAATTTTCAAGTTTTCATATCATGCTTGTATATAGAGAAAATGGTCAAATGATCCCTTAACGTGTGATCAGATTATCAACTACATAACTTTATTATATGAGGGTCCTATGAAGTAATTTAAAATAGTAAATATTGCTCCCTAAAATGTAAATCCAACTATGTATTGGAGAGTGAATTGTACTCGCCTAACCCCTGTAGTGGTAGAATTAGGGATGAGATGTTGGCCGGAAAAAATACAATAGTGTCGGAAGGTGACGGTGGTAGTGGTGAAGGAAGAGTGGGGAAAATGAATTTTGTATTAAGAGTGTGTTTGGCGGTGATTGGGAAGAAAATGAGAATTTGGGCTGAGGTTGAGGAAAAAGAAGGTTGGCGGTGCTGGTGGATAATGGCGGCCGGCGGCGGCATTACTGTGGTGGCGAAAAGTGTAATAGAAGAAGAGTGATGATATGTAAAAAGAAAATGAAAAAGGAAAAGAAAGACTTTAAAAAAATTAGAAAATTAATATTAAATAAAAAATATTCAATTAAAATAAAATTTTAATAATTTATTTTTGCCCTCTCACTATCTCAAAGAGAGTGAAATACATTCTTTGCCACCTCATGCCAGCTCAACATTTAGGGAGCAATATATTTTATTTTGAATTAATTCAGGGGTAATAGAATCCCGCAAAAATATATTGTGTAGTTAAAATTTTAATCGAATGTTAGGGCTCATTTGACCATTTTCTCCTTCGATATATCTTGACTAAAAAGTATAAAAATTTACTGATACTTATTTGGATAAATAAAATATGGTAAAAACATATTGTGCAAGTGATATAAACATAATTTTAAGTTTTGAAAATCAATAAACAGTATTCTAGTTCAATTGAATTTTAGAAATATTCAAGGATTTTGCTATTGGCTTCGGCTTTTTAATATGGTCAAACAGCCAATAATTAGGCTTAAATTTCATCATGAAATTGTGACGGCTTGTATTAAATTTCTGTTTCATGCATACTACACCCCACACCTCTACTAAAAGAGTAATAACCTTCAATCTCAGACATTAACAGTTTTGGTAAAGTAAATTTATTTAGAAGTATTTGACGTAATAGAAAAATAAGAAGCTATATTTTATCATCTTTTTTCAAATTTACCTTTACTTTTTTGTTGCTTGGGAAATAGGGAGGAGATTACAAATAGGGAATCAAACCCGTGAAAATTAGTTAATTACCAACTGGATTACTAAAATTTCTCATCTTTACTGTTTTAATTAGTAGAGTTTGGGGTAATATTTCATTAGACAAGACATTTAAGGGGAAAATAGATAATAATTCATACAAATACTCTAGTGATAAAATACTAAATGTCTTTGTCCAATTGCTTGCAAGTTGCTAGAACCTTAAAAGGAAGAAAAGAACAGATTATATGGACCGCAAGAGTGCAGTTTTCAGTTTGTACCCAAGTGTTAATATTAGTGGAGGAAATAGAATTTTCATAGAGATTTCAAAATATAAAGGAGTAAATAAATGAAGAAATCGAGTGGTTCAATATTTATTATATATATATAATATAATTATTTTAATCTTATATATACAAGAAATTTTTCGCCGAAGGAGATTTGGACAACCCCTAACCACCACATGACTTCGCCTCTGATTAATATACATAGCCAGAACTAGGGGTGCAGGAGGTTCATTCTGAAGGGTGTCAAATGCCATGGGAAATAAAAATAAGAGATGGAATAAATCGAATGCCAATTCTGTTTCAGAATGTCGGCAATTATGTCATCCGACACCAGTAACAACACTTAGTAAAACAATAACTTTAAAGAGTAAATGCAGCGAAATTTTAAGAATACAAAGGTTTAAAATATATATAACCTATGATGGTCAATGACCAAATGTATTGTATATATATTATATACAAATTCCTTTCTTTACAGATTTACAAGAAAAAACGGAAGGAATTAAAAGTTGAAGTCGCAGATGACTTCTGCCTGAAAAATCTAACTAAGTAGACATAGACAACCTCTCATTACAATCGCTCCATACAAAACTAATCTAGAATCTAAACAACAATTGTAATGTTGAACAAAATGTTGTCGACACACTCAGGCAACACTTGTAATCCAGATTTCTGAGATGAAATCCCGAGAGCTCTCTTGGTATTTTTACATTTTGATTATGGATATCGATTCATTGTAGTAGCCTCTCTATTTATAGTAGATAGTCTTCCTTGAAAAACTCATTGATTGGTTGTGGAGGTTGAGGGAAAGGTGGACAATTAGTATGTTTGTTGGAGAAAATCATGGAGTCGAGATCTCAACAACTTTGACTTGTTCTTCACTCGACTTCTTCCCAAAGCTTTGACTTGTTCTTCACTCGACTTCTTCCCAAAGCTTTGACTCTTTCTCTCACGTTTAACACAACTCCTAATTCACACGCCTAAGTCGTTTTTACCTCTCAGTAAAAATATTATTGATTAACATGAAGTAAGACAAAACTGTTGTATAAAAATGTTGGTCTGAATATTGTGACATTTGTCCCAACATTTTATACATTCAAAAACAGTACTTCAGATGATATGTTGGGTCAAATGTCATAACACCAAACCCAAAATTAACACATTCCAAACTCTTTCATTAGAAAATAATATTATTTAGGAGTAATATATATGATCAAATTATTATATAATAATTCATATATTTTTTTATATTTTAAATTATCTTAATAAAATTCTAATTTTGCCACTCTTCATACTATAGGCAAAAAACCCTCGAGTACCAATAAGATAATCAGTGGTTTCTTTAGTACCGGCCGGCCATTTAATTTTGTGCCGGTTTGTGTAATCGCGGTACGCGTGTATTGTGTTCTTAGGCTGGCCAAAACCATGATTGAGGGCATTGATAATAAAAAAAAAGATTAATCATGTTTTTAGGAGGAAAATTGTCCACTTTTTAATCTGGATTTCTGATACTTTTTCCTTTTGTTTATACGTATTTCATATGGAAATAAATAAAATTGTTGTGCTAGTTGGGATTATTTAGTCTCAGTAGCCAATATTAAAGATATGCCTTAATTACTCATACAAGTTTTTTTTCCGGCATGTCTCACCAAACTATCAATGTACTCTCCATTTATTGTAACAGCCACTTGATTTGGGCCTTGTTGCAAATTGCTTTATTTTAGCAATTGCGACTGAATATTTTTGCTTTGTTATTCAAATGACTAATGAACTGATAATTGGGTAGATGGGCAGGCTAACGAGCCTTATCCGACTTAATTTGCAAATTACAATCCAAAAAGCTAATCCTTTTTCCTTTTTAACTAAAAGTTTCTTCCTATTTATAGATGTTATGCTTAATGTTTTTACAGCATATAAATATTCTTGAACACCCACCCCCCCTCCTCCCAAACCTCAAAAAAAATAATAATAAAAAAAAGCTGAGCAGCTAAAGTAAATTGTTAGGTGGACAATTTGTTGCTCCTCTCAAGGGCGAAGGGACAAAAAACTACGTACACTAATGATTTTTAACAAACTATCTAAGCCTTTGATAAGAAGATGTATTATGGATTTAACTCCATCTTCAAATGAACTACTCCTAAGAATTACATATTCAAGATCAAATAACGAAACCAAACAACTTATTTATAGTTGACGTTGGACTCTCTCACACACACATTTAAAATTGGACATTTGAAACGTGAATATTATAATATGTGGGTTCAAAAATCAAACAAACAAAAAATATTGAGATAGAATTTTGTTTTGATATTATGATATTAATATGGATCCCGAAACTAATTTAAACTCAAAAAGCTCATAAGGTCGCGACCTAACAATCAATCCATAGCCGATGTAAGATCTTGAAAGCATTAGTGGTTAGAGTTATAAGTTATTCAACCTATATACCGATAGGAAGGTTGAGATGCGCGCAAAACTAGGGATGACAATTGGGCGGGGTGGGTGCGGGTACCCCTCCCCCGCATTTGTAACGCCAGAAAATTTTATACCCGCCACTCATGGCGAGTATAATTTTCAACATCCATATCCGCCTAGGCGGGTATATTCCTAAATCCACACCCGCTCCACCACCCAAGTGGATATCCGTCACTCGCCAATACCCGCCTATACCCGCCTATACCCGCCTGCCATATTTTGTAATCAATTCATTTGTAATCAATTAGTGATCCCAAAAATTCAAATTCCAAAAATTATCCCAAAAATTTGAGTCAAGAATCAATACTGTCACGGTCTCATTTTCTTTGGGAGAGAGGGAGGAGAATTTCGAATTTTTTCACCATCAGAATTCCCCATTTTTCACCTCTTCCCCCTTGCACAACAAAGAATCAAGAAAATAAAATTTCCAAGAAAACCCAAAAATTATTCACCCAAATAGCTATATATTACAAATGTAGACAAAACCCAGATATTATTTCAGCTGTATAAGCTAAAGTTTTTTAACTTTTTCAATTGAACTCCACAAATCCAATAGGTAAAACTTAACAAATGCACAAAAATTGACCTCACCAAGACAACCCCAAAGCACAAAGCAAAGACAACAATATTTTCCAATATTTCCCGATCAACATCTCCTTTAAAGAAAAAGGCAGAGACGTCGAGAATGAGAGAGGGAGGAGAGACGGCGTGAAGGGGAACGAGAGAGGGGGAGGCGTGAAGGACTGAAGAGGCGTAGGGTTTTGAGTTTTGTTAGAGAATAAGAGACTTGTCGTGACTTATGGGCTGAAGGC
Organism: Anisodus tanguticus; assembly: GCA_034509755.1. Taxonomy (NCBI): domain Eukaryota; kingdom Viridiplantae; phylum Streptophyta; class Magnoliopsida; order Solanales; family Solanaceae; genus Anisodus; species Anisodus tanguticus. Next base: position 8,184,865 of record CM067554.1, on the reverse strand, counting down.
ACGACCTTATGGGCTGAAGGCACGACTTATGGGCTGCTAATATTTTGGGCTTGGGGCGGGTATAAGGGCGGGTAGACAGGCGAGTATGACTGCAAATTCACCACCTACCTGCCTACTCGTGACGAGTACATTTTCAATACCCGTACCCTCCTATTATCCGCCAAAGTTATACCCATACCTACCCCAACTGAAGCAGATGCGGTGCGGAATACGCAAAATTATACCCACCTGCCATACTACGCAAAACATTATAACAAAAAAAATTGTATTAACATAGGATGGTGAGTGACATTAGACAAAATGAGGTTAATTAGATCCATGAGCTGACAGCATCACATGAAGTGATGAAGATGCAGACAGATTTAAACCCACCCCCATCCTCACATGGAAGAGGTAAGGAGTAAGGCCTGCAAGAGTAGACAGAACCCCTTCTCTCTTCTCCATTTTCCCTCCACATCAAAATTCTTAAATACTACTAATATTATCAATTCTCTAATATTTGTTGCCAACTCTTCCCTCACTATCAACTCATTGGCAATGGCACCCACATGTACCTCTGCTCTTTCTATCTAATACTACAGTACCACTTGTTTCAATCTCTCTGGGTTCTTCTTCCTCCTCCTTTTCTTCTCCAACATTATAACATTTACCTCTATGGATCTACAGAGTTTTCTTGCACTAATGCACTGATATTCACTTTCTTGGGTACTCAAGGTACTTGATGTTAGCATTGCTTTTTGCACAATTTTCTGGTTACTGAGTTCTTTGAGTTTTGTCTGGTGCTTTCAAGCAAATCAAGCGCAATTTGGTCTCATATACTGAAAAGAACTTAAATTGTTCTTTTGGGTATCCCTGTTTGTTCTTGTTTTCACTTGTACGAGGTTGAAGGACAAAAATTTTGGGCAAATTTGTGAAGCTTTGGAGAAAACAAGTCCATTATCTTGATTTTCTGTAGTAAACATCAAATTCTTGGTTTAGAGGGTGTTTGTTAAATGATGAGAACTGAAAGATTTTGGCATATCATAAGGTATGTACCCCTGCTAATTAGGTGAAAGAAAGTGAAAGTTCATCAGTAAGAGTTATGTTGCATCAATTTGAAGGCTTCTAATTTCTAGCTGTAGGCTTGTGAAAGCTTCAGTTTGAGGTTTCATTGGACCGATTCCCTAGGTAAAGAGGGAAGTGGTGGTCTACATAGAACCACAAAGCATAGAATGGTGCCTAGGAGAGGTTTCCCAGATTCTTCTTTGCTTTGTGTTGTGTGGTGAAAAAGTGACTCCAGCTGTGTTGTGAAGAGCTTTGACTTTGACTAGCTGGAGATGAGTGATAATGCACTGATTGGCTTGTGAAAAAAGTAGAAGTTTTAAGAGGTCTTGACTTTACAGTTTGTGTTGTTGAAGAGGAGAAGGGACTACAACTATGGCTGCCAAGCTTTTACATTCATTGACTGAAGACAACCAAAATCTGCAAAAGCAAATTGGATGTATGACTGGGATCTTACAACTATTTGATCGCCAAAGTATGCTTGCTAGTAGGCGCCTAATCGGCGACAGCCCCAAAAAGCTCACTTCTGGTAATATTTCATTGTGTCCAACTCTAATTTATGATACTGGTTCATTGTAGAATGTGTTTACTTTCTCTTATACCGAAAACATTTGAATGTTGTTTGCTTGTTTGTTGAAAATGTCAATCAATATTTCATCCTTCTACTTATGTTATCTTTTGAAAAGGAAGAGTTTTTATCTGTTTCATTCATGTTCTCATGTCAACACTTGGAACTCACATCTGGTTCTCAAAATGTGACAACTTCCTACTAGTCAAAGGTAAATTTTCTAGTGACTCTTCAAAATGATATATTTGAGATATTGTACTTATATTTAACAAGTAGATGATAAAACAAGGGGTGCTTCAGTACTTCTAAGATTCTTTGATTGATTTCTTATAGATTCATTTTGGTAACATCATGTGTATCCGATTTCTTACAGGCAGCTCTCACATTGGCAGTGGCACTTTTGAAAAAGAGTACACTAACACATACCAAAGATCAGCAACTATGGTAAGAGTATGAGTGCACACTTGTCATCTCTCCTACCTTTCAAATTTGTAAATATTTATATTTAGCGATGGTAAGTATATGGTCAATAACACCAAACAGCTCATCTTGAATGTGATTGGCAAGGAAAACTGCTGAATTATTTGTTTGGATAACCAAGACTTCTGACTGATGTCTGAAAACAACTTGGTTTCTTTTCTTCTTTCTGTTATAAATTTTAACTTAGACAATTTATCAATTTTTTGTAAATTTGTTTTTTTTTTAACTTGAAGTTTAAGATTAAAGTCCATTTATTTTAGCTTATAAAAAAAAGTCCATTTACTTCTTTGTTACTCACCAAATCTGCGAGTGTTTAATGACTCTTGTATCTTTACACAGCTGAATTTCTTCAATATCATATCTTGAAAGCTTGATGGCACTGATTTTCATTGCAGGAAAGCTACACAAACAAGACTGTACAAGATAAACAAAGATTGTCTACAGAATCGTCGAGACCATCATTCTCATCTTCTTCACGTTCGTCTTCCTTTTCTTCTCTTGATTGTAATAAAACAATTCAACAAGAGCCCTCAGCTTTTGATCGATTAAGTTTTGCTGAAACTCCTTCAAGAGACCCAGCTTCAGGTCAACAAAATGCATCACCACAACTTGGTCGGCAATCTCTTGACATTCGTGATGTGGTTAAGGACTCTATGAATAGAGAAGCTCAGAGGTTCTCAGCTGGACCTACAATAAAAGAAGAGGTGACAGAACTGATGTCGAAGCCCGGGGATTCCCCAAGTCCAGTTGATCTTAAGGAATCTCTCAGAGTACTTGCTAAACTTCGGGAAGCGCCTTGGTACTCAAGTGAACATAGGGAACTTACGAGATCATTATCATATCATTCAAAGGATAGTTCTTCGTTGTCAGTCTCAAAAGATGCTCCTCGGTTCTCATATGATGGGAGGGAAACAAATGCTTTACCCTTTGAATCGCGAGACATTTCCAATTCCAAATCCACTCTAAAGCTTAAAGAGCTACCGAGACTTTCCTTGGACAGTAGAGTTAGTCCAGTACGAAGCTTGAACTCAGAACCAAAATCTAATTTCTCCTCAAAATCTATGCAGAAGGATGGTGGTAATACCAATGCAAAGTCACCAACTCTGCTGCAAACATCTGGAACTCAGGCTCGTCCTCCTAGTGTTGTGGCAAAGCTAATGGGTCTTGAACCACTACCTGATTCCATGTCATCAACTGACAGCAAGACGGGGTTCAGCAAATCTTTGCAAGTTGAAGCGGTTTCTTTTCCAAGGTCTTCAGAAGTATCTGAACCGTGCAAACCTATCCGAACTTCTAATAATTCTTCTAAGAACCTCTGGAAAGAACCTACTTCTCCTAGGTGGAGAAATCCTGATATGGCTATGAAACCTATATCCAGGTTTCCGATTGAACCAGCTCCGTGGAAGCAGCCTGATAGGACTCGAGTGTATGAGAAACCTATATCCAGGACAACAAAAGCTCCAGTAAAGCCTGCTGCCCACCCCTTTCCTTCTGTTTACAGTGAGATAGAAAAGAGATGGAAGGATCTAGAATTCACCCATTCAGGCAAGGATCTTAGAGCTCTTAAACAGATATTGGAAGCAATGCAGGCAAAGGGCTTCCTAGAGACAGAAAAAGAAGAGCAGGGTTCAAATTTTACTGGTCAGAAAGAGAAGTTTGGAAGTCCTGCACAAAGTGCAAAACTGGCAAACCAGAGAATGAGGCAGAGTGATCAAGTAACAAAGAGGGGGCTAAATTCTTCAAAGAATTTTGAATCCACAATAGTGATTATGAAGCCAGCAAAATTAGTGGAAAAATCTGATATTCCTTCTTCTTCAATGATTCCACTTGATGGCTTGCCCACTTTCCCCAGTAGAAAGGGTAATGCTACGAGCAGAACTGCTAAAGAACACGCTAGAACTAGCAGTCCAGTGAATCCTAATGAAGCAAGAAGAACTTCGAAACCTCCACAAATTTCAACAAGGTCCCAACAGCTTCCTAGAGAGAGCACCTCAGGCTCAATAAAGAGCTCAGGATTCATCAGCCCAAGATTGCAACAGAATAAACTGGAGCTAGAGAAAAGATCTCGACCACCCACACCTCCATCTGATTCCAACAGATCGAGGAGACAGTCAAACAAGCAACATACAGAGGCTAGTTCCCCAGGTGGAAGACGAAGGCCAAGAATTTCAAACATCCAGCACCATGATGACCATGTGAGTGAGATCAGTAGTGAATCAAGGAATATGAGTTACCGTGGGAATAAAATTTCTGGTCAATCCAATGGGAATGTGGTAGCAGAATCAAATGTAGATTCTGAAGTCACTAGCAGCCAGAGTTCATCTATTGATGCATCCAATTACCTGAGATGTGACTTGGTAGAGAAGGTAAGAAACTTCCATTTACTCGTGCCATATATAGAGTACTTGAAGCATACCATAACATGCTTGACGCTTTGAATTCCATTTCAGAAATCAACTCTGGTGCTCTCTGAAGATGAAATATTAACTGAACATGCCCCAGAGTATCCAAGTCCGGTCTCGGTTCTTGATAATGCTGTATATACAGATGAATCAGCCTCTCCTGTGAAGCATACTCCAAAAGTCATGAAAGGTGCTGCTTTCCCGTAGTATTTTTGTGAAGAAATTATAAGCACATCCACATAAGCAAATATGACTGGAAATAACAAGATTTATTGTTTCTGTTAGCATTACTACTCAAACGGAACTAGCACCTTATGTGGATGGCATGTTGGGGATATAATTGTAGATCTTAGTGAACTGAAAAATAAACATCTGATGCAGATTCTTTTCTAGGCAACCATATGCAGGGATATTCCCTCGATAGTGATTCACAATGGGTTAACTATTGGATAGTTTCCCGTTAAATGCCTGCTAAAAACTTAACTGAGCAAGGTTGGGAACAGGGTTGAATGTGCTCTGTTTGAACCCCTGATTTTAGTGTAGTCTCACACTTGTTCAGTGACCAATATGTACCAATTCTTCTCTTGGGGGGAAGGGGAGGGGAGAGGAGGGGAAGAATTCTTGGACCAATATGCCATTTCATGGCTTTACAAATAAGCGAATGCCAACAGAATTTTGAATAATATAACAGGAAAATAAGTAGAAGGTTGATTAAAACTCTGAATAAAATAGATGGACAGCCTTAGGAAAGATTGAAGTTCAGAAAGTCTTTTAGGATGTGGAAGTGAGAATCTCTCTCCAGAAGAGCGAAAGCAAATGCACAAACTAGATCCTTAGGAGTTTCATACCCAACTACAGCAAGCAACTATAAGCACTTTGAGGGAACAAATGGGTGGTGTCGTTTAGACCATTTTTGAATTTGACCAAGCAATGAACAACAATATGAGATACAAAGGCCCCCGTCATGTCAGTCAATGAAACGTGAACAATAACATGTTTAGCTAAAAAACATCTCTGTGTAATGTTTTTTTTATGTGTAATAGAATATTTACCGAATATTCTTCCATTAATTGTATTAATTGTATATCTCCTATTTTAGGTAGAATTATAATCCTTTTGTAATTAGGTTGATTAGTTATCTAGTTTATATCAAGGTAAATACTTTTGTAATACTATATATATTATAAATCATTCATCAATAAAACGAGGGAACATATTCGTTAATGGTATCAGTAGCCTAATCCTAAATCTCCCACCCTAGCCGCCGACTCCTTCTCTTGGCCGCCCCTTTCCAAAGACGGAACCCTAGTTTTTTCTGACCATTCTCCCTCCCTCTCCCTCCTAAAGTTCATTTTCCATAATTGACAAAACCAAATTCCATCATGCACTTGCAGACAATAATATCAAAAACTTCATCCCTGTCACCCTTGAGATGGAAAAGACAAATACTATAACACCCCGTACTTTCGGGTGATGGTTTGAGCACATAAACGTAGGCAAGTAGATCCGGGCCCCGAAAAATTTATGTTATATTTACGTATGCTAATAAAGAGTTTAGCATATACAAGGATAAAACTCTGAAATAATTTTGGACTTAACAAGTGTGACAACGGGGATCGGAAATAAATTTGGTGCGTGCATAAAGAGGCCATGTACCAAGTGTCATATTACAAAAATTATGACGTTAAGTATAAGAATGTTTTATAAATCATCAAGATTTAAGTGAATTGAAATAAAAAATTAATTGTGTGTATAATGGATTAATTGTAGGATTAATTAATCTTAAGTGGGGACAATATTTAGTGGGGACTTATACGTGTAAGACTTAAATCAGCCACCAGTGACTAAGCCTTCCAAATAAATCGGTGGCAGCTTGGGGAGATTCACAGGTCTCTCCAACCATTTCCTCGTCTACACAACACATACAAAGCCTTCATCTCTTAAGCTTCTTGAAGAAAGAATTGTCACACTTCTATCAAAAGGAGTAAATTTCAAATTGGTAAGCTCTCTGAAAATTCTCGACCAAATTAGGAGATTTTTAGTAAGCTTTTGCACGCCCAAAAGAGGGAAAATTCATGGCGTTTTAGACCTTAGCTCCAACGAAATTGAATCCTTGAACAAGCTTGAACACTCTGAAATCAAGCGAAAACCTAGAGTTTCGAGGGAGCTCTAGCTCAAGTCGATTTTGTGGGTCCTGTTTCTGCTTGTCGGAATCCAGTTCGGGTGAAAGGTTGTCCGACGACGCTCGTCGATGCACCTAAAAGAGGTAATGCTTCTTGTTCCTAAGTTTATACAAGTTATAGAGCATGATTCTTGCCACTAGTTTCTAAGGGATTATTGGAAATGCCAAGTCTGGTTGGGTATTGTTGGGGCTGCCTACATGGAGTTGGAGATTGCATGTGAAGTTGCTGGGTTGTTATAGATACTGTAGTAGTTAAGGAGGAAGGATTAAGAGGGCTGATTATTTTGCTACATGCATAGGTTTCCATATAGAAGAAACATAGATTCTACGCGTACAAGGTGTTCGCTAGAATGTCTCAATGAATCTATTACTAGCATATTGATACGATTGTGATTTAAATCATCCGTGTGATGTAGATAATCATTCATAGAGCTTACAAGGACCCGTGGAACTTAGATAACTTCGATAACAAGGTATTCAATGCTCTTTTTTTTTGGCATATTTTATGTGCAAAACATAACCGGAATATTGTTCCATAAATTACTCTACTCTTAGTAGTTAAGAATGATCATGTTATTGACTCTTATGTTAAAAGGCCTGTCTAAATATATTCTCAAAATCCTTATTGAGGTGTATGGGAAGGATGTTGATGTTCCCAATGTTAGCCGAAGGTACAAAAATATTATGTCATCCGTTGAGATTGGAATATTGTATTACCATTAATGCATTTTCATGTACTACTGGTCGGCTGTTTCTGTTTCGGTTTATGGTTATGTATCTATGTTGTGTTATTTCTTATGCTTGACATACTTAGTACACCAGTCGTACTGACGTCCTTTTTGTCGGGGGACGCTGCGTTTTATACCCGCAGGTTCAATTAGAGAGGGTTACGGTTCGCGCTAGTAGGTTGCTGGTTCAGCTGGTATTGGAGCACTCTACTTGTTTCAGAGTTGCAGTCGGGTCGTGATATGTTATTTTACATATGCACTTGGGTATGGCAAGACCCTGTTCCGCCCTTGTGATGTTATGTAGTCTTTAGAAGCTTGTAGACATGTGTCCTGTGTATAGTTGTCATGTATGGCCTTATCGGCCTTGGTATGTATATATATAAGTTGGGGCTTTCCGGTTAAAACTTCATCTAGTCTTTTCTTCGGCTTAGTCCGTATCTAAATATGTTTAGGTGTGGAGTGCATAGTTAGTGGTGCCCGGCAGGTAGGGTCCAGGTGCCCATCGCGGCCCTCCGGTTTGGGTCTTGACAAACTTGGTATCAGAGCAGATCTGTCTTAGAATGTCTACAAGTTGTGTCTGGTAGAGTCTTGTTTATGGGTGTGTAGCGCGCCACACTTATAAGCAGGAGGCTACAGGGCATTTAGAATTGTTTCCATTTTTTTTCATAGTCTAGATCGTCCGGTTGAAGTGAGTCGTAAGAATATTTGTTCCTAATCCAATCGTCTTATTTGAAACTGCAGCAATGTCTACGACGAGAAAGACCTCGGGTAGTAAGAGTGCGGGTATTGTTGCGAGGGAAGATATTAGACAAATACCACCCGTTGGCATGGGTCGGAAGGCTACGGAAGTGGAAAAAAGAGACATGAGTTGCATTATGGATTTAGACCCGTCGGAAATCATGGAATCTATTGAGGAGGATCCATATGAGTCACCCGCTCGGACACTCTCGGTTCTTCCAATGGAAGATGGGGTGAGGGGGGTTCCGGCCTCACCAAGGGCTTTAGTTTCAGTATCGGGCCCCATTGATCATGGTGTTAGTAGGGCAGCACAGGGATGGACACAGTCGGGTTCCCCTCAAATACATTGCCGTGACCGGGTATTCATTTCGCTCACTAACCCCGACTCTTCTGAGGTTCCGGATAGTCCACAATTTTGGGGGTCCGTTAATCAAGGCTCGCCGATCTATGTTATGGGATACACGGAAGAGGAAGAAAAGAGGCAGGTCAGGAGAAGGCGAGTGGTTAGTAAGGATAAGAGGGTTCCACTTCAAAGTGTGTCTGATCGAGGCTCACATAGAGGACCAAGATAGGATAGTGCAGGTACACTAACTGGAGCACAACTTGCATATTTTTGGATGTCTCTTTATCCTCTTCATCCGACCACTCACAAACTCCAACCCTAGTCTTTCCCGTGTGTGTTTCTGGGTTACGCTGCCAATCATCGTGGTTACTCGAGCTATGGCTTGTCAAACCGTAAAATCATTATTTCACGTCATGTCCTATTTAATGAATCTCAATTCTCCTTTGTCTCCCTAAACTCGCTACCTCGGCATTCCTACGACTTCCTATATGATTGTCTGAAACCCCCTTCTAATTCATCATTTACATAGTCCGTCGTCCCAGACCCCGACATCCGCACCCACCGCGGTCAATCCGGGACACGCTGCCCAGCCGATTCTGCTGACGGTGGCCCGGAACAGCCCGTCTCAAGGTTATTCCGCATCCACCTCTCAGCAAACCGAGCCTCGGCCAGCCAATCCCGCCACCTATGCCCTTCCTCCTCTTCCCGGCAGTCCCGCGGGACCCCACCCTCCTCTCATCCCACGTCTCGAGACATGCTCTCAAATAATAAAAACATGTGCCATGCATGGAATTTCTAAACCTAAACGACCGTTTAACCTATTCGTTTAAGTTATCCCTTCCCATGTCCCTTGAAATTCGAAGGATGACTTGTCCGACCCAAATTGAAAAGCCGCAATGATTGATAAATATAATGCTCTTATTGATAATAAGATGTGAGACCTAGTACCCCGTCTGCCTGATGCTAACATTATTCGCTATATGTGAATTTTTAGATATAAAAAGAAATCTGATGGTTCTTTTGAGAGGTACAAAGCTCGTCTTGTAGGTGATGGCATGTCTCAACAGGTGGGAGTAGACTGTGATGAAACATTCAGCCCTGTTGTAAAGCCCGAAACAATCCGGATCGTCCTCAGCATTGCCCTATCCAAGTCTTGACTCATTCATCAACTTGATGTCAAGCATGTCTTCTTACATGAGGATCTTTCATGAAATTGTATATATGTATCAACCTATGGGTTTCAGGGATCCTATTCATTTGGATTATGTGTCTGTTGCGGAAATCACTCTATGGACTGAAACAGGCTCCTTGAGCATGGTACCAGCGGTTCATCGATTATGTCTCCTCTATCGGTTTTTCACACAGCTGATCCGATCATTCCCTGTTCATCTACAACAAGGGTCCACACATGACTTACGTCTTATTATATGTTGATGACATCATCTGATGCTCTCCGCTGTTCCATTATGTCTCTCATTTCCTCTGAGTTTGCTACGAAGGATCTGGGCCCCCGAGTTATTTCTTGGGCATCTCTGTCACTCGGCATTCTGGCGGCCTATTTCTGTGTCAGAAGAAATACGCCGAAGAGATTCTTGACCATGCAGGCATGACATCTTGCAAATCATCCCACACGCCAGTAGACACCAATTCGAAGCTCAGCGCTGAGTCCGGCCTCTGTATTCAGACCCGACTCACTATCGTAGCTTGGCTGGGGCCTGCAGTACCTCACATTCACGAGACCAGACATATCCTATGCCGTGCAACAAATCTGCTTGCACATGCACAATCCGACGGAAGCACACATGCATGCCCTCAAACGTATTTTACGATACGTCCAAGGCACACTTCATTTCGGATTAAATCTATACATGTCCTCGCTCACTAGTCTCACTGCTTATTCTGATGCTGACTGGAGTGGATGTTCTGATACCAGACTCTCCACGTCTGGTTATTGCGTTTTCCTTATAGATAACCTATTGTCTTGGTCTTCCAAAAGGCAACCTACACTATCCCGATCCAGTGCCGAAGCGGAGTACAGAGGTGTCGTCAACGTCGTCTCTGAGTCTTGTTGGATCCGTAACCTTCTACTTGAGCTTTATTGCCCGATTCAAAAGGCAACACTGATTTACTGCAACAATATTAGTGCGATATATCTTTCCGGAAATTCCGTCAAACATCAACGCACTAAACACATTGAGATGGACAAACTTATCTATGATCTGCTTATTTCCAAGTACGTATCATCCGCTCTGCGGCTGCCAAAAGCCTACCCTCTCTCGGATATTGAGAGTTGCTTTCCCAACAAGTCTATTGAATGGGGTACGAAAGATTGCTATTCAAAGCATCGTTAAGAGCTTAAGTAATACCTGAGGGGCGAAAAAGTGGCTCGTGGTCAAGTTCGTGTCCTTCATGTTCCTTCCAGATATCAGATTGCCGACATCTTCACCAAAGGTGAAGGACTTCCGCGCATACTATTTGATGATTTTCGAGCCAATCTCGGTGTTCGTGAACCTTCCGCTTCGACTGCGGGGTGGAATAGAATATTTCCCGAATATTCTTCCATTAATTGTATATCTCCTATTTTAGGTAGAATTATAACCTTTTTGTAATTAGGTTGATTAGTTACCTAGTTTATAGCAAGGTAAATACTTTTGTAATACTATATATATCGTAAATCATTTATCAATAAAACGAGGGAACATATTCCTTTAATGTGCATTAATTTTGTCAGTTCTGGCTTTTGTGCTTTTCATGTTCGGGAACATAGGAAAATGGTCGTGAACTAAAATAATGCTTCTCCAGTAGCGCATCACAATTCTGGCACTGACCTATGTACTGAAAAGAGCTTGCTTGCTCAAGATCATGCCATCAACATTGGACACAAATTTATTCACTGTACTTGGATCTCCTTTGTTTTTCAAAACTAAACAGATTGGAGCTCTAATTCTAGTTAGAAAATAAAGATCAATTGCAAATATTTTAAGGCTTCTCAAATGAATATTATAGTCAACGTTCAGCAAGAAATATCAGAAATGAGTCTCCATTATGCTGTCAGAGTCCCTTGACCTTCTAGAGATTAAAAAGGTCCTGACTATCCAGGATATATGCACTGCTTAAGAAGTTGGATACTATTTGTTTGTCTCATTTCTGTTATTTTGTGACAGATGAAAGCTGCAACATTGCTGATAAATTTTCCAGTCCGTCGCAGTGTGATCGAGCTAATATTCTTGTGACTGATGCCGCCAATTCCGGTCTCTCATCGGAAATCAATAGAAAAAAGTTGCAAAACATTGAGAATTTAGTTCAGAAGCTCAGGAGATTGAACTCCAACCATGACGAGGCTCGCACGGATTATATTGCATCTCTTTGTGAGAACACAAACCCTGACCACAGATACATTTCGGAGATCTTATTGGCTTCAGGACTCCTTCTCAGGGATCTCGGTTCAAGCCTAACAAGTTTCCAGTTCCATCCATCAGGTCACCCAATCAACCCTGAGCTGTTCTTAGTCTTGGAACAAACCAAGGCAAGCACTTTACTTAAGGAGGAATTCTGCAATGATAAGATGAGGCAGTCGAAGCCCAAGGAAAAGATACGTAGGAAACTGATCTTTGATGTTGTTAATGAGAGTCTTGCTGGAAAATTGGTGCTAGTGGGACCTTCTTACGAGCCGCGGTTGAGTTCGCAGAAGCTAGCAAAGAGCACCCTGAATGCTCAAAGGCTTCTGAGAGATTTGTGTTCAGAGATAGAACAACTTCAAGCTAAACCATCAAAATGCAACGTGGAGGATGAGGAAGATGAGTGGAAAAACATATTGCTGGACGACGTGCTGCATCGGTCAGAGAGTTGGACGGTTTTTACAGGTGAGATATCGAGTGTAGTCCTGGACGTGGAGCGGATGATCTTTAAAGATTTAGTTGATGAGATAGTGAGAGGTGATGGTACTGGTTTGAGAGCAAAACCAACTAGGCGTAGACAGCTCTTTTCAAAGTAGTGCATTTCTACCATTCTATTCCTGACTTCTCTTTGTTTTCCTTTTCACCTAATTATATTGAGTAGTAAAATAATTCAGGAATACTCATTTGTGTCTTCGATCTATTGTAAAGGAACAAGTTCCACTTAATTGTATTACCAATATACCTAGTGAAGATCACCTCTCCAGAAAATGTACCATTGTGTATTATTTTGCATCCCCTTGTGCAAATTTTATGATTCTTTTACCAGCTAAATCTAACATTCGTGTAGTATATATGATTCATTTGCAGACAGTTTTCTTTGTTTCAAACTTTCAAAGTCATACCCGATATATGGTATTGGACAATATTTACCTCATTAGTGGGATAGAAATTCGTCTCACGTTGAAAATTTGTCTCCTTATATGGTAATAGGCAATCTTCACGTCATTAGCTAATTTTTTGGATTGACTTAGGCCCTTAGTTCATTTTCTTATAAAAAAGAGAGAATAAACATGTTTTGAAACACATATCTTCCAAAAATTTAAATAGGAAATAACCACATATTACTTTAGAAGGCATATCAATTAAAATCTATTTTTGTTTTTTCTTATCAAATGTAATGGAGAACTTAATATGTAAGAATTTCTCGTCTTTTATGTTAGTTTGCTTTCTTATTATTTCGCTTTAGATATTTTAAATTTACTTCATTAGATAAACGTTCTTTTGTGTATGATTTATGAGTTTTAAGTTTTTAATTTTAAAATAAAAGAATATATATCAACATTGATTTATATTACAAAGGTGATTAGTATAATGCGTGAAATCATCAGGCCTCCGTAGCATAGTGGTAGTGCGTTCGCTTCGTAAGCGAAAGGTCGCGAGTTCGATTCTCGCCGGGGGCTTATATTGTTCCCTCTGGCTTATACTTTTGCAGAATTTTGTTTTCATTTACTTTGATATTTTCCAGATATTCTCCAATCCGTATTTTGTTCAATCTTGAATTAAACATTCAAAAAATCCATATCTTATAATGTCACTACTACCTTTAGTGCAAAAACCAAACCAACCATTAATCCATTTCCTTCTTCCAATCCTACAACCACACCTTAAACAAAGCAAACAAATGTCCCTCAATTCCCACAACTTCACCAGAAGAACAACTCTAAATCTTTTACTCTTCTAAGTGGACAACAAAGTGCCAATGCCTTCGATTTCAGAATCACAGTCCCTGACCAGACACTTGAAGAAGCATTGGATGGGATTCAAACCCATGCATTAAGTTTATTACAAGTCAAAGAATTGTTAGAGGAAGAGTCATGGAAAGAAGCTCAAAAGGCATTGAGAAAAAGCTCAGCATTACTAAAACAAGATATCTATACTATAATCCAAGCTAAACCAGGTAAACAAAGGCCTGAATTGAGGAAGATGTATTCAGTTTTGTTCAACACTGTTTCAAGAATGGATTTTGCAGCTAGGGATAAGGATGTGCCACGTGTATGGGAGTGTTATGATGATATTGTCTCAGAGCTTAACAATCTTTTGTCAAGACTGCAGTAGTTTTATATACACTTGCAACTATTTTTTAATCAACTTTTGTTTACTATGTATGATGTAATTAACTTTAATCCTTGAGCTACTTTTAATCAATCATATACGTAATTCCTTGTGGAATTGCGGTGGAGTTTAACTTATATACATCTATATGGTTTCTCCTTGAACTTTTTGTTCCACACATTTATCCCCCACTTTCTTATATCTAATATTTTATCTTGGACTAAAAATTAAGATACTTATTTAATTCTTTTAAATTCATTAGATTCTTTTACGCGTTCGAAAAATTCCCCTTCTTCCACACTCCGTCCTAAAGAGAAACTAGGACGACCCAATATCAAATACTGATAATAATATCAGAAAACATTTTCGTGCTTTCAGATATATTGAGTTGATTCACACGGTCCACACGTTGATTCATACAGTATGTTGCCCTCTCATCCATGGTTGAATGAGTAAAGCGCCATTAGCGAAATCGCCAAAAATATTTATTGGTAACTTGTCTCCATAGAAAGTGAGATTTGTAACTGTAGAAGAGTGTAATTCTCCTTGTTTGGAGTCTTCTCATTAATACAATATATATATATATATATATGTGTTTACAATTGTAATCCTAATCGTATGAGAATATCTACTTTATATAATTACACTAAAATAATAATTACAGAATATATGGAGAATATTTACGTATTATCTATCACACCCCCGCAGTCGGAGCGAGAGGAGGCATGACGCTCAGACTGGATGTGAAGTCGAGGAACAGCTGCCGAGGAAGTCCCTTAGTAAATATATCTACGTACTAATCTGAAGAAGGAACATGTAACACCCGAACATGGCCCATGACAACCTTCTCACGAACAAAATGAATATCCATCTCAATATGTTTGGTTCGCTGATGTTGAATCGGGTTATGAGACAAGTAGACAACAACTATGTTATCATAGTAGATAATAGATGCCCTACGTAAAGGACAATGGAGCTCTAGAAGGAGGTTTCTGAGCCAACAAATCTCGGCAACAACGTTCGCAATACCTCTATATTCTGCTTCTGCACTCGAATGTGAAAGTGTGGCTTACCGTTTGGCAGACTACGAGATAAGGTTATCACCCAAAAATACACAATAGCTGGAAGTAAATCGACAGATGTCTGGACAACCGCTCCAATCGACGTTCGTATATGATATCAGCCTGGTCGGTGCAGATGGATAAAGATGTAACCCATAGTCAAGAGTACCCTTAACGTACCGAATGATACGTTTAAGAGCTGTGAAGTGAGGCTCCCTGGGAGCATGCATGAACAGACACACCTGTTGAACAGGGTAGACAATATCGGGCCTAGTGAAAATAAGATACTAAAGCGCACCAGTGAAACTCCTATAAAGAGAAGGATCAAGCATCGGATCTTCGTCATCCGCGCTAAGCTTCGATTTTGAGTCGACTGGAGTGGACATGATCTTGCAGTTTGTCATTTTAGCCTTGTAAATAATCTCTTTGGCATACTTACGCTGACCTCTTGTCAAAGAAATCCCTAAGAAATAACTCAACTTACCCAAGTCTGTCATAGCAAATTCAGATTTGAGCATAGTAATGATCTCATTTTTAGCACATCTGAGGAGGCAGTCAGGACAATGTCATCCACATAAAGCAAAAGGTATGTAGTGTCATTACCTTGATGAAAAATAAAAATTGAGTTATCACTTTTGATGTACTGAACCCAATCTGCAAGATGTAAGTGGCAAAGCGATCATACCAAGCCCTGAGGGCTTGTTTCAGGCCATAAAGTGACTTTTGAAGCTGACAGACATACTGAGGAGCCGAAGGATGCACAAAGTCATGTGGTTGACGCATGTATACAATTTCTTTTAAATTCTCATGTAAGAACGCATTTTTTATATCAAGCTGATGAATCGGCCAATTCTTTCCCATAGCAATGCTCAAAACAGTGCGAATGGTGGCTGGTTTAACCATTGGACTGAAGGTCTCACCACAATCAACTCCCTCTTGTTGACCTGTGCCGTTTTCCACAAGTCTCGCCTTATGGCGTTTAAGCTCACCACTATCTCTGAATTTGTGACGATAAAGCCACATGTACTGAATCACATTCACCCCCTCTGGTTTCGAGATAAGATCCCAAGTGCGCTGTGTAGTGAGCGCATCAAATTTCTCACGCTAGACCGCATTCTAATTTGGGTCAAGTTTGGCTAATTTTGAGTTTTTAGGTAGAGGTGAGATAGTCTGAGTGGATAGGTTAAAGTGAACTTTCGATTTGAAAATCTTGTGTTGGGCATGGATTTCCATGTGGTGGGTCAGGATTGGAACTGATTAGGTGACGGGAACTGAGGGCAGTAGGGTCATTTGGGTGGCGGGAACTGGGGTTGTCGAGTTGTGCTGGGCAGTGGGGTTGTCGGGGGCGGAGAGGTGGTCGACGGGGGCTGCGGGGCCGACATCACAGGATTTGGGCAGTGGGCTATTTATCGGTAACAATGGGGTCATGACGGGTACAGTGGGTAGAGGAGTGGTCGACGGGATGGGGGGGGTGGTCGACGAGTTGTGGGGTTATGGCGGGACAACTGGCAGGAGCGATGAATTTTGAGCCGAAATACTAGTACTATGTATTGCATTTCTAATGAGAGAAGAAGTGTCCAGATTATCAAGGAAGTTGTAATCAGTTAATTAAAATTTTTGGACGTTTGCAAATGGGAAAACTGTCTCCTCGAATGTCACATGGCGAGAGACTAGGATTTTATTTGTGGATAGATCATAATATAAGTACCCCCTATGGTTCGATAGAAAACCTAAGAAAATGCAAGGAGTAGTCCTAAGTGCTAATTTGTGAGGGGTTGTGGATGTGAGATTCGGGTAGCATAGACAACAAAAAATTCGAAGGTGATCATAAGAGGGGATCCGACGGAAGAGAATTTCAGTTGGAGTTTTATTTTGAAGAGTGTGTGTTGGTAATATATTAAGGAGGTAAGCTGCCATTTGTAGTGCGTAAATCCAAAATGAATGGGGGATGAATGCATTTTAGAGCATAGTGCGGATCTTATTATTGATGGTGTGTATGATTCTTTTGGCTTTACCATTTTGAGGTGAGGTATGGGGGGTAAGAGAATCAGAACACCATGCCGCGGTTTGCACAAAATTTATGAAAGGGGAGGTTGTCAAACTCACGGCCGTTATCATATTAAAATATTTTGATGGCCTTTTCAAATTGAGTTTTAACATATGCTTGAAATTCAAGAAATATTGTGTAAACTTGGGACTTAAATTTTAGAGGATAAACCCAAAGAAAATGAGAGAATCAACCAAAAACACTAAATAATATGTGTGACCCAGTTTGCTAGTAATGGGAGATGTCCATAAATCCGCATGAATAATATCAAAAGGAGAAAACGTTACACTCAATGAAGATTGAAAGGCGAGTCTAACATGTTTCTCAAAAGGACAAGAGTAGCAAGCATGGGCTAATTTCCCTTTATTACATTAAATGAAATTCTGATTCCTAAGGAAATTAAAAACCGGTGCTCCCGGGTGCCCGAGTCTACTGTGCCAAGTTGAAGGATAGATTGAAGCTAGAGAGGTTGGTGGATTGACACTTACAACGGAATTGGATTAGAAATGATATAGGTTCCCCACACTATTGCATCCCGTAAGAGTTGTCTCCGTACGTAGGTCCTTCACAGAAAACCCAAAAGGGTCAAACTCAATAGATACAGAATTATCACTAGCAAATTTCCTAACATAGATTTAATTTTTAATGATGTTAGGAGCATATAGGACACTTTTAGGGTAAATAGAGGGTGAGGTGGTGGTGTTTGAGTGGTGTCATGGCCCTGAATTGGAATGCAATTGCCATTGCTGACCAAAATAAATTAAGGATTGGTCAAATTAAATAGTTAAGAGAGATTACCCGCGAGTGAGGTGGGATATGGCACATGTATCCATGTACCATGTGTCGTCGGATTGGTGGAGATTCATAGTGTTGTAGGCCTGACTCAGTTCGGTAGGGGTCATAAGACCGTATGTTTGCTGTTGTGGTTGGGCTGTAGAGAAGTAGGCCTGGTTCGGTTGACTCATGTGATGTGGGCTAGGAGCAGGGCCCAATATACTTGAACTTGGGTGCTGGGCCGGGGTAGTTAGGTAAGGTCAAGGGGGAGGCCCAATTTCCGACGGTGAGCCACGACATTGGGCTGGCCCATGTATGTGAGGACTGGGCCAGCCGTGGCTGTCCACCATAATTAGACCTGCCCTCACGGCCCCTTCCTCTGTCGCCACGACCGTTGTCGCGGCCTAGGTCTCGACCACCGCCTCGGTCACCGTGCTGATTGTGGTGGTTGGTGGGTTGCGATGGTCCACGAGTGCAACGGTGGTCGGCAGTGCATAAACTACTAACACTTTCGATTGTGTTCGTCTTGTTTGACACATCTAGTCTCCTCCAATAGTAATTGTGATCGGACCTTGTTGAAACTAGAGAGGGAATCAACCTGTTGGATTATCATTGCAAGTGTGTCGTACTCACTCTTTGACAGACCATTAATTAGTTGTAGGATCATCTTTGTTTCTGAAATCGGATTGTCAACATTAGATAACTGGTCCTCAACTACTTTCAATTGTTTACAATAGGCGGATATATTAGCAAAATTTTCAAGATGGGTATTATTAAATTGCTCCACAAGATACACGACATGTGTGTGTTTGTTGTCTTGAAAGATTTTCTCTAACCTGGTCCATAGTTCGTGAGCCGACACACATGTCTTCATAATAATATGAAGCAAACCCTTGGATATTGTGCCATATATCCACTGTTTAACAATTGCATCTAGCCGTTTTCATGTCGGGTTGTCGACGTCGGGTGGACGAGGCGTGGTGGCATCGATGTTATCAAGTACATTGTATGCACAAACATGCATTTGAAATAGTTCAACCCACGATGAGTATTGTCCATCCTCTTGATCAGGAAGCAAAGGAATAAAGTTTTTGATATTTGTTACGGCGAAGGTCGGATGAAAGGAGTTAGGAGAGGAGGAGGGAGAAGGAGGATGTGTGACGTCGATGTTAGAGAAGGAACCCTCGGGAGATTCGAGAGTAGCCATGAAGTGGCTGTTTTTGGTAGTTCAAGAGAAGAAAAAAATTAGGGTTAGGGGGGAGGGGTGCTGCCGGAAGCAATGAGAGGGTGGCGGGTGGCGAAAGAGTAGTAGGGAGGGTGTTTAGGGTTTGACTCTTGATACCATGTAAAATAATGTAATTTTCCTTGTTTGGAGTCTTTTCATTAATATCATATATATATACCTAATCGTATGAGAATATCTACTTTACATAATTACACTAAAATAATAATTACAAAATATATGGAGAATATTTACGTATTCGCTATCAATAACATTAAACATAAGCCAGATTACTTATGACAATAATTCTAGAGGAAATATTACAAAAAGTCTTCAGTGCATAGTATTTGTTAAACTCTAGAGGAAATATTCAATCAGAGTCAACCCCCTCCATCGACTCTCTAATGGCTGAAAAATGTTACGTTTTCCCTATGATTTATTTAGAGCCAAAATTGATTGTTCTTCTTGTGCACTTTACATAATGTAAGAAAGGCAATTCGCAGGAATGTCCATATTTTGGGTGGTCTTTAATTTTTTTCCCTCAAATTAAAAATCTTTAATTTTTTCCCATCGCCTAAAATCTCTGGGTTCCGAGTTCGAACCCCCGCTCAGACAAAAATTAAAAACAATTCGCAAGACATTGTTTGAAGTTCGCAAGACAGAATTCTGCCTTTTCGCAGAGTTTGTCTTAAGATAGCAAGCTCTATCTTAAGGAAGGCAGAGTTTGCGAATCCAAACTCAACCTTGCGATTTTTTTTATTTTTAACTTAGCAAGAATTCGAACCCGAAACCTCGAGGTATTTTTGAGCGAAAGAAAAAATTAAAGATTCTAAATTTAAGAAGCAAAAATTAAAGACCAATGAAGGAAATCCGCTCAAAAAAAAAAGAGAAAGATGTAAGACCTCTTGATAAGTTGTGGACCTTGTAGCCGGTCTTGTGTAGTGATAACTTACAAAAATTGTTCTAGAGAGTAACAAAAAAAGGAAAAAGGAAAATTGTCGTTGGAATACAGTTTGGGCAAATTATTGGCACAAATAGCTCAAGTTTTAGCTTTTGACATCTAATAGCCCATAATGTATATTACATAATATATATAAATATCAATTCACATTATATGTATATAAAATAATATATATTACACAATATAAATAAATATTGGACCTTTGTTAAATATATGCCAATAATTACTAAGGAATGTATAGAAGTGTCAATAGCCCAAAAAAATTGCTTTGGACATGATATCTAGAACAAATACTGCCATATAAATTTGTAATGAAATATATCGTACTTTGCTTCTTAAATTTAAGAGACTTTGACTGATATATGACATGTTTAGTGGGATTGTTGAACCAAAACGTTTTGGAACTTTAACTTGGGCTTTGAACTTAGGGTGGCCAGTGGGCCGGGCTCGGGTCTGGTGGGCCAGGTTTGGCGGGGTCGGGGTCGGGTCTAGCGGGGTCTGGCGGGGTCGGGTCTGGCGGGACCTACTCCAGTCCCGTCCCGATCCCGATCCCGTCGGTATCGGGTCGGGGCGGGGTCGGGGTCCGGCGGGTTTTCCTTTTTTTATTTTTTTATTTTTAAATAACATATGTATAAAAAAACTCAATAAACAAGATAAGATAGTGTAATAAAAACATCCCAAGGCTGTTTTTGTGCCTCTTATATTATTTAATAGACATGATTTTTTTGTAATACAAATACAATTGTCTAAAATCTAAATTGCAACTTTGTGGTGTTGTTCAAAAGTTGCAAATTACATAATAAAATTGCAATTAAAAAAATTACATTCTCGAAAAAATTTGTTCTAATTGCTTGATGATTTCCTGTGGTTCTTCGGTTGGAATTGGTATTTGGTGGTCAAATTGATCCACATCGCTTCCACTACCTTAGGTTAAGATTTCATTGTAGTTTTCATCTTCTTCTTCGTTGATCTCCGGTTGACCGCACCTTCTCCGCTCCACTCGTATCCAATCTCTGAATAATACTGCAATTTCCAAGCTGTCTCCGGCTAATGAGTGTCTGTGGCCTCCTATTTGATATCTGCCGGCGAGAAAAAGCGCTTTCGAGACGTGATTGATGACGCTTGAATGTTCAAAACATCTCGGGCCATCAATGAAAGTGTCGGAAAGGTCTTCTCATTCCCCCTCCAAGTATTTCAAACAAGTCTTCATGTCCATCTTCATTGATAACTTCTTGATACGGTATGCAGAACCCCGCAAAACAAAAATATCGAACTCGCTAATTTGGTTAGTAGAGGTACGGCCGCACATTCTATTTACGAGGCTTTCAATACTAGCCGCGAAACAACATGTCTTTTGTGAGGTTGTGTTGAAGATGAAGAAGATGGTATGGAAGCCGGTAAGTTACTAGCATTTTCTTGTTGATAAAATCTATATAATTTTTTGCATTGGTGTTCTACGCTAGACAACACTTCTTCTTTAGTTTGTTCAATAGGTGGTGGGTGATTTAGATTTTTGGGACTTGGAGGTGGTAGTACTTCTATACAACCGTAAATAGTTTCAATTAGTGATTTAGTACCGTCTATTTTAATAGTAGGATTTAATACAGAACCAATAATATAAATAGAGGGAATAGGAATAAATATTTTTTTATTTTGACAAACATTTTTTTAATAGCTGCCTTATAAGCTGGTTTTTTCATATATTCACTAAGTAATAAAAATATTAGAGTTATATAAAACAACATAGTTGAAATAGTAGGATAATATATACCGGAAAATTCTTTTGTTGCTTGAAAAAAATTCTCTAAAAATACAATAAGTTCGAAAATTTTTACCTAATCACTATCTAAAATCATATCAGCTGGATTTTTATTATGAGAGTTAAAAAATAAAGTTATAGGTTTTCTATAGTCATAAGCAACAAGTAGTTGCTCGTATAAAGAATTCCACCTAGTGGATACTTCTTGTGGAATTTTTCTATAAGGTAGTCCACAATCGTGACAAGTTTTTTTATATTCTTTTCTACGTTGTACTTTATTACTTTTAAAAATAAAGTTTATAGCAAATTGTATTTTACTAAGAATGTCTTCAAAAAGTGATAGACCATCCTTTACAATTAAGTTATAAATATGGCACGCGCATTTTATATGAAAATGATATGGAAAAGATGGAGTTAAACTATTTTTTAAAATTGTAATTGCGTAATTGTTAGAAGAAGCATTATCTAATGTAATAGTCATAATTTTATCAGTTATTCCGTAATAATGGCACACTTGATAAATATTATCTTCAATAAAAGTACAGTGTGCCTATCATCTATATATCTATACGCTAAAATACGTTTTTGCATAGACCATTTATAATCTATCCAATGACAAGTTACAGTTAAATAATCATGGCCGTTAGTACTACAACCTATATCAGACGTGATACATACTTTGCCATTAAAATGATATAATGAAAAACGTAAATATTGTTGATATTCATGCGCGAATTTAAATACATCTCTCTTAACATTTGATCTAGGAAAACCGTTAAAAGCAGGATTATATATATCTCTAATGTAATGAATAAAACCGGGAGATGAAGGAAATGAAAAGGGCAAACCCTCCACAACTAATTTTGAAATTGCTTCCCTATCTCTATGTTTATTGTATTTAGAGCCTACAATTCCCCCCGTCATAGGGTTAATTTGACCCCTGTACTTGGTCCCGGGACGATATCGTATGTGAACCTTGTCCCGATGGAGCGGCGTTTGCGCACCCGGTTTTGAAGACCGGTATTGGGCATACCTAGCTGGATAAGCACTTACTACGTGTCTAATTAAACCCCCCGTCCCACCGTGACCTTTTCCTGTTTTAAATTTTAAAACATTTTTACAAATTTTACATATAACTACTTGATTCTCTACGTCCCTATCGAAAAATGTCCATACATCGATTTTAATGGTCGTTTTCTTTGGACCTCGTCTCATACTAGGGGGAATAGGAGGTATTTCAGTTGAAGGTGCACTAGTGGGTGTGTTGTCATCAACAATAGTGGGTGTATCGTCTAGATCATCGTCTAAATTAAAGTCTTCTTGAGTTCCAAAAAACAACTCCTCGTCTAAATCTAATGGTATTGTAGGAAAATGTTGAGTATCAACAAAATCATCCTGTGTAGGAATAAGATGACTAGAAGAAGTACCCTTGCCCTGGTTGCCCATACTAGAAGAAGTCTTACCCTTACCCTTAAACATACCTCTAATTCCTTCCATTTTAATTATATGCTAACAAATAATTAAAGTAAATGAAATTAGGTGCGCTAAATAAAATAAACAGACAATAATAATTTAATGAAGGAACGAATGTACCAAACGCCGACGTAACGTCGACGTGTAATCGAGAGGTTGAAAATTGAAACTTTGCTCGATGGAAGATCCTCAAGCTAGTTGCCAACTTCACTCTCAATTCCCAAATGAATAACTAAAATTGAATATTTAGCAAACAATGTAGACTTGTAGAGAGATATATTGAGAGATTAGAGAGATTGTAGGAAGATTTGTGAGAAAGATGAAGAGAAAATGAGTTATTTACTTATTTATAGTTGAAAAATTGGGTTAAAGTGTAAATATAATAACTTATGGGTTAAAAATAAATATTAAGGGGTAGGGGGGAGGCCTAAAATGGTCGTTGGCCAACGACCAAAATCTAAAATGGTCGTTGGTGCAACGGCCATATTTGCAAAGGGGGACAAAGGGCGGGGTCGGGGCGGGCGGGCCTGGGGCGGGCTCGGGTCTGGTGGGATGAGACATTGTCCCGTCCCGAGTTCGAGTCCCGTCACCGTTCTTTTTTTTTTTTAAGCGGGGTCGGGGCGGGCCTGGGGCTGGCTCGGGACGGGGTCGGGCCGTCCCGGCCCACTGGCCACCCTTACTTTGAACTTAGTATCTAATGGGATTATTCATGAAAACATAAGAAAAGATATAATGTATCGTATTATATATTAATATTGGATTGTGTTATATTATATTGTATTGTTTTGATGAATATATTATTTGATAAAGCTATTATAAAAAGATAGGGTAAAATATAAAATAAAATTATTAGATAATAAACAAAAACAAAATGAGAAGAAAAATAAAGTAACAGCATGCTCACACCAAATCGATCGTTACATAAGATGAGACTTTTTGTTGTTACGTAAATTTAACGATATTGAAAAAATATAATCCCTTGATTATTTTTTATTAATGAAAATGTCTATATATACAATTTACAATCTCTAATTATGGAAAATCTTATTCCAACTATACTACTAATATCATAATTACACTTGTACAAGAATTTTACAAATAAAACTTAAGTAATAAAACAAACATTTGTGTTAAAATTATGAACACAATGCAATACAATAGGCCAGGTAACAACCATCCAAACAAGCTGTGCTATCTTTAGTTCAGCTGGGAATTAGGTACAAATATAGATGAATTTAAATTCACTTCTAATCTAGCAAAACACCCATTTATGGAATTTTCTCCCTAAAGTAATTTTCTCCTAGTTATTTTATTTTTTGGTAATTGAATTTGGGTGTAACACAATTTTGGACTATTTGTTTAGCCAAGTAATTACTTGACCACCATGAAATTTTATGTAATTGAAGGGGAGCAATTGCACTCTTCAATCCATACATGCACATATATATGTCACACATTAATTTATATCTTAAGTTTTTTTAATAATCATATAATAATATTTGTGCAACCAAATATAATACTGAGAATTATACTATGAAAAAAGATCTTTATAATTATTAAGTTGTATAATTAAATTATAGTAATTTCAAACACATCCTGGAACTATAAAATAAATCAGTACTGGACCACAGCCTCTGGTAACATTAATACTATCTTAGCCTTCTCACTTGAAAATAGTTTTCCTTTCGCCAGAGGAAAAGGAGCCATTAAATATCTTAACTTCTCTTACTAGTTTTTCTTCCTTTTTGCAGCCAGATCTCTTCTAATTTATCCACCGAAAAGAAAATATCTAAATAAATGCATATCTTTAAAAGGAATTTAACATCTAATACATGTACACATTAAAGAGTTGAACTATTTATACAATGTAAGACGAATGGATATCAATTAACTTCTTTTGGACAAGGATAATTCCGTTATGGAGGAAAAATGATTTTGGAGCCTTTGACTATGAGAATTATTCATTTTTTTCTGAAATAAGTTAGAATCAGTAGTTGGTGATAAAAATTTCAAATCAAATTGAAAAAGTGCTCCAAATTTATTTTTCAACTCCGTCTTCATATATTCAAAAAAAAAAATACTCTCCTCTCCTTTGCAAAAAAATATAAATGAACACAACTCCATCTTCCATTTCAACTTCATAAATTCCAATTAAAGTGAAAAGATTTATGTGCAAACGCCTATTTCATTTGTCACGAGCTACTCAAAAATAAATTGTCTCCTTTATCACATGCATGTCCAAACTTATAATAAAAGCAATATAGTACTACTACATTTTATTTTCTAACAAGGACCACATAAACCTTTTTTCCACTTTAGAGAAAAAGCACCTTACCCCAAGTTGGAGTTTGCTACTGCTATGGCCATTCTTTTAAAAAATTCTTGGATCTAGTGTCAATGTTAGAGTACTGATGCAATCCAATCTCTGTCATTTACTTATCTTCTTTCCCTTTCACCCACTGTTAATGCATAGAAGAATTATAGATTCCAAATACCTTTCCTTATCTAGCTTCCATGCTTGTACTCATTTCATATAACCTTCCTTTTTCCTCTTTAGGTTTCTTTTATTTTTTATTTTTTAGGGTTTCTTTTTAACTTGTCTGTAGTACAATCATACTTGACCATGTTGACCAACAATTTTTTAATTAATACATAGGGAAAAATGACTCAATTTGCTCTTGTATTATTTAATTGAACAACTAATTTATCCCCTGTTAAGTTTTTGGTATATTATTTTATTACTCCTGCCCGTTAGGAAAAGTCTCATTTTGGACCTTGATCTGATCTAGCAGAGCTCTGATTTGAGGTCTAAACCATGCATAGACAAAAGGTGAGGGCTAAATTTGGACCTCTTTTTTCTCGAGAAATTTGGACACGGGGGAGTTCACCCATTTCATGGTGGAGATCTATTAGATAAGGGTAGATACGTGATGATTTGCTAACGGTAATAGGTATAAAAAGAATAAAAGCATAATAGAGGAAAAAGTTTGAAATTTTTTGAATAGTACGACGACAAGTTAATCTTGAATAGTACGAGGGAATACATATTATAAACATAAGTATATATGTGTGCATAAGTACATGCACTAGATACATAACATCTAGTGACTCATTATTGAATAATAAAATGGATTTAACTAATAAGTCTAGAAAAAAAATGCAATTAATTGCTTTAATACCGATTTGAATTGCTTTTTGTTCTTTTATTGAATTGATCCCACCAATATAAAATTCACTCGATTGATATATGTATATACACCTATCAATTCAACATAAAATTCAAGGTATTTCACCGAATCATGAAATAAAGAGGTTCTACTTCGGATGGATAAATTGAGTAAAATTTCTAATAATACAGGGATAAATTTGACCTTTTCCCTTACAAATAACTCATTTTATATATTTATTGCACTGCCATCAATACCATTGCATGCAGTTTAGTTGATTTTCCTGATTACATTTTTTGTTTTGGAATATGAGAAATAGGAGTAATTAAAACGACTTGACCAAAAAGAAGATAACAACAAAAGGAGAGTTATTAGGACAACTAGGTTTAGCTCAACTGCTCAAGCAGTACTGTTGTATGATCTCTAGTTTAATGGCAAACTTATTTTGATATACCATTAATTAATGAAGTAGTTGATGATGAGCTAGCGTAGGAGGTGGACTTTATCATGCATGCATGGGTGTACATATCTTCAATATGGCTACTACTATTCTACTATACTAACATGCATACTATCATCAATTAAGTTGGTTAATTAGTTGAAACTCGAGAGATTAGGTCGGCAAATAGGGTGTAGTACGTAATAATATTAGTATAACAATAAGATTAAGTTTTTTTAATTTGCAGGCAGTTTCACGGATGGAAGATCATAAAATTCAACTCCGTTAATACATTCTGTTCATAAAATCCCAGATCACTAGCTAATTATTGGATAAACTGGAGAAGAATTAATGAAAAATATTTTCAAGAATCAACTTTTACATGCCCAACTTCTTTTGTGGTCTCACAAACAAATAGGTTCTCTGCCAATCTAACTCAGATTCCTATAGGTTCTTAGTTCGAATAAATAACATAGCAAAGAGTACGTAGTGAAAAAACTGATGGCAAATTATATAGAAACAACTTAATTTATCAATAACAGTTGGTTAATTACAAGATAAGCAAGTCATCGGTTCTCTTGGTTCTTCTCTCTATTCTTTCAACTTAAGTTATTTTTTCAAAATCAATCATTCTGAACTACTCCCTCGGTCCCAATTTATGTGATGCACTTTCGTTTGGCACGCACTTTAAAAAATAAAAGAAGACTTTTGAATCTTATAGTCTAAGATAAGCCAAAAATATTTGTATAGTAATAGATCATCTCGTTTTGTGTAAAATGTAAAGTTTAAAGTTAAATTGTTCTCAAATAAGGAAATATGTCATTTTTTTAGACGACCAAAAAGTAAAGTGAGTCATTCTTTTTGGGACAGAGGGGTAAAGTACTTCATATTACTACTGCAAACTTGCCATGAGATGTGCTTAAGTGCTTTCGACATTTCTACAAGAAGAGAAGAGCACATTCCTTTTTATAACTGGAATGGACAGGAGCAAAAAATAAACTACATAGGGCAAAGAAAGAGAAGAAAATTAAAGGGATTGCAAATTAGATACATGGTGTTCATAAATTTATAATCCATGCATGCTGCAGTATACGACCTTTTATTTTGTTCTATTGCAGAAAGCTTTGCACAATATTCAGGAGCCAATTTAACAGGAAATTTGTGGCAATTGCTCGTTTTCTATAACATTATTTGATAAAGAAGAACTTGTAACATTATTCATCGTTAAAGCTTTAATCAATACTCGCTTATGGAATCGCTAAATTCTTATAATTTAACTAGCGAAGTTATCCAACACTAACATGATTATAAACTTCTCATATTTAGCGTATCTTGTCACTTTCCCCCCTAATTTAAATTGTGACAATTAGCATCTTCGAATTAGTTCTAGTGAACTATAAGTTGCCAAATGTAGTGAAAAATGGTTCTACTTCAGTTTAGAACTTGTAGTATTAGTCTGCACAATTTCTAAAAGGGATATAAATGCATATAAAAGAAGTAACAACTTTCATGAAACCATGAACCATTAATAGTAAAATTCATACTTACAAGAGCAAAACTTTGAGTCAATTCTTGAGCAAAACTAAAAGATGAACTGGTTTTGTATCCACTTGTAAATGCCACCTTTTATTAGAAATTGACGAATTAACATAACTTATGTGATTTTGTTGGCTAAAACAAACCATGACATGAGTAATTACTTTTTTTTATTCAATTACCAAGCAGAATCTGGGTTGTGTTGTATTAGCTTAAGCAAAAGATGAGGAGGGCTGAACCATACCTCAATTACAACAGTAAGATGATGCAATCACCTCGAACTACAGAACGGGGCACACAGCAAAAACTTACACTACCCCTTTACTTACCTTCAATTAAATGTAGCAAATCGCAGTAGCACTTAGAAAGGGCTTCAGTATGACAACTTCTTATTTAATAATTAAACAAAATGCAAAAGCTAAAGACACTTTGAATATGTATAAATGGTTAATCCAATTCTAATGAAAAGAAGCTAGAGCCAATAATGTAAAATTTATACCACTTAGAACCACAAAAGACAAACTACAAATTTAATACTCATCATTTAAATTACCACGCACTGGTAAAAGAAACTCATGTCTTTGACTTAAACATTTTGTAATTCAGAATAGAGATAAAACTTTAAAAAAGGTATATAGTGTACTAAAGATAGAGTGTCTTACTGTATTGTTGTACCCGGGAAGAAGGAATGTGTTTGCTCATTCCATTTGGAACAATGTTAATTTAATAACACTTGCGAAGTTTCTTGGACTTAGCCTCAACACCCTTCAATAGATACATCTAGAATTTCTTCTGCTCGATCGATCCAATATAAGAATTAATGTTTGCCACCTTCATGTGGTTGGCTATCATCATCTCCTCTCGAACTAATCCACCTGGGATCATCATTGAGACTGAAGGGTTTCATAGGAGAATTGATCAAGCTAAGAGTAGTTGGAAAAATTGGACTTGGAAGGACATGTTGTGAACTTGAGCTTAAGAAATTGAAATGATTGAGTTGCCTCAAATCAGTCTCATTGGTCATAGAAGGAGGAACTATAGGTTGAAATGATGTGGCTATTGGATTGAAATATAATTGATGAGAGCTTGATGCCAATGATAGAGGAAAATCATTTTGAGATTCTTCTATTTGGGACGACGAAAATGAATTGTGTCCGAATTGAGCTAAAGACAAATTCGAATTAGGCTCCCATTGATAGTACGAATTAAAGGGCATGCCTGGTAAATTAGAAGATCGATTGCTTAATGGGAAGAAGCTTTGCCCTCCGATAATTGGTTCCTCATTTGAAACAATCGACTTGTTTTTCCCCGATGCATCAATTGCCTTTGATTTTTCTCTCAAATTGTCCGCATCAAAATCATGATCACCTATTTTATCTTTCAAATAGGGGGAATTCGCGTTGAACAAGTGAGAACGCAGTTGCTGGAGATCATGAACAGACTCCAGAGGCGGTTGTTGGAAGCGAGTGAAGTATCCTGGCGGTACTGGAAGTGGTGGAAGCTTATCGATATCATGTTTAGTTGCTTCGAGTAACCAATCTACAACTTTGCTAGGTTGGCTGAGCCCAAGCCTGTCTTGGAGATCATACAATTGAATTGCAGTGGGCACTGAAAGTCGAATTCTCCTGTCTCTAAGTCCCCTTATTGTGCACACTTTACTATGCCTATCTTTCCCTCCAAAAGTACGCGATACGCGTACAATTCTTGGATTTTTGAATGCTCCCCATTGCCTTGAACTTGATGGTGTACTCTCTGAAAATTTGCTATTATCGTTGGTTCCACCTGATTCTTGCTTCGTCTGAAAATTATTTCCACTTGAATTCATGGTATCATCTATCGTTCTTCATCATCGGTCTACAAGAAATCAACAACACAACAAAAAGTATCAAGGATCTATTAGATCGAGAAAAAGATTACTTCAGAGATGAAGTTAAATTAAAGTCCGCTTGCAAATTATGTTGCCAAAAAAAGAGAGAAGGAATATAAGGAGATCAATATCCCGTCGAGAGAAGACTGTGAAAATTTCTTATGTAGATCCTAGCTTATGTACAATTTGGAATTGTGAATAAAATTAGGGTTGGTCTTTGTGTTTATTGAACTTGTAAGTTCCATCAACAAATTGAACTCTAGCGTGATTTTTTTCTTCTTAGATCGAATTAGAATGAAATAGATTCATTTAGTAACTTTCACAACAATCGGAATTTGACATCCTGTGCCTGTGAATTAAAGAAAGGAGGAGCGTTCAGCCACTCTCTTGACTATAAGGAAAGAGAGGAGTGGAAAGTCAATTGAAGGCGTTCTAGTTTGTTCAATGTAGTTTGAAGACCTACAACAAGAGGACCCTTATAAAACCCCTAGTTGCCAAAGATCACTAAGCTCTTTGTTATGAAGTAAATAATTTCACTAAAGGCAAGACTTTATAAGAATGGCTAAGATCTAAGAAAATCTTCATATGAAATGGAAGATGGCTTAAGATTTTGTATAAACAATCACAAGGTTATACATTAAAAGGTCATAAGTTGAACTTACATACTTAGGTTTTGTAGAAGATAAAGTACAACAATTGTTTC
The DNA here is from genome assembly GCA_034509755.1 of Anisodus tanguticus. Classification (NCBI taxonomy): domain Eukaryota; kingdom Viridiplantae; phylum Streptophyta; class Magnoliopsida; order Solanales; family Solanaceae; genus Anisodus; species Anisodus tanguticus. The sequence continues at coordinate 8,153,864 of CM067554.1, read as the reverse complement.
TTTGATTTCTGAGCAGCTATCACAACCTCAACATCGAAAAACTCTTGATGACATTGAAGTTCTCTTATAATTCTCCCAGCGTTTGCATCAAAATGAGTTACTGGAGAAAATTGACCACGCAGAGAATAAACTTACAGGACCTAGTTTAGGTGCTTTTTGCTGTGCAGTTGTAAAGTCGGAGGTTTGGATGGGATTTGTAACTATCTGGTGTGAGTTCTTTTGGGATTAATACAAATACCCATGGGGTAGTGGGAAATTTATCAAAAAAAAACTTACAGGATAAGTTATGGTTTGGTGAAAAAGGAGAAATGTTAGATTCTCACTATGTCAAATTTCATAGAGGAATGTAGAAGTATGGCAAATACGTGGCCACGTGGCACTTACACATGCTGACACGTAAATTCGATCGTAGGGTTAATAAAAAAAAGAGTTTAAGTTTTTTGTATCGACCATGTATAGATTTTTAATACTAGCTAGTATTAGTTAAGTTGCGGTAATTCTTTGCAGTAAGCTCAATAGGCCAGTTAAATAATGCAAAGAATTGTTTTAACAGTCAATTAGTTGATAAGGTAGTTATTCTAGCAGTTTCACATTTTAATTTTCAGTTGACATAATATGATGAAGAAAGATTGGGAAACACATGAAAATAAGAATGTTCATTAATTAATTAAGTATAAAAAAGAAAAAGAATAATTAGATAAACTTGTGGACAGTGGTACTGGTACCCCAAAGTTGTGGTGCAATATTAGGTGGAAGAGATTTTATTGTATTGAAAGAGAAGCTATGTTCTTGTAGAGAAGGGACCAACCAATAATATAGAAGCTCTTAAAAGACTTGCCACTTAGTACACACAGAGAAAGGACCACTTCTCATTTTTTTTTTGCAGTTAGATTTTTGCATGCAGCAGCTTGGACTTTACTTACTAACTTAAAACAGCAACTTAATTAATTAATTATTACCCAAATCTTCTACTTCACGTCTTCAAAAGCACCGTTCTTCAGCCAAATAATAATGAATTTCCAAGTAACAACTGTAGAAAGAAAAGGACAAGAATGATCAATTCCAACTTTACTGTTCCATTGGGTATAACTGGCGAAGGAAAGCTAACACTGTATAAGCAGGTTTTTATTTTTAGTTTAATTAGGCAGTGCCTAAGAGTTGTATTTCATCATGAATAAGTTGGATACAGCAGAAATTCAATATACATTTAAACTACACTCAAATCTCTCGTCCGAAAATTTTATGTCCGCTATAGTAAGGTGCTGTTATATATATATATATATACACTAACATTTGATGTTTAGATTTCATTTAGCTGTTATAAACGAAAGTACGAAGAGAATTATTGTTCTGTACTTATTATGCTATAAACGAAAATAATATACTTGTTAATTTTAAAATCTCAATTGATTTTCATATATATTAATTAAAAATTAAAAAGACTAATAAATTATAAATTAATCCATGATTAATTGTACCATTCTGATAAAGAATTGAAATCTAAGGAACATATGCATTTAAAATTAATTGAGAATTTAAATACAATTTCAAGTTTGATATAAGAATTCTACAATCGTAGGTTATTTCATAAATTCTAGTCTCATCGATAATATAACTCTTGAATTAACGAAGAATTTTGTCCAAACTTTCAGCAAAGGGAATTCAATAGCTTTCCCTTGAAGAATGTCTACGAGCTTAACAGTTGACTCTTCTATCTCACCTCAAGTAGCAATAGGTTGAGGCTCTTCATCAACACTTTCATTGTCTCCTTCTGTATCCGTTGTCTCTTGTTCTTCTACTACAATCACTTGTGAATTAATCTCTTCATCGGTGTAAGTTTCAAGGATTGGAAGAGTTGCTTCAAACTCCATATACGTGGTAGCATCCATTGCTTGATCGGTTTTATGAGATGGGATTTGAGTCATAACTGATGACACACTACCAAATAGATTGATTACATCTACCACAATCAAGTAAATAAGTATCAAATTTATACAAAATCAGTAGATAGTTTGTATATGATTTTGAAAATTTTCAAGTCTAAATCAGATCACTATGAGAAATATTTTTTTCCTTTAAGATATATGCATACTTGAAATTTACTATGTGCATGACATTAATGATGATGATCATAAATATTTTGATTTTTTTTATACATAATATACTTCTTACAAATATTATTACACAATATTTAAGTATGACTGTTATAGAGATATAATTTTATAAAGAGTGTACCGCTATAATGAATGTCATTGCTGTTATAAATAAGTAAAATATAACATGAAGAATCGATGTTGGAAAAAAGCAGATTGTTACAGTGAAATATTATTATAGCGAATAACAATTATAAAGATATTGGACTGTAATAAAAATCTTAGCATGCTGCCCTGCCAGAAAGGTAGTTGGAAAGAAAAACATTCGGAGGCAAATATAGATAGGGCTTGTTTTCTGCTATCAGTTCGAACTGTATAAATATAGTAAAACACAAATTAAAAGGTATTCTAAATTATGGATTTTGTTAAACTGTGTGATCATCTCATTTAAAGCTTAAGTTGTTAGAAAGATCATATTTTTATTTACTTAATTATGTCTTCAACGTGCCTCTTCGTGCACATACGGGCTTGAATTCTTTTTTATAAGTCAAGCACGTAGAAATTCTTTTGATAATAAAAATGAATGGACGTGAGACTGTAGCTATGATATTGTAGTGTGTGACCATCTCATCTAATAACTTAACTCTTAAAAAAAATGACACTTTTATTTACTTAATCAAGTTTTCAAATTTCAACCGATTTGCATCATTGGAACCGACTGCTGAGTACCCAAAGTCGTATTACACAGTTAATAGACACAGGAAAAAAGGTAGAAATTGATGAGTTGACAGATAGAAATTGATATTTGGAGCTTACCTTTACCACCGCTAAACCCTAGGAAAACAATTAAGAAGATGTTTTTACAGGCCTTAGGAGTTAGGATAGAGCTGGCTACAATCATAGCATGGCAAAAGCTAATATCATTACTGAATTTTTAGTCATAATTGAGCAAGAAAGCACCTAATAATTATGTTTAGAACCCTAGCCATAAACCTCCCAAGTTGCTAGTAAAATTTTCAACAAGTAAATCCCAACTAATTTGGTACACAAAAACTAATTAACTCCTAGGTTAAGCTACCAAATTTCCCAATTTCATCCTCTACCTTCTCCGGATCAAGAACTTAAAGTTTATAGATTCCTACTTTGACGTCTTCAAATTTATACTACAATAATAAGGAACTGAGTTCTATTTAGTAAAGTTTTTAATATATGAGAAAAATTATTGAATTCCGTGGACACATATACAGGCCTCTAGATCCACCCTAGCGAGGAGTAACAAATTCATCTAAATTCTGCTTGAATTATGTGAAGTGTCAAAAATAGAGCAAAGCAAGAAAAAAAGAATAGAAAGAATAAAACCAAATATAGGAAAGAAATCATAAATGGATGATTAACCCCAGTATTGTGTAAGAAATAATAAAGGGAGGATCGTCCCATATATTGTATACTATATCTGTGATCTTCTGCAGAGAAACAGAATGAATAATGGACTGTGCTACTGACTGCTAACTGCTGCTACTTCCAGCCCAGAAGGAGTACGTGTGACAGCATCCACCGCCATCATCACTTTTTTTTACCTCAAAAATTATAGGATACACTGTCACTTACACTCCTACTACTTTCCTAGCTATTTTGTTGTCAGTATTTTTCTTTCATGCTTTGATTATATTTTTTTAAGTCTAGGATCTATCGGTAATAGTTCTTTGGTCCACAAAGGTAAAGGTAAGGTCGTCATACATTCCACTCTCCCCTAGAATTTCATTGGGACGTTTGTTGTTGTTGTCACTTAATTTTTTACCCTTAACATATGATACAGTATGCAATTCCTCTCATCCAAAGTGTTTGGCCCAGTGGCCAATACATTAGGGTATTATTGTCTGAGGTTCCGTGTTCGAGTCCTCTGATCAGCGAGAGTGTAACTGTGTTCCCCCAAAAAAATCCCTCCATACGCATAGGGCCAAGCGGTGTATACTAATCCGTAGGGCCAGGCTGGAGGTGGGGTTTTCTGGGGTATGGGGCCGTAATGCGGTGGGACCAGTCATCACTTTAAAAAGTTTACCCTACCACAGTTATGCTGGCGTGGTTTGCAGGCTATTGCGTCAGTCCGGGGTTTACCCTGTGCGCACTCGAAAGAGTAGCGGCTGCGGGTTCCTTCGTCGACAAAAAAAAAAAAAAAGTATGCAATTCCTCTCTCTCCCAAGTCAAGGGATTCATATTGATCAGTCCAGTCCTTAATTGCCGGGAAAATGTACAATGCTTTTTCTCGACGATATCATAACCCCATTCGTGTTAATGTCCATAACTTGAACTAGTTTCATAAGCTCGAAACTGCTGTCCAATTCAATAATTAGTTCTTTGTTGCTCTTCTGTTTATTTATTAGAAAAAATAAAACCCCTACGTTTTTTTGTAAGTAATTTGCTTTTGGATAAATTCTCCATCTGTCTCAATGTCGGATTCTGATCATATTTTTAATTTTGACCAGGGATTCAGCTGTGAAATCTTTTAGTAAGTTTTTTGAAATAAAATTTACCTATTTGAAAATTAATAAAATACAATATTTAATGGTTTAAATATTTAAAAACATATGAAAAAATCATGGTCAATGAAAAACTCGTATGACCCGTGATTTAAAAATTGCCACATAAATTGAGATGGATGGAGTAGCAATTTTGGTCTCTAAATTATTTATAATTTTTTGTTCTAGTTCTTGTGAATTGTGATATCTGACAGATCTAAATTGTAATGACTTGTTTACTTTACGAGAAATTATAATCACAAGTATGAGTGTTCACGTTCTAGTATTACCTATTTTCAGTTTTAAAAACATTATTTTAGTACCTTTTATTTGTTTCTAATTATGAACTTATAATTTTATATTATTTATAAATTAATTGTTAAATGAAAATATTTTTTTTAGCATTTAACTCCTTTTTTTGCTTCTCTGTTCTCTTTATACAAACTAATTTTTAGCTACGCGCTTTGTGCAGGTACTCCATGTCAATGAGTACATAAATGTAAAAGTTATTTAAATAATGCGTTTGAGTTATACATAAAAATCAAAGATAAATGTATGGATTCTTTAAAATGATGAATGTTAATTACATATAACTAGCGAAGGAAGAAATTCTGCCTTAGGATTCTCAGATATCTTATTATGATTGGCCTAAGGGAATATTTTATAAAACTGTTGTTATTAGTTTATAAACTAATTTGACTAAACATACTATAAAAAGTTGCAAATTCACACTATTTACCTCACAAAGCACACTTTAGAAGTTGTATAAAATATATATCAATATAGAAAATGTATCCTTGTTGTATAAAATATGTATACTACTATATATGTATAAAAAATGTATCATTATTGTATAATAAATGTATAATCATATATACATACTAATTATACACATTATATGCATAGAAACTTTATCATTGTTGTATAAAATATGTATCAATATATAAATTGTATCATTGTTGTATAAAATATGTATCACTATTGTATAAAGAGCAGCCCGGTGCACTAAGCTCCCGCTATGCGCGGGGTCCGGGGAAGGGCTGGACCACAGTATATCACTATTGTATATGTGTAGAAAATGTATTATTGTATAGAATATGTATTATTACAGTATGTGTATAAAAAATATATCATTATTGTATAATTTGTGTATAATAAATATATAATCAACATATACTTACTAATTATACACATATTATACCATTATTATACATGTTTTGGGGATATTTCTTGATCCCCGTCATAGATGCAAATACACCATCTAATTTCTAACAAAAAAAATTCCCAAAAAAAGCAAAACAACAACAACAACAAATGGTTTAAAAGTAATCAGAGATCTCAGTTATAGATAAAGTAATCCCCATTTCCAATATGGAAATTTCGAAACTCGAATAAATTCTTTATTACATCATCAATCCCATAGTAAAAACATGAATAAAAATAGGAACAAATAATCAGGAAATAAGAGAAATGATAGGTTGAATCTCAGAAAAGTTAAATACCGAAGAATTGATATATCCTCATGTTGAATATTTCAGTCTTTATCGATCCATGTTGTCAAATAAATAAATAAAAAACAAAGATAAGGGCGTGGGTGGGTGGTGACTCTGAATGGGGGCCCTTGAGATAGAGAGAGAAAGAGTGTGTGTGTTTGTGTTCTAATAAGATGGGGCTATTGTGGGGGTTATACGTTGATTATAATTGGTGGGCCACTTGTGTAAATAGTTTGGGCTGAGGTTTATTTTGGGACATTTAGGTTAAATGTAGGCCATTAAAATTTGTGATGGCTACACCATGTCTTGTTCCCTTTAACTTTTTGCTTATTTGCATATAATTTGTTTAATTACCCAAAAAAATCAACAAAACCTTTTCTCTTCTTTAGTTAACAACATATCAAAAAGAAAAACTGAAAATATTTTTCATGGATCTTAAGATAAAAATTTGATCTACTATAGCCCAATTTTTAAATGGGTTAAATTTAAGCGACTCAAGATGAATTGAGTTAAAAGATAGATTGAACGGGTCATATTTTCATTGGCAAACACCAGAAATATGAATAGACCAAAGAGACGAACAAAGTTGGAGTAAGATGATGAGAATTATAGAATATTTCCCTTCTAAGTTGTAACTAAGGAATTAAAGATGTTAATAGAAGCAGGGAAGTGTTAAACAAAGTAAGGATCTGGGGCTAGCTAGCCCTACTAGTATATGTGTATGTAGTGTCACTTTCAGCTCAAACAGTTATTTCAGATCTCAATATTTCATACTTTCACACTTGATGATTCACAGTTTGACACCTTAAATTCTTCCTTTCTATTGAAAGAAACAAAATGAAAATGAAGAGAAAAGGCGACAGACGTGATGAATTCAATGATAAATGCATGCTTCCAATAATGCAATTACTTTGCAGAAAAAAGCCAACTGCTAGTCCTCCTATATATTTCTACTCATATCCAATGGGCCCAATCACACCCACGCCCTAAAATTATTTTTGTTTTGGTTATTATTTAATCTTTATTGTATTGTATTGTATTGTATTGTATTGTATTGTATTGTATTGTATTGTATTGTATTGTTAAGTCAATTGTTATGTAATGAGAAAAAATTAATGTGATTTTATGTAACGATCGATTTAGTGTGATTGCATCGTTACCTTATTTCTAGTCATGCTCTTCCTTATGATTTAACAATTTTGTTTTACTCTTTACTCTATGTTTTTTAATACATATAACAACTCTACATGTAATGTACTTTTTTTTGTATTTGATCTTCAAATTGCTGATACATCGCAATATGAAATGACGGTGATACAATTTATCCAATCATTGTATTTATAAAACAATATGTACTATTAAAAAAATTGTTTTCCACTGAAAATATTCAGTGGTTATTTCCCAGTGAATGTCGGTGGGAAAAACTTAAATAGTAGTGTTTTCACACAAAAAAATTAAGAAGTCTTTTTTCCACCATGCGTTTTTTGAGTGAGCTGGCTCGGTGTGAATGAGAGGGGAAAATCATGTTTTATAGCACAAATTTCCCATTGAATATCGGTGGAAAAAATATCTATTTCTAATAGTGATGATATATTAAGAAACAATATACATACATACATATAGATACATATATTTCAGTCTATTCACATCATATTCCTAGTATGTTGACATTTTTAATTGGTATATGAATAGTATTTTTGAATATTTGTTAATTTAATTCCAGCTGTGGGGGTTTCGGTTTATGTGTATTTTGTTTCATAAGATTGATCCTAATTATGTGTTAATTTATTTTTGAACCAATTTTCATTTAACAAATTATCTGCTAAAAGTGTAAAAAAAATTCTGCAAGTTTTAAAATAAATAAAAAGTATTGTTAATTATGTGAATAATATTAAATAATGGAGGTACCATGTAAAAATTTCTAATTTGGGGGCAAATTTGATCAAATAGGTGGAAGAAGACATTTTTAAGTCAATTTTTATACGTTAAGGACATTTTTTGATCCAATAGGTAGGAGGAGCAAATCATCAAACTAGTGGAAGGAGGACATTTTTTAATCATTTCTAATATGCAATGTTTTAAAAAGCATTTTCTGGGCGAGCTCTGGGGCGAGGCGTATTGGTGTAGCGTAAGTATTGTGGGGCGTAAGCCCCAACCTTCCGGGCGTTTTCCTGGGCGTAAACCCCAACATTCTTGGTATTCATTTGTGGTGTAAGCCCCGAGAACTTTTTAAAATTTGAACCAAAATTATTTAATAAATCTTCTTTTAAAAAGTTATACACATCCAAAAGTTAGCTCATAGTAAATTCTTAAACTAAAAAATCTCAAAAAGTCAAAAGTTTTTTTTAATTATTTATTTTAATTTCATAATCTTTTCTCTTTGTTGTTTACATAGGAACAGATACACTTTAGACCTTTGTATACAAAGTGCAAACTACAAAGCAAGGAGTTATCCTCCAATTCTTAATATACTTCCATCCTTGCATTTTCCTTCTTTATGCTTTATTTGCTTCAAGACTTTCTTAGCATTCTTTAATTTATCTTTTTCATGATGGCTTTTCGTATTAGAATTGTTTTGGTGTCGCTCTAGTTTAGATTATGTTTTGAAGACTCTATTCTGGCTATTTGTATTATAATGAGTATTAATTTGTTATCTGATTTTAGGTTTTAAAACAATAACTTTATGTTATTTTTATTTTTATCTTTGAATTATTAGGTTAGAGTATTATTTTTATAACTAATTATATTTCATCACAGTCATGTTAATGGTGTAAGCATCTTTACGTTATTTATTTTTTCAATTATTTTTTAATGACTCATGCACATATTAGCACGTTAATAATAGATACATATATTTTCCTACTAAATTTATTATTTTTCCTATAATATTAATGTATTTTATTATATATATATATTTATTTTATTAATTTATAAAATATGAAAAATTAAATACTTATGCCCCGTGCCTCGGGCTTATGCCTCACAGAAGCATATATAAAATGTTTCGCCTTACGCCCACGCCTTTTAAAACACTGTTAATATGTTAAGGACAATTTGACCCTTTTCTGATTAATTAATATGACCCGACTCTATCCTCATGTCAGGTACTTTAGTTATATAGATTATACCATTTAATCATCTAAAACTTATAATTTCTTCAAGGTTTACGACTTTCACCTCAAAATAAAGAACTCAATCACCCATAGATATGAGTGGCAAATGGGTGGGTTGGATCAAATTTGGGCGGATAAACGGATTACATAATTAAATGGGTTATGACCAACTTGCCTAAAGCTTGCTCATGTCTAAACGGGTTAGGATAAGATGGGTCAAATAATGAGTTGTAACCCAATCCACCTTATTATTACTCAAATCAAAACAAGTCTGTAGCAAGTTACAATTACTCAACATCTATTATAGTCGGATATTAATCTTAAGATCCAACTATTTTATCTTCTATCACTTTAATTAATAGGTATTTTAGTGCATAATAATAATTAAGTAAGACAGGTGTTATCATCGTTAAATTTTACTCTACACAAATATATATTGGCTATTGTATATGTTTTTTTCACATCTTCCAATCATTAGTCTATAGAGATTCCAATATAATGATTTATCAAACACTATTGTTCTAAATGAAGCGTCAACAAAATCATAGAATATGAGAGAATTAAAAGTTTAATGACTTAACATTACCAGTTTTAAAAAAATATCAATGACTTTAACAATGTCTCCAATTAATATTTTACCAAATTAGTGTAGGTCATTTTTGCCTATAGAAGCTGCACAGAGGGAAAACATCATTCACTGAAGCTTTAAGGCATTTAAAGAAGCTCTGCTTTGTCTTTAGAAGATCTCAAGGGGATGAAATCAGATAGTTCACGGGTTGATAAATGGACCCATTGAGAGACCCAAATTGACCCGTTAGAGAGATGGGTTGGTTTGGGTTACAACCCAAATTGACCCGTCAAGAAAATGACACTGACCCAACCCGTTAAACATTGAGCGGGTTGGGCTGGTTACACATTTATGGGTTGGTCAAATTTGCCACCCCTATCCATAGGCCATTGTATAATTAAAATGTATGTTAGTAGATAATCAAGACAGTGTCTCCTTAATCAAAAAGGCTAAATACGTTGTACTTTGCTATGTTATCTTTGGAGTTTGGACACATAAAAGTTCGGTCGAATCAAATGTAATAATATTGTCTAACTTGTTTGTTGAGAACATTAATTACCGAATAATATGACAATCAAGTCTTTTTTGAGCTAGCTAATTGTGAGTTTGATAGCATTGATTACATCTAGTCTACATAAATAGTATAAATCGGGGCACCATAAAGACCGAAAACACATTTTGTTGAAATGATATTGTTAAACACAAGTCCGACACGCTATTGGAATTTTCCTGTCCTTTCTTTAAGGGTCTGTTTGAATAGCCAACTGGTAATTGGAATTGATGTAATTACTAGACTGCTAGTATAATTACACTGAATTGTAATTACAACGATCTATTATCTATTTGTTTGTCATAACGTAATTACAAGCGTATTGTTTGGTTGCAAAAGTGTAATTACACGGTTAGTTTTATTTTAAAATAAAATTTAATTATCAAAAATTAAAAATTAATATCTAAAAAATGTGTGTCTTTATAAATGTTTTTTAATTTATTTGGAATTGGGGCTTTTGCCTAATTATAAATGATATCAAATTGGGTATTTATCAACACATTGTTTCTTGAAATATATTAATTAATAATCATATGTTTGTAATTAATATTGTAAGAAATAATTGACATATATTTTTAAATTAATAATATTTTAATTATAATTAACTATACAAATTAAAGCAGGCTTTTTGTGAGAACATTATGAATGGGATGTTTGAAAAAAAATTAATATTATAAATACAAAGCCATAACATTATTCAAATGTTTGACCAAAAAAACCTATCAACTGTAAGTGAAAAATAAACAAGATGCAATGTGAAATAAAAAGTCAAATAGTACTAAAGCAAATAAATTAATATTGAAATTATAACCTAAATTCAAAATAAAAAAAATTAACATAATACACTTATGTCAAATTCCAATATTACATAAGTTACAAAGTAACTTAAGTAAATATAATTTAAAATAAATGAAAATATAAATCTATAACCTCATTCACAACTAAATTCTACTTTAATAACATCACTCATTACATGTCGAGTTTGTTAATGACTCATTCTTTATAATATTAAGAGTTGTTTAAAAAAATTAGAATAATAACACAATTATGCTAAATGAATAAAAAAAATACGAGTAATTATATTGAATAACAAGAAGTAAAGGCCGGGAATGAGAAGAAAGGAAATGAAAGATAAACATATAAAATAAAAATATATTTTAAAAATAAAAAATTATTTAAAAGTAAATAAATATAAAATTAAAAAGAAAATAAACTAAAATAAAACAAAAAATAAAGAAATTAAAAAGTAACTCTGTAATTACAGGGTGTAATTACACTAAATTCCCAACTCCCCCCCCCCCCCCCCCCCCCCATATGAGAATTGGAGAAGTGTGATTACACCCTATCAATTATCACTCAATTCCCACCTAACCAAGTAATTACTTGATTAAACAAACATGCAAAACTGTGTAATCACACTCAATTTCAATTACTTGGATGACTTTCCAAACATCCCCTAAATCACATCTCCAAATCATTCATAAATACTCTTTCAATGCCCTTTTATTAGTCCCTTATATTAAAAATAGTTTTATTTCTTTTACTTATCTATTTTAGCAAATCAAAAGAGATTTATTATTTTCTTATAATATCACCATTTTCAATAAGTAAATACATCAAGTATTAGTAGTCTAATTTAAAATTTCAAAGAATAGTTAATATAGGTAATTTAATAAAATAAACTCTTAAAAAATGATTACTTAAGTTAAGGAAGTGCCAAATCAATAAAGGGCTAGTGAAAGGGAGCGGTGGGAATATTATCCTCTTGTTTCATTCTATACGATACTCTTTCTTTTTTATTCCAAACTGAACAATTGATGTTTTTCAATATACGGAAGATCTTTTAAATATTTTCATTTTATTATTACTAGAATGTTCATAGTATATTTAATTCTATAAGATAATAAAGAGTATCTAACTCATTTTGTTTTCTTTATCTTGTGAGTTATTTTGCCGAATTGATTACAAACGTCACATCAATTAATTAAATGAAACAGAAGGAGTATTAAAATGCTTTTTGAGAATGATGTGAATGGGGAAGACATTAGCTGAACTCTCCGAACATCACTAGAATTCCGAAGTCGGCAGAAAAAATAAAGCTCAGCTTGTCTAACTTTGTACTGCAACTTGTGTTGTTACTTTTAGATTAATATTTTTGCCTTCTGTCTAATTTTCCTCTTATTTGTAGTGCGCCTTTATTTCTCGTCAACAAAACTAATTTATTGGAACACAATCACCAAAAAGACTCATGAAATTAGAGTAGTAGGACATTAACTATTTTACCTTTGGAAGAAAAGGTAAAGTTATATCCTAATTCCCTATTAGAAAAGTAAAGTTCTGTACAACACAGAAACAATTAACATGGTCATAACTCATAAGCTAGGATAATACTCTCAAATCAAGTAATGGCACAACTTTTTTTTTTTTTTTTTGTTGACGAAGGAACCCGCAGTCGCTATTCTCTCGAGTGCGCACATGGTAAACCCCGGACTGACGCAATAGCCTGCAAACCACGTCAGCCGATTAACCACAATTGGCAAGCAATGTGTGACAGGCTCAACCAAGAAGGTTTATGCAGGGGATCGAATTCGTGACCTTGCGATCCCGCGCTTTACTGCTACACCAACTTGGCTACCCTTGCGGGTAACTGTGGTAGGGTAAACTTTTTAAAGTGACTGGTCCCACCGCATTACGGCCCCATACCCCGAAAACCCCACCTCCGCCCGGCCCTACAGATTAGTATACACCGCTTGGCCCTACGCGTATGGAGGGATTTTTTTAAGGGAACACAGTTCCACTCTCGCTGATCAGAGAACTCGAACACGGACCCTCAGACAGCAATAACCTAATGTATTGGCCACTAGGCCAAACACTTTGAATTCTGTGGTAGGGTAAACTTTTTAAAGTGACTGGTCCCACCGCGTAAGATGATTTTGGATTTTCAAATTCAAATGGACTGGTCTTTAATTTATGGTCTTTAGCTCATTAAAGGCGCAGAGCATAATTTGTGTAAAATATAAACTTATTCCATGTGAAAATATATTCAAATAATTTCTTTCTCATAAATAATAATTGCATCAAGTAAAAAGTAAAGAATGAAAATAAAGAGGAAACGAAAAGTTTTTTTCAAAAAGATAGATGTCGGATTTAAAGGTCTATTAAACATTATTATTCATCTGATTTTGTTATATTTGGAAATTTACATTAATTCTCTTTCATGTCCACTCCATATATACTATATTTTCATATACTATCATATACCATATCTTTTCACCTACTTTTCTTAATATTAACATATTTAAATAATTTTTTAGTCACAAAAAAAAATTACATCAATCATCAAGTGAATATAAAAAAAGAAGAATAAAGAGGAGAAAACTAAAGAAAAAATATTTTTAAAATGATAGATGAAATATGAGATTCGAAGTTGATTTGATTTTATCTATTTAGAAAATTACATTCTCTCTAGTGCCATTTTCATAGGGGTTTTTTTTTTTGGTGGGGGGGGGGGTGAAAGAAAGAGAAAGTAAAAAAGTGGATATACATGAATGGTAGTAACTCCTAATATCAAGTATTATTGATATTTTAGGAATGTGAAAAGTTTTATTTTTGTAATTAAGAAGTTAAAATTTTGAATAAGTTATATTTATGTAATTCTTAAAAAGTAGTTGTAATCTTTTTAATTACCACTTTAAGAAGTTGTATTTGTGTGATTTAATTAAAGAATAACACAAAATAGGGAAAAAGTGCAAATGACCTAACTTTTAAACCTCAGGTTATGGACTTGGGTCAATACTGGTTCATTGAATGGGCTGGGAGAAAAGGGAAATTAGAATGAAACCTGAATCTATTAGCACGAAAGTGAAAAAACCATTCCGATTTTCTTTTTTCTTTGACGAGGAGTAACTACTTTTCTTGTTTATTTCCATGGATGATTTTACCAGTACAATAAAAATCAATCCACTATTATCTTTGATGTTAAAACTTTAATTTGCTCCTTAACATGGACTTTCCTAACAAAGATATTCTTTCTTCTTCCATATTGAAAGTAAGAGATTAATAAGGGAAAATTTTAGCAATATGAAATATGTACCTTAATATATCAGAAGAAGAATATTACATGAATTTTATTACCTTTAAAACGATAGAGCAATTATTGCATACTGTATTCCTTTTGCGCCACTTATTAAAATTTATGACCTAATAAATTACTTTTCAACACTCAATTTAACCGATTTCAACGACACAAATGATATAGTTATTGTTTATAGAGATAAATGTAGATAACTCAGAATTACATATATAATACAACAAGATGTAATTTTTTCACTTCTAAAAGTATTTTGAAAAGAAATAAGAGTTGATACTAAGCGAAAAAGATAAGTCTGTAGAAGAAAAAATCATATTCAATTGAGGATAGGAACTCATTGTTGGCTTAAGCCTTGACATATTTGCAAAAAGAGAAAAAGAATTAACTAAAGAAAAACCAAGAAGAGACACAAACATACTCCTATTTCTTTTCCTTGGTTTAAAAATGAGTTATCATCTATGATTGGACAACTAATCTAAGCCATCTAGCGCCTCTAGGCACTTGTACTATCAGTTGACAGATTTTATTTTTTCAGTTTCTTAATAATGGAGCAGCTTCATGCAACTTTCAGATACTTTTTTTAAATAAAATGTGATAATACTAAGCTACCGTAGCCTGTATCACCTTGTTCTTCTTTCTCGTCAAGCTTTTCTCCTCATCCTACATTTGCGTTATGTAAAGCATCAATGACATGTTCATTATAATGTAAATGGTGGTACAAAGAGTGAAGAGAAAGTTCTGCTAAGCTTTAAACAGTATTACTGTATTAGTTATATTGTACATCAGTCTTCGCAGCTATAGTTTGCAAATTTTATCAAGATCCAAGTGTGTTAAGACGCCTAGAACCAAATGGCACAATGTCTTCCGAAAGATAATATGGATGTGTATCAGCAATTCCCTTCCATATGTACTTGTGAGTTATAAGTTGCATTGGGTGTTACCTTCAGGTATTCACTCTCCACACTCTTTCAGTTGATTGATGGAAGACGATGGTTAATTTGGTCTACAGAAAGTAAGAAAAAAAAACTACTCACTTGACACACCTGGGATTGTCATATACATTTGCATGTAGACATAAGGCTCAGCTAAGGTAAGGAAAGACCCTGACCATCTAGGTCACCAATCTATATGACTCGACCGAAGAGCAGCAAAATACTGATATTTATGAAGTCATACAATCTGACTAGCTACAGTTTGAAATTGCAATAAGATCTAGATTACTTGACACCACTTGAATCAAAGACTGTGCAATAGTCTTTTAATCTCATTCTAATGTAATGCACAGATCATGTATTCATTAGTATAATGTAGATGGCAGTGCAAAGAGAAAGTACTACTGCACAGTTTCTGACCCCTTCAACTAGTTGGTGAAGGACAATGCCTTCACAGAACAGTGCAGTTATATTGTACAGAATTCTCACTAGCAAGTTTGCAAAGTTAATCAAGATTCAGGCTATCTAAAGGGGCAAGCACCCATAATGCAAGCATTAGTGACGGCAAGAAGTATGATGTAGACAATCTACCATAATGCAAGTATTAGTGACTGCTTCCACGACTCGAACCCGTGACCACGGAGACAACTTTACCATTGCTCCAAAACTCCTAGTCTATCCAAAGGGATCAACAAAAAACAAGATTGAACAAACAAAACATTTATAGTGTAATAGAAATTTTCTAACATAGAAGGTATTTTGCAGCTTACATATAAATTTAATTTCTCTGCAAAGTGGAAACAAGATTTGAGGCTCCAAAAGCAGAAGAACCACCAACAACAGAAAGCAAAGCAACCACAATCTGCAAAACAATTTGCCAAGGGTAATCTTCAGGCACCAGATACACACAAGCAGGACCCACAAGCAACAATCCCAAGCTCAAATTGAACAGTGCAGATGGGGTTGCAGGGTCAACAGCTGCAGAAAGAATCCCCAATTCTTCGGCTTTCGAAAGAAGACCAAGTCTCTCAATTGTTGACAAAGAGAGTCCAGATTTCCCAGCAGCTGATAGTAAACCAGCTTTCTCTGCTTTAGTTAACAGCCTCAATTGCTCCACTCTTGTCAATAACTTCACTGGTGGCGTAGATGAAGAATTGCTTGGCCGAGGTTTCTCCCCTACTGGAAATACAGTTGTTGTCTGCATTAAACGTTAAACACAAATGAATTTCATCGTATATAAATATTAATTTCTCCCTATGTTCAAACTCTATGTATTCAGCTACATAGAAATGGCTATAACAGAGTTTCCCTTATTCGTTTTAGAAACTACTCTTCAATTGTCAACTACCCTTATTGGAAATAAGATTGACTACTGATTTCGAAGGAATTGGTGTTACATCTCTTTTCCATTCAAGAGTTCTTATGTGTTTCCACGCTACTTTTAGACTCCGAATATATAAACAAATTCCTTTTCTTAGGAACACATACAATGAGCTATAGGTTACGAGTTCAACTCGTGAAATTAACCACTCAAACATTCCTGCATCACACCACATAAAATGCAGCCCTTCCTCAACCCTTGCGTGAACACATGATACTTCATACATCGTGCTACTTTCTGTTATGCATTATTAATTTCTGCAAATGCTGAGATATAATGTAAGTAAGTAATAAAAAAATCAAACCTTTTTAGAAGTGACGTTTTTGGTAGCGGATGGAGTTGGTTTTTGTGTAGTCATGGATCGGATCAGAAGTGGGTTGTTTGAAGCAGAGAAACGTGTAATTGCTATGGCCTCCATCATCATCTTCTTTTTCCACTGCGTTCAATTATTTGGCGGGCTGAAAGAGTTCAAAGCTAAAGCATGTTTCAATCTTTGTGAGGCCACAACTCTGAGAAGATAGCATGAAATATCTGATTAAATTCTAGCCGATCGGTTGTCCACGTCGCAGCACACCTCCACTCAGTTTCCTCAAAGGGAAATTGGTTTAAAATATTTGTATTTTACAAAATCAAAAGGAAAGTTTTATAGTAGTACTTTGTTTTGGTTTAATGGTTTCAAATATTAATGTTTTGGTAAATCTAATTTCTCCCAAAATGTTTGACATTTCAGAAAAAATATATTTAATATATATTCTTATAATTAGGTTTTAAAAAAGAGATACATGATAATTTAATCAAATATTCTTATAATTAAGTTTATTTAATGTCTTTACTAAAGAATGTGTACAAATATCTTTAAAACAAATAATATCAACATGATGTTTTTTTTCTTTAAGCACAAATTGACTCAAACACTATTGTCATTTAAAAATATTATCTCGAACTCATTCGTTTCATCTCTTTTAAATTTGTCATATATCCAATTGAATATGGATATTTATAACTAAAATATGTGCATTATCTACCTTGCATTTCCATAGTGCAATAATTTATTTAATCAAGCATAAGCTGCTATTTTCTCGTTATCTTTCATTCTGTCCAAAAATGTTTTAAAGAATGAAAAAATTTGAGCTTAAAAAGTCATCAAAAAACATATTGCTTATATAGAGTACTTGCGTTTTGTCAGCTCTTCGGATTTTTTTTACCCTTGTCGAAGCGAGATTTGATAAAGTAAAACCTTTTTCATCAATTCAACTAATAATAGTTTGATTTATTTTATTGTATTCACTGTGATAAAGTCGAAGCTAGAAATTTCATGTGCTTTGATAACATATAAACGATCAATAATGCATTGTCAAAGTTTGGATTCTTTTGCATAATTTGGATGATCTTAAATGATTCTAAAGTTAGTAATCTTAGAATATGAGTAGTTGTTATGGCAAAATATAGAAAGTACATTTTGAATGAAAATTCAAAAAGAAAAAGAAAATAGAAGAAAACGTAAAATTACATACTATACCCTTGCTGAGAGAAGGCTATTATTTTGTCCGCCCCATGGATCAAATTGGCTACTAAAACCCGTAAGGCCGTCGAGCTAAAACCCTAACCCTTTCCATTAAGATCTCTTTCTCTCTCTCCTTGTCTCAACAAGCTTCAATGGCGGCATCAGTTATATCAATGGACAAGATTAAAGCTTTCTGGCACTCTCAGGTTCATGACGAAGAAAAATGGAATCTCAACATGGTATATCCTTTTCCTTATTTTCTCTATTGTCCTAAATACACGTTATTCATAAATACATATCAGTAACCTGAGAGCAATATGCCTTGGTCTTTGTTTTGATGGATTTTATGGATGATTTGGTTTATCGAATTGATGAATAATCAAAGTGTTTTTGATTCGTGTTTACTTGTCAATAGAAGTTAAATCTATTATTTTTGGGACATAAGAGATTTGAGATAAGATTAGAAAGAACTTTAGTGAAAGCTATAATCTATAATTTTGTTGGTTGGAGGATGTCCTTATATGACATTTGAAACATGTTACTATTAGAATCTATTAAGTTAACTAGTAGTAAACATTTCAGTTGCATTAGGTCAAAAGAACAGAGATTTTTTAAAGTAATTTGTTAATTCTTGTAACAAGTGTTGACAAAACACATAAGATCATCCTCTTGAATATCTGGTTCTAGAATCAAATCAACTAAATTTTGAATTATAGCTTTCACTTTTATTCTTTGTTGCTCTGTAAAAATACTTTTATGTTTATTGTCCAAATCACGATTTTTCTATAATGCATATTGAGAAAATATTAGGGCTCTCTGAACATACACATACTTACACACACATAGAGACGAATTATTACTAGAGGATAGGAGCATTTTCAGCAAGAAAATCATTTCATTAGCATGTAGAAACATTTTTTTTAAAAAGCAACCCCTGTTTTTCATCAATCAGACGGCTCAAATTGTCTGCGTCATTTTATTCTGCAACTAAAACATTACTAATCGAGGATAAGAGTATTATTTTGTATAGTAATAAAAAATTGATGAGTCCGAATAGAAATGACAATCTAATCATCCGTGTGAATATACTACTACATAGGTCAGAAACAAAAATTTATGGCTGTGATTTCTGTGAGAATCACCAAATTGTAGAAGCTTTAATGGTTGAGTCCAATGGAGAAAAGCAACAATTAACAATGCAAGAGCTTTGGTATGGGGTTGAATCTGAGAGTGAATAAGGTA
Organism: Anisodus tanguticus; assembly: GCA_034509755.1. Taxonomy (NCBI): domain Eukaryota; kingdom Viridiplantae; phylum Streptophyta; class Magnoliopsida; order Solanales; family Solanaceae; genus Anisodus; species Anisodus tanguticus. Next base: position 8,134,382 of record CM067554.1, on the reverse strand, counting down.
AAAAGGGAGGGGGGGGCAATTTTTGTGGAAAGGCAAAAAAGGTCCCTCACAGTAACACTTCTTAATTTGTTGTTAGGGACATTTAAGGAAACTAGAATGTGGCTACAATGCTAGCCTACTTCAGTCATATAGTAGGTTAGCATTGTACCCGTATTTTTGCTTTCCATTAAAAGTTTCTAACAACACATCAACAATATTAGAGGATTCTTTTGTCTTCCCATCAATAACTTTCTATCATCCCTTTCTATCTGTTTTTCTGTCCCTCTTTTTATTGTTTCTGCCCTCTCCATAAGTTCAACCAAAAGCCAAAACTTTTTTCCATTGCTCATTGTAGCTTTTCTCAAATTATTACCTTCTCCTTATGTCGTTTCTACATTCTGGAATTTTGATGTTACCTCCACTAAAGTTTTCATGACCCCATCCCACGAGAACTCATTGCTTCTGGGAAAAAAAGCATTACCACAATTTTTTGTCAGTTGAAGAAGAGAAAACACTACAGATGCTTTTTTAGCTTGCATATTGCAAATAGGAGATTGAAGAATGCAGCAGGGATAGGAAATTTTTTCGCAGATATAGATGATTGATAAAATTTCCTTATTATTACTGTCTTGTTAGGAGCATTTTAACGGAAAGAGAAAATATGTGCAATGCTAACCTACCACCATGGACACACACACACACACACACACACACACACACACACACACACACACACACACACACACACACACACACACACACACACACACAGGTCCATGGTGGTACATGTCTGTTTATTGACATTAAAAATCATCTTAAGCTATGTTGCTCGAACTCTTCAAAAATGCGACCGGTGTGTGTCGGATCCTCCAAAAGTAGTGCATTTTTGGAGGATCCGACACCGGTACGACAACATTTTTGGAGAGTCCGAGCAACTTAGATCTTAAGGGTGTTCTAGTCATTTGCTTCCTTTATTTAAGATATACACCGACTTAATAGTATTTTTCTTTTACCTTCGTCTTTTCTTCTAAATTTTGACACGTATATATATTTTCAAGTACAAAACCTTAGAGATCAGTATATATCTTAAATTAAAGAAGCAAATAACTAAAACACTCTTGTCAAAAAAATGTCAATAAACAGACATGTCGATCCTGGACTCTCACTCATGCTTCTAGTATAGTAGAAATATACATATATATATAGATATATATAATAGGTTTTGCTAACCTACTATATGAATCTGTTGGTAATGGACAATATTGCAAGTTCATAAACTCAGACAAGAATTCATTGTGTGTTCATCATAAAAAAATGTTTGATCTTTATCCCTTTTTAGTTGTTTCAAGCTTGTACACGATCATATCCAACTCCTTGTAATGGACATAGGTTCAGCTGGGGAAATTATAGAAAATGTCATGCAACACTACTCGTACTCATATGTTATCTTCCCTTTTAAAAAAAGATCCAACTCCCTCGTTGATTTCCTAGTGAAATCTGCATAAGTGTAAAAATAGAAATGCAAATCTCCAATTCAAAGTATGTTGTGTAAAAATAGAATTTCAAACTGACTGAAGATGTCTCGCCTTGCCTGGGTGCAAGTGTATTGTACACCAATGTATAAGCTGATTGAAGGTTGGATGAAACATAGAATATCTGCCCGCCACTTTGGGCAAATAGAACTTATGTAAAAATTAAATTGTGGTGTTCGGTGGAATAAGTCTTTAAATTTGGAATCACGTATATGGTGTTGGAATGACTATTGAGTTTGATGTTTATAAGCCCCAAATTTAACCCTATTGAGCTGCATAGTTTCTTCAAAAATAGTCCATTCTACTTGATACTGTGCGATAATATAATTGCAATTTGACCACTCTGTGCAGTCAGAATTTCCTGATATAAGGTCTGTTAAATGCTTCCATGATTTGCTAATGACTGTTTTATTTCATTTTGCTATATTGTTCTTGTGCTTTCTGGTAAATAATGAGTGTTCGAGTGCTAGCCTAAAGTTCTGTGTGGTTGGATTGTTGTTTTTGTTTTTAATACGCCATAAGCTCCAAGTTGTAAGGCTGATGTGAAATGTAATAGTAATATTTTTTAAAGATTAACCAAGCATATGAAGCTGAATTAAGTCCTCTGTTTCCCCCTCATATAAGTTTTGCTTTGTTGTAAGAAGACTGAATTTCTCAAGTTATATTTTCTAATTTTTCCTTTCCTTCCACCCCTTTTGTCTGTGGACCGAAAATTTAGTTGTGCCCAAAAAATGTTTTTCAGGTTTGTGTTGTGTATGATTCAAACAGGGTTTCTCACTTTCTGATTTTTGTATATTTTGCTAAAAATTTTGTATCTTTGTCTTACTTCCTACCTACCTTCCAATTTTTCTATTTTTCTATTTTTCTCTTGCAGAAACTGCTTCGAGCTACAGCTCTCTTTGGTGGTTCTATCATTTTGATGCGCCAGTATGGTGATCTCATGGCTATCTGAAGGATGATTGATATTCATTCTAAGCTTCAGATTTCAGTCGGATTAGGACCTAATCTCTGCCCTCCCCTCTTTCTGAATGAAGTACGATTTTTTATGAACTAAAAGTAGTCATATTTGCTGATATGGATTTCTTATATTACCTAGGACAGTTTATTACCTCATTCGTTTGTGTTGCCCCTTAGTATTTGAAATTTCTAAATACTCTATATATGTTTGTGACATGGATGGGAAAGAGCAGACTGAAGAAAAAAAGAAAGAATAAATTGAGCCTATTGTTCGTGTTTCCCTGTTAATTTTTTGGTAGGTGGCAATGAACAGAGCCTCGTTAGTAGGTCATGTACCAAAATTTCATACCTGTGAAGAACCTCGTTAGTTGGTCATGTAACAAAAATGCCTGTTATTAACAGCCCTGAAAACCCTTCGTTAACACTTTGGCAGTGAGACTGTTTGGAACTGTTTTCACGCTCGAACCTGCATATTTATGCCAGAATTATTATTCAGTTGGTTCATTTCCACCCCAATCTCTTGCAAAAGGTTTTCCAAGAAAATCAGTAATCTGCTCAAGTTAAATCGAATGGTGTCAGTCTTTGCAGTGAGTCATATAGAGATTTCCTCTCCAACAGGCGATCTCAACAAACATAATCTTAACTTCCTTCTCACAATATCTGTGCTCTTTCCGAGTTAGCCTTCTTGAGCTTACTTTGTTAGAACCTTCCCCATTAGCATGATTTATTCGTGGTATCACTTCAATACTGACTCTGCGGATCAGAGTGATGTGTGCCGTTCTCCATTTTGTTTGCTGGTCAGTGTATTATAATTTGGTAGTTTTATCAGTGAATTGTGTCAAATTAAGAATGCTTTTCCACTGGGGTTGCTTATTCAATCTTGAAAGAAAAATTTGTTACCTGATACAACAATGACCTGAAAGTGTATAAATTTTGTTTACACTAACGTATATATTACTTAAACTCGTTTCTATAAGAGTTTATTTACGCACATATCAACATGAAGCGCCTCTGCCGACAGAATAAGTTGGAAAAAAACCAGTCTATCTAATCCCAAAATATTTATTAATTATTGTTTCACAAGTGTCGGATGTTAAATCTTCGATCAAATATCCGTATTAATATATTATTATTTATAATTAAGAGATTTGCTCTTTATACTTTCTATGGTGTAGTTTTTCAATGTCTCATCTTTATTTCAAAAACAATGAAACGGAGGAGGTTCAATTTAAGATCGATAACTGATTAAACCGATAGTGTAAGAGCAAAGCGGAATAAGATTTTGAAATGCGTGGAGTATTCAAAAGTCAAAAGTCAAATGTCAAAGTACGTAGCTATCTTCCAGTTTTGCTGAGTATGCACTCAACTTGCTTTCTTCCTCGTCGACAATATGTATCTGTCGTATCCTTTCCAAATCATTGACTTATTTTAATAAGATGAGGAGTTGACTTAAAAAAGGCTTCTATAAATCATAACTTAATAATCTTCATAATTTCTGTTCCACTTCACATCTTAATCTTGTATTATGGCTTTCACTAGCTATTTTTTGATCCTCATTTATTCACTTCTCTCTCTCTTCTTGCATTGGCCAAACTTCTTTCCAACCCAAAGGTGTCATGACCCAAAACGGAGGGTCATGAAGGGCAACCGGACCTTACTTGTCGAGCACCATTAACCATATATTTATCACCTAACCGTAATTAAGCATGGCCACGAGAGCCGCCACGAGGTAACTTGCTGACACATAGAAATAATGAACTGGAAAGGGGTTACGTAAAATCCTGCAACCAGAAGAACCCAACCTATGTACTGACAAGACCATACACGACTACTATACACAAGACAAATGTCTACAAGCCTCTAAAGAGTATGTGACATCATAAGGTCAGGACAGGGCCCCGCCATACCCCTATGCATATCAAAAAATAGCGTACCACTACTAGACTGAAACTCTGGAACAAATAGAGTGTTCCAATATCAGCTGAACCAGTAACCTACTAATGCAGACCGTCACCCTTTCTACCTAAGCCTGCGGGCATGAAACACAACGTCCCCCGATAAAATAAACGTCAGTATGAATGATGTACCGAGTATGTTAGGCATGAAGAACAGCATAATAGAGACATGAAAGTAACATGAGCCACGAAACAACCAACCAGTAGAGAATGCCTCTGAGGGCCATAATATGACTAAGTGTCATACCTGTGCAGAATGCCTCTGAGGCCATAATATGCCTAAGTGTTATGCACAATGCGGTCATACATATACATATGCGTATATAACGCAATCAAGCATATGTGAGCATCCCATCATATCATATCATATCATATCGGCCTCTGTGGGCATAATCATCATCATATACCAGCTGATCAGGTGGTGGTGCGTATGTAACGCCGTATCCCTTTTCCCATCCCCTACATATATATAATGCATACCATATAGTAGCGTATATAACGCATGTGGATCAAGGGTTATACATGTACATAATGCATGAATGATACTAAGACACCCTGAATTTATCGGAGTGACGTAAGGTCGTTGCACCTCCGATTAACATTATGAATATTAACATCTTTCTCATATACCTCAATAGGGATTTAGGAACATATTTAGACATGCTTTGAAAATATGAATGAATAGCATGAACATCCTTAACTACTAAGAGTAGAATAATTTATGGGATAGTATTACGTTTACGTTTCGTTACATGGAACATGCCAAAAGAAGAAAGGATTTGCCGTAACATACCTTTGATATTAACCCTTCGATAGCTACTACAAAATCAGCCTGTCCAGAATGCATTAATCTTAGTTGTCCGTATGAGCCCGTATAAGGTCGTAGATGATGATTCGAACCTTGACTGCCTCCTTCATGGCGTCCCGCCAATTTAATTAATTATGAAGAAATCGCCAATTTGCTATGATCTAGAGGAAATCGATGTGGACATAACATCTATATCGTTCTTCGCATTTTGCTTCAACCAACGAGAATTTGCTAACCCGAATACGTTGCTGCCAACTTCTTCATATTGAAATTGCTCTAAATAAGGTGAAAAGAAATACATCTTCTTTGAATGATGACAACGTTGCTGCTCTACTAACTAAATAATATTTTGACACCTTTTTGTTAAGAAACAATGTTTAGCTAAATTGAGAATGTCTTTTATCTTGCTCCCAACGTTTCCTTGTGAAAGTGGTCTAATTCATGTGAGAAGTAAGATCTTCTAATTCATTGTGGAATTGGGGTCCACCACTTATTCCATATATGCTAAAATCAATTCTTATCTCAATGGTATGAGTCATATGTTGATCTTTTGTCAAGGTTCCACGTGGAAAGGTGTACATATAAACTTATCCAAATTAAATACTCCATGGACCATGTGCCATTTTGTACACATATCGCTTATTCATATAATCACTAATTATCTCCATATCTTCCACTAATTTAACATTTACTCCATTACACACAATTAATTCTTGATCTTAATTCACTTAAATAATAGATCATTTTTGATACACCTCATATACTCTTTATCATGATCATGAAATATAATATCAGTCTGTAACCTCTTTTGTCACACACAAAAGATTATTTCTACTCACCGTCATCGCACTTTTAAGTCTGAATCATTTCAGGACTTCATCTTCTTATACGACGAGCGCTTTATTTACATGCTTGAATATGGCCAAAATTCTTCGGGGCTCGGGTCTACTTTCATACGTCTAACTGCTCAACCATCGCCCGAAAGTATAGGGTGTTACATCTTTTCTCCCTTAGAAACATTCGTCCTCAAATGTTGGGGTTTCCACGTCTAGCTTTCTCATGAACACATTTGTCCTCATACAACCGCCTTTTACCCGCGGATCAACCAATGGCTACTACTTCCGTGCAGATATTCGATTCTTTTAATTTAAGCCTAGGTAATTCATTTTAGTCTCACTTAATATCTATAAATCGAGCTCCTTCTTGGTTCTCAATGCAAAATTTATCTCTTGTCATTTCATATGCCCTTAATCCTTAACTTACCCTGATCTAGCCATTCTAGTTACCTCTAGGCTCCTCGTCTGGATTGCCGGTTGTCTTTGTCTCCATTGCGATTACACAAAAAAATATTATTATAGTTCTTCCGTAAAGAGTTAAACAACACATCTAACATACCCCCAACTAGTTACTCAACATAAGGTGAGTCTGGGGTTTCTGAATACAAGGCCACAAGGGTTCGAATCACGTATTAACCGTTCATCGGTGAAATCTCATATCTTATTAGCCTACTAGGACAATGTTGTGGTCATGTTACTTCTACTATGGTCTCTTTTTTACAATCTCGGCCTATTGCTACTAGAATATCATTCGTTCCCTTATAAAAATTAATAAGTTGGTTAAGAATATTTGTGCTTCATCTCATCTTCCGTCTCCCATGTCATCTCTCCTACATTCTTATTCTGTCATAGAACTTTCACGGGGGCAACTTCTTTAGTCCTCGACTTGCGGACTTGACGATCTAAGATAGCACTAGAAACCTCTTCATTGATAAGTCCTCTGTAACCTACACATCGTCAATTGGAATAATTTGGGAATGATTCCCAACACACGCTCTTAACATAGAAACATGGAAAACCGGATGAACAGACTAACTCCGAAGGCAAGTCCAATTCATAAGCCATTTGTCTGATTCATCAAATTATGCGATATGGACCAATGTACCTTGGATTGAGTTTTCCCCTTTTTCCCAAATCTCATTACACCCTTCATAAGAGAAACCTTCAAGAAGACCCAATCATCCACTTGGAACTATAAGTCCTGCCGCCGCACATCTGAATATGACTTCTGACGACTCTGAGCGGTTAACAACCGTTCTTGGATAAGCTTCACATTCTCTATGGCTTGGTGCACTAGGTCAGGCCCAAATAATCCTGATTCGCCTACTTCAAACCATCCGATAGAAGATCTATATTTCCGTCCATACAAAGCCTCGTATGAAGCCATTTTAATGCTAGCATGATAACTGTTATTGTACGAAAATTCAATAGCCCGTCTGTCTGAGGGTGGAAAGTTATACTAAGATTAACTTGAGTGACAAACCTTTTTGAAATGATCTCCAGATATTAGTTATGAACTACACACCTTGGTCAGATATAATAGAAATAGGCATACCATGAAGGCAAAATCTCCTTAACGTACAAATTTGTGCAGTCCTCGGTTGTGTATGTAGTTTTGACCTCCAGGAATTGAGCTGATTTGGTTAGTCTATCAACAATCACCCAAATAGAATCAAACTTATGATAAGAGCGAGGTAAACCCGTAATGAAATCTATATTAATCATTTCCCATTTCCACATCGGGATCTCAATGTTCTGAGTCAAGCCGCCCAGCTTTTGGTGCTCTACTGTTACTTACTGACAATTAAGACACTGAACTACCAACTCCGCAATGTTTCTCTTCATGTCGTTCCACCAATACATACCTTGGAGATCATGATACATCTTAGTAGATCCAGGGTGAATGGAACGTGAGCAATGGACCTCCGTTATAATCTTATCTCGAAATCCTGCTACATTGGGAATACACAAATGGACCTTCCACCTGAGGGTCCCTCTCCCATTATAATCGAAGGTTGCGGTTCTCTTTTTGTTAAATATCCTTCCCGATCTTCCCTAAAATGGGATCTTTATCATGACGTTCTTTTTTTCCACTATGAGGAATGACCCTACTGTATTCTGAGTCATAGGGCTATTATTATTTGAATCCTCCAATCAGACTCCCACTTAGCTAGTTGATGCGTTCCCTAAGGTCAACTTATCTCCTTAGTCCTCACATTAGTCAAGCCGCTTGTTGGTGAATGATTCTATTGTCAACTTAGCTTTGTTTACTAATTGGTGTGCTGAAAACTCTTATATTTGTAGTATCTCAATTTTGAACACTTTATGGACAATGTTAAGGAATCTCCCTTACTTTCTCACTACTCGTAATTATAAACAACTTCTTTTATTTACTTTTTTTTACACCTGTTCACTCATTTTCTTACTTGTCGTACTCTTCTTAATCCTAGAATACTCTGGTATACATACGTAGTCTCAAACATTGCTCTTGATTCCAATCCTTGGCGTTACTACCCCTTAAAGGATGAGTTGTTAACTTAATCCCTTATTCAGTACGTGGAAGATTCTGAAGAATTTGCATTACATGACGTTGGCCTACAATATCCAAACCTGGTCATTATACTTAGATTCGAATTCCTTCACTTGCCTCATGGCTAAGACTTTCTGTCAATGGCGCTTTGGGAAAAGATTTACTTGATCTCGTTAAGCTGTAAACCCATTAACTTATCTATCTCGTAGAACCTTTGGTCAATTCAAAAATGCTCATAGACATCTATATATGTCTGACATTTTATCTTCATTATAATGTCATTATCTCTTGACATATATCTTTAATGTCTACCTTGTATCCTTAGGCATCATTAGCCCCTTTTCACCCATTTAGGTGCTAATCTCGAGCTTTACTCACTGTTACTTTCGTTTACATATTTTCTTAGAGGTATGACTGCATATGTTGCGGAACCGATGCTTCGTATGTTTAGATCCAATTCACGGTGTTACATGACCCAATGACTTGTCAAGCTTTCTTGTCTTATCATTATTAGATCTCCCATCGACCGAGTGCTCATTCGTCTTACCTTTGCATTTCCATTTTCAAGTTGCCGTGGGGGTCTCTTATCTCAAAGTATTTCTCATACTATCTTCCTGAACATCAGAGGTTCGTCACCTTTAGCCGAGAGTTCTTACTGTCCCTCCTCTACCATTGGTCATTACGTTATTCTGGAGTAATCATACCTTTGTGAAACCTAAATAACTATAATCTCATTCACCTTTATCCTTCTTGTCGTAATCCTTCCTTCTATTCGTCGTTAAACAAAAAACATGTATGTCTTGATACCTGATCATACCATTCCATTCATACTTATTAATTGTTTTCATATTTCTTACAACCATTCTTCGATTGTTCCATAGTTCTCGTCCTCAATTGCGTGTAACAAGCTATTGTTATCCAGAGGTTATTTAGAAATGTAACATGTTGCACAATGAAGTCGAACACCTTACCAGTCCAATACCTATAGCATACCTTAGCTTACTAACATTGATACATGTAATTCTCAATAATACGCGGTACGGCCCTTTACGCACGGACGAGAGGCTTATGTCCCCTTCCACTACCGTGGATAACTCGATCATTATATATGACTTGGGCTCACTATTTTGGGTACGTCGCTTTACGTGATCTTTTTAAATTTACTGATGGTCACTCTTCAGACGATTCGATTGTGGCAATCTATTCTCGTTAATGATATCCCGGGAAAATTCCCAATCTATTCTAGGTAAGACATTACAATTTAGGTCGCACGTACATACCATATTCCCCCATTCTAATCAGCAAGAGTCACTGTAAAACGTGTAGATTTTCACAACTTACTAAACCTTCCAATGATGTCTTCTGTTTTTCATCTGTACAACTCATAATCATCTTATCCTTACATTTGCGCATCAATTTGGGACACTTCGGAACGTTGTGGCCATGACTGTCACACTAAACCAACTCCATGTACCTTTGTGACATAATCCGGCATGCGCTCGACCATACTGACTACAAGATGGTCTGGACGGTCTCACTCGACCTTTACAACTTTGACCCTGAGATATCGGCATCTTTGAACCCTTTAAATATCGCCGATCCCTGACTAATAAATTCCCTAGGTTATGAGCTCTCTGACCCCTCAAGGGGCCTATCTCTATCAGATGCTCTAGGATGAAGTAGTGCCTGAAAGGCAACCAATTGATTCAATACCTGCACCGCTCTCCTTACATCCTTATCAGATGGAGCCGGTGGTAGGACTGATGGTACGGGAGCTTCCCTCAACTCCTCTGGTACTATTAGATTCGTCGATACCTGGGAAAACAACTTACTCATATCCTCTGACGGATCTGTCTCAATAGAGGACATACTACTCGCATTTACACTCAATCCAAACTCAATCTCCCTGCTAATCATAGCCTTGTTGGAAGAAGGCATTGATGTAATCATAAACACGATAAGGTTTACAGAGAGAATTCTTACAACTCATCTCTATAGCACGATTCTAGATCAAGGAAGGTAACAATCACCCTAAATGCCCTGCCTGTCTAAGGTTGAATCTGAACAGAACTACATCAGTTGGCCACTGTACCAAGTCATGCTTGTGACTATTCCTGGCCAGGTTCAACAATGATGGTTGTTGTAAAACCCCTGGAAACCTCTTCATTAATACTTACATTGGTTGTTACTGTACAGGATGTTTTTTCTTCAAATGAACACCAAATTGTTTCAATGCCAAAATTATTGTACAGTTGTGTTTAGTTCTTGCAAAAGGTTCTATAGGGACTTGAGGACTAGAGGACTATGAAGGAGCGTCTCCTCAATTTGCTTAGGCTTAGCTTCCCAAGAAAATCTGTATTTTGCTTCAGATAGTTCTTCCAATACAGATGTACTCCCAGAGCCTCATCGACATTTCATTATCACAAGATCCGTCCTCTTACTTGATGAACTTGGTTGTTTGGTAGGGTGTATAAGAATAATGTGTAATAGAGTGTATTAGAAATAACATACATTGCATAATTCTTTTTTAAAAAGTGGTTGTTTACAAAAATACCTTCCATACTATACTATATAAGGGACTTAAGGGAAATTGTGTCTTGAACGTGCTTATGCATGTATTAAAAACTCTTGCATTGCTAATAGTACCATGGTTTGCTATGTATTAGTTATGATGTATAATTAATGCTTGTATTAGTTATCCATTGATTGAAAAAGGAAACCAAGCAAGGTATTACTAATGCATGTATTATTTTCTCTAATGCATCGTACCAAACAACCCTAGCTAAGAAGGGATATGTTTAGTTGTTACGTGAAAATCTCAACTTCATTTTCCTTGACTAGTTTAATGCTATAGGGAGTTGAGAAATACGGCGTTCATGCATAGTATTAGTTGGTGTCATCGAGTAGTATTCTTGTTAATAAAACTGAATTATACGCCGCGATTATGCAAAATTTAAGTATCTATTTCAAGTACTACTATTATACAAGTTTTTGTTTGTTTACTGAAAACGAAATCAATAAGATCTCGGAGATCTTCTTTCTAATTTCAGATTATTAGATTTGAAAAATTGAAAAAAGTTGTGCCGTCAATTGATTTTATAATTCTTTATAAATTCGTTTTTAATTTTATATCTTTTTTCCAAAAGATCTTCGTGTATACCCATAAGAAATTTGAAAAAATATTTTCTATATAAGTGATTATAGAAGATGATTTCCTCGTTGAGTTTAAGATGGGCAATTGATTAAACCAATAGTCAAAGAGCAAAATAAAATTTTGAAATGAGTGGTATTCAAAAGTCAAATGTCAAAGTACGTAGCTGTCTTCCAGTTTTGCTGAGTATGCACTCAACTTGCTTTTCCTCGTCGACAATATGTATCTGTCATATCCTTTCCAAATCATTGACTTATTTAAATAAGCTGAGTTGACTTAAAAAAGGCTTCTATAAATCATAACTTAATAATCTTCATAATTTCAGTCTTCCACTTCACATCTTAATCTTGTATTATGGCTTTCACTAGCTATTATTTGATCCTCATTTATTCACTTCTCTCTATCTCTTCTTGCATAGGCCAAACTTCTTTCCAACCCAAAGGACTCATCCTTCCTGTAACAAAAGATTCATCTACTCTCCAATACATCACCCAAATTGGCCAAAGAACTCCCCTTGTGCCCATCAAGTTAACAATTCATCTTGGTGGACAAACTCTATGGGTAGACTGTGAAGATGGTTATGTGAGTTCCACTTATCGACCGGCTCTTTGTGGCTCAACTCAATGTACCATCTCCAAAGTTAACACTTGTGGAAACTGCACCACCACTCCTAAAATTGGCTGCAATGACAATGCATGTAATAACACCCCAGAAAATCCATTCATCAAGACTTTATATGATGGGGGTGAAATTAATGAAGACGTTTTATCGATACAATCCACTGATGGATCAAATCCTGGTGAGTTTGTTAAGATCCCAAGTTTCATTTTCACTTGTACTCCTACATTCTTGACTGAAGGTTTGGCTAGTGGGGTGAAAGGTACTGTTGGATTGGGAAGGAATCGTATCGCGCTTCCTTCCCAATTAGCTGAAATCTTGAGCTTTCCAAGAAAATTTGCTGTTTGTTTGAGTTCATCCACACAATCTCCTGGTGTCATATTTTTTGGTGATGGACCTTATATGATGCTTCCAAATATTGATGTCTCTAAAAATCTCGTCTTTACGCCGTTGATCACCAACCCTTTTGGTACTGGATCAGTTCGTTTCCTAAATGAATCATCCTCAGAGTACTTCATTGGAGTGAAATCTATTAGAGTGAATGGCAAACCAGTGACAATTAACAAAAAGTTGCTCGCAATTGATAAGAGAGGAAATGGTGGAACCAAAATCAGCACGGGGAGTCCTTATTCAATCTTGGAATCTTCCATTTATGATGTTGTGACTAAAGCTTTCATTGACGAGTTATCTAACGCGACCAGAGTGGCTGCTGTGTCACCTTTTGAGACTTGTTTCAGCTCAAAAAGTGTTGGTAGCACGAGGGTCGGACCAGCTGTTCCTGCTATTGATCTTGTGTTGCAGACTACACGAGTTTATTGGAGGATTTTTGGTGCAAATTCAATGGTGAAAGTTGGCCAAGATGTGATCTGCTTAGCATTTGTGAATGGAGGGCTTAATCCTACTACTTCAATAGTTATAGGAGGATATCAACTTGAGGACAATCTTCTACAGTTTGACCTTGTTAGGTCAACACTTGGTTTTAGCTCATCCCTTTTGAGCAGCCAAACTACATGTGCCAATTTCAACTTCACATCTAAAGCTTGAAAAGCTGCCTTAGCACTATCTTTTCCCCATCCAAAATTGTTGTACGAAAGAGAAGAAATAAACAATGATGAAACTTCATAATAAATTCTTAGAACTAGTTTCTACAGAATTATGCAAACTTCTTTCAGATTATTATATTGTTGCCATATATCTAAGTTCCTGCAGATACACAGAATTGTATTGGTAAACAGTTATCATAGCTCATGGTGGAATCTTAAGCTCTGAATTGCACAGAAACCTTGCATAATCAATACTTGCCAACCCTCAAACCTAGTCAATAGGTCTGCAAAAGCTTCTTGAGTACACAAATTAATAAATAAACTACTCACGGATGATCAAAATCTAAAATTTTCCATTAGAGGGGATCCCTTAATGAAATGTTGCACCATCATTAAATAGTGAATACACAACAAAGTATGATAAACTACTAAAGGTGCATTCATCAAAGTGCAAAATGCTGAATGTCTATGAGACATTTACAACTGCTTTACTAACCAATCCTAGTGAGCATTCAGAGTTAAAAAGATAGCACTTTAATGTCTATCGCGGGAACGGCTTTGGATTTATGTTTCTTTATAGAAATCATCATCCGAAGTGCTCTTGCTTCCACCGAAGCTCTCAACTGAACCTTTTGCAGCTTAGTTTTCCCATTGAACCAAATTCTTGGGATCTCCAGTCAGTATGGTTGGGTTACCACCGCAAAGGTTCGTATTTTTTGGGTTTTTAAGCCCATTCCCCTAGATAGGCGAAATTCTTGATCTTCGGGTAGTCCCTTAGTTAAAGGGTCCGCTATATTATCCTTTGATGTAATCAACGGGAATGACACTCGTGGTGATCAACTGCCATACGGTCTTATGTCTCCGACATATATGTCCAGATGCCGTCATCCGTGACTATCCTGAAGCCGATCGGCTAGCTACAGTGTATAACTGCCGAAGGCACGGGTTTCTCCCAATAAGGGACGTCCTCTAAGGAGTCATGAAGTTACTCAACTTCTTCTCATGCTTTGTTTAAAGCGATAAACTCTGATTCCATCATGAATCGGCCGATGCAGGTTTGCTTAGAGGATTTTCAAAGACACACCATACACATCCATTTGTGGCTTTGGTGTTCTTCAAGTCCGATGTCCAGTTTGCATCACTGTGGTCTTCCAAAACCGCTGGACATCCAGAATATCATAATCCGTAGATAAGCGAATATTTCAGATATCGTCATATTCGATTTAACGTTTTCTATCGATTATTTTTAGAATCACGAGTGAACCTTAGTTCAACTGATCTACTTTGTAAGCCAATAGCAGATCGATTATAGTTGTAAAATACATTGAACTACATGTGACCTGCACATATCACTCCTGGTATATGGATGCACCATGATTCCAATCAATTCTATGATTCATATCCATTGATGGCTTCAACGAGACTGTCAACTACCTCACAAATGAGCTTGCAATTAGACAAGTCCGTTAGATGTCTTAGAAATTCCAGTTCCTAAGATGTCATTTGTGATACCCATATCTTTCATATCGAGACTTTTGTTTCAACATGAATTCCACTTTCCAACTGTTGGTTTTCTAATTTCAGAGTCTATGTTTCTGTTGTCAGATTCATTGTTTCTATTTATCCTGAAACTTCCAGGACCAAAATGTAAACATTTCAGGGACCAAAAAGAAAGTTCAGGAAGAAGCCCAACAGTCCAACAAACCAACTCTGATCCTCCCCTTCCAACTCTCCGGTTAGGAAGGCTGTCTCAATATCCATGTCACGCAAGACTGCAATGGCCTTGGATGTTAAGCTATTCACATGGCAGCACATGTCCAAGTAGTCGAGGCCTTATACTCGACAGTAGATCCATCTACTTTGTACTCAATTTGAGTATCCACTTTTATAACCCAAAGGTTCTTTTCTCGGAGGAATGTCAACCATTACACCAGTATGGTTCTATCTGATGGAATCTATTTCTCTCTGCAACTTCTTTCCAAAGCAGTGCTTCTGGAGACGACGATTCTGTGTTAATTGTCCATGGTCCATTCTCAACAATGCAAGCTAGAAGGCCTGGAACACGTCTTTGTCCCCCTCTTTGCTCCGTATCGGTTCAACATCTAGAATCCCTGAGTTCTGTAGATCTGGAATTAAGTTCCGGATAGTCAGCAACTTCCGAGTCCTGTAGTTATGGAACGTCTATTTCCGGACAATCAGGCACTCGCGGGTTCTTGTTAACTTTGAGCAATTACTTCTTTTTCCTTCTCAAGGAATGTTATATTTAAAGAATTCAGCATTCTTCGCTCCAAGAGGCAATAAACACTACTGTTATTTGCAGATCTAGTGGATATGCAATCTACAGTCTTAAGTCCAACTTAACCTGTTTCAGTATTCCAACCTCTACCAAGCCACCCCACATCACAACATTTGTAGGTGGGATCCTTTCTATGTTTCACATGGAGGGTTATCCTTATCCTTATGCGGAGTTCTTCTGAGAATCGCATTAGCGGTAAGGATTGCCTTGCCCCAGATATTTGTACAACTTTGCGCTTGTCTAACACCGTTAGACTGAGGTGAGTACGGAGCAGTCGTTTGATAAACTATGCTTCACATTCTCCCTCTCTATCACTACGAATTTCTCAATCTTTATGCTTAGTTGATTTTCAACTTCTGCTTTATAGCGCTTATCCACTTCAACAGCTTTATCTTTGCTTTTCAACAAATAAATGATGCAATACGTTATACCATCATTAATGAAGGTCACAAAGTACTTTTCTCTCCCTCTATTTTGTACAAACTTTAAATCACACATGTAGGTGTGACTAAGTTCTAGAGGAGCGGTGCTTCTTTCGCTATTCCTTTGATGGAATGGAAATGTGATTTTGCCTCTTCGCCTACCTCACATTCATTTTGAGGGTTTATGTCGACAGAAGGCAACAATCTCAACTTAGTTAGCTTTTGAATGACTTTCTATTTAACGTATCTTAATCTATGATGGCATAGATGCACGGATTACAAATATATCATTCATTTGTCTACAGACATACTGTACCATTCTTATTTATTACAGACCTGCTGGACTAATCTCAAACTAGCTTGACCAACAACGTCCCCTGAAACCAAGTTTGGGATATGTATCACCTCCTTTTATAGTGATTCCATTCCCTAAAGTCCTTTTTAAGGACAACCACTCCAACCTCTTCTACTTTAGAGGTGGTGTTGCTTCACATGAACAACATCTTGCCCATGGTTAGGGTGTAACCAGATCATATGTGATCTGGATACTCTGGCCCACTCTAGTTGCTTTTGCAGACTGAGTGTCCAATTTCTTTTCTGCCTTTCTTTTGGCCTTCAGATCATTTAAGACATGGAAACTCTGGCCCACCTCACTAGGTGTCCATTACTTATTTGTCTTTCTTTTGGCCTTCAGATCTTTTAAGACCTGGAAATTCTGGCCTACCGTACTAGGTGTCCATTACTTTTCTGCCTTTCTTTTGGCCTTCAGATATTTTAAGACCTGGAAATTCTGGTCCACTCCAGTCGCCCGTAGGCTTTGTACGAATGAGTGTCCAAGATCATCCTATCAAATGAAGGATCTTCTGTCAGATAGTGTGACAGGTTTAACGTCTTAAGATAAGCCATTATCTTTTAGTCTTCTTCCCTTGAGATTGGTGCCCAAACAATTCCTGGCGCTTGCTTAAGAGTGGTAACAATTTTCGCACAGTCAGTAGATCTTTCTCCATCGTATGTGCAAACATACTTTACACACTTTTAATAATTACACCCAAAAGAACGAATCTTTTAAGTTTTTTTTTACAAAAATCCAATTTTTAAACGAGAAGGAATGTGAGATTATACTTCTAATTTTAAAGCGTAAGGTATATAATTTTTCTGGAAAACATTTTCATATTCCTAGCCTTACATTAAGTCATTTTAATCAGACACCATTTAATCTTATTTTTGACAAGGAAGAAAAATAACTTATCCCAGTTTCGGATTCTGGACCACTTCAGTCACTTCGTCGGACTGAGTGTCCATTTCCTCCTTACCATAATTCGGATCCTTTGTCTGGGACATATATAGACACTCTGCTACATGATAGAATAACATCTTCAACATTATCCTCTTGTCCCAGTTGACATCCTCAGCCTCTCGTGGGCGCTTGTTCCCACCACTCTCGGGAGCGGTAACACCATCAACACCTTGACCGTCAACAACATAATCAGAACTGTCTTCTACCAGACAACCACAACCATATCCAGATTTGGCCACACAACTGTTGACCGACATCTTTCGAACACTAATATAATTTTGTCTTAAAATTATTTGATATAATTATTGGAATCAAAGCAGTATGGGAAGTAAATAAATATTACAAGTGTTCGAAAGAATAAACTAACAGCCAATATTATAATTGCTGCAAGCTTGTTGAGTCTTAAATCTTGATAACCTGAAATCAAGAAATACTAAATCTGGATTGTTACAATTGTGGCTGAGTTGAGAGATGACTCTCTGTCTTTAAGACAAGATTGCTCCGTATATATGCTTTTACGTTAGCGGGCAATAGTCTCCCAATATAAAACAACAAGTAATCAACACTACAAAGCAAATATGTTGATTCTGACGAAGAAAACAAACATGAAATGACTTGCTGAAGAATGTAAAATTTAGAGGAAAAGGAAGAGTTTCTGTTATTTCCTCCCTCAAATTTGTTTCAGGTCTCAAACTATATAGTGTTTAGGAGGAGGAGAGGTGTTAAGAGGTTATCAGAAGAAGCCCAGAAGCCCGCGACCAACGACCCGAGCCCGTACCGGCGGCCGCGCGCATGTGGGGCTAGCCTCGAACCCAAGCACACCTAGGTCCTCTCTCCTTCAAACACATGGGTTAACCCTTGGGGTCCCAAACCCTTATCCATTTTTGAGGCTTATAAAAAGAACAATTCTTCTTTTTCCCACCGATGTGGTAGATTTGTCCCACACCATATTTTCATGCCTCAAACACTTTACTTAGTGGACCAATATCTCTTTCATTTCTTAACGAAATTTGACGATCCTTGGCCCTACGGTCATCTACTCACTTAGTAGATTATGCACGCGTGAAGAACCAAAGACTCCAACATGCGGAACCCAAGTGTTTAAGTCATTAAAGATGGGTGGACGCAATCCCATCAAAGGCAAATTTTCAACAATTATTGAATATGTTATTTTTACTTCAAAAAAATTTAAAGATTCTTTGTCCAAATCTCATAATATGAATCAAGATAATCTTTTTGGGACGAGGGAGTAAACTATTTTAATTTTTTCCATTATAAATTGTTGGTTGAAAAAAAAAAACTAATTGAGTTTTTATAAAAATAAAAAAGAAGACATTTTCGATGTATTTTTTAGACAAATATCAACAGTTTAGAAAGGATCTTGTTAGTCTATTAACATTTCCTTCCACACTCTTAGCCGACTAGCTACTAAACCAAAAATTGTGTGTTATCTACTTCTGATTAAATCATAGAATACTCTGGGTAATTAATTATATCTATCGTTTCTTTTCTTTTTTCCAATATTACAGCACAACGAGTAAATATATGAAGCTTTGTCTTATCTACTAAATCAAAAATAAGATGTCATAGTCGTATATAGTTGGTGATTTGGTGGTATTTGCAATTTAAACCATAGTAAAAAATACATGGATAAATTTAAATATTTTCTTTAAAGTGTTTTGACACGTGAAGTCATCTATCTTATGTTGGTGTTTTGTTAGTGATATGGGCAATAACATGACATTTTGTTAAATCAAGGATATGAATAGACCAAAGTAAACAAAAAATAAAATTGAATACTTTCTGAAAGACAATTTTGAATCTTTTTCCTTTTTCTCAATTTAGCATAAGACCGAAGTACATACGTATGTCGATCTTTATGTGATTTGATTTTTTCAGTGTTTTCTTGAAACCCCTACATTTTGCTGTGGCCCTTATTAGGACCTCGATTGAATGCATTAATCACCACAATCCTCATAAACCTATGCTCGATTTTTTTCACAGAAACAAGACTTTTATTAGTTATTTAAAGGATCGTACAACATCATTTACAAATTACAACTCAACTTGAGAACATCAACCTATGCTTGATTGACGTATGCAATCTCGCCCCTACATTTCTCTGTGCCCCTTATTTCTTTACGTATGTCTCATCAAAATGTAAAAACCAGATCAAGAATCCCTCTCCATAGTTCTTAGACAAGACAAAATAAAACTAAAAATGATCTTCATCAATAAACAGCCTAGTTTTACACAAAAAATAATCATCCAGAATAGGAATTACATAACTGGTGGTCACTAGGTTCAGTAAATGAAGCTTGACTGGGGCTTGAATTAGATTTTCTTTTGTTTTAACATGAAACCTGGTACAGCTTAAATAGCAGTAACTTAATAAAACTCAGTAAAGAGCCTTAGCTAACGAAGGTGAGGATTGCCCAAGACCGTATTAAAGATACCAAATGCCTATTAACCCACCGATGTGGACTCATAAAAAAATATACTACAGTTCTCTCATTTTCTCCTTGCATTCCTTTTTCCCACTATAAACAACTCAAGCTTAAACAAATGCCTGGTGCACGTTTCACCAGCAATGGGCATACTATCTTTTTTTCCTGTTTGGTAACCAAAATAATAGCAAACAGAAATACACATCATGATCAGTCTTTCAGATTACATTAAGAGGAAAAAAAATGCAATCTAAACCCCAGCACGGAAAAGGGAGAGGGAAGTGGGAGACAGCAAAATATTCAAGTTTCAGGACAAGATTGTATATGAACATATAACACTCCTGAAAGTAGGAAGAAATACAGTGAAAATTTTGATTTACAAATTACAACTAACCGATCATGTCAAAATGGACGGGGGAAACTTATAAACATGTAAGGTCTCTAATTTCTGACTCATCAGCATCAAACAAAATCTGGAAAAAGCTCCTGTTCATTTACCTTTGACACAACAAAATTCAAAAAATAGAATTCCATAAGTCCTTTCTTTGTTTTGCTTCATCCGACTTCTGCCTGGACACAATAACGGAAGCAAAGGTTTTTGATGGAGGCCTTCATAATCTTCTAATTACAACTCTTGGACCAAACTCAGCTCTCCAAAGGACAGACCAGTAAACCGGATGATCAAGTGTCATCATACTTCACGAAATGCATCAAAGTAGCGCTGTCAAACACAATCTATGTACAAGAGTTTAATTGGTCATTGCTTTTTTTATTGTTATTCTCCAACCAATGTCGAAACTTTAAGTCCTTTTTATGAATGTTGTTGCTCCTTTACTACCAAACTCGCCAGCCATGCACTGCATCTGGACTAATCGTATTATTCCGGGAACCATGCAACCACCATTCTGTATAACTCATCACTCAAAACCATGAAGATTCATTGCCAGAAACAAAGGGACTATCAGGAAAGCAATCCTAGGAACCGAAAGAGCAGCATGAGAAGCAAGGAAACCATTTCGTTTTCTCTGCATTTTCAGTTGCTGTCGGGGTCTTTTCCTCTGATTGAGGCAGCGGCTCAGTATGTGGCTCTGTGTGCAGTTCTGCTGATTCTAACTGAGGTTGCTTCTGCTCTGTGCTAGATTCAGCTGGGGCAGCCATGTGCACTGAATAATTTTTATCCAGGTCCCCTGCCAGCCTTCATTTTATTCAGATGGGTAGGTCAATCTCTCATTAAAATTATATGAAAACACGTCCTGAATACTGGCATACACATGGAAATTGCAAAGAAGCATAATGTTCACATTGATATCCTTCTGATAGTCATATCTATGCAGAGACAATTCATTTAATCTTTCAGTTTCTCTTAACATTTTATTCAAGTGCCAACCCTGACTCGACCACACAAATGAGGATCAGAAAAAGAAATCTATCAAAAGATACATGTCTATGTTACCTAGTGGAAGATCAGAGTCCAGAAATAAAGTTGATTGTTTAAATGATGAAACCACAATATATGTTCATAGTAAGTAGCAAACAGGTCATGCAGAAGTAATGTAGATGTCCCACTATACTTCTGTGCCCAGAAAGAGAGATAGAAAGAAGTAATGTTCCCATGAGAAATGATATTCGACATTCTAAATGAACAGTAAGGACAAAATTTTGCCAATGTATCATATGAGAGTTTGAGTATAGACTGCCTACACTGGAAATGCAAAAGACATTGTACTGGTTCCACTTTCCATTGACTTATGACAAATACGTCCCGCAGCACAAGGCCCTTCATGATTTAGATCTTCATTTCCTCTTGAGACATCCACTTCAGCTATTTCCATCTCATGACTTGACTGGCAAGGAGAGAAGTCACACATAGCAGGGGATGGGAAAAAGTCTCGAGGAGTTCCTAGCTCACCCGACTGCCAAAAACTAGCATCTTTGGTAAAACTCATAGTTCCCATGTGAATGCTAAATAATGATTCATGAGAAGTTACACTCCACTGTTCTGGATTTGCAGACTCATCTCTAGCAAACACTGAAGAAGGGATTCTATAAGATTTGTTTGCGGAGGGCTCCATTACTTGCATGGGAGGTGATTCTGTGGTTGACGAATTGCCAGAGCTTGACCTGGAAGAATATTGAGTCGCTTCTGACTGTGACATGGAGGGTGGCACTTCAGGTTTTAAGGGTTCACTACTCATGGTAGAGCTCCCAGAAACAGGCTTTTTGTTGTCTGAAAACCGCGATTTGTCATCCTTATCAAGTTTGGGTAAGTTATTAGTATTAACTGTGTAATCATCAGATTCATAATCAGCCTTTCCAAAGGGGTCATTCAGTGTCGAGTCAGGTGATGTATTGCAGGAAGAGTCTGAGGAACTTAAAGTTTTACCGCGAGGGGAGACTTTAACTCCTGTAACAGCAAGGGTAGGAGGATTCCCTGATTTTCCATCAGTTGCAGTAACATGCTTAGGCTCCATAGCTGAAGACGTCTGACTAAATTCATCATGCAAAGTTGCCATACCAAGCCAAATAGTTCAAACCTCTGCTGCCATAGAAAGAACTGAAATCAGAGTCAATTCTAAGTTCTAGTCAATCAATGATTTAAATTTCAAATCAATGTTTCAGCAATGAATTATCTACAATGAGCTATCTGCTTGGCCCTATGCTTGCAACAACAATTCCCATGTGAAAACTTTACTTTTTGTGTTACTGATTTAGGACAAAGGTCGTACCATTTTTGAGGTGTCAGTCCATCGAGGCAATCCTGCATTTTACAGCCCATGCTAAACAAGAGATTTGGAAAGCCAAACAGCGAAAACCAGAAGAAAAAGCATGTACTACTGAGTTATTGTATGTACGCTTGTGCCATAGAAAACCATTACTCTTTCAGATTTGTTGCCTGTGGCATTTAAGAGTTCAACCCTTCTACCCTTGCTAAAAATTTTAATCTGCGGAAACTGTTAAACTTTAAGGGAAGTATTGCAACCAGGCCTAAAGTTCCTTTAAAACCCAAATTCTTCCAATATAATGACAGCAATGTTTAACGTAAGAGCATACAATCAACAAAGATGTCTTAACAATTTGGTGGCAGCCAAAATGTGCTTAGAGGGGTGTTAACACTCAAAAGTAATTTAAGTGTTTAGCCGAATTCAGTGACAATCGAACTGTTCCAGAGCCGAATTTACTCCTAGCCCTCGACTACAAGAACTTCATCGGCTACTAAGGCATCTTAGCCGAGTTGTTAGTTAGAGGTACGACTGGGACCCACTCAGATGCAGACGCCTCAACAACCAAGTCAAAAGGGTTTCCGGACCACTAGAAGTGGTAACGGACAACAACAGCTAAAAGAAAGGGTCATTATCCGAGCAAGAGGAGTAGAGAGCGAGAAAATCGGCTCCACCTCCCCCATAATCGGCCATTGAACTTAGTGGGTTACTTGATGGCTGACATGGGGGATCACGTTGTACAGTTTTTTTCCTTTTTTGTACTATAAATAGGATCATTCTTTGTATATAGGAACACAACCAATCAATCAAACAACTCAATTTTTATCTATCTTTATCTTTTACTTTATTTATCCTTTACTTTACTGTACTCAGCTGCATTCATGTTTCTTACCTCTTAGTTTACTCATACCACCGTCCTAACGCTTTCTGGAGTAGTTGGGGAACCCATTGCTGGAAATTAGAGTTCTGTTTCCAGCCCAAGTCGCTTAAGTTAAGGAATCAATTTGTCTCCCGATACGGTCAGCCGATAAAACGGCAGAGAACAGAATTCGGGGTGAGAACAAATTTGGCACGCTCAATGGGACCATAGATGAATTAATAGCAAAGTTTGATTCTCCAGGTCAGGATCATTCTTGGTGTATGCGCCTAAGGTCCGGTAAGAAAATGAACCCTGAGTCCAGTCCACATCCGAAACAAAATCCTCCCAGAAGGAACAACGAACCAGCATCCTCCTCGGGTATGCCTGCATCGATTGATACCTCTCCACTTCCTCCATCAACCCAAGTTGTGGAAGAATCTAACCAATCTAAAGGTCCAACCATAATGACCACGTTTTTTATTAGACAACAGATCGACTTGGGCATCCACGATATTATGTATCAAGTTTCTAAACAGTTGGCTGACATTGTGAAGCCGATGGTACATAATGAGGTTTAGTAAGCGAGGGAGATGGAAACCAATCGAATGCACCCAGGAGAATGTTTGGCTAGTTATGCCATCCCTCTGACGAGCGGTGTTGTTCAGCATAAGACTGTGACTCCCGGTGTTGTTCCTCAGCCGCATGTGCATCAGCTAGTGCCTACTCAGGTGTAGTCGGTAGCGCACCTAGGAACACAAGCCCAATCGCCTGGCAACCAACACACTGCATGGTCGCCGCCGAACCTTAGGGGGCAAAATATGTCACTTGACCAAGCGAGTCTGCATTATGGGCAGATAAACATGGCTCGGAGACCAGTTCAGGCTCCAGGACACTTTGGATTGCCACCCGTTATGCCGTACATTTCTACGAACGGCCCTACGATGCAGCGAACAATGTTGGCCAGCCGATGGCCCCTGGCTATGACTTAGCTCATCTATCTGGTGACGCTGTTTACAGTGGAATACCATTCTAGCAGTCATTGCCAGTACATAGTCCATACCTTCCAAGAAGCATAAATTTTCTAAGAACGGCCGATGTCCGAGGAGAGCAACCATGGAATACTGTTCCACCTAATCCTCAGGCTCCGTTAGCCGTTCCAGGAGCTCAGGTTGCAGGCTTTGGTGACCATATCCAACAACAGCAATGGGACATTAACCCACCTATTGGTAATGGCCAGCAGACCACCTACAACCTTCAAAACCCTGTCCAACAAAGTGCAGAATGGAGGCCGCCAGTGCAGAACGCCTACCAGCCGAATCCAGTCGAGAATCGGCAGGGGACGTCACAACTGATAAACTCAAAAATTATTGCTAATACCATGCGGAGGTACTTCGGCATCCAACTGAAACCTTTGGACAGGCCTGCTTATAAAAAGCCTTACCCCGATTGGGTAGATCGGATAGCACCTTTGCCGAGGGGATTCAAAACACCGGAGTTTGCCATCTTCTCTGGCGACGACGACAAATCTACTATCGAGCACATCGGTAGCTTTACTGCCCAATGCGGCGAGGCTGGCCAGAATGAGTATCACAAGTTGCAGTTATTCCCTCTCTTTAACGGGAACAGTCTTCGCATGGTACTCCTCTTTGACTTCTGATTCCGTACAGAGTTGGGCTGACATGGAGGGTTGCTTCCATGATAGGTTCTATTGGCCCCAACCTCAGGTTATCATGACTGATCTAACGAATCTCAAGCAGTAGGTCGATGAATTGATTGTCGATTTTATCGAGAGATTTAGAAAGAAGGTTGGAAATGTACCGTACACTTCCCCGAGTCTGAGTGTGCCCATATGATGATCAACAACATGCACCCTCAGTTAAAGGAGAAGTTGGTGGGACAATCCTGCTCTGACCTGAGCCAGTTAGCCGAAAAGGCTAGCCAAATAGAGCAGTACGTCCAGGAGAAGGAGCGGAGAAGAGCCAGCCGAAATCGAGGCTCCCACTTGGTATCCATCATTAAAGCGGATGAGTCCGACTCAGAGTAAGCCGACTGCGTGGCAGACGCAATGGTGGTCGAGATTGTTAGGGGTAAGGTTTAGTCTTGCCCAACCTTGAAAGCCGTAAAAGGCAAGGAGACGAGTTCATCCGATGACAGGGTTGGTTACTCGTTTGACATCACAAAGGCAGATCAGATCTTTGATCATCTGCTCAAAGATAAGCAGATTCGGCTGCTTGATGGTCATAGGATTCCGCCTGCCAAGGAATTCAAAGATAAGAAGTACTACAAGTGGCATAATTCATACAGTCACTCTACTTCTAATTGGGTAGTAAGGCGATCCAAAAGGGCATCAAAGAGGAGAGGTTCAAGCTAACCGACAAGAGTATGGCTGAAATGTCCATTGATAACGACCCATTTCCCGCGGTACCAATATCTATGGTATCTTTTGCTAAGCCCGATAAGTCAAAGGACACCAAAGGAAGATAGCCGGTGAAAAGGGTGTGGGTCCCAAAGAAACCTACCGAAGGGGAGAAGGCCACAAGGACCTCTGTGTTTAGCTGGTTAGGCAGCCTACATGACATTCGTGATGACAAGCAGCCAGCTAGGAACAGTTTTCATGGCCGCCCTAAATACTCGAGGGATGTTGAACGAGAACGAGAACTTCAGGAACAAACCATGAGGTTCAGAAGGGTCCCTATCGGCGCCAGGCATAGGCCTGAGGGGCAAGTACGGATGACAACCAACCGACAACCGAGCATGCCTCGAATAGATGAAGAACCACTCCCTAAAACCAAACAGAGTGGTCGAGTTTAACGTAAACGAGGGTGTTTCGTCCTTACATATCACGGTGAGAAATGAGGACCAGACGAGACCCCAGAGAATGATTAAACCAGCCGCCAACACAAAAGAGGGGAAGTGGTCTGTCAATCAGGCTCCCGGAAAGAAAGAGGCACCACCGGGAGTCGCATCCAGGACTCAGAAAAGAAGGATGCAACATGCCAAGGCCTTGCGTAAGATGCAACAGACATTGCATCTAATTTCCAACACCAAGGCAACCGAAAATCATGAGATTCCTGAGTCTGCCGTAGCCGAGGCTATCGAGCGGACATTCGGCTCAGTTGCTTCAGGGGCAATGTCGCCTGAAAGAGAGACGTCGGGTCAACCAGAGCTGGATGAACAGCCTACCGACAACTCGACGGAGGAACCCCGACTAAGAAAAGGGCCAAAGATTAGGTGAGAAACCTATAGGGGATACCTTTCCTTAAATAACCTTCAGAGGCGCGACTGAGATTAATTTATTATTTTCAAAAGCATGGCCGAAAATCATCAGAGCCAATTCGTGGTAATGGAGACGCATCGGTTAAAGGGGAAACACATTTCAAGAAGTGATCATCATTGCATGCACTGGAGACAAGACGATTGAAGTGACATGCGCGGTTGTCAGACTGAAACAACGGCTACTTTCGGATACATCAACTCAACAGTCACACTCGAGTTAATGTAGGGGACAATTGTTAACACTCAAAAGTAATTTAAGTGTTTAGTCGAATTCAGTGACAACCGAACTGTTCCAAAGCCGAATTTACTCCTAGCCCTCGACTATAAGAACTTCATCAGCTACTAAGGCATCTTAGCCGAGTTGTTAGTTAGAGGTACGACTAGGACCCACTCAGATGCAAGCGCCTCAACGACCAAGTCAAAAGAATTTCCGGACCACTAGAAGCGGTAACAGCCAACAACAGCTAAAAGAAAGGGCCATTATCCGAGCAAGAGGAGTAGAGAGCGAGAAAATCAGCACCACCTCCCCCATAATCGGCCATTGAACTTAGTGGGTTACTTGATGGCTGACATGGGGGGATCACGTTGTACAGTTTTTTTCCTTTTTTATACTATAAATAGGATCATTCTTTGTATATAGGAACACAACCAATCAATCAAACAACTCAATTTTTATCTATCTTTTTCTTTTACTTTATTTATCTTTTACTTTACTGTACTCAACTGCATTCATGTTTCTTACCTCTTAGTTTACTCATACCACCGTCTTAACGCTTTCTGGAGTAGTTGGGGAACCATTGTTGAAAATTAGAGTTCCGTTTCCAGTCCAAATAAGTTAAGGAATAAATTTGTCTCCCGATACGGTCAGCCGATAAAACGGCAGACAACAGAATTCGGGGCGAGAACAAGGGGATATAGTTAAAGTGATGAAAATGCAGTATTTTCTGACATTTCACCTCAAACTCTTGTAGACCAAACAATTCCATTACATCAAAGATAAAAATAAAAGCTAAAACGAGTCACCATGATCTTCATTAGAAAAAACAAAATCACCATATCTTGAAAATATCAACTATAAAAGAATTCGTGAGCCCAAGGGCTATGAATGCAAAAGTGACAAGCTCTGGATAGAAGGATAGGAACAAGCAAGATATATGAGCTTCAAGTTCTAACATCTATGGAGTTTCTCTCTCCAATCACGAATCATCTCCTAGAATACGGTATGGGGTCGTTTGGTAGGGTGTATTAGGTAGAATAATGCTAGTACTAAATTTTAGTACAATGTTTGGTTGCAAATTTAAGTCTGGTACAACTAATACCAGTATACGTATACACCTTATTCAGTATTATTCTTATACATAGTAAATCATGGCATTAACAATACTAGTACTATTCTTATACTTATACACCCTATTCAGTACCATTTAGAAATTACACATTGCATGTTTTTTAATACAACAAACTGAATAATCGATAAAAAATAATGACAGCATTACTAATTCCGGCATAACAAATCTCAACATCACTAATCTCAACATTACTAGTACACCCTATTCAATATTATTCTTATACACCCTACCAAATGACACAAGGTGACACTAAAGGTAAGGGCAAGAGGGGACAAGGTTTAAGGATGACTGAGCTTGAAATGCACTCTCGCATACTCATTGAAGTGTGATATATAGTCGAGACTAGTGTCTTTTATCTTTTCTTCTTTGATTAAACCAAGGTTCAAAAGTTGCTTAACTGTGTTTTTCATCTAAAATGTGATTAGCCTTCTTGATATGTGATGGAGTGTATCCTATTGCTTCACTTTCGACTCAAAAGTTCCTGGTCAAGAATTTGCAATACATTCCAATCCATTGGTTTCTAAGGGAAAAGCTTATATCAATTAGTCATGAACTTTAGTTAAAAAAATAGACTCCACAATTAGCATTTCTGGGGAAAAGGATAGCCTCCTTGGAATTGTCAGACAAGTGCACCAAATGGTACCGTTATGGTTCTGAATACGTTTATCATTGCATCACTTCAAGAAACTATTTGATTCTTTCTTCAAAGCCTTCCACACTACTGACTGTACCATCAAGTTACTAGCTCAAAAGAAGAACAAATAAACAGAGCGAAAAAAAAAACTTATAGTTAATTACTTGTTTGATCTCTTATTTATCATTCTCTTCCATTACACTAATATAAGAGTTAACACAAATAACACGAAGGGAAATACTAGTGCAAATTCTCTCTTAAATTGACTGTACTCAGTACAATTACCCAGCAATTAGGTCTCTAACCTTACGAAAATCAAGACAGAGAGATATTAATCCAAAAACTTTAACCAAATTAACAAGAAGATCAGAGAGTAAGCTCCATTGACCCTTCTCTCAATAAAGAATGTACAAGAATATATAAAAGTAAAAACACAATAACTTCAGAAATATGGTGCAATTTAGGACTTTTGTAACATTTGGGATTAAAATGAATAAACCGATAAATTACGAACCGTACAGCTATAGAGCCAGAGAAATGTTACAGAGCTTCAAAAGGAATGCGTCGTCGTCCAACCGGTTGCCGGCCGGCGACGACTTCCCTAGGAGCTGATCTGAAAACCAGAAGACCCCTTTTACCCTCGTAATACATGTAGTCTCTTAATTGTGTCAATCAAAATTTTCACACAAAAATTGAACGGCAACCCTCAGACAGGAGCGACATTGTCGCTGGTTTCCATGGCACACAGAGTTCCTTTTTGTCGGAGTATGGTTAGGAGATTAACAAGAAAATGACAAAAATGGTCCCTTATGTTTGGGGATGGATTCAAAGTAGTCCATAATGTATGCTTTAAACAGTTTTAGTCAGTTAAGTTGTTACTTTTAATCTCTACCAAATATTTAATACATTATACCAGTTAGATTTGATCAGAATTATGGGGGGAAATTCCAGTATAAACACCAAGAGAAAGTCTCATTAAATCCTAACTAATGCAATATAAAAAAATATACTAAACACTAAAAGATATATAATATAATACTATATATTATAGTATGTTAGTTCTAAAGAAACTTGATGGTTATAATGAAATGTTATCACGTATTTGTTACTTTATGTGAAATTACAACTAGTATATTTCAAAATCACTATTATATATTTTATTGAGCATGAAATATATATAAAAAATAAAATTTTGAAACTTGTGATTTAATATAAATAATAAATATTTATATGATTATAAACTATCTTAAAATAAAAAATTTAAAATTAAATTATTATTTAATATAAAAATATATTAGAAGGCTAAAAAGGAAAAACACACACGGGACGGGGAGTACTACTCTTCTTTTAACATACGTGACAAGGAAAAGGCTGGCATAATCGATAGCAGAATGTATACATAGGCACCTACGTTAGTCTGACTGAGTATATCAATGTTAATTGGTCACAATCTGGTCAGGACCGGTTTAGTCAGCTCATCTCTCTCAATACTCCCACCAGAGTCAATAGTCAAAGGTAACATGAGTTAGGACTAATTAATTAGAAATTCTGGTATTAGTTAATGAGAAAGAAACATCTTCAAATTTTCTTCCGAGGCTATGTTAGCTAAATTTGTTCTCAATTTACAATCCAAAATATGAAACCCCACGAAGTTTCTTCTTCATTTTTTATCATTTAAGTATTCCTGTATTTTAGTGGAAATTACTTGTTGGAAAATCAGCAACAAATCTCAAACCCAAATATCCTCCCCGTGAGTCCGTTTGAATGGGCTTATTACTTTTGAGCTTAATTTTTTTAATTATTATTATAAATGTACATTATAAAAGTGCTTAAAAGCTATTTTAGCTTAAAAACACTTAAAATTCAAACAGGCTTTATGTGCCCTTTTGTCCTTATTTTGTTTGGACCATTCTCTTCCAGTAAAACGCGTAAAGGTGTAATCTTTCTATTCAGAAACTCTAGCTTTAATATCTTCCCATCTCATTCTCTAACTTTACTGTGTTTTCAGATACTTTTTTTACTCAAAGAATCAATCTTTGATGAGAGAGCTCAAAGAAACAAGCACAATCTTGGCTTGAGTTACACAGTAACTTTAATCCATTTTATCCATATCTTTACCACTTAAACATTGGTTTTGTCATGTTATGGTTTTAACATTCTTTTTATAACTGTATTTGGTTGTTGATGACTATGTACCATGTACTCTATATTGTTGCTATAATGTGATTTGTGGATGTTTGGCTTAGTTTCTCTGGAATTTGATTAGTTTATGTCTGTTAATCTTTTAATGTTAGTCACTGTGAAAAGGTTTAAGAGAAGTACATCCCAATTTTGTGTAAACCTTGAAATCCTATTTCATTATAGATTCTTGGTCTGTTGAGGAGTTGAGGTTTATCTATGGGGTATTTTCTGGTCATTAGTCTGAGTTTCTGAATTTTGCTTGCCGATGGTCTATAGGAAACAACCTCTCTACCTCTCAAGGTAGGGTTAATGTCTGCGTACACTCTACCCTCCCCAGACCCCACTTGTGGGATTACACTGGGTATGTTGTTGTTGTATATGGAGTAGAAGGAAGGTGGTGGAGAGTAGCCTTTTGGTCTTCTAATTACCTCTTTTATCAGAAAAATAGAGGTAGAGGTTGGTTTCAAGATTCAGGAAGGAAGGATCATCCAAAGTTTAGGTCTTTTGACTTTAAATCAATCTGCTCTACCTTTTGCCTGAAAATGGATGATGATAAATCGGCGGACCAACATGTAATTGCTGCAGCTCATCACCTTGTGAAGGCGTTAAAAGCCAGGACGAGCTTAAGCAATGAAGTAAGAAGAACTCTAGCCGATCTTGACACTCATTTGGCTGCTATGAATGAAGCAAAAGAGTATGAGACCACAAGTCTCAGAGAGATTGAAGGTAGGCTCAAGTCAGCTCAGGCAAAAATCATGACCTTGCATTCTAATTGTTTGAAGATATGGGATGCTGGTCCTTCTGAACTTCATGAGTATCTGCGAAATGTAGAAGAAATTCGGACTATAATAGAGAGCTTGGAAAATATGGTGCCAAACAAGAACAGGAAACAAAATAGACTTGCAAACCAAGCTCACAGTGTCTTGCAAATGGCAATGGTAAGGCTGCAGGAAGAAGTTATCAACATTCTTGCACAGAGTAGGCAATGTTATGGGCACGAATATGTGTCGTTCCACTCGTGTGAAGAGATCGTTGTGGATGAGGAGTCTATCGTCTCAATTGACGATGACTCAGTTGAGGGAACATCTTGCATGGAGAGTACTAGTAGAGCTGAATCAGAAGAATGTGTAATGGATTTGGTCCATCCAGGTGTTGTTCGTCATATCAAGTCTATTGCAGATCTGATGTTCGCTTCACATTATGATAAGGAATTTTGCCAGGTTTTTATCAGATTCTAGAAAGATGCATTCAATGAATACTTGAGACTTTTGTGTATGCAAAACATCAGTATTGAAGATGTGCTGAGAATGGAGTGGACTTGCTTGAATTGCAGAATCAAGAAGTGGTGCAAGGCAACGAAGAGTGTCATTGCATTCTATCTCCCTAGTCAGAAAAACCTCTTTGATCAGATTCTTGGTGAGTTTGGATCTGTTAGTTCAACATGTTTCATTGAGGCTTCAAACGATGCCATGTTGTGTCTTCTGAATTTTGGCCAAGCTGTGGCAATTGGCCCCCTGCGTCCAGAATGTCTTTTTTTGTTTACTTGATATGTATGACCTTCTAAGAGGTCTTTGTCAAGAAGTGGACGCCTTGTTCTGTGAAAACCATGGCAATTTCATTAAAATGGAGCACCATGAACTCCTGAGAAATCTTGGAGATTCTGCAAAAGCAATCTTTCTAGGGTTGGGGAATCGCATTGCTTCAAACACTTCAACAACTCCCTTCCAAGGAGGCGGTGTTCACCCGCTAACCAAGTACGTTATCAATTAGTTCATGCTTCTGTCAGAATATTGTGATACCTTGAGGTTCCTCGTGGTAGAGAATTCGGGTGGAATTGTTGATGCACTGAACAGGCTCGACATTTCTTCTGAATTCTCATGCCCATTGACTCTTCACTTGCAGTCAGTAGCATCCATACTTGAATCCAACCTTGACAAAAGGTCCAATTTATATAAAGATGATTCTTTGAAGCACATCTTTTTGATGAACAACATCCATTACATGGTCCAGAAAATCAAGAACTCCAAAATTAGAACTTGTTTCAGTGATGAGTGGATTAAAAAACATATCGTGAAATACGTGCAGCACGAAAAAAGCTACCAGAGAATAACATGGATTCCTATCCTATCCTTGATAACGGGTTATGAGAAGTCAGGAAAGGCAGTTCTGAAGGAGAGGTGCAGAAATTTCAGTATTGCTTTTGAGGAAGTGTACAAGAACCAGACAGGATGGACTATTCCGGACATTGAGCTTCGAGAGGATTTGAAAATTTCAACCGCGGTAAAGGTAGTTCATGCCTACCGGCCATTTGTTGGACAGGTGAAGAAATCTCTCAGTGACAAGCACATCAAGTACACTGAAGATGACTTGGAGAAGTATCTCCTGGATTTTTTTCAAGGTTCAGCCAAGTCACTTAATCATCATTGGAGGAAGAGGTGAAAGTTGAATAACAGTAGTACTAGTGTATGCTCTTTTTTCTTGCATTGGGCCTTATCTTGTGTAATTTATCAACAGTAGTGTCTTTGTAATTCGTTCCCCCGCCCCCCTAAACACACACATACAAAATGTATAGCTGCCCATAGTTCTCAAATTCAATTTAGTATTGTAACTTTATGGTATATGCATTCCTTTTAATTTGATGGTTCAACTCTTCAACTCTGCAGCATTGTTTCAAGTGGAAATGTGTAAATCACTGAGCGCATTTTTGCATTGTGTTGTTCTATAGGTGGTGTAACTTAAACAGGCTCAGGAAAAAAAAGAGAGGAAGAAACCAACACTTTCTAGTTTTCTAAGCGACTATGACTCTACATTCTAAGTCACACAGGTTTAAGTCGGCCTTACACTTGGAATCAACCAAAACCACTATCAATATCTCCTAAGGCAGAGCTAGGATTTTTAGTTTATGGGTTCAGAATTCTAAAAATTGTAGCTTACTGGGATAAATTACTATACATATTAAGTGGATTTTAAAAGCAAAAACCGGGCTTGAACCAAAACTACTAGGTTCTGCCGAACCCATAGGCGAAGATGCAGCTCCACCCCTATATATTTGTACGGTGGTCCAGTGATGCGATAAAAAAGGCATTTGTTTGAGGTGAGTTTCTATTGTTTGATGCTTACTTGTGTTCGTTGAGAAATCTAACTATTGATTTGTGTCCACCCTGCAGATTGTTTCCAATTAACTTTGGCAGAAGTTATGGTTCCTTTCCTGTGTCCAATTCATAATTTCTCCCCTTAGTGCTGACACAGTTAGTCGTCTTGTCCCAAATAATCTGTCTAGTTTAACAGTTCATATTTCGTGTGAATTAGTTGTATCATTCATTGAACAACCCTCAATCTTAGTTGGATCACGCTATTTGGTTCTATACTTGCTGAATTCAATAGATGAATTTGCGTTGGTTGTCAACCTACTCTAATTTTTCACTGCTCTTCGAGCTTGATAGACTGTAAAGCTCACAGAGACGAGATTTTCATATCATATTTCTCTTTTTAATTTACTGACCTCCCAAATAAGATTCTAGCTGTCCTTTTCCCGGCCTTTGAGGCTTCATTTTCAATGATCCTGTATTAACTACTGGAATGAATATTGTTGATGTCACCTTCTCTGGAATTGACGTAGCTATGCTGAAAGTGGTCACGTTGGACCATAAAGGTTGGAAGACAGACAGAAGACAATTTTTAGTAATGAAGTCTGAAGACAGGCCTAACAAGTAAAAATAGCCACCAAATATATGACCAGTTCAATTGACTTTGGCCAAGTAAATATGGTCGGCTTGAATTCAAAGAGGATGGTGCCACAAGTCTTTAAAATTAGTAAGTTTAAGTCATGGCATTCAATAAAAGTAAAAAGGGAACGCTTGTATCAGCAAGTGTTCTAGAGCAAAGAATAGGACTCACATGTGCACATCATCTATAAATGGCCTTCAATACAGGAAAAACAACATTTGTTTCTAGCTCAATTTGTGTGCACATTGACTATTCCATCAAAACTTGCTACATGACACAAGTATGAATAACTTTGTCCCCCAAGGCCTTAGGCAGATATGAAGATATCACCTTATCGTTGTTTGTTTCTATTGGGATGAAAACTTGGTTTTCTTCACCATCTGCATTGACCTTTAGGCCACATATTAGTTGCAACTCAAGGTATTTCATGTTGGATATTACAAAGGATTGCAGGAAACGGAAATTATAAGTAACTGCTAACGTAAGAATTGAAATTACAATTCAACTAGAAATCTGAAAATTACAAAGATGAACAAGAAAAACTGAAAAACTGAAAAACTGTTTTTGTTTGCTTGCTGAGTCGAGTGTGACACTCTGTCCTTAAGACAATATTGCCCCGTATGTATCCTTTATACGTCCTGGACAATTCGTCTCCCAAGATAAAACAGCAATGGAACACTTGAGCAAAGGAAACTCAAGAGCTACCTTGAAGAATATTGAGCAAGAAATGATGCAAGGAAGGTGTAGGAAGAAAGCTGTTTTGCTTGTGTATTTTCGTGTATATTGCAAGTATATTTTTCGTGCACCTCAACAATGGTGTAAGGGGTGTTTATATAGGTGAGGGAGGGCTGTTTAACTGCCTCCATAACAGACCATTATTGGCCAAATAATGGCCATTATGGAGGTAGTAAAGTCACCAAAATAAATAGTGAAAAGACCAACGGATTTGGCCATTATAGGAGGAGTAATTCGGCCAAAATAAATGGTGAATTGAGTGCTTGACGTTTCGTTCGACCGTCGAAATTCGACTTTACGAAAACTTCGGGGACCAAAGCGTTTGAAACTTCGGGGACCAAAGCGTACATACGAAACTTCGGGATCAAAGCGTACTTCGAAACACGGGATCAAAGCGTACTTACGGAAAAGTTCTCGGCCCAAAAAGATAATATCGGGAGGCCCGCGACCCACGACCCGTGACCCGAGAACCCGGAACTCGGAACTCGGAACCGGAACCGGACCGGACGGGCGGGCGGTGGCGGCGCGCGTGTGGTCTTTCCTCGAACCGAAGCACATCTAGGTCCTCCCTCCTTTAAACACATGGGATACCCCTTGGGGTCCCAAACCCCAAACCAATTTCGAGTCTTATATACACAACAATTCTTTCTTCCTCTACCGATGAGGGAGAATTGATCACACACCACACTTTTCCATGCTTCAAACACCTTACTTCGTGAACCAATATCTCTTTCATTTCTCAATGAAATTTGACGATTCTTGGCCCTACGGTTATCTACGTACTTAGTAGATCATGCATGTGTGAAGAACCGGATTCTCCAACATACGTAACACTAGTGTTTAAGCCGTTAAAGTTGGTCGGTCGCAACTCCCGCCAAAGAAAAATTTCCAACAATCCCCTCTTGAAAGAGATTTTGGCGCACTCACATGGTGTCTTTTCATTTCCAGCAATATTTCAGCGGACCGATGTTGCATAAGGAGAGGTAGCTTCAGCTTTGAACCTTCCATAGTTGAATACCATCGGACTTACTTACTGCGCGGTGAACGTGATGTCTTGAACCGTCAGTGTTTAGTGTAAGCCAAGTCAATGGTACCAACACAACAAATTCCCTTACTCTCTTCTTCGTAATGTTTTGTCCGTTTTGGCCATGGACAACGTTTTGGATTCTTAAGTGCGTTCATTTTGAGACGGCCCGTCCTCGCACTTAAATAGGTGGTCTCCTACAAGGTATCCTGCTATACCCCACTTCACAAGTGTTAGGAACCATTAAAAGTTTTCCAAAGACCTAACCTCAACTGCTGAGGATCATTGCGGGTTTTGAAAACTTAACCTTTACCCACACTGCAGATAGCACTTCTAAAGTCTATCGCGGGAATGGCTTTGGATTTGGTGTTTCTTTTCAGAAATCCCTATCCGAAGTGCTCATGCTTCCACTGAAGCGATCAACTGAACATTTACAACTTAGTTTTCCCATTGAACTAAATTACTGGGATCTCCAGTCAGTAAGTTTGGGTTACCGCTGTATCGGTCCTTATATTTTGGGATTTAAGCCCATTCCCCTAGACAGGCAAGCCATCTGATCTTTGGGTAAGCCCTTTGTCAATGGGTCTGCTATATTATCCTTTGACTTAATGTAATCAATGGATATTATACCCGTGGTGATCAGTTGCCTAACGGTCTTATGCCTCCGTCGAATATGACGAGACTTGCCGTTGTACATAGCATTCCGTGCCCTTCCTAGAGCCGACTGACTGTCGCAGTGGATCATTACCGAAGGTACGGGTTTGTTCCAACACGGAACATCCTCTAAGAAGTCATGAAGACACTCAGCTTCTTCTCTTGCTTTGTCTAAAGCGATAAACTCTGATTCCATCGTGGATCGGGCGATGCAAGTTTGCTTAGAGGATTTCCAAGACACAGCCCCGCCACCAATAGTAAATATATACCCATTTGGTGGACTTGGTGTTCTCTATATCGGATATCCGGTTTGCATCTTTGTACCCCTCTAGTACAATTTGGATATCTCGAATAGTGTAACCCGTAATTTAACGTGTATTTCAAGTATTGTAATACCCGATTCAACGTCTTCCGGTGATTATCACTCGGATTACGGGTGAACCTAGCCAACTTATTTGTTGCGTAAGCAATATCGGGTCGGGTGCGGTTTGTTATATACATCAAACTACCGATCACTGTGCATATCGCTCCTGGTATACGGGTGCACCAAGATTTTTATCAAGCTTTTGATTTGTATCCATTGGTGACTTTATCGGTGAAGCTGTCTAACATCTCGAACTTTCTCAAAACATCCTCGATGTAGTGAGGCGAGATAAGACCGGTCCGTCGGACGTCTTAGAGATTTTAATCCCTAAGATGACATGCGATACCCATATCCTTCATGTCGAAGCATTGTTTCAACATGTTCTTAGTCTCTAGGATTACCCTAGGGATCGCTTCACTGTGATTAACATGTCATCTACATACGGGCATATCATAACAAACGAGTCGAGTTACCTTTCGTGTAGACACATTTATCACACTCATTAATGGCGAAACCCTTCGATAGTAGAGTACTATCAAATTTTTCGTGCCATTGCTTCGGGGCTTGTTTCGGCCCGTACGGAGATTTGACAAGTCGGCGGACTTTCTTCTCTTGCCCTTGAACCACATACCCCTCGGGTTGGTCCATATAAATTTCTTCTTCCAAATCACCGTTTAGGAAGGTTTGTCTTAACATCCATACGGTGTATCTCAAGGTCACGCAAAGGCTGCGATCGCAATAAATACTGTATGGATGTCATCGGGATCCGGAGAGTATGTGTCAAAGTAGTCAAAGCCTTCGTCCGTCGATAGCCCTTGACTACCAACCTGGCCTTGTACTTGTCTATAGACCCATCTCGCTTTGTATTTCCGTTTGAGTATCCACTTACACCCTGACGGTTTGTTTCCGGAGGAAGATCAACCAACTCCCACGTATGGTTATGCGAGAATAGAGCCTATTTCACTTTCAATAGCTTCTTTCCGGAGCGGTGCTTATGCAGGTTGACAACGCTGAGCAATTGTCCTTGGTTCATCATTAACCATATAAGCTACAAAGTCGGGACCGAAGGATTTATCCTTCCTAGCCCTTTTACTTCGCCTTAGATCCATCTCGGAGTCTCCAAGTTCGAGAATGCGGAACACTAGATTCGGATGTTCGGCCACCTCGAGATTCGCTAGATCGAACCATGCGGATCCGGGCAGTCAAGGACTCCCGGATCTTGAGAGCTTTGTGCATAACTTCGTTTGAGAGAGGTTATGTCTTTTTCCTTTCTAGGAAAGCTACTTTCAAAGAATAGAGCATTCCTTGATTCCATTATTGTACCCTGGTGGATATCTGGAATATCTGACTTATGCACTAAGAAGCGATAAGCACTACTGTTATTTGCATATCCGATGAATATGCAATCTACAGTCTTAGGCCCAA
Source organism: Anisodus tanguticus (assembly GCA_034509755.1). Classification (NCBI taxonomy): domain Eukaryota; kingdom Viridiplantae; phylum Streptophyta; class Magnoliopsida; order Solanales; family Solanaceae; genus Anisodus; species Anisodus tanguticus. Next base: position 8,095,564 of record CM067554.1, on the reverse strand, counting down.
TCTTGACCTGCTTTGGCTTGGGTACTTCAACCTTTGCCAGACAACCCCACACCTTAAAATATTTGTAGGTGGGTTTCTTTCCCTTCCATGATTCATATGGAGTTTTGTCCTTACCCTTATGTGGGACTCAGTTAAGAATCGTATTAGCGGTAAGGACGGCTTCTCCCCACATGTTTTGGGGAAGACCGGAATTGATAAGCAAGGCATTCATCATTTCCTTTAATGTGAGGTTCTTACGTTCCGCCACACCGTTTGATTGAGGTGAGTATGGAGCCGTCGTTTGATGAATGATGCCTTCTTGGGCACAGTATTCCTCAAAAGGCGCTACATATTCTCCCCCTCTATCGCTACGAATGGATTTAATCTGTAGGCTAAGTTGATTCTCAACTTCTGCTTTGTAACGCCGGAACGCTTCAAAGGCTTCATCCTTACTTTTCAACAAGTAAAGGTAACAATACCTTGTGCTATCATCTATAAATGTCACAAAGTACTTGTTCCCCCCTCTAGTTTGTGCAAACTTCAAATCACATATATCTGTGTGAATAAGTTCTAGAGGAGCGGTATTCCTTTCGACGGATCGAAAAGAAAGCTTGGTGAGTTTTGCCTCTACGCACACCTCACACTTATGTTGAGGGTTTATGTCGATAGAAGGCAACAACTCCATCTTTACCAGCCTTTGAATAGACTTGTAGTTTACGTGTCCTAATCTATGATGCCATAAATTAGAAGACTCAAGCAAATAAGAAGAAGACTCAACTTTATTTCCTTGACGCAATACAGACATGGCATTCACTTTGAAGAGGCCTTCACAGACGAAGCCCCTCCCTACAAATGTGTCATTTTTAGTGAGTACAAACTTATTGGATTCAAATACTAGCCTAAAACCAGCATTAACCAATAAAGGTCCAGAAATTAAATTTCTTCTAATATCTGGGACGTGCATCACTTCCTTCAGAGTAAGTTCCTTGCCGGAAGTCATCTTCAGGACCACCTTTCCAACCCCCATCACGTTGGAAGAAGCGTTGTTGCCCATGAACAGCTTCTTGTCAGCGACTAGTGTGTACGTGGAGAAGGCATCTTTGTTGGAACAGATGTGCCTAGTAGCACTTGTGTCCACCCACCACTGCATCGGATTCTCCACCAAGTTGGCTTCTAGCACCACTGCAGAGAATTCCTCGATCATGTCATCCAGGAGCGTGTCCTTGACGACGTTTGCTTGAGCCTTGCCTTTAGACTTGGCTTTCTGCTGTTGCTCCGTCTTGAGCTTGCGGCATTCCTTGATCCTATGATCAGGTTTCCCACAGTGATGACAATTACCTCTGAACATCTCTGCTGCAGGGGCTTTGCCGTCTTTCTGGAACTTCTGCTTCTTGCTTGAGTTCCCTTTAGCCTCAGCCAGATTCGCCTTTGCCTCAGCATGTTGTCTACCATTTGGCAAGGTCTTCTTATTATCTTCCTGGATTTGGAGTTTGATAACAAGCTCTTCAAAGGTCATCTCCTTTGTCTTGAGTTTCAAGTAACTCATAAACTCATTCCATGAAGGAGGTAACTTTTCAATCAGCGATGCAACCAAAAACTGCTCGTTTGGCTTTAGTCCTTCCAAATCCAGGTGATGTAAAATCATTTGGAATTCCTGGACTTGGGACGTCACTGTCTTGCTGTCCACCATTTGGAATTTTAGAAATTTCCCAACGATGAACTTCTTAGTACCCGCATCTTGTGCGTTGTACTTCTTTTACAGTTTTTCCCACAGCTCTTTGGCAGTGCCAACGGTGCAATAGACCGTGTAGAGAGGGTCTGCCAAGCAGTTCAGTACATAGTTCTTGCACATGAAATCGCTATGATTCCATGCGTCACGAACCATCTTCATGCCATTAATGACATGGTTACCAAGGCCCCCTTCACCCGTTTCATTAGGCGAAGAGTCCATTTCATCTCCAGCTTGTGGAGGATCTTCCGTAAGGAACCGGGCCATGCCCATAAGCTTGTTAAGTAAAACGGCATCTTTTCTTTGCCATCTTTTGAATTCGATCCCATGAATTTTTCGGGCGATCATGGTGGTGTGAAGAAGAGGGTGGAGCTCCGACGGCCGGGAAGGCGGCGTTGTTCTTCGCTTGCCTTGAACGATGGCGGCGGCAGCAGCGAAAGGCGGCGGTGTTCTTGCCTTGAGCGATAGCAGCGATGGCGGGGAAGGCAGCAACGTTGCCTCGAGAGGCAGCAGCAGTAGCAGCAACATCGGTTGTATTTCCAGCCATGTTATAGCAGTTGTAGTAAATAGATATTGTCTTAAGTTGTTGGATATTACAAAGGATTGCAGGTAACGGGAATTACAAGTAACTGCTAATGTAAGAATTGAAATTACAATTCAACTAGAAATCTGAAAATTACAAAGATGAACAAGAAAAACTGAAAAACTGTTTTTGTTTGCTTGCTGAGTCGAGTGTGGCACTCTGTCCTTAAGACAATATTGCCCCGTATGTATCCTTTATACGTCCTGGACAATTCGTCTCCCAAGATAAAATAGTAATGGAACACTTGAGCAAAGGAAACTCAAGAGCTACCTTGAAGAATATTGAGCAAGAAATGATGCAAGGAAGGTGTAGGAAGAAACTGTTTTGCTTGTGTATTTTCGTGTATATTGCAAGTATATTTTCTGTGCACCTCAACAATGGTGTAAGGGGTGTTTATATAGGTGAGGGAGGGCTGTTTAACTGCCTCCATAACAGCCATTATTGGCCAAATAATGGTCATTATGGAGGTAGTAAAGTCACCAAAATAAATGGTGAAAAGACCAACGGATTTGGCCATTATAGGAGGAGTAATTCAGCCAAAATAAATGGCTGAATTGAGTAATTGGCGTTTCGTTCGACCGTCGAAATTTCGACTTTACGAAAACTTCGGGGACCAGCTGTTTGAAACTTCGGGGACCAAAGCTGTACATACATCGAAACACGGGATCAAGCGTACAGCACGGCAAAGTTCTGCGGCCCAAAAAGATAACGGCCCCGCGACCCACGGCCCCACGCCGGCCGGAACCGGACCGGACGGGCGGTGGCGGCGCGCGTGTTGTCTTTCCTCGAACCGAAGCACATCTAGGTCCTCCCTCCTTTAAACACATGGGATACCCCTTGGGGTCCCAAACCCCAAACCAATTTCGAGTCTTATATACACAACAAATCTTTCTTCCTCTACCGATGAGGGAGAATTGATCACACACCACACTTTTCCATGCTTCAAACACCTTACTTCGTGAACCAATATTTCTTTCATTTCTCAATGAAATTTGACGATTCTTGGCCCTACGGTTATCTACGTACTTAGTAGATCATGCATGTGTGAAGAACCGGATTCTCCAACATACGTAACACTAGTGTTTAAGCTGTTAAAGTTGGTCGGTCGCAACTCCCGCCAAAGACAAATTTCCAACATTTCAATGTACGCAGTGTGTTTTTCTTTTCTCAAGGTATGTCAATGTACTCGATGTATTTTTCTTTTCCTCTATTGCTTTTAGACATTCCGCTAAGCTTCTTTGTCAGCTACAAGACCAATCTCATCCTATCAAATCATTTTGATTTATTCCTTTCTCTTAGTTAATGCTCTTTTGTTGCAGAAATTCAGTACCCCATGACTGTCACTGAGCATTTGTATCATTAATGCCTCATAATTAAAGTAAAAGTTGTTTCAAGTCTTCTCCCTTGTACGTGTATCTGTAGTTTTCGAAGTAAAAACTTCGTTGGTGTGAAGGTCTTGACTCTGTAGAGAGAACAGTGGTGCTAGGGGATAAAAAACTGGTGATTGATACATTTACTATTATGCTTACTTGATTTTCCTAAATAATGGATAAAGAACTAGTGAAGTTAGAAGTTCAACCTGCTGAGTATGAAAAAACAGTTTAGTAACTAAGCAAAAATCCAAGAGCACTGTTGCATTTAACACTCAATCTGCAGACTAGTGCTGGGAAGCCTAATGAACATATAATTGTAGGAAGTACTAAAAGCATGTATAGTTACTACCTTTTGCCAGTATGGAGAAACGTCAGAAAGAACGACAAGACTTTGCCACCACTGTTGGAAGTATTTCAGTAACAAAAACAAAACCTCGTAATCTTTGATTAATCAGATCGCTTAAATCATCTGGTAGACTCATGTTCAATCTCTCCAGTATACATGATGCATCATGATTCTTTTTCAAACAAGAAGAAATTGCAGGCCAACGGAAACTTGGTCATTTAAAGGCAACTACAGTTTCTCGAATGGAGTATACAAGAAATACACGCTTCTCTCAGTAATCATACTTTCAGTAGTGTCAAATAAGAATAAAATCCAATACTTCTCTGTGCAAGCAATCACAATAATGGAGGCAGAGCTAACATAAGATGCCAACTCCATCTTAAGACACTGCAGATTTTCCTTGGCATTTATCTTTTAATATTCTCCTTTTTTTCTGTTTAATAAATGAATATCTCCTATCGACTTCATGGGAAAATTTGGCAGTAGAAGTGTAAAATAGTTGTTGATTTTCCATAGTACCTTTTCCCAATAAGAAAAATAAGGACTAAGATGTGCTAAGAGCTTCGTTTCGAGCCAAAGTTATTATTCCAATGACTGTCTTTTGAAGACCACGGGTTCTCCTAATTCTGTATTTACGTTCTGTCAAATGAAGCAAATTACTTCCTTCAAGTACAGCGGTCAGGTAAAACAGACTATCAAGATTCAAAACTTCCTTTAACATTAGAATAACAATACTTTCTGCTGAAATTCTGATGATAAAAGTGCTATTTTTTCACATCCCAAAGTAATGGTCGGATGAAAAGTAACACAGTGAAGGCAAAAAAAGGACGCGAAGATGATATATCTTGTGATTTTGGTTCACCTTTGCGTTTGTGAAGGTCAATCATGAAAGACAACATTTAATTAGATTCCAGAAATGCATGTCTGTCTGCTAATGAAACTGTAAACTGCATCTGACTGAAACTAAATAGACCAACCGAGATTATTTTTCCTAGATCGAAGATATCAATCACTTCTATGAGCGATCCAACAAAAAATAGAAAAATACTTTTAAGGCTAGTAGAGATGTGGGGGTCTTACTGAATCCAATACAAAGTGTTCAGAAAGAACTATAATAATTCCAGCCATACTTCACTTTCTTAGCCCTCCCTCTCTATTTAGCTTGACTCACAATTACTTGAGCATTGGCCCAAGTCACCTTGTGCTTTCCTAAAATCAATTTCTTTCCTGCTTTAGGTTATTGGTCATTCTAAGCATGTGGGCAGACTGGAAATTCAAGAAAACTGATAGTTTATATGTGCCGATTATAATTGGCCTTTCTATGATATGCATGCACCACTATAAAAGGCATAAGCTATATACTAACCTGTTGGTGTATAATGGTTTTCTAAGGTCTAATTCTTTTAGTAGATAACACAGCTAGCTCGTATGTTTCGTATCCATGGAGTAGCGCTTCTTCATTTCAGACATCTTGAACCACTACCTGCTTTCTTTTTATTTCACAAAAGAATTTACCCTGCTACAACTAGTCTATCCACACTTGCAATTCAGCCAACTTAGAACATGGTCAAAATAATAAGAAAGATGTTATAACCAATATGAGTGAAGAATTATTATCAATTGAAAGTAATCCATTGTCGAAAGGGAAATCGTATTACTAAAACATCAATAGGTTCATTGAACATTGTACAACAAAGGTCTCGAGCAATAGCCGAGTTAACAAATAAAACAAGACACCTAGCAGAACGGACACAGGAAGAGCAGGCAAAGCTTTCTGATAAAATGCAAGAAGCATTAGTGTGATACCCAGACCAGCTATAATAGCAAGATAGCATGCATAAACTGTCATGAAATCATACATGGCAGCCCTGGCAACTAATACACTGTAGAATATGAAGTCTCCTAGCCCCAGCTTAATAGCACCTGAGGATCCCAAACCAATTCCTTCAAGTGCAAAATCCTCACTCGACCCCCCTTCCTGTAAATTCATTCGGACATTAATCCTATGCTGAATTAGCGGTGCAGCCAGCTCAGAATCTGCTCTTGAAACTTGACCATCCTCCACATCAACCCCATTCCTCTGATTCTCATCACCGAGCCTTTCAAGACCGGAACTTGATTCCAAACTAGAATTGACAGTTGAATTCAAGTTAGACCTAGCGTCTAAATTTTCATCGGAGCCAAAATCATTGTCCCGTCTTTCTCTCCACACTCTCCTTTGCACAACAGCACCCCTTGGAACTGAGTCAGGATTGACAACCGGCCGGGCCTCATAAACCAAAGCCGGGATATCTTCATCCCTAGATATTGCAAGCTCAACAAGTAGCCTTAGAGGCCCACCGGGCAACAAAACAGCAGCAAGGTCATACAATGCCATTGCAACCAAAAGCACCCAAGTAGTCCATTCAGGCAAAAGTGTAAACCAATAAGCAACAAACACCCCAATCACAACCAAATATCCTTGAGTAACTATAATCGCCGTCTTCGACATAAACACAGCTAAAACCCCAACAACAGTGAAATTAAACAAATTCAAACCAAAAGTAACACAATCAATAGGGACCCTAAATTTCCCAATCAAGAACAAAGATATTTCACCACCCATGAATCCCAAAACAAGAAAAGACGAAAAACCCATGTAATATTTCAAGAATTTAGTGCATCTGAAGTAGAAAAGTAACACCAAAAGGAATGTAACAGCAGTAACAACGACAACAAAGACTAAAGCATTCAAAAGGGCACCATTTAATTTGTCCCAATTTGAGTCTGAGCTATTTTCAGTATAGGCATATGTGGCTATTGATGTAAATGAAGGGCCTGAGGAATCTGAATCGTTGTTTAGTACTGAAACTAAAATGACCACCAATAGCATGCAAATTGATACTGGTGTAATGATTCTCACTATTTCTTCACCCAAAGAATCAAGAACGCTTCTGGGTTTTGGAGTTTGGTCCATTGGAACCAGAATTGGATTAATCTCCGGATTCCGGGCAAATTTTGGATTTTAATGGGTGTTGTTGAGGATTGCCTTTTGGATTTTCAGAGGGAAAAAAAGTAACCCGACCCGAATTGGACCCGGATTGTGAATTTGTGAGGCTGTGCTATAGTTTTTTTTATTTAAAAAAAATTATTATATATTAGTGGTTAGTACAAAGGGTGAAATGGGGAGGGATTACAAGGTGAGGAATTGAATTATTATTCCAATAAGTTAAAAGCCCAGATAGTCAATCAACTGAGCTATAAAGCTCATCGAAGCTATACTATAGGAAGCTGAATGTTACTACTTTTTTTCTTTTGACAAATCTCGCTTCAAATAATAGTCCGCAAACAACATGACAAAGGTAAACCGTACTAGATAAGCTCTGTGGGACGAGCTCAATGGCTTGAGACCTCAATTTGAGAGATCACACGATCAATCAACTCGATCACCATTTCGAGTAGGATGTTACTACTTACTACGTTGAATTGACCGTTCTTTAATCTTAATTCTATGAAAGACAAGATCAATTGGATCTACATAGTAGATGTAAGTGCTACATATTGAATGTAATTTTCAAATGAATTTAAGTTATATATATTGATAATATAGTAGTAAATTTTACGTACTATATGATATTAGGTTACTTGCTCCTGGATTACCATTCAACAATGTTTATTTACGGAGGTACCTTAATTGCTTTGTAAATGCATACAACTTAAAAATGTCATGTCAAAACTATTGGAATTCGAGGATTTAACAATCAATACATCGTTACATTGCTCATAGAAGATTTAAGGTCTGTCAAAGCACACATTAAATAAGGGATTATTGAAATGTTAGCCAACTGATCTAAAGGCCACATACATTACTTAATGCGTACATTAGAAGATTTGGACGCACACCAATACTCATCAAGACAATAAGCTACACTTTGAACTTAAATTTTTGAACAAAAAGTACTGCTAATTTGCGCAAACAAAAAAAATGATAAAAAAAACTATTGTATTAATTTATCAGGAACTTTATGTCAAAAGAGGCGCAACCACACTACAATATTCCAAACATCAAAACTTAAGATTACTCTTTTTCAACTTCAACTCAACCAAATATTTTCCAAAGGCTACAAAAATGGAAGTTATTGTTGGAAATTAGCCTTTGGCGGGGAGATGCGTCCACCAATCTTTGATGAATTAAACACTTGTGTTCCGCATGTTGGAGACCTTGTCTCTTCGCACATGCATGATCTACGAAGTGAGTAGATGACCGTAGGGCCAAGAATCGTCTAATTTCGTTGAGAAATGAAAGAGATATTGGTCCACGAAGTAAGGTGTTTGAGACATGGAAATGTGGTGTGGGACAAATCTACCACATTGGTGGGAATAGGAAGAATTGCTCTCTATATAAGTCTCTAATTGGTAAAGGGTTTGGGACCCCAAGGGGTATCCCATGTGTTTAAAGGAGGGAAGACCTAGATGTGCTTGGGTTCAAGGCTAAGCCCACACGCGCGCCGCCGCCGCCCGCCCGTCCCGTCCGGTTGTGGGTTGTGGGTTGTGGGTTGTGGGCCTGTCTGATATTATCTTTTTGGACCAGAGAACTCTGCCAGATGTACAGTTTGATCCCTGAAGTGTCATATGTACAGTTTGGACCAGAATTTTTTCATATGTACGAGTTTGGTCCTCTGAAGTTTCAATATTTACGTTTGGTCCCAGAATTTTCGGAGACTTTTTCTCGTAAATATTGGATGCGTTTTGGAGCATTAACCAGCCATTATTTGGCTGATTAATTCCTCCATTAACAGCCCATTACTTGGGCAATGGAGCGACCTCTTTCAATGGCCTTAATAGCCATTACTTGGGCGTTTTAATGGCCTCCTTTAAGGGCCATTACTGGCCTTGTTTGTGGCTGTTGGACAGCCCCTCCTCTTGCTATATATTGAGCTTCACTTGGCTGGAAAAAAAGAAGCAAGAAACAAAGAAACATAGACGAAAATACAAAGTGCAAAATCGATCGAAAAACGATCACGAAAATAGCTCAAAACAAAGTGAGCAAATTGTGACGAAAATCGATGAGCAAACCCACACATATACACAAGATATACACTACAGAGACACACTATATACACAGAGACAAAAGAGAAGAGTATTGAGAAACTCTTCCTTCCTATTCCATATCTTCAGCAAGTCGAGTCATATTTGTTTTCTTCGCCAGGCTCAACCTATTGGCTTTGTAGTGTTGAGATTAAAGTGTTGTTTTATCTTGGGAGACTATTGCCCTCTAACGTAAAAGCATATATACGGGGCAATCTTGTCTTAAGGATAGAGGGCTATCCTCGACTCAACACACAACGTTGTAACCATCCAGATTTAGTTGTTTCTAGATTTCACGTTATCAAGCTTCAAGGCACAACAAACTTGCGACAGTTCTCAACATTGCCTTTGCAAGGTGATCAAGATTTAAGACACAACACACAACACACATGCGGCAGTTTTGAAGATTGACTATTTATTTCTCATTTCGAACATTTGTAATAGTTATTACTTCCCGTACTGCTCTATAAAGTACCACAGAATACCAACAGTTATAAAAGAAAACCTAGTGTTCTTCATGTCCTTAGTGTTGTCCCACATAATTAAACCGATAACAGTGATAACCAACGCAGCGCCCAAGTTAACAATTTTGGAGACAACGCGGGCAAAGTCCTTGCTTATAACATCAAAGTAGTTGACATAAATCAGGACGATACCAAGCACAATGACGAAGTCTGTCCTTCACTCTCTTTTCCTCAGTTTGATTTTCCAGCAATCGTTGCTTTTACAGCATAAAGATCCATTCGTCTTCTTCAACTTTAGACGAATTTGTCATATCTTGTTGCTTATTGCCCCGATTGAAAAAAACTAGAAATCATATCGAAAGCCTTCTTCTTCTTTTCCATCGTGCAGTTATTTGGAACAAAAGTAATCCCCTCCTTACCTAGTCATGAGAGAACTAATACACCCGCAAGGGTAGCCAAGTTGGTGTAGCAGTAGAGCGCGGGACCGCAAGGTCACGAGTTCGATACCCTGCATAAACCTTCTTGGTTGAGCCTGTCACACATGGCTTGCCAAGTGTGGTTAATCGGCTGACGTGGTTTGCAGGCTATTGCATCAGTCCGGAATTTAACCTGTGCGCACTCGAGAGAGTAGCGGCTGCGGGTTCCTTCGTCAAGAAAAATAAAAAATGAGAGAACTAATACATTAATTAACAAGTTGAGGCGCATTCAAGATTTTTATTTGATGAACTCAACTTTAGATTTTTAGCCTGTGGGTCCATTATATATGTAACTTTTTACATATATATCTGTATTTTGTTTTGAAAATATTGATTTACTTGAAGCCGTGGTTTTAAAAGCTACATCCGCCTCTGTCAAGAACATCAAATAAAAGTTTAAAAGAAAAAATATCAGGGAAAGAACTAAAGTAATTTAATTTGAACTCAATTCTACATCAAAAAAGAAAAAAAGTTTGAACTCCAGAATGTGTGGATGTTGAACACAACATACGAGTTCACGAACCCAGAAGTTTTTGCACAGATCATGTATGTACATTAGGAAATTTACTAAATATCTATAGATTTTGGACTGTGAATCCATTATTATTGTATATTAATTTGAAATCGTTGTTTAAACTCATAAATCTCACATCATGAGTCCGCATCTGTTAACACGAACAAAAAATATTTCTAGTAACGAGGGGAGAGAAGTCTAAAAGCTTTGCCAATTCTTCCCGGTAGGCGAAACCTAATGAATGATCATGCAGCAATATATAAATATATATAGGAATAGGGGACCCCAAAAGAAAAGGGAAAAAAAGTCTTTTAATCATAGGAGATTTAGGACGCACGAATAGATCTCGTGACTTAATAATTATCAGGTGGGGCTTAATTTTTAATTAGCTAATGGCCCACATACGATGCGTGAGTCTTTTCTTTATTTTTCAATTACTAATGTCTACACAAAACTCTAAAACTTCAAAGTCAATGGTTACATTTTAAAGGGATTCTGGAGAAGTTGTATTTGTGAAATAACTATCTAAAAGTAAGAGAAGAAACTTTTATGGGAAAGAAACTAAATAGGAAAAGAAGGTAAATCCGTATATAGTATGTACAGTACAAACCCTAACTTAATGATATGATCCTACTTGTGGAAGATACGGATTCAAATAACAAAAACGCAGAAATTAAAATAACAAGAAGATCGGGATGAGAATAGAGGGATAGAAACAAGACCCAAAGACTAATGATTGTATGGGCAAACTTAGGTATATGAAACATAAATCCCTCCAATTGAAATCAACCCTAAGAACCTATACTATTTGATCTTCAATAAAGAGTAATCCAAATGAATCCACAAATGAACAACTCTATATGAAAATCAATGGAAAGAGTTTCAATAGCCAACAATGGAATCCACCATAATTAACTATCACTAACACTAATAACTAAATTAGCACTACACTAAACTACCATACTAGCTATCACTCTTTAAGAATATTCATCTCCACGTCATAAAACTAAATAATGAAATGATCAAGTATGGTATTTATACTAAACAAGCTAAAGAAGACTAGACTAGTTATAACAATAATACCCTTAATGAAGTAAGTGCCTTGTTTGGTAGTCTTCTTTATGGATGATGGCTTGAATTTAGAAAATAGTCTATTTGCATGGCTAGCCACCATCGTTCCCCTCCATCTCATCTTCACTCCACACGACCAAACAATCATCCATACGTCATACGCTCTCCTATGAAGCTCTTCAAAGGTCTCCAAAGCCTCTCTTTGCATCAACATGGCTTGTAAGGCTTGAAGTTTCTTAGCTCGGCCTCGAGCGAAGCAATTTGAATCATGTGTGCTCTTCGGGATCTTATCATCCTCCTCTTCTTGAAAAGGATTCGTCCTCGAATCCGTACCTTGCAAGACATAGAAGAGTATGAGTGCATATCCTTGCACACAACAAACAAGGTAATCATCGCAAGGCAAATGATAATACCTAAAGTAAGTAAAGCATGCAACCAACACACTAAATGGCTCACTTTTATGATATAACCAAGCATCATAAGGATCTAGAAAGACTATGTATCCACATAATGCCCAAGACATTTTGCTATTCAAGACATATTGACAAAATGGTAAATTAGGAAACCCAATGCATTTAGGAAAGCAAGCATGCAAGTTCTCATTGGTCCTAGCAATCAAGAAGCATATATCTCCCCTTAAGTCAAGAAACAAGTGATCTCTCTCACGGCTAAGTGCAACATCACAAACAATATCAACCCAAATCAAGAATCTAATCATTACACTAGTCCATCCCAAGAAAGGAATCACTCTCAAGTCAACACCGAGGTCAAATACAAAGGTATTCCCCACACTTTTTTGCTCACATTCTCCCTGCAAGCCCAATATGAACTAAAGTAATAACACTAGGAAAGAATCACATGAATGATTATAAGTGCTACTACTATACTCATCACACACGGAAGTTACCTTCATGACTTTAGAAAGCCCAAGAATAAGCATGAGCTACGAATACATACCGTCCGTGAAGGAAGTACAAGATGTGACGTCATACCAAGTTGTTGTCCAATGAGGTTCCCTCCAAAACTCCCCTTCAAATCCCCTCATTTGATGAAGCTTCGCAAATAAGTTAATCACATAATCAAGTTCATCAAGAGAGAGAGAGTTTTACCTTTAAGCTAATCAATCCTATGCCAAGCTTTGAGTAGCATCTTCTCACCCTTTAGGTTAGAAGATCTAACATAGTCCTTCCAAAAAGTATGCTCTTTTCCTTTCAAATTGTTCCTCTTCTTTAAAGAGCAATCTTCATTTTCGGAAACATTTTCCAAATTCGACATTGGTCCATCAAATGGGTCACAAACCCTCAAGAAGGAATTTCCATCATCAGGGAGGGCATCATCCTCCCATGGTGGATTACCAAATACCTTGTAGCCTCCAAAGGTGGCTACATGTTCATCATCACAACACATACCACCATGCACTTCACTTTTAATAGTCATGTCATTATCAATTAAGATATTATCCTTAAAGAGAGAACAATCAATAAACGATGAGGGTTCTAAACATGTAAGTTTACTCTCATAAAGACAATGGTCATTTTTCAAAGCAATTTCCTTTTCATGACTATCTGTATGATCAATCGCACCAACATCATCACTAAGTTGAGGTTCATTAAGCACATCACCAATTTACTCAATTAGTGGACTATCATAGTAAACAAATTAATCAACACAAGTACTCACACTAGTTGAACACGAATCGATCTTGCTAGAAGAATCAATTTGGTCATTGCTAGGATCAACTAGTGTGTGAGCTATCATATCACATGACAACGTACTAACATGCAAATCACAAGTGTCAACATTGGGTGGACACAAATTGATCTCACAAGAAGAATCAATTTGGTCATCAATAGGATCAACTAGTGTGGAATCACTCATTTCAACAACATCGTCAATAATCTTTAAAGAACTAAGCTCAACACATGGTAAAGATTCATTAACTTCAACTATGGACACGCTATCATTGACACTCAAGTCAACAACATGAACATTCACATTAATTAGAGTGTTGAGATTAGCTATTTTACCTTGAAGTTCACACAAAGTATCTTCTTTACCGTGGTTTTCAATGGTGGAGCACATTTGCTCCTTTGGGAAACCTTCAACTAGAAAATAAGAAAAAGTTACATGAATTAGAATTGGGTTGTGATAACCCTCTCACATCACTCCACACAACATCTCATTTTTCCTCTCTAGAGTTGTCATTTTTCTCTCCCTTACTCCTCTCAATCTTTTCTCTCTCAATTTCATTGGAGTTGTGGCAAGTTCTAAGAATCTCTTGTGAAGGATTTGGTGAACCCTTCACTTATTCTTCCCCTTTGGCTTTACTTGGAGTAACCTCTCTTCTTTTAGTGGTTATTTCATTTTCGGAATGTGCTTGGTTCTCTCCTTCTTTCCATATGGATTGACAAAGCGACATCTCCAAAATTCCTTCAAGGCACTCCAAGTCTCAATTGGGTGTCTCTTTAATAAGGGCTCCTCTTAGGGTGCTTGAAGCTAGCTCCACTTTCTTCTCTTCCAAGTAGTTGTAGCATTTAAATATCTCATCCAACTTGTGCTCTCATTCGAAGTAATCTTCTTCACTAGATTTTGTACACAAAGTTGGCAACTCTATGTTGAATATTGCTTACTTGTATTCGCCTCGAGATTAGGATTCATGGGTGGAAATAAAAGTTTTCCTCTAGCATCCACTATGCACTTGTACCATTCATGCTCATATGGAATCCTATGTTCTTGGAACCAAGGATATCCTAAACATATGTGACAAGTATCCATGGGAAGCACATCACACCAAATCTCCTCATGGTACTCACCATGTGTAATGAATACCTTCACTTTTCTATCAACCCAATACCCTCTCTCATCATAATAAGGATACCGCCTCATCATACAAGGTATCCTCAACCATTCAACCACATGAGGGATGATGAAGTTTGTATAACAATCATCATCAAGCACAAGAGAGAATCCCGCACATCCACAAACATTCACCTTGGTTTTGTTAGTTCACCTCTTTGGATCAATCCCCTCTTGATACATTGGGTTCCCTCTACTCTCAATGCCTATCGATGTTTTCCTACCTTTAACATCATATCCACATTGAGAACATGTCACATTTGTGTTAGGATAAGGAACATAAGATATTGTACTTCTTGAAGTAGGAAATGTACACTTTTTTTCCTTCTAGGACGACTTTTACCTCCTCCAACCCACACACTTCTACCATCTCGCTTAGTATAGGAAGTATCACGAGGGGTGCACATGAATATCCTCTAGAAAATTCTCCACAAGGTTCACACTCAAGTCCACTACCCTCACGGTCATATTCACCACAAAGTGCATAACCACTCGATTCACGTTCATCACAACTCCCTATTTCATATGACTCTTCATAAATTGATTCATGAGGTATGTGTAAGAAAGAACTATACCTCAAGTCGCCTCCATATCCGTGGTGTGTAGTATGATGATCTTCATAACCACTGTCTTCACCATATGACTCTTCATTAGGCTATTCTACTCCCTCATCTTGTTCATGAGATCCATTTACCTCATATTCACCTCCAGAGTAGTGCTCTTCACCATCATATGGTTCATGATCATAGTGACCATCATCGTCTCCATAAGCTCCATCATCATCATGGTCATAACCTTTGTCACTAGAGCCATAGTCTCCCATATCATCATCACAGGATCCTGAAGCGAAAACGACATGTTTCATTAGAACTCATCTCCTTATAACCCCTCTTCGTGTCCCTACAAAATGAGCAAATAAGTTAGTAGCAAAAGCTTCTCACACCACTCGTATTTACACTCAAGTCTTACCACAGCCTAATGCTTCTTTCAAAGTTGGTATAGAAACCACGTGTCCAATCAATTCACACGGTTGCTAACTTTCTTCTCCAACTCACTCAATTGATAGGTTGAGGCAATCAACTGGAAATCGACCAAAAGGACCTATCAAGTCTTAGAAGTCAAAGCATGCATCACATATCATCATGCATAGCAAGTTTTGTGGGAGAATAGATTCTTGTTTAAGGAATGATGGACGACTCAAAACAAATGGACAAGAGCCAAAGAAGTTCAACGAAATAAAACATAAAAACTTAAGAAAAATTAGCACGAAATAAAAATGAGACTCAAGAACTAGTTAACAATCAAGTAAGAATAATAACTAATTGTTAATTAGCTTAGAAAATTAAAGAAGTGAGATGTAAAGAAGAAAAAATGATTTTTAACACTTAGATTTTTTTTGGAAATTGGGATGAAAAGTGATGAAATTCAAGAATTAATTAACAAACAAGTATGTTTAATTACTTGTTTTAAATTAATTATAAGTATTAAAGTATTAAGAATAAATAAGAAATCAATCCGAAAGAAATTTGGATGAAAATCGGGTTAAAAACGCCTAAAACAGGGGCTGAAACAAAGCTGAAAGCCTGAAACAGAGCAAATTGCTCTCTGAAAGTGGATTGTACGCGCCCTGCAGGTGCGACTGGGCTTTGGCTGCTTGCGTGGCTGTTGACGCATCGTCTGCTGCTGATGTGTCTTTTTTTTTTTGTCTTTGGGTCCACAAACACTTTTCAACCTTTGACTTGAAGATTTTGGATCAAACACACCCCTTTTGAGTCTTCTTCTCTATGACGATTTAAAGTTTTTCAAGAACACCAAGAACATCAAATTTCCACTCACCTTCAAATCAACCTTAAATTGCACCAAAGTTTAAATCCGAGCTCTCCTTGATGTAGAGAATGAAACCTAATAGATTTCAAGTTCCAATTTCACCTTCTTCAACAAGACCCACTTTCAAGTTCTTGAAGGTCTAAAGGTTCTTAAATGATGGATTCTTCAATACTTGTTCAAATGACCTCCAATTTCCACCAAATTTAATATCCAAGCTCCCCTTGATGAGTAGAACAAATCTCACCAACTTTTGAGGCAATATCACCTTCCTTCACCAAAACTCACTTTCAAGTTTCAAACCTTGAAGCTCCAACAATGGTAGAATGTTCAAAACACATCCAAATTGAACGAAACTTGAAATTTAGGTTCAACTAACACCTAGGGAACAAGAATCTAGTGTCAAAATAACGGAATTAACACAATTATATTTTTCTAGAATTTTTGGAATTCTGATTATTATTTTTTTTTGGAAATTTACCAAATAGAAGAACCTAGGATTAAGAATTGTAGATACAATCCTTTAGCCTAAGCTCTGATACCAAATGATACGATCTGACTTGTGAAAGATACGGATTCAAACAACAAAAATGCAGAAACTAAAATAACAAGAAAATCGGGGATGAGAATAGAGGGATAGAAACAAGACCCAAAGACTAATGATTGTATGGGCAAACTTAGGTATATGAAACTTAAATCCCTCCAATTGAAATCAACCCTAAGAACCTATACTATTTGATCTTCAACAAAGAGTAATCCAAATTAATCCACAAATGAACAACTCTATATGAAAATCAATGGAAAGAGTTTCAATAGCCAACAATGTAATCCACCATAATTAACTAACACTAATAACTAAATTAGCACTACACTAAACTACCATACTATCACTCTTTAAGAATATTCATCTCCACGTCATAAAACTAAGTAATGAAATGATCAAGTATGGTATTTATACTAAACAAGCTAAAGAAGACTAGACTAGTTATAACAATAATACCATTAATGAAGTAAGGGCCTTGTTTGGTAGTCTTCTTTATGGATGATGGCTTGAATTTAGAAAATAGTCTATTTGCATGGCTAACCACCATCGTTCCCCTCCATCTCATCTTCACTCCACACGACCAAGCAATCATCCATACGTCATATGCTCTCCTATGAAGCTCCTCAAAGGTCTCCAAAGCCTCTCTTTGCATCAACATGGCTTGTAAGGCTTGAAGTTTCTTAGCTCGGCCTCGAGCGAAGCAATTTGAATCATGTGTGCTCCTTGGGATCTTATCACTTAAGGTGCAAGATAAAGTTACAATCTTTTAATTATAGTCTGTTTTAATGTTTTATCCTAATCAGCTACCAAACGACCCCTTACCGTTTCAAAGTGTTTACTTTTTAGACTGTTTTAGAATAATGTATGTTTTAATTCAAAGTTCAAACATTACATGTGGCACATTAAGAATGCAAAGTGACATTATACATTTAGGGCTGACAATTTCACCCTAACCCGATGGATATCCGATCCACCCGACCCGATTATATGAACGAAAATCTGACAAAATATGGATTTAATCGGGTGACGGATGGATGGGGTGACGGATCGGGACGGATCCGGGTGGACATACATACAACCCACCACCCGACCCACCCATCCACCCGTTATAAATTAATTAATTTCAACTCACCCCTCTTGTAGATCTTTTAATATTTGATATAAGTAATTGATAAATATGATTGCTAATTATATCTACCAATTTATGGATCTATTTTTACAAAATATAAACTTGTGGTCAACTTTTACATTTAAAATTTGAAATCTCAAATCATGCCTTTTTGGATGATTTGGAATTTCATCTCATGAGATGAAATCGCATGTCCAAACGCTTAATAAATGTTATTTTTAATTTGAGTGAATCATGCTAATCAAAATTACTTGAGTTAAGAAATATGTGGGTCGCTAACTCGTCCAAATTTAAACAGATTGCACAAATTATATTTTTATCTGCTAATTATATCACTCTAAGTTTGATCAAGTGAAACGTACATTGAACAACATAAGAAAGGAAAAAAACAAATGTTGATCATTTTCACATAAAAATATGAACTCACAGTACTAGGAGGATTGATGATATTTATTTTATCTTAACAGTTGATATAATCAAATGCAACTTTGTGGGTTTACCAGACCCTGCCATTCTCGAATTAATCCGTACAATTCTCTACTTCCAATAAAATGAACAAAGTAAAGTTCATTTTTGTGAAATTTAAACTGACATATTTATTAACTATCATAAATTACCTACAAGACTTGAGTATCGACCAATTTTCATAAGTCTTCGTTGCTTCCATCCGCAAAGCACCCGATCCACCCGATTCACCCGTGGATGGTGGGTGGATCGGATGTGGATTAAAAAAAATAGGGTGATGGATGGGTCGGATGGTGGATGGATCGTTGGCGGGTGGAGGCGGATTGAGCTCCACCCGATCCACCTCCGATCCATTGCCAGCCCTAATACATTACATACTTTAATTTAAGATACAAAATTCAAAAGCCTCCCTATTTTTGTTTTGTAAAATTTGTGTTTAGATAAACTAAAATAGACGGGACAAAGTAAATTTTTCCCACGCACACTTCTTTTCAAAAGTTATTAGTGCCCGTCTTTTTTCCTTTTGATACCTTAGGGAGGTGCATATAGGTTGCAGCTCCAATCCATCATTTTTTTTAATTAAATATTGCCTACCCTTTTTATTTTTGTCTTTTTGGTAGGGGACAGGAGTAGGCATTTTTGGTAGTTCAAGCTGATTACTTTGTACAAAAGCTCAAAAGTTCTGCTAAAAAAACCCTAGGTAATTAGAATTGCTAGCAGTGGGCAAGGGGATATGGGGGTCTGAAGAAGGTTTTCATCTGTCAGAATACAGCCAAATTGGCTCATGAGTGCATGAAAGCAGGCAGTCAATGAACTGCAAATTTCCTCTTTTACTATATGTTGTGAATGTATCAATGTTCATTATCATCAAGTGAGAATAATGCTCTCTGCATATTTAAAACTGCTGGAGAGCCTTTCCTGGCTTTCTCCACAATACTCCTAATTAACAACTTTTCCATCTCATCATCACTTTCATCATTCATCCTATCATTTTCAATCCAGTGGAAGTTATGTTCACGTGAACGCGGGTTTTCTTGATGGTTGTTGTCCTTAACTCCTGATGCAACAGCAACATCCTCCTCTAAACTTAACCTTGTGAACACGTCATAAGCCTCGTTATAAGCATCTAAAGCATCCCCGTTTAAATTGATTACCATTGGCTGGTCTGATGTACGTTGTTCAGCTTTCATTACAGGACTGCCATGGGTGGAAGATCCTCCTTCACTATTTGAGGAGTCCCTCCAAGAACTTACAAGTTCTGCTCCCAGATATCGAACTTTCCTTTCACTGTTCTGAAGTGCCGTCTCAAGCTCCTTGAGCCGTTCTTCTAATTGTGATTGAAGGACTTCATGCAGCCGTAAGCTCAGCTCTCTAGGCGAGACAGCATAGTTAACAGGATGAGGGGTCGAGGTCCCGCTACCATCCTGATCTGCATAAGCTTGACCTCCGGCTTGTCTATTAAAGAGTTCAGTTCTCAACTCCCCCTGGGCTAGATCTGTCACAAAGTCTGGATCAAGCTGCAAAACGTTGAACAGTCAGTAAAGTTTCTTTAACATAGAAGAGAACTGAGTATACATGTATAGCTTAATATGGCAGGTCTATTTCTGTTTTATCTTTACATGTGTACTGACTGATAAAAGACTGACAAGAATTTCAACAAAAATCTGGAAAATGAAACATTAAGATCTCCAACACAGAAAGAAAACTCAAGATACACCTAAATTGCATACTAGATCACAAAGCTAACAGCAATATAGCAAGCAAATTGAAGTAAAATAACTTATTCGCCAGAAACAACATGATGTAAAACTTTCTCAACCTTCTAAAGAAGGGCCCTCCTGACATAGTATAAGCTGACAAAAAGTTGCCTATCTATACTATCGAGATCGAGAAGGCTGCAAGAGGAAAAAAAAGAGCAAACCTGAAGAAAGCGGAGGATATAATGTCTAAGAGAACAACAAATATTTCACATAAAGTTTAATAAAGTTATTAGATCTGATCATATGCTAATAAACATAAGGTACACATCCTACTAATAGAAGTATTAGAGACTAAAGAGCTCAGCAACAATATGCAACATACTTACAAGAAATCAATAAGCAACAGAGAGATCCCCCTGAATAATTATTTCTAATAGCAAGAACTGATGGAAGTATCTATCTTGCATAGCATAAAAATTTAAACGAGTTCAGGGCTTGTTACGTGTCCAATTGGAGTGAAATGGATAGTGAGTATTCATAGAGGCGACCCAACTTAGGATTGAGGCATACTTTTCATTGTAGTGTTTGTTAAGTGCTCCGTAGATGTTCCACCGGTACCTGTTACCTCCCACAAGCACAGGTATTGGTATCTATCCCAATTCTCACCAAGGTTTAGGTAAATGGGAAGAAACCACCTAGTGTCATTTTCCTCCACTGGCTTTTAGCTTGAGACCATGGTTCTCCTCCCACTTCATAGACCACCAGGCCACAAACTTGGGTGCTTAATTTAACCTTATGAAATAGTTCCAATATCCAAACTCTAAATTCTAGCATATGATTCTTTCCACTGTCCTTTAGTACCGACTTCCAACGCCCACTTTAATAGAAAACTCAAGCACTATATACCGATGAGACCCAAATCAAGCTTATTTGTTACCAACCATAAGCTCTAGAGTTTCCTTAAATAACATAAATCCATATGCTGTCAAATTTAAACAGCTGGTAGAGCTTGGACTAATGAGATAATTGTATTTTCAAGAATGAAGTATCCAAGTAACCAATTTGTATAGCAAATTAGAGTTGTTTCGCGGGAAAAAGAAAAGGCATAGAGATGAATGAATCAGAAAGCATTCTTACCTCATCTAGTTCTGCAAGTTTTCCTTCTAACTTAGACGAGTTCATACCTAATTCTAACCTCTCCAGTTCAGCTTCAAGTTCTGCTTCAATTTTACTCATAGATTCTTCCTCTCTCTTCTGGCTTTTATAGTCCTCGTCGTCATTTGTTGGCGACTTATCCAACTTCCCTTTAGGGGAAGGTGCCTGTAAAGCTCCATTGTTTGAAGAATCATTAGGTGTATCTTGTGACTCACAATCTTCAGTAGCAAGCTCTTTCACGGTTAGTGCATCTTTCATCTCAAGTTCCTCGTGTAGATCTTGAACAAAATTCTCTGACTGTCTCAGCAACTCATTTAATTTATCCATTTCCTTTCTATTTTTCCAGAAAGAAGATATTATGCCCACAGATATTCCAAGACAGAAAAGAAGCACGCCATGAGAAGATCCTGATTCAAGACAACCATAAAGGGGGAACAAATAGGAGATGTCAGTATTACTTGTCCCAAAAAAGAGTTAGTAAACAGTAAAATAGAAGCTTTTATTCACTTATTGTGACATTAGCAGGAAAGTCATGGGCAGTAGAGAGCTTCGAAAATCTTAGCATCTCTAGTAGAAGTCTAAAGAAAGAAACAGACATGACTCTGATTAAGGTAAAAATGGTTTTTTCTCTTACAAATTATTTTGTGTTTCATCAACTGTTGCAGGTAAAAGATGAATCATTCATGAGTTTCATTATGTTAAAGTTAACTACCATTTCCTAAGCTGTGCATTAGCATAATATCTTGATTGAAATATCCGGAGCTACAACCCTTGGCTCTACTGGTTTAAAATTCTTCCAAAGAATGTTGCTATCCCAGTGTTTAAAATCATGGAAAAATAATATGCACCTATTTCATTAAATTTTACCAAAGGAAACCATGAAAAGATCAGACTCCATATAGAAAAAAAATTACCTTGTAAACTGTTGTGTTTCTCATTGTTCATTCTAATGGAATCACGAAATCTTCTAGAATGATCCTTCACCTTGTCTTTCTTCAGGAGCTCCATGGATCCAACACTAGGTAGTTGAGGGACTCCAAATACAGTATTCATTGGTGAAAAAACATCCTGCTGCTTATGATGTCCAGCACCTCTTGGGACATTCAAAGAACTAGAATTAGCTCTGCTTATAATTTTGCTTCCGTCAGTAACTACAAAAGGCCTCGCAGTTGGTGTCCATGGTGAAGATTTTGAACTGAAAATATAGTCTTCAACTTCACCATGTTCCTTGTATAATTGAGCCATGAGACAACTTTCTAGAGAATTTAGAGGCTTTATAAGATGCCCGACTTTTCTTCTACTCCTAAGGTTGCTGCTCTTTTTCCTCGAACCATCATAAGAAAAGGCCAATTCAGTCGTAGAAGGGACAAGTAAAAATTCATATCCCAGTTCATTGATGTTATCACATATGCTTCCACTCTGATCTCCTTGAAGTTCTTTATCACTTGCCAACTCAGAGATTAAATTGCAATTATCAGAATCACCTAATTTCGTTCCTGGTGTTTCTACAGGGGAGGAACAATTCTTATCGAGAACTTGCTGTACACGTGAAAATGACTCAGTTCTAACAAAATTAGGACTCCCCGGAGATGATTCTAACAAATCATGCCTACTTCTTAAGAGGTTTTTCCAATGCTGGGCAATATATCCAGCACCGGCAGCAGCAGCCACAACCCAGTTATCCATGTTCACTGCAATCCTCACAGCAGATATACTAAACCTAGTTCTACAATCAGAATCTCCCTGTTGCAATCATCTATCAGAGAAATCAAATTGGCGGGCACTAATCAAAATGAACAAGAAGTTACCACTACGAAGTATCTCTTTGCTTTGATTCAAAAGGGTATAGGAAAAAAGTAAGAATTACCTCTAATTATCTTGAGTTGAGGGTCTCTCGGAAACAGTCTGTCTACCTCCCAAAGTAGGGGTAAGGTCCGCATACACTCTACTCTCCCCGGTCCACACTTGTGCGATTATACTGGATATCTTGTTGTTGTTGTTACTCAGGGTGAAACAAAGAAAAACTTGTCTAGGTTCTCTAAAAATGGAAAAGGGTCTGTTCTTGAGAAGCTATATTCAAGAACCCTAATGTCAATGGAAAAAAAATAGAGCGAAAAATCGCCAAATGAGGAAAGATTACTCTTCAATGAAAACAATCAATGACCAAAAATATTCTATTTTCTCAAATTTCTGAAGAACAATAAGAGAGGAAATATCAAGAAACACCAAAAACGACTTTGTAAAACCTGTAAAACCTTAAGAACAATCACAAGCCATGTTCAATAACCAACAAGCAACAACCCCTCAATCCCTGAAAAACATATGCAAAAACATCCTTTCTGCACCGCACGACGCATCAATAAAAGAAAATCAAAAAAGTCCGCAAAAAATCTAATTAAAAAATATCAAAAGAATCTAAAGACTGCCCATTTCAAAGGCGCAGGTAAAGTGCAAAAGCCACCAATAAAAACCAACCAATTACGCCAGACAAGTTCACCCAATTCAGCCACCACTATAAAAGTAAGGGAGTGTAAAGTGATGTAAAATAAATAAGAAAAAAATAATCTTGAAAAGAATTTGGGCCTGTTGGAGATTGAGAAAGCTCACTGTTTTTCACAGGTTGGTGAGAAAAGGGTCATGTTGTTGGAGATTTAGGTCCTCTTATAATCTTGCCCCATTATCTACACAGAAAGGCGCAAATTTTTACAGTAAAGAAATTTCTCCAATTGAATCAAAATATGGGTTTATTGGTCTTTTGCTTTTTCTGTTAAAACCAGCTGGCTATTAAAATAGAAAATGGTACTTATTACTTTTATAGCCAAATGAAGATGGATGAATTGATTTTCTGTTAAAAGAGTAGATTATTTGCAAGATTATATAATATAATAATAATGAGTAATAAATTATTGAAAGTAATAATTCTTAGATTTTATTATATTTGCTCGGATGTAGAATAATGTTGTGATTTTGGTTCACGCTAACATCGTGCGTGAATTTATTACAGATTTATCTAGAGTTTAACAGTATGATAGTTCACATGATTATCATGCATGATGTGTTGAACTTTGTTAAGAGCTTATCTAGAGCTTGACACGTTTTAATCGTGCACGGTGTAATGAACTTTATTACGAATTTATCTAGAGTTTGATATTATTGTTCACATTGGTATTTTTTGAAATTTAATTATATTCTCATTTAGCTGACATACATTGTATAACATCAGTTTCTCGGCGTGTGCTTTACACGTGTATGCCAAGCTATGTACTATACGATTTTTGTAAATAATATTATATTATCAAAATAAAGTATTGAGTAAATTATTATATATAAAAATATGATTTTATTTAATCTTTTATTTTTTTGCTTAAAATCAACCGGGCTACTAAAATAAAAAATGATGTTACTTTTATAGCCAAATATAGAGGGATGATAATAATTTTTCTCTCAGAAGATAGATTATTTGCAAGATTAAAATAATATAATAATAGATAATAAATTATTGAAAGTAATAATTCTTGAGATTTTATCATATTTGCTTGGATGTAGAATAATGTTGTGATTTTGGTTCACGCTAATATCGTGCATGAATTTATTACAAGTTACCTAGAATTTAACTGTACGATAGTTCACAAGTTACCTAGAGTTTACCATTCACCTCTTTTTGCTAACGACAAAGAGTCAGTAGAGATGATTCCATTTTACATCAAAACAATACCAAGAGTTATTGTAACATAGGGACAAGAACAGGCAAGAATTGACCTCATAATTTATTTGATAGATAAAATATCAATGGTTAAGATCCACCCTCTTGATTGAGTTTGACACTTGCTTTCAAGAAATATCTGGGTTGCTTTTCCAGTGCTGAGATACATTAGAATACAGTTGGTAATTTTTAATATATATAATAATATTTCCGATTACTCACAAATAATAAAATTTACTATTGAATAGAGAAGCAGATTTTTTACGGGAGGAAGCTTATGTGGCCGAGCTTAAACATTTGACAAGTAAACACTCTTTAAACGTACTACAAGAGGAGTTTGGCTGATCATGTGTTTAATTGTCACATAAGCTACCAGCATATCACCATTCCAATTGGCAATTTCCAACAAGTTTTCATTAGAAAATAGAAACTCGTCTTTGAGAATCTTTAAATTAAACCTTAAAAACAATCTCGTCTTAATTAAGTATTTTTACAGATATCGAACTCCATCTTCCTTTTACAAGTGAAATCTCTAAGACATGAAACAGTAGCTGGATTCTCAAAATTGGACAGGCCCAATATTTGATCAAGGACGAGGCATTTATTTGGGTCCAAATCCATGCGCAATCCTAAAAACAGCGATGTGCTTATTCATGATTACGAATATGAAAGCCAAAATACACATTTAGCTACACTACAATTGTCAATGGAGGCAACGTTGACAATGGAAGACTTCTGCCACAATATCATAGCAGAGTTATCTGCAGCAGGTAAAAAGTGAGCTTCGATTTCTTTATCAAAGATATAGCAACAATACATTACAGTAACTGAACACTAATACAATTCTCATGTTTACAAAAAATTGAGCAATGGAATACTCAGTAGGCAAAAATTTGCCCATGACAAGTTCCACGGGCAGCTTTTGAGGAGAAATTTAGTAGGCGGTTTGGCCATGAAAACCAAATATTTCCAATTTATTTGAAATTTTTAAGTTAGAGTTGAAGATAGAGTTGTGTTTTATTATAATTTTTGCAAGGAATATTTGGTTGTTTGAATGTAGTGAAAGTGAAAAACAAAAGGTGAAAATAAGGTTTTAGGTGTTCTCCAAATTCCAAATACAACTTCCAAGTCGTATTTGAAATTTTCATGGCTAAGCACTAATTTTCAAATAAAGTGAAAAAAATAGGAAAAGGGTGGGAAAATCTCATGGCCAAACGGGTCATTAGTGTACACTCCATCTTAAATTTTCATATTGGATGAAAAACACGAACTTAAGCTTCTCTCAGAAAATCACAACCATCTAAACATGCACTTTCATTCTGGAGAGAATGGGTACCTTTGCAAGCGCACCAATATAAACTATACATATGTTTATATCGTCAAACTGTCATGGCAGTAAATGTTCCATAGCCAATTTTGAGGCTGATAGAACCAGATTAGATTTAGAAACACTCACAAAGTCCTTACACCATACCAGAATATCTCACATAGGGTAAAAAAAAAACTAGATGAAAGGGCCTTGGTGTCAACTTACAAGCCAAAAAACATGTATATAAATAAAGCCAACGAGCTTTTCAAGAAAATTCTCTTAACAAGTTACAGCCATTCAGGCCCGACACACAAAATGAAAAGAAACAGATCAAATGGTATTTGGACTATTTTGTAACAGTGAAACTAATTTTCCCAGAAATAAAGTTAACCAGGAGATTATTCATAATTCAGAACTGATAATTGGTCACCCCAGGGTGCTAAGAAAGCCTACACATTTTTATTGTCTCCGTCAGAAAAAAGCAGTAGCTTGCCCAATTAACCCTCCAGTGCTGATGCTCCTGATATAATCTCTATCAGTTCTGTGGTGATAGATGCTTGACGGGTTCTGGTCACAGAAAAATAAGAAAAAGACCGGTTAAAATGACAGACAACAAAGAACTGATCAACTTTCTAAATTATATGTTATCCATTATACAAATGTCATCTGTGTAAATCATGACATATCAGCAGCCATTGGTCACTAAATGTGGTGTATATAGAGCCAGTAGATTAGCAAATCTGCAGTATCATGGCCATAAACTAAGATAATAACTATTTGTTTGTAGGTTCATAACTGCATAAATGTAGATATGCGCGTGCAATTGGTACATAGCTTAGGGTACTTTTGAGGAGTTTTATTTATTTAAATTTTTGGGGAAAGAAAGTGCATGACCCCTCAAACCAAAATAATTACCCGCCCATACCCTCGTTACTTTCGTACCAATCAAAATTATTTACCCGAAATGCCTCCAAAATTATGATACCAACATGGTATATAAATATACTAAGATGGTATCATAAAGATTGTTTCAGTCCTTCTCTTAGTCCTCCCTAATACCATCATGGTATTATAAATATATTGAGATGGAATCATGGAGGATCATATTCTTTATTCAAAAAGACACTTTTCTAAAAAAAATACTTCTATGATACCATCATCTTATATATATACACATTGTGATGGTATCATGGAGGACTGCTTCAGTTCTTCAATGAGACACTTCTCAGGCATCCATGGTACTATCGTGGTATATAAATATACCGAGATGATATCATGGAGGACTGCTTCAGTCCTTCTCTTAGTCCTCCATAACACCATCATGATATATAAATATATTGTGATGGTATCACGGATGAAGGGTTTGGGGCGAGGGGGTACTCGGGTAAATATTTTTGGCCGTTTGGGTAGAAGCGAAATTAGTTTAGGAGGGGCATGGGATGGTTAAATATTTTCTATTTTAGGGGTATTTGGTGTTGGTTCCCCTAAAAATTTTCCTCTGGAACATCTCAAGGTTGGTGTAAGCCAAGTTTGAGTGAGATAAACATGTCTTTCTGTTTGATTGTATATGCATGTACGAGAGCTTGGTGTGCAAATGCTTGTGTGATAGAGAAAGGGTGAAAAGTAAGACCTGTTGTAAGTAAGAGTGAGACGATCAAGCATGTCACCAGCATTTCTGCTGGAGCTATCCATAGCAGACATTCTTGCTCCTTGCTCACTAGTAGCGTTCTCTAGAACTGCATTGAACATAACCTGGAGAACACATTATTAAACCGATTTTAGAACACACCTATATCATATTCATCACCTTGAAAGAAATGATATTATTAGCAGTCAATATATCCATCTGAAACACAGTCAAGACTAATTTCATCCTCCCACTACCAAATCAATAGCTATTTAGAAGCTGTGAAGATCAAATAACAAGCTTATTAGAGGATTCTAACACTAAAAAGGTGAATCTTACGCATGAAAACTGAAATTCAGCTAGGTTCTGAAGAACTTCAGACTTTGTCTCAGCACCTTCAACTTCATATAAATCCAAATCTCCAAGCTTTCCACCAGATTCAGCCTCCCTCTCCACAACCTACATTAAACCACAAAGGACTTGTTCCAAGAAACAGATACTCACAATAGAAAAAAACATAGTGAACAACAAGATCTTCCAGTTTAGGCACCTCTGGAGATAGTACAGTGGACACTGTTGGCAAAAATGAGACAACTGACTGGAATTTATTGAAAACAATCCTCAATGCATCAAATTCGACATTCTTCAAGATGTCATCTGCAATCACAGAAACCTGCAAGAGAAATGACATTAATCAGTAGAAGGAAAAGGTTAGAGAAATCCATATAAATAGATGTTGGTATATTCTTTCAGTGCACAAGTATTGCAGCCACTATAAGATTTTCATTTAATTCACAGAAATTTAAAGTTGCAACAGTACAATCAAACTGTTTGCTTTACACATGTTTTTGAAGAAAAGGTAAGTTTGATTTTTACTAGTGTAAAACTAACAAGAATGTAAATCTGCCAAAGTTGACATTCCGAAAAACGAAAATAAAGGCGAGTGGGACATAGCTTTCGAATATCTATTATTCTGTAAGAAAATGCAACACATATTCATGTACAGATCAAACCAAAAAAATGTGAGCCCTATATTACACGGACTCGGCTAATGATCTGTTTCAATTAAGGTGTGCGAGTATCCGATACAGGTACATGCAATGTTTTGTGTGCAAGCATCCGATAAATGTAAGTGCAGTCCTTTTTCTCAATTAAAATACGGGTACATCCAGTCTATTGCTAATTTGCCTGTATTTTGAATATTATGCACAAAGTACCATCGCCGATGTCACACCAGTGACAAGGGTACTCTAAGGCAAATGAAAATCCACGTACCAGACAGTGAACCTACAGCAGCACCGTCTTCAGCAAATAGTTGCCAACAATAAGGAAAACAAATAGTGTGTGTGCTTCACACAAAGTTGTAATAAGGAAGATGTAAAACATCATAACCTGTGTATAGTTAAGAGGATTTTTCTGCAACTCAGTCACGACCAGTTCAATGTCCTTCTTCGAAGCTCGCACCAGCTGAACCTTTGCCTTTTCCCCCAAAACAACATACTTATTTTCCTTGTCAGGACCTAGCAATTACAAACAAAACAATATTAAACTAATTCCTCAAGATTAGATATACTCAATATTAAACAATCTTGCATTGTACCAGAATTCAACTTATGAACAGCCCTGCTTATCTTGACAGATGTAGAATTGATTCCACCACAAAGACCTTTGTCTGCGGAAATGGTAACAATAACATTCTTTTTGACATCAACACCTGAAGCAAACATTAGACGTGTTACCAGCCAAAGATTAAAACCTTATTGACTGCATAAAAGTTGAGGCATCAAATTTACAAACTTCGGTGTAGCTAAATATATTTCAGAAAGTCTCGTCAACAACACGCATTCCCACAAGATGTTGATTTAGTTGTTGCATCAAACACATAGAACATTGACATTAGATTGCAAATCAACAGGCAGGGAGAGATGGACAATTTCATTTTATCCTTTTCTCCACATTTATGAAGTATACAACAATAACAACATACCCAGTGTAGTCCTGCAAGTGGGGTTTGAGGAGGGTAGAGTGTACGCATACCTTACCCCTACCTTTGCACCCTACCTTTGCAGGTAGAGAGGTTGTTTCCGATAGACCCTCGGCTCAAGTACAGCACATTTATGAAGTATCTCAACTCAAAATATTATGGGAATAGAAATTCTCACTGGTCCGGGAAATCCCGCTAGACAATCCTCCAGGATGCTGATGTTGCAATTAAAAATGCACCAAGGTATGACTAATTCCGCCTCAATGGTTCCTTCGGTCAAGACGGCGGGTGGGGGTGGGGGTGTTCTTTA
Organism: Anisodus tanguticus; assembly: GCA_034509755.1. Lineage (NCBI taxonomy): Eukaryota > Viridiplantae > Streptophyta > Magnoliopsida > Solanales > Solanaceae > Anisodus > Anisodus tanguticus. The sequence goes on along the minus strand of CM067554.1, from coordinate 8,065,356 downwards.
TTATTTTTTTATGACTACCAGTTACACAATAAAATTAGTAAAGACTAATTCCAGAATCAGGAACAGACAAGATAAGCTAAATAGGAATAGGCAGCAGCCGAAAGGATGCATGAAAAATCCATAAGGTGATTCATCCTTATCCTTCAACCACTTTCTCTTACTTAACTGATTCAAGAATTTGGTTAGATCCAGACAATCTAATCATGAACTTACTAGGAGTGTCACCGAGAAGTGCAGTAAATGGCTGCCATAGGCCACGCGAATTTTCAGCTCTAGTTTGAATAGCTCTAAGCTTTGAAGCAGCAACCATCTTCATAGCCTTTGTAATCTTCTGGATATTTTTAACACTCTTCATCCGGTTTCTGACTGCCCAAGAGAATGCTCAATGTGAACACTTAATGTAGCAACAAGAAAATTGGTAGAGAAGTTCACAAGATCATAGGAGTGACAAAGGAAAGTGGGGTGCATCAAACGATTACGGCTAACTCTTACCAACTTGAGTTGAAATACATCGAACTCCTGACGAGACTGGTTCCCTGCATATAAATGTAGGTCATGAAAAAGTAGAAATGCTATGAAACAGAAGAGTATGTTTTAAAAAAAACAAGACAGGATATTGGATAATACTATTTTAAGCTAAGGGACTGATGAGCCTGTTATAGATGCAGATAGGGAGATCATCACTCTCCTGTTGATACATAAAGGTCTGTGGAACAAACTTCATGTCAGTGCAGCAACCCCCGTAATCCATCCAAAAGAAGTCACAATTAATAGATATTATTTGGACTTCATCCATTTCTACAATTGTTCTCATTACAACTTCTGTTCCAAATAATCTCTTAAACATTCTGTACTTCTTCCAAGTTCCAAAATCACTATCCAAGCTCGGATCATGTTGATTACAAGTCTATATAAGGTCAAAATTTAAGCCAACCTCTTTCTTTCTGCCCAAATAACTAGTATATTCTTAAATCTGAAAGAAAAAAAAGGACTCTATTTTTTGGATTTTGAGCTGCAGACCACTTTGGGGGGGAAGGAGAAGCAACAATAACGTTTTTGCTATTGTCCTGCTCATAGATTGAATAAAAAGTAAGTAACCTCCTTTGACTGAAGAGAAAAGGGGAAATACACCCTTGTCAAAGATAACAACATGAACTGTGCTAATTTGTCAAACCAAAACTTCACCAACTGAAGAATATACCTTCATAGATTTAAATATTGTTATCCAAAACTCGTGAGATAATTTCAACCCTAAATTGCTGGCGGATGCTTCATCGTTAATAAATGTTCTCTTGTACAAAACAAAGCAATTGCCACCAAGTGGTGGACTAGCCAGATACGAAAATTTAAAGTGCAAATGAACTTATGGTCTCTTCGATAAACTAGGTATGTTATGTACTATCTAATATTATCTGCTAACACCCATGCTCAAATAAGGCTAAATGGTGTACTTGGTTGAATGCTAGGTTATTTACCTAGAGGAATAGAGACCAATGCCCACATAATACTTGCCTTTTTCTCCTTTTAGTGGTGCGTCCATGCTATATAAATCCTAGATCCACCTCTGTGCCTAGCGGTTGAAGAGTTAAGAGTGGCAACCTTGGGGTACCAAGGTTCAAATTCCACCAGATGTGAAACTTGGTAAATCATTCCCATCTGCTAAGCCTTGGTTGGCCTAGGTGCCCACAAGCTAGCTCAGCCACCACTCTTATAACAACATAACAGAGCAATCAATCAATTACTTTCCCCTCTGTCCCAAATTAGCTAGGGTCGCTCTACCATTAGTATCCATTCAGCTTTAATCAGAATAAACTCAGAAGATCAAAAATACAAGAAGAGCCAAACGTACATAACGAGATAACAACTAAAAAGCAATAACGGAGGTACATAAGAAAACAAAAATTTTAAAAATGCGAGTCACTACTGTCAAAAGATTTTGATGCATATAATAAGATTTTTTTTTTTAAAGTTGTGTTGGAATTCCAGCATATATGAAACTTGGTGAATCCTTCCCATCTGCCTAAGCCTTGTTTGGCCTAGGTGCACACAAACCACCACACTTATAACAACGTAATAGAGAAATCAATCAATTAATTAATTTCCCCTCTGTCCCAAATTATCTGGGTTCAGCTCTACGAATCATTATCCCTCTAATCAGAATAAACTCTAGCAAAACAAATTGAAAAAAATGCGACCAATTACTGACTACAGATTTCGATGCATACAATAAAAAAAGTAGCGTTGGAAGAAAACTAACTCATAAGGAATGATGGAAGACCGAAGAGCAATGGAAGGATTGGGAGAAATCAGAGGTGTAGCAAAACGCCTTCCTTCACGCCTCAACGCAGCCATGGCCATTTTCGATCTGATCGGTATCTCTGCAGATCGACAATTTACGCTAGGGTTTACAGTCGCTTGTAATGTCAGCTAGAAACGGTGATGGTCCGAGTCGCTGTGTGTACACTTTTGTAACCCGCCAATGCTCTGATACGACGTCGTTTTGGACTAATAAATAAATAATTCTTTTTTTGAACGGATGATTACTTATTTTGCTGCATTTTATGAAGTGATAATTGATTAAACATATCAATAAAGACTTTTGAAACATTACCTTAGAATTTGTGATTTTAAATATATCACATCATTTTTATGACTATAAAAGTGATATGAATTTTTAACGCATAAGTAAAATAAAAAGTAAATAGATTGTGATCTATAGAAGACTCAAGAGAAGGAATTGTCACATAATATAAATCAATTGCTTAATAATATATAAGTTATGTGAACATAACAATATATAAGTTATGTCAACTTAACAATATAAATTTACGCTGAAGAGGAAGTCTTATTAGAAACCTTAACACAAATTTGGATCAACAAGTTGGAAAAACATGTTCCTTACGATTCATCGTCTTCAATTTTGAATACAAGCTGATCGAAAATGACTCATTCCTTATGTATTTATCGTAGGTTTAGATAAGGTGAGTAAAGATACAACTTACAAGTCTCCCCTTGATGATTCTAATTATTATTCTCCAAAAAAATCTTACATCCCAAATAACTACTTCTCGCGATAGTGACATCGATCTCGCTATCGCAACTAGACCATCTCACGATGGCTCACAAAAGCAATGGTCACTAGCACCTTGAACCGTGGGCATGGTCTTGTTGTCAATTCTCTTATGCTTCCTAAATCATTGGCATTTTTAATAATTGACATGGTGCATAAATTATTGATACAGTTCAACTCAATTTCTCTTAAACCGACTAGATGGACATAAACAAACCTTATTATCAATTTGTGGACACAATTAATCTTCCAACACTTCTAGTGAATCACCAATAGTTACCCATAAAATATTGTATGTTTTCAAAGAACCTCCAACTTGGTCTCCCAAAACTTCCTACTTCTTAGCAAAGAGGCGCAAGTCTCTTTAACTTCTTGGATTGTGATATTGTAAGTGGTCTTGAGGCATGTTGCTATTTTTTATTTACATCAAGGAGCATGGTCTTAGGGATTATAATAGCATATCTAAAAATAAAATAAGAAATTATTCAAGAAGTATAAAAAAGATATATTTCTAGCAAATTAAAAAATAAAATATCATATCAAATGGAACATATGGAATACTATTTGATATCCGATTTGTCATTGGTTTTGTTTTGTAGGCTTGTGATATTGTCTTTCATTTTTACCCCTTTAGTATGATCTTCTTCTCTTTTATGGTATTGACTTTATTAAAAAGAATTAAAGAAAGAAAATTAAAAAATACTTAGATGTTTGAAAAATATAGTATATAAAATTAGTTTTTTTACTTTCATTAAACAAAAATGATATATTTGAATCACGTATGTCACGACAAAGATATAAATGAGTCACTTTTAATAAAGAATATATTTGCTCTAAGTCATATAGTTCAAGATATATTTAGACTTTTTTTCCGTATAATGGATTACAATATTAAATTCTTTTTGACAATTAAATAATTATTTTCAAATATGGTAGTACTCTAAATTGACAAAATACAGCCGTGTTTGGAGACGATCGTTGGAGTCCGTTCTAGACAAGGTCTATTAGACTATTACCCTTTCCATCCAAACAACCCGTAAGCATCTAACCTCCTTTACCCGATTGAAAAACCCTAATAAGCTCCGTTCAGGCGCTCGAGGAAAGAAAAGCAAACCGTTCTTTCTTTCCCGTCGGCAATGGCGTCGTCGGAGAAACGATGCCTCTACGAGGTCCTCGGCGTGAACCGTGACGTCACCACCGACGAAATCAGGTCCGCCTACAGGAAGCTCGCATTGCAACGCCACCCTGACAAGCTGGTCCGATCCGGCGTGCCGGAATCCGAAGCAACAGCTGCATTTCAGGAGCTTGTAAACGCATACGAAGTTCTATCCGACGCGCGGGAGCGCGCGTGGTACGACTCGCACCGCTCTCAGATACTCTTCTCCAATTCCGGTCCAACGAATTCTTCGTCTAATACTCCTGTACCTGACCTGTTCTCCTTCTTTAACAATTCAGTTTATTCTGGATACTCTAATAAAGGGAAGGGCTTTTATAAGGTGTATAGTGATCTATTCGAGAAAATCTATCAAACTGATTTGAATTTTGCGAGGAAGTTAGGTACAGAGTTGCCTAAAGAAGCTCCTCTTATGGGAAATTTGGAAAGTCCTTATGCTCAGGTAATGTACTCCACCACCTTTTTATGTTTTATTTTAAAAAAATATACAGCTTTTGAAAATATTTATTCCATGTAGCCCAATATACAATACTATTATTCAACATTATACCTGGAAAAAACATTATACATAATGTATCAACCTTGTATAAGGTGTATAATAGTGTACAAAGGTGTTTATACACAAAGTATGGGCTACGTGGTCTAAATATTTTCAAAAATAGACAGAGAGCTTAATTTCCCTATTTCTTGAGCATGTACAGAAATTTTGAATATCTATATTGGATGACTAACTCTTGCAGAAATGCAAGTTAAGCCTGCGTACAATAGACTCGTGTCCGGCCCTTCCCCCGGACCCCGCGCATAGCGGGAACTTAGTGCACAGTGATGCCCTTTTTATATTGGACGACTACGTTATATTCATTTCCCTATGCATGTCCGTTGCTATTTGATCCTACACTATCGGTTTTTGCTGCAGTTTTAGGGCCCGTTTGACCATGAAAATTGTGAATATTTGTTTTCAAAGTGAAAAATGGTATTTGGAAATTGGAGTTGTGTTTGGCCATGAATACAAAATTGGAGTTGTTTTTGATGTTTTGTGACTGATTTGTAGTGAAAAAAATGAAAACAACTTTTTGGAGTTTTTCAAAATTCCAGAAAATTGATTTCCAGAATTCATGGCCAAACATGATTTCCAGAATTCAACCCGGATAAAAGTAAAAAATATGCATGGCCAAAAGGCCACTTAGTTTCACATGGCAAACTCCATTGTTATTTTTCCTAGGGATTAGAAATAAAATTTCTCATGAATGGAAAAATACAGCTTCTTGGTCCCATAGTAATAGAACAAGGTAGCCCGGTCGAAATTTGATTCCCTGGTTGATCTTTTCTAGGGCTTTCTGTTGTAAAATGCAGTGCATATGGCTGTATTAGTAACCTTTTAGTACATTATGATGCAGGTGACAGCATTCTATAGCTATTGGTTAGGATTTGTTACTGTGATGGACTTTTGTTGGGTAGATCAGTATGACGTGATGGCGGGACCCAATAGAAAGTCAAGGAGGGTGATGGAGGATGAGAACAAGAAGCTGAGGAAAAAGGCACGAAGGGAATACAATGAGACTGTAAGAGGATTGGCAGAGTTTGTGAAAAAAAGAGATAAGAGAGTGATTGACATGCAGATGAAGAGGAATGAGGAAATGGAGAAGAAAAAGGAAGAGGAACGCAAGAGAAGAAAGGAGCTAGAGAGACAGAAGGCTGAGAGAACAAAGAAATATGTAGAGCCTGAGTGGGCGGAAGTGGAGGAGTTAGAAGATGAAGAATTTGAGGAATCGGATGAGGACGAGAAAAAGAAGGCAGATGTGAATGAATTGTATTGTGTGGCGTGTTCGAAGAAGTTCAAGAGTGAGAAACAGTGGAAAAATCACGAGCAGTCCAAGAAGCATAAGGAGAAGGTCGCAGCTTTGAGAGAAGCTTTTGATGATGAAGATGATGAATATGAAGTGTTGGTGGAGGATGGGGCAAGTGAGGAGCAAAAGGTAGCTGATGCTAATAGAACATCTGATTTATCTGCAGATGATGGGGTGGATGAGTTAGGTACACGAATTCAAGAAGATGAGGGTGAGGGTGAGGATGATGAGGTTCAGAGCAGCGAGGAGGACGAGACCACTAATTATCAAAGTGGCTGTAATTTAAAGGGAGTGACTGACGAACTTGGATTAGATGATGATGAAGCTAGTGTACTTGAAGCTATGATATCTGGCCGCAAAAGTAGGAAGAATGCAGGTCCAGGTTCCAATCGTCGAAGTCCAGCAAGGAATAGTGAAACTGGTGATAATGAAATGGACTTTATGGAATATAACAATCTTAGAAGTACTAGGAGAAATAGGGGTGGCCGGAGACAAAGAAACAGGAGACCACAAGAAGAAGAAGAAGAAGGAGGAGGAGATGTAAGATCTTATGTGACTGAAGTTGGTATTGACACCGAGGTAAATAATGCATGTAATGATAGCTCAGCTTGCCAGGAGCCGTCATCCCAGTCTTCCGCAGAAACTGCTAGTAATCACAAAGTAGATGACGTTTCAGGAAATAGTGAAAAAGTTCAAAGTCAAGGTACAGACAAGAAAACTACCTCTAAGAAGGACAAAAATAACAAATCAAAAGATGCAACCAAAGGAAGGAAACAGAAGGTACTCAAATATTCATCTGTCGAAGATAATCCTGTCTTGTTTGATGTCAAGCTCTTTGTGATTCTCCTTTTCCTCTCGCCCTTCTTCAACAATCTTTGAGAGTTTACAACTTCATTTCTGCAGTTATCTGCTCTTCGGATTTCAAGTGAATCTTTTAAAAGGACAAAGAACCTTATATTAGTTGTCTTGTGATGTGTGAATGTAATCAAGCTTTGACATTATGTGTTGTAACACAGTTTCATTTGAATTCAGGCAAAATCCATATCTTCGAGCAACTTGTGTGATACCTGTGGGGAGGAATTCGATTCAAGGTCTGTGATGCAGGCTCAATCGTGAATCTTTATGTTGACTAATGATGAGGTTATAATTCCTTTTCTTTTCCATATCTAATTATCTGCATCTCCCATCACAGGAATCAGTTACATAAACATCTAGGATCGACAGGGCATGCTAAACTAAAATCGCGGTGATATTACAGAATCCTCATTGACTACAACTCAAGCTGATTGCTGGATGGTTGGGGGCGGATTATTTGTTCCTCTCCTTATTATGTATGGTTTATAGACCATTGTCTACGATTTAGCATCATCGTTTATATACCATATTCCATTCAAATGAGTTAAAAAAAAATCAAAGAATTTTGTATCTTGACAATAGATGACTACATGATGTTCGTGCAGATGAAAGACCAATTCTAAATATGTATATGGAAGGTGGCAAAACGATGTGACCAGATAACGGAGCACTCAAATTTATTGAAATATAGGAGTTCACACAGCTAACACTTCCCTGATGGGTCTAAATACTTGTGCTGAACCTATATTTTTTTCTTCACTTCCATGGAAGAATGAAACGAGCGGCCACAGGTAGCCAACTATAAACTGCGGTCAATAACATTTGTATAGATGAGTGAAATTTTGGTAAAATGCAACTGTATGCTCAGAATGCTTGATTTGAAAATAGCCTCAAATTTACATTTAACAGGATCATTTACTTTATGGTTAAATAGTCTTTAGGGCCAATTCCGACATTTTCAAATATCGCACACATTCAAATGTACTGGCTTCTGCTTCTGACAGGCAAATTCAACGGACATGACCAGAGTAATCATTTTATAAATTTGGGACAAAATACATTTCACTGCTAGGGCCAAACATTGTAACAAGAGCAGTATCCCAGAGGAGCGCTGAGAACAATTTACATAGGCAAAAATATATGTCGATCTTGTAAGTTATATACACCCTGCCAAAAACATGGGAAGAGGTTGCTTCCTCAAAATATAATGGTACAATTAACATTTCTGGAGCATATGCTCCGAGGCATAGTAGTCACATAATTACCTAGCCTCTACCCCATACTGCATTCTGAATTTGCAACTATATAAATAAACAAGAAGGAAACTAAGTCACAATGCTCTGTTAGCTGCTTCTTGTATGTAAGTGGTGGCTTCTTCTTCCGAGAGCTGCTTTCCTTCTACAAGTCCTCTAATTATAGTGTTGGCATATTCTTTACATGGTTTGCACATACTTACTTTACCTAATTTGAAATTATCAACATCTGAGAGTCGGCATCTGACAGAGAAGCAGAAAAATGCTGGATGAGATTCAGTTGGACAATAAAAATACATACATACGAAAGAGCATACAAAATAAAAGGCAACACTTACGTCATTGTCAAAATGGGAATACCATTCTCCTTCCCCAGGTAAAGCACATTATGGTACCAGCCATTCTACATGAAAGTCGAGCAAAATTATACCATGAGAAATACCATCTAGGTCAGAGTTATGTCAAGCACCTTCCCCAGGTAAAGTCAAGCAAAGACCAGACGTTTGGGGCAGGGCATAAGAATTAACACTACTAGAAGGGAATCATAACTGATTTCTCCAATGAAAAAAGTCTCTAAGATAGGATATTTTCTTGATAAGTTGACAACACAGGCTAGAGTTGGAAAAAGTGCCTTCTTTTCATCAGAATGTAGTAATTTCACTAGGGTCTCCTTGAAATTAAGCAGAGCCTTGCATAAGACTATATTTTGTTGAAAATTCAGCTACAATATAATCAGGTAAGAGGTAAATGAGTGCCCAAAAGGTCAGTTAATATTCATCAATGTCTCATAAGTCACAGGTGGATGTGGTCACTCGGGAATTCTAGTGAAAAGCTATGATCTCAAAAGCTATAAAGATGAAGAAAAGGAATTGTATGCCAAAGCACAATATAAGCTAATCCAGTGAGGCCATATGTCATATTTGATTGCTTGGATTTGTCCTGTTATCAAGCTTTGATGTGTTTGATGCACGAAAGGATAACCATACTGTAGCCCCAAGATTCTTACATTCTTTTCAAGGCAATGCTCCTCATCTTTTACTATCAATCAACTACCTCTCAATCCTAAATCAGTTGGGGTTGACAATATGAGTCGGTTATAACTCGTTAATAACGTAGCTGAAAGATATGGTTATATTTTATGCTACCATTGTTTAATGCCCATTTGAATCTTAATAGTTTTTATACCGTTATATGCTAGCTATTTGAGACATTAATATGGGAGTGTAGACAATAACACTCATGAAAACAATGCAGAGCTTAAAATCGCACCTTGACAGCCTCCGCTGAAATACATTTTCTGTTTTCAATAGATTGTAAGTCAGCCATGTCAAACAAAGGGGAATTCATGTTAAAGCTCGAAACATTCTCTTGAAGTAAAACATCATTAAATTGCTCAAGCCTGTCAAAGAGAAAAAAAGAATATTAAGTTACAATTTTAAATCAGCAAGAGTCGACAAAGGTGTTCATTCGAAAAAGCCAGCAAAATGGAAAACTCCTAATTATCATGAAAGGAGAATCATTTCAGATAAAGGAAAGAATGACATACGTTATCCTATATAGGCACAAGTAAGATTTTTCGTCACTGTTGCTTTCAGGGTGAAGAAAAGCAACCCCACCCGGACCCCATGTATCTGTACACTCACGAGCAAAGAATAGACGGTGAGGAAAAGTTTTCCATGTGATCTCCTTTGGCTTGCTTTTATCCGATGAACCAATACATGGCTTTCGCATGCCTTCCACCTGGACGTTATTTTGTTGTTATGAAATGCATAAAAAGAAAAGAGTCACACTGAAAGCTCAATACTTTCACCTGCATCAATCTCAGCTTAACATTAGGCTAGTTTCTTTTTATAAGATGCCTGACTAATAGAGAATCATTAATGCTTTGTTGAATCATTATGACCAACTGCGTAAAAAAAATTCAAGTTGGAATATACATGGCAAACATTCTACATTATTAATCCTAGTAAGAAATGTTTTTCCATCACTCAGTTCTAATTGGACTAGGTCACTTTCGTTTTTCTTTTAGCTGAATACATAGATAGCCATAGCCCCTTAAACTTGTCAAAAACACCAACTTGAAATGGTCACTTTTGATAAAATCGTTCAGTATAATTGTTTGAAGGAGAATTTCCTAAGGGACAATTGAACAGCAAAACTGATTGTGGAACTGCAGGAAAAGATGACAACTTGGTGGTAGGCGTGCCATTTTTTTCTGAATGAGGAATAGGGGAAAGAGATGAGTTGGGGATTATCTCTGGGAAGAAGAATAACAAATTTTTAATTAAGTGTTACTTAGGACTAAGAGCCACATGTCTTTCTTTAATCGGCTTCTTTGCAACGTCACACGCGTGTTGTCTTCCCATGAAGCGTTTAGCAGGTACATTTTGCATAGACATTTAGTGGCCGATAGGTCATGGCCTCAGTTGAGGTGTCTGAATGAAAAATCGGGACTAGTTTAGGGGGTTGTCTATGAATTCAATTTTTTTTTGGAGAAACATATTTGGTTATTTCTTCAGAAATTTCTCAACATTAGAAGAAGTTTTGCATTTTTGCTTACTACTGTAGAACACAAGTATTCAGTTTTTGCATGAGATAAGTTTTATAATCATTCTGAAATTTAAGAAGTTAAGGTTGTAGAAGTTCATGAAGAATAAAGGCACAAACTTAGTGAGGAAGTGAGTAAAAGGGCAGCCCGGTGCACTAAGCTCCCGCTATGCGCGGGGTCCGGGGAAGGACCGGACCACAAGGGTCTATTGTACGCAGCCTTACCTCACATTTCTACAAGAGGCTATTTCCACGGCTTGAACCCATGACCTCCTGGTCACATGACATCAACTTTACAAGTTACTTCAGGGCTCCCCTTCTAGTGAGGAAGTGAGTAAGTGACCAAAAGTAGCACCGTTTAATTTTGTGTCACAACTCACTACTCCATGATGCAGAAGGTTTATAATGAAGATATGCAGTTCAAAGAATGTACGACAGCTATACCTGTCCTCCTGCAATATAGCAAAGGAACCTTGATAGATTCATATTTGACCCAAATGTGGCATACCAAATATCAATCTTTGAAAGGTCTGCCCTGCAAGTGTGAGAATTAGTGCTAGCTTGACCTGCATAAAATCAAAGATCATTAAAATCCATCTTCAGAGATGAAAGAACAACTTTTTGCAAGGTAAAATAATATCATACTTGTTATGCCCGTACCATCATTAACGTTCAGGTCTGAAAATGGTTGTATTATATTCTCAATATCCTTCTCCAGATCTTGTGATACCCTATGAGGGGTGGTATCATACTCATCTTCAGAGTCAGAGCTAATGACCTGAAGTAAAAGTACAGAATCTACTACAGTTAATGCAGAAACAAGTTTACATCATCTTTGAAAAGAATCTGAAATGAAATTAAAAGTAAAAGGAGCAACAAGCATTTTTCCTACATAAGTTTCCCTGAGGAACACATTGTGAATGAAAACCTCCTTTGTTTTGGGAAGCATAGTGAAGCTTAATAATCCATTTGAAATGTATATATCCAACTGATACTTGCACACAATGCGTCCATTGATATGTGTTTTCTCATACCTTAAGTCTTGCACAACGCCTTGCCAGCACTAATTCTAGGAACTGAACTTGTAATCAGTTATTTCACTCCAACCAATGAACTTAGGAATCATGGCACCATAACGATCCCAGGGGCTTGCCATCCAAGACATGGCAACCAAAAGTAGAGCTCGGCAACAGAGTCTCTTACTACTATGATTGCCAAACTGACATTAATATAATCACAACAAAGAAGTGCAACAATTCCAATTTATATCAGCAATTCAAGTTCCATTAACAGTGGGATCCGCTCAAAACACTCCTATCATGATTACATGCCAATTGATAGTTTCATCTATCTCTGTCGGTAATAGAACGTTTATGGGACCAGGTGCCTCTTATGAACCTTGAGGCTACAGTATGTGGATGTTTAAGCAAAGTCTACATCCAATGGCAGACAATTCCTAATGTGCTAGAATTTTCTAAACCCAACACCATACAACTCAGTGCATCAAACCTTTTGGCCATCTCTTCTATCTCTTGCTTTTCATTGTAACTATATTTTTTATCTAAAAAAACGGTATTCTTACTTTATAATAATTACAAATAACAACTAAAAAGCACATAATTCAGTTCTCTCACCGTGACTTCTGTATTTTAAACACAGGCCACAACAATTAGTGCTGAGAAATTGTTCTCGAGAAGGTCATTGATGATACTAAAATAACAAGAAAAAGAAATCTGACCTGAATGTAAGTTCTCATGCTGGTTACTTTCTCCGGTAATCTCTCTGCAAGTGTTTGCCAAAAGGAACTCAATTCTTCACGTACCTGAACACATTTATGGTGTACAATGAGAACCTAGGTACACAAGCCTTAAACCGTAAGGCCAAAATATTGATCTTAACGTGCAGGCAATTTGGCTCACTGACACAAAAATCAGCAAGGAAGATACTTTATGGCTATGAATTAGATAAAATGATATTTCAAAAGGAGGGGAAAGCAGGGCAATGGGCTAGGGCAGAAACATTCTTACAGCCTCTATCACTCGCCATGTGGATTCAAATGGATATGCCTCAGAGGATCCAACAATCGGTTTTTGCTGTAATATAACTTCAATACAAGCTTGGACAGAATTTGCTATAGATTCCAGATTATATCCACCTTCAAGTGCCATTACAATCTTGCCTCCGGCAAACTCCAACAACTAAAATATGAAAATTAAAAAGGTAAATAAAGTTTCTAAATATGTAATTAATACTTACTCCAATAGAAACAAATCAATGGAAAGGAAAAAAAGAGCATAAATTCACATACAATTGGATAAATGCAGGAGGAAAGAACAGAAGAAAAGAAAGACTATCACTGGGAAAAAAATCCATGACTACTAGCAACAGTCACTTAAAGCTCACCTTGTGCAACATTACAGAATACCCGTATGGACTAACACGACATCCACCAAGAGGATCACCAATAGCTATTCACAAGAAAACATCAAAACTGTTAAAGACTCCTGAATCAGACTAGTCTACAAAAAGACTATGATACACGTGAGCAAAGAATTTAAAAAGTAATTTAAATTGTTTCTGAGGGAATTTTACTATATCTCATGTTGCCAAAGCTATTGCATTTTAGCTATGTTTGGCATCCAATGGAAAAAGGTCTTGACAAGAAAGCTACTGAAGATTCAAGAACCAACACGTGTATAGGAAATCAATCTCCAAAAAATATCTTAACAGATGTACAAGATAGGATTCTGCATCAAAATCGGTGGGAATAGTCAATTAAAGTGAAAGACCATATCCTTTTTTTCGTAATTGTAATATCTATGTGCCAATACATTTAGATTTAGTATTCTATTTCTATTATAGATATGAAGTTTTAACCCACTTTAAAAGATTCCTTAAAGTCATAAAAAGACCTTAATATGAGTTTTCTAGAGGTAATTTTTTCTCCGGTCATATTCTACGGCATTACTGGTCGTAGTCTTAGGAATCCCATTCATGATGAGCTAGAAGTTAAATAAGCGCTATTAGCCTTTTTCATGATAGTAGGATTTCAGACGCTCTTCCCTTCTGCTAGACTTATACTAATGAAAAGGGTTAAATATTGTAATAAAAATGAAAGTGTTTGTCTGGAAATACAAATAGGAGTAATCATGCCACTTTTTCCAAGCAAAGCACATATTCCCAAGATCCTAGTGATGTTCAATACTTCATAGATATTTGGAAGGCATGTTGCATGAAAAAAAACCATCTTTCCATTTACAAGGACATGGCATCACAAACCAGACATCTTTAAAATCAAATATGGAACTACAAAGATCAGGTCCGAGGAAAATGATTTTTCAAAAGTAAATAGAAAATTGAAGCAAACACTGTATCATGCAGGCATAAAAAAGAATCAACACATTCGTAACCAAGAAATAACAATATGGTAAACTGCTGAAAAAGACTTTAAAATGAAAATTGAAGCTGAGGGAAACCCGGAGAATAAAACCAAGCTGTAGCTAACCTGCATCAAATCCAGCGGAGATCAGGATAATGTCAGGATCAAATTCTTTGGCAACAGGAATTAAGATATGATCCCACACTGCAAGATAGTCTGCATCACCACAGCCGCCATTCTCCCAAGGAACGTTTATATTATATCCTGCTCCTGGGCCTTCACCAGTCATGACATGTGACCCATCTTCACCACCAGGATAAAAACTTCCAAATTCGTGCCTAATGAACACCATAAATGATACACAATATATACCATATGAGACTAAATTCAACATCTTTTTAGACAAATAATCATCTTTGTCAGCATATTTACATCCCAGAGCCCTCAAGCATTAAAGAAATACCATAAAGACTATACAAGGAGTGTGAAAATGAGAGAATATAGATGGGTGAATAAACAAACAGCAATTACACGATCTCACTCGTACCTATGCACAGAAAAGAAAAGTACTCGAGGGTCCTTCCAGAACATCTTTTGAGTGCCATTTCCATGATGGACATCCCAATCAACAATCAAAATTTTGTTAATCACCAAATCAGGCTGCAAGGAAATTAACCGTACTATAAGTAAACCTTCTAGGTGAGTCAACAGAACTGATCAAAGATTTAAATCCACCTTAAGTTTCACTAACTGAAACTAACTCTTACTCTTTCATCCAAGAGATAACGTGTTGCTATAGCAACATTGTTGTACAAACAAAATCCCATTGGCTCATTTTCTTCTGCATGATGTCCAGGAGGCCTGACAATGGCAAAGGCAGAGTCTAGTTCTCCTTCGGCAACTTTCTCAGCAACCTATATAATACACTCAAGATTAAAGCTTTAAACAATATCATGGATGCAGCAATAGTAGGAGGACACTAACAATTAATCTTCAAAACTCGCATTATGCTTAATTGCACAAAACAAGCTAACAAAATATGCTTAATTGCACAAAGTTTAGAAGTCCCCCACCAAATACTCCACTAAAAATGAAGACAACATGCATAATAGTCAACGAAATGCAACATTTTCAGACAGATTATAAAATGAATACTACTCCCTCTATCTCAATTTATGTGATAACTTTGACCAATATTTTAAGATGTATTTTTCCACCAAAGTGATATGACAAAAAATTGTAACTTATACTCCCTCTGTCCCAATATATGTGACACCATTTCCTTTTTGGTCTGTCCCAAAAAGAATGTCATCTTTCTATATTTAAAAACAATTTAATTTTATGAAATGATTTACAGCCACACATTTATATAAGGCTTGTTTTTGGACCACACATTTCAAAAGTATTCATTTCTTTCTTAAACTCCGAGCCAAGTCAAACGGTGACACATAAATTGGGACGGAGGGAGTAGTACTTTTCACGTAGTTTTCAAATATATAAATTTTAATCATAAAATATTGTGTTAATTCTAATACAATTTAGCTTCAAAGTTGACTCTCGAAAAGTGAAAGTATCACATAAATTGGGACAGAGGGAGTAAACACAGAGTAGTTAGTTACCTCTATAACAGAACCAGCAGAAAGATAAGCTGCTTCGGAAGAGCCTTCATTAAAATATATGGAATTAAACTTAGCAGCAATTCCATTTCTTCTTAAACCAATTTTCTTCGAACTTATATCTCTAATCAAATCAATGTGATATTTTGTATGAACCAAAGCTATATCTTTATCTTCTGCTTCCTTTCCATCCATAACAATACATCTAAAACAAAACAAAAAAATAAAATCATCAATTAATATTACAAATTAAATAAAACAAAAAGGAAAAATGAAGATATACCTTTGAGTAATTCCCGAAGATTGAAGCTTGTTCCATATAGAACGAATACGATTTGGGTTCTCGGGATGGTACTCATCGTTTGGATCAGAATGCTTACACATTCTTTCATCGTATATCAGCCCAATTCGTCGTCGTTTTGACGAACTACTGCTATTGCTGTTGCTATCAATGTTAGAATTGGAAGCCATTGAAGAGTACTGATTGAAAGTAAAATTCAACAACTGATACTGAGTACAACGATGGCGAAACAGACGAAACGATCTTTGACTTTTTAAAATAATGGGCCCTCCAATCAAGAAAAAGCCCAGTATCTAGGCCCATTTGTTAACTATTGTTTTGAAAATTGAAACTATATGGAGGGAAACAAGTGGATTGTGGTAGGACCATTCGCACAAATGTCTCTATTTTGTGGTGGTCTTTAATTTTTGTCTTTTGGCACTTTTGATGCAGTAAGTTAAGAAAGCTCAACATAATTTAAAAAATATTACATAACTTATTAGGCATAATTTATTTTTTATGGAATTATGGTACAAAACCTA
Source organism: Anisodus tanguticus (assembly GCA_034509755.1). NCBI lineage: Eukaryota > Viridiplantae > Streptophyta > Magnoliopsida > Solanales > Solanaceae > Anisodus > Anisodus tanguticus. The sequence goes on along the minus strand of CM067554.1, from coordinate 8,048,793 downwards.
TTTTTTATAAAATTTATATCGAGCGAGACAAAACTTTAATTTTCCACATGTACGAGGGACAAAAAATAACGTTTGGAATGCAATCCGTGCAAAAACTTCATTGCGGTATAAATTATTGAAAAGAGTTTGGGGTAAGTTTGACTCCTATTTACTAGAGAAGAAAATCTTTTTTGTGCTAATTTTTAGGAAAAGAATGCAAGTTATTCCTTCAGTTTCATAATAAATTGTGTTTTTAGTTTATGCAAATCATTTAAGAAATTGCTTACTTCTAGAAAATTATGAATGTTTTTACTAACTTAGCTTTTTACTTCTAAAAAAATTATGAGTGTTTTACTAACTTATTCCTAATTAATGTCTAGAAAAAGAAAAGTTACTTGATAATGTTGATTATGTAAATAAGAGTAATTTTGAAAGAATAAGATGAATTTTTCTTGAATTCTAAAACACCGCTTATTCTGAAACAAAATAAAAAGTCAAAAACCCCACTTATTACGGAACAGATGGATTACCATATAACTTTTTTCCTTCCAGAGAACTTTCCTTTGCAGACATAATTATCCATAAATATTGATTATTTATAAGGCCAATCCAACTTTTAAATCTAGATTTGAATAATCTCGGGAAGCTAATTCATTTTTTATCTGTAGTTAGTGACATATGAGAAAATTTAAGATCTCACTTGATCCTAATTGAGAAAGCAATTTAGTTAATTGGAATCTTAATAGAGGGAAGAGAGGAAAAGACGAGAATAAAAACAGTATAAAAAACGTAAATGCTTTTCTTAAAGTGAAAAATAAATGTGCAGGCTCAATGTTCAAAATGAAAGACGAGACAGCTAACCAATTTCAAACAGAGACTTTATTATTTATTGATTCTTACAAATGTGGTAAAACGTTTAAATAGGTGTAAAAGCAACTTGCTCTTTTTATTTTTGAAAATATAAGAACGTTTGATACCATTCTGAACTAGTTCACACATATTTCAAACATTTAAATATGCTTAACGATTCCAAATTTGAACTTTGATATAATATTTAGTAATTACTACTTTAAAATTTTCTTCCACTGCTATAACATCATTAACATTTTAAACTTCATACTCTGATCATGTGGTGCCACGTAATATGGAAATAAGGGAGTAATACTTATAGATAAAAGCAACATTTCATTTGGTAGTGGAGCCATTTGAAACTTCATTAGAGATTACAGAATGAGTTTCTAGTCTCTGCCTACAGCCAGCCAACATATTCACAAACTAGACTTACTTGCTGATCTCATTAACAAAAGTTAGTAACAACAGAGATGCTTGCAACAATTTTCCATTTGCTATGCTAACATCAATTGATCTTTCGTGGTAGCTAGTCCAATACGGCAATACCTAATGCACTTGATTGAAACTAAGTTGATATTCACAAGAAGGTGGCAGCAACTATGATTTAGTTCCAGGTGCGCTGCTCATTTAGGAGTTAAACGCGGGATAAAACCTGGAGGAAAGTCATCAACAGGCTCCCTTTTGATTACTTGAAGCAGTTCCTTGCAACCCTTGGAAGTTCTTGAAACCAGAGGAGTAACTGATCCAGACTGATCACAGGTAGCAGCAGTGACAGTTTCTTTTAAAGAGTTTAAACGCGGGATAAAACCTGGAAGAAAGTCATCAACAGGCTCCCTTTTGATTACTTGAGGCAGTTCCTTGCAACCCTTGGAGGTTCTTGAAACCAGAGGAGTAACTGATCCAGACTGATCGCAGGTAACAACAGTGACAGTTTCTTTTAAAGATCTATCAAAGCCATTTCTGGAAGTAGTTGTTGAGACGACATTGTCCGGAATACCTACATTTTCTCCAGCCATCATGTCTATCTCCATGTCAACTTCATCTTGATAACCCTCCATGTCAATCTCATTGGCTGTACAGACATCTTCACCCCCTATCATGTCTATCTCCATATCTATCACTTCGTTGCTGCCCCCTTCAGCACATCCGACTGTATCTTGTCTCACGCGGTAAAATAATCCCCACAGGAAGTGCTCGCTGTTCAATCCTGCAAGAACTTCCACAAGGTGAGATGCAGCGCCAGAATCATCAGATCATATCTTCTTTTTTATGCAATTATCAGATAATCTAGAAGAATCATCTCCTGAAAGGTAAGTCAGCCTTCCAAAATTTTATTGAACCTCGATAGCTAAATATACATCAAGAAAAATCAGGAGTTACATTCTGCTGCACAGTCCTAATAGTTAGAATTCAATCCCTATTAAGAGGAACTGTTAAGTGTCCATTCTCTTGCATGGTTACTTTCATTTCAAGACAATAAAGTACATAAGAAAGCAAACTAGCAACACGTCTATACATCTCTTTTCTTTTTATGAAGAAAAATACGAAAAGAAGGAAGTGATATATATCTTACAAGTGTAGAGTTGTGCCAATGAAATCAACAACAACATATATATCTCACATTCAAGGCACAGAAACTACAGATAAATCAACAACAACAACATACCCAGTGTACAGATAAATCAATCCAGATTACATATTTTTTCATACTTGGGTTTGTCTCTTGGCTGTAAGAATAAGGCAATGGAGGTTTGGAATTGAGTTGTTGAGAAAGCAGAAAGGAGATTAGCTAGATGGAAATGTCAATATTTATCTTTGGGTTGGTAGGGTTATTTTGATAGATGTTGTTTTGGATCCCTTACCTACTTGTGTAATGTCTCTCTTTCCATTGCCTGCAAAGGTGGAAATGAAGCTAGATTCCTCAGAAGAAATTTCTTGTGGCAAGGAAACAGAGATAAAAAGTGTTTTCATTTAGTTAACTGGAAAGCAGTCATCAAGTGTAAAGAAGAAGGTGGCCGTGGCATTAAAAACTTGAGAACACAAAACAAGAGTCTCCTAAAGAAATGGTTATGGAGATACAACATTGACAGTCAAGCTCTATGGAAGGAGGTGGTGGCTAGAAAGTATGGACAACTGGGGCACCAAGCCTGTTACAGAACTATTCTTTTAGAGGACTATTGAATGATTGGGAGGTCACTAGAGCTATTGAACTTTTCTTTCAGCTCCCGAGTGCACAAAATGAATAGATAATTGGTAGTTTAGGGTTATGCCAATAAATTCAGTGTTTTTGACTGTTAGCTTGTTTGACCAAGCTTTTGCAAAACCAAAAGTGCTTATGTTAGAGAGTTAAGTTGTTTGACGAAGAGAATTAGATAATTGATCTAGTCTTTCTCATGAGAATCAAAGAATGTAATATCAGTACTTCTACAGCTTGGCCTGATGACATAACGCATTTATACTTAAAGGAAACCAAACAAGTATCCCCAACTTAAAAAGGAATAATCTTCAAAGTAGACAGGTAAATTGATCTTCTACAGAGCATAGTCAAATATATATATTACGTAAAAATTCATTGAAAGGAAATAAGAAAATGAGAAAAGAATGTAGAGATTATGAATGTACTTTGAGAATCACCGCACAGGGCTGTGGATGCAAGTACAAGCAGCTCAACGTCATTTATATGCATTCTCATCACCAAATCTTTGATACGCATGAACTCCACCAGAGCAGTATATATCTCAGACCTACATATAATGGGAAATGCAAATCAATTTCTAGTAAAAACCTTCCTAGGCAAGGGCGCCACTTCTATTTTGCCATCCTTACCCCTTCTTGGATAGATATATAAGGCAGAAGCTGACCTTTCTCTCTCACTTGCAAGGAAATACAGTCCTATATCTTCTTTACCCGGACAATGATTGTTGAATAGATTTGTCCAGATCTCCCCACGCGGAACTAGTTCAAAGTTAAGAGTACCAGGCAATAGCCTTGAGAACTCATACACCTTACGTCTAATTCTGGAAGGAGGATAAGCCCGGATACAATTATTGACCATCCCAGGTGCAAATGACAGAGCACCTAAGATGTCAAAACTTCCCCTAAAATGCAAAGAGGAAGAGAAAAATTAATAAATATAGGGAAGAGAGTCTGTATTACTGTTCAATGTTGCAAATTCCTCAAGAAAAAGAAAGATGTTCAATATATATGCAGTCTGCAGAATAATCAAAGGGGAAATTTTCTGCTTTTTGACGCATAACGAAAGGCATATTTGAGTTTCAAGGACACAAGAAGATCCATGAAGCAGTTTCTCAGACAAAAAAACATAAAGAGAAAGTTTCACACGCAGCTAAAATGGTTTTGCATTTTACATCTCATTAAGTTGCAGAACTGAAAAAATTAGAAAATAAACAATGTATGGTTCCCATATATGATATAACCTACTTACCTACAATTTCTTGTTTTCCATACATGAAAACATAATCAATACAATGACATAGAGACACAGTAACTTCAAGTGTTAAAGGAACAGGATTGAACTGAACAACGTTAGAGTTGCTGCCTGTGGAGTCCGCATTCCATATGTTTGCAGGCATGTTAAGAGTGAGCCTGTGGTGGTAAGTCAGAGGATTGAAAAAACTCGGGAGAGTTAAGAAGGAAGCATATAATAAATTGAGCAAGATGAAGCAATAGATAATTTTATTAATAGATTATGAACTGACATATATACACAAACAAATAACAGTCTCAGTGAGAGAGCTCCTCCAACAGTGTAAACTAAACCAGAAAACAAGGAAAATAAAATAACAAACTCCTAAAATGGTGGAAACAAAAATAACAACCTATGCAGTAAAACAAAGTAGTAACAATAATGAATAAGCAGTAATAACAAGCAGTAACAACGTTCTAATACTAACTACTAGAAAAGATGGGCTATCCAAAAAGTTAGGATGCAAAAACAGAGATGAGCTGAATTTGAACTTTTCTTTTGGTGCTCAGTTTACCCTGTGTTTGTCTATCAGAAACAACCTCTCTACCTCACACATGGTGGGCCAAAGGTCTGCGTACACTCTACCCTCCCCAGACCCACTTGTGGGATCACACTGGGTATGTTGCTGTTGTTGTTGTAATTTACTGTGTTAACTTATGTTAGTAATTAATGTAAATGATGAAAGGTACTTACTTCCAGGAAGGAAGTAGAGCAGGATCACATGGGTGTGTCATAGGTGGATTCATCATTCGACTTGCATTCATAGCATCCAGACTCCTAAGCTCCAGAATGGTAGAACCACCAGGACCTAAAAAGTAGGCTACATCAATTGGGTGGAAGTACAGAAGTAAATAAAGTTTGCTATGAAAGCTTTACATATATTGATGGTGCAAGGGAAATCATTTTGAAAGATAATATCAACTCTAGATATATCAATGTCATTTTTAAAATAATTTAATTAGAGTATATGATAGAAAATGAAATTTCTGATGAATAAAGATATAAGAAGAGGACAAATCAAAGTAATGAATACACGAGATGTTGCTGAACGCTTAACCTTTAGATGATAGTACTGTTTTTTTGCTCTGTTCAATGATTTTGGCATTTTGAAGATTCTGAGGTTTCGTATATCCTGCTGATCCTAAAGAATGCTGCCTTATACTCTTCTCAGTAAAGGAATTTGAAATTTGAGCTCTAGGCTTGTTAAAATTCCCTCGAGTCAGGGGTGCCATGGATTTGGTTTTCACAACTCTTGAAGAACCAGAAATTTTCAGCGGAGATCCATATTTCTTGACGCCTGATGATAGACCAAGTGCTTCTTCAACAGGTAGATATCTCGTTTTACCGGCCTGTACCTCCTTTTCCCAGTTAATACAATGCCCACCAGGAAATGTCGTACATTTCTTTGGTTGCACAGTACTCTGACAAATCTTTGCAGAGGCATGTAACTTGGATCCCTTAGAATACTCATTTTCTAGTCCACGTGATGAAGACATTACCCCCTTGTCAATATCACATTCTTCACAACACCAATCCTCTGGTGCATCTTCACAATAGCCCAGCACGCAATACCTTGAAAAGAAGAGAAAAGCAGAACTTCTGAAAACAGGAAGAGGACTACGTGTGCATAAACAATACAGACTGTACTCGAGAGAACTAAATGCCGCAACATGCTAATGAAAGAATCAATGTATCCTTTAGGTGGAACCCAATAGCCAATACCATTACGGATCCGGCAGTGAAGAATGCCAGAAAGATTAGACAACTCGAAGAGGTCCTTATTCTCCCTAAGAGATCATATCAATTCCATTTAGGCTTTTAGTTCTATTATACATTTCATCCGTATTTAAGATTTCAAAAAAGGGAAGCAAAGCTGATAATCCAACTAGCAATTTCCTTTGAAGAGGAGCAGCCCCTTGTGTGAAAAGATAAACTTCTCACTTAGATATGGCAAGTCAACCGAAAGAGAAGGGGTTGGGGATTGGGAAGTTTGGTTTCACAAATATCCTTTCTTAGGACAATGTTTGAGGTTTACAAAGAGCATATAGTTATGGCACAATTGATTAGAAGCAAGTACGGATTAGAGAGTCATGGCTTACAGCTTGCCTGCCCAATTGTCCAACCTTTCGTGCTAAAAACCAAGAGAGAGAGAGAGAGAACTTACTGATGCACTTGAACAGTTTTACACTGATAGCAGGTAATAATTGCATCTTGGAAACCTATATCACCGCAAGTGGCGCAAATTTTTTTCTGCAATTTCATACAGAAAACACAAGAAATTCAGAAGCTGGCTGACTCTTGATCCAACTTAAGTAAACTCATATTGCCTTCTGGTTTTGGCAATGAACAAGGATCTAGGTGCTATCAACGTGCTCCATTCAGCTTCTTTTGTTGCACAGAATAAGATTACCATATGAACAGAATGAAGAATGAGGAAATAAAATGTCATCAGTTACACAAAGCTAAATCATAATCAGCAAAATCAAGTTCTCGTCTTCTTTTAGCTCACATGCTTATATTTCATAATAAATCCTCCTTTTGCAGCAGAAGCATATCCATCAGTACATTCAAATTATTTTCCTAGCAATTCTTGGTTATATCTCATCCAGACAGAAACACCTCCGGTACAACTCCTCAAAGAAGCACTTTAAAGAGGTAAAGGACAGTAAAAGCCCGTGGTACAATACCAGTTTCCTTCCTGCTATTGTAAATAATTGACAAGCAATTCGATCTGCTTCTCTTTTGGTTAATTAGAAGAGAGTTCATCTGTACACTTATCCTATTTAAGTTTGTTGTTTTGCAATAATAAAGGAAAAGACAGTGTTAGCTTTACAAAATGAAAAATCTAAAGTTAAGCAGGTAACAAAGTCCAAAAAGATATCAGGGGAAGTTACAGGGGATAGGTTGCTCCAGCTACAGAGACTTGTTAAACATCTGGCTTCTAGTTTGTAGCTTTGACTAACAGTGCCTTCAAAGCATCTCATTCCTTTCAGTCCATACAACAACATACCCAGTGAAATCCCACAACGTGGGTCTGGGGAGGGTAGAGTGTACGCAGACCGTACCAAGGTAGAGAGGTTGTTTCCGAAAGCCCTCGGCTCAAGAAAAAGCATAAGTACAAGCAAAAGCAAAAGAAAAGGTCAGACCCATACAGGAAATTTAAAGCAGTATGAAAATGAGAGTAATACACGCGAATAAGCCATGATAAAACATTCTGCGAAAGGAAGCTGTAACTATCGCAGGTAAATAAGATAATCAAAGTACACGGAACAATAGCATAAATCAAAGGACAAGGAACTATAAAATAATTTTGCACCTACTAATATGTTACGCTAAGCAGCGCTACAATAATAATACTACAACTACTAGTATGTAAGCATAAGTATGACTACGCTCAACTACCTACTACCCTAATCCGTGTCCTCCACAACCCTCTATCTAAGGTCATCTCCTCAGTAAGTTGCACATGCGTCATATACCGTCTAATCACCTCTCCCCAATACTTTTTCGGCTTGCCTCTACCCCTCCTGAACCCGTCCATAGACAACCTCTCACACCTCCGCACTAGGGCATTTGTGTCTTCTCTGCACATGCCCGAACCATCTCAACCTCGCTTCCCGCATCTTATCCTCCACCAAGGCCACTCCCACTATGTCCTGGATATCATCATTTCTAATCTTATCACTCTTTGTATGTCAACACATCCATTTCAACATCATCATCTCTGTCACTTATATCTTTTGAATGTGCGAAGTCTTGACTGACCAACACTCCGCCCCATTCAACATAATTGGTCTAACCACCATTCTATAGAACTTGCCTTTAAGTTTTGGTGGAACTTTTTTATCGCATAAGACTCCAGATGCGAGCCTCCATTTCATCCACCTTGCACCAATAGGATGTGTGACATCGTCATCAATCTCTCCATTCTCTTGGATAATAGCCCCGAGATACTTGAAACTTTCTTTCTTTTGAATGACATGAGTACCAAGCCTCACCTCCACGCCTGTCCATGATCGCTCACGTTGCTGAACTTGCACTCCAAGTATTCTGTCTTGGTCCTACTCAGCCTGAACCCTTTAGACTCCAGAGTTTGTCTCCAAACTTCTAGTTTACCGTTTACTCCGTTGCGAGTCTCATCAATCAGGACTATGTCATATGCGAATAACATACACCATGGCACCTCTCCTTGAATCTATCGCGTCAGTCCATCCATCACCAAGGCAAATAAGAATGGGCTAAAAGCTGATCCCTGATGCAACCCCATAATCACTGGAAAGTGCTCCGAATCTTCTCCTACTGTCCGTACCCTGATCTTGACTGCATCATACATATCCTTGATCGTCCTAGTGTACGCCACAGGTACACCTCTAACCTCCAAACATCTCCATAGAACCTTCCTAGGACTTTGTCGTATGTCATCTCAAGGTCGATGAATATAATATGTAAGTCCCTCTTCCTCTCCTTATACTGCTCCACCAGCCTCCTAATAAGATGAATGACTTTTGTAGTCGAACGCTCCGGCATGAATTCAAATTGGTTTTCGAAAATAGACACGCCTTTTCTCACCCTCCTCTCCACGACCCTTTCCCAAATTTTCATAGTGTGGCTTAGCAGCTTGATACCCCTATAGTTCTTGCAACTTTGGATGTCATATTTGTTCTTATACAATGAATTATTATACTTCACCTCCATTCTTCGGGCATTCTTGTCGTCTTAAAAATGACATCAAGCAACTCAGTCAGCCACTCCAAATCTGCCATGCTTACGCCCTTCCAAAATTCAACTGGGATTTCATCAGGCCCGGTCACTCGTCCCTGCGTATCCTGCGAACAACACCCGGAACCTCCTCAACCTTAATATTTCTACAATACCCAAAATCCTGGCACATTCCGGATTGTTACAGATCACCCAGCACAATGTCTTTATCTCTTTCTTCGTTCAAGAGTTTATGAAAGTAAGACTGCCAACTCCGTCTAATATGCGTGTCCTCCATCAGTACTTTGCCGTCCTCGTCCTTGATGCACTTCACGTGGTCCAAGTCATGGTCACTCCTCTCCCTCACCTTGGCTAGTATGTACAACTTCTTATCCCCGCTTTTTTCTCTAATTCTGCATACATGCGTTCAAAAGCCGCCGTTTTTGCCGCCGTAACCGCTAGTTTTGCCTCCTTCCTCACCATCTTACATAGTTCCCTATTCGTCCACTTCTCCATCTCATCCTTGCTCTCTACCAATTTCTTATACGCCACTTTCTTTGCTTCCACCTTCTCTTGAACTTTACCACTCCATCACCAGTCCCATTGATTCTTAGCCGGTCATCCACAACTTTATTTTTCTTCTCCATCTTGATCTCCAAATTCATCACCAAAAGCTTATGTCGGGTTGTAAGATTTTCACTCGGAATAACCTTGCAGTCTTTACAGAGACTGTTATCAACCTTCCTAAGGAGCAAAAAGTCTATTTGAGTTTTAGCCACCGAACTACGAAAAGTCACCAAGTGCTCCTCCTTCGGGAAACGCGAATTGGCTATCACCAACCCAAAAGCTTTAGCTAACTCCAAAAGTGAGACATCTCTCACGTTTCTGTCCCCGAGGCCAAAGCCTCCATGCACGTCGTCATAACCCTCTGAAAGCGACTCGATATGTCCATTGAAATCCCCTCCTACAAATAACTTCTCCGTAGGTGGTATACCTCCCACCACCTCGTCCAAATCCTCCCAAAAGCGCTTCTTTTCCTCCTCATCTAAGCCCGCTTACGGTGCGTACGCACTAATAATGTTCAAAGTGACCCCTCCAACAACCATCTTAATCGTCATCATCCTGTCGTTGACCTTCTAACCTCAACCACTTGGTCTCTTAGCTTACTGTCAACTAAAATGTCTACCTCATTCCTATACCGCGATCGTCCTGAGTACCACAACTTATATCCGTCCACATCCTTAGCCTTAGTACTTACCCATTTGATTTTCTGGACGCAAGCTATATTAATCCTCCACTTCTTTAAGATCTTCACTAGCTCTATGGACTTTTCCGATAAAGTCCCTATGTTCCAAGACCCTACCCTCAACTTAGAAGCTTCCTTACCCACTTTACACTGACCCTCGCCCCGCTCCCCGCCTCCGCCGCCAACCGAGAATATGACCCTAATCTACCATCGTTCACCAAAGACACTAAAACAAATAGGACTACTCAAGGGTTTACACTAAGAAGCTCCTAAAGCAATATATAACAGTAAGGATGTATACAAGAGACAAGGTTTAAGAAACAAGAGTAAGAAAATAAAGCAATTCAAGCACGCAGCAGAATACGAAAATCAAAATGTTATAACAATAATATAGGCCATACAGGCACAACAGATTACAAAAAAAATATATCAATAACTAGCACTACATGTCATACGATAAACACCAAAATATACAAGTAGGGATCATCTTCCAGACTTTTCTGATTGGTTCAGTTAATATTGTCTATTCTCGGTATGTGCAACATGTCATCCCTTACCTTCGATGAAATATATCAATTTTTTTTATATCCAGTTTCCTGGCTTACGCCAGACTATTCCTGGAGGTAGTAGTCCCGGTCCCTCAGCACTACTACCAGTAAATCGTGGGATGTGCCGAATGACCAAGGTAAAGATGAATATATTATCCATCAAAGGTACCAAATATATGTACCACACAGTATGAACCTCAAACAACAATTCCTATCAGGTATTGGTTAAAGGGACCATATGAACATCTGAATTTGCTAAGTTGGACATGTGAAAACAATGACCCAAGAAGTACCACCCCTCTTATATTTGATTAAAAAAGTAGTGATCATATTGATAGAGAAATAGTCCGGCACTAAGTTGGTGCTAGTACAATTAATAAAATTAGAAATTCCTATCCCTGTAACGTCTATGAAAGTTGCCATGCTATTTTCATCTTTAAAATCCTGTAGATTACATCTATATTTTATATCTTCTGTACTATCAGCTTTCCCAACTAAAAATTTAAAACATTAATAAGCTCAAGAAGATGATGGAAGATAAAACGCACAGAATTAGAAATTAATCAGAGCTGATTCTGTCAATTGGACAAAGACTTAAAAGTATGAGTTTTCTTCGTGTTTAACTGATTTCAAATTGAAAATTGGCCCACAAAATTATTCATGTTTTCTTGGCCATTACTAGAACAAGTTTTTATATTATATACACACATATTATCATCTGCTGATACCAAAGAATCTACATTGAGAAAGCAAAAAAATAATAGATGTGAGGGTTATTGAAGTTACAACATATTCAAGTTAACACCTATTTATCATGGCAACTGCTAATCAATGCCAGTGGAACTTTCTATCCTCGTAGATATTCACCACTACTCTGACCGTTCCATATTATCCTTCTTTTAAAGTGTTGAACACTCCTTTAATTTTTATATAGTCATGTTATCCGGATCAGCTTGGACAGGTACCAAATTCTGTCCATCCTAAATAAAGATAATTAATGACATAAAAATGGCATTTTATATTAATTGTCTCCTTCCCAACCTTCGAACGCACCTCTCACAGGGAGGTATGAAAACTATGGATCTGAAACTAAAATTAAGGTGAGTTTTTTTCTGCTTTTGGCCTCTCATCTTTACTCCACCCAGCCCCCACCACCCACGCCCACTCCATGGGTCCCCCGAGCCCGTGAAGTAAATCATCGCACCTACTGTCCAATCAATTGAGAGAGAATCAATGACCCACCACGCCCCACGCTCACCCCAGCCCCCCTCCCCCAGCTCCCCTCACCTCTTAGTATTTGGCTAGATTATATGCAAATACTTTTAGGATAATATTTTTTACTTACTTGACAAACACAACAAAATAAATTAAAAAGTTTACTTATTTTCCTGAAAAAGAAAAATATTTTCCTTCATACAGAACACACCCCTTATCTATGCTTTTATTTTTAATTTACTCATTTTCTATTTTAAAATATCCGAGAATCAGAAATACTCTACTAATTATTCTCTAATAAAGTAAAATGAAACACATTTTTTCAGAAAAATTACTAGTTAAATAGCATATTTACAACCTTTCCTCTTATATTTTGCATTAAAAAAAAAAGCAGGCACAGGCTTAAGCCCACATTAATCATCCCGAAAAGAATGTCGGCCTTAAAGACACATAAATCGCATCGCATGAAATACAATAAAATAAGTGTAATATATTTTATTCAACAAAAAGCTAGGGTTTACCATGTGGGCGTTTTGCCTCGGAGAATGAGTGGCCATTTGCGCTCCACGTCGATCACCGACAAACAGAAAGAAAATGCGAAGGGGTCCTACTGAGCACACAAACAACTTCAGGGGCTATTAAATTAATTTTAGATGAAAAAGGATAACAACGCCGGTTCATGAGTACACTGCATTAATCAAAGGAAAATGTGGCACATTTCTCGTGTCTGCAGAGAGAAAGGGAGATTCTTTCTCGTTAAGCTCCTTTATTTTTCATAATTGTTCGTTTTCACTATGTGCTTTTGATAATTATACTTGTAACTTTTGCTACTACTATACTAAAGTACTAAATTTGGGGCAATAAATGACTCATATTTTGGCAGTTAGCTCTAAATGGAAGTTATGACTACTCCCTCCGTTCAATTTTATTTGTCCACTCTACTAAAAATAATTTTTTACTTTTACTTGTCAATTTAGTATATTTAGAGAAAATATCTTTTTTCTATTTTACCTATAACATTAATTATTCATTTTAAATTTACTAAAACTTTGCAATAATTAATATGAGTTTCATGATAAATTATGCACTTTATTTATTATTTTTTAAGGGGCGTACAACGTTCATAGTGAACAAGTAAAAGTGAACGATGAGAGTATTTGTTAATAGAATTGCTTTATATTGTTAAGAAGCCGAGATCGACAAATTTATTATGAGAAAAAAGTTAGGGTGTGTTTGGTATTAATGAAAATATTTTCTACAACAATTATTTCTTTAAAAGAGATTTTTCTGGAAAAATAAGTTATTTTTCTGGAAAAATAAGTTATTTTTTATTTATTTTCTTATATTTGATAAGTAAACAACAACAATAACTTATCCAGTTTAATACTTTAATCCTACAAACCGAAAATATTACTATATCAAAAGCATTTGTATATAAGGATGAGGGTGGGTTTGGGGTGTGGGGTGGTAGAGGTGGGGACCGGTGTGTTGGAAGGTAGGAGGAAATAATAAAATATGAAATGTCATTTATGAAACTTATTTTCTCAACTTTTAATAGGGAAGTCATTTCTTATTTTTTTTAAAACTTGTATTATGGAGAAAAAAATATTTTTTAAAATTTTTGATCAACTAAATACGAAAAAAGTGAAAAAGTTTCTGAAATTTATTTTCCTCCATACCAAACACACCCTAGTAGAATTAATTTTCATGTCGGAGCAATATAAGTAAAAGAAAGTCCGCTTGGGCAGCTCAATTGGTTTCGAGGGGGATATTTGGAGCAAATATAAGTAAAAGAAGAAAGGTAACACATCATATATCAATTCTTGTAAGGCAAGAATGTTGCAAATATTTAGAAACGGCATGCTATTTTCGAAACGTTTCATTTCATGGTGGTAAACGCACACAATACTAATTTTTCTTCTATTAGTGCATGGTATAATTACTATTCACTTTATAAAATGACTAAAATAACAGGGTGGCAAAATGACTGATCGAGCGTATAGGTATGTTACTTAATACAAGTGAGAAAAAATTTAAATTTCACTTGAGGTTATGATATGATGCACCTTTAATTAAAGATCTTGAATTCGAGCTCAATAAATTAAAGAAATTCTAATAGGAAGCATTTTTCCTCCTTTACACAGCATGAATTCGGAAATATGCTCTGTTATTTCAAGAAAGTTAAAAAAAGAAGAAGATGATTGTGGAAGTATTTATACTGTAAAATAGATTTATGTATTCTCATACTTAACTCCCATGTTCTTTTTCATTCTGAACTAATAAAGTAAATACGACATAAGGTCACTTAAATTATAACAAATGACACATCTGCTAGTTTTTGTATGTAATTAGATCACACCAGCCAAGAAAAAATTCAACAAACCAAGACAAATACGTTTGGAATGCCCTGATATATACATTGCGAATCTTGACTATAATTTAAAAAGGAAATTGTAAGAGAATATGCACATGAATTAATTAATGAAGTCTTGATAGAACTTCACTTAGAATTGAAAAGATAAAAAGCGCATTTATGAAATGAATAACACAAAGATAATCATGACACATTAAAATTAAAACTAGTCTCAAGCGCCCAAATTAAAGTGTATTGTTATGAATTTGGTACATATATATAGGTGAAATTATGCAATAGAGACAAAAATATAAAAGGAGAACATAGTAATTATAGAGCGCAATACTGTAAATCCAGAAGTATATATAAACTATAAAAAAGTAACTAATTAATTGTAATATGTCTATAATAGGATAAATTACAGAGATGATCACTTAACTATAACTTTTTTTCATAAAAGTCACTTAACTATTTTTTCTAACACAAAAGTCACTAAAATTATTTTCAATTGTCATTAGACCACTTTCCGTGAATAACTTATTTTTTATTAAAATCTAAAAAATTAATTTTTAACTTAAAATGTCCAACCCGGCCCAACCCAAAACCCCTATGAAAAAAAAAAAAAAAACTCTTCATATTTTTCTCTTTATACTACATTTTAACATAATTGGTTTGAAATAATACTAGATAATTCTTCCGGCTATCAAAATCGATTAAAGTTATTGTTCTTTCTTTTATTGGTCTGCAAAGCTAGAGGAAGCTGTTTTTGCATATTTACCATGGCCACTAGCATTATGCCCAATTTCTTTGCAAATTGAGCAGCTATGCCTAATTTATATGGTGCCTTTCTTGGATATTCTTTGCCGTTTTCTTTTCTCTGCCCTTCTGTCGTTCGCACTCTGAGCTGCAACTTCTATTTGCTTTTCTAGTTCTTCAGCCTCCCTTTTCCTTTCAATTAAAACTTATAAATATAGCATCATTCTCGGTTAAAATAGTGTCGTACCGTCTAATTTAGTCATGATATAAAAGTAAGAACAATGATTTTAATTGAATTGGATAGCTGAAAGAATTACATAGTATTATTTCAAATCGAACATATTATATGTATGTGTGTGCAGGACCACACACGTGAGATATACACAACAAACAGTAATCTGTAAAATAATAATAATCAATAAAATATATTGTTGTTACTACAATCACATTTAGTGCATATGTTGGAGGAATTCATCTTTATATATTATGCCTAATTTTGTGTATCAATGTTCTAAGTTGTTGCAACAATCTGACTCTAAATTTTAAGCATTAATACCCTGTTTTAAAATTGGAGGTCTAAATTTTAAGCATGAACAGATTTGCTAACAGCGGACATCGGAATGCACAGATAGAAATGAAGGAGAAATCCAAGCTCAAATGCTATATCTGTCGTTTAGCACTTTACCAAATGTTCATTTACTTTCGACACTTTCCTTTTATAACTTTTATTTGTGTTTGGACGATTTATTAGAGAGGAGTCAAAAGGCTAATAACTTTTAGACATCAAATAGAGGGGAAGGAAAGATATAGTAATAGCATCACATACATATGCATATGCCCACTTCTGCACATAGTGAATTTTAACATAGGCCACAAATATCCTATAGTACAAACAGTGGAACTTCTCTTACTAGCTCAGCTCAAAATAATGCAAGTGCAGAAATAATAATAGTAATGGTAATAAAGGAAAACAGGCTGGCCTTTTGCAGTGAAATCCCACCATGACTTATATCGGTGTTCATGCCACCACCGGATGGGCCTAAACCATTGTTGACACCTCCTAATACGCCCGTGTTTGGATTTGTCACGTAAGGAGATCCGCCTGTGGTGGTTGAGGTAGTGGATGGTGTTCGTGTGGTGGGGCTGATAATCCCTGGAGTTGTTGAGGTACCGCTGCTAAATAAAGATGTAAAATGTCATGTGTTAATCACATATCGCAGAATTTTAAGTTTATGGATTCCTAGCAAAAGTATTCTAGAATACAAAAATGAGTTTAATTGTAAAAATAATGACACTAGATGGATTTGATACGCCAACAACTGGCTTTAACACGCTCAACTGGGCTTTGCCACTGAGCCAGATACCTATATTATTAGGGGTTCTCATCTAGAAGTTGTTATACGTTGAATAGATTTTTCAATACAATTACAAGGTCTACACCCGCTACTGTGATTGCCCCTGCATATAATTAGGGACACAAGTGATGAAGAGGTAAATAGAAGAAAAAGACACACTAATGGAACGTGTAGACTAGATTTTAAAGCAGAGTAAGCCATCAAATAATTCAATCAAATTAATGTAATTTGAAGCACACATTGCAACCTTTCAGTTTCAAGTAGTTGTAAATTACCTATGTCCAGTTACAATTAACTAGGGATTACCAGTGGGCCGGGTCGGCCCCAACCCGATCCCGCCAAAAAAAATGAAATGGGACACAAACCCGGGACAGGACCTACGCTCGTCCCGCCTGACCCACCCCGATCCCGATCCCCTTTGCAAAAATGACCGTTGCACAACGGCACCATTTTATATTTTGTCTCCCCCAAACCCCTTAATATTTATTTTTAATCCCTAAGTTAATATATTTACACTTTAACCCAATTTTTCAACTATAAATACCGAATTTTCTCTTCATCTTTCTCACAAATCTTCCAACAATCTCTCTAATATAGTAATATCTCAATTTATCTCTCTACAATTCTACATTGCCTACTAAATATTAAATATTTTTGCTCATTTATATCAAAGTTAAAAAATTGGGAGTGAAATTGACAACTAGCTTGAGGATTATCCATCGAGCTCGATTACAAATCGATGTTACGTCGGCGTTTGGTACCTTCGTTCCTTCTTTAAATTATTATTGTTACTTTATCTTAATTATCGCACTTAATTTCATTATCTTTAACTATTTATTTGCATAATTAAAATGGACGGATTAAGAGGTATGCCTAAATGTAAGGGTAAAAGTAAGAGTGCTTCATCTAGTAGGGGTAACAAGGGCAGAGGTACTTCTTCTAGTCATCTAATTCCTCGGCAGATGATTTGATTGATTACACTCATATAGATGAAATTGAATTTTTTAATGATACACCATTAGACGATGAGATATATTCTGCAACTCAACCAGACTTTAATTTAGAAGATAATCCAGATGACACACCTACTAGAGCACCTTAAACTGAAACTGGAACGCCTCCTATTGCCCCTAGTATGAGACGAGGCCCCACACAACGAAAATTAAAATCAGTTGCATGAGATTTTTTTTATAGGGACCAAGAGAATCAGGTAGTTAGATGACAAATTTGTAAAAATGTTTATAAATTTAAAACGGGAAAAGGTCAGGGTGGGACAGGAGGTTTATTGAGACATGTACAAAGTTTTCACAAAGCTAGGTGGGATGAATACGAGCAATGCGCTCTCAGTCGGGACAAGGTTCTTTGTCAAATTAACCCGACGACGGGGAGAATTGTAGGTCCTAAATACGATAAACATAGAGATAGGAAAGCAATAACAAAATTATTTGCGGTGGAGGGTTTGCCTTTTTCATTTCCTTCTTCTCCTAGTTTATTCATTACATAAGAGATATGTACAATCCTGCTTTTAACGGTTTTCCTAGATCAACTGTTAGAAGAGACGTTTTTAAATTTGCACATGAATATCAACAATATTTACGGTATTCATTAAATCATTTTCCTGGCAAAGTATCTATCACATCTGATATAGGTTGTAGTACTAACAACCATGATTATTTAACTGTAATATGTCATTGGATAGATTATAAATGGTCTATGCAAAAACGTATTTTAGCATATAGATATATTGATGATAGGCACACTGAAAGTTTTATTGTAGCAAATATTCATCAAATTTGCGAGTATTATGGTATAACTGATAAAATAATGACAATTACGTTAGATAATGTTTCTTTTAATAATTATGTTATTAGACTTTTAAAAGATCTTTTAACTGCATCTTTTCCTGATCATTTTCATATAAAATGTGTGTATCATATTTATAACTTAATTGTAAAGTATGGTCTATCACTTTTGAATACATTCTTAATAAAGTACAATTTGCTATAAACTTTATTTTTAGAAGTAATAGAATATAAAGAAAAAAAGAATATAAAAAAACTTGTCACAATTGTGGACTAACTTATAGAAAAATTCCCGAAGTAGTAGCGACTAGGTGAAATTCTTTATATGAACAACTACTTGTTGCTTATGATTATAGAAGACCTATAACTCTATTTTTAACGCTCATAATCGAAATCCAACTGATATAGTTGTAGATAACGACTGAGAATTTTTTTTAGAACTTACTATATTTTTAGAGAAATTTTTTCAAGCTACTAAAGAATTTTCCGGTATTTATTGTCCTACTATTTCAACTATGTTATTTTATATAGTTCTAATATTTTTGTTACTTAGTGAATATATGAAAAAAATCATCTTATAAGGCACCTATTAAAAATGTTTATCAAATTTTAAAAATATTTTTTTCCTATTCCAACTATTTATATTATTGGTGTTGTTAAATCCGACTATTAAAATAGACGGTTGTAAAACACTTATTGAAACTATTTATGATTGCATAGCAGTACTTCCACCTCCAAAAAATCCAAATAACCAACTAAAGAAGAAGTTTTGTCTAGCATACACGATGAATGTAAAAATGTATATACGTATTATCAACAAGAATGTGCTAGCAACCAGCCGGCTTCCATACCATCTTTTTCTTCTTCAATACAACCTCAAAAAAGACATGATGTTTCTGCGGCTAGTATTGAAAGCCTTAGAAATAGAATGTTTAGTGGTATCACTACTAATCAAGTTAGCGGATGTGATGTTTTTGTTTTGCAGGGTGTTGTACCGTACTAAACAGTTCTCAATGAAGAAGGACGTGAAGACTTGCTGAAATACTGGAGGGAGAATGAGAAGACGTTTCCGACACTATACAAAATGGTCAGAGATGTGTTGAACATTCAAGCGTCATCAACAACGTCTAAAAATGCTTTTCTGCCGGAAGATTTCAAATAGGAGAGCACAAACACTCATTAGTGGGAGACATCTTGTAGATTGTAGTTTTATTCAGATATTGGATACGAGCGGAGCGTAGAAGGTGCGGTCAACCAAAGATCAACGAAGAAAGAAAACTACAACGAAATCTTATCTGACGGAGGTGGAAGCGACGTCGAGGAATTTGACCAACAAATTCCAATTCCAATTCCAACTGAAGGACCACAAGACATTGTGAAGAAACTAGAAAATGTGTTTATAAATATGTGATTTTTTTAATTGCAATTTTAGATTTTACTATGTTATTTGAAACTTTCAACACCACAAAGTTGCAATTTTGAAATTGTATTACAAAAAAAATCATATTTCTATTAAATAATATAAGAGGCACAAAAACAGAGATGTTTTTATTACACTATCTTGTTCAATTATTGAGGTGTTTATATATATTATTTTTTAAAATTAAATGCAAAAAAAAAAAAAAAAAAAAAAAAGGAAAACCCGATCCCACCCCACCCCCGATAAGACCGGTCCCCTTTTCCGACGGGACCGGGATAGGACATCGGCAGTCCCGCCAGAGGACCGGTCCCGCCCTCCCCCCTGTCCTGCCGGGACCCGCCCCGCCCCAAACACGCCCCGTTGGCCAGCCCTACAATTAACTAGACTTTTTGTACAGCAACAAACTTATTTTGATGGTCACTTCTTTCTCAAATCTCAACCATGCCAAACTCTAATACAACCCACAACATATATAAGACTTCCTCCAATTCATATTAGTCGAATCGCATGCCTATTTTGAAGATCAATTCACTTGGCTAAATGTTGTTCTACCTTATAGATCCTTCCCTACACCCCCACCCCCACCCCCACAGGCCACATTCATGCCTCCTTAAAACACCCCCAGTAGGTACCACTTTTTTGTGGTCTCCTTAGTCCCCCGGCTACCTCGAATCTGGATAATAAAAAAATTATGCCTCACTAAATATTTACATCATATCAATGAACATAAATAAACTATGTGTTTTCATATCCCATTTTAAAAAGATATGCGTTCTCTCATATATTTTGCAAGTGCTAAAATTAAATTGCATGATTTGATGTAACACAAGATATAAGTTTCTCTTCTTTTTAAATCCTTGTTCCATAAGATCCATATTGAAGATTCTCTCCTCTACATGCACATTCAAGGCTCTAGATGCAACAGCCGTACAAATCCCACCATCTTGGTTAGGATCCAACCGAATGTGCAGGGGCTCACCTAGTTTAGAATATGAGTTCATATTTTTTCAGATATTAACTATCTCATAAATTCAACTATAAATGAGCTATAACTCGTATAGTATTAATATAAAATTATTGTAAAAGTTAATAAATTTCAAATCTTGTATGAGGTCAAGGAAGGAATGGTCTTTAGTTGGACGTCACATTAATCTAAGCACAAGTTTGCCTTCACAGTTTTCAATTACTCATTTCGTAAATAATTTGCCAGCAAACACTAATTTGTTGCTCTTCAACGAGGACAAAGACAACACACTACCTAATGGTCAGTGTCCGATGACATTTATAACCCCACACGCCAAGTTTTGACCACATGATTTTATCAGGTACGTACTGGTACTACTATGATCTTTACTTTCTCAACTAAAGAGATCTATGAACAGTATTTACTTAGTATTCCATAATAATTGGATTTTTTGTTACTGAAAGTGTGAGAGTAAAAAGATGTGAATATTGTGATGTTCAAGAATTGCAGCATTGTGAAAAAGCTACCAAAATAGTGCAAAAGAAAAGAAAACTCAAATAAACAGTATAAGCAATAGTTTTGTCAATCAGTCAAAAGCATCATGATGTGAATGCATTACACTTTTCAATATTGAAGACAAAAAGGGCTCATGTAGATTAGAATATTAGATCAAAAGTGAAAAAATAATTAGAGGTGATTGGATTTGGTTTGGCATATTATAATTTCAAAGGCCAAGGAATTTGAAAGATGTTACTCTTTATCGAGACCCGAGAGATGCTCATCTCACAAAAGAGAGAAAAATAGGAGAAAAAAGAAACTTGAGTCCAGAGTCCAGACAAAGGAATTGTACATCCTTCCCAAGCACTTAGCTCCCGTTTGGTCACCCATTTTGAAGTTGAAAATTTGAAGTTGTAATTTTTAAAACTTGAAGTTGTGTCTAGACATACATTTTACTCAACAAAAATTTGAAATTTTGTGATTAGAAGTTTCAAAAATTGGTCTGGACCACTTTTTGAAACTTGAAATTTTTTTAAAGACAGGTTTCAGAATTTGATTCAAAATCTATGGCCAAACAGATATTTAAAGTTAAATTTTTAAAATTTGATTCAAAATCTATGGCTAAACGGTAGCTTAAAGAGTGATGCTTCTACCACTTGGTAGAAATAAAAAATTCATAAGAGAAAATTCAAAAAAATGCTTGGGTGACAGTGACACATCTAGAATTTGAATTTATAACCTAAAGTAATGAATCTCCTTTATTACTTCAATTATTATCTTTCTATAGGTAAAGGAGATTCAACAATTCATAGTAGTTTTATACTAGTACTATATAGTAACCAAAAAAAAATCCTCAGTATCCTATTTCTACCCTGGGACAGTAAGGAATTAAATGTGCATTAAATAAGTGAAAAGAGTAATAAGAGAGAGAAAACAGCATATTGGATGGCCGTTTTGAGATCTGCAAATCTTAACATTGAAAAGCATTCTTTAATTTTGCCTCCGAGTGGACAAAAAATGATCGAATTGCGCTTCAAAAAATAGACTGCACTGTAGAGTGTAGAGGATACTTACATCCTACAGAAATTACAACTACTAATATACTACTCCCTCCCTCCCATAATAAGTGTCCTTAGTAAAAAAAAACATACATATTAAGAAATCAATAATGCAATGTGACTATCTTTATTTAATAAAAAAAATTATTTTCCCCTTTTGGTTTGAACATGCATGAGTAGTAATCATTTATGTCTTGAATAGAGAACTTATCAATTTTTGTCTAAAGGTATAATTGAAAGAAATAGTCAATTTATGTCTTGAATTCCTAAGATAACACTTATTTTGGGATAAATTCTTTTTGCTAAGGTGACACGGAAGTATGTTTTATGGCTGTTTATATAATACTCCACGTGAAAGGTTTTTGCAATCACACAACAGGACTACGTACAACTCCACCCTCCAGAATTTCAAATTTAGAGTAACAGCAATGTCGTGCGTGGACACCTTAAATATGTAGAAGCAGGGGGCGGATTTATGTGTGAAAAATGAGTCACGTGAACACATGATTATCCGACTAAACTCGGTATATTATGTGTATAATTTTTAAAATATATCTAGAATTATCTTAAAGAACCCATGGTTAAAAGAAATTGAGTAGTCCACTGATTTGAGCATGGGTCCTTACCCTTAAGGTCGAGGTATCAAGCCCCCTTTGTTGGTCTTTTGTTGTGTTTTTTTTTTCCTTTTTAATTTCTAAAGCAGAGTTTTTCTAAACCAATGTTCTTTTTCCTTTCTTTTATTTCTTCATTTCTTTTCTTTCATCTAAACGTTTTCATTTTTCTATTTCTAAACTTAATTTTCACTTTTTCTACTTTAACCAATTTTTTATATCTAAACTTAAATTTCCTTTTCACCCTTCTTATGCAAATAAAAATGTAGTTCGGGTGAACACCCTCACACCTCCTTAAATCCGTACATGATGTTGCACTCATTCTCTTGAAATCCTGAATTCACCTTTATGTAGAAGTATATATATATATATTGATTTACACATTATTCATGTATTTAAAGTATTGTAGCATGTAAATCAGAGGCGGAGCTACCCTTATCCACGGGGAGTAAATTGAATCCCTTTATTAAAAAAATATGTTGTGTAGATAGATTAAAATTCATTTGTTATATACGTATACTATATGTTGAATTCCCTCGACTCTTTTTTTTAATTATTTCTTTATATTTTAAGTTTTTCTAGTAATAATCCTAGTTCTGCCACTGCATAACTTGTTTTATTCTTCAGGATTTACTTGCATTTTTGTGAACAATACATACCAGTGATCTGATAGTATAATCTTTTTCAGCTAGGACTAACTAACATGTTAAAGAGTAAGAAGCAACCACTAATTAAATAGACAAAACAAAATGATTGGCCGAAGTTATAGAGCACTTGTAAAATAAAAATGGCCAAGGTTCAGTCAAGAAGTGTTACCTTGCACTAGCAGGATAAACACAGTCAGCTGTGCCTGTATATCACACAGTAAGACCCCAAAAGAAGATCAGAAACATTTATTCCTGCTAAAATAGCATCTTCCAAAATAATAGTAGACTCTTATGTAGGAGCAGTTTGAACATAATTTGAAATCATGATTATTTAAAGTTAAAGTTTTGTTTGGACATGCAATTATTAAGTTGTTATTTTTTTTTATAGATATAAAAATCCAACAAGTTGTAAAAACGTCAAAATTTCCCAATTCTTTATACAACCTTACCAAATGAGCAAGTCATAGTTCATAACAAAATTAATACACTACTAGAGTAAATTTATTGTAAATATATACTCTTTAATATAATATCTTTCACATGGTTAGTAAGAGTAAATTTGTTGTAAATATACTATTAGATCTTTCATATTTGATAATAAATAGTTAATAAACATGATTGATAAATATATC
This sequence comes from Anisodus tanguticus, assembly GCA_034509755.1. Lineage (NCBI taxonomy): Eukaryota > Viridiplantae > Streptophyta > Magnoliopsida > Solanales > Solanaceae > Anisodus > Anisodus tanguticus. Next base: position 8,024,672 of record CM067554.1, on the reverse strand, counting down.
TATCAATTATGATTTTTTTTTACAAAATATAAACTTATGAGTCAATTTTTACCCGAATCATAATTTTTTGGATGATTTGAGATTTTATTTCATCTCATCTCATGTCATGTCCAGACGCTAATATGAAATCAGGAGATGTGTAGATGTCCTATAGTGTATGAAATAACTTCACGGTTTTTACTAAAGGGGGCAGGCTTGCTTACTAGGGTCAGTGCCAGTAACGGTGGCGGTGCCAGAAAAATCACATGCTCCAGCTGCTTGGCCCTTCTTCTGGAAATAGCTGTTCACAGCAAAATTGCAGTGAGCTCTTACGGTATCCGGATTAAAGCAAGGCCCATTTGTATGGATCGGGTTGCAATCCGCCCCTGCTCCACATGCATAATCCAGTGTCTTTTGCAACACTGCATCACTCAATCCTTTGCAAGCGCACCATGCAGCATCTACCAAAAATCCCAACAAAAAGTAAATTTAGTGACCATCGGTGAAATTAACCAGATCTAGCACTATATATCCTTAATACTCCCCGTTCCTCCTCAATCGTAGCATGTGAAGTGTATGAATAATAAAATTTACGGCTCATTTATTCTGGTTTATTTAGGCACGTATGGAAAGTGAAAGACTTTTAGAGGATGGATTAAGCAGGATACACTTACAAGGTCCTGCTTTTTTTTTCTTTTCAAAATCAGAAGGTAAGAGAAAAATGAACTTACAGTTCAAAGACAGAGATAATTTTGAAAATGCAGGTGGATATCAGTGCCTAAAGGCAGACAACAGGATTCGAACAATCTTTAAGTTAATATATATAATAATAACTGAGTTCTCAGTGATAATAAATGGAGTATATATTAGGAACTTCATAACATATATACATGGTGGCTGAGTGCACCTGAAACCATAACTGACACTGTGGATCCGCCCCTGAATTTATAACAGTAGATGCAGTTTTGGGCAGGAGAAGCACAATTATCTTGAAAGGCTGGTAAAAATGAAAGAAGAACTTACTTGAGTGGCCAGCCATGGCCAAAAAGAGGAGTGCAAACACAAAAGCAGACATGATGATAAGAGGATAACAGAGCGTGGGATGAAGATAAAACACTAATGTACGATGTATGTGAGTGTGAAATGAGTGAGGACTGAGGAGTGTTTGTATTGGGATTTTCACATAGAAAAATACAACAAATGTGATACAGTGATAATGAGGATTTAGATGGTGGGATAGAGAAGTGGCCCTGCTTGGTGGCCTTGCCTTGGGGTGTCGTGCATTAGCATATCCATTTTCTTTCTCTGTCTGTCTATTTTCCCCCTAATGTAGCAACTCTAGGCAGTTGTTAGGTGATATGAAATCGTTGAAATTTTATTTGGATATATAATTTAAATTTTTTAAGTTATATTTTTTTATCTTTAATTTTATTTGGATGTGTAATTTGGATTTTTTAAGTTGTATTTTTTATACACATAAAAATTCTACAAGTTATGAAAATCACCAAAAAAAATTCAATTCTTACCAAATGAGTAAGTCATAATTCATAACAAAATCAATTCGCTATTAGAATTCATTTCTAAAAAATACAATATCAATTGATCAAATTTTAGTTCAATAAAATGAAAAATTGAACATGAATTGCAGTGTAACTACTCTTTAATATAATCCTCTCATATGGTTGATAAGAGTAAATTTGTTGTAAATATATTAACAACTAGTAGATCTTTTAATATTTGATATAAATGGTTGGTAAATATGATTGGTACGTAAATCTACCAACTTATGGATTATTTTTTTACCAAACATAAATTTATGGATCAACTTTTACATTTAAAAAAATTTAAATCATGATTTGGAATCTCTAACTCATGTATTTTTGGATGATTTGGGATTTCTCATGTCCAAAGCCTACTAGGTCTCTAGATTAATTAGGGTAGTACTCTCTATTTCTTTGTGTTTCGTTATATTTCTGACTTAATGTGATTATCACAGGGTAATTTAAAATATAAGATACTATAGAGTACTCTCTGTCTCGTAGAGCAAAATCTACTGGCCGAACACTAATCTTCGGAGCAAAATTAAATTAAATTAATTTAATATTTTTAAATTTCAATTTAGATATTCAAAAACTACATAAAAATATTATAGTTTGTAATCTTCTCATATCAATATAGTGAAAATATATATCTCAAAATATTAGTCAAAATTTATATAATTTGACTTTTAAAAAGGAAAATTAACAACTAATATGGGACATAGGGAGTATGGAGTAACATTTAATCTGTTGAAACATATGCAATGTGTATTTGAACTTTAGTAAGAAATTTATGCATGGAAGCAATGAAAGTAGGTCCCAAAAACTTCTTTTTATAATATTAAAAGTTTAATTTAGGAAAAGTATGTAGTAGCTAGAAAGAATTTAAATAAACAAGGTAGTAAATCATTTGACAAATGGAGTACCATTAAGCGACAATTATGTTTCTTGGTCGTAGCTAGAAAGAATTTCCTCTATGTGGTGTGGACAACGCTAGGTTAAAACATTTGTATGAGATGTAATAGAGAAAGTTATCACTTTCTAGTTCTTACTACTCTTGCTTTTGTCTTTATTTGCTTTTTACATGGTGGACGTTTGAACATAAAAAAAGTACAATATTTGAAAAATAATATTTTAGAACCGTGCCGTGTTTGGATATGCATTTATTTTTTTATTGACAAATTAATCGAAATCATTTTCAAAATTTAAACCCATCTTTAATTATTTTTTTCTTCAAAAAATGAGTGCAATATATAGACGAATGTTGTTTTAAAATATTTTTTAAGTGAAATTTTGTATGGACAGATGAGAGCTAAAAAATAATGATATCTATAATATAGTTTTCCAATAATGCCAATTTTGGCGTTGCAAACTTTGTTTCTTTTTTAGGCTCCATTGGAAGATTAAATAAAATTGTCAAAAACTTTTATAAGCGATATGGCACAAATTTGCAGGAAGTCGAAACTCCATATCCTAATTTCATGTTCCCAAATTAGCAATTTTGCTTCATGTCTATGATCTTCATTTATCAAAAAATCTGCACATAATTATCAACTGTATATTCGGATATTGGACATTACTCAAATTGCACGAGCAAACAAAGAGACATTTCTCAATTTAATTACAAAATCTTTTATTGATCATCACGAGAAAAAGAAACACATAACAACATATTCTTTCCGACAATGCTTGGGCTGATCTTACAATACAAACTACTAAAGATATGGAGACTACTACATTTAGCGGATATGTCATCTCCTAACTGGGCTGTTCACCCAACGTATGCTTGGGCTTCTAAGCGAGGGTTTGGGTGCAGCACTAATGGATCAGCCCGTTGTAAGGTCAGCCCATATGCTTCCTCCATGTTTAGCTTCTCTGGCAATTGTCCACTGGGCAAAGCCCAGTTAAATGAATGAATTAAAGTTGAAGTCATCAACTGGACCATTCGTATGCCCAAACTCATTCCAGCACATATTCTACGCCCAGCACCAAATGGAATTACTTCAAAGTCATTTCCTTTCACATCAACTTTGGGCTTCTCACCCCCAGGCAAGAATCTTTCGGGTCTAAACTCAAGTGGATCAGCCCATTCATTTGGATCACGAGCAATGGCCCAAACATTGACGAGCAGCGTTGAGCCCTTTGGAATGAAGTAGCCATTGATCTCACAGCTCTCGGATGCAATTCTAGGGAGGGAGAGAGGGGTTGATGGATGAAGCCTAAAGGTTTCCTTAACTATGGCTTCCAAATATGTCAATTGGGCCAGGTCAGATTCCGTGACGAGCCGGTTCTTTCCAACTACTTTGTCGATCTCATGTTGAGCTTGGGCCAGTATTCTTGGGTTACGAATAAGCTCCGCAATGGCCCATTCCACTGTGCTAGAGGAAGTGTCTGTGCCAGCTACAAACAAGTTCTGCAGTAATTCAAAAAAAAAAAAAAAAGTTAAGGGCCTGTTTGAACATGATTTCCCCCCCCCCCCCCTTTTCTCAATAAATATTTTTGAAACATTATATGATTATGCATTAGAATAATCTTTTTGTTTGCTTTTGGAGCTGAATTTTTCAAAATTGAAAAACTAAGCAAAGTGAAAAGAAATTTCACTCACAAAACTTCTATAATTTTAAGTGAAATGCATATACAAACACAATTTCAACTTTCAAATACTATTTTCTCAACTTTTAACTAAATCTATGTCTAGACGCATATTAAATGCTGGTCAGAAGTATTCATGGGAGATCACCATCACAAGTACTGTAATTCAAATTCAAATTCAAATGTACGCAGCATTTGAGGCATTGAGGCCCAGTTGGACCATAAATAAAATTCTTTTGCAAGTTGCATTAAAAAGTAACTTGTTTTCATCAATAAATATCAACTAAAAATTAAGATAGCTGTGGCATTCAGTACCATTCACCTCAACAACCCCTTACTAACAAGGGTAGATTGATAGGGCAGGGGCTTGAGGAGGCGGCGCCGGCAGGGCAAATTAAAAAAGAAGCAGAAAATGATCAAAAATATCCTTGACTACGTGAAATTGAACAAAAATGCCCCGTTAATAGTTTAGTCCAATAATACCTTTATAGTTACTTAATTGGATCAAAATGTTATTTTTCTAATAAACATATTAGTTTTTTCTTATTAGACATATTTTTTTAATAAAAAAATATTTTATTTTAAAGATCAAAGTTTAAAAGAAAAGAAATAAAAGAGAAGTTCTTTAAAAATAAGTGAGATAATATCTTCCAATGTAGTATGAGTGAACAAGTAAAACTCCAAGACATTCTAAAGTTCAAGATTAACCTATTAAACATTGTTTCAAGCCCAGAAAAAGGAAACATGTTTTCAAGTGAAATATTAATATAGAAATTGGGATTCCCTTATTATTACTTTTTCTCCTTTCTATCTAAAAAGAAAAACTTATTAACAATTCTCCAACTACTTCCGTCTAGTTTTACTACATTGACTTTAAACGCTTATTATGTATGAAATTAAAAATAGAATGAAAAGTATCATATTACCCCTAATTATTGCTAATTACCTAATGATTGACATCAATTAAAATTTACCAAAAAAATTGTGCAACCAACTAATTAAATAATGTGTTCTAACAATTCACATATTCCCATAAAAATAGTGTTGAAAAAAAGAACTAAAATTTTTGATTATTAATTACTAAGGATAAAATAGGAAAAAAATAATAAATTATATTTTGATTTTTTAAAATAGACAACTAAAATTAAATAATTATTTTTAGTTGGACAAATAAAAATGAACGGAGGAAATACTATAACTCATATTTCGTTCAATAAAAGTACTATCTATAAATAATTGATTATGGAACTTTAACCTCGAGTTGCTGTGAAACTAACGAGTAATTAGAAAATTGAATTAGCAATTTTTACACGAATTTTCAAATGGATAAATAAATAGGCCACTTCTCTCTTAATTTTCACACAAAGTTAAATTAGTAATTCCACTTCAAAAGAGAGAGCGAGTAGTTTTACTCCATGATGAAACATGGAACTGAGAACAATTGTTAATTGCATGTTTAATTTGAGAGAGTAATTATCAATTGGACCTAATTTCATATGTTTAAGAGAAAAGAAGCGTACCAAAAGTAAAGCTTTAATTTCTGTATCAGTGAGCTTTCCTCCATTATCATCTTCATTTTTCAGTGAGAGCAACGTGCTCAACAAGTCTCCTTGCTCCTTCGCTTCTCCAAATTGTTTGCGCTTGTGCTCTTCGAGTATTGATGTTAGGAACGCGTCGAAACGCGCGTGGAGTTTCTTCATCTTTGCGGCTACACCTTGAATGTCGAAACAATCAAGTGCCGGGATAAAATCACCGATGTTGAAAACGCCGGCGAGTACCATCATCTCCACACACATTGATTTGAACTCCTCCGCCTGTGGATCAATACCGCTAGTGCCGTCGGCGAATACACGCTTCCCTAGCATCACTCGCGCAAGTGCATTCGTGGCGCACACGTTCAACAACTGCCCTAATTTGACTGGCGTTTGTCCAGCACTTGCTAGGGAGCGCGTAAGTTGTCTGACTTCATCCTGCAGTTGTAATTAGGCCAACATTAAAAGATAAGTTAATAATTAGTAGTAGTAACTAATTAAGCACTACAGCCGAGCCGACCAAAAAAAACATTAAGCACTACAGCTGTAAAGTAGAGAATCCTATTTAAAGCATGACCTATTAATTAAAAAATTTAAAGTTTAGTACGCTATCAATAAATAAAAGAGACAAAAATAGGTGATTCAATTCCCAATTAGACACTTCAGGAGTGACTTAGTAGTCAATGAAGTTGGTTGACACAAGTCTCAGATTCAATATCCATAAGACGAAAACACTACTTACTCAGTCTCAAATGATTTATTACTTTTTTTTATACGTTCCTCAAAAATATTAAGTATGAAGGTATAATTTCTTTTTATTAAATATTTATATTATTTATGTGTCGATATTTATTAATGACAAAATTCTAGTAAGTATAAAATGAGAAAATATTCAATTGTGCCTTAAACTTTTAACCACACCAAATAATTTGAGATAATTATTTTTAGTAACCACACCAAATAATTTGAAACGAAGGAAATAAACAATTTTTATCATATAAATTAATCGAGGTGCGCGTAAGCTGACCAGTACATTACGGTTATAATAAAAAAGGAAATTGTTGTTTTTTACTTCATGGAAAACCTCCAGAACCTCCTTTATTCGCATTCGGTAATTAAATCAATAAATATACTTTATTCATGGTCAAGTAATAAAACACACATTACTTAACCATTATTAGATATTTCTTCCGTCCTATTTTATAGGATACGTTTTAATTTTTAAGCAATCTAAAAAAAAATGATAATTTTATATATTTAAAAATAATTTAACTTTAAAAAATTTCAACCCTATAAATATTCGAATTTAATTTAAATCACAAATTTTAAACATATTTTTATATTTATTAAACTCTAAAATTAGTCGAACAACGTCATATAAAAAAGACGAATGAATTAATAAAGAATATATAGAACACATGCATGTCATGGTATTATTGATTTGATATCCCATTAAAAAAATTCACGTTGACGTTAATATAGAGTACAAATGCTACAGAGTCGAGGTTAATATATAGTACAAATGTTACAGAGTCTCGCACGTAACTCTCATGAGATATTTCCCTATTAAAAAATTCTCTATCTTCCCAGATTTTCTATTAAAAATATTTAATAGTTATTTCTCATTGAAGGTTAGTAGAAAAAATTTAAATAATAATATTTTTACACGAAAAAATATAAACTTTTTCATCATTTCAATGAAATTTATTTTTCATCCTGCGTTTTTTCTGTAAATTAAAATATTGGAAAGGAAAGAACAGCATACACTCTCCCCAGAATTTGAAAATAGAGAAGAAAAAGGGACGATGGAAAAGACGCTTCATACAAAGATCTTTTTTTTTGGGTAAAGACACCGTACAGGTGATGTTTAGGGCGCTTCTGCTCCCCTGTTTACTTAAATTTAGAATCAAATAATAAAAGCTGTCATGTAAATTAATTTGAGTTATATTAACTTTATACATCGACAGGTAAGCTTTACATACCATACCAGATAATCTATTTGTTATCTCATTTTAAGCTATAAATTTATATTTTATGCAGATTTATCTGCAAATATCATTTTTATAATTTAAAAAAGTACAACTTTTTTTTATATGGGCGATGAATATAATTTTGAGTCTAAATATATATACTGTCAACATAAAAAAATTTATATTATCAGATCACGTAAGAGACATAACAACATATGTGCTATGATTCTATAAGTGAAGTCCGGAGAGAATAAGATGCATGGAGAGTTAATTACTCAGGTCCTGCAAGTGAGAATTAATAAAATTTATTTTCCTTTCTTAAATTTGATATCTAGTGAAATTAGATAACAAAAATGGAGACGAATGGAACACTAATACAAAACTTGGCAGGTGTTAGTGTAAAATAGAAATTAAAACCTGGCGGACATGGCGGAAATCATCTAAAGCCTTGGCAGAAAAAAGATGAACAGAGCAAATTTTCCTAAGCATACGCCACCTAGGTCCATAAGGTGCAAAAACAAGATCATGGTAATTATAAGCCAAGTGCTTCGCACCAGAATTCGGTGGGCGGCTTGAGAAGTTCGCGTCATGAGCTTTCAAGAACTGGGCCGCCACGGAAGCAGAGGCCGCAACCACCACGTCTACGAACCCCATGCGAAGGTGCATGAGTGGTCCGTAAGTTCGAGCCATGGCTGCAGTGGACTGGTGCGGCTTGGGACCTAGATGGACTATGTTTCCGATTATTGGCCATGGTTTAGGACCTGGTGGTAGTGGCAATGGGTAACGTTTACGGAAAAATAAACTTAGAATGGAATGTAGAAGAAAAGAGAAAATGATAGTGTAAAGTATTAGGGATAAGATTTCCATTTGGTGATGTATAATGTAAGAAGGGAAAGTTGGACACAAATATTATAGCTAACACGGATTATAAATAGAGAAAAATGTATAGATCTAGAGCTAGCGGTCCATGCTACTGTACTGGTAAATAATTTCCTGTCTTAGGTGTTTATATATACGAGATCAAATAATTATATCTAACTCTAATAGCTAAAAATAAAGTTAGAATACACGTACACTTATCTCACCTTTGTTTGGTGACTCTTAAGACCATCTCATCAAAGTAGGGAAAAGTCTTAGGTTGGAAAACTCTTAAGTGTGACTCTTAAGTATTTTTGACAGTTTGGTCAGATAATCCTGCATTTCTGCCACACTGTGTTTGCCTTAATTAGGTTCGATTATGCTTTTGAATAACTGAAGTGATGAATATTTTGTCATTGTTAAATTGGAAACTCGAATTTGATTTTACGTACATTGACCAATTCTTGTGACAAAATTAGGGATATAAAATTAAAAAAAAAAAAGAGAAAACGAAATAATTTCTCTATCTTTTTTTGTACTCTTGTTTCTTTGGGTGAAAATGTCTTGTAGAAAGCACTTAATGACAATTACGCTAAATAGTGTATTCACTGGCTTTACTAGGAAAAATAATGAAGGGACAAAAATTCTCTTGTTTTTCTTTCTTTTGACAGGATATGAAATGGTTGTTACTACTTATATTTGTGGAACCTAAGTTTGTTTCTATCTGAAGCATAAAATCGCCGATTTATGCTATTAAATAATGTTGGAAATTTACTAATGTGGAATTAAGTATATCCCATTATTTATGATTCAAACAATTAGGGCCCCGCACGTCGGAAACGTCGTTTCCACACACGTGCACACGTAGTGCCAAGTATCGCAAATTTCATTAGTGAAAGAGATATTGGTACGTATGTAATACGTTTGAGACATAAAATGATGGACGGTTATTGGTCAAATGACAAAGTATTCCACGTTGGTAAACGAAGGAAGAAGTGTAAGATGAAACGAGTCAGAAATCGCCGCGGAGCCGTGAAGAGCTGCGGCGCAACACCGTCGGAGCTGCGGCGCCGGAGCGCCGCGGCGCTAATTGGTTGGTCAGTTACTGGAACCGCGGCGCTAATTCACAGAGCCGCGGCGCTTCGGGGCGAGAATCGTCGCGACGGGAAGTTGGAAAGTTCTGACCTTTGGGCTGATTTTGGAGCCTTGAATCTCCATTACTTGGCACATGAATTCAGCCATTATTTGGCTGAATATAACCCCTCAATAAGTGTCATTACATGGCTATTGAAGGTCATTAGTTGGTTAGTTGAGGGGTCATCTCCTTACACTATAAATTGAGGCCTTTGGCTCAATTGTTGAACACTACACTTAGAAAATACTACAGAATTTCTAAATTCATCTTCTTCCTCTCTAACAAGTTTACTATACTCAAAGTTCTTCAAGAGTAACACTTGAGTTTCCTTTGCTCAATTGTTAAGTTGTTGTTGTATCTTGGGAGACTATTGCCCGACAACGCAAAATGAGATATATGGGGCAATCTTGTCTTAAAGACAGAGTGTCATCACTCGACTCAGCAAATCACACAAGGAGTTTGTTTTGTTCTTGATTTCCAGTTTTGTTGTAATCTTTAGTTTATCCTTTCTAGCAATTATAATATTTATTTACTTCTCGTTCCCTGCAATTGTTATATCCCACAAATAATACACAAAGCGCCATTTCTAATTTTATTTTAGTTTTTTATGATATTTTTATAAGAAATCTTCATTTTTTTTACTGAAAAAAGATATGAAATTTGAAAATGTTATTTTATTTTTTTAAATGATAAGAGGGCAAAAAACCAGACGGACTTATTTATTATTAACTGAAATCAGGGGAAACATGTGATAGTAAGGAAAAAATTGACTGAATTGTATATGCTGATTTGCTATATTCGCTCACTTTCGTTTTTCCTCTTTTTTTCTGATTGTCACAAATTTATTTATAGTTTGTTATAAAGTTTAAATGTTCATTTGGGGCTACTTGATGATTAATTATGTACTTCTTCCACTTTAGTTTGTCCAAAAAAATATAATATTTTTATTTAGAGATAATTTAATTATGAAATTTCAAGATTACCCTTAGCGAGATGAATTATAGTACACAAATATCTGAGATTTATTTTAGATTAAATTTTTTAATATTTATTTTTTTAAAACTTCATGACCAATCAAACGATGTCACATAAATTGAGACAAAGGAGTAACAAATAAGAAAGCTACGTACAATTCATTTCTATTTTTTATTTTTCTTTAGTAAAGATATTTATATATATTCAGGACGAATCCACAATATGTCTTGTGGATTCACGGAACCCATTATAGCTTTTGTCTGCACTATATATAAATATTAAAAAATTTATTAAGTATTTATAAATATTAACTGTGAATTTACTTAGAATTGTTATATGAATTCATAAACCTCAAATGATCGGCTTCTGTATGTATTTACTAGTAAATGCTTTAGAAAACAGAACGTCTTTACAAACATATTGCCCATAATAATTTTGTGATTAAAAGTCAAAATTAATAAAATTCTTCTGTAGTCAGTAGAAACAATGGATATTATATTTTTATTATCTAATCGGTTACGTTGCTTGGTGACAGATGAAACACGAAACAGTGGGAACCACGGCAAATTGTGTTGAACAATAAGCTGTAATCAAGTTATTTTCAGCTCTCAGCTCACAGCTCATTAAACCAAATTACGATAGGTAACCAAACAAAATTTTGAAATATTATGTACATGAAAATTTCTTGCTACTTGCTGCTAAACAAATATGCTATACAGACTTTTTCTATCTATTCAAAATTTAATTGACAAGTGATTCAATAATTATGTTGATGAAAGGTAATAATATTTATAAAATTAATTGAGGTGTGTGCAAATTGACTAATATCACAATTATTAAACATAAAAAATCATCTGCTCCTGGTCCGTGCATCTTTTGGAATCTGAAATATAAAAAGGTGCAATTTGTGTGAACCACACATTCTACCTACAACTAAGTTTGTGATGGAAAGAGAATAAAGTTCTCATTATTTTCATTAATGTAATAGATTTATATACATGATATACAATAGTAAACCTAATATATAATTACATAAATTAAATATACATTTTTCTAATACTAAAGATCACTATCATAATTACAGATATACAATATCACTAATAATATCAAGGAATATACGTAGTATATTAGGAATATACTATGTATATTCTATCACAGCCCGACAGTCATAGCGGACGGTTGTCGTACGCTGAGACTGTCCCTAAAATTTTCAAACAGAACTAAAGGAAGGCCCTTAGTAAAAATGTCAGCAATTTGGTACCGTGAAGGGACATGCAAGACACGTACTTGTCCACGAGCTATCTTTTCGCGAATAAAGTGAATATCCATCTTGATATGTTTAGTGCGCTGATGTTGGACAAGATTTTCAGAGAGATATATCGCACTAACATTATCGTAATTTATCAAGGTAGCTTTCTAAATAGGAAAATGAAGCTCTAAGAGGTTACGCAGCCAACAGCACTCAGACACCACATTGGCTACCACTCGATACTCAGTCTTGGCACTGGAACGCTATAAAGTAGACTGGCATTTAGCCGACCAAGAGATCGAGTTATCACCAAGAAACATACAATAACCATATGTTGAGCGTCTGATAACTGGACATCCACCCCAATCAGCATCTGTATAAGACATGAGAGTAGATACGGAGGATGGATATAAGTGTAAACCATAATCAAGAGTGCACTGAATGTAACACACAATGCGTTTGAGAGCGTGCATATGTTATTCCCTCAGATCATGCATAAATAAACACACATGCTGCACTGCATAAGCAATATCGGGCCTCGTGAATGTAAAATATTAAAGAACCCCCGCAAGACTGCGATAGTGGGAGCGATCCTCGTAGGGTGTGCTAGAATTAGCACTCAGCTTCGGTTTGGTGTCAATCGGAGTAGGAGATGACTTATAGGATGACATGCCAACACGGTCAATAATCTCAACTGCATACTTCCTCTGGGATAGAAATAGACCACATGCATGACGAGTTACAGCTATACCCAAAAAATAACTCAAAGGCCCCAAGTCTTTCATAGCAAATTCAGAGCTAAGAAGAGATATGATAGACTTGTGCAGTTTATCAAGTAAGGCAGTCAATATAATATCATCCACATATAACAGAATGTATGCCAGAGAAGTACCGCGATGGTAGATGAACAAAGAATGATCAGACCTGTTGTGAGAAAACTCAATAGTAACACATAATCTGAAACCATTTGTACCAGGCTCGGGGGGCCTGTTTGAGCCCATACAAAGACTTCTTCAGGAAGCACACATGGTTAGGATGATCGTGGTCCCTGAAGCCAAGGGTTGATGCATGTATACAGTTTCCTTGAGATCACAATATAAGAACGCATTTTTCACGTCTAGCTGATGAATGGACCATGCTTTTTAGAGAGCCAGACTGAGAACATTATGAATAGTTGCCAGTTTGACCACCGTACTAAATGTCTCTCCACAATCCACGCCAACCTGTTGAGTTTTGATATCACATACAAGACGGGTCTTATGCCTCTCAAAACAACCATCAGATTTTTCTTTATGAGTAAAAACCGACATAGAATGAATCACATTGACACCAGGCGGACGGGGCACCAACTCCCACATCTTATTTTCAATAAGAGCATTATATTCATCATCCATGACCATTTTTCAATTCGGGTCACTAATGACAGACACAATGTTACGTGGTAGGGGATGATTTAGTGACATTAGAGTTGAGATGAAAATATCGTTTTGGTTTAAAAATACCTAGTTGGCTACAAGTAACGGGCCGTTGACTCGGAATAGAAGTGGACCGGACCTGGGTCGGTGTAGTGACATCGGAACTGAATGGAGTGAGATGGAGGTCATGTATTGGGCCAGCACGTAGTGGGCCTGCTGGCAGGGACTCACCAGAAGAGGAAACTGGGCCAGTAGGCAGTGGGCCTGCTGGAAGAATTGGATGACGGAAGGAGTTTAGGCCAGCAGGCAGTGGGCCTGCTGGCTGAATTTGGTCACGGAAAGGGTATGTGCCAGTAGGCATTGGGCATGCCGGTGTCTGCTAGTCCAAAACCCGAGATGTGGGTCGGACCAAATGGTGGACCATATACGGTGAAAGCTCATCATCCCTAAAATTATAAGAATTAGACACGTAATTATGCAACTTAGCAAATGAAAATTGAGTTTCATAAAAAATGACATGACGACTAATTATGATTTTATTAGAGGATAAATCATAACATTTGTAACCACGGTGATTAGACGGATAACCCAAAAATACACAAGCGGTAGAGCGGGCTTGTAATTTGTTTATTGTAGTGGAGGCAAGAGATGATAGCATAAACACCCGAATACCCTAAGATGAGAATAAGACGGATCTTTTTGATAAAAAATTTGGAGTGGAGATTGGTATGCTAATCCTTTGCTAGTGAGTATGTTAAGAAGGTAAGTAGCCATTTGTAATGCATGATGCCAAAATGAATGTGGTAATGAAGCATGTGCTAGTAGTCCGACCAATATTATTAATGGTGCATATTTTTCTCTCGGCTTTCCCATTTTGTGAGGATGTATGTGGACAAGAAAACTGGAAAGATATACCATTAACGTTACAAAATTCTCTAATTGGCCCATTATCAAATTCCTTTCCATTATCACATTGAATGTTTTTAATTTCTCGTTCAAATTGGGTACGGATGAATGCTCTAAATTATAGGAATGTGGAATAAACTTGAGACTTTTTAGATAACGGAAATGTCCACAAAAAGTTATAATTATCATCCAAAAATAACACATAATGACGATGGCCCATAGAGCTCAAAACGGGAGATGTCCACAAATCACTATGAATAATATCAAATGATAACAAAGTGCTGGAATTGGAGGTAACAAACGACAATTTAACATGTTTTCCAAGCGGACAAGAAGGACAAACATTAGTACTACGCATACAATTACACTCAATAAATTTATTATTTTGAAGGGAGGAAAGAACAAACGCTCCCGGATGACCCAAACGTGCATGCCATAAGGAAGGTGCTAAGGCGGCAAACGTTGATGGTGTGCCATGTTTAGTGGTGGTGGTGGTGATAGGATAGAGCTCGCCCCGACTATCACATCCCATTAGAGGTATCCCCGTCGAGGAATCCTTCACATAAAATCTAAAAGGGTCAAAGTCAACAAAAACTCAATTATCAGTTGTAAATTTCCGAACAGACACCAAATTTTTAATTGAGGAGCATGAAGGACATTTTTCAAGGCTAAAGGTGGGTTCGGGGGAGAAATTTGTGTGACAGTAACCACGAATTAGAATTGAATTACCATTACCAACAATTATGCCACAAATTTTGCACAAATTGAAATAAGATGAGAGATTACCTGGTGCGAACGTCATGTGAGAAGTTGCACCGGTGTCCATGTACCAATTTGCATCTGGAGGATTTAATCTAAGTGTATGCACCGCTGCCTCGATATCCATGTGGGTCGGGACTGCTGCTGGGCCCGCATCAGCGAAGGCCTGTTGAGGCCGAGGCCCAAGCAGGCCAGATGCTGCCAGGCCAAATTATTCCTCGGCCCAGGCTGCTACTGCCTTTGTTGTCCAGTTGGCCTGGCTCAGTTCGAAGAATGAAAGGGACAGGGCGACATGGGCCACTGCCCTTTGGCCTAAGGCATGGGCCAGGGCCCCTGTCAGCGGCCCAAGCCTATTTCCAAAGGTTCAGTGGCCCGGTCCCCTGCTGACCGCCACTGTCGGCTGCTCGTCCGCCACCACCGTTGCCACCGCCACGTCCGTCACCCGTAATTTTTCCATGGGTTTGACCTTTTTTGCCACCCCCGTTGTTACGATTTTGACCATAATTTTTGGAGAACGATTGAGAGTCATCAAATTCACGGGACGTGGCCATCATCATTGCAGAATTGGCTCCGGTAGCCACTTTTTTTAGCCAATCCTGCTTCTTCTAAGGTGAGCATGGAACTTGCATGGTAGAACGGTGGGAGAGGATTGTTTTGGCGAAGAAGAGTACCAACTCCATTATACACCTCAGATAGGCCTGCAATCATTTGAAGAACGAGACGATCATTCGTGACGAGCGTGCCAATGTTTTTTTTTATCCGATAACTTCTTGAGCCTTTGACAATAGGCTGAGGCATTCGGAAAATCCTCCATATTTATGTGGGAGAATTCTTGCTCAAGGGTCACGACACGAGAATTTTTGTTATCTTGGAATATATCACGCAACCTATTCCAAGCTTCCATTATTGTGGCGTCGGATTCGATTATTGTCTGTAAGAGGTCCGTAGAGATGGTAGAATAAATTCATTGAAGCACCGTAGCATCAAGAGTTGCCCACAACTCTATTTCATCATCGGTGGAAGACACATTCTCCTTGCCTTTTCCCGGTTTGACGATGTGATAGAGGACTCTATTAGACCTTGCGTGAATTTTAAATAGTTCTGCCCACGTCGCGTATTGGACGTTTTCCATCTCAAGACGATCGGGGTGTTGTTCTTGATATTGGAGACTGCAAGGGCAGGATGAAAGGTGTTCTTTGTGGTAGACACGATGAAAGAACAAGAGGAGAATTATGGTTTCGGAAAAAAAATTGAAGGGAGGGGGAGGTACGGCCGATTAGTAGGGCAGCGAAAGAGGAAAATTTTTGGAGAAGAAAAAGTTTGTCCTCGACTGTTGATACCATGAAAGAGAATAATCTCATGATTGTTTTAATTAATGTAATAAGTTTATATACATGATATATAATAGTAAACCTAACATATAATTATGAAAATCAAATATTTATTTTTCTAATACTAAAGATCACTACCATAATTACAGATGTATAATATCACTAATAATATATGATAGCATCAAGGAATATATGTAGTATATTACGAATATATACGTATATTCTATCAGTGATATTTAGAACCAAACACGGCAGGCAGGCAAAAACTGCAACTTGTTTGGACAACGTGTATAGCCTTCAATTCGAGCTAGTCTTCAATCCGAAGCAACTTATTTATATTTTCTCTTCCTTCCTCTTTTTTAATCACAAAGACTCAAATATTTGTAAACAAAATACGTACTAATACAATTGTTGTACAGTAAAAGATGATCATCAGCATAAACGTTGTTATAAAAATCAAGTTTTGGTGGACAATGCACCAAAAAAAGACACTATTGTCACGTTTTAATTAAAAGGACATAAATTTTTGTTATTTAGTTTTGTCTTTAGTGTTACTAACATGCGTCTCTTTATAGCAGCCACATAATGTTATATTTCAGTCGAATCACTTCCATAGTGGGCAGGATAACCACATTTTTATGTTAATGCTCTCAATATTTAAAAGTAAAAATTAAAAAGAAATTAAAATAATAGAAATAAAAAAGAAATTAAATTAAAATAAAAGAAAAAAAACTAAAAAGTAACCATGTAATTATAGAGTGTAATTACACCCAATTCTCAACCCCATCCCCTTGAGAATTGGAGAGTGTAATTACACCCTCTCAATTATACCAAATTTCGACCTAACTGTGTAATTACTTTGTCAAACAAACAACCAAATTGTGCAATTACACCTAATTCCAATTACATGGGTGGCTTTTCAAACAGGCTCTTACGGCAGATTTCACGAACCAAGACTTACATTGTCGTAAAAAGTTATTATCTCGCTTAGTGTTTCCATTAAATCAATAAATACATTATGGATAATTTATTACACCTGCATATAGACATTTTCTACTTAACAGTAGTGAATTAATTTAACATCTACTAAACGAGGCATAATATATCTGGGAAAAGGAACATGGAAAAAGATACATAATTCAACAAGTTGACCCTTGGTCACCTACAAAGTGCCATCGTAAGGAAAAAGTCAAGACTACTTTTCGTTAGGAGTAAACTAGTATGAGTCGGACCCAGAACGATGTCGTCAGGGGAAAAGAGATGTGATAAAAACTAAGAAAACTTGGTGAACAGTGTAGGTGGGATTAATTTGTTTGATAGTAATTCTCTTCATAAACTCAATTTTGAAGTTGCTAATGATATTTTGTTGTTTCCTGTTTTTGTGATAAGTAAACTGAAATGGTGATAGATACAGATCTTTCAATTAAAATATGACTAAGATGGCCTGTTTTACAGGTTTAGTTGAACTAATTGTTTCGACTCCAAATCTTATAGTGAAACCAGTGGATCTATTCATTGCGCTGAAAACTTGCAAATAGTTAGTAGGAGCCCATCTAGGTCCAATTCCCAAGCCTTGAATAAATCTATATACACAGTTGAATTCTCATCAATTTCCTCCTTCTTTGATAACTCTGTCACCACTTTTTTCTCCAACCACCTCCGAATAGGCCTTGCACCATAAACCTGAATGCCATCAATAACAAAAGTTAGTACAACTCCTCCACCCTTGTCGAAAGGGAGTTTCACTTCTATACACTGACGAAAAAAGATAATACATTCTCTGGTTATGATGAATTAACGAGTTAAAAGACTGGATATTAGCACTTACCGGGTCATAACTCTGAGCAAGAATGACATCTAATACAGCCTCAGTAACGCCCAAGGCAATACCTCTCTCAGCTAAACGGCCTGCTACATCTTTCAGTTGGTGACGGCATACTTGCCTCAACTGCTCGTGTGATAAAGGGTCAAACACGACAATCTCATCAAGCCGATTCAATAACTCAGGCTTAAACTGCTTCCTCACCTGTGTTAGTGAAATCAACAGTACGACCTTGACCATCAGTTAACCTTCCGTCGTCCAGCACTTGAAGCAAGGTATTAAACACAGTAGGATGAGCTTTTTCCACTTCGTCAAAAAGCACAACACTGTAAGGATGCCTCCTCACAGCTTCAGTAAGTTGTCCTCCTTCCTCGTGTCCAACATAACTGCAGACACAGAACATAGTCAGCATTATATAGTTTACTCGTAAAACTGTGATTCATTCTATTATCCTTTTAATGGTTGAAGGATCCTTAGCCTGGTGGAGCACCAATCAAACGGGCAACAGAATGCTGTTCCATGTATTCAGACATATCAATTCTGACCATCAGCTTGTCATCATCAAAGAGTTGCTCAGCGAGAGCTTTAGCAAGTTCAGTGTTTCCAACACCAGTTGGTTGTGGCCTTCCTAATCCAGCTCTGGACCTTAATACAGCCTCAGCAACAGCTCTAACCGCATGATCTTGTCCGACCACTCTTTGGTGCAACCTATCAGCGAGACCAATCAACTTCTCTTTCTCATTCTGACCAAGCCTCGAGACAGGAATACCAGTCCAGCGACCAACTACTTCCGCGATCTGATCGGGTCCAACAGTCTCTGTTAACATTGTACTCTCATCTGAAGTACTTTCAAGCTTTGTTATTGCAGCTTCCACTTCTTGGATAGCACCATATCTAAGATCTGCTGCTCTAGCAAGATCATATCTCCTTTCAGCTTCTTGTAAAGCATACATAAGTTCATCGCGCTTTTGCTTAAGCCTGCAAAGCTCATCAATTCTTTCCTTCTCTTTCTTATACCTCATCATCAAAGGCTGGAGTTTGTCCCTCAAATTATCAAGCTCTTTCCTCACCTGAAATAGTGATTATGTTATTTCTACACATTCCCTACACAGGCTTTAGAATTGCAGGGTAAAAGCATTTCTGGAATATAAAACTTACTTCAACAAGTCGAGCTTTGCTAGCTTTGTCTTTTTCCTTTTCAAGAGCATGATGTTCAACTTCTAGCTGAATCCTCTTCCTTTCAAGATTATCAATTTCTTCTGGTTGACTGTCAAGTTGAACTCTCACACTGGCACAAGCCTCATCAACTAGGTCAATAGCCTTATCTGGCAAATGTCGACCTGAAGCAAAAATTTACAGATTAGTTATCTTTGTATCTAATATGTGCTCAGAATTATAGCAAACTGGCAAATGACAAGCCAGATAACTATAGCGATTCTCCAAAGAAAAGAAGCAGAAAATACACAATTCCATTCGGTTAAGGTGGTATGCATGAGGAAGCTCTAATTGATCAATCACAGAAAAAAAGTTTCATCTTGCAAAGCACAAAGAAGCGTAAAATATTTTTATCATCTAAACAGGGCATAAGTCAGCTATATCAAACAGGGCATAAATTAGCTACATCATTTGCCCCAAGTAAAAACTAGATTAACAGATGAATTAACCCCTAACCATCTCAGGAAATCTTTTGAGGACAACCACTCAACCAGAATATAATCTTGATATGCATCATAAGGTCTGCAATTAGTAACCTATGGGTGAAATTTGTAATAACAACACCATAGAAGCTCATACCTGTAATGTATCGATATGAAAGCTGAGCTGCAATCACAAGAGCCCTATCCTGAATTTTGACACCATGATGACCTTCATACTTTTCCTTCAACCCTCGAAGGATACTTATAGTATCAGGAACACTAGGCCAGCCACGTATACCTGCTGGAAACGCCTCTCAAATGCAGTGTTTTTCTCTACATACTTCCTATACTCTTCCAAAGTTGTTGCACCAATGCACCTTAATTGTCCCCTAGCAAGCATTGGCTTAAACAAATTAGCAGCATCCATTGACCCTTCAGTCCTATCAGCACCTAAAACCAAATGTATCTCATCAATGAACAGAATAACTTTCCCCTCTGCTTCTTCCACTTCCTTTAAAACAGCCTTCAACCTCTCTTCAAATTCACCTCTGTATTTTGCTCCAGAAACTAATGCTCCCATATCCAATGCTATAAGCCTAACATCAGCCAAATTAGTTGGAACATTGACTCGAACAATTCTTTGTGCTAATCCTTCCACTACTGCTGTTTTACCAACACCAGGCTCTCCGATAAGCACCGGATTATTCTTCGTCCTCCTCGATAAAATCCGAATTACTCTTCGGATTTCTTCATCCCTACCAATCACAGGATCAAGTTTTCCTGCTTGTTCAACAAGATCACGACCGTACGTCTTAAGTGCTTGATATGTAGTGTCCCCTGTAGCACTTTCCACTTTCTTTTCCTAAGTTTCTCAACTTGTGATTTCACTCTTTTTGCACTAAGACCAGCTTCTTTCAAAAGATCACCAATTTAGGAATCTTCTAGAAGGCCTAAAATCAATAAATCAACTGCCAAATGACTGTCACATCGAGATCTCTGCAACGATTGTGCTCGTCGAAGTGCTTGCTGGAACTTCATCAGGTGCTGGTGATTGAGAAGGTATTTTCTTTTTAGCTTTATTGAATACCCTATAAACTGCATTGGCTGATTCTTCACTATCAGCAGCATTGACAATTGCTTGCCGTAAAATGTTGGAAATTTGCCTTTGGTGGGGAGGTTGCGTCCACCCATATTTAATGACTTAAACACTAGGGTTCTGCATGTTGGAAGCTTTGTCTCTTCGCACGTTCATAATCTACTAAGTGAGTAGATGACCGTAGGGCCAAGTATAGTCAAATTTCGTTAAGAAATGAAAGAGATATTGGTCCACGAAGTAAGTTCTTTGAGACATGAAAATATGGTGTGGGACAAATCGGTGGGAAAGGAAGAATTGTTCTCTTTATAAGCCTAAAAAATGGATAGGGGTGTGGGACCCCAAGGGGTAACGCATGTGTTTGAAGGAGGGAGGACCTAGGTGTGCTTGGGTTCGAAGCTAGCCCCGCTCGCGCCCGTCCGGTCGCGGAAGCAGCCAGAAAGCCAACAATTTATGGCATTAAACTTCTGAAACGTTTTGCACTTACTACAAAACGTTTCTGGCCATGAATACCCATGATTACACCTCTCTTAATCACCTCTCCTCCTCCAAAAACACTATATAAACCTCTGAAACAGATTTGAGGTAAAGAGAGAGGACGAAAAACAAGAAAAAATCAGTGATAAAAGTGAGCACAACAGAAACAGAAACTCTTCCTTTTGTTTCACTCCCTCTTGTGTTTTTAAATGTCGTTTTAGTGGTTCAAAAATAGTTCAGAATAAGTAATCCACTATTTATCAAGAAAATAGTTTCTTAGATTTATCCTTGTTATAATAAATTGTGTATTTCTTCTAAAAGATCTTTCACTTATTCTTTATATTTTCTAAGATTTTTTCTGATGTATCCTTGTTATAATAAATTGTGTATTTCTTCTAAAAGTTATTTCACTTATTCTTTATATTTTCTGAGAGATAAAAGGTAATGTATAAATATTTTCTATTTAATTAAAATAATTAATTAAAAAATTTAATGGAGAGTCACATCCTACAAAGTCATTTAAAAGGAACCGGAAGGACTAATGTTTTAGAAATAAGGCCTATTTTGCAACTTCTTTTTCAAGATAAGATGAAAGAAAATAAACATAGTCAAACTACAATGCCACACATTTAATCATGTTATGCTTATGAGATTACGTTAAATCACTAAAAAAAAATGTAAAAATACATTGACTCGCTTACGTAAGAACAAAATAAATTTGAAAATTTTACATATGTATAAAGACATTACAATGGAAAGCAGGATTACGATATATGGTGTGATGATATTTTCAGTTGAAGTTAATTGTTCAGAAAGTGCATTGAGCTTCTATTACATGGTTAGTGGATTAGGTTATTAAAACAGAGTAGACGAATATGATAATGTGAAGGAAAAAAGATATTTCTTAAGCCGTATTTGTACTATTCCCTTAATAAGCAGTTAAGCACCATTGTGAGGAAAATCTTACAATTATTATATTTCTAATAAAGGGGAAAGGGTCAAAAATACCCCTCTACTTTCATAAATTGGCTACTTTTATCCTCTATTACAAGTTGAGGCCAAATCTACCCCTCCAGTTACAAGTTGGGGTCAGAAATACCCCCTCCCGCTAACAAAGTTTCTAAAAGAACCCTCATTTGACATAAACTCCCAAATCAACCCAAATAACCTGATTTCAATTGAAATTACTCATCCCCTCTTTTAATCCGACCCGCAACCTACTAAAGGAAATTGACCCATACGAAATTAAACTCCAACAGTAATGGCTTCCATTTTCACCGAAAAATCAGAACACAAGAGCAGAGGAGGGAAAGGGCTTAGTTATTGCTGCTCGTCGGTATCGAGCTCGCCGGTGGGGACTGATTGTTGTTGCTAGTTGCTTTGACAGTGGTAAGGAAGAATGAAGAGGCTAGGGTTGTTGTTGTTGCCGTTATGGGTTGGTGGAGACATTGATTAGCCGGAGAAGGATGGCTATTTGGGTGGAAGGGTGGTGATGTTGCGGAGCTTAAGAAGAGAAGGAAAAATGAGTGAAGTAGTGTGGTAGAGGTGGCGAGGGAGAGAAGTGAGTGAAAAGGGGTGATTGTGCAGTGGTGGCTGGGCGGTCTGATTGGTGTGCGATGGGGTTTTGATGGATTTCCTAGTCGGAGTAGTGGATGGGCGATGACAGAATGGGAAGAGGATGGAGATAGTTCGTTCGAGGGGTAACCCATGTATTTGAAGAAGGGAGGACTTAGGTGTGCTTGGGTTCGAGGCTAGCCCCACACGCGCCGCCGACGCCCGCCCGTCCGGTCCGGGTCTCTGGTCGTGGGTCGTGGAAGCAGCCAGAAAGCCAACAGTTTATGGCATTAAACTTCTGAAACGTTTTGTACTTACTACAAAACGTTTATGACCATGAATACCCATGATTACACCTCTCTTAATCACCTCTCCTCATCCAAAAACACTATATAAACCTCTGAAACAGATTTGAGGTAAAGAGAGAGAGGACGAAAAACAAGAGAAAATCAGTGACTAAAGTGAGCACAACAGAAACAGAAACTCTTCCTTCATTTTCCCTCAAAATCAGCAAGTCGTTTCGTGTTCGTTTTCTTCGTCAGAATCAACCTATTTGCTTTGTAGTGTTGATTAGTTATTGTTTTATCTTGGGAGACTATTGCCCGCAAATGTAAAAGCATATATACGGGGCAATCTTGTCTTAAAGACAGAGATCCGTCTCTCGACTCAAAGCCACAGTTGTAACAATCCAGATTTAGTGTTTCTTGATTTCAAATTATCAAGATTCAAGAATCAACAAGCTTGCGGCAGTTTTAAATATTGGTTGTTTGTTCATCCTTTCGAACACTTATAATATTTATTTACATCCCGTACGTGCTTTACATATCCAACATAAAATACCATTGTTATCGGAAATTAAAGCCGCAGCCATATGCAGGGGTGTTAATTGAGCATGCCCTGAAGATGTAGTCAATTCATGTGCCTCGGCAAGTGCCTCATTTGTCTTGTGAGTAAATTTTTCAGGATTCATGATGAATTACGACAAACTGCAACAGAAAAACACAATGAGAATCACATTTACAACACCAGTAAATCAAATCAGAACCCAACTGATTCACTTATATTAACTAAACCCAGTAAAGAAATGGAAAATTATAATCCATGGCTATATTTTCCGAAGCAACTCAATCACGAAAACGAAACTGAACAACAAATACAATGCATGCAAGCATAACTTAGCAGAAAAAGAGAATTGCTTTTGATGTGTTTTCGGGAGAGAGGTGCTTATGCCTTATGTTAAGGGAAATAGACAAGTCTGGAAGTTTTAGACGGTGAGCCTACAACATACCAGAAAAACAAAAATCACGTAGTGATAGTTGTGTATCTGGTGACTAGGACCTGGAATATAGATTTGTTACCCTCATAGTTTAAATAATTCACTTTTGAGTCCCATTATTTTGTCGCAAAAGAATTGCAGTTTCTTTTGTTTCACTCCCTCTTGTGTTTTTAAATGTTGTTTTAGTGGTTCAAAAATAGTTCAGAATAAGTAATCCACTATTTATCAAGAAAATATTTTCTCATATTTATCCTTGTTATAATAAATTGTGTATTTCTTCTAAAAGATCTTTCACTTATTCTTTATATTTTCTAAGATTTTTTCTGATGTAACCTTGTTATAATAAATTGTGTATTTCTTCTAAAAGTTATTTCACTTATTCTTTATATTTTCTGAGAGATAAAAGGTAATGTATAAATATTTTCTATTTAATTAAAGTAATTAACTAAAAAATTTAATGGAGAGTCTCATCCTACAAAGTCATTTAAAAGGAACCGGAAGGACTAATGTTTTAGAAATAAGGCCTATTTTGCAACTTCTTTTTCAAGATAAGATGAAAGAAAATAAACATAGTCAAACTACAATGCCACACATTTATTCATGTTATGCTTATGAGATTACGTTAAATCACTAGAAAAAATGTAAAAATACATTGACTCGCTTACCTAAGGCTAAATAAATTTGAAAATTTTACATATGTATAAAGACATTACAATGGAAAGCAGGATTACGATACATGGTGTGCTGATTTTTTCAGTTGAAGTTAATTGTTCAGAAATTGCATTGAGCTTCTATTACATGGTTAGTGGATTAGGATATTAAAACAGAGTAGACGAATATGATAATGTGAAGGAAAAAAGATATTTCTTAAGCCGTATTTGTACTATTCCCTTAATAAGCAGTTAAGCACCATAGAGAGAAAAATCTTACAATTATTATATTTTTAATAAAGGGGAAAGGGTCAAAAATACCCCTCTACTTTCATAAATTGGCTACTTTTATCCTCTATTACAAGTTGAGGCCAAATCTACCCCTCCAGTTACAAGTTGGGGTCAGAAATACCCCTCCCGCTAACAAAGTTTCTAAAAGTACCCCCATTTGACAGAAACTCCCAAATCAACCCAAATAACCTGATTTCAATTGAAATTACTCATCCCCTCTTTTAATCCGACCTGCAACCTACTAAAGGAAATTGACCCATACTAAATTAAACTCCAACAGTAATGGCTTCCATTTTCACCGAAAAATCAGAACACAAGAACATAGGAGGGAAAGGGCTTTGTTATTGCTACTCGTCGGCATCGAGCTCGCCGGTGGAGACTGATTGTTGTTGCTAGTTGCACTGACAGTGGTGAGGAAGAATGAAGAGGCTAGGGTTGTTGTTGTTGCCGTTATGGGTTGGTGGAGATATTGATTAGCCGGAGAAGGATGGCTATTTGGGTGGAAGGGTGGTGATGTTGCGGAGCTTAAGGAGAGAAGGAAAAGGGAGTGAAGTGGTGTGGTAGAGGTGGCGAGGGAGAGAAGTGAGTGAAAAGGGGTGGTTGTGCGGTAGCGGTTGGGCGGTCTGATTGGGTGTGCGATGGGGTTTTGATGGATTTCCTAGTCGGAGTAGTGGATGGGCGGTGACAGAATGGGAGGAGGATGGAGGCAGTTCGTTCGAGGAGGGTTTAGTTTTGTATCGTCAATTTTGTTTAGTGGGTCGCGCGTCGCGTTAAAAAGGGGATGTGTATTTTCAATTGAAATCGATTTATTTGGATTGATTTATGAGTTTCTGTCACATGAGGGATATTTTTAGAAACTTGAGATAAGCGATCTCAACTTTAATCTAGTATCTCTGGAGTTTTTGACACTTCAGGCTAGTATCTCTGGAGTTTGAAACTTGAGATAAGCGATCTCAGCTTTAATCTCTCGAGTCTGAAAATTGATTCCAAAATGATTAAACTCTAAAAATATTATAAACTTTGACTATTCTTTAAATAGAGTCCTAAATATGGTTGTCCGAAGAAGTAGGGAAATGTGGAGAGGCAGGGAGTGTGAAGAGGCGATTCGAAATCTATAATCCAACATAGTAGTAACTACCGGCAGTGGCTCGGAGTCTAAGCTCTTGATTGAACAGTAAAGCTTCTTAGTTCTCTCTGTCCAGGTGTCGGTAATTCCCATCTTCCCAACAAACATATCTATTTCACCAAGTCTCTCTTCCAGATAGTGTCCAGATCTCTACGTTTTTGGTAGAAATTTCGCTACCTTACGTCCATTAGACTTACGGCCAGGAATTTCGCTACCTTACGTCCATTAGACTTACGGCCAGGAATTTCGCTACCTTACGGCCATTATACTTATAGCCATCGTTCACCACAGCTGACCAATTTGAAAGATCAATAGATGTAGTTGACGTAACTAAATTTTGGATTGTCCGATCAAGTAAAGGAAACTGAATGGAAACACGATCCAACATCAAGCAATCACTTCACTAACAACTGGAATAATTACAAAAAGGCTCAACGAAACTAGACTAACAGAACGAAGCATCTTCGCCTCTATAAGCAAGAGTGCCCTCATTGATCTGTCACCCTGATATACCTTTACTTTAGATAAATATTCGTATTGGAAAAATGAAAAGCAGACTCTGACCCCTTGGAAAAGATGTTCCTGCAGACACATGGAAACCTCAAATCATCCCAGAACAGCAGCCCAAGGTGCTCCCCTGGTTCTTTGCAGCCAGAATAGAACCAAGACTTAACAGATTTTATGAAGCAATCTCCACAAGATCCTTATGGAGACCTTTTTCAGAAAGCAAACTAAAAGAACAGAAACTGAAGGGTGCAAGTGAGCATGTTTTTGCCCCTCGCTTCAGTGCGTTTACAGAATAACTGCTGAATCGAGCAAGGGAAAAAAAATACTGATGAACATGTAAAGAAAAGCCAACAGCAAGGTGTACTAAGTTTCAAGTTTCATCTATAAATAGGTCACTGATAAAAACCCAGGTTATATCCAGCATAAACAACAATTCATATGAAAGGCGGAAAAAAAAGGTAACATCAGTTCTGCTATGGCTCATTGTCAAACTCCACATGAGAAATACATCTGAAAGTATAAACCTAAGGTAAGTCGGTGATATATAACTGAACAACATTCAAGCACTTGATACCTCTTTTCAAATCCCAGGCTTTCGATCATCCCATTCCATCCTGTGACAATCTCCTGTGCAATTTTGCCTGGCAAATGCAAATCTGAATCAAGAAAGGTAGCAAATACATTTCAAACTTCAATTCAAAAATATCCACGGTGTGCAGGCAGCTTTGTGAAAACTAGAAAAGTAGGTCTTTACAGATAAGAATTTAGCACTTAAGTTTCAAAGCAACTCTGGTTAAAAGTTGAAAAAAAATGTACATCTCAAAGAAAAGCACGCATCACCACTTCACCATTGAGAATGAATCAATCATTCCTAACTCTGGATATTATACATACAGATATACTAGCCATTAGAATTATGCTAGAACCAATATGATGATTCATTAAGTGATGGTAATTCTACTTACTATTACTACTATTACTCTACCACAAAGAACTACTTGACCATTGTGCAGCCACAAACTTTATTAATGACAACAAGCTTTCCAGCTTAAAATTCTATCAATATGTCTTTGGATGGAAAATAATTGGTGCAACTAGTCTGCAAATCTCACTAAAAATCCATGCATTTGACCTAATTCAATTGCTAAGCCAAACACCAGCAACTACACACAAACTCCAGTAATCGAACAAGTAAAACAGGACGTTCAACAATTAATCTTTCTACGGAGGCAATAAACTTGTGATTTTGTAGAGTTGAAGACAAAAGATGATGGGGCAAAAAAGCTCTCCAGAGCAGAGACATGTATATGCAAGATGAAAACAAAACTCGCCATGTTATACATTCATCACAAAAGAAGCCTCAACATCTTATCACAGAAGAAGCATGTCATACAGGGAGCTTAAATTAGTTCACATCCAACACTTGTCTTAGATTCCACGCCATTACATTTTAGTCCTCCTCACTGTCGTAAACAATTGCCATTCTGCGATGAGTTGTGGTCTTCCTTGGAGGAGATTCTTCATCTGACTCAATCCCTTTCCGCTTACTTGGTGCTGATTCCCTATCATTTTGCTTCGGCTCCTGATGAATTTTGGACCACAAAAAAAAAGTGAGAGAAATGAAGTAAATGATCAATTTTTTTTGGATAAGGTAAAAAAAATAATCATCAAACTTCAGAAAAGTAAATTCATCAAACTGCATGTAATTGGAATACCAACTTAATGATTTAGGATGCAAAACAGTGTTATAACCAGCTCAGAACCAAGAAGTTTAACCATAATAGAGAACTCCAAAAAGAAATAGATCATGTAGAAACCATATTTCTGTGATCCGTCAAACTTGTGCAGGTAGGAGGTAGCATGTTAATGGGGGACATTCTGATTACGAAGGTTGAAGTTTTAGATTGATTTCACTGTAATCTATGTTCCCTTCCAATCTTCCCTCTAGAAGCCAGACGCCATAAAACCGTGTAGCCTGCATCCTGCTGAGAAGTGGTTTCTTAAGACTGTGATTGTTAACAAGGTAAAATCCTATTTGAATTACTTTTTGTCTACCGAAATTAAAAGCTAGACTGAAACATGTCTCCCGTCATTGAATAATCAGATTTTACAGGAAGATCCCCTGATTGCTGCATTAATTGACTCCAAACAGGACTGATCACCAAATATGATGACCATGATCATCATGCTCAGAAGAATCAAACTTCAGAAGAGAAATTAAAAAGAGGATGCACAGAAGGAGAGTGAAAGATATAAAAGGCAGGAAATTTTTCAATATCAATATTTTTCCATCTTCCATTAAATCTACAGCTTCGTTGATTTCATATTGTTTCTGAAAAGATCTCGTTTGTTTAGAAGTTACATTCCATTTTCTCTTCCATTATGCTCGCGTCTAGGCTCGTGTGCCGAAGTATCCCCCTATCCCTTCTTTAATCATTTCATGTCGCTAATGATGCCTCGGCATGACCATAGAAGCACGAACACTGAACATGCATCTTCATCTGGCCTATCACATGGAGATTAAATTCATTGAAGAAAACTTGGCTAATCATACTGAGATTATTTGGAAAGAGGGAAGAGTAGAGATTGGGCATATTTATGCACTGGTAAGGGGACTGCCCTTATGGCAGTCTTTGGCTTTGGATAAATGCAATGCAATGCAATGATTTGGTAAGTTGAAGATGGTGGCAAGCTGCAAGCAGTAAAAAGGGAAGCCCGGTGCACTATGCTCCTGCTATGCGCAGGGTCCGGGGAAGAGCCGGACCACAAGGGTCTATTGTAAATTTACAAAGAAAGGGCGATGGTATGTGGTAGGTGAGGAGATAAGCTAGAATTCGGCAATTTAAAATAGCGTTTCGAATTCTTCATTATTGTTGAAGACCTACATCGAACTTGGACTTCTGCCTCACTTCAAGAAATTTTCCTATACATCAAACTTAATGCATTTCTCCTTTTTATTAAAAAGAAGGAAACTAGAGAGAGAATTTCACAACCACACATCAAACTACCTAAAAATTTGAAAATCCATACAGCCAGCCCCAAGTTGGATCCATTAAAAATTAAGCAATGAGCCCAAGTATTTTGCTTTACCAAAAAAATGAGCTCAACTATTCTGAAAATCGATATAACTACTCGTAACACACCTCATTTCATCCATTTATTTGAAGTCTTACATTTTTTTCTTAACAGGCGAATATTTTTTTAACTCTTACATTATGTATAACCTATGTTGATTTATTGGGGTGTGGTCCTTCCCCCGACCTTGCTAACATGGGATGCTTTGTGCATCGGGCTGTCCTTTTTAACTCTTACATTATGTATAACCTATGCTGATTTATAGATATTCTATGCCTCAATTAACTAGGCATTGCATTTAACCTCACTAACTTCTCCAAAATGGATTTTTGCACCGCCCGACACCGGCAACGGTTTACTCTTTGCTTTCATTTACCAACTACTCCATGAAGCCAATATAACTTATTTACTATTGTGTCATCCGGCATTTCAAAAACCTTATATCTAGGCATTAGGCCCTAATATTCCAGGTGAAGTGACATCAAAGGCTCTCTCAAACAAGTAAAACTCACCAACTAGTGAAGTGGAATGTTCTAGAAATATGGAGTGGAAAACCATCTATTTCCTAGACGCGTGCTATTATACCTGATCTCTTATAGTTCTCCAAAATCCAATTATTTTCTGGCAAAAGTAATTCAACCGGCAGAGGAACACTAATACCCCGAGGAAAAGGTGTCCTTGCATCAAAAGGATGTAATTTTAGAAAGAGTGCATTACTTATGAACAGGCCTTACGGACCTCGATGCATGGGGACAAGCGACAACAAAAAAATGCAACACCAGGAACACGGAACACCTCATGAGACATGCACATTTCGTAAGTTACGAAACGGCTAACGTTCATCATCCAATATTCTTCCTCCCTTGCTAACAAATGTACCAAACATTGACCAATAAAAGGAAATTGCCACAAAAAGGGAAAACACCTTTTTTTTACATTGAAAACCCGATCATACCATTTCTTCAAGGAAACTAAATAAAGAGGACAGTTATTGTAGTCGATAACTCAGGCGACTTAGATGCATTAAAAAAATTGATTTTGCTTATGCCACGTAGACACTTTAGTTTCAACTCTGAAGCACCAGAGAACCATTTTCTTCTGCTAACGGAATAACACCTAGGCAGATACTACTCATCTTGCATTTTGTTCCTCTCTTTCTTTGCATTGCATTGTCCTCTTCTGAGCATATCTAACATTATGACCTTTGCCCGAAATTATAGTGTTTAGAAAGAGTCTTCTACATGGGAAAGGTCTACGTACATCCTACCCTCCCCAAACCCACTTGTGGGATTACACTGGGTATGTTGTTATTGTAAAGACTCTTCGGCATGGGACATGTTGATATATGGAAACTATCGGCCTGTTTAGCTACTTTAATTGGATCCCGTGATTCGATTTCTCCTTCTAATGACATCCACGGTCGACGAACCAAACCCCTCGTCTTGAGACCATATGGTAATGTATCCCTCATTACCCTGTGCTATGATAACCGCCAAAAATGGCTACAGCAGCAAAGAAGCAATTATTATGAGCATCAAGCTGCACAATTGCTTCAAAACTTAATTTCTTTCCATTAAAGTCTTAGGTTCAAAAAGGTAGTGGAGAGCTGGCATCTATAGCAGTGCATCGCTGACGTAAATCTTTATAGTCCATAATAGCTCCACATACCAATTCTAATCATTTAAGCCTTGATCCAAACTAATTTCGAGTAGACCATGAATCCTTTTTACCAATCTCGTCCATTCATGCCCTATTAAGAGGATTCATAATAGTCAAAGTTTTTCTAAACTAGTTGTCCACATACCAAAATCATATTTATCTGAGCTTGGGACCAGCCAAAGTTGGCAAAGCTCACATTGGCAGAATGATACCACATATTATCTCATTTTCTAACCTAACAGGGTCCACTAACAATAATACCAAAGCGATAAATGATTTAATTGTAATGCGCCATTTTGGGAGGCACATCATCTTGGAGACATATTACAACTAAGTTGTGCGGACTCTTCACTTCCGTTGCAGCACTCGTGTCGGATTCTCCAAAAATGCACTACTTTTGGAGTGTCTGACATGCACACGTCAATATTTTGAAGAGTCTGAGCAACATAGTATTACAAAGACTTAATTAGAAGTTTGATACGGTTACTTTTCTTTTAATATAAGGTAACGTCCGAGCCAACTTGGGCATGCCTCAACTAAATCACCAGTTACCAGCTACCTCCCATCAACATATGTAACTCAGGGAGGGTAAGGCAGATGGAAAGATTCCCCAGGTGGCTCTGTCGAGATACGAACTTTGGTTCCAAGGTTGTTCCTCCACGTCTCTCTTTCACCTCTACGGCATCCACTTGGTGGAGTTTGGTAAAATCATTCTATAACGTGCTTCTATTGTTCATTAGAAAAATGAACTTCAAACAGAAATTCCACATGTTAAATTAGCGGGGCAAGTTGTTCATCTCAAATATTGCCCAAGTTTTAGGAACAAAAGCTTGAATTCACAACGAGAATTTCTTCCAAAAGCTCTACCAAAGAACATTGGTTTTTCAAAAAATTGAACACTTGAGCACCCAAGGGTGTAGCCTAGTGGTCAATGAAGTGGGTTGAGCACCATGAGGTCTTAGGTTCAATTCCTAAGCAGAGACAAAACACTAGGTGATTTCTTCCTATCTGGTCTAGCCTTGGTGGACAAGTTACCTGGTATTTGTTGTTGGTGGGAGGTGGCAGGTATCCCATGGAATTAGTCGAGGTGCGCGCAAGCTGGCCCGGACACCACGGTTATCCAAAAAAAATTGAACACTTGAATAAGTGTTCTTTATGCTAAAAGCACTTATCAATGTTAAATTAGATCTAATATAAAAATTAGTATTTTCTAAAATTTGAAGGCTAGATGAATAAGGAGATTAATTATCTTTTTCAAAATCCAAGCTGGCAGCTTTGTAGCTTTTGTCCCGCTCCTAGATATTTAATTTAATATGACATAAAAGATTTCGCACTTCTAACAATCTTATCTCCAAATTATTACACATCCAGCACACAGAAAAAACAGATATATCAGTTGATAGCTTGTAGTGCCACCAAGTTACTGCAAAAAAGGGACGGAGATATGCCAAGCAGATATCTAGCAATCATTAAGATCTTACTTAGCAATTCCAGCATCTCTGAGGAATCCTTACCCTGGTCAACATGTTTATAAATTATCCTCAAAAAAATTACTGAGCAGAGAACATCTGACTCGGCTGCCCAGGAAAATGGCACGCAGAGTCAAACACTATATGGATCTTGTTGAACCATCTCACTAATTTATATGAGTAGGCCTATGTGTCTGGAGAGTTTACAACATTTCTGGCACAAAGTTTACCGTTTACAACATTTCTGGCTCAAAGTTAACTGTTTACAAACTAGCAGATTAAGAAATACCAATCAAAAGTACGGAACTTTGCAGTAAAAGTTTAAACTTCTCACAGTTGCCTAATTAGTAAATGCAATACACGATCAAGAAGGTTCAGATGGCATATTACTGGACAATGAAGATCAGTTTCCTACCTCAGCCTCCTCTTCTGACTCTTCGTATGCCTCTTCCTCCTCGCCTTGATCACGCTCTTGCTCTTCTTCATATTCTTGATCCTCCTGAACAGACCTTCTACGTGGCGGGGACCTCTCTTCTTCCTCTTCAGTTTCATACTCAGACTCCTCCTTCTCACTGTCATCAAAATCAACAGGGCGTCGAGAATCCTTTGAAGCAGGCAACGATGTTTGCCTAGGAATATTTTTCTGACAAAGGGGAGAATCTTCATGTTAGCTGAAAAAGGTAGCAAAAAAGAATAAGGGGAAATTTCTTGGATTCCACTTGACTTCAGCACCTTTTTCGCATTAATGATTCGTGTCTCAGCTTGAGCTTCCATTTCTAGGTCTTCTTCAAAGCGACGTCGAGCAGCAGACCGTCGAGAGTCATAGTAATCAGTCTCCTCTTCCTGATATGGGAGATAATTCCAATAGGCAGATATGATATATCAGAGTGGCATTTTTTTCTTAAGGAATGCCGAGTAGTTCGACTAATGTCTTCCACAAGGCAACACTTACATAAACATTGAATCATGTTGAACAGATAATTCACCCACTTCAGAGCAAGCAGGGATCAGGAGGTTTCGACGTATCATGCCACTGAATAATGCTTTCTACAACATGCATGACAGATGAAAAAAGAAGAATATCTTACCTCCTCAAGCGCATCCTCCAAGAAACCAGGAGAGAGTTGGCGTTCCCTACGTGCCGTAGGCATGTATTTGCGGCTGACCTTCTCTTTTTTCCGATTGAGGAGTACACCTGCTCTGATTGTTTGGCCTTCAGCCTTCATAGACAAAACGAAAGTCAAAGTCAACTTAAAAACGTACCAAAAGCAAAATATAATCCATTATTCATCAATTTTACCTTCTCCTTTTGCTCTTTCTCCCTCTCAGGGTCAATGTCAGTGAAACAGTTCTTCACTTTGTAAACCTTCTTATTACGTGAATCAACAAGGGCAGTCAATAAACGGTGAGAGTTCGATGTCAATGATGAAGGCATAAATCTCATCTTGTTTAAAATTCTCCCTTGTGATTGTAGTATTCCCTGCGAGTTAGGTGTTTATGCTAAGGATCACTAGGCAATAAATGTCATAAAGTACAACGACTGTAGGAATTGAGACAGAAAAAGCTAATAGTATTCAATCTACATATGATTCATCAACGTTCAATTGCAGCAGATACTTATATGTGCAAGTGATAGGTGTCAACCTAATATCAATCCGAGTATGTAGGCTGATCTGACACTTAATACTACCTCACTTAAAGTGGAATAGCTTTCAGCTTCTGATTCCCTTAATCTTTAATAGACATAAAAAAGATATCAAAAATATAAAAGAATAAATTGATAACTGCATATGAACTCCCTCGTTAGCCAAACGTCCAACTGGTAGTCTTCATTGAACATAAAGTAGCATGACAAAGGAATGGATTTAAAATGGGATATCCCGTCCTTAGTTCAATACTTCAATCAGGCATTTCATTTGAAATATGAGAATATCTTCCTACACAAATTCATCCTTAGAGTTCAAAAGTTCCATCAAGTACTTTGATTAATTAATCTCCAAACCGACTAACGTTTAATTTTCACCATAAATTTAGCAACAGTCATCAAAATGCAACATGTTCCTTTAAGAAACTTCAATAATCAGGCAACATCCGTCATATTTCCCTTAAGAAACTTGCAGCAACTTCACAGACTTTAGCTATATGAAAAGTACAGCAACATACCCAGGGAAATCCCACAAGTGGGGTCTGGGGCCGGTAGATTGTATGCAAATAATGGAAGGAAAAAATTACTAAAATTGTTGATCCACAAAAGTACCCCTTCTATCCTTTTCAAACAACGGTATGTGAATGGAGAAAAAGTTTAAGATATTTCTCATTATACATTCTAGAGTGCCCCCACGCTAGTCATGGGTATTGGTCGAGCAAAAACGGGTTATAACCTAACCGGCCATACTTTATGTGGGTTCAATATGTTACCTTCTTAAAAAAAGGGCTGGGTGAAAAATAGGAGGGTTTGAATTGGGTTAACCTATATTTATCATGTAGGTGTGAGAAAAATTTCTTTTTGTTGGAAAAATGTCCTACTTGATCCATTTCATTTTTAACCCTTACTTTATTATATTCCTTCAACACTATTAATATAGTCCATACTCCATATAAATCAAATTAGTGTTTTAATTCCATGTAAACTAAAAGATTACTCAAGGTACTTCATTGGACTAAAAGATTTTTTAGCAACTTTCCTAAATAATTTTATAATGGAAATTAATTGTCTAATGGAATTTGATTTAACAAAAATGTAATATTTCATGCTTAAATTGTATGCTTTCTAAAACGTTAAAACTGACGCACTAATCACAGTATGCAATTCAGTGAGACCAAATATTACAGGTTATAAGATTGAAGTCATTATGTTTGGATTTAAATTTTGAATCATTCAATCATATACTAACATAAATACTGATAACATTAACTTTGACCTGTCTAGTAGTATAAATTCGGCAACAAAAAAACTGTTTAGATATTACTTTCATGTATTATATGATTTATCTCTTGATATTTATACAAACAACAACAACAACATACCCAGTGAAATCCCACAGCGTAGGGTCTGGGGAGGGTAGAGTGTACGCAGACCTTACCTTGTAGGTAGAGCAACTGTTTCCGAGAGACCCTCGGCTCAAGACAAAGCACAAGCAAAGCAAGAGAAACGGTCAAACCCGTACAAGAAATTTAAAGCAGTATGAAAATGTTGGTATCAAAAGCGAATAAGTCATGATAGCGCATTATGAAAAAAGAAGCAGTAACTAATGCAGGTAAATAAGATAAACAAAGTACACTAGAGAACACATAGCAGCAGAAACCATAACCCCCTAGGGGGGAGGTTATGTCCTCAGTAAGTTGCACATGCGTCGTATCCCGTCTAATCACCTCTCCCCAATACTTATTCGGTCTACCTCTACCCCTCCTGAACTCGTCCATAGTCAACCTCTCACACCTCCGCACTGAGGCATTTGTCTCTCCCCTCTGCACGTGCCCAAACCATCTCAACCTCGCTTCCCGCATCTTATCCTCCACCGAGGTCACTCACACTCTATCCCGGATATCATCATTTCTAATTCTATCACTCCTTGTATACCCACACATCCATCTCAACATCCTCATCTCCGCAACCTTCATCTTTTGGGTGTGCGAAGTCTTGACCGGCCAACACTCCGCCCCATACAACATATTTGGTCTAACCACCCCCCTATAGAACTTGCCTTTAAGTTTTGGTGGCACCTTTTTATCGCACAAGACTCTAGATGCGCGCCTCCATTGCATCCACCATGCCCCAATACGATGTGTGACATCGTCATCAATCTCTCCATTCTCTTGGATAATAGACCCGAGGTACTTGAAGCTTCCTTTCTTTGGAATGACCTGAGTACCAAGCTTCCTAAATATCTCTTGATATTTATATGAAGTAGAAATTGAAAGTATAATCAGTTTTATAATAGTACATTGAAAATTGTTTTTCACTAGAACCACATTATGTAGCATATAACCAACAAAATGCTCCCCTCATTTTCCATTAGAAAGCAGCAATCTAAGGATGTCTTAAAAATATTTTATACTTAATATATATGTCGAGATTCAATAGGAGAATATTTCATAGGATATCTTAAAAGTATGTTATACTTAATTGTATGATAAGTACTTAAGAATATTTCATAGGATATCTTAAAAGTATGTTATACTTAATTGTATGATGAAGTATTTACCTTGTTTGGTATAAGAAATATGGATGACTCGGGCTTTGTTTTGGCCACCGGTAGCTGGAAACTAGCACAAACCTAAAACCACATTCAACCCATATTCAACCCGCATCCAACCCATTTTATTACGGGTTGAAAACGGGTTAACCCATTTTTACCCATATTTAAAATGGGCGGGTTGAATACAGATTTAATACAGAGGGGTTGGGTGGGTTAAGTAAATATGGGCTGAAATTGCCACCACTAGTCATGGGAAATGGAAGTTGATTTCTTATATGACAGTCTTAATCTCATGGCTAGCTTTTTAGGTTGAGTTAGGCGAAGGTGAATTTTCTTTACACGGTACCAAAGCCTAATCCATCCCTTTTGTTGTGTTTCTCAATAATGGGACACATGTTTTTTTGCCAAGTAAATCCCGAGAGTCAGTGGCGCACAATCCTAATTATGTGGACAATGGGAGCCTTCTACCCTTCTCCACTTAAATACTAGGCTTTTTTCTAAGATAGAGTTCGACCCTTGACTTGCGCCTGACCCATACATTACATGTTGAGCTTTTACCATTAGACCAAATTCTTAGGAATACTGAGCCCCGTGTTAATGCTATACTCATTTCAGATGTCCAGTCCTAGGCAGTGAGGAGGTGTAGAATGTTCCACATAGGTTGAGGGATGAGGTATTATCTCCTTATACAATGTTGGACAATCCTCACTTCATGAACTAGCTTTTAAGGTTCAGTTAAGCTCAATGTACATCTTCTTTACAATATTAGTTGGTAACGGAAGGAAGTATTACTGTATTAGGTGGAAGTTACTCTGATAGAGAAAAAAACACTATCATAGTTTGATTTGAATAGCTAAATGACTTTGAATTCTTCAAAGTTGG
Organism: Anisodus tanguticus; assembly: GCA_034509755.1. Classification (NCBI taxonomy): domain Eukaryota; kingdom Viridiplantae; phylum Streptophyta; class Magnoliopsida; order Solanales; family Solanaceae; genus Anisodus; species Anisodus tanguticus. Next base: position 7,986,716 of record CM067554.1, on the reverse strand, counting down.
GTCATTTGTGTAGAATTTTTTTAATATTGGAGGTATCCAACGCATCCCCAAAAAAAAGAGCGCATATATTGAGACAGAATGGTTAGAGTCTGATATCAAATAATAAGAGGGATGCGAGAGATATGCAGCTGAGCTTTTGCAAAAGGGAGAAAGATCACATGTTGAGGGAGGAACCTGTCTATCTGTCTGAAAAGTAAAGGGGAAAGGAGTCCTCCGATGGTGAGGAAAGATAAGCAATCTGGGAAGGCAGGAATCTAGGGACGGATTAAGTGACAACCAGGTAGGGAAGGAGAGAAGAGACAATCAGGACTGGAGTCGGGGAAAGTCACCAGAGTTGATCCAGTATAGGAGAATAGAGCAGGGAAGAGATGGACGGCTGCTAGCTACTAAGTAGAGCGAAGGAAGGAGAGAGATGGGCAGAATGTGTTTCCTTGCCTTGTTTATGCTAGAGAAATAAATATTCATTTAATTTAATCCTCATAATCTACTTAAACGTCCAGATATCAGTTAGTTACTAATCCTATTATCAGTCAAGCCTGGAGTTCAATTAGCTAACTAATACGAGTAAATCATTTCAAATAATTGTTTTCATTTCATTTCAAAACTACGGAGTAAAAGTAATTACTCTTGCATATCGTGATCTCCTACAACTTATCCACTGATTAAACAACCTGTGAGGACCTCATACGACTTAACTATGTACAAATTCCTCTTTCTTTTGTGAAGTTGTGAGTGTGTATATCTGCTGATTTGACGAAAGGACCACTATTTCCCCTGAAATTTCCCAACCAAAGTAACTAGGATTTTGCATCACATATGACAATAGACATAAGATTTCACCTTTCCATGTCTAAGAAACAGGTGTGCATGATCATGCTGAGCATCTTGCGTAGATATGTCCAGAACTTCATTTCCAATCATTAATTGTACACTGCCATCAGACCATTCCACAAAGCGTGCATTGCTTTCAACCTACATACAGAAACATCCATTCAGTCATTACCAAGAAATGCTAAATGAATCAGAAATATTTCTTGATCTGTGACTCCAAACTCACATAAAGTATTAAAGTGATCTCAAAGTCTGACCAATGATAAATAACTAACAAGCAGTCCAACTTGTAGAGTTATTTAGACATGCAAGGAATAACAAGCAGTCCAACTTGTAGAGTTATGTGTAACATAAACAAGCCTAAAATTGCTTATTTCATCAGGATAACCAGAGATATGATTTGATTTTCTGAAAACATGTCATGGCATATAAAACCGAGTTTATGCAAAAGTTCACTTGTGTATGTTCTCAGAGTTTCTTTACTTCCCTCCACCAGACAGTATTATTAACTAAGCTAATGCTTCTCACCAATTGTTTGGTTCAGTTCTTATCATCAAGGAATAACACCACTACAAATTTTAATTGCTTTAATTATATGGAATATACTTTTTAAAATATAGTGAATTATGTGGAATAAACTTCAGAACTACAAAATTTCCCTTTTCCTAATAGAAGAGATGTATCCTAAGAACGTAAGACAACACCGTGCCACTGAGCTTAAAAGCTTACATTAATATCTGATGAATCGACGCATGTGCAACTTTCAAATAAAGAAAATAAACTTGCCTAATTCATCAGGGAAATCAGAGATGAGCTGATTTTCTGATCCATGCCCGAGCATATAGATATAAACGGGTTTATTCAAAATTCACTTACAGTTTTTTCTTTTTTTGAGAAATAAAATGCACTTACAGTTGTTGTGCCATCGGGCTTTTTAACTTTCCTCCATCGAACAATGTTGTTAACCAAGCTGATGCGCTTCTTGGATCCAGATTCATCAGTCACAAAAACGTCCTCTTCAACATATGTCTCTGGATCAAAGGGCTTGGGATCAATGCCCATTATGTTAGAAACCTTGATCATGTTCATCTGCATCATAAGAAAGTGCACAAGTAAAAAGTTAAGGATTACGCACCAAATGATATTTTTATCATTAAAGGTTAAAGGTTCGGGATGATAAAAAAGGAGGAAACAATAAAGAAACATGAATGATGTTTTAAATATTTGAGAACCCCACATGAGCAATAACATCATATGGACCAACTAAATTTGCTTGTATAAAAAGAAATAACCGGACCACATTTAGTCTGATTGAAAATTTTCTCCAATAGAAGCTCAAAATCTGTCCAAGGTTTTCAGAGGATAAGCCATGATATAACCACCTTGGATTTAAAGAATCCATGTTATAAATTGGACGATTACATTTGGGAGGAAAATAAATGGAGTAGTTAGCTTTACGAAAAAGATTAAGTTGTAATAAAGACTTATTTGTTGCAAGTTACACTTGCATTGACCTTCCGCTACTTGCAAAGAGTCTTTCTCGCGTCTAGTCTATTCTCATCCTTTGGACATAATCATTCCCCCTGATCATACAGTCTCTGATCAAGCTTATGATAACTTCAACCCACTGAATCTCTTATGAATGGAGGGATAAAAAGACTATTCATGTCTCTCAGCCCCTCGCCATAAATAGAGAAGTTGGAACAATTTCATGTCTACCACTCAAATGACTTATCAAAAGAATGTCTAATACTCAAATGAGGAACAGGTGTCAAAACATTCTTTGATCCTCAGGTTTCAACTGAAAGAAAAAAACATATAATACGCCTGCCCTATTTTGGTTCAAAAACTATAAACAGACAAAAGGTTTAAAAAGAAAAAGTTTTTGAAACAGTTGGAAGTCCCACATCGGTAGTGGGATGGGTAATTGGTATCTTATATGGACTTGGACAATCCTCCCCTTATGAGCTAGTTTTTCGGGTTGAGTTAGGCCAAAGATCCATTTCTTTACATGGTATCAGAGCCAGGCTCATTCCGATTCTTTGTTCACCGATGTTGAGCCCCATATTATATTGTCCACGCTCCAGTTAACTAGGTTCGGGCGTGCGGGGGAGTGTTGGAAGTCCCACACCGGTAGTGGGATGGGTAATTGGTCTCCTTATATGAACTAGGACAATTCTCCCCTCATGAGCTAGCTTTTGGGGTTGAGTTAGGCCCAAGATCCATTTCTTTACAGAAACAATGTAAGCAAAAAGTTATTCTTTTTCCTCCTCCTCTATTACAGAAGATGATGATGGTAATTATGTAGTGACAAATATAACAGACGTGTATTCTACTGGTTAGTCTAGATATAAATCATTCATGGAAATTTTTTGCAATACAGTCTGCGAAAATGGTCCTACAAATTTATGAGTTGACAGGACTTCAGAACCGGTTTTGCAAAATATAATCAAGCCTCCCTAAAGCTAATTTGTAAATGTCAACTATCAAGAGTTTCATAGAAAAAACTGCAACTAGTGTACAATATCAACCAAGTCATAGAAATACAGACTTTGCAGTTTGAAACTTTTTGGTAAGCAAATGCATAAAGCCGAATGAACTTTTTTATTCTTGTCATTATTTCAAAATTCAGCTGCAAACTTAGCAACCAAAAGTGGAAAAATAAAGGAAGAAACACGAAAAAGATTTCTATATTACATCCGTAGAAACAAGAAAGAATACTGACCTTGTCTGAATAAGCTGGAGGCGGACGCAATGGAATCTCCAGCTCTAATGGGGGCCCAACTGGTTTTTCCTTAGTTTTAGATTCCACGTGCTCTTCTTCAGACTCATATCCGCCATCATCTTCAGGTATATTATCTTCTGGCCTCAATTTCCCGTAGCTACTTTCTTCTTCCATTGGGGATATCTGCAATAGCAAATATGTTAAATCCATAAGTGGAACCAAACAACTGCTAAAGTTGAAATGTATTCCTCATTTAGCACTTGTACAAACATTTTGCTCCTCATCGATTTGATTCTGAACAACATAATCAGCCTCTTCTTCGTCCTCTGAATCCCCAAACACATCACGAATCTCCGGGGCGGAGGATATGTGAGCCTCGTCTTTCTCTTCCCCAGGAGACCTACTGCAAAACAAAAGATCACTGTGTTCAAAAAAATTGGATGCTACAAAACAACACCAGCGAAGAATTCCTTTTCTCCCAGATAAGAAATCGAAATTCCGCGGACCAACTTATGTAACCAAACTTTTACAATGTGTTTCTTACTATTGGTCCATATATGCTATAAGATATTAGTGATATGAAGGATTTATAACAGATAAACTCAAGCAGAATCAGCAACGATCAGTTGCAATAGGAATCATGAGCTGGTTATGAAAAGACCGAAACATGCCTGTACATTCTCCAAGCAAAAACATCAGGAGGAAAAAGGTAGAAGTAGAGGTGTGGTCTACTCAGGGATGGAATTTAACCTTTAGGAGACTTTTCAATGACTGGGAATTGGGAAGGGTTACTGAATTCTACAGTACATAAGCTCAATTTGAGGGTGTTACTGAGAACATAGACTGTATGTTGTGGCAAGGAAATGCTCAAGGTAGATATAAGGTGAATGAGGCATACAAGGATCTTAATAGATGCAACAATCAAGTGGGATGCTGGCCATGGAAGGTGAAAATTCCATACAAAGTAGCATGCTTTTCTTGGCTGGTGGCCAGAGAAGCTGTTTTGACTCAGGAAAAAATGAAAAGATTTGGTTATCAGTTATGTTCTAGGTATTTTTTTTTTGTGTGGGGAACAGGCAGAGACAAGCAACCATCTCTTTTTACATTGTAAATGGACTGATCAGATCTGGAGAATTTTCACTAACCTAAGGGGAATTAGGTGGGTAATGCCAGCAAGGGCAAAAGGAGTGCTTGATAGCTGGTACAAGGAAGGAAGCTTATCCATGGAGAGAAAGAGATGGAGGATTGTCCCAGCATGTATTTGGTGGACTGTGTGGAAAGAGAGAAACCAGAGGTGTTTTGAGAGCAAGCAATGCAGCATCCACGAACTGAAGAGGAACTGTCTATCCCTCTTTTATTTTTGGTGTAAACAGGAATGTTTAGGGGAAACATAAGATATCTTCTATGTTTTAGATAACTTGTAAAAGGAACATAGATAGGATGATCCTTCTTTTGCAATTGTCTAATTGGGGACTATACAATTTGGTATGGTATACCTGTTAATATATAGAAATGTCACCAATGTCAAAAAAAAGACAGGAAGGAACAGACAACCAAATACCTTGGACTTCTTGCTTGATTTACTTCCTCATCTTCGTTGTCACCATATCGGTTTTCCTCGGATCTTTCTGATTCACTGTCGATTACTTCCCGCCTCCTACTAGTCACTACTCTTTGACCATATTCTTCTTTTTCATCACTCTCTGATTCTCTTCCTTCACTTTCTACCCTCTGATCACCAACCTCTATTTCCTGAGAACTCTGATCTCTTTCACCCTCACTCTCTCCGTGACCAGGATCAACATCTTGCATTTCAGCATCACTCTCCATCTCAGCCTCCCCTTGGCCTTCTACTTCACCTTCACCTTCACCTTCACCTTCAACATCAGCATCAGCATCAGCATCAGCATCAGCATCAGCATCAGCTTCAGCTTCAGCTTCAGCTTCACCTTCACCTTCACCTTCTCCCTCTCCTTCACCTTCTCCTTCTGGCTCCAACCCTCCATCCCCGTCATCCTGAAGAAGAAATAATAGCATAAGAACAGTTACAAAGTCCAAAATGTTTAAGTAAGCAGGACACAGATAAGAATGAAAAGTGTGAATTCCAATTCTCGGGAAGCAAGGTTAACAATGACTGAAATTCTGAAGCTTTTATTTTGTTTTGACCAAGACACACATTAACACATGAGAGCATATCAGATCACTTAAAGTAAAGTCATCAAGTAGAGGGTGAAAGATAGAATTTTTAAAAATTAGAACAATCAAAGAGAACTACACTATTATGGCCCAACAGATTTTCATATGCTACAGCTATAAATAACTATGAGTGGGAGAGAATCGTCGGCGATTCCAACCGCCTGCGCAACATATATACACCAATGACAATACAAAAAGTGTTCCCTAATCCTGACTTTTCAAAAAGGATTCTACTTTTAAGAAATCATTCATAGGAAATTCGAATTTAACATTGAAAGTAGCATATAATTCAAGATTCACTCGGCTGGCATGCCACCGAACAAGACACTGAGTTCAAACCACTGAGCTGGCTACACACATTCAAGATTCCTTTTCTTGCTTTATCTTCCCCAATAAATTGGATTGAACCTGCTCATTTCTCCCTGCTCCAACTATTCAAACTACCTTATCAATCATTCTTGTACACAACAACGACAACGAAATACCCAATGTAATCCCACAAGTGGGCCATGGGGAGGGTAGGATGTACGCAGACCTTACCCCTACCTTCGTGGGGGTAGAGAGGCTGTTTTCGATAGACTCTCTGCTAAAAAGAAGTGTACTCAAAGCAAGATTGAAAGGAAAATAACAACAGCAAAATAGCAAGGTAAACAAAGCAACAATCATTCTTGTACACATGAACCAATAAAAACACACATGACAACCAATTAGGGCCAAGTCTAACACTTTACACTTGAACAGAATATCAAATAAAATCACACCACATTAATTCATCTACTAAAATTTTAACAAGAAAAGAAGTCGATTAATCAAAAAGAGGATTAAACCTTCTCATTTCTCCCTTCTCCAACTATTTAACTTGTCGTAACTACCTCCAAAAACATTCTCATACACATAAACTAATAAACATACATGATAATCAATTAGGGCCAAGTTTTAACCACTTCAACAGAAACTCAAATAAAATCACATCACATTAATTCATCCACTAAAAATTCAACAAGAAAATAAGTCGAATAATGAAAAAGATGGAAATTAATAGAGAAAAATCGAACCGAAGCGTAATCGGGTTGACGATTGGATTCGTGTTCGGATTCAACCTCCTCTTCCTCTTCTTCTTCTTCCTCTTCCTCTTCCTCTTCCTCTTCCTCCTCTTCCGATTGGTCACCGAACAAGTTTTGCATCATCTGATGCCTCTTCTCTTCACCCACCATTGCTCTCTATTTCTCTTCAATTCGGTGCTTTTTTAGCTTCTTTGTAACTGTGAAGCTGAGTAATATCACACCTGTATTCCAAGTTATTTTTAAACTGACTGCTTGTTAGGTTTAAAATATGACAGACCAATGACAAAATTAAATAAAATATGATCTGTGAACCATTGTGTTGTTTTCACACGTAGCATCTAAGAGATTGTCTGTGTCCCGTTATAATCTGAGTTGGATTTATTCATAAGAAGATCAAATATCTTGTTAGTACAGTAATTACGACTCAAAACAAAAATTAAAGAGAAAATTCATAATTGCCTTTTGTAATTGTACAAAAAAGTCATTTACGTGTGGATATGTTATAGAGACACCTACCCTCTAGTCATGTCTGTAGAGGCCGACTCAGAATATAAAGATGAAAGAGGTATTATCAGAAGCGGAGGTATTTCAACGTTGTTTTATCCAAAAATATTGTTAAACACACATAAAACTTAATATAATAGAATAAATAAAACTAAACGAGAATTTTTAACACACCTTATTGTGTAGTTCGGTGGTCCTGAAACTCACTCTATACATTGAGATTTCCAGTTCGAAATTCACTATCTAAACATTTTATATTTTTAAGAAAAAAATAACAAAAAGAATGCAACTACACAAATTGAACATAGAACTAATGAGGGACTAAGACAAGTGTTGGACTAGTGCACCAAATTTGCTTTTATGTTTTATCTAACGAAATTTATGATCCTTCTTCAAGTATATATACGTATATATATGATTTTTTTGAAGTTAACGGATGTATGTGCACCGCCATCCTTCCACGTGGGTCTGCTTCTGATTTCAAGTGAATTCAATATCACCATGTAAAGCATCGTATTTTTACACGAGCCTGCCACATTAGTGTCACGTTAAAAATAAAATAAGTTTTTTTTATTTATTTATTTATACTTTTTTCATACCGATCACCAAATTTATATTTTCACTATATCTTTACCATCACCAAACCTATCAGCGGAAGTTATTGCCGTTGAAATTCCCAACATCACAAAAGCCACCACCATGGTCACACAATTATCAACCACTACCATTATTTTTCTAATCACCATCAAATTAAGCACTATTGGTTTCATCAATTCAACAAATTAGATCTTAAAGGTCTAATCTAATTTTGAAGTCTAACACCCCAATTCAAATTTAAAACTAGATGGCACTTTTCGATGAAGGAAATGACTTTTAAAAAAAGGATAGAGCTTTGATTTTAGACAAAAAAAAAGATATATATGTTAAAATCATAATCATAAAATACGATCGTTATCAAAATGTTGGATATGTAAAACACGTACGGAAATAGTAAATAACTATTACAGTGATCGAAATAATAAACAACAAATATTACAACAACAAGTTGTCAATATCTTGATCTTGAATTGAAACTTCAAATATGGATCTTGTATTCGGAAATACAAGAACATGAATTGCTACATTTGTGGCTTGTAGATCCGCTGAGAATCCGCACGGTTAGAGTCCTTTGAGAATTAAGTTCACGCCTGAAACGCTTAACAACCAATTAGATAATCACAACACCACTGGTTGAGTCGAGAGATGACTCTCTGTCTTTAAGACAAGATTGCCCCCGTATATAGGCTTTACGGAAGTGTGGACAATAGTTTCCCAAGATGACACAGCAAACTATCAAATGTGCAAAGCCTACACAAATGATCTCAGAGAAGAAAACGAACAATGAAGATTGCTAAGAGAATGATTGCTTATCAGGAAAACTGAACAATGAACAATGAATGTGCAAAGCCTACACAAATAGATTGCTAAGAGAATGATTGGTCATTCCTCCTTATCCCCACCATATGTACCACTAATCTTAAAAAATGTTCTCCATGCCCCTAAACTCATTAAGAATCTAATCTTTGTGCGACGTTTCACAACTGATAATAATATTTCCCTTGACTTTGATCCTTTTGGTTTTTTTGTGAAGGACTTTATGACAAGGAGACGAATAATGAGATGTGACAGGACCGGATATCTCTACCCTATTTCAAACGCCGTCAACAATCCAGCGTTAGTTCCATCAACCTTTACTGCTCTTTCGTCTTCCTTATGACACTCTAGATTATGACATCCATGAGATTATGTTTTACGCTCCCTTAGAAAAAATAATTAAATTAATTAGAATCGTATTTTTAGGACTCTTATATGTGAATCATGCGTTTTTGGGAAACATGTTAAATTACCATTTTCTGCATCCACAAATTGTACTTTACTACATTTCGATATCATACATAGTGATTTGTGGACGTCCCCTATTTTAAGAACGGTTGACCATCGATATTATGTGTTGTTTTTTGACGATTATTCCAAATTTCTATGGATTTTTCCAATTGTCAATGAATCCCAGGTCTACCCCATTTTTTCTCATTTAGTGCTATCGTAAAAACACAATTTGAAAATAACATTAAATGTTTTCAATGTGACAATGACAGAGATTTCAATAATAATCAATTCAAATAGTTTTGCTCCAATAACGGTCTTACCTTTCGTTTTTCCCGCCCTCACACCTCCTCCCAAAATGGTAAGGCCGAACGGAAAATCTAAACCATAAACAACCTAATCCGTACCCTACTTGCTCACGCCTCAATTCCCCATTAATTCTGGCATTACGCATTCTCCATGACCACCTATCTCCTAAATATAATCACAAACAAGTCTATAGCTCAAATAGCTCAACGGTCACCCACTCAAGTTCTGTTTCGTATGAACCCCTCCTACCAATACTTGCATATCTTTGGATGTCTCTGTTATCCTCTCTATCTGACCACTCATAAACTCTAACCTCGGTTTTCCCGTGTGTGTTTCTGGGTTACCTCGTCAATTATCGTGGTTACTTGTGCCATGACTTGTCAAGTCGTAAAATTATTATTTCATGTCATGTCCTATTTGATTAGTCTCAATTCCTCTTTGCCACCATAAACTCGCCACCTCAGTATTCATACAACTTCCTAGATGATGGCATGAACCCTCTTCTAATTCATCATTTACATAGTCCACCATCCCAGACCCCAGCACCCGCCCCCACCTCGGACAGTCCGGGATACACTGTCCATCCGGTTTTGCCGACAATGGCCCAAAAAAGCCCGCCTCAGGGTGATTCCGCAGCCACCTCTTGGCAAATCGAGCATCAGCCAGCCGGTCCTACCACTCCTGCCATTCTTCATCTTCTCGGCAGTCCCGCGGCGCATCCCCCATCCATTCCCGCATCCCGATACCCGCTCTTAGATCATGGAAACATATGACATGCACATAACTCATAAAGTTAAATTGTTGTTTAACCTATCTGTTTCAGTTGTCCCTTCATCTGTCCCTCAAAATTCGAAGGATGCTTTGTCCGACCCTAATTAGAAAGCCACAATGATTGACGAATATAATGCTCTTATAGATAATAAGACGTGGGACTTAGTACCCCGTCCACCTGATGCTAACGTTATTCATTCTATGTGGATTTTTAGACATAAAAATAAATCTGATGGTTCTTTTGAAAGGTACAAGGCTCGTCTTGTAGGTGATGTAAGGTCTCAACAGGTGGGAATGGATTATGATGAAACGTTCAGCTCGGTCGTAAAGCCCACAACCATTCGAACCGTCCTCAGCATTACTTTATCCAAGTTTTGGCCCATTCATCAGATTGATGTCAATAATGCCTTCTTACATAAGGATATTCGCGAAACGGTATATATGCATTAGCCTATGGGTTTCAGGGATCCTATTCATCCCGATTATGTGTGTCCATTGCGGAAATCACTCTATGGACTGAAACATGCTCATCGAGCATGGTACCAACGTTCACCGATTATGTCTTATCTATCATTTTTTCATGCAACATATCCGATCATTCTCTGTTCATTTACAACAAGGATGCCATCATCATTACCACATCATATGATGCTCTCCGCCGATCCATTATGTCTCTATTTTCCTATGAGTTTGCTATGAAAGATATGGGGCCCTGAGTTATTTATTGGGCATATCTGTCACTCGACATTCTGGCGGCATATTTCTATGTCAAAAGAAGTACGCCGAAGAGATCCTCGACCGTGAATGCATGACATCTTGCAAACCACCCCACACGCCAGTAGACACCAATTCTAAGCCTAGCGCTGATTTCGGCCCCCCATATTTAGACCCGACTCACTATCGTGTCCTGACTGAAGCCTTGCAGTACCTCACATTCACGAGACCTGACATATTCTATGCCGTGCAACAAATCTGACTACACATGCATAATCCGACGGAAGCACACATGCATAATCCGACGGAAGCACACATGCATGCCCTCAAATGTATTTTACGATACGTCCAAGGTACACTTCACTTCAGCTTACATCTATACATGTCCTCGCTCACTAGTCTCACTGCTTATTCTGAGCTGATTGGGGTTGATGTCCTGACACCCGACGCTCCACGTCTGGTTATTGCATTTTCTTCAGAAATAACCTATTGTCTTAGTCTTCCAAAAGGCAACCTACAATATCCCGATCCAGGGCCGAAGCATAGTGCAGAGGTGTCGCTAACGTCGTCTCTGAGTCTTGTTGGATCCATAACCTTCTACTTGAGCTTCACTGCCCGATTCAAAAGGCAACACTGGTCCACTGCGATAATATTAGTACGATATATCTTTCCGGAAATCCCGTCCAACATCTGCGCACTAAACACATTGAGATGAACATTCATTTCATTCGCGAAAAAATGGCTCATGGTCAAGTTCGTGTCCTTCATGTTCCTTCCAGATGTCAGATTGTCGACATCTTCACCAAAGGACTTCCGCGCATACTATTTGATAATTTTTGAGCCAATCTCAGTGTTCGTGAACCTCCCGCTTCGACTACGGAGGTGTAATAGAATATTTCCTGAATATTCTTTCATTAATTATATATCTCTTATTTTAGGTAGAATTGTATTCCTATTGTAATTATGTCTCATATTTTAGGTAGAATTATATGTCCTACTGTAATTAGGTTGATTAGTTACCTAGTTTAAATATTTTTGTACTACTATATATATTGTACATTATTGATGAATACATTAGAACATATTCCTTTAGTAATCTTGAAAATGGGTTGCTTCGCTTCACAAAATCCTAACTCCTTTTGTTGGCTTCTTCCATATATTTCTTCTCCAGGTCTCTCCGCGTACATGCATGTATTAAACACGGTAAAGAAACATGTAGAAGAAGAAAAAAGTTAAATATATATCCATCAACCTGTCAAGATTAATTCACAATTATAGAAACAATAAAACAAAGTTCAAATTAATACCAAATTCAAGACAAAAATCAATATTGGAACAGAATAACAGCTAAAGAACAAACCTTTGTTAAATGTTTACAACATTAAAAAAGAGAAGCTAAAGTGGGAACCTACATTAGCAAGCTCGAAGAGAAAGTTTTGCGCCATGACAATAAACTTTATCCTTGTGTTTTTACACTATAAATATTTTTCATTATCCCTAAAAATTTTAGTAGTAGTATTTGTTCATGTAAAATTTGTCACTGTCCGTGGAATTAACTCCAATCATAAGTAGGATATTATATATCCATTTATAACTCTACCTCTTTCATGGATAAGTCCCTATTCAAACATAACTCTTCATTTTAATGTGTCTATTTTTAGTTTCGTTATGAGTTCTTGTTAAGGATAATATAAATTGTTAAAGATATATAAATTATTTAATATTTAAAAAATATTTTAATTAATAATATTTATATTCATGCTTTTAAAATTATATAAATATAAATTAATTATATTTATTGACGTAGAATAAACAACAATGTTACGGCCTACGGGTACGTTTTTACCATGCTGTTGAACTAAATTCAATGAACTTTGTTAGAGATGCCCGCACGTGACCTAATTTCCGTTGAGCATATCAACCTCCGTTTGGCTTTGGCAGTTACTGAAGGACCAAAGCGCACTAAAATAGTCAACTTAAAAGTATATTTATGCTCAATGTAATATTCAAGGACCAAATGAAACTATCCCCTTAAAGTTTAGGGACTGTTTCAGTTAAAAGCTTATTTCGATTACTTTATCTCTCTCTAGGGGGCTCTTCAATTTCTCTCTCACAGCACCGCAATTTCTATCGCCGATTCAAAACCCTAGAATTCCGATAACCGAACGGTCGGTTCCGAGCTTCATTGTTATCAGCCTCGACATTTGGGTAAGTTTGCTTAACAATTTTCTCCCATACCTTATGACGAGCCCTAATTTTCTTCATCTCTGTGAAATGCACTGCTTTTAATTGGATGAAATCGTTTTTTTTTACCGCTTTTGGTGTTTCCGGCCTGGGTACAGTGAATTTAACAGCTTGTACTATCAGTTTTGTTCTTGATTGAGTAAATCTCTTTATTATAATGCTAGCTGACTGTTTTTAAGATAAAAATGATGTCTTTTTTATATTTAGACTCTCTAACCCACAATTTAGAATTTGTATATGTTCTTTGTATTGACTGTGATGAGGAAGGTTGTACCAAAGTGCAATGTGAGTGGATGGTTAGCACTAATCTGCAGGTTTAAGTGGGAATTAAGTATGAAATCCATCTTTGCAACTTCTATGATAGTTTAAAGTTAGTTACTTTATGGAAAAAAATTATGATACTTTAGGTTTAGTTTTCTTCTGGGATGATAATTTATCGATTTAACTGTTGGAATTTATCGAAGTAAAAGCAAGAAAAGGAACTCTTAACAAATTTTAAGATATTATCTTCATTCAATAGTTAGAAAATGAGGGTTGTTCTTAGATGTGGTGGCTCTGGTGGATTTAATTGCTAAAGTCAGTATCTTTTGTTGTGAGGGTAACTAGTCTCACTTGTTATCAATTTCTTCTCAAGTTCTTTTTGTGTGTGTCGTTCTCAAAACTCGGGTTCTAGTTGTTTTTTGGAATCAGTAACTTTGAAAATGCGTTATCATTGATATAAACATGAGGAGTCAATTAGCAGAGACGTAGCGTATGATTCTAGTAAAAAACGTTTATATAAATATGGTGGCTCAAAGTGTCAATAGTGCCAAATTGAAAAAATTGAGCTACTCGACCACAACAATATGTAATAAGTTTCAATTACCATATAGCATTACAAACTCAAATAGGTTTATTCCCGAGAAACTTTTCGCAGCTTAGGAAGGTGATCCAAATGTATTGCAGTAGGAATAAGTTGCAAAAGTGAAGATTTAGTTGGAGAGGGCAACAAGGAATGAGCTGTAAGGTCTCCATGGGAGGGTAGTCCCTTATGATAAGAGGAGTATAGTGTGATGTTACTATTGTGATTAGAGGATTGAGTTCCTTATAATGCAAAATAAATTGGTCACATGCGCAGTAGTTTTATAGTGCTATATCATTAAATTTACTGGGACTACATGACCTAGGTAAATAAGACAAATTTACTAATCATGAGGATTAATTTTCAACTTGACTTCTGTAGGTGTCTTGACATATGCCACAAGTTCGCGTAGGGACATTTTGAGATCATGTGCGCAACTGCATGCTTTACTACGCTAGTCAAACTAAAGCTCCTAAAACCAACATGCTAGTCCTTTCATTGTATGGATTGGAAAGTAAGCATTGATTCCCCAAAACAGCCACGTTGAGAGAATTTGTCCTATGAACCCACTATTTTCCTGATGGCCTGCCTTTGATTGTGCCTGGAAGTGTTTCTAGTCTTTGGCAGGCAAATCTATCTCGAAGACACTACAAACAACTATTATTACGCCTTAATCTCAAACTAGTTGGTTTGACTATACTAATCAACAATAACCATTTACCCTTTGAGCTCTTTTGGCTCTGATACTCGATGAATCATATTTTAGAACAAATTATCGTGTCTCTAAAATTAGTGATTGTCACTCACACTTGACCACACGATAACATAGAATCCTTAACCGGCTAAATACACTTAACTCTAACTCTAACTATGTAAGCGGACCAATAATGTGTAAACCTTAACTCTAACTAGTAAGTATCGTTTGTATGGACACTTTGCTTCATTGTGCTCTATTTTTCTTTTATCAGGTAAATAATTTTATTAACAATTGGGGGAAAAAAGGCCCCATATACAAGCCGTATACCAAAAAGAGAGAACCTACATCAAAACATGATTCTCAAAAAAGGAGACCCAATCTTCTATACAAACCGGGGTCTCATGGGAACACGAAAAGCAAACTAGAAACAATAGAGTATTTTGCAACTTTGCAATATCTAGTTCAACCTCTTCAAACACTCTCCTAATTATTATCCATATATAAATTTCAAGAGGATGTAGGTTTCTTGGGTCAACATAGCTCCATGTATTTTTAGGGTTACATCGTCCTTTTTTAACATCTTCAATCATTATAACAACAATAGACGGTGCATTTGAATTTTTGCATTAGATATGGTCTACCATTTCAGGCAACCTTCTACGTTTTCCCTCTATGTGTGCAACTTGCGTCTTTTTTGCTTTTTGAAATATTTGGGCATAAAAACCCCATGCGGTACACCATAAAGTAGAGACCTACATAGAAGTATGGTTCTCTACGATTAACACCCAATCTTCTATACAAAGAGGAACCTCGTGGGTGCACCAAAAAGAAATTAGGGATAAATGTTACTTTCCTATTGTACAAGATTCATCCTCTATCTCTTCAAAAGCTGTCCTATTTCTTTCTGTCCAAATAACTCACATAAGTGCCAATGGAGCCACGTTCCATGCCTGCGTGACCTCTTCCCTTTGTGTGGTACAGTCAGGGAGAGATTTTTCGAAAAGTGGACTGCCTTGAAATTTAAATGGTCTATTGAGTTTGTTAGTCTCTTTTGGACACTTTATATTGATTCAATCTTGGATCGTTTCCAATTCTTCTCTTTCTTTTGTTTACATCATGTCCTTTTGGTCCTCCATTTAGGTCGTTTCTTTGATTTGTGCGGAAGGATAGCGTTGAGCTTCAATGCCTGCACTTATTCCTTATGATTTCTCTTCTTGTAGTTTATATAGATGGTGCGTGGAAGTAGTTCATTAATGTTAATGTTCAATTCTTACACCCGGTTTTGGATCTCGCTAGCAATTCTTATTTCTTTCTTCATCAAAAAATTCTTACATCCGACCGCCTTTTCATCTCAAATATCACGAAGAACCTGACAATGTGGCACTTACCGCATGATTTGCAACTTTTAATTAAAACTTGAATGATCTTCTTGCAGGAGTTCAAGACAGATAGCTGAGAATAGTTATACAAAGTGACTATGTATATGTTCTGATAGTACACTGATTGTAATGCAAAACATTAGAAGATTCAGTTGCAAAATTTTACAGTCAAAGGTTCTGGAAAGTCATCTATGCCTGGCAATGAATTTGGAGATGGTGTTCACAATTTTTTTGCACAAGATAGCTTGTCACAAGTACAGCATAATTCCCCGGTAGCAGACGTCAATTGGCCAACTTCAAGGGGCAATATGTGGGCTGGAAATCAGAGACAGATAGGTGTACTGAGTTCCAACACAAAAAATTACAACTTGCAGAACTCTGGTAAATTAACATGTTGTGTGCTCTCTAAAACATTAATTGCTTGGTGAATGGTTGTGTTTGATCTCTTACTTTTCCTGCATGCAGACGCTGGGAGAGGAATAAGCAGTTACCCATTCAATGGGCAGCATGGTTTAAATTTTACACAGCCGATTCCGAGGCCTGAGTTTGCTAAAAGTCAGTCACAAAGCCAGCAGCCAAATTTGAACGGCTACATGTATGGTAATCAGTTTTACCAGACAAGGCAGGATGAAACAGACTTTCCTGCTGTGGATACTAGTTCTGATCAACGTAATATAGCCTCAGGAGGCTCATCTTTTTTTGAGTCTCAGCAATGGTTGGATCCTGAGCAGCACGCAAGAGTATCTGTTAGATCAGAACCTTCGGATAGTCCTGTGAGTGGAGATATTTTTGGTGGTCAGCAAATCTCTCATCAGCAATCAAACATGCTGCATTCTTTGCAGCGGCAGCAGTCTGGGATTAATGACATGCAGCAAATTCAACAGCAGGTTATGTTCATGAAGATGCAAGAATTTCAGAGACAACAGCAACTTCATCAACTAGAAGCAAGGCAACAAAATACAATAAATCAAGTTTCTTCCAGTCCTAAGGTAGCATCTGGTGTACATTCCTCTGCATTAGTTAATGGCACTGCGAATTCTGGTCCATTAAATCATTCCTGGGCAAATGAGCTTGGCAACACAAACTGGTCACAGCGTGGTTCTCCAGTACTTCAAGAGTCCTCCAGCGGACTCATTCCCACCAATAATGGCCAAGCACAAGACTTAATGGGTTTGATTCCTCAACAGATTGACCAATCTCTATATGGAGTTCCTGTTTCTAGTTCAAGACCATCTCTAAACCATTTTTCACAAGGGGTGACAGATAAGCAAGTAGTACAGCCAATGCCAACTTTTAATAGTTCATTTTCAGTTAATCAATATGCTCCATTAGCAGATCAAGTCAGTGGGCAGGATGGGAGTTTCCTCTCTAGACAGAGACTCCAAGTTGAAAGTGTATTTGGAGATGCTCCAACCCAAGCTCTATCGAATGCAATGGATGTGGGTAACCTTCAGCAAGTTGATACTATGCAAAAAACGCCAGCTCTGCAGGAATTCCGTGGCAGACAGGATATAGCTGTTCCTTCAGAGACTTCACAGGAGGAAGTAGCAGGGGGAGCTTCTTCCTCACAGAACGAAGTTGGATTGGATCCTACAGAAGAAAGAATTTTATTTGGTTCAGATGATAGTATATGGGCCGCCTTTGGCAAGAGCCCTATAAGCGGTGAAGGTGGTAATCCTTTTGATGGTGCTGAATTGTTAGATGGGACTCCTTCTATCCAAGGTGGTACTTGGAGTGCTCTTATGCAGTCTGCTGTTGCAGAAACTTCTAGCAGTGATGTTGGTCTACAGGAGCAGCCAGGCAAGAGTCTGCAATCAAATTCTTCTCAGAGACTTTTGCAGTCATCAGACGGAAGAAATAAGTTGTCTAATTTAGGTCAATCACAGATGTTAGGTGCTGAAGGTTGCCAGATGGTTGAGAAGACTTCAAATCCTCTTGACAGGGAAATGATTTCAAAAAACATTTCTACTCCTTTGGCACCCGAGCTTGGTGGAGATAGGGAACAATACAACAAATCAGCTGGCTGGAGTGTTCTTGAATCCGCAATGCCCTCTGGGGATGCAGTAAGTGTCTCAAGAGAGAATTCATTTAAACGTTCCCAAGATTACAATCAGAAGAAATTCATTCAAGGTGAAGTTGTTCTTAGGGGTGCGGGGTGGAATTCTGATCCTGGCCATAATACTACAGTTACTATGGCGTGCACAGAATCATCTGTGGGTAGTCCCCAGGTTAATTCGGAGGTCTTTAGCTTGCATAATTCTGCCGCAATACCAAACTCAAGTACCATGAGGAGTGGCGAGGAAACCAGTCAATTTTTCCAAAATAATCATCAATACAGTTATTGGAAGAATGCTGATCCATTGGTAAAATCTAGTGTCAGCAAAGGGGAGGTCTTACAACATCATGTTCCTGAGGACAGCCAGCTTTTGCACTCATCTCTGGATATTGGCGACAAAGAGGGTAAAATGCATGAGATGGAGAACAGTGATAAACAGGAGAACTCAAATGACAGCCATCGCTCTAACTTATCCCCTCATTCTTCTGCTGGTGGTGTTAGGGATAATGTATTATCAGATGCTCGGGGTTCAAGGTTTCTTCCCACTGGGAAGCATAAGTTGTCTAATGAGGTTGGTCGGAGAAATTCTTGGGCTAACAAGTTTCAGTATCATCCTATGGGAAACGTGGATAAGGATACAGGTCCTATTTATGGATTGAAACACCCTACTCATTCTCAGCCTATGTTGCAGCAGAATCCCCACCATGGCCAGTCTCTGTTGGCTCAGGTTCCTAATATTCATGCAGAATTGGAAAAGGTGTTATATCTGATTTAGGACAATATAATTATATTAAGTTCTATAAACCTTTGGTTAGTAATAAAAGGAGAATGTTTCCTAAATTACAGGTGCGTTTATCTGATGAGCTGACTGATGGAAAAGGCTATGGCCAGGTGCAGTCTGGTGTCAGCTTTCCTGGTGGTGGATCTAATATGTCTACACTGATAAATAGATCTATTGGGCTATCACCAAATTCGGCTCCAAAAGCTAGGTTGTCAATTCAGTCTTTTCATAACTTCAAAGGCCCGTCTGGCCAGGAAATAATTTTTTTAGTATTCAAATACTGAAATAGTTATTTCCAAGAACACTGAAATAATTATTTCCAAGTTTAAGTTTGGCTAGAAGTTTTGGGTTTCAAGTGGAATATTCTTTTAAATTACATGAAATCTGAAATAATAGTTTGAGGTTGTATTTCAACTGATGTTTTTAAAGTCTTCGCTTCCCCTCAGAAATCTGAGTTTCACCAATTTTCTTTTTCTAGATGAAATTTATGTCAAAACATAACTTCGACTTCCACTGACCTTTTTCCAACTTGAACTTCAAACACTATTTTTCCTTTGACTCAGTTGCCCAAACACATACTTAGTTAATCTCATAGGTACACAGCGATTGCTTAAATCACTAAGAAGTTATCTGTCATAACTTTAAATGGTTTTGGAACATTCAGCTTTAATCTTAATCTCCTCATGCTGTATAGATCTGATGCTTTGATTGGTTTTCTCATTTCAGTCCAGACATGCTACAGCTTCTTCAGAAGGTGGACCCTTTGAGAGAGCATGGTTCGATGGCTCACTCCAGTAATTATGAACATAAAGCATCATCTGATGTGGCCGAAGCCGAAAATTCTGATGGGTCTGCTGGACACCTCCGACGAAGTCAGTCTTCTGCCTCTCAAGGTTTTGGTCTTCAACTTGGTCCTCCATCACAGCAGATCTCAGTCCAAACCCATCTCTTGTCATCTCAAGGTCCTTCCGGAGCAGTTAGCTCTTCACATTCAAGCCAAGCTGCTGCTGAGATTAGAGAGAGAAGTCGGGGGCAGATGCTCCGTCCTCATCAGGTTCAATCCTTGCCTGCCCCTTCTGACCTCTTGCATCAAGAGACAAAGCATAACACATCTAGAGTTCCAGGAAATACAATTAATGGAACTGATATCCACGCCATGTCTGGGAACTTTTCTTCAGCATTTGAATCAGCTTCTGGTCATACTTACTCTAGAAATCAGCTTCAAAATCCCCATATGGTTAGGGCTAGTGGGCAAGACTCAACAAATCAGTCTATTGGTGTATCTTTTGATGAACATGCTCCCCGTTCAACAGAAAAAGGAGATTCTGGCAGAGGACGCTTGCCGGATGGGGCTGGCAATATACCATATAGCCCCGCTCTCTCTATGAGCAAGTCTCAGTTAAGTAATGCCAATGGTCCCCTTGGAAGTGTCTCCACTAATCGAGCTTTGTCCAAGGAGCCAGTGTCAGCTTCCCCATCTTTTTTAATGCCTGGGATATCTCTGCAGGGTGCATCTTCCAAGTTCACTGATATGCGGACCAATTTTCCACCACCACCACACCATTTTAGTAGTCAGTATATCAAGGATCCTTCCCATATTCCCCACCCGAATGAGATGAATATTATGGTGTCATCATTATCTGCTCCAGAGAGGCAAGGTGATCAAGATGCCAATAAAGGAGGGACTTTCATGCCTGAGCTTGGTAGTAGTTCAGTGAATTCTCTGCATTCTGCCGAGGGGGAAGAACTGCGAGATAAGGAGAACACTTCTGAGCCAGTACCTATGGAAAATGTGAACTTAGTGCAGGAGATGAACGATTCACAGAGTAGAGAATCTATTGTCAAGAATCTGCGCGAAGAATCTCCTGCAAATTCCTCTATGCAGAGAGATATTGAAGCCTTTGGCCGATCACTGAAACCAAATAGCTTTCCTAATCAAAGTTATTCCTTACTAAACCAAATGTGGACCATGAAAAACGCGGAGACCGACCCAAGATATATGGCCCTCAAAAGAATGAGGGTACCAGACAGCAGTGCAGCTACTCAGCAAGTTCCTTCTGGTGATTCTAGAATGCTGAACTTCTCTGGGCCAGATGATTTGCGGAGAAGTGTATCATTTCAACATGGTGGAAGGATGACTCCTCAGGATGCTGCATTTCGTCAGAATGAATCTCAGACTGGCTCTCTTAACAGCAATACTAGTTCTGTTAAGCCTGAGCAAACTCAGATTAGTCCACATATGGCACCATCATGGTTCAATCAGTATGGAAGCTTAAAAAATGGGCAGATGTTACAGATGTATGATGCACACAGAGCTGCCGCCATGAAGGCAGCGGAACAACCTTTCACTCCTGCAAACTCTACCAGTGGTTTGTATGCTTTTAACTCAATTCAGAAAGTAGTCCATGCAACTGCTGATAGAAGTCAAATTCGTAATCTTGGGCAAAGTTCAATTGCCAACTCTGCTGCAACTGAACATTTTTCTTCTCTAAAAACGTTACCCATGAACGTTGATCAGCAGCACCTAATCATGAAACCCAAAAAGCGGAAACGTGCTACAGCTGAATTCACTCCCTGGTACAAAGAAATTTCTCTGGATTTATGGAGCGATCAGACAATCAGGTTCTTATTGTGCAACAACTTTGACAGATCTCTCTGCTTTGAAACTATTTGGCTGCTTCTGTTATTCTATCTGTTGTTTTCACTTTGGTTGTTATGTTATTTCTAACATCATGTTTGTTGATGCATGTTAATTTTCCTTTGACAGCCTGTCGGATATAGAGTGGGCCAAAGCAGTTAATAGGCTTCCTGAAAAGGTGTCTTGAGTTGTCTAATGTCTACTATGATCCTCTTATTTGTAATTTGGTAAACCATTTCATTTCTGACATCCTATATTCTTGTGATAATAGGTTAAAGAAATTGAATCTATTGATGATGGGCCACCAAGGCTTAAAGCTAGAAGAAGACTTCTGTTGACCACTCAGCTTATGCAGCAACTATTTTATCCTCCGCCTGCAACAGTTCTTTCTGCAGATGCTAAATCGGAGTATGAGAGTGTGGCTTACTCCATTTCCAGATTGGCATTAGGGGATGCATGCAGCATTGTCTCTTGCTCGGATGCTGATAACAATATGCCTCATGATGGCAAAGGCCTGTAAGTTTTAGTTATTACCTTTTTTTTGAGATTGTAACATATATGTATATATAAACACAATCAGTACAGGGGTTATAGAAAACTGTTTTTTCTGTGGTCCTAGCAAGATTGTAGAATTTCTAGGATTGATTCAGCATCTTCTGTGTAGTTCTGTTTACACCAAAAACAGAAACGCAAAATACCATTTGGTTTGATCTTCTGCACTGAGCTGCCACTATCCCCAAAACATCTGGAATTCCTCTTTCCTGATTATCCACCAAACACATGCTGGGATAATCCTCCATCTACCTCTATCTCTTGCTCCAGCACCGGCCTCATCCAAACATAGAAGAGCTTCAATAATCTTACTGAGCATTGTCAAGGATGTACCTCTGAGATTAATAAAGGTCTTCTAGAACTGATCTGTTATCCTGCAGTGTAAGAATAAAAGGCTAATTGTCTCAGCTTCTTCCCCACATAGATGGCACCTTGTGCAAAGTGAAATTCCTCTCTTAATGAGATCATCTTGGGTCAAGACAGCATCGCTAGCAGCCAAGTAAAAGAAGCTACTTTATAGGGTATCTTGATTTTCCAAATATGCTTCCATGGCAATAAATCTGCCGAGAAGATTGATTCAAAATCTTTTTTGCTGCATTCACCTTGTAACTGCCACTGTTATACCCCTCTCACCCCGATGTATCCACTTCCATCTGTTAACCTTTAAAGTCTTCCAGCTGCTTGTAGAAGTCAGTCAACCTAGCCACCTTCCAATCATTCAATATTCTCCTTAATACAAAGTTTCAGCCTTGAGAAGTCCACATTTCAGCTGTTTTTTTGTTGATGCTCTAGTTATTACTTGAGATTGATTAATTTGCATCTACGATTTGTTACTGAGGTCCCAATAATTTGTTTGATGTATTACTAGTCTTCCTGACAAGTGCAAGGCATCTGAGAGAAATGATAGACATCACTTCTCCAGAGCTGTGGAGGAGTTAATGGGAAGAGCAAGGAAGTTAGAAAGTGACTTTGTGAGGTAAATGGTTCATGTTTCGCTTATGCGTTTGTCTTTATTTGATGCTAATAAAAGCAGCTTCCATCACTTAAAATATTCGAGTTTGTCTGAATTATTATACTGCACGTACACCTAGTCATTTATTTTTTAGTGGTGGTGGGAGGGAAAGAAAAATAGTTGAAGGAATCAAGCCATCTAAGAAATCGGGGATGTCTTCCCTTGTGGCATCTGAATAGGTTTGAATAGAAGATAGGTTCAGGTCTCAGGAGATATTTCAGAAGTTAATTACATTTGAGCTTGGGCATTTTCTTTACGCTGATGTTCTCTGATTTTCACTTCTGTATTTGGCGGTCTCTGTAATATGAATAGACATGGTCTGTTAGTAAAAGCAGAACTGCACAAAATGCTAAATTCTGGCATACAGATTTCAGCTTTACTAGTTTTAATGGTCGCGCTTTGCACGTCTACCTATATCAATAAGTAGAAGGCTTTAAAAATTATATAAATATGAATAACAAATTATGTATACTTGACATGCTATCGTTAAGTGTCATTTCAAAAGTGTATCCATAATTTGTGTTGCGGGCATTGAAATAATTTATAACTAATTATAGTATTTATTAAAGTGTGTATTTACGTTTTGGTACATAATTTTATAGAAGAGTGTTTGATTAAAGCATAATGGACATACTATGTATACCTAGAAAGTCAAAACATAATTTTTTTCACAAAAAGCGTCAATTTTTCTTTTTACTTTTTACTTTTTACTAAGATAATTAAATTATATAAACTAATTGATTTTAACTCTATGACTGATTATACTTTTCAAGTAGGAGTAAGGAAACTCAAAGGGGTGCCTACCGACATGTACCGACTTTAGTTATGATTTTCTACTTAGTCTTTCTCTATTTTTCTTTTTTCATTTTACTAAGATAGTTAAATTATATAGAATTAATTGGTTATTTTCCTTTTTTGACTATGAGCTACATTTTTACTTATTAAACAAGGATTTTTCCTTTTTTGACTATGAGCTACATTTTTACTTATTAAACAAGGATTTTTCCGTTTTTGGTATTACTTGTCATCTACAAATTGTTATGCTACATAATTCAAAATAATAAAAGGACTTGTAATGTTTTTAATTTTATGACTTTTTATATTGGTCGTAGAGATTCTTCAGTCTTCTAAATCAAGATGTGAGCGGCTTTCTCTTTTCTAAATATGGAATATTAGAAAATAATTCTTACATCTGATTTGGGGACCATAACCCATTTAAAATTACACATAATATATGTACTCTGGGAGATAAACTCAACATATATCTGTATTTGTTATTATTCTACTTTGGGATGAACAATTAAACCATTTATGCATTTAAATTTGCGTACTCTAGCTTATACATGAAATAATTTGAAAACCAAGCTAGTATGATATTATATAATCATCTTATATTATTCAATAAAATAATATACTTAAATTAGATTAATAATGATAATTCAAATATTTTAAGAATCCTTATTAAACAAATAGCTACTATTTCTAAACTTAGTAATAGATACTATTTTGTAGAAATACTTGTGAATCAAAATTTTAGAATAGCAATCAAGCTTTTAATGAGACACTTACAGATTAAATTTTGTGAATAGCGAATAGGCATAAATAAAGTTTCCGTTAACATTGTTCTTATGTGATTAAAATACAATGATAAAAGCTGATGTAGAAAATCAAAATTGTGCAGAATTAATTTGTGTTGGAGTTTCCTTGTCATAAACAACTTTCCTTCAATATTCTTTCTATTATAACTTTTAGTTCCCTGATATCTACGTCCTTATTGGGGAACATTAAATACCAGCCGGATTAAACTTGTAACTTAGATAATTACTCCTTCCAGCCCATATTATATGGTGCTTTTACCTTGGGCATACCCCTTACGAAATCCACTCATGCCTAGAAAGTAAGAAAGTAAGAGGTGTTTTCACTACATTACCCTTAATTAAATAGAGTAATACTTATTTAATATGGGTTTTTGGTTATGTAGAAATCCACGTATCGAAATAAGGATAAATTTGACAATAATAATAATTAACACCTTGATTATGTAAAAAATCATTTATTTTGGACGAAACCTAAAACCTAAAAACATCATGTAATATGTAAGGGAGGGAGTTGTACTACATAGGAGGGATAAAAAAATACTTCATGGAAGAACATGGGCGAGAATGCTATACCATTTATATTTCACTATTAATATTATAATAATGCTATAAGGAACTGATTTATAAGGTGAAGTCCTAATTAATGTTGAAGTGCTAAATATCAGGATTTTTTTATGTAGTTCGAATAAGGAAAAAATTAATACCCAAAATTTAGTTGATTTTAAAGTCCTAAACATTAGCGAAAGAATTAAATGACTATTTTGTCTAGTGTGAAATTTGTTTTTAATGGGTAAAAAAAGTGAACGACATTTCGCTAAGGAACTTCATGATTTTATGTATAGATAGATTATCAACAAGATCTAAATTTCAAGGACACGTGGAGGTTTACGTAGACTTGAAAATCACATTTTCTCTAATGATTTAGCACATCTTCAAAAATACAAAGATGATTATAAAAAATGGAAAGGTGATCGGTAATAGGTCTTTTTGTCACCATTGCCGGCTATTTCCCACTACATTAAATGAAGAAAACAATGCTAAGTTGGACTAAATCTTCTAGAGAAGTGCATATTTGTTTGCCAGTTCATAAATGAATAGTCACTTTTTAGTAGGAAAATAACATTGTTATTATCCTTAATATTTGCTCCCTTGGGCTTTGGTCTAGTAGTAAGTGCACAGGGCATGATGTGTGGGTTAGGTGTCTGGTATTTAAGTGGAGAAAGGTAGAGAGTGGGTCCATTATTCGCCTAGTTCAGAACCGTGCGCCATTACCCTTCAAAGATTTTCTTTGTTATATTTTAAAAAAAAGCTCCCACAATTCTTTTGTACTACTCCCTTCATTTCAATTTATGTGTCTTGCTTTCGTTTTTAGTTTGTCTAAAGAATTATGTCACTTTCTATATTTAGTACTCCCTCCGTCCCAATTTCTATGATGTAGTATGACTGGGTACGAAGTTTAAGAAGTAAAGGAAGACTTTTGAATCTTGTGGTCTAAAACAAGTCAAAGATATTTGTGTAGTTATAAATCATCTCGTTAAGCATAAAAGATAAAGTTTAAAGTTAAATTATTGCCAAATAAGTAAATGTATCATTCTTTTTTGGACTAACTAAAAAGGAAAGTGTGTCGTATAAATTGGGGCGGAGGGAGTAATTTTTTTAGTTTCAACATTAGTGAGATTCCCGTATTATAGTGGAATGACATGGCATGATTAAAACCATAATATTCAAATGGTATATTTGGTATATTATACACACCTTTACTTTAAGACCACAAGATTCAAAAGTCTTTGTATTCTGAAACTTGGTGTCCAGTCTAACTAAGACACAAAATGAAACAACGGGAGTAATATTTAGGATTTCATTTCACTTTGGCTACAATGATAGTTTCGTCCTTCAAAATTGCCACCATTGTGGTGGAGCCAGTTAGGCCCAAGGGATCCAGTGGGCAGCTGTGTTGGTACTTGGTAGCATACACTTCCTCAGTCGCAGCATGTGCATGAAGCCAATCTAGTCTATTCTGAGAAAATCAACACTGCTATTTCTTTTTAATCAGTAACTCTGCTGTTGTCCTTATATTTTTGCTTCCATAATGCTTCCTTGTGTTGAGATTTATATTATATATGCCCCCCCCCCCCCCCCAAAAAAAAGTTTTGCTAAGGTTACCTGTCAAAAACACTTGTCAATTCACATGGTTCTGTTTTTGATGCCACTATGGTGCAGTTTGGACAAGAGAGCGTCAGTATTAGACGTGATAGTGGAAGGACAAGATCTGGAGAAGTTCTCAGTCTTCTATCGATTTGCAAAGTTTTATGGTCGCGGGCAATCCAGTGGTGTTGAGTCACCTTCAACAGATGCTGCTGCACATAGCCATAAATCTTTTCCGCAAAGATACATCAATGTGCTCCCAATGCCTAAAAATCTCCCAACTAGGGTGCAATGTCTTTCACTATGATCATTAATTTAGTTAATATTTTCTCCGCTTCTCGCCATCAATCCACTAGCTCCAAATCCCTTGGAAGTTTTGTTGCTAATTATGTACTGGCACTAGCAGCAGCACAAATAGAACCACACAGACACAATTGCAGAAAGAACAGTCTCTAAATTGCTACCTCAAATGCAATATAGGCAGTCCATTTTGCATGTAGGCCAATTATGTCAATTGTCAAGAAATGTGGTTCGTTCCATGTGTCTCTCCATAGTTAGAGATAGAGAGATGTCCATATGTAGTTAGTTCAGTGTTGTGAATGTAATGGTAATTGTGTAAGTCAGGTGTAGTGTACTTCAAGTTCGCATCTTCTAGGTAAATATATAATGCCTAGGCTTATCTTAGTAGGTAATTATGAATGTCAGCTTTGCAAAATTGTTGTGTTGGCTGTTTGTACCTTTTTGATACTCAGACCCCGTTCCCTTTTCCAGCGGACCCCACAGAAAGGATTTCATTATACCAATAGAACCTGTAACAGCTGTTAGCAATGTCGATGTCCGGGTTTTCTATTGTCAGTGCTGCTTCAGGCAAGGAATTGGTCGCTCATCGAGCCAGGCTTTAAAATTTACCTGGTAAGAGGGAAGAAACTGACAGGTTTGACCTTATTTTGTTCTGTGTGGTTGCTTACAGAAAGTGAAAAGTGTATCAAATGATTAAGATATCAAGTACTGGTCGACCACTAGCTCCATTTTACTTTAAATGTCACTCTCGGAAAGCATTTTGTTCATTTTTTCATTCAAGCCATGTGAATCCTGTGAAATTTTTATAACGTGACTAACTGTTCGATTTACTAGAACTCCTGTTGCTGCATGGTTGCATCTTAGATGCATGTGTTGGTGCCTTGGTAATATATGATTAAGCTCCCAAAAAGTACCATGTTACGGTGTTACAAAAATTACTCTAAATGGTTAATAAAGAACTTAAGTACAATGTTTGGCAGGAAGAAATTGAAAAACTAATCACGAATAACTAATGCAATGTTTAGTTTGTCGTATGACAAAAATAATTAATGCTTACGGTCAACGGTACTGAAAAATACCTGTAGTAAATTGAGTGAGAATTTACGAATTATTTTATGTTGGATAACAATCCATTTGTGACCAACCCATGATGTGATTATTGAGGTGCTAAATGACGAGAAGGGTTCCTTAGTATCATCATCTTGTTGTCTGTCATGCCTTTGATTTGTTGAGCCTGAGTCCTTTCGTACCAGATTCTCGGAAATTATGACGGAATTTCGTCTATGTTTGACCCGTCGTTCTGGCGGTCGGGCAAACTTTCTATTACACTCGAGAACAAAATTTTAACTCGAGTTTGCATATTCTAGTTACTTTTTGGAGGCATCCGCTTTAGATAAACGACCTACCTCACAGTGTCCTTTAATCAACTTGATGGTGAGAGCCAAATGGATTATTTGTGTTAGTTACGCTTTTCTTTGAGGATGTGATATCATGGTGTATTCGTGTTTGTTATCAATATTTTCTTATTGCTTACTGCTTTAATTTTTTGATCGGATCTGACTGTTTTTTGCTTTGCTTGTCCTGAGCCGAGGGTCTCTCGGAAACATCCGCTCTATCTACCAAGGTAGAGGTAAAGTCTGCATACATTCTATCCTCTCCAGATTCCACGTTGTGGGATTTCACTGGTTATGTTGTTGTTGATGGTGAGAGCCAAAAACTCTAAGCGGAACAAAATATATATTAGCATGTGAAAAAAAGGAAGATGAGCAGGAATCTGTAATAGCTCAGAATAAAGTTTCTAGTTCTTGCATCTTACATTCTCACTTCCTTGAAAATGGATAACTAAAGTATATCATGAATTCCGCATTAAAGGAAATATTTTCTTAAATGGATACAACACAAAGAAAATCCATCTTGGAAGTGGAGAAAACTATGGAAACTAGTGGTGATCTACGATTATATTTAATGGACAGTTTGATTTTGAGTCCAAACTCAAGGACCATTTTGGGTTTTCACTACAAAATAAATGTAAATTAACAATTGTTAAGTAGAGTAATAAATTTGTAAAGTAAAAGATAAATGTTATGCATTTGTTTGTTTTGGGCTACGTGCTATAATAAATTTGTAAAGTAAAAGATAAATGTTATGCATTTGTTTGAGAGAAAATATAAAATCTAGACTTCTAATATCATGAAAAAAATAATCTCTTGATTATTTTCGTTAATTAAAGAGTATATATACAATTTACAATTTTCCATAATAGTAAAATATTATTCCTACTCTATTCCCAAAATCCTCTTCTAGTTGTACAAGAATTCTATAATTATGGTAAGTGTAGAAGCCTAATTTAATCACTTAAATTTGACTCTAAAACTGTGATATACACGGGCTTGTATACCGTGTATACCACGGTTTCACACTTGGTAATATGCCTTGTGAAATCGTGATATACATGGTAGACAAACCCATGTATATCACGGGTATAACTAAAACACACCCCCAGTCATAGCGGGCGGTCTTCGTACGCTGAGACTGTCCCTAAAATTTTCAAAAAGGACAGAGGGAAGACCCTTTGTAAAGATGTCGGCAATTTGATACCTGAAAGGGACATGACAGACGCGTACTTGTCCACGAGCTACCTTTTCGCGAACAAAGTGAAAATTTAGTATGCTGGTGTTGAACATGATTACCAGAAAGGTAGATGACACTAACATTATCACAATAAATCAAATATAGCTTTCTGAATAGGACAATGAAGCTCTAAACGAAGATCATGTAACCAACATAATTTAGAGACCACATTGGCCACCCCTCGATACTCGGCCTCTGCACTAGAGCGTGATAATGTAGACTGACGCTTCACAGACCATGAGATCAAGTTATTACCAAGAAACATACAATATCCGGACGTGGAACGTCTGGTATATGGACAACCACTCCAATCAGCATCTGTATACGAGACAAGTGTAGACGTCGATGAAGGATATAAATGTAAGCCATAGTCAAGCGTTCCCTGGATGTATCGAATAATACGTTTGAGCGCATTCATGTGGGATCATGCATAAACAAAAACACCAGATGTACGTCATATGTAATATCTGGTCTCGTGAAAGTAAGATACTGAAGAGCCCCTGCAAGACTGCGATAGCGGATCGGATCCTTACGAAGTAAGGGGAGTCAGCCGCAGCACCCAGCTTGGGTTTAGTATCGACGGGAGTGGAAGTAGACTTTCACGAGGACATGCCAGCGCGCTCAATAATCTCAGTTGCATACTTCCGTTGTGATAAGAACAACCCACCTGCATGACGAGAAACAACAATCCTCAAAAAGTAACTCAAGGGCCTCAAGTCTTTCATAGCAAACTCAGAACTGAGCATGGTCATGATAGACTTGCGCAAAGCATCAGTAGAGGCAGTCAATATAATATCATCCACATATAGTAGAATATAAGCCAGGGAAGAACCATGACGATATAAGAACAATGAATTATCATATCTGCTGTGTGAAAATCCAATAGACGAAATATAGTCTGCAAATCTCTTATATCAAGCCCGTGGGGCCTACTTAAGCCCATACAATGACTTCTTCAATAAACAAACATAATGATGATATTTGGGGACTTGAAAACCCAAGGGCTGATGCATATAAATGGCCTCCTTGATATCACCATGTAAGAAAACATTCTTCACATCTAACTGATGAATGTGCCATGCTTTGGAAAGAGCCAGACTGAGAACAATCCGAATGGTAGTTGGTTTGACCACCGGACTAAACGTCTCACCACAATCCACGCCAACCTGTTGAGTCTTACCATCACCTACAAGACGAGTCTTATGTCTCGCAAAAGAACCGTCAAAATTATCCTTATGAGTAAAAATCAACATAGACCGAATAATATTAACACCAAAAGGACGGGGTACCAACTCCCACGTCTTATTGCAATAAGAGCATCATATTCGTCGGTCATAGCCAATTTCTAATTCTAATCATTTAATGCGGACACTGGGTTACGGAGTAATGGGAATTTAAGAACATTAAAATTTAAATTAAAATGTTTTTTTCAGTTTAAAGATACCTTGTTGACTACGAGTGACCGGTCTATGACTTATGGGAGAATTTGGTGGATTTTGGGACAAAGGCGGAAGGGTGACGGACCGGCCAGCAGGCAGTGGGCCTGCTGGCCCAACACTGGATTCGGAAACAGGAGCTGGGCCGATAGCACCAACAGAGGCAGAACTAGGCCCAATATGTGGCCCAGTTGCTGGACCCCGTATCGGCAAAATTGGGTTGATGACCCGAAACAGTGAAAGGAAAATTTCCAGGTGCTGGACCTGAAATAGTGGCGAGAGGTCCAGCGGGCAGCGGGCCCGCTGACGGATTTTGGGTGCGGGATAAGTCTGAAAACTGGTGGATAATATACAGAGAGACGGCGTCGTCCAAAAAATTATACAAACTAGGCACAAGACTACTCACATTAGCAAACGGAAATTGAGTTTCATAAAAAATAACATGGCGACTAATGATGATTTTATTAGATGATAAATCAAAATATTTGTAACCACGATGATTAGACGGATAACCCAAAAACACAAAAGGGGTAGAACGGACCTGAAGTTTGTTAATTGTGGTGGACAAAAATAGTGGATAACATAAGCACCCAAAGACCCTAAGATGAGAATACGAAGAAGTCTTATTATATAAGACTTGAAGAGGGAATGAATATGTCAAACCTTTGGTAGGAAGTATGTTAAGAAGATATGTAGTCATTTATAAAGCATGATGTCAAAAGGAAGAGGGAACGGAAGCATGGACTAATAAAGTTCGGACAATATTATTAATGGTACGAATTTTGCGTTCGGTTTTCCCATTTTGTGAGGACGTATGAAACGAAAATTTATTCCATGATTACCACAAAAATCTCGAAACAACCCATTATCATATTCTTTGCTATTATCACATTGAATATTTTTTATTTTCTGTTCGAACTGGTATGGATGAAGGCTCTAAATTTTAAGAAAGTGAAAAACACTTGAGATTTTTTCGCTAAAGCAAAAGTCCATAAAAAATTAAAATAATCATAAAAAATAGAAGATAGTAACGATGGCCCAAAGAACTGAAAACAAGCGATGTCCATAAATCGCTATGAATAATATCAAATGACATTAAAGTACGAGAAGTAGAGTCTACAAACGATAATTTAACAAATTTTCCTAGAGAACAAGATTGACAAATCGGAGTACTACACGTACCCTTACAAGAAATCAACTTATTTTTATGTAAGGAAGAAACAATAGACGACCCAGGGTGACCCAAACGTGCATGCCACAAGGAAGGAGTAAAAGCTGCAAAAGTAAATGACAAGGCTTGACTCGAGAGACCGGATGTGGGCGTGATAGGATAAAGATCTCCCGTACTATCACATCTCATGAAAGGAATCCCTGTCTTGAAATCCTTCACAAAAAACTCAAAGGATCAAAATCAACAAAAAATCAATTATCAGTGGTGAATTTACGAACAAACACCAAAATTTTAATTAAGTAAGGGGCATTTTCAAGACAAAAGGTGGATGGGGGGAGACAACGTTTTATGACCATAACCACGAAACAGAATTGTATTGCCATTACCAATAATTATGCCACGACTGTTGCTCAAATTGAAATAAGATGAGAGAGTACTTTGGTCGGATGTCATGTAGGTAGTGGCACCGGTGTCCATGTACCAATTTGCGCCAGGGGATTTAATCAAAGTGTGTGCATCGCGACTTCAAAGTCGGTAGGGGTGGGGCCGAGGACCAAGCACGCTGGCTGGCTGCCCCTGCCTAGAATTGCCTCTCGGGTTCCATAGTGGGCCGGGATACTTGGGCTTGCTTGGCTGCTGAAACTGGGGCCCAAGTCGGGTGGGCAATGTACGATAGAAAATAGGGGTTGTTGGGCCCAATCCACGGTCATGGGCCCCAAGGCTGTGGCCAGTTGGCTTGCGGCCCACTACGCCGAGGCCCATTGCCACCCCCGTTATTGCCACCTCGGTTTCCGTCACGGGTTTTGCCATTTTTTTTTATTCTGACCCTTTTTGCCGCCACCGTTGTTGCGGTTTTGATCGGAATTGTTGGAGACGAATGGAGAAAAGTTGGACTCGGTCACCATGACGACATGAGGGGCCCCAATGGCCACTTCTTAGCCAAGCCGGCTTCTTCGAGCGTGAGCATGTAACATGCCTGATAAAACTGTGGAAGAGGACTGCTCTGACGAAGAAGCATAGCGACGCCACTATAGGCCTCAAAAAGGTCTGCAACCATTTGAAGAACAAGACATCGTTGGTAACAGGCGCCCAACGTTGCTGAGTTGATCTGCCAATTCTTTCAACCTTTTGCAGTATGCTGAAACGTTGGGGAAATCTTCCATATTGACGTGGGAGAATTCCTGCTCAAGGGTAACAACACAAGAATTTTGATTATCTTGGAATATATCACGTACTCTATTCCAAGCATCCATCGCCGTAGCGTCTGGTTCGATAATCGTTTGCAACAAGTTAGTAGATTTAGTAGAGTAAATCCACTGAAGAATGGTAGCATCAAGAGTCGTCCATAATTGACGATCATCCTCGGGTTTAGGGACCCCGTATCCGCAAGAGCCGCGGGGATAATGTGATGGAGGACTTGATGCAAACATGTGTGAATTTTGATAGTTTGGCCCACATCGCGTATTGAACGTTTTCTATTTCAAGAATGATAGATATGTGATTCTTGATGTTAGAAACAGTAAGGGCAGGGTGAAACGTGTTCTTAGCCATAACAACAACGAACAACATGATGAAGGGATTTTGAAGAAAATTTGGGAAGAGAAAAGGCAATACCGGGCACGGAAACATATGACTGTCGGACGAAAGTTTGAGAGAAAATATAAAATCTAGACTTCTGATACCAGGAAAGAAATAATCCCTTGATTATTTTCATTAATTAAAGAGTATATATACAATTTACAATTTTCCATAATAGTAAAATCATATTCCTACTCTATTCCCAAAACCCTATTCTACTTGTACAAGAATCCTATAATTATGGTAAGTGTACAAGCCTAATTTAACACAATATTTACACTTAAATTTGACTCTAAAACCGTGATATACACGGGCTAGTATACCGTGTATACCACGGGTTCACACTTGGTAATATGTCTTGTGAAACCGTGATATACATGGTATACAAACCCATGTATATCATGGATATAACTAACAGTTGCCCCTCGACTTACATTAGTTCTTTTTAGAGCCCGTTTGAATTTGCTTATTGTAAGTAGTTGACAAGCATTAAACGCTGAAATCTTTTTATAAAAATTTAGTTATGTGTTTGGCTATAAATGTTAAAACTAGCACTCCTAAGTTCTAATTAGTTGATATGTTTGCTAAAAAAAATGCTGATAAACTGTTCTGTTAATAAAATAACTAAAACACTCCTAATATCTTTTCTAAAAAATTACTATAAATTTACAGATAATACGGTACGAAAAAGGATAGAACGACATATATAAAATGGCAAGGAAGTTAGGAGTGTGTTTTGAAAAAAGTATTTTGAAAATTAAATTTTTTTTTTTTTCAAACTAAAAGTACTTGAAAAAAAATTGGGATCGATCAATTTATAATTTTGATTGAATTTAACTTATAAGTTATAACTACCGTAAATAATTACCAAACTCTTACCAAAGTCAAAAGTGCTTATTGGGCCGTTTGATCTAGTGGGTGTTTGAATTTGCTTTTAAGTGTTTTTCTTCTTTTAAGTTCTTTTCTACTTTTGAAATATTTAGATGAAATAAAAATATTTTTAAATTAAAAAAATATAAAAATAAGTTCAAAACCAAAAATTAAATAAGAACAACTTTTAACTTTTAGCTTTTTAAGCCGTTTAAAAAAGTGACCCTCTAAGTTAGCCACACACCCTCTTAATTTCCTTCGTCACGAAGGCAACTTTACCAATTTTACTTTGGAAATAATTCTCCTCTTCCAAGAAATTAACTTCCATTCAACTAATACGGTAAACTCAAAGATCGTCGACGTTGTTTTTTCCGGCGAAGCTGCTTCTGTCCGGTACCCTTATTTATAACACATATATGTGCATTCCTTGGAACTTGCTAAGAAATCGATATGTGCATTGTACATTCTCCAACTGTATTCGAAAAATTTTGCCTTTAATTTTTACACCAAGCTTATCGAGAACATGACTTAAATAGGAGTTATGGAGAATACGGATTAGAGTAGAAGATTAGTAGGTAGTTGATCATTGTCTCGCTTATCCTTCCATACTAGTTGCGGTAGTAGTACTCTTCTAGTTTCTTGCCCTTCGATCTCTGCTTATATTTTTTGTTTCTTGTTATATGATTATTGTTTTACTTTGTGATTGTTGCTGCTTCTTTTTATACCGTTATTGCTCTATCATGCTTGTATAATTTGTTTTCATTATTTATTTATTTATGTTATTCTTGTTTTCATACCGCTTTGAATGTCCGATTAGCCTATCACACTTATAGGCACATTATTGCTTTATAATCCACTGTAGTTTGATTTCTGTTGCTATGTGTTCTTTAGTGTATTTTGTTTAGCTTATTTAGCTGTGTTAGCTAGTGTCCCTTTTGTTCGAATGCACATTATACTGCTTTAATTCCTTATCTGAATCTGACTGTTTCTCTTGATTTACTCTTTACTCTTGCTTTGTTTTGATTAACTTGCTTGTGATTATACTTTGTCTTGAGCCGAGGGTCTCCCTGAAACAACCGCTCGACCTAATAAGGTGGAGGTAAGGTATGTGTACACTCTACCCTCCCCAGACCCCACAGTGTGAGATTTCACTGGATATATTGTTGTTGTTGTTGTTGTTTTCATATTGCTTTGAATTGCTTGTTCTTATGCCGAGGGTCTACCGGAAACAACCTCTCTGCTCTATCTCTCAAGGCAGAGGTAAGGACTGCGTACACTCTACCCTCCCCAGACCCCACTTTGTCGGATTTCAGTGGATATGTATGTTGTAATTTTTACACCAAGCAACGCAGAAATTATTCTCTTTCTGCTTAAATCTGTTGCAGTACCGTTGCTCATTGTAGTGTTAATGTGCGTTTTTACAGTTGAATCACTCAATTTTAGTGTAATGTAGGCTAAGGAAAAGAGAGAAATATGGGGGAAAATTGACATCTGCGTTGGAGTCGGACGAATGGGTTAGGTTGCTATTAGAAGAATCGTGAAGTAGTTTAATGAAAGAGCAATGTATAATTTAATACTCCTTCGGTCAATTTTACTCAATGCTGCAATTCTTTTTTGTTGGTGTTGTTGATATTTTTTTAGAATAATGAAATGAATTATTTGAAATCCTTCTTAACCTTATTTAAGTGTGAAACATAGGTTTAGATTATCATTCTGTCTAGGACCTCTGTGGTTTGTGTTTAAATAGGTAAAAAATTATTTATCAGAACTAGAAACACGAATCGGGCTATCTTTAACAGCTCGGAAACATTAATTGATCTTTTTTCGTGATACATTGCTTCGATTTTCATCGGATATTTTTCTTTTGGGCCGAGGGTCTATCGTAAACAACCTCGCTATCTCATGAAGGTATGAGTAAGGTCTGCGTACATCTTACCCTCCCCAAACACCACTTGTGGAATTATATTGGGTTTGTTTGTTACATTGCTTCGATTTATTATTTTCTTTTTGATAACTGGTGGTGATTGGCGGCCTGCACGCACCTCCGATTAATTCCACGAGGTACTTGTTCTCTCTACCAGCATAGACACTAGATAACTCTTGCCACCAAGGCTTGGAGAGATGAGAAGAGATATCTAGTATTTTTGCCTCCGTTGAAATTTGAGCCTGAGACCTACGCACTTCTATTTTTTTCTTTTTGTGAAGTATAATTGCAGAGAACATCAACTTTCCTTTTAATTATTTCACAGTAGTTCACGTAGGAATTTGTTGGGTTCGTTAGCACAACGGAAGTTTAAAATTTTCTTACCCAACAATAATCATGACATGACTTATACGATAATCATGTTTATGTTCAAAACATAACAAAAGAAAACTTACAGGTTTTCAAGCGCGAGATTCAATACTAACGTATCCACGCGATTTGAATCCTCGACTGCAAGTTCCAACTCTAGTGTATTTCCTTTGCAAGAAAGTTAGGAAATCTTGCTTTAGGAATTGAGAAGTTATTTTCTGTAACCTTACAATTATGGGGTATGTGTTTGTTTATATATGAGTTCAGGACAAAACCTAAGTAGATCTAAAACAGGAAAACCTGACCCATGTTAATGTTCAGTGGACCAGCTGGGCTGGTCCACCCTATACGACCAAGGTGGACGGCCAGGCCCCAATTTTGGGCCAGTAATTTCTGGCCCAATTGTTTTCCTTTATTTGTCCGAGTACCCATATAATATATCCAACACATTTAATTAAATCCGAAATTCAATTCATCTTAATTAAATAATTTCTATCAAATTGAAATATTTCATAGTTATTATAGATTAAATATCTCAACTCTCAATCGAATATTTAATATTTTCTCAATACACTCTTAGATCGAAGAAACAATCGCATATAGTGTGACCCTATAGGCCTTCACATATTGACATTAATCTAATTAAGGTCCATACGAAACTCCTAGACTGCGTCGTATGACGAACTCAATATGTGAAGTACGTTTACATGAATCCAACAAACTTAACATTTATGCGGAACTATAAATTCCTTTCATTCGCGACACACTCGATTAAGCTTAGAATTTGTCAAGTGTCTATCCAAATGGTTTAATCACTTGATCTCACATTTATTAGTTGGCAACTAGACCATATTCTAAATATGTCTCTTGCACTGGTCAGTGACTTTAGTCAACGTAATAACATTGAGAACTTGATTGCTCTCTCGAATTTTCAATTGAGAAATGAATTCTATTCTTGGCTCAACTACTACCTTGATTTACATCCTGATGCACCCAACACAAGCCGTATCTTATCCAGAAGGAATTTAAGCTTAGAACTTGGTCAAAGTACATCATTTTGTAAACAAGGTGTGTATTGACCTCAAGTCAAAGGACCTTTATATTCCACACGCCGATAACACTATAGACATGTATAACAAATAGTTTATCGGCAGGGTATACCAATACTTCTCCAAAGTATCCATGTGTCCATCACGGGTAACCATTACTCGTAACTGTGAGACATGCTACATTCTCCAAGAATGTGATGCAGACCACATGTCGACTTATAACATATCATCGATATCCCATTCTCGATGATCATTAGTCGAGGCTATTTTGAGAATTACGTTCTATTATTAATAACTCACTCTATTATTGACAACGTAAGCTCAAGGGATGCACATATATGAATAATTGCAAACAATCAAACAATAATACAATAATTGCAAATGCCATAAATATTAATCTCATTAATAATACGAATGTGTTCAAGTACATTTTGTCCCTAATATAGATTGTCTTTAGGACATACATACATTCAGTTCAGTCCTAGAAGAAAGAAGATGAGGAAGCAGCTGAGTATGTTGTGGCAGCGGCTCTGTAGGCTTGTAATGGTAAGCCAGTTACTCTAATTGAAATTTGATCTGCCACTAAGTCCCGCCTAATTAGCAAGTCTTGCAATTTATATTCTTCTGAAGGCAAAATTCCTTGTGCAGATTTCCAAGCCCTTTGGAAAGCCATTGCGAGATAAGGCGATAGCAGTTGCTGGAAGAGTAGCTGTAAAGGAAGAAAGAATGTTTTTGAAAGCTTCTTGTCCAGTGTGTTTGCAAGTTATCAGCACTCCACTTGATTCTGATGTGAGAATGACAGTGGCAGTACACATGAGCTTATGGCACCCAGATGATGTTCACTTGCATTGGGAAATGATGCAAAACAAAGGAAAATCGGTTGTTCACATGCCCTCTTTCTGCTTTGGAGCTGGGATGGCTGCTGGAATTGGTGCTCTGATGGTTATTCTTGCCAGAAGTCATGCTCAAGCATTTGGCAATAAGAGGTGAAGCTTATCTCTAATTCCGACTTGAAAGGGGTTATGATAACCTTTTTGTGTTTTGCCGCTAGTTTTTGCTTCAGTTTTGAAGAATCGCAGAATTAGGAAAGATCAAATAGATAAGAGTATTCAAGCGGCTGAATGTTATGAGTTCATATTATTGAACGACTAAGGTTATATGAAGATCCATGGGATGATAATAGTTAGAGATGTCTGAGTAGTTTTCCTATTTCTCTGTGATAGCAAGATGATGTGAATTTTTGTTCTCGATATGTGCTCCTAGTTAATATTTGTTTACTCCATCCGTTTCAATTTATGTGGCATCATTTGCACGATATTTAAGAAATAAAGGAAGACTTTAGTGCCTACATTTGTTGAATTTTCCTCACAATAAGTTCATCTTTAAAATTGAGTGGGACCCAATAAGGGTAAAATAGAGATGGTGCCATTAAATATTTGTCAAATCAGGAAAAGTGACATTTATTTGGAGACGGACTAAAAAGAAAATTGTGTCACATAAATTGAGACGGAGGGATTATTTATTATGAGTGGCTTTTTTAGTTCCTTCCTTTTTTTAATGACGGTGGTGTCCGGATCAGCTCGTGTGCTTGCTATTTCCGCCAATACAAGTACTGATTGCCTAGTGTTTTAGCTTTAGCTGGAATGGAACATGAGTCCTCATGGTTCTCCGGCTTCATTTACCATTAGACCAGACCTTTGGCTTACTTTTTAGTTCCTTCCTTTCTCATTCCTTGCTCACCGTTCGCTCGAAGTATTGAGAATTAATTCGGAAAAAACACTTAAAGAGAAAAGATCACAAACTATATTGATTAAAAACTACTTTTCCACATAACAGCCTAATTTTTTCTGAAATCGATTTTTCATGTTATATTTTACTTCTCTATAATAAATTCTACCTATAACAGCAGTGACATTCATTATAGCGGTACACTCTTTGTAAAATTAGTTC
Source organism: Anisodus tanguticus (assembly GCA_034509755.1). NCBI lineage: Eukaryota > Viridiplantae > Streptophyta > Magnoliopsida > Solanales > Solanaceae > Anisodus > Anisodus tanguticus. The sequence continues at coordinate 7,946,518 of CM067554.1, read as the reverse complement.
TCTATAACAATCATACTCAAATATTGTGTAATAATATTTTGTATAAAAATAAAATATTAAAATATTTATGTTAAGCTCTTAGACAACCTTCAAGTGAAAGCTATTGAATCTACTTTTGCTAAAAGTTTGGACAAAATTTTCGTCAATTCAAGCGTTATATTATCACTAAGAAACTAGAATTTACGAAACAACCTACAATTGCAGAAATCTTACGTAGAACTTGAAATATTTAAATTCTCAATTAATTTAAATGCATATGTTTCTTAGATTTTAATTCTTTATCGATACGGTACAACTAGTTATGAATTTATTAGTCTTTTCAATTTTTATTTAATGAGATATAAAAATCAAATGAGGTTTTAAAATAACAAGTATATTATTTTCATTTATAATAATTATTTGTTCACATGCCCTCTTTCTGCTTTGGAGGTAGGATGGCTGCTGGAATTGGTGCTCTGATGGTTATTCTTGCCAAAAGTCATGCTCAAGCATTTGGCAATAAGAGGTGAAGCTTATCTCTATTTCCGACTAAAAAGGGATTATGATGATCTTTTGTGTTTTGCCGCTAGTTTTTGCTTCAGTACTGAAGAATTATAGAAATAGGAAGATTAGATATAATTTTCAAGTGGCTGAATGTTATGAGTTTATATTATTGAACCACTAAGGTTATATGAAGATCCATGGGATGATAGTGGTAGTTCGAGATGGCAGAGTTTTTTCTCTTTGTCTGTGATACCAAGATGATGTGAATTTTTGTTCTGGATATGTGTCCCTAGTTACTACGTATTTGTTTATTTGTTATGAGTAACTTTTTTTGTTCCTTCATATTTTTTAATGACGGTGGTGTCCGGACAAGCTCTTGTGCCTACTATCTCCACCAATTCAAGTACTCATTGCTTAGTGTTCTAGTTTTCGCTGCAATTTGAACATGAGACTTCATGGCTCTCTTACTTCGTTTACCAATAGGCTTCACCTTTTTATTGTTCCTTCCTTTTTCATTTACTGTTGAGGAAGTTGTATTTGTTGGAAATTTGCCTTTGGCGGGAGTTGCGACCGACGAACTTTAACGGCTTAAACACTAGTGTTACGTATGTTGGAGAATCCGGTTCTTCACACATGCATGATCTACTAAGTACGTAGATAACCGTAGGGCCAAGAATCGTCAAATTTCTTTGAGAAATGAAAGAGATATTGGTCCACGAAGTGAGGTGTTTGAAGCATGGAAAGTGTGGTATTGTGTTCAATTCTCCCTCATCGGTAGAGGAAGAAAGAATTGTTGTGTATATAAGACTCGAAATTGGTTTGGGGTTTGGGACCCCAAGGGGTATCCCATGTGTTTAAAGGAGGGAGGACCTAGATGTGCTTCGGTTCGAGGAAAGACCACACGCGCGCCGCCCGTCCGGTTCCGGGTTCTCGGGCCACGGGCTATGGGCCTTCTGATATTATCTTTTTGGGCCAGAGAACTTTGCCAGAAGTACAGTTTGATCCCAGAAGTTTCGAAGTACGATTTGGACCAGAATTCTTTCAGATGTACAGTTTGGTCCCTGAAGTTTTAAGATGTACAGTTTGGTCCCTGAAGTTTCTAGAAAGTCAGAACAGAAACGCCAAACACTCAATTCAGCCATTTATTTTGGTTGAATTACACCTCCTATAATGGCCAATCCGTTTGATATTTCTCTCCATTTATTTGGTGGCTTTACTACCTCCATAATGATCATTATTTGGCCAATAATGGTTGTTATGGAGGCAGTCAAACAGTCCCTTCCTCACCTATATAAACACCTCTTACACCATTGTTGAGACACACTTGATATACACGAAAATATACAACCAGAAATCAGTTCTTCCTATAACTTCCAAGCATCATTTCATTGCTCAATATTCTTCACGGTAGCATTTGAGTTTTCTTTGCTCAAGTATTCCATTGTTGTTTTATCTTGGGAGACGAATTGTCCAGGACGTATAAAGGATACATACGGGGCAATATTGTCTTAAGGACAGAGTGACACACTCAACTCAGCAAGCAAACAAAAACAGTTTTTCAGTTTTCCAGTTTTCTTGTTCATCTTTGTAATTTTTAGATTTCTAGTTGAATTGTAATTTCAATTCTTACATTAGCAGTTACTTCTAATTCCCGTTTCCTGCAACCTTTGTAAACTCCAACAACTTAAGACAATAGTTGTTTACTACAACTGCTATAACATGGCTGGAAATATGACCGATGTTGCTGCTACTGCTGCTGCCTCTCGAGGCAACGTTGTTGCCTTCCCCGCCACCGCCGCTATTTGCTCAAGCGAACACCGCCGCCTTTGCTGTCTGCCGTGCTCATCGTTCAAGGCGTAACACCGCTGCCTTCCCGATCTTTGGAGCTCCACCCTCTTCTTCACATCACCATGATCGCCCTGAAAAATTCATGGGATCAGAATTCAAAAGATGGCAGCAAAAGATGTTGTTTTACTTAACGATTATGGGCATGGCCCGGTTCCTTACGGAAGATCCTCCACAAGCTGGAGATGAAATGGACTCTTCGCCTAATGAAACGGGTGAAGGGGGCCTTGGTATCCATGTCATTAATGGCATGAAGATGGTTCGTGACGCATTGAATCATAGCGATTTCATGTGCAAGAACTATATACTGAACTGCTTGGCAGATCCTCTCTACACGGTCTATTGCACCGTTGGCACTCCAAAGAGCTATGGGAAAAACTGCAAAAGAAGTACAACGCACAAGATGCGGGTACTAAGAAGTTCATCGTTAGGAAATTTCTAAAATTCCAAATGGTGGACAGTAAGACAGTGATGTCCCAAGTCCAGGAATTTCAAATGATTTTACATCACCTGGATTTAGAAGGACTGAAACCAAACGAGCAGTTTTTGGTTGCATCGCTGATTGAAAAGTTACCTCATTCATGGAATGAGTTTATGAGTTACTTGAAACTCAAGACAAAGGAGATGACCTTTGAAGAGCTTGTTATCGAACTGCAAATCCAGGAAGATAATAAGAAGACCTTGCCAAAGGGTAGACAACCTTTGAAGCGAAAGGCGAATGGCCGAGGCCGAGGGAACTCAAGCAAGAAGCGGAAGTTCCGAGAAAAGACGGCAAAGCCCCCCGCAGAGAGATGTTCGGAGGTAATTGTCATCCTTGTGGAAAACCTGGTCATAGGATCAAGGAATGGCGCAAGCTCAAGACTGAGCAACAGCAGAAAGCCAAGTCTAAAGGCAAGGCTCAAGCAAACGTCGTCAAGGACACGCTTCTGGATGACATGATCGAGGAATTCTCTGCAGTGGTGCTAGAAGCCAACTTGTTGGAGAATCCGATGCAGTGGTGGGTGGACACATGTGCTACTAGGCACATCTGTTCCAACAAAGATGTCTTCTCCACGTACACACCAATCGCTGACAAGAAGCTGTTCATGGGCAACAACGCTTCTTCCGACGTGATGGGGGTTGGAAAGGTGGTCCTAAAGATGACTTCCGGCAAGGAACTTACTCTGAAGGAAGTGATGCACGTCCCAGAGATTAGAAGAAATTTAATTTCTGGACCTTTATTGGTTAATCTTTGGTTTTAGGCTAGTATTTGAATCCAATAAGTTTGTACTCACTAAAAATGGCACATTTGTAGGGAGGGGCTTCGTCCGTGAAGGCCTCTTCAAAGTGAATGCCATGTCTGTATTGCGTCAAGGAAATAAAGTTGAACCTTCTTCTTATTTGCTTGAGTCTTCTAAATTATGGCATCATAGATTAGGACACGTAAACTACAAGTCTATTCAAAGGCTGGTAAAGATGGAGTTGTTGCCTTCTATCGACGTAAACCCTCAACATAAGTGTGAGGTGTGCGTAGAGGCAAAACTCACCAAGCTTCCTTTTCGATCCGTCGAAAGGAATACCGCTCCTCTAGAACTTATTCACACAGATATATGTGATTTGAAGTTTGCACAAACTAGAGGGGGGAACAAGTACTTTGTGACATTTATAGATGATAGCACAAGGTATTGTTACCTTTACTTGTTGAAAAGTAAGGATGAAGCCTTTGAAGCGTTCCGACGTTACAAAGCAGAAGTTGAGAATCAACTTAGCCTACGGATTGAATCCATTCGGAGCGATAGAGGGGGAGAATATGTAGCGCCTTTTGAGGAATACTGTGCCCACGAAGGCATTATTCATCAAACGACGGCTCCATACCCACCTCAATCAAACGGTGTCGCGGAACGTAAGAACCGCACATTAAAGGAAATGATTAATGCCTTGCTTATCAATTCGGACTTCCCCAAAATATGTGGGGAGAAGCTGTCCTTACCGCTAATACGATTCTTAACAGAGTTCCACATAAGGGTAAGGACAAAACTCCATATAAATCATGGAAGGGAAAGAAACCCACCTACAAATATTTTAAGGTGTGGGGTTGTCTGGCAAAGGTTGAAGTACCCAAGCCAAAGCAGGTCAAGATTGGGCCTAAGACTGTAGATTGCATATTCATCGGATATGCAAATAACAGTAGTGCTTATCGCTTCTTAGTGCATAAGTCAGATATTCCAGATATCCACCAGGGTACAATAATGGAATCAAGGAATGCTCTATTCTTTGAAAGTACCTTTCCTAGAAAGGAAAAAGATATAACCTCTCTCAAACGAAGTTATGCACAAAGCTCTCAAGAACCGGGAGTCCTTGACTGCCCGGATCTAAATGGTTCAGATCCAATGAATCTCGAGGTCGCTGAACATCCGGAATCTAGTGTTCCAGATTCTCAGAGCTTGGAGACTCCAGAGATGGATCTAAGGCGAAGTAAAAGGGCTAGGAAGGATAAATCCTTCGGTCCTGACTTTGTAGCTTATATGGTTAATGATGAACCAATGACAATTGCTCAGGCGTTGTCAACTCCAGAAGCACCGCTCTGGAAAGAAGCTATTGAGAGTGAAATAGGCTCCATTCTGCATAACCATACGTGAGAGTTGGTTGATCTTCCTCCGGGAAATAAACTGTTGGGGTGTAAGTGGATACTCAAACGGAAATACAAAGCAGATGGGTCTATAGACAAGTACAAAGCCAGGTTGATAGTCAAGGGCTATCGGCAGACAGAAGGCTTTGACTACTTTGATACCTACTCCCCGGTATCCCGGATGACATCCATACGGGTATTTATTGCGATCGCAGCTTTGCGTGACCTTGAGATACACCAGATGGATGTTAAGACAGCCTTCCTAAACGGTGATTTGGAAGAAGAAATTTATATGGACCAACCCGAGAGGTATGTGGTTCAAGGGCAAGAGAAGAAAGTCTGTCGACTTGTCAAATCTCTGTACGGGCTGAAACAAGCCCCGAAACAATGGCACAAAAAATTTGATAGTACTCTACTATCGAAGGGGTTCTCCATTAATGAGTGTGATAAATGTGTTTACACGAAAGGTAACTCTGACTCATTTGTTATGATATGCATGTATGTAGACGACATGTTAATCACAGGAAGCAGTCCTAGGGTAATCCTAGAGACTAAGAACATGTTGAAACAATGTTTCGACATGAAGGATATGGGTATCGCAGATGTCATCTTAGGGATTAAAATCTCTAAGACGTCTGACGGACTGGTCTTATCTCAGTCTCACTACATCGATGATGTTTTGAGAAAGTTCGAGATGTTAGACAAGTTCACCGATAACGTCACCAATGGATACAAATCAAAAGCTTGATAAAAATCTTGGTGCACCTGTATACCAGGAGCGATATGCACAGGTGATCGGTAGTTTGATATATATAACAAACTGCACCCGATCTGATATTGCTTACGCAGTCAATAAGTTGGCTAGGTTCACCCGTAATACGAGTGATAATCACTGGAAGGCGTTGAATTGGGTATTACAATACCTGAAATACACGTTAAATTATGGGTTACACTATTCGAGATATCCAGCTGTACTAGAGGGGTACAGTGATGCAAACTGGATATCTGATATAGAGAATACCAAGTCCACCAGTGGGTATGTATTTACAATTGGTGGTGGGGTTGTGTCTTGGAAATCCTCTAAGCAAACTTACATCGCCCGATCCACAATGGAATCGGAGTTTATCGCTTTAGACAAAGCAGGAGAAGAAGATGAGTGGCTTCATGACTTTTTAGAGGATGTTCCGTGTTGGAACAAACCCGTACCTTCGGTAATGATCCACTGCGACATTCAGTCGGCTCTAGGAAGGGCACGGAATGCTATGTACAATGGCAAGTCTCGTCATATTCGACGGAGGCATAAGACCGTTAGACAACTGATCACCACGGGTATAATATCCATTGATTACATTAAGTCAAATGATAATATAGCAGACCCATTGACAAAGGGCTTACCCAAAGATCAGATGACTTGCATGTCCAGGGGAATGGGCTTAAAACCCAAAATATAAGGACTAATACAGCGGTAACCCAACCTTACTAACTGGAGATCCCAGTAATTTGGTTCAATGGGAAAACTAAGTTGTAAAAGTTCAGTTGATCTCTTCGGTGGAAGTATGAGCACTTCGGATAGTGATTTCTGAAAAGAAACATTAAATCCAAAGTCGTTCCCGCGATAGACTTTAAGTGTTATCTGCAGTGTGGGTAAAGGTTAAGTTTTCCAAACCTGTAATGCTCCTCAACAGTTGAGGTTAGGTTTTGGGAAACTTTTAATGGTTCCTAACACTTGTGAAGTGGGGTATAGCAGGATACCTTGTAGAAGACCACCTATTTAAGTGCGAGGACGGGCCGCCTCAAAATAAACGCACTTAAGAATCCAAGACGTTGTCCATGGCCAAAACGGACAAAACATTACGAAGAAGAGAGTAAGGGAATTTGTTGTGTTGGTACCATTGACTATGCTTACACTAAACACTGACGGTTCAAGACATCACGTTCACCGCAAAGTAAGTAAGTCTGATGGTATACAACTATGGAATGTTCAAAGCTGAGGCTACCTCTCCTTATGCAACATCGGTCCACTGAAATATTGCTGGAAATGAAAAAGGCACCATGTGAGTGCGCCAAAATCTCTTTCAAGAGGGGATTGTTAGAAATTTGCCTTTGGCGGGAGTTGCGACCGACCAACTTTAACGGCTTAAACACTAGTGTTACGTATGTTGGAGAATCCGGTTCTTCACACATGCATGATCTACTAAGTACGTAGATAACCGTAGGGCTAAAAATCGTCAAATTTCGTTGAGAAATGAAAGAGATATTGGTCCACGAAGTGAGGTGTTTGAAGCATGAAAAGTGTGGTAGTTCAATTCTCTCTCATCGGTAGAGGAAGAAAGAATTGTTGTGTATATAAGACTCGAAATTGGTTTGGGGTTTGGGACCCCAAGGGGTATCCCATGTGTTTAAAGGAGGAAAGACCTAGATGTGCTTCGGTTCGAGGAATGATCACACGCGCGCCGCCGCCGCCCGCCCGTCCGGTCCGGTTCCGGTTCCGGGTTCCGGGTTCTCGGGTTCACGGGTTCACGGGTCACGGGCTGTGGGCTGTGGGCCTTATGATATTATCTTTTTGGGCCAGAAAACTTTGCCAGAAGTACAGTTTGATCCCAGAAGTTTCAGAAGCAAAAGAGAACAAAAACGTCAAGCACTCAATTCAGCCATTTATTTTGGCTGAATTACACCTCCTATAATGGCCAATCCGTTGGTATTTCTCTCCATTTATTTGGTGGCTTTACTACCTCCATAATGGTCATTATTTGGCCAATAATGGCTGTTATGGAGGCAGTCAAATAGTCCCTTCCTCACCTATATAAACACCCATTACACCATTGTTGAGACACACTTGATATACACGAAAATATAGAACCAGAAATCAGTTCTTCCTATAACTTCCAAGCATCATTTCATTGCTCAATATTCTTCACGGTAGCATTTGAGTTTCCTTTGCTCAAGTGTTCCATTGCTGTTTTATCTTGGGAGACGGATTGTCCAGGACGTATAAATGATACATACGGGGCAATATTGTCTTAAGGACAGAGTGCCACACTCGACTCACAAGCAAACAAAAACAGTTTTCCAGTTTTCCAGGTTTTCTTGTTCATCTTTGTAATTTTCAGATTTCTAGTTGAATTGTAATTTCAATTATTACATTAGCAGTTACTTGTAATTTCCATTTTCTTTCATTTTACATGAAATGTATTGGGAGCAACGAAGAGTCTCGTTATAAGACTCATCATGATTATTGTCAAGCGAAGACCCACATCCATGGTCATTGCATCCTCCTGCCTCGGGATTTCTAAACAAATAGAGTGGGATTATATCGTCATCCGCCCTAGTCGCTGCTTTTAAATTCTTTAATCCTATTCATTTTTATTTTTTGTTGTAATTTAATTATTTAATTTTGTGCGGTCATCGGAATTATTTAATTATTTAAATTAATAAGGTAGTTTAAAATTGGAAATCCACCGCTAGTTTATTTATTTTAGGCTCGGGTAATTTAAAATTGGAAATTCGTCGCTAGCTTACTTATTTTAGGCTCGTCACGCATGTTTAAAACTTTCAAAACAATTTGGTCATCTACTCGCATTATTAATCATACAATTAAGGTTTTTGTTTTTATCTAATTTATGATTTAAAATGATTTCCATATAAATCACTTTTTTTGTATTACAAATAATTTGCTTTTCTTCTTACTATCAATTGTCAAAAATACGTATTTTATAAATAATGCTATAGAAATGCATGCTTTTATCCAAAAAATTAATTTTACATATATTTTTATAAAATAATGTCATGCATACTTTTTTCTAATTTTATACCAGGAATTTATTTCTCAGAACTGCAATCACCTTTGCGAGATTCTTCAAAAGAATAAGTGGTAAAAAAAATCTTTACGTTGTCAAAATGCATCTTTTTTACTATTGGTAACATCTTTTTAATTAACTTTATACTTTAAACTTGCATTTTCCCCTTAGCATAATAATTAACTTAAGTTTGACCGGATAACTGTAAGTTAGCGGATCTTAAATGATTCCTTACCCCTTTTCTTTAGGATAATAAAGAATTCTTATCCAGAATATCATAGTTTAGCAAACCATTAGTCGGAGTTCATTTTGCATCATTTATGTTAACATTTAGGTGTCTTTATTCACCGTATAATAATTAGGTGGCGACTCCTTAAGCTTTAATTAATTCAGGAATCACCAATACGTCGCGACCATGTCGAATCCCTCTCCTTTGCGATGAGGGGTTAAAAACGGGTGCGACAAGTTGCACCTACGTCATATCTCGTCTAATCACCTCTCCCCTATACTTCTTCGACCTACCTCTACCCCTCATGAATTCGTCCATAGCCAACCTCTCACACCTCCGCACTGGGGCATCAATGTCTCTCCTCTGCACATGCGCGAACCATCTCAACCGCGCTTCCTTTATCTCGTCCCATGTGCATCATGCGAATAACACCCGTAACCTCCTCAGCATTAATGCTTCTACAATATCAAAATCCTCGTGCCTACCAGAATGTTCCAGATTTCCTAGCACAATATCTCTATCTCATTTTTCGTTCAAGAGTTTGTGGAAGTAAGACTGTCACCTCCGTCTAATATGTGCTTTCTCCACCAGTACTTTGTCGTCCTCGTCCTTGATGCACCTCACTTGATCTAAGTCATGGGCCCTCCTCTCCCTTATCTTGGCTAGTCTTCTTATTCCCGTCTTTCTCCTATAATTCCACATACATGCATTCGAAAGCCGCCATTTTCGCCGTCGTAACAGCTAGTTTTGCCTCCTTCCTAACCATCTTATATAGTTCCCTATTCGTCCACTTCTCCACCTCATATTTGCTTTCTACCAATTTCACATACGTCATTTTCTTCGCTTCCACATTTTCTTGAATTTCGTCATTCCACCACCAGTCCCCTCGATGTACACCCCGATATCATCGCGAGACTCCTAGCACTTCTCTAGCTACCTCACGAATGCAACTGGCCGTCCTGTCCCACATACCGATCGCATCCCCACTACTCCCCCAAGCCTCATTGACCATCAACCTCTCCCCTGTCTCATTTGCACTAGCCATGGTCAAACTCCCCCATTTGATTCTTAACCTGTCATTCACAACCCTCTTATTCTTCTCCAACTTGATCTTCAAATCCATCACCAAAAGATTATGTCGTGTTGTAAGATCCTCCTTCGGATTAACCTTACAGTCTACAAAGACCTTTGTCAACCTTTCTAAGGAGCAAAAAATCTATCTGAGTCTTAGCCACCGAACTACGGAAAGTCACCAAGTGTTGCTCATTCTTCAGGAATCTAGAATTGGCTATCACCATCCAACAAGCTCTAGCAAACTACAAAAGTGAGACGCCTCCCCCATTCCTGACCCCGAGTCCAAATCCTCCATGCACGTCGTCATAACACCCTGGAAGTGACCCGATATGTTCATTGAAATTCCCTCATACAAATAACTTCTCAGTGGTTGGTATACCTCTCATCACTTCGTCTAAATCCTCCCAAAAGTGTCTCTTCTCCTCCTCGTCCAGGCCCGCTTGTGGCACATAAGCACTAATAATGTTCATAGTGAATCCTCCAACTACCAACTTAATCGCCATTATCCTGTCATTGGCCCTCCTCACCTCTACCACCTGATCTCTTAGTTCGCTGTCTACCAAAATGCCTATCACATTCCTATACTTCGACCTACCGAAGAACCATAACTTATACCCATCTACATCTTTAGCCTTAGGTTCTACCTATTTGGTCTCCTGGACACATGCTATATTAATCTTCCTCTTCTTAAGAATCTTAACTAGCTTTATGGCCTTCCCCGTTAAAGTTCCAATATTCCAAGACCCTATTCTCAGCCTAGCATCTCTCTTACCCCACTTACCCCTACCCCTACCCCTTGCCCCCGTCCCCGACCGAGAACATGACTCTAGTCTACCATTATTCACCAAAGCCACTAGAGCAAAGAATACCAATTCAAGGTTAACGCTAACACACACGAGAAGCAATACTAGAGCACAAGTTAGCAAAAATATAGAGGTAAGTCAGGCTACTACATATTTGAATGATAAAACAAAGGGCAACAAGAATACATGCAAGAATGTAAAGTCCAGATTCAATAAAATGAAACACGCAAAATTGAACACGGATAAGAACAAATATTGAGTACGTACAATTGGAAGTACCAACTCCAGGCTGATAAAACCTGTTCACACATCGAAAATTGTTGTTCACACGCCAAAAAACACTATTCACTGCCTAAAATCATTGTTCCTATCGGAAACCACTGTTCGCTGTCAGACGACGTCGCAGATCTAGTCATACCTGCAAAACAAAAGGAGAGAGAGATCGTCATAGGCTGCCGGAGACTGCATGATGCAGTGGCTGGCGGCAGCGAGCGAGGATAGTAATATCCTAAAATCCAATTTGAAACCATATAATTAAACATTTAATTCCTTAATGAAAATAAAAGGTATGCACTCTAAGAATGCGAAGAAGTATTAATAACAAAACAAAGAACAGAGAAAAGGAGGAGAATGAAGAAATAAGAAAAAAAATAGGAGAAAATCGGGAAGGCAAGAAAGCGAGGAAGAACAGAAAATACCAGCATAAGTAAAGAGAGTAAACATGGGAAGAGGAAAAGAAGAACAACAACCAACTCAACAGAAAGAGGGAGAAAGAAAAAGCAGAGGGAGAAAGAAAAAGCAGAATGGAAGAGCAATGGAGTGAGAACTGAAAATATGAGAGAAAAAGGAAAAGAATCATCGCCTAGTATACTGTTCTTGTGGGATTTGACCCCAACTCATAATTAGGTAAATTATATTGCATACGATCGTGTACACTTTCTCTTTAAGGAGTGGATTTAGATGTTATCAATTTTGATACTGTTGCTAGGGCACAATTTGACGTATTTGAATTAGTTTGTGATTCGAGCTTACTTGCTTTGGTCCAAACTTGTGAATATTTGTGTAATTAATTTCTCTGTCTTTGCTCTAGTTTTTGCAAATGGCATCATATAATGAAAATTGATCGGATGGTAGTTGTTCATACTTTGATGGCCCTTGTCTTTATTGTGAAGAGTCCCACATCGAAAATGGAATGAGAATACGGACTCCTTATATGGACTTGGATAATCCTCACCCTATAAGCTATATTTTGGGGTTGAGTTAGGCCCAAGATCCATTCTTTATATGGTATTAGAGCCAGACTCATTCCAACCCTTTGTTCATTGATGTTGGGCCTCCAAATTATATTGTCAACGCTCCAGTTAACGAGGTCTGGGGGGTGCGGGGGAGTGTTAAGTGTCCCACATCAAAAATGGAATAGGAACATGAACTCCTTATATGGACTTGGATAATCCTCACCCTACAAGCTAGCTTTTGAGGCTGAGTTAGGCCCATGATCCATTCTTTATACTTATTGTGGAGGACCACACTCATGACAAAATTGTTTGAATTCTCCCAGGGGTGGATTGTGCGCACAATCTCAAACCTATGAGTGGAGTATTTGTGATAGGCGTGGTGGTCAAAATGGTCATTGATCTAATTGTGTTTATTTGTCCTTTCCTTCCCTGAACCCCCACGATTCTACTTTTGATTTTGATGATGATAGGGATATAGAAGTAGAATAAGTTCCAAATGCTCAGATCAAAATGTAAATAGTTAGCATTTTCAAGGACCAAAATGTAAATAATTAACATTTCAGGGATCAAAATGTAAATAGTTAAAATTTTAGGGACCAAAATGTAAATAATTATCATTTGTAGGGACCAAAATATAAATAATTAATATTTCATGGACCAAAATAAAAGTTCTGGAAGAGCCCATTAGCCCACCTAGGTCTTCTTTCTTCTAAACACATGGGTTACCCCTTGGGGTCCCAAACTCTTACTTAAACTTAGAGTTTATATATTGCATAAACTCTCCATCTTTTACCAATGAAGGGGATTTGTCATTTTTTTGCCAAAGACCATCCATCTTTTTATGTCTCAAACACCTTTCTTTGTGTACCAATATCTCTTTCATTTCTTAACGAAATTTGACGATACTTGACACTACCATTATCTACTCACTTAGTAAATTAGGCATGTGCGAAGAAACATGTTTTCGACATGCGGGGCCCACGTCTTTAAGTCATTAAAGACGGATAAACTCAATCCCACATTTAGTAAATTTCCAACATTTTATCATTCTACCAAATTCCACAAGTTTGGGAATTGTTTTGGACAGGTTAGAGGGTTGGAGAAGTGCTAGACAGTGCAAATTTTTGTTGCAGGAATTTAGTGTCACAGTTCTGGTAAAAAAACAATCCTGGTAAAAAAGAAGTATTGAAAAGGCCTGGGGTTGTTTGTTTTTTTCCCATTTTTCATAAATTAGTAGTTCTGATTTCTTGTCAATTATGGAGTGACGTCTGCTGGATCTTTGGTTTGGGGAGTACTGAAACTATAATTCCCAATAAATTGGGAGGGTAATTCTATTGTCATAGTGCTGCCAAGAACTTGTTTAAATTGATGCACACAACCTGTTAAATAAATTGTCTGAGAGATGATTTGTGGTGAAGTCTGAGTAACCGAGCGGCATTAGGAGACGCATAGAAATAAATGTGGGGTAGTTAAAGTGTCCCTTGTTAGAACTGAGCACTCTCATGTAATGTGTCCCGCTGCAACATGCGGGAATATACTTAATGCTCGAGTGGGTATGTTTTTGCATGTCTGGGTAGAAGATATGATTACTTGAAAATGAGGTTTATTAATTTTTAAATAAGTACGTAGCTCAACAAAAAAAAATTCTTACTTGTCCAACTTCTAGGGGAAAGGACAAAGGAAAGAGTGATGCCTACATTAAATCAATTGATTCGTCACGATAGGGAAGAAAAACGGCGCACGGACCGTACTCGAGTTTTGGATCAATGTCACCAGAAGCCTTGGTTCTCTCTTTAGTGTTCGCGTATCAAGCGCGCATTGACCAGTTTAGTTTCTGAGATTGATATGTTCTAAATTAGTCAAAGAAATCCTCGCATTTTGTTTTGTCTTTACTGATGCCAAGCTACCTTACCTTTTGTTGGTGAAGTGAATGAAATCGTAGATTCCCGTTTGGGATCACTGCACTTCGTTCAAATTGCTTGAAATTGAGTTGTTTGTTTACTCTGCTGCTAAATGGGCCTTGATATTGAAGCTTGAAAAGGAGAATTGAAAACACTTGATGTATAAATTTGGCTTTGGTCAACTTGGCAGGATCTCAAATGGCTAGAAATTATTCAATCCAAATGGTAGTGGGGCTGTTCATTTCCATTTCTAATCAATTCTATGGTCCAAATGATTCAACATACACACTTCTCACTCTTTCTACCATGATCTTACATATTATTTACAGGAACTTTTTGATGTTAAAAAGTCTTTAGTTCACATGAAACCATTCAAGGAGGAGCGTACATATGGTTATATCTCAGTGATACATCTTTTCAGGGAGTTCTCCTAACTTTTGCTTTAGTTATTTAGTTGCATTAGGGGCAATGCAATATTTTAAGTTGGGGGAGGCTTTATTTTGATAGATACATGATGGATGATAATTTGGTAGATTGAGTTTATTTTTTTATATTTTTTTTGGTTTTGACGTGATGCTCTTATATTAGTATGATATGCTAGTGTTTGTTTGTTTGTTTGTGTGTACCCATGGTTTGTCAATATCCTTGGCTTTTCTTTGTCGGATTCTTGTTGTGATGTTTAGACTCAATATTTGGCTCTTTTATTCGTTAAATAGTCAAAAGACTAGAAGTAACTTCTTGTGTTTATTTGTTTCAATTGGATTTTGAATACATATTTCACTTGAGTTTACATGTATCATGAGTGTGGTGAGATCTTTGTGAGTTTTTTTTGCATTATTTGTAGTCTAGAACTTACCTGAAATGTGTTTCAAGGCGAAATTCTAGACTAACTTGATTTAAAAAATGATGCTAGGCCTTCTTTGAATTGTCTTTTGCCTTAAATTTTTGACCCTCGCATATTTTCCCGCCTTTAACCTTTTCTTTGGCATCCATATTACAAGCTTTAACCTTTTTTTTTTGTATTGATCTATCTTTTGGCATCGTACCTCCCAAGTGTTTTGAAAGTGCAAACATAGCCTAAGTTTGGAGGTGATGGTTGGAGAAGTTGTGATGTGCAAGTTGCTTAAAAGGTGAAAAAAACAAGTAGAGAAAGTGAGAAAAGAAAAAAAAAGGAACCTTCCTTATTATTCCCTCCGTTTTAAAGTGTTTGTTTGATTTTGTCTTGACACGGATTTTGGAGAGAAAATTCTATTATTTCAAAGTTGAACCTTTTGGAAGTAAAGTTTATAACCTTACTGCTTTGGGAGTAAAGCAAAGTCTAATTACTTCACGAATAACTTTTAAAGTTCTACTATGGCAAGAGTAAATTTTAAAGAATTTAAAGTTTCACTACTTTGGGAGTAAACTTTGGCATTTTACTATTTCACGAGTATATTTTAGATTCTTACTATTTCGAGAGTGAATTTTAATGTCTTACTAATTCAGGAGTAAATTTCAAAATTTTACTACTTCTGGAATAGATTTCAGAGTCTTACCACTTCAGGACTAAAACTCAAAGTATTACTACTTCGGAAGTAAAAAAATAAAATAACAACATACCCAGTGTATTCTCACAACGGGGTCTGGGAATTACTACTTCAGGAGTAAAGTTCGAAATTCTACTAATTCATAAGTAAAGTTCGAAATCCTACTAATTCATGAGTAATTTAAGAGTATACTACTTTCAAAGTTCTACTATTTGCAGAGTAGAGTTCAAAAATTTATTACTTAAGGAATAGAATTCAAAATATGCTATTTCGGGAGCAAATTTAAGAGTTTGCTACTTCAGGAGCATATTTATGAGTTTACTACTTCGAGAGTAAAGCATAGAATATTTTTGATTGTTTTTTCTCATTTTTTCTACCTCTTCTGGAGGTGAGTCGGGATAACTTCACAACTAAACGCACGTCCGTATATTATAAGTTTTACTATATGCTGTCACATTTACTGCAGTGAATAAATCTGTTGTAACAATTAAAAAATATCACATTCTTCATGAATAGAATATATTTGAATGTGCCTTAAGCATATCAAACTATGATAGTTTAGAACCTCTTTTAAGATATTGCTAATTCAGGAGCAAATCAAGGCATACATATGATGTAGAGAATTTTCTCTAATACATCTTCAATTGTAAATATAATAAACCTATGATAATATTACCACTTTCGGTGGTTATAGACACAAATAAATTTACTTACAACGAAATTTATGAAATACAACAAGTGTAAACTTGATACTTGAATTTACGCAAAAGAAACTGGTATAGGAAAGTTCATATATGATCCTATATTTGTAATACTCCAACGTACAAATAACTATGGTATCCGATACCATTGTGATTTATATATTTAATAGTGTATTCTCTATGAAAATTGCTTTGACAACTATAATCTCACTTTTCTATCTAAATTGGTAAAGACTTGTGCTGATAATGTGTTATAAAATAATAAAGCAGAAAAAAATATTGTAAGGTAAGAGAGAAGAGATGAGAATTATTTATTTCCCTTAAGGGTTGTAACATCTCTATTTATAATAGAAAATTAACTTGGTCTCAAAATCACTAATCCTAACTTTTCTCTCAAGATAGACATCCATAATAATAAACAAAAATAATATTTGTAACATATGCTAATTTTTTTGGTTATATTTTGTGTAACCAAGCCAATATTTTAAATTTATTGTTTATTTATTGGAGGCATATAATTAGTGTCTTAATCTATTCAATCCATTTGGCATTTGGTTGGAAATGCGGTAATATATTATTTTTTTGGACAATTTTTGCACTTTCTTCTTCAAATTGGATCTGCACATAAACAATAATGTAGAAACAATATTGAGAAAACACAAGATATTTCTCTACGTGCCTTATCTTTTAAATTTTAACCTTGTCATCCTTTTTACTATTAGTAACTGTCTTTCTTGGTAGCAAATGTTTATTTCTAATTTTCAAGTGTTAACATTTGTTTGAACAAAGTGAATGAAAAATGAGATGATAACCTCAACTCTCACCTATATATTTTATTATAGGAATGATATATCTATATTTCGATGTTGAGCCGAGGGTCTCTCGAAAATATCCGCTTTACCTATCAAGGTAGAGGTAAGATCTACGTATATTCTACCCTCCCCAAACTCCACGTTGTGTATTTCACGGGGTATGTTGTTGATGTTGAAATTAGACAATTTTACATGAGTATCAAACACCTACAACGACGGGGTTGAAACGTTCATTGCTTTAAGCTCGAGGATAGAAATTGCAGTTGAATGTGATAACTGACGGCAAAGGTTGGGCCTTAGGTGAGGCTCGTATATTTTCCGTCGGGTTCATATTTTCGAGACAGTTATTTAATAAATAATTTTTATTTTAAATAATTTATTAATGTTTTGGATGACAGTTTAGTTTTTCTTTGAGCAATTTAAAATTCCTATAAAGAAACATCAAAATATTAGACTAGTTTGCAAGGTGGATCAATATATGAGTAGCATTAGACACGAATATTATATGAACAAATAATTTCTCAAGAGTTATATTGAAGAGATTGCACGGTCTTCCCTTCAAGTGGGCTGGTCTTTGATTTTGCCCCTCAAATTGGCTAGTGTTTAATTTTTGTTCTGTAATTTGCAGAAAATTTTATGCGGCGGTCTTTAATTTTCGTCCCCAATCGCAAGTCCTTAATTTTTATTCTTCAACACTTTAAATAATAAAAAGATGACAAAAAATATATCTAACATAAAAAAAACCCGATTCTATGACCTAGTTTCACAAAGCAAAGTTTCATATAAACTATGCTTATTCAGACAAAGGTACATAAAACTATGCCTTGTCCGTCATAGTTATGTATAAAAGAAATTATGTCGGACAAGACATAGTTTCTATGTAACTTTGCCGGACAATGCATAGTTTCTATGAAACATTATCTTGCTAATTAGTACTACATAAGTAT
Source organism: Anisodus tanguticus (assembly GCA_034509755.1). Lineage (NCBI taxonomy): Eukaryota > Viridiplantae > Streptophyta > Magnoliopsida > Solanales > Solanaceae > Anisodus > Anisodus tanguticus. Next base: position 7,928,557 of record CM067554.1, on the reverse strand, counting down.
ACCGGACAAGACATAATTTCTATGTATCTTTTTTCGAATAGACATAGTTTCTATAAAACATTGCCTTACGAAATTACTTTTTTCTACTCTGCTGGGGATCGAACCTAGAATCTTTGATTTTGTAGACTAGCGAATAAATATATTTTGACCCACAAATTTTCATTAAATGAGAAGCAAAGACAAAAATTAACAACCAGCGATTTGAGGGGAAAAAATTAAAGACCAGTCCATATGAAGGAAAATCTGCTGGAAAAAAAATATTTTTTGTCCTTCAAAATCAAACTTACGCCTAGCGGGACATACGTTCTTTAAAAGCGTGGGACATAACTTGTGGAATACTATGATGTGAAAATATAAACTTATGCTCCGTAAAAAAAAATTGCATTGAGGAGAAAATTTTAAGACCAGCACACAATGGATCAAAGTGCAAATGATCTACTTATATTTGCACAATTTTTAAAAATAAATATAATATCTGAACGATGGCTTACAAAAATAATATTTGCGTAAACTAGAGATGTTAGTAATAGAAAGACTTTGGGCTTTCTTCCTTGAAGCCCAATTAATTAGCTAGGCCCTGGGTCGATATCCTTATAAGTATAAATATAAACCCTACTGCTATTGTTGCTATCTTACAAACCCTCGCTGAGCAGAGAGTCGCACAAGGCGCCGCCGCAAATAGAAGCAAAAAATGGAGGCAGCGAGAAATGTGAAGGATGTTTCACCCCACGAGTTCGTCAAGGCTTACGCCGCTCACCTCAAACGCTCCGGCAAGGTCTGTCTCTCTCGCATGATGTACTTGTATATGTATACATTTTTGTATAGTGTTGATGGAGTTTTCCATCAGCTTTTAAATTGTGTGTTAGGTTAATGCTTCTAATTTGATCATTTATAGCATTTCGTGTATGTTTCCTATGTGATTTGCTTATACTTTTTTGCTAGGATGTCCCTTTACATGTGTAGCAGAGTTGTCTAATAAATAATAACATTAACAGGCTTTCTAAAATCATGCCGAACTGTGTGTGTTAATTCCTGTTTTAGGACTTTCAAGGCTTGTTGCAAGTATACAAGACGTTTCTGATTTGAACTTGAATCTGCTGCCGTGTTTTGTTAATACACATACTCTATGTATCTATCTTGTTTGGTTACGTTAGAATATGTAGTCTGAGGTTGATAGAATGAGATTGCCTTTTATGTAAGGCAGGGGCGGATGTAAAAACCGAGATACAAGTCCAGTAGAACCCAATAGCTTTTGCTCAATGTGTTATTGTTAAGAAATTCATTGACTGTGTTCACTTTAAATATAGAATCCAGTTATTAGCACTTAGAATTTTTAATGTTGAACCCGTACTGTTGAAATCTTAGCTCCTCTTATTTATGTAAGGGCACAAAGTCTTTTATAGTCCAGAAACAAGTGTTTATACTTTATGCTCAATTTTTGTGTTAAGAAATTCCTTGATTATGTACACTTTAAATCTAGAATCCAGTTATTAGCACTTGAATTTGTAATGTTGAACCCATTAAGTTGAAATCATAGCTCCTCTTATGTAAGGGCAAATATTCTTTTATAGTCCAGTAATAAGTGTTTATATATTATGACCAGTCGGATCAGTTTGTGTCTGTTGTTGCTGAATATATTTGTGTTGATGTGAGGTGAAAATCGAAGTGATCTTATTTGTTTGCTGCTTATCAAATTTCATATCTGTAGATGGAGCTTCCAGAGTGGACTGACATTGTCAAGACTGGAAAACTGAAAGAGCTTGCCCCATACGACCCTGATTGGTACTACATTAGGGCTGGTATGTTTTTCTTATATCCTCACACTGAAAGAAAGGATTTTTATGTGATTCAAAATTTTGGCTTCCTGACTTCTCTTCCATCCTGTTTTGAATTTTATGGACAGCTTCTATGGCAAGAAAGATCTATTTGAGAGGAGGTATTGGTGTTGGTGGATTCCGAAGAATCTATGGTGGTAACCAGAGGAATGGAAGCCGACCACGCCATTTCTGCAAGAGCAGTGGTTCAGTTGCACGCCACATCCTTCAGCAATTGCAGACCATGAACATCGTTGACTTTGACCCCAAGGGGTATGTATTCTTTTCACAATCAAATTGCAACTTTCTTGTGTTTTGGTGTTGCTATAGGAATGTAATTCTTTTGGTTAGGAACTCCTCTGGTTGACGTCTCAATATTGAGATGTCTTTTGAGTATAATAATGTAGTTATATAATGATGTGGTAACATGTTTTTTATATATAGCCTGCTAAATAGATGTGAAGTGAAAAGGGGTCGTAAAGGACTACCTTCAAAATGAATATCAAGCGTCACATTGTTTGTTTTTGATTGTGCTACTAGGTATTATGTTTCTGATACCTATAGTATGCTGATTTATATCTGTTATTTCCTTTTTACCCAGTGGAAGGAGAATCACATCCAACGGCCAAAGAGATCTTGACCAAGTTGCTGGAAGAATTACTATTACCAATTAAGAGATGAAAGCAGGTGTTTTTATGAATACATGAGTTGTTTCCAACTTATAATTTCAGCTTGGACCTATAGAGATGTAGGGTATTGTTGAACCTTTTCTGCATGTTTTGCCTTTTTATTAATGTGGGATTCTTTTTGCATCAGTATGCATGCTAGTTTTGTCCTCAATACTTTAAGATGTTACTTGGTCCGCTGTCTTATCTTAGCACGTCTCCTTGTTTATTTTTGTTGTGTTTGCTTGGTGGAAAATGTTCTGTAATTGAAAACATCTCTTTCAGAAATCGTCACTCGTACTCTATACTGAGACAGATGTTACCTTTTACATTTGACTTTCTTATCCTACATGTACGATTTCCATGTGCCATCAGTTTTTATATATCCATTTCAACAAGGAAAAATAATTTATAATGGGTTTTCTTTGAGGTAAATTATTTTAGACTAAATTATATCCAATGGAAAACATTTATCCATGCCAAGTCCGTTTGTGATGGTTGTGAAAATTAGCTAATTTAAGTTGTAAATTAAACATTCTTGTGGCAATTTCGTTCTTCCCCGGTTTGGAGCAGAAATTTCCTGTTAGCTCGCAGTTTTCTGTTTATTCAGAAATATTTTATGGATAATAAGACTGCTGCGGGAAGTTCAATTCCGTGTTTATCTTATGACATCGTGTTTCTTGTTGAATAAAGTTGCTCACTATTTAAACTGATTATGCCACTGCCTTGTTTTTATGTGAAAGATAGTACATGAAATTACAGGGACGTTCGAAGAATATAAAGTTAGTGGCGCTCGCTACATCGGAAATATTTGACAAGTTTCTGGCATGACGTGGTTATAGCTTGAGTTTAGGGCTTATTGTGTTTAAAATAGTGTTCAAAATTACCTTTCTTAAAACCAAGAACAAGAAGTTTTTGAGAATCAAAATGAGGTGGGTTTGCAGATACAAGTAATAAAGGTTACTTATCCAAAGCTATAGTGGTGTGTGTCCACCTAAGTCCCTGTCTAAAAGCTCTGCGAATGCCTATGAACTTAGTTGCTTGACAGCATATGCACGTTCAGTATTTTAATTTTAAGCGCTATATTATGTAGTTTTCTAGTAGGAAATAGCTGTAATTTGTCAAGCCTTCCGTCTCACATGAAATGCAAAAATTGAAGAAGTGGTATTTTCAACCTCCTTTTGGGACTGATATTGCAGTTTTTCTTATCCTTTAACAGACAGCTACTAAAGATATTGCAATCTCAAAATTTCTCACTTTTGCCGCTTTCTTTCAACATCGTAACACTATTTACGTGTAAGTTCTGACGCAGATGTGCATAGATCAACCAAGTCATGTCGACAATGCATACAAGGGATTGTGCACATATATCTAGTGCTACTATTAATTAGTTTTGAAAAATATATGAAGTTTTCATATGGCTGAAGTTTAAGAAATTTGTTTGAAAAATTTGTGTTTATTAAGTTTAACTTAAGACATCTCATGTTTAAAATTGTTTGAAGTGAGTAAATGAGTAAAAAAAAATAAAAGTTATACGAATTAAATAGTGATATTAAAATAAAGTACCAATAAAATTCTTACTAAACTTTAAAACAATGAACTCTCTTCAGGACCCGTGCCGCAAGCAAATGTATATTCAACTTTCATATATCACGCTTATCCAGACCTCCTTTTGTTAATTGAATTTATTTTTATTCCGTCCAAGCATTTTGGGTACTTGAAGATTTAGGGTGTGCTTGGTACGGAGAATGTTTTCCAAGCATGTTTGGATGATTCAAATTTTTGAAAAATATTTTTTCTTGAAGAATAAATTTATTAAAAATGAGGAATATGATTTTTACAATGGAAGTAGGAAAAATTAAGTTACGTAAGTGATATTCCAAGTTCATTGACTCTCTGTACTCAAGCTAACTCCCATCGTTTGACCATCCCGCCCTCTGCCACTCCGAATCCCCGCTCCCCACCCCATTCCACCCTTATAATGTTTTGCTAGATTATGTATAGAATAATATTTTTTGCTTTCTTAACAAACACTAGAAAATAATTAAGAAGCACAACTTTCCAATAAAACATTTTCCTCCGTATCAAACACACCCTTAATTAAAACAAGATTGAATTTGGAGGAAAATAAACAAAATTGGCAGATGGGTACCCGTGTCCTCGATGTGTTGCTTCAGTATAAATCCATAGAGCAGGGGCCCAATTCGGACATGGGCCCATTTCGGATCGACACACTCATAGAATCCATGTGTCACCCTGTCGATCTTTGGCTTCGCAAAAGAGCATAACAGATTTGGACTTTGGCTTCGCTTTACTTTGATTCGATTCTCCATTTTCCTTCGTGGCCTAGGGTTTTGTAGCTACGATTCTGTTAGAGGAACAAACAGAGCACCACTTTTTAATTTTTGTTAATATGGTAAGGCTGTTAACTACCAATTCGTAATATGGTTTTGCTGATTAAATTGACATATTATTCACGAACTATGATCACGTATTCACGTTACTTTCTTCGTGTTTATGTCCAAAATGAGCTTTGAGGCAACCGGTTCATTCATAATATCAGTAGAACTATTTTTTTTTGGTTTGCTATCATTTTTAAGGAATTTTTATATCTAATATGACTGGTGATGAACTTTCATGTGTACCATCATAATAAAATTAGTCTTGGGTTGCGAAAATAAACATGTTAGCTGCCACGTAAACCTTAAATTATGATCTACAAGAGCATCTGAAAACGAAATTGGGTTTGTCGTTTTGTTTGACAAAGAATATGTCTGTAGCTTCAAACTTGTGCTATGACTGTAGATACTGATGATAAATCTTCACGTATCGTCGTACAACATCATGATAAAATTGGTGTTGGGTTGTGGCAAAACGAGCAAATTACAAGCTCTATGCTATGATTTCAGGGTGTTCTTAGATCCTGTTTAGGGGGTTACGCGCCTCAGTTACCTGGTAATTTCACCATATTTCTTCCTGATATTAGTCCTATGCCTCTATTGCATGCACTGCTGCTCTGGTACATCCTGGATATTTTGTACTTTTTTGTTTCGGTGCAGAAGATAGAGTTTGGAAAGTAAATCCAGGTGAACTATAAGATGAAGTGAAGAGTAGCCCATCTACATTCCTTTGTTACACACTAAAAAAAATGAGGATATAGTGGAAAAAGTTCAATAGCAAGCCAAGTCCACCCTCCTCCATGAACATGAAATAAATTTTACACCAGAGTATAATAGCAAGCTAAGTCCAACCATGGCCTATTTGTCTGTATACTGAGCTGGGTAGTCAAGGCCTGCACTGGCTAACACGGTTTTGAGAATGCCTGTTTGTTATGTTGACATTTGACTGTCTATGGTGGTTTTCTGTTTTCTTTTTGTGTAGTGAACTGCATCATTTGTGTATTAGTCTTGCTTGTGGCATTTGTATGGAATTTCTTGGGCATAACTGAGAGTTATATTCCTTGTTATTGTCTTTTTATTTTATATGCATCCGTGACTGAAATTCTTTGCAACAATGCTGCAGTTCATGAACAAAGTCCTTTATGCCAGAGAAGGTGCCAGGAGTATCATGGATTGGACATTTGCGGATTTTCCATGGCAAGTTAGGGTGGAGGTTGATGGTGTTGAGATTGAAGTTCCCGAGGTGGTGTCAAAAGGCTTGAACTATCCTTGTGGAAAATACATTTGTGCTGTGAATACTTACTTTTTAATCATTTGATATCTGATTCCTTAGTTCAGCTTATATTTTAAAAAATTTCATAGTTTATAGAAGTTGCAAAAGTATTTTTCAACTCTCTGAAAATACTAAGAAATCTTCCATCATGGATAAAAGGTGTAAAAGTTTATATTGGAAATTTGGTGGATAATTTAGTATTTTCTTCTTAAAGATGTTTAGCAAGTAATCGCGGTCTTGAAACCACTTCAGTAACTAAAAGATTATTCATCTATAATGATGACTTATTTTCCGACTTGATCTCTAGGATGCAGAAGGTGGAGTAGACTTGTGGCAGAATGAAGATGAACACTATGACAATTTTGATCCTCAATCCATGCATGATAAGATGCTGGAGGCTGTTAGCATTTCTGGGACGTGGCATCTTGGGAAGCTTCAGGTATATAGGGAACAATTTCAGACATCACATTAATGTGGCTAAAATACTTTTCATCGTCCTACTGTGGAAGCTGTTTTTGCTAAGGAAAAATTTTAAGTGTGTTAAAGTAGCTTCTCCTTGAGCATTGTCTATGTTTTGTGTTCATATCCTTACTAAAGACATCCAATAATTACATCTGGTGATTCTCTGACAAGAGTTGCAGCAGATGTTTAATTGGCAAAGCACTTTTTGATGGTTATTTGTCTTTTACTTCTAATGGGGAATATGTTCCTGGTTAATCGCGTTGTCATGATGTGGCTATTTGATCTTCTGCTGCTTTTTAATTGCATTCTCTTGTTATAATAAGGTTACTGCTCTTGCAAACAGGTGGGACTTTCCAAAGCCCGGAGGCTTTCACAGGGACAATTGATCAAAATTCAACTTTTTACTGCATTTCCTGTTCAAATAGATGGAGAACCTTGGTATCAGCAACCTTGTACATTGACAATAACACATCATGGACAGGACAATTACACTTGCGTATTCTTCGTTTTTTTGTGGGTAGGGAGGGAGAGTGGGCTTTCTGACTGCTACAGTATCTAAAATTTGTCCATGCCGCTGAAGAGATCAGCAGAAGAACCTCTAGGTCATGCGGCAGCAATAATTGCCGATGTGCTTGAGAATGCCGAATCCAGTCAAGTGATTGACGCTTCACAGAAGCGGGCACTTCTTCAAGAAATGGCTATCAGACTTAGACACACACACACAGATACGTTAGTTTGCAGCAGTTAACCGAAAGTTTTGTATAAAAGCCGTCTTGCCTTTGTTTTCTCCTTTTTCTTTCAGGCTCCTCCATTTGACGTGTAAAATATATGGGAATTAGAAATGCTTGTTTTTGTATACGAAGCTAGTCAGTGTTCGACTGAAGAGGTGAACTTTGTAAGGGCATCTTTATTAGTTTTTCGCGATTTTATTTTTGTTTCCTCAGTTTTATCGACTTATACAAAGTTCTATTTCTTCTATTTCGAATTGGTTGTTTTATTTTTATAATTTTAACTATGCGAAATTGCCGTCCCAAAAATTACTTTCAAATATAACAGTAGGGAACTTATCGTGAATCGTTTTTTACTATTCTCTACGCAAAAAAAAATCTCTTTTTAAACTAAACAACGCAAAATTGATGTAGTACTCTGCATATGACTTGACAAATATCAAGCAATCTGTTTCGTAACATTCTCTTAGCATTGAGTATAGTTTAATTTTAACAATAAAATACTCAAGTTGACATTATAGTCAATTTGGCTAATTTTTAGGATAACGATCGACTTAATTTAACAATCGCAGAAACCAAGGCCAGTCACTTATTAAACTAATAGTAGAGTACTATAACAAGCATCACTAATTGAAAATTTTCCAAACGAATGGCATACTTTTGTGAGAGGGAGGGAGAACTTTCTTAAACCCCTTTCCGATTATTCTACTTGGATTTTGTTCAAAATTCATTCTTTAATTGAGTTTCGAGTAAAAGATCAAACTATTTTGTCAAAAATGTATTTTTTTCTTTTGGTAAATGTACTTTCCTTGTCATGGAAAAAGACTATCTTTTTTTACTTTTTTGAACACTTATCCAATTTATTCTACTTGGGTTTTCTTCAAAATCTATTCTTGAATTGAGTTTTGAGTAAAAAAATCAAATTTGTCAAAAATGTATTTTTTTGGGTAAAGGGACTATCCTTATGATTGGAAAACCAAGACTTTTTAAAAAAAAAAACTTTTTGAACACTTTTCCAATTTATTCTACTTGGGTTTTCTTCAAAATCTATTCTTGAATTGAGTTTTGAGTAAAAAAATCAAATTTGTCAAAAATGTATTTTTTTTGGGTAAAGGGACTATCCTTATGATTGGAAAACCAAGACTTTTTTAAAAAAAAAAAAACTTTTTGAACACTTTTCCAATTTATTCTACTTGGGTTTTGTTCAAAATCAATTCTTGAATTGATTTTCAAGTAAAAAGTCAAAGTACTTTGTCAACAATGTCCTTTTTCTTTTTGTGGTAAATGGACTTTCCTTGTGATGAAAACAAGACTTGTTTGCTTTTTTAAGCCTATTTCCACTTTCTTTTACTTTTTTCCCATTGTGTAATGTGATAAAAGTAATATGTAGGTAGAAAAGCTTCCACTAAATATCTATAAATATTTGATTGTGAATTCAATTATTATTGTATATTAAATTGAGATTATTTAGAAATACATAAACTTTAAATTTTGGATTTGCCTCTCACCTAGGGGTGAGCATGGACGGTAGTTGAAACTTCGATACGGTGATTACGGTTTTCGGTTTTTAAAAATATGATACCATTACCATTCTAAATTAATTCGGTATGGTTCGGTATTTTGCGATACGGTAAATCGATAATCATAGTTTATTCGATTTCGATTTACGTATAATCATATAATAGAAAATTCTGACCTTCGGCTATTCAAAAAATATCTCAATCATATCGTACTAACACCTTACACATGTAAAAATATTTAAAATAAAGTATAAGCAATCCCCTTCGTAAATCAATTACACAAAAAAGACATTTTAATCAAGATAGATTAGTCAAAATTTCAGCGTCTACACAATTAATTTTGTACTAATACTAGTTTATATATTTGTTAGTGTTAGAATATTAATATATATGAATTGTTTATGTAACTATATACTTCAGTATGATATTCGGTATTTCGATATGTTTTTTATAAATACCATATACCGTATCGAATACCAAACTTTTTAAAAATGTGTATCATATACCGTACTAAATATCATAATACCGAAATTGCGGTATAAAAAATTTCAATTACGATATGGTAATCGGTATCTACCGTACCATGCCCACCCCTACTCTCACCTAAAGACTTCTTTTTTTCCTTTTTTAAGCTCCTTTCCAATTTATTCTACTTTTTTCCATTGTAATGTGATAAAAGTAGAATGTTTACGGAACGTCTATTAAGAAATCTACTAAATATTTATAAATATTTAATTGTAAATTTATTATTATTGTATATTAACAGAAACGCATAAACTTCAAATTTTGGATATTGGTCTCACCCAAATACTTCTTTTTTCTTTTTTTAAGCTCCTTTCTAACTTATTCTACTTTTTTCCCATTATAATGTGATAAAAGTACAATGTTTGCAGACAAAGTTAGTAAGAGTTTTATTGCATTCATTCAATATATTGAACCTTGATATAGGTGGTGGTGAGAAACTAGTCCAAGTGTAAAGTATTACTGAGTTACTACAGGGGAAAATGAATTTCCTTATTAGTTACTGAAAGGTCCCTCTTGAAAACGTGTTGAACATTCCAAATCAGACTTTAAATCTTACATTTGGCACTTAGTTTTTGAGAGTCCATTGGCTTACACCCTTTACTCTCTTTTTCATTATATAAAGTGGTCTTTCCAAGTCTTTGAACCATCACTGAAATTCTCTGAGTCCCTTTTATAACAACATTTGATTTCAGATTCAAGACATATATTTTCTTCTTGTGATATTTTCCTGCTCTAAAAGTTAGTTCGAAATCCTGTTGAGGTAACTTTTATTGAAGTGGTTTATAGTTCTTGTTTCTCTTTGCAGTATTCTAGTTCAATTTTTGTATTATACTGTGTCAGTTCCTTTCTTTCTGTTCTACTTCACTTATTCTTTATTTCAGTTTCTTTGTGTTGCTTTATTTGTTTTGTATCGTGATATCATGTTGTCTTGTCTTCCTTGAATTCCTACGTTGACTATGTTTCTTTTTATCCGGGGTCTATCAGCAACAACCTCTCTACCCGTAGAGAGTCTGCATCCTACCTCCCCAGACCCTACTTGTGGGATTATGCGTATGTTATTATTGTTGTAGATTCTTTGTGTATTTGTGCATTGCTAATAAGATCATGGCATCATTTTTGTTTTTATGTCAACTGCTGTTGGTAATATATGCCTTGATACTATCTGCAGAACCCCTTTATGCAGTAGACTTTGTGCATTTGATGATGCTTGCAAGGCTAAACTATCTGCAAAACTCCTAATTTATATCAACAACTTTGTGCATGGGATGATACTTTCTTTCATATCTTGCTATGAAAAGTGAGTCATTCCGTTTAGTACGAGATTGCTTCACACCTCGTCGGTGTTAACACCTTTGGCTTATCGAAGTTCAATTTCTAAAAGTTATTGACATGTAGATTCCACCCTTTTACTGGGGGTACCAAAAAAAAGAAAAGAAAAGAAAAAGATCTATGGTAGTTGGTAGAGTTCTCTTTATATCTTTAATTAGAGGATTCACATATGGAAGTCCTATTCTGGGGGCTGATTAGGACGCTGGGAGAAGATGGTGGTTGTTAATTGGACAAATAAAAGAGATATCCTTTGGAATATGATTCCTCTGATAGATGCAATACTTTGCTTCTCATTTTACTAATGCAAGTTCAAATGTAAAGAAGACATCTAGACAACACTCATACAGCTCTTTGCTGGATATATTTCCTGTGTTCTTTACAGTCTATCCTAACTTCGGACCGCATGGAGCATTTTTGTCAGTCCTAAATCTAGTTCTTTTCCTTGTTTTCCAGGTTTCATACTGCAGGAAAAGATGGTGAAGATCTGTTGCATCGGAGCTGGATATGTCGGTGGACCAACTATGGCAGTCATTGCCCTAAAATGCCCCTCGATTGAAGTGGCTGTTGTTGATATCTCTGTTTCCAGAATCACAGCGTGGAATAGCGATCAGCTGCCTATCTATGAGCCAGGCCTTGATGATGTGGTGAAGCAATGCAGTGGAAAGAACCTTTTCTTCAGCACTGAGGTGGAGAAACATGTCTCTGAAGCAGACATTATCTTTGTTTCTGTTAACACCCCAACGAAAACTCGAGGACTTGGAGCTGGGAAAGCTGCAGATCTCACATACTGGGAGAGTGCTGCTCGCATGATAGCAGATGTATCCAAGAATGATAAGATTGTTGTGGAAAAATCAACTGTTCCGGTTAAAACAGCTGAAGCAATCGAGAAAATTCTCACCCATAACAGCAAGGGAATTAACTATCAGATCCTTTCGAACCCCGAATTTCTTGCTGAGGGGACTGCAATTCAGGATCTTTTTCATCCAGACCGCGTTTTAATTGGAGGAAGAGATACCCCTGAAGGGCAAAAGGCAATCCAAACCCTCAAAGAAGTTTATGCGCATTGGGTGCCTGAAGACAGAATCATCTGCACCAATCTCTGGTCAGCTGAGCTGTCAAAGCTCGCTGCCAATGCCTTCTTGGCTCAGAGGATTTCGTCTGTTAATGCCATGTCCGCACTTTGTGAAGCTACTGGAGCTGATGTTACACAGGTGTCTAGTGCTGTTGGTAAGGACACACGAATTGGACCGAAATTCCTCAATGCCAGTGTAGGTTTTGGTGGTTCTTGTTTTCAGAAGGATATCCTCAACTTGGTTTACATATGTGAATGCAATGGCCTCCCAGAAGTTGCCAATTACTGGAAACAAGTGATCAAGGTGAATGACTACCAAAAGAATCGGTTTGTTAACCGAATGGTTGCCTCAATGTTTAACACAGTTTCTGGAAAGAAGATTGCTGTTCTTGGATTTGCCTTTAAAAAAGACACAGGTGACACCAGGGAAACTCCGGCTATTGATGTCTGCAAAGGCTTGTTGGGAGACGATGCTCACTTGAGCATATATGATCCACAGGTGAAGGGAAATATTTTATTCATAAACTCAAATCCTTGAATGTTATGAAAATAGCTAGCAACACAACTATTTATAATAGTACGAAACCTACTTTAACTCAAAACATAAAAACCTATTCCTATATAATTCTGACTATATATCCTTTTTAGACATGAATTAAAATACCAACTCCTAACCATTCTGATTTCCTACAACTTTGAATTATTTTCCCCAATAACAGGTCACTCAAGAACAAATACAAAGGGATCTGTCAATGAAAAAGTTCGACTGGGACCATCCAACTGACCTCCAGCCAATGAGCCCTGCTGGAGTGAAGCAAGTTAATGTGGTGTGGGATGCTTATGAGGCAACAAAAGACGCCCACGGTGTCTGCATTCTCACTGAGTGGGATGAGTTCAAATCGCTTGATTTCAAGAGGATTTATGATAACATGCAAAAGCCTGCATTTGTGTTTGATGGAAGGAACGTTGTTGATGAGGAGAAGCTTAGAGAAATCGGGTTCATTGTCTACTCCATTGGGAAACCTTTGGATGCATGGCTTAAGGATATGCCAGCTGTGGCATAAGAAACTTCAGAAGCACTAGAAATTATAGGAAGATCCAATTCTTTCAATTCTTTTTTTTCCAAGTCAGGCCTTAAACGACTTATTCCAATTAGCATGGTTGAGAATATGTATCTCTTTATTATTTCTCTTTCATTTTAACTTGTTTTCCCAGCTCATGATATAATCACCCTATAGTACAATAATAAAATTCACTTGTTTTGATTCACTTGGGCATAACTCTAGAATCTCACTGTTTTTGCCAACATTGGATGAAATAGAAAGAATATCTCAAGTCTCTACCAGGTGCTGTGAACTGGCAGGACTAGTCGAACATGATATGATTATCACTTAGGCATACTGAAATTACGACATGATTTTCCCAAGGCAATTTCTTTGATCCTGCTGCATAAGGAATATTAGCATCATTGGAACAAAGAAACCAGATATATGCATGGACAAGTCCTCAGCATGTAGATGCAACCCTTTTATTGAGGGTCAGAAAGCAAATGAAAAAGAATCTATCGAAGTTTAAAGTTAATTATATATCTATAATCAGAGTGTTCACATATGAACGCCAAATTCCTGGAGGCTGATTAGGACACTGGGAGAAGAGATATCTTTTAATTGGAAATAAAGAGAGACTCTTTGGAATATGATTCCTCTAGTATGATCCAACACTTTGCTTCTGTTTTTAGTAACACAAGTTTAAATGTAATGAGGAAATTTGTAACAGAATTCAACATTACTTTGCCGTTTACATTTCCAGCTGTTTCTTTACAGCCGATCCCAACAGAAAATTCACGTGGAGAAATGAAGTTTTATTAAGACTATAAATGGGATACAGCATACATGCTTGATAACCCCATTTCTTAAACCAGTCCTAAGTTATAATTCTTCACTTTGTCCCAGGTTTCATATTGCAAGAAAAGATGGTGCCCGAATGATAGCTATTCTTGGATTTGCTTTCAAGAAAGACACAGGTGACACAAGGGAGACTCCCTGCAATTCGTGTGTGCAAAGGCTTACTTAACCATATATGATCAACAAGTCTTTCGAGGATCGAATTCAAAGAGATCTCTCAATGAAAAAATTTGACTGGAATCATCCAATTCACACACAGCCAATGAGCAACTGTAATGAAGCAAGTTAATGTGATTTGGGATGTCTTATGAAGCAACAAAAGACGTCCATGGTCACTGCATTCTCACTGAGTGGGACGAGTTCGAGACATTTGACGTCAAATTCAAATGTTAAAATTTGCATTTTACAAATATTGAAGAGAGTTGTAACATGTATATATACTGAAGAGAGTTGGAACTATAAAAAGTGCGACCTTCTCGTTCTTGAAGGTTTCATGTTCTTTGTTCAGGTTATTACGAATGTTGCTGATGAATGTCGTGTGTCTGGTTCTTACACTTCTAATATGAATCATTAAAATCAAATGCTTACACACCTCATTATATGAAAATTTAAGCATATGTTCACTATTTTTGTAAGCACATTTAAACTTCAATCTGATGCTTGCATGGAAAAAGATACATACCATCTTGTTTAAAGTAGCGCATAACAGGAATAATTTTCTTCATAAATTAGCAGTATTTTCTTTTGGTCAACTCAAAATCATACCAAGCTCATGGTATTTTCTTCACCGAGTACCAATCACTACAAAGGGGGTGCAGCTCATTAATTAGATAGCTGTGCTTCCCCGTGCAACATACTGTAACCAGAAAGAGGCACATACAGAGGATTACAGCCGTAAATCTACAAAAATGAAAAATATATATGAAGCATCTACAAAATCGTATATACAGCTATATAATCGTATCAGTTGATGTCTATGGACTTTCTCAGTTAGCAGAATCCTTCTACCGAGCAATATAATGGGCAAATTTCCAAGTCTTAGCATAAGCCACTCTCTTGACACTGCTCTTTGCAAAAAAAGAAAGGGGTTGATCCTAAGATGCACGGCCTCTTCCAGAGCTACCTGCATAAGGCATAAAAACAACGAGCAACAATATTAGGTTATTTGAATAGAACAAATGGAACAACGAAATCATATATTTCTTCAAGGAAATTCAACAGCCAAACCTCCAAAAAATATGATAATTAATTGCCTCTAACATTAAATATTTTGGTCCTAATGCATCTAGAGGATGCCTCCGGTAAGTATTTAAACTTTCTACGATTATCCTTTGAATATTTTGATCACTAAATATGCACCAAGCACATAAGCGTTTTAATTTTCCAAGGACTATTGACTCCTTCAGCTGACTCACTAGTTCAGCAAGGCTCACTGGATCCAACTCTCGAGGTTCTAATTGTCATAAGATATTAACCCTTCCAATAAAAGAAACTACTCGCAGCTTATAAGGTATCCTCCCTGTAGTAGGCAATTAGGTATATGACTGCTGAAAGTAAGATGTTTCATTTACTTCTGTAAAAGTTTTATTGTCATTTGAACAAGAAGTGCAGTCCAGCACTCCAATGGAAACAACAAATATTTTATTGAAAACAAAGAGGAGTCCAACTAGTCCCTTGCTTAAACCAAACGTCCAGGTAGGATTGCAGGACCCTCAACAATGAGATGGGAGTAAGGAGATAGCTGGACTACACAACAGAGCTATTTCTACAAGCCATTCCGATTTGAGTTCAGTAACCTGCCAGGACAACCCCCAATTACAATAGTCATTACAGCTAAAGTAATAATAACCCTCGTAAGAAACAAAAAAGAAAGAGAAAAAGTGACGGACTAACCTGCCGCATGTACTCCTTAGACGTCAGGACCAACTCATGGTAAACAACCCATCTGGGAAGCACCTACAACGTGCAAGCGCGAAAGAACAATGATTTTCATGAAGTTACTATTATCATCAAGGTCACATTACATGTCTAGACAAAACAAAAATACAAAGCAAAACAAAATATGAGCAAAAATTTGAAAGCACAGAAGGATTGAAATGGGAGGACCGGGGAAGATAACACCACACAGAATTACCAATTCTCAAGTATTACCACAGCTGGGAGAAGTTGAAAAGGCGAAAGGGGTAAGGGGATTGGCGGGGAAGGAAAAAGAGAGGAAGGAAGAGGCGAATAAGGAGATAGCTATGTTGGCAATAACAAAAGAGACTAGTGGGAGATAAAAATAGAGTGCTTTGTGGTTGGAGGAATGGACTCAATTACAAGACTCTTTCATAGGTAGCAATGGCAAATAAGAAGGTAAACTTCATAGAGTCGGCGGAAGTGGATGAAGGGGTATATGAGAGAGAGGAGGAATTATGAAGCGTGATAGAGCAATTACATTAAGCTGGAGAGCTAAGTTGGGAGGGCTACTATGTTCAACCATGGGAGAAGATAAGGGGAAGTATAGTTGGAACGTGAGATGTGGAAAACGAGGTGAGGCAGAAGTCGGTTGTGCAAGTAACAAGACACCGAGACCGTATGGATTCACCCTGCATTTCTTCCAACAGCATTAGAATACAGTCAAAGGAAAGGGTATGGAGACCATTGTTGCATTTTAGGAGACTCGAAAATTTGAAAGAAGCCTCAATACATCTTTTATAACTATCACATGGGAAGATGAGGGAGCAACATATATCAATGACTACGTGCCAAATAAGTTTAGTGATAGCATCAACAAGATAATCTTTGAGGTAATTGCTACTAGACTAAAGAAGGTGTTGAACTAGACAGTGTCCATCTCTCAGGATGAGTTCGATGAAAAGAAGAAAAATCCCAGACATGCTTTGGTTACAAACGAAGTGATCGACCTAGAAGGAGGAAGGGAGTGCCAAGAATCTATTGCAAAGTAGACGGAGAAGACCTATAATCATGTGATTGGGAGTTCTTGGACTTATTAATATGAAGATGGATCCAGGATACGAGGAGACCATAGATCAAGTCCCGCATATTAAAGGTCAAATACTTGGTCCTAGTGAATAGCAGCTTGAACGAATTCTTTGGAGCTGGAGGGGCTTGAAACCGGAGGACTCATTCTCCCCCATGTCATTCATCCTAGTAATGGAAGTGTTGAGTGAAGTGATGGATAGAGTTACAGAAGGTGGTTACTTGAAGAGCTTCTCTATAGCGACCGGGATCATTATACAGTGAGGCTTTCAGATCTCTTGTTCACAGACGCTTAAGTTTCTTGTGATGCAGACATAAATCAGACAGATTACCTTAGCTAGGTCTTACTTGGATCTAGGCGGTGTCGGGTCTCATGATCACCTAATGAAGTGTAGATCATTTTGGTGGGATGAAGTGAACAATATTGAAAATTTAGCACAAGTGTTCGATTGCAAGGTTGCAACTCTTCCGGTTACTTATCTCGGCTTACCCTTGGGCGCTTCCAATAAAGACCAAGCAGCATGAATCTCGGTGGTTGAGAGTTAAGAAGAAACCAGCATAATAACAAAAGTAGTACATGTCGAAATGGGGAACCAAGTATTAATTGAAAACACTTTGTCAAGTGCTTCACATATCGATCAATGTCATAGTAAATTGAAAAGGTTTCAAAGGAACTTCCTACAGGATTCAGTAAATGGGATCTAGGAAGTTCCACTTAACTGGGAGGACGTTATGTCCCCAAGGAAATGGAGGTATATTAGGGTGAAAGATCTACGAGTATTCAGCAAGGCCTTATAAAAAAAAAGTTATGGAGGTTCAAGGTTCAAAAGCACAGTCTATGGAGGGAGGTGATAGCTGAAAAGTATAAATTTTTTGAAGAGGAATGGATGACCAAAAATATCACTCCCTTTTAGGTAAGGACTGTGGAGGAATATTATGAAAGGGTAGGAAGACTTCATCAATAACATAACCTTCATCGTAGGGGGTGGAAGCAGAATCAACTCTTGGAGATGAGAGGGGTAAGGAGATGGATTGCTTTCAATAAGAAGTTGGTGGGAGAAAATCGAGTTTTCTACACTTACTAGTCCTGAGGCCAGCACATTGAATTATCCATGTGGCTGAGAGGCCAACAACCCAGGTACAACGACGCAATTATCAGGGGCGCGCTTTACCACTGAGCGAATAAGCATTAAGCAGTGCATGATGAAGGGGCAATGAAAGAGGCACTCTCCAGCTGAAAATTTAAAAGGAGGAAGACAACTTGAAGCGCACGGGGTAGAGTACAAGTATGTAAATTTGATCCCGGTTCTTGGTGCACTCATGAGATCCCAATTTGTCAAGAAGATTGGATTTTATTGTAGAGGATCACATTACGTTGTAGATCCTCTGGCTTTTGGTATATTATTGTATACAGGAGCTTTTCCATTATTAATAGAACTATTTACCTCATAAAAAAAGAACTGAACGATTGAAATGGGAGGGATGGGGGAGATAAGACCTCGTTGATCGGCTGAGTCATAATTAGCCGAACAACACAGAATTATCAGTTCTCAGGGATGAGCATCCGAAGACTAGTAAATCCTAGGAAGGAAACCATGAATGTGCCACCAAATAAGCTCAATAGGTGGTCGATTCCGGCATGCTACACTTTTTAGTTATTGGGATCTACACTCAGTAACTTTTAAATTGTGTTAGCATCTCAAATGTTAAGTTGCCAACAAGAATACTATATCTTGGGTGAAATAAAGTGATGAAGCCAAAAATAATTCAAAGAAAGATAATTTATGCACTAAAAATGTTCGTTAGCCGTAACTTGCAACATCTTCTTTTTCTATTTTTAAACAAAATCCATTACCTGTGATAAACCTGAGCATGGGTGAATGTTAACTGTCTGGGGGTGTTTAACAGTTCGATAAGATCCATTCTTTTGTAATTTTGCAGAGTGGGGGGAAAATCCTGATGTTATAGCCTTCTTTATAGCTTCATAGTCATTTCATTTGAAGTCAACTCAATTTCCACCCTTTCCAGCAGGCCTTCCAATTGATCTCGGATATCCCTAGCTCTCTTCATGGTTCTGACCTGGAAAGTTAAAAGAATGGTTTCATAAGACATTATAGGTAACAATGATGAATCAACTTCAGTCATACTTAAAAGTTACAGTCCGTCCCCCAAACCCTTTTGTATAAAAGCTGCAGTCCAGTAAGGGATAGTTCCTTCCCGTAGCCATGTTTATGTTACAACAATAACAACAAATATGCCCAAGTCCCAAGCAAGTCGTTTGCTATATAAATCCTCATTGTCTATGTCGCTCCATTTAAGCCTGTGTCAATCCAATAATTTAAAAGGCATAATAAATTTTGGAGGTGTCTAGATGATCATTTTGTAAGTATGCCCTCCAAATTTGGGTGTGGACAAGTAGGCATCTCAACTTATATAAAGTTGAACACGTAAACACAAATGCTTGGCACATAAATTTTGGAGGTGTCTAGATGATCATTTTGTAAGTTGGAGTGTTCAACTGACAAAGTGGAGACAAGTTGAGGTGCCTACTTGTGCACACGGGGTGGCAGATGGGCCGTTTGGGCTGAATTTTGGCGGGTCAAGATGGGTTGAATCAATAGATGGGCCAATGACCAACCCGCCCAAAGCGTACATGAGCTAAATGATGGGTCATAACCCAACTTGACCCATTACTTTTACAAATTTCAAACTTACCTTCTATGATGTTATTTTATTTTGTATGATATTTGATTTTTCCATATCTTTATTTTTAAAATAAGAATAATATTTTTAAGAATTTTTTCATTTTTTATAAAAGCAAAATAAATATATAAAATAGTGGGTGGGTGAGTGGGAGGGAAGGGGGTAGTGGGGTAAGAAAAGTTTCTCATTTTTTATAAAAAATTTGTATAAGTAAAAATAAATATATAAAGTAAAAACTTCGGGTTGGGGATGTCATTTGTATAAAAAGTTTATAAAAGTAAAATAAATATATAAAGTAAAAACTTCGGGTTGGGGATGTCATTTGTATAAAAAGTTTATAAAAGTAAAATAAATATATAAAATAGAAAATTGGGGGTGGGGTGGGAGGGCGGGGGTAGTGTGGGGAGGGGGGGTGGGTTGATGGGGCACGAAAAAATTCTCATTTTTAATTTTTTTTTATATAAAAGTAAAATAAATATATAAACTAAAAACTTCGGGGGTGGTGTGGGAGGGCAAGGGGGTTGGGGGAGAGTAAGAAAAAATTTCAAATTTTTAATAATTTTTTTACAAAAGTAAAAATATGAAATAGAAATTTGAGAATGGGGGTAGGACATGGGGGGGAGGAGGTAAGAAAAAAAATCATATTTTTTATAAAAGTAAAAAGTATATGAAATAGAAATTTGAGGATGGGGTAGGGCATGGGGTGGGGGGTGGAGGGGGTAGGGGGATGTAAGAAAAAATTTCATATTTTTAATAATTTTTTTTAAAAGTAACAAAAAATATGAAATAGAAATGTGAGGATTGAGTGGGAAGGGGAGGGGGTAGGTGGGGGTTTAGGGGCGGTAGGGGGGAGGTAAGAAAAAATTTCATACTTCTTATAAAAGTAAAAAGTATGAAATAGAAATTTGAGGATTGGGGTAGGGCAATGAGGTGGGGGTGGAGGGGGTAGTTGTGGGTAGGGCGGGGATGTAAGAAAAAAATTCATATTTTTTATAAATTGTTTATAAAAGTAAAAAAATATGAAATAGAAATTTGAGAATGGGGGTAGGGCATGGGGTGGAGGGGGGTAGGGGGGAGGAAGTAAGAAAAAATTTCATATTTTTTTTATAAAAGTAAAAAGAATATGAAATAGAAATTTGAGGATAGGGGTAGGGCATGAGTGTGGGGGGTGGAGGGGTGGTAGGGGGAGGTAAGAAAATATTTCATATTTTTAATAATTTTTTTTATAAAAGTAACAATAAATATGAAATAGAAATTTGAGGATGGGATGGGGGGTGGAGGGGGGTAGGTTAGGGCGGTAGGGGGGTAAGAAAAAATTTTATATTTTTTTTACTGGGGTAGGGGTGGAGGGGGTAGGGCGGGCGGTAAGAAAAAAATTCATATTTTTTATAAATTATTTATAAAAGTAAATATGAAATAGAAATTTGAGAATGGGATAGGGCAAGTGGCGGTGGGAGTAGGGCGGGAGGTGGGAGTAGATGGGGTAGAGGTGGGTAGGGGTGGTAGGGAGGTAGGGGGTGGGGTGGAGTAGGCAAGGTAGGGGGCATAGATGTGAGAGTGGTTCAGTGCTTGGGTGGTCGTTGGAGTAGGGGAGGGGATAGGGTGGATGGATAGTGTGGTGGGTGGGTGGGGTGCGTTGGTGTATTTTTATTGTTCCGAAATAATAAAGAAATTTATTAAATAATTATTAATAAACAAAAATCTTAATCTAGAGTGGAGATCTAATCGTTAAGATTGAGCATTTTCGTGGGTCAAGTTTGAGCATCATCATGGGTTCATTTGGGCTGCTGATTTATGATGGGTCAACTTGGGCTAGCCCAAACCAACCCATCATCAAAATCACTCTTGCCCAAATCCATGAAACTTTGGGCAGGTCATTTGAGTTTGGGCTAATTTTGCCACCCCTACAGGCAAAGTTGGATGGCATACTTGCCAGTTGAAGCCAAATTTGAGGGCTTGTTTATGTATTATGTCTACAAAACTCTAAAGAATCGAAAAATATTGTCTGCTCTTTTTAGTTAAATCCCCGTAGA
Organism: Anisodus tanguticus; assembly: GCA_034509755.1. NCBI lineage: Eukaryota > Viridiplantae > Streptophyta > Magnoliopsida > Solanales > Solanaceae > Anisodus > Anisodus tanguticus. The sequence goes on along the minus strand of CM067554.1, from coordinate 7,907,148 downwards.
TGAAATTATCTTCTAATGACAGAACTATCTCAGCGTAAAACAAGAACTTCATACTAACCTGGATGTAATTTTCATAGCACCACTGGGTTGCATAGTTTGCTTCCTCCCAGGAACTGTAGACCTGGAAAACAACAGCAGATAAAGAAGATTACCTTTTCTAACATGCACCCAAGCAGCACCTCTGTATTTCTTTTGTTCATATAAAGGTAGCAAGCTAAATTATCAAGTAACTAAATAACGATAGTGTGTTCTCATGAAATAGCAATTATTTTGAATTGCGATAAAGACATCGTGTTTTCCTTAACATCCTACAGATGTACCCTCCCCCTACACCAAAAGAAACATATACCTACATGGTAGCACTTACTTTCACCTGATCATATAAGATATTTCTTTATCCTGGTTTACCTTTCAACTCAAAAAAATTGTCATGTCTACCTTCCAACCCCAGAAAACTACCTCTTGGAGGCAAGTCTGCCATATGCACTTGTTTCTACTTTGTCTATAAGTGGATGTACTTTGGGGGCAGGATTGATCAAGGAAAGATATCAATGTGAAGCAGATATGCAAAACACAATATCATGCGGCTACAAAAACCTATACTGACCAGGAATATGATTGTGCCAGAACAGATTATTATCATTAAGCAACAAACCTTTAGCAGAGCGATATGATCTCCCACATGAAAATTCAGCCGAGCATTATCCGCATGGACTTGTTTGTCCTTTGGACGATAAAAGATTGAATTCCCCACAGAAAGCATTGCGGCAATACTTATTATTTCATCAGAACACTTCTACTTGTCAGAGGCAACAATCATCTTGGACAGCATGGGATCCAGAGGAAACTCAGCCATTCTTCTACCAACTTTAGTCAACTCGCCAAGCTTATTAAGTGCACTAAGGGCAAAGATCAATTTCAGCAAGTCATGAATCCCAAGGCTCTTGAGAGAGAGCACAACATTTGCAAGGTTGGTCCTTTGTATTTCAGGAACTGTGTTATAATCCAAACCATTCATGTAATTATATGCAGTGTATAACCGAAAGCACTTTCCAGGACCTGTTCTTCCAGATCGACCAGCACGTTGGTTCGCAGACGCCTTTGATATAGGAGCGACCAGTAATGACTCCATTCCCGTTCGAGGGAGGGTGGCAAGTGTAACACCCCGTACTTTCGGGTTGTGGTTTGAACACATAAACGTAGGTAAGTAAGACCCGAGTAAGGAAATTAGTATATAAAAGGATGTGATCCCGAAACAATTTAGGATTTAACAAGTGTGACGACGGGGATTAATAAATAATAGTTGTATATCCCCAAAGCAGTTATGGACTAATGTCATATTATTAAACTATGACATTGAGTATAAGAAGTTTTTATAAGTCATCGGGATTTAAGTGAATTGGGATCAAGAAATTAATTGTGTGTATAATTGAAGGATTGATTAATCTTAAATGGGGACAATATTTAGTGGGACCTTATACGTGTAAGGCTTAAATCAACCACCAGTGACTAAGCCTTATAAGTAAATCGGTGGCAGCTTGGGAGATTCACAGGTCTCCAACCATTTCCTCTTGTCTACACAGCACACACCATTAAAGTACCTTCATCTTTTAAGCTTCTTGGACAAGAATTGTCACACTTCTATCAGAAGGAGTACATCTCAATTGGTAAGCTCTCGAAATTCTCGACCAAGTTGGGAGATTTTCAGTGAGCTTTTTGTTCGCCCAAAAGAGGAAAACATTCATGGCATGTTGGACCTTAGCTCCAGCAAAATCAAATCCTTGAACACTCAGAAATCGAGCAAAGACCTTGAGTTTCAAGAAAGTTCTAGCTCAAGTCAGTCTTGGGTTCTGTTTCCGCTAGTCAGAATCCGGTTTTGGTGAAAGGTTGTCCGACGACGCTCATCACTGAGCCTAAAAGAGTTAATTCTTCTTGTTCCAAAGTACATACAAGTTATAGAGCATGATTCTTGCCACAAGTTTCTAAGGTGATTATCGGAAATGCTAAGTTTGGTTGGGCTATGGAGTTGGAGGTTGCATATGAAGTTGTCGGATTGTTATAGGTACTGTAGCAGTTAAGAAGGAGGATTAGGCAGGCTATTGTTTTGCTACATGCATAGGTTTCCATATAGAAGAAACATAGATTTTACGCGTACAACGTGTTCGATAAAATGTCTCAATGAATTTATTAATAGCATATTGGTCCGATTATGATTTAAATCATCCGTATGATGTAGATAATCATTCATAGAGCTTACAAGGACCCGTGGAACTTAGATAACAAGGTATGTTAAGGCAAATTATTTCTTTCTTTTGGCATGTTCCATGTAACGAAATATAACTGTGATATTGTTCCATAAATTATTCTACTCATAGTAGTTAAGAATATTCATGTTATTGATTCCTATGTTAAAAGCATGTTACTAAGTCCTTATTGAGGCATACGGAAAAGATGTTTATATTCACAGTGTTAGCCGAAGAGGCAAGGATATTATGACATCCGATAAATTCAGAAAATGTTTTATTATCATTCATGTACATACCTCGACCTCAAATGAGTTATATACTCTATTATATGTATGCATTATATAGGAATGGGAAAAAGGAAAGGCGTAATATACGCACACCACCTGCAGTTGGTACAGACTATCACGAAAGAGCCCGAAGAGGCCAATATTGATGCCCTTGTGTGGCCAATATGATAATGATGCCCACAGAGGTTGTTATGGACAGGAAGATGCCCTTGTGTGGCCAATATTTATATGTATACCGCATTTGCATTGTGCATGACATTTAGGCATATGTATTAGGGCCTCAGAAGCATTTACTATTGGTTGGATGTTTCAGTTTATTGTTATGTATCTCTAATGTGTTATTTCTTATATCTGACATACTCATCAGTAGTACTGACGTCCCTTTTGTTGGGGAACGTTGCGTTTCATGCCCGCAGGTTAGGTTGTTGGTTCAACTGTTATTAGAGCACTCTACTTGTTTCAGAGTTGCAGTGACCGGGCTGTGACCGGGTATTCATTTCGCTCACTGACCCGGACTCTTCTGAGATTCCGGAAAAAGCCCAACTTATATATATATATACCAAGGCCGACAAGGCCATACATGACAACTATACACAAGACACCTGTCTACAAGCCTCTAAAGAATACATAACATCACAAGGGCGGGACATGGTCCTGCCATACCCAAGTGCATATGCAAAATAACATACCACGACCAGACTGCAACTCTGAAACAAGTAGAGTAATCCACTACCAGCTGAACCAACAACCTACTAGCGCGAACCGTCACCCTCTTTAACTGAACCTGCGGGCATGAAACGCAGCGTCCCCCGACAAAAGTGACGTCAGTACGACTGATGTACTGAGTATGTCAGGCATAAGAAATAACACAATAGAGATACATAATAATAAACTGAAACAGAAACAGCCGACCAGTAGTAATGCTTCTGAGGCCCTAATACATATGCCTAAATGTTATGCACAATGCAAATGCGGTATACATATAAATATTGGCCACACAGGGGCATCTTCCTGCCCATAACCGTCTCTGTGGGTTTCATTATCATATTGACCACACAAGGGCATCAATATTGGCTTTTTCGGGCTCTTTCGTGATAGTATGTACCAACTGCAGGTGGTGTGCGTATATAACGCCTTTCCCTTTTCCCATTCCTATATAATGCATACATATAGTAGAGTATATAACACCTTTGAGGTCGAGGTATGTACATGAATGTGATGCATGAATGACAACAAAACATTTTCTGAATTTATCGGATGACATAATATCCTTGCCCCTTCGGCTAACACTGTGAATATCAACATCTTTTCTGTATGCCTCAATAAGGACTTAGGAACATGCTTTTAACATATGAATCAATAACATGAATATTCTTAACTACTAGGAGTAGAATAATTTATGGAACAATATCACGGTTATATTTCGTTACATGGAACATGCCAAAAGAAAGAAATAATTTGGCTTAACATACCTTGTTATCGAAGTTATCTAAGTTCCACGGGTCCTTGTAAGCTCTATGAATGATTATCTACATCATACGGATGATTTAAACCATAATCGGACCAATATGCTATTAATAAATTCATTGAGACATTTTATCGAACACCTTGTACACGTAGAATCTATATGGAAACCTATGCATGTAGCAAAACAATAGGCTGCCTAATCCTCCTTCTTAATCACTACAGTACCTATAACAATCCAGCAACTTCATATGCAACCTCAAACAGAACCCAAGACTGACTTGAGCTAGAACTTTCTCGAAACTCAAGGTCTTTGCTTGATTTCTAAGTGTTCAAGCTTGTTCAAGGATTTTATTTTGATGGAGGTAAGGTCCAACATGCCATGAATGTTTCCCTCTTTTGGGCGAACAAAAAGCTCACTGAAGATCTCCCAACTTGACCGAGAATTTCCAGAGAGCTTACCAATTGAGATGTACTCCTTCTGATAGAAGTGTGACAATTCTTTCTCCAAGAAGCTTAATAGATGAAGGCACTTTAATGGTGTGTGATGTGTAGACAAGAGGAAATGGTTGGAGACCTGTGAATCTCCAAGCTGCCACCAATTTACTTATAAGGCTTAGTCACTGGTGGCTGATTTAAGCCTTACACGTATAAGTCCCCACTAAATATTATCCCCATTTAAGATTAATCAATCCCACAATTAATCAATTATACACACAATTAATTTCTTGATCCCAATTCACTTAAATCCTGATGACTTATAAAAACTTCTTAATACTCAATGTCATAATTTAATAATATGACATTAGTCCATAACCTCTTTGGGAATATACAACTATTATTTATTAATCTCCGTCGTCACACTTGTTAAATCCTAAATTATTTCAGGATCACATCCTTTTATATACTAATTTCCTTATTAGCATGCGTAAATATAACATAAACTTCCCGAGGTCCGGGTCTTACCTACGTTTATGTGTTCAAACCACCACCCGAAAGTACGGGGTGTTACAGTAAGACTATCTTAGAAAATCCTGGATCAATAACATATTTAATCCCATCAATTGTCAATGATGTTTCAGCAATATTTGTAGCCAGGAAAACCTTACGAGCCCCTTCCGGAGTGGGCTCAAATATCTTGGCTTGTAATTCTGTTGGCAGGTTTGCATATATTGGGCAAATTATCAGCTCAGCAATTTTTGTCCCCGGACCCTTTATCCAGTGCTTAATGATCTCCTCCGCTGTTTCAATCTCCTCCTGCCCAGTCAAAAAGATTAATATGTCACCATCACCCGGCGGTTGAGTTACAAGATCAGAAGAGCGGTGACAACTGCTGCATCCAAATAATCGGCCTCTGGAGCTTTCGTATAGTGTATCTCAACTGGAAACCGCCTTCCAGGAATTTTAAAAATTGGAGCACAGTCAAAATAATCACTGAACTTCTCTGCATCTACAGTAGCACTTAGTATTAGCAACTTCAGATCAGGCCGGAATCGAGCAATATCCTATGATAAAGAAAGTAGATTGTTAGCAACAAGAGGACCCATGCAGTTTCACACCTCATTAGTGTCGCAATTGTTGACCAAAGAGATAAATGCAAATTTGTTACACTCCATCCCAGTTCACTAATCCATAAACCCTACTAGCCACCATAAAATTATTAATCATTTGTTTGGAAACTATGGAAGGAAAAATAACAGAAACAGTTTCTGTTGCCTGTTTCCTTTGAAAGAAAGTATGAGAATGTTGAGAAAAAAAACTTGAACATCAAAGTGAGAATTTTGAGGAGCCCCATGGAAAAGCTTTTCTACGAAGAGATTTTTTAAAATTAAAATTTCCTCCACGTTTCTTTTCCTGAAGTGTAGTGACAATTGGGATGAATTCAATAACAAGACTTTTGTTTAATTGTATTTACTCAAGCTTCTTTGACAAACAAACAAGGAAAGAGTTTGCTATTTTGGCTGCTTCCCAGTTTCTAAACAAAGGATAACTCCCAATTATTACCACGAGTCAGCCATCATATTTAGATCTAAAAGCTACTTGATTCAAAAAAAGATTTGAAGACTAAACTACGGAAAACTTGCCTTAACCAAGCCAAACAAAATGTCCGTTGAAAGTGTTCTTTCATGCGCCTCGTCAACCATGATGACACTATGGCTGGCCAGTGGGCCGGGTCAGCCCGGTCCCGCCCCGACAACGCCCCGAACCCGAGTATTTAAAAAAAAATCGTGTATCGGGACTCGAACCGGCCCGACCCGATCATGTCCTGATCCCGACCCGATCCCGCCCGAAACTCCCCTTTTGCAAAAACAACCGTTGCACCAACGACCATTTTACATTTTGGCCGTTGTGCAACGGCCATTTTTGGCCAACCCCCCCTACCCCCTTAATATTTATTTTTAACCCATAAGTTATTCTAAGGTACAAATATCATTTGAATAAGACAGCTCTAACATATTCACTAAAAAAGAGCGGGCATACCATCTCTAACTAATAAATGAGCAAACGTATCATCTAAAGCATACCTCATGGCCAAGTTTAACTCCCATTTCTTGAGAAACATGTGCAGCAACACTCATTGCAGCAACTCGACGAGGTTGAGTACATCCAATCTATGAGAAGTAAATATTAGTTTCAGCAACCATAGACAATATATCTGATATCATTTCTACATATTGCTAAAAAACTGGAGATAGCATTGCCTTGAAAATAAGATAACTACCAAGAAAATCACAACTTCAAAAACTGTTTAGTTATTAAAAGAACAGGGAAATTGGCAGAGGATCTTTTTTTTTTTTGACGATGGTAACATTCTATATATTAACAGGTGTACTATACCAAACTGTATAGTCCCCCAATTAAAAGATATAGAAGCTTTTCTTCCTATGAAACTTCTTACATATTGTCTAAAACATCAAAAATATCTTCTGTTTGTACTAAGCATTCCTGTTTACACCAAAAATAATAAAGAGCTAGGCAATTCATCTGCAGCTTCTGAATGTTACACTGCTTGCCCTCAAAACACTAGTTGTCGTACATTACAAGATTACAGGCAGAAAAGTCCTGTATGACCCATGTTCATCTCCTAAAAAACATGATTCCAGGATAGACAAATATTATGCCTTCTATATTCCCCTTCTTGGGGTTGCTCGCTTGCTGCAAGGGCAATAGAGGAAACTTGTCTAGGGGGTTCATTCTACCACAACTCCTTATTGAAAAAAGGTTCATTCTACCACAACATTAGTTGGGTAGAGACAGAGATTATCCTTCCATGTTCTGGCCATTGAACATGTAGGTGCATGCATTATTTTGACCGGCTGACCTTCTTTTCATTTAATACACTACAGAAGACAACAGTGAAAAGAAAGAGAAATGAAAGAAACGCGCAACAAATCCCCAAAAGTAAGATGAGCTAAGAGATCTCTAAAGGTAAAAAAACAGACATCCAAAGTGATGATCAAACTGATTTTACAAGCCACGACCATAGAGTAAGTCCTCACAGAAGCAGCGCAAGTTAAATACCATATTGCAGGATACTTGAAAAATACTCCTCATACTACAAAAAAGGTAAAGGCCTTGAGATAAGAAACTCTTCCCGGAAAATTACCAATATAGTCACCGACAATCCAAAATATACACAAGATATTTGTTAATCTCATTTTCATACTGCTTTAAATTTCTTGTCCGGGTCTGATCGTTTCTCTTGCTTTGCTTGTGCTTATGTTTTTTCTTAAGCCGAGGGTCTTTCGGAAACAACCTCTCTATTTACCAAGGTAAGGTCTGTGTACACTCTACACTCCCCAGACCCCACGTTGTGGGACTTCACTAGGTATGTTGTTTGTTGTTGTTGGGATTTGACCCTTAGTTTCCCATGGTTTCATGCCACGTCCAGGTTATACACCCTTGAGTTTAGGGGTGGCAATTCTCACCCATATTTGCTTGACCCGCCCAACTCGCATGTATTCCAATCCCGCCCATTTTAAATGTGGGTAAATATGATTAACCCATCTTCACCTGCAATGAAATGGATAAAAACATATTGAATGCAGTTTCAGGATTGTATTAGTTTCCCACCGCTGGCCCAAGCGATATTTCATTTACGCAGGAAACTTTTGAACATTCTCTGAATGCCTGACCCTTGTATGATGATTATATTGTTCCCTTTCATTTCTCAAGGATTTAAACCAAAGCCAACAATGCTATAAAGAATAAAAAAAAGCCATCATGAGTGTTTACCAGTTTCTACATCTATTTGTTTATGTTGGTCCAACAAGTTCCATAATTTTTTACGTAGTTCAGATTGTTTATAAAAATATTTTCTAAAGATATTGATAGTAGATATTTTAAAACTGCTTATTCTTTGTATCCATCAGTTATGTATGTGCAGTGTAAATTTGTTTTAGGTATAAGAGTAATTCTTATGCTGGAGAGAGTATTTTGATCTTAAGTTGTACCATGTACAATTCCAAAAGTGAATTTAAGTTATTGCAACCGCTTTTGACGTAAATCTATTTTCCAAGTTTCTCTAAGATCGTATATCTCTTATTTGGGTGATTAATTCTCCACTAAAAATAAAATGATTTCTCACATATGTACAAAATGGATCAACCCGTTTTTTACTAAACACCCAACCCGTTTTTGACCCACATAAATATGGGTGGGTTGTGTTGTGACCCATTTTTTGCTTGACCCGCACAAACCCGACCCAACAACCTATTTGCCACCCCTGCTTAGGTGCATCCCCTTATAGTAATAAAACAACGTATTCAGGTTAAAGTACCACAGAGACTAAGCATTGTTTTGAGCAATAAATTTTCAATAAGAACGCCATAAAACCATTCAATGAAATACTCAAAAATAGCGGCTCATTGGCTGTCATGCAAAAAAACATGGAAAATACCAGTAAAGTGAGGCCAACAAATCAAGGACCACCCTTGAAAAATATACTAATTGACTGCAGAACAACACAACGGATGACCCATAAGGTAGTTTAAACCCTATGTTAAGAAAATCAAAAGCTCAACAAGATAAGAAACCAATAATAAATGTCAACTAAATTTAAAACCCCCTATTTCAAAGAGAGGAAAAAACAAACAAATTTCCATCAGAGTTCACTAATAAGAGGCACTAGAATCAAAAGCAAATATCTAAGTTACCATTTCAAGTGGTCAAATCTCATAATTCAGAAGGTCTTTGCAAATAGCCAAACAATAGCTCCTCTAGAATAACTAATTAGTAGACAATGAAGACTATAAAACCACTACCTGATAAAATTAACATACAAGTTCGTTAATACACCAACACTAAACACTACAACAACAACAACAGCAACAACAACCCAGTGTAGTACCACAAGTGAGGTCTGGGAAGGAAGGGTAGAGTGTACGCAGACATTAGCCCTACCATGGGAGGTAGAAAGGCACACTAACACTAAACACTATAGACCGGAAAATCAAAAGCTTGTTGACACGGAGCAATTTACATGTATTTCAAACCATTGATACTAAACGCTGTATCTGAAATAACTAGAAAAATTAGGTAATTTACTTAGAAATATAACCTTCTTACGAAGAATTGAATATCATAGTAAGATGATAAACATCATCTTTTCTTGCCTTGTTTTTAGTTCTTACTTCTACTCTTGATGACGTAAATATCAGGGGGGGGGGGGGGGGGGGAATTGAGAATTATTTGAACCGTGTTGAGTTCACCATCACACATGTTGAGCGAATAAAGAAGTTAACTCGTAAAATCACATATACGAAGCAAGGGAGACTAGGGTTTTGTTTATTGCAGATGGGAGTAAGGGCTGGGAACTTACAGGTTGATTTCGTGGGAGAAATAAATTGCCAGAAATTCACCGGAGGGGAATAATTAAGTTCCAAGTCCGGCGTGTTTTGAAATTGGCGGGCCAACGGAATTTGGGTTCAGTCGATTAACTGTTGTCCACCGGAGGAGAAGGGTTTTGGCCTGTAAAATCTGAAACTCCGAATCCAGGTCTGTCTAACAACGCTCTTGAGGTATTGGAGCTTATTTGATTTATATATGATGCCTATGAGAAATTAACAGAACTACCATTATGCTTTGGGTAGATTAGTGATCCTTTAAATATATATTTGAGCAATTTAATTTGTCGAAAGTGAATATTTTTTGCCTTTGTTAAATATTTACAATAAATTTTGGCTTTTAAATTTAAGAAATACTAAAAAAAGAAATTTTAAAAATACCATGAAAGTCTCGACAAATCCCAAAAATCACAATAAAAATTACACCAATAACTACTACAACAACAATAACATACCCAGTAAAATTCTACAGTATTGCGTCTGAAGGGGGTAGAATATATATATAAACCTTACATTTGCCTTGGAAAATAGAGAGACTGCTTCTGAAAGACGCTCGGCTCAAGAAAAAAAGTAACAATAAAAATTATTCCAAACATTAGAAATAGATAAAATATAGTAACAAATATTATACCTTAAAAATTTAAACCATACTCCAAAAATAGCAACAACAAAAAACATACACCTCCAAATGTGAGTCTATATTAAATTATTTTTCCACATTACCCGTTAAATCTAATATTTAGCATTTATCAATTATTTGACAAAGTTCAGATATGTTCACTTTTGACAAACTTAAAGGATCAAAATCTCTCATAAATATATTGAAGGGACTACTTTGAATCTAACCCAAACATAAGAGATCGTCTTTTTATCATTTTATCTATATTTTATCAAATATATTTTTAAAAAATATTTTGAAGAGTAGCTACACACTTATAAAAATTTGTCGTGCATTATCGTGCATCATATATCAACATCCGTCACAAATCATGGTATCGACGTCGAGTGACCTCATTGCATCAATATATTATATCTTATTGCATTAACATCGAGTGTGTTATTGTATCTCCATTAGAATTGAATATTTAATATCATGTCTTGCTAACTACTTTACATCAATATTACCACGTATGCTCAAAGTTACGCTATTGGTTACTCATATCGCAATACATGTTGAGCAGCCTTTGCAAATACAAAGTGTATGATTGATAAATCAAATTAGAGATACATAATTATATATTATCTTAATTATATTCATGATTCGCCAAGCTTACATAGGGCCTATAATGATGCACTCATATGGAGTTGCCTATTGAACGTGTGGTATCCCAAAATAATTTTGTTGCCTATTGTTTAAACATTAAACTAGAGTGCCTGATATATTGCCCGTAACTATACCAGGGTGAAGTATGATAGTTGTGATGTCTAGTACTATGTCAGAGTTCTACTTATCGAATCGAACATTGCCTGCCATTTTAGACCATATTATTAGTTATTATGATATTTTATAGTTAATAATGTAAAAAGTTACAGAGTAATATCGCAACAGAAAGCAAACTGGCTTCCGACCATTGTTACGGAATTGTCGACGGCGTTGGCTTTCCAACTCTGATGGGTTTTCTAAGCACTCAAATTTCACTCAAAATGGTATGACGTACATAAGGATAATTTGTGCTTAGGAACCTTTAACCATATCTGTCAAATTTATAATGTTCTCCCGTCAAAAAACATTTTATAGCAGTTACAAAAAGTGGAGCAGTTTACGGGCAATTCAAGATTTAAAACCATGGCATTTTTTCATTACAGGAGAAGAGAATTCCAACTGGTGACATAGTAGTTACACTATGAAGTAATTACGGACCAACAACAACAGCAGCAGACCAATGTAATTTTACAAATGAGGTTTGAAGAGGGTAAGACATATGTGTTGGTACTCTATTGTACTTTATAAAGCAGTACGGGAAGTAAATAACTATTACAAGTATTCGAAAGGGTGAACAAATATTCAATATTCAGAAATTGAATCTTGTTGAACAAATAGGTCAATCTTCAAAACTGCCGCAAGCTTGTTGTGTCTTCAATCTTGATAACCTGAAATCAAGAAACAACTAAATCTGGATGGTTACAACGTTGTGTGTTGAGTCGAGGGATTGACCTCTGTCCTCAAGACAAGATTGCCCCATATATATGATTTTACGTTAGCGGACAATAGTCTCCCAAGATAAAACAACACTTTAATCTCAACGCTACAAAGCCAATAGGTTGAGCCTGACGAAGAAAACAAATATGACTCGACTTGCTGAAGATATGGAATAGGAAGGAAGAGTTTCTCTTTACTCTTCTCTTTTGTCTCTGTGTATATAGTGTGTCTCTGTAGTGTATATCTTGTGTATATGAGGGTGTTTGGTCAGTGATTTTCGTCACTGGTTTGCAGTGTTTCTGCTCACTGTTTTGTGTGCAATATTGTTGTTTTTCCAATCTATACCTCTGTCACGAATTGAGCCAAAGGAGGCTCAATATATAGCATGGAGGAGGGGCTAAACAACTGTCCAAAATATGGCTGTTAATGGCCATTAGGAGGGCATTAAAACAACAAAGTAATGGCTGTTAATGGCCATTGAAGGAGGCTGCTTAATGGACATGAATGAGGGTGAAAATGGAGGAGTTAATCAGCCAAATAATGGCTGGTTAATGCTCCATAAAATATTCCAACGGTAGGCATAAAGTTTTCTGCCTTCCGTCACCCCACAATCAACTTTCCAGAAACTCTGGGGATCAAACTGTAAATATTGAAACTCCAGGGACCAAACTGTACATATGAAAGAATTCCGGTCCAAACTGTATATATAAAACTCCAGGGATCAAATTGTACATCTGGCAGAGTTCTCTGATAAACCCTCTTGTTCATACATGGCTTCGCCCGTGGTGGCATGCCTTTAGTTAAAGGATCAACTAACATCAATTAAGTGCCAACGTGTTCAATGGCCACTTTCTTATCTTTATTACATTCTCTTATGGCTAAATTTATATGTCCACGTGCTTGCTCCGACTCTCACTTTTGTTATTCTTAGCCACAAAGACAACAACTGAATTGTCAAAATATAATCTTAATGATTTAGGGATAGAGTTCGATAATTATAACCTCGTGAATGAAACTCTTCAACCAACAAGAACTCATTTTCCTCAATATTAAGGACCTATTTAGCCATGAGATTTTTTCTGATTTTTTTTCCATGTTAGTTGAAAATCAATGTCTGGTCATAAAAATTCTAAATACGACTTAAATTTACATTTGAAATTTCAAAAACATCTAAAATGTTATTTTCACTTTTTACACTTTCAACACATTCAAACAATCAAATATTTTTGAAAAAAGAGTCAAATATACTCATGTACTTTATTTCATTAGCTAATTTTACCACTATTTAGATGAAACACCAAATTATCTTAAATTATACGATTTAAAAAAAAATACCCATTAAAAAGGAAAGAATAAAAAAGACGCACACAAGCCCTCATAACCAAAATAGAATCCAGACCCCACCTCAAGCCATAGCCTCAAAAGCAAACGCGCTTTTACGTTCAAAAGTCATCGCCATTTCTCCTTCTCTCTGCTGTCGACTTCATCGCCTTCGACGCCTTTCTCCGAACAAGTCGGAGACCTTTGCGTCTTATTTATCGGCCCAACTTCTCCGATAACTCTAAATTCTCTAGCGAAAAAATCCGGCATCATTTTTAATCTCATTTCCAGAGCGTGGTGTGTTTATAGCCAGGCCAGCATCATCGATAATGGGGTGCCGAAGCAGCAAAGCCGTTGATGCTGGCACAATTTCGCGATGGCGTTCTACTGGCATCATTGCTTTACGCGACTCCAAATTGAAGGCATTTCCCTTTCTTCTTCTTCTTCTTCTTCTTTTTTTCTGTAATATTTGAAGAAATTTAATTAGATATCTATAGCTGACTTCTCACTTTTTTTATTGCGTTTTTTTTCTTCTGATTACCCAGTTATACCTTATTTTTATTGCAATTGCATAATGTTTATGTCATGATAATATCCATGATCAATGCGTCGCGTCTCGTTTAACTATTTCTGGAAAATACGGTTTTTTAGTTCCAATCCATTGTATTCTCATGTTTGTTTGATTAGCTTTTGTTTCTTCTGTTTGATACCTTTTATTATCTGCACCTTTCTCAATTTACATGACAATCTTTCTGTTGGATACGTAAAGCAGTACGGGAAGTAAATAAATATTACAAGTGTTCGAAAGGATAAACAAGTAGCCAATATTCATAACTGCCGCAAGCTTGTTGAGCGTTGGATCTTGATAACCTGAAATCAACAAACACTAAATCTGGATTGTTACAACTGTGTGCTGAGTCGAGAGATTACTCTCTGTCTTTAAGATAAGATTGCCCCGTATATATGTTTTTACGTTAACGGGCAATAGTCTCCCAAGATAAAACAACACCTAATCAACACTACAAAGTAAATAGGTTGATTCTGACGAAGAAAACAAATACGAAACGACTTGCTAAAGAACGGAAAAGGAAGGAAGAGTTTTCTATTTTCGTCCCAACGTTTCTGCTCACGTTTTGGACTGACTTTCTGTTTCTCTTCTGTTTGTCTCTGTGTATATATGTTGTCTCGTTTTTTTCTTCTGTGTTCTCTCTTTTACACAATTGAGCCAAAAGGCTCAATATATAGCATAAGGAGAGACTACTCAACTGTCAAGACATGACTGTTAATGACTATTGAATGAGAGAATTAAATAGCCAAGTAGGCCATTGAAGGAGGGCTGTTTAGAGAGGAGTTAATCAGCCAAGTAATGGCTGGTTAATGCTCCAAAAATCAACTCAAACGGTAGGCAGAAACTTTCTGCCTACCGTCGTTCCCAAATTCATCTTTCCAGAAACTTCAGGGACCAAACTGTAAATATCAAACAATTTGGGGGTCTATTAGAATAAGCTCAAAGCCCAAGACCCGAGCCCGGACCGGACCGGACCAGACGGGCGGGCGGCGGCGGCGCGCGCGTGGGCTTAGCCTTGAACCCAAGCACATTTAGGTCCTCCCTCCTTCAAACACATGAGTTACCCCTTGGGGTCCCAAACCCTTAGCTAATTTTGAGACTTATAAAGAGAACAATTCTTCATTTTCCCACCGATGTGGTAGATTTGTCCCACACCATATTTCCATGCCTCAAACACCTTACTTCGTGGACCAATATCTCTTTCATTTCTCAATGAAATTTGGTTATTCTTGGCCCTACGGTCATCTACCCACTTAGTAGATTATGCACGTGTGAAGAGACAAAGCCTCCAACATGCGGAACACTAGTGTTTAAGTCATTAAATACGGGTGGATGCACCTCCCCACCAAAGGCAAATTTCCAACACTTTCCATTTCCGGTCGTGCCAAAAATGTTTAGCACTATTTCATTATTAATATTATTCTATTCAAATTTACATTTTCAACTCAAAATTCATTATACTATTCAAAATTTAAACTCTGAAGTGATGAGTTCTCTATTAAACTAATTTTTAACTGTTAGTTCTACATTTTTTCCCGCTGGCCTAATACTTAGGCCATTTTAACATCTTAACTTTCCTATCGAGTCAACAACAACAACATAACTAGTGTAATCCCACAAGTGGGGTCTGGGGAGGGTAAAGTGTACGCATAACTTACCCCTACCTTGGCAGTTAGAGAGACTGTTTCTGATAGACCCTCGGCGCAATGAAAAGCAAACACAAACAATCGAACAACGAAATAACAAAAGTAAAGAAACTTTCTTATCGAGTCAAATACCATAATATACAGTGTTTTTAATGAGTATCCTAGTGTGAGGTATAACTGAGTTTTATGTTTCGGGAGTATAAAACTTAATATTGCTAGGTATGTTAAAGCTTAACACAGAGCTTGGACGATATAGGGAGGAGCTTGTAGCTTTCATACCAAGAATTTGCTTCAACTTCACCATTATAGCAAAATATAATAAAACATCTTTATAGAGGAGAGATTTTCCTGTGCAGATCTTTTTGTAGTTGTCTGATTCGCAAGGTTGTTAACGTGAACAGATGCATTTTGTGGGAGTAGAGGCAGGATAGTAATTAACTACTCTCTCCACCCCCTTCAAAACAAATCATTATCCATGGAGTTACGTTTGCATGTTTGTTGGTTTTGATGGATGGTGCTTACCTTGATTAAATGCTAAAACAGTTAAATAAGCAACATTTTCCTGACTAGCCTTTGTATGAACAGACATTTCCTGATGGAGTTTTTGACCTGGAAAGATCTGTACGTACCCTCGATTTAACACACAATAAACTGGGTATTGCTCTTCATCTTCTTGAGTTCTTGGTTCGCATATTTTTTATCACTTTAGAGTATAAAGACAATTTCTACTAGAAGAGTGTTTTTGTATACTTATCTTATTTTCTTAATTGTTTTCCTGGAAGCTAATTCTCACTCATCTGTTGTGACAGTTGAAATTCCTATGGAGATCAACAAACTAAGTAACTTACAACGTCTTGTAAGTATGACATCCTACTCCCTCCCTTTTGTCCGTTTGTTTCTTCTGATGTATATTAGTGTGTAAGAGACCTCATTACAAAAAAAAAAAAGAAGGTATTCCTTTGGAAAGAAAATTATACTGTTGGTGTCACATCATATTATAAATGGTAGATGTGAAGAAGGTATCAACTCGTATACTTGAATCCAAAATGCATATAAAACTAATGCAAATGTTTTATAGAGCAGAAATGGGGCAAACAATAAGAGCATTATTTGATTTTGTTCTCCTTTTTCCCTTTTTCTGATCTTTATTGAAGAAATTTACTAGGGTAAAAAAAAAAAAAGTTTCAGCTGAAGACAATGTCAACAGAGGTAGAAGAAAAGCAATTGTTCATTCTGTCATAAAGACGTCGATAAGTGGGATCCCATGAATACTCATGTTGAGCAAATATGATGGAAAAATAATCCTTCCTGAAATGAAAGCAACTTAACATGAGCTCCTATAAATGGAACAGGGATGAAGAGAGCAATATACCTGAAAATGTAACTGTAGGAACCAGAATATACCCTATAGTTCTTTGTGTTTATTCTTGATCGAGACCCAAGGAGGGCGGGTTAAAGGGAAAAAGACACGCAAAAATGTTTGTTAAAGGGGAAGAAAACTTTTGTTGATTCCTTGATTGGGCCACTCCTAAATCTTGCAGCATAGATTTTGATAATAAGAAAGTATAACTTGGACATTGTTTTACCAGTGAGAGAGTAAATTCTGATGAGAAATTATCAAAATCTGTTCTCAAGGCGGATCATATTGAGGTATGCAGTATGTTTGCTGATGAAGTGTCTTTGGTTTCTCAATATAGCTGGACATTCAATCTCTGTATTTTCTTGGTTAAACGATGATAATTTTTTATGTCAAGAATAGAAGATGCAGCATGCCATTTGTGGTTATATAGTTTCTCTCTTTTCCGCTCAACACCCTGGAATTTATTGTATGATATTTAAGCAAAGCCTTGGTTTTCCATCAGAGTTTATTGTTAGGTGGTGGTTGTACCTGGTAGTTTGTTCCATTAGAAGCATGTTAACACATCAATTAAGGTGTAATCTTGAGTAGATAAGCATAGAATAAATCTTCTACTGGCTTGGCCTGTTACTTTTCTTGTTGACTTTTATCTGAGAATTTTTCTTGTTTATTACTCGTTAATGATATCACTAGGTCTATTCGTGTATTAATGATATATATATTTCTAAAGTTTATTATTGATACTAAGAGCAAAATCTCCAATTATCTTTATTCAGATTTTAGCTAATAACGTTATTGAGCGCCTTCCCATGAATCTGGGATTGCTTCAGTCTTTGAAAGTGGCAACACTTGATGGGAATCGGATCACAAACTTGCCTGATGAATGTAAGTCTTGATATGTTAGATCACTTATGTTAAGTGGACCTTTTTTCTTATATAAGACCGTGCTCTCTGTTCTAACTAAAGAAACTTCCTGTGTTCAGTGGGGCAGTTGGTGAAACTTGAGCGTTTGTCTGTCTCAGCAAATATGTTGACGAGCTTGCCTGACACAATTGGGAGCTTGCGGAGTGTGAGTGATTCATTACACTCTATATGTTAACTGCTTTCTCAGTTCTATTTAATGTTTCAATAAAGGTTTTACTCCTACATTGTTTTATTATTCGTTAAAATATTTTTACTGTAAAGGTGTTAGCTGACTAAAGAATTATTTAAGTTTTGATCTTGCCAATGCCTTTGATTGGAGAATTGGTCTGTAAATTGATATCCAGGATTATTTTGCTTGAGACACAGGTTTCTGCTGATGCATGTTCTTAGGAAAGAAACCACAATTTATTTCTCAAGTTGTGCTATTAAGCCACCTTATTGTTACATTTATTTAGTTGCTATACCTCTTGCTTAATATTTTAATTTGTTTCCTGTTATCTTTTCGTTGTCACTGTTAAACAGAGTAAGTACTGTGTCGACTTGCAGTAGTAATTTCAAATTATTGTGGTTGTGTCTTGGGGGCTCTGAATCAAGTTCACTGGTTCCATTGACTCTGGAACTGTTTTTACAATTGCACACATTGTTATTAAAAGATTCTCAGCTACTTATGAGTTCTAGTATTCTAGATGATGTTGTTTCTCTCTGTCTGTGGGTGTGACGGTCGTACCGCTTAGACTGACGTTTTCACAGTTCCTTTTCACTGATAAGTTTTGAGCTGTAGAATTGATAATATTTTTGGGCAATGCAGTTGGTTTTGTTGAATGTTTCAAACAACAAGTTAAAGTTTCTTCCTGAATCAATTGGAAGTTGCTTCTCTTTGGAAGAACTGCAAGCAAATGGTATCTTCATATTTAGCTCATCATTCTTCTGATTCTTTCTGTCTCTCCTTTTCCTTTGGTCTCATGGGTACCGGAGCTTTGTATGCATATCAAATTGAACTTTAGCAACTCTTATCTGTCTTACATGTGGGAGGACAAGTCTTTGTAGAATACATTTTGAGTTGATATCCAGTGTCATTTTCTCCTTTTCTCCTTTTTTTTCTCAGATTCACAGTTAGTACTTTTACTGCTTTCTCCTAAACCTCATGATTGGAAGTTTCTGACACAGATAACTCCATTGAAGAGCTTCCTGGTTCAATTTGCAATCTCATTCAACTAAAATCACTCTGTTTGAATAATAATAATCTCAATCAGGTAATATCCAAACTTTCCTCTGTCTATGTCTGTCTCTTTCTCTCTCACACACACATGAACATATGCAAAAACATGGCAAGCATAAGTAGATCTCAAGTTGTATTTTGTCTGTCTCATGTAATGTACCTAAAAGCTACATTCACTTTGTTAGACTGAAATTTTCTACACACGCACACACGCTTTAAAAAGGTATTCAGCAGACTTTTATATAAATATGTTATATAGCTCTTCATCAACCATAAGACGTATGGAAAAGCTTTTCCTTTAATGGAGAAGAAGCGATGTGTTTAACTAGAGATATGAAATGTTGTGCCAAATACAGATATTTGCAGAGTAATCCATATTTGAGGTCATCTGTTTACACTTCTAAGTAGTTTTTTTTTTATGCATTATCATTCTGGAGTTCACACTTCTCCTAGCTTATGTGCTTTTTTACAGCCATAATTTAGCTATTGATTTGTTGGTTCTCATTTTCTCAGATGCCCCTAAATTTATTAAAAGAATGCAAGGGCTTGCAGAACATAGCCCTACATGGCAATCCCATCACCATGGACCAATTTCAACAAGTAAGTCACTATTGAGATCACTTCCATGCATTCTGAAAAAGTCACTTATGGAGATCTCCGACTGAACTGTTTTCCTTTCAGATAGAAGGATTTCAAGAATTTGAAACCAGGCGTAAAATGAAGTTCGACAAACAAATTGATTCAAATGTGATAATTAGTTCTAAAGGGCTTGATGAGGGTGTTGATTTGTAACACCAATGCTGCCGTAATTTTTGTAAGGCTTTCCACTCTATCTTATTGATTTTGTTTTTATATCTTTACTTCCTATTCTGGTTTTGAAAAAAGGGAACTTCTTCAATACCATACGGTTATGGAGTAGCCACATTTCACAAAAAAAGTTGGCATCTGCTTGTAATGTCAGCATTGATCCTACCTCCCTATCTTATTGCCTCTGTTATCAGCCATATAGCTTGTAGGATAGTTGTAGGCTTAGCTCTGCCACTGTGGGTATCCATTGTGGAAAACATGTTCAATCTAAAAGAAAGAGCAAGACATAATTGCTTGCAGACAGTGTCCTTTGCAACATGATTCTGTTGTCTGGTAAGTTTCTGAGCTTGATACCCAGGTCTACCAGTTAATTTTGATTGCCAAATTAGTTTCAACAGAGTATGATGAAATGCTAGATTAGGTGATGCATATGATTAGCTGCTGGCCAACTTTGTTTGTTGCAGTTGAGTGGAAATTGGAGGCGTTGAAATTGTTCGACTTCGATATTACTGCTGACTGCCAAGAATATGCTCAGGCCTTTCTACAGTTCTTCATGGAATTGTTAACTTTGTCAAACTGGGCAATGTATTTATGTGAGTTGGAGTAATTGTAAATGGTCTGTATCTCAAGTGTTCCAATCACTTGTTTCTTTTTGCTTTCTGTAAAGCTATGTATATATTTACTTAAACCTGGTTATAGGTGCAACCTTTTGGAACACAAAAAATACATAGCTTTTACAACATGTGCATGAGTATCTACGAAACTCCACTGTTATTTTTCAAAAATATAATACTAGGAACATTGGTGTGATCTCATGCAAATGCCTAGAGTGTTGCTGTAATGTGTAAACTGTAAAGGCATGAATCCAATTTTATGAAAGAAAAAAAAGGAACTAACTCGTGTGAGCTAGAAATGACGGAAAATATCCACGGTTTCGCCCAGTCGCCCACGGAAAATGTCTATGTTAACGCCCACTGAAAATAAAACTATCCCAGAATTCTTTGCATTATGCACATTTTGCATATTCTAACCCATCATTACATGCTATGACTTGCATCTCAATCTTTTAATTTTATTACAAAAAAACTATCAGGGTTTTGATTCAGATATAAATACGACCAAACTCAAATACCAAAATCAAAAGTAATGTTGCATCTTAGATCATGTAATCCCTAATTTAATCGAACTTTGCCTTCTATTCATTAAAAAACTAGACAAAAAGGGAGGGAAACAACGAGCAAGAAGTGTAATTTAGGGCCAGCAAAAATCCTTTTGATCTTATTATGTTTCTCAAATATTCACGATCATGTCAAAGTCTCGATTTTAGTAATTTTATAGAAATAATTTCTTTTAAAAATAAAATCAAAGAATAAAAGAGAAAAGATGCTCTACATCTTTAAATAGTGAACATGAGAAAATTTCACAAGAGAAAAGGACAAGGATATAGTTAGTAATTTTAATCATATTTCACCATATCTCTTTCCACACAAATAATAATACTAATAAAAAAAATCATAAAATGTTATAAAATGATAGCAATAGCAATATAAGAAAAAAGATGTAGACAAAGAAGTAGAGAGGAGGTAGGGACTTTCTTATTTCAAATGTATATTCCACTTCATTCAAAGGTGAATAACATTCCGATTTATAGGATGAAACCACCCAACGGAGGTTACAAATATTAAGTGCCCAAATCAATAGGTACATGTAACCACCCAATGGAGGTTACAAATATTAAGTGCCCAAATTAATAGGTACATGTAACATACAAAAGGTTAGTGAATGTGTATGGACATCCATAAAAAGGATATGTATTTCATAACACTCCCCCTAGGATGTCTATAAATAATGTGTCTCGTTAAAACTTTACTAGAAAAAATCTCAGTGGGGAAAATTCTAGTGAAGGAAAAAGAGTACACATTTCTAATAATACATATTTTGATTGCCTCATTTAAAACCTTACAAGAAAAATCCAATGGGACAAAACCTTGTATGGAAAAAAGAGTACAACATGTATTAACTCCCCCTGATGAGAACTTCAGTCCAAATGCTTGAGTCTTCGTATTCCAATCTTGTGCACCATCTTCTCGAAAGTTGCCGTTCGTAGAGACTTAGTGAACAAATCAGTTATATTGTCACTTGAATGAATCTGTTGCACGTTGATATCACCATTCTTTTGGACCTCATGTGTGAAGAACAACTTTGGTGAAATATGCTTTTGTCCTATCTCCTTTTCTGAATCCTCCCTTCAATTGAGCAACGCATGTTGCATTATTTTCATATAAGGTTGTGGGTATTTCAAACCACATTTACTTCCAAGCGATTCAAATAGTCATAACATCAATTGGATTTATTGATATTTCTTCATTTTTTTGAGTTTGCGGCTCATTGATTTCTTCAAGAATATCAGGATTGATCAAATCTTGCATTTCTTTAGTGTCATCTTGGCCATTTATTTTTATTTTTCTAGGATTTCGATCCTTAGAACTCAATGGTCTATCACGCTTCAGGCATGCTTTTTGACTCATTTGATATGACACTAGTAGATGGTCCTATATGGACATCAATCCGAATTGAGACATTCTCTGCAGGGATATGTGATTCGGTAATCCTTTTCAAATCTGTGAATGCATCTGGCATTTGATTTGCTATTTTCTGCAAGTGAATAATCTTTTGGACCTCTTGCTCACTACATGTAGATCAAGATGAGACGATGATGGATTTTTCCACAAAATTTCCCTTTTTATTTCATTATTCTCTCCCCCTAATTTTGGAAAAATTCTCTCATCAAATCGACAATATGCAATTGATCTTATTTCAGTATCTCCGTGTAAGGAATAAATTATATCATGCTCGTAGTTATATCAAGATAAATAAATGTATCAATTGAACAAATATATGGTACTTCAGGACCAATTTAATTTTCTCGTTTCAACTTCTTTTAGAAGGTAGTCTACTGCTTTTCGAAATCTCCAATCACATTTAAGTCAGCAACTTACACAACCTTATGAACTTTTTGAATATCGTAAAGAATTAAGGGTAAACAGAGTCATCTTTGTACCCCTCATCAAAAAATATTTATTAAGGTGATTTCAGTACATCAACCTTAGTTCATTTAATACATTTATAGATTAGAAACAAGTTTTTCAATAACTTGTATACGTTTCAGGCATTTTGAATCCTTCAAAAAAAATTCATATAATTTTATCACATGAGCCATACAGACTGAGACAATTTTCATTTAGTATTTAATTTACATGACATCTTCTCATGTCAGGACTGCATGTCCAGTAAATTTACCAAGATGTATCTACTTGGTAATTATTCTTACATCAATATGCTTTAAGAGATGTAGAATTCATATCCTCATAATATTATACAAGATTGCGCACTATATTGTATCAAATATATCATCGACGAGATATCATTTTGTATCTGTTTGCAATTAGACACAACTTACTGAGATCTTATCACTTCATTATTTTTTCAGGTACCTGAACCTCGTACGAGGTTTTATGAAGTGTTATGTTGTAGGCTCTTCAAGAGCACATTGCCTCCTTATTATGATCATTTGCTCCTCTCACTTTTCAAGGATTATTGCGTTTGAAACCAATTTGTCTACCATGCTTCACGCATGTGGTAAACCATGTCCTTCAGGGACATTTAGGAGCATCTTGCGGCTGAAATATGAAATAGTTGGGTCAGCAAATGCTTCTAGCATTTGACTTGAATTATCGTTTGAACGAGGGTCATACTGGTGATAATTCACAATATATTTCTTAGCTATTTATTCTCTCTACCCTTATGTTAGAAAAACTAACATACATTTTCACATTCTTTGGGAAATTCATTTGTGTGCATCGTGGTAGATTCATTAATCGTATACCGCACAATAAAACTATTAGATGAAAACATTTGGTTCCTGGCCTTGAACCAATCTACTAAGAAGTATATTATTTTCCTAAATATGTTATCACATCATAGATGATAATTAGTCGGCACTTTATCACTTAGCAGTACAACATGCATCGTAAAATATTATAACTTCACTTTGAACAGATATGATACTTATTAGATTGAGGTAATAATTACCCAACATAAATATATCGTAGACATAACAATATCTGCTAGAACATATTAAATGATTTCATGAAAAATAATTGCTATGTGACTAGTCATTCTTTTGAGCATAGATCATGTGACTATTTCATATGCATCAAGTTATAGCAGTAGCATAATCTTTTGACTTGATACACACGATTGACTCTGAATGAAAAAAAATAAAAGTAAGCATGTCATATTTTGATAACCAACCAAATCATTGTTATAACCTACAAAGCTACAAAGTTATTCAAGAGTAAAGTTCAAAGTTTTACCACTTTGGGAGTAAATTTCATATTTACTACTTTGAGATTAAACTTCAGAGTTATTACTTCAAGAGTAAATTCCAGAGTCTTACTACTCAAGGAGTAGATTTCAAGGTCTTACTATTTCAGTAGTAAACTTAAAATTTCTCTACTTCGAGAGTAGAGTTCAATATTCTACTACTTCGGGAGTATAATTCAAAGTTCTATTACTTTGAAGTAAAGTTCCAAGTTCTACTACTTCGGGAGTAGATTTCAAAATTTGCTACATCGGGAGCTGATTTCTGAGTTTACTACTTCGGGAGTAAAGTATAAAATATTTAGAATATTTTTCTCAACTATTCTACCTCTTCTGTAGGTAAGTCGTGATAACTTCACAACCAAACACACATCCGTATTTATAAACTTTATTATACACTATCACATTCACTCGAAGAAATGGATTTGTATTTGTAACATTTATCAAGTTCTCATTCTTCATGAATTGAATACAATCATCTGAACGTGCTTTAAGCATATCAAATCGTGATGACTTATAACTTTTTTTAAGATATTGTTACTTCAGAAGCAAATCAAGGCATACATATGACGTAGAGAATTTTTCTCTTACACATCATTAATTGTAATCACAATAGATCTACAAAAATATTATCACTTCTGGTGATTATAGACATAAATAAAGTTAATCATAACGAGAATTTTTAAAAAATATTGTCATTTCTGGTAATCACATATTTCTTATAAAATCTTCCGAAGTAGTAATACTTATCCAATTTTAACTTCATCATCAGATGACTTCAATTAGTATTGCCATGAATGGGACCAAAATATTAAATTCCTTACGGGTTGTCAAATTCTACTTCAAGACTGGACAAATATATACACACTAAATCACGAAGCATAGTAGATCCAATATTTCAGCATGCAAATCCAAGAATATTATGATTGAATCTTAATCATTCTTTACTAATTATATACTTATTGTTTTTCGAAGCAGATTGCGTATTAAACAACCATTGGAATATATTAGTTATGTTAAGAAAATTAAGTGAAGGAAACTTACCTCACATTAGAACTTTTCCATGCTAGAACTTCTTTAAAGATTAAACCAGATTTAATTAGAGTCTCGTGCTGATAACATGTTATAAAAGGATAGCAATAACAATAACAATATAAGACAAGAGATGTAGACAAAGAAGTAGAGAGGAGGAGGGGACTTGTTATTTGAAGTGTATATTCCACTTCCTTCAAAGGTGAGTAACATCCCAATTTATAGGATGAAATCACTCAATAGATGTTACAATTATTAAGTGCCCAAATTAATAGCTACATTTAACATACAAGTCCAGCCCTCATAGGAAATTGCCTATGTATATGTCCAAATAATAATTGGAGCACGTGACTGACCAATTGATTTCTAAACCAATTAGGCTAATAATTAAATCTTGGTATAAAATTATGCTAGTAATCACATCGGGATGCATCCATTATTCGCCTAGCAGAAATTATATTTGGCGCAAATTGTTGGACCTCCCGCGTTACTAATTTTCGACCCGCCCAATAACAGATTCCGCTACCCACTAGGGCTCTACCTTCACCTTTTTATCGTCAACTATTTCCCCCCAATTCTAATCCCTCTTCATCCTTCCTTCAAATCGCCCTCGATTTTTCTTCTGAACATTCGAATCAATCTCCGATTTGTCTAATTCGTTCTCTCCTCTATCTATTGATACCTATTTCGGTTATAGCCGTTTCGTAAATCGAATTCGATTTTAGGGTTTTAGATCTTTTCTATATCTTCTAGATCTGTTCGATTCATAGCTCGTTTTGTGAAATTGATTCGTTATTATACCTTAATTTTGTTTTCGCTCCCTTGATTTCTCTGGGTTTTTTTGTGAAATAAAATTAGGGTTGATTTTCTTCCGATATAAATCGTTTGTGGATTTGGGATTTATTGTTTAATCCGTTTCCTTTCGCCTTCAATTTGATGCTTTCGAATCAATTTCGGTTGATTGAATTAATTGATTTTTTGATTGAAGAGTTGAATCTGATTTGGGGATCTAGGATTAGGGTTTTCATATTTTTACCTATTTTTTAAAAATAAAATTAATAATTTTACCCGAATTTCTATTCCAGTCCTCGAGTGGTTCAAATTGAAAGATTCGCTACCCCAATTTTGAAGAAGACCAGCGTCCTGTTCAAGGTACCCGAACCGTATCCTCCTAATTGTTGTTTAATTCAATTTTGTTTTCATGTGCTACATGTAATAAAAACAAACCTGTGGTACTTTTTTTTCAATTTTCTGTTCTTTAGGGCTACACTATAATGAAACTAATTTCAGTGGTCACTGTTTTATCCCACGTGCCACATGTCACTAATTAGAAATTAAAAACTTGATTAACTTCATGATTACTGTATGCAGTTATCTAAATTATCCTCCTTTGCTCTAAACTTGTGGCAGTTTATATGTTATCGCGCTTGTCAATGTATAGTCTTGTATGTATTTATTATAATGAGATGAGTGTTTTATTTGCTACTTGCCCGGACTTTTGTGTTAATATTTCTTGTAAGTTGTTGTCTTGTGTGGTAATTTCTTATCCTAGGAGGATAATTGATGTTTGTATTATGTTACGGGTCAATATCTTTTAGCGCGTATAACCTTTCATACTCAGATAGGTGCTCAGCTCCAGGCTTACTATGCTTGACATGCTATCATTTGGCTCAGTTGTTCATTTTCTTGACATAGCTGACTGTATATCTAAATGAATGTACTAACAACATCGTGTCAGTTTTCTTGTTTATTGAGAGTTGATGTGCTGTTTTCGTTAGTATCTTTCTTTTTCAGCTAGACAACACTGTTATATTTGATTTAAAGTTTTCTTCCGAGATTGTATGGCTATGGTTGAAATGCTCATCTTTTCAGGTTTCCTGTGTTTAATTTAGTGGGATTTTAATGTAATTTAGTAATTATGAAATTATGTGCATTGCTACATATTCTTAGAACACGTGGAAGTTGAAGGCATTTTCCTTCGCTGCTTTTTAGCTTTGCACTTCGTCCCCTTTAAGTTTAAATATCTCATATTTATAAGTCCTTGCAGCTAATTATGGTGCACAAAAGGCCTTTTGGTGAAGAGGAGTTGTACGAGGTTTCATCTAAGCAACCAAGACATGAACCCAGCTACCAGCTAGTTTCTGTTTTGGAACTTTCTCGTGAATCAGTGGGTGTGGAGGCTTATGCTTCAGGTAAGAAATTATTTTGTTAGCTTTGAGATATTCTTTGCACTGTTTTTGCTGCTTTGTGTACCACTTTATAAAATGCTTTCAGTCACTGGCGGAAATGCCAAGTATTTTTAAGTTTGGAGTGGTTTTCTCCACGTCTTACTTTACGGGTTTGCTCTTTTAAGAGTAGATTTTTGGATGTTAAATGAATCTTTTTGCTCCATACACTGATTGACTGATCTGTTATCTATGTTTTTTGGTAGGTTGTTATGAGGACAACCCTTCAAGAATCATCCCTGATTCTAACAAGAAACATGATAGTCACAATGTGGCTGAAGTTCTTTTTTCTTCAGAGAAGGAAACTGAGATGGGCATTCATGGATCTGCTTCGAACTCTTCCTGGCCCACTAGTAGCACCAGTGAGGAAGACATCAGGCCTGAGGCACCTTCTCATATTTTGACGTCTCCTGAATATTACTATTTTGATCATCCGTTCAGGGCTGCTGCTCATCACAGGGAGATAAATTCTTCTCCGTTAAGTAATCCTCAAAAGATGGTCGTCCCCATTGGACCCGATTTTCAGGCAGAATTACCAGAATGGGGTGCATATAGTAATAAGGATAAACCATGCATAGAGGGTATACATGAATCTCCGAGTCCTTCATCTCAAGCCTATGAAAATAAATTTGCTGGAAGGAGTATCACTTCGATGCCTAAAATGGAGCTACTTGCAGATCATGGTGAGAATAGTGGAGAGAGAAGAGTTGAATGTTCCTGTGAAGATATAGGTTCCATAAGATGTGTTCGGCTACACATCATCGAAGCAAGGGAGAAACTAAAGCTAGCCCTTAGCGAGGAGGCATTTGTTAGGTTGGATTTTTGTGACATGGGAGAGGTAGTGGCAGAAAAATGGAGTGAAGTGGAAGAGGAATTATTTCATGAGGTTGTATTGTCCAATCCTCCATCACTAGGCAAGAATTTCTGGAACCATCTTGCTATCGAGTTTCCTTCACGGAGTAGGGAAGAACTTGTCAGCTATTATTTTAATGTCTTTATTTTGCGTAAACGTGCTGAGCAGAACAGATATGATCCACTGAACATAGACAGTGATAACGATGAGTGGCATGATACTGTTGATGATGCTGATGAGGGAGCTAATATGACGGATGAAGATGAGGATTCTGTGGTTGAATCCCCAGCATATCATAATGATCTCAGCTACAAGATGATCCATGAGGAGCACGATAGACGAACATATGAGGAGGATGTGGGTGATGCAACATCGGAAGATTATAAGCCTGTAAATTTTGGTAGCAGGAAGGTCTTCACTGATGTGCTGGAATCATGTCCTGGTAATTTGTTTGATAGTAACAACAGTTATAAACTTAGTATGCAGCCTCAAGGACTATCAAATAAAGTGGTTGAGCAAGAAGTCCAAGGTAGCTCCTGTACCACTGATGCAGCTGGGGTTACTTCAGAACCATCACTAGGCAAGACCAACAATGATAAACATTGGACAAGTGATATTGCTGGTATGGGCAGTGGCACCAAGCATGATAGTCTGTTGGAGCCATGTAGTGGCAAAGAATGGGATGTTGGGTACTTGAGCTGTGCCAGAAATAAAGTTGATTTGTTACCAACCCACACTATGATTGAAGAAGTCTTTGGTGATGGAGCCTGGCTATACAAGAGCCGAGATAGTTAGGGGTTAAACTAAAGTCTGACTCTAGTTTCTCGTTCAACAAAAAGAAAATAAAAGGAGCGTGATTTTTTTATTCAAGGGTTAAGCTAAGTTGACACATTTACATTCATGCTGTAGACTGATGCTGGGTTTTGTGTGGTTGAATCAATCTGGTGATGACGCTTCATCCGGCAGGTTCCAGTTTTCCTTGTATATTCATAATGGTGGGAGTAATTTTTTTTTACCAGATGTAAGAATTGGCATTGCAAGGGTGTTACATGAGCTGATGGATGCTAAACTTTTGGAACTGTACAGTAGCCATTATTTTCTTTACTTAACACCAGATTATTAGGAAGCTGTTTTGACTGACAGTAGGTTCTTAAAATTTATTTGTAAAGTTAAACTATGGTCAATTGAGCCATACTTCCAAAAGGGGAATGAAGATCCTTTTAAATTCCGATATTCCCAAGTCTAGTTGTTCTGTACAGTCATGGATTTCCTCTCTTTTTGTTTGCTCTTCCCCTGCACTCTTCCTATTTCTATTTCTCAGCCTGTGACTCTCAATTGCATATGACGACCTTTGACTATAGATTGTGAAGGTATTCATACTAGAAGTTTTAAGGGTATAAAAATTCGAAGCCTTTTTAAGTTCTGACTGATTAGGCAATGTGCTATGTTTGCTTTTGGCCTGAGTACTAAGAACATCAAGATACTTCTTTCATGGAAGGATGGTTTTTAATTCCCCTATACTTTTGTGACGTTTAGAAGGGTTCGTTGTATTGAGAGTGAAGTGTTAACTGCTTGATTGACTTGACGGTAGCAAGTATTGATAGTCTCTATTGAAAAGAGGAAAAAAGAGCATGCCATGTAATAAGAGATGGGGTTAATGTGTAGATACATAGTAGCTGGAGGTAGATCTCCTAGATATTTGATGAAATATGATGATATGTTATAACCTATAAGTCAAATTAACATTTTAAATTCCATGCAAAATGTGGGCAAAGGGCAATCCGGTCCGGTGCATAAAACATCCCGTATTAGTAGAGTTCATGGAAGGCCACACTCCAAGAGGTGTGATGTAGACAACATATCCTAATATAAACATTAGTGGTTGATTCCACGACTCGAACCCATGACCCGTCACCTATAAAATGTGCTGAATATAGATTATTTAAAATAAAGATAGGAAAAGTAGTGCTTTTCAATACATTCCATTGTTATGCAGTAATTTAGATTACAATGTTCAGACATGGAAACACCATTAACATGCATGATATCTAACAAGTATAACTAGTACAAAGAAACCATCTTTTATTCTGGCACCCACATGTGCTTTTACATAGAAAGGCTGAAAGGGGAAGTAGCAAGTAGAAAGTACTTGGGGTGGGGTGGGGGTGCTCTTTGCTTGGTTATATAAAAGAGAAAAAATCTTTAACAAATTATCAAGTCAAAGAAGTAGTGGCAGAGTGCTCTACCCTAACCAATTCTTGCATGATCCATCCAAAAGAACAGGTAAAGCATAGGTCCCACATAATAACTTCAGTTGGGATTTTTGTTTTAAAAATTTTACTGACCCTTTTATATATGAGTATTCCTTAAGCATTGCTGGTGAGAAGAGAAGTTGCCATGAATGAACACATGAACCATTATGTCTATCTGTATAAAGTAACACATGCACCTTTATCATTATTAGCCTTTTATAACCACATAAATAGAAAAAAAGAAAGATCTTTTTAAATTTATATGATCACACCATTGTAGTTAGGGTATTATTTTTTTGGGTAGTTTTTTCTTGGGTTCGGATGTAAAGAAAGTGAATTTACAGTGTAATTTATAAGTTCACGTGAACTCAATAGTTTTTGTACATATCGTGTATACATATTAGGAGATCTACTTTATATAGATATTTGATTATAATAATTCAATTATTATCGTATATTAACTTGACGTCTAACTACTGTCAACTTAGAGATACAGTTCAGGATGAACTCTCAAGAGCCTAACCACCATGGAAAATACTACTAGCTAGTAGTTGTTAATTAAATCCTTTATATTAATTAAAAATCTTGACGTGCTTATCATTAATGAACGTTACTTATATTGTAATATATCTTTAATCATGAAGACTGTATGTGTCGCCTCGCCAGATCTCATATTCACACAAAGTGGACCAATTTAGCTTTACTTTAGTGAGTCTGTCTCTTTAGTTGTACTATATCACAACACATTTTGCTTTGTGTTGCTTGTGAAGAAGTGAAGCTTCTCAACAAGCCTCCTCCATTTCTGACCGACAAATTAACAAGGTTAGCTTGGTAGATCTTGCTTTGACTTGAGGTAAAAAGGATCTATCACGAGAGTCACACTTTTATAACATTGGTGTTAAAGGCTAATTTGTGGTTAAACAACTTAAAATGTAGAATTTATAATCTTAAAAAATCAGAGGCGCAGTCAAGATTTAAAGTTTATGGGTTCGGAATTCTAGTCCTCTAAAGTTATTAGGTTCTAAATAAATAATTTATACATATTCAATGAATATTTTAATACAAATTTAAAGTTTCAACCGAAATTAATGAGTTTGATTGAACCTACTACAATCGAAGGGATAGCTCCACCCCTGTTAAAAATAAAACAAGTTATTATATGTTCTAACGGATAAAAGAGACCTGATAATATAAAAAGTATCTTATATTAGTCAATATATAACTTAAATATATTCTCACTATCAAGTCATTCAAATTATATATATAAGTGCCTCCTTACCCCTTAGAATATGAAAATTGTAATGTTGAAAATCAAATTGGTTACCTACTATAATTTAATTAAATATTTCTAAGATGGGTATCTGCTTAATTTGTAATCTAGAATGTGAAATTGTATATAACTTCTACCCCGAGCACACGCAATGAAACAGATTAACGATACTTCTTTATCTTTTGAGTTGTTCTGCCGGATCGGTCGCTCAAGATCTTTGGTCTTTATCCGGACCCGATGAAAAAAATGGATGTAAAATATATCTCTTCTCACCATCCCTGACCCGATTATGAGAATATTCAATATGATGATAGATGATGTATATAACTTAATTCTTCTAAATAGGTATCTACTTCTTTCCACTAGCACTATTATTGAAGAATTGCACCCAAAATTTTAGAGGGATAAGAAGCTAGCATTTTCTTTTTGTCTCAGTTGGACTTTTAAAAATTAATTAGCTTTGTATCTTCATGAAAAGAAAGAGTTAATTAATTACAGTACCCAATAAGGAAATTCTAAAAAAGTAATTTGCCTAACATTTTGTCCTTTAATTTATTCATTTCTTAACTATAAATATGTAGAACATAAATACCCGATGGTGTTGCCGAAGAGTCCGTGTGAGTTAATTAGTACACCCTCAGTTTAAAAAAAAAAGTGTTGTTTTTAATTTACCCACACTCCTTAAGATATTGTTCACTTTTAAAAGATTACGAGTGCTTTTACTAACTTAACCCTAATTAAATGCTTAGAAAAAATAACTACGTACTTAATGATTCTTGATATATAAATAAAAGTAATTTTGGAAGAATTCTTCTTGAAATCCTAAAACACCATTTATTTTGAAATAAAATGAAAAACCTAAATCACCACTTATTTTTAAATGGAGATCCACTGAAATTTTCTACCAAATTGCAACATATCAGAGCTTACTTAAATACTAAAGGAATACGTTCCTTGATTTTATTGATGAATGATTTACCATATATATAAGGTTACAAGAATATTTACTTTGATAAAAACTAGGTAACTAATTAACCTAATTATAAAAGGATTATAATTCTACATAAACTAGGAGATATACAATTAATACAATTAATGAAAGAATATTGGAAAATATTCTATTACACCCCCGCAGTCGAAGCGGGAGGTTCTCGAACACTGAGACTGACTCGAAAATCATCAAATAGTATGCGTGGAAGTCCTTTGGTGAAGATGTCACCGTAGTAGACCAGTGTTGCCTTTTGAATCGGGCAGTGAAGCTCAAGTAGAAGGTTACAGATCCAACAAGACTTAGAGACGACGTTGGCAACACCGCTGTATTCGGCTTTTACACTGGATCGGGATAGTGTAGGTTACCTTTTGGAAGACCAAGATAATAGGTTATCTCCGAGGAAAATGCAATAACCAGACGTGGAGCGTCGGGTGTCAAGACATCCTCCCCAATCAGCATCAGAATAGGCAGTGAGACCAGTAAGCGAAGACCTGTATAGATGTAATCCGAAGTGAAGTGTACCTTGGACGTATTGTAAAATACGTTTGAGGGCATGCATGTGTGCTTTCGTCAGACTGTGCATGTGCAAGAAGATTTGTTGCACGACATAGGATATGTCTGATCTCGTGAATGTGAGGTACTTCAGGGCCCCAACCAGGCTACGATAGTGAGTTGGGTATGAATATGAAGGGCCGGAATCAGCGCTGAGCTTGGAATTGGTGTTTATAGGCGTGTGAGATGGTTTGCAAGATGTCATGCATGCACGATCAAGGATCTCTTCGGCGTACTTCTTCTGACATAGAAATAGGCCGCAAGAATGTCGAGTGACAGAGATGCCTAAGAAATAACTCAGATGGCCTAGATCTTTTATAGCAAACTCAGAGGAAATGAGAGACATAATGGACCGGCGGAGAGCATTAGATGATGTGGTGAGGATGATGTCATCAACATATAATAATAGGTAAGCCATGTCTATACCTTTGTTGTAGATGAACATGGAATGATCAGATCTGCTGTGTGAAAAACCGATAGAGGAAACATAATCGGTGAACCGTTGGTACCATGCTCGAGGAGCCTGTTTCAGTCCATAGAGCAATTTCCGCAACAGACACACATAATCCGGATGAATAGGATCCCTGAAACCCATAGGTTGATGCATATATACCGTTTCATGAAGATCCACATGTAAGAAGACATTCTTGACATCAAACTGATGAATGGGCCAAGACTTGAATATGGCAATGCTGATGACGGTCCAATGTTTGGCGGGCAGTGACATTGGTCTCAATGATGGTGTGCAACAAATCATTAGATATCGTGTCGTATATACACTGGAGGACGACTGCGTCCAAACGAGACCAGAGTGCATCATCAGAAGTCGAAGCCGATGGTATGTCTGTGGACTTCGGCGTGGGAGGGATGATGTGGTCGATAACTTCTTAAACACGACAATCGATCATAAAAAGTTCCGCCCACGAGGAGTATTGACCCTTTTCCATCTCAAGAGTCACAAGGATGAAGTTTTTAATGTTGTTTACGGCAAGTGCCGGATGAAATTTAGTTTTGTCAACCATGAAAGAGGAAATTTAGGAGGAAGGGGGGGAGAATGGCCGGAAAAACTAGGGCTCCGTCGTGGGAAAAGAGGGGGGCGGTGGCCGAGAGAGGTCGGCGGCTAGGGTTCCGACGTGGCTAGGTGCCGACGTGGGAAAAAAGGTGGCGATCGAGAAGGTGTATCGGCAGCTAGGGTATGGTTTGTAGTTTTAGGCTATTGATATCATAAAGGAATATGTTTCTTAATTTTATTGATGAATGATTTACAATATATATAAGGTTACAAGAATATTTATCTTGATACAAACTAGATAACTAATTAACCTAATTACAAAAGGATTATAATTCTACATAAAATAGGAGATATACCATTAATACAATTAATGAAAGAATATTGGAAAATATTATATTAAATGACACCACAAATTACGGTTAGAAATATTAAGCCTAATGACAACATGTATGAGATTGTGGACTGCAGTTTTGGATCTATACTCTGACAAAAAAAGGAATCACTCGCTGAAATATAGAGCCTTAAACAATACATTTTTGTAACAATGAAAAAGTAGAAAACTATAAATGCTGAGTTGAGAAAAATGTTAGCATTATGAAATATGGAAAACTTATCCATTCCCTATGTTTACATAAATATAACAATGAAAACATAATATTTATCTTCATATTCACTGATATCACTAAGCCATTGGTAATTAATTAATACACCATATTCTTCCCAACATCTTAATAATAGTAAATCATAAGATGATATAAATATTAAGTGCGAGTAAATATTTAGCAAGGAAATAACTAAGTTTTGTCAAAGGTTTAGATATGGGGAATTTTAGATGCTAGTACCTAGCCTTTCTTAGACAGTGGAAAATAAGCTTATCCAGTAATAAATTAATAGTAATTCAAGGATTCACAATTTCCCCTTTCCTCAAATTTAGTGAAGGACATGAGGAAGCATAAAGCCAAAGTAGGGGATATATAATGGGCATATATGGGAGAAGACAGACAAGGAGTGGCCAAACTTTACTTGGAAGAGTGTCAGTTGTCAATAAGTAGCATCCACTTTTGGTAAAACAAAACACCCAAAAGACTTCTTCACTCTCAAGTGAAGTCACTTTGGGCAATTAATATAACATATGATATACAAATATCTTCATGTGTTTCATCATTTTCACCAGTTGTTTTCTTTTCCTTCTTGTGCATTATGTGTAGTGCTAGTAGGAATTTCATTTCTCACAAACACAAAATCATAATGTGGATTTAGATGACCTAATCTTTGGTCCATTAGTGCTAGTTAGTCAAGTAGTGTATGCAATAAATTGAGCCACATGCTAGAAGCTCATCAAAGTGCATGGGGGATTAATGTAGGCCAAAATTTTGTATCTCTTTGTCAAAATTATTTTATGTAATGATTAATGAAGTGGGTTGAAAATCACGAGGTTATCTGTCCAAGCCTTGATGAACAGAATTACCTGGAACCTATGCTAGCGAGAGAAAATAGATACCATAGAATTAGCCGAGATGTGCACAAGCTGACTCAAATCACATGATTATAGAAAGAATTATCTATATGTAAGGATATCAAATATGTGGAATCATATATAGGAAATATGCACTTGACACCAAATGGTTTGGTGTAACACCTTAATTAAGAAGTGGTTGTGCAGCTTTCTCACCAAACACCTAGTACGTCAGCCAGAGGAAATTGGGAAAACAGTGAGAAAATATTTTTCTATTTAGCATGCTTCATACACAATTACCACACTCAATATAAAACTTTAATCTATATCTTTGGGAGTAAAATATGTGGTAACTGTTAACATTGTTCTCTTTCTCACTAAACAACAATCTTTTTTTGGGTATACAACAAGAAGCAAAAATTGTCAGCTCTATTGCCATTTACCACGACATTTCAGCCATATC
Source organism: Anisodus tanguticus (assembly GCA_034509755.1). Classification (NCBI taxonomy): domain Eukaryota; kingdom Viridiplantae; phylum Streptophyta; class Magnoliopsida; order Solanales; family Solanaceae; genus Anisodus; species Anisodus tanguticus. Next base: position 7,870,835 of record CM067554.1, on the reverse strand, counting down.
TTTTGTTGTTTTGTTTGCCCCCTTTTCTTTATTTTGGACACAATTTAACAAAAAAAGTCTAAATTTGTTAAGAGTTCCACATCGGAAATGGAATGGGAACATGAACTCCTTATATGGACTTGAACAATCCTCACCCTACAAGCTAGCTTTTGAGGTTGAGTTAGGCCAAAGATCCATTCTTTACATGGTATCAGAGCCAGACCCATTATAATTCTTTGTTCACCGATGTTGGACCCCCAAATTATATTGTCCACGCTCCAGTTAACGAGGTCTGGGCGTGCGGGGAGTGTTAAGAGTCCCACATCGGAGATTGAATGGGAACATGGACTCCTTATATGGACTTGAACAATCCTCACCCTACAAGCTAACTTTTGGGGTTAAGTTAGGCCAAGATTCATTCTTTACAAAATTATATACATATTCTGCACTATAAATATAATATAACATGTTACAATAACAACTAAGGTTATGATAGAGTAGCAAGCACTCGTTCATTCTTAATTAGAATTATCGGGTTTGAGCTCTAAAAATTAATGGAATCGCTTTTGACGGGGAGTACTCAACCTCCTCCCCCCAAATGGAGCTGTCCGACGTGATTCCGGACTAATCGGTCACATGATGGGAAAAAAACCCCGTAACTATAACAAATTACTTGCTAGATGATTTTGGTTTCGAGTCAATGTTTATTATATAACATTATTTGCCATTATTTTTTAAAACGGTTTCATCATTTAAATATTCTTTTAATTGTTAGTGCAAGAAATTAAACTTTTACCATATCTTTATTAACAAATGAAATATGTGAACTTCCACCTTAATCATTTTCTCCTTTAAAAACATTTCTTCCGAGGGTTTAATCAATGTGACCTATCAATCTAGCTAGAAAACTTAAACATCTTACGATGTCTTTTAAAATCCAAGATTCTTCGGCCAATCACGAGACATTTTTGCCTCACACAATCATCATAAGTGCATGTATTGTATATAGAGCTTCACAAGCCAAAGTTAGGCACAAAATAATGTGCAAGCACATGTTTGATCTTTAAATAAATGTTTTGTTTATTACAGTTAGAGAAGGAAATAAAGAGGGGTCTTTCTGTTCCTCGTAAATACACAAACATATTTATATGTAGACAACTTACAACAAATGATAAATATAAATAGACAAGTTAACCCGCAAGGGTAGCCAAGTTGGTGTAGCAGTAGAGCGCGGGACCGCGAGGTCACGAGTTCGATCCCCTGCATAAACCTTCTTGGTTGAGCCTGTCACACATGGCTTGCCAAGTGTGGTTAATCGGCTGACGTGGTTTGCAGGCTATTGCGTCAGTCCGGGGTTTACCCTGTGCGCACTTGAGAGAATAGCGGCTGCGGGTTCCTTCGTCAACAAAAAAAAAATAAAAAAAATAGACAAGTTAAGTCACAGCTAAAGTTGCACTAATATTGCCGGCTAAAACAGGCACAAAAGGTGAGGAACTTTCATATTAATAGGCCAAAAATGTGATTACTCTGTCCTTAATAATAAGACATATTCACGTTGCGGTTAGTGCTATGTAAGCCGGCTCTGCTAACACAACTTAATTTAGGCCGGCAACCTTTGCTCACTTCAACTTTTAAGCTCGTTTGCTGTCAACTTTGTGCTACATCTTGAGTTTATATATTATAGTACTAATCAATATTCTATTTGAAGCTAAATTCAAGAATTTTTTCTGGGTTGGCCTAGAATTTCCCAGTTTTCTATGTGCCTAATGATATACTTAATTTGATTAAATACTTCTCGAAAGATAAAGATTTATGAAAGAACCATTTAGCATCATCATGCATGTAACAAGCCAGTTCTACCATAAACGGACATGACTTGGGGCGAAGGTAGGCTTAAGTATCAAATTCGATAGAGTTCAATAACTTTGGATCAAATTATGTATATGTGTTAAAAATTTACTAAAGATTTGTAACTTAAATTCTATAAATCAATTGCTAGCACTTGAGATTTATGTATTACAATTCGAGATTCATAACTTTCAGATCATGAATCCGCTTCTGAACGAACCAATATTATAGCATTTATTGGAATTTACTCATATCATATAAAAACATTATCAGATCTAAATTGACAATAGATGGAGAAGCCTTACACCATTACAAATCTCTTTCCAAACTACTCTATACAATCAATACGAGATTTTCTATCGTGTTATGAACATAGTCTTTTACAATTTACTTAGAAGAAAATAATTATGCAAAAACCTCTTATGTATAAAATAAAGATTCCCTAATGTGTAAAATAAGTATCTTGGGTAAAAAAAGTATAAAATTAAAAATTAAAATGTAAAGGATTACAAGTAATTCTTATTTTTAGGTTAATAATCGTATTTTAATGGATAATTACATATAATTATCATTAGATGAGATTCCAGGATGTAAAGTTTATGAGTTTCTACAACGACATCAAGTTGATATGTAATAATAATTACGTTTATAATCAAATATTTATATTTATTACAGGATCTAGCCAAAAGATAATGGATCTCCCTTAAACTTTGATTGTGTTTTAGATCTTATATTTTAGGTGACCTGATAATATAATTTTTTTATTATTTTAAACTCATAAAATAATAGAAAACAAAAGAAGTAATTAGTACATAGTACAAGAATAAAAGCCAAAGAGTGGAACCTTCAATTTTATTTTATTTTTGGGATAGTGGGCCTCTTTAATAGCAAGACAAAGGAAAGAATAGTTATTGAGAGCAGTTGTAAGTTTTTCTAGCAAGAGCTAAGGTCAGCTTAACAAATAGAGATGCTAAAAATGATTTTTTGGATCAATATCAACCGTTGGATTTGAGTTGGCGTAGAATTGTCAGTTGAGTACACGTGCTACTACTACTACTACTAGTACTATCTTTTCCCATTTACCACTTCTTTTTATCTTTGCTTCCATGCATGGATTTCTCCTCCCATTTGCCAAACATAGTGTTGTTTGTTTGTTTGTTGTAACTTGTAAGAGAGAAAAAAGAGTAAACTCCTCTGCTCTTTCTTCTCTTTTTTTCTGTTCAAAATTTGGATATTTTCTTGGTATTTGTTCACTGTTTCTTGATTTACTATCTGTCCTATTAGTAGTATGACTTACAAAGTTGTACTAGCATTTTGAGCAAGACTAGGTAAAAGTTGGACTTTTTTTCATTCTTGATCATCTGATCTGATATTCTTGATTCTTGAATTTTGATTTGATTCAATTCAATGGGACTTGAAGATCAAGAAGTAGTACTACTGAAACATGTTTGCAAATTCTGCAACAAAAGTTTCCATTGTGGTAGATCTTTAGGGGGTCACATGAGGTCTCATATGATTAATACAACTGATGGAGAGACTTCACGAAAGAAGCTTCCACCTATCATCATCAGCAACAACAATGGTAGTAATTTGGATATGGGAACTCAAAGTGCTAATTATGGGCTTAGGGAAAATCCCAAGAAGACTTCAAAATTTTCTGAAGATACTTTGCTCAACAAAGTTTGCAAAGAATGTGGCAAAAGCTTCCAATCTTGGAAAGCTTTATTTGGCCACATGAAGTGTCACTCATCAATAAATAACAGTGTGGAAGAAGATTCTTGGAACAGTGCTAGTGGTGCTAATAATCACAAGCAATTAGTACTAATGGATAGTGATCAATCTGATACTGAAGCAGCAGCACCAAACAAGAAGAAAAGATCATCAAGAAGGATGAATAAAAGGTACATGGCCCCTACAACTTCCTCTTCTTTAACTTCTGATATTGAGCATGAACAAGAGGAGATTGCTATGAGTTTGATCTTACTTTCAAGGGATGTAGGGAATTGGGTTGGTCAAAATCATGTCACTGAGTCTTCTGATAACAATTCTCAGTTCTTGCAATCAAGATTGAGTACCAAATTTAAAGTAAAAAAGGGGAAAACAGAACAAGGTGAGAGCTCTAAGTCACCAACAAATGGTCATAAAAGGGACAAATCAGAGGTTCCAAATGGAGATGAGAAAAAGAAGGTTAAAGTGGACTATGAAAACAAAGTTGAAGTGTCTGAAGTTGAATCTGTTGCTAACAAGTTAGTCAAAGGGAGTTGTTTAGTTGAACTGTCACAAATGGATGCTGATCCAAAAGAAAAATTTGAGTGTACTACTTGCAACAAGAGTTTCCATTCCTATCAAGCACTAGGTGGTCATAGGTCCAGCCACAAAAATACAAAAGGTGAAAATTGTACTAGCATTGATATTGATCGTGTCAAGCAAATCAAGAATTGCAGCAATGAGAGTGAAACTAATTGTGGATCCAAGAAGCAGCTAAAGATGCATGAGTGTCCAATTTGTTTCAAGATTTTCTCATCAGGCCAAGCATTAGGTGGTCACAAGAGATCCCACTTGATTGCTGAGGCAAAAAGAACCAACAACAACAACAACCAAACTGTTGAAATAGAGAAACCAATACCAGAAACCAGAAATTTCTTGGATCTAAACTTGCCTGCTCCTGTTGAAGAAGAAGATAACATGTTGGATTATAGCAGTACTCATGAGCATATTGAATTCCAGCAATGGTGGATTGACAGCAGCCACAAAGAGGAGCAACTATTGGGCCTTCTTTCTAATTGATAAAGGTTCACAAGTGTACAGATTCATTGATTCTTTACATGATTTGAAATGTTTGAATTCACAGAGTACTAAGTCTAGTGGTGGCAATTTCAACCCATATCTGTTTTATCCGCTCAATTTGCTAATAATAAAATCGTATTCAACCCATCAACAACAGTAACTACGTCTCAGTCTCAGTTTCAAACAAGTTAGAATCGGTTGTTCGAATCCTCACTATTCCATTTAAGCTCAACTCAGAACTGACAAATTTTACATTGGCTGCCAACCTACAACAACCCCTTCTTTATTTGGACTTGGGACCAGCAATTCTTTATCTGGACTTGGGACCAGCAATATGAGCAAGTTGAGACATGCAAAGTTGTATTCAACCCATCCATTTAACGAATTCCATTTAGCTCATTCAATCAGTAAGCACCCCTTATTTTGGTTGATTTTTATTTTTAAAATTTTCTTTTACAGATTTTAGTTAGGGAATGAAAATTCTTGTGTACAAGATTTAAGCTTCTTTTTTCTATTTTGGATTCTTTTGTTGAATATATTTTAGCTTCATCTTGAGCTATGAAGAGTAAAATTTGTTATGGTGTAATAATATTTTCTTGGGATTGAAGGAAAAATGAGTGAGGTGTTGAAGATGGGACTATATACTATGAAGTCGTGAAGGAGAAAAAAAAGATTCTTCATTATAATTTGTAAAAACAAAGTTTAGTGACGTACCAAATAACATGACAACTCATCTCATTTCCCTTTCTTATTAGTCTCACAATATGCTAGTGCTTTTCAATTATCTTTAATGCTTGCTATACACAGCCTCAGCATTGAACAGTTATCACGCAACTGAAAAAGGAAGACTAAGTAGATTGGACCACATTTACACAATTGAAAGAATATTAAAAAAATGTCAGTACTAAACTTATCTAGCTAAGAATATTCTCTGTCGTTCATTTACTTAGTCCACTTCAACTAGAACAACTAATTAGACGTGCAGTTTGTTCAAGACCGGCACTTGTCTTAAAAATAGTTATCGATTGTCTGAACCCGCTTGTATAAAATTCTGTCATTTCATATATAAAATACTGATAGTTGTAGTGTTATTATTGTAGTCATGTTTTGTCTATCATACTAGAAGGCGCAGTATGACGCAATATTGTTTTATAGTCTCATGTCCTTTGATTTCTGCTGTTGTATGTTCTTTCGTGTACTTTATTTATCTTATTTACCTACGTTAGTTACTGCTTCTTTTTTCAGAATGTTTTATCATGGCGTATTCGCTTTTGTTACTGTCATTTTCATACTGCTTTAAATTTCTTGTCCGAGTCTGACTGTCTCTCTTGTTTTGCTTATGCTTATGCTTTTTTTTTAGCCGAGGGTCTTTCGGAAACAACCTCTTTACTTAACAAGATAAAGGCGTACACTCTACCCTCTCACTTTCCTAGACTTCATGTCGTGGGAATTCACCGATATGTTGTTGTTTTTCTTTGTACACTGTTTAACAATAGAATTTTACTAGTACTAACTTATTATAAAGTCTTAGAATTTCGCTCGCCCAAAAGATATACAGAGGTGTCTAACAGCACATGCCAAAAAAATAATGTTCGAGAAAGTCGTTTTAAGTAACTGATTGTAACAGGTGTTTGTGAGCAACAAAAAATAGATTAAAGTGTAAAAAGAGAATCGGAGACAATATCAACATAACTGTTGGCTGTTGCTTGTATTGATTTTCCTATTCTTGGTAGCTGTTCCCGCTCGAAATGTCTGCCGTCAATCGACTGATAAAACCGGATGACAAATTGATTCCTTAACTAAGCGATTTCGGCTAGAAATGGAACTCTAACTTTCAGCAATGGGTTCCCAACTACTCCAGAAAACGTTAGGATGGTGATTGAGTAAACTAAGTGTTAAGAAATATAAATACAACTAGAGTGCAGCAAAGGCGATAAAGATAAAATGAAGATATGTAAAATCAGTTGTTTGATTGATTGGACCCCTTATTCTGTACAAATGATCTTATATTTATAGTACAATAAATAAAACGTGATCCCCCTATGTTAGCCATTAAATTACCTACTAAATTCACTAGCCAACTATGAAGAGGTGGTGCCGATTTTTACTCTTTGTTTTTTTCCTCTTGCACGATTAATGGCACTTCCTTCTAGCTGTTGCTGGTTGTTACCGTTTCTTGGGGTCTAGAAGATTCTTTGACTTGGTCTTCGAGGCGTCCAAATATGTGTGGGTCTCAGTCGTTCCTCGGAATTATGACTCGGTCAGGCTACCGTAATAGCCGGTGAAGCTTTTCTAGCCGAGGGCTAGGACTAATGGATTCGGCTACGAGTTAGTTCGGTTATCGACTTAAAATTTTGTTGCCTGCTCATTTTGAGGTTTTCACCTTCAGTTGTCACTTGATTCGGCTAAATACTTAAAAGTATTTTTGAGTGTTAACATGATCAACAGTTATTTCTGTAGCTCCAAGCAGTATCATTTTCTGTTTTCGGCAAATTACCTTCTTTACTAATTTGGGCTTTAGTCCTCTACTCATCCTAGGCCGCCCACAACTAGTAGAGTAACGAAGGGGGCCATTTGCACTTTTGATCTATTTTGTATTGGTATTTAATTTTTGGCCCTAAATGGAAATTATGTCTTTTGGGACATAAGTTCTTTACGGAATTTTACACAAATTGTGCCGCCATAAGGCATAAATTCCATTTAAGGGACAAAAACTTAAAAATCAGTCCATTTGAAGATCAAACCGTGCAATTTCTTGTAATGAAAGGGACGAGTGCACAATAACCTCTTGGACAACCACTATTTAAGATATAGCTACAAATTACAAAGCATCTAATGTTTATTCGTTTCAGATTCAACTTTAGACCTACGGGACTAAAGTTGAAAATTTGAGTATGAAATTTCATATTTCAGACATCCGAATCAGAAGTTGAGCTTGCAAAATCTAACTTCAGACCTATATATCTGAAATTGATATAGATCTAAAGTTGAACTCAGTTTAAATAAAGTCCAACTTCAAGCATTTAGGTATGGAGTTAGGTTATTCAAGTCTAGCTACATATGTTCAAAGCCTAATTTCAGACATAAATATCAGAAATTGGCTTCGCCCAAGTCTGCAATTTTATATGAATTATAGCAACATAAATCAACTAATATTACCCGTTGAGTTCTTTTAGGGTCAACTGGGGCCAAACAGAAGAAACATCTCGACATTTTTGGCAAAGCTTGATGACAATACACGAGAGAGAAGAAAAATTGCTATGCAGTGCAAGCCAATACTGATTACAAAATATTTTGAAAAAACTAACTTAAATATATCAAATGCAACTCCTTGCACAAAAGGCTGACAATCATTAACTGGACTCTAACTTGGGTCACAAAAGAGAAACCCAAGTTCGGCCCATTCTCACAACAATACTGCTATCGATGGCTTTATCTAAAACTCATTGATCTCCTCTTTGCAGCTATGGCGTCTACAGTAACGCGCAGATTTTCAAGCAAACTTGTTAGAAATCCTTCTTCTTTTTCTTCCCCCCTTTCATTCCTCAGAGATCCACAAATAAACCCTAAACTTTCAAACCCCCTCAATTCGTATATCAAATCAACTCCATTTCTCCAAGGTCAAATTAATTGTTCTCAATACATGGAGAATATCAAAATTCAAGATCGGGGATTAGCGGAAATGAATCACCAAAACCCTTCAAAGCTGAACCCTAGATGGCAGTCATCAGGAAATTTTAGATATTTTTCATCTGGCGATGGAAACCCTAGCGAATTTAAGCACCAGGAGATAACAGGCCCAACTGTTGAGCGTGACGTGTCACCACTTGCAAATGAGACCCGCGAGGTGCTGGAGAAAATGCTTATATCAATGTATAGTTTGAGCAAAGCATTTGCTGTACTTGGACTTGTTCAGCTTGGTTTAGGAGGTTGGATTACTTACATTACTCAGTCTTCGCCGATACCCGAGATCTCAATACAGAGTTTCTTAGCTTTTGGGTTACCGCTTTCGCTGGCATTCATGTTGAGGCGAGCATTGAAACCGATTTACTTCTTTAAGAAAATGGAAGAACAAAGTAGGTTGCAGATTTTGACTCTTACTCTTCAGGCTGCTAAGCAATTGAACTTGTTGTTTGTTCGTAGTCAGGGTGTTACTTACTCGTGTATTGCTGTTACATCACTTGGATTGATCCTTGTTGTATTCTCTAGATTGAGTTATTAATTTTCCGGTAGTATTGATACATCAACAGAGAAGCTGAATAAGAGCTTTCAATTTTGAATGATCTGCTATTTTGATTTGGAACATTAGCTTTGTTGATTGCCTCACAATTTAAGTAGTTGCAAGAAGTGTTTGATGTTGGATTTGTAAGCTGAAATACCGATCAAGATTAGATTTTGAAAGCTATAGCAATGACTTTTGTAATTCAATGTCGAGTACAAAAGAAAGTCTATCATACCTCCTTCGTTTTTGCTATGTCGCACTTCCATTGATGGAGATATTTGGTCCACTTCCGATTTTTCTATTTGAAACAGAAGCTTTGTTTGTTGATTGAGAAGTTTTTTGCTGCCCAGGAAGAAAAATAAAGCAAGAAATGTTTGATGTTGAATTTGCAAGCTGAATGCTGATAAAGATTAGATTTCCAGGGGAAGTTTAGCAATGACTTCTGCAATTAAATGTTGAATACAAAAGAATATCTATCATACCTTCGTTTTTGCTATGTCACACTTCCATTGATGGAGCTATTTCGTCCACTTTTGATCGTTCAATTTTAGACAGAAGCTTTATTGATTGAGAAGTTTTTGTCGCCCCACGATTTAAGTAGTTGCAAGTGTTTGATGTTGAATTTTGTAAGCTGAAATACTGATCAAGATTAGATTTTGAAAACTTTCGCAATGACTTTTGTAATTCAATGTTGAGTACAAAAGAAAATCTATCATAACTTTGTGTTTGCTATGTCACTTTCATTGATGGAGATATTTGGTCCACTTCTGATCTTTCTATTTTAAACAGAAGCTTTGTTGATTGAGAAGTTCTTTGTTGCCCCGCGATTTAAGTAGTTGCAAGAAGTGTTTGATGTTCTCATGTTGAATTTAATATAGTGTTGTTTACAAAGAAACTCTTATCATGCCTTTGTTTTTGCTGTGCCATACTTCCATTGATGGAGATATTTGGTCCGCTCCTTACAAAACTGGCTGTTCTAAAACCACCAGAAGTCAATGTCATGGACCAGATAGAGAAAAATGGCAGGTCAAGTAAAAGAACTATGAATCGCTTGTAAAGCAGCTTAAGTTATATTTGTATGTTAACATCTATGGCACAAAATTTGCATCTTGCATGCATTGAACAATTATCTTTACATTTGTGACTTACTATGTTCCTTGAGAAATATAATATTTTTGAAGTCCCAATGAAGATTGCATTATCAAGATTAGAGAGAACCGAGAAATCCTTCACTGAAGGCCAAATAGTAAATCCAGCACTAGTTTCAGACATGTTTGTGTAGCATGGATGGTAAAAAAGTATGTCCATTTCAACCATATCTTCTGGTGGAAATTGTGTTTGCAGTTTGTTTGTCCAAGTCTACTTCTGTTTCGGTTAGAAGAGTTTAATTTCACAGCCACCCCAACTTGTTTGAGACTAAGGCGCAATTGTTGTTTATTTAGAATAAATTCAATTTGACTGTGTTCCCAAGACCCACATGTGGGATTTACACTGGGCATGTTGTTGTTCAATTTGACTCTGTTGTATTATGCTGCAAGATAGCTAGCCTATATCATCATGCTAAATATTTTATCAGTAAATATAAACTATTCTGCACTCTCCAGCGTAGGGAATATTATGAAATATCATTCAATATTCTCATTTCTTAATGTCTAAATTCAATGAATCTAAACATGTTGTAATTGTGAGTCTAGACACGTAGTAAAGATTATATCCTAGAAGTGAATGGTATCAAGATTGGACAGGGTAGTTGCATGATGCAGCTCTGATGTGATCCTCAAGCTTTACATATTGTTTATTCTTGGTCATCAATGAAAGTTGTCTGAATCTTATTTTCTTGCACTATTTTTTCTAGCGTGTGGAGTGCTCTGTTCGTGCCTTGTCTCAGCGAGAAATGTTACTACTATAGTAGTAGTATATCTAGTAATTTAAAAATGAAAAACTTAGTAGCTAAGAATTAGAGGTTCGTGATTTGTTGCTTGTTTCCTGGAAGGTGGTTGGAAACTGGAAAAGTCCTTTGGGTCATTAGTGAAGTTTTAGTATGTTGACAAAAAGAAAAGGTTTTAGTATTTCCCAGGCTTCCTTGCTGGTTCTCCCATCCTAATAGAATGTAGTAATATTTTTAAGTCATGAAAACAAAATTGCGAAGTTATTCGGTACATATGCTTGTGAAGGTGCATGCAATGTGGTCCGAACAGCACCGTCATGAAAAAAAGACGTGTTTAGTTTAAGGTTTTTCAAGAACTTTTTGCCAAATGTGCTTTTAAAGAAACTGTTTGAGAAAGTTTTTCAAACTAAAGTTCTTCCATTCACAAAAGTTTTTGTTTAAATCTCCTTAGCAGCATACTAACAACACATTAATATAAGGGGCTTTATTGACTTCTTACCTAAAATCTAAGACCCAATCTCTCTCAGTCGTGTGACCCACAACAACAAACATAGCCTAGATAGAAGCACTAATAAGTAGATTTGAGACGAACAATATATTAAAAGGTGTTTTTTGGGCTAGCCCCGGGGTGAGGCGTACAAAAAACGCCCTGAGGCGGATGGCGTAGCTTAAGTATCATGGGGCGGAAACCCCAACCTTCCGGACGTTCTTCTAGGCATAAGCCTCAATATTCTGGGCGTTTATTTGGGGGCGTAAGCCCCGACGATTTTTTCAAGTTTGAATTAAAATTGCTTAATAAATCTTTTTCTAAAAGTTATTTCCAAAAGTTAACTGTAAATTTTCAAACTAAGAAATTTCAAAAAGTCAAAAAAAAATCTAATTGTTTATCCTAATTTCATATCTTTTCTCTTTGTTATTTATGGAGTAACAGATACACTTTAGACCTTTTTATGCCAAGTACTAACTACATAGCAAGGAGTTTTGTCCTCCAATTCTTACTATGCTTCCATGCTTGCATTGTCCTTCTTTATGCCTTATTTCTTTTCAAGATCTTTTTAGCATTCTTCAATTTATCTTTTACAAGATAGTTTTTAGTTTAAGAATTTCTTTTGGTATCACTCTAGTTTAGATAATGTTTTGAATACCCTATTCTGGCTATTTGTATTATAATGAGTATTAATCTATTATCTAATTTTATGTTTTAAAATAATAATTTTATGTTATTGTCATTTTTATCTCTGAATTATTAGAATAGAATATCATTTTTACAATTCTAATTATGTTTCATCATAGTCATGTAGTGTAATGCATCTTTACGCCATTCACTTTTTTAAGATTTTATTTAATGATTCATGCACATGTTATAGCATGTTAATAATATATATATATATATATATTCCTACTAATTTTATTATTATTTTTAATTTTAATATATTTTTATTTCTTAATTTATAAAATATTAAAAATTAAATATTTATGAGATTTATGTCCCGTGCCTCGAGACTTACGCTTCAGCAAGAAAATGCTTAGCTTTAGGCCTATGCCTTTAAAAGCATTTTGATTGGGGCTAAGACAAAACTGATTACGGTGGTCATAAAAGATGAGAGAATGAGCAAGTGAAAAGAGCTTTTGAATTAATGTGGCAAAGTTGCGGCCTTGTGGGACACCATTCATGATGGAACCTAAAGAGCTTAGTGTCGAGTGGAAATTGCAGAAAAAATGAGGAAATTTTGGTAAAAGATAAAAAAAAAGTCCCTACATTTAATGTGCTAGAAATAGTAATAGAATCTCGACGAACTAAAATCTGGATGCAACAATTCTACTACAATCAATGTTCAATTAATATATATATATATACAAAAGAATTACTCAGTTTTTACCTTATTTACACAGTGAAAGGAGATTCAATTCGAACCACATAGCTCTAGTTAGACATCAAACTGCTTAATAACGATCGAGTCATGATGCGATACTTGTGACAAAGTGACTAACGGTTGTCCGACACAAAGGGCATGTCTCTTTGTCTTGGAACCAAGGACCAGCACAAGCATAATGAAATCCATGGCAGCAAGGGTGAAGTATCACACACATCTCCCCTTTCTTAATTTCTGCAATACAAATCGAACAGTCACTGTTTATTGCTTTAATTTCTCCCTCGCAAACATCTATCGCTACTTCACCAGCTGAATTTTCCGGCGGACATGAGGTTCCCCGACCTATTTCCTCGGTGGCTAATTCTTCATCACAGCACACAAACTTTCTCTTCAATATGATAAAAAATGGGACAAGCAAAATGGCAAAGGTAATTAGGAAGACATAAGTCCCGTTGATTTTTGGCATCGGTTTGAAGATGGAAGAAGTCAAATTAAAGCAAACTTGTTATAAATGGAGTTTTTAGCCAAAATTGTCCCTCATTTATGGTAGATCTACTTTGATTCTTTAAATATATTCATTATTTTTAGTCCCTTGAGTTTGCTAAAGTGAAATATTTTTTTGTCCAACTAACAAAATGACCTTAAAAACTAGTGGTGACTATCAAAAAAAACATGACAAAAATTGGGCGAAAGAGACCGATTGACTTAACCGATCAAAAAAACGGCCGATTGGTCGGTCTAACCCCAATTTTTTTATAAAAAAATAAAGTAAATCGAGACCGATCAGTTATACTAAAAAAATTGCAAAATATTATTTTCAACTTTTGGTGCAAAAAATCGACCAAGCTTAGGGTTTTATTAAAAAGAAGAAAATTTGGGGTTAAACCAGTCGTCAGTCAATCCAAAAGTCGATCATTTTTTTTTACAATTGATTTTCGCCGTCCATTCTGTTAGCTTGACCAAATGTGTTCCACTTTAGCAATTTTAATGGACGAAAGATGCTCAATGTTATATTTGAATGTTCAAAACATACATGCTTTCATAGATAAGGACAATTTTGACTAAAAAATCGTTATAGATGACTCATTTTGTGAAATTAGACTTGTATCTTTTTTTTTATTTTCTTAATTATTATGAAAAAAGTGATAATTAGTTAGTAATTTATGTTGACGTGGAGCGGGTCAGGTCTACGCAATATGGAGAGGAAACGGTCCAATTTGCCGATTTTGCCGAATTCAAAAGTCGCCCTACACGCGCTTCTTTTATTTTATTCTCTACAAAAAAAAAGGTCTATTTATACTTCCTTTTATCCTTTCAAATTGTTAAGGTGCGAAGTTTGATATTATTGTACGTCTCGCTTAAAAACTTGAATGTACATATTAAATTTTATCTCACAGAAAATTCTTACTCCCTCCGTTCCAAAAAAATTGGCTTAGTTTAACTTGACACGGAGTTTAAGAAATAAATAAAGACTTTTGAAATGTGTGGTTCAAAACAAACGTTAGATATTTGTGTGGCTATAATTATTTCTAAATATGGAGAGGTGTCAATCTTTTTTGAACAAACTAACAAGTAAATTAGGACAATCATTTTGGGACAGTAGAAGTAGATTACAATTTACAACTAACTCCTTAAGAAAAAAGGTATGCTAAATTGCATATGTCTTCAACATTTCCAATTGCATGCTTCTTAACATATATATTTAGTTATTGTTAAATTTGTCAAAATTTTATGGGAACAAATGTGAATATTAAAAGCCACTTTTGTAGCATGAAATTGATAAATGCATTTTTAATGCATGTTTGCGCGATCACATTCTAAGTGACATTAGTGAGGTAATTTTTCTTCTATAAATAGCAATGTTTTGTTCATTTGAAATCATCTCTCACTTGCTTTCTCATCTTCTAAGTCATTTGAATCTTTTTTCTCTCTTGTAGTATTTCACTTATAATTTTAGAGTGAAATAAAATTTGAGTTGGTTGTGTCCAAGGACTAGGCAAAAATACAATTTTATCGAACCTCGTAAATTCTTGGTGTTCTTTTTTATTGTTGTCTTTGTTACTATTTATTAGTTGTTTTTAGATATAGTAGTTGTGATTTAATCACTCAATATATATATTCGGCTTCCGCAACAATTGATATCAGAGCCAAGGTTCTGTCTGAGTATGCTCAGTGGTTGCAGCACAGTCTGAACTTCCACATCAGAAAAGAATTACTTTAGTCTTTTGTATTGTCAGCTAATAAATAGTATTTGTAGTAAAAATGGAAGACAATAAAAATGAAGAATTCACATCAGGTGTCACTAATACGTCATTGGCATCTTCGCTTCAAGAATTGTGTCAAATGCGAAATTTGCAGTTGAAATTTTTGACGGATCAGGACATTTCGAGATGTGGCAAGGCGGGGTTCTTGATGTCCTTTTTCACAAGGGCTAGATATTGCCATGGAAGAAAAGAAACTAGACAATATAGGAGAAGAAGATTGGAAGATTATCAACTATGTTGCTTGTGGTACCATTCGATCTTACCTTGCAAGAGAACAGAAGTATCCATACACGAAGGAATTTTTTGCAAGTAAATTATGGAATGCATTGGATGATAAACTCTTGAAGAAAAACAGTCAAAATAAACTCTACAATGAAAAAAAGATTGTTACATTTCACATATGTTCCTGGTACCACAATGAATGATCATATCACCAGCTTTAATAAGTTGGCAACATATTTATAAAATATGGACGTGACATTTAGTGATGGAGATATGACCTTAATATTAAGTTCATTTCATGATGAGTACGAGCACCTTGAAACTACTCTACTTCATGAGAATGATGAAGTATCTCTCAAAGAAGTTTGTTCTGCCTTGTACAGTTATGAACAACGAAAGAGAGAAAAACAAAAAGGTGGAGAAGGAGAAGCACTGGTCGTGAGAGGTCGTCCTCAAAACCAAATGAGAATAAAGAAACAAAGATCCAAGTCAAGATCTAGACTCAATAAATATGAATGTGTTTTTTGCCGAGAAAAAGGGCACCGGAAGAAAGATTGTCCAAAGTTGAAAAACAAAATCAAGGCTGTCATGAATTAAAATGTAGTTGATTGTGACGATTCTGATTTTTCACTAGTTACAATGGATCCATCTAGACCATTTGATGTATGGTTGATGGACTCAGCTTATAGCTATCATATGTGTCCTAACCGGGACTGGTTGGTTAATTTTCAAGAAGGAGAATGTGAAGTTATTTACATCGCAAATAACAATCCTCTTACCGCATATGGTATTGGTTCACTCCGATTAAGAAACCATGATGGATCAATCAGAACATTAACTGATTTTCTATATGTATTGAATTTGAAGAAAAATCTCATTTCTGTAGGAGCCCTAGAGTCAAAGGGGTTCAAAGTCGTTGCAGAAAATAGGATAATGAGAATATGCTCTGGTGCACTGGTTGTAATAAATTGAATTCAGAAAAATAACATGTACCACTGTCACAATAGTACATTTATTGGGACAACGACAATGACATCCAGTGATGACAATGAGGCAGCAAAGACCAAGTTATGACACATGCGCTTAGGACATGCTGGAGGAAAATTCTTGAAATCTTTATCAGATCAAGAATTGTTAAAAGGAGTAAAGGCTTGTAATTTGAAGTTTGGTGAGCATTGTGTCAAGGGGAAACAAACAGGGATTAAATTTGGAACAACTATTTATAATACTAAAGATATTTTGGATTATGTTCACTATGATGTTTGGGGTGCTTCCAAAACACCTTCGTTAGGTGGGAAACACTATTTTATAACCTTGTTTGACGACTTTTTCCAGAGTGTGTGTGTGCATATGATGAAAACTAAAGATGAAGTGTTGAGAATTTTTCTCAAATGGAAACATGCAGAAATATCAAGTGTCTTCGCACAAACAATGGTGGAGAATACAAAAAATATCTTTTCAAAAGATTTGTGAAGATAATGACATCGTCAGGCATTTCACCGTCAGAAATACACCACAATAGAATGGAGTGGCAGAACGCATGAACCAGATTGCTGGAGAAGGTTCGGTGTATGTTATCCAATGCTTGCTAGCTTGGACAAAGTATTTTGAGCTAAGGCAATAACATATGCATGACATCTCATTAATCGTCTACCATCTGCCGCTATTGATGGCAAGACACCATTTGAAAAATGGCATGAAAAAACTGTTGAAGATTATGATTTCTTTGCATGTATTTGGCTCAATTACATATTATCATGTAAAAGAGTCAAAAATGGATCCGAGAACAAAGAAAGCTATATTTATGAGGATTACTTCTGGAGTCAAGAGATACCGCTTATGGTGTTTAGAGACACGAAAAATTATATTCATGAGGGATGTTACCTTTGATGAAGCCATAACAGATAAGGTAACAATTGAAGATGTCAAATAAACTAATGGTGCTTCAAAGTAGGTGGAGTTTGAGGGAAAATTATTTTTTCCAACACAAAGAGAAAACGAGGAAACAATAGAAGATTTTTCTATGAAAGAAGAGCCAATTGAGAGGGAGATTCCAACTTAGGAACCTCAACAACAACTACAATAAAAAAACATGCATGTCTTATTGATATGGTGGCTTGTGCAGCCTCAATTGTAGCTGATGATATCCCGATCACTTACAAAGATGCAGTCCAAAGTTCAAAAGAAGTTAAGGGGGGATTGCCATGAATGAAGAAATGCATTTCCTTCAACAGAATCGCACATGGAAATTGACCAATCTCCTGAAGGGTAAGAAAGCAATTGGGTGCAAATGGGTATATGCAAAGAAAGAAAGATTTCCTAACCAAGAAGATGTTCGCTACAAAGCAAGATTAGTGGCCAAAGGATACACTCAAAAGGAGGAAATTGATTATAATGAGGTATTTTTCTAATCGTGAAACACTCATCCATTAAAGTTTTATTGGCTTTGGTAGCACAATTGAATTTAAAACTAGTTCAATTGGATGTAAAAATTGTGTTTTTACATAGAGATTTGAAAGAAGAAATCTATATGACTCAGCCATAAGGATTCAAAATTGCTGAAAAGAAAAATATGGTGTGCAAACTTGAAATATCATTGTACGGATTGAAATAATCTTCTAGACAATGGTACAAATGATTTGACAAGTTTATGTTGCAGCAGAGGCATAGAAAAAACAAATACGATCATTGTGTGTATTTGCACAAGCTTGAAGATGGATCCTTCATATATCTTCTCCTATATGTTAATGATATGTTAATAGCTTCCAAAAGTCAAGAGAAAATTGAAAAGTTGAAGATTCAACTAAGAAAGAGTTTGAGATGAAGGAATTGGGTAAGGCAAAGAAAATTCTTGGCATGGAGATAAAAAGAGACAGACATTCAAAGAAACTTTGTTTATCTTAGAAAGAATACTTAAAGAGGGTGCTAGATCGATTTGGCATGAATGAGAAAACAAAGTTAGTTAGCACTTCGCTTGCTCATCATTTTAAGCTTAGTGTTGTTATGTCGCCGAAGAATGAAGTTGAACGAGAATATATGTCAAGAATACCATATGAAAATGCTGATGGTAGCTTGATTTATGAAATGATTTGAACAAGACCAGATATTTCACATGCTGTTGGAATTGTAAGTAAGTATATGCATGATCCAGGAAGGAGCATTGGTAAGCTGTGAAATGAATTCTACGGTATATTTGTAATACTGTATAAGTTGGTTTGATTTTTGAACTGAAAGAAAGTTAGTATTTAGTCGGATATTTTGACTCAGATTATGCGGGTGATTTGGACAAATGAAGATCAACTACTGGTTATGTTTTCACTTTTGCAAATGCACCAGTTAGTTGGAAGTCTACGTTATAGTCAACGGTTGCTTTGTCTACCACTGAGGCAGAGTACATGACAATTACAAAGACTGTGAAGGAGGCAATTTGACTTCAAGATTTGCTTAGAGAGCTTGACATTGAACAAAAAGAGTCACATTATTCTGTGATAGTCAAAGTGCTATCCAATTAGCAAAGAACCAAATTTATCATGCAAGGATGAAATATATTGATGTTCGGTATCACTTTGTACGAGACATTATAGAAGAAGGTGGAATCACGGTGTAGAAAGTTCGGACTACAGATAATCCTATTAATATGCTGATGAAAGTAGTGATTGCGGTCAAGTTTCAACATTGTTTGAACTTGATCAACATTGTTGAACATTTATAATTGAAGTTGAAGACACAACCAAAATTCACTCAGAGAAAATTGAAAATGCAAAAGCTTGCCAAGATGGAGATTTGTTAAATTTATCAAGATTTTATGTGAACAAATGTGAACATTAAAAGCCATTTTTATAACATGAAATTGGTAAATGCATTTTTTGTATGATCACATTCTAAGTAATATCATGCATGACATTAGTGAGTCAATTTCCTTTTATAAATAGCAAGATTTTGTTCATTTAAAATCATCCCTCACTTGTCTTCTCATATTTTAAGGCATTTTAAGATTTGTAGTATTTCACTTTTAATTTTGAAGTGAAATAAAATTTGGGTCGATTATATCCGAGAACTAGACAAAAATATAATTTTGTCAAATCTCATAAATTTTTGGTGTTTTTTTTTTCCTCCGTTACTGTTTATTAGTTATACACTCTGTATATTCGACTTCCGCAACCGTTATTACCATATTCTATATAATGCGGTTTCCCACTTTGGAATTTAATAATCTCTTCTCTTTCTCTCTCTAGACTAGATATTCTCCTGATAGTAGATTGGTTCTCTGAGAGAGGGGCGTTAATCTCGGAGCCACTAAATCCTAATCCATAGTGTTCTTTGGATTTGCAGGTAGTTTCATCTGGGTCTGTTCAAATCGCTAAGTTTATTGTACTGATCTGTTTCTGTTACTTTTTTCTTTTTGCTGTGATTTTTATCTAAATTTTCTTTCCGAAATTATCACTTGACGCTAATTTTTCTACTCTTGTATAGTGTAATAATCTACATTTTCCGCTATCGTTTAAATCTTGTTTGATTTCTGGATTAGGCAGATGAATTGGGAAACTTTCTTGATTGTTCATTTGATTGGAGAAAAAAAGATGAATTTGTAAAATTTATTTCTGCAAGAAAAGATCTTTAACTTTTTAACGTGTTTGAGTTTTGATGAAGTTGCATAGAGAACCGGGCATGAGTATTCCTTGAATTTTCATATTATTGTTATAGGGCGGTTTTTGGTGTGTGTTTTGGATCCCCTTTTTGCGAAAAAGGACACTTACTGTTTTTCCCATCATATAGTAACTACTATACTAGTTTGTGTGCTTGAATCTTGGACTTTGCTAACATTATTTCTCTGTTCCCTGAGATAATAGATTATCGTAATTTTCCTCTTCCTGCACAAAGCTTAGCTTTGAGTCTTCTTGTCATGGTTTCTGCACTTTTTTATCTTAACTTTCAGTGGTTTGTCAATCTTTTCCATGTAGAATCCACTAGCTTTTGCTTTAAGGGTGTGTTTGGTATGACGAAAAACATTTTCTTGGAAAATAAGTGATTTTCCTAATCATTTTCTTGTGTTTGGTACACAAATTGAATTTTTTTCATTTTAAGAGCATTTGCATATATTCAAAGCAAAACACTATGTGCTGAATTCGGAGTGCAACTTCAGTGACGGTAGGCGGGGGGTAGGTGGGATGGGATAGGGTGATGTGGGGTGGGGTGGGGGTGGGGGTGGGGGGTTGAGTGGTGGATAGTGCGAGGATGGGTTGGGATGCATTGGCGTGTTTCTATTGATCCGAAAAATGTTTTCCGTCAAATTTTTCAAGGAAAATATTTTCCAATATATTTAGTGCTACCAAACAAGAGAAAATAGGAAAACATTTTCCGTCATACCAAACACACCCTAAATGTTGGTCAGCAGTATTATCAAGTGAATTTTCTCGTTATGGCTGATTCTTGATAACTATTTTGGCTGTTAAAACGTACTGTTAATAGCATTATCTTACTTCTTTCTCCAGGTGCATTCCTTAATTAGTTGAACACTTCCTACCAAAGCAAGGTTACCTCTTATCCATTGAAAATGTTCAGGCTTAAGAAGTCGCCCTTGCATCAGATTGCTAAAAACCACTCTGCAGATCCTGGATTCCATAATTTTCCTAGTTCGAATCCTTTTGATTCTGACAATGAATCTGACAGCAAGCAAACTCTAAAACCTTCAAGGAGAACTTCGTCGGAGCCTTCTTTAATTACCCCACAAAAGAGTACAAACCCTTTTGATGATGATGATGATGTTATTAAAGGGACTCATTCATCTGCTTACTCCGTGACTTCAACAGAAAGAAACAGATACAAGAATGACTTCCGGGACTCTGGAGGATTTGAGAACCAAACTGTACAGGAGTTGGAGAACTATGCTGTACACAAGGCTGAAGAGACAACAAAGACTGTTAACAGCTGCCTGAGGATTGCAGAAGACATGAGACAGGATGCAACAAAAACTTTGATTACCTTACATCAACAGGGTGAACAAATTACAAGAACGCACCAAACTGCCTCTGACATTGACCATGACCTTAGCAGGGTATGTATTTTTAAGCCTACATATTTTGTAGGTTGAAAAAGAGTAAGTTGTTGGGGATTAACATTACCCGTTATATCATCATGGGCTCGGGACCACCTCCCTTCGCTTCAGAGTCTTAGGCGCAACTCTTCTAGTCAGAGAAGAGTCCAGTTGCGAACATGTGCACTCCTATCCTATTGTTGCTTCTATCACGATAGGGAATCGTGTGATTCTTTCTATCCCCGTACTTTCTCGCTCTTATGGAGTTGTATTCCCTAGGTTATGCAGTTATCTTTCCTGGCCTGACAGTAGTCAAGGGAAAATCACTGAGCTTTTTCGCCTTTGCTCCTTCTTTCCGGAGCGCACTAACGGAAAACCTGAGATAATTCTTAGCTGCTGTGGAAGTTAATACCAATACCCAGATGTCTATATTGTTTCTGCAAATTTCATCCTCCAGTCATTTCATTGAATAACCTATACGCCCTCTGTTTCAATTTATTTGTCATGTTTTACTTTTTTGTTAGTTTCAAAAAGAATGTCAGTTTCTATATTTAGTAACTTTTCAACTCCAATATCCCGCATTACATGTTTAAGACCACAAGATTCAAAGGGCATTTTGGTATGTTATACATACCTTTAGTTTAAGACCACAAGGTTCAAAAGTTTCACTTGCTTTCTTAAACTCCGTGCCTAGTCAAAGCAAGATACATTAAGTGAATCGGAGGGAGTTATATTGTGGAAATTTATGCTGATTGGTAGGTTACTTCCTTCTTCATTTTGAGATGAAACTTATTTAAGAGGGCATATATAATTTGTTACCTTTATATAATGTCTACATAACTAGTCCGCTTCAATCCATTCCACCTCCAATATCCTTATCCTACAGTTGCCCAATAACTACCAAATTCTTTCCTACCATTTTCTTGATTCGAAAGATTTGGCATCTGTTATTTCCTTTTGTTGCTGTGGTTATCATATGGAAATTAAAGGTTGTAATTTGATTACAGGGTGAAAAACTTTTGGGCAGTCTAGGAGGCTTGTTTTCTAAGACTTGGAAGCCTAAGAAAACGCACTCAATTACAGGGCCAGTAATTACTAGAGGTAACTCATCTGATTTTGTTTTTGTTCATTCAATATGCTTTGGTGTTTCAGAAGGGAAAGAAAAAACTAACTGGACATTAAGATATAGAAGGCATTTATAAAATATGGGGAGGTTTTGGCTATTGAGAAAAATTGCTGATTATCTGTTACTGTGGCAGATGATCCAGTTCAAAGAAGGGGTAACCACCTGGAGCAGAGAGCGAAGTTGGGGTTGAGCTCTGCACCTAAGGAACTATCAAGTTCACGAACACCACCGGCAGAACCTACTAATGCACTGCAGAAAGTTGAGGTACATGCATGTCACATGGAATAAAATAGAGAGATATTAAGAACTCCTTTATATAAATGGTTCAGAAAATTGATATTGGCTCTAGGCTGTTGCATGATAGGAAAGATAATCTTGCTCTCGAGTTAGTTTTGTCACAGAGTGAAGAGTTGCAACTTGCAACCAATATGTCAATCACTTGTGGCAAATGCTTTCCTTTTTATTCTCTTAACTGTGCTCCATCAATAATTGAAGTTGCACATATTTCATCCAGACTTTTAATGCATTTATTTTGCATTCTCTATCTTAGAACGGTGTTTGCCCTTCATGGTTGGTGATTTTCTGGCTAAAATGAGGATGAGGATTGGCAACTCCATAGTGAAGTTTAAGAAAGAGTGTAGTAAAATAGAAACAGCAAAAAGCAGAAGAGAACAGAAGCGACTATATTAATAGCCATTAAAATTTGTTGTCATTTTCATATCTCCACTCGACTGCCACCTACCTTTTCTTTTTCTGAAATCGAAAAAATTACATATGGGAAACTAAAAATTTGCACACGTGCCTATGTTCAATGATTGCTGCAATAGTTAGACCAAAATAATACCTGCTTCATACCATTATGAGTGTAGTTCTCTTTTTAGGTGTGCATATTTGTGACGATTTAAGTAGCAGGGATTGTATACATGAGGGTCCTTTCAGGCAGTCTGAAACGGACACAAAGGTCGAAAAATATTCATAATAAATTACGGGGGACGCCACGAATTTGACACCAACTTATTTTTATAAAGGATATATTACATGAAACCTAAATTAACACAAAAAGCCAAAAAGTGTTAATAACTATAGAAACTGCAAAAAGATACTATAGGACTTTATATGCAGTAGCATTGTTCTTGGTGTCCATGCTTCATGGGCCACAAGACTGACAAACTGTGTGAAACTGTTGCATCTTGCACTATATTTACTAAGGTTGTTGGAAAGAACATGGTCCAAGCCAACTGATAAAAGAAAGCACAAGAAGACTCTGGTACTAGCTAGTCTTGGTGTAATCGCATCCAGAAAATTAGGATGAATTGTCTCATTTTGTTCTTTTTTTGGTGTAAGCAGAATATGCAGGAGAAAGTAGGAGATTTGGTATATTTGATTGGAAAGAGCAAGTTTATAGGTTTTTGAACAGGAGATCGCTTATACCTTTTTGGTGTTTGCAAAGTTTTCAACTCAGCATCTCTTTTGGTGCTAAGTTTTACTATTAATACAATTGGTGGTTACCTTTAACTCGAAAAAAAAATAGCCTCTTGATTTGGTGGAGGATAGATTTGGTATAAAGAGGGGCGGAAAGATGTGAGTGGTGGTACTGTGCAGCCAGCCAGCCACAGCTGTGATAGCACAATCTGCTTAGGTTGAAAATTAGCCATGTAAGAGAAGCATGTATAAGCATCAATAACGTGTTGTGTCTGCATTTCCTTAATTTTTTAAATTCTGCTCATATTATTTATTTTTAGATTTTGGTATTATCAGGCTAATAAATTTTAAGTTCTCATTTATTTGAATAAGGAAATCAATTAGTTTGGTCGTACTATTAATTCAGCTATAATTTGACTAATAATTATGCGCCTTGCAAATTCTAGATGCAAAAGCTTAGAACTTGCGAAACACCAGCAAAGCAGTTGTCTTTTGCTGCATGGCTGCTGACGTAGCAGCAATTGGGTTGTTATAGGTTTAGGATTTGTTTGGATTTGGAGATCATTTTCTATTTTAATATCTAGAGGACTGTCCTCATTCTAATTTTTTTGGATGAGTTTATTTCCAGAGAACTTGTTTCTTGAGTTGAAAATCCTGTTAATATCTTTTGGATACAAATTCCAGATTCTGAAGCAGACTAAGATTTGATCTATAGAGACCCTACTGCTTCATAACTTCAAGTAGAAGCTAGATAATAAGGAATAAGAGTTGTCTTTGGGTTTACTTGTGGGCTATATCTTCACCCTTTTTTTCCTCGAGGTCTCAGGAAAGAGTTTTCTATTCGTGTTTACTTGTGGAATGAAAAGCGGGTCTGCTAGGAGGGGTAGAGAAAGAAGTGAATGTGAGTTGGAGAGGATCGCGCTTACAACTCATTAAGCTACAGGAGAACCCCTTTTGTTTCCGCATTTAGAGAAAGCAATGGAACCAGCTCTAATCATTTTGATATTTTGACAGGTTGAGCACGCAAAGCAAGATGACGCATTATCAGATCTCAGTAACCTGTTGGGAGAGCTGAAACATATGGCTATTGACATGGGGTGTGAAATCGAAAGGTTAGTATTCAAGATGGTGAAATTTTCTTTAAAAAGGGATGATGAGCATCCTTGCTTCTTTTCCCCTTCGCCTTTCCTCTTATTGTACTTTCATGTACTATGTTATTCTCTAATCACTTCTAAGAATTTCTGTATATGATGTTGGAAATTGCAGGCAGAACAAATCCCTGGATCATCTTCAAGATGATGTAGACGAGCTCAATTTCCGAGTTAAAGGTGCCAACCAGCGTGGTCGCCGCTTACTTGGAAAATAACCTAGCATTTATCTCATGTATTAGCACTAGATATTAACGTGCTCATGTTTTTTTTAGTTTGTTATTTCAATTCATCTGAATCTTTCAAATCCCTCTTTTTTCTCTTCTTTTTCATAATTCCAATTTCTTTATCTGCTACTTCTGAAATTTTTGTACAGGGTTGACATCAGATCGAGTTAATCAATTTAATTGCCTGGTAATCGGGTTGCTACACTAACTATTTTAGTGAGATAATTTTGAGAACATTTAACCGTTGTTTAGCCGGTGTTACCTTTCAACTTTAAAGGTGTTGCCATTTACTTCATTTTCTAACCAACTTACTTTAATTACGTGAATATTGTTCAGAAAGCCCCTTCTTTAACTATGTTTTGGTGCTAGAAAACAGAACTTGCTGAAAATCATTCTAGTCATCATACCTTGTTAACATTCCGTGCACCATTTCTACCATTTTCCCGGGCTGTTCTGGGCAAGAGGAAGTGTATTTGTCTAGAGAACCCATCAAGATCTTCAACGTTGCAAGACACTTCGCTGAATAGTACAACAAAAACAGTTGCTGAACACTTTGGA
This sequence comes from Anisodus tanguticus, assembly GCA_034509755.1. Classification (NCBI taxonomy): domain Eukaryota; kingdom Viridiplantae; phylum Streptophyta; class Magnoliopsida; order Solanales; family Solanaceae; genus Anisodus; species Anisodus tanguticus. The sequence goes on along the minus strand of CM067554.1, from coordinate 7,845,236 downwards.
AGATATTTTGCCTTAGTACTGAAATGCAGTCGCTTAACCAAACTTGAGACATGGGGAGAAACAACGAACGATCCTCAGGATGATGAATGTTTGAACACACAACTTTAAAGAGCACAACTAGCTAACTGGGTATTCCTCTTGTTGGTTTCTGAGATCAAACACACTTAGATACAAAAGTCCCACTCAAATCAGCTTTCGCAGCATCCATTTCATGCACACAAGTTATAAACAACGTAAATCCCAGTAACAGCACAAGCTGAATTTTTTTTTACTTCCATCTAAAGTGTTTCTGGTTCTAACACAGGGCTTCAGCTGTTATGTCTTTAAGAATGCCTTGATAGCTGTTGGTTGTTGCAGCAATACCTCTATAAAGACATTACTATAAAGGTCTTCGAGTCTAAATGCTGTATTCTCTGCTAAGCAACATACACTAGAGTAGGTGTTAGGTTCATAGCCTACTCAAACTGTAACTGTGTGACCATATTGAGCATAAATTGGTAAGATAATCTGGTTAGAGCCCTGCTCATGGGTTTTGAAAACATTAATTAGAAGAAATTTGGATAGTGAAGAGAGAAGTTACGGAAAGCAGTAGGCAGTAGCTATGCATCATCTGGTCTATTAGAAAACAAGAAAGAGATGAGCTGAGACAAGGCAAAGGTTTTCAGAGTTACTTCCCTTCTGTGGTTCCCTTCATCAAACAGAACCGGCTGAAAGCTTGAGAAGAAACATGGAAAAGGAAAGGACACTCATCCCAAAAAATGAGGAAAAAGGAAGCATAGCTAATCCTAATTTCTGGTCAGCACAATATTAACAGAGGATGATAAATGGAATTGAGAAAGATAGAGATATGGTAACCTTTTGTCGGCCTTGGTTACCAAAAGTTGTAGAAATAGCCTTCCCCTTTCAATTGCTAGTCTTCCAACTTCTTTAACCCAAGTGGCGACTATAGTCCACTGCCGCTCATCTAACAGGATCCAGAAAAACAGGCACATAAAGCATAGCAAATGAAACCGATTCCACTACTAGGCACTCAACCAATGCAGGAATGCCCCAGTAACTTGAATAGATTAGGACAGAAAGACAACTCCACATGACAAAACTAGGTTCATTTTTGGTTCAATTCTTCAAGGGTCCAGATAATCAAAAACCTCAACATGAGCAGAGACTAGAATTTCTAGGTTCAAGTACTTCTTAGTGATAAAGTTAGAATTACCCTCAATGGTTTTGTTAAAGCTGCTATGGTTATAGATGTTTGCCTTCGGTCATCAAGGCAAATTCAAAAGTAACAAACTTCTGCAAAAGACACTGCTAAATTCTACTTGCTTACTTATACAACAAGCATAACAGCATCAGCTGAATCTGAATCCAGGTACTCGCAGAGTCGCTCAGCCAATACTCTGAATAACTTATCCAAATCCATACACACACAGAGAGAGAGAGAGAGAGTCTGGAATAGAAAGAATTCCGAGAGATAGCGGGTCAACAATGTCATAAGGGCATACAGTCCAGCAACCAACCATTCACCAGGCAAATGAAAATCGCAAACTTTAATCTATCTACCAAATATTGTTATCAAATTGTGCTAAGCAAACAAAATCATTCAAGTCAGGAAAAGGTTAGACCTTTATGGAAAATCAATTCCTTCAAATACATAACCGAGACTATCAGTTAAACATCAATAATACACGGCAGTAACATTCATCACATTTGATATTTGATGATACAAAAAAACAAAACCCTAGGGCTTTCCACAAAACACCATTCACAATCAAATACTATTACTGATTCATTGAATTATTCTGTTGTTTTAATTATCAAAAGGAATTAAAATGACGAAAAATCAATAGTATTACTGGTTCAATTCCATAACGCTCTTGACTTTGGAAGCGTAGAGAGAGTACACTACAGCCTGTCTCTTGGCGACCTCGAGCTGGGCCCTACCATCGGAAAAAGCAGCGGCGACCTTAGAGAGATCGGAGAGGTCTTTGTTGTAGCGAAACCCGTCGATTGTTCGGCGCTTAGTGTATTCCCTAATGTTGTAATCGGGAAATTGACGCGCCGTCCGTAGGAGTGACCGGAAAAGAGTAAGCACTTCCCCACGCGCCGGCGATGCCATTATTTCTAAAACACCGAGAGAATTGACCCAAGGTTTTTAGATTTAGGCGTACGACTGTGTTCGTCGATGCGGCGCAGAGGTTTATCTAGAAAGTTCTCGGGTTTTAACACCCAATTAATCCTGACGTGGTTTGCAGGCTATTGCGTCAATCCGGATTTATCCTGTGCGCATCAGAGAGTAGCGGTTGCGATTCCTTAGTTAAAAAAAAAAAAAGAATAAAACAACTTTAATATTCCACGTTTCGTTCTTATATATTGAACAGAATTACAAAAATAGTAATTTAGTTTTGATCTTTGCAATATAGGACTATACATATTTTTAGTATTCAATTAATAGAGGTGTATTTCGTCAACTAAAATATTTCTGTAAATTTTATCAAGTATTTTTAGCTGTCACCCCACGTTTACAATTGTTTTTATGCTACAATATGGCATTTCTACTCGATATTTTAAGTTAAAGTTAATTAAATGTGTGAAATTTGTTAGTAGTAGAGCAGCAAAAAGCCTTTAACTTTAATTTGTTGAGTATTATGAAACTCAACTTCTAAAATTTATCAATAACTGGCACAACAACTAGTTAGTTTTCTCTAATTTTTCAAATTGGGATTGATATTCTTAATGTACGCTTGGTTAGAAAAGTCTACTATAAAAAAATAAACGGAAAATTATTCTATTTTCTTTTCCGATTTACTCCTTGCTCATATCTCAAAGCTTTCGCACAAAAGAAAAATACAAAAATTACTACCTACACTTGTTCAGAAAAGCTATTTACACATTTTAACTTTACGGACGACTTATCACCCTTATTTTCTTTTGCCGTAAGAATAGAAAACCAAAAGCTTTTGACAAGTGTGGGTGCAAGTTTGCTTTGAAAAAATGGAGAACAAGAAAATATTGTTGTATTTTTAATTGGTAGTTACATCCGAAAGTTTTATTGTGCTAACTTACCGGGTTATAACCCTCATACACAAAGGTAAAAACATAAATTAAATAAATGACGAATAATAAAAAGAAATGTAACATCGATAGATGGAGATGAGCCGAGAGTCTTTCGAAAACAGTCTCTCTACCTGTTAAGGTAAGGATAAAGTCTGCGTGCACTCTACCCTTCGAGACACCACTCGTGAGATTATACAGGATATATTGTTGTTATTGATTTGTAGATGGAGATGAAGAAAAAAATTGAACTGATGTATTGATTCTATAATGAGTATTGAACTGATGTAATCGACTACAAGGGGCTGGTATTATTGTATTCATATTATAGTGCACGAATGATGAATCTATGTTATGCTTATTCTAATGCAAGCTCTCACTGATATTCCACTTATCTACAAATGGCAGAATTAAAATTGGGGAATACAATGAACTTGATGGACAATGGTGCAATAGATATTGGAGATCTAATATTTTTAAGCACTGGAGACAAACTTGGAATGTCTCCGGTTTCTGTGAGTTGCAATAATCTCCCATTGAGGAGCATTTTTCTACTTTTAATGTTGCCACCTTCTGGAGTTAGATGGTACTCTTCTTGCAACAATGTAACATCCGATGATTTGCTTCCTACCCATGAAACGCTTTCTTTAAGACCGTGCACAAATGACTTCTTGTTGTGATTCTTTTTCTCACCAACTTGCAAGCTGGTAGCTGCACTAGATTGGATGTTGACCCCATAGTGGGTCTGGTTACTTAAATTGATCAGAAGTAAAGTTACACCAGCCTGCAGAAAGTAAACACCAGTAGGTTAATACGCGGTTTTGGTTTTAGCAGTAGTATGAAGATGCAAATAATGAAGTAAAGATTTGAAGACAATAGCACATACACATCAATGAGACCCAAAAAATGAGAAGAAATTAAGGGGACAAAGAGACACCAAACTAGGTCATTTGATATATGCACAGGAAGGAATCAAGTATAATCCTTTATTTCGGATGATCCATTTTTCAGAACAAAGCAAAATATAAGTAGCATTGTGCATATGTTGAGACGACAACAACAACATACTCAGTGAAATTCCACAAGTGGAGTATGGGGAGGGTAGAGTGTACTCAGACCTTACCCCTACATCGGGAGGTAGAGAGGCTGTTTCCGATAGATCCTCGGCTCAAAATAAACCAATAACAGAGCAGGTTAAATAGGAAAGAGGAGAGAAGAACAAGAGACGGTAAATAATAACAAAAATCGAAGAACAAGAAACTACACGAGAAATACTACGACTAATAGTAAGGAAGGAGCAATAGCTACAACAAAACAGTATGCTAAGCGGAGAACAAGAGACAATAAATAACAACAGAACAAAGAACAAGAAACTAATTGTGCATATGTGAGACATTGGCTGCAATTCTGATGTCCAATAATACAAAGGTTGGTTTTTGAACGGCAAATGCCAGAGTCAGCAGGTAAATACTTACCCGCACACCAGCGTTTACACCAAACTGAGCAATTTAACCTTGACAGTGAAAAATTAAAGGTGAAAAACACTTTAGTTGACTATGGTTAAGGGATGGCTGTATGTATTGGGAAACACATGCCATGCATATAAACTCTGGGTGCGGATAAGTTAATACTGAGTCAGTGTTCCCTCGGGAGAAGAAAAATCAACTAAGGCTTATTTCATAGCCTACGAATGGAAGGAGTGAAACACATTTACATCTAGCTAACTCTAGTTATAACTTCCCCTGCAGGTTTATAAACCTAAATGGCATATGGTCCTTAGGTGTCAGAAGTTTGAAATAATCCAAAACAACATCAGAGAAGCACTTGAGTATTTGCATCTTTGTTAGTGCTAAGAGCATATTTGATGTCTGAGCCTATTCAAAATAATTTTCCAAAATAGTAAGGCATCTCAGGTTACATAAATGAATCAGGAAATACACAGCTTTCTTACTCTATCTTTTGTACAATGGGCATAGGAGCGCAAATGTGGTGATCCCTTGCTGCTAACATCAAGAACTTCTTTTCCCATCAGTCTATTCCAAAGAAGTGCACTGCGTTGAATTGAAAATGTAAGAACCAAAAGCTTTTGATTAGAAATATAAAAAATTCACAGCCTGTTCCTTTTAATAATCGAAGTCAAACTTGAATAAAGTAGTCAAGCTCCTCACCTATAATAATCAGGATTTGGAACAAACGTTTTGGTATCAAGGAGCCCATAATTTCCACCTATAAGAGTCTGCCTGCAGTATACTTTAGTATGGTGCCTCGCTGCCATCCCAAGCTGATCTAAATACCTATAATCCATGTTAAAGGCCACACATAAATGAAAAATCATACCACCTGCCTGAGTTATGGTCTCTGGAGTTTCTTCACTTGACTGCTAGCTAACACTATAAATCAAATTAGGCAAGAAAATTTACCAAAAGCTATCTACAAAGGCGTTAGACACATTAGGACCTCCACTGTTGTAGGCTCCACCAGATTCTCCAACCCAAGCTGAAGCCCAAGGACCATTCCTTTCAATGGTTTGAATAAGACTGCGGTATGTGTCTGATATTTTATTCAGGTATTCAGGATTTAAAATTTTATCCGCAAGCTTGTGATCGGACCCTGAAACAGAACACTTCTTGTTTAATTAGCATTAACAAATTCATCAGCTTCGAAATCTAGATAAGACAAGCAGTGATGTCACGCTATGTACACGATAAGGATTTAACATCTAGCTGTTCAGAGTTCTCACACAAAAACCGTTTGGTAATAAAACATAATGGATGATTTAAATTTGTACTGTTTTCAATTTAATTTCTCTAAACTTGAGAACTGTTTGAGGATGATTGCTAAAATTGTCCACAAGCACGTCAAACTGTGCAGTGAGACTAAGATAAGAGAATTTTAAGAACCAAGAGAATAATAGGGTCTTTATCCTTTTATTCTTCCTTTCAGATAGTATACATTTATGCTTTCTTCTTTGTTTTCAAGAAAAGATGAATCAATAAGAAGTTAAATTCGACCAGATATAGTGACTTACATATAGTTGACAAATGTGGAAGGAACTGAAAAAGAGGCCTTAACTGAAAGAAACTACATAAGAATAAACCAGAATGATAACACTCTTTCTAGAGTCTTTAGAGCCACAAAACAATTACACATGAAGATATAGATTGGAGCAGTCAAATTTTTAAGGATGTATATAAAGTATAAGATTGGACCAGTTGTACTTCAAAACTAAGATATTACAAAAAAGAAAGCACAACAATGGTATCATCTTTTATTTCTACCATGTGAAACGCACGTGTAAAAACTTCTTTTCCGATGGGAATCTATTCAGTTTATTTTATTAGACAACATGATTAATTCAACTGACCAGCCAAAAGTATTTGTATGCAGCTTTTTTATTATCTCAAATGCTCTTATTAACAAAATAATTCAAACAACAGCAAATGGAGACCAAGCGTCATAAACAAAAACATTTTATATAGCTCCAATCTTAAAGGGAAAAAGATCTGTACTAGCTTACCCGGGCCAAGATTATAAATATGATGTGTCAAGGCATTGACAGTGCCAGGCCCTGAAACCTCAAGGAACTTGCTGAACCACCCAGGATCATAGAATCCTCCTGGTGCTAATAGTTGAGGACGTACGCGGAAATTCTTATATACTTGGTTTATGAGATTGTGCAGATGGATAACATCTTTTCCATACTGCACAGCATTAACACTTGCACCAATCCCATTACCACTCAATTCATTTCCTGCACAACCAGAAAAAGCATGATTGAGGAAAGGAACCTCTCTGGTAAAAGGAGAGAGATTTACATAAAGTTGCAAGAAGAAAGAAATATGCCAGAAATTGTACCAAACTCCCATGAGTGTATCTGGTAACCCTTGGCAACAGTGTATTTTATGAAATCAAGGGCATTACTAGAATCCCAGTTTCCTGCCCACACATGCCTATTGGTCCGCCGTCTCCCATACAGTGCATTCAAGCCAAAAGTCACAAGTGCTCTGCAGCAAAAACAGTGGAGTTCTCAAATGAACTTCAAGGGAGGATTTTTAGAATCATGGCAACTTTTTGACAGTCCTAGAGTTATTTTCACTTTATCCTTTTGGGATAAGCCATAGTCCACGGTATAAAAGGAAATATAAATTTCAAAGCAGAGTATTCTACCTTTTTTTGGGTTTCTCAAAGTTATGGATGCAAATTCAGGATTCAGAAGTAGTGACATAAAAGAGCCAAGAATGCTAATTCAGGATGTATTTCAGCAAAAGGACATATCAAAAACTACATATCTTAATTCACCTTGTATTCATTCATCAATCTTACACACAAATTCCAAAGAAGCGCAGATTATGGTAGATTTTATTAGTGTCAGATTTATGGTTGGTTAGATGTGGAATACTCCAATTGTCATCAATTTAGACCTTCAAAAAGTCATTCAAAAAGATGAAAGTAGTAACCAAACTTGGAGGCGGGTGTTTCCTCAATAGCTTCCAATTTCCATAGATGGAAAAGGGTAAAAGAAGAAGAAAAAAAAGTCAAGATTATTAGCCAGGATGTGGTTACATACTTATATGGTTGAATGCAGTAGAGAAGTACAGAATCTGCAAGTCTTACCCTGTGTTCTTGAAAAGGCTGTTTAGCTCATCCCATCTTTGCATATGTAAGCATCCTTTAGAGAATCCAAACAACCCATCCTTCTGCTTGGTGAATGGACGGCAAGGAGATTTCAAGTTGCCTACACCATATATTACTTGGTCTTGTAAAGAACCTCCGAGCCGTAATCTCAGCCCCTTGAAAGCTGTATCACCAATAAATGTAAATCACGAAAGAGTTGAAATTTAAGAGATATAGAGAAAGAAGTCTAGTTTGCTTATCATTATAAGTAGAGCACTTCATATGTTAACGTGAAATGACAGCATAACTAAAAACAGAAACAACTTGGAGTGAAGTTAAATTTATGGCATAATGGTACGTGCAAACCTCGTATAGCATTTTCCAGAAATGGGTGACGTAAATCCTGACAAATCAAAACACATTTATGATCACTGACCACTCATTCTTTAATCAGAAACTTCGATAAGATGTTTATACTTTTGAATATTAAAGAACAGCATATTCCTTCAACAACAAGCTAGTAGGAGTTACCAGATTTATAATAGATGCCGAACCCCAAGGACATTGCTTGTAATTACACTTCTCTTTAGGCCACCAATCAATGGTAGCACAAATGTAATTAGCATCTGTCCAGGCAATTTTCGCAGATGTATCAATCATAAGTTCTGTATCTTTAACTATTTGCGCTGAAAATGCAGGGCATAGTGCCAAAAAGATTAACGACAAGGTTTGGAAGTCCATTAGAAGATTAACCTTCACAACTTCACCGCTGTTTGAACCGAGTCATATACTGCCAAGAGGAAGCAAACAAATGGAGTAAATGTTAAGAGATTTTTAAAGAGTAAGTTATTCTTTCCAAAAGAATTCATATATAGTAACATTTCTGTAAACGTGTAAATATATTCCCTACCCATAATTAGAATATTTTCATATATTGTGTAAATATAATTATGGTAAGACTAGGATTCCTCTTTTGTATAGGCTTAGGATTCCTCTTTTGTATAGGCTTAGGATTCCTCTTTTGTATAGGCTTAGGATTCCTATTGTATAAGGGATGAATATTGTACTCTATATATACCTTGATATTAATGAAAGACTCCTCAAGGGAGATTAATATCATCTTACATGGTATCAAGAGCCAAATAAACAAAACCCTAAAAACCTTTCTCTTCTTCCGTCGGCCGCCGCCTCTCCTACGCCGCGGCCCTCCCGGATTTTCTTCTTGTTTTTCGGGTTTTGTTCTTCCTTTCTTCTCTTCTCTAAATGGCTATCCCTGATTCTTCCACACTTTCTGACGCCTCTACCTCCACAAATCCCACCACAAAGTCATCACCCCCGTTTCATCCCGCCCCTTATCGTTTCCAACATCAAGAACCATATTCCCATTATTCTTGATCAAGAAAACAACCAGTATTCTCCCTGGGTTGAACTTTTTCGCAATCATGCATGTCTCTATAACGTGCTTGACCATATTGATGACACTATTCCGCGCCCTACGGAGGTTGATGATTCTATCTGGCACCGTCTCGACGCCGGCGTCAAACAATGGATATATGGTAGTATCTCTCAGGATTTGCTCCTTACTATCATGAAATATGACTCCACAGCCCTTGACTTGTGGAATCGTTTGGAGGACATTTTTCAGGACAACAAGCACACTCGTGCCGTGTATTTGGAAGAACAGTTCAACAAAACACGTCTTGAAAACTTCTCCAATGTCTTTAAGTACTGCAAGCAGCTTAAACTTCTAGCGGATCAACTCTCCAACATCGGCACGCCTGTCACTGACGATAAAATGGTGCTACAAATGATTTCTGGCCTTACTAAGGGCGAATATGATACTTTGGCCACCATTATTCAACAGGCAGATCCGCTACCGAATTTTAACAAAGCTCGCTCACAATTGTTGCTCGAAGAAACCCGTCGTGCTAAGCAGGATGAGCACGCCCAGCAGGTGTTAGCTGTCGACACGCAACCTCAAGATCAGACGCCACCAGACAACTCCCAACAGCGGCAGGGCCGCGGCGGCAAGGGTGGAAAAGGCCAAGGCGGTAGAGGAGGCCGTGGTCGTGGCAAGGGTCGCGGTCGACGAGAACCAACAAAGAAGACAAAGAACGCGAGAGATCGCAGAACAACTGGGCTGCGGCTCCTCAGCAGTTCGTCTACAGCGTCGCGGCGCCCCAGTTAAGAGCCACGACGCCAAGTCCATTCCAGTACCAGCATCCATACAATCCGTATTCTTACCCCGGTTTGCTAGGCCCCGCTCCAGCCCCACAACAGGCCCACTTCATGCAAGGTCGGGTCCCGCAGCCCCTCCTCCGCATGACACCCACCGAGTTGGGTCGGGCGTTCAAAGACCCTCTCTATGCAACGACCGACAATACTTGGTACATGGACTCGGGCGCCATATCTCACGTCACCCGGTCTGCAGTACTATTCCTAAACCTGTTTCATGTAAAGCATCCTCAATATGTTACGATTGGTAGTGGACAACGCATTCCAGTTAAGGGTTATGGTACCTCATACACACAACCTCCTCATCCACTCTTCTCCCTCAAAAACACCATATATGCCCCACACATGATTAAGAACCTCATATATGTCCGCCAATTTACTCGTAATAATTCGCTCGTCTCGTGGATTTTGACCCTTTTGGTTTTACTGTAAAAGATCTCCATACGGGGACACCTCTTACGAGATGCAATAGCACGGGGGATCTCTATCCATTCACTTCCACCTCCGCTGCCAGATCTTGCTCTCCCGTCACTCTAGCGGGCCGTTTCTTCTTCAACTCGGCATAATAGTCTTGGTCATCCAGAGTCCCAGTTTTTAATTTTCTTAGAGGCAACAATTTCATTGCTTGTAATGGGAAACTTGCCCAAAATTGTGTTTCTTGCTCTTTAGGCAAACATATTCGTCTTCCGTTCAAATCATCTACTAGTGTTACATTTGCTCCTTTTGATATTATACATACCGATTTATGGACATCTCCTATCACTAGTTCTCTCGGTCATAAATACTATCTTGTGTTGCTTGATGATTTTTCACACTACGTTTGGTTATACCCTCTTAAATTTAAATCGGAAGTGTTTGTCAAATTTCTTGAGTTTCGCAAGTTCATTCAAACACAATTTGGAAAAGGCATAAAATCATTTCAGTGCGATAATGGTCGTGAATTCAATAACTCTATGTTTCACCGTTTTTGTACCAATAATGGCATGGTCTTTCGCTTCTCCCCGCCCTCACACCTCACCACAAAACGGTAAAGTCGAAAGAATCATCCGCACCATTAACAATATGATTCGCACCCTATTGATTCATGCCTCCCTCCTTCCACCCTTCTGGGTCTATGCTGCTAAAATGTCAGAATACACTCTAAATATTCTCCCTACTAGCACTCTTCACAATATGACCCCTACCGAAATCCCCTCTTATGATCATCTACGAATTTTTGGTTGTCTGTGATATCCCAACCTTAGCTCCACCGCCCCTCACAAGCTCGCTCCTAGGTCCACTCCATGTGTCTTTCTAGGATTCCCGCCGAACCATAGGGGCTATCTATGCTATGACTTGTCGACTCGTCAGATCCACATATCTCATCACGTCACATTCGACGAGACCACATTCCCGTTTTCGAATCTTCCAAAATTCCAAAAAACGGGACTACTCATTTTCTTGACGAGTCCGCCATCTCTCCCCTCATAATCGAACAACTCACATCCTCTCGTTCGTCGTCGTCGAGCCGCGGCGCCCAAACTTCGAGAGAAGCTCGTCAACCTTCTAGCACCGCGACTCTCGATCCGGGGAGCCGCGGCACCTCCGACGGCTTCGGCCCCACCCTCTCCTTATCCGACTTTACCCCCCGTCTCAGACACTACTCCGCCACCCACTGTCCCTACCCATCCAATGGAAACTCGTTCAAAGCATGGAATCTTCAAACCCAAAGTCCATTTCAACTTGTCTGCCCAAACCATCTCTCCACTTTCAAAGAACCCAAAATTGGCCAAACAAGACCCTAATTGGAATGCGGCTATGTATGAGGAATTCAATGCTTTAACTAAATAGCACACGTGGGATCTAGTACCTAGACCTGAGGGGGTGAATGTCATTCGTTGTATGTGGCTATTTCGTCACAAGTTCAGAGACAATGGGGATCTTGAGAGGTATAAGGCCCGTCTTGTGGCTAATGGCACAAATCAGCAGAAGGGCATTGATTGTGGTGAAACCTTCAGCCCGGTTGTCAAACCGGCTACCATCCGCACATTTTTTAGCATTGCCATGGGCAAACACTGGCCGATCCATCAGCTTGATGTGAAGAATGCATTCTTACATGGGGATCTGAGAGACAGTCTACATGCATCGACCACCGGGGTTCACCCATCCAGCCAGTTCCTCACTATGTGTGCCGTCTCCGTAAGTCACTACATGGCTCGAAGCGAGCCCCCGTGCGTGGTATGATCGCTTTGCCGGTATATCTTGCGGATTGGGTTTGTATGCGCAAGAGTGATACATCACTTTTCATTTTTCATCGAGGTAGTAGCACGGCTTACTTATTACTTTACGTGGATGATATTGTTCTTCGCCTCCTCCGACGGATTGAAAAATGAGATTATTGCCTTGCTCAAGTCCGAATTTGCAATGACCGATTTGGGAAAGCCGAGTTACTTTTTGGGGATATCGGTGACCGGTGTCCGCAATCATATGTTCTTGTGTCGGCGTAAGTATGCGAAGAGATTGTGTACGGGGCTAAGATGGCGGCGAAAAGAGGTGCCTACTCCGGTTGATTCCAAATCTAAGCTCGGTGCTATGGATGGTGCTCCGTCTCGATCCTACTCGTATAGGAGCCTTGCGGGTGCACTTCGGTATCTCACATTCACCGGGCCAAACATAGCTTATGATGTTCGGCGGGTGTGCTTATTCATGCATGCCCCCGGGGAGTCTCATTTCACTTGCTCTTAAGCGTATCATTCGATACATTAAGGGCACTCTTGATTATGGTTTGCACATATACCCCTCTCGCACCGGACGGAGTTGCTTTCATATACGGATGCGAGATTGGGCGGGGTGTCCGGACACGCGACGCTCCACCTCGGCTTTTGTATTTTCTTAGGGGATAATCCGATTTCTTGGTCACGCAAGCGACGAGCTACCCTATCTCGCTCCAAAGTGCCGAGGCCGAGTACGGAGAGGCGTTGCAAATGTAGTAGCCGAGATTTGTTGGCTCGAAATTTCTTGTTAGAACTTCGGTGTCCTTTGCGTCGGCATCTATTGTGTATTGTGATAACATCTCTCGCCATCTATCTTTCTCATAATCCGGTTCAACATCGGCGAACCAAGCATATTGAGATAGACCTACACTTCGTTCGTGAGAAAGTTGCGTTAGGCCATGTCGAGTGTTACATGTTCCATCATCCTATCGGTATGCGGACATATTTACCAAAGGACTTCCCGGACGAGTTATTTCTTGACTTCAGAGCCAGTCTCAGCGTCCGGCCTCCTCCCGCTCCGACTGAGGGGGTGTGTAAACGTGTAAATATATTCCCTACCCATAATTAGAATATTTTCATATATTGTGTAAATATAATTATGGTAAGACTAGGATTCCTCTTTTGTATAGGCTTAGGATTCCTCTTTTGTATAGGCTTAGGATTTCTCTTTTGTATAGGCTTAGGATTCCTATTGTATAAGGGATGAATATTGTACTCTATATATACCTTGATATTAATGAAAGACTCCTCAAGGGAGATTAATATCATCTTACAATTTCATTGGAGAACATCATCCAAAAAGTTAGCAACTGCACTTCAGCAGCTTAACAAAGTGATTTATTTTTGCCAATCCAAAACTTCATCGTATTCTCAGGAAAACTTAATGAAGAAGTATAAGATCACTTAGATATTCCAGTACCCTTCTGAAAATTATAAAATGAATTTCTTATTTCTTGGATATAAAATAAATCAAGAACTGTATTTTGACAACATGTAGATTAAGGAAATATGAATAACAAATGAGGAAGCAAACCAAATTGTTTTTTCTTGCTCAGATGAAAAAGAACCTTGAACTCTCAGGTCAGTCCAAGTTTAGCCAGATGATGAAACTAATCTACAAGCACAACAGTCATAAAGATAAAGAAGAAAAGTTCAAATTTAGAGACTGCATAAATTCAAAACCTATTAAAGACTTTTACTTTTTAGTCTTTCATAAATGTCTTTGCAATCTTTTTCTCTACTTCAAATACCAGCAGCATAAGTAAAGTCACTATGTCATCCACATTAACACAATGCACAAATTAACCAAATACACTCAGCAAACAAGATCCAAAGACTACAACAAAAACTCCCTTAAAACTATATACTGCAATATAAAAAGCAAAAGTATAAAGTCATATTGATGTTACTCTCCAAAAATGTTATCGCACCCATATCGTATTGTTAAATATACATCCAATATACACAATATAGTGATATCTCGGGTTACTGTAGCAGCCCACATATGGGCTGATTTTGTATACAATGTGTATATTAGTCTTGTACCTTAATTAGTCTTGTACACTTATCATAATTATATAGTTAGTCCTCAAATAGAATAAGGTTTTAGGAGTAGAATATTAATATGATTTTCTATTATGGAAATATATAAATTGTACATATTGTCTTTCAATTAATGAAAATAATCAAGAGATTATTTCTTTCACGTATCCTAAAACAACACACTACTTTTTGAAAGGATCCTACGCACACCCGTTGGTATTTTTGTAGAGTTTGAGCAATATAAATATAAAGAACCGAAGAAATTCACCTTACAACCCAGAAGAGTAATATCGCCGAACACTAGTAATACAGCATAATGACACTAATCTGAGCACAAATTCCAACAAAAAGCACAGCGAAAAATCTGCTTGTATGGCAAGAATAGTGAGTGAAGTGAAATGGGTTGGCCTCGGATTTCTCAGAGATAGCTAAAGCCTAAAAATTGAACCTTTGTTGGGTGAAGTGTCAGTATCAACTAACAGTAATCATTCATTCATTCGTTTTTTGGTAGATATGTATAGTACAGTGGCTCGTGTAAAGTGCAGACAAATAATGGAGTGGCAGGTCCCCGGCAAGTGATTAAAATTTAGCTGGCGTGGAGTGTGTGTTCAAACCGGAGATCAATTTGCTCTTTTTTTGTGTAGGATCTCGTAGGCTCTGTTTATGTAGACACTACTATTTTCAGAAATAGTTTTACGTAATCAGCAAGCTGAATATAAAAAAAAAATGAAGTGTCAAAGTATGTGAACTTAAAATTCAATCGGAGTCGAGCACTTTATTTTCTTCTGGGATAAAATGTTGTAGTGATATCAGTTGTTCTGTTCTCAAACTCTGATCATTCACGCATATTTCGTGATTTACTGATAGTAATGTTAAGGGATATATACTACTATTTTCAAAAATAATCTGGTGTTCTGTTCTCAAATCTTGATTATTCAATCATATTTTGTGATTTACTGATAATAGTATTGAGGAATAAATAATACTATTTTCAAAAATAATCTTAATAAGCCAGGAAGCTAAATATAAAAAAAAATTAATGGAAGGTAATAGAGTAGGAAAGATAATATATATGATGAGGTGGATACGACCATAGTCCAATTAGTTTTGTTTGATTCCAAGTTGTCTCTTCAGCTTAAAGTCATGTCTTTACACCTTATTGAAAGATGGAATAATTTTTTTTGGGGATTCCTTTCATTATTCACAATATATATAGTTGTACAAGGTTGATTCCTAATATGGTACGAATCCTAACTTACCTTACAAAGGTTGATTCCTAATACAGTTAGAATCCTAAGTTACCTTAATTATACATCTACCATTATTACAAAATATACGGAGAATATTCTGAGAATATTCGCTAATACTCCCCCTCGGACGGAGCGGGAGGAGGCCGAATGCTAAATTTGGATCGGAAGTCGGTGAAGAGCGTCGCGGTAGTCCCTTTGTGAAAATGTCGCATACCGATAAGACGAAGGCACGTGTAAAATTTTGACGACGACCACGGCAACCTTCTCTCGCACAAAGTGGATATCCATCTCAATATGCTTAGTCCGCCGATGTTGGGTGGATTATGAGACATATAGATAGCGAGATATGTTGTCACAATAGACTATAGACGCCTTGCGCAATGGACACCGGAGCTCCAAAAGAAGATTTCGGAGCCAACGGATCTCGGCGACGACATTAGCAACTCCGCGATATTCTCGCCGGCACTCGAACGGGATAGCGTGGCTGCCGCTTGGCGGACCATGAGATAAGATTATCCCCTAGAAATACACGGTACTGCGAGGTGGAGCGACGTGTGTCGGGGCATCCCGCCCAATCTGCATCCGTGTAGGCTAGCAACTTGGTTGGGGCGAGAGGTGTATAGATGTAAACCAAAGTCTAGTGTGCCCTTAACATATCCGATAATACGTTTGAGGGCGGCAAAATGGGACTCTCGGGGGTCGTGCGAGAACGACACACCTGCCGAACGGCATATGCAATATCGAGCCTAGTGAATGTAAGATCATCGAAGAGCACCCGCTAGACTCCGATATAGAGTGGGATCGTAAAGCGGCGCACCGTCATTAGCACTAAGCTTGGATTTTGAGTCCACCGGAGTTGGCATAATTTTACAATTTGCCATCTTGGCCCCGTACACTATCTCTTCGCATACTTACGCCGACACGGGAACATAGTGGTGCAGATCTTGTCACCGATATACCCAAAAAATAACTTAGCTTGCCCAAGTCGGTCATAGCAAATTCGGTTTTGAGTAGAGCAATGATTTCACTCTTCAACCCGTCGGATGAGGCGGTAAGAACAATGTCATCGACATATAATAGCAAATATGCGATCGCTACCTCGGTGAAGCGTGAAGAGAGATGTATCACACTGCTACATACAAAACCAATCTGCAGAAGATACAGCGAACCGATCATACCAAGCGCGGGGTGCTGTTTCAATCCATACAATGATTTCCCGAGACGACACACAAGCGCGGAGTGCCGGATGAACAAAGCCGGGAGGGTCGATGCATGTACACGATCTCTTTCAAATCCCCATGAAGAAACGCATTCTTGACATCAAGCGATGAATCGGCCAATGCATGCCCATAGCAATACCGAGAATAGTCCGAATAGTGGTGGTTTAACAACCGGATGAATGTCTCACCACAATCAATACCCTCCGCCGATTAGTGTCATTGGCAACTAGTCTTGCCTTATACCTCTCTAAGTCACCTTTGTCTACGAACTTGTGACGAAATAGCCACATACACCGGATAACATTCACACCGGTGGTCTAGGTACCAAATCCCAAGTGTTACGCTTGGTTAAAGCGTTAAATTCCTCGCACATGGCCGCATTCCAATTTGGGTCCGTTTTGCTAGTTTTGGATTTTTTGGAATGGGTGATAAGGTTTGTGTGGAGAGATTGAATTGAACCTTGGGTTTGAAGATCCCGTGTTGTGCACGAGTCTCCATGCGATGTGAGGGCGGTGGTGGTGGGTCGGGGGTGTCGGGTTCTTTGGTCCACCGGTTCGGACCGGTGGGCGGCGTGTGTCATTGGTGGCGCGGGTGACTCGGACCGGGGGGGTCGTAGGGGTGAGCGAGGAGTGGTGGGGTGGTGCGGACGGTGGGATTTGTCGGAACGGTGGGGTCTGCTATTGGTATAGATTTTGGATGACCGGGGGACGAGACTTAGTTCATCGAGAAAGATGTAATCGGTGGTACGAAATTTACGGAGATTTGAAAAAGGAAAGGTTGTCTCGTCAAAGGTGACGTGACGGGAGACGATGATTTTGCGAGTAGCAATGTCATAGCACAAGTAGCCCCGATGATTAGGAGATAGACCAAGGAAGACACATGGAAGAGTGCGAGGGGCAAGTTTGTGGGGTGCAGTGGAGGCTATGTTGAGGTAGCATAAGCATCCAAAAATACGTAGGTGATCATATGATGGCAGCATAGACCCAAAAAGGCGGTGGTAGGCAGGCATGAAACAGAAGTGTGCGGACCATGTTATTGATGGTACGTATAATTCTTTCAGCCTTTCCGTTTTGGGAAGAAGTATAGGGACAAGAAAAACGGAAAACCATGCCTTGTTTAGAACGAGAAATTGTGAAATGCTGAGTTATTAAATTCACGTCCATTATCACATTGGAATGATTTAATAGGTTTTTCAAATTGTGTCTTAATAAATTTTTGAAACTCGAGGAATTTTGCAAAAACTTCAGATTTGAATTTCAGTGGGTAAATCCGGACAAAATGTGAAAAATCATCCAAGAATACTAGATAGAATTTATGACCCAAAGAGCTAGCAATCGGAGATGTCCACAAATCAAGCATGAACAATATCAAATGGAGAAAAAGTAACTTTGTTTGATGACATAAAGGGAAGACGAGTATGTTTGCCTAGTGGACAAGAAAAACGGTGTTGGGCAATTTTCCCATTATTACATTGAATACGCTTAGAAGTCCTAAGAAAAGTAAAAGCGGGTCTCCGGGGTGTCCGAGTCTATTGTGCCAAGTTGAGGGAGAGATCGCCGCAAGGGATAGAGGTGCTTGCGGTCCGTCGGCGGAAGATTGAGTGAATGGGTAGAGATCTCCCACACTATTGCGGCGTGTAAGAATTTTCCCGTATTGAGTTCCTTCACATTTGAAAAGCCAAAAGGGTCAAATTCGACGGACACGTAATTATTGCTAGTGAATTTTTTAACGAGATTAAGTTTTTAATGATGTTAGGTGTGTATAGGACGTGGTTTAGGGAGAAAGGTGGGTGTGAATGTTTGGTGTGTGTGTTACCGTAACCTTCAATTGGAATGCGATGACCATTGCCGACGGTAATAAATTGAGGACACTTTAGCCGACGTAGTTGAGATATGTTACACGACGACCGGGTGAGGTGAGATGTGGCTCCGTGTCCATGTACCAATTTTTGTCGGGGCATTGAAGGTTCACGGTGGTGTATGCGGCCCAAATCGGTCGGGGCAGTGGCTGGGCTTCTGCTGCAGGTGATCTTTCTTTGGATTGCGTGGGTCGTTGTAGCTCTTCTTCTTGGATTTCGCCATCGAGTGGGCTATTCTTGGCCGCTATTTGGTGGGCTGCACGGTGGGCAGGGCATGGCCCAAGAGGCCGATCTCGACCAAGGCTGCTTGGAACCAGGCCCCTACGGTCGGGTACGGGCATGCGGCGAGGCCCGATTCGCTTTGGTTGGGCCACTGCTGCAGTGCTTGCCGCCGCTTGTCCGATCCCACTGGGTGCGCCTTTCCGCGGCCCTTGCCTTTGTTGTTGCGACCTCTGCCGCCACGACCTCCGCCACTCTGCTGCTTGCTTCGCTTCTGGAACTCGCTTGGTTCCGCTTTGGTCGCAAGTGTTGCCATCTGTCAACGGCTAACGCCTTTTGATTATGTTCCTCTTGTTTAGCACGTCTAGTTTCTTCCAACAATTGTTGTGAACGTGCCTTGTTGAAACTTGGGAGAGGGTTGGCTTGTTGAATCATTATTGCGAGTGTGTCATATTCACCTTTTGGTAAACCCGCAACAAGTTGAAGCACCATCTTGGTTTCTGAAACAGAAGTCCTGACGTTGGATAGTTGATCGGTTATGAGTTTCAGTTGCTTACAATATTCTGACATGTTGTTAAAATTCTCGAGGCGGGTATAATTGAATTGCTCTTCCAAATATACGGCCCGAGTATTTTTATTGTCCTGAAAGATTTCTTCTAGCCGGACCCAAAGTTCACGTGCCGTAGCACTTTTGTTTTCATGATAGTGCACAACGGGTCTTTGGAGATGGTGCCGTAGATCCATTGTTTGAC
The DNA here is from genome assembly GCA_034509755.1 of Anisodus tanguticus. Taxonomy (NCBI): domain Eukaryota; kingdom Viridiplantae; phylum Streptophyta; class Magnoliopsida; order Solanales; family Solanaceae; genus Anisodus; species Anisodus tanguticus. Next base: position 7,825,742 of record CM067554.1, on the reverse strand, counting down.
GATGGCGTCAAGACGACGCCCAGATTGAGTCCGTAACATCGGTGGGACGAGGAGCGAGATTCGTCAATATGATCGAGCACGTTGTATGCACATGCATGAATGTAGAATAGTTCCATCCACATGGAATATTGACGGATCTTCTTGGTCAAGAATTATAGGGATAAAATTCTTGATGTTGTTAACGGCGAATGCCGGATGAAAAGAAGATGCGAACGTTGAGAGGGGTTGTCAATTGTGCCGGTGGATGAACCGGAATTTGGGGGGAAGACATGGTTGCCGCCTGCCGAGGGAAGGGAATTTTCTGGTTTGGCCGAGAAAGAGAGGAAGAAAGCAGAAATTTTTTTTTTTTTTTCTGCGAAATCCGAAATTTTTTTGCTAATTTCGGCCAAGAATAAGGAAGAGGAGGGATTTAGGTTTTAGGCTCTTGATACCATTAAAGATGGAATAATTTTCCTTGAGGATTCCTTTCATTATTCACAATATATATAGCTGTACAAGGTTGATTCCTAATATGGTACGAATCCTAACTTACCTTACAAAGGTTGATTCCTAATACAGTTAGAATCCTAAGTTATCTTAATTATACATCTACCATTATTACAAAATATACGGAGAATATTTGATAATACTTATAAGTTAGCTAAATGTTGTGCCAAAAAAGAGAAAAAAATAAATGATTCTGTTCCTATTACTATTATATTATTTGTTGGTTATTTTGAGTAAGATTTGGTTCGGTCGACAGCAGCAGTCAGATCTACTTTTAAGTTTTATCTAGAAGTAGTTTAATCAATCACGATTTGTTGCACTAGTTAATAAAAAATCCTTTCAAGCACCATCGGAGAATGAATATGATGAAATGACGGAGATTTCTCCATTTTTAATTAGAGATTCGAATTTTGAGATTGATTTTTTTTTTAATAAAGAGCAGTTTCCTAAAAAAAACATTCTCAAAGTTCAAATACGAATCTCTAATTAAAAAAAATTAATAAAGAGCAGTTTCTTAGCGCGGTATTGTTTTATAATATCGTTTGATTTCTGATGCTATGTGTTCTTTAGTGTACTTTGTTTATCTTATTTACCTATGTTAGTTAATGATTCTTTTCTCATAATGCGTTAGCATTGCTTATTCACTTTTGATACAAGCATCTTCATACTGCTTTAAATTTTTTGTCTGAGTCTGGTCGTTTCTTTTGTTTTGCTTGTACTTATACTTTGTCTTGAGCCGAGGGTCTCTCGAAAACAACCGCTCTACCTACCAAGATAGAGATAAGGTTTGCGTACACTCTATCATTCCCAAATCCCATATTTTGAAATTTCACTGGGTATGTTGTTGTTGTAAAGAGCATTTTCCTCTTTGATGGATTTACACATCAGCGGTGGAGCCACCCTTATGTGAGAGGGGTTATTTGACAACCTTTTGTTAGAAAATTATAGTGTAAATAGGTTTAAAAAAAGTTGTATGTATATATATTATATTCAAATTTTTGTGTGTTTACTTATTTATTTTTTAACTTATCTTAATGAATTTTTTTATTCCCCACTTAATGCAACGCAAAATCTAAATTAGTCGGATGGAAAATTTCAGGCACCAAATGGTTACTTAAAAAGGAATACAACAATTCAATATAATTCCATAAGTGTAGTTTGAGATGGTAGAGTGTACGCAGACCTTACCTCTACCTCGTGGAGATAGAACAGTTGTTCCCGAAAGACCTCCGACTCAAGAGCACCAAATTCAAAACAGTTATAAAAAAAATAGTGAAGAAAATATGGCAACTATAAGAAAAACATTACCAATCATACAAAAAAGGACACTAATAACAACAAAATAATGTGATAGCCGAAATAAAATAACAACAAGTAGTAATAGATACCAAATGGCAACAAATTACATGGATAAGTCTAAGTACTATATTAGACGTTGTGAGCTAGACTACCACCATGCTCGTCCGTTTTAAACGTCGGACAATGCTCAATTAACTACTAATCCTCTACATTGATCTTTGATCTCCATACACTCTTATCTAATGTCATGTCATCAGTAAGCTGCAGATGCGTCATATCCTATTTAATTACATCTCCCCATTACTTTTTCGACCTACCTCTATCTCTCCTTATACCCCCCCCCCCATATCCGTCCTCTCACACCTCCTCACTTGGGCATCTAGACTTCTCCTCTTCACATGTCTGAACTAATGTAGTCTCGCTTCTCTCATTTTATCCACCACATATACCACTCTCATTTTGTGTCGAATATCCTCATTTCTAATCTTATCCAACCTAGTGTGTTCACACATCCATCTCATCATCATCATTTACACAACTTACCTCTTATGAACATGAAAATTTTTGATATGCCAACACTCCGCCTCATACAACAAGATCGGTCTAACCATCAATCTGTAATCTGTTAAGATTGCGATAACATTTATTTTGTAGTTTATAAAGTATGGTCAAAATACTGACCAACAGAGAACAACTAAATAATTTAGTAAAACCAGGTGCAAACAAAACCACTTATAGTCAATTATTGATTGGTATTGAAATAGGATGAAATAGAGAACTCATGAGATAAAATAGGCAGCTTGATTTAAAAAAAGAAAAAGAATAGTACATAGAAGAAAATAGCAAAAGATACCTTGCTGTTGATCACTGATGAGGTAGCACACAGTGAAAAACCAGAAGGAAGTAAACAAATCGGCTTTTAAAGGTGTGTGAAATGTATATAAAATTCAATGAGTGTAATTAATAGGAATAAGATTTCAAGCATTGAATACTTTGACTACATATCTATTGTATAATTAACTTCATCATACTCTGCAATAGCCACCGACATGGCTAATTTTGTTATGCAACTAAAATTAAGATTTCACCTTAAATATGAATTTTATTACTTCCTTCGTCTTAATTTATGTGATGTAATTTCATTTCGCACGCATTTTAAAAAATAAAGAAGACTTTTGAATTTTGTTATTTAAATAAATCAAAAAAAACTATGTGGTTATATATCATCTCGTTTTGCGTAAAAGACAAAAATTAAAGTTAAATTATTGTTAAATAAAAAAATATGTCATTTTTTTAACGGACTAAAAAAAAGTAAGTGATTCTTTTTTAGACAGAGGGAGTACATTCTATAATAAATTATTTTTTAGACAGAGGGTTAGTACATGTTGCTTTTAAGTCACTTACATTAAGAGGTTTGCCAGAAAGTTTTATAGCAGCTCGAAGGGATGGTAGAAATGAGAAATTGGAAAAAATCTCCTATAGGGACTGTACAAACCAGTTTGGTATATGGCCCTGTTTATTTTAATGTTTATCCTAACTTGCAGGTATTTTTGCAAGATGAGAATTCATTAAATGTTTTAATATTAAGTATTAAGTTGCATGAATATGATTATATGCATGGAACTGAGGTCATACATATTCGTTATAGAATTTATTTTTAACCCTTATACACTATGAATTCTATGTGCAAGATCATGGATTTTAAAAATGAAACTATTTTAATAGAAACGAATTTTGGTAAATCAAAAATTACCACCATAAGATCTATCAAATAGGATGAAACAGATTTTTCCAACTAATGGGTCATAGAGGGAGCTGCCTATCCCAAGAGTAATTGTAATACAGATATTACTCATATTGAACATGCCCCAAATGGGACCGTCAAGCTAAAGTTTTCTAAACCAAATTACTTGACAAATGATTTTGGATCAAAATCTACTAGATCTGATGTTTCAAGTCGTTCTTATATTTCACTTGTTGATTATAGTGTTAGATCTCCATCACGAGCTTCTACTTCACGTATTCAAGATTTTATAAATCCACTTATCCCATATAATACTGATAACAATATAATTGATAGAATTATAATTGATAATGATAATATTGTCAGAGGAGTAAATGAAGACACAGATATAACTAAGTCATACATGGGTTATCCAAGTGTCTAATAAATCAAAATCAAAAAATTGATTTTAGTCGGAGATCACCCGCACGAATAAAAATTAGTGAAGATTTTTATAAACCCAGGTGGGAACCATTTAAAAATGTTTTTTGACACTTTTAATAACAGTGAACGATCAGTGCTTCAGGAGGAATTTTATAAAGATCTCTCTCAAGCTAACAAAATTATATCATTTGCTCCTTGGTTTATGACTAAGTATGTGGGAGACTATATCTCTGTTTTAGAAAGAGAGTACAAACTCTCTAGCGGAGGAGTAGTTCATATTGTTTTCCCTCCACAACAACATTTTCAAATTGAAAAGAATAATAAAGTTCTTGATTTTGCTGCCTTTTCAAACTTATTTGAAGAGAATACAAGTTCGCATATTAATAACATGCTCAAACAGAATAACTACACAAATGTTTATATGAACATATTATGGGAATAAATTGTTCTTTTACATAATAGAGTAGAGAAGTTAACTTCGGAAATCATGAAGTTGATTCCTTCTTCTAGCCGGCATACGCCTGTTGCTAGGGATGACAACGGATCAGATCTGGACCGAATCCTACTAGATTCAGATCCAGATCCGTTTTTCATACCTAGATTCAGATCCGGATTCAGATCCATCGGGTCCATAAAAATTAGATCCAAATCTTAATCCATCTGGTCCACGGATCGAATCTGGATCCACTAGGGAAGAAGTTTGGACTAACAGATTTTATTAACCCTACAACCTGTGGTGAGAAATCGACAAGCCTGGTTTGTTTAATTTTCTTGTTTTTCCTTCTTTAATTTGTGCCTTTATTTTTTATTTTTGTTTTGCAACTTCAGTACAGAAAAAAGAAAAACTATCAATTAAATAATTTATTATCTTATTCAATAGTAATTAATTAAGCTGAAGCCACTAATCTAGGCAATTTGGACGGATTCATAACACGTGAAGTTAACTTTCAAGATAGTAACAAAGCATTTGACTTACTTGAAGCAGGCAAAATATTGTGTTGTATCATTTGGATGGACAAATAATCATGTTTTCATCTTTCTATTTTGTTTGAACGTGAAATATAGCAAGAAGAACATGATCTCTTTAAATAAATGAAAATGTACGGTTTGAATACTCACTAAGCTTCTAATCATGAAATGGGAATACACTCGTGCAAACACCTATCCTCATGCAATATGCGTCCTTCTAAGAACACAAAAGGAACTTATTTCTTGCTAGTTTCCTTTTAAAAGAGTTTGTATGTACGTTGAGTGACAGATGATTTACCATAGATCCCTGCTCGAGCTGAATATATAGTCAGTCATCAACACTATTATATTTTTTTGGATATATTTAATAAAAAATAGATCCACGGGTAGGATCTGGACCGGATACGAATCTCAAATACAAGATTCATATCCATATCCGATCTGTCAGAAATGGATCCGGGTCCGATCCGATCCATCAGAAATGGATCAGGATCCGTCGAGTCCAAATTTTGAAGATCCATATCCTATAAAATGGATATAGATCCACCTGATCTGGATCGTGTTCGAGATCCATTGCCATCTCTACCTGTTGCTACTCCCAGTGTACATCCTCCGTCTGAAATTAAAGATTTCAAGTGAAAAGCATACTCAGAACTTGAGCAATTACTGGATGATAAGTTTAAAGGATTACGAATCAGCCATTTAACAAAAGATTATGAGTTAGACTTCTCTGGAGATGATTATAAACATAAGATGTCTAATGAGATTAATAACCTAGAAAAATATGTTAGGAAACCCGAACAGAAGATGTCTAATGATATACTACTATCTCATACCTACTCCTCATGATGTATTGTTTGAGGAGCAACAAATTGTTGATAACAAAATTATAGTGAAAAGAGTATCTATGAATGGAACATAGATGGTTATACGGAAAGACAAATTTATACGATGGTTCACCGAATGCTTATGTATAACACAATCTGCAAAGCTAATGATAACTGTGACAAGACTGTTGCAGAGATGATTATATTAGGATTTACTGGTTAATTGAAGGGCTGGTGGGATTATTATTTAACCCAATAACAACGTAATAGTATTATTGGGGCAGTAAAAACTGAACTGGGTCTAGAACCTACGCATAATGTGATTTATACCTTAGGGATTAATATTATAGAATATTTCACTGGAAGATGGTCAGATGATAGTGAGAATATTAGAACCTTACTCCAGAACTTGCGACGCAAAACCCTCACCTCATTTAGATGGTATAAGGATGTCTTCCTTAGCAGAGTCATGGAATTACCAGAGTGTAATAGCCCTCACTGGAAGTCCAAATTTATAGATGGATTACCAGCCCTCTTGGCATAAAAAGTTAGAAAATCTCTTAGAAAAGGGGGAATACCATCAATTACGACGTTTATACTTATGGAAACCTAATAGGTACATGTATACAAGAAGGTTTAGCCTTGTGTAATAAGATCATCAGATCAAGAGACAAAACATCAATGAAAGACAACAGTTAGGCGAGTTCTGTGGTTAGTTTGGAATGGAAATACCCAAAGCCAATGTGTCTCATAGATGGAAGGCAAAAAATCAGGAAAATTTCCAAAAATGGAAAGCAAAACGCTTGGATAAGAAGGTGAGAAGAAAGAAATAGTTTAAAACTCACAAAAAATTTATAAAATCAAAGAATCAAAAGGCATGTTGGAAATGTGGCAGGATAGACCACTATTATAAAGATTGTAAAGTTAAGGATAAGATTAAGGCCCTTAACATTGGAGATGATTTAAAGGATACACTATCCAATCTATTGCTTAACTCAGAGCCAGAAGATTCATGTTTCGAAATTGATGAAGCAAAGGATTCCTCATCAGATGAGAAAATTAGAGTTCTTAATAACGAAGATTATATTGTTTCAGAAAATTGGACAACCTTGTTCTAACAAACAGAATAATGAGGATGATGAGTTCTTTAATATATTTGCTCAATTCCAGGATATGAACATTAATGTTCTCAAAGGTGATAACCTTATGGAGTTATTAAAATTGATTAAGGATCCAGGTATGAGATCACAAATTATAGATCAACTCTAGAATACTCCAGAACCTTCACAAAGAAGAAAAGCTATGGAGAAATCGAGCGCTTATCCATGTCAGATTTTTTTTTAAAAAAACAAGGAATTACAAGTACTCCCAGAGATTTGAAAAATGAGATTAATAATCTCAAGCAAGAGATCTTGGCATTAAAAAGGAGTAATAATATGTTTGACGCACAAATTTTCAATATTGAAGGTAAAGGAAAAGAGATTATAGATCCAAATACAGTAGATGATATTTCTGTTTTAGATAATCTATTGATTACAGGTACTAGTGATGAAGCAGGGAACTTTCTACAAACCCTGGAATTAATCACTTCACAAAAGTTTTATATAAAGATAAGTCTTTTGATTGATTATAATTTCAAAAGGGAATTCACTGCTCTTGTTGATAGCGGGGCATATGTAAAATGTATACACGAAGGTCTTATTCCTTCTACATATTTTCATAAAACCACTCATAATGTTAGATCTGTTAATGGGCAAAAATTACAAATTACCTTCAAATTGCCAAAGGCTTATATCTGCAATGAAAAAACCTGTATAGCAAAAAGTTTTGTTTTGGTAAAATATATTTCTAGCCAAATTATATTAGGCACACCTTTTATACAAAAATTATTTTCAATTACTAATATTGATAAAAAGGGTATTATAAGAACATTCAATGGAAAGACAATTACATTTCAATTTATAACTGAACTATTTTCAAGGGTGTTAAATGAACTCAAGGATAGGCTGGTACATAAACATCAGCAAATCAGTTTTCTAAAACAATAAATTTATATATCTACTATTGAAGAGCTTTTGGGAAATTGTAAGCTACAACAAAAAAATTGATTTAATACAAACTCAGTTTTCACTTCAGATTTCTAGTGACCATCCTAATGCTTTTTGGGATAGGAAAAAACATATCGTCTCTCTCCCTTATGAGGATGATTTTAAAGAAGGTAATATCCCTACAAAAGTTAGGCCATGCCAAATGAATTTCGGATACTTAGAATTATGCAAAAAGGAGATTGTTTCTCTGTTACAGAAAAGTTTGATAAAACCCTCAAAATCTCCATGGTCGTGTACGACCTTCTATGTTAATAAACATGCTGAGCAAGAAAGAGGAGTTCGTCGACTCGTTATCAATTATAAACCAGTTAATAAAGTTTTGAAATGAATCAGGTATCCTATTCCTAATAAAAAAGATTTACTTGATAGACTTAATAGTGCTATTATATTTTCTAAATTTGATTTAAAATCTGGTTATTGGCAGATTCAGATTGCAGAAGCAGATAAATATAAAAATGCTTTTAATGTTCATGTTGGGCAATTCGAATGGAATGTAATGCCATTTGGATTAAAAATGCCCCTTCGAAGTTTCAAAACATTATGAATGATATATTTATGTCTCATAGTAACTTTATCATTGTTTATATAGATTATATTTTGGTATTCTCTAATAATATATAAACCCATTTCAAACATCTTGATTTATTTAAAAAAATTATCATACAAAATGATTTGGTTATATCAAAATCAAAAATGGTCCTTTTTCAAACTAAAGTTAAATTTCTGGGTCATAACATTGAAAAGGAAAAATCATTTCTACTAATAGAAGTATTGAATTTGCATCAAAATTCTCATATATTATAACTAACGAAACCCAATTGCAAAGATTTTTTGGCAGCCTTAATTATATCAGTGCTTTTATAAAGGATTTGCAAAGGATACAACCATCTTATATGAACGGCTAAAAAGGGTTCCTACACCTTGGACATATGATCATACTAAAGGTGACAAACGAATTAAAAATAAGGTTCATAACCTTCCTTGTCTTACTTTAGCCAATCCTACTTGGCCAAAGATTACAGAGACAAATGCCTCAGATATTGGTTATGGAGGAAACAATACTCTCCAGTTGATAAACAAGAGTATATAATACAATTTTATTCTGGCAAATGAAATTCTAGTCAGAATAATTATTCGACAGTTGCTAAGGAGATCCTAGTAATTGTAAAAATGTGTCTTAAAATTTCAAGTTGATTTATACAATCAGAAGTTTTTTTTAATAAAAACAGATTGTCAATCAGCTAAGTTCATGTTTAATAAAGACTTCGAGCATGATGTTTCTAATCAAATGTTTGCTAGATGGCAAGCTTTACTGACACCATTTGATTTTGAAATACATTATAAAAAAAGGGACGGATAGTCTGCCTGATTTCTTAATCAGGGAATATTTGAGTTCATAACTCTGCTAAGCTTCTTGTTGCAGGATGAGGCCGAGTTTACCAGGCGATCCCTGCCATTATAGAGGAAGGGGCAGAGGGAGTTGAACTAGACGTGGTAATACTCTTGTCCAGCAATGAACCAGAAGGCTTATATAGCTGAAAACATGGCAGGACCTTCTAATATTAATAAAGAAAGTCCTTTATATCACCAGTTTATATATTTTAATAAAATCCAGATAAAAGGATGATAGTCCATAACCTTCTTATTCAGAGGTTGCAAATGATGAACAAGACAATAATGATGCTTATAAGCAACATGAGCATAAAGAAGTTATATTCCTCTTATATTATACAGACCTTCGATTGAAGGACGAGCCATGAAAATTAATGGAGAGATATCTAGAAGCTGGGTCATATCCAATTCTCACTTATAAATCGAGAATGCATTATGAGACTATACTCTTAACCACGGGATCAGCTGAAATTCAGCATTATTATCCAATGAATACCACAAAAGTTTATAACTTTTCCAAGATCATAATAAAGAAAATATTTATACAAGAAGAATGGGGATTCAACACCATTAAAGAAAGAGAATATTTCCATCATGAGCAGAAAGTTCAGATAAAATTCAATTACTCAGATTATGTGGATAGTTTTTATAAAACTTTCTTTATAAAAACCCTCATAAAAAACATTCTTGATTCATAAAAATATGTTCTAATGTTTATAAACAGAACATTCCAAATTAGTTCTGGCAATTGTGGATTAGTTATGGTCCATAATTCAAGAGTTTATACACTGAATGGATTGATGTCTCGCCCAAAGCTATAGCATGAGAATAAAATAATACAATAATTACATGAATTGCTAATATGCTATTCTTTGTTGAGTTTTCCATCTCGTGGATAATGAGATGGTTAGTGGAAGTGAGTTATAACCCGCAACTGATTCCTTGTCTTCAAAGAACTTTTTATACAAGATTTTGGAAGAAATTGTCACAGAAAATCAAAGACGGAGTCTTACATGGATAAGAACTTATAGACATGATAACTACGACTACCGCAAATTATAAAGAACCGAACCACAAGGAACAACCATCGAATGATAATAGTCCATTCAAGCATATCACCAGAAAACTACAATTTAAACAAATAATAGTTTCAAAAGCTGATATCATAGCATCTTATATGGCTGAAGTTAAGAAAGATTTAATAAAAAACCTAAGTTAGGAATTCCCCTTAGACGCATCAATGACATCCAGTCATACCGAAGGAGAAGATCAAATTCAAGACTCACAGGACCCATATGATCCAGATTTCGACATAGAAGATTATATCTCGAAGTTTCAAGATAAGATGGAGGAATCTTCCAATTCAGAAAAATCAAAGGGAAATAAACAAATTTGATAATACAACCGGTCCCAGTTTGATAAAGCACATGAGAAATGAATCTACTTTTATAAAGACGAATCTGCTTTTATAAAAGCAAATGTATTATTGTAGTAGCTGGCCGAATATGTTTTGGCCTTTTATTAAATTTCTTTGTCGGCCACATAAGTAGGCCCTTTTTTTTGTATTTATAATGGATCCATTATATAAGGATCATTAATTTTAGTTCAGATGCAGTGTTTTCACCAACCCCTCTCCCTTGTAAAAAACTAGCAGATGGATGGAGTATTGTGATATAGAAGACTAGTTAACGAAGAAGAAAGCTAAATACATAGATAACCCATTAAACTTGATCGATAAATTTTATTTAAATATTTGAATTAAATTTATTTTAATTGAGCACATGTAAATATGATAAAATGTTCCTATTATATATTTCTCATTCAAATTTTAAATTATTTTACGCGTATTCTCAAATATTTATTATATAGATAAGTTAACAACTTAAGATAAATCACCTCTTTAATTATATACATAAACTTCAACTAGAACATATTTTGGATTTTTCATATAATAAAAGTAGGTGGCACATTTTTAATGATTAAATTATCTACTAATAGACAATTAAAAACACATAAAAATGTTTTTCAAAATATGAACGAAAGTGTCTCTAATTCGAAACAATGCTCCCTAATAAAAAATTGGTTTCACACATTCTCTTATGCAGTTTGGTTCTTTAATGGAGGTCCTCACTATTCCCGCTCCCCAAACCCTAGAAATTGGAAAAACAAAATGGAACAAAAATAACCATTAAATATTCAACTCTTTCGAGTTTTCCACAAAGTTTTTTGGAAAATTCATTCTCCCTTGTTGTTTATTTTCATAAAAAATCATCGTTGATTACTCAAATTTCAGCTACCTTTATCGAATTCTGATATTTATTTCCATCAAACAATGCTTTGATCATATCGTGTATTCTTTTTTATTTACTTTTATTTAAATCTATTTAGACCTTGTTGTATATATTTCTGGCTTCATCTTATAATAAGATTAATAAAGGCGTCAGCTTTTGTTTAGAAGGATCACATTATTTAGTTGTTGTGGATTTTTTTTTTCTTGCTAGTGTTGCAAATTAGTGATTACTGTGAAGGTAATTTTGGGGGGTTGATGGAGACCAATAAAGGGGGGGATGATCAAGAAGGTTCTGGATGGATGCAAGTGAAAAAGGTGTGGACTTTTTTGTACATTTAATCGCCCTGTGAATTAATTCAGTTTCTCTAAATTGAATCTTTTTTAATTTTATCTTTAACCTGAAAAATTATGAAGAAAAATGGGGTTATTATTAGAACATGAATCATCAATAATCACGTTTAAGTTGTGTCAAGGGCCTAAATCAAGAAAGTACCTGATGATCTGATGTTTTAGGTATTCTTTTGGATATATAACGTATCAAAGGGTTGAACTTTTCTACATTTTAGTTATTTGAGAAAGAGCTAATCATTTTCAATATGTTTTTGAAATTGGATTAGTGGGTTGCCTTAGAATTGGGCATATTCTTGGATCATTTAGTGAAGAAAATGGTGTGAGGCATATCATCAAACACCTTAGAATTGGGCATATTCTTGAATCATTTATTGATTAATTATATTTTTATCTTTAAACTGAAAGATGATGAAGAAAAATGGGGTTACTATTAGAATATGAATCATCAACAACCATGTTTAAGTTGTGTCATGGGCCTAAATCAAGAAAGTACCTGATAATCTGGTGTTTTAGGCATTCTTTTGGATTGTAATGTATCAAAGGGTTGAACTTTTCTTGAATTCATGTAGATAGATTAGTTACATTTTAGTTATGTGAGAAAGAGCTAATTATTTTCGATATGTTCCTGAAGTTGGATTAGTGGGTTACCTTAGAATTGGACATATTATTGGACCATTTAGTGAAGAAAATGGTGATTTATCCAGGTTAGTTTCATATTCTTGGACCATTTAGTCTATTTATTAATCAACTTGTGAACTTCTTGTGCAGAAGCACAGAAACATTTCGAAGTTTTCGCTGCATGGTTGGGTTGGAGGATCATCTCAAGGAACTGCTCCTGGCCATACGGACAGTCAGCCTTCATTGGCTGTAAAAAGTGAGGATCTTAAATCTGCTGTTCGACATTCAAAAGGAAGCCGCCCTTGTATTATAAACGATGCCGTAACTTCAGTTTCATATGAAGATGCTGTGATTGTGCACGATAAATGTGTAGTCAGTCATGGTAGTACTTCTGTTAGTTCAGTTTTTTCAACAGATTCCAACCAAGGAATCAGTCGGGAACATCCTCAAAGCATTAACCATGAAATCCTACCAAAAATCAAATGGGGTGACTTGGATGATAGAGCTCTAACATCTCATTTTGGAAGTCCTGTCCAAGCAGAAATTAAGTTTGGCGACATTCAAAATCATGATCTGCTTAGTAGAAAAACTGATCAAACAAATGATTCTTTTGCACGCACTTCTCCAACTGATCTAGAGCAAAATAGATTGGTTGCAACCACTGAGGATGAAAACCATCAAATTCTCGACTCTCATCCTTTGTCTCCAAATCTGAAGGAGTTATCTTCAGAAGATGTTACTGCTGCTTCTCCTCTTAGTAGAGGACAATGTGAACATACCCAGCTTGAAAAAGGTGACACTTGCAAGTGTCCTGGCGAAAAGGTTAAATGTGCTGCCAGAGAAGGGCCTAGTGGGGTAAGTATGCGCAATGCCAAATCTGAAGAAGCTTGCATGGAAATCCCTGAAGTGCCTACTCTTGATCAGAATATAAAATCAGTGGTAGTTTCCCAGGATTCCGAGTCACTATCACCTACTAAAGGAGGATCAGGAAACATTGGACAGTTCTGTCTGGCGTCTTCTAATGAAGAGATTAGGAACAAACGAGTTGATTCAATCATTGAGGACTTGTCAAAAACTAATTCGAGCAGTATTGATGCTGAAGACACTGGTGAAAGTAAAGAAAGGTTCAGGCAACGCCTCTGGTGCTTTCTCTTTGAGAATCTTAATCGGGCAGTAGATGAACTCTACCTACTCTGTGAACTGGAGTGTGACCTGGAGCAAACAAAAGAGTCTATTCTAGTTCTTGAAGAAGCGACATCTGATTTTAAGGAATTGAGCTCAAGAGTGGAGGAATTTGAGAGACTGAAAAAAACCAGTTCTCATGCGACTGATGGAACACCTCTTACCATGAAGTCTAACCATCGCAGACCACATGCTCTGTCATGGGAGGTCAGTACTCTAACTAGTCTCATCTTTTAATGTTTCAAATTGATAACCTAAAACAGTATCACATAAACAAATCAATCTCTGCCATTTGCAAGTCGAAAAACTACAGTATGAATACATGCAAGCATATCTAAAATATCTGCAGTATCACACAGTTTGGGCCTGGGAAGTCCTTAACTCTTTATGGAGGAATTTATCCTGTCTTTCAAATACTTCTGAAATTTCCTTTTAATTACGTTTACGTATTCTATAATAATTGGATGAACAGCCATGAAAGCGCCACCCTCTTTGGGACCATATTGGAGGAAAACCGTTTTTATTTTCATATTTCCTTTGTTTGTTGTGGAAGTGGGACTATTCTTGCATGATTGTTGTTCTTAGCGGAAGCAGCATCAAATGTGCTAACCTCTATCCTGAAGTTCTGCTATGCTGATCATTAATCGGTGAAGCAGCACACTGACTAAACTTGACCTGTTTGGAACTTTGTGTGGTGTTTTCATGTAAGGAAACTACAGAAACTCCTGCTGATGGAATGCAGGTGGTTCTGGATTTTACAGTTTGCTGCTTTCCTTCTGTAGTTTGTGTAGGTAATGCGTTTTACATCATTAATAGTCAGTACAATGCTTTGTGGGAAAAGGATGCATAGGGAAATATGAGCTATTTTTGGGTAATGAAAGCTACAGAAGGAAAAGCTAAAACAGGAAACTTTCACCAAACCAAAGAGCTTCTCATTCTAAATGAAGTGAGGAACCTCTTCTGACCATTTCTCGAATTTCCTGTATTTTAAATAAGCAACCTTTTCCAATCCTTTTCTTTTGTTTGTGGCAAGGCTAACAAAGCAATATGGTAGTTAACTTCATTTGTGGGCCTGGATAATTGCAGCATCTTTTAGGGGTATCAATGCATATCATGCACACAAAGACACATGGATAAATTGATTATCTACTGTCTTCAATTTCACAAAATCTGTCTTTCGTCTAAATGCAGGTCCGCCGGATGACAACTTCACCGCACAGGGCAGAAATACTGGCTTCATCTCTGGAGGCTTTTCGAAAAATTCAACATGAAAGAGCTAGTTTGTCAGCTACAGGTGCGGAGGAAATGGGACCTAGTTGTTATGATCAACATTGTGGAAGTACTAGTGCTTTGAAGACGTTTAATGAGAAAGGTGCCAAAAAAAGCTGTTCCAATGAATCATTAGAGAAGAGTAGGAAGCAGAGTAATGCGTTGAATCCTTCCCAGGGAAATTTGAGTAGAGAAAAAAGGCATGTTGATCCAGGCAAGTCTGCTTCTCATGCGTCTAGATTACCTCCTAAGGAGGGCGTTTCCACATTTGTCAGTGGAAAGAACAAGAGAGACAATGACAAAAATCTAAAGCTGATGGATCACTTGAAAAGACATTATGAAAGAGATGAAAAGCGAAATGGAAGCTCCTGGAGATCAATGGATGCTTGGAAGGAGAAGAGGAACTGGGAAGATGTACTCTCCACTCCCCACCGAGTTTCATCTCGCTTCTCACATTCACCTGGCTTGAGTAGAAAAAGTGCAGAGCGTGCACGCACTTTGCACGACAAACTCATGTCTCCTGAGAAAAAGAAGAAGTCAGCTATTGACTTAAAAAAAGAAGCCGAAGAAAAGCATGCACGTGCAATGAGAATTAGAACTGAACTTGAGAATGAGAGAGTTCAAAAACTTCAGCGAACATCAGAGAAGCTGAACCGTGTAAGTGAATGGCAAACTGTGCGTAGTATGAAATTGCGAGAGGTGATGTATGCTCGGCACCAACGTAGTGAATCTCGGCATGAAGCTTATCTAGCTGAAGTTGTAAGAAGGGCGGGTGATGAAAGCATAAAAGTAAATGAAGTTCGATTCATTACTTCGCTCAATGAAGAGAACAAAAAGCTCATCTTGCGCCAGAAACTCCATGATTCTCAGTTGAGGAGGGCTGAGAAGCTTCAAGTGCTGAAAACTAAACAGAAAGAAGATATGGCTAGGGAAGAAGCTGTCTTGGAACGCAAGAAACTAATTGAAGCAGAAAAGTTGCAGCGCCTTGCAGAGACACAGAGGAAAAAGGAAGAGGCACAAGTAAGAAGGGAAGAGGAGCGTAAAGCATCAAGTGCCGCACGCGAAGCGAAGGCGATGGAACAGATGCGGAGAAAGGAGGTTCGAGCCAAAGCTCAACAGGAGGAAGCTGAACTCCTGGCCCAGAAATTAGCTGAAAGACTCAGAGAAAGTGAACAGCGTCGCAAAATTTATCTGGAGCAAATTCGGGAAAGAGCTTCAATGGATTTTAGAGATCAGTCTTCACCATTTCGTCGTTCTGTGACTAAGGAGGGTCAAGGTAGATCTACACCAATCAGTAACTGTGAAGATAATAACGAAAACAATGTCTTTGCTCCTGAAGGCTCTATGCTTGCTACAACCCAGCATTCTTTAAAACGAAGGATCAAAAAAACCCGCCAACGACTTATGGCGTTGAAGTATGATTGTCCTGAGCCTTCAATCAGTACGGAAAATGCAGGTTTTGTGTACAGAACTGCAGTGGCAAATGCAAGAGTGAAAATTGCGAAGTGGCTTCAAGAACTTCAAAGGCTTCGCCAAGCAAGAAAAGAAGGGGCTGCAAGCTTTGGATTAATAACAGCTGAAATAATTAAGGTGATATATTACACTTGTGAAGTTTGTTTCACTTGCATTCCAGTTCACAATGACAAATATACTGGTATTAAGATAAATAGTCAGTTTATCCCGTAGTGAGGAACTGCAACATAAAAGCATTTTGACTAGAGAAAGTTCTTGAAAATATTGTGGCTTTAATAGTTCAATTTTTCTTTCATGAATTATTTGTTACTAACTGCTTCTTGCATTGCGTTGTAACTAGTTTTTGGAGGGAAGGGATGCTGAGCTGCAGGCTTCTCGTCAAGCTGGTCTGGTTGATTTTATTGCTTCTGCACTTCCCGCATCTCACACATCAAAACCAGAAAGCTGCCAGGTTACAGTCTACCTTTTAAGGCTTCTGAAAGCTGTACTTTCAGCGGCGGTAAACAGGTCTTATTTTCTTGCTCAAAATTTACTGCCCCCTGTCATCCCCATGTTGGCGGCAGCTCTTGAAACCTACATCAAAATTGCAGCCTCATCAAATGGCTCTGCTTCTGCCAACCTGGTCACATGTAAAGCATCAACTGAAAGGTTGGAGTTAATGTCTGAAGTTCTGGATGGTTTCCTTTGGACAGCAGCAGCAATTATTGGTCATGCAAATATGGATGAACGTGCCCTTCAACTACAAGATGGTTTAATCGAGCTTGTAATTGCATACCAAGTTATTCATCGGTTACGGGATCTTTTTGCACTTTATGATAGACCACCAGTAGAAGGTTCTCCTTTCCCTTCATCAATTCTTCTTGGTGTAAATCTGTTGGCAGTCCTTACATCCAGATTCAGAAATGTGTCTTTAGTAACATGTAAAAACTCTCCTACTGTACCAACTAGTAGAAATAAAAAGAATGACATCGAACTTGCTGAAGCTGCGGACTTGAAGTCTTCTCCTTTGAGCAATTCCCGAAATGATGGTATATCGGTATTTCCTCGAGTAAATGGAGGTGTAGTCTTGTGTTTGCCGGATGTACCGGAGGATAGCCCCATGGATGAATTTCCTAAAATTAAAGAACATCAGGGTGCAGTTGTAAATGATCTGAGCTCTGACAAAGTTGACTCAGTTGCTGCTAGCATGGAAACTGCAGATGTACTACAGGAATCTACAAGCAACATGATGTACAATAACCTTCAGACAGACGAGAAGAAATCTCAAGATAATAGTAAAGGTCGTATTGGTGGAAATGGATCAGTGATGAAGCCGGCTGTGAAGTTTCTTCTTTCTGCTATATCTGAGACTGGCTTAGTTTGTCTTCCATCCATGTTGACAGCTGTATTATTACAGGCTAATAATAGATGTTCCGAACAGCAGGTAAACTTTGTGAATTCCTTTAAATTTGATTGTAAAATCCAGCTTTTAGGTTTTCTGCAGGACACGGATTTTGTGCAATTTCGTAGTTCATGAATCTTTCTGGGCTTTGTCTATAATTAGGATGTCGTTGACATCATATTTTCTTTCCACTTTATGGTCTTCTTTATTAATTCTCTATCATAAACATACAACATTGAGTCATTCTAGTACCAGGAAGTAATTGCTTGAAACTCTTCCTGTGTTAACATAAAGTTGATCGTTTCTAGCTTTATAAAAAGTAAGCTGAAACCTAACCTTGAGTTAACTTGTGATCATAGTCTGCTTAGCTCTGTGTCTACTGCAGATCTGATTGCCTTTCTTTGCAGGCCTCCTATGTCCTCCCATCCAATTTTGAAGATGTGGCAACTGGTGTATTGAAGGTGTTGAACAATTTAGCATTAATTGACATATCTTTTATCCAGAAGATGCTAGTAAGTTAATTTGCAACTATTGTATCAACTTTCTCTTCTAAAAATTTTAGATGCTAAAAGGAATTCTTTATTCTCTTTGCTGGATCACAGGCCCGACCAGATCTGAAAATGGAATTTTTTCACTTGATGAGTTTTCTCCTCCCTTATTGCACAAGCAAGTGGGGCACATCAACTGACCAGGTGCCTGTCTGGTGCTTTTGCTTTCATGTTTGGCCTTCATATTGAACATCTCACGTGCTTGAATGAACATAGAGAAGTGCTTCTTAAGTGTTTATGGTAGTCTCCAAAAGCTAGGACCTTACTTGAACAGGGGGCTAGTCTTGGAAAGCCAATCTTTTGGTTGGAGAGAAGAAAAGTACAAGAAAAAGATCCTCACGAATTCCCATATTTTAAGCTGAAAAATGGTCCATTTGCATTTGGAAAGAGATCCTAACTCACGTTTTCCTATCTTTTAAGCTGAAGCGCTATAGGACAAAATGTCAGTATATCACTCCATGGTTGTCTGCGTTTCTCAGGAACACCAACTTTACTTATATAGATTACATTTCTCTAGTAATGGAGTATAGTTTACAACAACAACAACATGCCCAGTGAAATCCCACATCGTGGGGTCTGGGGAGGGTAGAGTGTTTGCAGACCTTACCTCTACCTAGGTAGGTAGAGCGGTTGTTTCCGAGAGACAATCGGCTCAAGATAGACATATGCACAATTAAAGACAAGAGAAAACAGTTAGACCCGGTCAAGAAATTTAAAGCAGTATAAAAATGCTGGTATCAAAAGCGAATACGCAATGATAGCACATTCTGAAACAAAAAAGCAGTAACTAACACATAGCAGCAGAAATTAAACTACAGGGGACTATAAAGCAATACTACGCCTATTCGTATGATATACTACGCGGACCTACAGTAATAACACTACAACTACATGTCTGTAAGCGTAAGTAGGACTACGCTCAACTACCTACTACCCTTCTATCCTAATCCGTGTCCTCCACAACTCCCTATGTCCTCAGTAAGTTGCACGTGTGCCATATCCCGTCTAATCACCTCCCCAATATTTCTTCGGCCTACCTCTACCCCTCTTGAACCTAGTAATTGCCCCATAGATCCTATATCTATCTATATGAAGAAGAAATCATGTAACGAAGGGGATTCTTATTTGTACAAATGGTACTTCGAGCTTGGAACGAGCATGAAGAGATTAGTCCATAGCCAACCTCTCACACCTCCGTACCGGGGCATTTGTGTCTCTCCTCTGCACATGCCCAAACCATCTCAACCTCGCTTCCCGCATCTTATCCTCCACCGAGGCCACTCCCACTCTGTTCCGGATATCATCATTTCTAATCCTATCCCTCCTTGTTTGCCCACACATCCATCTCAGCATCCTCATCTCCGCCACTCTCATCTTTCGGATGTGCGACGTCTTGACTGGCCAACACTCCGCCCCATACAACATAGTCGGTCTAACCACCACCCTATAAAACTTGCCTTTAAGTTTTGGTGACACCTTTTTGTCGCACAAGACTCCAGATGTGAGCCTCCATTTCATCCACCCTACCCCAATACGATGTGTGACATCGTCATCAATCTCTCCATTCCCTTGGATAATAGACCCGAGGTACTTGAAGCTTCCTTTCTTCGGAATGACCTGAGTACAAAGCCTCTCCTCCTCGCCTGTCTCAAGCTCGCTCCTGTTGATGAACTTGCACGTAATGGAGTATAGTTTAATATAAGAAAATTCAATGTTCGTAGAAACATATTGCGACCGTTGAGTAAAGACAAGACAAGGTTTGAAGCTTTTACTCTGTGAAGGCCTGAACTGATACTCAGTACTATTAACAAACTTCTCGGTTATGTAATTTACCAAAAAAACAAACTTCTCGGTTATATCATCAAATGTGCACAACGGGTTGAAATTGGATAGACCTTATTTTGTCTGGAACCTTCTGTAACTTGTCTGACGTGACAAGCTGAATGATCCAAATAGCAAATCTGCAATCAAACAGCCATCTGAACTTCTCTGATTAAGATAGATGTTGAAATCTTATGGCAAAAGCTTGAAAAGACATTACACTTACATAAAATATGAAAGCTCTTAGACATACAGGGTGTACAGCAAAAATGGATCCTGGTGATTGGCTGTCTCACTATTGTAGCACTGTCCATAGGTCAGTTAAAAAAAAACTATTGTAGCACTGTCCATAGGTCAGTTAACAAAAAACTATTGTAGCACTGTCCCTAATTACCATCAGGAATAGAATGAGAATGTTCGTCGAATGGTTTTTGAATTTTTTTGTTGGGCTTTACTGTCTTCACATGCTTTCTGGTTTATTTGCTTGTTGACAGAGTACATGACTGATTATATAGTCTTCTGTTTTGTGTCTCAGATCGGTTTGCTGCTTCTAGAATCATCGTCGCTTCTTGGTTATTTTTCATTGTTCCATCCTGAAAACCAAGCTGTTCTTCGATGGGGAAAGAGCCCTACTATTCTTCACAAGGTGCGTATATCTTTCGTTCAACTTAGACATCGCCTAAAAAATAGAAATTTAATTGTGGATTGTGTGAAACAGGTTTGCGACCTTCCTTTTGTGTTCTTTAGTGATCCTGAGTTAATGCCAGTGTTGGCGGGTACCATGGTTGCTGCCTGCTTTGGATGTGAGCAGAACAAGGATGTCATTCAGCAAGAACTAAGCACTGATATGCTCCTTGCTTTGTTGAAAGCCTGTAGAAGTAGTCTTCCCTCTGTTGATTCTTTTACAGTACCTAGTAATCCATTACTAGATGAGGCTGGTGCATCTGCTCAGCTGGGTCCGGAATCTAAAAGCCTTCAAGTTGATGTCCCACTGAAGTCAAACCGCAACAGTCAACGCAATGCTCGGGTCCTTGCCCAGAGAGGCGGTCCATTGCCGACTACTAGAACTGCCAAGATCCGAAGCTTAAGAGAGAACAAAGTGGTGAAGCCTTGTGAAGGCAAGAGTCTGAAGAGCCATTCATCTGTGCCAGAGAGCACTGCTGCATGGATGTTACACTCTAGACTATCTACTGACGTACTTGATAAAGCAGAGCAGTTTTTTGCTGCAGTCACCTGCAATGAGAATGGAGAATTATGAATTTACTTACTGTATAGCTTTAAGATGTATCCATTTTTTGAGTGCTTAATGCCAAATAAGCACGGTATATGACACTGTAATCTTCTTTACAGTGAGATACTACTGGTTATACGTCTCGAACTGCTCAAAAAGAACTTGCCCATCAAAGCTTATAATACTTCTGTGGCAGTTCAAAAGCTTAGAACTAAATTGATGGTGTAGGTTCCTTTAGGTTCTAATAAGATAGTTGCAGCAACTGTTACTTGATTTTAGTGATCTAAGACCTCATTTGTTTGCACTTAATGGAGGTCTGAATCTTAAATAATTCAGATTCAGTCCATTAAATGCTGCATTTGTTTTGAAGATCTGAATCTTAATAATTCAGATTCAGCCCATTAAGTTCATTTGTTTTCTTTTCTTACGAAACCTCTTAATTGGGTCTGAATGGATTTGAATGAATCAGATTTGTAACAGTCTTAACACCATTCGACCCATTTAAGATAAAAAAATTTCTATAAAACCTTTCACGACTTTTCTTCTCAACAAAATTTTCACGCCTCTAGCTATCATTTCTCAATTAAATATTATCTAGAACTCTTGTTGCCGCAAATATTAATTGATTAACTGTGACAAAAAAAAAATCTTTTAGTTTTTTTGAATCTATCAAAAAATTTCCTTGAAATCTTTTTGCATCTTTATCCACTTCATGATCTACGTTGCATAAGAAAAGTTAAACATGAGTGGATCTATCTTATCAATAAAATCTCTGCGTTCATTTCTTAATCTTTGAAAATCACAATGACTCTATAATTTAATGAATCTTGAGACAATAACAAGGAATTGAGAAAAAAATTGAATACTGCGTAACCCTCTAATCAAATTTGGAACTAAATACATAATATCAAACTTCACTAAACAATAGAAACGCTCAGAAATTGTGTCAAGCATTTAAAAGTTCTCTTTTTATCTTATTTTAACAAAATTTCTTACTAGAAAACATCTTATAAGATTCACCAATAATAACTCTCTTTGAATCACTTTTAGTTGATAAGAGAAAAGTTTACCATTTTAATAAAAGCACAAATTCTTAAAAAAATTCGGTTATTTTGTTACAATATTTTTTATATCAACATAAATTTTATTTGCATTCCATAGTTCAAATTTTATCCATATAGAAAACAACAAAGGAGATAGTACAAAATTTTAATCAAATATAGATATTCCAAAAATTTATTTTATATCAAAAAATAAATTTATTTTGCGAAAATGAGATTTTTATAATATTTTAATGAAAACAAATGAGGCCTAAGAGTGATATTATCGCGCTACTAAATTCCTAAAGCCACTTCCCTCTTTGTCCTAAGAGAGCTTTTTACAACGAGAACTTCCCAACTCTGAAATAAACAGAACACTTATGTAAATAATGGCAAGTGGAGTGTCTCTGATAATCATCATCTGCCAACTGAAGAAGTTTTTGAGGCTTGATGATGGTGCAGTTCATTAGCTTGTAATTGCCGTTTCCTATCCAGTGTACATATTACATTGATTCTTTATTAGACTAAATAAAATGCCCGCTTAAGTGATGGAATAAGCTACACAAGACAAAAACTTGCAAAGGTGGTGCCTCAACCACCATATCAATGGTTTATGTAGTGGATATACAAGGTCTTCTGCACCTCAAGCCTTTCCCAGAATAAATCGGATATATACAAAGTTGAAAATACAGCAAAATCACTTAGAGAATTTCCCAAATTCGGATCGGATAATAAAATAGATCACGTAAGTATCCGAAAACCCACTCACATTTCCGTACTTCTTCAAGAAAATAATGTATTTACATCCCATATATTTTACAGTTAGTTCTCGTCATGACTGAGGTAAGCTCTGTGCAGTGGGCAGCACGTCATTATGACACGTCTCACCCAAGACATCACTGGTGCTAGTTTTCAATTCTGAATTTCCTCGTTCTTGACTTGCAGTGCTAATAGAATATGCACTTCCAGGAACATTCACTAGAAGTTCGTCCTCATCCTTGTTCTCTTCAATATCAGAATGCCGTGAACCCTGAGATAAATAGCAATATAGAAAAAAGAACTTATACAATAGTAACAGCATACAATGCCAACCCAGAACCACGTGCCACAAATAAGATGGTCACATCAATAAGGCAAAGATGATTTAGAGGTTAATTAATTTGTGGATACATCCCACTCACTGGGATAAATATATGTACTATTCCGCCATTATAATTTCCACAGATCTTTCTGAAAACGAAAATCTAGCTGACGACAAGAGAATTCTAGTGACAGAGCATATAAGTCAATAAAGCTACCGTTAATTAACCAGCAAAATCTAGAAAAGCACACCTCTGGTTCGTTCACTTTCTGCTTGGATTTCTTAGTACGTTTGAGGTTACTGATGACAGCGTTGAGTTTCTTCTTTGCCACAAGTCTAGCCAAACGCCTTTCTGAATGTTGTGCAGCAGTGACATCAGCATGACAAGCAACACATAGAGTCCTCATGTTCTCTAGCCTACATTCACCTGCAAGAATTGCAAAAGATTAAGAAAATAGGGGTGTGGATTTTCAAGAGAAAAAGCAGACAAGTAACGCACAAAAAGGTCAAGAAAATGAAGGGCTACAGTGGAAACAGGAAGCTCAAGGGCGAGGGGAAAGAGAGAAAAAATTGCTTGCAGAAAGAACAGAAATGAGAAGCGAGAACCGGAGATTATCCGAGTAAATCTATCAAAAAAGCCAAGAGGTTGACCCTTGAACAAAAAAATTGCAAGAAGGAAGAGTGTCTCTCATCATTTACCTCCCCCATTATATACAGGTATAATGTGATCTGCATGCCATGCATTGCCATCAATAGGGTCCTGAACAAGCATTTGAAATCTGCCAAATACAAACAATTAGTTATTCCAGCAAATACATAAAACACTGACGAACAGCAAAATAAAGTTGATAGTTCTTTTGTGTTATTTGCCCTACCTCTTCCACCCTTTCCAAATTTGAAATCTGCCATGCATTGTTTTTTTTTTATAAGGTAAAGGTATTTTCATTTATAAACATGGTCATAAAGCAGACCGCATACAAGAGGTATACCAAAATGAAAAGAATCTACACAA
The DNA here is from genome assembly GCA_034509755.1 of Anisodus tanguticus. Lineage (NCBI taxonomy): Eukaryota > Viridiplantae > Streptophyta > Magnoliopsida > Solanales > Solanaceae > Anisodus > Anisodus tanguticus. Next base: position 7,801,197 of record CM067554.1, on the reverse strand, counting down.
TATGATTCTCTACAAAATCCACCCATTCTTCTATACAACTAGAAATTTTATGGGTGCACCAAAAGAAAATAAGAGATCGGAGGCTACTCCTCAACGGATGAAAACTCTACTCTACCCCGTCGAAAGCTCCCCTATTTCTCTCTCCAAACCACCCACATCAACGTAAGATGCACCACATTCCATGCCTTACGTCTTCTCCTCTTCCTCCTGCTCCTCCAACAAAACATCAAATCTTTCAAAGAACCTTCCGCTTCCTAAGATTTTCCGCCGTCAAGATCACCACTCTAGCAGCTAGCCAAGAGAAAAAACACATTCCTAGGTACCTGTGGTATCCATATTGCATCACATGGAAACACATCATCCACCCTAACCAAAAGTTTCTCATAGAAAGATTTAACAGATAAAACTCTATTATTCCCCAAATCCCACCACAAAGCATCAGGGTTATCAACTGGATTGACTTGCCTGCGTAGAAGGGCCAACAATCTTTGAAACTCAATCACCTCCTAATTGTGGAAGTCCCTTCTAAATGTCAAATCCCAAAAATTCTCTCCACCTTGTATCCCCCTAATTTGCTGGATCGACAAGTTTCCTTGACATGATATTCTGAACAAGTTCTGAAAATTAATTTTCAGTAAGTGATCCCACACCACTTATGCCCCCAAAAATTCACTCTCCTCCCATTTCCTACCTTGAATGAGATATTTGCACTAAAATCATCCCATCCCTTCAAAATATTCCTCCACAATCCGCACCCAAAAGGCATATTGACTTCTCTAGTTCTCCATTTCCCCATATTTATCAACTATCACACCTCTCCAAAAAGCTTGTACCTCCATCCCAAATCTCCAAAGCCATTTGCCTAGTAAAGCTTTTTTAAAAACCGCCAGATCCTTAATTCCTTGCCCTCCCTTTTTTTTGGGAGATGTTACAATCTTCCACCGCACCACGTGAAACATCTTTGCCCCATCTGCCGCATCCCAAAGAAAATTTCTCTGAAGTTTTTCCAATTTATCAGTGATCAAAACTGGAGCATGAAACAAAGACATGAAATAAGTGAGAATACTCGATAAAGTGCTCTTGATAAGCACTCATTTCCCGCCTTTGGACAAATATCTTTTCTGCCACCCTGCCAACCTTTTCTCAACCCTCTGAAGAACCGGGTTCCACATTGTAATATCCTTGTTCGAAGCATGTAGCGGCAGTCCAAGATAGGTTGCTGGGAGAGACCCAACCCTGCAATTCAGAACCTAATAAAGCATCTCAATGTCATCCACCTCCCTAACTAGTATAATCTCACACTTCTTAAGTTGATTTTAAGACCTGACATCACCTGAAACCAAGTAAGCACTTGGCCTAAATAATCCAGTTGATTCACATCTGCATCACAAAAAACCAAGGTATCATCCGCAAACAACAAGTGAGAAACTGATACTAACCCAACACCCCTAACTACTGCATTAAAGCCCCTAAAAAAACCTCCCATGACAGCTCTGTCCATCATCCTTCTCAAAGCTTCCATAACTAGGATGAACAACATGGGAGATAGAGAATGGATTGCCATTCACAAGAAACCGCATGGATTGCCATTCACAAGACTGAGAATCTCACTGAGGAAATACAGAACTTGATTCATTTTCACCACTTATTCCCAAATCCCATTTGAAGCATGATGGAATCTGCAAAACTCCAATGATCATAGGCTTTTTCAAGATCAAGCTTGCATACCACACCTGGCACACCTTGCTTCCTTCTCAAATCCACCACTTCATTCGCTATCAAAGCTACATTCAAAATCTGTCTACCCTCCACAAAAGCATTTTGTGAAGTGGAAAGTCTCATCCAACACCTTCTTAAGTCTAATGGAAAGCACCTTAGAGATGATCAGATAGATGCTTCCAACCAAACTAATAGATTTGTAGTCTTTCATGCACGAGGCTCCCTCCCACGTAGAGATAATGACAACAAATGAAGCATTCAAACTTTTTTCGAATTCATCTATTTCCTGAAACTCAGTAATAGTATCTATCACATAAGATTTGACTGTATTCCAGCAATGTTGGAAAAAAGCCCAAAGAAAAACCATCAGGTCCCGACGTTGTCACCCGCGCAACTCTCCACCGCCTTTTTCACCTCCTCCTCCTCGATTGCCCTTTCTAGCCACTCACACTCCTCCCCTCTAATATGATTGAACCCTAATCCCTCCAACTTAGGCCTCCAATCTACTTCCTCCTCAAACAAATGCTTGTAAAAATCTACAATTACCCCTTCTACTTCCTTCTCTCCCACATGCACCACCTCATTAACCTCTACCGATTCTATGAAGTTCCTTCTCCTATTGGCAACTGCTATCCTATGAAAGAATTTAGTATTAGAATCCCCTTCTCTAACCACAACGCCCTCGATTTTTGTCTCCAGCTAGTCTCTTGGGTCAATGCTAGATCAGCTAACTCTCTTTTCAATCCCTCTTTCATTTCCTTCTCCCCCTCTTCTAACTCCCTCCCAGCTTCTACTCTCGCTAACTCCCCCACTTCATTTATAATCTCCCTCATCTTCACCTCTACCCTACCAAACACCTTTATTCCACTCTCTTAAGTCATTTTTTAGCATTCTCAACTTATTGGCAAGCCTAAAAGAAGGCCTCCCCTCCACCGAATAACCACTCCACCATCCAACCATTTTATCCTTAAAACCGGGTACTCGTAGCCACATGTTCTCGAATCTAAAAGGAAACCTCGTCCATCTTCGTCTACTACCATCCAACATGATAGGAGAATGATCCGACACCAATCGCGGGAGAGGAAACTGGATCATATTGGGTGTCAACTCCTTCCAAGAAGTAGACAATAAAAACATGTCTAGTCTCGATCTAGAAGTTGAATCCTCCGACCTGGACCAAGTAAACGAGGCACTTGTCAAAGGCAAATCAATAAGAAGGTGGTTATCAATAAACTCCGAGATTTCCTCCATGGCCCTAGACACCACTCTACACCCCATCCTCTCCTCCGGGAATCTAATAGTATTAAAGTCCCCATCTAACAGCCAAGAAATTTCCAACCTCCCTAACCCATCTCCTAATTCTTCCCAAAATAATTCCTTTGACCCCTCCCCTACTGGTCCATAAATACCCCCAAAAACCCACTGCTAATATTTTTGAACTGCATCACTAGCATGTACTCCCCCTTATTAACCTCCACACACTCCACCTTTATATCATCCCAAAGCATAGGTATTCCCCCCGCACTTCCCCGAGCCGGTATATAACCATACTTCACCCATCTTCCCCGAGCCAGTATATAACCATACTTCACCCACCTTCCCCATCCCCCCACTTCTAATAATGCTATCCGTCAAGATCTCTATTTTTGTTTCTTGAATACATATCACATCCCCCCCCCCCCCCCCCACACACACACACACACACATTCCCTAAACCCTGCTTTAATGGTATCCCTCTTATTTGGGTCATTCAAACCCCACATTCCAAGAAATGATTTTAACTTCCATGGACAATAATATTAATCTTCACCCCCTTCTCTCTCGGACCTCCACTCCTAACCGAACTTCTACCTCTTCTTGTATACACCACAATTTTCCTTTCTCCCTCATTAATCTTCCCTGAACTCCCTTCCTTCTCCTCCCTGGGATCCTCTACCTCCTTTTCTCTAACCCCTCTTGCTTCAAATTCAATGTCTCGAAGCAATTCTAGAACCTTATCCTCCTTCCCATCGAAAGACACACCCAAAAATTCCCCAAATTTAAGTTAAGCTGTCCCCCCCCCCCAAAAAAAAACAAACTAGATATGCCTATTGTTTAAGCAAATGAGAAATTTTCAAGTAGTTAATACGATTGAAGTTAATTATACGTGTGGGGGGTGGGGGTATGTAAGCATACGAGAACTGCTAGGTAATTAAACATCTGAAGAGCTCCCTCTGTAGTATTAAAGTGCAAGTATACACCACTGAGGTACGTAGTTCCTAAATCAGTAGACTGGAATTCTTCTATGTTCTAGAAGACTAGTTGTCATGCCAGTTAAACGCCTCACCACTGCCACCTCCATGCATCTTTAGATGATACCATTGCAACACAAGATAGCTAAAAAGGACAAGAGGGTAGACAGTCAGGATACGGAGTGCTCTTTCAAAATACCACATTTGTGGTGTTCTAGGATAGATCCTTCCCTCTGACAAAAACTGATATATACGGTCTTAATAGCTGAACATATCCATCATAATTTTAAACCAAAAACTCTTTTACACAAAATAACATCAAAAAGGGGAAAAATGAAACAAAATGGTTGAATAAGGACATAAACCGACAAGGAAGAAAATGAAATTAGTACTAGGAGGAAACAAAGAATGAACTAAAAAAGTAAGTGTACCAAGAAAAAGAAATGTTCCTTGTCGCACACATTGTGCTGAAACATAAAACTGATACAGGCTCGTCAATTTCTCTTTCTTGAGATGGTCAGTACATATTTAATTCAGGCCAAAACAACTATCTCAACACATGCATTGATTTTACATGTATACACTGAGAAGAAAAACTGAGGAAAAACTAAGACCTTAGCATGAATGGCATGTAATTATAATCTGTAGACTTACAGTTTCTTACGCTTCGCCAAATTTGGGGCAACTTTGACGATATACTCTTCACGACTCTCAAATGACAACGGTTTGATGCGCTCCACAAGTTTGTGGCAGTCTAGTTGGCAGTTTGTGCAAATGCCACGCTCAATTTTGAAAAGCGCCTAAAAGTATAAGGGTTCAACAATTAAAGGATTTCTTGCATGAGTAGACTCATTTTATTAAGAAGACAAGTGAAAACATACATTACGGATTGATCTGTTATTAGTTCTAAGGTGATACTCCTCGCCGCAGTTGAAGCTACAGAAGAGATCCTCAAAGTAGTCAGGAGTTTTAGCATTGCTATTCCTGGACACAAAAAGTCAACAAAGCATTAATTAGTGACCCAACCATTGTCCTCGTTTTTTCAGAAAATAATCATTTGAACTCACCTGCAAGGAGTTTGACAAAGCTTGCAGAGTGGTTCATCCTTGTCAGACCACCCCTGCATGTATATTTTCTCTTGTTTCCCTTTCCCATTACAAAGATGGATCTTCCTCCAGACAGCATTTGGTGGTAACGGATAGCTAATTTCGTCCAACGGTGTAGTCCTTCTCTTACTTCTACCTTTCAGCAGTCCCTGAAAGAAAAGCCCCAATGCATATTAAAAAGTTATAAACACCTTCCAATCCTGAGAGTCAAAAACAGATATAATCAGAAGTAGGTCACTAATGAAAGGCTAATGATTCGGGAACAAACCCAATGACAAACAAAAGCAGATACATACCCCATTATCATGGTTTAGGTTTTCATTCAAATAGGACAACTCAACACATAATGGAAGTTGCAAGGCCTTTCCAGTTAGTTTCCTTCGTTCAATGGCACTCAACTTGCTCCATTCTTTGAGGAATTCCACTAGAGCGCACCGACAACTCATATCATCGTTGATATTAATATAAGCTGTTTTCTCAGCTTCCTTAAGAGGGGTCAGTTTTAGATCAACTTCCTCTGGCCGGAAATTCTTAAAAAGTGGTTTTGGCCTGTTATCAATTCCAGGTATACAAGAGTACAGGTGAATCCTTCCTGTATATTGGCTGACCTGAAACATAGAAGACCAAGCACACAACCAAATCAAAACTAACTCAACTTCAACAAAGCAAACTGCAGACGCATACCCCCCCCCTGGGAGGGGGCGGGGGCTACTGGCCAAGAAACCCCTAGTCTGACCGTAGTGTCATGAGTTTGAATCCTGGCCGAGTTGGCGTTCATTACTTCATTCTTTACGACGTGGAGAGAGAAAACCTAAAAAATGATTACCATTCAATGGAAAATTGACCTGAACAAGTCTGTATTATTAATTGGATATGTAGGTCTTCTAAAGCAATATCCTAAAGAAGTTTTAAGACCCAACAAAACTTAGGTGTCCAAAATATAACCCTTCATCTATGCCTACGCCAATTTGTCATGCTTTTATTACCATTTTTAAGAACAGAAACGATATTAAAAAAATGCAAAGCAACAAATAAAGTTTTAGGACTCCAAGATTATAACCACGTGCTAAACAAGGATAAGTGCACAAGTTCCATTCATATCAAGCAGCAAGCACTTTATGACAATGAGGATGAGCTTTAAGCTGATATGTATATTCATCAACTTGGAACATTGTGACTTCCGTAACAGCCAAACCCTCATCCCTGCACTCCTTCCCAACACTTCAGCTGGTTTGGAGGGAAAAACAAGCCATAAGGAGATAGCCAATTAAGACAAAATCTATATAGTTTTACCTCAAATCGGAGAGACTCTACTTGGATAGAACTACTTGTTACAAGTATGTCGCCATTTACTTCTAATTCAAGGGATGAACCTTTACCCTACATTCACAAATTCATGAGTAACACAGAGTAAGTGTGGGTCCACATAAACCTCCAAACAATAAGAAGAAAGAGGGTAGAATTGTGGGCATGGAAGTAAAAGATTAGAAGTATGATTAATTTTTCAATGATATAAGCACAGAAATCCAGGTAATACCTTGTTGCATAAGTCGTGATCTTTGGCTTCATTAACATCTATACAATGTGAAGAACTAAGGTCATCATCCAAAACTTCAGCTCTGCAAGAAGATTCTTCATGCCCTATGGCGGAAGTAGTGGGCTTCCCATTATCAAGACAAGCAAAAGAAGGATCAAGCAAAATCAGAAACAAGAGGCATGTCAAATAAACCAAAAACGCTAGATTGGTCACATAAAAATGTAACTGAAGCTCTGCACAGCATGCAATTTTTTGGATTAATTCTTTATTATCACTTTAATCATAAGCTAAATCAAAGTGGAGTAACATTTAAAAATATTTTCACGGGCTAAAAAATGAGGTGAGTGCAAAGGTACATGCTCTAGGGTATTGGATTGGCACTCGTCCGATGCAATACCTACCGTGTAATGGAGGTCTGATTTCGATAAGAATGAGCTAGTTCCATCATGTTTATCATCAATCCGGTATGTAGCACAATCAGCTTCTAAAGGATCTGAATCTAGATGAATGCCTTGGACTTCAGTTACAGTTGGTTTTTCTCCAGCAATTTCACCATTTCCTGTATTATCAGTTGTTAAATGCTCACTCTTCTTTTCTCCGACATCCAATTCCTCAAGGTAAGAAACATCAGCAACCTATTTGCCAGACCATGCTTATGTCAATAGAAAATCAAAACAGTCCCACCAAAGGTCAAGGACAAAGTTAATCAAAACATTCCCACCAAAGGTCAAGGACAAAGTTAATCAAAACATTCCCACCAAAGGTCAAGGACAAAGTTATGTACTAAAGTCAAACTGAAGGTAACAGACCTTACTGTCAGTTTTTAAGAGAAACACAGCTAACAATAATGTCAAGAGTTACACAAGATAGGTGTCAGTTGCATATGCCTTTTAAGGCTTACTATCAACATATACCTTTACTCAGGAACCAGAAAAATAATCTCCACAGATCAATAAATGTATGATGCAAGTTAAACCAGACATGCATGACTATCAACATACACCTTTACTCAGGAACCAGAAATACAGTAAGGAAGATTCAGGAATGGGTTGACATTTTAATTTAATTGGTTTATAAAAAGCCAACAAAGAAAAACAGCATCAGTTGAAAAAACTACACTTCTGTAGATGCTGACACTAGTAAAAGCCAGTCTAAACAGCCTAACTGCACAACAAAATGGAGAGCACATGCACAGTAGATTCAGAAATTCACCACTCACTACCAAAATTGGAAGATTTAATTAGCTTTTATTTCTCAAAGCATTTTAATTTATTGTTTGATCGAAGTTTGTATAATTGTTCCACAACAACTTTTAACTTTCAATAGCATATTACCTGGTTTATAAATAAGTTATAAAAATGTGATTTGTTCGTTAATTTATTTAAAGAAGTACAAACCATAGAATTCATCTGATATTCTTTAGGGGACCTGAGTCTTCATCGTAGTGTTTCTTTAGAGAGATGTTATATCAAAGTAAATTCTCATCTTAGGACATCAATCTTTCTTCAGACTTTGTGTTATATACAGCAAAAACATCAGTTAGACTTCTGTGATATTCAGATTTTAGATTCAATAGGCTTTTAAATTGAAGTAAAGAAAAAGCATGGATTTTTAGCATTTGCAAGGCTCGACTTAAATAGATACTCTCTCCGGTTCAAAAAAAGTGTCCACTTAGCTTTTTTCACACCCCTTAAGAAAACACAAACTGCTAAAAAAATTAGTTATTTTGACTAAACTACCCTTGTTTAATAAGACTCTTGCTTATTTATTGCCTTAAATAAATAGGAGCAAATCTGAAAAAATGAAGTTAATTCCTTCTTGATTTTGTAAGTGGACACTTATTTTGAACCAAAATAAAAAGGCTAAGTGGACACTTATTTTGAACCGGAGGGAGCAACTTTTAAGAACAACCATGCAATGGGCAAAAATGAAAGTACTCCAATAATACCTCTATTGACTGTAAAGCATCATACTTCCCATCCATTGTAGATGAAACTTGACGCAAACTTTTATTAAGTCTTTGCCATCGAGACTCATCTGAAGTATCCTGGAAAGAAGGTATTAGGTAAAATTAGTAAAAAAGAATTTCCCAAGTGAAACTCTAACTTAAATATGTATTATTTATCAAATAGAAGGTCACCTTTGCAATAAAAATATATACATTCACTCCCTTTGTTTGCCCTTGTCTGTGAGCTCTACATTCGGCCTACAAATGTTTAGACTGCATATAAGCATCAAACAATCAGACAAGAACTAAATGCTTCAATATTTAGAAGATCTTGCAAAAAATGGACAGGCCAGTGACGGGACATTGAATGTTGACATTGATAATGGAGAATAATCTGGCACCCAAAACATGTGACCAACAGCAAGGAAAATTGAAATCAAGCAAGAAGTCTATGTTAGGAACATTCACTATTGACAAAAGTGTCTAGTATTACGACAATTCAGCTTCTAATCTACGCCGAAAATTTTAAGGGCTACCTTTCCTAGGATTACCATGTTTACCTCTGTAACATAAAAGCTTATGCTCTGGCTTCATTAATGTGCAGGAGCCTTGTTTGGCATGCCCTTCATGCTACAGAACAACCTATGTTAGTTAGAACTGCTTAATGAAATTCAAGTTCTATCTGTAGTATTCTATTGGTGCTGGTGCCTCACACAATCTCAGCTCACCAGTTAGACGACTGTGAAGCACAAACTGAAGTAAGAGGTTCCAAGGGATGTTATAAAATCATAGATCAGTTCATTCATTGCCAATAGTTCTAAAGCGATGCTTATCTCTGTTACTTTTCTGGGTTGAGCATTCCTGAGAAAGATGTAATGATGAGTTCAGCAAGGGAAAAGAATGTAACACATCTGACCCGAAAGGCTTACCAGAGAGCTCCATTGCACCATACAAAACAAATGTTAGGAGCATTGGTCAGATATACAACTTCTGTTATGCTTCACTAAACAGGCACATCCCAAGTGTGTGCGCCCATCTTTGAATTCTTAGAGCAGTTTTAGATCTGCTGGAAAAGAAAAGGAAGTTGGAAAAAAAGCACATAATGCAGCGGGGCAGAAAGGGGACAAGTAAGAAGAAAGAGATCTCGATTTTCAATAGAATGACCTCGTTAACCTTCTTCCCTTAGGGAGGTGAGATAAGGATATTATTGGAAACAAGAAAAACAGGGTTTGAATGAAAGACTTTACCAACTTACACCTCTGCCTAATAGTATGGAGATGCCTCTGAGCACAATTTGACCAAAAAATCAACAGGTAAATCATACATGGAGAGCCAAATCCAAGTATTTAACAACTTAGCCTCTTTACATAAACGCTACATGTATATCCAAATGTAATCATTGAGTAGAACGAGAGCAAAAGAAAAAGAGTAAGAAGTAGATTAGACTTCTAAGTAAATCAATTTCTCCACTGATACACCATGTTGAAATTGGGGTATAACAGATTCACCTGTTGCATATGAGCTGGTTTCGTTGGCAACTCCAAGAACACGACATGTTGCGCCGATGTTAAATTAAGTCCAGAGCCCCCTGAGAGTATTCCAACAAGAGCAATCTTAACCTGGTTATCAAAATCAAAACAAGTCAGCAAAATTGTCTTCCTTTCAACTGCACAACTACATCCCAATTAATGGCAGAAACAGAGAGCCATCAACACCAATATACAAAAGAAAGAAACCGATCTATATCCAATGAAATCCATTTCATTCATGACATTGTAAATGCTGCTTAAGTCTTTGATTAGTATCACATGGGCAGGCAACGAAATTTGTTTGGACTGCCTGTGTGACGAGTAATGATGAATGCTAAATTATCTAGAGAGCAGAATTTACGAACCTCATTTGCTGATTGGAATGATTGAATAGCTAACTGCCTATCACCGGGCGATGCATTTGCATCAATGCGAATATAATCAATAGTTTTCTGACAAAGGAACTCCTACACAAGAGACGACAATGATGGGAACGAGTCAAACCAAGAGAAATTTAATGACTTCGTTAATACAGCGAAAAGAAGTGTGCAATTTGTCCATGCATATAGACATGTGGTGTCATCTTTAACATGCATTCCAAGGTATTCCACCTGCACACCATCAAGAACTATATGGTGATGAGCAAATATTATCATTTTATGACAACTGCCGCTTGCTTCCATCGTTTCTTCACCATCCAATTCTGTAATGATTGGATGTATAGAGAGCCACTCATAGAATCCTGGCAACTTTGCAATGCCAAGTGCTTCATCATAGAGCTCTCTTAAAGGTCTGCAACAGCCAGTATCATCTGACAAAAAGACCAAAAAAAGTGCTAGTATGTAAAAAACCTTTTAATGAATAAAAACCTCACAGGTAATTCATTCGTAAGGTAAATAATTTTATTGATATTGGGGAAACCACAGCAATATCCAAAAAAGTAGAGAGCCTAGATTAAACATGGCTCTTTACAAAAGTCATCCAATCATCTATACAAACCGGGAACTCAAGGTTTGCACCAATAGGAAACTCGAAACAAGACCAAACATTTTTACTTGATAAAAAAAAAAAACAAGACCAAGCACAAAATTATTCCTCCTTAGATGCCCTTCTATCTCTGTCCTTCTAAACTACCCACATAAAAGCTAGGGGTAAAACATCACATGTTGAGGGTCTTATCCATGTGCTTTAATCCATGAATCACACTCAAAAGCTTGTCAAAATAACCCTCTAGGCCTTTGCATCCCTTTGCCTGTATTGCAAAAAGTGCTGCAATCCCTTGAGAAATTAAGGTCTTGATAGTTACTTTATGGTCAAAAGGTCCATATAGAACAGTGCATGATGTCTCATCTTCTACCCATTATAACATTCTTCCAGGTGTATTTCCTCCACTTTGAAAATCCACATCAGTTTCAATTAGTTTAACACTGGCACTATTTGTCCTTAAATTCACCAAAGGACCTAATTACATTTCTTTTCCTTTTCTTTATTTGTTTATTATTCTTTTTGGATATGATTCAAAAGTGGCCTATGTACCATATTTAGCTTTGGTAACAAATTGTGTTCTCTTCGGTCTTCGCCATTTAAAGGAGTAAACAGATCTATGCATAAGGTAACAATCAGCTAAATAAGAAGTAGGGCTACTAGATTTGACTAAACACATTAAACCTTCAATCACTTGAAATGTGCCTTTTTGATCCATTTGCTTGTAAATATTCACAAATTTCCAGAATTATTTACCATCCAACTATTTAATTGCCCATGTGTTATGTTAAGTTTGTATTATTACTCCATATTTGCGGGTAATATACTTCTAAAAAAACAGTCCAACTATAATATATTTCCTACGTAAAGGGACAAAATCACACATTTAACTAATTGAAGGTTAAATATGCCGATTCATATATCACAAGGACCAAAATCAGAATTTACCAATAATTGAAGGACCAAATATATTATTATGCCTAAAAAGTAATATTGACTATTGCTAATTGCTTTTCATACAAAACATAACTACTGGGAAAAATGGATGAAAGCGAACAAGGAATAGCACCAACAACAGAATCTAGTTCAAAAAATCTAAGACATTTAAAACATACCATCAACTCTTTCAGGACTTTCCACTTGCACATCTTCAGCAACAAACTTTAGATTCTCAAAAGCTTTCTCTACATCCTTAGCACATAAACCATCATTGGTTACACCTTCAGCCTCTTTAGCACCACCGTTCCCAGATTTTCTGCCTTTCAACAAGTCAATGGTAGCCACAGCCAGAGAAATATCTGTTTTATTTAAAGTCAAACTTATAATTTGGCGGCGCAAGGATGGTAACTGCAAAAGCACATGTTCCTTCAAACGACGTATCTGGATGAAATAAAGAAAATAAGAGCTAAGTCTTCGACATTTGGAGGGAAAAAGAGCAGCAGGAAACAAAAGAAACAGTAGTGCAGCATTTCTATTTTAATAGTGCAGCTTATCTAACTAGATGCTCATTATCTCAGTGGAAAGCATTCTGTAATAAGATAGCAAGCTTGTGTGCATGAATCCGTATTACTCCCCTCCATGGAAAATATGATGACCTGACTATCTCCAGACTCAAAATGCTATTCCTCAACTGCAACTTTCTCAATTACTCTTTTTTAAGGTCTGATGTATATGTCAGAAAGTACATCACATACGGAAATGTTACAGAAAATAAATGTATCTATGTAAGTTGAGACAAAAGATTAATCAATAGGTTACTTGTTGAGAGGGAGGGGATATATATTATGAGAATTTTAAGGTAGAATTAAATCCGGTAATTAATATTGGTTGTCATTAGCAAAAACTGATCCTGATATATTGGCAAATATAATCACAAAATATGGGCTTTACCAATTAAAAGTGCAATCGAGCGAATTTGGTTTCAAAATAAAGATATATAAGCTTATCTGGCTCATCATTAAATATCAAACTCCTCTGTACAGCAATCTTCGGTCTGTCGAAATGAGATAGTGGATGGTAAACCAAACATGACATCAGCTGTTTGACACCATGTACTTACAAGATGCAGAGAGTTGACGATGACGATAAAAACAAAGTACATCATGAAATATACTATGAGTTGAAGCAACAGAGGAGCTACAAGGTCATACCATTACAGTTTGCTTCAGTAACACATTTAACTCTTCCAAGCGAACCCCCTTTGAGAAATCCTGTGAAGACCAAACCATGAACATTTTCCAGTGGATGGCCTCTCATTCAATATTTGAAGGAACAAGAATCACCTGAAAAACCTTCCTTTGGCAGCCATGAACAAGTCTAACGTTGCAATAAGTCTTTGCAAAATCATATTTAGTCTTTCCAAGTAAACCGGGCCTAGGTGAAAGAAGTATGAGAAAGAAATAACAACCATCTAAAATCAACAGAGTTAAAGGTACTCAAAGAAAATGGAAAAACAAGGAACTTACCATATGATATTTATCTGATGAAAAATGTCATAAGGTCTGCGAGCATTTAGGAAAAAGGAAAACAAGCATCAGAATGCAATTGACATATGCAGAAAATTGACATAACAGAAAAAATAAATGAAGTACATTAGCATGTTAAGACTGCCTTTAGAGGAAAACTAAACTTCAAAAATCATGCATCAGTAAAAGTGCCAATACATGCCACAACCTTGACAAAGATGGAGTCCCGGATAATAAAATCAAATGCTTGGCCTTTGTCGCAACATCAAGAACAGTTGTTATCTGTCAAACAACAAAGGAGAGCTTATGCAGTGAAATAGTAATTATTGTGTATGTTGTATGTACAATAACTTTCTTTATGACTGAGAAATATTGAGGGCCAGTGGAGCACAGTTCGAGACTCGGTGGATAATAGGCCCATCCTTGGCCCTTCTACCCTTCTCTACTTAAATACCTAGCTTTTGACTGCGAGGTTCGAACCGCAACGTCCACCTAATCCACACATCTCGTGTTGCGGTCTTACCATTAGACCAAAGCCCCGGAGGCTATTGCGTATGTACAGTAACTAATCATGAAAAATGAGGCCCCCGTTTGGACATGCACAGTGTTTAAATATTCGAATTAATGCTTAATTCACAAGTGATCCATTATTTCAACTTGAAATAGAAAATTTGAAGTTTGAGGAACCGGTTTGAGGAGTATTTCAAGTGAAATAATAGTTTCACTCACTAAAACTTTTTTCCTAGTGAAATTCATGTCCAAGCACTACTGAGAAAAAAACTCTTGTTTTTCAATTTCAACCTGAAGTTTCAATGTATGCATCATGCCTCATAAACTTGAGGAGCGGTTATTAAGAGAAAGCACCACCCCTTCTTTAATCAAGACTTTCCTCTCTCAAACGTTCACTCTACCTATATTCTTCTCTACCTACTATGAAACTTATTGCTTGGCAAATGTAGTATCTGACAGAGAACCAAGATGGTAAGTCTGATACTTCCAACTTGACATAAAGTATGTATCTACTTATTTATCAGCAACTATATAAAAGTTCTGGACATGTAGTTCATTCATTGCTTCTGGGTCCATCATGTGGGTTTTGGATTTGAGGTGTAAATGTCCGGCAATAACTTGATCTATGACAACCTCAAAAGTTTGGAGTTGAGAGTTAGCAGCTAATGAAGTTTTGACCCATCATACACCATTATTGAAAAGTATCCAGTTGACAATTTGTTTCTCTTTAATCTATTTTGCAGGTTTTGACTCTGCATCACCAACATCTACCATCACTAGAAAAATCAGCAACTCTAACAAGCCTGATAAACTGCAAAGTGGATTTTCAACTCAGTTTTATCTTTTATCTAGAAGAGCCTAAACAGGAAATTAAGAATATAAGCACATCTACACACATACAGTATAAACGAAGACTCTATAGGTAATAAAGGGGGGGGGGGGGGGGCATTAAAATCAGGAAAGGGAGGTCATGAAGGGAACACAGGCCAGTGGCAAAATTTTGTTGCTTAGCTAAGAAAGGGAAAGTTATGGATAGAAAGGGGGTCTCTAGCCTACAGTACAGGCAGTGGAATATGAAACACGGAGAAGCACAGAACGAATCGAACAGATGGATATTGTGCCACCTTGTGTGTAGCACCATTAATGGTAATTCATACTTTCACCAACCAAGAGACTCGTGAAACATTAGTATTTAGTTCATACTCTAACACTCATCTCTCTCTCTAACGCTCTTTCACTTGCTAATCGACACTACTGTTCACGAGCCCATCACCGATGACCAGGTAAGGCCAGGCCTCCTCTCCTCCTCTTTCTTCTCTCTCTCCTCCTCTTTCTCCTTCTTCTCTGTTCTCTTGGTTTTTTCTGGCAGGTATCTTTCCGGCGAGCTTTACCCTGTATCGTCGGAACCCTAAAATCGACCCAGAAGCCGAGAAACCAAGAACGTCCAGATCTGTACAGGTATCGTTGGTGGATGCTTTTCTCACCGGTTGGAATCAATAGTTCTTCTGGGCAAAACCCATTTTCATCGGCATCTTCTCGCTGACCAGGTTCTTCCGTTCCCTTTTCTCTTCTTTAATTCTTGTTTCAAGTTCAGCGATAGCTTAATTCCATTTTGTGGGTTGTATCTTTCTTGTTTCCTCTTTATTTCTTGTGCTAGGTATTGATTTTGTTGGTAATTTACTCCGTGCTAGGAATTTTGGATAGCAGTTTGCATTGCTTAAGTTTATTATATTGTTTGCTTAAATTCTTGTTCCTGCCTGCAACCTGCACTTTGTTATTTTTGGGCTTTGTGACTGTTGTCCTTGAGTTTACTACACTTGAATTCCTAGTAGTGTTACTACTCTTATCTTTTCTTCTCTATACTGCATTAGTGGCTTCCGGGCATGATGGTAGTTTGAGGTTGTGTCCCCGGTTGGGGGTGGGGCAGGGGGGTAGAGGTGGTACGGGGACCAGGGGAGCTCATAGGTTGCGAGTTGGGTCTTGGAATATAGGTACTTTAACAGGGAAGTCGATTGAATTAGTGAAGATTCTTAAGGAGAGAAAGATTAGTATAGCTTGTGTTCAGGAAACCAAATGGGTAGGAACTAAGGCTTTGGAGGTAGATGGGTATAAGTTGTGGTACTCAGGGCGCACGAAGGGTAGGAATGGAGCAGACATTTTAGTGGATAGGGAACTCCGGAATCAAGTTGTAGAGGTTAGGAGGGTGAATGATAGGATGACGACTATTAAGCTAGTGTTGGGAGGGTTAACTTTTAACATTATTAGTGCATATGCGCCTCAGGCGGGTTTGGCGGAGGACAAAAGGCGTTTTTGGGAGGGGTTGGACGAGGTTGTGAGGGGTATCCCACATGACGAGAGACTAGTGTTAGAAGAAGATTTTAATAGTCACATAGGGTCGACTGCAGGAGGATATGGTGATTGCATGGAGGGTTCGGCTTTGGGGATAGAAATGAGGGAGGAATTTCGCGCTTAGACTTCGCGAATGCTTTTGAGTTGGTCATAGCTAACTCGAGCTTCCGAAAGAGGGAGGAGCACTTGGTGACCTACCGTAGTGCGGTGACTAAGACTCAGATAGATTACTTGCTCCTTAAGAAGGGTGACCGAGGTGTTTGCAAGGACTGCAAGGTTATCCCGAGCGAGAACCTTACAACTCAGCATAAGCTTGTGGTTATGGACTTAAAGATCAAGCTAAAGAAGAAGAAAAGGGTTGCTTCTGAACGACCAAGGATTAGATGGGGAGACCTGACCGAGGTTAAAGCTCAGAAGATGAAGGAGATGTTAGGGGCTTGGGGTTGTAGTGGGGACGCTGATAGCATGTGGGCTAGGACAGCCAGATGCATCAGGGAGGTAGCTAGAGAGGTACTAGGGGTCTCGACGGGCAACTCAGGTGGACGTAAAGGGGATTGGTGGTGGAATGGAGAGGTTTAAGAAAAAGTAGAAGCCAAAAACGTTCCGTATGCGGCACTAGTGGAAAGCATCGATGAGGACGCCAAGAGGAGAAATAAGAAGAGGTATAAGGCAGTGAAGAAGGAGGTGAAGCTAGCGGTCATGGCGGCTAAAACAGCAGCCTTTGAGCACTTATATAAAGAACTTGAGTGCAGGGGGATAGGAAGTTGTATAGGCTCGCCAAGACAAGAAAGAGGAAGTATCGCGACCTGGATCAAGTGAAGTGCATTAAGGATGAGAATGGTGAAGTATTGGTAGACGGCGCACACATTAATATGAGATGGCAGATGTACTTCCATAAACTCTTGAATGAAGAAAGGGATAAGGATATCATGTTGGAGGAGTTAGCGCATTCAGAGATTCGTAGAGATTTTGGGCATTTTTCGGACGGCTAAGATGCCAGAGGATGAGAGGTGGAGTACAATGGTCCCATTGTACAAGAACAAGGGAAACGTTCACAGTTGCAATAACTATAGGGGTATCAAGTTGCTAAGCCACTATATGAAAGTCTGAGAAAGGGTGGTCGAGTTGAGGATGAGAAGGAAATGTCAATATACGAGAGCCAGTTTGAATTCATGCCAGGTCGGTTGACTACAGAAGCTATCCATCTTGTCAGGAGAATGGTGAAGCAATATAGGGACAAAAAAATAGACTTACACATGGTGTTCATCGACCTGGAGAAGAGCACAAGCACAAATCCTCGGCGCGGAATATAATCCTAAAGTACTCCAAAGACTCAAATATAGTCAATCAAGAAGGTGGTAAGACCCTTGCAGAGTTCCCCAGCAACATAGAGCTTGGGAAGCTCGGATCCGGTCAAGATAACATGATAAAGTCCCTTGGGAGGTCCTTTGGAGATGCTCGGAGTCTAAAGGTGTGCATGTGGTCTACATCAGGGCAATTAAGGACATGTACGAGGGTGCCAAGACTCGGGTTAGGACAGTGGAGGTGATTCCGAACACTTTCCGGTCGTGATGGAGTTGCACTAGGGATCAACGCCGCGTGGAAAACTCATTTTTTGGGGGGGTTGTCCCCACTGGTTTGCGAAAGCAATGGGAGACTTGCTCCATAGAACCCCCCCAGACCTTGTTTTTCTGGCCTATCTTCTTTCTAGTTGCAAGCTCCCTCAGGCAGTCCTTGGACGGCTCTCGGTTCTTGAGCATGTTGGGGATTAGGCGGCAGTTGAAAGAGTTGCTCGAAAGCTTGACGAAGAAGCGAAAAAAGCCTATCTATTCGATTTTCTTAGAGAGACGAACTATAGAAAGAGACAAGCTTGAGCCTTTCCAGAGTGAGCGCCATACATTACCGTAGCACACACAGGTCCCCAAAGATAAAGGCTTTCATCCTTCCTGAATATTATGGGAACTTTCTTCTATTAATTGTTTTCGAAATGATGATTTTCCTTCTGTAGGTCAAGATCAACAGGATTGGTTGGGTGGTTGGAAGCTGACTGATCAAGCATTTGCAGCTGCTTCTTTCTGATCGATATACAAGCAGTTGGGCGCGAAACTTTCTTCGTGAAAAAGCTCGTCCTTGTCAATATAGGACTGTCTTTCATTCTGCGTTTACTTCTTTTTTGGAAATCTATAATTTTTGAAATTGATTCATTGTCTTTAGTACGATCTGGCTTCACACCTCGCGGTGCTTACACCTCTCGCCTATCGGAACACCAACCCAATCTTGAAAGCTAAAGTGGGTTTGGGGAATGGAAGAACAAGACATCTTTACCACCAAAAATTTCCTTGAACTGGCTACTACCGCGCAACGTGCCCTTGCTTGGTGGGTCGGAAAGAAGGGTGGTGCCTTAGCTCATGGGTCTAAAAACTTTTGGTCACGTGCTATCTGCTTGTCCAAGGCTCCCAGGCTGGGACGTCTGGCAAAATGCTTGGCCTCCTGCGCTGGAAGCGAGACCCGAAGGGTGAGCTTGGCGGATATAGATTGCACCGAAAGCAATGCCCTTCGCACCTAAGTGCCACAGGCTGAATATGCAAGAGTTAGGATAGATCTTAAGAATTTTTCTCTTCCGCCGTAGACTCCTCTTGTGACCCTTTCTCTTCCGCCGTATCACATCGGTAGGGCCATTCTCCCAGAGCAAAGCTTGAAGCAAGGGTCAGAACTTTAGGCGGGGGCAAACTCTAAGCACTAGTTTTTCCTAGTAAAGTAAATAGATTCCTTTTTTTGGAGACTAATCCGATCCGGCTAACCGGAACTGAACTTAAAGCAGGGGAAGAGGTATCAACCGGAGAAAGTAATTGAATCGGTCCGGAGCCGGTTGGTAATGGACCTACTTACCTTGCTTGTAGACCTGATGCGAAGCTAACCCTTGTTCTATTGGTTTGGTGGTTGCTACCAAGACGATCTCTTCGGGGGTGCCCTCAACGTCGAGGAACATGTACTAAGGTGTATGTGCGACTCGTTTAGATCATGAGCTGGCACAAAAGTTTTCAACTCGTGATACAACACACGTTTTTTTGCCTTGCAGCGATTCCCGCTTAATAGGCTGGAGGAAGAACTGCAGGCTGGAAAGAGCCCGTTTCTATTTGCTTTAGTGATGAAAGAATTGACGCGGCATATTCAGGAAGAGGTACCGTGGTGTATGTTATTTGGAGATTATATAGTTTTGATTGACGAGACGCGTAGTGGCGTTAACGATAGGCTAGAAGTCAGGAGAACGACCTTAGAATCAAAAGGTTTCAGATTAAGCAGGACTAAGATAGAGTACATGGAATGCAAGTTCAGTGACGTGACGCAAGAGATGGATGTGGAAGTACCCAAAAAAGGGAGTTTCAAGTATCTTGGATCTATTATATAAGGAAACGGGAAGATTGACGATGATGTCGCTCATCGTATTGGAGCAGGAAGGATAAACAGAGGTTTGCCTCCGGGGTGCTTTGCGATAAGAAGGTATCGCCTAGGCTGAAAGATAAGTTTTACAGAGTGGTGGTTATCGGGTAGAGTATTGGGCAGTCAAGAACGTCCACGTTCAGAAGATGAAAATAGCGGAGATGCGGATGCTCAGATGGATGTGTGATCATACTAGGAGAGATATGATTAGGAATGGAGATATACGGGACAAGGTCGGAGTGGCCCCCGTGAAGGACAAGATGAGGGAAGCGAGGCTGAGATGGTTCGGACATGTGAAGAGAAGGTGTGAGGATGCGCCAGTTAGGAGGTGTCAGAGATTGACGGTCGTAGGAGTCGGGGGAGGTAGAGGTAGTCCGAATAAGAGCTGGGAAAGGTGATTAGAAGGGATATGGCCCAACTCCAGTTGAGTGAGGACATGACCTTAGATAGGAAGATTTGGTGATCGAGGATTAGGGTAGAAGGGTAGTAAATACTTGAGTTTTGTCGCGCTATGTGTGAGAGAGGTGGAGTGCTAGCCTTCCCATCTATTTTTTCTCCTTGTCTTAGGTGTATTATTTTGGTATTGCGTCCATCATTATGTGTATCACTATGATTGTACCATTTGTTTTGTACCTTGATTTTTTTTTCTGCTGTCTTATTTTTCATGCAACCCTGCATTGATTGCGTGTCTTTTGAGCCGAGGGTCTATCGGAAACCTCTCTACCCCGTAAAGGTAGATGTAAGGTCTGCATACATCCTACCCTCCCCAGACCTCACTTTGTGGGATTACACTGGGTATGTTGTTGTTCTTCTTAATGCCACTAATCAAATTTTTAGGGGATCAATACCCACATTTTTCACCTAAAACATCAATTGGTATTATCCCAATCAGTAAATAGTTAAGCAAAAAGTTAAAAATTAAACATTGAAGTAAACACTGCTTTGACTAGTTACTTGAAAATAACTTGATCTTAGTCATCTAAAGATTCTCTATTTTTCACAGAAAGGACTTTGTACCTCTTCACTTTCACTTGCTTTCTTTGTGCAACGTAAATTATGTGATTCATCCACAACCAAGGTGGCCCATTCTTGTTCCAACATGCCCCTCCTCAAACGACGAAGCATCGTATATGATGTCACCACAACTCTTGGACATTTAGGTAAACGTGCAGGATTATCTTGGTGACCAAAAACTAGATGAAAATATGAAGACATACAAAATGAATGTCAGACCTAAAACCAGAAAATGAAAAAAAATCTATAAGGACAGCCAAGTTAGTTATGATACCTCTAGATGAATGAAAATCATACATTTAGATAAATTCCAATACAAGGAACCAGTAGTATATTTGCTGTTTATATTGAAATCAAATATAGTTAATAGCAGGCAGCTGTGTTCCAGCAGAACTCGATATAAAAGATCCATAGAAACAAGGGGGAGAAATAGATTATACAAGAATAACAAAGAAACAATTTCTTTAATGCAATTATACTAATGATAAAAGAATCGTGTTCTATGCTTTCTTTAGGTTGAGATCAACAAGTGATTTATTTGTTTTACACATTAAAATGGGAAGATATCTGTAACTTTATAGCTAGCAATGAATCTCCCACAAGTAGTTATTCATGCAACACGGAGTCTGATCTAGGGTTCAGTGATTCAGTTATAGTCCCAAGAAGCTTGCCCTTCATTAACACCATTCAAAGAGAAAAATTATTCAAATAAGGATGAGAACAGAACTCCTATTTGCCTTGTGAAAGTAAAGCAGGTAAACTAATTGGATAACATAACCTGTCTAATCTTTCCCTAACTAAACCTAACTTCCAGGCCATAGACAAGATGTTATCTGAAACTGTTCATTGTCACTCAGAATCAGCATTTTTTAAAGAACCAATCCATCCTATTCCTCTAAAAGTTACTCAAGAAAAAAGTCATTCAGTCTCCCAATACCACCCTTCACCTTGAACGAGATATAAATCGAAACAGGAGGAAGAAAGCAAGGGGGAGA
Source organism: Anisodus tanguticus (assembly GCA_034509755.1). Classification (NCBI taxonomy): domain Eukaryota; kingdom Viridiplantae; phylum Streptophyta; class Magnoliopsida; order Solanales; family Solanaceae; genus Anisodus; species Anisodus tanguticus. The sequence goes on along the minus strand of CM067554.1, from coordinate 7,779,369 downwards.
ATACAAGAACATGAAAGGTCCACTCTTCAGATTCTTCAGGAGACCAAACGCGAAAAAAACAAGATAAGTCAACTACATGAATGACACCAAATGCAGTCATGCAATAGTTAATGAACCCCGACAACGATATGCTGAAACACCGACATTGACAGTACCTATTTCAGGATCTTTAAATCAACATATACATGACAACAGTTTTAATAACAAAAAGACCATATGACTATGACTTCTCTATTCATCATCCATAGTCATCAGTTTTCAGAAGAAAAAAAAAGGGAGATAAAGGAAGAGCAATGGTTATTAGTTGTAGACAATCTTGAAAACAGTACCCAGATGAATATCAGAAGGTAAACAAGGAAGCCAGCGCTCCAGTTCTTCAGCCCATGAATATCTCAAAATAGCTGGGCAAACAATGAGCATAGGACCTTCATCCATGAAAGAACTTGCAATGGTGATAGCCTGAAAATAAAATTTAGAGTGAATATTAGAGGAGAAATTTTTGATAAAGAATATTAAAGGAGAAATTATTTGCATAAAATGTAAGCTCCAGAAGAAGGTATAGAATTTAGAAAAATCCTAGATTCAAAACAAAAAGTTTGAGGCAAACACCCTCAGGGAGACGCACACACGTTAAGACGCATACAAGAAAGAAAAAGAATTATCGATTTAACACCAATATAGACAATTGAGTTCGTTGGCATCCACAAAAAACTGACTACTATTGCAACCAACCCTAATCTACGGTACCAAGAGCTCCAACAACAACATTCTCAGTGAAATCCCATAATGTGGGGTCTGAGTAGGGTAGAGCGGATGTTTCCGGGAAACACTCGGCTCAAGACAAAGCATAACCACAAGTGAAGCAAGCACAACAACGCAAGAGAAACGGTCAGACACGAAATTAAAGCAATATGAACATTCTAATAACAAAATCGAATACGCTATGGTAGCGCATTCTGGCAGGAAGAAGCAGTAGCTAACTTAGATAAATAATATCAACAAAGTACACTAGGGAACACATAGCAGTAGAAATCAAACTACAAGGGACTATAAAGTATAAAACAATACTGCGCTTATAAGTGTGATAGACTAATCGGGCCTACAGTAATAACACTACAACTATCATTTTGTAAGCGTAAGTAAGACTACACTTGACTACCTACTACTCTTCTACCCTAATCCGTGTCCTCCACAACACCCTATCTAAGGTCATGTCCTCAGTAAGTTGCACCTGCGTCATATCATGTCTAATCACATCTCCCACTACTTCTTCAGCCTACCTCTACCCCTTCTGAACCCGTCCATAGCCAACCTCTCACACGTCCGCACTGGGGCATCTATGTCTCTCCTCTGCACATGTCCGAACCATCTCAACATCGCTTCCCGCATCTTATCCTCCACCGAGGCCACTCCCACTTTGTTTTTGATATCTTCATTTCTAATCATATCTCTCCTTCTATGCCCACACATCCATCTTAGCATCCTCATCTCCGCAACTTTCATCTTTTGTATGTATGAAGTTTTGACTAGCCAACACTCCGCCCATACAACATAGTCGGTCTAACCACCACCCTATAGAACTTGCCTTTAAGTTTTGGTGGCACCTTCTTGTAGCACAAAACTCCAAATGCGAGCCTCCATTTCATCCACTATGCCCCAATACGATGTATGACATCGGCATCAATTTCTCTATTCCCTTAGATAATAGACCCTAGGTACTTAAAACTTCCTTTCTTTGGACCTGAGTACCAAGTCTCACATTCACGCATGTCTCATGGTCGTTCCCGTTATTGAACTTACACTCCAAATATTTTGTCTTGGTCCTACTCAACCTGAACCATTTAGACTCCATAGTCTATCTCCAAACCTCCAGCTTGGCGTTTACTCCACTGCGAGTCTCATCAATCAGGACTACGTCGTCTGCGAATTACATACACCATGGTAACTCCCATTGAATTTGTCGCGTCAGTCCGTCCATCACCAAGGCAAATAGGAATGAGCTAAGAGATGATCTCTGGTGCAGCCCCATTATTACTGGAAAGTGCTCCGAGTCTCCTCCTATTGTTCGTACCCTAGTCTTGGCTCCATCATACATATCCTTGATCGCCCTAGTATACGCCACATGTACACCTCTAGCCTTCAAACATCTCCATAGAACCTCCCTAGGGACTTTGTAGTATGCCTTCTCGAGGTCGATGAAAACCATATGTAAGTCTCTCTTCCTCTCCCTATATTGCTCCACCAACCTCCTAATAAGATGAATGGCTTCAGTAGTCGAGCGCCCCGTCATGAATCCAAACTGGTTCTCAGAACTAGACACCCCCTCTCCTCACACTCATCTCCACGACCCTTTCCCAAACTTTCATAGTGTGGCTCAGTAGCTTGATACCCCTATAGTTGTTGCAACTCTGGATATCACCTTTGTTGTTGTACAAGGGGATCATTGTACTCCACCTCCATTCTTTGGACATTCTTGTCATCTTAAAACTGACATTAAACAACCCAGTCAGTCACTCCAAACATGCCCTGCCTGCGCTCTTCCAAAATTCAACTAGGATTTCATCATATCCGGTCGCTCCAAGAGCTCCAAGGAAGAATATACCGCAACCCAGAAGTTGTCATCTTTAACTATCAGCCTAGAGCCACGCTTAAGTGTTCCTGTAAATTTCCAATTTAAGAGCATTTAATTTTTTTAACTTAGTCTTTGCGATATTCAGTTCTAGCGTAAATTCTACCAAATTTATTCCAGTCGGATCAAGCCAACTCAAGTATCATAACTTGAACAAATTATTTTAACGGAAAAGGGCCAGATCTTCCCTTTAGCCTATATGATAGTCCGCGTGTTTGCCCTCATTTTAAACGTTGTCCCAGTGATGCCATTACGTTATGTTTTGCTTATACTCGTGCCCTCCCACTAACTGCACCCACACGTGTCCCACATCCCACTTATTTTACCCGAACCCACATACTCGATTTTAAAAAAAAAACGAACCCACACCCTTATTTTCCCTTTTTTTCACCTCATATCTTCATCTTCAATGAAGACTTTCGATTTGCGAATTAGGGTTTTGTAAATTCCCCTTAGTTTGAGTTGTTTAGCTCTCTTGTGTGATTCCACCCACTTTGCTCTGTCATTTCTTCCACTTGCTAATGAAATGTCGCAAAATTCGAGCTCTTCAAATACCCATAGCAGGGTTTGTGGATGTGGAATTGTTGCACTCCATCTAATATTTGAATGGTAGCCTACAATTAATTAAGTACATAAAAAAGTTCACTCGGCGACAAAGATCAACCATCTTTCTAAACAACTATTTAACTCAAACACAACATGAAGAAGATCCATATAAACTACTCGCCTCCTTCTAACAAGGGCAGGATAAGTATATGGATGCAAGATGAAGAGTCCAGCAAAGATGAAATAGCAGAATTCTCAGTCTGCTACTACTACAATATTCAGTTATCCATATCAGCAGCATTACCTGGATTGTTTTCCCTAGTCCCATTTCATCTGCAATGAGACATCGACCACCCCTTCTCAATCCAAATCGAACACCTTCAAGCTGAAAAGGATGAAGCGTATCCAACAATCTTTTAGGAAGTTTGCCGATCAACTCATCAACCTTCTCATCGGGAAGATGCTCCGGCCTACAAGGTATCCATCGACCTGCGGCAGAGGAATTAGAAAGTTTCTCGACTACATTGAATGTTCCCCAAGGGATCTCTTCACATTCAATGCTTTTAGAGTTCTTAAGAGACCTCAGAACTGCTTCGTAGTCTCTAAGTTGATAGACACAAGCTTTTCCCCCGGAGGTCGTTTGAGTGCAATGCAAGAGTGCCACCTGATCAGAAAAACTAACATAGTTCAGTCCTTGGATTAATATTTTGGCAACCAAGTAACTGAAACAAAAACTGTAAAAGATAAAAGCTTCAGACAACCTCACAGTTTTGTAAGATAGAAACAGATTACCAGTAAACTTACTTGATCTACGACATAGAAGCTTTGGATTCAATTAAGAGTTAAAGAGAAAAACACAGAGGTTTAAAGACACACCAACACCCTCCTATCAACCGGAATTCGACAATGCTTTCAAAGGCCAAAAAAGTTAATCCTCTTGCCCAGTTAACTGGAGTAAACGAACATCTAAGCCCCGCAAAAAACTAAATAGACTTACACTAAATGTCAATTAAACATAACAAAATTAACCAAAAATGTAACCCAGACCCATTCTATCAGTTGAAATTCTTGCAACCCAACATATGATTTCAAATAACACACTAACTTGAGAAATGTTCTTACACATGAAAGGCAAATAAACCAGCTTGGCAGAATACAATCTAATCCAAACCCATTTTATCAGTTGAGAGATTCTTGCAACTCAACATATGATTTCACATTACTACAACCCCAATGAAGGTATACATGTATAGGCTTGAGAAAAGTTCTTACACATGAGAGGCAATCTCTGAGTATCTCCAAACAATTAATTTCACCCGGATAAGTAAACCCTTCCAGCGGCGCCGGAGTGACACAGAATGAGTCCGGCGAGCAAATTTCAAGCCTGACCCTAAACCTTTGAGGTGGATTTTGAGGCTTGTGGAAACCAACATTATCGGAGAGCTTTCTGCATTTGAAAAGCTTCCAAGAGTCACTGATTCGGGTTTTGCGCTTCGCCAAGGCAGCAAGGCGATTGGCTTCGGCTCGATTTCTTTGCTCTTCGGTCATTTCTTCTTCTTCCCCCTTGTCCATTTTACTTGCACCAGTTTAACTTTAATTTGGTCCTCCCACATTTTTATTTTGGTCCAGTATGTATACCAGTAAAAATGGCACGGGTTGACCATTTTTTTTCCCGCCTTTTAATACTTAGCCACTATTTAAATTGCACTAAAAAGATGACACAAAATAAAATAAAATAAAAATACTTCTAAAGAAAACATATAAAATAGTTAGCACATTATATTGGAGTTGGATGCATTTTCATGTAAACTTTCGGCATAGTTACGACTTACGAATAAAATGAAATGCACCTCTTTATATTATAAGGGAAAACATAATATTTATCTTGCTCGTAAAACAAATATGCTTATTTTTTTAAAGATGTACAAAGTATTATATAGAAGTTTCAAGGGGCTCCCTGATTGGATCGATTTACACAAATTTAATTTTTAGGTCACTATTTAAATTTTTTATTTTTAAAAATTGTGCAAATATATTTTTTGATAAATTATTATATCAAACGATGTCCGATTCAGATCTAATGTTTGCTCATAGATTTTTCAACCTTATTGGCAAAATATTATACCATTGTCTAACGTTTACTATAACTTACAAAATTTCAGACTATCATCTAGTGTTTTCTCATAAAAAAATAATTTGCTCAATTCAAACATGGTTTAAATCCGTAAATTGCAAAAAAAAAAAATCATTCACTAATCAGTTATCCAAAAGGAGAAACCAATGAAAATTACACTTTCTTGATTTGGAGCTGCGCTGAAAAGCCCAATTTTAAATGGGCTGAAAAAGTTATAGTGCAAGGCCACCCAAACTATGGGATGGGTTGGGTCGGTTTCAACTTTATTTTCAGAAAGCCTTGATAAATATTATCATGCTGTTTTGCATGCCGACCTCTGTGTAAGCAAAATTCATACTACTAGAATATTACAAACCAATAATCTCGATGGTGAACGATACTAGCATTATTTTCTTATAAGAAGGATCCTAATTCGACGTAATACAAGAACAAGCCGAGGTATTTGATTCTTGTCTTACCACCAAGCTTCAACGAGCTTAACTAATTAACACAAATCTTGAATCTATCTCTAATAAGTGACTGATTCATTAAACACTGATCACTACTAGACTTGCAACTAGTTCAAGATACAGAGTCAGAATTTAAAGTTTATGATTCGGAATTCCAATTCTAAATTAATGATTTATAATATTCAATTAATTTCTTAAAATAAATAAAGGGTTTGAACCAAAGCGGCTTATTGTAGCTCCGCCCCTCTCACTTTGACCTCTAAATATCAAGAGGAATAAACAAGGAATACTAAATAACTTTGGATCATGTGGGAACAGAGATAAGAATCTTTCTCATACCAGTCCAATAAACATGATTGGAAAGACGAAAAAATGTTAAAACAAAGAAAATATCCACTTCTGGAATTAATTATGAGGTGCCCACCATGACATATCCTTCACAAGATGAAATCTAAGCGCACACACAAAATTGTGGAAATGTTTGGTCTTGTAGCCCAAAACATTACAAAATTTATCCATTCGGAAGCGGCTGCAACATGTTGCAAAAATTGACATAGTATTAGGGACTGTGGACCGGCCTAAATAGGGAGGATCCATAGCTATGAAATTATGAGCCAACCTTGCACTTGATGACAAAATGTTGCCAATCTACTTGACAAGTTTGAGCCACAAGGATGGATGCTAGTTTTTAGTTTTTTACAGAGTGTCTCTGTTTCTTCCCGGTGTCTAAGCTGGCAAGTGATTTGATGAGCGGGGGCGATTTTAGGTACTAAAATTGGGACACATGAACACACGGTCTCTCCGTAAAACTAGATATTATATATATCCTAAAATTAGTATAATACTATATGCTGGAATTCATGCTATAAAAAGACTAAATTGTGCACTTGGTCTAAGATTGAGCTATTTACCTAGAGGACTAGGCATCAAGTTCCATTTAATACATTTTTATCTTCTTTATATTTTAATGGTGAATCCATATTTCAGAAATCCTAGATTCGTCTCTGTTGATAAAGATATATGTGTCACTGTTTCTCAAGACTACATATGCTAATACATGTAAAGCACCTTTTGTAGTCTCTCTCTGTTACAATACCAAGGAAAGAATTTCAGTTACTTTTATATGTTTCTAACTGGCTAAGTTTTGGTAATAGAGTTATCCAATACGGCCATACTTGATATCTGTACTGGTCGATGGTAGGATGAATGAATTATTTTCTTGGCTCTAAATTAATTACCTCGGGATTGAATGAATTATTTTCTTATAATATTAAGACTCTAAATTAGTTCCGCGGGCATCAAGGTCAACTGAATCTCCAATAAATCTTACTGATTTTATTTTGTGATAAAAAGCTGTCGGTTCTATAAAAGCATATATCCTTTCCCTTTTTGTATTACTTAGCATTCAGCAACTAACCAATGATAAGTTAGCTTGTTAAATTAGAGTATTAAACGCATTTATCTTAAATGAAATCTTGCACACGATGGGATTTTCATTTGATTTAAGAGAATAATAACAATGAAGTCTAATTTTAAATGCTGAGATCTTTACATGTTTGCAAGAAACCAGTGAGGAGAGTGACAAGACACAACCATATATATATATATATATATATATATATATTTATATCAAAGTGGTGAGGCATGACAGGATCAACGTGTTTCGCAACTGATGCAGGAATTTAATATACTAATGTCTGGCTCAGGAAAAGGATAGAGGATTTTCCAGGCTAGAGTATTGGAGCCAGCCCCCAGAGGCACAGGCGAGTTGTTAAGTGGCAAGGTAATTGGGGTACAATCACTCCTACGTCGCGGGTTCGAATCCGTGTGGTGATAGTCTTTGCTGAAATATTGCAAGGGTTGTTCTTTGGGTTCGTGTCCCGTTGGTCCTCTCCCTTGCAGGGCTGCCACTCGCGCATATCTCTCGATTTACATCCCACCTGACCAAGGGGCCTCTGGTACAGGTGGGGGGTTTCGCCTTCGGGACTTTCCCCTTCACAAAGTATTGGAGCCAAGTATGGGGAGGACATCACATCTAAATGATTGAAGCTTCAGAAAAATATAATACAGTCAACTTATATTTGGATATATAGTTGTTGGTCACAAGTTATAGCAGCCAAAATTCACAGCTTCTTAGCCACCATGTAGTATTTAAGTAGAGAGATAAAACTTCGGTCCCCCAACTCTTCAACAAAATAGTTTTCTATATATGTTTTTGTCATGGAACTTTAAGGCCAATTAACTGAATAAATCAAATTACTTGCTGTAAGAATTCAAGAAACGCAATAGCAGTACTCTTGAAAAATCTATTTTTGTGGATGCATAATGCAATCAGATTGTTGACATTACCCTAGGGTCAATTTGCATTAAAACACCTTATGCACCAGTACTACTAATATGATAGGAATGAAATTCAGGCGTCCGCTTGGGCAGCTCAATTGGTTTCAAGGGGATATTTGGAGTAAGGAACAAGGTTCGAATTCCGTCAGCGGCAGTGTGGGGTTTCTTCTTGAAATAAAGGAGGGCCCCTTGTGCGCAGCGTGGTACTGATCTAACCTTTGAAATCAATTGAGTTACCATGATTTAACTCCTTCACAGACCTATCGGATCGGAGTGTGGGGCTCCTGGGGTGTGGGAGATTCCACCTTTACAGAGTAAGGAATGAAATTCACGCTTAAGAAAAGAGATAATTGTAACTCGCCTTGATTCAAGGCATCCGTCAAATTTTAAGGCCATCCTAGCAGGTTATTGTTCTGACATTAAATTTAGATGGACCCCCCCTAAAATAGCTTGTGGTGTAGGAATAGTAGTACTACTATTTATGTAGGTCCAAAAACAATGAGACACTACAAATCTAAATGCATTAATTAAGTGCTTGTAACCCCACCTAACTTAGAAATCTTGATTTGAATGAAGGTGATAAGAGCAAAATTATCAAAGGTATATATATATATATACTCCTAATATGGTAGGTAGATAATGTCATTTTTCCGGGTCCCAACAAGGAGAAAGAGTTAAAAGTGTTAAGAGTCTCACACCGGATATGAAATAAGAATATGGACTCCTTGTATGGACTTGGACAATCCTCACCCTACAAGCTAGCTTTTGGGATTGAGTTAGGCCCAAGATCCATTCTTTACATGTTATCAGAGTCTGACACATTCTAATTCTTTGTACACCAATGTTGGGCCCCAAATTATATTATCCACGCTCCAGTTAACAAAGTTTGGCGTGCGGAGAGTGTTAAGAGTCCCACATCGGATATGGAATGGGAACATGGATTACTTATATGGACTTAGACAATCATCACCCTACCAGCTAGTTTTTGGGGTTGAGCTAGGCCCAAATACATTACAAAATAGTTAAAGTTACCTATATCATATATGGAGAGAGATGAAATCCAGGCTTTCTTGCTATGTCACATGTTGTGTGTTCAGTATATATTTAGTCAACTGAATGTGACAATCCAAAAGGGGGACCAGAAAGCAATAAAAATAATAGTAATTATTTTTAGTATATAAAAGAGAGAAGCCAAACTAAACTGAAGCAGAATTCACTATTCTGGCACAGAGAAAAGGAATATTAGACGACTCAATCATCAAAGGCATAATCATGAGTCATTGTACGGTACCAACTTGGAATCCAAGGCACCAAAGAAAAGAACTCGTAGAAGCAGAAGAGGCTAACAAATACCTTCACATGCATAACCAGCAGAACCAAATTAATCATTTTGTGCCCATGTATAACTTTTATCAACAGTTCTTTCTATTGAATTCTCTAGATTACCAAGTTCAGTGAATTCGAAAAACCATAGCACCACAACTTCAATCAAATTTGTTCTGTTTTCATGCATCCCTTCGCCTTCAATCTTATCGATCATTCTCCATATAAGATATGAGCTCCCCATTTCAACTTTAGTTTTCAATGTCTTATTCTTTTCTTGATTCTGATATAGTAGGCTTGTGGAAATCATTAATGAAATATTCCTAGCAATATTGTTAGATCTTCCTGATGGTGATAACATATGTGCTTAATATATCAAAAATTTCAGGTCGAGTAAGTGTGAAGAAGTTGCAGAACTGACATGGGAAAAGGGGCAGCTAGGAATGCATGGACTTGGGGGGATCCGAACAGTGGGAAGAGCAGGCGATACATTAGAGTCCATTGTGCATCAAGCCACACGCCACGCGAAATATCAGACTTCAATACAAAATTATGACCAAAATGATCAGGATCTGAAAATTGGTGGGATGTGTACTGGAGGAAAATGGGGCGAGAGTTCACAACAAATGGCGCCTCCTCGAGCAAGTGTTGGCAAAAAAGAGGACGAGATCAGAATCTGAGCCCCAATATGGTGGAGCTGAAGATCATGAGTATGCAGAACGTAGCGTGTGTGCAAGTGCCAGCGCTACCTTCTGTAGGGAGAATGACACCACCACGGTGATGTGGCCTTCCTTTGATGAGTCTTCGCGTAGCATTAAGTCCAAAACCACTTGTGACGAGGATTCTGCTTGTCATGGTGGTGGCTCGGTAATTTACTGCTAACATCTCTTCTTAAGTATTAAAACAGATTTTGACTACTCTTAGTGTTATATATAATACGTATACACCCCATATACGTAGAATACATGCTATGAGTATGAATTTGATTTCCTCCTTATCATATCTATATCTAGAGAATATGTCATGAAGAATTGATTGCAGGAAAACAAGGAGGAAGAACATGAAACAAAAGGGTCGAACTCATCAAGACGCACCCGAGCATCATCTGTTCATAACCAGTCTGAGCGGATACAATTTGCATTTACTCACCAATAATATTAATATTAATATAGTATCAGATAATTAAAAAGTTACTGGTGTAAATTGTTTAAAACCAGATACAGGTCTGACTAGTGCATAGCTAGTACACTAATTAATGGCATATGTGTTGTGCTGTTTTAATTTATTGTTTGGTCCAGAGACGCCGAGATAGAATCAACCAAAGGATGAAAGCGCTGCAGAGGCTGGTACCAAATGCAAGTAAGGTGTGTTTTAGCAACATATAGTACATAATAAAAATAAAACTTCCACTAAATGGTGAAAATTCATTCATCATGCACAACAATTTTGAGCCTACTTAACTTTTTATACGATTAATGCTCAATTTTGCAGACAGATAAAGCATCAATGCTTAATGAGGTGATAGAGTACTTAAAGCAGCTACAAGCACAAGTTCAGCTGATGAACAGTAGTGCAAGAAACATGGCACCGCAAATGATGATGCCTCTTGGAATGCATCAACATATTCAGATGTCACTACTAGCGAGAATGGGCATGGGCGTTGGTCTTGGCATGGGCATGGGAATGTTCGACATGACTGCTTTAGCTCGAGCTGCTGCTACTACTGCTGCCACAACCCCTCATCATCGGTCTCTTACAACTCATCCTCTCATTCATCCAAATTCAATCGTTGCTCCCACCACTAATCCATTCTGTTGAGAATATAATCAAATATTAAAAGTGTATTTTATCTAACAGCTTAAGCTTTTAGATCAGAAAAAGTGTGTTCTATCTAACAGCTTAAGCTTTTAGATCAGATGGTTACACACTTCAATATGGTATCAGATCAGGCCAAAGGTCCTGGGATCGAACCTCACCGCCACTCATTCTCAAAAAGAATTTCCAACTGCTTGGACCATGAAAAAAATCAGGCCAGCACGTGAGGGGGCGTGTTGGAATAAAATCAAATATTAAAAAGTGTGTTCTATCTAACAGCTTAAACTTTTAGATCAGATGGTTACACACTTCAATACATTCATCGCACCAGAAGCCTTCTCGATGCCTGCAGTGCCAACTATTCCTTCCACATCTCAAGCTAATACTGTCATCAGGGCGAAAACTGTTGCCCCGGTAGCCACCAATAGTACTACCACCAATCCCCCCCCCCCTTAGTGACCCATATAGCGCTTTTCTACCGCGAGTAAGTAGTTTGCTTTTTTAAAAAAAAATTAAAATTTCATATCTATATATCATACGTGAATTCAAGATTTAAACATTATGTGTTCGGGTAAGAATCTCAAATTAATATACAATAATAATTGGTTTCATAGTAAAATATTTATAAATATTAATTAAGTGGATTTCTTAATACATATACGACGTTGGACAAAAAGTTATTGGATTCACATGAGCTCCTTGTTAGGGTTTGCCTCTGAAATTTTTACCTTATTTGAATTTTACTATAATTGTATTTTACTTCAAAAAGTTTTTCTTGGTATTAAAGATTTTCTTTGTGTAAAAGGATTCTACCATATATATCATTTTCTTGGAGGAGAAGTTTTGTACTTCTATAAATAGGAGATCACTTCTTCTCATAAACAATATAATAGCATCCACAATGTAGTCGTTTAAAGTCTTGTTTAGGGAGAAATTTTCTCTCAATAGTTTTTATGCCTTTTTATGTTAGTTTTAAATATGTAGGTCACTTGACCAAATCATATAAAATATTATGCTTCGTTTAGTATAGTTTATGTGTTATGATTTATCGCCATTCAATGTTTGCAATTATTAGCTTCCGCACTACTCCCTGATTATTTTGATCCCAACATTCTTAGGTTACAATATAGATTTGTGTCTGACTTCTATATACACTCAGCTAAAAGATAATAGTAATATCTAAGCTACTTACAAAATATAAAAGGGCAAACATTCTATTACAACAGATTAAATTACACCGTGAGTGCATGTAAAATTCTTTACCGGCCTGTTAGTGTACTATATATATAAGTAAGATTCTTGAAATTATTATTAAGTAGATTTAGCTAAGTTGGGCGATCAATTATGTCTCTATTCTGATTTATTTATTTTTGTTGGCAAGTTTGATGGTTTACTAGTCGAGTGTTATTTTTGTTTTATGTTTTACGACAGCCAATGGAAATGTAGTTCTTCAACATCATGGCAGCTATGTATCGGCAGCAAGCAGATCAATCTACACAGACAACAGCCAGCAAGTTGAACCAGGAAGACCTCGTCCAAGGCCAAAGAGAATAGAAACTGAAAGTGTTTGTTACTGTATAATTTGTACTTATTGTTTGTATTGAAGAATTGCAAGGCTTTAGTTATACATACATATATATATATAAAAAAAAAAAATTGCAGGACATGATCTCGGTGACAGCCAAAATCTCTATTTATCTTTGCATTAATTGATTGTACTATATTTACCATATCCCTATCTCTGCTGCATGCTTCATTGATTTTCCTAATGTTACACTTTATTTTGATGCCTTCTTGATTTCATGTCTGGGGAGGCTTTCCAGGAAGTGAGATTCTCCAGCCACATATGCCATTCGCCATCAATTGCAGTAAATTTTTACCATTTCTTTCACCCTTCTTACCTTCTCTTTATGTTGCTTTAGTTTAGTAAAAGTTAAGTTTAAGCTCTTATGGTTAACAGTTGTCGGATGGAAGCATGGCAACATGAAGCAGAGAGGTTGACGAATTTGGATTCTGCTAACTATCATACTTCAAGGAGGTTACAAAATGGTGCTTCCAAAGATCCAATCTTAATTCTTTTGTACTTTTAATAAATTTTATATATATGTGATATTTGAATTCATTTTGACAGTAGAGGGGACACGAAATAACTTGTAGAGATTTTATTTTGGTAAAATAGTAAGCACACAAAATATTTCTCATATTCTTTTATTAAAGATGAAAAAAATAGTTCCGCATAGTTGTGTTATGCTTTTCTTTAATTTAGGGGGAAAATAAAATGAAAATCCATGGAAAAGCTTGGTAAGTAGTGCAGATTTTACTTTATTTTTGTGGAGATTGCGGTGTTTTTCTATGACCGACAGATTTAGAGTGAAAGACTTTGCGGTGAAAAACAAGCGGCACTACTCAAGCGATGCTGATGCCGAGGCAGCAATTGAGAAGATTGAATTTGCAGCAGTTGGAAAATTTTCACCTTTGTTGCAAGAGTTTTTAATAAATTTAAAATAATATTTGCTATTTTTGTGTTTCAGTTTTACTATTTTTTATAAGAAGACCGAAAGAAATAATATCTTGATTATTTTCATTAATGAAGAGGTTTATATATACAATATACAATCTCTAAATATGAAAAATCATATTCCTGCTATAATACTAATATCATAATTATACTTATACAAAAATTTACAAAATAAGGTAAGAAACCCAACTACACTAGAATTTGTTGTTATGGTTTCTATCACATCCCCGCAATCATAGCGGGCGGTTGTCGTACGCTGAGATTGTCCCTAAAATCTTCAAACAAAACCAAGGAAAGACCATTAGTAAAGATGTCAGCAATTTGGTACCTTGAAGGGACATGCAAGACATGTACTTGTTCACGAGCTATCTTTTCGCGAACAAAGTGAATATCCATCTCTATATGTTAAGTGCGATGATGTTGGACCGGATTCCCAGAGAGACAGTAGACCAATGTAGCTTTCTAGATAGGAAAGTGAACTCTAATAAAAGATTACGCAGCCAACATGGCTCCGACACCATATTGGCTACTCCTCGATACTCAGCCTACGCACTGGATCGTGATAACGTAGCCTGACGTTTTGCAGACCAAGAGACCAAGTTATCACCAAGAAACATACAATAACCATACGTTGAACGTCTGGTATCTGGACATCCACCCCAATCAGCATCTATATACGACACGAGAGTAGAGATGGAGGATGGTTATAAATGCAATCCATAATCAAGTGTGCCATGTATGTATCGTATGATGCGTTTGAGCGCATGCATGTGCTCAATCCGCGGATCATGCATAAATAAACACACATGCTGAATTGCATAAGTAATATCTGGTCTTGTGAAAGTAAGATACTGAAGAGCCCCTACAAGACTACGATAGTGGGTGGGATCCTCATATGGTGTGCTAGAAGTAGCACTCAACTTCGGTTTGGTCTCAACCGGAGTGAAAGAGGACTTGCAAGATGACATGTCATCTCTCTCAATAATCTCAGCCGCATACTTCTCCTGGGATAAAAATAGACCGTCTGCATGTCGAGTTACAGCTATGCCCAAAAAATAACTCAAGGGCCACAAGAATTTCATAGCAAATTCTGAACTGAGAAGGGACATGATAGACTTGCGCAAATTATCAGAGGAGGCAGTCAAAATTGTATCATCCACATATAAGAGAATGTATGTTAGAGATGTACCACGACGATAGATGAACATAAAATGATTAGACCTGCTGTGAGAAAATCCAATGGTAGACACATAATCTGCAAACCTCTTATACCAAGCTCGTGGGGCCTGCTTAAGCACATACAAGGACTTTTTCAGCAAACATACATGGTGAGGATAATTGGGGTCCTTAAAACCCAATGGTTGATGCATGTAAACTGTCTCCTTAAGATCACCGTGTAAGAAATTATTTTTCACATCCAATTGATGAATGTGACATGCTTTCGAGAGAGCCAGACTGAGAACAATGCGAATGGTAGCCGATTTGACCACTGGACTAAGTGTCTCACCACAATCCACGCCAACCTGTTGAGTTTTACCATCACCTACAAGACGGGTCTTATGCCTCTCAAACGAACCGTCAGAATTTTCGTTATGAGTAAAAATCCACATAGACCGAATGATATTGACACTAGTCGGACGAGGCACCAACCCCCACATTTTATTTTCAATGAGAGCATTATATTCATTATCCACGGCCATTTTCCAATTCGGGTCATGAAGGGCTGACACTAGGTTATGTGGGAGGGGTGATTTAGTGACATTAGAATGTAAATTAAAATGTTGTTTAGGTTTAAAAATACCCCTTTGACTACGAGTAACGGGCCCTTGACTCAGAATAGAAACGGACTAGACCGAGAACGTTGGCGAACTGCCTCGGGACTGGCCAACATGCAGTGGGCCTGCTGGCCGTGATACTGGGTCATGCGGGTAATTTACTGGGCCAGCAGGCAGTGGGCATGCTGGCTGAGAAATAGTGGGTGATGGGTCTGGTCACTGGATGGTGCGGTAGGGAGAATATTTTGGCAAGCAGGCAGTGGGCCTGCTGGCATATGTGACTCACAGGTAAAATGGGCCCACTATGGTAAAATATACACGGAGGGAGTATCGTCCAAAAAAATATAAGCACTCGACACGGGTTTAGACACTTGAGCAAACAGAAATTGGGTTTCATAAAAAATAACATAGCGACTAATTATGCTTTTATTAGAAGATAAATCAAAACATTTGTAACCACGATGATTAGACGAAAAACCCAAAAATACACAAGTGGTAGACCTATCTTGAAGTTTATTAATTATAGTGGAAGGAAAAAATGGATAGCACAAGCACCCAAACACCCTAAGATGAGAATACGAGATATCTTTTTTGTAAAGAATTTTAAGTGGGGATTGATATGCTAAACCTTTGTTAGGGAGAATGTTAAGGAGGTAGGTTGTCATTTGTAACGCATAATACCAAAAATATGGGGTAATGAAGCATGGGCTAGTAAGGTTCGGACAATATTATTAATGGTACGAATTTTTCTTTCGGTCCTCCCATTTTGCGAGGACGTATGAGGACAAGAAAATCAAAAAGATATGCCATGAGTGTCAAAAAATTCCCGAAATGGCCCATTATCATATTCCCTACCATTATCACATTGAATGTTTTAAATTTTTCATTCAAATTGGGTACGGATGAAAACCCTGAATTTTAAGAATGTGAAAAAAACTTGAGATTTTTTAGACAAAGGAAAGGTCCATAAAAATTAGAATAATCATCCAAAAATAAAATATAATAACGATGACCCAAAGAACTCAAAACAGGAGATGTCCATAAATCACTATGAATAATGTCAAAGGGCATCAACGTATTAGAAGTAGAGACGACAAACGGTAATGTAACATATTTCCCTAAAGGACAAGAAGGACAAATATTAGTACTATGCGTACTCTTACAATCAATAAAATTATTAATTTTAAGAGAAGAAATAATAGACGACCCCGGATGACCCAAACGGGCATGCCACAAGGAAGGAGCTAGAACAGCAAATGTGGAGGGGGTGGCTTGACTCGTGGAAATGGTGGTGGTGGTGGTTGGATAAAGCTCTCACCGACTATTACACCTCAATATAGGTATTCCCGTCTTGAAATCCATTACAGAAAATCCAAAAGGGTCAAAGTTAATCGAAACTCAATTATCAGTTGTGAATTTTCGGACAGACACCAAATTTTTAATTAAGTGAGGGGCATGAAGGACATTTTTTAGGACGAGAGGTGGATAGGCCTGCAACCATCTGAAGAACAAGACGATTATTTGTGACGGACGCACCAACATTCTTGAGTTGGCCCGCCAATTCCTTCAGCCTTTTTACAACAGGTTGAGATATTTGGGAAATCCTCCGTATTGACATGGGAAAATTCCTGCTCAAGAGTGACGGCACAGTAATTCTTGTTATCTTGGAATATATCACGCACCATATTCCACGTTTCCATTGTCGTGACGTCGGGTTCAATAATCGTCTGCAATAGGTCCAAAGAGATAGTAGAATAAATCCATTGGAGTATTGTAGCATCAAGAGTCGTCCATAACGTAGGGTCATCATCGGCGGTAGGCACCTTCTCCTTGCTTGTTTCCGCGGGGATGATGTGATGAAGGACTTGATGCGAGCGAGCGTGAACTTTAAATAATTTCGCCCACGTCGCGTATTGGACATTTTCCATCTCAAGAACGATACGGATGTGGTTATTGATGTTGGAGACAGTAAGGGCATGATGAAACATGTTCATTGAGGTAGACATGAGAAGAATTTTGAAAATTGGAAGAAAATTTGGGAGAGGGGATTTTTGGCTGGAAACCGACGTCGGAATCCGAGAGTAGGGCCGGCGGAAGGTGGAATTCGGAGAAGGAAATTTTGCCTTAGACTACTGTCATGAAAGAGAATAATCCCCTGATTATTTTCATTAATAAAGATGTATATATACATGACATACAATATATAAATATGAAAAATAAATTTACCTTTTCCTAATACAAGACTAATATATTTTCCTAATACAATATTAATACCATAATTACACTTGTACAAGAATTTTACAAATATAGTAAATTAACAATATAATTTTTTGGTCCAATGATATACACGGTTTTGACTGTGTATACCCTTCTATCAGGACCATTTGATCTTTGTCAACAGGCTGGACCTAATTTAATAGAAATGATTGAATAATTGGACGAGTGATCTCTTTCAAAAGTTTAGATTTTTCTAAAAGGCTCGATATCACGATTAGTGCCTTTAATTTCTAATTCTGCCATCTAAATTTGGAAATTATAGTGTTGGATTTTTAGATACTTTCCCTTTCTGTGCGAGTAAAAAGCCTTGCTGACCAAAATCCAATAGGTTTTAAATTTAATTAATTTAAATTCCTTCGTAACTAATTAACCCTTTGCATCTTTTTGGAAAAGCTAATTTTCCCTCGATGTTTATTTTATCCATGAAGTATATATTTTGCAAAAAGTATCACTGAAAATTGAAAAATGAATGAGGCAGTTGGGTTAGAGAAGGGGAGCACGTATGGGTGGTATGAAAGTCATAAGCAGAGGCATGGATCTTTCTCACGAAGATGTGTTTTAGGATGAAATTTCGAAATTCATCACTGATTTAATTTGAACAATTATGCGAAATTTCCCGTTCAAACCTCAAGAACTGTTGTAAATTGAGAGCAAATAAGACAATATAAAACAAGAAACAGGAGGAGAAGACTTTCTTTTTATTTCAAATATGTTCAAGTCTCTTCAAGTGTTTTCAAGTGTATCTTACATAATGTGGGAACACTTCTATTTATAGGATGGTGTGATCACCCTAAGAGTTACAAGACTTAAGTAGACATTTTAATAGATACATGAATTAAGTTGGTCATAGAAGGAGAAGGGCATCCATACAATTAAATGGATTTATAACATATATGAAATTGGGAAACTAAATGGACTGTCACATAACGTAATGTGTTCATCACCATAACATAATATATTCATAACAGAACTAAATTTTGGTATAAAAAAATATGCGAGATAAACAGGGTACATTTCACATATGGTCACATAACTATCGTTTTTTTTTCTCTCGCAAAAGTCACTTAACTATCTTTTCTAACACAAAAATCACTTAACTTTGAGTAACTAACACAAAAGTCACTAAAACCATTTTAAGTGTCACTAAACCACTTTCCTCTGAATAACTTATATTTTATTAAAATCTAATAAATAAAATTTTAATTAAAAAGGTCCAAAATGGCCCGACACAAAATCCATATGCAAAAAGTAAATAACTCTTCATATTCTTTCCTTTTCCCTATCATTTTTACATGTTTAGTTTAAAATAATACTAGGCAATTCTTCTAACTACCCAAGTCAATTAAAATTATTGTTCTTACTTTTATACCATGACCAAATTAAACGGTATGATATCATCTTGACCAAGAATGATGCAATATTTGTACAACAACAACATGCCCAATGTGATTCCACAATTGAGATTTGGGGAGGATAGAGTGTACACATACTTTATCCCTACCTTGAGATAGAAAGACTGTTTCCGGAAGACCCCCGACTCAAGAAAAGGTATAGCAAAAGGTCGGATAAGTTTTTTAATGATGCATTATTTGTAATTTTTTAATTGACCTTACTCATTAAAGTTTTGATCGGGTTGGGTCAAATTGGACCTTATTAATTAAAATTTTATTTGTTAGTTTTTTTTAAAAAAAAGAGTAAAAAATAAGTTATTCAAGAAAAAATGATTTAGTGACACCTGAAAGTGATTTTAGTGACTTTTATGTTAGTTGCTCAAAATTAAGTGACTTTTATATTAAAAAATATAATTAAATGACTTTTATGAAAAATATAATAATTAAGTGATCATTTGTGAAATTTAGCCCAGGTAAACCTCAACATAAAACTGAAAGATAACTATTGAGTTCCCGTCCATATTTGAATGGGTCAAATGGGGTCGGTATATAAAACGGATTAATGGAAAACGGGTTAAGAGGTAAATTTTGGTATTCACGAGTTAACATAGGGGTAAATTTGCATTTTGATCCTTGTAACGAGTTCAATTTTTAAAAAATTATTAAAAGTGTGTTTTTGATATAGGCATATAGATCCTCCGTTCATTTTTAATTATTCACATATTAAAAATAGATTTTCATTTTTACTTGTCACTTTTAGCATATCAAGAGAAGATAATTTTTTCCCCATGTTTTATCCATAGTATTAATTACTCATTTCAAATTATTTTTCAAGTCCACTAAAACTATGCACTAATTAATATAAATATATGATAAATTATATACTTTACAAGGGGTGTGCAAAATTAATAGTGGACAAAGTCGCTCAATATTTAACTGATTTTTAATTATATTTTATTGACTTTTATTTAAAGCCAAAATTATAAGAAATAGACAAATACCCATTTTAATCATTTTATTGACGTGCCCACTTGATTTGATCCACTAAAATATATTGACATGACTTTTTATTTTACCATATTCCCACTAAATGTAGTATTAGGTAGTAGTAGTATCTTATTTACTAGTTATGTGTTAGTTTTAAATAATTTTGTTATTGATCTTTGTTATTTCTTATTAAAAAATGAATTTATCTAGAAAGATGAGTCTATCGATATTTGCTTTTTATAAATTGATCTACGTTTATAGTCGAAATTAGTAGTTTATTTAACAATTATGTTTTTCCTTTTAAATAATTGACAAGTCATTGAGCTTTGTTATTTATTTTAAATAGATGTAATTGATAATTGAAACTTTTACAAACCGATCTACGATTATGATCGAGGTTAGTATTTTATTTACCAGATAAATTCGTTTGTTAATAAGAAATAACAAAGATCAATGACAACGTTATTTAAAACCAACGACATAACTAGTAAATAAAATACTACTACTACTAACTAATATTACTATATTTAGTGGGAATGAGGGTAAAATAAAAGGTCTCGGTCAACTATATTTTAGTGGGTCAGGTTAATAAAATAGTTAAAATGAGTACTTGTTTATTTCTTACAATTTTGGCTTTAAATAAAAATCAGCAAAATGTAATTAAAAATTACTTAAATATGTTGAGTGACTTTGTAGGTGAAACACTAATAGTTGAGCGACTTTCTAGTTATAAAACAAAGTTGAGTGACTTTCAGAGTGAAAAAATAATTTAAAATTGTAGAAAATCAAAGTTGGTTAGGATTTAATATTTTAATTCATGTTTAAATAGGATTTATAGTTAGAATTAATATATGAATAAATTTTCATGTTTTGAGTTAAAGTAGGTTTCCTACTATTATAAATAGGGATGTTGCTAGTTATTTTCATAACAAGAGAAACAAAAAATATTATAGAGATTCATAGTGTCTATCAATAAAATATTCTCTTTTAAATTGGTATCAGAGCTTCTCCGATCATGGTAGAGAATTAAAAAGCTTCCACAGTCGGCGGCGGGTATAACCCATATATAACGCCCGTCTGGCCAAAGATTATGTTGCCAAACGTCGGGTCAATGATATGTGCATGAAAAATAATCATGCTAAGAAGAAAAAATAAATTGAAGGTTGATGAAAAAGTGTATCACTAAATTGGAATGTTAGAGAGAGTGCTCAAACGGTTGTGAAAGTTGAAGAGAAAGTACTTCAACAACGAAGGTTGATGAAAAAGCGCATCAACAAAATTAGAATATTAGAGAGAAAATGCTCTAACGATTGTGAATGAGAAAGTGCATTGATGGATTGAATATAAGTGCTTCAACAATTGAAATATGGTGACAAGTACATTAAAAATTAGATATGCAATTTTGAATTACGGAAGAATGTTAAAAAAATAATTCAAAATTATAAAAAAATCAAAGTTGTTTAGGATTTAGTATTTCAATTCATGTTAAAATAGAATTTATAATTAGAATCAATATAAAAATATGTTTTTTTATTGAGTTAAAGTAGATTTATTATTATTATAAATAAAAATGTTGCTAACTATTTTCATAATAAAAAAAAATAAAAAAAATTATAAAAATTCATAAAGTCTATCAATAAAATATTAGCTTATAGTTAGTAAAGAAGTGATATATTATCTCCCAAAATGAACCACCCAACACTAATTTGAAAAATAAAAAATAACTTTTTAACCTCTTAGATCCTGTATTCCAAGTTTGAAACAATTGATCTTTAGTTGCAGAAGCGGGAATCATCTCGTCTTAACTGGTAAGACTCTTTGTCTTCTTCCTCATTTCTTTTGAAATCACATAAGTTTGGCAGTGGTAGATAACGTGGTTACTGAAATTGAGCAAGTCGTGGAAGAGTTAGATCTGAAATTTGAAAACTTTGGTTGTAAAACTTTTACATTTTTTGATCAAGCAACTTCGATAGTAAAAGTAAGTTGGGTGTTAGCTGAAATTTGGAGACTTTGATCACAACAACATGAGCAACGATGTGATTCCTATATAGCGATAACTCTAATGGGAGAGGAGATATAATCTCCGATATATTGCTTATAAATACTACTCCTTCGTCTCAATTTATGTAATATAGTTTGACTACACGTAGTTTAAGAAAGAAATGAAGATTTTTAAAATTTATGGTCTAAAACAAGCCATAGATATATTGCATTAGGGATAAAATGGAAAGTTTCAACTTAAATTATTTCTAAATATGAAAACAGACTAAAAAGTAACGTGTATCACATAAATTGGGACATATGGATTATATATTTTTTCTAAGTTCTAAGCAACAAAATTAAGCAACAGAGGAAAGAAAAAGCTGAGAGATGGGAGGTACCTCTTCCCAGTGTAGAGTCTCTTGTTGATTTGCATTTGCTAATGTTTTATTAGTTTTAAATTTCTGAAATATTCTGTAACTAATTAGGTATGCTTCTTTTTTTTTTTCCCTTTCTATTTGCTCCAGTTTCTTGCCTGCTGAATTATTCGATGTGTTTAAAAGCTATGTATTATATGTTCATACTAACAGGTTTGGCTGTAACTGAAGAACAAAATGTTTATAAATTGTTTAAATATGGTTTAAGGAAGAATAAGTATTTTCCCAATTTGTCAATTTGACAGTTTGTTTTTGACAGTTTTGTCCATTAGAAGTTACGGTATGAAATTTTGAGGTCTGACTGAGTTCTGACCTGTATTCTGCAACTTAAATTTTTTATAGTAGGATTTTGAGATTTGTAAATGCTAGGATACTTACGAATACCTTGCAAGATAGGAACTTAGTTAGTCTTTCTTATACTATGTAGGAATTCACATGGAAAGGAAGCTAAGAGATCTCTCCTATATATGTTTTCCGTTTGGAGCAATTTTGAGTGGTATTGCTTCTAGTGTTTATTAGCTTTTGTAGATTTAGGAACTTTTCTTAGTAACTTAGCTAGAAATAATGTAAAGACTTCTTTATTCTTCTTCTTTTGTTTTGGTAAGGGTGAATACTTCTTTTGCTGGCTACATGACTTTAAACCTTACTGTAGCTAAGTTTTCAGTTTTCCCAGTTTATAACATGTTGCCTACTTTCTGCTATTAACTTCTACTTTTTTAGTCTTTTAAATTGAATGTAAAGAAAGGTCTTTTAGCTTTTTGTTGTCATGCTCGGATGCATGAAATATTGAAATGAACATATGGTATAATTAAGCAATCTGCATTTGGAAGAAGTAGCAGTGCTAAAAGTAAACCCTTTTTCTTTGGTTGAATATGACATTTTTGCACCCAAATCAATCAGAATAATTAAGTTCAGCAATTTTTTCTTATTAGTTTCTGGTGGAAAACATGTTTCTCTGCCATCTTCTTTTAGTTCTCATTTGTTTTGGTTATGTGAAGCACCTCCTATTTGTTATGCAGTTATGCTCATCTGGATACGGCTCAGTTCCTATTCCCTTGTTTGTAGATAATACATTAGAGACATCGTCAATCAATCATGGAGTGAAAAATATGGTTCATATTCCTTGTTTGTTCAACTCAAGGAGAATGTTTAAAGAGTAAGGAAACATTACTGATTCTATCTACGACGATATAAGTATTTCATTGATATCTAATAAAATTCTGTTTTTAGATGACTGTTATCTTTTAAACCACAACAGAGGACAAACTTTTAGGTTGTAATAATCATCAATTGTCTTAGAGAAAGAACAAGCAAGTATGATTAATGTGCAGAAATGTAAAATATAATGTCACGTTACAAGAATAACTTACAACTACATTACTACACCCCTCCAATGACATTTACGAAGTATATAGAATCAGTTTGAAAGTATATATATCCAGACAGAGTAGTGCTTGAAATCCTGCACCTACTGCTTCAGTTATGTAACTCAATTTATCTATTAATATATATACAGATTCCTTCTGTCAAAGCACATACTTATCATCTCCAAATAATTGGCGGCGAGGACGTTGGATCCTGAAGGGAGATTATAGTTTCAAAAGCACCCACCAAAGCCTTGACCTTGCTTCTCCTGGTCTCGACAAGCTTGGTTGCAGTCTCTTCAAGCACATTGTTAAACAAAATTGGAGCCTCTTTTTTGTCTCCTCTTGATTGATGTCGAAGATTAACTTTCATAGTTTCATCTTTAGCAGTATTTGATCTTCCATAAGCAATAAGTCTCCGAGAGCTTCTTCCTCTAACAAAAGCACTTCCATTTCCGTTGTTCTCTAGTATTTTGACCGGCCTGAACTTTAGTCTCCTTGGACTGACTTTCTCAGACTGAAAATCGATTATTTTTCCTCTCCTGAACGTGAGATTTATAAGACTGCAAATTGCAGTCCTTCCAGCTTTTATATCTTGGTTTGGGCTTGTGGTTCCACTTTTCTTGGAATTGCTGACTATTGCATCACCATTAATAGACTCGCATGCAGAAGTTGATGATAGGGAGGATTTCCTGTTGCCCAGGTTTCTGGAGCTACTGCTACCAGAATGTGGAGAAGATGATGGGGAGAGAAGGGGTGACAATCTCTTCCCTCTTATTGAGCCATGTCTATCTGAGGAGGAGACTCTAGCCTTCCGATTTTCCCGAGAAATCTGTATGGTCTGGCTTTTAGTCTTTGATTCTCTGAAGTACACTGTCCCCTTTGGAACACTCCAGTAACTTCCTTGCTCCATCTTGCCTCGTTTAAGACTAGGCCATTTTCTAAGTTGAGATGCCTTGTTAGGAAAGTTTGCTTGACTTGGTTGCACTTTTTCTGTTCGTGCAAGGCTAGTCAAATTATTAATTTGAGATACCTTGTTTGGATAGTCTTCATGATTCACTTTGCCTGTTTTGCTAGGAAGACTAATCTGCTTATTGTGTGTAGATACCATTCTCTGGGAATTGTCATTTAACTTTTTTCCTGATACCCTCTTCACAGAAGTTCTTGTAGAGTGAGAAATAGTTATGACATCCTTTTTCTTGTTCAACCCGGAGGATCCTTTTTCGACAGCTATTTTGGTGGATGCTGGGATTTCCTGTCCCTGGGCTCGAGAAATTGTGGGGCTCTTGAAATTTGGTAGCTTACTTGAGCTGAATGGTTTCTTCCCTATCTGCAACTTCACAGTTGTAGCCATTTCTGGGACTTCTCCTGATGCTGCTACAGGTCTTGTGGGCTGGATAGTCCTTGCTTTTGTTTTAAGATCACTTTCCACTGTGTATTTGCAAACTTCTCGGTGAGAACCTGTTGGAACACTCAGAAAACGTGACAAGACCTTGGATTCACCCTTTTCAATACCTAAGCTGCCAGTTGAGTTCCTTCTCAAATAGCCAACTCCTGACTCAATTTTGTCTGGATTTGCAGTCATGCCAACATCCTTTTTCTTGCTCATCTCATTAGATACAGTGTCCTTAACCATCCTGCTTCCTGTGTTTGGTGTGGTGGTTGCATCATTCAATAGAGACCCCTGCAGTGTTGGCGAACTCCCTGTTATGAGACTGTCACTGTATCTTCTTCTGCTTAGTTTGCTGCTTCTTGACACAGAATAAGCATTTTCTTCCAGATGCTTCAGCTTCAAATCACTTCGATGACTTGCAGAAACGTCTAATTTTTTTGTGCATGCTTGCTTTTCCTCTCCGTGGGAAGTTTTCAGCCTTTTGAAATATGCAGGTAGTTTAGTTGAGCGTAGTGGTTTCTTCCGTATCTGCCACTTCACAGTTGTAGCCTGTTTTGAATTTTCTCCTGATGATGTTACAGATCTTGTGGACATGTGAGTTCTCGCCTTTGTTTTGCAGTTACCTTCCGCACCATCTTTGCTGGCGTCGAGCGAAGAACCTGTTGGAACACTAACATGACGTGATAAGCCCTTGGAGTCACCCATTTCAATACCTAAGTTGCCAGTTGAGTTCCATCTCAAATAACCACATTCTCGTTCAATTTTCTCCAAGTTTGCAGGTTTCCTGATAGGCTTTTTGTTGCTCAAATTAGAAGATCCAGAGTTCTTGTCCATCCTGCTTCCTTTGTTTGGTGTGCTAGTTGCACCATCCAACGGAGAATCCCGAGCAGTTGGTGTTCCCCCTGGTGTGGTAATGTCACTGTATCCTCTTATCCTCAGCTTATAGCTTCTGGACATAGAATTAGCATTTTCCTGCAAAGACTTTATCTGCAAACCATTTCGTTGTTTTACAGAAACAGCTAATCTTTTGGTGTATGCTGGGATCTCCTGTCTCTGGGCTTTACCAGTTGCACGCCTCTTGAAATTCACAGGTAGCTTACTTGAGCGTAGTGGTTTCTTCCTTATCTGTACTTGTACAGTTGTAGCCAGTTCTGGGATTTTTTCTGATGCTGCTACAGTTCTACTCAGCAGGGAAGTCCTTACTTTTGTTGTTTGGAGATCACGTTCAGCACCTTTGCAAGCGTCATGGCATGAACCTTGTGGACCACTCAGATAACGTGACAAGACCTTGGATTTAGCAATTTGAATGCCTAAGCTGCCAGTTGAGTTCCTTCTCAAGAAGTGAGCTTCACTCTCAATTCTCTCCAGATGTGCAGGTATGCCAACAGCAATCTCAGCCATTGTGAGCTAGACAAATGAAACTAGTACCACTGCAGATAATATCATGAGATACAGAGCGGTTTAGGAAAGAATCTCACATACTTGTTTCCTTTTATGTTTTCAGAACTGTTAAACAAGATCATTTACCGAGAGAAACATGATAAGAAGCAGGGACCTTTTAATTGAAACTTCAACCTCAAAAGCGCGGCATCCTAGTGGGAAAAAAAGGACCTGTTAGAAAACTGCTACTATCATATCCTGTTTACTGGTAAAGATTTGGTGGGAGTCATGTTTTGTCATCCACCTCTTGTAGGACTAAACATAACCATTTTTTGCCATAATATGCAGGCAAAAAGGATAACTAAAGGTGTAATGCTTTTGCTTTCTCTTCCTTTTCTTCCTTTTTTTGGTAAATTACTCTTGACTTCCACGTAGTTAATAACTATGTTGCTTGGACTCTTCAAAAATGCTGACGGATCCTTCAAAAGTAGTGCATTTTTGGAGGTTCAACAAAATTTTTCGAGAGTTTGAGCAACAATAGGTTAATATATAAAAGCCTACTGTAGCAAAGATGATTCAGAGGATATGATGAACAGTTGGAAAGCTAAAGAAAATATGCTATTGTGCATTTACAGGACAACAATTTAAGTGAAGAACATTGTAAAAGGATGCAAAGAAAGTACTTATTCTGTAGCTCACACTTCTCCCTCCATCTGAATGTTCCTCAAACTGCAATGTTATTCTTGTTACCTAATTAATGCATCCAAATTAGAGAAAACTCTCACCAGAGAAATAAGTAATAAATTGCATGGCGTTATAGAGACAGAGATCTGGCACATATATATTTGACAAAGCAATTTAGTTAAGAAAATAAGTTATGACACCCTTGCCCATTAATGTACAAATAATAGAAACGTATGATGCACCAATATTGCAAAAGTAATCCTACGAGAATCAATGGGAAAAAGAAATGTCATTTCGTTTAATTTAAGAATATAAAATGAGTACTCCATAATATTCTTTGGTCAAAACTAATAAAAATGTTTACGTCCTAGACCATATATCCCAATCATTATCTCCATAATGCTGCCACAAATTAGGGGGAAAAAAGAAGTACCTTAACATCTATATTTTCTTCACCTCATTAGGAGAAGGAAAGTGAACATTGCTAGTGAAAGAGAATTAAGAATTAAAAGGTACGCTGAGTTCGTCTTGGGGCTGTAAAACTATATTGTATCATTCAAACATTAATACATGAAGAAGCAAAAGCAAAACCAAAATTCAGACAAAAGGATGAATTCAGGATTTCATTAACATGAATTCTTTCATCTTCAATTGAAAGGTCAATCTTTGAGTAACACAATCAAGAACCATTAGCATTAAGAAAAAAGAAAAAAGAAAATTCTGGTGGAATGTTGAAGTTGAAATTATACCTTTTTCTTGATAAGTTGGGAATGGAAAGCCAAAGAAAGAGGGACTTAACAATTTGTTGGTAATTTTTTGAGGGAGCAGAATTTCTAAAATTAAAAATAAAGAAAGCAAAATGAAAAAAAATGAGAGGAACGAATTGGAGAGAAGAGGGACATTTTAAAATTTATAAACATTTGTAAGAAGAAGCGCGATTAATGCAGAGGATATAGATCAGCTTTGACACTAATAAAAATAGAGAGGAAATCTTGGTTATCAGAATTATAGGTTGCGGTTGGTCTTAAGGATTGACCCGTTGTTATGTAGGCATGCAACGGATCAACCTCGCACATACTTTGATGAAATTCTTGATTATAAATTGGCCTAAATATCAGAGTTCCTTTCTGTTCCAATTTATGTGATACAAATTGGATTTTGAAAATCATTTTTTATTTTGACTTTGAATTTGGATATACAATCTTTAAATTCTTTGAAAAATAATACACATTTAAAAACTACATAAAAAGTACTATAGATCACAATAATTTACAATTTAAAATAATCAAGATCAAAGATTTTTGTGTTTAATTTTTGAAATCTGAACTGTATCACATAAATTGGGACAGAGAAGAAGTATTTTACATATATAATTAGTAAAGAGAGAAAAATTGGAACAAGGAATGACGCTTGGAAACACATACATACACACTAAATATTTGTTTTTGTGATGTTTCAAATATGCGGAGTAGTTTTGTTTCACATTGTTTGTAAATTATGGTTGACTTTGTGCATTATTTTATTTCTAAAGTCGTTACTAATAAATCTAAATAATTTTATTTAATGTTTTTGGTAAATCGATAGTTGAATTTTTACAATTTTTCTCTTTTTAAATTCGACATTGAACGGATCACTTCCATTAGCATGCCTATTCAAAACGGTTGACCCCTAAGAGGCCTCCTATTTGAACTTTTTGTTAAGTTTCCATCTATAGCTTGATTATAGGACTATATGTAATGTATATTCTGAACAATTATGTTATGTTGCTTGGAGTCTCCAAAAATACTACAAAAATACACCCCCGATAATATTTTTTGAAGGGCATAATTCTCAAGTGAGTATGCTTATCATATGAAAGTTGTGTGTATTAAAATAGGCGTTTAAGAGAGGACATCAATTGCACATGCAGATACATGTATTTTTTTGTAGTGTTCGATCAACTATTCTGTTGAAAATAATTCTCCGTCATTTTGCAAATTATTCGATTCCGGGATCTTTAAGAAAATAACCTACTGAATTCACCGTTTACTTTTCATAGCCAATATATATAGTTGTTTACTTTTTCTAGGCGATGTCTATAGATTATTCATTGATTATACCAGTTATACACATTATACATATTACACAATCGTGGGCTAGTTTTAGTTTAAGCGTTTGGATGGATGACTTTAAGATAAAAAGAAAATTACACCAGTTTGTCAAAGAAGCCCAAGAAATACACATCAAGCCCAAAAAGGATATCGAGTCAGTTGCTCGGTCTAAATGTATGGATAACCGGTCAAAAGAGCAAAAAAATAATAGGAAAAGAACATGGCGTGACCACCACCAAAATGAAAAGCTCAAAAAAAAATATATCCTATTTTTGGTTAAATACTCGAGCTAACCATTCGGCCTATTTTATTTTCAGGCGTTAACCCAATCCATCCCACACTTAAAAAAAAAGGGTGTAAGGATATAATTAGCCATCAGGTGGAACTATTGACACCCAATGACCCAAATTTCCTCGAAATTTCTTTTGTAAACCCTAAACTAATCTCAACCTATTTCCTAGTCTCCTTTTTTAATTTTTGACAACTGTTCGTCTCTTATTTTCCATCAATATCTTAGTTGTCTCTGTTTTTTGTTATTTTATTTATTTCCTCTTAATTTTAATTTCCTTTTTGTTTCATTTATCTTCTTCATTTTTTGTTCTTTCTTTATTTTTGTCTTTCTCTTCCTTTTGTAAAGATACAAATAAAATACAAAAATAAAAATATTAAATAAATATTTTAAATTAATAAAATATAAAAAAATAATTATATAATTAGATTACAACAAGAAATAATATAAGAAACATTATAAAGTCACTAGCTTATTTATTAAAATTTAAATTAATAAAAAAATATTTTTATAACTTTTCTCTTTTGTAAATGAAAACAAAAGTTATATGTATGTAAAATATGACTCAATTTTTTATAATTATTTTTATAATTTGCTAAATATGATATTAAAAAATATCAAACTTAAGCTTAAGCTCTATTTGTTGATTTCTCTAATAATTTTTTATTGTATATTGTGGTAAAAGTGTTAATAAACTAAGTATTTTAAAAATTTGAACCTTCTATGATAATGTAACAATTTATCAATGATACTCTTTTTGTACAACTCAAACCTCCAAAATTCAAAACCCTAATATCTCTTCTTGCAACCCTTACATCACCTTACCACACATTCTCTCTATTTCTTTTTCCCCCGTATAGAAATTGCATCGTTGTAGTATAAAATATGCATCACTATTGTATGTGTATGAAAATGTATCATTGATGTATATAATATGTATCTCTATAGTATGTGTATAGAAATTGTATCATTATTTTGTAAAATATGTATCAATATTGTATATGTATAGATATCCCTACAATATGTGTATAGAAATTGTATCATTGTTGAATAGAATATGTATCCCTACAATATGTATATAAAAATTGTATCATTGTTGTATAGAATATGTATCAATACTGTATATGTACAGAAATTGTATCACTGATGTATAAAATATATATCCCTACAGTATGTGTATAGAAAATTGTATCATTATTGTATGAAATATATACCATTGTTGTATAGAATATGTAGAAAAATGTATAATTTATGTATAGTAAATGTATAATCAACATATAATTAGTATATTATATACACATTATACCGTTATTATACACTATTATACACAATATTGTTGTTTTGTTTTGTATAAATGACCAACATATCTGAAAGAATCGCGGAAAATAGAGCAATGAGCAAGACAAATAGGAGCAGCAGTAACATTTGATGGAGGTCGCTAAAGATGATTTTTTCCCTGGCCAGACATTGACATCTCCGTCAATCGTTAATCTAAACTTACATATAATATCCGCGCAATCATTACACCTAACGATAACCAGCTATATCTCCATCTTTATAAACCAAAATATTGTGCAAACAATTATAAGCTGCTGCCAATCATCTACTTCTTTCATGGAGGAGTTTTTTACGTGGTTTCTCGGAATCTGTGTTCTATTAGGTGACCTAGAAAAATTAGTTCCTTGAATTCTTAATTGATTTGGTCAAAGACCCAGAAAAATCAATTCTTGATTTTTTTTTTATATTGGGCTTCCATAAAAATCAATTCTTGATAAAGTTCTGGAAAATGTTAAAGGCAAACATTGCCTGAATGGCAAGACAAGTTCTTGCTTTACAAGGATCTGAAAAGGCAGAGGTTGGATGACTGTCATAACTGTTGCCTCCGTCACAGTTCAATATACTGCGTGTTTCTTATGTCAAAAAGGAAGAAGACAAGAGAATAAGGCCGAGCCCTTAAGAAATCGGCTAAAATTTATTTTTATTTTGGATCTAGGTGTTATTTCGGGTCATTTATTAAAAATTGAGCCTTTTATGGCTTTTTCTTTTTTGAAGATGATCACACCATGCCCCTTTTCTCCCCAAAAAAGAAACAGACTTTTTGAGGCGACTAAAGGTCGCCACAAATGAACAAACTATTTGTGACGACTTTAGTCGCCACAAAAGATCAAAAAGGACTATTTATGGCGACTTTAGTCGCCACTAAAGATCAATGAAAAAAAAACCATATTGAGCCTTCAAAAAATATCCAAAACATGTATAATACGTGTAACTTAGTAAGTATACGTTAATTGAGCTTTCAAGAAATATCCAAAACATGTATAATTAGTAAGTATACATTAAATATATATTTATCAAAACAGAAATTATACGTTGATATACATTTATCATACACAACTTATACAATAATGATATATTTTCTATACATATACTTTAGGGATACATAAATTATATGATATTTATCAAATTTTTATACGTATATATTTACTTATACACCAATATTTATTTATATAGTGTATAATACGTCAATTTTTACTTATATAGTGTATAATTAGTAAGTATACATTAAATATATATTTATCAAAACAGAAATTATATGCGTATATACATTTATTATACACAAATTATACAATAATGATATATTTTCTATACACATACTTTAGAGATACATAATTTATATTTATACAAATTTTATACGTCGATATTTACTTATACGCCGATATTTTACTTATATAGTGTACAATACGTCAATTTTTACTTATATAGTGTATAGTTCGTAAGTATACATTAAATATACATTTATCAAAACAGAATTAATACGTTGATATACATTTATTATACACAGATTATATAACAATGTATCATTTTTTCTATACATATACAGTAATGATACATCTTCTATACAAAAATGATACATTTTCTGTAGTGATACATATACAAAAATGATGCAGTTTATATACATTGATAGAATTAGTTGAAAAAAGCTAAAAATAAAATTATTTTAAAAAAACTAAATGACTTTTAAAATTCTTGGACCACCGAATGTCAATAATTTCATCCGATTGACCATTTATGTCCATGTCCCAAAAATAATTAACGACTAGAAGTAACCACATCCCTGCCACATAAACAGAGATCGACTTTTAACAAAAAAGTTGCCTAAAAAGGTTAATAATAAAAAGGAAATCGGTTTTAACATCCCAAACCACAAAAAAAAAAAACGAAAGTACTTCGAAAAACTGTGCTGACAACTTCTAATTATTTCGATAAAGCAAATGTCTAACTTGTAGACCAAGCATTATATATTGCACAGTATAAAAAGACTAAATTCCAACGCTCGATGAATTTAATAATTGCATATTTGCATGTGAAACTTGACAGAACCTTTTTTTGACGTTTCATCTT
Organism: Anisodus tanguticus; assembly: GCA_034509755.1. NCBI lineage: Eukaryota > Viridiplantae > Streptophyta > Magnoliopsida > Solanales > Solanaceae > Anisodus > Anisodus tanguticus. The sequence continues at coordinate 7,746,166 of CM067554.1, read as the reverse complement.
TTTCTTCTTTGAAACCTTACTTTTTAAGTTTCAACAATGAAATGGTCAATATGAAATAAAGTTGGTCTTGAAAGTATTAAAAAAGGTACTATAAATGCATTTTCCACATCATCTCGACCAATGTAGTTTGTCTCCAAAGTTTCCAAGCAAGTGACTCATCATTTACAAGTACTAATTCAAGTGTAAAATATGAATCATGTTTGTCCTAGTATACTTGAATTGCACAACAAGAAGAAATATCACTAGTTATAAATTAAAATCACATTCTAGTTGAACTATGGTCACCAAGGATAGTAATGGAATGAATATGATCGATTGATCCCTCCATCTTTAACAAAAATAGTGGCAATGAAAAAAACTCTTAATATGAAGTCGCATCTTCTATAATGATTCTTATGCGACACGAATTCAAATTAATCAGGACTTCAAAGCAAACAGGAGAGATCGAATAGGGAAAAAATTGTTGAAGATTGATGAGTGTAAAGTGGAAACGAACCTTTTTTAAAAAAATATTTTAATTAGCTTTAGTTTAAAGAGGACAAAAACGAAAGGCTGATATTTAAATGATGAACATGCATGGTGAATTGGTAATACAATCTCATGATTATAGATGTTCCCTTGGCTTCAAGAAGGGGAAATCAAGTGCTTTACTCAAAAAGACTGGCCTATACAGTAACAATGATAGCCTAATCATGTTTAGCATCTAACTGTTATTTATTTGCTCAAGTATTGCATTATCTCGTGTAAAAATGTGATGATGTGAGGCTTCTAAAGTAAAAATTAACCACCCCGTAACATGCAAATTAATTTTAAAATTGATGTTGGGAATTTGGGGGTGGGGAGGGGGGATAAGAATTGTTAGAGATGGGAGTCAAAAAATTAGTGAGTAAGTCAAATACAGCTGATCATGAGTGCCTTAAAAATCTAGCCTGGCCTACATACACGTAGGTAATTATACATAAGTTTATTACTTTAACCAAGTTAAGCATAAATAATTCAATCTGCTAACCGGGAAACAGTAGTATATAATTTCAACTTGTCCTTATTAAATGTATACTTCAATCGATTTATCCAAGACTCCAAGTCAAGCATCTCTCTCTCTTTGGTTTTATTACAGAATTTATAAATTAAATATTTTTTTTGTGATAATTGACATGAATTAATATGAAAGTAATAATTGATATGATTACAAAAGAAACACTGTGTTTCTTTTCTTTTGTTATTAAACTGGCTCTCATGTTACTTGCAAATTTCTCACAAACACTTCACTGATCATTGCGGCAGTGGCACAGTAGAGATATATATCCCATGGCTCGAGGGGTTCTAGGAAATTTTAACATATTATTATCATCTACTTTATTCTTTTCAATCAAAACTCACTACACATCTACGTCATCGCAAACGTCTCAAATACAAATTCTATTAACTTAATAATATTATATGGATGTGTCAGTTAACAACTACTTAATAGTGTAATTTAGAATGTTATAAACTGTCCACCAAATCAAATCTTTAAGGTATCATTATTATTGTTTTTTTTTTTTTTTGATAATACAGGTTTCCAGGCTTGCCCCTAACTACTTCACTGGTATTACCCAGACGTCCTGGAGGTAATAGCACCGGTCCTTCAACACTATTACCAGGTAAATCGCGGGATGTGCTCCGGTGGCCAGTTTTCTGGGAGCGTACAACTGATCAATGAGACAAGGTCAAATTCCCCAACATGCAAAGTTTCTTCGTGCTTGCGGGGAATCGAACCCACGTTGTCCCATGCCAGAGCGCCTTATAGCGCCCAGGCTTTGCCACTGGACTATGCCCCGGAGGACAAGGTATCATTATTATAAATAAAAGAAGTGGGTCGCACCCCATGCACGTCATAGCACTATAGCAGTAGTAGTAGAAATCATAAAGACAGCTAAGAGCTATACAAGTGGCTTCCTTTTAAACTGCCCAATCTTTTGGTAGCTCTGTGCCCCTTTAGATGAAAGTTATCTAAAGGGAAGCCGCCTTCTTAAAGCCAAGTTCCCCTACCGTGCATTAATTGGTAAAAAAATTAAAGGTGGAAGGAGAAGAATTTGTTCTTTTTGACTCTATAATTAATGAATAAGAATTGTAGAACTAATGACTCAAAATTAAAAGAAGTAAACATTTACCCGCTTTGGGGCCTTACTAATCCGGATTCGTGCTAGAAAGTCCCAATTTGGGGTAAAACGCTCTTTATCAAAGGCGATTCTATTCTCTATGCTTGAACTCGAGACCTCTAATTAAGATGAAGGGATATTTCCCGATTACCACCCCACTACAACCACTTCCCAATTGTTAACCCCTACACAATTGTACAACAATTAATCAACCAATTAATTATAAGAAATAGCTCTAATCCTAATTATATTTTAGAAAAAACAGCTTCTAGCATTATTTTGGATTACTGTTCAGAAGTAGATCATTATCCTTTTTTAAGAGAGTATCAGTTAATAGATCTTCTCTTGTTTATGATGTAGCTCATTGGGTTTCCTTTCTTCGAGTCACAAGCAAAATGGATTGCCCAGCTGCTGTCTGGGAAAAGAACACTCCCCTCATGGGATGAGATGATGCAATCCATCAAAGAATTTTATCGTTCAATAGAAGTTGATGGCATTCCAAAGCATAATACCCATGATATAGCTAATTTTGAGGTAAAGTTACGGAAGATGCTCTAAAACCAATAGTCACAAATTGACTTGAGCATTTTATGCTATGGCACCAGGACACCTACTGAATCCTGTGTTTGAATAATTTTTCTTTGGCAGTACTGTGACAAGTATACTACATAGGATTCCCACACTTGGAAGAATGGAGGAAAGAACTCTGCCTATCAGCAATAAGAAATGCGGATATAAACTTGGCTACATATCGGGATTCATATGATGATAGTGAGATGCTACAAGCAGCTTATCAAAGCCCACACTTCACTCACCTTGGTCCTGAGGCTTTTTGAATATGAAAGCATAAATACAGATGTATACAGATGGAGTGCGAAGAATTTTAATTCATTTATTTTCTGAAGTAAGTTTATTCCACTACTTAGTATTTACTAGCTTCTACCGGAGTGGAAAGATGATGATATTCATGAAAGAAATTTTGTTTTCTTTTTATTAAAGTATTTTAGCTGAAGGCTATTGTCTAGAAACTATTGTATGATATGTGTAGTGAAATCCATTTATAAGACTGGCATTCATGTTCTGATTAGCATCATTTGTAATTTCATTCCTCAATATGTCGCCACCTAATTAAATGAAAATGAGGCACGATATAACGGTTTCATGGAACTATTGGAGGTTCCTGCATTTAAGTAGCTCCTCAAGTGAAGGATTTTTACCATGAATGCAATTATTTCAGGGATAAAAGGCACAGCCAGATTTATGGGGTAACAAAACCTGGCTGCCAAAGCTAGCCCAAGAGGGTCAAGAAGCATTACATTTATTATGGCAATAACATATTCTGCCTCAATAGTCGTACAAGAGTTGTAGCTGCCGATCCTGTGAAAAGAAGCAATAACTATGTGAAAATAGAAATTAGGGTAGAACGCGATGTACCTTTGGTGCGCGCATTTTCCAGCAGAGATTTAGATACTCCACGTCAACATCATTGTTGTCTAGAAGGTGAACTTCTCATAGCATTGTTCTGAGACTGCACAATCAACATATGAGACATGCCAAAATGTATCTCACCTGTCAAAACAGCTAATGTGTTCAACAACAACAATAACAGACCCAGTGAAATCCCACAAAGTGGCGTCTGGGGAGGGTAGAAAACAGCTAATGTGTTCAAGAGACTGTAATACAAACTTCAAGATGAGTCGTCCAACTGAGATATGCCATTACTACCTAAGATCGTAGATAAGGCAAACAGTCAGCACATCAGTTTTGCGCAGCTAAAAAAACACAAGTGAGCTCTGACACTTCACAGCCTTCAAAGCACACATTCTTAGGCTTTCGGCAGAGCCATACAGCTAAAATGAAAAAAGATCCGTTGAGCCTAGTTCAATATTTCTCAGATATCAAGGACTAAAACTTTCACAAAGATAGGTTTCTAGTAGCAAACTCAACTCCAGAAACTGTAAAGATATTGGCACCATGACTACCCAAATAGAATAGAAGTTCATAATCGCCTCAAAAGGTTCTGAACAGGTCAGCAAGCCAATGCTCTACCTGAGCAGTGGAATCAAACACCATATATCATATCTGGATTTTATTCATGTCGTGCTAGGCTATGACTGGTATACCACGAAAAAACTAAAATATCTCCAGTTATCCATCAATCAAAAGAAGAAATAACTACCCAAGTCTGATGGCTGATTCTGAGACCTCTCAGTTAACTTCATTTCCTGAAGCTCAAAAACAAAAGCTGACAGTTTTAATTATATAAATGAGACATGACATCCTCAGTGAAATTTGCCGGTCTCTGTGCTGTAAGTACCCCTAATGCGTCAGAAGACATAACATCACCAATAATCTTTGCATGAGCAAAGACCTCCAGTGAAATGATGGAAGCGCTTTATATCTCTAACAACAATATTCCTTTGATAAATTGCTGATGCAAGCTTAAAGAATTGGTGGCAGTCCTGACAAATCCTTAAATTCTTCATTATCCTTAACGTAGGTTCAGATGAATGTAGCAGCCCAAATGCAAGAGCAAACTTTTCACTGTGGTATATTAGATTATGCTCCTTCTCCTCTTCATTAATATCATACAGAGCCATCTCTGTTTCAGGCACATAGCCAGCTAATTTCAACTGATTTTTTATGTCTTCCAACATTTTATGGATTTCCTCATGCCCTGCTTTAAGTGGATCAGATGCCTTAAACTCATAAACTGCATTTTCAATTTCAATTGAACTGCAACCAGGGATCTTTTTCATTCTGCTGCTGTCCATCAATTCCGTAACTTCTCCAACTTCAGTCCATTTCTTTTTTTGAGTGTGAACGTTTGATATTAATACGTAGTTTTCCCCGTTCGTTGGTTCCAGTTCCAAAAGCTTACGGAAAGCAAATTCACCAAGTTCTTCTCTTCCATGAAATCTACAGGCACCAAGTAGTGTCCTCCATATTATTGCGTTTGACTTTAGTTTCATAGAATGAATCATTTCCATGGCTTCATCCAAGAATCCACCACGTCGAAGTAAATCAATCATACACCCATAATGCTCAATCTTCGGCTGCAATCCATACTGACTTATCATTCTTGAGAACCGCCTTCTACCTTCCTCAACAAAACCTTGGTGACAGCAAGCGCACAAAACACCCAAGAAAGTAACATCATCAGGCTTAAATCCTTCTACAACCATCCTATCAAAAGTCTCCAATGCAGCCTCGCCTTGTCCATTCATGGCATATGCCGAAATCAATACATTCCATGTATAAATATTTTCAACTCTCATAGTTTCAAAGACTTCTTTTGCCTCATCAAAGTCTCCACATTTAGCATGCTTATCAATTAACGCAGTACCAACGTATACATTCACTCTCAACCGATTCCTCACAATATAAGCATGGATCCACTGCCCTTGATTCAGAGCTCCCAAATGAGAACAAGCTGATAAAACTCCAACCATAGTGACCTCACATGGTTTAGCCCCAGAAGCTAGCATTTCCCTAAAAACATATCAATTGCTTCTCTAAACCTCCTATTATGCGTATAACTCGTGATCAATGCATTCCACGTAACTACGATTCGGTCAGGAATTTCATCAAACAGTTGGCGGGCATCATCCGGTTGTTGACATATACCATACAAAAATACGAGAGCAGTGTTTGTATAAATATCATTAGTGAAACCCAATTGAATTGCATTACAATGCATGGATTTTCCAACTTCTCCGTAACATAATTGAGCAACTGATTTGAGAACGCTCGGGAATGTTGAGGAATCTGGAAGGATATTCAGTTTACGCATTTGGGAATAAACGAAAAGTGAACGCGAGTGACGTTTTGAATCTGTATAGCGTCTGATAAGTGTATTACATAAATTACAATCAATGAAATGAGAGAACTCGTGGAATAGAAGAGTGGTAGGAGCAAATCCATTTGAAGAGATAGAAGAATCAATCAGTTTCATCAGCGAGAATTGGTCGATGGGTTTATCGCCGGCTACCTTTTGATTCATGTTGCTCTGGACCGAAGCTGAGATTGTATAAGAGCGGAAACCATAAGTGGATGAAAGTTGTGTAAAGGTCTTTCAGTGATGCTTTCATGGTTTAGCAGATTGCAAGCTTTCTGCTACTACTAATTTGCTGCTATGTTGCAGTTGAATAGTGTGGCCAACACTTGAACAGACTAGGAAGCCATTAATTTGGCCATGAATAAGATTTGGAATCATTTTAAGTGTTTATTTATTAAATGGTGAGATATAAAATTTGAAGATTGAAAAATGGATCAATGTTTTTTATTTTTTCAAATTTTCACTAGGAGAACTTGAGTTCTATTTTCATGGTCAAACTCAAACACATGAAATCTCAACGAAATCATGTCCAATCCAAACATTTTTTAGATCTTGTAATCATATTGATCATTTGACAGTCATCGATTAAGTTATGGTCGTTGCTATCATTTACCTTCCTTGTTCCTGCCAAAGTCTCTTATCATGAAATGTTATGACGCCAAACACATCGACATGAAGAGAGCGAATTGAAGGATCATAAGATTTCTTTTGAAACTGCAAGTTTGTTTCAATTTCTTTTAATTAATAGCATTCTTATTTGTATTGTAAGAGAGATTAGTATTGGACAATGACTCGAGTGATCTTGATATTTTTGCTTTTCCATCTTCTCATTGGTCGTTACCTAATCTATTCAAATTTTACTTGGATCAATTTATTAGACTAGGACATAACCCAACCCATCAAACTCCAATAGATTTTCTCGTTTGCTTGACCCGACTGGAGCCCCGACAAACACTGTTTCGCCACAGAAATTCAATTTATACATAAGTCTATAAAACAAATACTCCTATCAACTTATGACAGGAAGTAAAGCCTTTAAATCATCATGGTTTCAGACCCAAGCCAACTTACAAGCTGATTATTGCGACAATAGGCCAACATCAATAAATAAAGTCCTGCATAGAGCCATAGACCATTTTTGGAGTGTTGTAGTCGACCACCCTATTCCCAAAGAGATCGTTCATTTCTTTCTCCATGAGCAACGACAAAAAGGTCTTTGTACACTAATTATCTTCTATCAGTTTTCCCATTATATAACATGGAATCACTACCATTGCATTTCCTGTCAAAAAGAAATCAAATAAATGGGAAAATATAAAGTTAGTAACATTAGCGTAAAGAGAAGTGACTAAGAAACCTATTCTTCTTTGGGGTGATACACAAGATTTGGTCCAAGAGACCAAGATTCAGGCCTAGTTGCTGCCATTCGCATCTCCAGTTTTAGCTTCTTCATTAGCACTTCATTTCCCTTCTTCCTCTTCTTGTAATTTATTCTTCTTTCTGGCAATTTTGTGCGAGTACTTAGCAAAAGCAGCGGAAAGTGCTGACTTGACAGTTACTTCGGGTTCTTTCTTCTCACAATTGCTTGTATCCGCAACTTCCTTCTCATCTTCCTTTGTACTGCTGGAGCCAGGATGAGATTCATTAGCGACTGAAGTTTCTGGAATGCATTGGCGTTTTGGCACTTCTCGCTTGAAAGGTTCATGAAAAGCGTCATACAAACGTTTTACCTGATCCATTACGAACCCAATGAGTAATAAATTAATCTGACCAAGCAATTGGCAATAACAATTAAGCAAAGGATCTTACTGTTATTAATCTGTATTGCAAAACCGATGAAGCAGTAAAATTAATTTCTGAAAATAAACAGAATCAGTGTTGAAAAATAAGAATAATTTTTTCAGAATATAATCGAGCCCACTTAGTTCAAAGTGTGTCCTTAAGGAAATTATTCCCCTCACAGTACTCGAGGTTGATGAAATATCCCCTCCTAGGATAGAACAATTATCTTACCAGAATAGTAGTGCTCCAAATTCAGGTAGCGGCGAACCACTCAACGGCAGTATATCACACAGAATTTATTTGTGCAGAAGAAGTAGTTTGTGTTGTTCAGAAAATTAGTAAGTAAAATTCTGAGGAATCAAACGAATTTAAAGCCATGGAAGTACTGTTTCTGAAGGTTTGCAACCCTTCTGATCAGCCACAAAAAACTGGTGGAAAATTTAAATATGGGAAAGAAACCAGGTCGCGGGTTAGACACGCGGATCCGGGTCACTAACGGGTAGGATTGGATAAGTTAATTAATTTAATTAAAACTAAAGAAAATTTGGTCCAAAAAGATTATCAATCAATCAGATAATCCAAATCCAAATCCGAATCCGAAGCCGAGCCGAGCGACGACGGCGGCGCGAGGGGTCCTTGCCCCCTCAACCCTTTTAGTGACTAGAGAAGGTGTAATGTAATATATACACTTCTCTTTTCCTTTCTTTTTCCGATGTGGGACAACTGGTTTACCCAAGGCAAAAGGGACCTTTTACATTCCCTTCACTTTTCATCCCATCATTTCCCATTCACCAATATCAATACCCAACAATCCCCCACATGAATGGGAATGGCTATAATATAAAAGAATGTGCGGACAAGAGTGATATACAAGCGAGGATTGACGGCATCTGGATAAGTAGGTTTCCCTTTGAACTTTCCGTAGTGAACTTATATCGGATATATTCGATCAATCGGTAGATTTGATATCTTTGAACCGTCGAACTTTGTTGTATACCTAGACAACATAAGTCACACAATCAACCCTCAACCGTTTGTGGTTCTCACGGTTGTGTTCGTTTCAGCCATGAACACCTCCTGGTTTCATGAGTGCATAGAGAATGTGCCTTCACTGTCATTCCCCTTTAAAGCGGCTTACACTTAACACTCACATAGGTGATTTCTAAACATGTGGTCCTATAGCCACATTATCTGGTCATACACTACCAGATTTAGATAATCATTAAAGAACCTTAATGCTTTATTAACTCATTAACAAGCCATAAGGTTTTATCCTTATTTCTGAACATTGTCTTCATTCGAGAATGGGTTGAGTTATTTGACAATGTTGAACCGTCAGTCACAACTTTGTTTGATCTCCTTGAACCTAACTTTTGGGATCTCCAGTCTGCTAGGTAGAGTTACCGCCATGATGACTTGTCCTCGGCCTTAACCTCATTCCCATTGATGATCTACTAACTCTCTCTCTAGATAAGCCTTTTGTAAGCGGATCCGCCACGTTATCTCTTGACTTTACATAGTCAATCGTGATAACGCCACTAGAGAGGAGTTGTCTAACGGTATTGTGTCTTCGTCGTCTGTGACGAGATTTTCCGTTGTACATTACGCTCCATACCCTACCTATTGCTACTTGACTGTCACAATGTATACATATAGGAGCCAAAGGTTTGGGCCAGAATGGAATATCTTCTAAGAAATTTCGGAGCCATTTAACTTCTTCACCGGCCTTGTCTAAAGCTATAAATTCAGATTCCATTGTAGAGCGGGCGATGCATGTCTGTTTTGATGATTTCCAAGACATTGCTCCTCCACCAACAGTGAAAATATATCCACTCGTGGATTTAACTTCAGATGATCCGGTGATCCAGTTTGCATCACTATATCCCTCAATTACTGCGGGATATTTATTATAATGCAAAGCATAGGTTTGGGTGTGTTTTAAATACCCCAAGACTCGTTTCATTGCCATCCAATGAGTTTGATTGGAATTACTCGTGAATCGACTCAACTTGCTTATAGCACATGCTATATCTGGTCGTGTACAATTCATGATATACATCAAACTTCCCAACACTCCTGCATAATCCAATTGTGAGTCACTTTCACCTTTATTCTTTTGAAGTGCAAAACTTACATCAATTGGAGTCTTTGCAACATTGAAATTTAAATACTTAAACTTGTCAAGTACTCTTTCAATATAATGAGACTGCGATAATGCTAGACCTTGTGGAGTTTTATGAATTCGATGCCTAAGATCAAATCGGCAACTCCTAAGTCCTTCATATCAAATTTACTAGCCGATACGCTTCGTAGCATTTACATCGGTAATATCTCTACTCATTATCAACATGTCATCAACATATAAACAAACAATGACTTCATGATTTGGAGTATTTTTAATGTAAACACATTTGTCACACTCATTAATCTTAAATCCATTTGCCAACATTGTTTGGTCAAATTTCGCATGCCATTGTTTGGGTGCTTGTTTAAGTCCATAAAGTGACTTAACAAGTTTGCACACTTTCCTTTCTTTACCGGGAACCACAAAACCCTCGGGTTGTTCCATGTAAATTTCTTCCTCCAATTCTCCATTTAAGAAAGCTGTCTTGACATCCATTTGATGGATTTCAAGACCATATACGACCGCCAGTGCCACTAACACCCGAATAGATGTTATTCTTGTTACCGGCGAGTATGTGTCAAAGTAATCAAGACCTTCTTTTTGTCTATAACATTTGACCACAAGTCTTGCCTTATATTTGTCAATAGTGCCATCAGCTTTCATTTTCCTTTTAAAAATCCACTTTGATTCTAAAGGTTTATTTCCAGGGGGAAGATCAACCAATTCCCATGTATGGTTGTTCAAAATTGATTCAATCTCACTATTGACTGCCTCTTTCCAAAATGCTGAATCAGAAGAAGACATCGCTGCTTTAAATGTTTGAGGCTCATTTTCAAGCAAGAATGTCACAAAATCTGGTCCAAAGGAAGTAGATGTCCTTTGACGTTTGCTACGCCTTACATCCTCTTTACTTGGTGTATTTTCCTTTGGTTCTTCCCGCGGTCGTTTGGATCTTTCACTTGACAACTCACATTCAGTTTTATACGGATAAATGTTTTCAAAGAATTCAGCATTATCTGATTCAATTACCGTATTAACATGAATTTCGGGATTGTCCGATTTGTGAACCAAAAACCGACAAGCTTTGTTGTTTGTAGCATAGCCAATAAAAACATAATCCACAGTTTTTGGTCCGATTTTTACCCTTTTGGGCAAAGGAACTTGGACCTTTGCTAAACACCCACACACTATGAAATATTTCAAGTTGGGTTTTCTTCCTTTCCATAGTTCATATGGAATAGATTGTGTTTTCTTTGTGGGGCACCCCGTTGAGTATTCGGTTAGTGTAACGATAGCTTCCCCCACAAGCTTTGCGGTAAACCGGAACTTATTAGTAAGGCATTCATCATTTCCTTTAATGTTCGGTTTTTCCTTTCCGCAATTCCATTTGATTGTGGTGTGTAAGGGCGTAGTTTGATGAATAATTCCATATTCTAAACATATCTCGCAAAAGGAGATTCGTACTCTCCACCCCTATCACTTCTAATCATTTTTATCTTTTTATTCAATTGATTTTCCACTTCGTTCTTGTATTGCTTAAAAGCATCAATTGCTTCATCCTTAGTATTAAGCAAATACACATAACAATATCGAGTGCAATCGTCAATAAAAGTTATAAAATAGTTTTTCCCACCGCGAGATGGTATTGACTTCATATCACATATATCTGTGTGAATTAAATCTAAAGGATTTGAATTCCTATCAATAGACTTATATGGATGTTTAACGAACTTAGATTCAACACAGATTTCACATTTAGATTTATTACACTCGAATTTAGGCAACACTTCTAAATTAATCAATTTTCGCAAGGTTTTGTAATTGACATGTCCTAAACGAACATGCCATAAATCATTTGACTCCAATAAGTAAGACGAAGCTGAATTTTCATTAATACTGTCAACAACCATTACATTGAGTTTGAAAAGGCCCTCGGTGAGGTAGCCCTTTCCTATGAACAAATCATTCTTACTTATTACAATTTTCTCACTAACCAACACGCACTTAAACCCGTTTTTGACGAGTAGTCCGGCTGAAACTAAATTCTTCCGAATTGTTGGAACGTGCAGAACATTGTTGAGAGTCAGAACCTTGCCGGAAGTCATCTTCAGAAGTATCTTCCCATACCCGCTGGACCCGAAGAAGTATCTTCCCATATCTTCCCATAGGTTGCAAATGCTTCTTTTGTAGCGCAAACATGTCAAGTGGCACCAGAATCAAGCCACCACTCCTTTGGGTTTCCAACCAAATTGCACTCCGATAGCATTGCACACAGATCATCCATATCATCATTCTTTTTCATCATATTGGCTTGTCCTTTTCCCTTGTTCTTTTTCGGGAGACGACAATCTGGGGCTTTGTGGCCAGCTTTCCCACAATTAAAGCAGTTGCCCTTGAACTTTTTCTTGTTGGAATCCTTCTCCTTTCCAGAAGGCCTCTTCCTTTTCTTGTTCTTTTTCAGAGCAGCATCTTCAACGATGTTTGCCCCTTCAATTGATGAAGTCTTACGGTACCTCTTCTCAACGGTTTTGTTATCTTCCTCGATCTTGAGACGAATCACAAGATCTTCCAACTTCATTTCCTTTCTTTTGTGCTTAAGATAATTTTTGAAATCTTTCCATGAGGGCGGCAACTTCTCAATCATTGCAGCCACTTGGAACGCTTCATTTACTACCATACCTTCAGCAATAAGGTCATGGAAGATAAGTTGAAGCTCTTGAACTTGGGTTCCAACGATTTTTCCATCCACCATTTTGTAGTCTAGGAATTTGGCAACCACAAACTTCTTCAAGCAAGCATCTTCGGTTTTGTACTTCTTTTCAAGTGCACTTCATAGTTCTTTGAAAGTCTCTACTGCACTGTAGACGTTGTACAAGTCATCTTCTAAGGCACTCAAAATGTAGCCTTTGCACAAAAAATCAACCTGTTTCCAAGCCTCGGTAACCATGAATCTGTTGGTTGTCAGGCATGTCAGCGGCAGGCACGGGAGGGTCCTCACTGGTGAACTTTTGCATACCAAGGGTGGTAAGTCAAAAGAACATTCTTTGCTGCCATCCTTTAAAGTTGGCACCGGTGAACTTCGCAAGTTTTTCAGCCGGTGGCACAGCGGTACGGGTTGTAGGAGTAACCGCTGGTGCAGTATTCGCAGAGGTAGTTCCAGTCTCAATTGCCATTATTCGTTTGTCACTGTCAAATCGACAAACTATTTTAGTTAATAAAACCAGAATAGCAATTCAATCACAGACTTAAACGATGATTTTATTTCTTCAAATCGCAGTATAATTATGAAACTTTAGTATTCCAACGAAGTTTTTATATCTTCGAGTCAGAATACTAATATTCATATGGAGTAGAAAGCGCACAAGTTTTAATCTCCAAACCAGAATACAGCAACGATGAAGTTTTTATGTTCTTCAAATCGTTGTCAAGTATGAACTTTAATATTCCAACGAAGTTTTTATGTCTTCAAGTCAGAATATGAAATTTCATACGGAGTAGAAAACCACACAGGTTTTAGTCTCCAAAACAGAATACAGATTAATCTAAAAAATATAATTTCCTTAAGATTGTTATTAATCGTATTGCAAAACCGATGAAGCGATAAAATTAATTTCGAAAATAAACAGAATCGGTGTTGAAAAATAAGAATAATTTTTTCAGAATATAATCGAGCCCACTTAGTTCAAAGTGTGTCCTTAAGGAAGTTATTCCCCTCACAGTACTCGAGGTTGATGGAATATCCCCTCCCATGATAGAACGGTTATCTTACCAGAATAGTAGTGCTCCAAATTCAGGTAGCGGCGAACCACTCAACTAAAGTATATCACACACGTAATTTATTTGTGCGAGAAGAAGAAGAAGTTTGTGTTGTTCGAGAAAATTAGTAAAGAAATTCGAGGAATCAAACGAATTTATAGCCATGGAAGTACTGTTTCTGAAGGTTTGCAACCCTTCTGAACAGCCACTAAAAACTGGTGGGAAATTTAAATATGGGAAAGAAACCGGGTCAGACACGCGGATTCGGGTCACTAACGGGTAGGATTGGATAAGTTAATTAATTTAATTAAATAATAATTAAAATTAAAGAAAATTTGGTCCAAAAAGATTATCAATCAAACAGAAAATCCGAATCCGAAGCCGAAGCCGAGCCGAGCAACGACGGCGCGAGGGGTCCTTGCCCCCTCAACCCTTTTAGTGACTAGAGAAGGTGTAATGTAATATATACACCTCTCTTTTCCTTTCTTTTTCCGATGTGGGACAACTGGTTTACCCAAGGCAAAAGGAACCTTTTACATTCCCTTCACTTTTCATCCCATCATTTTCCATTCACCAATATCAATACCCAACACTTAATAACAAGTTCATTGACCTTTTGTTTCTCTTGTTAGATATTGGTATGCTAGTGGAAAATAATAGTAACTTCTAGTGGTAAAAGGGCGGTGCACTAAGCTCCCGCTATACGCGGGTTCCGGGGAAGGGCCGGACCACAAGGGTCTATTGTACTCCTAAATTATTAATTAAGAATGAATAGGTTCAAATATAGCAAAATGGATAGTGAGGATTTATATAGTCTACCCTACTAGCTTGGAATTGAGGCATAGTTGTTATTGACTTTTTGCTTCTCCAAATCCTCTGTAAGACTGCTTTGATTCATAAAGCGCTTCTATCAATTAAACCCAACCAGAGATGCAGTGACGCAAGACAAAATTGCCTTAATCCCCATCACGAATACTAGTAGCTTTTACAATACAGTGATGTATCTATGGCTAGAAAAGCAGGAGCTTCCTCGATATAATTTGAGACGACAACCAGCAATAAAACTAACAGCCTTCTCATTGCCCCAAATGAAAAACTATTCCAATAAAACCAAAAAAAAATCTACAACCAACACGCACAAAAGAACAAAAAGAAAGACGGAAGAAAACGAAGTGGATCACATGGAAATATACCTTGCGCTCTCCTATGCCAGGACAACGAGCAAGATCTTCCATAGATGCATCCATTACATGAGAAAGAGACTGCAAACAATGCCACTATCTTAGGAACTGAATTAAAAAAAATTAGTTTCTAGGCATTCCACAGCAATTTCACTCATACCCCAAATGTTGAGCCAAGAGTCACAACATCTGTTTTGTTAACATGTCGTATTGCCGTCAGAGCATGATTCAGCTACAACGATAAAATAAACCACATTTCAGTGCGCTATAACAGAGAGCTTACAGCAAAAATAATTCCATTCTCCGATTATTTTCATTTCAGATAAGTTCCTTGATGAAGAAAAAAATAATCCGAGACTGAAATCAGAAAGTAATATACTGTAATCAACTGACACATACCCGTGATAGGTAGTCTCCATCCATTTGGCCCTGAATGAGGTCGGCTGGCTTATTTTCATAAACCTTCACCGTCTCCAAGTACCGTCCGCATTCTTCCAAACTAAAAAAATTTAAGCAATTTAGGGTGATCGCCAAAACTGTGTTTATACGAATGCTCAACAGAAACAATAACAAAGAGTCGCCTTTCCTCAACTATCTTTATATGGCACAGACGCACAGGGAAGGGCATGATGATGTGCAGTCATGAGTCATGACATAGAAGAAAGCAGAAACACCTCAGAGAAATTCCAAGATGTTTCTAAGCAAGCATACGACTTTGTGAAATAAATCTACTCAACATAAGAAGTACCTCCATCCACATAACAGAGTGCAATCATGAAGAAGAGCAGTTCTGGTAACTTCAAGTAAAGGCTTGACAACATCCTCCTGAACCCAAAGGCAACCATGAGCATGACTCAAGCTATTGTACAAGCATCACATGTAAATATGAAGAAGTCAAAAGTATTGAAGGGCTTACAATATCAACATGGCACAAAACTATGCGGAGTCTGTAGTTCTTCTGCAATTCCCTTATCCGAAAATACAAGTAATCTGGATGAAGCAGATGATACCGGAGGCTACCGAAGAAAAGGAAAGGAAAAATAGAGAAGGGAGAATGTCAAGCAAAAGGACAAATTCACTATTGAAAAAGCATAACAAAATGTATATTTTTACAACACCATATACCAAGTCAAGCTTAGCAGCCAATGTTTGTAAGAAAAGAAAGCAATCAGCATAAGAATTCAAATACAGCCACCTATTGACAAAACTTATATGATTCTTCCAATAGATTGCCTGCAAGATGAATCGAAATTGGTAGCACTTCAAACCTTAAATAAAGAGCACAAGTGTTCTGGCCCAATAAGTAGTCACATACAATATCTGCAAAAGCCCACCTCACATTCCTGATATGTTTTAGCAACGGATTTCCCTTCTGCATCCGAATAGAAAGAACAGAATAAATACACAAACCTTACAAATAGTGTGCTGCGACAGAACACACATCTGCAAAAATCTTCATTTCAGAGCCGCACCACTATTTCTGGCAGCTTGGGTTCACTCATTATAGGAAAAGCTAAAGTCCAAAGAATCTCTTGTTTGTTCACTTTCTAGCTTGTACAAGTCAATTGGATATATTTGCTAGCCATAGTCAAATTGTTTATACCTTTGCCAGATAACTAAGCAAGCCATTTTGATCTCTCTATTTTCCATCGCATGCAATTAGTCTATTGGTTCAGGGTGCACTAAAAGGTCATGCAAAAAGGCATATAACCAGTTTATAGAGGCATAATGGCTAAGGCAGGTATATTGAGCTAGTACATTCAACCTCCGTAATCCGGTATACGGAAATACAGAACGACTGCTTGGGTTTTAGGTATTGGAATACAAGTGTTTAAATCCATAATGAAGCATCATTGTTCAATCAAAGAAGCTTCAAATATCTTACAACTCAAAGGTAGCTATATATGATAAAATGTTCATGCTTTTCTCTTGTGTTAGTGGGAGGTACTAGCCAATAGGTAACCAGTAGAATAGTAGTAGCGGTACGCTCAAGCTAGCCCGAACACCACCATCATCAAAGAAAAAAATATTCATGCTTTTCTTGTATTGTGGATAGCTTAAAGATCGAATAAAACTAAGAAAATGAGACCCAGTTTAGTGAAACAAAATAAATCAAATTCCACACAGCAAATTACATGTTCCGTGAAAGTGAAGGTTAATTGCAGCATAAAACATGCATCTAAATTTTCCAGATGCAATGTTGATTATATGAAAGCAAAGTAAAAATCTCACCTGTCTATGGCTTACAAGTATAGCATTTCGATTAGCTGACGGTGAGGGCGTGGACGACGATGATGCAGATGGAAAATCTGAACTATTAATCGGTCTATAATCCACGAAAAAGATTAATTAATAAGAAACTCATAAACCAATCAGAATACCAAATGCTACAAAGTCAAAGGCACAAACATTGTGAAAATTCAAATTGACCTGGGAGTGGCCGCAGTTTGGGAGGAGGAAGAAGGCGGAGGAGGAGTGTAGAATTCGGAGTTTTTGACGAATTTGAAGGCTTGAGTGAAAGAAGGGGTAGGGTTGAAGAGAGAAGACGACGACGACGACGTCGTTTTGGACCGAGAACTCTCCATTACTTCTTCGTACGAAGGAATCTGTATCACAAAGCTCTTCTTCTTCTCTCCTTCCCGCTCTGAGTGTTCCATTTCGTTCCTTCTACTTTCTTTTTCTGTTTCGCCGCCATTTTTCCTGATTTTGTCCTAACAAATATATCCCCAAACGGCTCGACCCGACTCGAACCGGTTTTTTTTTTTTTTTGGGTAGTTTTTTGACAAGAAATATCTCTCTTTTTTACTCTTAGAAAAATATTATATTTCTCCTTCGATATTTGATCATTTTTTAAATATATTTATCATTTTCATTCACTTTTAAGATCATATTTGCCGTTAGTTCCCTTATCCCACCTCTATCATCCTATGTGACGCCAACATAAATATTTATTTTTTACAAATTAAATTAAATCCGATCAAATTAAAACTCGACCCATATAGCAACACTGGCCTAACTTGCATATTTCAAACCCAACACTTCAATTGTCTTCTCCGTCACCGGCTCCGGTGGCACTTCCGTAACCGGCACTGTCTCTGTTATTTTCTTCACTCCAACAACACTAAATAAATAAGAGATTTCAATCCAATTCGCTGCCGCTAACAACTAGTAATTGGTGTAAGGAATCTGAAAAGTACATTACATTCCGTTTCTCTTCTTGACTTTAAGTTTTACTGGATGAGCTCCCCACCAATCCATATCATTTTCCTTCTAATGCCACCAATCATTACCCACACTCTGCCCTGATCCCCGGCACCACCCACAACATGGCCAAGAAGGAAAATTGAGGAATTAATTAACAAGAGAAAAAAAATACCTTTTGAGTAATTGATGCTTGGTTCATCATAAATCATCATTGAGCACTCATCACTATTATCCTTCGCCATCTCTATACCTAGTCCAAACATAATGAAAAGGCATTTCGTGTAAATTCATGTGTTTAGCTAAAAAAAATGTTGGAATTTTTGGGTACCCATTTGAATTTTATTTGATATTTTTTTTTTTGTATATCTCATATTGCTATTTATACATTCTTCAACGTGCATATACAGAGACATTTCATGTAAATTCAAGTATTTTAGCTGAATATTTGATTGGTATTTCTGGATAGTGGATACACATTTGAATTTTATTAAACAATCTGCAGATTTGAATGGCTAGACCTCCATATTTTGTCGCAAGCAGCGCTCGCCAAAATGTTAACTCCCTAATTCGTTAACCTTAGTATTGCTGGAACTAGTAGTGGGGTTGAAGGTGAAGTTTTTGTGCAAAATCCAACACAAATTCATGTATTTGTGTTGGGGTCGATTTTGTTGGATGGGTGGGATTTGATTTGACCGGATTTAATTTGTGAGAAATAAATATTCATGTAGGCATGTAGGATAATAAAGGTAGAGACAAGGGAACTAATGGTTCAAGGGTAAATATGATCTTAAAGTTGAATGTAAAGAGCAAATATATCAAAAAAAGTATAACAAATGGCAAATAAACTTTTTTCTGAAAGACACGGCAAATATGACCGTTTTGCGTTTGAATAATCAAGAAATATGTATATTTGTTTTACAGATCCCACTTGTGAATTATATAATATTATTATTGTTGTTATTTTTATAAGAGATTTTTATTTTCAAGGATGAATCCCTCTTGTGTGGGAACAAGTCAATTGGACCCATCACAATTTGAATTTCGAATGGAAGAAAGAGATGTTTACATATGTGTCCTACATTAACTTTCATCTTTCATATTCTTAGCGTAAAACATAGAATATCAATTTTAGCATATTAAGATTCATAACCCCATTAACTCCTTCATTAAATTTCAATAATTCATAATACCTTTTACCCTCTATTCTCTCTCTTCCCAAAATAAATTAAGAATTAAATACTATGATTTTTTTTCTTTTTTCGTTTCTTTTCTCTCTCCTCCATAAACATAACTACACCACCAAAATTAAGAAATCACAAAGAATATATTATAATTTATTTTTATGGTAGAAATATAGTATAAGTAAAAATTACAGAGTACGTATGATTATGGTCAATATATACAAAACATTGACAAAACTTATGGTATATTCATGGTATTCTAAAGATATAAAATATTTATACTAGAAATATACCATAAATATGAAAAAAAGAACTTGTGCATATATCCAATAGATTTGTGAAAATATTTTTGTTATAAAACTTATATATGTAATTATTTTGTATTCCATCTATATATTATATTTATTTAGAAATAAATTATGGATATATGTGATGATTATACATTATAAATCATGTATAAACATAAAATATTAAAAATAAATCAAGTATATTATTTACGTGTGTATTTATTCTGTATTTCATTATCTCCATGTTATGGTATTTATATAATGTAAAAGTCCAGCAAAACTATTAGAAGGGAGAAAGAATCACTCTGAAAATGGGAGAAATTATGGCTAATCAATCATAGAAAGGGAGAAAAACAACTTGGAAGATGAGCGGAATTGTAGAGAAAGACAGAATATAATTTGGGGAGAAAGGAAAATAGGCAAGAATAAAGGAATGTACAACAACATCATACCCAGTGTATTCTCACAGGATGGAGTTTGAGGAGGGTAGGATATACGCTGACCTTACTTCTACCTTTATGTGGGTAGTGAGTCTGTTTCCGATAGACCCTCGGCGCAAAAGAAATATAGTCAATGCACAAATTCAAATTCAAGAAAAATAAGTCAATAAAATAACACAGTACATAACAAATGAAGCAACATATAGTAATGCACAAATAAGAGCATGGGTCTACACAATAAGTAATACTTCAAGAAAAGGAGAAGAGGAGAGGAAGAGGCTAGCCCCCTACCTCTCTCACACACAATGTGATAAAACTCAACTATCTACTAACCTTCTGTCCTAATCTTCGACCTCCAAAACTTTCTATTTAGGGTCATGTCCTCAGTCAACTAAAGTTGTGTCATGTCTTGTCTAATCACCTCCCCCAGTTCTTATTTAGCCTATCTCTACCTCTCCTAACTACTGCTATCGACAATCTCTCACACCTCCTAATTGACACATCCTCACACCTCCTCTTCACATGACAGAACCATCTCACTCCCGCTTCTCTCATCTTGTCCTCCACGTAGGTCACTCTAACCTTATCCCGTATAACTTAGTTTCTAATCATATCTTTCCTAGTATGACCACACATTCATTTGAGCATCCTCATCTCTGTCACCTTTATCTTCTGAACGTAAATGTTCTTGACTGGCTAGCATTCTGCCTCATACAACAATGTCGGTCTAACCACCACCACTCTGTAGGACTTACCTTTTAGTTTAGGTGACACCTTCTTATCACACACCATCCGGAGAGAGGGGGTTTGACTAAATGAACAAGGTATAAATGTCAATCCCTAATTATGTGGATCTCTTAATTAATATTTTATTTAATTCATAAAAACACGGATTTTATGTATATGCTAAAAATGATATAAAATTTGCTATTTATGTTAAGATGCAAAAGTTATGTCACTTGTGTGAGAAACTAGTAAATGTTATTTTTAAAAGTAAAAAAATGATAATATTGAAAAGATTTCGTGTGTTATTAATAGGTCTCTTATGTGTTAAAATATATTTTCTTGATTTAAGTCAACCACCAAGAAAATAGTAAATAAGTTCCCCTATCTCACTCAAAAGTTGATCCGGTAAACAAAGCATAATCTCCTGATAACCTATGGGTTTGTAACTTGATCTCCCTTTTGCAAATTAGTAAGTTCTTTCACCTTTTTCTTCTAATTTTGCTATTCGGAGCAAAAAAGAATTTTGAAGTTTTATGGTTTTCTTCACCAATTTGCTCAGTTTTACAATTGGTATTTACTATTTAGTACTATTTACTAAGAGCTTGGCTTGATCATTATTGTGAATTTCTGATAGAATTCTTATAATTATTGTTTTTAGGGTATATCGAATTTCTGATAGAATTCTTATTAGTAATTATTTTTCATTTTTTTGGTCTTTAATTTTTGCCCTTCATATCGGTAGTGTTTAATTTTTGTCCATGCTACTTTTTTTCTATAAAAATATCCAGGTTTACTTTGTAATGCATAATTTATATAATATATATTTTTTCGAAATTTGGATTTTAGCCTCGCGTGGCATAAATTATATAGGAATTAAGTTATCCGGCATAATTTTATACATATGTATCATAACATCCACACAAACTATGCCGGATAAGGTAAAACACATGTATCATAACATCCACACAAACTATGTCCGATAATGCAAAATTTCCAACACTCAACATAATTTAAAAAATAAATATAAAACTATGATGAATAACTTAATTCCTACATAATTTATGCCGCGCGAGACAAAAATTTAGTTTTTAAAAATAAAAAATATTATAAAATTATGTCTTGCGAAGTAGACACGGATATTTTCATAAAAAAATAGCAAGAGAAAAAATTAAAGACCACATATATGAAGGGCAAAAATTGAAGACTAGTGCATTTGAGGGGCAATCCGCAGAAAAACGTTTAAGTGGGAAAAAAGATTTTAGATTTAGTATTTTACCGACCCCAATTTGAGTTGGTCTTACATTTATATCCTAATTTGAGTTGGTCTTGGATTTGCACCCTAATTTCAGCTATATATATACAACTTTACAGGAGTAGTTGAGACCACATCATACGTTTAATTTCCATGGCTGCTGCTGCTAATTTCAAAGAGCACTGTGACCATTGCAGGAGACACTTAGGCCTGAAAGTTCGACCACTACCACCACACAAATTTAGATTCCAAGTTATTAGATGGAGCTCTTTCATTTTTTTACCTAGAAGATTTTAATTACTCTATTCCAAATCACGCGAGTAGCCATTAGACATTACTAATAGTCAATAATACTAGGAGGAGGAGTAATTACCCCTTTTTTTGATCCTTCAACTTCACCTTACTACTAAAACTGACGTTGGTATTTAACACCTGATAACCCTTCACAACTCCTATATATGGATCAAAATCTCATGCAACTCACACCAAATCTTTTCATTTCAAACTACGCCCTTCTGAATACTTGTCATACGAAGTGTTCTACCCCATCGTTGAAGCAACTCTCAAGAAATGGGGTGGTGAGGTTTTTAATAATCGCGTTGTCATACATAGTATGATAATGCCAGACACGCTACCATGTTCACAATGTGTCTGTCGAACAAGGGTGGTGCTACTAATTGCCAAATCTTGGGGATGTTCGTTGGTTTCACTTTGAAAACTGAATATATTCTGGATGGGAGGCTACAAGATTTGTCGTCACGCTTGAATGGGGGGATGGTACCTGCTAGTAAGACATCAATAATGCAGTTACCGGAGAGAATGGAGATTGATGAAGATCAATGTTTGAATGATGACTGTGTCATCTGTTTTGAACAACTTGGCAAGGAGGGGAAAAACATTGTGTGCATGCCTTGCTCGCATATGTTTCATGGAGATTGCATTACAACCTGGTTAGGCAAGAGCCATTATTGCCCTCTCTGCCGCTTTGAAATGCCAACAACACAAGTATAATCCTTCGACTCAAGAACATCGTTTTGGAGAAATGCCATAGCAGAATGCTACGATGAAAGCCGCTATTCACATGTCAACTGCTGAATTAGACTCCTAGCTTTTTTTATTTATTTATTTGAGGAAAGTGAGTTGAATACAACACTTTTAAGCAAGTTCAGAATTCCAAAAAAAAAAAAGTAAATAAAAGCATATTTAAATCTGGATTTATTCTCTAAAACTTTCATCAGTTATTTTGTATATTATCCATAATAAAAACATTTGGCATTTTTAATCTGATATGGATTAAGTGGTTAGTTTTTCTTTCCTTTTAGGGCAATCTTGTCATGAATATTCATGCAACAAATGATTATGTACATGATATATATGCATCTAAAATGTTTTCACTAAGATGTCACTAACGCAATACCCCTCATTGCATCTAGCCAGTGTAATACCACAAGTGAAGTTTGGGGAGTAGGGAGGTTGTTTTCTAATTAAATAGAAAGCCTAAATATAAAGAAGACGATTCTTGGCTTCTCATCGATGTAGTTTGCTTTCTTGGTTCACAAGTCCTACTACTCGACTTGGAAGCGGTTCTTTCTTCTCTTAATAAACTACTTATTTCGTTTCAGTCATCAGCACCTTGATGCTCTTTTAGTTTAAATCCCTCCATCCTATACTGGGTGACTGAACTCATAAGAGAAATCTGACTTCTCCTGGCCGATAGCATTCAATCATGGAAGGATGCCAAAACAACCCAAGAAGTCTTCGATCTCCTTCAAAAAGAAAAGCTACATCCACTACATGCATTCACCCTGACAGGCTAACCCGAGCTTACCGAGGGCCTTACCGCCCGAACCAGCAAGACTAATGTCTACTTATACCTTGATTTTTGTTAATTCCAGGGTTTCTCTGAATTTGAAATTGATCGATAGACCCCCAGCTTAAGGAAAGAAAACCAAACAATCCGCAAAAGGTAGTAGTAGATGTAAAGAAACCTAAAGCAAAATACTTAATAAAGCATGGTAAAGCAGTCTGGGGAAAAATAACAATAAAGTAAGTGCAAAACACCTCTAATATGAATCCGGTACTTAAAAAGTGTAAAAAAGTTACTAAAATCACATAAATTTATGTGAAACGAATTTATGTAGTGGATGCATGTAGTGGAATGCATGTAGTGGATGTAGTGGATTTGGAAGACAAAATTTACGTGTAAAAAAGTTATTAAAATCCGGTACCACCAATGCTACATCGGCCTCTGGGGTTTGGGGGGAAGACAAACGATAATGGTTAAAAAGGGAAGTCAGGGGGGAATAAAAGTATACCTAACAAGCTTTTCAAGTGAAACTCACTTCTTTCCTTCATTGTATAGGATACTTTAATTCATGATAGATGGAAATGATCTTTCAAACTAACAAAATGTTGTTATATTTGTCACTGTCATTGTAACTACAACATGAGCAGTTCCACATTGCACCAAAAGTACTAATTTGGGGTACTACCTGTACATACAATTCCAAGAGCAGAAATGCCTCAAATAAACTACTCCTATGAATAAACTTTGTGCACCATAAAATATTTCCATGAGTCCAAAATACTGTCTCTCAAAATATTTCATCAGCTAAAAGAGGAGATACAACGAGCTCTCCGACTGTTTTGCCGCTCCTTTGTTTCCCCCCACCCTTTGCAAAATCTATCTGTAATGCCCTGATTGTCAGTACTAGAATGTGGTTGTGACAGTGAGCAAGTTGTTCTCCCCCTAATATGAGACCATCTCCTACTTCTCGAACTAGCCCTACGTGCAGTTTTCCTCCATGGACCTGATTCTGATGCAGCATTTGCAGGTGACTCTAGACCTCCAATAGCCAGAAGATCTCCATTCAACTGATGCAGAGAAACAGAGGCAGTAGCAGGAAGTACTTCTGTTTGAAGAACCCTCTTATATTTGGCACTCCTTGGTCGGCTCCTCCTTGACCGACTATGTAAAGTATTAAATACTGCTTCCTTCTCTTCTCCAACCTCTCTCTCTGGATTACTTGCCAAAGAAGCTGCAATATCAGCAAGCCAGCCGAGAGAATTATGAGAGCCTTCAGATGGTCCCACCTTGGCAGTCTTTGAGTGTCCTTGGACAACAGATGATGAAATAAAAAGCAGTGTCTCTGCTGCAGCCCTGTCAGTTTTCCCAGTACGATCACTCATGTGGTCTTTTTTAGACCGCTTGACAGACGTACTAATTGGATTGTCCAAAGAATCTCCTCTAGGTGGAGAACATTCCTTGTTTTCTGGGCTTACAGGAGCTTCCAAATCTTTGTCCACAGAAGTCATTGTTGCTTCACTGTGACGAGGTGATAAATTTTCATTCTTGATGCACTTAATGCAAGAATTAGTTATAGATTTTCTAGATTCGAGTACAGAATCAGGACTCAGGATACAATCAAGAAGAACAGATTCTTCACAAATATCTCTTTCTCCACCTTCAGGGAGATTCAGATGTGAGATATTTGAGGTAGGGGCGGAAAACTGATTGTCAGACAAATCGGCAGAAGGTGTGCAATTCAAGTCCATACCCTTCAGCGAACTCATGCTATCTGGAATCTTAGATAACGTAACAGCATCAGTCTGTCCAGATGTAGATTCATTATCACCATATTTCATCAAGCAGGAGCCTGATCTGCCAGAAGTTGGACTAGAAGCACTACTGTTGTACAGATCACTCTTCTTTTCAGTGAGACAAGAGTTCCCAGCAGAAGATTTAGGACTCTTACTGAGTGATGCATTAGTAATAAAGCATGGAAGCGCTTGAACTGCAAAAGGTATCTCCTTAATTTTTTTCCAAGCAGTTTTGGTTCCATTGTGACTTTTGTCTACAAATCTTGAAGATGAACTTGCTGTTTGATTACATTGAAGAAGTGAAATCTCAACAGAAGAAAATTCATCAGAAGAATTCAGGTTGCTTGTATCTCCCCTTGTAACTGCAGGTAATAAAAATGAAATGAGGGAGAAGTTCACTCTACCAACATTTTTGTGATAGATTTAATTGGATCAGATGAAGAAAAACAAAAGCAGCCAGTATTACGCATCCTATCAGCTTAATGAAAACAAATGTTAGAGAATATTCAGAATACCTTCTTTCTTCAGAGTTGAGTATTCTGCATGTGCTGTTCCAGATAGATCCTGATCCATGTGGCTGATTTCCTCATGTACATTAACAGATTCAACTGCAGAATTTGGATACCCTGTTTCATCAGGCTGTGTTGGTTCATTCAGGTCAAACAAATGAAAGGTACCCCTAGAACTTGAGTTAGAAATTGAATAATCTCCAGGATTAACAAAGTTAACTTTTGAACTATGCCGAGGTTGAAGCTCTGAAATCAGAATATTGGGTCCTTGAACAGGACGTTCCTCTACAAATTGTTTTTCGTCTTCAATATCTATGTATTCTTCTGCTGGAAGTTCAAGATCCAACATTCTCTTCCTGGACACACTGCTCTTCGAAGAAGATAGTGTCCATTCTTTTGTAACATTTTGTTCAGTCAATAAGTCAGTACCTTGACCAGCAATAGAATTCGAAGAATCTTGAAAAGTTTCTCTACGTAATGTAGATGGCTCAATGCTTGTGAGGTCTAAAACCAGAGGATTATGAGTTTTCTGGGAAACTTCAGACCTTAATTGTGACACAAAAGACTTCGACTCTAATTCTTGCAAATGTAAATGATCCTCCATTAGTTTTCTCCTCTTAACCTCGTCCATTAACTCCCTTTGTCTTCTATATACACGATGTAGTTCATTGACCTGTGAAAGAAAACATGTTTTAGACTTATATCCGATTCTGATCCATTCAGAGAATCACCAACTGAATGAAGCATTCCAAAGACTAGTATCGCCCAACACCAAATAAAACATGTTTTAGACTTATATCCGATTCTGATCCATTCAGAGAATCACCAACTGAATAAAGCATTCCAAAGACTACTATTGCCCAAGACCAACAATAATTTTAAAAAGATCCACATCATCATTGCAATCATTTGCAATATCTGTCCCGCCCCACCTTAAACAATAAAGAAGAACAACATCAGATAGAGAAAAGGAGAATATCTAGAAGAATTGCCAACTGTTTAATTCCAGATCACCTGGAGCAATAAGGAATGAAAATGAGAATGTACACTTCAACCAACATGAGAGGACACATAAGAATAATTAATTTACATGCAAAACAAATTGAAGCGTTCAGTCAAAGACATCTTAAATAGATCGGATGACGACATGATCTCTTTCAAAGCATAAGATCAAAGGCTCATGTCTATACCTGATATCTAAATATTGCTTCATGCTTTAGTATTGTCTGTTTAAATATTTCCTTTTGATGAACTAATTCCCGGTTCTGGTCCGCCGTAAATGGAGGCAAGGAAACATAGAAGCCTCTGGCACCGTTCCAGGCGATATCATTGTGTGGTATAGACCTTGAATTACCAGTAAGGCTCCCGTTAAGATCTTTTGGATGATATCCAGGGAGATAGCTTGTACACTGCATTTTTCTCCCCACCCTTGGACACAAACAAAATGCAGAGTTTATAATGTTATGCATATGAAACGAGATAATTAATACCTCAACTCCAATAAAGAGATGTATACCTCATTATGTTGCAACAGAAAAATGTAGAGAAAGACACCGAAAAGAAGGTCACAAAAGGAGAGAGACGTATAACATTCTCAATTTTCTGTTATTTTCCTTAAATTCAAATAGAAGAACTTATTGTACTTCGAAGTATGGAGAAAGGGAGATTTATACTGAAAAGAAGCACAATGCTGCATTCTGTATGAATATGCCAAGTCCAAGGTCAGAATGGTAAATGAGTTGTGAACATTATTAAATTTTGGAATCAAATGATACAAAGCATGTAATAAAGATTCTGATGAAGAGGCAGCAACACAACTACAGATTCAAATATAACTACAATTATGCTTCGTTGGTATCATAAATTAGTTCAGAAATGAAAAGTTGTAACTATTTACTTGTTTCAAAAAGATACTACTAGTTTAAGGTGTTTTACACTCGATTAGGAGTCATTTGCCAAAAATTGAACCAACACTTAGAAAATCATCCACAAAACACTCGATTTCTAAAACAAGAAGCAATTGTAGTGGGAACATACCAAAAAAAAAGGGGGGGGGGGGGGGGGGAAACAAACCCATCTGAATTTTGACCTCCAAAACATTGAAACAGAGATCTCATTACAAAGAAAGAAAAACAGAAAATGTTAATACTGCAAAACCCAAAATTTGGACAAAATATTTGATTATGAAGGAAAAAATTTCAACAACCACAGATCCAACCGATACAATCATCTGTCACAGGATTTGCAAGTTGCAACCGTTCACGGCACAGATGCATAAACTCAGAAGGGCGAAGAAGAAGAAGAAGAAAAACCCAACATTCAAATCCGCAAAGATGCATCTATGAACATCCAAAGTACCCAGATGATGAACACCAAGCAACAACAAAAGAGAAGCCAACTAGAACAGCCGTCAACTCCACTAAGATTATCATCCGAAAACGATACGATTAAATGAATTTGTAGAAATTACCAGATACAAATTCCTCAAAATGGGCTCACAGCTCACAGAAAAACAAAAAACCCAGTAACAGATCAGTAACAGAAGACTATCTGAAGCTCAGAGCTAAAACAAATCCAACGAAAACCCATTACAACCCAGAAGATAATAGATAAAGAGAGTGAAGATGAGCTGAAATATCTATAGCTTGTGGGAAAAGCCAAGAAAGAAATGCTACCGAAAGTTCATGCTCATCAAAACACGCAGAAATGTGGGACGGGAGAAATGGCGTTTTGTGGATCTGATGGGACCGATCAGTATATAGTCACTTTTAGCTCATTTACAAAGAAGATGCTACCTCTGTGTTGTCTGGGTGGTAAAAGAGAGAGACATATATGGCTCTTTGTCAACACTGTTATCTTTACATCACTTTTTCTTGGATTTTTCTTGATGATGAAGTGAAGCCTAAGATTTATGGATTTTTTCTTTACATTCTTTCCACTATTTTTATCCTTTTGTCATGGACCTATACTATAATATTACTTTCAAACTACTTTTTATATTACTTTTATTTGGGTGAAGTAAAACTTCTTCCAAGTTTTTTTTATATCCATCTTTTCGGCTTGACATATTATTCATGGAGATATTAATTTCGGTTCCTCAGTACTACTATCAGTAAATAGCGAGATGTACTGAATGACGAGGTTTTGAGAACAGAACAACTGATATCACCTACAAAGTCCTACCCAGAAGAGATCAAATTGCTCTCACAAGGATTCGAACACACGTTGCAGACCTACATCTGAATTTTAAGTTCTTCCAAGTTTCATTCTAGACTAGATCGTCATATCTTTTAGATTATTTTTAGCCTTAGAGTAACTAGTAAAATTGTTGTCATGTGACCAGGAGGTCATGAGTTCAAGCCGTGGAAACAGTCTTTTGTAGAAATGCAAGATAAGGCTGCGTACAATAGACCCGTGTGGTCCGGCCCTTCCTCAAACCCCCGCATAGCGGGAGCTTAGTGCACCGAGATACCTTTTTAAAAAATTTAATTTGGGGTCTAACTAATTCGAGCACATATGTAATTTTGCTTTGAAGATAAAGAACTCTTTATTAAAAGCGACTTTATTGAACTAAAATTCGAGATTTATAAGCGTTTGAACATGTGATTTGATCTCATAATGAGTTTGGACATGTGATTTTATTTCATGATTTCATCTCATGAGATGAAATCTCAAATCATTCAAAAAGGCATGTTTAAATTTAAAAGTTGACCCATAAATTTATATTTTATTAAAAAAGATCCATAAGTTGGTAGATATATTTATCAATCATATTTATCAACAATTTATATCAAATATAAAAGATCTATAAGTTGATAGTATATTTACAACAAATTTACTCTTATCAATCACGTGAGAGGATTATATTAAAGAGTAGTTGCATTACAACTCGTTCAATTTTTTATTTTATTGAACTAAAGTTTGATCAATTGATGTTGTATTTTTAATAAAGGTCTTCTAGTCTTCTAGTAGAATATTAATTTTGTTATGAATTATGGTTTGCTCATTTTGTAAGATTGTATAAAATTGGAAAAGTTATGATGATTTTCACAGCTTGCGAGATTTTTATGTCTATACGAAAAAATACAACGTAAGAAATTCAAATTGTATGTCCAAACAAAATTTTAATTTCAAATCATCATCTTTTCATCTCATGATTTAATTATAGCTTGTCATTATCGGAAATTATATATCAACTTAGCTGGCCAATGGTTAGCAATCCATTGATCACTAACGTAATCTAAACAGAATTGTGATTTAAGATACAGAAATTGCAACATTCGCCACTTTTAGTTTATTTTGTTAGATCTAGTTCATGATCACCTTACGTTATATTTTGCATAAACTCGCTCTTTCTCCCTTTAATTATAATAGAAAAATTCAACCATATGTTAATTTGTGAAAGGTTAATTGATTTTACTGCGTGGACGACGACGTGAGTACGACTGATAAAGTAAAATTTAAGAATTTATTGTCACTGTATTTAAATAAAGTGCAGCCAAATGATATATATATTTAAAATAACTTGAACATTCTTTGAAATAATGTGGATATCAATATGTTTTGACAATCCAATAATGAAAGATATCGAGAAGTAGAGAAAATAGTTAAGAAAGTGGACATGATCTTAGAATAAATTCAGATAACAAAAAAAAAAAACACTAAATTTTACAAAGCAATGTTAGTTTAACTATATTTTGTTTTGTGTTCTAAATTTTTATCAGAACTTCTTATATAACGCTCAAGTTGGTAATTGATCCCCCCTTGTTCATTTCCTCATATAGTAGTAAGGAAATGAAAGAAAAATTAAAGTAAATTGGAGGAATAAAAGAAAAGTAAGTAAAATTGGAGGAATTTGACGATGGAAATAGTTTTCTATTGTCTTTCTTCCCAATTTTGGTAACATCATCCAATGCAAAGACACCACCGTTCGAAAATTCCGAGGTTGCCCTTTTTCATATCATCACTTGTCTATGCGTAGACAGTGCGTTTTCGGGGCCTGGGTCCCACCACAGGCTGATCCAAACTAAAATTCCTATATTCCTACACCATAATGGAATAGTAGTAGTAGTAGTACCCTGTCCCAATTTATATGATTTTTTAAAATTGATTTTTAAAAAATTATTTTTTATTTAATAATAATTTTGTTTTTATTTTTATATTTTACGTTTAATGAGATTAGTTATAACAACACAAATATCTTTGATTTGTTTTAGACTATAAGATTCAAAAGTTTAATTTCATTTCTTAAATTTCTTGTTCAGTCAAACTGCATCATATAAATTGAAACGGATGGAGTAATTATTATTGTTGTTGCATTCGTTTTAATTTATGTGACCTCTTTAACTGAATTTGAAGTTTTAAATTAAAAAAATTATAATTTTAAATATGATATAATATTTATTGGACTATAAATCTTTTGAAATCTATAATCTTAAATATGTTAATATTTGTATGATTATAAAAACTTTCACTAATGCTATAATGAAAAATTAGACAGGACATGACATGACATGACATAACTTCAGCTGACTGAGGACATGACCTTAGATAGGAAGATTTGGAGGTCAATAATTAAGTAGTTGTTTTTTGCCATATTGTGTGTGAGAGAGGTAGGAGGCTAGCCTCTTTACCTTCTCTTCTCCTTTTCCTTATAGTATTATCTGAGTTTCGCGTAGATTCATACTTGTATGTGTGTATTGTTATGAGTTGCCTCTTTGTTTTGAATCGTTATATCTTATTATCTTATTTTCTTTAGATTCCTGCATTGACTATGTTTCTTTTGAGCTGAGGGTCTATCGGAAATAGACTCTCTACCCGACTAAGGTAGAGGTAAGGTATAGGTACATCTTACATTTTTCAGACCCCACTTGTGAAATTACACTAAATATGTTATTATTATTTCTAAATTTCAAAAATATTATTCGTTTTTATACTAATTAAGAAAGAAATAGGATTACACGAGTGGAACGGAGGAAGTAATAATAAGGTGCCAATGGAGGTTGAGAGCTAGCATGGTGAGCTCTATGTTTTTCACAATTGAAGTGGAAGGTTCAAACATCATCAGTAACATAATAGGTGTTTCGGCATAAAAATTATATATTTCTTATTTTGTTTGAAAATTTTAAAATTTGAGTTGAAGATAAAATTATGTTTAATTATAGTTTTTGCAACGAATATTTGATTGTTTGAATATACTAAAAGTGAAAATAAAATTTAGATATTTTTGAAATTTCAAATTGTATTTGAAATTTTAATGACCAAAAACTAATTTGAATAAATAAATTAAAAAATTCAAAAAAATAAATAATTCTCATACTCAAAAGGATTAGTAATATCCCCCCCCCCCCCCCCTCCCAAACGTAATGAGAAATTTTTAAAAAGAGGTTCCCAATGAAAGTTGGAAAGAAACTTGGTGGGGATAGTTTAGCTAAAAGAAGAGCTTTTTCAATCTTTTAGAGTCCACCATTGGGCCCAAATAGAGGAAAGGTATGGGTTGGGCTAGATAAGTTACAGACCGGACGACAGCATCTCTGTTTTTTTATTCTTTTTCCAGGACTTTGACAGAAAAGTAACGGCAAAATAATCGACCCCCTTATCTTTTCTACTTTGGCAAAAATCATTTGATCATCTTTTTATCCACTTTATGTTGATTTTTTAAAATTAGGCAGATTAAAATTTTAAGTAAAAAAAGAAGAGGCCATTCGAAAAAAACACGATAATTTAACTCAATTACATGCTTGTCTCTATGTTAGCAACTAAGCAGACAATTTCTCAAAGGGTAAAATTGTTGTTTAGATTAAATAGTGTCAATCAAATGTATAGTACTATTTTTCAAAAAGGCAAGTAGTTTAACTGGAGACGCTAATTCAAAAAAAGGACGTAAATTTTGTCGTGAAATAGTTAACGTGAACGTTGTCTGAAAAAAATGCTATTAGTGGAATAATTTAAAATATTTTCGAGTGTTCAATAATAAATTTTGTATTATACTACTTAATATTAGGATATATTTATTAGTTTGATACATACACATGCTAATATATTTTCTTGGCACAAATAAGAATAAAACTTTTTTTATTTAGGGTGTACAAAACATTCCGCGTTCATGTAGGTCCGGGAAGAACCACACGGCCACACCCCAAGGGGAACAACTTATCCTGAAGTATCAGTGACTGATTCCACAACTCAAACTAGGTCACGCGAAGATGATTTTACTGTTGCTTCAAGGACCCTGTAAGAATATTTCCCTCAATTTTTCTCTTCCAATAATGTGGTAATTATACCACTATTACCAGCTACAATTATGCTAAGAATATGATTTGATGATGCTACAATCATGCCATATAATCTACCTACATTAATGCTAATCTACCTACCATATACAAATGATATTACAATCAATTACAATAATGAATAATTATAATGGTAATTAATAATTATTCTATCACTCCCCGCAATCGAAGCGGGAGGTAGACGTATGCTGAGATTGTTCCGAAAATCTTCAAATAATATCAGCGGAAGACCTTTAGTAAAAATATCTGCAATTTGATAGCGCGATGGGACATGCAAGACACACACTTTTCCGTGAGCGACCTTTTCACGGACAAAATTGATATCTAGTTCAATATGCTTAGTGCGTTGATGGTTCACCGGATTCCCTGAGAGGTAGATAACATTAACATTATCACAATATACTAATGTGCCTTCGAAATCGGACAGTGGAGTTCGAGAAGGAGATTCCGAAGCCAACATGATTCAGACATAACATTGGCAACCCCTCGGTATTCTACTTCGGCACTGGATATGGACAATGTTGCCTGCCGTTTGGAGGACCAAGATACTAAGTTATCGCCAAGAAATATACCATATCCAGAAGTGGAGCGTCGGGTGTCCGGACAGCCTCCCAGTCGGCTTCTATGTAAGAGACAAAGGTGGATGTTGATGATAGATATAAATGCAACCATACTCTAGAGTGCCCTGAATATAACACACAATGTGTTTGAGAGCATGCATATGATCATCCATCGAATTATGCATGAATAGGCACATCTGTTGAACTGCATAAGAAATATCTGGCCTGGTGAATGTAAGATATTACAGGACCCTTGTCATGCTGCAGTACAGTGTCGGGTCGACAAATGACTTGCCGGAAGATGCACTCAATTTAGATTTAGTATCAACCGGAGTAGCTGACGATTTACTGGAGGACATATCCGCACGTTCAACAATGTCTGTTGTGTACTTCTTTTGGGATAAAAAACAAAGTACGTGCATGACGTGTCACAACTATCCCTAGAAAGTAGTGTAGTGACCCTAGATCCTTCATAGCAAATTCAGATCCAAGCAGTGACATGATGGACTTGCGAAGAGCAT
This sequence comes from Anisodus tanguticus, assembly GCA_034509755.1. NCBI lineage: Eukaryota > Viridiplantae > Streptophyta > Magnoliopsida > Solanales > Solanaceae > Anisodus > Anisodus tanguticus. Next base: position 7,711,771 of record CM067554.1, on the reverse strand, counting down.
CGGATGAGGTAGATAATATAATATCATCCACATATAAAAGAAGATAAGCAATAATATTACCCTGACGGTAGATGAACAAAGAATGATCAGAACGGTTGTTAGAAAACTCAACATGTGAAACAAAATCTGCATACCTCTAGTACTAGGCCCGAGGAGTCTGTTTTAGCCCATATAATGATTATTTAACAAGCACACATGATTGGGGTACTTAGAGTCCATGTATTCCAAGGGCTGGTACATGTATACGGTTTTAGTTGTCCATGGAGGAATGCATTTTTGACATCCAACTGATGAAGTGACCATGCCTTTGAGAGAGCCAGACTAAAGACCGTTCTAATAGTTGCCGGTTTAATCATCGGACTGAACGTCTCCCCGCAACCCACACCAGCCTACTGTGTCTTCCCATCACCTACAAGACGGGCTTTATACCGCTCAAAAGTACCATCAGATTTTTTTGTGCATGAAAATCTACACAGACCGGATTATATTAGCATTAGTGGGATGAGGTACCAATTTCCACGCCCTATTTTTAATAAGAGCATTAAATTCATCATCCATAGCCATTTTCCAATTCGGGTCATTAAGAGCAGACATGGGATTACGAGGCAATGGTGATTTTGAGATTCGAGTGTGCAGGATATATTTGGTGTTGGGTTTGACAATGCCGTATTGACTACGAGTGATGGGCCGCTGGGCAGGAAGTGGGATCGGGCTGACGGGGGGTTCCGAACTGGCTGGCAATGGGCCGTGTATTGGGCCGTGAGCCACACTGCCAGGTTCGGGGATGTGGCCCAAGCCACTGCCAGGCAGTGGGCTGTTTAAATTTGGGCTATAGCTGCCAGTGTTAACTGGGTTCAATGACGGTAAAACTGGCCCAGTTTGCTGGGTAGTGAGATCACGTGATTGGGCCACTGTTTCTGGGCCCAGTTCACCCAAATAATTTGGGTTGGTTGAAACACTGGCCGTAGGACGAGAAAATTGTTGGGTCAAATACGGGAATATTCCATCATCTAGAAAATCATAGGTAGGTGGTCCGAACACATGCATTTTGGTAAATGAGAAATTTGTTTCATCAAAGATTACGTGACGACTCACAATGATTTTATTGGAGGATAAGTCGTAACACTTGTAACCTCGATGATTGGAAGGATAACCCAAAAAATGCAAAGAGTAGACCGAGGTTGAAGTTTGTTGATTGTGGTGGATGAAAAAAGATGATAGCACAAGCACATGAATACCCGTAAATGAGAATAAAATGTATCCCGTAGGTATATGATTTTTAGTGGAGCTTGATAGGACACATTTTTGTGGGGAAGTATGTTCAATAAATATGTGGCCATTTGTAGAGCATGATACCAAAATGATGGTGGTAGAGTGGCATGATCAAGGGATGTTCGAACAATGTTATTGATGGTTCAGATTTTTCATTCCGCCTTCCCGTTTTGTGAGGATGTGTGGGGACATGAAAGGCTAAAATGTAAACCATTAGAATTGCAAAAATCCCAAAAATGCCTATTATCAAACTCCCTACCATTATCACATTGAATATTTTTAACATTCCGTTCAAATTGATTTCAGATGAATGCTCTAAAAGTGAGAATGTGGAGAAAACTTGTGATTTTTTTGACAACGGAAATGTCCATAAAAAATTAGAATAATCATCTAGCAATTGCATATAATATCTATGGCCCGAAGAACTCAAAACGGGTGATGTCCAAATATCACAATGGATATTATTAAAAGGCATAAGTGTGCATGAAGTAGATGAAGCAAATGACAATTGAACATGTTTACCAAGTGGACATGAACGACACATATTAGAATTACGCGTTTGAGTACATGAAAGAAAATTGTTTGTTTGAGGGAGGCTAAAGCAGGTGCTCCGAATGATCCAAACGTTCATGCCAAATGAAGGTGTGAAAGAAACAAAAGTGGATGGTAACTTGGATCGTTGATTTGGTGAGGTGATTGGATAGAGCTCTTCTTGACTATCAAAAGGGTCTAACATACTAAATTGTCCCTATCTGAAAATTCTTCACGGAAAATACAAAAGGGTCAAAAGAAACAAACACCCAATTATTAGTAGTAAACTTTCTAACAGACACCAAGTTTTTAATTAATTGTGGAGCATGAAGAACATTCTTCAAAATTAATGGTGGGTTTGGTGGAGATAATTTAGTAGAATCATAACCTCGAATTGGATTAGAATGACCATTTCCGACAGTTATACCATTATTTTTGCTCAAATTAAAATAGGACGAAAGATTACCTTGGAATGACGTCATATGAGACGTCGCTCCGGAGTCCATATACCAATTCGCTTCGGGCGGATTAAGTCCAAGGGTGTGCATAACAGACGCAATATCGGTTGGGCTAGCCACTACCGAATGGGCCTCCTGCCACTGGTTCGGTAGTGGCCCAAAACTGTTCGAACTACCACTGTTTCGTGGCCCAAATGTATGCGACCCAAAACTGTTTTGTTGACTGCTAGTGGCCTATCCAGTAGGCCTTGGATTGGGCCTGACCTAGTTACCCGATGGGAATGAGCAGGGTGGCACAGCCCAAGGCCACTGCCAGGCCCACTCGGTTGGTCCGCCTCCCCACTGTGGTCGGGGATGCCACTGTTGTCCGCCGGTATCGCTGCTCCTGCCGCCGTGTCCTCCGCCACCGAAATTCCGATGGCCTCCACCTTTGCCATTTCCGCGATTTCCACCCCGATTTTTACCACCATTTCGTCATTTTTGTCTCATATTTTGTTGTATAGGTTCAAAATTGGTAGTAGCTTCATTGGTTGGGGTAGCAAACATGGAGGAATGAGAGACGGTTACGGTCTTTTTGGCAAACCCCGCCTCTTCAAGAATAAGCATAGAACGGGCTTGGTAAAAAAGTGGTAGAGGATTGCTTTGTCGGATGAGCGTTCCAACGCCACTATATGCGTCGGTAAGGCCGACAACCAATTGTAGAACCAATCAATTGTTTGTAACCGGCGAACCAACATTTTTGAGTTAATCCGATAAAACTTTGACGCGTTGACAATACGCCGACGCATTCGAAAAATCCGCCATGTCAGTGGTGGAGAATTCTTGCTCCAACGTGACGGCCCGAGAATTTTTATTGTCTTGAAAAATATCCCGCAAGCGATTCCAGGCCTTCATCGCCGTAGAATCGGATTCCATTATTGTGTTCAACAAATCGGTGGAGATAGTTGCATAAATACACGAGAGAACTGTCGCATCAAGTGTGAGCCAAAGTTCTTTTTCATCATCGGTTTTTAACACCTTTTTCTTTGCCTTTTTCCGGTGGGATTATGTGATGAATAACCCGGTGGGAACGACAACTGATTTTAAAGAGCTTTGCCCAAGTTGCATAATGAACATTTTCCATCTCAAGAGTGACGGAAATATGCGTTTCGATGTTAGAGACGGCAAAAGCGGGATGAAATGTGGATTTAGAGTCAGACATTGTTGACCGGAAAAAGAGAAGACTAATGGGAAAAAAAAGGGCGGTGGTCGGCCGTTTTTGTGTGAGGAAGAGGGGTGGCCGATTTTTGGTGTATAATTGTTTAGGGTAGACTTTTTTTTCTAATCTTCTGATACCATGTAAGGATATTTCCCTCAATATTCCTTTTCCAATAATGTGGTAATTATACCACTATTACCAGCTACAATTATGCTAAGGATATGATTTGATGATGCTACAATCATGCCATCTAATCTACCTACTATATACAAATGATATTACAATAATGAATAATTATAATGGTAATTAATAATTATTCTATCAGACCCCTCCATGTTGAAAAATAATAAAATTAAGTAAATTAGACGTGTGTTTTCTCAATCAACTTAAGCTTTATGATGAGATGATGACACAATTCCACACGATGATCTATTTTAATTTAAGACATGTTAAGAGGCTTACCAAAGCTAGAAGAAGGTTCCTAGGACTGTGATACTGATCCCAACCTCTAGCTTTGGCAAACTCTGCTAACTTATTTCTCAGCTTTTGAAGTGAGACATCCTTAGCTTTCCTATCATACTCATGGGAATTCTCCATTTTCGCTGAGCTATTAGCATAGTTCTATCTCTCCCTGTCTCTTATATCCCTTTTTATAGAAATTATTAAGCTGGACATGATGAAGGTGAATTTGTAGCTATCATATGTTACACCAATTATTAACTTAGTGCAGGGTCCTTTATGGATAACTTCAAACAGCAAATGCTTGAGATATTGCAAATATGTTAATTTCCTTTCACTCACTCCCACCTGCCTCAATTTGCTTGGAACATAGGTTAACTGATTGGCCTATTATTGGGACATTCACTTATTCAATCAATTTTCTTATCATGTCTCACCCATATATGCAGTTATGAATTCATTGTCATAATCTCTTTCTGTCTGTGGCTCTCTTTAGGCAATGTTCCTCTTGCACCAGCTTACCTCCAACTTGTTGAAAGGTGGTGAAGTTGATTTCTAGGTGTTTCTTTTTTGTTGTTACAATATCACCACCAAAGATCAAGTTTGCCTTTTGATTTTTTACTTTTGGCTGTAATTACCAGATTAGGCGGCTCTAAGAAAAGTCAACCTAGTGCACGAACCATCTCGCGTTCACGCAGGGTCCAGGGAAGAGCCGCATTCCAATGGAGAGTGATGTAGGCAGCCCACCCGGCACAAGCATCAGTGTCTTTTCCTTTCTTGAGATTGCACATATATATGCCAATTTCATCAGATTACTGCTTTTCATGAAAACCATTTTGCAATTTATGCTTTGTAGGATATGATTGATGCCTAATGTAGCAGCTCTCAGGATAGTCTTGATAATCAAAATGCCTAATGTATCCCTGAAAATGGAAGAAAACACTTGTGAAGGTGGCCCCAAAAAAGCCTACCATTTAGTGATTCTTCTTTGACTTTGATCATGTTTTATTGTTATTGTTGCTTCGAGTGATGCTAGCAAATGCATTTTCCCCTGCAAAACTTTCATCTAAATATATATCAGACATTGTTAACTAAGTTGGGCTGGCTGCAAAGCACGTATACAATGTACACAGGGGAACTAAAAATCTTGTATTAGTACCTATATATAATAACACTAAAATAAGGAGTACAAACAAGCCTTTTAAAATTCTAACCACATTGAGACTGTAGAACCTATAAAACTAGTACTTGCAGCTGATTGCAATAAAATTCTGCTTAGTTTGGACATATCGGTGATTAATGCTGCTAAGTAATGTGTGTTCAATCGTCTAAGAATTTCAAGAGGAGTTCAATGAGATGAAATTAAGACTAAATGGACAAAGCTAAAGAAAGTTTTTTGCGTTAACAGGTGGCACACTTCTCACCCTAGTGATTGGTTGTCATTCTGTTATGTGGATACAAAACTAGGCATGGCAAGAGTCCTTGGCTTCAGCTTTCTTCTTCTCCTCCTCAAAAACATACAGATGTTTTCGGTGCTTTTTTCCATTGCAGTGTAATGTGAAAGTTTCTTCGTTCATGCACGGAATTTGACATAATTCGCACCAGAATTGCTGCCCGTTCTCATTTTTAATCTTCTCTCCGTGTTCCAGCTCTCCAATAAAGTTTCGTCCTGGCAGTAAATTTCGCACAAGTCACATCTTATTCGCTTGCCCAAGATCCTTTCTTTACATAGTACAGAGCCAAACTCATTTCAATTCTATGATCATCGATGTTGTGTTCCCAAATTATATTATACACGTTTCAGTTAACAATGTTTGGGCGTGCGGGGAGTGTTAAGAGTCCTACATCGGATATGGAATGTGAACATGTACTCCTTATATGTACATGAACAATCTTCACCCTACTAGCTAGCTTTTGGGTTGAGTTAGACCCAAAATCCATTTTTAACACTTTTTTGTCACTTGAACACCTCGCGAGCATGAGCCCAGAGCAGTGAACTCCGCAGTCTTTACAGTAGGGGTGACAAATGAGCGGGTTGGATGAATTTGGGCGGGTAAAAAATGAGTTAAGTTAATAAATGAGCGGATTATTGACCCGCCCAAATGTTGCTTGGGCTGCAATGGGTTGGGTTGAAATAGACTAAAAAGCGGGTCAAAACCCGACCCACCCAATTCTTACTAACCTTTAATAACCTTATTTTTTTTTAATAATTTTTAGAACCTAATAAATTATTATTTTTCCTTATTATGGCGATATATAACATATCAAATAAAAAAATTAATTTTTTGAACATATTTTGATAAATTTCTCAGGGATCAATTTGTGTTAGATATCAACCCAAATTTTAATGGGTTGAAATTGATTGGGCTGAAATGGGTTAACGTAACAAATGGGCGAGTCAACAACCTACCCAAACTTGAATGGGTTGGGCAGGTTATGATTTCATGGGTTAAGTTTGCCACCACTACTTTACAATAGTGCATTATGTTTGGTGTGGAGTTGACACAAAGCCAGAGTTGCTGTAATCTGCATTTTTCTTTCTACGTGAGTAAGTTACCGTAGGGCTTAATAATGGACGTGGTAGCGAGGTCATACTTGGAAAATGATTTGTCAGTAGCGATGCATTAGGGGCAGAAGATGGAATTTCAGCATTTACACTTGAATTGCTCTTGATGATGGTACCTGACAGGATGAAATTTTTTGTAACAGCAGAAATGGATGCATTGTGCCTGCGAATAATAACATTTAGCAGTAATTACTTTGATATTTTTGGAGATTTTAGTAGTACTACTTACTTTCCCCATGAGATTCCAAATGTTTTAATGTATCCTGTGACACTCCAGTGCATGTACAAGTTGTTGCACTGCAATCGATTATTCTACGAGCAGATTTCTTGTTCTTAATAATCGAAGCTTTCTGTCTTTTTACCTAAAACTTGGATGTTTTCTATTAGATTTAGATATTTGATACATAGAACATCTGATATACAAAGTTAACTCGCACGATTCAGTGAACAAAAATCTTAAAAGAGACTTAGCACTTACATTTGAATTGTTCGTTGAGATGGTACCTGACAGGAGGAAAAATCATAAGAGAGCAGTAATAAAACTGCACAGTGTATGCTAATAAATGTAACTTTCTGTAACATTTGCTTTGATATTTTTAGAACTTAGTTTTACTTGCAGGAGAAAAAAAAGACAAGAAAAGAAAAGATGAACTACCTATAGCATTAATTTCTCCATCAGATTCAAAAAGTTTCATTGTTTCCTGTTAAACTTGTCAGTAAAATTGGTGTTAAGTGTATCTGAAAGGTTAAACAACAATTAAGGCTGAGTCGAGAGATGACTCGCTGTCTTTAAGACAAAATTGCCCCGTATAGATGTTTTTACGGTGATGGACAATAGTCTCCCAAGATAAAACAACAATCAATCAACTGTATAAAGCAAAGACAGTCAATTCCATCGAAGAAGATAAATACGAATATATTGCTGATTCTGTTTGTGTTTAGAATAGAATTGTGTTCTCTGTTTCGAACAGAGCAAATAGAAGAATTATTTTTCTGTTTGAAGAGTTTGGGTAGTATTGTGTGTTTTCTGTAAACTGAACATTAGAGTTCAATTTATAGTTTGAAGAAGAAGGACCGTTGCAACGTTTCTGGAACCTTCCGAACCGTTGCAACATTTCGGAAATCTTCAAGGACCTAAGTGTAAATAGGAAACACTTCAAGGACCAAAAAGAAAATATTCGAAAGACAACCCACAGCTCGTGACCTGAGGGCGGCGGCGGCGCGCGTGTGGGAACCTTAGCTCATCTAGGTCCTCTCCCTTCTAAACACATGAGTTACTCCTTGGGATCTCAAACCCTTACTTAAACTTAGAGTTTATAACTTTATATATTGCATAAACTCTCCATCTTCTACCAATGAGGGAGCTTTGTCATTTTTGGCCAAAAACACTATATCTTTTCATGTCTCAAACACCTTACTTTGTGTACCAATATCTCTTTCATTTCTTAACGAAATTTGACGATATTTGACACTAACATCATCTACTCACTGAGTAGATTAGACATGTGCGAAGAAACGATGTTTCCGACATGCGAGACCCACGTGTTTAAGTCATTAAAGACGGGATAAACTCAATCCCTCATTAGTAAATTTCCAACAAAACTTTGGTGTATTAATAGGTTGTTGTTGTTGTTGTTGGGCTGCAGTCTATTATTTCATTAGTGGATCTTTTCTTCTTGGAAATCAAAGCTTTCCATTGTTTTTCCTGAAACTTACGATGATATTCGCATGTATGACACACAGATTATCAGATATGTAGAGTTAATTCACACGATTCATCGAACAAAAACTACTAAACTACGTAGTTTATATGTATCTATATCAAGGATCAAGTCTTAATAACATCCTTGTAACATAATAACATCCTTGTAACATAAAAGATACAAGGAGTAGACACATTTTGGTCATCAGGTGTAGTGCAAACGTGTTTTGGTTCACATTTGAATGCATATATAAAACCTTATAGGAAAATAACATGTCTTGCATTTATTGATTTCGTGTATGAATAAGGTATTGAGTAAGTTTTTCTGCTAACTATTAGCAAGCTTATGGAGTGTATATAAGACAAGATGGATAGAAACAGACCTCTTTTAAGGGCAAAACATAATCTGGAAATAAATTTGCAATCTTCTGTTTATATTTTAACTCGCGCTGAATTGCATTTGCATTCTCCAATCTCTTATCTTCAGCCATTACCCTTTGGCTATTCTGTCATCAATTTTATCATATGTCTAATTAATTCTTGAGAAATCTGAAGCTACTAAGGTTCAACAATACATCATCTTTTTTTTTTTTTTTTTTTTTTTTTTGACGAAGGAACCCGCAGCCGCTACTCTCTCGAGTGCGCACAGGGTAAACCCCGGACTGACGCAATAGCACACGCAAACCACGTCGCCGATTAACCACACTTGGCAAGCAAGCCATGTGTGACAGGCTCAACCAAGAAGGTCTATGCAGGGGATCGAACTCGTGACCTTGCGGTCCCGCGCTCTACTGCTACACCAACTTGGCTACCCTTGCGGGTAACAATACATCATCTTTATACTATCAAATAGGGAACATAATAAACCCGCAAGGGTAGCCAAGTTGGTATAGCAGTAGAGCGCGGGACCGCAAGGTCACGAGTTCGATCCCCTGCATAAACCTTCTTGGTTGAGCCTGTCACACATGGCTTGCCAAGTGTGGTTAATCGGCTGATGTGATTTGCAGGCTATTGCGTCAGTCCGGAATTTACCCTGTGCGCACTCGAGAGAGTAGCGGCTGCGGGTTCCTTCGTCAACAAAAAAAAAATAGGGAACATAATTGTTAGTAAAAAAGACTTGGATTAAAACTTAAAAAATTCAGGAAAAATAGTTCAAATGCATAAATTAATGAGGAAACTGTAGGGGGTTAAAGTGTAACCGATGAGTAACACGATCAACAGACCGGAAGATTAATGTTCCTTTACTCCATTAAGGTTCAGTGTTTCTGTTTTCACTTTGGAGTAACATTGAGATTATTATCAAGGGTATTTTTGTCAACTAACAAGGATCAGGCTCTAACTGTGCGCTTAGTCAAATCAGTAGCATTAGGCGCGTGCCAGTACTTTTTTTAAAATTATAATTTCGCTTTTTATCTTTTCCCACAAATTCTAATTAAATTTAACAAATAAAAAGAAATTCTAATTAAATTTCAGTTTTGTGAAAAAGATTGTTCTGAGGATATTTTAATTCGACAATTAAAAAATGTAGGCATTGGAATTTTTTACTTTCATGGACTTGGAAATTCAAGGGGAAATTATAAATCTTAAACTTTTCTTTATTCTTAAACACGGTTTATAAATTAGAAAATTCAATACATCCGCTGCACTAGAATAGTCCATTATGCTATTCGCATTAAGCTTCTGGATCCACTTCAAATAGTGATTAGTCCATGATTTGACTTCATTGGTTAATTTTGTGCAAAACCGACCATGTCATTACGAAGAAAATACACACACAAATTGATTTCCTTTGATGGACTTCTTAGTTGCAGATGTCTATTCTCTGCTTGTAATAATCTTCAAATTTATATTAGTTTAGCAGTTCTTAGCTACCGCTAGAAGTAAGGCTGTCCAATCGGCCGGGTCGGCCCGATCCCGCATTGGCCAATTCCGCTACCCGCCCGCCCCCCTTAAAAAAATGGGATGAAAAATGTCGGTATCGGGGTTTGAATTCGGGACGGAACTAGCGCTCGTCCCGCCCGTCCCGATCTGACCCATCCCGCCCGCACCCTCCCCCCCTCTCTCCCTTTGCAGAAACTAGTCGTTGCACAAACGACCACTTTCGATTTTAGCCGTTGACAACGGCTAGTAACGGCCATTTTGGCCCCCCACACCCCATAACCCCCTGCCCCCTTAATATTTATTTTTGACCCCTAAGTTAGTATATTTACACTTTAAGCCTGTTCTCAATTATAAATACCTCATTTTTCTCACAAATCTTCCTACCATCTCTCTAATATATATCGCGCTCTACAAATCTAAATTGCACACTAAAAATTGTATTTTATTTGGTAATTTCTATCAAAGTTCAAAAATTGAGAGTGAAGTTGACAACTAGTTTGAGGATCATCGAGCAAAGTTTCAATTTTTAACCTCGATTACACGTCGACGTTACATCGGCGTTTGGTACCTTCATTCATTCTTTAAATTATTATTGTTACTTAATTTTAATTATCGTACTTAATTTCATTAACTGTAATTCTTTATTTGCATAATTATAATTGAACGAAGTGGACGTTTTTCTGGTAGAGGTACTAGGGGTAACAGGGGTAAGGGTGCATCTTCTAGTAATCCTAATTACGATGATTTCACTCGTGTATATGAAACTTATTTTTTTAATGTTAATATTAATATACCATTAGATCATGAGGTATATTCTGCATCTGAGCCAGACTTTAATTTGAAAAATGAATTAGAAGATAATTTAGATAACACACCCACTAGTACACATCCACCTCATGCTCAGACTGAAACTGAAATTGGAATGCCTCATATTCCCCTTAGTATGAGTCGGGAACAAAAACAATGAAAATTAAAATCACATGCATGAGATTTTTTTATAGGGACATTCCTAATCAACTAACTATTTGTAAAATTTGTCGCAAATTTTATAAATTTAAAACTGAAAAAGGTCAAGGTGGGACGGGAGGTTTAATGAGACATGTAGAAAACTCTCACAAAGCAAGGTATAACCAATACTTGAGTGAAAAATCGGGTGTGCAAATGCCTTCTGGGTCAGGACAAGGTTCACATAGTGTCCCCCACCAAGTACAAGGTCGAATTAACCCGATGACAGGGGAAGTTATAGGTCCTAAATATGATAAACACAAAGATAGGGAAAATATAACAAAATTAATTGTTGTGGAGGGTTTGCCTTTTTCATTTCATTCTTCTCTTGGTTTTATTCATTACATTCGAGAAACATATAATCATGCTTTTAACGGTTTTCCTAGATCAACTTTAGAAGAGATGTTTTTAAATTTGCGCATGAATATCAACAATAATTATGTTATGCATTGTATCATTTTAATGGGAAAATGACTATCACTTCTGATATAAGCAGTAGTACTAATGGTAATGATTATTTAACTGTTACATGTCATTGGATATATCAAAATTGGTCTATGCAAAAACGTATATTAGCATATAGATATATTGATGGTAGGCACACTGGAGCTTTTATTTCAAGAAATATTCATGAAATTAGTGAATATTATGGAATTACTGATAAAATTATGACTATTACATTAGATAATGCTTCTTCTAATGATTCTTCTGTAAACATTTTAAAAACTCGATTGACTCCATCTTTTCCCGATATTTTTCATGTTAGATGTGCATGTCATATTTATAACTTAGTTGTAAAGGATGACCTAAAACTTTTTAAAGACATCATTGATAAAATACAATTTGCTATCAACTTTATTTTTAAAGGTAATAAAATATAAAGACGCAAAGAGTATAAAAAAACATGTCATGATTGTGGATTATCTTATAGCAAAATTACAAAAGAAGTTGCAACTAGGTGGAATTCTTTTTTATGAACAATTAGTTGTTGCTCACGAGTATAGAAGACCTATAACTTTATTATTTAACGCCCATAATCAAAATCCAAGGGATATGCTTGTAGATGATGATTGGAAAAATATTTTGGAACTTAATGTATTCTTAGAGAATTTTTTTCTAGCTACTAAGGACTTTTCTGGTATTTATTATCCTACTATTTCATCTATGTTATTTTATATAGCTCTAATATTTTTGTAACTTAATGAATATATGCAAAAACTAACTTACGCTCGAGCTATTAAAAAAATATTTTAAAAATATTTTTTTCCTATTCCCACTATTTATTTTATTGGTGTTGCATTAAATCCTACTATAAAAGTAGACGGTTGTAAAGCACTTGTTGAAATGATTTATGAAAGCTTAGAAATACTTCCAACTCCAAGTCCAACTGACCCAACTGAAGAACCAACTAAAAAAGAAGTTATGTCTAGCATACACACTGAATGAATATATATATATATATATATATATATATATATGTATGTATTACCAAGAGCAAAGTGCAAATAATCAACCGGTTTCTGTACCATCTTCTTCTACTTCACTGCAACCTTATAAAAAAAAAGGTGGTTTCTGCTTCAAGTATTCAAAGCCTTAAAAATAGAATGTATAGCGGTTCAAGTTCTTCACAAATTAGCGAGTTTGATGTTTATGTTTTGCAGGGTGTTATACCGTACGAATCAATTGTCAATGAAGATGGACGTGAAGACTTGCTGAAATACTTGAGGGGAATGAGAAGACATTTCCGACACTATCAAAGATGGCTCGAGATGTGTTAAATATTCAAGCGTCATCAATAGCTTCTGAAAGGGCTTTTTTTGCTGGAAGGTTTCAAATAGGAGAGCACAGACACTCATTGGCGGGATACAACTTGGAGATTGCAGTTTTATTCAGATATTGGGTTTGAGTTGAGCGTAGAAGGTGCGGTCAACCAGAGATCAACGAAGAAGACAACTACAACTATAACGAAATCTTATCCGAGGGAGCAGGAAGCGATGTCGAACAATTTGACCAACAACTTCCAATTCCAACAAAAGATCCTCAAGAGATTATGAGGAAATTAGAAAAAATATGGTTGAATATGCAATTTTACTATGTGATTTGCAACTTTTCAACTACGAAACAAAGTTGCAATTTTGAAATTGTATTACAAAAAAAATTATATTTCTATTAAATAATATAAGAGGCAAAAAAACAGCCTTGTGATGTTTTTATTTCACTATCTTGTTCAATTATTTAAGTGTTTAATTATAATTTTATAAAATTAAGTGTCTAAAAAATTTAAAGTTCCCCCAAATTCTCCTACCCGACCGACCCGTTCCGTCCCCTCTGCCGGTGGGATGTGGGACGGGACGGGACCTCTTCCCGTCCCCCATATCCCGGCCCGCCCGGCCCGCCCTGTCCCGATTCCGACCCGCACCCCGTCCCCCAAATCTTGTCCCACTGGTCACCCCTAGCTAGAAATAGATGATCTTGAGTTATTGAAGTACGGGGAAAATAACCACAAGATAACATGTATTTTTCCTCCTTATTGACGCCATCCACTATGAAAAAGAATGGAATTAAAAGACTTGATGACCTAATTAACAACAAATTCCGTGTACTAGATAATTATGATGATGATCACCATAATCATATTTTCTGAAGGCACTAATCCATTATATAACTAGGTTTTACACTTGCTGTGTGGATGGGTTGGTGGGTCAATACTTGTCTCCTTCAGTTGCTTTTACTTTAATTAACATTTGTTTTCATCTAACGTCACTAAATCATAGTGTTAACATTACTTGAGAGATTCTATATTCAAATTGTTGTCATCACTCATTAGGTTCTTGGAATAACAAAAGTGCAATTTAATCTATTAAAGAAGGTTAAGTACATTATTACTCTATTTTTCAAGTTATCACATCATGATTGTATATAATATGATAGTGTGATGTACAAAACGTAAACTCTAAAGCAAAAGATAAACTTTCCATAGGAAACCTTTGAAAAGTTTAATTCACATTTCAACTCTTATGATCTTCACAAAAATGATGGAGTCCTAACAAAACAGAATAAAGAATCTAAAAGAACTGTTTACAAGAAAATGTGCTATGTATATGTTACAAATGTGTAAAAACTATTGACACTTTGCTGTAATTTGAAACAAACAAGTTGATCAAAATGAAGGAGACGTGCTACGACTGGATCCTGATCTTTGGCAGCGAGAAATGGCAATCAACATATTCAATACTTCCTTCATATTAGGCCTAGCATGAGGAATATCTGCAGTGCACCTTATTCCTATTCTAAGCAATTCACACAATTCCTCTGCACCTTCTGCTAGACCAGATACCAAAAGAGAAACTGGTATTATGGCTCTAGTAAATCCTTGCCTTCCGTCTCCCATCACGCGTCTCGCCCATTCAACTAAACATTCCTCGCCTCCATCAACAGCACGTCTCCCCGTGGCTAACTCCATTGCCAGCACACCATAACTGTAAACATCGCCTTTTGTTGTAGCCTGCCACGTCTGCCCGTATTCTGGTGCAACGTAGCCGATTGTACCAGCAACCATTGTGCTAACATGACTATCTCCTGCATCCATGACCCTAGCTAGGCCAAAATCCGTGACTCTTGCTCTCCCGTCTTTGTCTAGCAGCACATTACTAGCCTTGACATCTCTGTGCACGATACAATGGTAGCACTCGTGGTGTAAGAAGACTAAAGCGCGTGCAACATCAATTGCCACGTTGATTCGTTTCTTCCATGTGAATTTGGTTCTATCTGTGATAATGTCATCTAAGCTTCCACCTCCCATGTATTCATAGACTAATAATTTCTCTGATCCATTAAGGCACCAACCATAAAGAGTTACGAGATTCGGATGCCAACCAAAGTCATTTCCACTTAGTACTTCCATTTCAGCTCGGAACTCTCTTTCCCCTTCAATTCCCTCCCTTTGTAGCTTTTTCACTGCCACCTGTCTTCCATCAGGCAAGACTCCGCGATAAACTGTCCCAAATCCTCCTTTACCTATAATTCTGTCATTCGAGAATCTGCCCGTGGCCTTCAATATGTCAGAATGTGTGAAGCTTGTTCTGTCCAAACGGATAACCTTAACATCATTAGACAACCATGGTGAGGATGCACCTGAACTCGATGCCACATCATGTCGGCCCTTTGAATCCTCCAATAAATATCCTGGTGTATCTATCGGAGATTTTAACACAAGGCAGAGAACGAGTGTCATGAGTCCACAAACTAGGAAAGCCAATACAAAAGCCAAGAATACCAAAATTGCACCTACCTTTGTAGGCCTTTCGAAACCTCCACCCTTGTTTATCACATTATTATTCGTAGAGTTGTCTATGAAAGATGGGAGGCGAAACAATGGATTGCCAAGATATGATGACTTCTCAAACGTAGCCAATTGCCCACTTTCCGGTATAGTACCATAGATGTGTGGATTAAAAGAGACATTGAACTTGCTCAGATCAGTCAAGTTACTAAAGCTAGCTGGGAATAGACCAGAGAAATTGTTGTAGGACAGATCAAGATTCTGTAAGCACTTAATGTAGCCAATTTGCCTTGGAATTTCACCAGAAATTCTGTTTTGTGAAACATTAAGGACTACTAGTTGCATTTGTCCAATCTCTGAAGGGAGCGTGCCAGCGAATTCATTTACACCCAAATGAAGCATACTGAAATTCTGCATGCTGCCAATTTCAGGAGGGATCCCACCAGAAAATTTGTTCATACTGAGTTGCAGATAGCCTGATATCTGATTCGAACGAACATTACTACCCCGTTCACACACTGGAAATAAACCATACCCTTTGAGCAATTTATCCCATAGGCTTCTACAATTCTTCCTGGTAAGAAGAGGATATACAAAACTAAATGGAGGATAATCAGCTGGTATCCACCTTTTCATAGCGAAGCACTCACCTGACCCCGCGGTGACCTTATCCTTTTGCCTATTTGACAAGAAAGTAGGCATAGGATTTGAGCCAATTCTTGATAACTGAGGTGGAATTGGCCCGGAGAGATGATTATTTGCAAGATTTAACCACAATAAGCTACTGCAATTTCCCAACTCGGGTGGGATTCCACCGGTCAGTGAATTGTTAGCAAGCATCAACCACAAAAGTGAGGTTAGCTTCCCAAATCTTGGTGGTATCGCGCCAGTTAACTTATTAGAGGAAAGATCAACGGCCTGAAGTGTCAGTAAATCACCGTATACTGATGGTATACTTCCATTAAACTGGTTGTATGCAAGAATCAGAAACTTCAACCCTTTCATCTTGGAAAGTTCAACTGGCAATGGACCGGAGAATTGGTTATCGCTCAAGTCCAACCGAGAAAGGTTCACTAAGTTGGGAATTCCAGAAGAAACTATGCCTCCAGTATAAGAATTGCCATGCAACAGAAGAAACCTTACCTGTGTAAATCGCCCGAAAATCTCTTGTATTTCTCCTCTGAAGTTGTTTCTACTAAGATCAAGAAATACCAAGTTGCTTAAACCTGATAGAGTCTCTGGAATTTCCCTTGAAAAATTGTTGCTTCCCAAGTAAAGTGCTTGAAGACTCATAACTGATCCAATTTCCTTAGGAATTGGCCCTGAAAAGTTATTTCCAAACAAATTCAACTCCTCCAAGTTCTTACAATTCGCTATCTCCTTAGGCAATCCTCCAACAAATTCGTTTTCTGATAAATCCAAAGCCTGCAAGGTGCAGTTTGGAGTGAAAAACGACGAAGGTAGAGAGCCAGTACAATTGTTTTTAGATACCGAAAACTCCTTAAGCTTATCAAAACCAAGTGACAACTCCCCAGTCAAGTTGTTATAGCTCAAATCAAGATACCTTAAATTCGAGCACTGATCAAAAGTACTTCCAATCTCACCAGTGAAATTATTATTCGAAATATTTGCAACCACCAAACTGTCACAAATCCCCGGGAAAGTTAAACTGATCTCACCATGAATCCTGTTCATGGTCAAATCAAGAACTTGCAAATTGTTCAGCCCAGTCAAATTAAGTTCCCCATCAATAATATTATGTGACAAATTCAAGAATCTCAGATTTTGGCATTTTCGTAAGTCTGCAGGAATGGACCCTCCAAATGTGTTCATGGACAAGTCAATATGTGTCAACTCTGTCATGGCAGAAAAATTATCAAACATTTTCCCAGCCAAATTGTCACTAGAGAGGTCGATTTGAGTGACTCGATTAACACCACCATTGCACGAAATTCCAGGCCAGCTGCAAGGAGACGAGTCTGTAGGATTCCATTCTGTGTGTTTGTATCCTTTATTAATCGGATTTTGTTTATCGAGAAACGTCTTGAAACTTAGTAACACTTGCTTGTCCGTCTCGAGGGTGTCCCCACAAACTATAATTCACAAACAAAAAATGGGAACTTTAGTATTATAAGTCAACTAAGCTCAAAAAAGAACAGTCTTGAAATTTTGAAAAAGCAAGAATCTAATCCGACAAGTGGGGTTTGGAGAAGATATAATGTATAAACCCTAACTTGAGAGGTAGAGAGGTTATTTCTGATAGACCATCCGCTCATATATATTACAATAGAAAATGTTTGTGGCAGAGAATTTAGGATTCATATGGAGTACAAACCTGTAGTGATTAGAAGCAAGAAGTGGAATAATACAACAGGAAGAAGAATATCAGATTCCTCTTCTGACATAACTCAATCAGTACTATAAATCAATCTTGTTTTTTTCTTCTTCCAGTACTATCTTCTTTGTTGTGTCACAGAGTTGACAGATGAGTTCTTGTTATGTCAGGGGTATAGAATTTCGTGCAAAAAAAATGGTATTAAGAAAAGGGTATTTGGTAGTTCAGAAACAATATCTCTGTCCAAGGAATAAACGTGGGAAAATGTAGTTGAATTTCAGAGGGCCTGCAGGAGATGGACTAAACCAGACTTTCAAGACAAATGCACGTACGCTAGAATAAATTAATACTATATGCTTTTGTAGTAGTTTTTGTTTTCTGGTTATTAAATATGAAAAGGGCCTGTTTATTGTGGGTGTCCTGTAGTTATAGTATTGTTTTTTTTTTTTTGGGTGGAAAGATGAGGAGGAGGCTTTTGAATTTGAAGGACCAGAACTTTTGTTTGGAAATTTAACCATATATAAAAAGCCGCCCAAATTGACCATTTTGTGCACCATTTGAAGGAGAAGAAGGTGATAAGAGTTCATGTTACGTTATAACACTAGAAAAATATGATTACGTAATTCTTAATTAGAACTCTCGGGTTTAATTTTGAATATCTAATCGTTATTGTTAAGGAGTGTTCTAACTGAATGTGAGATTTTCTGATGCGAATTTGAATCAAACTGTACATCGAATGGAAAATCAAAAGAGAGTTAACTTTGGAATTGTATTTGCTAGTTCTAGAATTTAATGACCAAATTTTGTTTCCACTGAAATTCTTCACAATTTCGTATTTTCTACTTGCTCCCCATTCAAAAGCTTCAACAAACGTCTAAGTTGAATGGAACTTAAAATGGTCCCTCTTCCATAAGGGGCGGCTGACGCGTTGACCTTCAAAATGAAGAAATATCCTTATGAAATATAGAGCACCGTGTGCATACAATCTTGAAAAGTAAAATCATTTTGGTCGATGTGAAATAGGGGTGGTTATAATTTGGGCAAAATCAAAACTCCAACTTTAGATTTTTGGATTGGATTTTCAGATTACGGATTAGATTTAGAATTTGATTTTGACCTTTGGGGATTGGATTATGGATTTAGTACTTCGATTTTTCAGATATTCAAAAATCTTTTTTTTTTTATTGGCGGTTAGTATATTTTCTATTTGGACATGGTTTTACTATGTTTGGACGTATTAAACCTTAGGACTTAATACTTCTGTGGCTAGAAATTTCCTTGATAATGATTTCATTGCTTACGGTGAGCACGGGTACAGGGTACCCAGATACCCGACCGGAACCGACACTAACGGGTAGGTTCCGGGTAGATATATTATAATAACGGGTAGGGTCCGGATAGTAAAATTAGGAACCGATCAATGTCGGGTCCGGTTCCGGTTCCGGAAAATAGAGACAGTGGTACCGGACCGGAACCGATACTCCGGAACCTATAAAATATTAAATATTTTTACTTTTTTAGAAACATTTGGACCACTTTTAACTTTCTCCAAAATTGTTTGTTGCACGCCTACACATTGATTTTCCCCATCCCAATACGTAAATATTTTAGTTTTTTCACCCCTTTATTCTAGAATGCTCTTTGTGCCCTAAGAGAAAACACACAAAACTCTCTCAATAACAATGACGTTTTAGCTACACCACCGAGCTTCATCGTCGTCGTTGTTGAAGCTTTCTCTCAGGTACTTTCATCGTTGTCGTCATTGAAGCTTCACATTTGCCTCTTTATCTCCCTTGGTTGTGTTCACGTCATTCCTAAAATGCATATGGGTTCATATCTAACTCTTTAATTTCTTTTTAATATCATATGCTTCGTTCTATTTCGTGCGATACTCATCTTCAATTTGTATTACTTTTTTATTTGAAATGTAAATCTATTTTTAAAATTTGTGTATATTTTTGTATTTGTGAAGATGAAATTTAGGGATTTACTAGCATAATAAAGCTTTTCTTTTGTATCGAAGAGCTTATGAACACGAAAATAAGTTTAATTCGAGATATTTTCAAATTTATTTTGAAATCAACACGTTCAATTAATTGTCAAATTTGGCTTGCAATTTTAGGTTTTGGTTACGAGAATTAGCTTTTCTACAATGAATAAGTTTTCTAAAACTTCTTATAAGGATACTAAAAATTCTGATTGCAGGCTAAAAAACTACTTGATGAAATTATTTTAGAACTCTTTTTTATTTTCATAGGCTTAAAAATTGTTGCTTAATTTGTGTTTTTTATTTACAGAGTAGCCGGGAACCTACCCGGACCCTGCGGGTCCGGGTAGGTTCCGGTAATGATTGCTACGGGTAGGTTCCGGGTAGTAAATTTAGGAACCGATCTTTTATCGGGTAGGGTCCGGGTAGTTAAAAAATGTTAGGGTACCCGGACCCGCTCACCCCTAGCTTACATGAATACTTTATTGGGATGATTGTGGTGTGATAATGAATTATTAAGGCAATTTAACGTTATTATTCTGTTAAATATACACACAAAATACATGTATATTGTGTATATTGGTCACGGGATTGCTCTCCTTGTTCCTATTCTATTCCTAAAACCTTATTCTATACATTTATGGTAATACACTAATTATGGTAATACACTACTAATTATATTACAACATTACCTAAACTAGGATACTAAATATTTACCATAAATTACTTGGTACAAATCTGTCCAAAACCGAGAGCAATCCCGTGACCAATATACACAATATACATATGTATATTGAACATATTCTTTATTTGGATGTTAATTTTGTAGGAAGAAAAGTACATCAACTTATAGATTCGAAACTGAAAATTCAAATACCAAACTGATTAATCTGAAATGGATATTAAAAAAATTGGTCCAAGATGAGTTTATTTGGAATGTAATTTTGTTGAATTTTGAAAATCTAAACTGAAATTTTCATATCCAATTCAAATGGCCTGAACGCTCAACTTTACCTTCAAAAGCTTAACTATTCTTTCCTAAGATCATTAAACTTTACCGGTTTTTCTTCCCTCGTTTGAACTAAAATTCTATAGTCTATAGAGTCTTGCTAATAAGTGTTAAGAGTACCATATCGGATATGGAATGTGAATATGGACTTAAACAATCCTCACACTACGAGCTAGCTTTTGGGGTGAGTTAGGCTCAAGATCTATTTTTTTAAATAGTATCAGAGTCAGACTCATTCCAATTCTTTGTCAACCGATGTTGGGCCCCCAAATTATATTATAAACGTTTCAGTTAACAAGGTCTAGGCGTACGGGGGAGTGTTAAGAGTACCACATCGAATATGGAATGGGAATATGGACTTGAACAACCCTCACCCTACGAGCTAGCTTTTGGGGTTGCGTTAGACTCAAGATCCATTCTTTACAATAAGTAATATCACACACATGAGAGTCACGATTCTCCGAAAAGTAATTTGTGATCCACGTTGTATTAAATGACATCTAACACTAAGTTGTCAAGGTTTTCATCTAACTAGGTGGTGCTAATATTTCACAATAAGAACAATCAATATATATATTAAAATTAGACATAGATAAGGTGATGTGACGACTAGCATTTCTAATTATCTTTTTTTTCATTTTTTTGAAATTTTTACCTAATTTCTCTAATAAAAAATTGAAATACAATAGAATTTAATGATTACCTATCTAACAGTCACGTCTTAAGTTATTTAATTACACCTCTCTTTTTTCCGTTTCTTTCTCCCACCTCTTCTGTCCCTTCTTTACCTTTCTTTCGTTGTCTTTTTGTTTTGTTTGCATATAGGACTCTTTAATGACTATTTGTACTAATCACTTTTATTCAACTAACCTTTCCAATTCTCAATTTCAGTTTTTTTATGCATTGAAAGATGCAATAAAGAAGAATAGCAAGAAATATATAAAAACGTCAATAAGAGAGTTCCATGATATTATGAGAAAATGACTTTTTTTGTGTGCGAATGGTGTGTGTGTGGGGGGGGGGGGGGGGGGTGTATGTTTAAAGAGAGGCGATCTCCTTGGTTTTCCTTTTTATAGAAATCTCATTAACCAGATAGAGAAACATCAAAGAACACCGGTTTAACGATTTAAGATCTGAGAAAATTCAACGATTTTAACGAATTATTAAGTGCTACAGGAGAAGGCTCTTGAATGATAATCGACTTGTGGGAGTGAATGTCGATAAGAATTCTGGAAATTATGTATTAACTCCGCATTTTTGTCTTCTATTTTTTAATGATTAATTGTAAGAATGATATGCATATTTGTGTTATTTTCTTCTTATTTATTTTCCATTTGTTGTCTCTATGATTCATCTTTAATTTAATTTTTATATGAACTTCTGATTGTGCAGGTTAATAGTTTTTTTTGGTTTAAATTAGTAACTTATAACTTTGTTGGAAGTTTGCTAATTACTAACCAAGTTTCAAAATTAACAATTGATTGCTTAAAAGGAATGGATTTTAAACATTAAAATAAAGATGTACTCCGTTTAGTTGGTGTGCATGAAGAAGTGCCATTTGTTTTTATTTAAAGACTTATTAAATTCTCTTTTTCTTCCCTTTATTTTGAGAAATGGTATATTTATGTAATATATTTCAAATTTGTGTAAATTACAAGAATAAATATTTAAAGTAATAATGTTGTTACATTTACTGTAGTAGAATATTTTATGCTTTAGTTTGACTTGAATGATAACGGTTTGTGAGAGTGGATGTTGATAAGAACTCGGGAGATTATGTAATAATATGTATTTTTCTTTATTTTTTAATGTTTAAAGTCATAAGAATGATATGTATATTGTATTATTTTCATGTTTACTTATTCTTTTAATAGGTTCTCTATGATTCTTTGGCGTTGAATCGGGTCAGGAAGAACAAGTTGTTCCAGCTCCGGGGAAAAGATTCATCAGTTTGATTTTTATATGAATTTCTGATTATCGTAAGTTAGTAATTTTATAATTTTTCTTAAATTTATTTATTTTGTGCTTTTGGGGTTTAATTCTTCAAAATTTTAAATTTCTTATTTTTGTATTAAGTCGATGCTATGAGAGGCTTAAGGCTCACAAACACGTGTTATGTTCTTATTACCGTTTTCTTTTCCTTTTTCTCTATATTTCTTTCTCTCTTTTCAGAAGATTTACAATTTAAATGCTTAATCAACATGTTAGTTCTACGGTTATCCACCATTTTCTGGATTATTGCCGATGCAATTATGAAAAGCTTATTTTTCAGAGATTGGATAAACTTTGATTTTTGGCTAACCCAACATCAACTCTTCAATAGATTACTTGATGAAGTTCCGTCCTTTAAGCCATGGAAGCTGTATCTACTTTAATTGATGATTTTTACCTTCACTCTCTATATTATATTACATCAAATAGAAGCGATGGTTTTTGGACTCATATTGTAAAATTTTATCTCTTTGGTATAGAAACAAATATTTTAAATTAAATATAGGAATCAATGTCTATACCCTTTAATTTTACTTAAGGTAATTTTTTTGTATTTCTTATTTTTTTAATAAATCTATAATCGCTGTATTTGTAAGAGGATTTTCTTCGTGATTGCGCGAAGCGCGGTCAAGTACACTAGTTGCGAGAATGTAGTGAAGCCTAATTTTTTGAACAATGTCTTGTGTGCATGTGTAATCACACACCGCATGAAACACGGATAAATTAACTAGTTACACATAATTTTGAATATATTTTCATAAATATTTACAAATTACAAGTAAGCTGTCACTTCTAAATGTGGTTCACATCTTCAAATTTCACATTTTTTAAAACCTAAATTTACACTGATAGGTCACACACAAAAAAAGGAATACTGAAGATTGTAATTGCAATATTTAATCAAAACAACTATCTGTTACCCGAATAAATCTACCGAACTTTTTTTTATCTGGCGATAATTAATTAATTATACTATCGTTCTGAAATTGGAAAGAGGAAAAGAACAGACGCAGGATGCATGATTAATAAACTAATATAAGTGCCCCGAAACCTAACCAAATATATTAGTCCTGAAAAAACCCAGCTATATCACAAGTATCTTTTTAAGTTCTCTATGTTTTTTTTACCTAATAAATAATGTCCGTATTAGTAACACTCACAATTACAATAAAAGTGGCTGCATCGGGCATATGGCATAAACGCTAGAGTATGATTAAAAAAAAGAACATTCTGATTAGTTGCTTGAATGTTCAAACGAAAACAATGACAAAAAAAAAAAAAAATTAAACTCATTCAAAGTAAAAAATTTTCCGTGTCTGTTAAGAGTCTCACATCGGATATGGAATGAGAATATGAACTCCTTATATGGACTTGGACAATCCACACCTACAAGTTAGCTTTTGGGATTGAGTTAGGCCCAAGATCCATTATTTACATGATATCAAAGTCAGATCCATTCCAATTCTTTGTTCACTGATGTTGGGCCCCCAAATTATATTATTCACGCTCTAGTTAACAAAGTCAGGGCGTGCGGGGGAGTGTTAAGAGCCCCACATCGGATATGGAATGAGAACATGGACTTCTTATATGGACTTGGACAACCCTCACCCTACAAGCTAACTTTTGGGGTTGGGGTTGAGTTAGGCTCAAGATCCATCATTTACAGTCTCCTCCACCTTCATTCAGCGATATAGACAAAGAATACAAAGTTATGATCAAAGATCTCTGTGAATCATGATCATGATCATTGGGTGTGGTGAGATGAACTGGATCTTTTCATCTTTAATTAAAAAATTTGAATTTAAATTTTGAAATAAAAAAAAACTTTTCTTAATCATGCTCATTACAAAATTAAATTAATCAAACCAGTGACCAGCTTCCCATAAAACATCAAGAAAAAGTTAGCTCAAGGCTTCATTCAATAGTAGTGAGAAACAAGAAGAAAATGGTTCAACAAAATGTTATAAATAATTAATACAACAATTGTTAAGATCCATGCATGAGCTGACTTGATATTTTTTAAATGGGATATATTAAAATAAAATTGCTTTTTTTCTTGATGGATACATGGACTCAAATTGGTCAAAGGAAAGAGATGTTTTCTTTCAATATTGGTTAGGGTTGTTAATATTTTTTCTTCACAAAATTATTTGTTTAAGCATATAAAAATTAATTTTAGATGGCTCTACATCATTTGCACTAGCTAACTTCGTTTTGGAAATTAGAGACAAGTAGATACTGACATGTCCGCACGAGTGGAGCTAGCTTCAAGTTTATCCTTATTGTCTTAACCATCCTCCAAAGTCCAAATTAAGTTTCAAAATATGAAATAATAAACAAAAGAATCGTTTAATTAATAGGAAAACCCATGCCTTAAATTGAAAAAAAATCATATTTAATAACCGTACATTGATTGTGATTAATGAGTTTGACTTAATTAATATTCCCTCCGTTTATTTTTACTTGTCCTCTATACTAAAAATAGTTATCCATTTTTATTTATCCAGTTTAGAAAATCAAGAGATAATTTACTATTTCATACCTATTTTGCCTTTATTAATTATTGAATTGGAAAGTTCAAGGAATTCTTAGTAATTATATAACTTTTAAAGTATATTTTATTGATTTCAATCATTACGTTACTTAGCAATAATTAGAAATAATATTATAAAATTATTATTTTATTTTTAATGGACGGCGAGAGTATAAAAATTCATCAAATGATCAGGTACAGATTTTCCAATAATACCGGCCTAGTTATATTTTTATAAGCGGTTATCTTTTTTCTTTTCCTCTTTTAAATTATTACTAAAATATAACTGAGTGGGTTCTATGTGATGCGACATACAACTCTTAATTTTTATCCTATATTATATATTACTCTCGCATGCTTCAATAAAATAAATTATGTTAATTTAAGATTTGTCGCATGTTTAGGTCTTATAAGATTTTGCATATCACACACACTTGTCATTAGACCAGAAATTATGTTAGATTCTGGTTCTCTTTTCATGAATACAATAAAATGAAACGCAACTTATTAATTAAGGTATGAAATAAATCAAATAAATTATGATTGGCGAGCATGCCGTTCTGCTGACTTGTTTATGAGTTATGACCATGATTTGGCTCTAATTAAACGACTATATAAACTCAATCTACACAGTTTCACCTAATTCCATAGAGTTAATGAAAAAAATCCTAAGGACGGCCCATGATTAAGACCTTAATCAAAGTTACTCCTTTTTTTTTTGGTTTGCCGGAAATCCAGACTTAATCAATCTGGACAACTTGCTGCACACAAAAGATTTATTCAAAATCACGTGTGAACGAGTTAAAGATCTATGCATCATTAATGCATTTAATGATCCATAGGAAAATAGAATAAAAGAAAAGGTCTTATTCTCTCTTCTTCTGTTTTATTTTCTTCAAAGTTCGATTATTCGACTTTTACTTTGTGAATACTGATATATGTATCAAAGTTGAAATCAATCAAATACACACTTTGAATGTTTTGAATGCTCTACTAATTCTTATTTCTTATTAGCAAAATCAAAATCTAATTTTAAGTTCAAAGTTCGGTCTCCCATTGCTGTTTTGCCCATATTTCACGTTAAAATTATAAAAACTGAAAACACACGCGTTTGACCATAGATTTTGAAGTTGAAATTTGAAACCTGAAAATTTTGAGTTTTTGAAGTGATTTTTGGAATTTGAAATTGTGTTTGGACATGCATTTTACTTTTAAAAAAAATTGAAGTTTTGTGAGTGGAAGTCTCAAAATTCCAAAAACTAGAGTGGCAAGGAGCATTAGCCGGTAGGAATTGAACCTAAATTACTTTTTTATAAATTAATCGGATGTGCTTGATTGGAGAGTCTGCACTCTCCACGGCTTTTCTTTTTGAGGGTTATTTCTAGCAAAATATTATGATATATTCGTTATTGATTTGAGGTTTTGATGAAAGATATTGTTGCGATTATACAAGCTTTCTCATAATGGAATGTTACAAGATTCTTCTTAGTGGCTTTTTCAACCTATCAAAATAAGGAAATAAATCAATCAATAGCCTTTTTACCTAGTATACCTTTCATCGATACAATTGACACTATCTTGGCATATCTTTTATTAGCATCAAACGGTACTTGGTGAAGCCATGGAGTAATACAAAGGGGATTTAAAAAATAACTCTAAAAATGTCATATTTGAGATTTTAACCTATGGTCTAAAGCAATTTTTGAATCGCATTTGCCATGTTTCTAAGATTTTGCCTTCAATCAAGGGGATTCAACAAATGTAAATATATAAAAAACCATTTTCGGTTTAAGTGCATATAGTATTTTCTTTTCAACGAAGGGGCTTCAATTGAACACTTTCTTCAAATTAGAAAAACAAGTGTCTTAATTGCAGAAATTTACACAGATCCGAAAATCGCAAATGGCATGTTCAAAGGGCGTATCCTTTTGGGCTGGGCTCCCTCATTCAAACACTCTTTTAAGATAGAAAATGTCAACCATACTAGGGTCAAGTTATTGGCCCAATAAGACCCATTACGTACTCGTCTATATCACATCCAATTTGGCAACCTTAGTTCATGTTTGGCCATAGATTTTGAAATTACTTAAAACTTGAAAATTTGAGTTGTTGAAGTTGTGATTTTTGAAACTTGAAGTTGTGTTTGGACATGCATTTTACTTGAAAAAAATTTAATGTTTTGTGAGTAGAAGTGAAGTTTCGCCAGTATTTGAAACTTGAAAATATTTTGAAGATAAAATTTTAAAATCTAATCAAATTTCATGGCCAAGCAGATATCTGAAGATGAATTTTCAAAATTTGATCCAAAATCTATGGCTAAACGCTAGCTTAGTGTTTGGATATGATTTGGTTGAAATTTGAAAGACAAAAAAAGTATACTTCAAGTTGAAGTTGAAAAAGGCTATTTGAAAGATGCGCACATGGAAAGAAGCTCAAATTGTACTATGCATTGTGAAATGTGAATGAAAGTTTTTCTCTATGTTTCTCTATTTCTCCTATTCTCTCCCTTTAGTAACCTTTACAGAATTTGTTCAAGGATTGTTCTTCCCCTCAGTCCCTTAGAGTTCTGCCCAATTGTAACACTTCTTTTAAAGAGTTATAACATTTCCCAACATATACTAATGTACATAGTATGTTTGAATACTATATCTAATCTTGAACCAAGAACAATTAACAAGAGTATGACACATAAAAGTAACAAGATCAATAAAATCACTTTGCACTACCATCTTTTCAAACTAGCAAAATTATATTACAGAAAGCTTTCCTTTGCACTAAAGTGGCTTAAGTAGCCCTCGAGTAGTACATTTATTCTCTCTGACTGATCTTTCAAAGATATACCGACCGTAGGCTCCTGATCAACTTTCTTTTATTCGAGCTTTCTTTCTTCTGCTTTTACGCGAGCCAATTATGTGTGGCGCTGAAGAGGAATGTGTCACTTACTGTACTACTATCGGCCATACAGTGATGGCATTGTGGATCTCATTTGTATTCCTATGGAAAAGTTTTGCAATGGATTTAGTGTAACTAGTACTTCATCCTGAGAACCTTACCAAGAGGTTGTAATGTTTTAGGAGAAGTATCAGACTTGTATTCAGTAATTTCTCTGGAAATAGACTCCTCTCTAAGTGCAGCCAATGCAGCCTTTTTTCTCTCTTTATGTTCCTTCCACCTCTTTATCTGATTCTCAAGTGCAGCTTTACCCTTTTCAGCTGCCTCAGCTCTGCTTATCGCCTGCTCAGTTCTCGTCCTCAACTCGCTAATTTTCACCGTTGCTGCTTTTAATTCTTTGTTCAGTACTTGAATTTCATTTGTTTTTTCATGAACTTGCTTAGAAGTTCTTGTTATATAGGACTTAGCCTCTCCTTTTCTCTCTTCTGATTCTTCATTTTGACTTTCTTCAGATGCCTTATCGGCTTCTTTTAGTCTCCTGTTTTCGTATTGAGCCTCTTCAGCCTCTAAAGCAAGCTGCTGAACTGCAAGATGCAAAGCTGATTTCTCACTCTTGGCTAATGAATCAGCAATTTCTGCTGCTGCAATTTTTGATCTCCCTTTGTGAGGCTCGGATTTTAGGAATGCTATCTCAAGTTGTGCTTCTGTTTCCTTTTTTCTAATCTCAACCATTTCCTTTTTACTCTGCTCCAACTCAATACTAATCGTCTCAACATCTGCATTGGCGTGAGTAGCCTCTTCATTAGCTTTGTTGAGTTCCTCTTTTAATTGCCTTAGTTCCGACTCCAATAAACTGATATAACCGGACTGATCCCAATTCTTTCTCTCTTGTAATTCGAGAGCTTCTTTTAACTTTTTCACCTCACTAACTGCATCTGAAGCGACTTTCTCCAAATCCTGCATCATTTCCAATTGATGTCTCATAAATAATACTTCTTCCTTTGCATTTGCTGCTTCTAATTCCAACTCGGCCTCTCTCTCATACAAAAGAGCTGTGCTTTCTTCTGCCTCAGTAACACTCATTCTCAAGTGCAAAACAGTCTCATTGAGCTTTGACACATTCCTCAATAGCTCATCAGTCTTTAATTTTTCCATGCTCAAAGAATTTTCCATCACTTCTACTTGTGTCAAGGCTTCAAGCTTAGCATCTCTTGCTGCCACTAGTTCTCTTTGTGTGGCCTTCAACTCACCGATGGCATGTGAGAGTTGTTCTCGTATCATCACAGACTCCAAAAATTGATTATCCATCTTCTGAATTCTAGACTCAAGCTCGTGTACATGAGTCCTCAACCCTCTACATTCGATCATGTAAATCTCCTTCTCGAGTTCAGAGCTCATTAGCAGAGTGCATAGTTCATCAACTGTATTTTCGTGATGATCTAGCTTAAGAAGCGCTTGCTTGTGTGCAGAATCCTTAGTCTCAAGTTGGATTTTGAGGTTTGACAAGTATTTTAACACACTTCCTATATCTTTTTCTTTCTCCATGTCCTGTTAATTAAAGAACAACAGGAGATTTTGAATAATTAGCTTCAAAGAACATCCCTACTGAAAGGTTCAGCAATAGTTATGATCAGATATGCTTAATTGGCTGTTAAGATCTATATCAATTTGTATTAGGTCAAAGAGCATCTGCATCAGATCCTTTGTAGTCTTACTACTTTGATTACCTAGTCTCGTAAACAGTACATACTATCTATTACAACAACAAACTCAACTACACCTCTATCCTGAACAAGTTGCAATATAATCCTTGTTTTGTTGACCATAATCCCATAACGCTCCATTTTAATCTCATATCAAACCAATATTATACTCTCTAGTCCCAGTAAGCATGAAGATATTAAGCTAGTGAAAAATAAACAAACAAGCAAACATTTCATTACCACTCTGTGGAGACTGGAGTATCGAATACTCTTCATGGAAACGAAGGCTAAAGGATTTATCTTGATGAGGTAACGACTAGGAAACGTAAGAGCAAAAAATAATTGACTGAAGCTATCCAAACGTTTTACTGGATAGTGGATACTACTATATATATATATATAAACTTTGATAATTAATCAACACAAGTATAGTGTGTGCAAAAGATGAAGATTAAAGAGAATACATTTCGTGAAGCAGTTGTGCAGGATTTGGCCAGTTGGCTTACATTGAAACATGAAGTGGATCTAAATTTCTTCTTGTGATCACATTTCTCTCCGAACAATGAAAGCGCAGCTTGGACTGATTCAATTGATTTTGTATCAATCTCTCCCATTACTGAGAATTGTTGATAGTGAGAAGCAATTCATTTGATTTATAAGCAGGAAAGAGTGAGAGGATTGGAGAAACCGATACGAACAACAACTCTCTGTATCCATGGAAAAATCCAGCAGAGAAGCATTGTTCTCACAGAAAAACAGCCAGCTTTGTTCTATGTTTTGCTATAAAATTAAATGCCCCATCGCCGTTTTCCAACTTTTGTTTGCGCGCGCTCCCATTTTATTTCCTCTTTATTCTTCATCTCTCTTTTTTAAATTTTAATTTGCATTAATATTTGAAATTTTTTATTTTATCCTAATTAATAGAATATCAACTTATGATCCATCTGCTTGTGAATTAATAACTGTAAAACTATTAAATTATGCATCGTAATATTAATTTGTATTGTTACTACATATTTGAAGTAATATAATTATGAAATAATCTAACCAAAAATATATATACTTATTATTAAAGGTTAAATGTACTTAGTAATATATAATAAAGATCAAAATCAGAATTTAAATGTGAGAGGATGAAGTTGAAGTTGTTCAAAACTAAATTAAAAAGGGGGATTGAGGAACAAGTATATTTGTTGATAATGACATTTTGAAATGTCCAAAAGACCTAAAATGATATCAATAAAACACGATATAACATACGAACAATAAAACTCCAAAAGAATATATCCAAAACACTCTATGTCGTGTAAAGAATATAGAAAATTGAATTTCCTCTGTCATAATTTTAAGATGGTGTTGGTTTCAAAATATTTCAAGTAATAAAGAAGAAATCATCTTTGTTGGTTAAAGAAAAAAACAAATTAACTTTTGCGAAATCAAATTACATTGATTTTCAAAAGCAGAAATAAACTCAATGATATAGGTTTTTCAAAGCAAATTCATTTTTATTTCTAAAATGCAATCTATTCTTTTGTTTTGATTGTTTGTAAGTAAAACTTAATGTAAATTCTAATCTAAACATAAATTTCTTTCTCTAAAATATTTTCATAAACTTTTTCCAAAATCAATTATTTTAAAAATAAAATCCAAGCATAATTGGTGTTCTAACTACTATCATAGCCTTGGAAGCAAAGAAATAGAGATGCTTTTGAATTATTTGAGTGGGCATCCACCATCACATTCACATGATTTCCAAATAGATGCTAAACATTCCACATGATTGCCTAATTGGATTTAAGGCAAAATCACATGATTGCTATATATTTGCCACCTAAATTAGATAAGATAACAATTCCATGTCCCAATAATAATTTAAAAAGGATGCAACTATTTCTGAATATATGAACATTTTAAATGGATAAATAAAGAGATTTGTTTTTCATTCAGTATTCAGAACTCGTTTTGAAGTCAGATTAATTCATTTTTGTGTCAAAGAAATTAATTTTGAGGTAAATAAAATATTTTCTATCAAAGGAAACTTTATACATAGACTTGAATTACATACTTTAGTTAATGAAAAAGGAATATCTATCGCCCTATCACAAACTTTTGATGATAAGAGAGGGACTTCTTATTTAATACACAAAATTTTCCTCCCAAATCACAACACCATTTTGTTTTAATTATTGATTTGCCATAGGTATAACTTGTCTTTCAGTATTTGTCAATTTTTATTAGGTGATGCAGCTTAAATTTGAAATTCATTTACATTTCAAGTTTTTTTCCCAATAAAACTGCTTGCTTAGTTTCAAAGTCATAATTGTTTCGACTTTTTTTCTCGCTATTTTCCAGCCATCATTAGATAAAAAGGGCTGATACTTTTTATTTATGTCCTCGTCCTAGATTAACGTAAACCCGGATTTATTTTTCTCGAAGACGTAAAACTAGATTAGAAAGTTAAAGATTTCAGTAAGAAAGAAAAACACGAAATTGATTTGTTTATCTTTAAGAAGATCTACTTCCAATAAGGCAATAAATTTAAGGGCAAAAGTTCAAATATACTCTTCAATTTTGTGATTGAGAGCATATATATCACACGTTATAAAAGTGGTGGATATATACTCCTCCCGTTACAAAATTGTGTAAATATATCCCTTTTGCCGACGAATTCTTTTAAAAAAATAATTTATCTTATTTTTAAATTAAAAAAAAGGTCATGAGGCTTTAAAAAAAGTCTACCCATTTTTTTAGTAGACATATTTCTCTAAAGTCACATGGTATTTTTTTTCCGGTGGATCGGATCTGGTTCGTTTAAAAAAATGGGTAGACTTATTTTTTTAAAGCCACCGATATTTTTTTAAAACAAATCAAATCCGATCCACCAGAAAAAAAATTATCATGTGGCTTTAGAGAAATATGTCTACTAAAAAAATGGGTAGACTTTTTTTTAAAGCCCTGTGACCTTTTTTTTAATTAAAAAATAAGCTAAGTGACTTTTAAGAAAATTTCAGTCAGCGAAAAGGATATATTTGTACCATTTATGTAATGACAGAGCTATATTTGCACCATTTTATAACGGCATGGGTATATATCCGCCACTTTTATAAGAGAGGGTATATCTGTCCTAAATCGCAAAGTTGGGGGTATATATATATCTTCCTTTTTCCCCAGAAATTCCTTACATTGCGCCAATTTAAAGGATGTTAAGCCTAAACTTTTGAAAGTTGGTCATACAACTACAAGTAAATTAACTAGGAAGGAAAGTTGCTTTAACGTAGTTTTCCATTTAACTCAACGTTTAGTTGTTGATGACACTTCACACTTAACGGTAATTGAGAATTACATATTTCTATTTTTTAAGATTTTTCTAGCAATAGAATTTAACCCTTTTATTTTTTTTATTTTTTTGTGGCAAATAAACAACCAAATTAGGAGGAAGCCTTGCAATTATGCAAATCTCATTGTACTATTTGAAATCTGATTAATCCAATTGAAAAAAGTTAATTTGTGTAATTTGTTAGCACTTAATAATGAAAAAATTAAATGTTAGAGTGTGAAACTAGAGCGCAAGTGATTCATCCAAATTAAAACTATAAGACATATATTTAATCCACTTATTATTTTATATTTTGAATCCTCTTTCTCGTTGTGTGTCACTTGTTAGTTGTTACAGGCGCCAAGGGACAAAACAGTAAACAAAAAGAAATCCCACAAAATTGTTGTTTTTCTTACCGGAGCGCCGTTATTTTGGTAAGGGTGACAAATGATGAGTTGTGTGACCCCAATGATACAGAATGAACTAGGCAATTCACCTCATATCCTTCCCAGAAAGTGTGTAAAAGTGATGGTATACACACGGTATACCACATGGTCCTAAAAATCAATAATTAATATACGTAAAATTCTTATACAAGTGTAATTATGGTATTAATATTATAATAGTAAAATATATTAGTCTTGTATTAAGAAAAGGTAGATTAATTTTTCATAATTAGATATTCTATATTTGTATATATACCTCTTCATTAATGAAAATAATCAAGGGATTATTTCTTTCATGATATCAGAAGTCTAGGACAAATATTTTCCTTCTCCAACCCACACTTCCGCTACCCCAATTCCTTCTCCTAGGCTGCCGACCACTCCCTCTATTTTTCTTCCCATTTTTTTTTTCCAAATCCCTAATTCTCCTCTTGTTCTCTCAGTATGTCTACCTCAAAGAACACCTTTCATCCTGCCCTTACCGTCTCCAATATCAAGAACACCCCTATCGTTCTTGAGATGGAAAACGTCCAATATGCGACGTGGGCGAAATTATTTAAAGTTCACGCACGCTCTCATCGAGTCCTTCATCACATCATCCCCTCGGCAACAGGCAAGGAGAAGGTGCTTACCATCGATGATGACATAGAGTTGTGGGAAACTATTGATGCTACGTTACTCCAGTGGATTTATTCCACTATCTCTACGGACCTTTTGCAAACGATTATTGAACCCGACACCACGGCCATGGACATTTGGAATATGTTGCGTGATATTTTTCAAGATAACAAAAATTTTCGTGCTGTCACACTTGAGCATAAATTTTTCCATGTCAACATGGAGGATTTTCCGAATGTCTCAGCCTATTGCAAAAGGCTGAAGGAATTGGCGGATCAACTCAAGAACGTTGGTGCGCCTGTCACTAATGATCATCTTGTTCTTCAGATGGTTGCAGGCCAATCCGAGGCTTATAAATGGCATTGTGACGCTTTTTCGTCAATGTAATCATCTTCCATCATTCTATCAGGCCCGTTCCATGCTCACATTAGAAGAAGTCGATTTGTCTAAGAAGGCGGCTACCAGAGCTAATTCTGCCATGATGGCGACCTCACCACAAGATTCCTACTCTCCATCATCTTCGGCTAATTCTACTCCAAATCGGAACAACGGTGGTGGAAAACGAGGTCAAAATCGGAATTCCGACTGAAAAGGCGGCGGCGGCAGTAGTGGCGGCAGTGGTGGTCAGGGTGGCAGACGGTAGGGGCAACTGCAGGTTGGGCTGGGGCAGTGGCATAGTTAGTGGGCCTGGCAGTGGCCCAATTTCCCCTTTCCAATTCCAGCAGCTTACTCAGCGAATTGGGCTATACATTAGGGGCCCAATTCGCAGCAGTTTCAGTCTAGACAGTCGGCTGGCCTGCTTGGGCCTCAGTCTCAGCAGGCCTTCGCGGCTGTGGGCCCAATATCCATCCCGACACCCACGGATATCGAGGCTGCGATGCATACACTTGGATTAAATCCCCCGGACACAAATTGGTATATAGACACCGGTGCCACTTCTCACATGACATCTACCCCAGGTAATCTCTCGTCTTATTTCAATTTGAGCAACAATCGTGGTATAATTGTTGGTAATGACAATTCAATTCCAATTCGTGGCTATGGTCACATAATTCCCCCCACCACATCCACCCCTAGTCCTAAAAATGTCCTTCATGCCCCTCACTTAATTAAAAATTTGGTGTCTGTCCGAAAATTCACAACTGATAATTGGGTTTCCGTTAACTTTGACCCCTTTGGTTTTTCTGTGAAGGATTTCACGACGGGATACCTCTAATGAGATGTAATAGTCGGGAAGAGCTTTATTCAATCACCACCACCACCATTTCCACGAGTCAATCCACTCCATCAACATTTACCACCATTGATCCTTCTTTGTGGCATGCACGTTTGGGTCATCTGGGGTCGTCTATTATTTCTTCTCTTCAAAATAAAAATTCTATTGATTGTAAGAGTACGCGTAGTACTCATATTTGTCATTCTTGTCCATTAGGAAAATATGTTAGATTACCTTTTGTAGGCTCTTCATATAGTACATTGATGCCTTTTGACATTATTCATAGTGATTAATGAACATCCCCCGTTTTAAGTTCTTTGGGCCATCGTTATTATGTGTTATCTTGGATGATTATTCTAATTTTTGTGGACCTTTCCGTTGTCTAAAAAGTCTCAATTTTTTCCAACCTTCTTAAAAATTTAGAGCATTCATCCGTACCCAATTTGAACGGGAAATTTAAAATATTCAATGTGATAATGGAATGGAATATGATAATAGGCCATTTCGAGAATTTTGTGACACTAATGACATATCTTTTCAGTTTTCTTGTCCTCATACGTCCTCACAAAATGGGAAGGCCGAAAGAAAAATTTATATCATTAATAATATTGTCCGAACCTTGCTGGCCCATGCTTCATTACCTCATTCTTTTTGGCATCATGTGTTACAAATGGCTACTTACCTCCTTAACATTCTCCCTAACAAAGGTTTAGCATATCAATCCCCACTTAAAATTCTTTACAAAAAAAGATCTCTCATATTCCCATCTTAGGGTGTTTGGGTGCTTGTGCTATCCATTTTTTCCATCCACTACAACTAATAAACTTCAAGCTCGGTCTACCGCTTGTGTATTTTTGGGTTATCCGTCTAATCATCGTGGTTACAAATATTTTGATTTATCTTCCAATAAAATCATAATTAGTCGCCATGTTATTTTTTATAAAACCCAATTTCTGTTTGCTAAAATGTCTAATTCTGTGTCGAGTAATTATATTTTTTTGGACGATGCTCTCTCCCGTATATTCTCCAACAGTGGGACCACCCGTCCCATGAGTTAAATCTGCCAGCAGGCCCAGTTAATCTCACTGCCGAACAGTCCTGTGACCCAGGCCCAGTCCCTACCGAATCAGCCTTTGTGGCTGGCCCAATTGGGTCCAGTACCGTCGAATTTTCCAGGCCTACTGCCTGCTGGCCCGTCCCGAGGCAGTCTGCCAACGTCCCGGTCCAGTCCGTTTCTGTTCCTAGTCAAGGGCCCATTACTCGTAGCAAAAGGGGTATTTTTAAACCTAAACAACATTTTAATTTAAATTTTAATGTCACTAAATCACCCCTACCACGTAACCAGTGTCTGTCCTTCATGACCCAAATTAAAAAATGACCATGAATGATGAATATAATGCTCTCATTGAAAATAAGACGTGAGATTTGGTGCCCCATCCGCCTGGTGTCAATATTATTCGTTTTATGTGGATTTTTACTCATAAGGAAAATGCTTACGGTTCTTTTGAGAGGCATAAGACCCGTCTTGTATGGGATGGTAAAACTTAACAGGTTGGCATGGATTGTGGTGAGACATTTAGTCTGATGGTAAAACCGGCTTCCATTCGCACTGTTCTCAGTCTGGCTCACTCTAAAGCATGGCTCATTCATCAGTTGGATATGAAAAATACTTTCTTACACGGTGATCTTAAGGAGACAATATACATGCA
Organism: Anisodus tanguticus; assembly: GCA_034509755.1. Classification (NCBI taxonomy): domain Eukaryota; kingdom Viridiplantae; phylum Streptophyta; class Magnoliopsida; order Solanales; family Solanaceae; genus Anisodus; species Anisodus tanguticus. Next base: position 7,674,661 of record CM067554.1, on the reverse strand, counting down.
TCAGCCATTGGGATTTAGAGACCCTATTTATCCTCATCATGTATGTTTGCTGAAAAAGTCATTGTATGGGCTTAAACAGGCCCCACGGGCTTGATATAAGAGGTTTGCAGATTATGTGTCTACTATTGGATTTTCTTACAACATGTCTGATAATTCTTTGTTCATCTATCGTTGTGGTACTTCTCTGGCATACATTTTGTAATATGTGGATGATATTATATTGACTACCTCTTCTGATAATCTGCTCAAGTCTATCATATCCCTTCTTAGATAAGAATTTGCTATGAAAGACTTGGGGCCCTTGAGTTATTTTTTGGGTATAGTTGTCACTCGTCACGCATGTGGTCTATTTTTATCACAGAAGAAGTATGCAGCCGAGATCATTGAGAGAGCTGGTATGTCATCTTGTAAGTCCTCTTCTACTCCGGTTGATACCAAACTGAAGCTGAGTGCTAATACTAGCTCACCATACGATGATCTCACCCATTATCGCAGTCTTGCAGGGGCTCTTCAGTATCTTACCTTCACGAGACCAAATATTACTTATGCAGTCCAGCAGATGTGTTTATTTATGCATGATCTGAGGGTTGAGCACATGCATGCGCTCAAATGGATTATACGATACATACATGGCACATTTGATTATGGTTTGCATTTATATCCATCATCCGTCTTTACTCTCATGTCTTATGCATATGTTGATTGAGGTGAATGTCCAGATACCATGCGTTTGACCTCTTGTTATTGTATGTTTCTAGGTTATAACTTGGTTTCTTGGTCAGCAAAATATCAGACTACTTTATCGTGATCCAGTGCGGAGGCTGAGTATCGAGGGGTAGCCAATGTGGTGTCTGAGCCATGTTGGCTGCGTAATCTTCTATTAGAGCTACACTTTCCTATTCAGAAAGCTACCTTGGTCTACTGTGATAATGTTAGTGTAGTATATCTCTCTGGGAATCCGGTCCAACATCAGCGCACTAAACATATCGAGATAGATATTCATTTTGTTCGCGAAAAGGTAGCTCGTGGACAAGTACGTGTCTTGCATGTCCCTTCACAGTACCAAATTGCTGACATTTTTACTAAGGGTCTTCCCTTGTTCTGTTTGAAGATTTTAGGGACAGTCTCTGCGTACGACAACTGCCCGCTATGACTGCGGGGGTGTAATAGACAGTGTATACACACGGTATAACACATGGTCCGAAAAGTCAATAATTAATATATCATGTTTGTAGAATTCTTGTACAAGTGTAATTATGGTATTAGTATTATAGTAGGAAAATATATTAGTCTTTTATTAGAAAAATGTAGATTAATTTTTCATAATTAGATGTTGTTTATTTGTAAATATACCTCTTTATTAATGAAAATAATGAAGATATTATTTTTTTCAAAAAGCCAAAAGGAGGTGTTGAGGGAGTGAATTCTCACTTTTCTGTGTACTTAGAGAGACAGAAGAAGTGCAATGGAGAAAGCTTTGATTAAAGTAGGGAGCTTGAAATCAAGTACATTCTGGGTTTCTAACAAGGCCAAATAAGAGATCTCCAACATCTCTCTGATCTTTTCTTAATTTTTTTCCTTCCTTTGTTTCTTATTATGTGCATTTGTGATTGTGTTCTTCCAGCTAACTATATATGCTGCTTATTTGTGATTGTCTTTTATCAGTGAAGCACTCAATTGAGTTTCGGGTATCTTAAATTATGAAAAATGACAGAGTTTTTTCAATTATGGGATTTTCGATTTATGGTCCACCAATTTCTCATGCTTCGAAAACGAATTATTTTACGAAATTTTCTTTTAATTTTCTCTCTTTTTCTTCTTTTTGTGATCAATGTACATTCCTGATTGTGTTATTTCTGGCATAACACAATTGAATGTGAAATCTGGTTTGCTCGACGCGAGCAATTGATGCTAACCATTGTGTATGAACTTGCCTCTGGTTTACTAATTTATACGTAGTAATTTTGGGGTAATTAACTGAAGATAAACTTCATCAACTCGGTAAAGAGTCAGGGAGAAGAGATTAATGCAGGGCTGTACATTGTGGAAGTCCCAGTGTTGATCTAGGCAAGAAATATAGCTCCCTTTCCCCTCTCTAGAACTGGAGATTTGTTTCCGTTCTTGTCTGTTTAATTATTGTGATTCTCATTGACATTGGTCAGTCACCGTTATGACTCTCCTTTTGAGGACAACGATATGAGGGAAATGAGAGGAAGTAGGAGGAGTCCGGAGCAGTGAGATAAGGAAAAGAAAGATAGGAATGGTGTAAAGAGAATAAAAAGAGTTGAGGCAATAATAAACTGCCATCAATTATGATGGCATGAAAAATGTATACAACCAATAGCATTTGAGCTGTGGAGTTTTCCTTTAGTTACATCATTTTATATATGTGGCTACACCACCCTTTTTGGTATGACAAAAATGTTAAATATACATAAGATATACACACGTGTATATCCTATGAATATTGAGCCTCGATTTTGTATATATGGCCATGCATATGCTAGAGATTTTAGGTAATGTTTTAGTGTAATTATTATATTAATTAGTATTGTACACCTACCATAATTATAGAATTCTTGTACTACTAGAATAGGAATAGATTTTCTATTATGTAAAATTATAAATTGTATATATACTCTTTCATTAATGAGAATAATCAAGGGTTATTTCTTTCTTGGTATCAGAAGTCTAGGTTAATATTTTCTCCCAATTTCCATCCAACTTTTGCATCGGATTCCGAGCCCCCTTCTCTCGGTTTCTGTGCCCAGAATTTATTTCTTCTTCCCAAATTTTCTTCCAAATCTCTTTCTCACGTCGTTCATTGCTATTATGGCTAAGAACACGTTTCACCATGCCCTTACTATTTCTAACATCAAGAATCACATCCCTATCATTCTTGAAATAGAAAACGTCCAATACGCGACGTGGGCCGAACTGTTCAAAGTTCACGCACGCTCGCATCAAGTCCTCCATCATATTATCTCCGCGGCTCCTACGGATGCAGAGGTGCCCAAACCCGAGGATGATCCTAAGTTATGGACGACCTTTGATGCTACCGTTCTTCAGTGGATTTACTCCACTATTTCTACAGACCTCTTGCAAACGATTATCGAACCAGACGCTACGGCGATAGCGGCGTGAAATAGAGTACATGATATATTCCAAGATAATCAAAATTCACGTGTTGTTACCCTTGAGCAGGAATTCTCCCACGTCAATATAGAAGATTTCCCCAACGTTTCAGCATAGTACAAAAGGTTGAAAGAATTGGCAGACCAACTCCGCAACGTTGGCGCGCCAGTTACAAATGATCGTTTGGTCCTACAAATGGTTGCAGGCCTATCTGAGGCTTATAGTGGTGTTGGTACGCTTCTTCGTCAGAGCAACCCTCTTTCTCAGTTTTATCAGGCTCGTTCTATGCTTACGCTCGAAGAAGCCGACTTGGCAAAAAAGGCGGCTACCGGCGCTAGTCCCGTAGTAATGTTGACGTCCTCCACTAATTCTGCAGGTGTTGTTGATAATTCAGGCCAAAACTGTGGTCACGGTGGCTGCAAGAATAGTAAGAAAAATAATGGCAAAAATTACGGGGGCAAACGCGGTGGTTCCGGCAATGGTGGCGGTGGACAAAATCCAGACAGTGGGCCCCGCCCAGGCAATAGTGGGTCCCAGGTAGCCTGGTCCCAACAGTGGACCCCCTGGCCATGGGGTTGGGCCAGTAGTCCTTAGCCCAACAACCCCTACGTTCAGCCAGCCCAGTTTCCACCAAATTGGGCCCAGTTTCGGCCTAATATTTTTGCTCCAGTGCTACAGTAGAGGTCCGGGTCATTAGGGAGGCAGGCTTGAGCCTCATCCCCACCAGGCCCATCATGCAACGGGCCCCACTCCTACCAACATTGAAGCCGCGATGCACACACTTGGAATAAATCCCTCAGACCCAAATTGATACATGGACACCGACGCCACTACTCACATGACGTCGGACCCAGGTACTCTTTCGTCTTATTCCAATTTGAGCAACAATCGTGGTATAATTGTTGATAATGGTAATTCAATTCCAATTTGTGGTTACGGTCATAAAATTGTCTCTCCCCCCTCCTCATTCACCCCTTATCTTGAAAAATACCCTGCATGCCCCTAAATTGATTAAAAATTTGGTGTATGTCCGTAAATTCACCACTGATAATTCTGTTGAATTTGTTCCGTTTGGGTTTTCTGTGAATGATTTCAAGACGGGGATTCCTCTAATGAGGTGTGACAGTAGGGGAGATCTTTATCCTATCACGCCATGTTCCAGTCTCTCGAGTCCAGCCTTGCCTTCAACTTTTGTAGTCCTTGCTCCTTCCTTGTGGCATGCTCGTCTAGGTCATCTGGGGTCATCTATTTTGTCTTCCATAGATAAAAATAATTTTATTTCTTGTAAGGGTACGCGTAGTACTCTGAATTGTCAATCTTGTTCTTTAGAAAAGATTGTTAGATTGTCGTTTGTTACTCTAATTCTCATACTTTAATATCATTGATATTATTCATAGTGATTTATGGACATCTCATGTTCTCAGTTCTTTGGGTCATCATTATTATGTTCTATTTCTGGATAATTATTCTAATATTTTATGAACTTTTCCGAAAGCGGAAAAATCTCAAGTTTTTTCCACTTTCTTAAAATTTGGAGCATTTAGAACCCAATTCGAACAAGAAATAAAAAATATTCAATATGATAATGGAAAAGAATATGATAAAGTTCCAGGAGTTTTGTGCTAATAATGAGATCAATTTTCATTTTTATTGTCCTTATACGTCTTCACAAAATGGGAAAGCCGAACGCAAAATTCGTACCATTAATAACATTGTCCGAACGTTATTGATTCATGCTTCCGTACCCCCTTCATTTTGGCATCATGCTTTACAAATGACTACATATCTCCTTAACATTCTTCCTACCAAAGGTTTGCCATATTCGTCCTTTCTTCAAATTTTATATAATAAGTCTCCTTCGTATTCACATCTTAGGGTATTTGGGTGCTTATGTTATTCATTGTTTTTGTCCACCATAATTAACAAACTTCAGGCCCGTACTACCCCTTGTATGTTTTTGGGTTATCCGTTTAATCATCGTGGTTACAAAATATTTTAATTTATCGTCTAATAAAATCATCATTATTCGCCATGTTATTTTTTATGAAACCCAATTTCCGTTTGCTAAAGTGAGTAGTCCCGTGCCTAGTTCGTATAATTTTTTGGATGACGATGTCTACCAGTATATTATCCACCATTTCTCAGACATATCCCGCACCCCAAATCCGCCAGTGGGAACACTGCCCGCTGGTTCTACATTCCTGTCACTGCCTCCCGTCGTGGGTCCAGAAACTGGGCCGCCTCCCCAACCCAGTTCTGGCCCAGTTCTTGTTCCCGTTTCTACGACGAAAACAATGCCCAGTTCCCGTGTTGGGCCACCAGGCCCACTGCCTGCTGGCCAGTCCGTCATTGGTCCCGTTATTTCTCAAAATTCACCCAATCCTCCCCCGAGTCACAGACCGGTCACTCGTAGTCAACAGGGTGTTTTTAAACCAAAAAGATATTAATTCTAATGTTCTTAAATCACCCCTACACTGTAATCATGTGTCTTCTTTAAATGACCCGAATTGAAAAATTGCTATGACCGACGAATATAATGCTCTTATTGATAATAAGACGTAGAAGTTGGTGCCCCGTCCATCTAGTGTTAATATTATTCGGTCTATGTGGATTTTTGCTCATAAAAACAATTCTGACGGTTCATTTGCGAGGCATAAGGCTCGACTTGTAGGTGATGGTAAGACTCAGTAGGTTGGTGTGGATTGTGGTGAGACATTTAGTTTAGTGGTCAAGCCGGCTATCATTCGCAGTGTGCTCAGCTTGACTCTTTCGAAAGCATGGCCCATTCATCAGTTAGATGTGAAAAATATTTTCTTACATGGTGATCTCAATGAGACATTCTATATATATCATCCTTTGGGGTTTAGGGATCTCAAATATCCTCATCATGTCTGTTTGTTGAATAAGTCCTTCTATGGGCTTAAGCAGTTCACATGGGCTTGATATAAGATGTTTACAGACTATGTTTCGACTATTGGGTTCACTCACAGTAGGTCTGATAATTCATTGTTCATATATCGCCGTGGTTCTTCCTTGGCTTATATACTATTATACATGGATTATATTATCTTGACTGCCTCTTCTGATGCATTACGCCAGTCTATGATGACAATGCTCAGTTCTGAGCTTGCTATGAAAGACTTGGGGCCCTTAAGTTAATTTTTGGGTATTGTTGTCACTCGCCATGCAAGTGGGTTATTCTTATCACAACGTAAGTATGATATTGAGATCATTGAGTGCGCTGGTATGTCCTCATGCAAGTCTACTTTCACTCCATTTAATACTAAACACAAGTTGGGTGTTGCGACTGGCTCACCTTAGGAGGATCCGACACGCTATCGCAGTCTGGCAGGGGCTCTTTAGTATCTTACTTTCACGAGAACATATATTATGTATGTCGTATAGCAGGTGTGCTTGTTTATGCATGATCCCAGGGTTGAACATATGAATGCGCTCAAACGCATTATTCAGTACATCCGGGGGACACTTGACTATGACTTACATTTATATCCTTCATCGACGTCTACACTTGTCTCGTATACATATGCTGATTGGGGTGGTTGTCAAGACACCAGACGTTCTACGTCCGGCTATTGTATGTCTCTTGGTAATAACTTGGTCTCATGGTCTGCGAAGCGTCAGTCGACTTTATCATACTCTAGTGCAGAGGTCGAGTATCGAGGGGTGGCCAATGTGGTCTCTGAATCATGTTGGTTACGTAATCTTCTTTTAGAGCTTCATTGTTCTATTCAGAAAGCTACCTTGGTTTATTGTGATAATGTGGATGTCATCTACCTTTCTGGTAATCCTATTCAACACCAGCGCATCAAACACATCGATATGGATATTCAATTTGTTCGCGATAAGGTAGCTCGTAGACAAGTACGCATCTGCCATATCCCTTCCAGGTATCAGATTGCAGACATCTTTACAAATGGTCTTCCCTCGATCCTTTTTGAAGATTTTAGGGACAATCTCAGCGTACGAAGACCGCCCTATGACTGCGGGGTGTGTTAATATACATAAGATATACACGATATACACGTGTATATCCTATGTATATTGAGCCTCGATTTTGTATATATGGCCGTGTATATGCTAGAGATTTTAGGTAATGTTTTAGTGTAAATATTACATTAATTAGTATTGTACACTTACCATAATTATAAGATTCTTGTACTACTAGAATAAGGTTTTGGGATTAGAATAGGAATAAGTTTTCTATTATGGAAAATTGTAAATTGTATATATACTCTTTCATTAATAAAAATAATCAAAGGATTATTTCTTTCAAAAAACAACAACGGAGTTCAAAGCTTGGACTGAATTCTCCTTTTTTGGACTGTGAGACTGAACATATGAACAACTTCTATAAGCACATACTAATTAAGATGTTGTTTTCTCTCATTCTCTAACCATATCTTCTGAATTAGCAGAAGTAAATGCTAAGGAAATGCATCTGTCTCGCATTTTTGGAGAGTAAGACTGAACCTATGAACTACGTTTATAAGCTCAGCTTATGATGCTGTTAATCTCTAACCATATCTTCTGGATTCACAGCAGAAAATTCTAAAGAAATGTGTCTGAGTTGCAAAAATTGGCAAGGATTTCATCACTGTTTACTTGTGCCTGGACTGCATCATTTTTATATCATTGACATAAAAGTCTAGCCTGTTCAAACAGTAAAAATCAAAAACCCTGTTCTGTTACTTAAGTTTTGGCAATTCAGTTTGTTGTAATTACATATGTAGATAAACTTGTAAGTTACCATTTCATCACTCTGCTTGACTTTCATACATTTCAGAATCCATCGAGTACTGTTGAAGAAAAGGCAAAATGGATTTTCAACAAGCTAAAAGGTATGCATGTACTTCTAAAATCAACTTACTTCTGCATTTTCTCTCTGCCTATGATTTAATAATACTCATATAGTTCTTTCTTGAGTAAACAGTTAAAATGTTACATTCACAACTGTTAATTTAACTAGCACATTCGTGTCATTGGTCATGTGGATGACAAAGAACGGCTTATTCTGTAATTTGCTAGGCAAACCTACAAAATCTTTGCGAGATCTCCTGCGAGAATACAACCTGCCTCCTGGTCTTTTCCCCCAAAACATAATTACCTATGAGTTTGATGTGTCAAACACAAAGCTCATCGTCTACATGTCATCTGCCTGTGAGGTCTGCTTCAAGGATTCATCCGTTGTGAGGTATGCTACTCGTGTCAAAGGAACTCTGTCAAGGGGAAAACTCACTGGAATAGATGGAGTGAAGATCAAGGTCTTGGTATGGGTCAAAGTCACAAGTAGCAACGTCGAGAGCTACAAGTCTGATAAGTTGTGGTTCACTGCTGGAGTGAAGAAAACAAGGTCCAAAGATTCATATGAAATGCCTCGTGATGCTGTTAAAGTTGAAGAATTTTGAGGTTTCGACAAAGAGCAAAAAGTAAAAAATTCAAAGAGGATAATTCTTTGTATGGTGAAGTAGATGATGGTCCTTAAACTGATGTTCTTATGGTTTATTTCACCTGCTATATTCAACTTATAAAGAAAGCAATGTGCATGTTCATATATCTTCTAGATTTTTTTAGTCCTCTCATTGATTGCTTTAGTATGTTGTCACTGTTGTGATCTTTTGTCTCCATCCAATTCCAACATATTCGAACATTAGTTCATGGGTATTAAGATGATTATCCAACACAATTGACATTTTTGTACTAAGTCTGTGATCCAAGATGGAAAAAAGGACTAAGCTCCCGCTATGCCTGGTGTTCAGGGAAATGCCGGACCACAAAGGTCTATTATATGCAGACTTACCCTGAATTACTACAAGAGGTTGTTTCCGCGGCTCGAACCCGTGCCCTCCTGGTCACGTGTTAGCAATTTTACCGGTTATGTCAATGCTCACATGATCTAGGATAGTGGCTTGAATTTTTAAGATCTGCAGATGATGATATTGTTGGAAATTTACTAAATGTGGAAATAAGTATATCCCATTAATTTATGACTCGAACTATTGAGCCCGCACGTCGGAAACGTCGTTTCCACACACGTGCACATGTAGTGCCAAGTATCGCAAATTTCATTAGTGAAAGAGATATTGGTACGTATGTAATACGTTTGAGACATAGAATTATGAAAGGTTATTGGCCAAATGACAAAGTATTCCACGTTGGTAAATGAAGGAAGAAGCGTACAAAGTGTAAAATGAAACGAGTCGGAAATCGCCGCGGAGCCGTGAAGGGCCGCGACGCCACACCGTCGGAGCCGCGGTGCAAAATGGCTGGTCAGCTACTGGAGCTGTGGCGCTTCGGAGGCAGAATACCGCGACGGAAAGTTGGAAAAATGCTGGTTTTGGAGCATTGATTCTCCATCACTATACTCAAATTTCTTCAAGAGTAACACTTGAGTTTCATTTGCTCACTTGTTAAAGTTGTTGTATCTTGGGAGACTACTGCTCAATACCGTAAAAGAAAATATACGGGGCAATCTTGTCTTAAAGAAAGAGTGTCATCACTCGACTCAGCGAATCACACAAGCAATCAGTTAAGTTCTTGATTTTCAGTTTATTGTAATAGTTAGTTTATCCTTTCTATGCAGATATGCAGGCTCTTGTTGAAGAGAGGAACTCCTATAATCTAACCATTGGTGTTCTTGAATCTTTGAATATGTGAAACAATTTATTGTTGGATCGTCCGACCATAATTTGATCTGGCCCAAAAGTGAAAATGAGATTTATTTTGGTTTTCTTGATAGAGAGATGAATTATTGCTCAATGATCTTGTCATCTAGCATTCTTGATCAAGGCACCAGATAGACAAATACTAGTAGAATATTTATGATATTGAACTGGAGAAGTGGTTAATAAAGTATACTAAAATTTGAGAAGGGTTAGGAACATGATGTATTTTGCGAGGTGGATAAGTCAACTACTACTACTAGAATATTTATAGGGTAATTATCAATGTCATGAACGATGACTTATAGGCCTCTATTCTCAAGCAGTGAACAAGGCTCAATGGCTCAGATATAATGTTGTTTTTAAAGATAATATGTGTATATCAGAATTGGGTGGCTCAATTTTACTTTAATGAATTGTAAGTATTCTCTATTTCTCTACCATTAATCAATCAGTAATCTCGAATTTATTTATGATGAATTAAAATCATCTTTAATAGCTAACACTTTACCTCTAAAATGAAACTTTTATATGCCAATAGGATTAGTCAAATCTCAAAATGAAAGGGATACAAAATAAAGAATCAAAAGAATAATTTAAGATTTTTAAAAATAATATGGATTATACAATTCGATAAGTCATTATCACTTGAAAATAACCATAAAATCCGGAGAAATAATTTTATAGCCACTTATAAACTACTTTTAGTTTTATATCTCTTTTATAATAGATCTTCATTTTATAAATCTCCGGTCAAGAATTAGGGCCTCACAATCACTAGCCAATATGCTTTTCTCTCATGCTTTTCTTCGTTCATGGTTCGATATTCTGGTGTCCTAGGCGTAGAGAAACCACACCAATTAATCTAAAAAATAACATATAGGAGAAATGAAAAAATTACTTTTTTTATTCAATTTGTAAGAGGGCTAGAGATTTTATTTCCCCACAGAAAACTCAAAATCTACCATTATTCTCGATTCAAATTCACCAATTAAGTTGATTACTATTATTACAATGAGTTGTTGTCATGTGACCTGAATGTTATGAATTTAAGCCATGAAAATAGACTCTTGTAGAAATACAAAATAAAATTGCGTACAATAGATCATTGTAATCCGCCCCTTCTACGAATAGAAGCTTGGTGCATCGGCGGACGATTTTACTATTATTACAGTGGGAGTCGCGTGAGCACGTGATAGAGTGTGAAAAATAGGATAAGGATGAAATTAAATTCCAAGATCTCCCCGTAAGACGAGTGCGTCACTTGAACGCATCATTTGAAACTCAAAAAAAAAAATAAACTTCGTAACCAGTAGAGCTAAATTTCGGATCAAACGATGTCGGACGAAGAGCACCACTTCGAATCGAAGGCCGACGCCGGAGCTTCAAAGACATATCCTCAACAAGCTGGTACTATTCGTAAGAATGGTCATATCGTCATCAAAAATCGTCCTTGCAAGGTCTCTTCTCTCTGATTTTTTATTCTTATAGTTTGGTTTTCGTGCTGTTAAGTTGTTTGATTATTGATATTTATTTTCTGTTACAGTTATTTTAGATTCGTTATACTGAGAATTTGTTGTGATACTGGGTTTCACGCTCATCCTATTGTTTTTGTATTTGTGTCGGGCTCTGGGTGTGTATCTCTATTGAGTATTTAGGGTTTCTTTCTGGACGATATTTGATCTTTATGGATTTTTTTGTTTTGCTATTAGCGGTTACATATGTTGAAATAACACCTTACCGGACACTGGTACTCCGCAGAGTTCATTCCTGTGTTAAGGGCAAAGTTGATATAGTGCTATATGTATATTAACAGAAGCCTATTTACGGCGGTTTTGTGATTTCAACTGAACCCGTTGTTTTTGGTACAAGCTATTTGTAAATAATAAACTATTTTCCCCATTATTGGTTGCATCTGTTGAAAATACCACCACCCAGACAGTGTCATTCCTATGTTAAGGACAATGTTGATTTAGTGCAATAAATTTTAACAGAAGCCTATTTAGTGCAGCTCTACGGTTTCAATTCAATCCCTTGTTTTAGGTACAAACTTTTTTTTACATATGAAAGAATAATCTTAAATTTGCATACAATGAGATCACAGTCATTCTGAACTTACGGAGTGTAGATTCTAGGTTCACCTCTATACACACATGGAAAAAGAATAAAATATATATATGTTTGACTCTAATATATGTCCTATTATCCCCGAGTTTCGAACTCTTAGAATTGGACACCACTAGTCATTGGGGATATCTCGGTTATCAAAATAAAAATTTCCCTGTGACAGCAAAAGTTCCAGTAATATAAGTTATGGAGATCCAATCTAGTCTTAAGCTTTGGTCAAGGTTTGATAAGCCTCCTTTTTTCCCTTTAGTAATGCTGTATGTTCCCTGATTGATTCTTAGTCATGAGTACTGATAGCTCTGGTTTGTTGTTGAAGGTAGTTGAAGTTTCCACTTCCAAGACAGGTAAACACGGTCATGCTAAGTGCCACTTTGTGGCGATTGACATTTTTACTGGAAAGAAGCTTGAAGATATTGTTCCCTCTTCTCACAACTGTGATGTAAGTAACTGTCTCTGGTTATATTGTTTCCCTTGCTGCTTTCGCCGTGCTCTTTTACAAAATTGTTACTAAAAATAAAACATGTTCTGTTTTCTTTACAGGTTCCTCATGTGAATAGGACTGACTATCAGCTTATTGATATCTCTGAGGATGGGTTTGTAAGTATTTACTGTCACTTTTTTCTCCTTTTGTAATTTGGATCTCATTGTTGATGGCTATATCTCACTTGTAATGTTGTTTCAGGTGAGTCTGTTGACTGAAAATGGCAACACCAAGGATGACTTGAGGCTCCCAACGGATGATATTCTTCTGTCCCAGGTAAGCATAATTACAGTATCTGTTTTGGACATGCATGGTACTTTTGCTATCTGCTTTATGTTCATGAACACGAAACTTTGAAGTGAATGATAATTGGACACAGGCTATCATTAATGGAAGAGTAACACATTTACTGACGAGGGCCATTTTTTTGTAGGCTTAGCGTTTTTGTTCCAAGATCAATAGGCAGATGATGCTTTATTTTCCTTGATTATTTCATGGGCAGTTAATTCCTTTAATGCAAGATATAAACTTTGTACCATAAGTTTGTTATTTCTAACACATTTTCTAAATGATGAGCACAGGTCAAAGATGGTTTTGCTGAGGGGAAGGACCTGGTTCTGTCTGTTATGTCTGCCATGGGAGAGGAGCAGATTTGCGGTATCAAGGACATTGGCCCCAAGTAACTGCAGGTGGTGGGTAGTGTATGATACAAAGTTTCAAAAAGAGATGTATTATGTAGAAGTACCAAAACTTCTTTAGTTTTTCTTGCACTTGCAGTTGTGGCACATAACTGCTATTCAATTATATGCTGTGACTGGATTTGTTGTACTCACGAAGTATTTCCTATCTCTGATATTGCTACGTTTATACTTGTCTTCAGGAAAAAGCTATCTTTCTGTATCGTAAAGCTATTGGGTCATAACCTCTTTTATCTGTTCCATCAGTTCGAGGGTACAATTGTTCATTTCCTCTGGTCGGTAAGGCATCGTTTTGCCATTGCAGCATTAAACATGAAAATAACTTTCATTTCATGTGTACAGTGTACTGTATTCTAGTCTGAAGGCTAGGCCAAGGCTGATATTGTGCCCCGGCGCTATCCTGAACTTGTAAGATGTGTTAATGTACGATTTGGGCCATAGAAAAGGAGTTTGATGTAGAACTGCAAACCAATAGAATCGTTGTTGAACAGTTGGGAGTATAGGGCCAGGCAGAAAAGGAGCTCTTTTTTTTTTTGCGCGGATTCCCTTCAAAGGCACTGGTCTTTAATTTTTTCCCTTAGCTTAAAAATATTCCAAGGTTTCGGGTTCGAACGTTTGCTCAATCAAAAATCAAAAAGAAATTCGCAAGGTTGAGTTTGGATTCTAAGGCAGAGTTTGCCTTGTCTCTCTTAAGGTAGAGTTTGTTACCGTAAGACAAATTATGTCGGATAGGCATAGTTTGCAAGGCAAACTCCGCCTTGCAAACTCCAAACTGTGTGTTGCGATTTTTTTTTTGTTTTTTCCTGAGCGGGGGTTTGAATCTGGAAATCAGGGTTTTAGGCGAGGGACAAAAATTAAAGACCACCTCAAAATAAGGACATTCCTGCGAATTGCCCAAAGGGGCTTGATGTAGGGTGTGGTTTATATGATGGATTGGGCCAGGCAGAAAAGGAGCTTGATGTAGGGTGTGGTTTATATGGTGGACATTTCCATGGAAAATGTTTTTGGGGGAAAAGCTTTCCATGAAAAAAAATACTTTCCTGGAAAGTGAGTTCTAGTGTTTGTTTGGTGGTGAGTAGTATTTTCATTAAAAGATATACAGTAAAGATTACTAATTACATTTACAAATTGGAGAATGTTTTGATTAAACTATGGGATACTCGAGACTAGGTATTGATGCATAATTCTTAGTTGAAACAAAGAATATGAAGTAAATTTTTTAAATAGTTATAAGAAAAATGATTTTCGTTTAGGGATATTTTTCTCCTTTCTATGAAAAAAGACTTCCATTTGCCAAACAAAATGACTTTTTCCTGAAGACGAAACACACCAGTAATTGATATGGCAGTCTATGGGATTATCATCCTGTCCGGGTCCAATGCCGTTGTAGCACTGTTGTTGAAATATTGGACAAAGACTGGGCTGCACCGTGCAAGTTCCCATATGCTGAATATTTCCTTGTAGCAGAAAAGTGAAGACAAGATTTGGGCTCATATATTAAGGTATGAAACATTTTCCAAATTCAATTTTTTTCAATGTGGCGCGGTTGTTTGTTAATTTCCTTTTGCTCTAGTACATTATTTTTAATTCGTCTCAGATCCGCATCTAATGAGAAATGGTGAACACTTTATTAAACTTATAACCACTTACCAGCAGACATGCGAGTATGTCGAAATTATAGGTGAGTTTGGTTGACTTGTTATAGACTAAACAGGAAAGTCCAACCCAAAAGACTAGTCTAATAGACGGGAGAACCCATTTAGCCTATAAGCCCGTTAACATTTTCTTTTTAACCAATGAGGGACTGTTGGCACATAACATGACTTCAATAATGTAATACTAGGGTAAGAACGAGCTGAAAAAACTAATCGAAAAATGAAGTATTTGCTTCACCTAAATATATCATAGAAGTTGTACTTATAAAAAAAAAAAAAGCTGTATGTGAAGCAATGCCTGCCGTTATTAGTAGCAAGGGCAATGAATGTTCATAAGAAAAATAGGAGCAGCAACAACATTTAAAGATGTATATGTGCAAATTTATCCAGATTGTTATGTCTAGTCGGCTCAATAATGGAACATGAGTAAATATTATTGCTCCCAACATTAAACACTTCCGCAAACATTGTTCGTGTTGTCAATGAGTGAAGTAGTTGTGTAAATACAACACTGAGTTGGTTGCCTACTCCATTTGAATGTTGTCTGATTTGAAATTTTTTGCATTACTATATATATATATATATATATTCCTCCTTCTTGTCCCATTTATTAGTTGTTTTGGCAAATTGAATCTGTTTCACAAATATTTGACGTTTTAGAGAAATAGAAACGTCTTTCTACTTTTTGGCGGAACTCGCCCTTAATACTCCAATTACTGGAGTGCTATTTAATTGAGACATTTGAGAGAGATATAAAAGGTATTATCCAGATAAACGAATATTAATTCTTATGATTAAGGTTATTCATGTCTTTTTAAAGGATGTAAAAATCTTAAAAGACATATATAACATGAATCTAAGGTAGTTATAGTGTAGTAAATGTAAACTGTCAATTGAACTCATGAGTTGCGCTGATGAATTTGTGTGACCCGCGACTTAGAGTGTCAATGATGTAGCTGATTAGTCCATGCGGTCTGCGACTTGGGTGTCAGCGGTTATGTTGCTACTTATTAGCGAATATTCTCAGAATATTCTCCGTATATTTTGTAATAATGGTAGATGTATAATTAAGGTAACTTAGGATTCTAACTGTATTAGGAATCAACCTTTGTAAGGTAAGTTAGGATTCGTACCATATTAGGAATCAACCTTGTACATCTATATATATTGAGAATAATGAAAGGAATCCCTAAGGGAAATTATTCCATCTTTCAATATATATAGCTGTACAAGGTTGATTCCTAATATGGTACGAATCCTAACTTACCTTACAAAGGTTGATTCATAATACAGTTAGAATCCTAAGTTACCTTAATTATACATCTACCATTATTACTTTGGGCTTGGTTAAAGCGTTAAATTCCTCTCACATGGCCGCATTCCAATTTGGGTCCAGTTTTGCTAGTTTTGGATTTTTTGGAATGGGTGATAAGGTTTGTGTGGAGAGATTGAACCTTGGGTTTGAAGATCCCGTGTTGTGCACGAGTCTCCATGCGATGTGAGGGCAGTGGTGGTGGGTCGGGGCTGTGAGGTTGCTAGTCCACTGGTTCTGGACCAGTGGGCAGCAGTGTCGCTGGTGGCGCGGTGACTCGGACCGGGGGTCGTAGGGGTGAGCGAGGGGAGGCTGGTGGGGTGGTGCTTGGGACAATGGGACCGCTGTCGGAACAGGTGGCCGCTTGTTGGTATAGATTTTGGATGACCGGGGACGGACTTGGTTCATCGAGAAAGATGTAATCGGTGGTCCGAAATTTCGGAGATTTGAAAGAGGCGTGTACATGCATCACCTCACGGCTTTGTTCATCGGCAACTCCGCGGTTTGTGTGTCGTCTCGGGAAATCATTGTATGGATTGAAACAGCACCTCGCGCTTGGTATGATCGGTTCGCCGGGTATCTTCTGCAGATTGGTTTTGTATGTAGCAGGTGTGATACATCTCTCTTCACGCTTCACCGAGGTAGCAGCACTGCATATTTGCTATTATATGTCGATGACATTGTTCTTACTGCCTCATCTGACGGGTTGAAGAATGAAATTATTGCTCTACTCAAAACCGAATTTGCTATGACCGACTTGGGCAAGCTAAGTTATTTTTGGGTATATCGGTGACAAGATCTGCGACCACTATGTTCCTGTGTCGGCGTAAGTATGCGAAGAGATAGTGTACGGGGCCAAGATGGCAAATTGTAAAATTATGCCAACTCGGTGGACTCAAAATCCAAGCTTAGTGCTAATGACGGTGCGCCGATTTCGATCCCACTCTATATCGGAGTCTAGTAGGTGCTCTTTAGTATCTTACATTCACTAGGCACGATATTGCATATGCCGTTCGGCGGTGTGTCTGTTCATGCACGACCCCCGAGAGTCCCATTTTGCCGCCCTCAAACGTATTATCGATATGTTAAGGGCACACTAGACTTTGGTTTACATCTATACACCCTCGCCCCAACCAAGTTGCTAGCCTACACGGATGCAGATTGGGCGGGATGCCCGACACACGTCGCTCCACCTCGTGTACTTGTGTATTTCTAGGGGATAATCTTATCTCATGGTCCGCCAAGCGCGAGCCACGCTATCCCGTTCGAGTGTCTTTGGAAGCGAGAATATCGCGGAGTTGCTAATGTTGTCGCCGAGATCCGTTGGCTCCGAAATCTTCTTTTGGAGCTCCGGTGTCCATTGCGCAAGGCGTCTATAGTCTATTGTGACAACATATACGCTATCTATATGTCTCATAATCCGGTCCAACATCAACGGACTAAGCATATTGAGATGGATATCCACTTTGTGCGAGAGAAGGTTGCCGTGGTCGGTCAAAATTTTACACGTGCCTTCCTCTTATCGGTATGCATACATTTTCACAAAGGGACTACCGCGACAGCTCTCACCGACTTCCGATCCCGCCTTAGCATTCGGCCTCCTCCCGCTCCGTCCGAGGGGGAGTATTAGCGAATATTCTCCAGAATATTCTCCGTATATTTTGTAATAATGGTAGATGTATAATTAAGGTAACTTAGGATTCTAACTGTATTAGGAATCAACCTTTGTAAGGTAAGTTAGGATTCGTACCATATTAGGAATCAACCTTGTACAGCTATATATATTGAGAATAATGATTCACTACTAAATTATGAGCCATTGTCATAAAAAAAAAGTAGGTCTTCATCAGTGAAAATTACCCATAAAAGAGTTTGCTACATTTTACCATTTAGTTATAGATTTAAGTTACTATAACAAGGGAATAACTTCTAGCTTTGCACCGAAAAATTGCAAAAGGAAAAAAAGACATTGAGTAGAATTTATCAAGTGCTCCAATAAGATAGAGCCACGATTTCGGATGGGAAGCAGAATCATTAACATTATTCTAACTAGAACAAAAGTGGTTTCCACTATCATGTCATATGAAGACTACTAGGATTTCAACAATTTTGAGAAATTGCACACATCTTGGTTGATTTGGTAATAAATTCACCCAAACTTTCTTGGGTTTTCATCCGATATCCGCTTTGGAGTTTGATAATTCAAATACACTTCACGTAAGACCATTAAAGAAAAACGCTTTCTATAAGATTTTTTTTCAATTCTTAAGGCTCGAATCTAAAATATGCTTATGAAGAATATATATCTCAATAACTTTTGCTTCATCTTACCCATTTGTTTAAATTGGATTAAGAAAATATCCGTTCCTTTTAGGTTCTATTTTAAAGTTCGCTTACATTAGTGTCATTATAAAAAACTGGTTGATATAAGCCCCTTTATGTGTGTTTTGAATGGAACAGAGAGAATAGATTGCTACTATATTTGATAAGTTTCGTTTCAAAATAATTGTTTTTATTTTGTTTTTATTTTTGGGTGTCATATTCAGGAAATGTAATTCTACAAGCCCATTTATTATTTTGGTAGAGATAATGATTTTATTTATATGAGTAGTTGCCAAAATTATTTTAAATTGTTGTACAAATGAGCTCATATACAGTTTTTTCATGCAGTCTAATTTATGAAGGTTTCTGAAAGCAACCTGCAGACCTCGTTGTTACTGAGGTACAACGACACGTACTACTTGTGTCCCAATTAATTAGGTGTCATTTATGGAAAGTTGGGTTTTGGTATTAATTTGGAAACTTATGGTATTGTTATGTTATTTTGAAGGGGAAACTGGTTTTATTTATATACATAAAAATTAATAATTTTAATATAATATATACAGTGTATTTGAAGAAATTGCACGGTTTACACTTCGGTCTTTAATTTTGTCTTTCAAATGGGCTGGTATTTAATTGTTGTCCTTCAAAATCAAACTTATGTCTAGTGGACATAAGTTCTTTAAAGGCAAAAATCGTGTGGGGTATAGATTGTAATATTATAATACAAAAATATAAACGTGTGTCTCGCAAAAACATTATTTGCAGTGAGGGGAAAAAATTAAAGACCACACAATATTGGGACAAAAGTGCAAATGAACCGTGTAATTTTTCTGCTAAGCATAGATGGCCGATGGGGCTAGAATTTTCAATTTACGAGTACTAAATTTTAGTAACACTCATTGAATTCTAGATAAATTTATATAATATAACAAATACAAAGTATAGACTAAAATTACTGAATTTTATGAAACCCGCAAATATAATTATAGCTCTGCCCTAGCAAAGGGAAACTCAGGTGATTACCTTAGGCCCCTAGCCCCGCCCCTGGTTGCACTAGAGGCCTTTTTGTAATAAACAAAATCTATGTTTCTTAAGTACGTAATAGGTTTCAATATAATTTGCCAATCCAAATAGGAATAGCTTTCAGAGTACAATTTGATTGATAATAATTGCTCACAGGACTACGAAGTGTTGTAATCATTCATAAGTGTGTTTAAAGTTGTTTTAACCACGCTATTCGTGATTAGGTATCAAGTCAAATCGCCCTTGTTCCAATCGAGTAAATTGTCAAATTAGTCCCAAATTTTATGAGATATGTTTCGATTTTATTCCATCTCTCTTATTTATTTATTATTATTATTATTTTATTTTATTTTTATAATCCAGGTTTCCAAGCTTGCGCCTGACTACTTCACTGGTACCTCCCAGACGTCCTGGAGTTAATAGCACCGGTCCTTCAACACTATTACCAGGTAAATTGCGGGATGTGCTCCGGTGGCCAGTTTTTCTGGGAGCGTACAACTGATCAATGAGACAAGGTCAAATTCCCCAACATGCAGAGTTTCTTCGTGCTTGCGGGGAATCGAACCCACGCTGTCCCATGCCAGTCCATCTCTCTTATTTGATCTCAATCTATGACATTTATTTTTATCAATAGAATATGTCAAATTTAGTTTTTTTCTTCAAGAATATTTTATAAACAAATCTTATATATTGGGATAGAGTAAACAAGATTCAATTTATGCACGCCGCTAGTAAGATTCTTTAACTGATTATAATGGGTTTAATGTAATTTTAGTAACTATATTAAGATAATTATAAATAATTACATATTGTAGGTCATCTTAACTTGATGAAATAAAAAATTGTGTACTATTAGTGCACAAAATTAAACTCAAGTAAATGGTAGTAGTTGTCTAATGGGAATGTAATGGTGACAATATCCCATATATTGGAACCTATTGACAATTTAACTTTTGTCCTAACCTATTCCCTTTAAGATTTTTGACTCTCAAGGTCATAATATTATCTGTCCCTAACCTTAGTGCATTTGGCATAATTATTAACTTAGGTCCACTTTAGTTGAAGCTCAATAGGCCATTTGCATTTTAAGAATATCATATATAGTGTACATATTTCAACCAACTCCTATGTCATATAGGGACTGGCCAGTTTTAATTTTGTTTTCCCCCTTAAATAAAAAATCAAACAGCAAGATTTTTGTGCTACATGATTACCAGGAACTCCCGCCACATAAAATTATAAGGATTTATGGACTTATGGTCTATACACCTACTCTTCATATTATAATCAATTGTTTCTTATATGGCACTTGAAAAATTAATTATGGACACTTCTTGTACTACTGAAGGAAACACTGGAGCAATAATATAATTATTTTCATATGACCTATAAGTTACGGATTCATGTCGTGGAATTAGTTATCGATATTCGCGTCAGAGTATGGCCTGCCTACGTCACACTGTCATGCCACGAATCCTGGTCTGGGCGTAACACAACACTTGGTGACTGACTGCATGTAATCGAGCGAACCAATTGGATGGCGGAATCAACATGTGATATCAAAACATACTGAAAGCAGAATTAAAACTAACACATGCTGATCTACTAAAAGTCTGAATGATATAAATCATGAAATGTTGAAAGTACTAAAATAGTCTGAGACATAACTGTAGCCAACAAGGCTAACATAAAAACATGCGACTTTGTTTACCTGTCATTATAGTCTATCAAGCCTCTAATGAAATACTGAAAATTGATTGTTGCCGAGACAAGCCCCCTGGCATACCTGATTATTTGTAAATAAGCTAACAGACTGTAAAAGACAATAAGTTCCCGAAAGTATTGGGGCTCACCAATCAGTTGATACTGGAGATCGTAGCGAGCATATGCGTTGTCCTGTAAATCGTTGTCTGCATCGCGAGATGCAAGCCCTGGGCAAAGGAATGTTAGTACATTTGAATTGCACTAGTATGTAACGCAACTAAAAGAAAGAACTGTAAGTGGGGTGATCGGGAAATGGCAACCCAAATAAATAAACATGTAATAAATACTGAAACTGAAACTATAACTGATAACTGAAATGAATAAGAGAAGTTAAGTTATGAGTACTTCCTGTTCTGCATCTGAAACACATGTTTAACTGTATTTATATGTGTGGCCTTGACCCAATAATAAGTGCACAAACTATGGCCTTGGTCAAGTAAGTGTGTCAGTTTATGGCCTTAGTCAAGTATACGTATACATGAGACTGCGCCCTTTGGTCAATCACATATGTTCAATATTCATTAATTATTATTAAGGAATTGTGATTACTTGAATAGTGAACATCAATAAACTGAGACATGTATTCATGAACTAATTATGAGACCTGAAGCCTTAATTGTTCTAGACTTGAT
Source organism: Anisodus tanguticus (assembly GCA_034509755.1). Classification (NCBI taxonomy): domain Eukaryota; kingdom Viridiplantae; phylum Streptophyta; class Magnoliopsida; order Solanales; family Solanaceae; genus Anisodus; species Anisodus tanguticus. The sequence continues at coordinate 7,652,829 of CM067554.1, read as the reverse complement.
GGGTTTCTAGACAAAGACTCATGAGTAGCAAACACGAGTCTATATTAATTACATTCTGAGTTCACAATGTTCGAAATGAAGATCATGAAAAAATTACAAAAATACGACATCTAGTTAATAGAAGTTCTGCAACTATTCACGGAACTAAGGCATAACTATGTTCTAAGGTAATTCGTTATAGTCAATAAAGAACGTGGCGTAGGAAGAATCATCATCATTCCCAAACGTAGAGAGTTAGCCTCACATACCTTAATTCCCTTCTCTTGAGCAGAATACAATGTCCTTCAACCCTTTCAACTTTAATCTAAAGCAATACAAGTAAAAGGGATTCCATATTAGCAATAAAATGCATGCTTTGATCATCTAAGCATTTTATCAAACACTTGGTGGGCATAAAGCTTCACAACTTCTATTAATGGTGTCTTCTTCACCCAAATGCCCATTATATTACTTCTAGGTGATTCTACAATCTCAATTATATATATTTAACACCATTCTTCATCACCCATAAGATTATAACAATCCTAGGTCAGCAATTCAAAACCCTACCATAGTTCATATGATTCTCTTAATCAAACACATTAACTTATCCCCCAAGAACTCATCAATTCACAACTACAAATGATTAGAAGGGGAAAAGATTACTTTTTTGATGTTCAATATCCTTGAATTCAAATGCTAGGGTTTCTACGTCCAATGGGAAAAGCCAAAATGTAGTTGTCTTGTTCGCCGCCTCTACGCATTCCCTTCTCTCCCCGGTATCGTGATGACATCTCAATCAAGGTTCTATGGATTAGAAGAATTTAATCACATTAGAAGGGTATTAGAGACTTGAATTCAATCTAGAATCATCATTAAACTGACCTTGAAGGGTTCATGAGGCTTGGAACTTGTTCTGTCTGCCTTTAGGATGATTTTCATGATTAAGTATGTGAAGGAGTTAACCCCAAGCTTAAATAGGAGTTAAAACACAAAAATCTAACTTTTGCCCCCAAAACCCGACACATGCGTGATGGACCCACAATGTAGGTTTATCATGGGACCCACTGCATGTCAAGACTTCAGAAAGCATGATTTCCTGCACTCGACCCGTGATGCGGGGCTATCGCATGTGCCTTCACGCGCGGCGCATAGTCATCGCGGGTGACCTGTGTCGGCTTCTGCTCTTTTTTTTTATAACACGCATAAAAAAAAATTACAAAGTCCTGTTAGGCCTCCACCATATACCGTTGAAAAGGTATTTCAAAGATATACAATTTTCAAGTTATAAGTTTTCTCAAATTCTCAACTAAGTTTTATTAAATCATGTCGGAAGGTAGACATTCCATAAACTTATGCACCTCATTATCCGTCTTGATTCCAAAACAACTATTTCCACCCAAACCCGTCTTGATTCCAAAATAACTATTTCCACCCAAACTCATCCTGGTGGGACTTTATATGGCTAAAATGTCATGTTAACACTCATTTAACACATTTACACCTAATCCAAATTTATGGAGTATTACACACAGAGACACTTGAATGCAACCCTTCCTTCAAATTATGCGTAAACACGGGATGATTCATGCATCATTTTCCTTTTCTCTTAGGGGTCTTTTGGTAGCTGATTAGAGTTATGCAAGTATTAGTAATAGATGAACTATTTATGCGGGAATCTATGTATAATTTTATACAGGTATTAGTTATGCAGGGTTTAGTTATTCATATATTATTAGTTATTTCACCTTGTACCCTGCATAAAATTATACAAAGATTTTCTCATAAGTTATACATGTATTAGTTATGCGAGTTTCCAAATTGCAAATCAAACACTATGCTAGTTTTATACATGAATAACTCACCTCAGCTACCAAGCACATATCTACTTATGCAAGATTTTAATATATGAATAACTTACTTTTAACCGGCTACCAAACGACCCATTATAATACTATGTGTTTTGTGTTGATTGCCCTCCAGCCTCTTTTTTTTGAAGTCTAGGTTACTTGGATAGAGGAGAAATATAACACAGGGTCTATAATGTAGGGTTATGGATATGTTGAGTCGTGTGTTTGGTTTGGGTGAAAGGAAAAGAAAAAGTAAAAAGCTAGTAGTAGATTTTCTTAATGAAATAAAAGTGGAGGTATGGTGGAGCTAAAGAGAAGTAAAGGTTATACTGAATCTCTTCATCCGAAAACTATAGCACTATACTATGAAAATATGATAAACAAGTTTTTTAATATATATTCCCTTAAAATAAGGAAAGCCTCTGTTCAAACTTTTTGTATGTTCTGAATTGTATGGTTAGGATTTCTGATTTCTCAATTGCTTGGATGCGTTTGAAAACCTCGATATGACTTGTAGAAAAAAAACTTTCTAGATTTGTCTTCTGTCTCCAAAACAAATGATTTATTTATTGATGGGCGAACTACGGAGGTATAGGAATTATATAATAGATATCGTCTACTTCACTTTTTCACCTTTTGAAATAGGACTCAAAAGATTAATTACAGTAATGATTTTCTCCCTCCACTCTAGGATGAATAGATTTGTTTTCTAGTTTTAATTATAACGTATTCTTGCAATGGTTATTCATTTTTAATGCAAGATAGGACTAAGTTGGTGGCTAATCACTTATCCTACATAAAAATGGTCCCAACCATGAACACTGCAACTCACTTTTTTCATAATCTCATATTCTTCTTATGTACTACTGTATATAGTATATACTCTACCGAGATTAGATATTTAAGTAGTAACATTCTTTGGTTCCATTAGATTCTGAAGTAATTTTCTTGGGATCATTAATTATTTTCCCTAAAAATGTGCAAGGACATATGGAAAGTTAAGTATGTGTGATTAATAAAAGTACAATTGGCAAGAGTGAATAATACTATAAATTAGACAACAAATACTTTTCTGACGGAAAAAGTTCTGCATGTGACAGAGCAGCATGAGAATTTGGAAGTCAATGTTCAGTTTTAGATTAATTATGGTCATTGCATATCTTAATTAAGTTCACCTTAATAAAAACAAGTTTGGTACAATAAGACAATTGAAATTGAGAAAAGGTAACTTGCCAAAAATAATTCAAAGAAGAATAAAAAAACAGAAGCTTGTGGCACTCCACTGTATATATTTTTTTCACATGGATGATAATCATTATATTTAAAAAGGCAACTGAAAATGATTTGACATCATAATCTAGCCAGGAAATTGGGCTCAAGCATGCTCGAAAAATCAGCAAATTACATATGATGACCTTAACAATGGTGGTCTTGAATTTTTTAATTTTCGCTTGTTCAATGAAAAATATTAAAGTCAAAAGTCAACACGTAAATTTATTTTTATGGGACAAGCGGGATGAGAAATTTAAAATCACCCACCTCCAAATTCATTTTTGTAAATCACCCTGAAAATAATAATAGCTGGAATAGATCTGAGGTAAATTGCACTAGATAAACTCATAAACCTAGTACGACGAGCTCGATCGAGAAAGTATTCAAAAAATTTTGAACTTACAACCTTTCATTTAAAATTTCTCCTACTCAACCGACTCGACCATCCTTGTTGGTGGAGAATCAATAATTTATTTGTAACTGTTAAATATACCAAGTATACATACGATATACATGTTATGCACGTGTATATCCTATGTATACTTGGTCTCGGCTGCTTTACCCTTCTCGGCTACTTAAATATACCAAGTATACATACGATATACACGCTATGCACGTGTATATCCTATGTATACTTGGTCTCGGCTGCTTTACCCTTCTTGACTACTTTGTCCTAATTGTACACAAGTTTGTATAGTTGTAGTGTAACTTAATTAGTCTTGTACTCTTACCATAATTTGGTATATTCATGGTACCCTTGACTATGGGTTGCATTTATATCCTTCCTCGACGTCCACACCTGTCTCGTATACGGATGCCGATTGGGGTGACTATCCAGACACCAGACGGTCTACGTCTGGCTATTGTATGTTTCTTGGCAATAACATGGTCTCCTGGTCTGCCAAACGTCAGTTGACATTATCTCGATCCAGTGCCGAAGCCGAGTATCGAGGGGTAGCTAATGTGGTCTCGGAATCATGTTGGTTACGTAATTTCCTATTGGAGCTTCATTCACCTATTCAGAAAGCAACCTTGGTTTATTGCGATAATATTAGTGTCATCTACCTTTCTGGTAATCCATTTCAGCACCAGCGCACTAAGCATATCGAGATAGACATTCACTTTGTCCGCGAAAAGGTTGCTCGTGGTCAGGTACGCGTCTGTCATGTCCTGTCAAGATATCAAATTGCCGACATCTTTACAAAGGGTCTTCCCTCAGTCCTTTTGATGATTTTAGGGACAGTCTTAGCGTTCGAAAATCGCCCGCTATGACTGCGGGGGTGTGTTAAATATACCAAGTACACATACGATATACATGTTATGCACGTGTATATCCTATGTATACGTGGTCTCGGCTGGTTTACCCTTCTCGGCTACTTTGTCCTAATTGTACACAAGTTTGTATAGTTGTAGTGTAATTTAATTAGTCTTGTACTTTTACCATAATTGTATAGTTACTCTCCAAATAGAATATGATTTTAGAAGTAGAATAGGAATAGGATTCTCCTATTATGGACATATGTAAATTGTATATATAGTCTTTCAATTAATAAAAATAATTAAGAGATTATTTCTTTGAGTAACTTTGAAGAAGAAAAAGGTGGAAAAATCAACTAGAACTTATAATATCTCATAAATACTAAAATGATATTGGGTAAGACTAAATGAGTATTTAGGTTTTAAAAAAAAAAGGTCGGTCTAAAAATGTAAGTGGAAAAAGTGAACAGTATAAACAATGAAACAGCTAGTAGGCATTAAAAAGAAAAAGCAACTCTCATTGTTCCCCCTCTTCACATCATTCAATTCACTTTCCCTTTTCTTTTTCCTTCTTTATTGAGCCAATTGCCTCTTCAAAAATCTCTATTTTTTAGTTTCTCAAATGATGGTTGGCTACTCTTATTTGAGCTCGATTAAATTCATATTCGCATTGAAAAATTCATATTAGGAGGTTAGCACTCCCAAACAAGGTGTCTCTGTATCCAACGAGTTCAAACTCAGATCTCTAATTAAGAATTAAGGAGTATTTAACACTCTACTACAACTTCAGGCCTACTCGGTGCCTTCTTCTTCTCTCACTTCATCTTTTGTCATTTCTATATCCATCCTTCCGAGGATTAAAGGGTATAAAGTTAGATTTAGAATGTAAAAATTAAGAGTTCTTTTTATAGTAATTTTAAATTAATATATAATAATATTTAGTTTAGATTTAAATATTTAATTAATTTTTAATATAAATATTACTACTGAATTTAAATAATATCATATATTACGAGTAGATCTTTTTTTATCTGGGTCCTCTGCCAGCATCTCCATTGAACCAAACCATATACAATGGAGTAAATTTTTAAACAAATATAAACATAGTGTTATTAGTCAACAGAGTCACCAACTCAACCTACATGTTCCTAAGTTCCTCCAAGATCCTACACAGAGTTTATTCCACGCGTTTCATTATTGGCAACTCACACACCCTTCGGGACTTGTTTCTTTTGGAGATCTACACTTGCCATTTGCCAATCTCCAAATACCAAATGGAGTAAACAATATACATGTATTCAACAATAACCACTTCATACATTGGGGCGGAGCTAGCATTGGAGTTGCGGATTTGATAGAACTGTTAAATCTGTATTTATTTATAAGTATAAATTTAATATATAAGTAACTTATTTAAAATTGAGTAAGTAAAATAAATTATAATTCAAAACTCAATTAAAATCCTGATCCGCTATTGTTTATATGGGATTAAAAAAACTACTAAAACAAATGAAGACGAGAGAATTTTAAATTTAAATGCTCAAACAAGTCAATACATGTATGTTACGTATTTGTGTAGAATATTGTAATTTTCCTTGGTTGGAGGCTTCTCATTAATGCAATATTTATAGGTGTTTTCAATTTATAAACATAATTGAAGAATGATCTCTACTTTACATAATTACACTAGAATAATAATTATAGAATATATGGAGAATATTATATTCTCTATCATACTCTACAGTTGGAGCGGGAGGAGGCCGGACGCTGAGACTGGATCTGAAGTCAAGGAATATCTGTTGAGGTAGTCCCTTAGTAATATATATATATATATATATATATATATATATATATATATATATATATATATATATATATATATGTATTGATAGGAAGAAGGAACATGTAACACCCGAACATGACTCATGGCAACCTTCTCACGAACAAAATGAATATCCATCTCAATATGTTTGGTATGTTGATGCTGAATCGGGTTATGAGACAAGTAAACAATAGATATGTTATCACAGTAGACAAGAGATGCCTTACGTAAGGGACAATGAATCTCTAGAAGGAGGTTTATGAGCCAACAAATTTCAGCAACAACGCTCGCAACGCCTCTATATTTTGCTTCTGCACTCGAACGGGAAAGCGTGACTTTCCATTTTGTAGACTAGGAAATGAGGTTATCACCCAAGAAAATACATAATAGCCGGAAGTAGATCGACGTGTGTCTGGACAGCCACCCCAATCGGCATCCGTATAAGATATCAGCCTGGTATGTGCAGATGGATAAGATGTAATCCGTAGTTAAGGGTACACTTGACGTACCGAATGATACATTTAAAAGCGTTAAAGTGAGGCTCCTTGGGAGCATGCATGAACAAACACACATGTTGAACGACATAGGCAATATTAGGCGTAGTGAAGGTAAGATACTGAAGTGCACCAGCTAGACTCCTATAAAGAGAAGGATCAAGCACCGGATCCCCGTCACCGACGCTAAGCTTCGACTTTGAGTCGACTGGAGTGGGCATGATCTTGCAGTTTGCCATTTTATCCCTGTAAACAATCTATTCGGCATACTTATGCTGACACAAGAACATTGCATTCTTGGATCTAGTCACAAAATCCCCAAGAAATAACTCAACTTACCCAAGTCTGTCATGGCAAATTCTGATGTGAGCATAGTGATAATCTCATTTTTCAACATATTTGAGGAGGCGGCCAAGACAATGTCATCCACATAGAGCACTAGGTATGCAATGTCATTACCTCGATAAAAAATAAAAAATGAGTTATCACATTTGCTACACATGAACCCAATCTGCAAGATGTAAGTGGTGAAACGGTCATACCAAGCCCTGGGCTTGTTTCAAGCCATAAAGTGACTTTCGAAGCTAGTAAACATATTGAGGAGTCGAAGGATTCACAAAGCTAAGTAGTTGATTCATGTATACAGTTTCTTTCAAATTCCCATGTAAGAACACATTTTTCACATCAAGTTGATGAATCAGCCAATTCTTTCCCATAGCAATGCTCAAAATAGTTCGGATGGTGGATGGTTTAACCATTTGACTGAAGGTCTCACCACAATCAATTCTCTATTGTTGCCCCGTGCCATTTGCCACAAGTCTCGCCTTATAGCGTTCAAGCTCATTACTGTCCTTGAATTTGTGACGATGTAGCCACATACAATGAATCACATTGACCCCCTTTGGTTTTGAGACAAGATTCCAAGTTTGTTAAGTAGTGAGCGCATCAAACTCATCACGCATGGCCGCATTCCAATTAGGATCAAGCTTGACTAATTTTGAGTTCTAGGGTATAGGTGAAATGGCTTGCGTGGATAGGTTAAAGTGGACTTTTGGTTTGAAAATCTCGTGTTGGACATGAGTTTCCATGTGGTGCATTGGAATGGGGACTGTTTGGGTATTTTGTGGCGGGTGAGGACTCGGGCAGTGGAACGGT